>JAIOJX010000028.1:29860500-34660500 GCA_022376925.1 Tragulus kanchil | reverse complement strand
GTGGCCCGCCCACCCCCTTCCTCCCCAATCCGCCCCCCCCCCCAAAATAAATAAATAAAGGTTTAAAAAAAAAAAGAATACTGGAGTGGGTTGCCATTTCCTGTTTCAGGGCATCTTTCTGAGCCAGAGATTGAACCTGTGTCTCCTGTATTCAGGCTTTACCTTGGAGCCACGGGGGAAGCCCGATACCTCCATATAAATCTCTTGTAACCTGTGGTGATGCTGTTCACCTTCAGCCTACACTAGTCCCCTTCAGCTGCATGTACTTAAGACTGTACTACCCTGGCAGCAGTAACTGCGTAGATCTCGGCCACCTCTAGTATCATAAGTGAATGTTACCCTCCTAAGCCTAGGATGCATCATGCCTGCACTGAACTTCATACGTGTGACTGTTCCCCAGTCCCTGCTCTTCTTGCTGACTGTGCATCTGTGCAGTGGGCACGCTGACTGGTCCTGTGCTTCTGGTCCATCATGGAGGTCGCCTTTAGCTTGTTGGGCAGCTCCTTCCCTATCCACCTGCATCTTCTCTCTCTCTCTGTTTTTAATTTATTTTTAAAAAGGAGAGCTAAATGTGTTCATTCCATTTTAAAGTTATACTTTCCTTTCTATCAGATCCTAGACTTAGGTAGCAATTTCTATAAACTCTAGCTCCAATATAGTATAAATACATTAGATTGCATCTCCTGCTTTTCTCTCCCTCCCTCTCTCCTTCTTTCACTTTGTGTGTGTTTAAAACATTATTTAGGGGCTTCCCTGGTGGTCCAGTGGGTAAAGAGTCTGCCTTGCAGTGCAGGGGGTACCGGTTTGATCCCTGACACGGGAAGTTTCCACATGCTGAGTAATGGCTGTACCGGTGTGTCCAATTAGGAGCCAGTGCTCTGCAGCGAGAGGGGCCACTGCGATGAAGGACAACACAGGCCAAGGAATAAAGATGGATAAAAATAAATAAACCAATAAAAGAAACCAAAATTAAAAAAAAAAAAAACATTACTCAGTTTATAACTTTTTTCCTCCTTTTTTTTTAGAAAAAAATATTTAAATTTAGGACTCTAACTTCGTTTCAATGAGATCCCAAGGGAACTAATATGAAATGTATTAATTTCCACAATTTTCTAAACAGGGTGTTATTTTGCATTCAGTTTTTTCTTGGCAGTCGTGTTATTTAGGGTAATGTACTTTTAAATTTCCTAGTGTAGGGCATTTGGTAACTTATTTAAATTCACATAGTTAACGTAGGAATTGTCGAAAGTATATTTCATATTTTAAAAGTAGTATAGTTACATCCTAGGGCCTCCCTGGTGGCTCAGTGGTAAGGAATCCGCCTGCCAGTGCAGGAGACATGGGTGTGATCCCTGGTGGAAGAGGATCCCGCGTGCCACGGAGCACCTAAGTCTGTGTGCCATGACTGCTGAGCCTGTACTCTGGAGCCAGGGAGCCACGACTACTGGAGGCCACACGCCTGAGGGCCTGTGCTCTACCACAAGAGAAACCGCCACTATGAAAGGCCTGTGCACCACAGTGAAGAGTAACTGCTCCCCCCACTCACCTGATGCAACTAAGAGAAAGGCCGACACAGCAATGAAGACCCAGCATGGGCAAAAATAAATAAATGATAAATAAAAATAAATAATTAATAAAGTACTATAGTTACACAATCAGAAATGGTGAGGGAAGATAAAAAGCAAATCCATTGTTCTAAAATCATTACTTAGGTTCATTTTATACCTTTCTATCATCTTTTCGCACATATATCCTTGTTTTTGTGGAATTTTATACGATTCTATAAAAGTATATTATTTGTCTTAATTTATTTTTACCAATTGCTCCCAAATGATATGTTGTTATTTACCATTATGTCATAAGCTTTTTCCACATTACTGCATAAACATTTATAATTATTAAATGTCAGGAATAATAAAAATTACTTTGTATTAATTTGATTAATAATTTGATTCTTTTTGTTTAAAAAATTAAACAAAATTTTGTGGCACATGAACTCTCTAGCTGTGGTGTGCTGGCTTAGTTGCCTCTTGACACCTGGGATCTTAGTTCCCCGACCAATGATTGAACCTTCTGCACTGAAAGACAGATTTTTTTTGTCATACAAATTTTATTTATTATTATATTTTTTACAGGGTTTGTTGTTTACTGCCACACATTGACCCAAATCTGCCATAGGTATACATATGTCACCCCTCCCCGAACCTCCTCCCTCTTCCCCGTCCCTATCCCAACCCTCCAGGTTGCCACAGACCCCTGTTTGAGATCCCCTAGTTCCACAGCATATTCCCTTCCCTCACGCCAATGTCTGTGACTGTTCTCCATGTCTGCCTCTCCACTGCAGCTCTACATGTTCATTTATCAGCACTGTCTTTCTAGATTCCATATATATGTGTGAGTATACAATAGTTCTTTCTCTCTCTGACATACCTCACTCTGTATAATAGGTCACTCTGTATAATAGATTTGTCTACCTCATTGGAACTGATTCAAATGCATTCCTTTTTATGGCTGAATAATATTCCGTTGTATATCTGTACCACAGCTTCTTTATACGTTCATCTATTGATGGACATCTAGGTTGCGTCCATGTTCTAACAATTGTAAATAGTGCTGCAGTGAACAATAGGGTACATGTGTCTCTTTCAAGTTTGATTTTCTCAGTGTGTACACCTAGTAGTGGGATTGCTGGGTCATACAGTGGTTCTATTCCTAGTTTTTTGAGGAATCTCCACATTGTTTTCCATAATAGCTGTATCAGTTCACATTCCTACCAACAGTGCAAGAGGGTTCCCTTTTCTCCACAACCTCTCCAGCATTTATTGTTTGTGGCCTTTTTTTTTTTTTTTTGCCACTTCTATTGGTCTTTCACCATCCATCTTTGTTCTTTTGGCCTGTGTGGGCTTCCCATCGCAGTTGCCTGCAGTTGCCTCTCTCGCTGCAGGGCACTGGCTCCAGGTGCATGCGCTCCAGAGCACTGGCTTGGTAATTGGACACATTGGTCCAGCTGCTCCAAGGCACATGGGATCTTCCCAGGCCAGGGATCAAACCGGCTCCCCTTGCACTGCATGGTGATGTCTTTACCTACTGGACCACCAGGGAAGCCCACTTGTAGACTTTTTGATGATGGCCATTCTAAATGGTGTGAGGTGATATCTCATTGTAGTTTTGATTTGCATTTCCCTAACAATGAGTGATGTTGAGCGTCTTTTCATACGTTTGTTGGCCGTCTGTGTATCTTCTTTGGAGAGATGTCTGTTTAGGTCTTTTCCCCATTCTCTGATTGGGTTGTTCATTTGGTGTTGAGTTGTCTGAGTTGCTTGTACATTTTGGAAATTAGTTCTTTGTTGTTTCATCTGCTATTATTTTCTCCCATTCTGAGGCTTGTCTTTTCACCTTGTTTATAGTTTCTTTCACTGTGCAGAAGCTTTTACGTTTCATTAGGTCTGAAAGGTGGATTCTTAACCACTGGGCTACCAGGGAAGTCCCCTGATGATTTCTTTATCATTGGAAATTTAATTTATTTCTATATGGGTACTATAATAAATAATGCTAAAATAAATGTATAACTTTTTCAGTGTTTCAGTTTATTTCCTTAAGACAGATTGAAGTATGCGTATTTTTTATGGTTTTACTATAATGCAGAATTGCTTTCTGAAAAGTGTTGGAGCATTAAAAAACACAATCAGATATGCGTGAGAGTACCCATATCTTTGTTCACTTGACAATAGGAGATATTATCACTTAAAGCTATTTTTCCTGATTGAAGAGATTCAAAAGGGAAATGTTTTTATTTGCATTTCCCCATAAATGTGTTTATATATAGCACTTCTTAGTTTTTGAATTCTGTTCCTTTCGTTGGACCATTTTCATTTTCACCTGGCATAACATCTCCTTCCAGCTGACCTTAATAGGTAGGAATAAAACATCAGTGCATTTTGTTTATTCATATGCTATATTTTATTCTCCTCAGATACAACTCTTAATGAGCTCATTGATCAATATGGTGGGAACACTATTTGGTACTTGTTACTACATGCAGATTTTGAAGATATAGTCCATGTGCCTCACTAATGTTGTGTTCTAATAAATACATTGACACACCACATTTAAGTTCAGAATACATGTTGTGAAAATTATAAGGTTAGTTCCCCAAAGAGTCAGAAAAAGATAAAAGGCTCATAAATAGCCACTATCTTACCACAAACTGTTAGCTTTCAGTGTAAATATTTATGAATTAATCAGTGACTTTCATACAGTTATCAATCAGTTTGCTTGGCTGCATAAAAATCATGCCTATCTGAATCTTGGGAAAATATATTAATTAAAAAATGGACAGAGGGAAAATGGCCTCTTGTTGACTCTGATAAATCTCTAGGCGTACTTCCTCCTCCTGCATGGGCAGGCAGGGGATTGAAGGGCTCCTGAGGAGAGGTGAGGAAAGCTGGAACCAGGGTGATTTCTCAAAGGCAGAGGGTGTATCTGGCATAGTCATTTTGACTCTGACAGTGAGCAGATCCAGGATAAGGACCCCAGAAGATTCTCAGTCCAGCTGGGTCAGTTAACGTCCATCAGGCTTCTGTGCCTGGTTGCTGTCTTTGCAGTGGCATCAAGCAGCCATCAAGGAGTCTGGGCAGGCCCTCGAAAGTTGATTGAGTTCTGCTGCCTGCTGCTTGCTATAATAAATAATGCTAAAATAAATGTATAACTTTTTCAGTGTTTCAGTTTATTTCCTTAAGACAGATTGAAGTATGCGTATTTTTTATGGTTTTACTATAATGCAGAATTGCTTTCTGAAAAGTGTTGGAGCATTAAAAAACACAATCAGATATGCGTGAGAGTACCCATATCTTTGTTCACTTGACAATAGGAGATATTATCACTTAAAGCTATTTTTCCTGATTGAAGAGATTCAAAAGGGAAATGTTTTTATTTGCATTTCCCCATAAATGTGTTTATATATAGCACTTCTTAGTTTTTGAATTCTGTTCCTTTCGTTGGACCATTTTTCATTTTCACCTGGCATAACATCTCCTTCCAGCTGACCTTAATAGGTAGGAATAAAACATCAGTGCATTTTGTTTATTCATATGCTATATTTTATTCTCCTCAGATACAACTCTTAATGAGCTCATTGATCAATATGGTGGGAACACTATTTGGTACTTGTTACTACATGCAGATTTTGAAGATATAGTCCATGTGCCTCACTAATGTTGTGTTCTAATAAATACATTGACACACCACATTTAAGTTCAGAATACATGTTGTGAAAATTATAAGGTTAGTTCCCCCAAAGAGTCAGAAAAAGATAAAAGGCTCATAAATAGCCACTATCTTACCACAAACTGTTAGCTTTCAGTGTAAATATTTATGAATTAATCAGTGACTTTCATACAGTTATCAATCAGTTTGCTTGGCTGCATAAAAATCATGCCTATCTGAATCTTGGGAAAATATATTAATTAAAAAATGGACAGAGGGAAAATGGCCTCTTGTTGACTCTGATAAATCTCTAGGCGTACTTCCTCCTCCTGCATGGGCAGGCAGGGGATTGAAGGGCTCCTGAGGAGAGGTGAGGAAAGCTGGAACCAGGGTGATTTCTCAAAGGCAGAGGGTGTATCTGGCATAGTCATTTTGACTCTGACAGTGAGCAGATCCAGGATAAGGACCCCAGAAGATTCTCAGTCCAGCTGGGTCAGTTAACGTCCATCAGGCTTCTGTGCCTGGTTGCTGTCTTTGCAGTGGCATCAAGCAGCCATCAAGGAGTCTGGGCAGGCCCTCGAAAGTTGATTGAGTTTCTGCTGCTCTGACTGCTTGAACCTGGAATGTGTGCATGCCTCATTGCTTTACTAGTGTCTGACTCTGCGATCCCATGGACTGTAGCCCCACCCAGCTCCTCTGTCCATGGGACTCTCCAGGCATGAATACTGGAGTGGGTTGCCATGCTCTTCTCCACGGGATCTTCCCGACCCAGGGATTGAACCTGCGTCCCTTAAGTCACCTGCATTGGTAGGCAGCTTCTTTACCACTGGTGCCACCTAGGAACCCAGGATGAGGTCCTGCTAGTTTGACCTTAGGGAGTAAAATCTAAGAGTAGGTACAGCCTGGTGGGGAGATCTTTCTCTTCTGTTTTTGGAATTTGATCTCTTTTGTTACCTGAAGAGTTCCACCTCCTCTTTGCTTGCCCACTCCTGTCATAAGCACTGCTCCTCTGGCTGTTCAGAAAAATAACCAAAATGAAACGGCAGTGCTATGGGAGATGGATTCTTCCCCCAGCTCTCTGCCCCACGTCTGGCCTGCCCTGTGGACTGTTGAAGGGAGTAAAGCCAGGATTCCTGTCTGGAGTCTGGCCCAGCCTGTAAGAGACCTTGTGAAGCTGTGTGAATGAATTAGGTCCACAACGTGCTTAGAACAGTGGCTGGCACAAAGTCCACACTTAATAAATGGAAGCTGTTATCTTCTCTATATAGATTTGCTCTGTTTCCTGTGTTCTCCTTGGATGGAATTTTTAATGATTACCCAGTATTTTTTATTAGAAATGATGATGATGAAATGAAAAGTATGCCCAGTTGAACTGTGTGTTTAACACCTACAGTATTTTTTAAAATTGTTTTTTCTATGAATGCTTTTTAAACTTTTTGACTTATTTTTTCTTTCCTTCACTAAAAGAAGAGAGATAAAAGCAGTCGTATTTATTCATAGTTGTAAATACTGAAATCAGGTATTAGCATTCCATTAAAATGGAAGACAGTCAACATGTTTAGATTCTGTATGATGTTCAGCCTATAATAGGTGCTTAATAAGCAATAATTGAGAAAGAAATGGCAGCCACTCCTTCAGTAATCTTGCCTCAAAAATTACCTGGACAGAAGAGCCATGGTGTTGTAGAGAGTTGAAGATGATTGACTAAACAACAACAGTAAGCAATGATATCTTACACTTATGTAGCCTTTGTGTGAAGTACCTGCGGTTCTAAGTGTTTTACCTGTATTAACTCCTTTATCTTTTAACTCACTTCTATAAACTTGGCAGCAATATTTCATCATTTTATAGGTGAGAAACTGAGTCATGGATATTTGTTCAAGGTCCTTAAGCTGATACACCTAGCGCACGCGCAAAGACACACACACACACACATATCTTCAGGAATCTCTAATGGATTATATTCTATTTTCTCTAAAAGCATCTAGTGAAACATAGGTGAACATTAGAAATTACTTTTATTACTAATTTATGCTGATGGGCAACAGCATAGTCTTATAGTGATGAAAGATCCCAGTGATGAATCAGTGAGTCTCCCCCAAAAAACTAGGAAAATCTCTATTCTGTTGCCAAACTACGAAACCTCTATCCCTACATTTAAGCTCCACCCACTTAGCCTATACCTTGCCGTGTTCTTACTGACCTGGCTGATTTTCAGTCCATTGGCTTCTTGGCATTTCACAAGTTGAGGGACAGGCTACCTGGCAACATGTCTGCTAGACCAAGTGGCCTGCAGAGGCGGTAATTAGAGTAAATCTATCACTGTTAAGATTGGAAAGAGCTGGCATTGCACAGCTGGTAATATTAGAGAATATTTCATTTTAAAAGTCAGCTTTATTAAAGTGAAATTGACAAAGCTGAAAGATATTTAAAAGTGAATGTTGTGATGATCTGAAACACACACACATTGCGAAAGGATTCCCTCATCTAGTTAACACAGCCATCACTTCACATCTTTATCTTTTTGTATGTGTGTGTGAAAACATTTAAGTCCCATAATATTAGCAGTTTTCAAGTATATGGTACGGTTCTGTCAACTCTGGTCATTATGTTTTACACTGACTCCTCAGACCCTCTTCATATTATAGCTTCAAGTTTGTATCCTTTTACCAATCTCTCCCTAGTTCCTCCACCCTTCAAGGCCCCAACAGCAACTTTTCTGTTTGTGTGGGTTTGTCTTTGTTTTTAGATTCTACATGTAAATAAGATCACACAGTATTTGTCTTTGGCTTATTTTACTTACCAGAATGCCCGCAAGGTCCATCCGTATTGTTAAAAATGGCAGAATTTCCTCCTTATGACTAAAATTCCATTGTATATATACCACATCTTCTTCATCCTTCCGTTCATTCACCAGGGATACTTAGTTCCTTTCCATATCTTGGCTATTTTGAACAATGCGGCAGTGAACATGGGAATCTGGGTATCTCTTTGATATCCTGTTTTTGTTTCCTTTGAATGTATACTCAGAAGTGGGATTGCTGAGGACATTGCATTTCTCAGAGAACCCATCAACTGTTCTTGAGAGGAAGGGATCAGTTAGGGTGCATTTAGAAAAGATGGGAAAGAGTGGTGGGTTTTAGTATTGCAGATTTAGCCACCCCACTAAAGGGAGAAATCTGTTCACTGTACCTGTGCTGTATAACCATCTATTTGAGACACACGTCAAAGCCAAAGAGAAAGTCTATCAAGAGCATTCTGACTTAATTTTTCCATAACTTTAGTATGATTCCTCATTAAAAAAATAAAATCCAGAATGAATGCTAACTCCTGTGGGTCATTGTATAATAGTCTTAAACGAGACTCTCTTGGGCGAAGATTGTGTGGTTACTCGTTGTGACCATTTATGGAAATAGCAGTGTCTCTATTTGGACGTGTCTACCATTGTACCTGACTTCCAGCTGATGAATGGCATTTCCTGCTCATTCCTCTTCCTGAATTAATTTCCAAAGTCATCTTTAATTCTCATCTTTTAAGATCCCTGGTTTTCATTATTTCCTTGAATAGGACTCCAAGAACTTTGTCAGCCTTACAGCTGTCCTGTTATTCATACTTCATAGTAATCAAGAGATAGCCTGGTTTTCCAGCCAGCAAAGAGGCATACATCAAGACTTTGCTGGCCGCTTCTGGGGTTAGTAGGTACACACACGGAAGATATCTCAGACTCTGGTCATTATGTTTTACACTGACTCCTCAGACCCTCTTCATATTATAGCTTCAAGTTTGTATCCTTTTACCAATCTCTCCCTAGTTCCTCCACCCTTCAAGGCCCCAACAGCAACTTTTCTGTTTGTGTGGGTTTGTCTTTGTTTTTAGATTCTACATGTAAATAAGATCACACAGTATTTGTCTTTGGCTTATTTTACTTACCAGAATGCCCGCAAGGTCCATCCGTATTGTTAAAAATGGCAGAATTTCCTCCTTATGACTAAAATTCCATTGTATATATACCACATCTTCTTCATCCTTCCGTTCATTCACCAGGGATACTTAGTTCCTTTCCATATCTTGGCTATTTTGAACAATGCGGCAGTGAACATGGGAATCTGGGTATCTCTTTGATATCCTGTTTTTGTTTCCTTTGAATGTATACTCAGAAGTGGGATTGCTGAGGACATTGCATTTCTCAGAGAACCCATCAACTGTTCTTGAGAGGAAGGGATCAGTTAGGGTGCATTTAGAAAAGATGGGAAAGAGTGGTGGGTTTTAGTATTGCAGATTTAGCCACCCCACTAAAGGGAGAAATCTGTTCACTGTACCTGTGCTGTATAACCATCTATTTGAGACACACGTCAAAGCCAAAGAGAAAGTCTATCAAGAGCATTCTGACTTAATTTTTCCATAACTTTAGTATGATTCCTCATTAAAAAAATAAAATCCAGAATGAATGCTAACTCCTGTGGGTCATTGTATAATAGTCTTAAACGAGACTCTCTTGGGCGAAGATTGTGTGGTTACTCGTTGTGACCATTTATGGAAATAGCAGTGTCTCTATTTGGACGTGTCTACCATTGTACCTGACTTCCAGCTGATGAATGGCATTTCCTGCTCATTCCTCTTCCTGAATTAATTTCCAAAGTCATCTTTAATTCTCATCTTTTAAGATCCCTGGTTTTCATTATTTCCTTGAATAGGACTCCAAGAACTTTGTCAGCCTTACAGCTGTCCTGTTATTCATACTTCATAGTAATCAAGAGATAGCCTGGTTTTCCAGCCAGCAAAGAGGCATACATCAAGACTTTGCTGGCCGTCTTCTGGGGTTAGTAGGTACACACACGGAAGATATCTCCAGGTCCTAAAACACAATCCAGAAGTCTGAATCCCTTTCATTAGCATGCTGCAAAACTTTCAGAATTTCCTATGAAGATGATGCTGTATTTACAAAAATGGAAGAAGACAATGAAGATCTTCTGAGCCAGATATTCAAGATACTTTTGTATCCAAGAACATCATTCAGAGAGTTCTGAGAGTCTCTTAAGTTTCCTCAAGTCTCAGAAATAGTGAGGGGACTACATTTACAAATTCATTGTCCCATAGTGCCAGAAGACCACAGCTATCTCAGCACATGGTGCATGATTGATTTCTGAAAGGGAGGCATTGGGAAACAATGATTCCATGGGAGGCATTCATAAATTCTTCCCTTTTCTCGGTTCAATTCAGTTGCTCAGTCATGTCCTACTCTTTGCGACCCCATAAACTGCAGCATGCCAGGCTTCTCTGTCCTTCATCATCTCCTGGAACTTGCTCAAATGCATGTCCTTTGACTCAGTGATGCTGTTCAACCATCTTGTCCTCTGTTGTTCTCTTTTCCATCTGCCTTCTATTTTCCCCAGCATCAGGGTCTTTTCCAGTGAGTCATCTCTTTGCATCAGGTGCCAAAGTATTGGAGCTTCAGCATCAGTCCTTCCAATGAACATTCAGGGTTGATAGCCTTTAGGATTGACTGGTTTGATCTCTTTGCCGCCAAGGGACTCTCAAGAGGCTTCTCCAGCACCACAGGTTGAAGGCCTCAGTTCTTCGTCACTCGGCCTTCTTTAATGGTCCAGCTCTCACTTCTCTCTTCTACTTCAAATATATAATAGCTGCATAGGTCTGGCTCTTTAAAAATGGTAGAGATTAAAGGTGATGGGAATCCAGTCACAGGAAGATACTTATTTACTCTTAATATGTTGATTTACCACCTTTGACACTGTATCTGTCAGGATAGCCCTCCTTCCCCCTCTCTGCATGAGGTGGGAACTGCAGAGGAAGAGGATGCTTATCCAAGGACTTGATGGGATCCTTAGCAACAATAGTTTCAAAGACTGAAATACAGATTCCTTTAGTTTTTGGTTATGCTTTTGTGTGAATAGTTTTGTTTTTCTTCTTAAATTGTTTTGCTGGTTCGCTATCTGGGTTTTCCATGATTGAGTTTTTGTTCTGTGTTTTCCAGTTTTCCAACTCAAAGTGGTTTTCAGCTTCCTTCTTTATCTACACTCTCCCTCTCTCCCTCCCTCCCTCGCTCACTTACCCCCTTCCTCTTTTCCTTCCTTTTTTTCATTCTTTCCTTTCTTGCTGCTTTCATTCACCCCCCCCACCTTCCTTATTCTCTTCCTCCTTTCCTTTCTCTTTTTCCTTTTTCCTTCTTTCACTGTTACTCATGATATACCTACTTCTATTCAGCCACAGGAATTTATATTTTTAAATTTATTTGGCTGCGTCTGGTCTTAGCTGTGTCATGTGGGATCTTTCACAGTGGTGCGCGGACTCTCTAGTTGAGGCAGGCAGGCTTAGTTTCTCCACAGCACGTGCCATCTTGGTTCCCTGACTAGGGATCAAGCCCATGTCCCCTGCATTGCAGGGCACATTCTCAGCCACTGGGCCACCAGGGAAGTCCTTACAAGAATTATTGAATCATAGTCTCTGATTTCAGATTTGCAACTTTGTGGAGAGTCAGGGATGGAGGTAAAAACTAAGATTGACCTAACAAAATCACAAGATATGGCTAGTATTGTTTACCATTATCTGTGTCTGAAACTAATTTAGAATGCGTCTGCAGTATGAATATGAAGACTTAATAGCAGCACATTTTTTATTTTCTTCTCTCATTATCATAAAAATCCCATTAGACTCTTGTTTGAAAATGGAATATATTAAAGACGTGGAATCCTAAGAGTTCTCATAACATCTTTGGAATAAAAAAAAATTTTTTTTTTAAAGTGGTGATTTCACTCTTGCTTTTAAGTGGTATCTATAATTCCTCCTCTAACTTATAACTACCTACGTCCTATATTGAATGTCATTTTTAATACTAAAGTTGCATATCCTTGTCTCAAATGATAATTGAGTAAATAAAAGCATATGGTTGATTCTTTGAAAGTAGTTTTCAAGAAATGAGCATATTTTCCAATCTAAAGCGATATAAGGACTGAATTCTTATGTGTATTGAATGTCCCTTAGGGAAATTAATGCAGGATATGACAGAAGAAGAAATCCTACTATGGCAACTTAGCCCTGATTTAAATCCTCTATTTCTTAGAGTGTTCCTCATGGCCCTGACCTCGAGGAGTTGGTCTGTGGTCACTCACCTCACCTCCAGTCACCATTTTTATTTTCAACACTCAGAGGGTAACCCACATCAAAGGACTTTTCCACTTGATGACAAGTGTGCCAGAATGCCATCCTGGAGTTCTTTGGCAGTATTTTCACTTATATTTGAACTTCCACATTGACTAAAAATTCTTTAAGGCTAGAGACGACCACTTTCGTTTATTTTACTATATCATACATAATAAGTTCTAAAGAGAACATGAAAAATAGTATAAGGCATTCTCTATTCAGACAGTTGTCTTTCATTTATCCTGTGCTGCCAGATACAGTCCATAGAGTCGGACTCGAGTGAGCCTCTGAGCACGCACGTTCCTTTGCTTATTTCTAGCATCACCCTCCCCTCACCCCAGCCTCATGAATTTTTTACCATTTATTATTTAAAAGCTTAATTAAAAAATATTACCACCTTGGAAGGGGTGAGATAGGGAGGGAGATGGGAGGAAGTTCAAGTGGGAGGAGTTAAATGTATACCTATGACTGAATCAGGTTTATGTATAGCGGTAAACAACAAAACTCTGTAAAGGGAATATAAACATAAAAATTTTTTACCAGCTTAAAGATTTAAAAAATGCTAAATATTGAGTTTGGGGAAGAATGGATACATGTAGATGTATGGCTGAGCCCCTTTGCTGCTCACCTGAAACTATCACAACATTGTTACTTGGCTGTACCCCAATACAAAATAAAAAGTTTGAAAATATTTCAAAAGACCATAAAAGAATAGGGGCATGTTGAGATCACTCAGAAAATAGAGAGTTAAGAAGAGTTTGCATTTTTAATACTAAAGTTGCATATCCTTGTCTCAAATGATAATTGAGTAAATAAAAGCATATGGTTGATTCTTTGAAAGTAGTTTTCAAGAAATGAGCATATTTTCCAATCTAAAGCGATATAAGGACTGAATTCTTATGTGTATTGAATGTCCCTTAGGGAAATTAATGCAGGATATGACAGAAGAAGAAATCCTACTATGGCAACTTAGCCCTGATTTAAATCCTCTATTTCTTAGAGTGTTCCTCATGGCCCTGACCTCGAGGAGTTGGTCTGTGGTCACTCACCTCACCTCCAGTCACCATTTTTATTTTCAACACTCAGAGGGTAACCCACATCAAAGGACTTTTCCACTTGATGACAAGTGTGCCAGAATGCCATCCTGGAGTTCTTTGGCAGTATTTTCACTTATATTTGAACTTCCACATTGACTAAAAATTCTTTAAGGCTAGAGACGACCACTTTCGTTTATTTTACTATATCATACATAATAAGTTCTAAAGAGAACATGAAAAATAGTATAAGGCATTCTCTATTCAGACAGTTGTCTTTCATTTATCCTGTGCTGCCAGATACAGTCCATAGAGTCGGACTCGAGTGAGCCTCTGAGCACGCACGTTCCTTTGCTTATTTCTAGCATCACCCTCCCCTCACCCCAGCCTCATGAATTTTTTACCATTTATTATTTAAAAGCTTAATTAAAAAATATTACCACCTTGGAAGGGGTGAGATAGGGAGGGAGATGGGAGGGAAGTTCAAGTGGGAGGAGTTAAATGTATACCTATGACTGAATCAGGTTTATGTATAGCGGTAAACAACAAAACTCTGTAAAGGGAATATAAACATAAAAATTTTTTACCAGCTTAAAGATTTAAAAAATGCTAAATATTGAGTTTGGGGAAGAATGGATACATGTAGATGTATGGCTGAGCCCCTTTGCTGCTCACCTGAAACTATCACAACATTGTTACTTGGCTGTACCCCAATACAAAATAAAAAGTTTGAAAATATTTCAAAAGACCATAAAAGAATAGGGGCATGTTGAGATCACTCAGAAAATAGAGAGTTAAGAAGAGTTTGCATTTTTGACTAATTCTTTCTGGAGAGTTGTGTCAGACTTATTATAAAGCTTTAAAAAGTTGACAAGAAGTGATATTTGATTAAAAAAAAAAAAAAAAAACCCTTGTAAGCAATCTTATTTCACTCAGAAAATAATAATTGTCTTTAAATTCAATTTCATGCTATAATTATACACAGTATGCTTTATTTGAAATTGTAGACACAATAAAAATAAAGATTTCACTTTTATACACTCATTATTTCTTATTTTAAAAAATAAAAGAAAGACTCCCACCAAATATAATGAAGCTATTACAGAAGAAATGGGGTAATCAATTTCTAATATATAGCACCATAGCAATGAAATGAGCCATAATTTAAATAAAGTCATCTTCTGTTAGGTCGGCAAAATGCAAAGAAAGCATTTTACTAGCATCTCATTTCTCTCTAGTCAGAAAGATGAGGCTAATGAAAGGACTATAAGGTTAATAACAATCTCATTTTGTTCTACCATTTATTCTTTCAAAACATAAAGCAGTGTTTTGACAAAGTCTTCTTGTCCCTTACAAACACAATTTCAAAGTAACTTTGAGAAATGAATTAATTTCCCCAGATGAGAATGTAATATGAGTTGGTTAAAAAAAAAAAAAAAAAAAACAACACAACAAAACTCCAGAACTTGGGTTCTCTAGTTTTGTTTTTGTTTTTTGGCCCAGCTTCCCAGCATGTGGAATCTTAGCTCCCCAAATGGGGATTTAGCCCATGCCTCCTGCATTGGAAGCACAAAGTCTTAACCAGTGGATTGCCAAGGAAGTTCCCCCCAAAAGTTGGGTTCTCTTTGGCTTATACAACTGTGTAGTCTATGTCATTTGTCTTTTGTCATCTCTGAATCTTCTTTAGAAAAGAAGAGGAAAATATGTACTAAGTATCAAATCAGTAGTGTTGTTCTGTTGCAGAGTAGTGTAGGACTCTTCGTGACCCCATGGACTGTAGCCTACCAGGCTTCTCTGTTTATGGGGTTTCCCAGGCAAGAATACTGGGGTGGCTTGCCCTTTGCTTTTCCAGGGATCTTCGCAGATGAGGGATTGAATCTCCTGCACCGACAGGTGAATTCTTTACTTTTGAAGCACCAGTCACTAATACGTGTAACTACAAAATATGATGATTACTGAAGTGAGTGAGATTTTCTGGAGTTCATGTGTAATTCAGTTTAGGGACCTCCCCCCCCCTTTTTTTTTTGGCAGAAGTAAGAGATCATAATCCTTTTCTTTTTTGAACATTTTGTAACTTCTCTACCAGATTTCCTATATTGAAATATAATTTAATTATTCACTTTTATACACTCATTAATTTCTTAAAAAAATTTTTAAAATTTTTAAAAAAGAAAGACTCCCACCAAATATAATGAAGCTATTACAGAAGAAATGGGGTAATCAATTTCTAATATATAGCACCATAGCAATGAAATGAGCCATAATTTAAATAAAGTCATCTTCTGTTAGGTCGGCAAAATGCAAAGAAAGCATTTTACTAGCATCTCATTTCTCTCTAGTCAGAAAGATGAGGCTAATGAAAGGACTATAAGGTTAATAACAATCTCATTTTGTTCTACCATTTATTCTTTCAAAACATAAAGCAGTGTTTTGACAAAGTCTTCTTGTCCCTTACAAACACAATTTCAAAGTAACTTTGAGAAATGAATTAATTTCCCCAGATGAGAATGTAATATGAGTTGGTTAAAAAAAGAAAAAACACAACAAAACTCCAGAACTTGGGTTCTCTAGTTTTGTTTTTGTTTTTTGGCCCAGCTTCCCAGCATGTGGAATCTTAGCTCCCCAAATGGGGATTTAGCCCATGCCTCCTGCATTGGAAGCACAAAGTCTTAACCAGTGGATTGCCAAGGAAGTTCCCCCCAAAAGTTGGGTTCTCTTTGGCTTATACAACTGTGTAGTCTATGTCATTTGTCTTTTGTCATCTCTGAATCTTCTTTAGAAAAGAAGAGGAAAATATGTACTAAGTATCAAATCAGTAGTGTTGTTCTGTTGCAGAGTAGTGTAGGACTCTTCGTGACCCCATGGACTGTAGCCTACCAGGCTTCTCTGTTTATGGGGTTTCCCAGGCAAGAATACTGGGGTGGCTTGCCCTTTGCTTTTCCAGGGATCTTCGCAGATGAGGGATTGAATCTCCTGCACCGACAGGTGAATTCTTTACTTTTGAAGCACCAGTCACTAATACGTGTAACTACAAAATATGATGATTACTGAAGTGAGTGAGATTTTCTGGAGTTCATGTGTAATTCAGTTTAGGGACCTCCCCCCCCCTTTTTTTTTTGGCAGAAGTAAGAGATCATAATCCTTTTCTTTTTTGAACATTTTGTAACTTCTCTACCAGATTTCCTATATTGATTATTCCAAACCTTCACTTCTCGTTAGATTTCAATGGCAAGTTTCATCCACGTTCTTGAAAAATTACCTTGGCTTCTTTTTAGGAGGAATAAAAATTGTTTTGTTAGGAGGTCACTAAATTTCCTATTATGTTTTTTCATTTAAATTGATCTGTGTATTTTTTTTAATTTGACATCTATTTGATTCATTGTCCTTCTTTAAAAAACAGAACTAAAAATCATAGTGTGAGTGGAGCAGACATTTTAGAGCATGCTGAACTTGTGTGGCTTTGAGTCAAGGATTGAACTATGAAGCCTTGGTTTTCTTCAAAATGGCGTAATAATACCTACTTCACCAGATTGTTGTGAGGTGCCTTATATATATATATATATATACAGTCAAATATGTAGCCTATAGGTGGTAAAAAATGCATAATAGCGCTTATGAAAAGATAATGTTGATTCCTTTTTATTAAGTGTTAATGTCTCCATTGTTTTCTTTCTTTCTTCTTTAAATCTTTCTTTTGTCCTGGTTTCTCCTTGTTGGTTTGTAGTTAAACACAGGTTTCTCTGTGTCCTCCCAAACAGGCTCCCCATCATTGCATCTTGCTCAGATACTCAAAGCCCATCATCCTGTTTTGCTGTCTTCCTTCCTGAGAATTTTAACAATTATTGTCTCCATTTCTTCCTTCCTGTTCTCCTTTAATTCTTTGCAATCTGTCCCCCTAACCCACCCTGCCACAGAGCACCTTACAGACTCTACTTTCAAAAATACCTCACAAGCTACCAGACTAGATGACCTTTTCTCTGTCCTCTGTCCCTTTATTATCAGCAAAATTGACAGTGGGAGCATGTTGTCTACTCGGAATGAATGTCTGTCTTGACAATACCAGTTGGATCATAGAGAAAGCAAGGGAATTCTGGAAAGATTACTACTTCTGCTTTATTGACTGTGTGAAAGCCTTTGACTTTGTGGATCATGACCAACTGTGGAAACTTCTGAAAAAGATGGGAATACCAGACCACCTTACTTGTCTCTTGAGAAACCTGTATGCGGGTCAAGATGCAATGGTTATTACTTTATATAAAACAATGTTCTGGTTCAAAATTGGGAAAGGAGTACCATAAAGCTGTATATTTTTTAACCCTGCTTATTTAACTTACATGCAGAGTATCTGTGAAATTCAGAGCTGGATGAATAACAAGCTGTAAACAAGATTGCCAGGAAAAATATCAACAACCAGGCTTCCCTGGTGGTCCACTGGGTAAAGAGTCCACCTTGCAGTGCAAGGGGCACCGGTTCAATCCTTGGCACGAGAAGATCCCACATGCCGCAAAGTGGCTGGACTGATGTGTCCAATTATGAGCCAGTGCTCTGCAATGAGAGAGGCCACTGTGATGGGAGGTCCACACAGGTCAAAGAATTAAGACAGATAAACATAAATGAAGGATCAATAAAAGAGGCCAAAATTTAAAAGATATCAACAACCTCAGATACAAAGATGATACCACTCTAATAGCAGAAATTTGAAGAGAAACTAAAGAGCCTTTTGATGAAGGTGAGAAAGAGGAGAATGAAAAAGCTGGCTTAAAACTAAGCATTCAAAAAACTAAGATCATGGCATTTGGTCCCATGACTTCATGGGTACTAGAAGGAGAAAAAGTGGAAGCTGTAACAGACTGTTTTCCTGGCTCCAAAATTACTGTGGACAGTGAGTGCAGCCATGAAATTAAAAGACTCCTTCTCCGTGGAAAGAAAGTTATGACAAACTTAGACAGCACACTGAAAAGCAGAGACATCACTTTGCCAGCAATGATACATGTAGTCAAAGCTGTGGTTTTCCCAGTAGTCATGTATGGATATGAGAGTTGGACCATAAAGAAGGGTGAGGACTAAAAAACTGATGGTTTTGAATTGTGGTGTTGGAGAAGATTGTTGAGAGGCCCTTGGACCTGCAGGGAGATCAACCATTGAATCCTAAAGGAAATCAACCCTGGATATTCATTGGAAGGACTGATGCTGAAGCTGAAGCTCCAGTACTTTGGCCACCTGAGGTAAATGAAGAGCCGATTGATTGGAAAAGACCATGATGCTGGCAAAGATTGAAGGCAGAAGGAGAAGAGGGTGACAGAGGATGAGATGGTTAGGTACCTTCACTGACACAGTGAACATGAATTTGAGCAGGCTCCAGGAGACAGTGAAGGACAGGGAAGCCTGGCATGCTGCAGTCCATTGGGCTGCAAAGAGTTGGACACAACTTGGAAACTGTGCAACAACAACAGTATTTCGTTATAATTGCAATTTTTGTCAGAAAAGTTTCTGGAGGGGAAATGAATTTATATTTTACTGTGGCAGGGACAATTTATGACCACCTTGCAGTGCAAGGGCACCGGTTCAATCCTTGGCACGAGAAGATCCCACATGCCGCAAAGTGGCTGGACTGATGTGTCCAATTATGAGCCAGTGCTCTGCAATGAGAGAGGCCACTGTGATGGGAGGTCCACACAGGTCAAAGAATTAAGACAGATAAACATAAATGAAGGATCAATAAAAGAGGCCAAAATTTAAAAGATATCAACAACCTCAGATACAAAGATGATACCACTCTAATAGCAGAAATTTGAAGAGAAACTAAAGAGCCTTTTGATGAAGGTGAGAAAGAGGAGAATGAAAAAGCTGGCTTAAAACTAAGCATTCAAAAAACTAAGATCATGGCATTTGGTCCCATGACTTCATGGGTACTAGAAGGAGAAAAAGTGGAAGCTGTAACAGACTGTTTTCCTGGCTCCAAAATTACTGTGGACAGTGAGTGCAGCCATGAAATTAAAAGACTCCTTCTCCGTGGAAAGAAAGTTATGACAAACTTAGACAGCACACTGAAAAGCAGAGACATCACTTTGCCAGCAATGATACATGTAGTCAAAGCTGTGGTTTTCCCAGTAGTCATGTATGGATATGAGAGTTGGACCATAAAGAAGGGTGAGGACTAAAAAACTGATGGTTTTGAATTGTGGTGTTGGAGAAGATTGTTGAGAGGCCCTTGGACCTGCAGGGAGATCAACCATTGAATCCTAAAGGAAATCAACCCTGGATATTCATTGGAAGGACTGATGCTGAAGCTGAAGCTCCAGTACTTTGGCCACCTGAGGTAAATGAAGAGCCGATTGATTGGAAAAGACCATGATGCTGGCAAAGATTGAAGGCAGAAGGAGAAGAGGGTGACAGAGGATGAGATGGTTAGGTACCTTCACTGACACAGTGAACATGAATTTGAGCAGGCTCCAGGAGACAGTGAAGGACAGGGAAGCCTGGCATGCTGCAGTCCATTGGGCTGCAAAGAGTTGGACACAACTTGGAAACTGTGCAACAACAACAGTATTTCGTTATAATTGCAATTTTTGTCAGAAAAGTTTCTGGAGGGGAAATGAATTTATATTTTACTGTGGAATATACAGGGGACTGTTATTGTCATTTCTTAAATGATTCAACTCCTTCTATTAACAAAAATAGTCTGTATTGAGAAATCACACAATATAGCAGTGAACAGATTTTTTTAACTTCCACTCTTGTATTTTCAGTCTCAGCATATGGTCTCGACTCGCTTGATATTCTACTCAACTCAAGAGATTTGAAACTCTGAACTTAGGTTAACAAGAAAGCTTCTCTTTCCCCCAGATCAGGCATGCTGGACTGGCAGCAGCTGAGTGAAAGGGGGCTCTTCGTGGTGGACCCCACATTTCCCCACCTTGTACTTCTCTTGTTCTCCTTGTTAGCTCACTGTAGATTCCCCTGGTGGAGCACAGAGAGGGAGGGGGATCACAGATGACAGACTCTTGGAGTTGTTAGTGCAGAAACCCTCTCTGACTCCATCGCCACTGGTCAGCCACTCTCTCATGTTCTAGACACTCTGAGCAGAATCCAGACACTCAGCCATCAGCTCCTGAGCTAAAGCAGCACAGCAAGGTCCTCTGGTCCCCTCTGAAGCCAGCCTGGATTCAGGAGGCGACAGAACTCTCTTCCAAAGAGAAGGAGTGAGAACCAACTCAGCAGTGACTCACACCAAAGAGATACTTTCTCTGGTCCTCTGTCACTTCACCACTCAGACCTCTTCTTGTATCCTTGATCTAAGTGAGGAACTCCATGTTGTGGAAGTTTTTTTTTAAATATAGTTATACATAGAAGTTTATTATTATTATTTACTTATTTGGTTGCACTAGATCTTAGTTGTGGGACACAAGATCTTTAGTTGTGTGTGGGATCTAGTTCCTTGACCCGGGATTGAACCCAGGCCCCTTGCACTGGAAGCTTGGAATCTTAGCCACTGAACCACCAGGGAAGTTCTGGTTTTTTTTTTTTTTTTTCCTTTTTCTTTCTTTCTTCTTCTTCTTCTTCTTCTTCTTTTTTTTTTTTTTTATTACTGTTCTGGGTTTTCACTGCTGCTGCAGACTCTTCTCTAGTTGCAGGGAGTGGGGGTTACTCTCTAGTTGAGGTGAATAGGCTTCTTGCTGCAGTGACTTCTCTTGTTGTGAAACTCAGGCTCTAGGGCAAACTGGCTTCAATAGCTATGGCACATGGGCTCAATAGTTGTGACTCTAAGGCTCTAGAGCACAGGCTTAGTTGTGGCTCATGGGCTTAGTTGCTCTGCAACATGTGGGATCTTCCCAGATCAGGGATTGAACCTGTGTCTCCTGCATTGGCAGTTGGTTTCTTCACCACTGAGCTACCAGGGAAGCCTGTGGAGAGGGTTCTTAAACACTTTGATTGAAAAACTGCATATGTTAACATGAGATCTCACTCTGAAATCTCAGCATAATTGCATCTTAGTACCTGGCAAAGAATTTGCTTTTAAAAACCTGTTACACACGCTCATGTTCATATACTGTGGACATCTTTTAATGTTAGTATGTTCTTTTTCTGCAAGAGGGCATTAACGCTTAGGAATTTTAAAGATCTTGCTCAAGTGTACACAACTGCAGTATGCTATGAAACAGGTATTTGGCCCTGAGTTGTCTGATATTAAAGCCTCTGATTATACACTATGTGTGTGTTTTATAATGGCAACCTGCTCCCGTATTCCTGCCTGGAAAATTCCACGGTCAGAGGAACCTAGAAGGCTACAGTCCGTGGAGTTGCAAACACACACACACACACATGCACACACGTGTTTGGTACTTAAGTCTATATGGTACCTCCCTGCTTCTTAGAAAATACCCCAAGCTTCTGAAAAATAGATTAAGGTAAAGATACAAACATTTCCCAATTTTTGTTTAAATGCTATTGCATCTTCAGGATAGGACCATGGGTGTTGATTTCAGAAGAAATCTGTAAATATAAGTGGTTACAAAGTCATTTCAATTGGATACATGAGGAAGAAGGGTATAGATGTGGTTTCTGTCCACAAGAGGCTGTGGACCTTGAAATTGCTCATTCATTTATTTATTCAATTATTAAAAATATTAACTGAGCACTCTGCCACAGTAATTAACAAGAAAGACCAAGCCTCTCTTTCATGGAGCTTATTGTTCCGCTGGGAGAGATGGAGACACATAAGAGAATATCAGGTTGTAATGAAGGGTGGGGACCTATAAATCATGGTAAGGGTTTGATATGTGGCTGTGATGCTCAAGAAAGGCCTGTGTGGGGCTTCCCTGGTGGTCCAGTGGGTAAGGACACTGCCTTGCAGTGCAAGGGGTGCCGGTTCGATCCCTGGCCTGGGAAGATCCCACGTGCCGCGGAGCGGCTGGACCAATGTGTCCAATTACCGAGCCGGAGCTCTGGAGCGCATGTGCCCAGAGCCGGTGCTCTGCGACAACAGAAGCCACCGCTATAGGAGGCCCACAGGAGCCAAAGAACAAAGATGGATTAAACTAGACAGCACCCACCTCCCTCCCTCCCCACCCCTGCCAAAATAAATAAATAAATACATAAACTAAAAAAGAGAGAAGAGCAAGCCAAGAATATAAAAAAATAAAAAAATAAATTAAAAAAAAAAAAAAAAAAAAAGAAAGGCCTGTGTGACAGTTAGTTTGGGTTCATACCTGAAGGCAGAGAGGGAGCCAACCATGTGACAGGTTAAAGGCAGGCTCTCAGGGGTCCAGGGAGAGCAGTATGTGAGACTGGGGTGCATATGGCTGATCCCAGCAAATGTTGGATGCTGAGCTCAGGGCTATGGGCTATGGAGGAGTCACAGTGGACTCTCGGGCTTGAGCCCTATGAGGGGGCCCTCTGTTGGCTCCTGCTGTTGTTCTGTGTGCCCTCCAGCCCAAAGCACCTGAGGGTGCCAGGTGCCCTTTACCTGTGCATCCCACCACTGGTACCTTGTCCACTGCACTCTGCTGTAATGCCTTAAGTGTACACATCATGTGTATTTTTTCCATTTTGTAATTTATAGTCCTCACAAAGTTATTTCAAGGCAGATTGTGATGATCCTTCTGTCTCAAATTTAATCTGATTCTCAGAAGGACAGAGAGACACTTCCTCGATGGGATTTGCTTGTTACTTGGGAGGAAGTGCCTGGAAAGTGATTTTTAGGTATTGTAGAGGGCAGAATTCTCAGAGTCCTGGCTCCTGGTGCAAATGTGTCTTCCAGTCAGCCTGTCAAACACTCATCTAGGTTTTGCTGTGAAGAGTGGTGGCAGATGCAACTAGTGCTCCAGATGAGCTTATTAGATGGTAGGGAGGTGATCTGGGGGAGCCTGACCCATGAGCCCTTTAAAAGAGGAGAGTTTCTCTGGCTGGTCATAGATGGGAACACAGAGAAATGTGCTCCAGCTGGTGTGGAAGTAAACATGTATTCATGGTGTGACCTGTCCAGAGAACCAACTGTGAGGCAAGGAGCAGCAGGCAGCCTCTAGGATGGAGGAACTGCCAGCTGGAAAACAGGACCGCCATCCTAGAGCTGGAAGGAAATAAGTCCTGTGATTCACAGTGAACTTGGAAGAGGAATGAAGCTCCCGGTGAGGACACCTGGCCAAACCGTGGTTTCAGCCAGATGAGATCTAGAGCAGAAAATCTGGCCACAGTACGCCCGTTCTTTGACCTATAAAAATGTGAGGGAAAACATTTGTATTGTTCTAAACACCGTTTGTGGGTCATTTGTTGGACAGCAAGAGGACACTCGTACACACAGGCTATTCCCAGGTTTTAGAGGCTCAGCTGATGCAAAGGAACCTGTTGTGGTTTTGAAGAGGAGTTTCAGCAAATCTCTGACTGAAAAATCAGCCAGATGGCCCAGTAGCTGTTTGAAATCACAATAACGGCCAGATGGCGTGTGTGATCACAAAGCCAGTGATGGGATGATCTGTTGGCTCCTGCTGTTGTTCTGTGTGCCCTCCAGCCCAAAGCACCTGAGGGTGCCAGGTGCCCTTTACCTGTGCATCCCACCACTGGTACCTTGTCCACTGCACTCTGCTGTAATGCCTTAAGTGTACACATCATGTGTATTTTTTCCATTTTGTAATTTATAGTCCTCACAAAGTTATTTCAAGGCAGATTGTGATGATCCTTCTGTCTCAAATTTAATCTGATTCTCAGAAGGACAGAGAGACACTTCCTCGATGGGATTTGCTTGTTACTTGGGAGGAAGTGCCTGGAAAGTGATTTTTAGGTATTGTAGAGGGCAGAATTCTCAGAGTCCTGGCTCCTGGTGCAAATGTGTCTTCCAGTCAGCCTGTCAAACACTCATCTAGGTTTTGCTGTGAAGAGTGGTGGCAGATGCAACTAGTGCTCCAGATGAGCTTATTAGATGGTAGGGAGGTGATCTGGGGGAGCCTGACCCATGAGCCCTTTAAAAGAGGAGAGTTTCTCTGGCTGGTCATAGATGGGAACACAGAGAAATGTGCTCCAGCTGGTGTGGAAGTAAACATGTATTCATGGTGTGACCTGTCCAGAGAACCAACTGTGAGGCAAGGAGCAGCAGGCAGCCTCTAGGATGGAGGAACTGCCAGCTGGAAAACAGGACCGCCATCCTAGAGCTGGAAGGAAATAAGTCCTGTGATTCACAGTGAACTTGGAAGAGGAATGAAGCTCCAGGTGAGGACACCTGGCCAAACCGTGGTTTCAGCCAGATGAGATCTAGAGCAGAAAATCTGGCCACAGTACGCCCGTTCTTTGACCTATAAAAATGTGAGGGAAAACATTTGTATTGTTCTAAACACCGTTTGTGGGTCATTTGTTGGACAGCAAGAGGACACTCGTACACACAGGCTATTCCCAGGTTTTAGAGGCTCAGCTGATGCAAAGGAACCTGTTGTGGTTTTGAAGAGGAGTTTCGGCAGCAAATCTCTGACTGAAAAATCAGCCAGATGGCCCAGTAGCTGTTTGAAATCACAATAACGGCCAGTGATGGGATGATCTGTGATCAGCACGCACACAGAACATTTCTGATGCATTCTTCAACTTCTTACACTTCATTTATTACCACAAATATTTGAATTCAGTTAAGGTGATGATATCTGTGTTTGTTCCTCATGCTTGTTCCCACAACAAACGCTCTTACTATTTTGAATACATTTATGATTAGGAACACACCAGTGTGTTCTCAAGTTCAAGAGTCTCCTTAAACAGGAAGCCATTAACATTCAGGGCCTTCACCAGAAGAGCAGTTACATTCACCATATAAATGATAATGTGGGTAGCACAAGTGTGGATGGCTTGATGGCCTGCAGCATTCTAGGTAGAAAAGCAAGTAGAAATAATATTAACTACTTCTGAGTAAAGAACAGCTTTTCCCAATCCTGCCTGTTTTGATCATGCATACAGAGAGAACAGTATGAAATGTCGTTTGGCAAAGACAGAGTTTGATAATTGAGGAAGCCAGCCTCTGATGAAGAAACTGTGGATGTCATTGAACAGTCAAACATGTTGAGAGCATCATCAGTGCTGACATGTGAAAGATGTATCTCATCAGATGTACTTTTGAGGAACGACAGGGCACATACCAGGGTCGCCATAGAATGTTGAAAACGTGCTGAGTATCACTTGTGGAAGTAGAGCCTTTCTGGCTGATGTCAGTAGCGAAGGAACATATGAAGACATTGGCTTCTGTTTTTGACATTGCAGCTAGGTAGGCAGCTATGCAGATAAAAAGGGTGAGGGTCAGCTGGATCATGTCCACATAAGGAAAAGGAAGTCTGTCTTTGGCAATTATCTAGCAAAGGTGACCAAAGACGCAAGCCAATCCAGGTAACACAAAATAACATCCAGAGTTACCTGTACAGCAGATTCGTCAGTGCTTGATGGGAACAGATACAGTTATTGTGAAATGCAGATTGAAGACTTTAATGTAAAGATATCCGGGGTTGTTTCTGTGATCATTCAGGACAGCCTTTAAGCTGATGAATGTTGAAAACTTGCAGAGTCTGCTCACACACTTATAATTTCCACCCCCCTTCCTTTCTTGAATGGGATTTAACATGAAAGACAAAATGCTAAATGCCAAGCATTCTTCAACTTCTTACACTTCATTTATTACCACAAATATTTGAATTCAGTTAAGGTGATGATATCTGTGTTTGTTCCTCATGCTTGTTCCCACAACAAACGCTCTTACTATTTTGAATACATTTATGATTAGGAACACACCAGTGTGTTCTCAAGTTCAAGAGTCTCCTTAAACAGGAAGCCATTAACATTCAGGGCCTTCACCAGAAGAGCAGTTACATTCACCATATAAATGATAATGTGGGTAGCACAAGTGTGGATGGCTTGATGGCCTGCAGCATTCTAGGTAGAAAAG
Source organism: Tragulus kanchil (assembly GCA_022376925.1). Lineage (NCBI taxonomy): Eukaryota > Metazoa > Chordata > Mammalia > Artiodactyla > Tragulidae > Tragulus > Tragulus kanchil. Next base: position 34,634,196 of record JAIOJX010000028.1, on the reverse strand, counting down.
CAAGTAGAAATAATATTAACTACTTCTGAGTAAAGAACAGCTTTTCCCAATCCTGCCTGTTTTGATCATGCATACAGAGAGAACAGTATGAAATGTCGTTTGGCAAAGACAGAGTTTGATAATTGAGGAAGCCAGCCTCTGATGAAGAAACTGTGGATGTCATTGAACAGTCAAACATGTTGAGAGCATCATCAGTGCTGACATGTGAAAGATGTATCTCATCAGATGTACTTTTGAGGAACGACAGGGCACATACCAGGGTCGCCATAGAATGTTGAAAACGTGCTGAGTATCACTTGTGGAAGTAGAGCCTTTCTGGCTGATGTCAGTAGCGAAGGAACATATGAAGACATTGGCTTCTGTTTTTGACATTGCAGCTAGGTAGGCAGCTATGCAGATAAAAAGGGTGAGGGTCAGCTGGATCATGTCCACATAAGGAAAAGGAAGTCTGTCTTTGGCAATTATCTAGCAAAGGTGACCAAAGACGCAAGCCAATCCAGGTAACACAAAATAACATCCAGAGTTACCTGTACAGCAGATTCGTCAGTGCTTGATGGGAACAGATACAGTTATTGTGAAATGCAGATTGAAGACTTTAATGTAAAGATATCCGGGGTTGTTTCTGTGATCATTCAGGACAGCCTTTAAGCTGATGAATGTTGAAAACTTGCAGAGTCTGCTCACACACTTATAATTTCCACCCCCCTTCCTTTCTTGAATGGGATTTAACATGAAAGACAAAATGCTAAATGCCAAGCATTATTTAAACCTGAACTTCAGTCCTATCCATTTGAACCAGCTAATTTTCTCTGACAGGACACTTGCACATTTTAGTACTGGAGTTTGCTGAGAAAATGCCTTGGGATGTGTTTGCATCAAAGGTGCTATAGAAGTTTATTTGTATTGTTCTCAAAGTGAATGCATTCTCGTCAGATTGCAAGCACAATCAATAAGATGAATGAGTTTCTCGAACTCATTTAGTGCCTTGTCTATAACAGTGCCATTACCAAGCCACCATGCAACTTGGCAACTGTTCACCAGGGGTGGCCTCTGGACCAAGTAAGCAAGGAGGAAATATAGCCACTTACCTTGACACTTCATGTTTTACCTGATGGTCTTGGCAGGCTGTGACGGAAAGCGGGTCCTTGCAACAATGGCCCTCTTAAGATGTCTTTTCTAAAAAACTTGCTGCTTTTAAGAAACGCATCCAGGTTATAGTTGAAAGACTTGTAAGTTACAGAAAGGCAAGATCTGTCTTCAAAAATGTAGTCCCTCTTGAACTTTGAGGATTGCTACTGTATTTCCAAGCCACTTAACTCCATTCTCTTTTCTACCTGGAGGTTTTGTTCAGCATTTAAATGGCCAAAGAAAATAAAAGGATTAATTTAATTTGGCTCACTATAATAATTTCCCCCCAAATCTATTAACTTTTCGTCATAAACATTCAAGCCCAGAGATTCTCATGCAATAAAGAAACACAACATGGATTTTGCACTAGGATTTGTGCGGGAGAGACACATTCTGATCAAATGGACCAGGCTGAACTAGCTGATCTCTCAGTAGATACTTGGGCTGCATTTCAATAGGAAAATGATCTTGACTCCAGCATCCAATATGGGCCAAAGAAATGCCATTTGATCTTTTCAGATGTCATACTGGTGGAATAAACTTGATTTCTTCTATGGTCCCTGGTCGTCAGTTCACACATTGAGATAGCCTTAATCTGAAATCCATGGATGAATTTTGTTCTTGTTCAGTCGCTAAATCGTGTCCAACTCTTTGCGACCCTGTGAACTGCAGCACATCAGGCCTTTCTGTCCATCACCATCTCCCTGAGTTTGCTCAAATGTGCATTGAGTTGGTGATGCCATCCAACTGTCTCATTCTCTGCCTTCCCCCTCTCCTCCGGCCGTCAGTCTTCCCCAGCACCAGGGTCTTTTCCCATGAGTCATCTCTTCGCATCATGTTTTCAAAGTGTTGGAGTTTCAGCTTCAGCATCAGTTCTCCCGATGAATATTCTGGGTTGATGTCCTTTAGGATTAACTGAATTGATCTCCTTGCAGTTCAAGGGACTTGCAAGAGTCTTCTCCACCTGACAGTTTGAAAGTGTCAGTTCTTTAGCACTCAGCCTTCTTTATCTCACATCCACATATGACTACTGGGAAAACTATAGTGTTGACTATACAGACCTTTGTCAGCAAAGTGATGTATCTGCCTTTTTTTTTTTTTTTTTTGTATCTGCTTTTTAAAACATTGTCTATGTTGGACATAGCTGTTCTCCAAAGGAGAAAACGTTTTTTGGGTTTTTTTTTTTTTTTTTTCAGTATTTTTATTTGACTTTTTACTTTTACAGAGTCTTGTTGTTTACAGATATGTATAATCCCAGGTTAGTCATATGTATATCCCTAGCCCCCTCCCAGTACCCCCCATGCAACCCCTCCATGCCGTCATACAATGCCCCTGCAGGATCCCCTATTCCCACAGCGCAATGACAGTAGCTATCTTTTTCACATATGATAGTATAGGTTTCCATGTTACTCCCTCTACGCCTCCCACCCCCTGTTCATTCCTCACAATGTCTATACATCTGTTTTCTGTGTCTGTTTTTTCATCACTTCTCTGCGTGTGTTACCATTACCATCTTACTTGATTCTATATATATGTGTGTTAGTATACTGTACTTGTCTTTCTCTTTTTGACTTACTTCACTTCTTATAGTAGAGTCTAGATCCATCCACCTCATTAGGGCTGATTCTTCTGCATTTCTTTTTACAGCTGTGTAGTATTCCATTGTATATATGTACCAGAGCTTTTTGATCCATTCATTCATTGATGAACATCTAGGTTGCTTCCATGTTCTAGCTATTGTATAGAGAGCTGCAATGAACACTGCAGTACAGGTGCTTCTTTCAGTTTTGATTTCATCAGGGCTTAATAGTAGGATTACTGGGTTGTATGGTGCTTCTCTTTTTAGTTTTTAAAGGAATCTCCATACTGTCTTCATAGTGACTGTATCAATTTACATTCACACTGGCAATGCAAGAGTGTTCCCTTTTCTCCGCACCCTCTCCAGCATTTATTGTCTGTCAATTTGTTGGTGATGGCCATTCTGACGGGTGTGAGGTGATATCTCATTTGATTTGCATTTCTCTAATTATAAGCGAGGTTGAGCATCGTTTCATGTGTTTTTGGACCATCTGTATGTTCTCTTTGGAGAGGTGTCTGCTTAGGTCCTTTTTCCATTTTTTGATTGGGCTGTTCATTTTTCTGATGTTGAGTTGTCTAAGTTGCTCGTAGAATTTGGAGACTGATTCTTTGTCTGTTGTTTCATTTGCTATGATGTTCTCCCATTCTGTGGGTTGTCTGTTCAGCTTTTTTGTAGTTTCTTTTGCTGTATAAAAGCTTTTAAGTTTCATTAGGTCCCACATGTTCATTTTTGTTTTTAGTTCTGCTATTCTAGTAGGCAGGTCATAGAAGATCTGAGCAAGCGTCTTTTAATTTGATGGCTGCAGTCATTGGATGAATTTTAGGGCATCTTTATGTCCTTAAAACTACTGTTATATCCGTGTGAAGATGTGGGTGTTTTCTGGGAATTAGGTACTTTGTTTTTTATCAAATTCTCAGAGCCAACCACTGATTTTAAATGCTTCACATTTTGGTAATTTTTAATGAATATAACCACAGACATAAATATACTACTTTAATGAATAGTATTTTCATATTTTCAAGTTTCAGCTTTTCCCCCCCTTACTTCACCCCTAGCAATCTTTCTACCACTACCTGAATCATCCTCCCCCAGGCATAATATCTAGATTTTCAGATAAGTTGTGGTAACAACTTGATGTGTATTATTTTTACTTTTCTTAGATTTCCAGTTGTCACATACAAAATGTACATATTTGTATATATGAATGCGTATGCAGATATTTGTACTTACAGAGGGCTTTTGTTAAATATGTATTGTTATTATGGACTTTTAAAAAAAAATTTTGGTCTCTTTTATTGGTTTATTTATTTACTTTCATCTGTCTTTATTCTTTGGTCTGTGTGGGCCTTTCATTGCAGTGGCCCCTCTGGTTTCAGAGCACCGGCTCAGGGTGCATGCACTCCAGAGGGCTGGCCCGTAATTGGACACACTGGTCCAGCCACTGTGCAGCAATAATTGTGCACAGGCACGTGGGGTCCTCCCAGATCAGAGACTGAAACAGAGTCTTCCGCCCTGGTAGGTGGATTCTTTGTTGATCACTGAGCCACCAGGGAAGCCCGGTTTAATGCTCTTTTAAAAATGGTGTGTGCCTGAGGTTTATAAACTAATACTTCATTTTAAATTAAATGAAATATGCATTTTTTGAAGACTAGTGGGTTTAGGCACCTTTAAGAATACCTACTAGTCATTTGGAATTGGCTTCTCAGGGCTTTTCCATTTCCATTCTTTGCCATTTTTTTTTATTGGTTTCCTTGGCATTTTCATACTAATCTTAGAGCTTTATTTATTTATTTTTTTAAAGATATTCTTCTTTTTTTTTTTTTTAAATGCAAAGTCATAGTTTATTTTTTGTCCATTTTTATCCTTTGGCTTGTGTGGGCCTCCCATCGCAGTATTCTCTCGTTGCAGAGCACTGCCTCTGGGCGCATGCACTCCAGAGCGCTGTCTCCTAACTGGACACACTGGCCCAGCCGCTCCTCAGCACATGGGATCTTCCCGGGCCAGGGCTCGAACCTGTGCCCCTTGCACTGCAAGGTGGACTCTTTACCCACTGGACCCCAGGAAAGACTTTTTCTTTTTTTCTTTTTTTTTAATATAGTATAGCTCCTTAACATTTTAGTTGTCATTTGCAGAAAAGGTACCAACGTTTTTCCAATACTCTGAAATTTTATGGAATCTTTTGTTATAATTTAATTTTTTGAAAGTAGAATTAAATATGTGTATATTTACTGGAATTTCTAAGTTCTGAAGTCTTCCCCAACCTGTAAATTGTTTTTATAGCAAATCCTGAGATAAAACTCTTTGTAGTGTTTATAGCAAATGTTTGGGGAGTGAAAGTTTGGACAAGGATGCTTTCTATATATCTTTAGGGATTAGTCTGTTTATAGAGTTTTTCATTTTGTTGAAGTATAGTTGATTTACAATGTTGTGTTTCTGGTGTACAGCAAAGTGATTTCACTGCACATGTATATACATATTCTTTTTCATTATAGTTTATAATAGGAAATGAATATAGTTTCCTGTGCTATACAAGTAGGAGCTTGTTGTTCAGCTGTTTTATATACTGTAATTTGTACCTACTAATCCCAGACTCTTGATTTATCCCTTCCCCACCTCCTTTTCCTTTGATAGCCATAAGTTTGTGCACAGGCACTTTTAATAATTTCCCCCATTTTTTAAAAATTAAAAATGGTGTGTGCCTGAGGTTTATAAACTAATACTTCATTTTAAATTAAATGAAATATGCATTTTTTGAAGACTAGTGGGTTTAGGCACCTTTAAGAATACCTACTAGTCATTTGGAATTGGCTTCTCAGGGCTTTTCCATTTCCATTCTTTGCCATTTTTTTTTATTGGTTTCCTTGGCATTTTCATACTAATCTTAGAGCTTTATTTATTTATTTTTTTAAAGATATTCTTCTTTTTTTTTTTTTAAATGCAAAGTCATAGTTTATTTTTTGTCCATTTTTATCCTTTGGCTTGTGTGGGCCTCCCATCGCAGTATTCTCTCGTTGCAGAGCACTGCCTCTGGGCGCATGCACTCCAGAGCGCTGTCTCCTAACTGGACACACTGGCCCAGCCGCTCCTCAGCACATGGGATCTTCCCGGGCCAGGGCTCGAACCTGTGCCCCTTGCACTGCAAGGTGGACTCTTTACCCACTGGACCCCAGGAAAGACTTTTTCTTTTTTTCTTTTTTTTTAATATAGTATAGCTCCTTAACATTTTAGTTGTCATTTGCAGAAAAGGTACCAACGTTTTTCCAATACTCTGAAATTTTATGGAATCTTTTGTTATAATTTAATTTTTTGAAAGTAGAATTAAATATGTGTATATTTACTGGAATTTCTAAGTTCTGAAGTCTTCCCCAACCTGTAAATTGTTTTTATAGCAAATCCTGAGATAAAACTCTTTGTAGTGTTTATAGCAAATGTTTGGGGAGTGAAAGTTTGGACAAGGATGCTTTCTATATATCTTTAGGGATTAGTCTGTTTATAGAGTTTTTCATTTTTGTTGAAGTATAGTTGATTTACAATGTTGTGTTTCTGGTGTACAGCAAAGTGATTTCACTGCACATGTATATACATATTCTTTTTCATTATAGTTTATAATAGGAAATGAATATAGTTTCCTGTGCTATACAAGTAGGAGCTTGTTGTTCAGCTGTTTTATATACTGTAATTTGTACCTACTAATCCCAGACTCTTGATTTATCCCTTCCCCACCTCCTTTTCCCTTTGATAGCCATAAGTTTGTCTTTTATGTCCATGAGTCTATTTATGTTTCATAAGTAAGTGCATTAGTATCATTTTAGAGTCCACACCTAAATGACAGCATATGATATTTATCTTGCTCTGACTTATTCCCTTGGTATGATCATCTCTAGGCCTGTCCATGTTGCTGCAGATGGCATGATTTCATTCTTTCTTATGGTTGAGGACATTTCCATCATGTATACATACTCCATCTTCTTTATCTATTCATATAGATGCATCTTTTAATAAAGTTTTAATGACTCACAAACATTTTATCCCAAATTTGTCACCACTGTCAAAATTTATGATAAAAAGTTTACATATGCACAGTGGTCTGTTAGGATCTTGTCTTACACTGGCCTTTTAAAAACCTACTCAGCATCATTCATCATCTCTTCTGCTCTTCCCCTGTTGTTAGGCCTCTGAGTCTCAGGTTTCCTTTTGTCATATACCTTAGAAAGTATATTTAGTATCTTAGAAATGTGTATCTGTTGTGGCGTACAGTGCAGCCTTTCTAGCTCCCAAGTACAGACTCACAGATGATCATCTATTCAATGTATTGCTCAATATCTTATTCATTCCTTTACCAAATGCATTTCAGCATTATTAATCATCAAAAACTTTTTGTTATAACCTTTTGAATCCATGTAGGAATTTATTTGTTTATAACTGAGATTCTTTGCTCCTAATGAATAATAGTGTATGGAGTCCCTAGTGTAAAACGTGTTCAAAACAAAGTTGGGTTAAAATTTTCTTTAAATGTTGAACAGAAAAAAACCCTCATCATTATCTTATCATTGTCTGTCTTTATATAAAGACAGACAATGACAGTTTTTTCTTTTGCTTTTCCTGCATAAAGATAAAGGAAAGAGGAAGTTGATTTTTTGTTGAAGTATAGTTGATTTACAATGTTGTGTTTCTGGTGTACAGCAAAGTGATTTCACTGCACATGTATATACATATTCTTTTTCATTATAGTTTATAATAGGAAATGAATATAGTTTCCTGTGCTATACAAGTAGGAGCTTGTTGTTCAGCTGTTTTATATACTGTAATTTGTACCTACTAATCCCAGACTCTTGATTTATCCCTTCCCCACCTCCTTTTCCCTTTGATAGCCATAAGTTTGTCTTTTATGTCCATGAGTCTATTTATGTTTCATAAGTAAGTGCATTAGTATCATTTTAGAGTCCACACCTAAATGACAGCATATGATATTTATCTTGCTCTGACTTATTCCCTTGGTATGATCATCTCTAGGCCTGTCCATGTTGCTGCAGATGGCATGATTTCATTCTTTCTTATGGTTGAGGACATTTCCATCATGTATACATACTCCATCTTCTTTATCTATTCATATAGATGCATCTTTTAATAAAGTTTTAATGACTCACAAACATTTTATCCCAAATTTGTCACCACTGTCAAAATTTATGATAAAAAGTTTACATATGCACAGTGGTCTGTTAGGATCTTGTCTTACACTGGCCTTTTAAAAACCTACTCAGCATCATTCATCATCTCTTCTGCTTTTCCCCCTGTTGTTAGGCCTCTGAGTCTCAGGTTTCCTTTTGTCATATACCTTAGAAAGTATATTTAGTATCTTAGAAATGTGTATCTTTTGTGGCTAGTGCAGCCTTTCTAGCTCCCAAGTACAGACTCACAGATGATCATCTATTCAATGTATTGCTCAATATCTTATTCATTCCTTTACCAAATGCATTTCAGCATTATTAATCATCAAAAACTTTTTGTTATAACCTTTTGAATCCATGTAGGAATTTATTTGTTTATAACTGAGATTCTTTGCTCCTAATGAATAATAGTGTATGGAGTCCCTAGTGTAAAACGTGTTCAAAACAAAGTTGGGTTAAAATTTTCTTTAAATGTTGAACAGAAAAAAACCCTCATCATTATCTTATCATTGTCTGTCTTTATATAAACACAGATAATGACAGTTTTTTTTTTTTTTTCTTTTGCTTTTCCTGCATAAAGATAAAGGAAAGAGGAAGTTAGTTACTGAGGAAATGAAAGCATCTCAGGAATGTAGCCACAGAGTGACTAAGTAGGAATGTAAAAGAGACTGATTATAAAAGCCTTGTCTGAGAAAGTCTGGGAAGGGCATTAAGGTATTTGATGCCCATTTTCTTTGAAGACTTAACATCATAGTAAACAGCCTGGCTAGTTTCAGACTCTTAATAAAGGGGAGGTTTAGGAAGCTGTGCAATTGGAGGGCTCAGGCAGTGAAAATGTGATGCACTTATGTATGTATATATATATATATATATATATATATATATATATATAACTTTTATTTTACTTTTAAATATTACAGAGTTTTGTTGTTTACAGATATGCATGTTCCCAGATTAGTCATATGTATATCCCCCCCTTCCCACCCCTCCAGACCATCACACAGCACCCCTGAAGGATCTCCTTTTCTCACAGAGCAATGACTATAGCCATTTTCTTCACTTACGATAGTACAGGCCTTCATGCTACTTCCTTTACGCCTCCCACCCTCTGTTCCTTCCCCACAATGTCCGTATGTCCACTGTCTATGCCTGTCTTTCCGTCGCTTGTGATGCACTAATATTTAATGCCTTAATAATTCCAAGACCCAGAGCAGTTTGATTTCTGAATGTTCCCCTGTCCATGTGAAATACTACTTTCTGAAATATCTTAGATGTGTGATGTACACTACTTTGTTGTGCTCACTACTTTGTTGTGTCCAACTCTTTGTGACTCCATGGACTGCAGCTTGACGGGCTTCTCTGTTCATGGAAATCTCCAGGCAAGAATACTGTTCCAACAATAACAAAAAGACAAAATACACAGCCACAGAGCTGCCACTTTCTGGCCAAAAGATAACTGATACTTTAGTTAGGGAAAAAAAGATACGTACTGTATTGCTCAATATCTTATTCATTCCTTTACCAAATGCATTTCAGCATTATTAACATCAAAAACTTTTTGTTATAACCTTTTGAATCCATGTAGGAATTTATTTGTTTATAACTGAGATTCTTTGCTCCTAATGAATAATAGTGTATGGAGTCCCTAGTGTAAAACGTGTTCAAAACAAAGTTGGGTTAAAATTTTCTTTAAATGTTGAACAGAAAAAAACCCTCATCATTATCTTATCATTGTCTGTCTTTATATAAACACAGATAATGACAGTTTTTTTTTTTTTTCTTTTGCTTTTCCTGCATAAAGATAAAGGAAAGAGGAAGTTAGTTACTGAGGAAATGAAAGCATCTCAGGAATGTAGCCACAGAGTGACTAAGTAGGAATGTAAAAGAGACTGATTATAAAAGCCTTGTCTGAGAAAGTCTGGGAAGGGCATTAAGGTATTTGATGCCCATTTTCTTTGAAGACTTAACATCATAGTAAACAGCCTGGCTAGTTTCAGACTCTTAATAAAGGGGAGGTTTAGGAAGCTGTGCAATTGGAGGGCTCAGGCAGTGAAAATGTGATGCACTTATGTATGTATATATATATATATATATATATATATATATATATATATATAACTTTTATTTTACTTTTAAATATTACAGAGTTTTGTTGTTTACAGATATGCATGTTCCCAGATTAGTCATATGTATATCCCCCCTTCCCACCCCTCCAGACCATCACACAGCACCCCTGAAGGATCTCCTTTTCTCACAGAGCAATGACTATAGCCATTTTCTTCACTTACGATAGTACAGGCCTTCATGCTACTTCCTTTACGCCTCCCACCCTCTGTTCCTTCCCCACAATGTCCGTATGTCCACTGTCTATGCCTGTCTTTCCGTCGCTTGTGATGCACTAATATTTAATGCCTTAATAATTCCAAGACCCAGAGCAGTTTGATTTCTGAATGTTCCCCTGTCCATGTGAAATACTACTTTCTGAAATATCTTAGATGTGTGATGTACACTACTTTGTTGTGCTCACTACTTTGTTGTGTCCAACTCTTTGTGACTCCATGGACTGCAGCTTGACGGGCTTCTCTGTTCATGGAAATCTCCAGGCAAGAATACTGTTCCAACAATAACAAAAAGACAAAATACACAGCCACAGAGCTGCCACTTTCTGGCCAAAAGATAACTGATACATTGATAGTTAGGGAAAAAAAAAAAAGTATAACTGGTAACTGTAAAAGTTAATAGTCACACATCTTCCTCCCTGGCCCTGGGTGCCCATCAGTGTTGCCCAGTTGTCCCTGAAGCTGCCTGTAGGAACAGCATCATGGCCACTGTCACATCCCATGAGGAGACCAAAGACTATGCCGTGGTGTCTGCAGGGTCTCCACCTCCCTCTACTTCTGGGGCTGCCCTTCGTTGATTGCAGGGCTGTGACTGTGTCCTTCCTGCGGAGGTAGGCACACAGGCTCCATGCCCTGCTGGGGCTGCCCTTCGTTGATTGCAGGGCTGTGACTGTGTCCTTCCTGCGGAGGTAGGCACACAGGCTCCATGCCCTGCTGGTGCTGTGCTGTGACCTGGGTTGAGCATCAGGATCATATGCTTTATCTTCTGCATAAGCCTTAGCTGCAGAGTTCTTGTGGGCATCAGCTCAAAAAGCATGAACTCTTCACCTGAATACTCAGTGGTTCTTAGGCACACGGTTATCTCAATTCATGCTTAACATAGATTTCCCCTAATAGTAACAAGAACAACAGCAGCGGCCTCTTGCATAGCTGTGACTCACCTGGTTACACAGATGATTTCTTCCTCATTCTTGTGATGAGTGGTTTCTCTCCTTGAATCCACAGATATCAGTTGCTTTGCATTTGCAAAACTAAATAACTCATTCAAGTGGTTTCCAGAACAAAAGAACAGTGTGTCTCAAGATTTCTTTTTAAAACCTTTGGCAAACAGAGCTCTACTCTGTTTTGATATATGTATATATTTTCTTCTAACTCCATTCACAGTTCAAAGAAACTCAGAGTGACTGAGACTCCTCTTTTCTCCGCTTCAGAATCTCCCTCAGGAGGAAAGCTCTTTCAGGCTGTGACCTGAGATGGCCCATGTCAAGATGACTGGGGTAGGAGGATATCTCCCTTTAAATGAGTTCAGTGCTACGGTTCAGTCACTCAGTCATGACCAACTCTTCGCAACCCCATGGGCTGCAGCATGCCAGACCTCCCTGTCCTTCCTTGTCTCCCTGTCCATTATGTGGATGATGCCAAGAGTAAAGTTCTGAGTTTAATGTAAAGCCCTTGAAACAGTGCCGAGTAACTGGCCGTGCTCAGCCACCTTTGGCTTGTATTAATATTAGCTGCCTGCTCTTCTAGACCTGTTTTAGAAAGCTCAGCACACTCTGCCACACCTTTGCTCTTGTACTCTCTCAACAGTGGTGAAGTAGAGAAGTGGGATTCAGCTCCAGGGCCTGGCTCTGGTGATGCAACAAGGCAGCCAGTTCTAGCATCCAGAGGTCACTCTGGTCTGTGCCTTGTTCCAGAAACTGTTGGAAAGAGAGAGTCAGTAGGGAGCCTGTCCAGCTGCGTGCTGTCAGGCAAGCCGTTCAGACTCCAGGGTCAGGCAGTCTGGGAAGACCTCAGGTTTATGGAGCCAAGATACTGGGTTGGAAGATGGGTGGGGACTGCAGGTTTAGACAGCCATGAGGCTCCTAGGAGAGCACTGTGACAGGATTTAGCAGTGAGGACAAAGGGCGGAGCCCAGTCCCTCCCAGATCATCCCTGAATGGAAGGACAGCAGCACAGAACTCAGAGTCCACTAGTTGACTGGTTACAGGGCCAGCTCTGCCTCTTCCTTGAGGAGTGACTTGTTTAAAAAGTTAGTATTGTATTTGGCTGCATTGGGTCCTAGTTGCAGCATGTGGGATTTTAGTTCCTTGACCAGGAATCAAACCCAGGCCCCCTGCATGAGGAGCTCAGAGTCTCAGCCATTGGACCACCAGGAAGTCCCTTGATGAGTGATCATACATGAAGGCATCTAATCTGTTTCTACTTCTGTAAGAGAGATTAACTGTCCTACTTTGAAGGGCTGCTTTTTAAACTTCCAGAGCTCTACTCTGTTTTGATATATGTATATATTTCTTCTAACTCCATTCACAGTTCAAAGAAACTCAGAGTGACTGAGACTCCTCTTTTCTCCGCTTCAGAATCTCCCTCAGGAGGAAAGCTCTTTCAGGCTGTGACCTGAGATGGCCCATGTCAAGATGACTGGGGTAGGAGGATATCTCCCTTTAAATGAGTTCAGTGCTACGGTTCAGTCACTCAGTCATGACCAACTCTTCGCAACCCCATGGGCTGCAGCATGCCAGACCTCCCTGTCCTTCCTTGTCTCCCTGTCCATTATGTGGATGATGCCAAGAGTAAAGTTCTGAGTTTAATGTAAAGCCCTTGAAACAGTGCCGAGTAACTGGCCGTGCTCAGCCACCTTTGGCTTGTATTAATATTAGCTGCCTGCTCTTCTAGACCTGTTTTAGAAAGCTCAGCACACTCTGCCACACCTTTGCTCTTGTACTCTCTCAACAGTGGTGAAGTAGAGAAGTGGGATTCAGCTCCAGGGCCTGGCTCTGGTGATGCAACAAGGCAGCCAGTTCTAGCATCCAGAGGTCACTCTGGTCTGTGCCTTGTTCCAGAAACTGTTGGAAAGAGAGAGTCAGTAGGGAGCCTGTCCAGCTGCGTGCTGTCAGGCAAGCCGTTCAGACTCCAGGGTCAGGCAGTCTGGGAAGACCTCAGGTTTATGGAGCCAAGATACTGGGTTGGAAGATGGGTGGGGACTGCAGGTTTAGACAGCCATGAGGCTCCTAGGAGAGCACTGTGACAGGATTTAGCAGTGAGGACAAAGGGCGGAGCCCAGTCCCTCCCAGATCATCCCTGAATGGAAGGACAGCAGCACAGAACTCAGAGTCCACTAGTTGACTGGTTACAGGGCCAGCTCTGCCTCTTCCTTGAGGAGTGACTTGTTTAAAAAGTTAGTATTGTATTTGGCTGCATTGGGTCCTAGTTGCAGCATGTGGGATTTTAGTTCCTTGACCAGGAATCAAACCCAGGCCCCCTGCATGAGGAGCTCAGAGTCTCAGCCATTGGACCACCAGGAAGTCCCTTGATGAGTGATCATACATGAAGGCATCTAATCTGTTTCTACTTCTGTAAAGAGAGATTAACTGTCCTACTTTGAAGGGCTGCTATAAGGAGTATGTATTTTATTTATGAATATGTTTAGAGCAGTGCCTGGAAGGTTGCAAGATATTAGCACTTGTTAAATTGTTAACAATCATGGGGGCTTGAGACGAGCTGGGACACATGGCAGGAGAGCTATGTGTCACTGATTATAGGGATGAAAGGCCCCACAGGAGAAAGGGGGATGGTGGGCTTGTGGAATATGGCAATGGCTCTTCTGCTGGGGAGGGTATGTTCACAGTGGTGACCAGTTAGTAGTGTATTTCTTGCTTTAATTGTATTTCTTGAGGAAAATCCTTCTGTATTAGCCCACGTTCTCCAGAGGATGGAGGCATATATGTAGATAGGTAGGTAGATAGATTGTTGTTGTTGTTGAGTCTGACTCTTTGGAACCCCATGCACTGCAGAACGCCAGGTTCCCCTGTCCTTCACTATCTCCCAGAGGTTTGCTCTAACTCATGTGCATTGACTTGGTGATTCTGTCCAACCATTTCATCCTCTGTCCCTTCCTTCTCCTCTTGCCCTCAGTTTTTCCCAGCATCAGGATCTTTTTCAGTCAGTCATCTCTTGATATCAGGTGGCCAAAGATTTGAAGCTTCAGCGTCAGCATCAGTCCTTCCAATGAATATTCAGGGTTGTGATTTCCTTTATGATTGACTAGTTTGAGCTCCTTTCATTCCAAGGGACTCTCTGGAGTCTTCTGTAGCACTACAGTTTGAAGGCATCAGTTGTTCAGTGCTCAGCCTTTTTTATGATCCAGACTTTTCCAGAGGATAGAGACATATATGTAGATAGATATGTAGAGAGAGAGATAGATTTATTATGGGGACTGGCTCATGCATTATGGAAGCCAGCCAATAAGTATCATGATCTGCTGGCTAAAAACTGAAGAACCTAGAAAGCCAGTGGTATAATTCTGTCAGAGTCTGAGGTCTGAGAATTGAGAGCCAGTGATAAGTTCTAATCCAAAAGCTCCCAAAACTGGATCATTGAAGTCCACGGACAGGAGAAGGCGATGATGTCTCAGCTCTAGTAAAAGAGAGTGAATTCAGCTTCCTCTGTCTCTGTTTCATTTGGGCACTCAGTGGATAGACTGATGCCCATTCACCTTGGGATGGCCATCTGCTCAGCTCACCAAGTCAAATATGTGTCTCATCCAGAAACATCCTCACAAACATACCCCAAAACATTTCCCCACATATCTGGTCATCCCCTGACTCAGTTGACACGTCATTATCCATCATGTCTTTCTTTCAAGTCTTTACTGACACGATTCATGGCCCTCTTGGAGGAATTGTCTCTACTCTCTGTTCAGAATTCCCATCCACCCTGCCTTCTACCTGCTGCAGTTCACATTTTCTGTCTCTGCTTTACTTTTTGTGCTTCTTGGCATCTAACATCCACACTAAGTAGAATCACTCCAATACTGTATATCTTGCTGATTTGAGATGTTCATTCTGTGACTGTAAGCTCCTCAATAAGAAGATTTTTCCTCTGTTTTGTTCCAAGTTTTGTCACTTTATCCTCAGCGCTGGTAGTAGACTCTGGCACATAGCAAGTGCCCAGGATGTATTAGTTGACAGAAAGACTGAGTGAATTAGTGAATGAGCACAGGACCGAGTGCTCATGTGGACACACAGGCGTGGATGTGGCTGGAAGGATGGGGGAGGGAAGGGTAAGATAAATGAACTCCTTTGTGAGTGAGAGGTATATGTCATTTGAAGAGGTGAGGTTTTTACCATGTAATATTCTCAACTCATCCAGGGTTAAACTAGCTGGTCCTTAGTGCCATAAGCCAGAATTTGAAGGCATCAGTTGTTCAGTGCTCAGCCTTTTTTATGATCCAGACTTTTCCAGAGGATAGAGACATATATGTAGATAGATATGTAGAGAGAGAGATAGATTTATTATGGGGACTGGCTCATGCATTATGGAAGCCAGCCAATAAGTATCATGATCTGCTGGCTAAAAACTGAAGAACCTAGAAAGCCAGTGGTATAATTCTGTCAGAGTCTGAGGTCTGAGAATTGAGAGCCAGTGATAAGTTCTAATCCAAAAGCTCCCAAAACTGGATCATTGAAGTCCACGGACAGGAGAAGGCGATGATGTCTCAGCTCTAGTAGAGAGAGAGTGAATTCAGCTTCCTCTGTCTCTGTTTCATTTGGGCACTCAGTGGATAGACTGATGCCCATTCACCTTGGGATGGCCATCTGCTCAGCTCACCAAGTCAAATATGTGTCTCATCCAGAAACATCCTCACAAACATACCCCAAAACATTTCCCCACATATCTGGTCATCCCCTGACTCAGTTGACACGTCATTATCCATCATGTCTTTCTTTCAAGTCTTTACTGACACGATTCATGGCCCTCTTGGAGGAATTGTCTCTACTCTCTGTTCAGAATTCCCATCCACCCTGCCTTCTACCTGCTGCAGTTCACATTTTCTGTCTCTGCTTTACTTTTTGTGCTTCTTGGCATCTAACATCCACACTAAGTAGAATCACTCCAATACTGTATATCTTGCTGATTTGAGATGTTCATTCTGTGACTGTAAGCTCCTCAATAAGAAGATTTTTCCTCTGTTTTGTTCCAAGTTTTGTCACTTTATCCTCAGCGCTGGTAGTAGACTCTGGCACATAGCAAGTGCCCAGGATGTATTAGTTGACAGAAAGACTGAGTGAATTAGTGAATGAGCACAGGACCGAGTGCTCATGTGGACACACAGGCGTGGATGTGGCTGGAAGGATGGGGGAGGGAAGGGTAAGATAAATGAACTCCTTTGTGAGTGAGAGGTATATGTCATTTGAAGAGGTGAGGTTTTTACCATGTAATATTCTCAACTCATCCAGGGTTAAACTAGCTGGTCCTTAGTGCCATAAGCCAGAATTTGAGTATTAATGAGTCAATGGCTTATTGATGGTAGATATCACAATGACTCACATCATAAATAAAACATACTGTAGAGAGAATTGTGTGTCTGTTGCCTGGTCACAGAGATGACACCAATATCTCCTTTAGAAAATGTGCCCTGGAGGGGAGGGCAGGGCAACCCACTGCAGTATTCTTACCTGGGGAATGCCATGGACAGAGGAGTCTGGGGGTATAGTCCATGGGGTCACTAGAGCCGGGCACAACTGAGAGACTGAACAACAAACGGTATATGTGTATAATTGAGTTACTTTGCTATACAGCAGAAATGGACGCCAGATTGTAAATTAACTATACATCAATAAGATAAATCAAAATTAAAAAATAAAAGCTGGTAAATGCCACAGACATCATCACAGTGTCCAGAAAAATAATGCTTTTATTATCTTGGGGTGATGAATGAGTCTGAAGGGTCTGCATTGATGAGAAGTCCAACTGAGAACAGGGACAAGAGGAAGAATGTCATTACTTTCTGGTCCTAAGCACAGGTTAGAATAAAAATTTAAACTTGAACCGTCCTTGTCTGTCTTTTGTAGTCATAACATGTGTATTCCCAGTTTATTTCCAAAATAAATGATTTTCCCCAGAGCGGGGGAAATGTGCATGTTCACTTCTGGACTCCAAACCTTAGGATGGCGAGAGTGGTACCTTGTCCGTGGTAACACCCACACCTAGTAGAATTCAGTGAAGGTTGATAGGTGGTAACTGCTGTTTTTTGATTAATTAATATAGGGATATTAATGAGTAATTTGAGGTGGTACGTTGAGGAGACAAAAGTGTTTTCTCAGAGCAGACTGTTAGTGATGGAAGCACTAGAGTAGCAACCAGGATGTATTAGTTGACAGAAAGACTGAGTGAATTAGTGAATGAGCACAGGACCGAGTGGGAAATGTGGCTGGAAGGATGGGGGAGGGAAGGGTAAGATAAATGAACTCCTTTGTGAGTGAGAGGTATATGTCATTTGAAGAGGTGAGGTTTTTACCATGTAATATTCTCAACTCATCCAGGGTTAAACTAGCTGGTCCTTAGTGCCATAAGCCAGAATTTGAGTATTAATGAGTCAATGGCTTATTGATGGTAGATATCACAATGACTCACATCATAAATAAAACATACTGTAGAGAGAATTGTGTGTCTGTTGCCTGGTCACAGAGATGACACCAATATCTCCTTTAGAAAATGTGCCCTGGAGGGGAGGGCAGGGCAACCCACTGCAGTATTCTTACCTGGGGAATGCCATGGACAGAGGAGTCTGGGGGTATAGTCCATGGGGTCACTAGAGCCGGGCACAACTGAGAGACTGAACAACAAACGGTATATGTGTATAATTGAGTTACTTTGCTATACAGCAGAAATGGACGCCAGATTGTAAATTAACTATACATCAATAAGATAAATCAAAATTAAAAAATAAAAGCTGGTAAATGCCACAGACATCATCACAGTGTCCAGAAAAATAATGCTTTTATTATCTTGGGGTGATGAATGAGTCTGAAGGGTCTGCATTGATGAGAAGTCCAACTGAGAACAGGGACAAGAGGAAGAATGTCATTACTTTCTGGTCCTAAGCACAGGTTAGAATAAAAATTTAAACTTGAACCGTCCTTGTCTGTCTTTTGTAGTCATAACATGTGTATTCCCAGTTTATTTCCAAAATAAATGATTTTCCCCAGAGCGGGGGAAATGTGCATGTTCACTTCTGGACTCCAAACCTTAGGATGGCGAGAGTGGTACCTTGTCCGTGGTAACACCCACACCTAGTAGAATTCAGTGAAGGTTGATAGGTGGTAACTGCTGTTTTTTGATTAATTAATATAGGGATATTAATGAGTAATTTGAGGTGGTACGTTGAGGAGACAAAAGTGTTTTCTCAGAGCAGACTGTTAGTGATGGAAGCACTAGAGTAGCAACCAGAAAGAAGAGTGGTTCTAGTTGAACAGATTGGGAGAAGTTGGCCAGATTCCTTAATGGCTTCAAAACTTTCATAAATACTTATGTGTTTTAAATGAACCAGAAAAGTATGCTTTGTAATTTAGGATGGAAAACTCTACTTATTTTTGTCCTTCAGATAAATCAGAGAGTAAGTGACCTGAAGCATCCCAAATTATTATTTTGTTATGTTAATGGTATTTTAAAGAAACCATTAGTTAAATTTATCTATTTGTAAGGTAGTAATAACTCAGATTTTACCTTCAGAGTGCAAATAAAAGGGTATACATTTTGCAGGCTGGGAAATGCTATTAAAAAGTATGCTGTTCAATTTTATTTTAGCTAATTTTATTTCTCCAATAATAAGTACAATTATCAAAGTTTTGGTTTAATATCTCTTCAAGTTTCTTATTTTGAATAGTATGATTTTATAGCTTTCAGTGATAACTCAGTTATCACTGAGTTAATTTTTCCTTTCTGTAGAGTTCCCATGAACTTTAGTGTCTTTGGGATTGTTATAGTTAAATACTTTAGGTCAAGCATTTTATAGGATACACTTATTCCAAGTAAATGACTCAGTGGGAAGCTCATTTCTGCATTTTTCTTTCCTGCTTGCTTATCTGCTGTGACAAATGCCCTTTCAAAAGATTAACAACATTGAATTTAAAAATCTTAGGGGAGGTGATAGGAAATTAGCTTGAACCACAGATTTTGAATATTTAATAAAGCATTAGTGTAGAAGCTAACCAACCAAATGAAAAACAGCCAATTTATTATTTTGACAGATCCCAAACCAAAAAACTCATTTTAAATCACTGCCATCTTTTCATTAGTGCCATTTATGGTTAGAAGTCTGCCAGGAAATCCATTATAAACCCAATTTTCAGAGAGAGTCTTCTTGGTAATAAAAGTTAATTCTAGTTTAGGAGTTTTTATTGTTGTTGTTGCTGTAATACACTACAAGATTATTGTTCCTAAATTCATGTGACTGGAGTATACTGCTAGCATTCTCTCCACTCTGATGATCTCCTCCCCTACATTATGGTAGACAAGTGACCAGAGAACTTTTTAAATTTCCCCTTTGGAGTCTCTATAAAATATTTAACACAGGATGATACTGTTTGCTATACATGGACGTATTTAAGTACTGGATACGCTTTTTTTTTTAAATGGAAGTAATCTGTTTATTTTCTGAGTACATGGTGTTCATATAAACACATTCGAGTGATTAATTCACAATAAGGGGCAGATTTTGGATAATTAGCAGTTACTGTGTCCAGCTCTTTGTGACCCATGAAATTCTCCAGGGGAGAATACTGGTGTGGGTAGACTTTCCCTTCTCCGGGGAATCTTCCCAACCCAGGGATCGAACCCAGGTCTCCCACATGGCCAGTGGATTTTTCACCACCTGAGCCTTCAGGGAAGCCCAGGAGATACTGTTTTAAGCTTTCATATTTCTGATCCAAGTCCCTACATAGGTATGTTCATAGCATAGTAGGGGTAAATGCTAGCTTCTGTGAACAACAAAACTCCCACAGCATTGATAGCTTTCAGTGATAACTCAGTTATCACTGAGTTAATTTTTCCTTTCTGTAGAGTTCCCATGAACTTTAGTGTCTTTGGGATTGTTATAGTTAAATACTTTAGGTCAAGCATTTTATAGGATACACTTATTCCAAGTAAATGACTCAGTGGGAAGCTCATTTCTGCATTTTTCTTTCCTGCTTGCTTATCTGCTGTGACAAATGCCCTTTCAAAAGATTAACAACATTGAATTTAAAAATCTTAGGGGAGGTGATAGGAAATTAGCTTGAACCACAGATTTTGAATATTTAATAAAGCATTAGTGTAGAAGCTAACCAACCAAATGAAAAACAGCCAATTTATTATTTTGACAGATCCCAAACCAAAAAACTCATTTTAAATCACTGCCATCTTTTCATTAGTGCCATTTATGGTTAGAAGTCTGCCAGGAAATCCATTATAAACCCAATTTTCAGAGAGAGTCTTCTTGGTAATAAAAGTTAATTCTAGTTTAGGAGTTTTTATTGTTGTTGTTGCTGTAATACACTACAAGATTATTGTTCCTAAATTCATGTGACTGGAGTATACTGCTAGCATTCTCTCCACTCTGATGATCTCCTCCCCTACATTATGGTAGACAAGTGACCAGAGAACTTTTTAAATTTCCCCTTTGGAGTCTCTATAAAATATTTAACACAGGATGATACTGTTTGCTATACATGGACGTATTTAAGTACTGGATACGCTTTTTTTAAATGGAAGTAATCTGTTTATTTTCTGAGTACATGGTGTTCATATAAACACATTCGAGTGATTAATTCACAATAAGGGGCAGATTTTGGATAATTAGCAGTTACTGTGTCCAGCTCTTTGTGACCCATGAAATTCTCCAGGGGAGAATACTGGTGTGGGTAGACTTTCCCTTCTCCGGGGAATCTTCCCAACCCAGGGATCGAACCCAGGTCTCCCACATGGCCAGTGGATTTTTCACCACCTGAGCCTTCAGGGAAGCCCAGGAGATACTGTTTTAAGCTTTCATATTTCTGATCCAAGTCCCTACATAGGTATGTTCATAGCATAGTAGGGGTAAATGCTAGCTTCTGTAACAACAAAACTCCCCACAGCATAGCAGTTGGTCTGAAGCTTGTGGAGCAGTCCTGGATGAGGACCCGTCCGAGGGGAGGCTGTCCTCTGTATGATTGCTTAGGGACTCAGTTTGGAAGAGATTGTCATCTTTAGCATGTGACTTCCAAGATTGTCTTGTGTGCAGGTTAGTCAGTTCGTCTTGTCCGACTCTTTGTGACCCTGTGGACTGTAGCCCACTGGACTCTTCTGTGCGTGGGATTCCCCAGGGAGGAATACTGGGGTGGTTTTCCATTTCCTTCTGCAGGGGAGCTTGCTGACCCAGAGATTCAACCCGGGTCTCCTGCATTGCAGGCAGATTCTTTACTGTCTGAGCTAACAGGAAAGCCTTGAGATTGTCATAGTTGCTTGATACCTTGGAAAGGAAAAACGGCATGAGAGTTCTATGGGTCAAACCTGCAGGTGGAACACGTTGCCTGCACTTAAATTTCACTGTCCAGAGCTCCTATCAGCAAGGGTGGATGAGAAAATGTCATCCATTGATTACACTGGAGAAAACACAAACATGAAAACACAGATTTTTGAAGGACAGTTACTAACCTTTGTCTCAACCTGTATGATTGATTCATAGCATTGAGGAGAAGCAAACGTTTAAGCTTCATTTAAACTTTATAAAGCATGGTAGGCCTTTCTAGTCTTCTTAAAGTGCTGATGTACTGCTTGTTTCTCTCTGTAAACATGCATATATACATATATATATACATATATATATATATATATATATATATATATATATATATATATATATATATAAAGTTCTGCAGAGAAGAGTTCTCCACTCTTCTGAATTTTTCACATCTGATCACCAGCAGTAGCCATAGTGGTTCAGCTGCAGAAATATTTAAGGATCATTACTAAGTTGGTAATAAGAGTAGCCTTATTGTTATCTATACTGTCCTTAGTATATTAACATAACTTTCCCTTCTCCGGGGAATCTTCCCAACCCAGGGATCGAACCCAGGTCTCCCACATGGCCAGTGGATTTTTCACCACCTGAGCCTTCAGGGAAGCCCAGGAGATACTGTTTTAAGCTTTCATATTTCTGATCCAAGTCCCTACATAGGTATGTTCATAGCATAGTAGGGGTAAATGCTAGCTTCTGTAACAACAAAACTCCCCACAGCATAGCAGTTGGTCTGAAGCTTGTGGAGCAGTCCTGGATGAGGACCCGTCCGAGGGGAGGCTGTCCTCTGTATGATTGCTTAGGGACTCAGTTTGGAAGAGATTGTCATCTTTAGCATGTGACTTCCAAGATTGTCTTGTGTGCAGGTTAGTCAGTTCGTCTTGTCCGACTCTTTGTGACCCTGTGGACTGTAGCCCACTGGACTCTTCTGTGCGTGGGATTCCCCAGGGAGGAATACTGGGGTGGTTTTCCATTTCCTTCTGCAGGGGAGCTTGCTGACCCAGAGATTCAACCCGGGTCTCCTGCATTGCAGGCAGATTCTTTACTGTCTGAGCTAACAGGAAAGCCTTGAGATTGTCATAGTTGCTTGATACCTTGGAAAGGAAAAACGGCATGAGAGTTCTATGGGTCAAACCTGCAGGTGGAACACGTTGCCTGCACTTAAATTTCACTGTCCAGAGCTCCTATCAGCAAGGGTGGATGAGAAAATGTCATCCATTGATTACACTGGAGAAAACACAAACATGAAAACACAGATTTTTGAAGGACAGTTACTAACCTTTGTCTCAACCTGTATGATTGATTCATAGCATTGAGGAGAAGCAAACGTTTAAGCTTCATTTAAACTTTATAAAGCATGGTAGGCCTTTCTAGTCTTCTTAAAGTGCTGATGTACTGCTTGTTTCTCTCTGTAAACATGCATATATACATATACATATACATATATATATACATATACATATATATATATATATATATATATATATATATATATATATATAAAGTTCTGCAGAGAAGAGTTCTCCACTCTTCTGAATTTTTCACATCTGATCACCAGCAGTAGCCATAGTGGTTCAGCTGCAGAAATATTTAAGGATCATTACTAAGTTGGTAATAAGAGTAGCCTTATTGTTATCTATACTGTCCTTAGTATATTAACATAATAAACAATCCATGAAAGTTTCAGATGACCTCTCCTCCTCTCTCCCTTCCTCTCCATATGGGGTGCTCTAAGTTGAGTCTCCCACCACAAACTCATATTGTAACATTTCTCTTGCTATTATACTCATCTAAATTTATCTTCTTCTGGAAATGAAACAAATGAACTTCTTTACAAGAAACAGAATCACAGACTTAGACAACAAACTTAAAATTACCAGTAAGGGTCGAAGGATAGGGGAAACATAGGGAATTTGAGATGGATATGTACACACTGCTATATTCAAAATGAATAAGCAATAAGGTCTTACTGTTGAGCACAGGGAACCCTTCTGCATGTTATTTGGCAGCCTGGTTGGGAGGGGAGTTTGGGGGAGAATGGATCTGTGTATATGTATGGCTGAGTAACTTGATTTTGACCAACAGAAGATAGCAAAACAGGTGGAATGCTATTTATGTGATTAGATTATAAAGCCTTCAATTTCCACTTTACCAGAAGGCTTTCTCTATTGCCTTCTTGGCTTGCGTGTTTTGATGAAGAAAACTGCCATGAAGGAGAGGCTCACATGGCAAGGAACTGAGGCTGGCTTCTGGTCAACAACCCATTAGGAATGGTAGCCTCCAACCTGACAGCCCACAAAGAATGATTGCTGCCCCAAACTCCCAAACCTTTGGTGGAAGAAAATCCTTCACTGGTGGAGCCTTCAGGTGGAACCACAAACCCTGAGCCAGCATTTTGATTGCAGCCTTGTAAGAGACCGAGAAGCAAGGACACAGCTAAGCCATTCCCGTATTCCTGACACACAGCAGCAGTGAGATAGGGAGCATGTGTTGTTTTAAACTGCTAAACAGGGGCTAATTTGTTCTTCAGCAATAGAAAACTAATATATAGTTCATATGGTGCCATGTGCACACTCTGTTACTTGAAAGTCAGCTCCTAAAAGTAGGAACTGTGTTTTTTTTTTTTTGATTTTAGTGTAATTGCTGCCCAACAGTCAGTATTTGTTTATTTAGTGCAGGAACAATGATATTTGTGTGTGTGAAACTTAGAGTCATCAGTGCTCTGAGCTGTGCAGCTTGGAGAAAAGTGCATCCTTGGAGTCGTCTTTGACTTGACAGGAAAGGGTACTGGTGATTCCATTACACTGGTAAAGATCAAGGGATAAGATCATGTGCTCTTACGTGTTTTTGCTCCAATTCCTGACTGCCACACACATTTGGAGAAGGAAATAGCAATGCATTCCAGTATTCTTGCTTAGAAAATTACATGGTCAGGGTTTCCCCGGTGGTACAGTGGGTAAAGAGTCCACCTTGCAATGCAAGGGACACCAGTTCAATTCCTGGCCCTGGAAGATCCCATGTGCCACGGAGTGGCTGGATGGGTGTGTCTGATTATGAGCCAGTGCTGTGGAGCGCATGCGCCCAGAGCTGGTCCTCTGCAACAAGAGAAGCCACTGCAGTGGGAGGCCCACACAGGTCAAAGAATAAAACTAGATGAAAATAAATAAATAAAAAAAAATCAGTAAAAGAGGCCAAAAATTACAAAAAAAAAAAAAAAGAAGAATATTCCATGGTCAGAGAAGCCTGGCAAGCTACAGTTGATGGGGTTTCAAATATATATATATATATGGAGCTTCCCTGATCGCTCAGTGGTGAGGTATCTGTCTGCAATGCGGGACCCCTGGGTTCCATCCCTGGGTTGGGAAGATCCCCTGGAGGAGTATCCCCTGGCAGCCCACTCCAGTATTATTGCCTGGAGACTCCCCATGGACAGAGGAGCCTGATGGCTGCAGTTCATGGGGTTGCACGGAGTCAGACATGACTGAAGTGACTCCGCAGTAGCATAGCCACTTCCTGTTTCCCATAGACTGTCTATATTATTACAGAACTTTTCCACATATGAATAATTTGTGTCTTTTAGTTGTTATAGATTTAGCTTTCTTTTAGGGATGACTATGTTTTAGATCCTAAAAGCTATAGTAAACAATTTGTTCAAAAAACTAATATATAGTTCATATGGTGCCATGTGCACACTCTGTTACTTGAAAGTCAGCTCCTAAAAGTAGGAACTGTGTTTTTTTTTTTTTGATTTTAGTGTAATTGCTGCCCAACAGTCAGTATTTGTTTATTTAGTGCAGGAACAATGATATTTGTGTGTGTGAAACTTAGAGTCATCAGTGCTCTGAGCTGTGCAGCTTGGAGAAAAGTGCATCCTTGGAGTCGTCTTTGACTTGACAGGAAAGGGTACTGGTGATTCCATTACACTGGTAAAGATCAAGGGATAAGATCATGTGCTCTTACGTGTTTTTGCTCCAATTCCTGACTGCCACACACATTTGGAGAAGGAAATAGCAATGCATTCCAGTATTCTTGCTTAGAAAATTACATGGTCAGGGTTTCCCTGGTGGTACAGTGGGTAAAGAGTCCACCTTGCAATGCAAGGGACACCAGTTCAATTCCTGGCCCTGGAAGATCCCATGTGCCACGGAGTGGCTGGATGGGTGTGTCTGATTATGAGCCAGTGCTGTGGAGCGCATGCGCCCAGAGCTGGTCCTCTGCAACAAGAGAAGCCACTGCAGTGGGAGGCCCACACAGGTCAAAGAATAAAACTAGATGAAAATAAATAAATAAAAAAAAATCAGTAAAAGAGGCCAAAAATTACAAAAAAAAAAAAAAAGAAGAATATTCCATGGTCAGAGAAGCCTGGCAAGCTACAGTTGATGGGGTTTCAAATATATATATATATATGGAGCTTCCCTGATCGCTCAGTGGTGAGGTATCTGTCTGCAATGCGGGACCCCTGGGTTCCATCCCTGGGTTGGGAAGATCCCCTGGAGGAGTATCCCCTGGCAGCCCACTCCAGTATTATTGCCTGGAGACTCCCCATGGACAGAGGAGCCTGATGGCTGCAGTTCATGGGGTTGCACGGAGTCAGACATGACTGAAGTGACTCCGCAGTAGCATAGCCACTTCCTGTTTCCCATAGACTGTCTATATTATTACAGAACTTTTCCACATATGAATAATTTGTGTCTTTTAGTTGTTATAGATTTAGCTTTCTTTTAGGGATGACTATGTTTTAGATTTCAGGAGTACATTATATGGTTATATATCAGTGTTTTATTTGCTTAATTACATATTAATTATAAAACTTTATTATTCTATAAGTGTATTGTCTGTTGCTTTAGAGCAAAAGGAAGATTACACTATACAAATGCACAATAAATTTACGGATGTGAAACCCAGGGTATAGGCTAGTATTACTTCATGTTTATTATTAAGTAGTTAAAGTATAAAGCCCACCCTGCTGATTTTGATCGAGTGTCCAAATTGATAATAAAGAATAATAATGACAAAAATAAATTGCAGGGTTTTATGACTTGCCAAGAGATGGAAGCTCTTGATATTTGGAAATGAGGGTATATAGAAATAAAGAAAATTCAAACCGATGTGCTTGCTTTCAGCTGAAGAATATGAATTAGAAAAATCTAGAGGTAGAGAAATGGCACTTGCTGCCACTGTTGGAGGTTAATGTTTATTCAGCAATAAACTACTTCATTATAAACCATATGTCTGGAGGAATTTAGAGATTCACTGATTTCCAGCCAGTGTTTTGATACATGGGTGTTGTAAATTTCTCAGGGCTTCTGTTAGTCAGTAGCATTTTGCAGTTGTTTTGAAATCCTTTATGAACAAAGAGTAAAAAAAAAAAAAGTAAACAGGTAGAACATACGAGTAAAACATTCAGTAACTATTGACAATCAACATTTTGAAATGTTTTCTAAAATAATTATATAGAGTCATCTATAATTTCATGGAGGTATTAAGATTTTTAATTTTAGTGTATTTTTTAACCTGTTCTATCCACCTAAATCAGAAATTTGTTTTAAACATGATGTTTTTAAAAGCTTTTCTTTCTGTATCATAGAATCATATTTGAGCTGCTGCAGTTTATTATAACACTGTTACATTAATATAACAGAAGATAGTTCTGTATTCTTTCTCCTATAGATTTAACTATGACATAGTAAGTGTTGAAGACAGAGACAATTGTCTACTATTTTTTTCACTGAAATGGATATTTTAAAGTTCTGGTACTTAATACAATGAAAGCTGCATAATGGTGTAAGATCTGCATTATTCTCCAGAAAGAATCTGTGGAGAAAACTCATATTTTCCTTGAAAGGAAGATTATTTAAACAGAATTCTTGAGGACTCTGTCTCTATACTAGGCTGGTGTTAGATTGTAGATCATCCTGTGATGGAGTAGTAAGTGATTGTTGTTGTTTCATCGCTCAGTTGTATCCCACTGTTTTGCGACCCATTGGACTATAGCTTGCCAGGCTTCTCTGTCTGTGGGGTTCTCCAGGCAAGAATACTGGAGTGGGTTGCCATTTCCTCCTCCAGGGCATCTTCCTGAACCAAGGGTTGAACCTGAGTCTCCTGCATTATAGGCAGATTCTTCACCACTGAGCCACCAGCGAAGCCTATGGTAAGTAATACTTGATATTAAATACAACCATATTTATAAAATGCCTAGAACAATGCTAGGTGTAAGGTAGAGAAAGGGCACTTGCTGCCACTGTTGGAGGTTAATGTTTATTCAGCAATAAACTACTTCATTATAAACCATATGTCTGGAGGAATTTAGAGATTCACTGATTTCCAGCCAGTGTTTTGATACATGGGTGTTGTAAATTTCTCAGGGCTTCTGTTAGTCAGTAGCATTTTGCAGTTGTTTTGAAATCCTTTATGAACAAAGAGTAAAAAAAAAAAAAGTAAACAGGTAGAACATACGAGTAAAACATTCAGTAACTATTGACAATCAACATTTTGAAATGTTTTCTAAAATAATTATATAGAGTCATCTATAATTTCATGGAGGTATTAAGATTTTTAATTTTAGTGTATTTTTTAACCTGTTCTATCCACCTAAATCAGAAATTTGTTTTAAACATGATGTTTTTAAAAGCTTTTCTTTCTGTATCATAGAATCATATTTGAGCTGCTGCAGTTTATTATAACACTGTTACATTAATATAACAGAAGATAGTTCTGTATTCTTTCTCCTATAGATTTAACTATGACATAGTAAGTGTTGAAGACAGAGACAATTGTCTACTATTTTTTTCACTGAAATGGATATTTTAAAGTTCTGGTACTTAATACAATGAAAGCTGCATAATGGTGTAAGATCTGCATTATTCTCCAGAAAGAATCTGTGGAGAAAACTCATATTTTCCTTGAAAGGAAGATTATTTAAACAGAATTCTTGAGGACTCTGTCTCTATACTAGGCTGGTGTTAGATTGTAGATCATCCTGTGATGGAGTAGTAAGTGATTGTTGTTGTTTCATCGCTCAGTTGTATCCCACTGTTTTGCGACCCATTGGACTATAGCTTGCCAGGCTTCTCTGTCTGTGGGGTTCTCCAGGCAAGAATACTGGAGTGGGTTGCCATTTCCTCCTCCAGGGCATCTTCCTGAACCAAGGGTTGAACCTGAGTCTCCTGCATTATAGGCAGATTCTTCACCACTGAGCCACCAGCGAAGCCTATGGTAAGTAATACTTGATATTAAATACAACCATATTTATAAAATGCCTAGAACAATGCTAGGTGTAAGGTAAGGGCTGGATAACTTTTAGATTTCTCTTCAATGACAGAAGAATCTCCATTTGACTCAAGCTTAATGCAGATACACTAAATTCTATCTCTAGATCTTCCTCATGAGCCCCTGTATTAGGTTGTCTGGGATTTCTGTCACAAAGTACTGTAACATGGGTGGCTTAAAACAGCAGGATTTTTTTGGTCTCACAGTTTGATTGTCTAGAGATCCAAAATCTAGGTGTCAGCAGGAGCCTCTGGGTAGAATCCTTCCTTGTTTCTTCCACAATTCTCCCAGTTCTTGGCTAGTAGCTGCCTCATTGTTTTGTTTTCTTTTTTTTTTCACTTTTGTTTATTTATTGAAATATAATTGCTTGACAATGTTGTGTTAGTTTCTGCTGTGAATCAGCTCTATGTGTACATATATCCCTTCCCTCTTGAGCCTCCCCAGCTGCATCATTCTGATCTCTGTCTCTGTCATTGCATGGCAGTCTCGCTGTATGGCTTTGTCTTCCCATAAGAACAAGAGTCAGTTTGGATTAAGGTCCTTCTGTACTCCAGTATGACCTTTTCTTAACTAATTACATCTGCAACAACTGCATTTCCAAAGAATATAGCCAGACTGGATTAGGACTCAACTTTTTTTTTTTTTTTGGGAAGACATAGTTCAGCCCATTAACAGGCTCCATTACTTGAAAAAAAAAAGTCCACATAAAATGTGTAGCAGATTTTGTTATAATCCAGAAAATGCAACTTGTTTGCAGTTACAATAATTGCCCCTTTTAGGTCAAAGCAGATTCTCCTAGAATAATTGCATAGTCTCTCAGGAATGGTGAGGGAGCAGTGTTAGAAAAAAATGGGAGGAATGAGTGATCTGAGCAAATGACCGTGACCTCAGTGTGATGATTCTTCTGACAGAGATTTCCTTTAGCTTCTTTTCATAACTACTTGACATTGTGTGTAACTACTTAGCACCTGAACCAAGGGTTATAGGAAAGATTCTTCACCACTGAGCCACCAGCCTATGGTAAGTAATACTTGATATTAAATACAACCATATTTATAAAATGCCTAGAACAATGCTAGGTGTAAGGTAAGGGCTGGATAACTTTTAGATTTCTCTTCAATGACAGAAGAATCTCCATTTGACTCAAGCTTAATGCAGATACACTAAATTCTATCTCTAGATCTTCCTCATGAGCCCCTGTATTAGGTTGTCTGGGATTTCTGTCACAAAGTACTGTAACATGGGTGGCTTAAAACAGCAGGATTTTTTTGGTCTCACAGTTTGATTGTCTAGAGATCCAAAATCTAGGTGTCAGCAGGAGCCTCTGGGTAGAATCCTTCCTTGTTTCTTCCACAATTCTCCCAGTTCTTGGCTAGTAGCTGCCTCATTGTTTTGTTTTCTTTTTTTTTTCACTTTTGTTTATTTATTGAAATATAATTGCTTGACAATGTTGTGTTAGTTTCTGCTGTGAATCAGCTCTATGTGTACATATATCCCTTCCCTCTTGAGCCTCCCTAGCTGCATCATTCTGATCTCTGTCTCTGTCATTGCATGGCAGTCTCGCTGTATGGCTTTGTCTTCCCATAAGAACAAGAGTCAGTTTGGATTAAGGTCCTTCTGTACTCCAGTATGACCTTTTCTTAACTAATTACATCTGCAACAACTGCATTTCCAAAGAATATAGCCAGACTGGATTAGGACTCAACTTTTTTTTTTTTTTTGGGAAGACATAGTTCAGCCCATTAACAGGCTCCATTACTTGAAAAAAAAAAGTCCACATAAAATGTGTAGCAGATTTTGTTATAATCCAGAAAATGCAACTTGTTTGCAGTTACAATAATTGCCCCTTTTAGGTCAAAGCAGATTCTCCTAGAATAATTGCATAGTCTCTCAGGAATGGTGAGGGAGCAGTGTTAGAAAAAAATGGGAGGAATGAGTGATCTGAGCAAATGACCGTGACCTCAGTGTGATGATTCTTCTGACAGAGATTTCCTTTAGCTTCTTTTCATAACTACTTGACATTGTGTGTAACTACTTAGCACCTGTCCATGAGGATGGAAGACTCTTGGTTTAACCTTGAAGGTCAGATTTACACATTTACATCTCTACTCAGGAAAAGTTGGAAAGTACCCTAAGATTATTACTGGAGGCTTTGCTTGATAGATAAGAAATGCAGGCTACAACTAGGCTGGAATATTGCCATGTCTAGGAGAGTAATGGTTATTATCAGCATTAGCCTCATAAGCTATAGCTCCAGTCCCACGACTTAATTGGGAAGTCTAATTCAGCTGGTTGTTACCTCCTTATTAAGCCAACATATGAGCATCATCTTGAACTAGAAGGATAGCTGAAGAATATTGCCGTGTTTTGATTGAAGACAAACTTGCTTTTGCTTACTTCCTTAAACCGATTTCCAGGCACATGTTTAAGGTCAATACCTGTCTGTTCATTGAATGAAGTGATAAGGTAATCCATAAATTGAATCTGAAGGCATGAGTAGAAGTAATTACGAAGATGTCCCAATGAAACATACCATCTATGCCTGAAGTATAAAGCAAAAGTAACTCCATTTTAGATGATATTAGCTCTGTTACTTCTTCACTTGATTATTCTGTGTGTGAAGACATAGGGGGAGGTTAGCATGGTCTAGTTCAACCTCAAGATCTAGCTCTTTTGTGTATTTGTACTGTGTATCGTAGATACATGCTACTGATATCTGTCCATAGGCTGATTCCCTTGTAGCTCAGCTGGTAGAGAATCTGACTGCAATGCAGGAGACCTGGGTTTGATCCCTGGATTGGGAATATCCCTGGAGAAGGGAAAGGCTAGCCATTAACAGGCTCCATTACTTGAAAAAAGTCCACATAAAATGTGTAGCAGATTTTGTTATAATCCAGAAAATGCAACTTGTTTGCAGTTACAATAATTGCCCCTTTTAGGTCAAAGCAGATTCTCCTAGAATAATTGCATAGTCTCTCAGGAATGGTGAGGGAGCAGTGTTAGAAAAAAATGGGAGGAATGAGTGATCTGAGCAAATGACCGTGACCTCAGTGTGATGATTCTTCTGACAGAGATTTCCTTTAGCTTCTTTTCATAACTACTTGACATTGTGTGTAACTACTTAGCACCTGTCCATGAGGATGGAAGACTCTTGGTTTAACCTTGAAGGTCAGATTTACACATTTACATCTCTACTCAGGAAAAGTTGGAAAGTACCCTAAGATTATTACTGGAGGCTTTGCTTGATAGATAAGAAATGCAGGCTACAACTAGGCTGGAATATTGCCATGTCTAGGAGAGTAATGGTTATTATCAGCATTAGCCTCATAAGCTATAGCTCCAGTCCCACGACTTAATTGGGAAGTCTAATTCAGCTGGTTGTTACCTCCTTATTAAGCCAACATATGAGCATCATCTTGAACTAGAAGGATAGCTGAAGAATATTGCCGTGTTTTGATTGAAGACAAACTTGCTTTTGCTTACTTCCTTAAACCGATTTCCAGGCACATGTTTAAGGTCAATACCTGTCTGTTCATTGAATGAAGTGATAAGGTAATCCATAAATTGAATCTGAAGGCATGAGTAGAAGTAATTACGAAGATGTCCCAATGAAACATACCATCTATGCCTGAAGTATAAAGCAAAAGTAACTCCATTTTAGATGATATTAGCTCTGTTACTTCTTCACTTGATTATTCTGTGTGTGAAGACATAGGGGGAGGTTAGCATGGTCTAGTTCAACCTCAAGATCTAGCTCTTTTGTGTATTTGTACTGTGTATCGTAGATACATGCTACTGATATCTGTCCATAGGCTGATTCCCTTGTAGCTCAGCTGGTAGAGAATCTGACTGCAATGCAGGAGACCTGGGTTTGATCCCTGGGTTGGGAATATCCCCTGGAGAAGGGAAAGGCTACCCATTCTATTATTCTTGCCTGGATAATTCCATGGCTTGTCCATGGCTCACAAAGAGTTGGAGATCACTGAACGACTTCACTTTCACTTTTTCTGTATGACATTTATTTTTTACATTTTCTGTATTATATTTATTTGTATTACATTTATTACATCTATGTAATTCCTGACTAGGGGAAAATATACTGTGAAACCCACTTGATCTTTCTCATTTCTAGGACTAAAAACTTGCAACTCTTGATGTTTCTCTCAGAAAACATTCATAGTATTCCTTTTTAGCTATTTTAAAAGAATAGCACAGCCCCTAGAGTTTCCATCAATAGCCCTTAGTTATAAAATTTCCAAGAGCGAAATCCTTCATTTCATAGAATATATTTTCAAGGTATTATACTAACTTACATGAACATAAATTTAATGGTTGAATCCTGGTGGTGGAAAGGATCTCAGTGTATCCAACTCAGATCCCTCATGTTTCAGAGAAAGAAAGTAAACTACAGTAATAGAAAGTGTATTTCCTTAGGTCATATCGCCAGATAAAAAGCTAATGCATTTAAAATGAAAAAATGATACTTTTTGGAGAGGCTTATTTGTTATTGTTATTTTTAACAGTTTCCTGCCTCATTTTTACCTGTGCACAAGCACTTTGTAGCAGGAATACATACAACAAAATACTAAGCCAGGAAAGAATAGAGACAAAAATAAATTTCAGTAATATAAAAAATCAAAAAAAATTGAAAACGCGGGCTATAATACACTTATACATTGGCCATCACTTGGGTCTGGTGTTCATTTGCTATAATCCCAATGTCTCAGACCTCACCAGCTTGTGATCTGAAAAGCCACATTTACCTTTAATATCCAACTTATGATAGTATGAGGTGCTACTGGCCTCATTTCTAGAAGTCACATCCTTTCAGAGTGAGCCTTAGCATTTTTTTTTTTTTTTAATTTTGGCCTCTTTTGTTGTTCTTTTTAAAATTTATTAATTTTCATCCATCTTTATTCTCCCATTGCAGTGGCCTCTCTCGCTGCAGAGCACTGGCTCTGAGTGCATGTGCTCCAGAGTGCTGGCTTGTAACTGGACACACCGGTCCATGTGGGATCTTCCTGGGCCAGGGATTGAACTGGTGCTCCCTGCACAGCAAGGCAGGGTCTTTACCCACTGGACCACCAGGGAAGCCCTCAGCATTTTGAGGAGGTCTCTAGAGTTTAATTCATGTTGCCCGGGAACAGTTTGCCCAAGTTCTCCATTCTTCTCATCACCAGACTGCTGGCCTTGCAGCTGCTTCGTGGACGTGAATGTCCTTCTCTTCTGCCACAGAAAGCATGAGTTCTCCATCTTCCATCTAAAGAAGGGGATTTTTTTTTTTTTTTGCCTTAATTACCCACAATACATTGGGGATGAGAGGACAACATTAAATAGAATTTTCTCAAGTTTTTCGATAAAAAGAGAATTACACACAAAGAATAATATACAGTTATAATGGGGGCTGAGGACAATCATGAACTCCTTTATAGACCAGCTCTCAAGCTCCTAGTCATCAATGGAAATGTCTCAGAAATGTCTGTGCCTTAGTTTCTAGAATTCAGGTCAAAAAAAGAGTGGTAAATCATAAAGGGGAAAGAAGCTTTTCTCATCTTAGTCTACAGGCTGCGTCACAAATTCTCATCTCCTCTTCCTCTTTTGACATCCTGTTCATCCTGAGGGTCATCCCATCCTCCTCGCAGGGCGTTGTCTTTCCTAATGGCGACAACATGGGTCTCTCCCAGTTGTCTTCATTAGTGCCTTTTCTGAGTCTGGTTGACTGAGGCTCGTCACCATGTAGGGGACAGGGAATGCTTGGACTTCAGCTTGGGTAATACCAAGCTCAGCACAATTTTGTTTTATACTCTATATAAATGATTCAAAATGTTATAATCTAATCACACCCAGGGTCCCTTTCTCAGATTCCTTCTAGCCAAAGCAAAATTGTATTTACATAATTCATGTGATCAGTGGAAAAAATACTAGTTCTTCTACAGAAACGAATACAGCTGTCTCATTAGGAATATGTGTATTCCTATGTATTCTTTGGCTTAAAGGTAGGAGAGCAAAAACTTCCTACCAAAACCAGCTACAATGGAAAGTGAAGATAATAATAGGTATCAGAAAAAGCCATATTAAATGAAATCTCAAAATTTTGTTTTGAATTGTCAGAATATTTTCTTAATATTCAAGCTTACTGTTGTCACAACCTGTTTTTTGCACTGAAAAAAAGTTTTGGTAAGAATTTCCTGAACCATGTTTTTTTAGTTCTTTTTTTTTGCCTCTAAGTCATCATTTATTTTTCATCGATTTTTATTCCTTGGCATGTGTGGCCTTCCCATCGCAGTGGCCTGTCTCGCTGCAGAGCACCGGCTCTGGGCGCATGCACCCCAGAGCGCTGGCTCGCAATTGGACACACTGGTCTAACTGCCCCATGGCACGTGGAATCTTCTCGGGCCAGGGATGAAACCGGTGCCCCCTGCACTGCAAGGCCGACTGGACCACTAGGGAAGCCACTGAACCATATTTTGAGTTCATAGGGAAGGCTGAATGGGCATCTTTTGTGGATTTCTGTCATTTATTGGTGATTGGGTTAGATGTGCTCCAAAATAGCTTCTGATACACCAGTGTATATTTTGAGGATTTCACCAGCCTGTTCAGCCAAAGTAATATATAAGTGATTTCTAACCTCATTGTGGGTCTAGAAACTAGTATTCATTCAGCAGACATAGATCAAAGCATCTGTGGCAAAATGACATTCAGCAGTTGCTATGCTTTTTGCTTTTATGTATTTCTACTTGTAAATTTCTCCTTTCACTTTCTTCAAACCACCATCTCAGAGATATCTCAGAAATAAATACCATTATTACTGGGTATTTGTAATCAAGCACTGTGGTTTTGGTGAGATGATTGATTTCATTTGTTTAGTTTTATTTTCTCAATGATGCTTGTAACACACTAAGAATGCAGGTTGATTTTCTTTCCATATAAATGATTCAAAATGTTATAATCTAATCACACCCAGGGTCCCTTTCTCAGATTCCTTCTAGCCAAAGCAAAATTGTATTTACATAATTCATGTGATCAGTGGAAAAAATACTAGTTCTTCTACAGAAACGAATACAGCTGTCTCATTAGGAATATGTGTATTCCTATGTATTCTTTGGCTTAAAGGTAGGAGAGCAAAAACTTCCTACCAAAACCAGCTACAATGGAAAGTGAAGATAATAATAGGTATCAGAAAAAGCCATATTAAATGAAATCTCAAAATTTTGTTTTGAATTGTCAGAATATTTTCTTAATATTCAAGCTTACTGTTGTCACAACCTGTTTTTTGCACTGAAAAAAAGTTTTGGTAAGAATTTCCTGAACCATGTTTTTTTAGTTCTTTTTTTTTGCCTCTAAGTCATCATTTATTTTTCATCGATTTTTATTCCTTGGCATGTGTGGCCTTCCCATCGCAGTGGCCTGTCTCGCTGCAGAGCACCGGCTCTGGGCGCATGCACCCCAGAGCGCTGGCTCGCAATTGGACACACTGGTCTAACTGCCCCATGGCACGTGGAATCTTCTCGGGCCAGGGATGAAACCGGTGCCCCCTGCACTGCAAGGCCGACTGGACCACTAGGAAGCCACTGAAACATATTTTGAGTTAATAGGGAAGGCTGAATGGGCATCTTTTGTGGATTTCTGTCATTTATTGGTGATTGGGTTAGATGTGCTCCAAAATAGCTTCTGATACACCAGTGTATATTTTGAGGATTTCACCAGCCTGTTCAGCCAAAGTAATATATAAGTGATTTCTAACCTCATTGTGGGTCTAGAAACTAGTATTCATTCAGCAGACATAGATCAAAGCATCTGTGGCAAAATGACATTCAGCAGTTGCTATGCTTTTTGCTTTTATGTATTTCTACTTGTAAATTTCTCCTTTCACTTTCTTCAAACCACCATCTCAGAGATATCTCAGAAATAAATACCATTATTACTGGGTATTTGTAATCAAGCACTGTGGTTTTGGTGAGATGATTGATTTCATTTGTTTAGTTTTATTTTCTCAATGATGCTTGTAACACACTAAGAATGCAGGTTGATTTTCTTTCCATTGTTGACAGTCATAAATAAAAACCTAAATGACAAGTGAGAGAGCTGATATTTACAATGAGATGGTCAGCTTTACTTGTGATCCCTTCCCACTACTCATACGAATAAAGGCAGAGATAATTTTGAAATAATTGAGAGTTTATGTTTTAAATAAGCATATTCCTAACAAACATTTGTTCTATATTATGTCAGTCCTTAGGCTTAATCAACTAGAACAATAGCATTCTCATATTAAATTGTGCATTTAATATATTTTGGAATTATTTTATATCTACATTGATGGAGTTATTTTTCCCTGTGAGCCCAAAAGTCTGCATTTGTAAGGAAATTGTTAGCAAGTTTCTAGGTAATTCAAATTGTTCAGGCTCCTAAGTAATTTTCCAATTTGAGTTATTTGTTGTGAGAACTAGTTGAACATTTAATCAGTTTTGTTTGTGTTTCTGTAGACACTATGCATAGTTTTCTTTCATGTTATCTTGAGAGAAATTTGGTGTCATTCTTAAACATATGAGTCTTTCTAAGTTTCTATTTTTTATTGGAGTATAACTGATTAACAACATGGTGGTAGTTTTAGGTGTACAACGCGGTGACTCAGCCATTCATATCCATGAATCCACTCTCCCCCTAACTCCCCTCCCATCCAGGCTGCTGCATAACATTGAGCAGAGTTCCCTGTGCTGTATGATAGGTCCTTGTTGTTTTTTCTGTCATTTATTGGTGATTGGGTTAGATGTGCTCCAAAATAGCTTCTGATACACCAGTGTATATTTTGAGGATTTCACCAGCCTGTTCAGCCAAAGTAATATATAAGTGATTTCTAACCTCATTGTGGGTCTAGAAACTAGTATTCATTCAGCAGACATAGATCAAAGCATCTGTGGCAAAATGACATTCAGCAGTTGCTATGCTTTTTGCTTTTATGTATTTCTACTTGTAAATTTCTCCTTTCACTTTCTTCAAACCACCATCTCAGAGATATCTCAGAAATAAATACCATTATTACTGGGTATTTGTAATCAAGCACTGTGGTTTTGGTGAGATGATTGATTTCATTTGTTTAGTTTTATTTTCTCAATGATGCTTGTAACACACTAAGAATGCAGGTTGATTTTCTTTCCATTGTTGACAGTCATAAATAAAAACCTAAATGACAAGTGAGAGAGCTGATATT
The DNA here is from genome assembly GCA_022376925.1 of Tragulus kanchil. Lineage (NCBI taxonomy): Eukaryota > Metazoa > Chordata > Mammalia > Artiodactyla > Tragulidae > Tragulus > Tragulus kanchil. Next base: position 34,596,188 of record JAIOJX010000028.1, on the reverse strand, counting down.
TACAATGAGATGGTCAGCTTTACTTGTGATCCCTTCCCACTACTCATACGAATAAAGGCAGAGATAATTTTGAAATAATTGAGAGTTTATGTTTTAAATAAGCATATTCCTAACAAACATTTGTTCTATATTATGTCAGTCCTTAGGCTTAATCAACTAGAACAATAGCATTCTCATATTAAATTGTGCATTTAATATATTTTGGAATTATTTTATATCTACATTGATGGAGTTATTTTTCCCTGTGAGCCCAAAAGTCTGCATTTGTAAGGAAATTGTTAGCAAGTTTCTAGGTAATTCAAATTGTTCAGGCTCCTAAGTAATTTTCCAATTTGAGTTATTTGTTGTGAGAACTAGTTGAACATTTAATCAGTTTTGTTTGTGTTTCTGTAGACACTATGCATAGTTTTCTTTCATGTTATCTTGAGAGAAATTTGGTGTCATTCTTAAACATATGAGTCTTTCTAAGTTTCTATTTTTTATTGGAGTATAACTGATTAACAACATGGTGGTAGTTTTAGGTGTACAACGCGGTGACTCAGCCATTCATATCCATGAATCCACTCTCCCCCTAACTCCCCTCCCATCCAGGCTGCTGCATAACATTGAGCAGAGTTCCCTGTGCTGTATGATAGGTCCTTGTTGCTTATCCATTTTAAATATAGCAGTGTGTACATAAATGTGTATAATCAAAGTATGAAATCAAAATTGAAATCAAAGTGTAATCAAAGTGTGAAAATGCAACAAATGGGGCAGATCGTAAGATTTGCAATGTCCTGAATGATCAAAAATAACCACACAAGCAACCTGCAACCAGATGAAGAAAACAGAACCTGAGCATTCTCTCTGAAGTCCCCCTACTCCCCTCTTGCTGTCACTATGCTTCGCTCTCCCCGTTGGCAGCCACTATCCTGATTTCCATCAACAGAGATTTGTGGTTGGCTGTTTCAAAACTTCCTATCAGTGGAATATGCTTTCTTTTTTGTCTGGCTCCTTTTGCTTAATCCTGTTTTTGAGATTCATCTTTGGCAATTATTTTCATTGTTGAATCATAGTCTATTGTGTATATGAAAATGTATTTATTGGTACACCTGTTGATGGACATTGGGCTTGTTCCTTGTTTTTAATTAGCATAATGCTGTTAGAAACCATTTTTTGCATGTCTTTTGGTTCCCATTAGTACATAGCTCAGTTGAACCTATCCCTCAGTCTAGAACCAGTGAACCGTAAGAAATGCACGTTTCACTTTTTTAAAAAATGCATACAGTTTTCCAAATATGATAAACATTGACTCTCCTCCAGCTATATGTGAGATCTAGATCTGCCCTATTGTAGACAACACTTGCTTTGATTTGTGTGTCTGTGTGTGTGTTGTTTCAGCTGTGCTGGTAATGGCATTTCATTGGGGCATTGGTTGGTATTTCACTGATTGTATTAGGGTTTTCCAGAGATAGACCAACAGAATATACAGATAGGCAAGAGGAGATTTATTATGCAGTTTTTTATGTTATCTTGAGAGAAATTTGGTGTCATTCTTAAACATATGAGTCTTTCTAAGTTTCTATTTTTTATTGGAGTATAACTGATTAACAACATGGTGGTAGTTTTAGGTGTACAACGCGGTGACTCAGCCATTCATATCCATGAATCCACTCTCCCCCTAACTCCCCTCCCATCCAGGCTGCTGCATAACATTGAGCAGAGTTCCCTGTGCTGTATGATAGGTCCTTGTTGCTTATCCATTTTAAATATAGCAGTGTGTACATAAATGTGTATAATCAAAGTATGAAATCAAAATTGAAATCAAAGTGTAATCAAAGTGTGAAAATGCAACAAATGGGGCAGATCGTAAGATTTGCAATGTCCTGAATGATCAAAAATAACCACACAAGCAACCTGCAACCAGATGAAGAAAACAGAACCTGAGCATTCTCTCTGAAGTCCCCCTACGCCCCTCTTGCTGTCACTATGCTTCGCTCTCCCCGTTGGCAGCCACTATCCTGATTTCCATCAACAGAGATTTGTGGTTGGCTGTTTCAAAACTTCCTATCAGTGGAATATGCTTTCTTTTTAGTCTGGCTCCTTTTGCTTAATCCTGTTTTTGAGATTCATCTTTGGCAATTATTTTCATTGTTGAATCATAGTCTATTGTGTATATGAAAATGTATTTATTGGTACACCTGTTGATGGACATTGGGCTTGTTCCTTGTTTTTAATTAGCATAATGCTGTTAGAAACCATTTTTTGCATGTCTTTTGGTTCCCATTAGTACATAGCTCAGTTGAACCTATCCCTCAGTCTAGAACCAGTGAACCGTAAGAAATGCACGTTTCACTTTTTTAAAAAATGCATACAGTTTTCCAAATATGATAAACATTGACTCTCCTCCAGCTATATGTGAGATCTAGATCTGCCCTATTGTAGACAACACTTGCTTTGATTTGTGTGTCTGTGTGTGTGTTGTTTCAGCTGTGCTGGTAATGGCATTTCATTGGGGCATTGGTTGGTATTTCACTGATTGTATTAGGGTTTTCCAGAGATAGACCAACAGAATATACAGATAGGCAAGAGGAGATTTATTATGAAAGTCAGCTCACATGATTATGAAGGCTAAGTCACACAGTCTGCTGTCTGCAACCTGGAGAACTAGGGAATTTGGTGCTGCAGTTGAGTCTGAAGAGCTGTGGACCAGGAGCCATGTGGTCGCAGGGTAGGAGGAGATGGACATCCTTCCTCAAGAAAGAGCGTGAGTTGACCTTAGTGGATGGGGTGATGCCCATGCCTCGTAGTGAGGGTGACTCTTCCCTCAGTCTACTGATTCAAATGCTACTTTCTTTGGGAAACACTCTCAGGAACTCACCAGAAATGTCTTAATAGCTGTCTGGGCATCCTTTAGTTTAGTCAAGTTGATACTTAAAATCAACCAACACACTGATTCCTAGTAAAGATGAGAATATCTTTGTCGGTCCCCCATATCTTTGTTGGTCGTTTCTCCAAGGAAGTTCCATTTTGAGTTGCTTGGTGAAATAATTAATAGTTTCCCCTTTCACTTACAAGAAAGTGTCCTTGATTTGACATTTGGATATCCTCTCCTCTCTCTCTTTTTTTAAAATAACATGTGGGAATTATTTGTGTATTCTGGACATGAATGCTTTATTGGTTATGTGAGTTGCATGTACATTTATCTATCTGCTTTGTGCTCTTTCACCCAGTGGTTTCCTTTGACAACACAAGATTTTAATTCCAAGGAAATCTGAATTCTTTGGAAGAGTGGCTTTGTGTCCTGTTTTTGCCTGCTGACAGACACAGAGATTTTCTCCTTGTTTCCTTTTACACTGAGGTCTTGTATTCTTTGGTTTATGGCTGAGGAAGAAGTCAAGACTTTTTCCACATGGACTTCCAATTTATGTCCTTTTATTAAACCACTGTGTTTTCCCTGCTAGTCTTAAATACCATTGTTGTATATCAAGTATCTATATCTAGATGTGGGACTTTCTGTCCTGTCCCTGTACTGTATTTGTAATGCTTTCACCAGTAACCCACTGATTTAAGTAATTCATCTTTAAAATAAGTTTTATCAGTGGTGTAAGTCCTTTAACTTAGTTATTCAAGATTGTATTAGGGTTTTCCAGATAGACAAAATATACAGATAGGCAAGAGGAGATTTATTATGAAAGTCAGCTCACATGATTATGAAGGCTAAGTCACACAGTCTGCTGTCTGCAACCTGGAGAACTAGGGAATTTGGTGCTGCAGTTGAGTCTGAAGAGCTGTGGACCAGGAGCCATGTGGTCGCAGGGTAGGAGGAGATGGACATCCTTCCTCAAGAAAGAGCGTGAGTTGACCTTAGTGGATGGGGTGATGCCCATGCCTCGTAGTGAGGGTGACTCTTCCCTCAGTCTACTGATTCAAATGCTACTTTCTTTGGGAAACACTCTCAGGAACTCACCAGAAATGTCTTAATAGCTGTCTGGGCATCCTTTAGTTTAGTCAAGTTGATACTTAAAATCAACCAACACACTGATTCCTAGTAAAGATGAGAATATCTTTGTCGGTCCCCCATATCTTTGTTGGTCGTTTCTCCAAGGAAGTTCCATTTTGAGTTGCTTGGTGAAATAATTAATAGTTTCCCCTTTCACTTACAAGAAAGTGTCCTTGATTTGACATTTGGATATCCTCTCCTCTCTCTCTTTTTTTAAAATAACATGTGGGAATTATTTGTGTATTCTGGACATGAATGCTTTATTGGTTATGTGAGTTGCATGTACATTTATCTATCTGCTTTGTGCTTTTTCACCCAGTGGTTTCCTTTGACAACACAAGATTTTAATTCCAAGGAAATCTGAATTCTTTGGAAGAGTGGCTTTGTGTCCTGTTTTTGCCTGCTGACAGACACAGAGATTTTCTCCTTGTTTCCTTTTACACTGAGGTCTTGTATTCTTTGGTTTATGGCTGAGGAAGAAGTCAAGACTTTTTCCACATGGACTTCCAATTTATGTCCTTTTATTAAACCACTGTGTTTTCCCTGCTAGTCTTAAATACCATTGTTGTATATCAAGTATCTATATCTAGATGTGGGACTTTCTGTCCTGTCCCTGTACTGTATTTGTAATGCTTTCACCAGTAACCCACTGATTTAAGTAATTCATCTTTAAAATAAGTTTTATCAGTGGTGTAAGTCCTTTAACTTAGTTATTCAAGATTTTCTTAACCTTATGTATTGTATTATTTTCATATCCTTTGACCTATCAAGGGATGCATAAGTGCTTACCAGGAGGTAATAGACACATAACAACTTACATAAAGACTATCACAGAAAAAATTTTAATGTCAAAAAAAAGAATCAGGGCTTCCCTGTTGGTCCAGTGGGTAAGGAGTCTGCCTTGCAGTGTAAGGGGCACTGCCTCTATCCCTGGCCAGAGAAGATCCCATGTGCTGCGGAGCATCTGGACTGGTGTGTCCAGTTATGAGCCAGTGCTTAGGAGTGCATGTGCCCAGAGCTAGTGCTCTGCAACTAGAAAGGCCACTGCGATGGGAGGCCCACCCAGGCCAAATAATAAAGATGGATGGAAACAAATAAATAAAAAAACAATTAAAAAGAGGCCAAAATTAAAAAAAAAGAAAAGAAAATCAACCTAATAATCCAAGGGATCAGATAAAAAAAAGATCGTTAATCTTAAATGATAGACAGTTCTGTCATTATTAAAATAATGTTTTCTATGGATATGTAATTGAATTAGCCAAAAGTTATATCTAACATGAACTAGTATACAAAATTGTGTAATTGATATGATCCCAATTTTATAATGTACTTATCCGTTTTCTAACAGGATTGTGCTTTAGGACTTTGGGGGACACTAATTTCCTTTTCTAAACTTAGATTTTAAATCTACATTTATTTTTATATTGTCAAGGAAAAAAATTCCATTATTAGGAAACAGTTTTCTCAATGTATAATTACTTATTTAATAGCTGCCTCCTCCCTGAAATTACTCTATATGTGCAAGAACCATGTCTGTCTTGTTTTCTGCTCTTCCCCTACTTTCACAACACCTGGAACAAGGTAGAACTGAATAGAGACTTATCAAATATATGTTTTAAAACACTGCTAAGTAGCTGACTATATCTAGAATCCATTGTTGTATATCAAGTATCTATATCTAGATGTGGGACTTTCTGTCCTGTCCCTGTACTGTATTTGTAATGCTTTCACCAGTAACCCACTGATTTAAGTAATTCATCTTTAAAATAAGTTTTATCAGTGGTGTAAGTCCTTTAACTTAGTTATTCAAGATTTTCTTAACCTTATGTATTGTATTATTTTCATATCCTTTGACCTATCAAGGGATGCATAAGTGCTTACCAGGAGGTAATAGACACATAACAACTTACATAAAGACTATCACAGAAAAAATTTTAATGTCAAAAAAAAGAATCAGGGCTTCCCTGTTGGTCCAGTGGGTAAGGAGTCTGCCTTGCAGTGTAAGGGGCACTGCCTCTATCCCTGGCCAGAGAAGATCCCATGTGCTGCGGAGCATCTGGACTGGTGTGTCCAGTTATGAGCCAGTGCTTAGGAGTGCATGTGCCCAGAGCTAGTGCTCTGCAACTAGAAAGGCCACTGCGATGGGAGGCCCACCCAGGCCAAATAATAAAGATGGATGGAAACAAATAAATAAAAAAACAATTAAAAAGAGGCCAAAATTAAAAAAAAAGAAAAGAAAATCAACCTAATAATCCAAGGGATCAGATAAAAAAAAGATCGTTAATCTTAAATGATAGACAGTTCTGTCATTATTAAAATAATGTTTTCTATGGATATGTAATTGAATTAGCCAAAAGTTATATCTAACATGAACTAGTATACAAAATTGTGTAATTGATATGATCCCAATTTTATAATGTACTTATCCGTTTTCTAACAGGATTGTGCTTTAGGACTTTGGGGGACACTAATTTCCTTTTCTAAACTTAGATTTTAAATCTACATTTATTTTTATATTGTCAAGGAAAAAAATTCCATTATTAGGAAACAGTTTTCTCAATGTATAATTACTTATTTAATAGCTGCCTCCTCCCTGAAATTACTCTATATGTGCAAGAACCATGTCTGTCTTGTTTTCTGCTCTTCCCCTACTTTCACAACACCTGGAACAAGGTAGAACTGAATAGAGACTTATCAAATATATGTTTTAAAACACTGCTAAGTAGCTGACTATAGCTATCCAATGGAATGTTGGTCATCTGAGTGTTTACTATATGCCTAGCCTAGGGGAGAATCCTTGTTTGATACTCAAAAAAAAATATGTCACAGTGGTATGTTAGCCTTCGTGTGTTTAAGCCAAGTTTTGGGGGAATGAGACTCAGTAGATGCATGTTGATGGGGATGCAAGAAATGTAGCTGTCTTGCAGCTCAGGGAAGCAGGCCGTCTGAGTGGGGGCTGCTGGGAGGTGACCCCTGGCAGTCAGAGGTGAGAGTGCCAATACTAGGAGCTGCAAGACAGGCACCCGGGTGGAGGGGCCCCAGGCGGACTGCCTGTTTCAGCATTTGGCCCATTTCAGAAAGTTTGTCTTACTCCTCAGGGTGTTCACAGTTTCTGGGATGCAGGTAGAAACAGGGCTCTATGTAACTCTTCATCCTGAGGATTAATGACCATGAAGGGCACGGGCTAATTCTTTTTTTTTTTTTAAAGATTTATTTATTTTATTTATTTTGGTGGGGGGTGGGGTCGGGAGGGAGGGGAGCAGGCGGGCTACTTCTATTGGTCTCTCATTTGTCCATTTTCATCCATCTTTGTTCTTTGGCCCGTGTGGGCTTCGCATCGCGGTGGCCTCTGTTGTCACAGAGCACTGGCTCAGGGCGCATGCGCTCCAGAGCTGCGGCTCGGTAATTGGACACATCGGTCCAGCAGCTCCGCGGCACGTGGGAGCTTCCCAGGCCAGGGATCGACCTGGCGCCCCTTGCACTGCAAGGCAGTGTCCTTACCCACTGGACCACCAGGGAAGCCCCCGGGCTAATTCTTAGGACTGAATGCTCTCATGACGCACAGGTCTGCATCGTCTTGGTTGAAATCATTGTAGAAAAGAAATCACTGTGTTCTGAAGACTACTGGAAACTAAGCAACTTCTTCCATTAATTTACGTTTATTTTAAGTAAATGAAATTTGACAGGATGCTTTATGATGGAAGCCCAGTAACTATCAGACTGGTTAATAAGTTTCTCTGTCCTCAGTCCAGGAATGTGGAGAGTCCATGAACAAGAAATTGTCAATTTTTGCAAAGACATGTATGAATTCTGAAACACTAAATCACAATTTTCCAGTCTCTACTCATTAATCAATTGCTTAATTAATAAATAACTTGTTAAATGGTTTGGCCTTCACTAGCTAGAATCACTTATGCAAATGGGAAATATTAATGTCAAATTAAAACTGATGTATAAGTAGTTGTGAATAATTTGATGGATTATAACAGTTCTTTTGTAATATGTTGAAGCACCCTGATTGCGTTGAGCAGTCTATAATTGTCAGTATTTGCATATCACTTTAGTTGACAGGAGGCCTATTTTAAAAATGGAGGGTTTTGTTCTCATTGTCCTTCTGTTAGAAGGGATGGGTAGAGTCTGGTGTGTGTCTTGCCTCCTGTCATTCCATTTTTTTTTTAAGTTGATCATCTATGACCTAAACAAAAATTTTGTTTTTTTAAAAAATCTAATTAGTATAGGAGAAGAAGACATATTTAATGAAGTCTGTTCACTTGGAATCTGTTGTTTTTTTTTTTTTTTTTAAGATTTATTTATTTATTTATTTATTTATTGGGCGGGGGTCGGGTTGGAGAGGGGGGGGAGCGGGCAGGCCACTTCTATTGGTCTTTCATTTCTCTATTTTCATCTGTCTTTGTTCTTTGGCTCCTCTGGGCCTCCCATCATGGTGGCCTCTGTTGTTGCAGAGCACCGGCTCTGGGCGCATGCGCTCCAGAGCTCCGGCTCGGCAATTGGACACATCGGTCCAGCCGCTCCGCGGCACGTGGGATCTTCCCAGGCTAGGGATCGAACCGGCGCCCCTTGCACTGCAAGGCGGTGTCCCTACTCACTGGATCACCAGGGGAAGCCCAGAATCCGTTTTTCAAGAAGCAGCAAATAAGGTTGATTTAAACTGTTTGCTGGAACTTGCAGCTGTGCCAGCCAGTATTCAAATGTCAGGGTACCACTCAAAACAGTGAACTTAATAACTGTATATCAAGGATGGTATTACCCTGATGATATTACAGTTGGAGTGCAGGCTACTATGATACTGTGGCTTTTCTTTTTTTTTTTTAAGTTAAAAATGGAAGACCTGCTAAAATCAAGAGCTGAATATACGATAGCCATTGGCCCTAGAAGATTCTTCTATGTTAACCTCATTAGGTTGTTATGGCATCGATAACTGCATGATGAAATGAAGTTGATAGATTCATTACATTTACAATAAAGAACAAGATGGAATATAAGTTCATTATTAGGACTCAGTGCTTTTCTCACTAGCTAAAATGTTGCCACAATTATTTGCTCAGGAAAAAAAAAGGCAGTGCAAACATTTTTCTTTTAATTTTGAAATCCTTCTCTAAGCCAATATGTAGTAAAAAAAAAAAAACCAGGTAGACAGGGGGACATCAGATCTCCCCTATTTTAAAGTTGTATATGTTCTCTCTGTCTTCTTATTTATAATTACTTTAAGATAACTAATTATTTTTCTCAAGATTTGATACATTACAGCTATTTTAAAAATCTTTCAATTGTTGTTGCCAGGTAATTTCCTTAAAATTGGATAATGTAGAAAATATGGGTTCAAGATTTTGACTAGAAAATAAAATTATTCTAATTATGGTGACTGGATGCATAATGAGATGTTATATTGCTTCCTTGGTACTTATGGAGTTTTCAGATGTGTTGTATTCTACATATAGTATATTAAATAGCTCATGTCTTAAATTATATTTGTAAGATTTCAATATATTTGTTCATTTTTGATCTGCTTGATATAGTATCATTTTCTGGGAGGAGTGTAAAATCTCCAGCCTTTCAAAGTCTTCTCAGGGAATTCCTTCGTGGTCCAGTGGTTAGGACGCGCTTTCACTGTATTTAGGGCAGAGCACCGGCTCTGGGCGCATGCGCTCCAGAGCTCCGGCTCGGCAATTGGACACATCGGTCCAGCCGCTCCGCGGCTCATGGGATCTTCCCAGGCCAGGGATCGAACCGACGCCCCTTGCACTGCAAGGCGGCGTCCTTACCCACTGGGCCACCAGGGAAGCCCAGAATCCGTTTTTCAAGAAGCAGCAAATAAGGTTGATTTAAACTGTTTGCTGGAACTTGCAGCTGTGCCAGCCAGTATTCAAATGTCAGGGTACCACTCAAAACAGTGAACTTAATAACTGTATATCAAGGATGGTATTACCCTGATGATATTACAGTTGGAGTGCAGGCTACTATGATACTGTGGCTTTTCTTTTTTTTTTTTAAGTTAAAAATGGAAGACCTGCTAAAATCAAGAGCTGAATATCGATAGCCATTGGCCCTAGAAGATTCTTCTATGTTAACCTCATTAGGTTGTTATGGCATCGATAACTGCATGATGAAATGAAGTTGATAGATTCATTACATTTACAATAAAGAACAAGATGGAATATAAGTTCATTATTAGGACTCAGTGCTTTTCTCACTAGCTAAAATGTTGCCACAATTATTTGCTCAGGAAAAAAAAAGGCAGTGCAAACATTTTTCTTTTAATTTTGAAATCCTTCTCTAAGCCAATATGTAGTAAAAAAAAACCAGGTAGACAGGGGGACATCAGATCTCCCCTATTTTAAAGTTGTATATGTTCTCTCTGTCTTCTTATTTATAATTACTTTAAGATAACTAATTATTTTTCTCAAGATTTGATACATTACAGCTATTTTAAAAATCTTTCAATTGTTGTTGCCAGGTAATTTCCTTAAAATTGGATAATGTAGAAAATATGGGTTCAAGATTTTGACTAGAAAATAAAATTATTCTAATTATGGTGACTGGATGCATAATGAGATGTTATATTGCTTCCTTGGTACTTATGGAGTTTTCAGATGTGTTGTATTCTACATATAGTATATTAAATAGCTCATGTCTTAAATTATATTTGTAAGATTTCAATATATTTGTTCATTTTTGATCTGCTTGATATAGTATCATTTTCTGGGAGGAGTGTGTAAAATCTCCAGCTCCAGTTGTTGACTTAATGATGTCTTCTCAGGGAATTCCTTCGTGGTCCAGTGGTTAGGACTCTGCGCTTTCACTGTATTTAGGGCACGGGTTCGATCCCTGGTTGGGAACTAAGATTCTGCAACCACGTGGTCAGAAAAAAGTCTTTCTTTATGGTTGATTAACATTACTTAATATACTTTGAGCCTACATAGTCAGGTACTTATGTGTTTATGATAGGAATTATAAGGAACCTGTTGCATTGTTCTCTTTATTATTATACATCTAATATTTTTTCCAAAATGTTATTTTAGTTTTAAAATTTAATTTGTCAGATATTAATGTTTCTATCCTTGTTTTCTTTTGGATCATATTAGTTTAACCTTTTCTTTTTGGCTTGTTTTTGGTCCTTTGTGGTCTTAACTCCTTTCTTATTCATCCCTTGTCCAGTGTGTACAAATCTGTTGGCTTTACATTTATGATATATCCATGATATGAGCAAATTGTATCACCTCTACTGGCCTCATCTATGGTTCCATCTACCATCTTTTGCCTGGATTATATGAATAGTCTGTTTGCCAGTCCTTTTATGTGGGCTCCTGCCTCCTTCTACTCAACCCAGCAGTAGGAGTGATCCTGTTGTAAGTGTCAGTCTTCTGACCAAAATATTCTAATAGCTTTCTGTCTCCTACATGGTGATAGTCAGAGACCCAACTGTGACCTCTTGGGTTGTATTTGATGCTCACACCCCTCCACTCAACTCTGACTTTATCCTCTGCCTCTCTCTCTAATTCATTCTTTTCTAACCACAATGATCTTCTTGTTCTTCCTTAAATATGCCAGACTTCTTAAAGGAGATGGTTTCAAACATCCCATCTTTGCAGCAAGGTCCTCTGTTGCCTCACGTACCTGCACTCAAATTTCACACTGTCAGGCATTTTTTATCTCTCCTCCCTAATTCATTTTTTCATTAGCAACCATCACTACCTAATATTATATACACTTATTTATCTTATTTTTTAAGTAGGCTATCACATATATTAATATTCTTCCCTTTAGAGGACAGTTCTGTGAATAATTTATTTATTTATTTATTTTTGGCTATTCTGGGTTTTCACTGCTACCATAGACTCTTCTCTAGTTGCAGGGAGTATGGACTACTCTCTAGCTCAGGTGAGCAGGCTTCTTGTTGTGATGACTTCTGTTGTTGTGGAACTGAGGCTCTAGGGCACACGGGCTTCAATAGTTATGGTTTCGAGGCTCTAGAGCACAGGCTCCATAGTTGTGACTCGCAGGCTTAGGTGTTCTGCAACATGTGGAATCGTCCTGGGTCAGGGATCGAACCCATGTCTCCCGCACTGGCAGGTGAGCTCTCTACCACTGAGCTGCCAGAAAAGCCCAGTTCTGTGAGTTCTGACAAATGTATGCAGCCGTGGGACCACCATCACAAAAAGATGTCCACATTCTTTTGGATCATATTAGTTTAACCTTTTCTTTTTGGCTTGTTTTTGGTCCTTTGTGGTCTTAACTCCTTTCTTATTCATCCCTTGTCCAGTGTGTACAAATCTGTTGGCTTTACATTTATGATATATCCATGATATGAGCAAATTGTATCACCTCTACTGGCCTCATCTATGGTTCCATCTACCATCTTTTGCCTGGATTATATGAATAGTCTGTTTGCCAGTCCTTTTATGTGGGCTCCTGCCTCCTTCTACTCAACCCAGCAGTAGGAGTGATCCTGTTGTAAGTGTCAGTCTTCTGACCAAAATATTCTAATAGCTTTCTGTCTCCTACATGGTGATAGTCAGAGACCCAACTGTGACCTCTTGGGTTGTATTTGATGCTCACACCCCTCCACTCAACTCTGACTTTATCCTCTGCCTCTCTCTCTAATTCATTCTTTTCTAACCACAATGATCTTCTTGTTCTTCCTTAAATATGCCAGACTTCTTAAAGGAGATGGTTTCAAACATCCCATCTTTGCAGCAAGGTCCTCTGTTGCCTCACGTACCTGCACTCAAATTTCACACTGTCAGGCATTTTTTATCTCTCCTCCCTAATTCATTTTTTCATTAGCAACCATCACTACCTAATATTATATACACTTATTTATCTTATTTTTTAAGTAGGCTATCACATATATTAATATTCTTCCCTTTAGAGGACAGTTCTGTGAATAATTTATTTATTTATTTATTTTTGGCTATTCTGGGTTTTCACTGCTACCATAGACTCTTCTCTAGTTGCAGGGAGTATGGACTACTCTCTAGCTCAGGTGAGCAGGCTTCTTGTTGTGATGACTTCTGTTGTTGTGGAACTGAGGCTCTAGGGCACACGGGCTTCAATAGTTATGGTTTCGAGGCTCTAGAGCACAGGCTCCATAGTTGTGACTCGCAGGCTTAGGTGTTCTGCAACATGTGGAATCGTCCTGGGTCAGGGATCGAACCCATGTCTCCCGCACTGGCAGGTGAGCTCTCTACCACTGAGCTGCCAGAAAAGCCCAGTTCTGTGAGTTCTGACAAATGTATGCAGCCGTGGGACCACCATCACAAAAAAGATGTAAAGCAATTCCAATGACTGAAAAATTCCTCTGTGCCCTTTTGTTAACTCTTCCAGCACCCCTGACCCCTGGCAATGGCTACTGTTCTTCTTCATTGTACTGTTGCCTTTTCCAGAGTGACATATTTGGGATCATAGTTGATTTACAGTTATACATTCATATCTATATATGTATAATATATATAAATAAATTATTTATAATACTCCTTTCCATGATAGTGAGTTTACAGTTATTAACTTGCTCATCAATTCATTATCGCTTATGGAGATAAGGGTAAGAGGTTCCTCCATAATCATAGAAATTTTCCTGATAGACATGCATTTTTATCAATAGTATTAACACTAAACTGATAACTTTCTAACCAAAGAGAGGAAAAAAGGAAGTAGGGAGAAGCAGTCGAGAAGGCAGTAGGGAAGGTAGTAGGCAGAAGAAAGAAAGAGAAATGAAGGCTGAGAATGGGAGAAGAGAAGAGGGAAAAAGAGGGAAGAGAAAAAAAGTGTTTTTGGAATTTGAAGGAGGTTTTCAAGTCACTGATTAGGGTTGAAATAATAATCATAAAGGAACCAAGAATGAGATTAAGTGGTAGGTCAGAGATGATAGTAAGATTCTGGTAATTACTGAATATTATAATTCTTGGCTGACCTGAAATGCTCGCATTTATAAGCAAAAAGACTGTTTTTGAGCCAAACTATTTGTTACTTTACAAGACACGCATACACAATAGCTTTTACTGTATTTGGTCATCAACTACCAGGAGTAGTTTTCTTTGTCTTATAACTAAAACTGGATGAGGTCCTAAATTAATTTCCTAAGAAAGAAGGAAAGTATGTTGATTTTAGATTTTTGTGGTGAAGACATTGATGCCGGAAGTAAAGGCCCAGACTCCCAAACCATCCTGATATTTGTTCCGTATCTATATGTGGTAAGTGGATTGCCCCATAGTTCTAGGGTTTCAGGATGAGGCAGCAATATTAGCATGTTTTTTGTAATTAATATTTAAAAAATTTTCCACTACAAAGGGAAAACGGAAACTTTCTGGGTAATATTTGCTGGGAAGCCTAGAAATTAAAATTAAAACCCCACAGGGCAAAATAAGGTAATTATTTTTCTCCAGTATGCATACCCGATTACATTTCTAGCCCTATTTAAATGTATGAAAAATTAACCATCTTATTAATAATTATTTCAACTTGTTCCAGCTTTGAGTTAAACTGATGATGCGTAATAATTGTTTCCAGCTTTAATTTGGAAAGTAGCTTCATCACCACTGTTAAAAAGCAAACAAGATTCATTAAATCTCTGTGTGCCTAAATAGTTCCAAGTATATCTCTCTGAAAGTAAAATGCTCAGTTTTTCCTCAATGTTTTTTTCTTTTTGATTTCAAGATTTTAAATGAAGTATAGTTGATTTATAATGTGTGCCAATATGTGCTGTGCAGCAAAGTATTAACACTAAACTGAAAATTCAACAAAGAGAGGAAAAAAGGAAGTAGGGAGAAGCAGTCGAGAAGGCAGTAGGGAAGGTAGTAGGCAGAAGAAAGAAAGAGAAATGAAGGCTGAGAATGGGAGAAGAGAAGAGGGAAAAAGAGGGAAGAGAAAAAAAGTGTTTTTGGAATTTGAAGGAGGTTTTCAAGTCACTGATTAGGGTTGAAATAATAATCATAAAGGAACCAAGAATGAGATTAAGTGGTAGGTCAGAGATGATAGTAAGATTCTGGTAATTACTGAATATTATAATTCTTGGCTGACCTGAAATGCTCGCATTTATAAGCAAAAAGACTGTTTTTGAGCCAAACTATTTGTTACTTTACAAGACACGCATACACAATAGCTTTTACTGTATTTGGTCATCAACTACCAGGAGTAGTTTTCTTTGTCTTATAACTAAAACTGGATGAGGTCCTAAATTAATTTCCTAAGAAAGAAGGAAAGTATGTTGATTTTAGATTTTTGTGGTGAAGACATTGATGCCGGAAGTAAAGGCCCAGACTCCCAAACCATCCTGATATTTGTTCCGTATCTATATGTGGTAAGTGGATTGCCCCATAGTTCTAGGGTTTCAGGATGAGGCAGCAATATTAGCATGTTTTTTGTAATTAATATTTAAAAAATTTTCCACTACAAAGGGAAAACGGAAACTTTCTGGGTAATATTTGCTGGGAAGCCTAGAAATTAAAATTAAAACCCCACAGGGCAAAATAAGGTAATTATTTTTCTCCAGTATGCATACCCGATTACATTTCTAGCCCTATTTAAATGTATGAAAAATTAACCATCTTATTAATAATTATTTCAACTTGTTCCAGCTTTGAGTTAAACTGATGATGCGTAATAATTGTTTCCAGCTTTAATTTGGAAAGTAGCTTCATCACCACTGTTAAAAAGCAAACAAGATTCATTAAATCTCTGTGTGCCTAAATAGTTCCAAGTATATCTCTCTGAAAGTAAAAATGCTCAGTTTTTTCCTCAAGGTTTTTTTCTTTTTGATTTCAAGATTTTAAATGAAGTATAGTTGATTTATAATGTGTGCCAATATGTGCTGTGCAGCAAAGTAACTCATTATACACATATAGACATTTCTCTTTTTAAGATCTTTTCTGTTGTGGTTTGTCCCAGGAGATTGAGTATAGTTCTCTGAGCTATACAGAAGGACCTTGTTGTTTATCTACTGTCAGTGTAGTGGCTTGCATCTACCAATCCCAAACTCTCAGATGGATCCCTCCATCTCCCCTGCTCCCCCTTGACAACCACAAGTCTAATCTCTGTGAGTCTGTTTCTGTTTTGTGGAAAGGTTCATTTGTGGCCTATTTAGATTCCACATGAATGGAATCATACTTATATGATATGATATGGCACTGGTCTCTTTCTTTACGTAGTGTAATAATCTCTAGTTGTATCCATACTGCTGCAAGGGGCACTATTTCTTCTTTTTTATGGCTGAGTAGTATTCCACTGTATATATGTACTGCATCTTAATTATTCAGTCCTTGGTTGATGGACACTTAGGTTATTTCCATGTCTTGGCTATTGTAAATGATGCTGCTGTGAACATAAAGGTGCGTGTATCTTTTTGAATTATAGTTTTGTCCAGGTATAAGCCCAGCATTGGGATTGCTGGGCCATATGGTAATTCTCTCTCTCTCTCTCTTTTTTTTTCCTGGGTTTTCCCTAGAGTTTTATTTGGGCAGAGCTGGGGCCAGAGAGGGTCCGCACCTTTTAAGAAAGAGTTGGGCCTCTTGGTGGTTAAGCGTGTCTTGTGCTGACGATGGAGCACCCCATGGGGCAGCGGGAACTTGTTCTTGGAGTCATGGAACTGCTTCACCGCAGGTCGGCAGCACACGCTGACGGCGACCTCCTCTACCGTCATGATCCGAATCGAGCTGGCCCGGGCTGGGTGCCGGGCGCCCATGTCTCGGTAGCACTGGGTGACGGCACGTGCTGTGGTCAGGTCTCGGTACTCCTGGTACATGTTGTGGGTGCCGCTGCAGGAGTCATAGCGTAGCTAGATGCCGAAGTTCTTCACCCGCAGGGGAGATTTCTGAAACACCTGTCCACAGTAGACAGTTTCCCCCGAAGACTTCTTCAGCTAAGACACAAAGTACCAGAAGCAGGACTTGGCAACAACATGATTAGGCGCAAAAATTCTCATGCGATAGAGGGGTGGCGTGTGGCGTTTAGGAGTTGGCAGGCATCGCCCTACCACCTTATACTCTCGCGGCGTTCCCGAGGCCTTCATGGCGCGCTGCCCATGACCGCCGCCACCCTCGAATAAGTGGTAATTCTCTTTTTAGCTTTCTGAGAAACCTCCATACTGTTTTCCACAGAGACTGTGCTAACTTAAATTCCCAGGGTTCTTTTTCTCAAAGTTTTTTTTCTAATCTAATTGTTTCATTTCTGTTTATTATAAAATTGTTTAGAATGAGGATAAATCTAGGTCTTCAGTAAATATATTAGTATTTGATTATTTACTAGAGAGTTACATTAAAGAAGCTCATGTTTCAGTACTATTGAAACATAGCATGTATTATTTAATATACGAGTGGACACAAACATAGCATTTTTTTTCCAAATATGATTTTTAAAAGGACCTATATCTGTGTTTTCAGTTAAGTTATGTGAAAGCATTATTTAAACTGTCATTGTCAGTGTAAACATTTCAAATTCATCTACTTATTAAAATTTTCAGAACTAAATTATGTTCATTTGTAATATCAATACTTAGGAATTTATACTAGTTCATTAATCTGAGAATATCCATAGACGGCATTGATGGTGCTTTTGCAGTGAAGTAAAAAAAAAAAAAAAAATTGTGTGCCTTCCACAGCTACATGAACATGTATAGAACTGGGACTGAGTTAATGTTTAGAGGTGCAGGTGAATAAATAGGGAACAGGGTTGCATTTCTCTTATGTTTTCATCCTTTCTCACTCAAGGCCAGGGGGATTGCAGCCATTTGACTGAGATTTATTTGCAACATGGGATCACGAGGGAAATAAAGTTTATTTGGAATGACCTCTTAGTTTCACAGCTTAATGTATTGCTGTTCACAAAGTATGTCTTCTCTAGCTCATAACATGTCCTTCCAAGTCCTAAAGTAGGAGCACCAGGGAAAAACAGAGTTAAAGAAGACAGATATCCATGTTCATATTTGCAGATAGGTTAAATTCCTCCAGAGGAAAAGAAGATGTACCAGTTTTCAACAGTCCAGAGCCATGTGCCAACATTATAGCATGACAATTGTATTTACACTGTAGTTTGAAAGCTAATAGCCACTAGAATTCTATTCATTCTAAGGATAAACTTTCTCACATAATGCAGCATACTGTAACATACCATAACATAGATCCCTGCCAACCCAGGGTTCTTTTCCCCCCCCTCGAATAAGTGGTAATTCTCTTTTTAGCTTTCTGAGAAACCTCCATACTGTTTTCCACAGAGACTGTGCTAACTTAAATTCCCAGGGTTCTTTTTCTCAAAGTTTTTTTTCTAATCTAATTGTTTCATTTCTGTTTATTATAAAATTGTTTAGAATGAGGATAAATCTAGGTCTTCAGTAAATATATTAGTATTTGATTATTTACTAGAGAGTTACATTAAAGAAGCTCATGTTTCAGTACTATTGAAACATAGCATGTATTATTTAATATACGAGTGGACACAAACATAGCATTTTTTTTCCAAATATGATTTTTAAAAGGACCTATATCTGTGTTTTCAGTTAAGTTATGTGAAAGCATTATTTAAACTGTCATTGTCAGTGTAAACATTTCAAATTCATCTACTTATTAAAATTTTCAGAACTAAATTATGTTCATTTGTAATATCAATACTTAGGAATTTATACTAGTTCATTAATCTGAGAATATCCATAGACGGCATTGATGGTGCTTTTGCAGTGAAGTAAAAAAAAAAAAAAAAATTGTGTGCCTTCCACAGCTACATGAACATGTATAGAACTGGGACTGAGTTAATGTTTAGAGGTGCAGGTGAATAAATAGGGAACAGGGTTGCATTTCTCTTATGTTTTCATCCTTTCTCACTCAAGGCCAGGGGGATTGCAGCCATTTGACTGAGATTTATTTGCAACATGGGATCACGAGGGAAATAAAGTTTATTTGGAATGACCTCTTAGTTTCACAGCTTAATGTATTGCTGTTCACAAAGTATGTCTTCTCTAGCTCATAACATGTCCTTCCAAGTCCTAAAGTAGGAGCACCAGGGAAAAACAGAGTTAAAGAAGACAGATATCCATGTTCATATTTGCAGATAGGTTAAATTCCTCCAGAGGGAAAAGAAGATGTACCAGTTTTCAACAGTCCAGAGCCATGTGCCAACATTATAGCATGACAATTGTATTTACACTGTAGTTTGAAAGCTAATAGCCACTAGAATTCTATTCATTCTAAGGATAAACTTTCTCACATAATGCAGCATACTGTAACATACCATAACATAGCATCACATAATATAGTATACCAGTCTATGACCCTGCAGTAGCCAAAGGAGCTAAAAAATATATGCGTAGATATCTTTATGGAATATATAGAATTCTTACCTAGAGAATCCCCATGGACAGGGGAGCCTGGTGGGCTAAAGTCTGTAGAGTTGCAAAGAGTTGGACACGACTGAAGAGACTTAGCAATATATATAATAATATGTTTTTTCTAGAATTATTTTATAATTCAATATTATTGAAATTTTCAAATAGCTCATTCCAGTGTACAGCAGTTATTTTAAATATTATACTTAAGTCTAATTAAAAGTATACCTTATTTTCTTCTGCTATCACTCTAAAACCTTTTAAGCTTGAACTATGAGAAAAGATACCTAGAAAATGAGAATAAAGAGATACTCAGAGGGCAGAGTAAAAAATAAAGTTGATTAGATTCATATTTGTCCATATCTTGTTGATGTTTCGAAGTTGGAAACAAATCCAAATTTTTATGAATTCTAAATATAAGTCATATATGTTTAGGTAATTAAATGTTGTTTTCTTTCAACTCAGGTGAGAGGGTTTTTATTTTGTCTTGCTATGCCAGAATGTCCTGTGGGCCATGAATCTTTCAGCAAACCCACAGTTGAGTGGGAAGATGAGCCACACACTGAAGTTCAAATACAGTGTGCAAAACTAGAAAGAGATACAGAGCACTTGGGAGTTCCAGGGAGATGGGCAGGGTTGGTGAGAGGAAACTAAGAGAGAAGTAGTTGACTGAGATTTATTTGCAACATGGGATCACGAGGGAAATAAAGTTTATTTGGAATGACCTCTTAGTTTCACAGCTTAATGTATTGCTGTTCACAAAGTATGTCTTCTCTAGCTCATAACATGTCCTTCCAAGTCCTAAAGTAGGAGCACCAGGAAAAACAGAGTTAAAGAAGACAGATATCCATGTTCATATTTGCAGATAGGTTAAATTCCTCCAGAGGAAAAGAAGATGTACCAGTTTTCAACAGTCCAGAGCCATGTGCCAACATTATAGCATGACAATTGTATTTACACTGTAGTTTGAAAGCTAATAGCCACTAGAATTCTATTCATTCTAAGGATAAACTTTCTCACATAATGCAGCATACTGTAACATACCATAACATAGCATCACATAATATAGTATACCAGTCTATGACCCTGCAGTAGCCAAAGGAGCTAAAAAATATATGCGTAGATATCTTTATGGAATATATAGAATTCTTACCTAGAGAATCCCCATGGACAGGGGAGCCTGGTGGGCTAAAGTCTGTAGAGTTGCAAAGAGTTGGACACGACTGAAGAGACTTAGCAATATATATAATAATATGTTTTTTCTAGAATTATTTTATAATTCAATATTATTGAAATTTTCAAATAGCTCATTCCAGTGTACAGCAGTTATTTTAAATATTATACTTAAGTCTAATTAAAAGTATACCTTATTTTCTTCTGCTATCACTCTAAAACCTTTTAAGCTTGAACTATGAGAAAAGATACCTAGAAAATGAGAATAAAGAGATACTCAGAGGGCAGAGTAAAAAATAAAGTTGATTAGATTCATATTTGTCCATATCTTGTTGATGTTTCGAAGTTGGAAACAAATCCAAATTTTTATGAATTCTAAATATAAGTCATATATGTTTAGGTAATTAAATGTTGTTTTCTTTCAACTCAGGTGAGAGGGTTTTTATTTTGTCTTGCTATGCCAGAATGTCCTGTGGGCCATGAATCTTTCAGCAAACCCACAGTTGAGTGGGAAGATGAGCCACACACTGAAGTTCAAATACAGTGTGCAAAACTAGAAAGAGATACAGAGCACTTGGGAGTTCCAGGGAGATGGGCAGGGTTGGTGGGAGAGGAAACTGAATACCTTTGGAGATGACAAGGTAGGTTTGTCCAGTTCGATCAAGTGCATTGTCAAATAACAGAGTTAGTTGAAATAGGGGCTGTACAGGAAGAATATATGAAACAGGAAAATTATTAAAAAAAGCTATTTCTTGGTAAAACAAATCAGGAATGACTTTTAATTTATAAAAACACTTGCTTGAGAAAATATATTTAGATAATATGTATAATAAAAATAGAAGAAGTTATGTTGCGAAGTGTAGAAATGTCTGTATCTTCAAGATCTTAAAATGGTTTTGTTTTGTAAAGTATCACATTCTTACTGTTTAACACACAGAAATATTTCAAACACTGAAAAGTGCAGTATTCAAGATGATGACATCCTGGCAAAACCTGAAATCTGTACTTTTCTGGTTCCTAGAAAGTGTCATTAGACTTTCTCTCTAATTAAGCTCGTGGCATCGGTATTCAGGTTTATCACCCGTGCCTCCTAGAAACAAGAGTACTTAGGAGCAATGTTATTGAAATTTGGTGGTCAGGTTCAGTCAGAGCAGGACAGAATGTGAAGGAGTGGAGACACAGTTATGTGCGCTGAAGCTCCGTGGTTGACTGCTTAACAAGGTGTTTTGGTTCTCAGTAGAGTTAACAAGTTAATTAGGGAAAACTGTAGATTTAGCAACAAACAAATGTGCAGGGTTTACAAAGCTGACTCTGCTCTGGTGGGCACCTCCTCGCTCCCATCCCCTTTCGCTTTGCGGCTCCCAGGACTCACCTCCCACGGCTTTCCTCCATCCGTCTTTGCTCACACTGTTCCCTGTCCCAAGACTCTAGTAGTATTAGAATGTCAATTTTTAAATTGGAAACAAATCCAAATTTTTATGAATTCTAAATATAAGTCATATATGTTTAGGTAATTAAATGTTGTTTTCTTTCAACTCAGGTGAGAGGGTTTTTATTTTGTCTTGCTATGCCAGAATGTCCTGTGGGCCATGAATCTTTCAGCAAACCCACAGTTGAGTGGGAAGATGAGCCACACACTGAAGTTCAAATACAGTGTGCAAAACTAGAAAGAGATACAGAGCACTTGGGAGTTCCAGGGAGATGGGCAGGGTTGGTGGGAGAGGAAACTGAATACCTTTGGAGATGACAAGGTAGGTTTGTCCAGTTCGATCAAGTGCATTGTCAAATAACAGAGTTAGTTGAAATAGGGGCTGTACAGGAAGAATATATGAAACAGGAAAATTATTAAAAAGCTATTTCTTCGTAAAACAAATCATGAATGACTTTTAATTTATAAAAACACTTGCTTGAGAAAATATATTTAGATAATATGTATAATAAAAATAGAAGAAGTTATGTTGCAAGTGTAGAAATGTCTGTATCTTCAAGATCTTAAAATGGTTTTGTTTTGTAAAGTATCACATTCTTACTGTTTAACACACAGAAATATTTCAAACACTGAAAAGTGCAGTATTCAAGATGATGACATCCTGGCAAAACCTGAAATCTGTACTTTTCTGGTTCCTAGAAAGTGTCATTAGACTTTCTCTCTAATTAAGCTCGTGGCATCGGTATTCAGGTTTATCACCCGTGCCTCCTAGAAACAAGAGTACTTAGGAGCAATGTTATTGAAATTTGGTGGTCAGGTTCAGTCAGAGCAGGACAGAATGTGAAGGAGTGGAGACACAGTTATGTGCGCTGAAGCTCCGTGGTTGACTGCTTAACAAGGTGTTTTGGTTCTCAGTAGAGTTAACAAGTTAATTAGGGAAAACTGTAGATTTAGCAACAAACAAATGTGCAGGGTTTACAAAGCTGACTCTGCTCTGGTGGGCACCTCCTCGCTCCCATCCCCTTTCGCTTTGCGGCTCCCAGGACTCACCTCCCACGGCTTTCCTCCATCCGTCTTTGCTCACACTGTTCCCTGTCCCTGGAAAGCTGTCACTTATCCTCCGCCTCCTTTGCACATCCCTTCAAGAGCCAGCTCCACTTGATTTTTGTCCCTGACACTACCCTCCGCCCATTCATTAATTAAACAAATAACTTTGTGCTGAGTAGCAGCTAGATTCCCCAGGTGGTGTGCCCGCGGTGGGCCTCCAAGTGCTAATAACATGGGCTTGCTCCTGGTCACCTGAGGTCTACCGGAGCATCCACGTGGAGGCCCACACTACCCTGAACCAGCCCATCCGTTTCCAGGCATTCGTCTAGATTTCATGTACATTCATGTGTTTGGTGTTCACAGCCACCCTGAGGCGGGTCCTGTTCTCCACCCAGGATGCACGTGATGTCATCGCAGACACAGTCACACCTGCCTCTTCAGAAGCGCTGGCTCCTTCCTTCTCCAGGGGCCTTTATATTTGCTGACTTTCAGGTCCTCTGGATTCTTCTGTTTTCTCCTCTTGTCAAGCTTCTGCTTGCCCTTACTGTGGGCTGTGGATTTGCTGTCTGCTCCGGCGACCTTGCGCCTGTCCCAGTCGATGGTGGCTCTCAGGATCTTGGCCTGGGGCCAGAGACATCCCTCTCTCTGCTGTACTTCACTTCACATAGGGGCCCTTGGTTCCCGTGGTGCTACTGAAACTAGGCAGTGATATTTAATGAACTCTACAAGGAGTATTTATGGAGTCCCTGCCTAAGGCCGGACATCATTCTCCGTGTCAGGGATGTAGTGGTGAAAAAGGCAAGCAAGTTTTATTCTCTAGAATATATACTAGAGGGAAGATTAAAGCCAGACCCTTTGTGTCTTATTGCTCCAGGCGAAGGGTTCATTCCTGAGCCCCCAAAGAGAAGTTACCTGTCTTGTATCTATCCTAGTGATACAAACTAGTATTTCTTTTGCATTTCCTATGAATGAGTCTTCATTTCCAGATACTCATTTTATTGATTTTATCCTCTCGTAATCCCTGAAGATCAGCACCCTTGGTATCCCATTTTATTATTTTTTTCTTTTATTCATCATGCCATGTTAAAGATGAGGGAACTGTGGTTCAGAGTGGATTAAGGTCATGTGGAAAGGGCTGGATTCACTCTTTTCTCTCAGGTATCTCCCCAGATCCTGTGTGCTTGGTGAGTATCTTCGAAGGTAGCAAGAGGAGGGGGGAGATGAGGAGAATAAAGAGGAGGCCATGTCAATGCCTTTCACAATGGGAAGAGGGGATAGATTCGTGAGCAGAAGAGACCTATGCCTTACTCTCTGGTGGAGTCCTGGAAAGTTGAAAGGACCTCACTGAAAAAGTATGCCAAAGGCAACAGCTATGAACATTCACTAAATGTTCACTGAATGTTTCCATTGACCCTTCATGGTGCAGAGACAGAGATAGGCATCAGACCAGAAGGGCCCTTATGATCTTCAGCCATAAAGTCATCAGCAGTGAACAGTGAGGTATGAGAATAATCAACCTTCCCAATTTGGGGGTCACCAATGGGTTTGATCCTCTGAGGCAGAAAGAACCGTAATAGTATTTTTATTGAAATTTTCCTACCAGCCCAATACAGTGGAAGCTCGGAATGAGATGCACTTTGATTAGAATGGCCGTATCTGACACATCTGAGTTTACGGTTTGAGATCTATCACTACTCCATACAGATCTTGATGGAATGCAGACCCTGTGTCAAAGACTGTGCCATGGGCAGGGTGCACAGAACTGAGTACAAAGTGGTGACGTTTCCAGTTAAGTGGACAAAGCTAATAGGAAATAAACAAGCATGCAATTATAAATACAGATTTTGAAAAGTGTAATAAATATCTAGGATGCTAAGTGAGAGGATAATAGGGAGGATTCACCAGAATTAGGGAGACCAGAGACTGTGACAGTCTCTCCTAAGGAATTAGCTCCCAAATAATGAAGATGAGGTCCTCGGGAGTGCAGCGGGATAGGAAGATTCTGAACACCTTGAGTAGGAAACAGGGGCTTCCCTGGTGGTCCAGGGGGTAAAGGGTCTGCCTTGCAGTGCATGGGGCACCGGTCTGATTCCTGGCCCGGGAAGATCCCTTGTGCCGCAGAGTGGCTGGACCGGTGTGTCTAGTTGTGAGCCAGCACTCTGGAGGGCATGCTCCCAGAGCTGGTGCTCTGCAGTGAGGCAGGCCGCCGCAATGGGAGGCCCACACATGCAAAGAATAAGATGAATGAAAATAAATAAATAAAAAGTCAGTGAATGGGGCCAAAAAAAAAAAAGGGTTTTAAAAAAATTAAAAGACAAAAGAGTAGGAAATGGGAATGAAAGGGGACCTGGATGCCTGACTGAAGCTGGGTAAGAGGAAGATATGAATTTTAGCCGAAGTGGGTAGGCAGTAGCCAGAAACTTGTGTCGCACTGTAGGTGTGCAGCTTAAATTTATCTAAAATGGGGAAACATGACTTTGAAGAATGGGAGGAGGTGTTCAAAAAAAGTTTTGCTCTTTTTTATTATTATTCATTTATTTTTATTTTACCTTTATAGAGCTTTCTTGTTTACTGCTATACATGAACCTGAATCAGTCATACGTGTACACATGACTCCTCCCACTTGAACATCCCTCCCATCTCCCTCCCCTGCCCATCTCTCCAGGCTGTTACAGAGCCCCTGTGCAAGTTCCCTTCGTCTTACAGCATATTCACATTGGTTGTCTCTTTTACATATGTTAGTGTATGTTTACATGTTACTCTTTCCATACCTCTCGCCCACTTCTCCCTACCACCAATGTCCATTGCTCGTTGGAATAAAGAGTAGAAATGGCGAGACCCATTGAGTGAGAAGTTTTAGCTGTAAGGATAGAAAGAGACATGGATGGCTTGTGCTGCAGGCAGTGGGGATGACGTGGTAACAGAAAGAACTGGATGTCCTGGGTATTTGTTTAGGAGGTATAATTAATAGGACTCAGGCAAGTATAAGGTATGGGAGGTGATGGAGAAGAAGGTATCAAAGAGATCCCCAGATGTATGATACAAACACCTGGAATGATGAAGATAACTTTTACAAGGGGGTAGTAGACAAACAGGTTTCAGAAAGAAGATCCAGCATTCAGATGCAGGCATGCTTTAAATTTAAACAAGAAGGTTTGTAGTGGAAACGGGCTTCCCTGGTGGCCAGGGGTAAGGGTCTGCCTTGCAGTGCATGGGGCACCGGTCTGATTCCTGGCCCGGGAAGATCCCTTGTGCCGCAGAGTGGCTGGACCGGTGTGTCTAGTTGTGAGCCAGCACTCTGGAGGGCATGCTCCCAGAGCTGGTGCTCTGCAGTGAGGCAGGCCACTGCAATGGGAGGCCCACACATGCAAAGAATAAGATGAATGAAAATAAATAAATAAAAAGTCAGTGAATGGGGCCAAAAAAAAAAAAGGGTTTTAAAAAAATTAAAAGACAAAAGAGTAGGAAATGGGAATGAAAGGGGACCTGGATGCCTGACTGAAGCTGGGTAAGAGGAAGATATGAATTTTAGCCGAAGTGGGTAGGCAGTAGCCAGAAACTTGTGTCGCACTGTAGGTGTGCAGCTTAAATTTATCTAAAATGGGGAAACATGACTTTGAAGAATGGGAGGAGGTGTTCAAAAAAAGTTTTGCTCTTTTTTATTATTATTCATTTATTTTTATTTTACCTTTATAGAGCTTTCTTGTTTACTGCTATACATGAACCTGAATCAGTCATACGTGTACACATGACTCCTCCCACTTGAACATCCCTCCCATCTCCCTCCCCTGCCCATCTCTCCAGGCTGTTACAGAGCCCCTGTGCAAGTTCCCTTCGTCTTACAGCATATTCACATTGGTTGTCTCTTTTACATATGTTAGTGTATGTTTACATGTTACTCTTTCCATACCTCTCGCCCACTTCTCCCTACCACCAATGTCCATTGCTCGTTGGAATAAAGAGTAGAAATGGCGAGACCCATTGAGTGAGAAGTTTTAGCTGTAAGGATAGAAAGAGACATGGATGGCTTGTGCTGCAGGCAGTGGGGGATGACGTGGTAACAGAAAGAACTGGATGTCCTGGGTATTTGTTTAGGAGGTATAATTAATAGGACTCAGGCAAGTATAAGGTATGGGAGGTGATGGAGAAGAAGGTATCAAAGAGATCCCCAGATGTATGATACAAACACCTGGAATGATGAAGATAACTTTTACAAGGGGGTAGTAGACAAACAGGTTTCAGAAAGAAGATCCAGCATTCAGATGCAGGCATGCTAAGTTTAAAAATGTGTGAAGACTTCAAGAAGGCATTTCATCATACTGAATATTTGAGTACTTTTCATTTGTCAGGTGAAACTCACAATTGACTTATATGCATACCATAGCTGTCTGTCTAAAGCATGAGAAATCTGAAGACCGTATCAGCTGATTATATCTTGAGGTATTAATTTAAGCAATTCAGAAAAATGTAAATCAGATCTGCAAAGCTTCTGGAAAATCCTATAAAGACAGATTTGCATCTGCAGAATCATGTTTATATTAGTCAGCAGCGTTTTAATTGTTCAGTCGCCTTACTCATTAGCTCAAGATGGATTTTAAGTCAGAGTCTTAAAATAATTTACACTTGTGCGTCGAGAAAGAAATAAAATAATCCACCATTTGATCATCTGCCCCTAATCTGCCTTATCTTCAAAGCCATAAAAGTGAAAATGCATAAATTAAGTAGGTTTTCAAATAAATATTCATGGAATGATGTCTGCATAAACTTATTTGAATGGTAAAGCCCCAAGCTGGTTTCATTTATAGTATTTAGAAGTTAATCTTAGGAGCTTGGCAGTTTTTTTTGCTGACAGTCAGTAATAGTGTGTTTTTTTCTTGGCTACAATCTCACACACCATCTTCATATCGGTTGTAAGGATTCCTGTTCTTCCATTTTATGTATTTGCTCTCAGTTTCTATCTCCTAGATTTTAGAGCGAATGTTGTGACCAAATGAGAATTCTAGTTTTCCGTCTCTTCCTGTCCCACGCCATTTCTGTAACCTCAACAAAACGTTGTACTTTTTTTTTTTTTTTTTTCCCAAGGCACTGCTATATTTTTCTCTCATCATGACACTGAATTTGAAGGTGGCGGGTTGGAAGATGCACTGTCCTGTGACAAATTTGTAGCCCGAATTGATTCTGCCCACTGGGACGTGAAAAAAATGTTTTGTTTAGGAGGTATAATTAATAGGACTCAGGCAAGTATAAGGTATGGGAGGTGATGGAGAAGAAGGTATCAAAGAGATCCCCAGATGTATGATACAAACACCTGGAATGATGAAGATAACTTTTACAAGGGGGTAGTAGACAAACAGGTTTCAGAAAGAAGATCCAGCATTCAGATGCAGGCATGCTAAGTTTAAAAATGTGTGAAGACTTCAAGAAGGCATTTCATCATACTGAATATTTGAGTACTTTTCATTTGTCAGGTGAAACTCACAATTGACTTATATGCATACCATAGCTGTCTGTCTAAAGCATGAGAAATCTGAAGACCGTATCAGCTGATTATATCTTGAGGTATTAATTTAAGCAATTCAGAAAAATGTAAATCAGATCTGCAAAGCTTCTGGAAAATCCTATAAAGACAGATTTGCATCTGCAGAATCATGTTTATATTAGTCAGCAGCGTTTTAATTGTTCAGTCGCCTTACTCATTAGCTCAAGATGGATTTTAAGTCAGAGTCTTAAAATAATTTACACTTGTGCGTCGAGAAAGAAATAAAATAATCCACCATTTGATCATCTGCCCCTAATCTGCCTTATCTTCAAAGCCATAAAAGTGAAAATGCATAAATTAAGTAGGTTTTCAAATAAATATTCATGGAATGATGTCTGCATAAACTTATTTGAATGGTAAAGCCCCAAGCTGGTTTCATTTATAGTATTTAGAAGTTAATCTTAGGAGCTTGGCAGTTTTTTTTGCTGACAGTCAGTAATAGTGTGTTTTTTTCTTGGCTACAATCTCACACACCATCTTCATATCGGTTGTAAGGATTCCTGTTCTTCCATTTTATGTATTTGCTCTCAGTTTCTATCTCCTAGATTTTAGAGCGAATGTTGTGACCAAATGAGAATTCTAGTTTTCCGTCTCTTCCTGTCCCACGCCATTTCTGTAACCTCAACAAAACGTTGTACTTTTTTTTTTTTTTTTTCCCAAGGCACTGCTATATTTTTCTCTCATCATGACACTGAATTTGAAGGTGGCAGGTTGGAAGATGCACTGTCCTGTGACAAATTTGTAAGCCACGAATTGATCTCTGCTCTACACACAGCCATATGCAAGCGTGGTATTTTCCAACTAACCGTAAATCACAGTTTGTTTCTTTACTCATAGACTTTCTGAGAGCTGAGTGGCAATGTGGAGATGGATGGGGGTCAGTTCTTCACTGTCATCCATTGGCGCTGGTAATTTATGGATAAGCTATAACACCTGTGAGTTATGAGGCCTCTTGTTTGCTTGAGTTGTCCTGTGCTGAGGAATGCGATGCCTCCATCACAGTGTCTGAGTGTTTGCTATCATGCACTGCAAAAAAAAAAAAAGCTAACTCATAGAAGCATGGGCTTATATTCATGAGCTGTAAGCTTTATCCAGTGAAAAAGCCATTTCATCTTGGCACAGTGCCCTGGGGTGGAAGCACAAGGATGCTACAGGGGTATGACCATAAGTAAAGCTGATGGAACTAAGTGAAATTCTTCATTCCATGGTCATTAAGAAAACTGAGGGCTTCCCTGGTGGTCCAGTGGGTAAAGAGTCCACCTTGCAGTGCAAGGGGCAGCAGTTTGATCCCTGGCCCAGAAAGATCCCACATGCCGTGCTGTGGCTGGACCGGTGTGTCCATTTAGGAGCCAGCGCTCTGGAGCATGTGTGCCCAGAGCCAGTGCTCTGCGAGGAGAGAGGCCACTACAATGGGAGGCCAAAGAATAAAGATGGATGAAGATAAATATATTAAAAAAGTAAGTGGTCAAAAAAGGAAATTATAACTTCATTAAGGAAAGCAAAAACTTTTTTAAAAAGAAAGAAAACTGAGAGGGTCTTCTTCCATAGCTGAAATAGGTTCCCCCTCTGCCCCCATCACTCCCCCTCCTCCAGAATGAAAGAAAATTTTGGCAGGAAGTATTGAGTCCATGTTGTTAGGGAAAACCTACTTTTAAAAAGTAAACATAAGCAACCTGTTAAGAGAGATGGAAGGAGAAAGGTACCTTGTTCTTTGAAAAATTTCAAGTGCAATTTTATTCCCATCACTTCATTTTAATTTGCAGAAGAAAGTACCGTCTTAAGTGCACTGGCATTATTACCAGTAATTAATGTTAATTGGGCATGCACACTCTCTCTGATTTTCTCAGCACTTCCTATGCTCCTTATAATCATTAGTGATAACATGGCAATGTGTGTTGCTGCTCTAAGAAATGAAACACAAATCTGCAACATCAATGATGACATGATAGATGATGTACTAGAGAGAGCACTTGTTCATGAATAATGAATGTGAAAGGACAGGGACATGCCGTAGCAAAGGTGAGTTCCTCTTCTGCCTATCCATCCACTAACCCCATCCAGGCAAACATAGCTGCTTTGTATTATTATTATTTTTTTTAAATCTTAAATTCTTTAGATATCTAATTGAAGACTTTTCACATAGTAGGCGCTCAGTGTTTAAGCAAATATATGAACAGATAAATGAGTGGAAATGGGAAAAAAGGATAACAGGAATACATACTTTATAGGTCAAAGTATAGGTCTTTGAATATGATTATCAGTCTTCTCATTTTTATATAATTTAATATATTTGAAATGGAAACAGCACAGGATGGTACATGTATATGTTCTGTCTTCAAAGTCCGTATGTTGTAAGCTATCATTGTTAAATAGGCTTTTAAAATATAATTTCAAATAGAGGAGTGTACGGAATCAGAGGAAGAATATACACAGTGTTGCTGGATATCTCACTAGAAATCCTTTACTGAAAATGTCCATGTGTACTCTGTAGCTCAGTCATGTCCAGCTTTCTCCGACCCCATGGGTTTGTAGCCTGCTAGGCTCCTTGCATGGAATTTTTCAGGCAAGAATACTGGAGTGGGTTGCCATTTCCTTCTCCAGAAAATGTCTGAGTGCTCCAAGTATATAAAATAAAATATTGTAAGTTCCCTGTAGGGTTTTATGTTTAGGAAAAGGCTGTCATAGCCTTGTAGAATAAATATTGATGAGCCACATTTACATTTGTTTTTAATTCCTGTGTCCTATGATATACAGGAAAATGTGTGAAGTATAAATACACTGGTTCTGATGTTGCCTTCTTTCAGCAGTTCTGTTCTCAATTATAATTACAACAGTGGCAAGAAATCAGATGTGAGATTTTTTTCAACACTTTTCTTCAGTCTTTAATTCACTTCAGAATGGCTTGATATTTTAATTCCAATATATAATTTATTATTCCAGTGTGTATAAAGGTAAAAAATGGAGGAATGTAGGTGGGATAGGTTCGAGTGGTATAAACTTTCAGGGTGTGAATGTTTGGAATCATAAGCTTTGATACTCTCTAAATGAATTCATTTAAAATCTTTAAGAAGTAACTTTCAAAGTGAACCATATCTACCTTTAAAAATGTCCATAATTGGGCTTCCCTGCTAGTTCAGTGGGTAAGGACACTGCCTTGCAACGCAAGGGGCACAGGTTCGATCCCTAGCCTGGGAAGATCCCACATGCCGCAGAGTACCTGGACCGACGTGTCCAACTACCGAGCTGGCGCTCTGGGGTGCATGTGCCCAGAGTCGGTGCTCTGCGATGAGAGAGGCCACTGTGATGGGAGCCCCACACAGGCCAAAGAACAAAGATGGATGAAAATAGATGAATGAAAGACCAATAGAAGGGGCCCAAAAAAAAAACAACTCAAAAAAAATATCCGTAATTGGCAACCTTCTGTTTATTTCTGTTTCTGGTCTGTTTGGGCCACTTCCCATTTTGGAACTTTCTGTAATCAATCTTATCCCCTCACCTTCTGCCCACCATCCCCTAATGACAACCATTTTATTCTGTTTTCTTTTAGAGGCTTGATTTTTTTGTTGTTGTTAGATTCTACATATAAGTAATATCATACAGTTCTTGTCTTTCTCAGTCTGGCTTATCTCACTTAGTGTGCTCACGATCCATCCATGCTGAAAAATGACTCTCTTCACACGGCTAGGTAATATTGTACTGTGTACCATATCTTTTTAACTGTTGATGGTCATTTGGGCATTTTAACAGTATCTTTTTTCTCTTGATGGGCATTTGGGCTATTTCCAGATTTTGGCTATTGTGAATAATGCTGTGATAAGTATGGGTGAACACTGATGACATCAAGATCCTATTTTCCTTTTAATGAGTATATACCTAGAAGTAAAATTGCTTGTAGACCTACTTTTAATTTCTGAGGAACCTCCATATTCTTGTTTGTCATGGTTGCATCCATTTACATTCCTGTCAACAGTGCATACAGGGGTGTTCCCTTTTCTTCATATCCTTACCAACATTTTTTATCCTTTGTCTTTTTAATAATAACCATTCTAACAAGTCAGAGGAGACATCTCACTGTGATTTTATTTGCATTCCCCTGATAATTAATGACATTGTGCATCTTTTAACAGGCTTGACAAAGATAATTTTGAAAGTTCAGTGGGTAAAATAGTTAAATATTCACTGGACGTTTACCCCAGTGAACTTATAACTAACTAAAGGACCACATTACGTAAAAATAAACAAAAGTACCTATTTTTATTGATAATTTATTATTAGCCTGAATAAGTGTGTGGATAGCCTGCTGCTGGCTTATGTTGTTAGCCTGGTTTTATTTACTATTTTATGGCATGATTATCCAAAGAGAAGATGGAATCAATCTAGTGAGAAAAAATTTAAAGGAACTACATAAAAGCAGAGTTTGGTAGATGTAATTAGTGGTACATCTGATAAGTACAGCTCTCCACTTTCCTTCTTTTGTAATGTGGGTTCATAGTTTTGTTTTTTTGTTTTAAATACTTGGTTGATAGTCGGCAATCTGTTTTCTTGAGCTTGCAGTATTGCAGAAAGATTAGAGCAAATAGCACTGTCTTCTAGTGTAATTGCCTTTGTGCTAGATTTTTTTTCCCATCATGCCTCTTTTATTTTTGTATTTATTTTCATTTATCTTTTATTCTTTGACATGTGTGAGCCTCCCATTGCAGTGGCCTCTCTCATTGCAGAGCTCTGGCTCTGGGTGCATGTGCTCCAGAGGGCTGACTGGTAATTGGACACACTGGTCCAGCCGCTCTGTGGCTTATGGGATCCTCCCAGGCCAGGGATCAAACCGGTGCCCCTTGCACTGCAAGGTGGACTCTTTACCCACTGGACCACCAGGGAAGCCCTGTGCTAGATTTTTGCACCATGAAAAGTAAAGGACCATGTGGTTGTGTCATTTGGGGTGAGTGGGAGATACCAGATTCAGATATTTAGTTATTTTAGAATTATCAGGGTTGTGAGTATTCTTTCATAACCTGAATGTGATGTGCCTTTTAAAAATTATTCTTCACATACATAGTCAATCTTCATTAAAATAAAAGCTTCTGAAATAGGGGATTACTGTACGCTGGGTATGTAGTTTATGTTAGTAGATACATATAGTGATGAAAACTGCCCCATTACAGTTGATACATTAAGGAGAAACAGATAAACTCAGTTCAGTAGACTTAAACACGTTTCTGAAGTGAAATGTAAGGAAACTGTAGCAAAAAAATGTCACCTGAAAATGGGACCAAATCTTTTGCAGTAAGCTATTGTTAATACATATTCATGTTTATTTTTTTTTTTCCCAGACTTTTTTGGGGGGGGGGTGGCGGGGTCGGGTTGGGGAGGCAGGGTGGGCGGGCCACTTCTATTGGTCTGTCATTTCTAAATATTACGTAAAAATAAACAAAAGTACCTATTTTTATTGATAATTTATTATTAGCCTGAATAAGTGTGTGGATAGCCTGCTGCTGGCTTATGTTGTTAGCCTGGTTTTATTTACTATTTTATGGCATGATTATCCAAAGAGAAGATGGAATCAATCTAGTGAGAAAAAATTTAAAGGAACTACATAAAAGCAGAGTTTGGTAGATGTAATTAGTGGTACATCTGATAAGTACAGCTCTCCACTTTCCTTCTTTTGTAATGTGGGTTCATAGTTTTGTTTTTGTTTTAAATACTTGGTTGATAGTCGGCAATCTGTTTTCTTGAGCTTGCAGTATTGCAGAAAGATTAGAGCAAATAGCACTGTCTTCTAGTGTAATTGCCTTTGTGCTAGATTTTTTTTCCCATCATGCCTCTTTTATTTTTGTATTTATTTTCATTTATCTTTTATTCTTTGACATGTGTGAGCCTCCCATTGCAGTGGCCTCTCTCATTGCAGAGCTCTGGCTCTGGGTGCATGTGCTCCAGAGGGCTGACTGGTAATTGGACACACTGGTCCAGCCGCTCTGTGGCTTATGGGATCCTCCCAGGCCAGGGATCAAACCGGTGCCACTTGCACTGCAAGGTGGACTCTTTACCCACTGGACCACCAGGGAAGCCCTGTGCTAGATTTTTGCACCATGAAAAGTAAAGGACCATGTGGTTGTGTCATTTGGGGTGAGTGGGAGATACCAGATTCAGATATTTAGTTATTTTAGAATTATCAGGGTTGTGAGTATTCTTTCATAACCTGAATGTGATGTGCCTTTTAAAAATTATTCTTCACATACATAGTCAATCTTCATTAAAATAAAAGCTTCTGAAATAGGGGATTACTGTACGCTGGGTATGTAGTTTATGTTAGTAGATACATATAGTGATGAAAACTGCCCCATTACAGTTGATACATTAAGGAGAAACAGATAAACTCAGTTCAGTAGACTTAAACACGTTTCTGAAGTGAAATGTAAGGAAACTGTAGCAAAAAAATGTCACCTGAAAATGGGACCAAATCTTTTGCAGTAAGCTATTGTTAATACATATTCATGTTTATTTTTTTTTTTCCCAGACTTTTTGGGGGTGGCGGGGTCGGGTTGGGGAGGCAGGGGAGTGGGCGGGCCACTTCTATTGGTCTGTCATTTCTCTGTTTTCATCTGTCTGTTCTTTGGCTCCTGTGGGCCTCCCATCGCGGTGGCGTCTGTCGCTGCAGAGCACCGGCTCTGGGCGCATGGGCTCCAGAGCTCGGACTCAGTAGTCAGACACATCGGTCCTGCCGCTCCGTGGCACGTGGGATCTTCCCAGGCCAGGGATCGAACTGGCGCCCCTTGCACTGCAAGGTGGTGTCCTTACCCACTGGACCACCAGGGGAAGCCCCATGTTTAATTTTAAAAGGAGAAAATGCTTCTACATTTTAAATATCATAAGTTACAGTTTAATGAGAAGGAGTAATATTCAAGAAAACTATAAAACCAGTGATGTGTAAAAGTCATGGTTTATTATATTTTTATAGATTTTTAATGCCTTTTGGCAAAATATAGTTAAAGAGCTATCATATTAATTGGATCAGCATTGTTTATCAAGTCTTCTTTTCTGGGTTCAATGTCAAATAAGGAAGTGTCTCAAGAATTTAAAGTTGAATCTAAAGACAAAAAACTCAGTGTCTCCCAGTAATATTTACACGGTTTGGACATATGAACTGTCTGTAACTTGATGTGACAAAAATAGCTGTGACTGATCTAAAACTGCTTGAATAATGCAGTAAAAGGTAATACATGGGCTTCTAAACATTTCTGATGAATGGTTTTAGAAATGGACAAACTGTCTTAAAGTCTCCATTTAAATGAAGATGAGGTAAACATTGAATGTCTGTCAATGTACCTATATAGCTGTTACCTTTAATACAAAGTGAAAAGTTTTACCGTTAGCTATACCTTTTGAAGGCACAGGAAGATCTTTGGCTGGCTCTAGAATGGAACCATGGAGACTGACAGAGATGCTTTAATTGTTTAAAACGTTTCTGAAGTGAAATGTAAGGAAACTGTAGCAAAAAAATGTCACCTGAAAATGGGACCAAATCTTTTGCAGTAAGCTATTGTTAATACATATTCATGTTTATTTTTTTTTTTCCCAGACTTTTTTGGGGGGGGGGGGGCGGGGGTCGGGTTGGGGAGGCAGGGGAGTGGGCGGGCCACTTCTATTGGTCTGTCATTTCTCTGTTTTCATCTGTCTGTTCTTTGGCTCCTGTGGGCCTCCCATCGCGGTGGCGTCTGTCGCTGCAGAGCACCGGCTCTGGGCGCATGGGCTCCAGAGCTCGGACTCAGTAGTCAGACACATCGGTCCTGCCGCTCCGTGGCACGTGGGATCTTCCCAGGCCAGGGATCGAACTGGCGCCCCTTGCACTGCAAGGTGGTGTCCTTACCCACTGGACCACCAGGGGAAGCCCCATGTTTAATTTTAAAAGGAGAAAATGCTTCTACATTTTAAATATCATAAGTTACAGTTTAATGAGAAGGAGTAATATTCAAGAAAACTATAAAACCAGTGATGTGTAAAAGTCATGGTTTATTATATTTTTATAGATTTTTAATGCCTTTTGGCAAAATATAGTTAAAGAGCTATCATATTAATTGGATCAGCATTGTTTATCAAGTCTTCTTTTCTGGGTTCAATGTCAAATAAGGAAGTGTCTCAAGAATTTAAAGTTGAATCTAAAGACAAAAAACTCAGTGTCTCCCAGTAATATTTACACGGTTTGGACATATGAACTGTCTGTAACTTGATGTGACAAAAAAATAGCTGTGACTGATCTAAAACTGCTTGAATAATGCAGTAAAAGGTAATACATGGGCTTCTAAACATTTCTGATGAATGGTTTTAGAAATGGACAAACTGTCTTAAAGTCTCCATTTAAATGAAGATGAGGTAAACATTGAATGTCTGTCAATGTACCTATATAGCTGTTACCTTTAATACAAAGTGAAAAGTTTTACCGTTAGCTATACCTTTTGAAGGCACAGGAAGATCTTTGGCTGGCTCTAGAATGGAACCATGGAGACTGACAGAGATGCTTTAATTGTTTAAAACCTTCAGAAAAATAAAGGCAGCATGTTGAATGCTTATATCAGTATCCTTCATTGTAAGTGAAATCTGTTTTTGCTACATTTCATTGACATAATTATTATGGAAATGCAGTTGAATATGAATGCAGAAGGACAGTTGCATCTTAATAGGGCTAATTCCAGCTGCAGTATTTTAGATGAAAAATTGTGCAGCATCAAAATCTAAGTCTGTGCACACTGGCTGTACCTTCCTTCTCATCTCATGTTTGTCTGCTTAGCTTTTGTGAATTTAAACTATCTTTCTAATAAAGGCTCATAATATTAACATAAATGTACTTTCTTCCCTCCAAGACATTCTTGACAATGGATAATTTATTACCTAGCCGACACATTTTTTTAGCCATCTTTGCAACTATCTTTGTTTGGATGGCATCCTTTAACTTCTTTCAGTAAAGTTTGACTAGGCAATTAGAAAACAGAAAAAGAAAAAAACAAAACTCAAGGCTTTTATTAGAATTGGATATAGTGAAAAAAAAATCTTTGGATTAATTTATATGTTACTTTATCTTTTATATTCAATTACTTTTCTGTTTCTGAATAATTTAGTATATTTGTATAAATTTATTGAACCACTGAAACATAAGCTGAATATACACACATTTGGGATTTAGTAAATAATTCAGAATTCAAGATGGAAATTAGCTTTGTTGAGTAGATTTACGTAGTAAATAATAGTGACTGATTAAAACTGCTTAGTGTCTCCCAGTAATATTTACACGGTTTGGACATATGAACTGTCTGTAACTTGATGTGACAAAAATAGCTGTGACTGATCTAAAACTGCTTGAATAATGCAGTAAAAGGTAATACATGGGCTTCTAAACATTTCTGATGAATGGTTTTAGAAATGGACAAACTGTCTTAAAGTCTCCATTTAAATGAAGATGAGGTAAACATTGAATGTCTGTCAATGTACCTATATAGCTGTTACCTTTAATACAAAGTGAAAAGTTTTACCGTTAGCTATACCTTTTGAAGGCACAGGAAGATCTTTGGCTGGCTCTAGAATGGAACCATGGAGACTGACAGAGATGCTTTAATTGTTTAAAACCTTCAGAAAAATAAAGGCAGCATGTTGAATGCTTATATCAGTATCCTTCATTGTAAGTGAAATCTGTTTTTGCTACATTTCATTGACATAATTATTATGGAAATGCAGTTGAATATGAATGCAGAAGGACAGTTGCATCTTAATAGGGCTAATTCCAGCTGCAGTATTTTAGATGAAAAATTGTGCAGCATCAAAATCTAAGTCTGTGCACACTGGCTGTACCTTCCTTCTCATCTCATGTTTGTCTGCTTAGCTTTTGTGAATTTAAACTATCTTTCTAATAAAGGCTCATAATATTAACATAAATGTACTTTCTTCCCTCCAAGACATTCTTGACAATGGATAATTTATTACCTAGCCGACACATTTTTTTAGCCATCTTTGCAACTATCTTTGTTTGGATGGCATCCTTTAACTTCTTTCAGTAAAGTTTGACTAGGCAATTAGAAAACAGAAAAAGAAAAAAACAAAACTCAAGGCTTTTATTAGAATTGGATATAGTGAAAAAAAAATCTTTGGATTAATTTATATGTTACTTTATCTTTTATATTCAATTACTTTTCTGTTTCTGAATAATTTAGTATATTTGTATAAATTTATTGAACCACTGAAACATAAGCTGAATATACACACATTTGGGATTTAGTAAATAATTCAGAATTCAAGATGGAAATTAGCTTTGTTGAGTAGATTTACGTAGAAAGAAATTTGATTAACACAGTGAAATAAGTCACCCAGGTCAGAAGGCTGCCCCATGTAATACTGATTCCTAAGAAGACATAGGTGAACACTTTGGCAGGAGACATGTTTCTTTGTTGACTCTGAGCTGTGTCTTAGGTGCTTGCTTGTACGTTTATGGACAGTTTCAGAGTTAGAATGAGTTTTATACAAGAATACTGAATGTTTGTATGTTTCACCTCTGTAATTTCTTTGTTTTCCAAACAGCTTGAACCTCCAGACATAACTGCAATAAATGTAATCTCTTTAAGATATTCGGGGCTGACCAACAGGAGGGAAAGTTGTGACTGCTGAAAGAAACCTAAAGAACTGGTCTTGTTAAGGTCTGTGGTGTATCTCTAAAGCTGCTTATTTATCTTGATTTACTGAAACTTTATAACCAGTTGAGTAGCAACTCCCCAAGTCACGCTTTCCCTGATTCCTGGCAAGTGTTATTCAGCTATCAGCTTCTGTGAGTTTGACTATTTTAGATCCTTCGTATCAATCACATCATGCAATATTTGTCCTTCCCATGTCTGGCTTCTTTCACTTGGCATAATGTCATCAAGATTCATCCATGTTGTCTAATATTGCAGGATTTTCTTCTTTTTTAAAGATTAAATAATATTCCATGCATATACTACAGTTTCTTTATCCATTCATCTGTTGATGAATATCTGGGTTGTTTCTATATCTTCTGGAACTTCTTAAGACTTGTTTTGTGACCTAACATTCCCTCTTTAAACCAAATGAACCTAACAGACATATATAGAACATTCCATCCAACAATAAAATATAAATATACATTCCTCTCAAGTGCACAGGGAACTTTCTTTTTCCTGGGCCGCAGAAGAAGGCTTTAAAGTGTAGTCAGTTTAGTTGGTCAGTTGTGTCTGACTCTGCGACCCTGTGGACTGCAGCATGCCAGGCTTCCCTGTCTGTCACCATCTCTCTGAGTTTGCTCATGTCCATTGGGTCAGTGGTGCCATCCAACCATCTCATCTTTTCTCACCGCCTTCTCTTCCTGCCCTCAGTCTTTCCCAGTATCAGCGTCTTTTCCAATGAATCATCTCTTTGCACCAGGTGGCTAAAGTATTGGAGCTTCAGCTTCAGCATCATTTCTTTCAATGAATATTCAGGGTTAATTTCCTTTAGGATTGACTGGTTTGAGCTCCTTGAATTCCAAGAGACTCTCAAGAGTCTTCTCCAACATCACAGTTTAAAGGCATCAATTAAAGTATAAAAGAGAGAGAAAACATTCTAGTGGCTGAGACCATGAGGACACATTTCTTTCTGTACTCTTACAAGAATCAGGGCCGTAGAAGTGCCAAACACAACTGATTCCATGTTGGGCTACTATTCCCTAAGGTGAAACCTTAAAAAGTTAATCCATGTATTTCTGTATAGTTTTAAATGAACTCAGAAACAGAATTGCTTTAGAATGATGAAATTGCTATAAAAAGCATTCTGCTTGCTGAAGCTAGGAAGCAGTGGTTGGAACCTGTGTTGTGTTATATAAAAGGAAGCTGCTGAAAATAGCCATTTCTAAATGAGGTTCGAAATTTGTTGATTGGATTGTTGGAGTCTTTTTCTCTTTCATTTTCCAAAGGGAGGAGCAGACACGTGTCTGGCAATTTTCTTCTTCCCAGATTTAGTTCATTGATTGCTTGATTTTTCTCAGTGTTCATCATTCAGGAAAGTTTATAGCAAGCAGGTATTCTCTGCCATTCTGCAGTCAGAAGGCAGCGGTTAACAGGGGAGGTATTGCAGATTTCTCAGGGGCCAGTCCCCCGTAAGGTCAGCGGTTAACATTCCCTCTTTAAACCAAATGAACCTAACAGACATATATAGAACATTCCATCCAACAATAAAATATAAATATACATTCCTCTCAAGTGCACAGGGAACTTTCTTTTTCCTGGGCCGCAGAAGAAGGCTTTAAAGTGTAGTCAGTTTAGTTGGTCAGTTGTGTCTGACTCTGCGACCCTGTGGACTGCAGCATGCCAGGCTTCCCTGTCTGTCACCATCTCTCTGAGTTTGCTCATGTCCATTGGGTCAGTGGTGCCATCCAACCATCTCATCTTTTCTCACCGCCTTCTCTTCCTGCCCTCAGTCTTTCCCAGTATCAGCGTCTTTTCCAATGAATCATCTCTTTGCACCAGGTGGCTAAAGTATTGGAGCTTCAGCTTCAGCATCATTTCTTTCAATGAATATTCAGGGTTAATTTCCTTTAGGATTGACTGGTTTGAGCTCCTTGAATTCCAAGAGACTCTCAAGAGTCTTCTCCAACATCACAGTTTAAAGGCATCAATTAAAGTATAAAAGAGAGAGAAAACATTCTAGTGGCTGAGACCATGAGGACACATTTCTTTCTGTACTCTTACAAGAATCAGGGCCGTAGAAGTGCCAAACACAACTGATTCCATGTTGGGCTACTATTCCCTAAGGTGAAACCTTAAAAAGTTAATCCATGTATTTCTGTATAGTTTTAAATGAACTCAGAAACAGAATTGCTTTAGAATGATGAAATTGGTATAAAAGCATTCTGCTTGCCGAAGCTAGGAAGCAGTGGTTGGAACCTGTGTTGTGTTATATAAAAGGAAGCTGCTGAAAATAGCCATTTCTAAATGAGGTTCGAAATTTGTTGATTGGATTGTTGGAGTCTTTTTCTCTTTCATTTTCCAAAGGGAGGAGCAGACACGTGTCTGGCAATTTTCTTCTTCCCAGATTTAGTTCATTGATTGCTTGATTTTTCTCAGTGTTCATCATTCAGGAAAGTTTATAGCAAGCAGGTATTCTCTGCCATTCTGCAGTCAGAAGGCAGCGGTTAACAGGGGAGGTATTGCAGATTTCTCAGGGGCCAGTCAAATCAACCTAGTCGTATAGGCAAGTCAGTTGAAAGAAGACAGCGCTAATTACAGACATGAGTTGATTCCCACCCCTGGCCCCTATGCCCCCTGGTGCTCGGGAAGCACCAGGGATTCTAAATAATCATTTGATTAGTCATAAGAAAATTTCCATTCTGCATGCTTTCATACCACACTTCAAGTGAAACTATTGAGTTATCTTAATGAAACATGATTTAAACATTTATCATATTGATGGGTTCTTTGTTCCAAGCACACCATTTAAAACTTAGTGCTAATGTTTAGTCAGGCTGATATCTGAGACAGTCATGCGTTAGGCATTTAGTTGTTTCCTAATGTGGACACTGAATTGTTTTTGCCTTCAAAGAGATATATTTTCTGCAATCCTAATCTAGAAATATGATCAGATAGGCCATTTGACTACAGATGAGAACTTGATATTTAATTTTTGGCATGTAGTAGAACTGTATATGTGCCATGCTTACATAACAAATCTAGTAGACCTAAGTCAGGAGCATACAATCTAATGTCCAAGGACTTAAAAATCTGAAGTTCAGTGATATTTCTGGAACTCGTACAAGTTAAAACAGTGGTAAAAGGTTAAGAAGGCAGCCTTACAAGTCTTAACACTGGCATCATAAACTTCACTCTCCTACCTTAAGATTTTTCCTAGTTGCTAGAATTAGAAGAATGAAAAACTGAAGGTAAATAAATGATAGTGGGTTTATTTTTAAGAGTTTTTCAGAAAAAACAAAA
This sequence comes from Tragulus kanchil, assembly GCA_022376925.1. Classification (NCBI taxonomy): domain Eukaryota; kingdom Metazoa; phylum Chordata; class Mammalia; order Artiodactyla; family Tragulidae; genus Tragulus; species Tragulus kanchil. Next base: position 34,553,738 of record JAIOJX010000028.1, on the reverse strand, counting down.
AATTGCTTTAGAATGATGAAATTGCTATAAAAAGCATTCTGCTTGCTGAAGCTAGGAAGCAGTGGTTGGAACCTGTGTTGTGTTATATAAAAGGAAGCTGCTGAAAATAGCCATTTCTAAATGAGGTTCGAAATTTGTTGATTGGATTGTTGGAGTCTTTTTCTCTTTCATTTTCCAAAGGGAGGAGCAGACACGTGTCTGGCAATTTTCTTCTTCCCAGATTTAGTTCATTGATTGCTTGATTTTTCTCAGTGTTCATCATTCAGGAAAGTTTATAGCAAGCAGGTATTCTCTGCCATTCTGCAGTCAGAAGGCAGCGGTTAACAGGGGAGGTATTGCAGATTTCTCAGGGGCCAGTCAAATCAACCTAGTCGTATAGGCAAGTCAGTTGAAAGAAGACAGCGCTAATTACAGACATGAGTTGATTCCCACCCCTGGCCCCTTTATGCCCCTGGTGCTCGGAAGCACCACGGATTCTAAATACTCATTTGATTAGTCATAAGAAAATTTCCATTCTGCATGCTTTCATACCACACTTCAAGTGAAACTATTGAGTTATCTTAATGAAACATGATTTAAACATTTATCATATTGATGGGTTCTTTGTTCCAAGCACACCATTTAAAACTTAGTGCTAATGTTTAGTCAGGCTGATATCTGAGACAGTCATGCGTTAGGCATTTAGTTGTTTCCTAATGTGGACACTGAATTGTTTTTGCCTTCAAAGAGATATATTTTCTGCAATCCTAATCTAGAAATATGATCAGATAGGCCATTTGACTACAGATGAGAACTTGATATTTAATTTTTGGCATGTAGTAGAACTGTATATGTGCCATGCTTACATAACAAATCTAGTAGACCTAAGTCAGGAGCATACAATCTAATGTCCAAGGACTTAAAAATCTGAAGTTCCCGAGTGATATTTCTGGAACTCGTACAAGTTAAAAACAGTGGTAAAAAGGTTAAGAAGGCAGCCTTACAAGTCTTAACACTGGCATCATAAACTTCACTCTCCTACCTTAAGATTTTTTCCTAGTTGCTAGAATTAGAAGAATGAAAAAACTGAAGGTAAATAAATGATAGTGGGTTTATTTTTAAGAGTTCTCAAATTGAAAAAAAGAAAAAAGTGGGGTGGTTACATTTGAAACCATTACTGGTCAGAGGGCAGCAGCCTTCTGATTTCTTTTAGAGTGCTATGGGAGAGTCTGACTTAGAGAAACGTGTAGCTAGAATAAATTACCCGTCACCTTCTTTTCAGTTTTACAGCATTAATATTTGTTCCTATACTTTCTCTCTGACTTTTCTGTACTCCAGAGTCTCTATCTTTGATCCAGGTTTTTATGCAGCCAGCAGATACAGCTTTCTGGGTACAAAGCTGTAATAACATTCCAGTTTTGCTCAGAAAATCTTGAAATGAGTGAAACTATATGCACATGTATAATACTGATATAAATACAAACATATAGGGTAGTTAGGAGAAGAATTTATTAACTAGCAACTGAAATTAGGCAGTATGCCTATTTGACTTTTTTTCAGTTTTTGTATTTATCAGATTTTCTGCATTGAATCATTAATTTAGTAATCTGATAGAAAATATTTAAAAAATATATATTATAATTGTGCATTTTCCTTTTTGAACTTCTCTTTTATTTCATATAATGGGTACAGTAAAATGTACCTGTCTACTTCTTTTATGTCTTGGTCTTTGAAAGATAAAATAGGGTATGGGGGTGAACAATGGGAAGGAAACTGCACAGAGGAATTTAGAAACAGCATAGACTAAAAGAGGTGTTTATGGTTTCTATATTATTTATTGCAACTTAGGTCCGAAGCACTTCCATAAAAAACTAGAACAAAAGAACACTTTAGTAATGACAAGTTGTCTTTTTCCTGGAATGTCCTTTGGGAACAGATGAGAACTTGATATTTAATTTTTGGCATGTAGTAGAACTGTATATGTGCCATGCTTACATAACAAATCTAGTAGACCTAAGTCAGGAGCATACAATCTAATGTCCAAGGACTTAAAAATCTGAAGTTCCCGAGTGATATTTCTGGAACTCGTACAAGTTAAAAACAGTGGTAAAAAGGTTAAGAAGGCAGCCTTACAAGTCTTAACACTGGCATCATAAACTTCACTCTCCTACCTTAAGATTTTTTCCTAGTTGCTAGAATTAGAAGAATGAAAAAACTGAAGGTAAATAAATGATAGTGGGTTTATTTTTAAGAGTTCTCAAATTGAAAAAAAGAAAAAAGTGGGGTGGTTACATTTGAAACCATTACTGGTCAGAGGGCAGCAGCCTTCTGATTTCTTTTAGAGTGCTATGGGAGAGTCTGACTTAGAGAAACGTGTAGCTAGAATAAATTACCCGTCACCTTCTTTTCAGTTTTACAGCATTAATATTTGTTCCTATACTTTCTCTCTGACTTTTCTGTACTCCAGAGTCTCTATCTTTGATCCAGGTTTTTATGCAGCCAGCAGATACAGCTTTCTGGGTACAAAGCTGTAATAACATTCCAGTTTTGCTCAGAAAATCTTGAAATGAGTGAAACTATATGCACATGTATAATACTGATATAAATACAAACATATAGGGTAGTTAGGAGAAGAATTTATTAACTAGCAACTGAAATTAGGCAGTATGCCTATTTGACTTTTTTTCAGTTTTTGTATTTATCAGATTTTCTGCATTGAATCATTAATTTAGTAATCTGATAGAAAATATTTAAAAAATATATATTATAATTGTGCATTTTCCTTTTTGAACTTCTCTTTTATTTCATATAATGGGTACAGTAAAATGTACCTGTCTACTTCTTTTATGTCTTGGTCTTTGAAAGATAAAATAGGGTATGGGGGTGAACAATGGGAAGGAAACTGCACAGAGGAATTTAGAAACAGCATAGACTAAAAGAGGTGTTTATGGTTTCTATATTATTTATTGCAACTTAGGTCCGAAGCACTTCCATAAAAAACTAGAACAAAAGAACACTTTAGTAATGACAAGTTGTCTTTTTCCTGGAATGTCCTTTGGGAACAGATCTTTAGAGAACCAGTGTTGTGATTGGTGGCAGGGAGCTGATCAAAGGTTGGAGATCCTGGGCATTCCTTTGTAAGAACTGCTCCTAACAGGAAACTTTCATCAGCCACAGGGAAGAAAAGCTCATTGTGGGAGAAAAGGGCATGAAAAGAAATGAGAGCAAGTGAGGGTCCAAGACAATGAATCAATGTTCAAGAACATAATTTCAGTCCTTACGGTGGAGTGGATGGAGGACTCGAACAGTCAGCATGGAACTCAACTGCAATTTAGAAAAGGGTCTTGTGAGGTAAATCTAGCCCCGGGGCTGCCATATTGCATGTTCACATTGTAGTTGCTGCGACTAGTGCCCCTGAAGTGGTAGAGTGCAGTGGGCAGACAGTGTGCCCTGTCAAGTGTTATAAATGGGGTTCCTGTTAGCAGCGTGAATCCTGGAATTTAGAACTACCAGGCTGTGGGCCTGAAGGGAGTGTAGAAATTCGCGATAACTGGTGAATGGTGTGGGCACAATGGACTCTGGAGTGGAATGGTTAGGACTCTGCATTTCCACAGCAGGGGGAATGGGCTCAGTCTCTGGTCAGGGAACTAAGATTCCACATGCCACATGGTGCGGCCAAACAAAGAACATTTTTAAAGCATCAAATCTTTGTGACTAGGAACTGGCTCTTCTACAAGCTCCCATGTTGCATCTTCCTTGGCCTCTGTCATCTCCTACTCGGTCTTCTAAATTTTCATCTAAAGCCAAGCAAGTGGGTGGTGAAGAGTTTGCAGAATTATGTGTGAGAAGGATGGGCTCCCCAGTGGACAGACCCAGAGGTGAAGATGTGCACAGGAGTGGGTTCTGAGGCCCTTTCTCAATTACACTTGTACAGGAAATAAGGAGGTCAGGGAGAAAATGAACTGCAAATGCAGGTAACTCACCTGATCCACAGAGAGGCCGGGGGCCCATCGGAGAAACCTCAAAGTGGTCTCACCCAGTCGGTCAAAATGGAGTAATGGGAACTGTATTGACTTTCCCTCCTGAACAACCAGAAAAGAAGTCAAAATACAAAGATAATGACACTGGACAATAATCATATTTTCAGTCATAAAAATGTATGACATTGGACAACAGTACAAGGCAATCACTTTGTGATGGCAGTGATGGCAGAGGTAGTGGATCCTTGCTCGGGAAGAACAGTTTAATTCAATGTAGAGAAACATGTTGGATATAATATGGTTCAAGAAGAAGGGGGCATGAAAAGAAATGAGAGCAAGTGAGGGTCCAAGACAATGAATCAATGTTCAAGAACATAATTTCAGTCCTTACGGTGGAGTGGATGGAGGACTCGAACAGTCAGCATGGAACTCAACTGCAATTTAGAAAAGGGTCTTGTGAGGTAAATCTAGCCCCGGGGCTGCCATATTGCATGTTCACATTGTAGTTGCTGCGACTAGTGCCCCTGAAGTGGTAGAGTGCAGTGGGCAGACAGTGTGCCCTGTCAAGTGTTATAAATGGGGTTCCTGTTAGCAGCGTGAATCCTGGAATTTAGAACTACCAGGCTGTGGGCCTGAAGGGAGTGTAGAAATTCGCGATAACTGGTGAATGGTGTGGGCACAATGGACTCTGGAGTGGAATGGTTAGGACTCTGCATTTCCACAGCAGGGGGAATGGGCTCAGTCTCTGGTCAGGGAACTAAGATTCCACATGCCACATGGTGCGGCCAAACAAAGAACATTTTTAAAGCATCAAATCTTTGTGACTAGGAACTGGCTCTTCTACAAGCTCCCATGTTGCATCTTCCTTGGCCTCTGTCATCTCCTACTCGGTCTTCTAAATTTTCATCTAAAGCCAAGCAAGTGGGTGGTGAAGAGTTTGCAGAATTATGTGTGAGAAGGATGGGCTCCCCAGTGGACAGACCCAGAGGTGAAGATGTGCACAGGAGTGGGTTCTGAGGCCCTTTCTCAATTACACTTGTACAGGAAATAAGGAGGTCAGGGAGAAAATGAACTGCAAATGCAGGTAACTCACCTGATCCACAGAGAGGCCGGGGGCCCATCGGAGAAACCTCAAAGTGGTCTCACCCAGTCGGTCAAAATGGAGTAATGGGAACTGTATTGACTTTCCCTCCCTGAACAACCAGAAAAGAAGTCAAAATACAAAGATAATGACACTGGACAATAATCATATTTTCAGTCATAAAAATGTATGACATTGGACAACAGTACAAGGCAATCACTTTGTGATGGCAGTGATGGCAGAGGTAGTGGATCCTTGCTCGGGAAGAACAGTTTAATTCAATGTAGAGAAACATGTTGGATATAATATGGTTCAAAAGAATGTTGGCTCTGGTCTCAAATTGCTTGGGTTGTTTTTCTGGCTCTGGGACATGCCAAATCTTGTGCAGTTTATTTAACCTCTCAGTCCTTCATTTTTCTCATAGGATTGTTCGTAGATAAATAAATGTATTAAAGCATTTAGAACAAAGTCTGGTCCAAGGTAAGCAATCAGTAAATTTCAGCAACTGCCAGGTGATACTAGTGGTAAAGAATCTGCCTGCCAGTGCAGGAGACATCAGACACAAGGGTGCGAACCCCCCATGGGGAAGATCTCCTGGAGAAGGGAATGATTCCATTGTTCTTGCTTGGAGAATCCCATGGACGGACTACAGTTCATGGGTTCTCAAGAGCCATACATGACTGAAATGATTCAGCCCACGCTCAATGACTTTAGTACTGCCCGTCTCTCAGAGCAGAGGTGTAAGCCTTTGACTGGACAGTCTTAAGGAATCCAGTGTAGAGGCAGAGGGATGAGGAAACTCAACCAGGGTTAAAATAGGAACACTTCATTGTAACATCTCCCCAGGTGTGTGAAGCATGTTACTGTATGCCTTTTCAGGTTTAAAAAGAAATCTTACAAAAAACCCCCAAAAAACCAAAAAAAAAATCCAAACTTTATTTGGCTCCGCTGGGTGTTGGTTGTGGTATGTGGGATCGTTGATCTTTTTGTGGCAGGCAGGTTCTTTAGTATTGGCATGCAGACTCATAGTTGTAATTTGTGGGATCTAGTTTTCTGACCAGGGATTGAACCCAGGTCCACTATATTGGGAAAGGGGACAGGGAATTGCAAGATGTCTTTAACCACCAGCCCGGTCAAAATGTGGTCTCACCCAGTCGGTCAAAATGGAGTAATGGGAACTGTATTGACTTTCCCTCCCTGAACAACCAGAAAAGAAGTCAAAATACAAAGATAATGACACTGGACAATAATCATATTTTCAGTCATAAAAATGTATGACATTGGACAACAGTACAAGGCAATCACTTTGTGATGGCAGTGATGGCAGAGGTAGTGGATCCTTGCTCGGGAAGAACAGTTTAATTCAATGTAGAGAAACATGTTGGATATAATATGGTTCAAAAGAATGTTGGCTCTGGTCTCAAATTGCTTGGGTTGTTTTTCTGGCTCTGGGACATGCCAAATCTTGTGCGGTTTATTTAACCTCTCAGTCCTTCATTTTTCTCATAGGATTGTTCGTAGATAAATAAATGTATTAAAGCATTTAGAACAAAGTCTGGTCCAAGGTAAGCAATCAGTAAATTTCAGCAACTGCCAGGTGATACTAGTGGTAAAGAATCTGCCTGCCAGTGCAGGAGACATCAGACACAAGGGTGCGAACCCCCCATGGGGAAGATCTCCTGGAGAAGGGAATGATTCCATTGTTCTTGCTTGGAGAATCCCATGGACGGACTACAGTTCATGGGTTCTCAAGAGCCATACATGACTGAAATGATTCAGCCCACGCTCAATGACTTTAGTACTGCCCGTCTCTCAGAGCAGAGGTGTAAGCCTTTGACTGGACAGTCTTAAGGAATCCAGTGTAGAGGCAGAGGGATGAGGAAACTCAACCAGGGTTAAAATAGGAACACTTCATTGTAACATCTCCCCAGGTGTGTGAAGCATGTTACTGTATGCCTTTTCAGGTTTAAAAAGAAATCTTACAAAAAACCCCCAAAAAACCAAAAAAAAAATCCAAACTTTATTTGGCTCCGCTGGGTGTTGGTTGTGGTATGTGGGATCGTTGATCTTTTTGTGGCAGGCAGGTTCTTTAGTATTGGCATGCAGACTCATAGTTGTAATTTGTGGGATCTAGTTTTCTGACCAGGGATTGAACCCAGGTCCACTATATTGGGAGCACAGACTCTTAACCACTGGGGCATCAGTGAAATTGCAAGATGTCTTTCCCCAGTGGTCCTTCTCTACATTCTAATGTCTTTCTTTGAAGAGAGTAGGACCTAGTCTTAAAGCTTGACCCATTCCCTTTTCTTTGGATCTGGTGGGTTGATGTTCCCATTTTACAAGTTTGCTGAGAGCAAACAAACCTATCACCATCATCTTCTACTTGAAGATAATTTTGATAATCAAAAATGCTTTGTAGTTAATCAAAAGAATGGGATATTGGGAACACAATTATTATATGAACCAGGCATTTACTAGGATACTGAGGATTCTGTCCCACAGAGTCCCTCTGTAGTCATGGTCAGCAGGCTTTCTGGGTCCAGCACCTTACTTCTGGAATGCAAGTGCACCAGCTATGGGTTTTCTCTTGATGGGCCACTACATGTTGTGACCTAGCATCTCAAGTGGTGACTGCTCACCCGCCAGACAGCAATTGGCCCCTTAAGGGCTGGTGTATTGAAACATGTAATGCAGCTAATCCCCTATTCCTTGCCTTCCAGGAGGAGGTCACATAGTCCTTTGTTGGCTGGATTTCAGGTGCTCTCAAAACCTGCAATTGACTGCTACAATTGCAGTGTTAGATGGTACTCAGTGGGAAATAGAAAGACACCACATAGTTAAAATTACATTCATTACCTTAGAAGCAGAAGGGCTAGAGCAATGATATATTTTAGAACCTACTATTTTCTTGAAGCATATTGCCCATAGTTCTCTTGTTTGAGAATCAACTCATTTTCCTAGTTCAGAAGGTCAGTACCATGCCAAAGGACATTTAGACATAGGAAAGAAAAACTTTGTGTATGCATGTATTATAAGGAATGAAAAAGAATTAAAAATATGTCTTTTGAAGTCTCCTTTACCCTTGATATTAGAAACTTTATTGGGCTGCGCTGGGTGTTGGTTGTGGTATGTGGGATCGTTGATCTTTTTGTGGCAGGCAGGTTCTTTAGTATTGGCATGCAGACTCATAGTTGTAATTTGTGGGATCTAGTTTTCTGACCAGGGATTGAACCCAGGTCCACTATATTGGGAGCACAGACTCTTAACCACTGGGGCATCAGTGAAATTGCAAGATGTCTTTCCCCAGTGGTCCTTCTCTACATTCTAATGTCTTTCTTTGAAGAGAGTAGGACCTAGTCTTAAAGCTTGACCCATTCCCTTTTCTTTGGATCTGGTGGGTTGATGTTCCCATTTTACAAGTTTGCTGAGAGCAAACAAACCTATCACCATCATCTTCTACTTGAAGATAATTTTGATAATCAAAAATGCTTTGTAGTTAATCAAAAGAATGGGATATTGGGAACACAATTATTATATGAACCAGGCATTTACTAGGATACTGAGGATTCTGTCCCACAGAGTCCCTCTGTAGTCATGGTCAGCAGGCTTTCTGGGTCCAGCACCTTACTTCTGGAATGCAAGTGCACCAGCTATGGGTTTTCTCTTGATGGGCCACTACATGTTGTGACCTAGCATCTCAAGTGGTGACTGCTCACCCGCCAGACAGCAATTGGCCCCTTAAGGGCTGGTGTATTGAAACATGTAATGCAGCTAATCCCCTATTCCTTGCCTTCCAGGAGGAGGTCACATAGTCCTTTGTTGGCTGGATTTCAGGTGCTCTCAAAACCTGCAATTGACTGCTACAATTGCAGTGTTAGATGGTACTCAGTGGGAAATAGAAAGACACCACATAGTTAAAATTACATTCATTACCTTAGAAGCAGAAGGGCTAGAGCAATGATATATTTTAGAACCTACTATTTTCTTGAAGCATATTGCCCATAGTTCTCTTGTTTGAGAATCAACTCATTTTCCTAGTTCAGAAGGTCAGTACCATGCCAAAGGACATTTAGACATAGGAAAGAAAAACTTTGTGTATGCATGTATTATAAGGGAATGAAAAAAGAATTATAAACTATATGTCTTTTGAAGTCTCCCTTTACCCTTGATATTCAGAGAACATGAATGAAAAACGCCATTTCTATATCTTCTGAAAGATTCAATGCCCTTTCCAGTAATTCTTTAAATTTGTGATTGTAATTATGTGTATGTGTGTGTGTGCACGCACATGTATGGGGTGATTAGTGTAATTTTCTGGATCCTAATTCTTGTCTCTGTTAGATTCTATGTTGCTATCTTTTTATCTCCAACCTAGCATTCACACAAATGTTAAACTCATTACTCATTGGTTGGATTTCCAACCAAAAGCACACTAAAAACAAAACAAAGCAAAACATAAACAGAAAACCCAAAAGGCCTTTCTTTATATACAACTATAATCTTGTGGGGAGGATCTGATGAGACTCAGGAAGATGCTTATACCTGCAATGTGAGCAACTCACTGTCCAGTAGAAAGCACGCCTCTTCTTAGAACAGAAGGTCCACGTTGCTTTCATAGTGTGTAGTGCCCTCCTCTTTGTGCTGCTGTATGTTAGGGCATGCAAATGCTTGCTTTTCTGGAAGAGGCTGGCTAGCTGTTTACCAAATCTGTGCTTTCCTCTTGGAAATACTTTTTCTTGATAACGTTTCTAACCTTTTTAGAAACAGGAGCTTCACTGTCTTGTGCTGTTGTCTAGTGTCATATGTTTTCATGTCTGCAAATATGGTTATTGTCCAGTGTCATTTTCTCTGTATTTCGATTTCTTTCTGGTTGTTCAGGGAGGAAAGTGGATTTCAGGTGCTCTCAAAACCTGCAATTGACTGCAACAATTGCAGTGTTAGATGGTACTCAGTGGGAAATAGAAAGACACCACATAGTTAAAATTACATTCATTACCTTAGAAGCAGAAGGGCTAGAGCAATGATATATTTTAGAACCTACTATTTTCTTGAAGCATATTGCCCATAGTTCTCTTGTTTGAGAATCAACTCATTTTCCTAGTTCAGAAGGTCAGTACCATGCCAAAGGACATTTAGACATAGGAAAGAAAAACTTTGTGTATGCATGTATTATAAGGGAATGAAAAAAGAATTATAAACTATATGTCTTTTGAAGTCTCCCTTTACCCTTGATATTCAGAGAACATGAATGAAAAACGCCATTTCTATATCTTCTGAAAGATTCAATGCCCTTTCCAGTAATTCTTTAAATTTGTGATTGTAATTATGTGTATGTGTGTGTGTGCACGCACATGTATGGGGTGATTAGTGTAATTTTCTGGATCCTAATTCTTGTCTCTGTTAGATTCTATGTTGCTATCTTTTTATCTCCAACCTAGCATTCACACAAATGTTAAACTCATTACTCATTGGTTGGATTTCCAACCAAAAGCACACTAAAAACAAAACAAAGCAAAACATAAACAGAAAACCCAAAAGGCCTTTCTTTATATACAACTATAATCTTGTGGGGAGGATCTGATGAGACTCAGGAAGATGCTTATACCTGCAATGTGAGCAACTCACTGTCCAGTAGAAAGCACGCCTCTTCTTAGAACAGAAGGTCCACGTTGCTTTCATAGTGTGTAGTGCCCTCCTCTTTGTGCTGCTGTATGTTAGGGCATGCAAATGCTTGCTTTTCTGGAAGAGGCTGGCTAGCTGTTTACCAAATCTGTGCTTTCCTCTTGGAAATACTTTTTCTTGATAACGTTTCTAACCTTTTTAGAAACAGGAGCTTCACTGTCTTGTGCTGTTGTCTAGTGTCATATGTTTTCATGTCTGCAAATATGGTTATTGTCCAGTGTCATTTTCTCTGTATTTCGATTTCTTTCTGGTTGTTCAGGGAGGGAAAGTGGATTTAGTCCCTGTTACTCCATTTTGACTGATAGTGAGAGACCAGTTTGGGGTGGTTCTTGATAGGTAATAGTTGATGGTAGGTTACCATGAATGGTGTCAGATTCTTAATCTCCAATGGAGAAGAATTCACATTGGAATCAAAGGACTCGGCGATGGTCACTCAGAGCTTCGTGCAGTGAAAAGTTTATTAAAGTAAGAAAGGATAGAGAAAAGCTTCCAGCATAGACACTGGAAGGGGGATAGAAGAGTATATGACAATTTGTATCTTCCAGTCAGTTACCAAAACAATAAAAGAATATCTTAAGGTTGTAAAGGCCCTGTAGGCCCACACCCACAACATTAACATGAGATTAGCTAGGACAGTCTCCAGGCCTCAGGGCTAGGTGAGACATTCTAATGTAAACACCCAGATTAACATAAGACTAGAAGTTTTCAGTTAGATCTTTGCCTTTGTTTCTCCTTTTCCTTCCTCTTCTCCTCCTTGTCCTTGGGACCCACTAGCCTCCTGATGAAATCTGCCTGTGTATGCCTTTCTTTAGCGTGTCTCTCTTTTCACTTTCCATTTTCTTGAGTCAGGCCAGTCTTTCCTGCTCACAAAGCACCAGCCTCTGCTCCCTGTATTTCTCAAAGAAAGACTCGATATGATTTTTACCTCAGTCTTTAGCATGACGCTTCTAATCAGAACCACTGTAGTTGACTTCCCTGGTGGCTCAGAGGCCTTTCTTTATATACAACTATAATCTTGTGGGGAGGATCTGATGAGACTCAGGAAGATGCTTATACCTGCAATGTGAGCAACTCACTGTCCAGTAGAAAGCACGCCTCTTCTTAGAACAGAAGGTCCACGTTGCTTTCATAGTGTGTAGTGCCCTCCTCTTTGTGCTGCTGTATGTTAGGGCATGCAAATGCTTGCTTTTCTGGAAGAGGCTGGCTAGCTGTTTACCAAATCTGTGCTTTCCTCTTGGAAATACTTTTTCTTGATAACGTTTCTAACCTTTTTAGAAACAGGAGCTTCACTGTCTTGTGCTGTTGTCTAGTGTCATATGTTTTCATGTCTGCAAATATGGTTATTGTCCAGTGTCATTTTCTCTGTATTTCGATTTCTTTCTGGTTGTTCAGGGAGGGAAAGTGGATTTAGTCCCTGTTACTCCATTTTGACTGATAGTGAGAGACCAGTTTGGGGTGGTTCTTGATAGGTAATAGTTGATGGTAGGTTACCATGAATGGTGTCAGATTCTTAATCTCCAATGGAGAAGAATTCACATTGGAATCAAAGGACTCGGCGATGGTCACTCAGAGCTTCGTGCAGTGAAAAGTTTATTAAAGTAAGAAAGGATAGAGAAAAGCTTCCAGCATAGACACTGGAAGGGGGATAGAAGAGTATATGACAATTTGTATCTTCCAGTCAGTTACCAAAACAATAAAAGAATATCTTAAGGTTGTAAAGGCCCTGTAGGCCCACACCCACAACATTAACATGAGATTAGCTAGGACAGTCTCCAGGCCTCAGGGCTAGGTGAGACATTCTAATGTAAACACCCAGATTAACATAAGACTAGAAGTTTTCAGTTAGATCTTTGCCTTTGTTTCTCCTTTTCCTTCCTCTTCTCCTCCTTGTCCTTGGGACCCACTAGCCTCCTGATGAAATCTGCCTGTGTATGCCTTTCTTTAGCGTGTCTCTCTTTTCACTTTCCATTTTCTTGAGTCAGGCCAGTCTTTCCTGCTCACAAAGCACCAGCCTCTGCTCCCTGTATTTCTCAAAGAAAGACTCGATATGATTTTTACCTCAGTCTTTAGCATGACGCTTCTAATCAGAACCACTGTAGTTGACTTCCCTGGTGGCTCAGAGATAAAGGATCCATCTGCCAATGCAGGAGACATGGGTTTGGTCCCTGGGTCAAGAAGATCCCTCGTAGAAGGATATGGTAGCCCACTCCAGTATTCTTGCCTGAGAAATCACGTGAATAAAGGAGCTTAGTGGACTACAGTCCACACATGGGGTTGCAAAAGAGTCGGGCGTGACTTAGTGACAAAATAACAATACAAATTTCAGAACATGTTCTCATATGAGTGTGAGGAACTTACTTGGTTAAGTAAATCTAAATTACTTTTATATAAAAGGAATATTCCTATCTCATGGGTTTTTTTTTTCAGTTAATTATTATTTCAAAATCGCTGTGTGAGCTAAACAAAAGAGATCTTCAGTTTGTAGGCAATGTATAGTCTCTGACATAGATCATCCTCTCATTGAACAAGAAATGTCTAGCCCCAGTTTTTTGCAGGATATTGTGCTAGGAGCCAAGGATGTGTCATGGAACAAGGCAATGAGGCACCCACTGTTGTTGAGTTTCTCTCTAAGACATTCTAATACGATAACTTGAGTGTACTTGGGATACCATAGAAGGCTGGTGATGTTGACTGGCTGTTCACCTTTCATTCTTCTCAGTTTCCTCTTCTAGCAATGAGACCAAGAAAGTCCACAGTGAATACCGTCCTCTGTGACTGCAGGAACCCTGCTAGAGTGATAAAATTCCCCTATGGCTTGAAAATAGCAGGAAAAAAATGCAACTGATTTAGAAAGAATATCTTCTAAAAAATATGGAGGTGCAATTTGTCTCTAAAATTTATTGAGCATCTATTTGATGGCAGGGCTTTACTCTCTAGTAATTATGGCCAAACTGATGGATGGAATTATTGTGCTCATTTTCCACATGATAGAATTAGAGGCTTGCCGCCATAGGCTTAGAATAATTAGCACTCCTTTCTCCTCTGACCCACTGTATGAATCTGCCTGTGTAGCTTTCAGCGTGTCTCTCTTTTCACTTTCCATTTTCTTGAGTCAGGCCAGTCTTTCCTGCTCACAAAGCACCAGCCTCTGCTCCCTGTATTTCTCAAAGAAAGACTCGATATGATTTTTACCTCAGTCTTTAGCATGACGCTTCTAATCAGAACCACTGTAGTTGACTTCCCTGGTGGCTCAGAGATAAAGGATCCATCTGCCAATGCAGGAGACATGGGTTTGGTCCCTGGGTCAAGAAGATCCCTCGTAGAAGGATATGGTAGCCCACTCCAGTATTCTTGCCTGAGAAATCACGTGAATAAAGGAGCTTAGTGGACTACAGTCCACACATGGGGTTGCAAAAGAGTCGGGCGTGACTTAGTGACAAAATAACAATACAAATTTCAGAACATGTTCTCATATGAGTGTGAGGAACTTACTTGGTTAAGTAAATCTAAATTACTTTTATATAAAAGGAATATTCCTATCTCATGGGTTTTTGTTTTCAGTTAATTATTATTTCAAAATCGCTGTGTGAGCTAAACAAAAGAGATCTTCAGTTTGTAGGCAATGTATAGTCTCTGACATAGATCATCCTCTCATTGAACAAGAAATGTCTAGCCCCAGTTTTTTGCAGGATATTGTGCTAGGAGCCAAGGATGTGTCATGGAACAAGGCAATGAGGCACCCACTGTTGTTGAGTTTCTCTCTAAGACATTCTAATACGATAACTTGAGTGTACTTGGGATACCATAGAAGGCTGGTGATGTTGACTGGCTGTTCACCTTTCATTCTTCTCAGTTTCCTCTTCTAGCAATGAGACCAAGAAAGTCCACAGTGAATCCCGTCCTCTGTGACTGCAGGAACCCTGCTAGAGTGATAAAATTCCCCTATGGCTTGAAAATAGCAGGAAAAAAATGCAACTGATTTAGAAAGAATATCTTCTAAAAAATATGGAGGTGCAATTTGTCTCTAAAATTTATTGAGCATCTATTTGATGGCAGGGCTTTACTCTCTAGTAATTATGGCCAAACTGATGGATGGAATTATTGTGCTCATTTTCCACATGATAGAATTAGAGGCTTGCCCAAGGCTAGATAACTTAGTAGCGGTAGAACTTCAGGCTCTAAAAATCAAGTTCTTTCCTCAGACAAGAAACTAAAGAATTTTACAAAAATCAAGTCTGAGTTCATGGGCAACATAACATGAGAGAAATTTTCTCACATTTCTATGAAAACACAGGAGTTCCAAAGACATCCTTCTCCTGTCATTTATGATGCACCTAATGGATAATGATTACTAAGCTAGAATTTCCTCTTAAGTTTTGCTTATATTGGTTTTCTAGCTTAACGATGGGCAAATTACAGTCATAGGTTAAATTCAGCCTGCTACCTATTTTCCTGTGGTCCAAGTTTTAATTTTTAAATACTCGAAGAGAAATTTCCAAGGAATTAATTTTATGACACATGAAAACTATGTGAAATTCAAATTTAAGTTCCATAAATACAACTTTATTAGAACACAGCTATGCTTACTTGCTTATGGATGCTTGATGATTGCTTATGTGCTACAAAAGCAGAGTTGAATAGTTGTTACAGAGACCTTATGGCTCACAAGGCTTAGAATATTTACTTTTCTTTAAAAAAAAAAAAACAGAAAAAGTTTGCTGGCTCAGGTTTTGTAAAAAGAGCCACTTAAGAGCCACTCTTCTCTACCAAGAATATGTTCAGTCTCTTTTCCATTTCTTCACTTGTTTCTTCATTCATTAATTTTTAATCAGAGGTTTACTGGGTTCTTCCTTAGGATGAACCATTGTGCTGGACCCTGGGGTTATGGGGGAAATAGATAGAGAATTGCAAACAAAGGAGTAGGATGTTACAGGAAAAAGGAACATGTGAAGCCATGGGATGATAAAATAATAATGACCACCCTTTAGTGAACAATTAATATGATCATTTCTTGTTTACATGCAACATGAGGCAAGCTTCGTGCCAAGCCTTTTATAGGATTGCATCATTAAATGCTCAGAACATCCCTTTCAGTCCAATTAATTAACTTTATAGATGAAGAAACTGAGATTTTAAAATGAATATATAACTCATCCAAGTGAAAACTGGTCAGTTGTGTCTGCCTCTTTGTGACCCCATGGACTTTAGCCCTCCAGCCTCTTCTGTCCATGGAATTCTCCAGGCAAGAATATTGGAGTAGGGGCTTCCATGGTGGCCCAGTAGGTAAAGAGACCACCTTACAGTGCAAGGAGGGCCAGTTTGATCCCTGGCCCGGGAAGATCCCACGTGCTGTGGAGCAGCTGGACCAGGTGTGTCCAATTATGAGCCAGCACCCTGGAGTGCATGTGCCCAGAGCCGGTGCTCAGCAACGAGAGAGGCCACTGCAATGTGAGGCCCACAAAGGCCAAGGAATAAAGGTGGATGAAAATAAATAAATAAAAAACTAATAAAAGAGACTAAAATTAGAAAAAAAGAGAAAATATTGTAGTGTAGCCATTCCTTTCTCCAGGGGATATTCCCAGCCCAGGGGATCAAAACCATGCCTCCAGTGTTGCAGGCAGACTCTCTACCATCTGAGACACTAATGAAGCCCAAGAATACTGGAGTAGGTAACCTATCCCTTCTTCAGGGGGTCTTCCCAACAAAGGAATCAAATCGGGATTTCTGGCATTACAGGCTGATTCTTTACCAGCTGAGGATCAATTTATTTGGATTAATTTATACTGACAGGGCTTGAGGGACATGGGATGTTCTTTCTTTCCCAGTAAAAGTGTAACTATTGACAGAAGAACTCCCCTCTTGAGCTCCACAATTGTTTGTCCACATTCAGTCCCCACAGGAGGAGAAGATGAGGCTGACTCCCCAGAAGTGGACTTCGGAGTATGATTTGAATCCATGTCCTAATTTTTCCATCTAAATGTTTATAATGATTTTCCTTTATTCATTATTTCTTTAATTTTTCATATGTTCTAAATAGCTAGGTATGAAATTTCTGTTATATACAAGTTAGGTATTACTGAGTTCAATATAAATACACAGGAAAATAATGCTCAGAGAATTACGAACATCTGTAGAGTCATGCAAAGTCGTCAGTGATAGAAAAGGGGATTGAAGACCAGTTTTCCATTATAAAATAAATAAAAAGCAGGAACAGATGCAAAACATTTTGTGTCCCCATACTATAAAAGGTTGATTTAAAATTATGGGATGGTGAATACTTTCTTGTGACTGAGTTAAAGAGCATGGGTCAGAATGGTAGGAAATGAAGCTGTAAAGTACTATGTGTTTTTTATTGGGAAGTCTGGCAGTGGAATCTCTCTTTGTGACCCCATGGACTTTAGCCCTCCAGCCTCCTCTGTGCATGGGATTTCCCAGGCAAGAATAATGGAGTAGGGGCTTCCATGGTGGCCCAGTAGGTAAAGAGACCACCTTACAGTGCAAGGAGGGCCAGTTTGATCCCTGGCCCGGGAAGATCCCACGTGCTGTGGAGCAGCTGGACCAGGTGTGTCCAATTATGAGCCAGCACCCTGGAGTGCATGTGCCCAGAGCCGGTGCTCAGCAACGAGAGAGGCCACTGCAATGTGAGGCCCACAAAGGCCAAGGAATAAAGGTGGATGAAAATAAATAAATAAAAAACTAATAAAAGAGACTAAAATTAGAAAAAAAGAGAAAATATTGTAGTGTAGCCATTCCTTTCTCCAGGGGATATTCCCAGCCCAGGGGATCAAAACCATGCCTCCAGTGTTGCAGGCAGACTCTCTACCATCTGAGACACTAATGAAGCCCAAGAATACTGGAGTAGGTAACCTATCCCTTCTTCAGGGGGTCTTCCCAACAAAGGAATCAAATCGGGATTTCTGGCATTACAGGCTGATTCTTTACCAGCTGAGGATCAATTTATTTGGATTAATTTATACTGACAGGGCTTGAGGGACATGGGATGTTCTTTCTTTCCCAGTAAAAGTGTAACTATTGACAGAAGAACTCCCCTCTTGAGCTCCACAATTGTTTGTCCACATTCAGTCCCCACAGGAGGAGAAGATGAGGCTGACTCCCCAGAAGTGGACTTCGGAGTATGATTTGAATCCATGTCCTAATTTTTCCATCTAAATGTTTATAATGATTTTCCTTTATTCATTATTTCTTTAATTTTTCATATGTTCTAAATAGCTAGGTATGAAATTTCTGTTATATACAAGTTAGGTATTACTGAGTTCAATATAAATACACAGGAAAATAATGCTCAGAGAATTACGAACATCTGTAGAGTCATGCAAAGTCGTCAGTGATAGAAAAGGGGATTGAAGACCAGTTTTCCATTATAAAATAAATAAAAAGCAGGAACAGATGCAAAACATTTTGTGTCCCCATACTATAAAAGGTTGATTTAAAATTATGGGATGGTGAATACTTTCTTGTGACTGAGTTAAAGACGCATGGGTCAGAATGGTAGGAAATGAAGCTGTAAAGTACTATGTGCACTCTATCATCATATTAAATTCTGGGCTATTTTAGGCTTTACCTGGGGCAGCTTGGAATTTCAACTCTCAAAGGAAACCCGCTGATTAGTGAATAGCTTTATGTGCAATTCTCCATTTCTAATGGATATCTTCTTGTACTTCTTTACCTTTAGAGCAAAGGATATTTAAGAGTACTGTGCTTGTCACCCCTTACACTCTCCATCAATATTGTGGTTAACTCCATTTGTCTCTCGCTTTTTAAGTTTTTTTTCTTTCTTGTTGGAATATAGCCAATGAATAATGTGATAGCTTCAGGTGAACAGGGAGGGGACTCAGTCATATGTATACATGTGTCCTTTCTCCACCACACTCCATTCCCATCCAGGTTGCCACCTAACGTGGAGCAGAGTTCTCTGTTATACAGTAGGTTTTTATTAGTTCCGCATTTTAAATGTAGCGGTGTGTACTTGTCCATCCCAAACTCACTAACTGTCCTTTCCTCCCATCCTTATTCCCACCCCACTCTGTCTTTTAACAGTATTTATGACATTAATTGGAGAGGTGGGGGAAAGTTAGAAGTCCCCCTTCTCTCTCATGAAAGGCTTTAATATATAATGCTTCTTCTGGTCATTATGTAAAGAGGAGTCCAGATGTCTCCAGAATTTGGAGGTAAACTTACAACAGGAAGAAACAATATAAAATGGGATTAGCACTTGAAGTGTGACTTAAGAGATCCATTCATCTTTGACTAATTGGAAATATCTAATTCCAGTTAAATTTTTTAAGGCAGTGTCTCATGAGAATATGAACAGACTTAAAAAAATAGTTTGTCATTCTGCCAAGTTCATTGTCAGCTTCCCTAAGGGGGAAAAGTTTTAATCAAAGATACATTGTCTATGTTGAAAAGGAAAGATTAAAGCATAGACTTAGGAAGGATTTATTTATTTCTATTTAGAATGGGCATAGAATTCTTAAGAAAAATGCATTGTTTTCAGCAGAGCTGTATCCTTAGTTTTGTGGAAAGATTTTTAAAAAAATGTTTTAATTTTGCCTCTAAATCATTGTTTATTTTTCATCTGTCTTTATTCTGTTTTGGCCTGTGTGGACCTCCCATCACAGTGGCCTCTCTTGCTTCAGAGCACCGGCTCTGGATGCATGTGCTCCAGAGTGCTGGCTCATAATTGGACACACTGACCCAGCCATTCCTTGGCATGTGGCATCTTCCCTGGCCAGAGATTGAACCAGTGCCGCTTGCACTGCAAGGCAGACTCGACCACCAGGGAAGCCCAGATTTTTTTAAATTTAGAATTTCATCATGATACAGATTAAATATTCCTCAACAGCATCTTTCTTCATTTGCTTGGGGCCCAAGTTGACCAATGAAGTTTTCAAAGATTAGTTTCATTTTCATGGTATATTAATTACAAGGATGAGTGGACATCAGTGCTGAAGTAGCTTAAAATAAATGAATTTGCATCCTAGTTTTATTCTAGTAACTCAGAATAATTGGTTTCTCTTACTGAGTTCACTCAATGCTTTGTTCCCTGGAATGTATTTTGTTTTCAGACCGGCTGCTCATCTGTGATGAGAAATGAATGTTCAGTCTGTAAGAGGGGAAGGCCCTGACTGGATTCACAAGGACACTTAACCTCCTTGACAACTTTGTGGTCTCAACTGTTTATTTTATGATATTTTGCTTTCTTGTCCATTTAGCTAGTCCATGGCTTTTGTGTAGCCATGTTTACCCATTGACCACACTGCTGGCCAGTTTGTTTGCTTGTTGTTATTGTTGTTCAGTCACTAAGTTGTGTCCAACTCTTTGTGGTCCCATGGACTGCAGCACACCAGGCTTCTCTGTCCTTTACTGCCTCCCAGAGTTTGTTCAAATTTATGTTCATTGTCTGTGGTGCTACCTAACCATCTCACCCTCTGTCATCCCCTTCTCCTTTTGCCTTCAGTCTTTTCCAGAATCTGTCTTTTCCAACTGGTCATCTCTTTGCATCAGGTGGCCAAAGTATTGGAGCTTCAGGATCATTCCTCCAGTGAAAATTTGGGGTTGATTTCCTTTAAAATTGACTGGTTTGATGTCCTTGCAGTTCAAGGGACTCTCAAGTCCCACAGTTTGAAAGCATCAGTTCTTAAGCATTCAGTCTTCTGGTTTTATGGAACCAACTGATTTGAAGACACACTGACCCAAGGCCTCTCTTGCTTCAGAGCACCGGCTCTGGATGCATGTGCTCCAGAGTGCTGGCTCATAATTGGACACACTGACCCAGCCATTCCTTGGCATGTGGCATCTTCCCTGGCCAGAGATTGAACCAGTGCCGCTTGCACTGCAAAGCAGACTCGACCACCAGGGAAGCCCAGATTTTTTTAAATTTAGAATTTCATCATGATACAGATTAAATATTCCTCAACAGCATCTTTCTTCATTTGCTTGGGGCCCAAGTTGACCAATGAAGTTTTCAAAGATTAGTTTCATTTTCATGGTATATTAATTACAAGGATGAGTGGACATCAGTGCTGAAGTAGCTTAAAATAAATGAATTTGCATCCTAGTTTTATTCTAGTAACTCAGAATAATTGGTTTCTCTTACTGAGTTCACTCAATGCTTTGTTCCCTGGAATGTATTTTGTTTTCAGACCGGCTGCTCATCTGTGATGAGAAATGAATGTTCAGTCTGTAAGAGGGGAAGGCCCTGACTGGATTCACAAGGACACTTAACCTCCTTGACAACTTTGTGGTCTCAACTGTTTATTTTATGATATTTTGCTTTCTTGTCCATTTAGCTAGTCCATGGCTTTTGTGTAGCCATGTTTACCCATTGACCACACTGCTGGCCAGTTTGTTTGCTTGTTGTTATTGTTGTTCAGTCACTAAGTTGTGTCCAACTCTTTGTGGTCCCATGGACTGCAGCACACCAGGCTTCTCTGTCCTTTACTGCCTCCCAGAGTTTGTTCAAATTTATGTTCATTGTCTGTGGTGCTACCTAACCATCTCACCCTCTGTCATCCCCTTCTCCTTTTGCCTTCAGTCTTTTCCAGAATCTGTCTTTTCCAACTGGTCATCTCTTTGCATCAGGTGGCCAAAGTATTGGAGCTTCAGGATCATTCCTCCAGTGAAAATTTGGGGTTGATTTCCTTTAAAATTGACTGGTTTGATGTCCTTGCAGTTCAAGGGACTCTCAAGTCCCACAGTTTGAAAGCATCAGTTCTTAAGCATTCAGTCTTCTGTATGATCCAACTCTCACATCCATACATGATCACTGGAAAAACCAAAGCTTTGATTATATGGACCTTTGTTGGGAAAGTGATGTCTCTGCTTTTTAATACACTGTCTAGGCTTATCATAGCTTTCCTTCCAAGGAGCAAGCAAGCATCTTTTAATTTCATGGCTGCAGTCACCAGCTACAGTAATTTTGGAGCCCAAGAAAATAGATAAGTTGCTGCTTGCATTTTTTTCCCTATTTGCTATGAAGTGATGGGACTTAATGCCATGATCTTAGTTTTTTTTCAGTGTTGAGTTTCAAGCCAGATTTTTTGCTCTCTTCTTTGACCCTCATCAAGAGATTTTTTAGTTCCTTTTCTCTTTCTGCCATTTTATTTGCTTAAAAGGCCCATATTCTAAAATCACTGAAGAATTAAAAAAACCAGAAACTCTGAATTAGTGCTTGTGGCATTACTGATGAAAACAATAGCAGATAGAGTGACCTATGCTCCATTTGACTGTGCCTTTAGAGACAACAGAGTCATATTTTCATAACGAAGTGAGAGCTGGGAGTCAAAAACAGTCAACTTTCATATTGCATTTTCCATTGAGGTGAAATCAAAAGGTTAGAAGAGTTTTAGTGACTCTGCTTACATCAGCAGATCAGTTCTTTAAACACAAACAGCACCTAATTCCATTTGTCTCTTTGTTAACTTTTGACATCCCTCCAGTGTCCAGTTCTTCCAATGACTCCATTTTGAACTGTCCACGTACAGTTGTGCTTAATGAGCGATGACCTCCCAGACTTCCCATACAGCCCGAGAGGATGTGATTTCAGTCCGAGTTCATTGTCTGTGGTGCTACCTAACCATCTCACCCTCTGTCATCCCCTTCTCCTTTTGCCTTCAGTCTTTTCCAGAATCTGTCTTTTCCAACTGGTCATCTCTTTGCATCAGGTGGCCAAAGTATTGGAGCTTCAGGATCATTCCTCCAGTGAAAATTTGGGGTTGATTTCCTTTAAAATTGACTGGTTTGATGTCCTTGCAGTTCAAGGGACTCTCAAGTCCCACAGTTTGAAAGCATCAGTTCTTAAGCATTCAGTCTTCTGTATGATCCAACTCTCACATCCATACATGATCACTGGAAAAACCAAAGCTTTGATTATATGGACCTTTGTTGGGAAAGTGATGTCTCTGCTTTTTAATACACTGTCTAGGCTTATCATAGCTTTCCTTCCAAGGAGCAAGCAAGCATCTTTTAATTTCATGGCTGCAGTCACCAGCTACAGTAATTTTGGAGCCCAAGAAAATAGATAAGTTGCTGCTTGCATTTTTTTCCCTATTTGCTATGAAGTGATGGGACTTAATGCCATGATCTTAGTTTTTTTTCAGTGTTGAGTTTCAAGCCAGATTTTTTGCTCTCTTCTTTGACCCTCATCAAGAGATTTTTTAGTTCCTTTTCTCTTTCTGCCATTTTATTTGCTTAAAAGGCCCATATTCTAAAATCACTGAAGAATTAAAAAAACCAGAAACTCTGAATTAGTGCTTGTGGCATTACTGATGAAAACAATAGCAGATAGAGTGACCTATGCTCCATTTGACTGTGCCTTTAGAGACAACAGAGTCATATTTTCATAACGAAGTGAGAGCTGGGAGTCAAAAACAGTCAACTTTCATATTGCATTTTCCATTGAGGTGAAATCAAAAGGTTAGAAGAGTTTTAGTGACTCTGCTTACATCAGCAGATCAGTTCTTTAAACACAAACAGCACCTAATTCCATTTGTCTCTTTGTTAACTTTTGACATCCCTCCAGTGTCCAGTTCTTCCAATGACTCCATTTTGAACTGTCCACGTACAGTTGTGCTTAATGAGCGATGACCTCCCAGACTTCCCATACAGCCCGAGAGGATGTGATTTCAGTCCGAGTTGAGATGCTCCCATCAGTAGGAGCTCCAGAAATACTTCATCCATCTTGTTAATGAGCTGCCTATTGGCCTCTCTCTGCTGTGACATCCTGGAACCCTTGATCTTTTACAGAAAGAAATTAGTGCTGGCATTCAGTAGAAAGCTTCAAATGGGCTTAATTGAAAGTTTTCAGGGTAAGACAGAACATATAATTTTTAGCTTAATGATGATGCTGGGACTATAAACCTACCAGATTTGAGTTCAGCTAAGGTAATTGCATGGGCAAAAATGAAAGTGCAATTACCCTATTCCAGCATCTACAGAGTGCAATTGTTGAGAATGCTAATCTGGAGAAAATAGATTCATTCTTTAAATTTGTTCTTTACATTTTAACATACCTCATGGGTTTGATTCTCTTATTTTCACCCATTGGATGGCAAAGATGGGGAAGAAGTTTCCAAGACACTTTCCAAACAGTAGTTTTAACTATTCTTTCTTTCCTAGGGAATATAATGTTAACAGTAGATCTAAATATATATATATACACATATATATATCTCAAAAAAGCTTTTAAGGAAGTATCTTGTCTCTCTTTTATAGGCAATGAAGTAAAGAACACAAGAGAAATGTATTTTCATTTACTATTTGTTGAATTGAAGGAATGGTCAGGATGTAGAAAATAAAACAGATGAACTGCTATTAAATGTGTGACCACTTTGGCCAGGTTTATTATTTTAAGGTTAATTATTTATGAATCGATTGGTCTGTCACACAGAAAAATTCCATCTGATTGTTACAGCATCCCCAGGGTATGTTACAGCATCCCCAGGGTATGGATAAGAAGGTGGCTAGTTTGTCCACTTTGATTCTTAAGATGCTTGAATGAGGTTGAGTTTATGAGAATCCCACAATGGAGGGAATGACTGTAGAAGGCATACATGGCAATTTTAGTTTCTCTATGAAGTGCAAAATAATAGCCATGTCTGAAATGTTATTTTGACAGAGTTGTTAGTTTAACAAAGTGAAAGTATAGGTTGATTGCTAGGGAAATTTGAGTTTTTTTAGACTTTGGTGGGTTTTTTTTAAGCCACTTCTATTGATCTTTCATTTATTTCCATCTTTGCTCTATGGCCTGTGTGGGCCTCCCATCTCAATGGCCTCTCTTGCTGCAGAGCACCAACTCTGGGCGCATGTGCTCCAGAGCTCTAGCTCAGTACTTGGACACATAGGTCCAGCCACTCCGCGGCACGTGGGAACTTCCCAGGCCAGGGATCGAACTGGCACCCCTTGCACTGCAAGGCAGTGTCCGTAATTACCCACTGGACCACCAGGGAAGCCCAATGGTGGTATCTTTCATGCTTGTGGATGAATGTATGAAGAGGATATGGTTCCTCATTCTGGTTTTCCTCCATGGGCCAAACTGAGTCTTCTGAGCTACTTTTTCTTTTACTGGCTCAGCCCACTGTAAATAAGCTATATCATGAACTGTTTTGCATGCTTTTAAAATTCACCCATTGGATGGCAAAGATGGGGAAGAAGTTTCCAAGACACTTTCCAAACAGTAGTTTTAACTATTCTTTCTTTCCTAGGGAATATAATGTTAACAGTAGATCTAAATATATATATATACACATATATATATCTCAAAAAAGCTTTTAAGGAAGTATCTTGTCTCTCTTTTATAGGCAATGAAGTAAAGAACACAAGAGAAATGTATTTTCATTTACTATTTGTTGAATTGAAGGAATGGTCAGGATGTAGAAAATAAAACAGATGAACTGCTATTAAATGTGTGACCACTTTGGCCAGGTTTATTATTTTAAGGTTAATTATTTATGAATCGATTGGTCTGTCACACAGAAAAATTCCATCTGATTGTTACAGCATCCCCAGGGTATGTTACAGCATCCCCAGGGTATGGATAAGAAGGTGGCTAGTTTGTCCACTTTGATTCTTAAGATGCTTGAATGAGGTTGAGTTTATGAGAATCCCACAATGGAGGGAATGACTGTAGAAGGCATACATGGCAATTTTAGTTTCTCTATGAAGTGCAAAATAATAGCCATGTCTGAAATGTTATTTTGACAGAGTTGTTAGTTTAACAAAGTGAAAGTATAGGTTGATTGCTAGGGAAATTTGAGTTTTTTTAGACTTTGGTGGGTTTTTTTTAAGCCACTTCTATTGATCTTTCATTTATTTCCATCTTTGCTCTATGGCCTGTGTGGGCCTCCCATCTCAATGGCCTCTCTTGCTGCAGAGCACCAACTCTGGGCGCATGTGCTCCAGAGCTCTAGCTCAGTACTTGGACACATAGGTCCAGCCACTCCGCGGCACGTGGGAACTTCCCAGGCCAGGGATCGAACTGGCACCCCTTGCACTGCAAGGCAGTGTCCGTAATTACCCACTGGACCACCAGGGAAGCCCAATGGTGGTATCTTTCATGCTTGTGGATGAATGTATGAAGAGGATATGGTTCCTCATTCTGGTTTTCCTCCATGGGCCAAACTGAGTCTTCTGAGCTACTTTTTCTTTTACTGGCTCAGCCCACTGTAAATAAGCTATATCATGAACTGTTTTGCATGCTTTTAAAATTACTATATGTACATGTATATACACATATGTATTATATTTATATTTTCCTCCAAATATCAACAGAAATTTATCATACTGGTTCTCAATGAAGCATATATGAGAATAGGAAGTGAGTCTAAGAAGGTGAATTGCTTTCAAGAACTGAGTTTTTCTAAAAATTTTCATCTGCTATTTTTCTGATGTTATGAACGATTTTAACTACTGAATTAACTGCATTTGTGAAGTACCATAAATAATAGTTGTCTGTTCACCTCGTATATTTTGTATTTTTTCATTTAGTTCATATAATAATCTTAGAAGGTTAATGTTAGTACTGTTTTCATTCTGTAAAGGAGAAAAGGAAGGTTAATTAGTTTTCCTAACACTGAGCAAATGTTAAGTGGCTGAAGCAGTGAGTCTTTTTCTTTCTCAGTACAATATAAGCAGATGTGTAGTTAACAGTTTGCATACTGGAGTTGGACACATTTAGGTTTGAATTCTCATTGCATCACTTACTGGCTCTGCAACCTAGGGTAAGATATGTAATTTACTTTTCTAACCCTTGGTGAATTCATTTCTAAAAGAGGATAATAACAGTATCACCCCCTGGGATGTACTCATGAGGTTAAAATGGGATAATGCATATAATTTTTTTAGTATCATGCCTGGAAAATTTTATATTATCAAAGTGTGTTTATATTATCACAGGTATAAAAGTAGTAGAAGTTTAGCTCAGGGCAAATATTTGATATTTTGAGTTTATTTGCATACTTTTATCATGGTTCTGTGTATGTGAACCTAAGCTTTTTGACATATGAAGTGTAATATTAGAGCTCCTGGAATCTGGAGAGCCAGGATCAAAAATTTCTAAGAGCATGGTTTATCTTTTTTTTTTTTTTTTTTATTTCATAGCCTCTTAAATACGAAAATTTTGAATTCAAAACAGGCAAGGACAGTGAGGAGCAGAGTGTGCTGGTGAAGAGATGGCCACTTAGGGAAGTACTGAAAATGGGACTTTAAAAATCCCTGTTTTAGAAATGCATTTGAAGCAGTTTTGATGAGGTGGACGAATCTAGAACCTATCCTACAGAGTGAAGTGTGTCAGAGAGAGACAGGTAAATACTGTATACTGACCATGTGTGTGTGAAATCTAGAAAGATGGTGCTGATAAATGTATATGCAGAGCAGCAGTGGAGAGGCAGACATGGAGAACAGACTTACAGACATTGGGGTGAGGGAGGGAAATATGCTGTGGGGCTAGCGGGTCTCAAACAGGGGCTCTGTGGGGACCTGGAGGGGTGGGATGGGGAGGGAGATAGGGAAGAGGTGCAGGACTGGGGAACGTGTGTATACCTATGGCGGCTTCAGGCTGATCTGTGGCAGTGAAAAACAAAGCCCTGTGAAATCAAATCACATCAAAAATCCCTCTTTTATACTGGTAACCTAGGTCTAGGGTGAATTAAAAATATGCAGATGTTGAATTCAGAACAGGCAACTGCAAGTGAGCTAATGGGGAGGAGCAGAGTGCGCTGGTGAAGAGATGGCCACACAGGGAATTTTTGTGAGGAGAAATCCTGTGAGATGGTTCAGAGTAAATGATAGATTCAAAAGTACAAGCCATGGTATTCGTTTGGTAAGTCTGACATAACAAAGTACATCACATGAGGGACTGAAACAACAAGAATTTACTTTTGCACAATTCTGAACGCTGGGCATCTGAGGTCAAGGCACTGGCAGGCTCGTGGGGAGGAATCTGTTCTGGGTCTTTCCCCTACTTTTCGGTGGTTTGTTGGCCATTTTGGCATTTTTCTTTTGTTTGTAGAAGCATCCTTTCAATCTCTGCCTTCGCCTTCACATAGTAGTTTTTTTCTGTGTGTTCTCTGCTTCCAAATGTCTTTTTTTTAATAAGCACACCAGCCGTCCTGAATTGGGAGCCCACCCTGTTCTAGTATGACCTCATTTTAACTTGAATTACATTTACAATGTCATGGTACAAGAAAAGCTATGACAAATGCAGACAGCCTGTTAAAAAGCAGAGACATCACTTTGCTGACAAAGGTCCATGTCATCAAAGCTGTGGTTTTTCCAGTAGTCATGTACTGACGTGACAGTGGAATCATAAAGAAGGCTGAGCACTGAAGAGTTGATGCTTCCAGACTGTGGTGTTGGAGAAGACTCTTGAGAGTCTCTTGGACAGCAAGGAGATCAAACCAGTCAATCTTAAAGGAAATCAACCCTGAATATTCATTGATGCTGAATCTCCAATACTTTGGCCACCTGATGTGAAGAGCTGACTCATTGGAAAAGACCCTGATGCTGGGAAAAATAGAAGGCAAGAGGAGAAGGGGTGACAGGATGAGATGGTTAGATAGCATCACCAACTCAACAGGCATGAATCTGAGCAAATTCCAGGAGATGGTAAAGGACAGGAAAGCCTGATGTGCAGCAGTCCATGGGGTCACAAAGAGCCAGTTGTCACTTATCTGTTGAACAGCAAGATAACATCATCTGCAATGATCCCATTCCCACATAAGGTCACATTGTAAGATACTGGGGGCTGTGTCTTCAAGGTATAAATATTAGGGGAGCACAATTCAATCTATAACAGTTATCATCACAGAAGCATATGATATAAGCAAATTTTAAAAAGTTAATGTAACAAGAACAATCATAGTTTTGTGTTTATTTAAACTAATAGTTGCCTTCTGAAAAAATGTTTAAATGGCAAGAATGCATCTGGAAAGGATCCTAGGGGTTTAACTAACCTGAAC
The DNA here is from genome assembly GCA_022376925.1 of Tragulus kanchil. NCBI lineage: Eukaryota > Metazoa > Chordata > Mammalia > Artiodactyla > Tragulidae > Tragulus > Tragulus kanchil. Next base: position 34,525,041 of record JAIOJX010000028.1, on the reverse strand, counting down.
TTTGAAAAAAAGCTGAGAAATTTGTATGATTACTAGAAAAATATTAAAGAAAATAGAAGGTGCATTGTAACAGTTGCAATGTCTAGACTAAGGGAAATGGATAATCACCAATAAAATGAGTTCCAAAAGTAACAATGCTAATTGATGAGTTACAGCTAAATGTAAAGAATATCCTAGTAAACCTTTGTGTTCAATGTAGAACAAGTAAGGAATTCTTCTTAAGTGGGAGCATTTAAGCAGAGGTGGGGAGCCATCTGTCACAGAGAAGAATTTGGAAAAGTTTCCAAAGAGAGCTAACATCTGCTCCTTTGTTAATAGGGACTACTCCCGGCACCCCGGTAGGTCTCGACTTTGCTGACAAAGGTCCATGTCATCAAAGCTGTGGTTTTCCAGTAGTCATGTACTGACGTGACAGTGGAATCATAAAGAAGGCTGAGCACTGAAGAGTTGATGCTTCCAGACTGTGGTGTTGGAGAAGACTCTTGAGAGTCTCTTGGACAGCAAGGAGATCAAACCAGTCAATCTTAAAGGAAATCAACCCTGAATATTCATTGATGCTGAATCTCCAATACTTTGGCCACCTGATGTGAAGAGCTGACTCATTGGAAAAGACCCTGATGCTGGGAAAAATAGAAGGCAAGAGGAGAAGGGGTGACAGGATGAGATGGTTAGATAGCATCACCAACTCAACAGGCATGAATCTGAGCAAATTCCAGGAGATGGTAAAGGACAGGAAAGCCTGATGTGCAGCAGTCCATGGGGTCACAAAGAGCCAGTTGTCACTTATCTGTTGAACAGCAAGATAACATCATCTGCAATGATCCCATTCCCACATAAGGTCACATTGTAAGATACTGGGGGCTGTGTCTTCAAGGTATAAATATTAGGGGAGCACAATTCAATCTATAACAGTTATCATCACAGAAGCATATGATATAAGCAAATTTTAAAAAGTTAATGTAACAAGAACAATCATAGTTTTGTGTTTATTTAAACTAATAGTTGCCTTCTGAAAAAATGTTTAAATGGCAAGAATGCATCTGGAAAGGATCCTAGGGGTTTAACTAACCTGAACTTTGAAAAAAGCTGAGAAATTTGTATGATTACTAGAAAAATATTAAAGAAAATAGAAGGTGCATTGTAACAGTTGCAATGTCTAGACTAAGGGAAATGGATAATCACCAATAAAATGAGTTCCAAAAGTAACAATGCTAATTGATGAGTTACAGCTAAATGTAAAGAATATCCTAGTAAACCTTTGTGTTCAATGTAGAACAAGTAAGGAATTCTTCTTAAGTGGGAGCATTTAAGCAGAGGTGGGGAGCCATCTGTCACAGAGAAGAATTTGGAAAAGTTTCCAAAGAGAGCTAACATCTGCTCCTTTGTTAATAGGGACTACTCGGCACCTGTAGGTCTCGACTTCCCTAGGGCTCCCTAGTTTTCATTGTACATCTGTAAACCCCGTCTGCTCCTCCCCTCTTCCTCTCCCAAGTGCAGGAAGTAAAACAACAGTTGTGTCTTTGTATCATCCACTGAGTGTATTTAAAATTTGATATTGCTATCTTTTGGACCCTTAAACTTTTGAAAACTTGCTTCCTGGGCTGTTCACCAGATGTGTCTGATTTTCTGATTGACCTCTCAGGTGGCCTGATACATCTGGGTGTGTTCTCTTTTGGTTTAGTCTGAGCCACTGTACCTCTCAGACACAGCTTTCCAGGCTAGATTTCAATCTGGGTCCTTTCAATTGGAGGAAAAGCATTGCTCCAAAGAGGGAAGGTAGCTCGGCCACCACTGAGCTGGGAAGCAATTTAGTCTGGTTATTAGAACTGTGGATGTCAGTGTCAGACCTGGTTTTGAGACCCAACTCTGGGGGAATCCCTGGTGTCTCAGATGGTAAAGAATCTGCCTATAATGTGGAAGACCTGGGTCAGGAAGAGCCCCTGGAGAAGGGAATGGCAACCCACTCCAGTTTTCTTGCCTAGAGAGTCCCATGGACAGAGGAGCCTGATGGGTGTTGAGGCCCAACTGTACACCTTCTCATTAGGCAAGCATGACATATTATAAGCTTTATTTTATTGTTTTTTCAAATTTGAATAAAAATGTTAAGTACACCATCATTACTCTGAGAATTAGGTAAGATGATGCATGTGAGGCACTTAAGTACAGCATCAGCAGAGAGAAGGCATTGCTGACTCAGAGTTATGTGAAAACAGGACAAGGAGACTGATGAGCATAGTGGAGGAGAAGGGGAAGAGAGTGGGACGTGGTCACCTGTGCAGGAGTGATGCCAGTAAGGAAGCCGGAGCTATGATTTAAATCCAATACAGAAGGCCTCTGTTTATGGAAGCAAATAGGATTTGCAGGTTCAAGAAGAGCTCATTCTGTAAATGATGCAGTATCATCCTAGAACCTCCTTTTTGGGGGCTTAACTAGAGAAGAAATTTGGAAAAGTTTCCAAGAGAGCTAACATCTGCTCCTTTGTTAATAGGGACTACTCGGCACCTGTAGGTCTCGACTTCCCTAGGGCTCCCTAGTTTTCATTGTACATCTGTAAACCCGTCTGCTCCTCCCCTCTTCCTCTCCCAAGTGCAGGAAGTAAAACAACAGTTGTGTCTTTGTATCATCCACTGAGTGTATTTAAAATTTGATATTGCTATCTTTTGGACCCTTAAACTTTTGAAAACTTGCTTCCTGGGCTGTTCACCAGATGTGTCTGATTTTCTGATTGACCTCTCAGGTGGCCTGATACATCTGGGTGTGTTCTCTTTTGGTTTAGTCTGAGCCACTGTACCTCTCAGACACAGCTTTCCAGGCTAGATTTCAATCTGGGTCCTTTCAATTGGAGGAAAAGCATTGCTCCAAAGAGGGAAGGTAGCTCGGCCACCACTGAGCTGGGAAGCAATTTAGTCTGGTTATTAGAACTGTGGATGTCAGTGTCAGACCTGGTTTTGAGACCCAACTCTGGGGGAATCCCTGGTGTCTCAGATGGTAAAGAATCTGCCTATAATGTGGAAGACCTGGGTCAGGAAGAGCCCCTGGAGAAGGGAATGGCAACCCACTCCAGTTTTCTTGCCTGGAGAGTCCCATGGACAGAGGAGCCTGATGGGTGTTGAGGCCCAACTGTACACCTTCTCATTAGGCAAGCATGACATATTATAAGCTTTATTTTATTGTTTTTTCAAATTTGAATAAAAATGTTAAGTACACCATCATTACTCTGAGAATTAGGTAAGATGATGCATGTGAGGCACTTAAGTACAGCATCAGCAGAGAGAAGGCATTGCTGACTCAGAGTTATGTGAAAACAGGACAAGGAGACTGATGAGCATAGTGGAGGAGAAGGGGAAGAGAGTGGGACGTGGTCACCTGTGCAGGAGTGATGCCAGTAAGGAAGCCGGAGCTATGATTTAAATCCAATACAGAAGGCCTCTGTTTATGGAAGCAAATAGGATTTGCAGGTTCAAGAAGAGCTCATTCTGTAAATGATGCAGTATCATTCCTTTTCATGGCTGAATAACATTCTGTGGTATAAATGTACCACATCTTCTTTTCTTGAGGCGCACAGGCTCTAGGCGTGTGGATTCAGGAGTTGCAGCGCACAATCTTAGTTGTTCTTTTACATGTTGCCTCTACCAGTACCTGGAATCACATCCCTGTGCCCTGTATCCGTAGGCAGATTCATATCGTCTGTGTCACCAGGGAAATCTGGCACTGGAGATATTTAACTTGTTGATTTGAAAAGCCTGATGTTGTTGACAGTTCATGTCTTTGCAGAAGTGCTTAGAAAAAATGAGAAACAAAACATCTTAAAGGCAGATTTGCTTCAGTACATCATTCAGCCCAAAGAATGGAGTGAAACTTACCTTTGACAAAACTGAAGAGGACCTTTTACCTACTTTTCTCCCCCTTTTGGATTCTTTCTCAGTGTCTTTGGTAAGCAGAGCAGAGGGCCTAGACAGACTCTCTTCAGCTTCAGGTTGTGCCTGTAACGTCTCCCTGCATCACTGTATGTTTTTTCCAACCTTAAAAAAAAAAGGATTTTCTTCTTCAGGGCGAGGTTTTCCTAGTTATCCTTTCCTTTCAACACATAGTCATTTGTTTTATTTATGCGGTGTTTGCTGTGTATTTTCTAAAGTTGCAAGAAGAGTGAATGGTATTTGCTTTTGAAACTTACTTTTGCTGAAATATTATGTTTTTGCTAAAATATTTATGTAGGTCAGTAGAGCCTATTGACCTATTGATGTCTCAGGATAACATGGAACATATGGTTCTTTGAAGTTTTAGAGAAAGAAAACACTCAAATACTTTTTAGAATTAAATATTTGACTTTAGGTAAGATGATGCATGTGAGGCACTTAAGTACAGCATCAGCAGAGAGAAGGCATTGCTGACTCAGAGTTATGTGAAAACAGGACAAGGAGACTGATGAGCATAGTGGAGGAGAAGGGGAAGAGAGTGGGACGTGGTCACCTGTGCAGGAGTGATGCCAGTAAGGAAGCCGGAGCTATGATTTAAATCCAATACAGAAGGCCTCTGTTTATGGAAGCAAATAGGATTTGCAGGTTCAAGAAGAGCTCATTCTGTAAATGATGCAGTATCATTCCTTTTCATGGCTGAATAACATTCTGTGGTATAAATGTACCACATCTTCTTTTCTTGAGGCGCACAGGCTCTAGGCGTGTGGATTCAGGAGTTGCAGCGCACAATCTTAGTTGTTCTTTTACATGTTGCCTCTACCAGTACCTGGAATCACATCCCTGTGCCCTGTATCCGTAGGCAGATTCATATCGTCTGTGTCACCAGGGAAATCTGGCACTGGAGATATTTAACTTGTTGATTTGAAAAGCCTGATGTTGTTGACAGTTCATGTCTTTGCAGAAGTGCTTAGAAAAAATGAGAAACAAAACATCTTAAAGGCAGATTTGCTTCAGTACATCATTCAGCCCAAAGAATGGAGTGAAACTTACCTTTGACAAAACTGAAGAGGACCTTTTACCTACTTTTCTCCCCTTTCGGATTCTTTCTCAGTGTCTTTGGTAAGCAGAGCAGAGGGCCTAGACAGACTCTCTTCAGCTTCAGGTTGTGCCTGTAACGTCTCCCTGCATCACTGTATGTTTTTTTCCAACCTTAAAAAAAAAAGGATTTTCTTCTTCAGGGCGAGGTTTTCCTAGTTATCCTTTCCTTTCAACACATAGTCATTTGTTTTATTTATGCGGTGTTTGCTGTGTATTTTCTAAAGTTGCAAGAAGAGTGAATGGTATTTGCTTTTGAAACTTACTTTTGCTGAAATATTATGTTTTTGCTAAAATATTTATGTAGGTCAGTAGAGCCTATTGACCTATTGATGTCTCAGGATAACATGGACATACATGTCTGATTATATGGTTCTTTGAAGTTTTTAGAGAAAGAAAACACTCAAATACTTTTTAGAATTAAATATTTGACTTTGAAATGCAGCTATACAACTCTGTTTACTTGTACCTCTTTAATACTTTCTACAGGTAATATTTTATTTATAGTACCATCAAGAATTTTTTACCAGAAATATTTGAGAACAACAGAAAAAATAAAATGGTAATTTGATTTTGAAGCTCCTTTTTTACATGGAGAAGTAAGAAGAAGAATTTTTCTATTTTATGACATAGAATTCAATTTAAAGGAAGGTAATAAATTTGGAATTCATAGTCAGGAACAAGACTGACAAAAATACATCATACAGCTCGATTCCAACTTAGTAAATGTTCATTTTATGTTGCTCCTTCCTCCGATTTTTATTCTCTTTAAAATAATTTCTCTTGAGGCATTAAACTCAAAATTTAACATACGCTTATTTGTTATGTAACACTATTTCATGTACTCCTCTTTCACTTGTCCATCCATCAGCTGTTTATTAGAAACCTACTGTATTTGCATCACGGGGTCAAGAACTGTGAGGCATTGAGCAAGTCTCCCCTCCTGGAACCTTCATTCTACCAGGTGAGGCCTGGAGTAAGAGACAGGGATGCTCTGAGGTACAAGGTGACCAGTGGCCCTCATCTAGTCTAGGAGGCAGGACTCCTGGAGGAAATGACATTTATATTGAGAAAATGAAGGATGAGAGGGAGATAATAATGACAGAATGGTATGGGGTGACGTTGAAAGAAAGTTTTTCAAGTAGATAGAATAGCATAGGCAAAGAAGGAGGTAGAGTCTTGTAGCTATGTTAGGCTTCCAGCCTTGAACTTGGGAAAAAGTGGGAGCCATTGAAACTTTTTATAATGTTAGTGACGTTCCAAGCTGCTGTGTATTGCACTGTGATTATCCACGTGGACCGCTGAGGAAGAGGACCATTTTTTTTTTAACTGAAGTATAATGTAATATATAATTACATTAGTTTAAGGTGTAGCGCCTATTGACCTGTTGATGTCTCAGGATAACATGGACATACATGTCTGATTATATGGTTCTTTGAAGTTTTTAGAGAAAGAAAACACTCAAATACTTTTTAGAATTAAATATTTGACTTTGAAATGCAGCTATACAACTCTGTTTACTTGTACCTCTTTAATACTTTCTACAGGTAATATTTTATTTATAGTACCATCAAGAATTTTTTACCAGAAATATTTGAGAACAACAGAAAAAATAAAATGGTAATTTGATTTTGAAGCTCCTTTTTTACATGGAGAAGTAAGAAGAAGAATTTTTCTATTTTATGACATAGAATTCAATTTAAAGGAAGGTAATAAATTTGGAATTCATAGTCAGGAACAAGACTGACAAAAATACATCATACAGCTCGATTCCAACTTAGTAAATGTTCATTTTATGTTGCTCCTTCCTCCGATTTTTATTCTCTTTAAAATAATTTCTCTTGAGGCATTAAACTCAAAATTTAACATACGCTTATTTGTTATGTAACACTATTTCATGTACTCCTCTTTCACTTGTCCATCCATCAGCTGTTTATTAGAAACCTACTGTATTTGCATCACGGGGTCAAGAACTGTGAGGCATTGAGCAAGTCTCCCCTCCTGGAACCTTCATTCTACCAGGTGAGGCCTGGAGTAAGAGACAGGGATGCTCTGAGGTACAAGGTGACCAGTGGCCCTCATCTAGTCTAGGAGGCAGGACTCCTGGAGGAAATGACATTTATATTGAGAAAATGAAGGATGAGAGGGAGATAATAATGACAGAATGGTATGGGGTGACGTTGAAAGAAAGTTTTTCAAGTAGATAGAATAGCATAGGCAAAGAAGGAGGTAGAGTCTTGTAGCTATGTTAGGCTTCCAGCCTTGAACTTGGGAAAAAGTGGGAGCCATTGAAACTTTTTATAATGTTAGTGACGTTCCAAGCTGCTGTGTATTGCACTGTGATTATCCACGTGGACCGCTGAGGAAGAGGACCATTTTTTTTTTAACTGAAGTATAATGTAATATATAATTACATTAGTTTAAGGTGTACATCCTAGTTGGTTCCCCAGGTGGCGCTAGTGGTAAAGAACCCACCTGCCAATTTAGGAGGCATAAGAGACATGAATCCAATCCCTGGGTTGAGAAAATTGTCTGCTAAAGGGGAATGGCAGCCCACTCCAATATTCTTGCCTGGAGAATCCTGTGGACAGAGGAACCTGGCAGGCTACAGTCCAGAGGGTCATACAGAGTTGGACACAATTGAAGTGACTTAGCACACATATATATCATAGTGGTTTGATATTTAAATACATTTAAAAAATAATTTTACTTTTGACTGCACTGAATCTTCTTAGGAGTTTCTACACCTGGGCTTCCTCTCGGTGCAGTGAGTGGGGGTTACTCTTTATCTATAATTCTTGGGCTTCTCTTGTCGCGGAGCTCGGCCTCTGGAGTGTGTGGGCTTCCATCGTTGTGATGTTGGGGATTAGTTGCCCCGTGGGTTATGGAATCTTCTCGGACCAGGGATTGAATCCATGTCCCCTACCTTGGCATGTGGATTCTTAACCACTGGACCACCAAGGGAGTCATCTATATACAACTCTAAATCATCACCATGATGTCTGGTTACCAACCGCTACCATCCAAAGTCATTACAGTATTATTGAGTTATTCCTTAGGCTAGCAGAGAGGTATATTTAAGTGAGTACTAGTCACACCCTGTGTTTATGTGTTTATTATGGTGATTTTTCTGGTACATGGGGATAAAATGTTCTAAAAAAACCCATATATCTTGTGACATTGTAGACATGCCCTTTAACGATTCACACGGAGGCTGTGCATTCTAGTGAGCTGTATCTGGTTGTACCTATTCTGATTTTAAAGTTAAACCCCTCCGTAGTGAACATTTGGAGGATGAATAGGAGGAAGACGAAAGTGGATGTGGGGACATTATTTAGGAGGCTCTTGCTTTTTCCATGTGGGAAATGATGGTGTTTGCATTAGGAAGGTGACCTGACAGTTACAGGAGAGTAAATTTGAGAGCTGTTTAGCAAATAGAATTGACAGACCTTAGTATTTGAAAACTGTAGGTTAGAGACTCCCAGATTACTGACACTTAATTTATCAATTTCACTTGTGGTTTTAATAGAAATTTATCATTTAGCTCTCAGAAATTTATCATTTAGCTCTCAGCCCGCTTCTATTTCCCAAGCCTTGACTTCTTTATTCTCAGTTGAAACACATCTCTTGGTATTCTGCTTCCATCAGTTTTGGCTTTTTTTTTTTTTTGCCTGCCAAAACTGCTGTACAGTTGGTGTCTATTTTGATCCTGAGTCCCCGTGTGACTGTCTTGGTTTTCATGTTCCTCCAGCTGTTGACTAGCTAGGTTTCTACTGATTACATCCTCTCCCTCCCTTGTGCTCCCAGAAGCCTCGCTCCTGATTTTCCTTGGAATTCATTTAGTCCTTTCCTTTCAGTTATTATAAACTCTTCAGTTCCTTTTGAATTTTTCTCATGTTTTTGAACTAGAGTTACACTGCCTGGTTAGTTGGTATTGGCTGAAAATGTCATTAACCTACTGCAGTTTTCTGTCTTTATCATTAATAGCAGTGTTGGTCTGAGAAGCAAGCATGGCAGTGCCTTCCCCATCCCCGGTCCCCACCTCTGCCGCCTCCTTCTTCCCTCCACAACTCTCTCTTCAGCTTCCAGGCTTTGTAACTAAGAACTCTGTTCCTCTTTAGGCCTTTGTAAAGATTATCTTAAGTGCTGATGGTGATCCAATTCTGATTGATTAGATTTTATTTCAAAAAAACCCCCAAACAACAACAGCTCATGTACACTCATCTGATGTATGAATTCCTTCCATAGTCAGCTATGTCATTGTGCAAAAATTTATTTTATCTAAAATTTTTTAAGCCTACACATTTTATGTTGCTTTTGCAGTCGGTTGAATATCCCCATTTCTCTGCCTATAATTTCTAATTAATCAGAAATTACAAGGTTGGACTTCTCATTTGGTTTGTCTGAGGATGCTGCCGCCGCCGCTGTTTACTTGCTAAGTCGTGTCTGACTCTTTAGGACCCCATGGACTGTTAGCTTGGCAGGCTGCTCTGACCAGGGGTTTTTCCAGGCAAGAATACCGGAGTGGGTGGCCATCTCCTGCTGCTCCAGGGGATCTTTCTGACCCAGGGATCGACCTCACGTGTCCTGCCCGGCAGGTGGCTTCTTTTTTTTTTTTAAAGATTTATTTATTTATTTATTACTTCGGGCGAGGGTCGGGTTGGGGAGGGAGCGGAGCGGGAGGGCCACTTCTATTGGTCTTTCATTTCTCCATTTTCATCCGTCTTTGTTCTTTGGCTCCTGTGGGCCTCCCATCGCGGTGGTGTCTGTCGCTGCAGAGCTCCGGCTCGGTGATTGGACACATCAGCCCAGCCGCTCCGCGGCACATGGGATCTTCCCAGGCCAGGGCTCGAACCGGCGCCCCTTGCACTGCAAGGCGGTGTTCTTACCCACTGGACCACCAGAGGAAGCCCGGCAGGTGGCTTCTTTACCAATGTGTCACCAGGGAAGCCTCGTTTGAGGATTCTACTTTAATGCAAAAGAGGAAAAATGATGAATTTATTATTAAAGTCTAACCAGAGACTTATTAACAAACAGAAACTGTTCACAAATTCTCTTGAGGTATGTAGTGGGGTTGATATTTGCCAGGTAGGTCAGTGGTAAAGAATCTGCCTGCCTATGAAAGAGATGCAGGTTCCATCCCTGGGTGGGGAAGATATCCTGGAGGAGGAAATGGCAACCTGCTCCAGTATTCTTGTCTGAGAAATCCCATGCACAAAGGAGCCTGGCAGGCAGCAGTTCAAGGGGTCACAAGGACTCAGACCAGACACGACTGAGCATACACACACACATGCATATACTTGCCACATGACATGTTGACTTTTGAGGGTCAAACTATGATGTAAGGCATGGTTTTTCATCAAGTATTTTGCTTATTATTATTTTTTTTTACTTATTTTTAATTGTTAAAAACTGGAGGCTGATTGCTTTATACTATGTTAGTTTCTGGTATACAGCAACATGAATCAACCATAGATACAAATATTCACTCTATTGGAATCTCCCTCTCACCCTTCCTGTCCCAGCCCTCTGGGTCTTCACAGAGCACTGTGCTGGGCTCCCTGTGTTACTAGCTTCCACTAGCTGTCTCTTTTATATGTGGTATGGTACATATGTCAGTGCTACTCTCTCAATTGATCCCACCACCTCCTTCCCTCACTGAGCCTGTAAGTCTGTTCTCTACCTCTCTGTCTCCATTCCTACGCTGCAGATAGGTTCATCAGTATCATTTTTCTGGGTTCCATGTATATGTGTTAAGAAGCGGTATTTATTTTTCTCTTTCTGACCTGACTTCACTCTGTAAGACAGATTCACAGTCTGTCCACATCACTACAGATGACCCAGTTTCATTCCTTTTTATGGCTGAATAACATTCCAATGTATATATGTACTACAATTTCTTTATCCATTCATCTGTTGATGGACATCTGGGTTACATCTGTGTTCTAGCTGTTGTGAATAGTGTTACAGTTGAGGTATATGTATCTTTTTGAATTACAATTTTCTCAGAGTATATACCCAGTAGTGGGATTGCTGGGTCATATGGTAGTTTTATTCATGGTTTCTTAAGGAATCTCTGCACTGTCTTCCATAGTGGCTGTATCAATTTACATTCGTACTAACAGTGCAAGAGGGTTCTCTTTTCTCCACACTATCTCAAGCATATTGCTTGTAAGCTTTTTGATGATGGCCATTCCAACTTGTATGAGGTGATACCTCATTGTAGTTTTTGATTTTCATTTCTCTAATAATTAGTAATATTGATCATCTTTTCATCTATTTGTTGGCCATCTGTATGTTTTCTTTGGAGAAATGTCTGTTTAGGTTTTCTACCCATTTTTGATTGAATTATTTTTAAATATTAAACTACATGAGATATATATTCTGGATATTAATCCTTTGTCAGTTGCTTCATTTGAAACTTCATTGACGTTTTTTTTTTTTAATTTTTAAAATTTATTTATTTTTAATTGAAGGGCAGTTGTTTTACAATATTGTGTTGGTTTCTGCCAAACATCAACGTGAATCAGCCATAGGTATACATACGTCCCCTCCCTCTGAACCTTCCACCCATCTCCCTCTCCATCCCATGCTTCCAGGTTGTTATAGAGCCCTGGTTTGAGTTTTGAGTCATACAGGAAATTCTCATTGGCTGTCTGTTTTACATATGGTAATGTATGTTTCCATGTTACTGTCTCCGTACATCCCATCCTCTCTGCCTCCCCCACTGCCACTATGTCTCTTAAGTCTGTTCTCCATGTCTGTTTCTCCACTGCTGCCCTACAAATAATTTCATCAGTACCATCCTTCTAGATTCCATATGTATGTGTTAATACAAGATTTTTTCCCCCACTTACTTCATTCTGTATAGTAAACTCTAGGTCCATCCACCTTATTAGAACTGACTCAGATACATTCCCTTTAATGGCTGAGTAATATTCCATTGTATATGTGTACCACAGCTTCTTCGTCCATTCATCTGTTGGTGGATATCTAAGTTGCTTCCATTTCCTAAGTATTATAAATAGTGCTGTAATGAACAATGGGGTAACATGTATCTTTTTCAATTTTAGTATCTTCAGGGTATATACCTAGTAATGGGATTGCTGGTTCATACGGTGGTTTTATTTTTATTTTTTTATGTCGTGCATAGTGGCTGTATCAATTTACATTCACACCAACAGTCCAAGAGTGTTCCCTTTTCTCCACACCCTTTCCAGCATTTATTGTTTGTAGACTTTTTAATGATGGCCATTCTGACTGGTGTGAGGTGATACCTCATTGTAGTTTTGATTTATATTTCTCTAATAATGAGTGATGTTTAGCATCTTTTCATGTGTGTGTTGGCCATCTGTATGTCGTCTTTAGAGAGATGTCTGTTTAGATCTTTTCCCCACTTTTTGATTGGGTGGGTTTTTCTGATACTGAGCTGTATGTGCTGCTTATATATTCTGAAGAATAATCCTTTGTCAGTTGCTTTGTTTGTCATTTTATTGACTGTTTGAGATTGTGTTCTTTGATTCCTAGAAAGCACATTAGCAATGAGGACTACAGGATATATCTTTTAATAATAAAATTATAAGTAAAATAGTGTGGAGGGATCATTGGTTAATGCATAGTTAAAAGACTGTCCAAAAATGAAGAAAAAATAAAAGCTTAAGCAAAGTACTTCATGTAATTGAGCTTTTAATTGAATACAATTCTCCCATTATGAACTCTTCTAGTTCCATGTTACTGTCTCCCGTACATCCCATCCTCTCTGCCTCCCCCACTGCCACTATGTCTCTTAAGTCTGTTCTCCATGTCTGTTTCTCCACTGCTGCCCTACAAATAATTTCATCAGTACCATCCTTCTAGATTCCATATGTATGTGTTAATACAAGATTTTTTCCCCCACTTACTTCATTCTGTATAGTAAACTCTAGGTCCATCCACCTTATTAGAACTGACTCAGATACATTCCCTTTAATGGCTGAGTAATATTCCATTGTATATGTGTACCACAGCTTCTTCGTCCATTCATCTGTTGGTGGATATCTAAGTTGCTTCCATTTCCTAAGTATTATAAATAGTGCTGTAATGAACAATGGGGTAACATGTATCTTTTTCAATTTTAGTATCTTCAGGGTATATACCTAGTAATGGGATTGCTGGTTCATACGGTGGTTTTATTTTTATTTGTTTATTGTGCATAGAGGCTGTATCAATTTACATTCACACCAACAGTCCAAGAGTGTTCCTTTTCTCCACACCCTTTCCAGCATTTATTGTTTGTAGACTTTTTAATGATGGCCATTCTGACTGGTGTGAGGTGATACCTCATTGTAGTTTTGATTTATATTTCTCTAATAATGAGTGATGTTTAGCATCTTTTCATGTGTGTGTTGGCCATCTGTATGTCGTCTTTAGAGAGATGTCTGTTTAGATCTTTTCCCCACTTTTTGATTGGGTGGGTTTTTCTGATACTGAGCTGTATGTGCTGCTTATATATTCTGAAGAATAATCCTTTGTCAGTTGCTTTGTTTGTCATTTTATTGACTGTTTGAGATTGTGTTCTTTGATTCCTAGAAAGCACATTAGCAATGAGGACTACAGGATATATCTTTTAATAATAAAATTATAAGTAAAATAGTGTGGAGGGATCATTGGTTAATGCATAGTTAAAAGACTGTCCAAAAATGAAGAAAAAATAAAAGCTTAAGCAAAGTACTTCATGTAATTGAGCTTTTAATTGAATACAATTCTCCCATTATGAACTCTCTGTTAGAACATAGTTTCACATTAGGGCTTCCCCTGGTGGTCCAGTGGGTAAGGACACCGCCTTGCAGTGCAAGGGGTGCTGATTCGATCCCTGGCCTGGGAAGATCCCATGTGCTGCGGAGTGGCTGGACCAATGTGTCCAATCACAGAGCCGGAGCTCGAGCCCATGTGCCCAGAGCCAGTGCTCTGCGACAGTGGCCACCGTGATGGGAGGCCCACAGGAGCCAAAGAACAAAGACGGATGAATATGGAGAAATGAAAGACCAATAGAAGTGGCCCTCCCGCTCCCCTCCCTCCCCAACCCGACCCCTGCCCCAAATAAATAAATAAGTAAATCTTTAAAAAAAAAAAAAAAAGACATAGTTTCACATTAAATGTGATCACAGCTTTTTAATGTTCTTCCTCCTATTTTTCTTCTTCTTCTTTTTTTTTAATATATATTTTATTTATATTTATTTGGCTGCATTGGGTCTCAGTTGTAGCATGTGGGCTCTAGTTCCCTGACCAGGGATTGAACCCGGGCCCCCTGAATTGGGAGCACAGAGTTTTAGCCACTGGACCACCAGGGAATTCTCCCCTCCTATTTTTCTTGATGCCATATTTGTGCATTTTGTTAGTAAAGTATGCCAGATGATCAGATTGGAAAAAAGAGAATCAAAGGACACATAGGGCAATCTCATTTATTGTATGACATTCTCTAGAACATGGAGGAAGGGAAATAATTGTCTCAAGGAATTTGGGATCATATGTAGATTTGTATTATGAATTGTTTAATTTCTGTTTCTATGAGTTGCTAAATCAGCTGTATTTTTTTTTTTTAATTAATTTATCTTTTGGAGAGTGGGGTGGGGAGGGAGGGGGATGGGCGGGCCACTTCTCTTGGTCTTTCATTTCTCTGTTTTCATCTGTCTTTGCTCCCTGGCTCCTGTGGGCCTCCCATCGCGGTGGCCACTGTCGCAGAGCACCGGCTCTGGGCGCACACGCGCCAAAGCTCCGGCTTGGTAATTGGACACATGGGTCCAGCCGCTCCACGGCACGTGGGACTTTCCCAGGCCAGGGATGGAACCGGCGCCCCTTGCACTGCAAGGCGGTGTCCTTACCCACTGGACCACCAGGGGAAGCCCAGCTGTATTTTTTTTAACCACATGTACTTAGGTTATAAGTTTTTAGGAATATACTTCATAAAAAATTACGTAGCTCTGTCTCTCAGTTAAGTTGTGGGTTTTGTATAACTGAGACCTCTGCATATACTAGTTTGCAAGAAAATGTTATATTATGTTGGGGCACTGATGAGAATTCATCAAGAATTGAGATCATTGATTGTTGGAAAGCAGAGACAAACTTGCTACCGAGAAGCTACAGGGATGAACTGAAATCCAGGCACAGGACCTACAGGAAGGGTGTTAGGAAAACTAGAAGCCAGATGAGCCAGTAAGGAACAGGAGGGACACAGGAATATCATCATGAGGTGGAAGGACATAGTTAGGTAGAAAATACTGACATTTTACTGTTAGTCAAACAGATGAGATATTGATTTTCTATGTATGGAGAAAAGGTATGTTCTGGCCATAGTTAATCTACACGTCTGCATTCCATACATGCTCAGGTTTTCAGTCGTGTCTGACTCTTGCAACCTCATGGAGTATACCTCGCCAGGCTCCTCTGTCTATGTGATTTCCCAGGCAGTAATACTGGTATGGGTTGCCATTTCCTGCTCCAAGGGATCTTCCCAATGCAGGGATTGTACCCATGCCTCTTGCACAGACAGGCAGTTTCTTTACCACTAAGCCACCTGGGAAGTCCTCTGTATAGAAGGCGATTAAATTAGAGAAAAGTACCTAAATGTTGGAAGACAGATTGGGTACCATAAAATATTATTCTGTGCTAAGCAAATACTCCCATTAAAAATATAAGAAGGGATTTTGGTCACCTGAGTTTGAAATAAAGAAGCAGACAGAATTCAGGGTAACTAACTGCTGCTAGATTAAATGAAACGTCTTATACTGGGGAATACTGTTAAATTTACAAATTCTCTTTAGAGGGAGACATTTAATATTTCTATTTTATAGATTTAGTTCATACAGCATCATTGCAAAATTGTCTACTTCTCTTAGAACGTCAGCTAAGTTATTTTTTACAAAGTAATTTGTTCAAATTGAGGTTTTAATAAAATTGGCGTATTTGACATTTAATTAATCCTCATACATAATTATGTTACTGGATTATTTTTTTCTCACTAGATATTGGCCCAGTATATGTGAAAGTTGTTTCCAAGACATGTATTATGTATTTCAATTTATTAAGTGTTGGTTTAAGTTGTTACCAATATCAGAGACAGTTTAGTAGATGAAGTTTAGTATTTTGTGTTTATAAAAAATCAAAAAAGAAAGGAAAAATGCATACATGAGGCATTTAATTGTACATTTACCCATTAATTTACAATAGAAACTCAGATTTGTAGATGGCAAGCTGAGTATACGGAATAGGTACGTGTTATTATGGTGGTACTCAGAATTGAAAGGAGAGATTTCCATCCCCACCCCAAAAAGGACAACTTCACATCTGTGACTTAACTGGGTTGAATAGGCATTATACTAGGATGATGGTAAAAAAACTGTTTACACTGATTTTTCAGTTATTCTGAAGGTCCATGAATTTAGATAAAATAAGCATTTCCAATTAGTAAGGATTTAAGATATTTATCCCCTGTTTTTCCCATTGTGTCTCACTAAGGTATATACCCTTCCCCTGTTTTGGAATTAAATTGAAATAATACTGAATAGATTTTTATTTAAATGCCAGCAAAACTCTCTTATTTTAGTCTAAAAGTTTTATCACGTTGAGATTTAAATGAAGGAGAAATTGAAAAAGAAATAAAGATAATTGATATAAATAGCAGAGAAGAGTAGAAAACAAGAAGACTGCTTTAGGCTAATAATTAAAAGAGACAAGATAATTTGCAGCGGGTGTGGATTCAAGAATAAAGTGAAAAGAATACAGTAAATTATTCTTGATGGAAATTAAGACTGCTTTTAGTAGTAATTCTTATATTAGAGCATAAGTATGACTCTAATTAAAATAATACCCACAGTTGTCAAGTAGAAATATGCCTGTGAAATTAGCATATTAACAAGACTCATCTTTTTCCCAAAATGTACTTGTACCATTATTCTTGGAGCAGTCTAACACATTTAATAGTATTTGAATCCTATTAGAAATGGTGTATTTCATTCCAAAGTCTATTTAAAGCCTTCCTCAAGAGCACGTAGTTTCCACAAGATTAAAAAAACTTTTCTTATTCTTACTAATGTTGGTTACCTCATTTTCAAGTGCATACAGTTTACTGCCCCATGCAATGCTCTTGGTGTTTTTTCCAATTTAAAAGAAAAGGCGATGGTAGACAACTGAAGTGAAGAATGTTATGGTGGGTTGTGCTGGCAGATATGGGAGAGATGTACTTGCTGGAAGACAAGAACTAACAGTTTTAATCTCAGTATTATCTTTGTTTACTTCAGTAATAACTCACAAAATGCCTGTGAAGTCACTGTTGCTTTCTACCATTTTATAAATGAGAGAGCAGAGGCTCAGAAAGGCTGTGTGCCATTTCCAAGTTGGTGTTATTGGTACATGGCAAAAATAGCAGATATAATTTGAACAGCAAACTTGGCAAACTAAAGAAACAATTACAAGAATGTTTTGGCTTTTTCCCAGGGTATTAGATCTTGAGAGAAATATTAAATGACTAAATATTTAATCTCATGAATCACGTAAAGACACTGCATAATTAATTTGAATAAGAATTTGATATTTTTAAAATTATATTTTCCTGATTATATATGTTATAAGAGATGATTAGAATAAATATTAAAATAGACAGAAGGAAAGAAAAACTCAATATTCAAATAATCCAAAGCAAGCAGCTCTGTGTTTGATTCTGATAGATAATTGGATTTTTTAAAAAAAATTTGGCCTCTTTCATTGATTTTTTTATCCACTTATTTTCATCCATCTTTTTCTTTCCCCTCTGTGGGCTTACCATTGCAGTAGGCTCTCTTGCAGAGCTCTAGCTCTGGGCACATGTGCTCCAGAGCGCTGGCTCGCAACTGGACACACAGGCACGGCTGCTCCACGGCATATGGGATCTTCCCAGGCCAGGGATTCAACTGGTGCCCCTTGCACTGCAAGGCGGACTCTTTACCCACTGGACCATCAGGGAAGCCCCTAGTATTTGAATTTCGTTGTTGCTCAAGTCATGTCCAGCTCTTTGAGACCCTGTGGACTGCAGCACAGCAGGCTTCCCTGTTCTTCAGTATCTCCCAGAGTTTGCTCAAACTCACATTCGTTGAGTCAGTGATGCCATGCAAGCATCTCACCCTCTGTCGTCCCCTTCTCCTGCCCTCAGTCTTTCCTAGCATGAGGGTCTTTTCCAGTGAGTGTCTCTTCGCATCAGGTGACCAAAGTATTCGAGCTTTAGCTTCAACATCAGTCCTTCCAATGTATATTCAAGGTTGATTTCCTTTAGGATTGACTGGCTTGAACTCGTTGAAGTCCAGGGCACTCTGAAGAGTTTTCTTCAGCACAGTTTCAAAGCATCAATTCTTTGCTGCTCAGCTGTTTTTTATGGTCCATCTCTCACATCCATACATGACACTGAAAAAACCACAGCTTTGACTATATGGACCTTTGTTGGCAAAGTGATGTCTCTGCTTTTTAATATGCTGTCATAGGGTTGTCATAGCTTTTCTTCCAAGGAGCAAACTTAGCCAATCCATGTTAAGTAAATATACATTAAAATGCTATATTACCTTAGCCTCAGAGACGTATTCACATTAAAACTAAAAAAAAATACAAAAAAAAATATTTCATTTGCATTTCTTTGATCACTAGGGGCACTGTTCTGTTTCTGTTCATCTTTTGAATTATCTGAAGTATTTTTTTTGTTTATGTTTGAAAACTCACAATTTGAAAAGTGTAGTTGGTTAGATGCTTGGAATTCAACCTACACGTGCAATTTTTTTCGAAGTGATTGATAGGTTAATTTTTTTTTAATTGGTATGTTGTCGATTCACACTGTTGTGTTAGTTTCAGATTCACATCAAAGTGAATCAGTTACACATATACGTATGTCCATTCTTTTAAAAATTCTTTTCCCATATAGGCCATTACAGAGTACTGAGTAGAGTTCTCTCTGCTCTGCAGAGGTCTGTATTAGTTATCTGTTTTGTATATAGTCATCTGTATGTGTCAATTCCAGTCTCCCAATTTATCCCTCCCTCTCTTACTTCCTGGTAACCATAATGTTTTCTGTATCTGTAACTGTATTTCTGTTTTGTAGATAAGTTCATCTGTATTCCTTTTTTAGACTCTTCATATAAATGATCATATGATACTTGTCTTTCTCTGTCTGACTTGACTCAGTATGACAATCTCTAGGTTCTTCCATGTTGTTGCAAATGGCATGATTTTTATTCTTTTTTTATGGCTGAGTGGTATTGCTTTGTATATATGTACCATATCTTCTTTTCCATACCTCGATAGACATTTAAGTATTCGAGCTTTAGCTTCAACATCAGTCCTTCCAATGTATATTCAAGGTTGATTTCCTTTAGGATTGACTGGCTTGAACTCGTTGAAGTCCAGGGCACTCTGAAGAGTTTTCTTCAGCACAGTTTCAAAGCATCAATTCTTTGCTGCTCAGCTGTTTTTTATGGTCCATCTCTCACATCCATACATGACACTGAAAAAACCACAGCTTTGACTATATGGACCTTTGTTGGCAAAGTGATGTCTCTGCTTTTTAATATGCTGTCATAGGGTTGTCATAGCTTTTCTTCCAAGGAGCAAACTTAGCCAATCCATGTTAAGTAAATATACATTAAAATGCTATATTACCTTAGCCTCAGAGACGTATTCACATTAAAAATAAAAAAAAATACAAAAAAAAATATTTCATTTGCATTTCTTTGATCACTAGGGGCACTGTTCTGTTTCTGTTCATCTTTTGAATTATCTGAAGTATTTTTTTTGTTTATGTTTGAAAACTCACAATTTGAAAAGTGTAGTTGGTTAGATGCTTGGAATTCAACCTACACGTGCAATTTTTTTCGAAGTGATTGATAGGTTAATTTTTTTTTAATTGGTATGTTGTCGATTCACACTGTTGTGTTAGTTTCAGATTCACATCAAAGTGAATCAGTTACACATATACGTATGTCCATTCTTTTAAAAATTCTTTTCCCATATAGGCCATTACAGAGTACTGAGTAGAGTTCTCTCTGCTCTGCAGAGGTCTGTATTAGTTATCTGTTTTGTATATAGTCATCTGTATGTGTCAATTCCAGTCTCCCAATTTATCCCTCCCTCTCTTACTTCCTGGTAACCATAATGTTTTCTGTATCTGTAACTGTATTTCTGTTTTGTAGATAAGTTCATCTGTATTCCTTTTTTAGACTCTTCATATAAATGATCATATGATACTTGTCTTTCTCTGTCTGACTTGACTCAGTATGACAATCTCTAGGTTCTTCCATGTTGTTGCAAATGGCATGATTTTTATTCTTTTTTTATGGCTGAGTGGTATTGCTTTGTATATATGTACCATATCTTCTTTTCCATACCTCTGTTGATAGACATTTAGGTTGCTTCCATGTCCTAGCTATTATAAATAGTGAGTGCTGCAGTGAACATTGGGGTGCACACATCTTTTTGAATTATGGTTTTCTCTAGATGTATGACCTGGAGTAGATTGCTGGATCATATACTAGCTCCATTTTTAGTTTTTTTTTTTTTGAAATATACAGACAGCTCATGAAGCTAAATATAAACAAAAAAAATCCAATCAAAAAGTAGGCAGTATGGGCTTCCCCTGGTGGTCCAGTGGGTAAGCACACCGCCTTGCAGTGCAAGGGGCGCCGGTTCAGTCCCTGGCCTGGGAAGATCCCATGTGCCGCGGAGCGGCTGGACCCATGTGTCCAATCACCAAGCTGGAGCTGTGACGTGCGTGTGCCCAGAGCTGGTGCTCTGCGACAACAGAGGCCACCGCGATGGGAGGCCCACATGGGCCAAAGAATAAAGATGGATGAAAACAGAGAAATGAAAGACCAATAGAAGTGGCCCGCCCATCCCCCTCCCTCCCCACCCCACCACCCAAAAGATAAATAAATAAAACTTATAAAAAAAAAAAAAAAGTAGGCAGTAGGTATAGACATTTCTGCAAAGAAGATAAACAGGTGGTCAACAAACAAATGGAAAGATGCGCAGTATCACTAACTACTGGAGAAATGCAAATCAAAACTTATAATGAGGTATCACCCCCACAGTGTCAGAAATGGCCATCATTAAAAACAAATCTACAAACAATAAATGCTGGAGAGGTTATGGAGAAAAGGAAACCTTCCTACAGTGTTGGTGGGAATGTAAACTGGTCTAGCCACCTAGGAGAAGACCTCAGAGATTCCTTAAATACTGCAAGTACAGTTGAGGTCACCAGCTTCTTAGATGTGACCACTTCTGAGGCAATGCTCAGTGGTCTTCTTTTCCCTTATGTAATACAATTAAATTGTCAGTATTTGTCTATTATGTGTCTTGCTCCATGTTTACTCTGAGAGTTTAAAGGTAAATAAGTGTGTCTGCCGATGACATGTATTTTTTTTATTACTTGTTTTTATTTTGCTTTTACAGTTTTGTTGTTTACAGATATGTATAATCCCAAATCAGTCGTAGGTACACCCCTGACCCCTCCCTCCTGTGCCCCACTCCTAGGCCCCCCATCACACCCCTCCAGGCCCCCCATCACACCGCTCCAGGCCATCACACAGCTCCCACGTAAGATCTCTTAGTCCTACAGCACATTGACAATGGTTATCTCTTTTACACATGATAGTAAAGGTTTCCATGTCACTCTTTCCATACCTCTCACCCACTCTTCTCTCCCCACAATGTCCATAAGTCTGTTCTCTATGTCTGCCTCTCCATCGCTGCTCTGTGTGTGTATTTGTCAGTACCCTCTTACTAGATTCCATATATATGTGTTAGTATACTGCATTTGTCCTTCTCTTTTTGATTTAATTCACTTTGTATAATAGGTTTTTGATTCCTCCGCCTCATTAGGAGTGATTCTTTTGCATTTCTTTTTATGACTGAGAAATGTTCCATTGTATATATGTACCATAGCCTCTTTATCCATTCATCTGTTGATGAGCACCTAGGTTGCTTCCATGTTCTAGCTCTTGTATAGAGTGCTGCAGTGAACATTGGGGTTACAGGTAGGTGTCTCTTTCAATTTTTATTTCATCAGGGCATAAGCCTTATAAGGGGATTGCGGCCTCATATGGTGCTTCTATTCTTAGTTTTTTAAGGAATCTCCATACTGTTCCATAGTGGTTATATCAATCTACATTCCCACCAACAATACAAGAGTGTTCTCTTTTTTCTGCACCCTCTCCAGCATTTATTATCTGCAGATTTTTCAATGATGGGCATTCTGACGGGTGTGAGGTGGTATCTCATTGTAGTTTGGATTTGCATTTCTCTAATTATAAGCAAGGTTGAACATCTTTTCATGTGTTTTTTGGCCATCTGTATGTCTTCTTTGGAGAGATGTCTCTTTAGATCTTTTCCCATTTTTTGATTGGGTTGTTGGTTTTTTGTGTTGAGTCGTCTGAGCTGCTTGTATATTTTGGAAATTAATTCTTTGTTGTTTCATTTCCTTTTATTTTCTCCCATTCTGTGGGTTGTCTGTTCACCTTGTTTGTAGTTTCTTTTGCTGTGCAAAAGCTTCTAAGTTTCATTAGGTCCCACGTGTTTATTTTTGTTTCTGTTTCTGTTACTCAAGAGGGCGGATCATTGATGACATATATTTTAAAGCTGCAGGAGGACACAGGTTCTTAAAGAGACAACTGTCATTGTGTCTGTATAAAGCCTCTGAAGGCAGGTGTGAAACAGTTAATCAGAGGATTCTCAGAGACCCTTTCATTTTTTTTTTTTCTTCCATTAATGCTGTCAGTAAAGAATATTGAAAGAAAACATGCAACATAAAAGAGTTCTGACTTCTCAGTCAGTGATACATTTTTATATGATGTTTAGTATAGGCAAACAAATCATTTTGGTCCCACAGGAGGACATTTGAAACAAATGCCGGATACTGTCGTTTACTAGATTCCATATATATGTGTTAGTATACTGCATTTGTCCTTCTCTTTTGATTTAATTCACTTTGTATAATAGGTTTTGATTCCTCCGCCTCATTAGGAGTGATTCTTTTGCATTTCTTTTTATGACTGAGAAATGTTCCATTGTATATATGTACCATAGCCTCTTTATCCATTCATCTGTTGATGAGCACCTAGGTTGCTTCCATGTTCTAGCTCTTGTATAGAGTGCTGCAGTGAACATTGGGGTTACAGGTAGGTGTCTCTTTCAATTTTTATTTCATCAGGGCATAAGCCTTATAAGGGGATTGCGGCCTCATATGGTGCTTCTATTCTTAGTTTTTTAAGGAATCTCCATACTGTTCCATAGTGGTTATATCAATCTACATTCCCACCAACAATACAAGAGTGTTCTCTTTTTTCTGCACCCTCTCCAGCATTTATTATCTGCAGATTTTTCAATGATGGGCATTCTGTCGTGTGTGAGGTGGTATCTCATTGTAGTTTGGATTTGCATTTCTCTAATTATAAGCAAGGTTGAACATCTTTTCATGTGTTTTTTGGCCATCTGTATGTCTTCTTTGGAGAGATGTCTCTTTAGATCTTTTCCCATTTTTTGATTGGGTTGTTGGTTTTTTGTGTTGAGTCGTCTGAGCTGCTTGTATATTTTGGAAATTAATTCTTTGTTGTTTCATTTCCTTTTATTTTCTCCCATTCTGTGGGTTGTCTGTTCACCTTGTTTGTAGTTTCTTTTGCTGTGCAAAAGCTTCTAAGTTTCATTAGGTCCCACGTGTTTATTTTTGTTTCTGTTTCTGTTACTCAAGAGGGCGGATCATTGATGACATATATTTTAAAGCTGCAGGAGGACACAGGTTCTTAAAGAGACAACTGTCATTGTGTCTGTATAAAGCCTCTGAAGGCAGGTGTGAAACAGTTAATCAGAGGATTCTCAGAGACCCTTTCATTTTTTTTTTTTTCTTCCATTAATGCTGTCAGTAAAGAATATTGAAAGAAAACATGCAACATAAAAGAGTTCTGACTTCTCAGTCAGTGATACATTTTTATATGATGTTTAGTATAGGCAAACAAATCATTTTGGTCCACAGGAGACATTTAAAAAAATGCACAAGAGTCATACTTTTGTGCTTGTTCAAATTTGTGCAGTTACCAGTGAAGACAGAAGTCGCCGGGGATATTTATCTTATAATTAAAACAATCATTTCTTTAGCTTAAGTCTGAACTTCCAACTGCAGACAGACAGAAAGAATCTGTGATTGACCTATGATCTCTCAAGCTAGGAAAGCAGTGATTCCTCACTCAGCAGACGTGCTTTAGAGCAAGGATCCATCTAGCCCAGGATGCAAATAAAGGTCAGTGATAACAGAGATGAGAATGATGGTGGAAGACGAACAGTTAGAATGAACTCTTACAAATAGATATTTTAAATAAATTGTTCTTGCTAAGGAATAAATGGTTGTTAATGTCAAAATAGTATTTTACATACTTTCTCTCTGGTGCACATGTGTGTGTGTGTGTGTATATATATATATGTATATATATATATATACACACACTCACGCACATATATGTGAAATGAGCATTAGAAAACATTAGAAAAGTTCATTAGAAATAGAATATCAGTGTTAAGGGACTGTTACAGTAAAATTCCTAGACTAGGTAGACACTAAGACACTTGCTCTTAAAATGTCTGAAGACATTTGCTGGATCCACAGTGTGCATACAAGGCTCATTTCTTCCATTTTATTTATTTCTTTTAAAATACTGATAAACATATATAACATATATGGTAACATATATTGATAAACATATATAACATAGAACTTATTTTAACCATTTAAGGATGTGTGTGTGAGCTCAGTGGTGTTATTCTTTCTTGACTGTGTCAGTTTGACATACTTTAAAAAGACTGAAATAAATTGTTATAAGAACGTATATAGAGAGCTATTATTTCTGCTTAAGGATATCAGGGAAAGCTACTGAGATGATACGACATTGAATTGGGCTTTAAGAATAAGTAGGAGTTTTCCAGACAGACAAGGCAGGAAGAAATGACATTCCAAATAGTTGGAAGAGCATGAACAGTGGCAAAGTCATAAAAATGCATGACACATATTTTCAAGGGCAGCAAGTAATTGGTCTGAGCAGGCAAGAGCTTAAACTGTTATTGGATTAACAGGAAAAAAAGATTTTACCTTAATCGTTTATTTTTGAGTCTCTATCCTGTTAGATAAGAGATGTGGGGCCTATTTCTTGCTTTATGTTTAGAATCTCTCCTGAACTCAATATCTACACAGACACGATGAGAAGAGTCATACTATATCAGTGGTTGGCAGACATTTTCTGCAAAGATCCAGGAAAGAAATATTTTTAGCTCTGTGCTCCACACAGGTTTGTCTTTGTTGCTGCTCCTATATTCAGTCTTTATGATGCCAAAGGAACGATAGATAATCTGCAAACAAATGGACAAGGCTGAATTTTACCTGCAGTCTGCACATGGTCAGTCCTGGATTAAATAATCTCTAAAATGCCCTTCTGCATTAACATTAAATGGATCTGTTTTCTTATCTCTATTTTCCAAGCTCCATTGTTTCAGATAAAAGAACAGATCCATTAAATGTTAATGTGTGTTTTCAGATCAGGGCGTTTTGGATCAAGGGTGCAATTGACTATCATTCCTCACTTGCCGCAGACAATTGATGTGGACTCACCTTTCTACCAGGAAAGATCTAAATCCCAAACTCTCAGCTGAACGATCTGAATGCCAAACTCTCAGCAAGAGGACAGAAACAAGAGTCATGTAGTAGCTAAAGTAAATGCTTATGTGGAGGAATAAAGTAAAGCAGAACAGGCCACCCAAAATACGCCTTTGGCATATTGGTTATTTTGAATTAAAGTTACTTAAATAGCCTGTGCAAGAAAGATGCTCTGACCTTCTTTGTCCCCCTTGAAAGCGAAAAACAAATTTCCCATGTGAAAGACACTTTGCTTGTACCAGGAGAGTGGAGGTGTCCTTACCACCAGAGTTGGGGAATTCAGTTGCCAAGAACGCTAAAAAAGTCGTGTTACATCTTCACTAGTTCACTATCCCTAGCCGAGACCTCTTTGTCTTGTCAGTTCTTCACAAATTTGTTGTTTCCTTGTCTGAAAAGCATAAAAACAGCCTGCTCTGAGTCTCATGTTTTACATGGGGCTCCTAGACATAGGAAATTAAATTTTTCTCCTATTAATCTGTCTTTTGTCAATTACTGGGTTAGCCAAAGAACCTGGAAGGGAAAAATGGGAAAAGTTTTCTGCCCCTAGAGGAATATGACTGATCCTTTTCTAGGAAAGTCTCGATAATGTATAAGTTAGCAATTATTTAGCCTTCATTATAGCTATAGGGTTTATTTTAATGGTAGATATGTTTTCAATTATTTCGGTCTTGTATAGATCAGAAGCAAGGGAATGCAACTCTTTGATGTACTATTCCATTTAGTGGCTTTATTAAGCCAAACTTAAACATGTGTTTGAGTAGCACACACCTAATGAGATTTATCAAGGAAACGTAAGATTATTAATTTTTCCAGTCCAGTATAACCTAAAGTAGCCCTGGAGGTGGAAAAAAAGACAACAAACCCAGTTCTTATCCTAATAATCCTATGCTGGCAGAAACTCATTAAAATAGTTCTGCATTAACATTAAATGGATCTGTTTTCTTATCTCTATTTTCCAAGCTCCATTGTTTCAGATAAAAGAACAGATCCATTAAATGATAATGTGTGTTGTCAGATCAGGGCGTTTTGGATCAAGGGTGCAATTGACTATCATTCCTCACTTGCCGCAGACAATTGATGTGGACTCACCTTTCTACCAGGAAAGATCTAAATCCCAAACTCTCAGCTGAACGATCTGAATGCCAAACTCTCAGCAAGAGGACAGAAACAAGAGTCATGTAGTAGCTAAAGTAAATGCTTATGTGGAGGAATAAAGTAAAGCAGAACAGGCCACCCAAAATACGCCTTTGGCATATTGGTTATTTTGAATTAAAGTTACTTAAATAGCCTGT
The DNA here is from genome assembly GCA_022376925.1 of Tragulus kanchil. NCBI lineage: Eukaryota > Metazoa > Chordata > Mammalia > Artiodactyla > Tragulidae > Tragulus > Tragulus kanchil. Next base: position 34,498,054 of record JAIOJX010000028.1, on the reverse strand, counting down.
GCAAGAAAGATGCTCTGACCTTCTTTGTCCCCCTTGAAAGCGAAAAACAAATTTCCCATGTGAAAGACACTTTGCTTGTACCAGGAGAGTGGAGGTGTCCTTACCACCAGAGTTGGGGAATTCAGTTGCCAAGAACGCTAAAAAAGTCGTGTTACATCTTCACTAGTTCACTATCCCTAGCCGAGACCTCTTTGTCTTGTCAGTTCTTCACAAATTTGTTGTTTCCTTGTCTGAAAAGCATAAAAACAGCCTGCTCTGAGTCTCATGTTTTACATGGGGCTCCTAGACATAGGAAATTAAATTTTTCTCCTGTTAATCTGTCTTTTGTCAATTACTGGGTTAGCCAAAGAACCTGGAAGGGAAAAATGGGAAAAGTTTTCTGCCCCTAGAGGAATATGACTGATCCTTTTCTAGGAAAGTCTCGATAATGTATAAGTTAGCAATTATTTAGCCTTCATTATAGCTATAGGGTTTATTTTAATGGTAGATATGTTTTCAATTATTTCGGTCTTGTATAGATCAGAAGCAAGGGAATGCAACTCTTTGATGTACTATTCCATTTAGTGGCTTTATTAAGCCAAACTTAAACATGTGTTTGAGTAGCACACACCTAATGAGATTTATCAAGGAAACGTAAGATTATTAATTTTTCCAGTCCAGTATAACCTAAAGTAGCCCTGGAGGTGGAAAAAAAGACAACAAACCCAGTTCTTATCCTAATAATCCTATGCTGGCAGAAACTCATTAAAATAGTTCTGCTTTAATAATGTTTTGGGGTCTTTCTATAGAGTGAACACATATTGAAGAGTTGCATGGAAGCAATTGAGGGAGAGGGTGGGAGGAAACTTCTAGATTGATGGAAAACTTTGACGTATCAGTGACTGGTATCCAAACAAAGAAAATATCATTTTAAGAACCAGTTTCTTCAGCTTCTGAGTGTCGATGATGAGATACATGGGTCTCAGTTGGCCTCATAAGAGTGTTTTTTGGCACTTTTTTTTTTTTTTTTGGCCATATCCATTAGTCTTTCATTTATTTATCTTTGTTCTTTGGCATGTGTGGGCCTTCCATCACAGTGGCCCCTCTTGCTGCAGAGCACTGGCTCTGGGCACATGCGCTCCAGAGCTCCAGCTCGGTAGTTGGACACACCATACCAGCCGCTCTGTGGCACATGGGATCTTCCCAGGCCAGGGATTGAACTGGCACCCCTTGCACTGAAAGGCGGTGTCCTTACCCACTGGACCATCAGGGAAGCCCTCATAAGAGTGCTGTAAAGAATGACACAAGACAATTTGAAAACAGACAAAATACTTTTTTGCATTGTTTTGTGAAAATAAAAATTCATTGTTTAAAGACAAGTTCAAGGTCAGAACTGAGTATAAGGATGTACTAGCAGGTCGACATAAAGAACTACAGTTTGGCTGTTTCTCCTATCAGAAGGGGAGTTTAAATTGGGCACATGGCCTCCCGACTAGAGACCACATTATTCTCTGTCCCTTGCATGCCAAATGTATCACTCTGTGAAGGAGTACTGTGCACCAAGTTAGCCTTCATTATAGCTATAGGGTTTATTTTAATGGTAGATATGTTTTCAATTATTTCGGTCTTGTATAGATCAGAAGCAAGGGAATGCAACTCTTTGATGTACTATTCCATTTAGTGGCTTTATTAAGCCAAACTTAAACATGTGTTTGAGTAGCACACACCTAATGAGATTTATCAAGGAAACGTAAGATTATTAATTTTTCCAGTCCAGTATAACCTAAAGTAGCCCTGGAGGTGGAAAAAAAGACAACAAACCCAGTTCTTATCCTAATAATCCTATGCTGGCAGAAACTCATTAAAATAGTTCTGCTTTAATAATGTTTTGGGGTCTTTCTATAGAGTGAACACATATTGAAGAGTTGCATGGAAGCAATTGAGGGAGAGGGTGGGAGGAAACTTCTAGATTGATGGAAAACTTTGACGTATCAGTGACTGGTATCCAAACAAAGAAAATATCATTTTAAGAACCAGTTTCTTCAGCTTCTGAGTGTCGATGATGAGATACATGGGTCTCAGTTGGCCTCATAAGAGTGTTTTTTGGCACTTTTTTTTTTTTTTTTGGCCATATCCATTAGTCTTTCATTTATTTATCTTTGTTCTTTGGCATGTGTGGGCCTTCCATCACAGTGGCCCCTCTTGCTGCAGAGCACTGGCTCTGGGCACATGCGCTCCAGAGCTCCAGCTCGGTAGTTGGACACACCATACCAGCCGCTCTGTGGCACATGGGATCTTCCCAGGCCAGGGATTGAACTGGCACCCCTTGCACTGAAAGGCGGTGTCCTTACCCACTGGACCATCAGGGAAGCCCTCATAAGAGTGCTGTAAAGAATGACACAAGACAATTTGAAAACAGACAAAATACTTTTTTGCATTGTTTTGTGAAAATAAAAATTCATTGTTTAAAGACAAGTTCAAGGTCAGAACTGAGTATAAGGATGTACTAGCAGGTCGACATAAAGAACTACAGTTTGGCTGTTTCTCCTATCAGAAGGGGAGTTTAAATTGGGCACATGGCCTCCCGACTAGAGACCACATTATTCTCTGTCCCTTGCAGCCATGTTCACTCTGTGAATAAATACAAGTAACTCTGCCATATCCACTCTTCCTGCCAGTTGGCAACACTGCTGGCCAGTAAGCTTAGCTTGAGCTTGTTTAAGTTGGCGATGCTGCCCCTGGCAGCTTGGGTCCCTCGATGACTTCACAGGATGGGGCTGCTCTATCTTCCTGAACTCATTAGACCAAAAGGCAGTGGGCTTGTCAGGCTTCACGGGCCATTCAGCCTCTGTCACTTCTACATAGACAGTACATAAACGCAGGAGCACGATTGTGTTTAATAAAACTTCGTGAACTCTGATTTGAATTTCATATAATTCTCAGGTATCACGAGGTACCAGCCTTCTCTTGATTTTGTTCCTATACTTAAAAAATGTAAAACTCATTGTTAGCTTGCAGATCATACAAAAACAGGCTGTGGGCCAGAGTTGGCCTGTGGGCTCTAATTTACCAGAGTCTGGACTAGGCACTTTTAGGAGAAAGAAATAAACTTAATTTTTTTTTTTTTTACAAAAATTCTTTTTTTAAACTTCATTTTTTAAAGGTCATTCTGTGTTAAACCTCTTGGAAAGACTTTACCTTATCTCTGTTTTTCTGGTGACTAAGATGATAAAGAATCTGCCTACAATGCAGGAGACCTTGGTTTGATTCCCTTGGTTGGAAAAATTCACTGGAGAAGAGAATGGCTACTGACTCCAATGTTCTCACCTGGAGAATCCCATGGATGGAGGTCCTTGGTGATCTATAGTCCATGGGGTCACAACGATTTGGACAACTGAGTGACTAACACTTTCATTTTCACTTAGTCTTAACTCTAGCTTTGACATGGTTACTGTGTTGCATTTCTAACCATTTGTTCAGAAGGATCTGCTCCTCTCTCCCTTTGAACTAGCCCACAGAGATAAACTGTTTTATTTCTTTTCCTTTAATACCTCCCTACTCCTTTCCTTCACAATTGGCGTGGGATGAACCTGCCAAGGCACCTTTAAGAGGGTGCTACACTTCCAAGTGTCTTTACATCAACTGCAATGAATCAGAATGCTTCCTCCTTAAAGAAAATAAATATGATTGTTTGCTGTGTGTGCTCAGTCTAACAGTCTTATCAGACTGTTTGCCACCTCGTGGTCTGTGGCTGCTCTGTCCATGGGATTTCCCAGGCAAGAATAGTGGGTTGGGTTACCATTTCTTTCCCCAGGGGATCTTCCCAATCCAGGGATGGAACTCAAGTCTCCTTCATTGCAGGCAGACTGTTTACTGTTGCATCAGCTGGGAAGCCCATAAGTAAGATTTCTTGTTGCTGTTATTCATTTGCTCAGTCATGTCCAACTTTTTGCGACCCCATGGACTGCAGCATGCCAGGCTTTCCTGTCCTTCACTATTTCCTAGAGTTTTCTCAAACTCATATCCATTGAATCAATGATGCCACCCAACCATCTCATCCTCTGTCACCCACTTCTCCTCCTGCCCTCAGTATCTCCCAGCATCAGGATTTTTTCCAGTGAGTTGGCTCTTTGCATCAGGTAGCCAAAGTATTGGAGCTTCAGCTTCAGCATCAGTCTTTCCAAAGAATATTCAAGGTTGATTTCCCTTAGAATTGACTGGTTTGATCTTCTGCTGTCCAAGGGACTCTCAAGAGTATTCTCTAGCACAGCAGTTATAATTCCTCACAGATGATTTGTAGACAGTTTAAATAAGTCATGACCCTCCCACAGTTCATATATCAAAGCTCTAACCTCCCGCTGGATTGTACTTGAAGGTAAAACCTCTAAGTGAAAGTGCTAATCACTCAGTTGTGTCCAGTGGACCCCATTGATTGTAGCCCACCAGGCTTCTCTGTCCATGGGATCCTCCGGGCAAGACTAGTGGAGTGGGTAGCCATTCCCTTCTGCAGGGATCTTCTGGACTCAGGGATCAAACCCAGGTAACCTTCATTCTTTACCATCTGAGCTACCACGGAAGCCCAAAACCTGTATGAAAGTATTTAAGATTAAGTGAGGTCGTGAAAATGAAGAAGAAACCTCAGAGGGCTCTTCATCTCAGTGTGTGTGCCCAGAGGAAAGTCATGTGAACTCTTGGTGAGAAAGTCCCCTTTTATGAGCTGGAAAGACAGACACTACCAAAATTAACCCTGATGATATCTTGATCTCGGACTTTCAGAATTATAAGAAAACAACTGTGTGTTGTATGTGTTGTTTAAGCCCCTCAGTCTGTAATATTAGATTATGCAGCCTGAGCAGAGGAATCCATTCATATATGAGTCATGATGCCCATATAGGGTTCTGATAATAGTCTACTGGTGACCTGTGTTATTTCCTGTACCTTTTCTCTATCTGTAAGCCCATTAGTCAAACCATGCCAATATTTCTCCATATATTCTTTCCTTAAAAGAAAAGAAAATTCATTAAGAGCACATACTTCATTGCTCAGCTGTGACTTTCAGAATAAACCTGTAAAGAAGCAGGAGAAACAATAGTCTTAATGGCCAGGCTTTCAGTTACAAAAGAAAATGGAGTTTTCTAAATCCCAAGTTTCCCTTTAAACAAGAGCCATATTCAGGAAATCTAAACACATCAATTTCTTGGTATATGTCAAGACTATGGAAGGATACAGGATTTGATGTCAGGACAGATGTCTATGACAGTGCAAAGAACATAATAGAGTTTCCTAGACTGGGAGAGAAACATGGAGTGGATGTGGTAAAGGAAACCTCAGGCAATGTTTGTTTTGTTTAAAAATAAAACTTTCTCTTTTGACTGTGCTGAGTGGCTTTTGGGATCTTAGCCCCTAACCAGGGATCGAATCAGCATGCCCTGCATCGACTGTGCGAAGTCATAACCACTGGATCACCAGGGAAGTCTCTTAATTAAGTTTAGACATTTTAGGGAGGTCAACAGAAGCTGCTGAGGCCGGAAGCCCCTTCGCTAGCACTCCTGTCCTCTGATAATCTTTACCCCTCGCACAGCTTCTAAGAGGAGGAGGGGAGTGTTTTCAAGAGTGAGAAACAGTCCAGCTACAAACTTATATTTTTAATTGTTACAGACTGAAACATGATATTTGTTTAAATATTTACTGAAGAGTCTACATTTTAAAACAGAAATGATTGAGTTACCTTTAAGTGGTGAGATTCAAGTCTTTTCAACATTGGGTAATGTGTGAACTAGAGAAAGTCCCCTTTTATGAGCTGGAAAGACAGACACTACCAAAATTAACCCTGATGATATCTTGATCTCGGACTTTCAGAATTATAAGAAAACAACTGTGTGTTGTATGTGTTGTTTAAGCCCCTCAGTCTGTAATATTAGATTATGCAGCCTGAGCAGAGGAATCCATTCATATATGAGTCATGATGCCCATATAGGGTTCTGATAATAGTCTACTGGTGACCTGTGTTATTTCCTGTACCTTTTCTCTATCTGTAAGCCCATTAGTCAAACCATGCCAATATTTCTCCATATATTCTTTCCTTAAAAGAAAAGAAAATTCATTAAGAGCACATACTTCATTGCTCAGCTGTGACTTTCAGAATAAACCTGTAAAGAAGCAGGAGAAACAATAGTCTTAATGGCCAGGCTTTCAGTTACAAAAGAAAATGGAGTTTTCTAAATCCCAAGTTTCCCTTTAAACAAGAGCCATATTCAGGAAATCTAAACACATCAATTTCTTGGTATATGTCAAGACTATGGAAGGATACAGGATTTGATGTCAGGACAGATGTCTATGACAGTGCAAAGAACATAATAGAGTTTCCTAGACTGGGAGAGAAACATGGAGTGGATGTGGTAAAGGAAACCTCAGGCAATGTTTGTTTTGTTTAAAAATAAAACTTTCTCTTTTGACTGTGCTGAGTGGCTTTTGGGATCTTAGCCCCTAACCAGGGATCGAATCAGCATGCCCTGCATCGACTGTGCGAAGTCATAACCACTGGATCACCAGGGAAGTCTCTTAATTAAGTTTAGACATTTTAGGGAGGTCAACAGAAGCTGCTGAGGCCGGAAGCCCCTTCGCTAGCACTCCTGTCCTCTGATAATCTTTACCCCTCGCACAGCTTCTAAGAGGAGGAGGGGAGTGTTTTCAAGAGTGAGAAACAGTCCAGCTACAAACTTATATTTTTAATTGTTACAGACTGAAACATGATATTTGTTTAAATATTTACTGAAGAGTCTACATTTTAAAACAGAAATGATTGAGTTACCTTTAAGTGGTGAGATTCAAGTCTTTTCAACATTAGCAGAAGCTAAATGGTGTGAAACTAGAGCAAGTTGACTTCAGTTATGAAAAAATTAAAATTTTATGTCTGCACAACTAAATTTTGCCAATAACTTTGGTCTAGCTGCAGTTATTGGCTAATATCTATTAAGTGAACAAAGTATTGTAGACACTTGCTTAAACTACATCATAAACACTCCTGGTAAATTTGTAAATAAGTATGATTCGTTTTGTGACTCGGATATGCTGCACATTTCTGAAATTCTTTATAGATCATAAGCCACATTGTATTCTGTGAATTTGCTCTGTTGAACAAGTATTTCTATACTATAGTCATTATAAGTTGGTGATACGCACATCCTGTTGAGCAAGATATTTGGTCAACTATAATATCTTTTCCAACAACTACAGTAATGAATCTAGTGAAACATATTGAGTCTTTTCTCACATTGGTATTCAGTTTAAGAAGCTGGCTGATAAATTTTGATCATGCTACTCTTTTGTTCTAACACCTTCAATTGGCTGTCACTATCAGTTTGATGAACCTGTTGCCAATGCATACTTGACTCACTATGACGTATCTCCAAGAACATTCTTGCTGTATGCTGTTATTGTAATATTATCCCAAAGGGGTTTATATTTAACTCTTCCACAGTCTTCTTATATCTCCTGATTTGCTGACATTGCTCTTACTTTCTCTCTGGAATACCTCCCCCCACCTTTCTCAGTCTCTCTCTCATTTTCTCCTGTCTCTCCATTACCATTTTTTAAATACCTATTTATTTGGCTGCACCAGATCTTAGTTGTGGCACGTGGAATCTTTAGTTGCAGCATATGAACTCTTGGCTGCACCATGTAGAGTCTAGCTACTCGATCAGGGATCAGACCAGAGCCTGCTGCACTGGAATTGTGGAGTCTTAACCACTGGACCACATAGGAAGTCTCTTTCCTTTACTATGTATTTCATCAGTTCCCAGTGTATCCTCTTTATCAAATGTCCTCTTTATATCCCACAGGTTCGTTTTAGACCACTCCTGAGGTCTGTCCTGTTCTGTTTTTATCTATTGTGCTGCCGTCTTGTCTGCACCCCATATGGTAGATTCCTTGTATGTAATTATTATTTAATTTGCTTTAATCATCTGTTTGCCTTATATTACTATTTTGAGCATAATCTGTGATCAGTCAGAACATTTTTTTGAAGTAACAGTGACCCTTAAGGTACTGCCCTGCCTTCAGTTTTGAAAAATCTGTATTTGTTTCATGAAAGAATGCTTTAGGAGAATAAAAAAGACATGCATGAATTTGTGTTTGATTAACCACATGTCATTCTTTGTTTTCAAATTTATTCCTAGGTCGGAAAAAAAGGTGCAGCAGAGAAGTTTAAGGACTCTGTATGGCCACCCAAGGACACAGAAAAAGAGGGAAAGTGATTAAAGGGAAAACTTTTAGGGACAGAATAGATCTAGGCAGGGAGGAGTTGCCGCTGATGGCTAAGGCCGTGAGAACAGATTGTGACTAGGAGGGAGTGCTTGTAGTCAAAAAAGGGCCTCTCAATATGAGTCTTTACTTTATTTTGATCTTTTGACTACTCTTTTGTTCTAACACCTTCAATTGGCTGTCACTATCAGTTTGATGAACCTGTTGCCAATGCATACTTGACTCACTATGACGTATCTCCAAGAACATTCTTGCTGTATGCTGTTATTGTAATATTATCCCAAAGGGGTTTATATTTAACTCTTCCACAGTCTTCTTATATCTCCTGATTTGCTGACATTGCTCTTACTTTCTCTCTGGAATACCTCCCCCCACCTTTCTCAGTCTCTCTCTCATTTTCTCCTGTCTCTCCATTACCATTTTTTAAATACCTATTTATTTGGCTGCACCAGATCTTAGTTGTGGCACGTGGAATCTTTAGTTGCAGCATATGAACTCTTGGCTGCACCATGTAGAGTCTAGCTACTCGATCAGGGATCAGACCAGAGCCTGCTGCACTGGAATTGTGGAGTCTTAACCACTGGACCACATAGGAAGTCTCTTTCCTTTACTATGTATTTCATCAGTTCCCAGTGTATCCTCTTTATCAAATGTCCTCTTTATATCCCACAGGTTCGTTTTAGACCACTCCTGAGGTCTGTCCTGTTCTGTTTTTATCTATTGTGCTGCCGTCTTGTCTGCACCCCATATGGTAGATTCCTTGTATGTAATTATTATTTAATTTGCTTTAATCATCTGTTTGCCTTATATTACTATTTTGAGCATAATCTGTGATCAGTCAGAACATTTTTTTGAAGTAACAGTGACCCTTAAGGTACTGCCCTGCCTTCAGTTTTGAAAAATCTGTATTTGTTTCATGAAAGAATGCTTTAGGAGAATAAAAAAGACATGCATGAATTTGTGTTTGATTAACCACATGTCATTCTTTGTTTTCAAATTTATTCCTAGGTCGGAAAAAAAGGTGCAGCAGAGAAGTTTAAGGACTCTGTATGGCCACCCAAGGACACAGAAAAAGAGGGAAAGTGATTAAAGGGAAAACTTTTAGGGACAGAATAGATCTAGGCAGGGAGGAGTTGCCGCTGATGGCTAAGGCCGTGAGAACAGATTGTGACTAGGAGGGAGTGCTTGTAGTCAGGAAAATGAGGGAGGACAGAATTTAGACTATCGACCTCTCAAGGCCACAGCCCACAGGGAAATGAAGGGAGGGAAGCAAAGGATACTCATATCCTGAAGATACAGTGCGGAAATACAGTAGAAGGAGCTAAATAGATTCAGTTAGCTTCCTTGATGATGGAAGTTGCCATTGAGTCCTGCGATGTGCTGGACATGTGGTGGGAACAGTTTAGGTATCCTAAACACATGCTGTAGCTACCAGGGTGCTGTTGTGTAGAATTCTGCCCAAGTAGGCTAGTTGTCAGGTTTATATATGCCTACAGTGGTTTCTCATTTCTTTACCCTTAGGAGAGCTAGTTGATGAGTAAATTGGTACAGGAAAGGAACACTATTTTTATACCATATCCCAAGAAATAACCCAAGATACTGAACTGAAGTGAGTACCGTAGACATGAAACAGGCCACTCAGAAGTCAAGAAGTCAAGATGCCTAGTGATGCTTCTACTGAGGGCCATTTCTTGTGCTAGATGAAGGCTGGGATTTTAGAGTATTCTCATAATTAGGACAGTTATCAAGCATAGAATCCAGCCTCCTCAAAAGGAATTCTTCACGTGGGAACCAAAAGTCTGTCAGTGGAGAGAGCCATCCAGAGAAATGCCCATTTTCTCTTTTTTTCTCTCTCTGGAGATGAATTCTTTCTCCTCACATCCCCAACTGCTTGTTTTCTCTTGGGCAAGTGAGGATTGCCTCTCAAATAGGCTCTTCCAAGTAATTCCATACTTACTTTGAGAGTGGATTAGGGACTTCTCTGAGGATTCTGTGGCTAAGACTCCATGCTTCCAATGCAGGGGGCCTGGGTTTGATCCCTAGTCAGGGAACTAGATCCCACATGCTGCAACTAAGACCCAGCACAGTCAAAATAAAATCAGTATTTTTTAGAAGTCGTAACTGGAAAAGAAACCTTGAGATGTGAAATACTTATTTTAGAAACAGTGGATTTTATCATGTATGAGGATGTAGTTTTCAAATTAAATTTGAAAAGGCAAGTTTTAAAAAATCATCTTTCAGACTGATGAGACTTAGAATATTTTCAGTGAGTATCAATAATCAGCACTTCATCTTTTCTTGAAAAATACAGTTGGGACAATTTTCTTTACTTAGAAAACATTTATTTAGGGAGTTCTCTGATGGTCCAAGTGGCTAAGACTCTGAGCTCCCAGTGCCAGGGGGCCTGGGTTTGATCCCTGGTTAGGGAGCTAGATCTCACACGCTGCAACTAAGACCCAGGGCTGCCAGGTAAATCAAAAAAAAAATACATTTACTTAGAGCAGACTGCCTTATTTCCTCTACACCTGCCTCTTTGCAACTCTGGACTTTGTTTTCGTCTAGCACTGTCCACCATCAGTCAGATCAATTATGAATCATTTCCTGTCTATGACCCAGCTTTCATGTTTCTTCTACTACTTCTACTGTTACTGTTCTTCAGCTCTACTAAGTGTTCATACTCTCTTTAACATGCATTTTATCTCAAGTACTTAGCCCTTTTCTCTAAGGAACGAATATTTCAAAACAGTACTGTGCCTGGGCAAGGAGGAATGACTATTGATGAAGAAGGTTGTAAGTTATGCATGTTTCTTTCCAGGTACTTCCTGGATAACTCTTCTCAACTCCTGCTCTAGAGTCCCTCTGTTCCCCCGTCCCCACAGGAGGCCCTTAAAAAAGGGATTTTATCAGTCAGGATGCACTAAAGAAACAACCAATAGGATTTCTGTCTGTCTGTATAGATTGAGTTTATTATAAAAAATATAGTCATGTGATTATGTAAATTAAGGCTCAGAATCTGCTCTCTCCACAGTGGAGACCCAGGAAAGCCTGTGGCATCATTCAGTCTGAGTCAGAAAACTGGAAAACCAGGGGAGACGATAATGTAACTCCCAGTCTGGGGAGAGGAGGAAAAGATGGAAGCTCGACAGTCAGGCATAGAGAGATCCTTCTCTCTCCTGCCTTTTCACTCTGCTCAGGCCCTCAGTGAATTGGGAGATGCCCACTCGCACTGGAGAGGATCATTTTCTTTACTCAGTCTACTGATTCAAATGCTGATTTCTGTCAGAAACTCTGTCACAGACATACCCAGAAATAACATCTAGCTAAGTATCTGGGCACCCTGTGATCCAATCAAGTTGCCCCATACAGTGGACCATACAGAGATGCTTCCCGGATGAATCAAGTTTAGCTACCCAGTATCTACTCCGTGCATAAGAACCCTGGCTCTGCTCTTAGTAGCAGGCCAGCTTGCCCTTTCTCCAGCTCTGTCCTCCCTCCTTTAGTGTTTTGTTGTTTAGACTCAGTCACTAGTTGCAGACTCGTGTGTACTCCCCAACTTTTGAAACTGTCACTGAAGTGCTCCCTTTTTAAAAGTGAATGGCTGTACAAAAGCTTTTAAGTTTCATGAGGTCCCATATGTTCATTTTTCTTTTCAGTTCTGCTATTTTAGTTGGTGGGTCAGAGAAGATCTTGCTTTGATTGATGTCCTTGAGGGTTTTGCCTATATTCTCCTCTAAGAGTTTGATGGTTTCTGGTCTTACATTGAGGTCTTTAATCCATTTTGATTTTAGTCATGCTCTCTTTAACATGCATTTTATCTCAAGTACTTAGCCCTTTTCTCTAAGGAACGAATATTTCAAAACAGTACTGTGCCTGGGCAAGGAGGAATGACTATTGATGAAGAAGGTTGTAAGTTATGCATGTTTCTTTCCAGGTACTTCCTGGATAACTCTTCTCAACTCCTGCTCTAGAGTCCCTCTGTTCCCCCGTCCCACAGGAGGCCCTTAAAAAAGGGATTTTATCAGTCAGGATGCACTAAAGAAACAACCAATAGGATTTCTGTCTGTCTGTATAGATTGAGTTTATTATAAAAAATATAGTCATGTGATTATGTAAATTAAGGCTCAGAATCTGCTCTCTCCACAGTGGAGACCCAGGAAAGCCTGTGGCATCATTCAGTCTGAGTCAGAAAACTGGAAAACCAGGGGAGACGATAATGTAACTCCCAGTCTGGGGAGAGGAGGAAAAGATGGAAGCTCGACAGTCAGGCATAGAGAGATCCTTCTCTCTCCTGCCTTTTCACTCTGCTCAGGCCCTCAGTGAATTGGGAGATGCCCACTCGCACTGGAGAGGATCATTTTCTTTACTCAGTCTACTGATTCAAATGCTGATTTCTGTCAGAAACTCTGTCACAGACATACCCAGAAATAACATCTAGCTAAGTATCTGGGCACCCTGTGATCCAATCAAGTTGCCCCATACAGTGGACCATACAGAGATGCTTCCCGGATGAATCAAGTTTAGCTACCCAGTATCTACTCCGTGCATAAGAACCCTGGCTCTGCTCTTAGTAGCAGGCCAGCTTGCCCTTTCTCCAGCTCTGTCCTCCCTCCTTTAGTGTTTTGTTGTTTAGACTCAGTCACTAGTTGCAGACTCGTGTGTACTCCCCAACTTTTGAAACTGTCACTGAAGTGCTCCCTTTTTAAAAGTGAATGGCTGTACAAAAGCTTTTAAGTTTCATGAGGTCCCATATGTTCATTTTTCTTTTCAGTTCTGCTATTTTAGTTGGTGGGTCAGAGAAGATCTTGCTTTGATTGATGTCCTTGAGGGTTTTGCCTATATTCTCCTCTAAGAGTTTGATGGTTTCTGGTCTTACATTGAGGTCTTTAATCCATTTTGAGTTGATCTTAGTGTATGGCGTCAGGGAATGTTCCAATTTCATTTTTTTGCATGTAGCTGTCCAATTCTCCCAGCACCACTTGTTAAAGAAAAGTTCAACAGACACCCCACAGAGTGGGAGAAAATCATAGCAAATGAAACAACAGACAAAGAATTAATCTCCAAAATCTACAAGCAACTCAGACAACTCAGCACAGGGAAAATGAGCAGCCCAATCAAAAAATGGGAAAAAGATCTAAAGAGACGCCTCTCCAAAGAGGACATACAAATGGTCCAAAAGCACATGAAACGATGCTCAACCTCGCTTATTATTAGAGAAATGCAAATTAAAACCACAATGAGATACCACCTCACACCTGTCAGAATGGCCATCATCAACAAATCGACAGACAACAAATGCTGGAGAGGGTGTGGAGAAAAGGGAACCCTCTTGCATTGCTGGTGGGAATGTCAATTAATACAACCTCTATGGAAGACAATATGGAGATTCCTTAAAAACTAAAAATAGAAGCACCCTATGACCCAGCAATCCCACTATTAGGCCTATATCCTGATGAAATCAAAACTGAAAGAGGCACCTGTACCCCAATGTTCATTGCAGCTCTCTATACAATAGCCAGAACATGGAAGCAACCTAGATGTCCATCGACAAATGAATGGATCCAGAAGCTCTGGTACATATATACAATGGAATACTACTCAGCTGTTAAAAGAAATGCAGAAGACTCAGTCCTAATGAGGTGGCTGGCTTTAGAACCTATCATAAAAAGTGAAGTAAGTCAAAAAGAGAAAGACAAGTATAGTATACTAACTCATATATATGGGATCTAGTAAGATGGTCATGATAACACATGCAGTGAACTCATGAAAAAACAGAATAGACATAAAGACATTGTGGAGACCGAACAATGGGAGGGAGTAACATGGGAACCTATACTGTCATGTGTAGAAAGGATAGCTATTGTCATTGTGCTAGGGGAATAGGAGTACCTACAACCACTTGGAGCAATGGTCTGGAGGGATGGGGGGGAGAATCTGGGTGGGGGGAGGGCCAAGGGATATGCATCTGATTGATCTGGAAACATACATGTACAAAAATAAATAAATAAATAAATAAAAAAAAATAAAAAAAAATAAAAGTGAATGGCGTGAGCTCCTGAGTTTCTGACGCTTACTTAGCACACATGCCCGGAATAAGATTCAAGTCTCTTGTAATTCAAATAACCCCAGTCTCCGTGAGAGGTGTCTCTTTGACTTAAATTTGTGGGGAGCAGGAATGGTAATAGGAAGATGCCATAGCAATGTTCCCTTGTGAATTCTTTTCAAGGAATTTTAGAATTCAGAATTTTGTCTTCTTTGTAATAATGGGCTCAGACAACTCAGCACAGGGAAGATGAGCAGCCCAATCAAAAAATGGGAAAAAGATCTAAAGAGACGCCTCTCCAAAGAGGACATACAAATGGTCCAAAAGCACATGAAACGATGCTCAACCTCGCTTATTATTAGAGAAATGCAAATTAAAACCACAATGAGATACCACCTCACACCTGTCAGAATGGCCATCATCAACAAATCGACAGACAACAAATGCTGGAGAGGGTGTGGAGAAAAGGGAACCCTCTTGCATTGCTGGTGGCAATGTAAATTAATACAACCTCTATGGAAGACAATATGGAGATTCCTTAAAAAAACTAAAAATAGAAGCACCCTATGACCCAGCAATCCCACTATTAGGCCTATATCCTGATGAAATCAAAACTGAAAGAGGCACCTGTACCCCAATGTTCATTGCAGCTCTCTATACAATAGCCAGAACATGGAAGCAACCTAGATGTCCATCGACAAATGAATGGATCCAGAAGCTCTGGTACATATATACAATGGAATACTACTCAGCTGTTAAAAGAAATGCAGAAGACTCAGTCCTAATGAGGTGGCTGGCTTTAGAACCTATCATAAAAAGTGAAGTAAGTCAAAAAGAGAAAGACAAGTATAGTATACTAACTCATATATATGGGATCTAGTAAGATGGTCATGATAACACATGCAGTGAACTCATGAAAAAACAGAATAGACATAAAGACATTGTGGAGACCGAACAATGGGAGGGAGTAACATGGGAACCTATACTGTCATGTGTAGAAAGGATAGCTATTGTCATTGTGCTAGGGGAATAGGAGTACCTACAACCACTTGGAGCAATGGTCTGGAGGGATGGGGGGGAGAATCTGGGTGGGGGGAGGGCCAAGGGATATGCATCTGATTGATCTGGAAACATACATGTACAAAAATAAATAAATAAATAAATAAAAAAAAATAAAAAAAAATAAAAGTGAATGGCGTGAGCTCCTGAGTTTCTGACGCTTACTTAGCACACATGCCCGGAATAAGATTCAAGTCTCTTGTAATTCAAATAACCCCAGTCTCCGTGAGAGGTGTCTCTTTGACTTAAATTTGTGGGGAGCAGGAATGGTAATAGGAAGATGCCATAGCAATGTTCCCTTGTGAATTCTTTTCAAGGAAATCTCCCTTTCAATGAATCTTATTTCAGAATTACTTTCTAGCCCTCTCGTATGTGGCTTAAAGGGTTAGGTGATTAAGATTGATAGAGATGTGGGGCTATTTCTTGCTGAGTTCTGCTTAGAAACTGTAGTCATTTATCATCCATATAGTCACCAGGTGAGAGGAACTCAGTCAAAACTTTGACAGAATGGGAAAGTCACATGACATTGTTTTACATATGCTTCCATGGCATTCTGATCTTAAAGTTCATTGCAGTAATCCAAGTGGTAATCATACAAGAGTGTTGACATTAGTTTGGTAGCATGTTTCTGCTGCACTGTACTATAATTCCATGAGGGTAGGGGTCACATGAGTGCTGTTTACTGTCATATCTCTAAAGTCTTATACAGTGTCTCACATGTGGCCTTTGTGAATTAATGATTGGATGAACTAATGACTAGTCCAAAATCTGTGTATATTTGTTTCTAGTCACTACTCTTAATTTCCTTGAAAAAAAAAATGATTGTATCTTGTATATAAGGACCAATTAGCTTGGCGGGCTATAGTCCATGGCGTTGCAAGGAGTTTCAGACAGGACTGAATAACTAATGCTTTCACTTTCAGCAGATGTCTTTAAGAATTTACATACAGAGGTCCTACAGCCTGCCAGTTGTTAATAATAATTCTAAAAGCCGTCTTCTTCTTTTTTTTAAACAAAGAATCTTTTTTTTTTTTAATTTTTTTTGGTGGGGGGAGCGGGTTGGGGAGGGAGAGGGGTGGGCGGGCCACTTACGTTGGTCCTTCATTTATCTATTATCATCCATCTTCGTTCCTTGGCCGGTGTGGGCCTCCCATCGCGGTGGCCTCTGTTGTCGCAGAGCGCCGGCTCTGGGCACATGCGCTCCAGAGCTCCGGCTCGGTGATTGGACACGTGGGTCCAGCCACTCTGTGGCACGTGGGATCTTCCCAGGCCAGAGATCGAACCAGCGCCCCTTGCACTGCAGAGCGGTGTCTTTACCCACTGGACCACCAGGGAAGCCCTCTAAAAGTCTTGTTACTGGTCATTTAAAAAAATTAAAAAAAAAAACAAACTTCTCCCCCATCATGCCACTTTTAAAAATTTTATATTTATTTTCATCTATCTTTTTAATTCTTTGGCATTTGTGGGCTACCCATTGCAGTGGCTTTCTCTGACTGCAGAGCACTGGCTCTGGGCACATGCGCTCCAGAGTGCTGGCTTGTAATTGGACACACTGGTCCATCTGCTCCACGGCACCTGGAATCTTCCTGGGCCAGGGATCAAACCGGTGCCCCTTGCACTACAAGGTGGGCTTCTTACCCACTGGACCACAGGGAAGCCCCTTACTGGTAATCTTTGAGGAATACATTGAATACTAATTATTCATACATTCCCTCGCTCAGCAAAAGTAATAGCCACATCTTATTCAAGCACTGGGATTTTAAAGGTGAAAAAGCAGTCGATGGCCTTCAAGTATGGACAGTGGCATGGATGAAATAGACAAATAATTACAGTAAAATGTCATCAGTTAAGACAGTTGAGTATATGTGAAGTGACATTTTTGGAATATCTGTGATGTTTCAGACTTTCTGCTCACATGTAATATCTTATTCAGTTATTTTACTACTGCCCCCCTGAGTTATGCTTTTTTATCCTCCCATTTCCAATGAGAAAACTGAGTCTCTGTGAATTTAAATCCATTGAAAAACTAATACACTGTCCAGGCTTGAGTCTTTCTGATTTCAAAGCAAACACCTTTTCTTTATGATACGTTGTGAAGAGTCACTGCCTTTAACTCTGTGTATGGAGAGCACCCTGGACTGGTGAAGGAACATAAATAAGAACTGTAATAGTAGTAATAATAATAGCCATATCTTCTGTTGATGGATCATGCCAAACACTATGCTTCATTTATCTATTATCATCCATCTTCGTTCCTTGGCCGGTGTGGGCCTCCCATCGCGGTGGCCTCTGTTGTCGCAGAGCGCCGGCTCTGGGCACATGCGCTCCAGAGCTCCGGCTCGGTGATTGGACACGTGGGTCCAGCCACTCTGTGGCACGTGGGATCTTCCCAGGCCAGAGATCGAACCAGCGCCCCTTGCACTGCAGAGCGGTGTCTTTACCCACTGGACCACCAGGGAAGCCCTCTAAAAGTCTTGTTACTGGTCATTTAAAAAAATTAAAAAAAAAAACAAACTTCTCCCCCATCATGCCACTTTTAAAAATTTTATATTTATTTTCATCTATCTTTTTAATTCTTTGGCATTTGTGGGCTACCCATTGCAGTGGCTTTCTCTGACTGCAGAGCACTGGCTCTGGGCACATGCGCTCCAGAGTGCTGGCTTGTAATTGGACACACTGGTCCATCTGCTCCACGGCACCTGGAATCTTCCTGGGCCAGGGATCAAACCGGTGCCCCTTGCACTACAAGGTGGGCTTCTTACCCACTGGACCACAGGGAAGCCCCTTACTGGTAATCTTTGAGGAATACATTGAATACTAATTATTCATACATTCCCTCGCTCAGCAAAAGTAATAGCCACATCTTATTCAAGCACTGGGATTTTAAAGGTGAAAAAGCAGTCGATGGCCTTCAAGTATGGACAGTGGCATGGATGAAATAGACAAATAATTACAGTAAAATGTCATCAGTTAAGACAGTTGAGTATATGTGAAGTGACATTTTTGGAATATCTGTGATGTTTCAGACTTTCTGCTCACATGTAATATCTTATTCAGTTATTTTACTACTGCCCCCCTGAGTTATGCTTTTTTATCCTCCCATTTCCAATGAGAAAACTGAGTCTCTGTGAATTTAAATCCATTGAAAAACTAATACACTGTCCAGGCTTGAGTCTTTCTGATTTCAAAGCAAACACCTTTTTCTTTATGATACGTTGTGAAGAGTCACTGCCTTTAACTCTGTGTATGGAGAGCACCCTGGACTGGTGAAGGAACATAAATAAGAACTGTAATAGTAGTAATAATAATAGCCATATCTTCTGTTGATGGATCATGCCAAACACTATGCTCGCTTTTTATTTTAACAAAAAATAACTTAGCCTAAAAATAACTCTTTAAGATATTGGTATTAGCGTTCTTATTTCCCATAAGAAAACATTGAGTCTCATCAAGTTTAATTAACTTGCCCAAGTCATTCATATGTAGATGTGTGTGTGTACGTTGTTTTAGTTGCTAAGTCTTGTCTGACTCTTTTGTGATATTGTGGACTGCAGCCCATCAGGCTTCTCTGTCCATGGGGTTTCCCAGGCAAGAATACTGGAGTGGATTACCATTTCCTTCTCCAGGAATCTTCCTGATCCAGGCTTGAATCTCCATCTCCTAAATTGGCAGGTGGATACTTTAACTGCTGAGCTACAAGGAAAGCCACACACACACCCCCCCACCCACCCACACACCCCCACCCACCCACACACCCCCACCCACCCACACACCCCACCCACCACACACCCCCACACACCCCACCCACCCCCACCCCCACCCCCAATATCTATATCTCTCTCTCTATATTTCTATATATGAAGATAAACTAAGGTATACTTACCAGGTCTCATGATTACAAATTTAAAAATAGTTCTTCTGGGACCCTTTTTGGCATTAACATGGGCCAGGTGAATATAACCTGATTAATGATGAGACAACAACTGCAGGATTTTAAAACCGTACTGCAAATTTATACCATAGTTTGAAAACTTTTTTTTTTTTTTCCTGGCTCATGTGGACTCCTGGTCTTTCAGTTTCCCTAAAGATATGTTTTATATCCTATACATTGTCAGGATAGCTCTGACAATATTTATCACTGATCAGCTGGTGTGGAAAAATCCAGCTGCTCCCCATTGGAAACAGAGAAACATTGGTTAGCATGAATATTATCAGCAAGGACCTCAAAGGCCCCTCATGTTCCTCTTTCTTCAACCAAAATTCATTCATCCATGGACCAATCTGCTCCTAAATTTGTAAACAGCTGTCCAGCAATAAACTCACTAAAATGAATAATATTCCCAAGCAATTGCATGCAGTTTCACAAATGTGCTCATCGTCATCCTTTGCCCAAAAGGGGGCCATGAAAATGGAGAGCACCCTGGACTGGTGAAGGAACATAAATAAGAACTGTAATAGTAGTAATAATAATAGCCATATCTTCTGTTGATGGATCATGCCAAACACTATGCTCGCTTTTTATTTTAACAAAAAATAACTTAGCCTAAAAATAACTCTTTAAGATATTGGTATTAGCGTTCTTATTTCCCATAAGAAAACATTGAGTCTCATCAAGTTTAATTAACTTGCCCAAGTCATTCATATGTAGATGTGTGTGTGTACGTTGTTTTAGTTGCTAAGTCTTGTCTGACTCTTTTGTGATATTGTGGACTGCAGCCCATCAGGCTTCTCTGTCCATGGGGTTTCCCAGGCAAGAATACTGGAGTGGATTACCATTTCCTTCTCCAGGAATCTTCCTGATCCAGGCTTGAATCTCCATCTCCTAAATTGGCAGGTGGATACTTTAACTGCTGAGCTACAAGGAAAGCCACACACACACCCCCACCCACCCACACACCAACCCACCCACACACACACCCCCACCCACCCACACACCCCACCCACCCACACACCCCCCACACCCCCACCCACCCCCACCCCCACCCCCAATATCTATATCTCTCTCTCTATTTCTATATATGAAGATAAACTAAGGTATACTTACCAGGTCTCATGATTACAAATTTAAAAATAGTTCTTCTGGGACCCTTTTTGGCATTAACATGGGCCAGGTGAATATAACCTGATTAATGATGAGACAACAACTGCAGGATTTTAAAACCGTACTGCAAATTTATACCATAGTTTGAAAACTTCTTTTTTTCCTGGCTCATGTGGACTCCTGGTCTTTCAGTTTCCCTAAAGATATGTTTTATATCCTATACATTGTCAGGATAGCTCTGACAATATTTATCACTGATCAGCTGGTGTGGAAAAATCCAGCTGCTCCCCATTGGAAACAGAGAAACATTGGTTAGCATGAATATTATCAGCAAGGACCTCAAAGGCCCCTCATGTTCCTCTTTCTTCAACCAAAATTCATTCATCCATGGACCAATCTGCTCCTAAATTTGTAAACAGCTGTCCAGCAATAAACTCACTAAAATGAATAATATTCCCAAGCAATTGCATGCAGTTTCACAAATGTGCTCATCGTCATCCTTTGCATCTCAGTGGTATTTATGGGCTGTAAAGGCAATGAAAATAGCATTTTTTCATAAATGTAAACACGGTGACTTACACTTCAAGGTTCTGATCACTCTTTGAGCTCTTAAAGCATCTATTTATCTTTCTAATTTAGAGTGTGGGTCTCTTGAGAGCATAGTCTTTATGCTTGGTGTGATGCCAGATCCATCAGTGTTAAAACAAATAATTAATCCTCATAATGAGTGCCTGTAGGGGTGGTCCTGCAAGTATTGAAGGTCACCTTGAAATCCTGGGAAAGTCTGCTTTGAAAAAATCATATGTGTATGTCAGATAACAATTGTTTATTAAGGTAAGTCACTTTAGTTGCCAGGCTTTCAGATTTCTGGTCTAGAAAGTCAGGGCTGTTAGACTATAAATTCATGAAGCTAATCCATACAGGGTCTTTCATAGTCTACAAATATGTTTACATTTCCAATACTCTTATTTTTCCAGTTTCCATTCACTTTCTGAACATTCAGGTGTGTGCTGTTCATTGGAATCTGATTAGATCTCACTGTATAACATTTTTATGCTTTCCTAGTGGTTCAGTTGGTTAAGAATCCACCTGCAGGGGCTTTCCTGGTGGTCCAGTGGGTAAAGAGTCCGCCTTGCCTTGTAAGGGTCGCGGTTTGATCATGGGCCAGGTGAATATAACCTGATTAATGATGAGACAACAACTGCAGGATTTTAAAACCGTACTGCAAATTTATACCATAGTAAAAACTTTTTATTTTATCCTCGCTCAGGTGTCCACCTGGTCTTTCAGTTTCCCTAAAGATATGTTTTATATCCTATACATTGTCAGGATAGCTCTGACAATATTTATCACTGATCAGCTGGTGTGGAAAAATCCAGCTGCTCCCCATTGGAAACAGAGAAACATTGGTTAGCATGAATATTATCAGCAAGGACCTCAAAGGCCCCTCATGTTCCTCTTTCTTCAACCAAAATTCATTCATCCATGGACCAATCTGCTCCTAAATTTGTAAACAGCTGTCCAGCAATAAACTCACTAAAATGAATAATATTCCCAAGCAATTGCATGCAGTTTCACAAATGTGCTCATCGTCATCCTTTGCATCTCAGTGGTATTTATGGGCTGTAAAGGCAATGAAAATAGCATTTTTTCATAAATGTAAACACGGTGACTTACACTTCAAGGTTCTGATCACTCTTTGAGCTCTTAAAGCATCTATTTATCTTTCTAATTTAGAGTGTGGGTCTCTTGAGAGCATAGTCTTTATGCTTGGTGTGATGCCAGATCCATCAGTGTTAAAACAAATAATTAATCCTCATAATGAGTGCCTGTAGGGGTGGTCCTGCAAGTATTGAAGGTCACCTTGAAATCCTGGGAAAGTCTGCTTTGAAAAAATCATATGTGTATGTCAGATAACAATTGTTTATTAAGGTAAGTCACTTTAGTTGCCAGGCTTTCAGATTTCTGGTCTAGAAAGTCAGGGCTGTTAGACTATAAATTCATGAAGCTAATCCATACAGGGTCTTTCATAGTCTACAAATATGTTTACATTTCCAATACTCTTATTTTTCCAGTTTCCATTCACTTTCTGAACATTCAGGTGTGTGCTGTTCATTGGAATCTGATTAGATCTCACTGTATAACATTTTTATGCTTTCCTAGTGGTTCAGTTGGTTAAGAATCCACCTGCAGGGGCTTTCCTGGTGGTCCAGTGGGTAAAGAGTCCGCCTTGCCTTGTAAGGGTCGCCGGTTTGATCCCTGGCCCAGGAAGATCCCACATGCTGCGGAGCAGCTGGACGGGTGTGTCCAATTACAAGCCAGCGCTCTGGAGCACGCGCCAGAGCCTGTGCTCTGCTACAGGAGAGGCCACTGCAATGGGACGCCCACACAGGTCAAAGAACACAGGTGGATGAAAATAAATAAATGAGAGACCAATAAAAGTGGCCAAAATTTAAAAAAAAAAAAAAAAAAGAATCCACCTGCAATGCAGGAGACCCTGATTCAATCCCTGGGTCAGGAAGATCCCCTGGAGAAGGAAATGACAACCCACTCCAGTATTCTCACCTGGAAAATCCCGTGGACAGAGGAGCCTGGAGTCCTTGGGGTTGCAAAGAGTCGGACATGACTGAAGCAACGTAGCATGCACACATGCATGTAACATTTGAGTACCTTTATCTTTCATTCTGTCACCTGAGTTGATTATATATTGGAGAACAGATATGCTTTTCATTAAATGGCATATGTGGTGGCCTGGTTTGTAGAATTGCGTGGGTTCCACATAGTTTTGTTCTTATTTTCTAACAGCATACACAGCACCATTTATGTGTGTGTGTGTGTATAGGGGACTATGGTGGAAGGACAAGGGCCTTGAGTTTCAAGTCTTGCCATCATTACTTATAAGGTACATATATGACACCTTAACTTACCAAGTTTGTTAAAGTGTAAAGTATACACAGAAATGTACTGCTGAGTGAGATGGAAGTGAGGGATATTTAACCTGTTTAAGCTCAATTCTTTTTTTGCATAATAAGGGTACTAATAATGCCTTTTAGGATTTTGTGAGAATTAATGTATGTAAACTGCTTGATAAAAAATACTCAGTAGGGCTTCCCCTGGTGGTCCAGTGGGTAAGGACACCGCCTTGCCGTGCAAGGGGCGCCGGTTCGATCCCTGGCCTGGGAAGATCCCACGTGCCGCAGAGCGGCTGGACTGATGTGTCCAATCACCGAGCCAGAGTTCTGGAGCGCATGCGCCCAGAGTCGGTGCTCTGCGACAAGAGAGGCCACTGTGATGGGAGACCCACAGGAGCCAAAGAACAAAGATGGATGAAAATAGAGAAATGAAAGACCAATAGAAGTGGCCCGCCCGCTCCACTCCTTCCCCAACCCGATCCCTGCCCAAAATAAATAAATAAATCTTTAAAAAAAAAAAAAAAAGGAAAATACTCAGTAAAGGTTAATTTCCTTTTCTCCTTTAACTTTGTGTTCTTCCCTGGTGGCTTAGATGGCAAAGAATCTGCCTGCATTGCGGATGACCCAGGTTTGATCCCTGGATCAGGAAGATCCCCTGGGAATGGCAGCCCACACCCGTATTCTTGCCTGGAGATTCTATGGATAGTGGAGCCTGACAGGCTGCAGTCCATGGGGTCGCAAAGAGTTAGACACGACTGAGTGACTGACACTTTCACACTTTCTCATTGTGGTACTCCCTTTTAATCTCTGCAAATTTTCCTATTATTTAAAGCAAACTCAAGATATTAGACCCAATTGAGTAGTTCTGTAATAGTAAATCTGAACGTGCTGAAATTAAAGTGGTTATGCCCATAGAAAACCGTTTTTGAAGAAATGTTACTGGTTCACACTTATATGCTGCAGTAAGCTTATTATTAGAATACTGCCTGAAGTCATCTTTGGAGGAAGAAATTAAATGCCTCTGTTAAAATGCACTGGTGATACAAAGTGTTGGGGAACCCATGAGGCTAAACATGTGGGGTCACCTTTCTTTTTGGAGAAATATGCAGTTGGGGGAAAAATGTTCTCAAACATCATACTTGACCTTGGGATTTCTGATATAATCCTGGTGAGAAATACTGTCAGAGTGGGCCGTCATTGCTGAAAAGGTGCCTTAGTGATAAGTAGTGTTAGTGAGTCAGAAAAGAAAGAGTAATACTGTAATAAGCCATCATCATAACAGGTCTTGTTTGTTTTCATCATTTCTTTTTGAGACAGTAGTATGGTCTGAGCCAGTGGGTTAGTTCTGGTCCTTTCCATGCATCTCTGAATATGCCCACTGTGTCTAAGGCAGTGGACTTCATGTTCCGTACCCAGGACTAGTTCAGTCTGAATGGCATGGAGAGGATGCAGAATTAAGAGGAGAATTTCTGGACCCCACCATAGAAAGCATAGCAATAGCTTTGCAATGGACAGCCTGTTCAGCCACTGTCAACATGAGAATAAAATTCTAAAGGAAGTCAGACCCTGAAGATGAGGAGGGCTCTACACAGAAAGAATATGACTGGGGACTTCCCTGGTGGTCCAGGGGTTAAGACTTTGCTTTCCAACTCAGAGGCTGTGAGTTTGATCTCTGCATGGGGAGCTAAGATCCCAATGCTTCTGGGGACAAAAAGCCAAAACATAAAACAGAAGCAATACTGTAACAAATTCAAGAAAGACTTTTATTGAAAATGGTCCACATCAAAAAAAAAAAAAATCTTGAAAGTAAACTTCACTAATTCATAATATTATTTAGCACAGCCTTGATAGGGATTTATGGTAAGCATCATCCTTTTTTAGAGCTAGACAACATAATAGAGTGGAAGGATCATAGGATCAGAAATAAAGAATATCTTGGATAAATCCTAACTCAACCACTTGCAAGATATATGTGGCCTTGTGTTAGCCCCTTGACTTTTCTGAGCATTAGTTTTCTTAGCTTTAAAATGGAATAATTCTCATTCTGTTTTACAAAAGGGTTACTTAAAATGCTTTGAACATGATAGACTATTTAAATATCAGACATCTCTCTGGATCCCTATGGATTTTTGAAAGTGAGAGCATTTTTCCTCTTTACCCTCAGATATAGGAGAAATAATAACGGAGTTTTTTGGCTTTGCTTTTTATTCAAGCATTTATTCACAATTGTTTGAGCATGTAAAGCAAAGGAAAGGTAAGGTGCTGATGAACACTTGGATGTTACTTTCTGTGTCACTGAATTTTAGAGATGATTGTTGATGATCCTAACAAAAATTGCTACCTGAACTTTCTACAAGGGAGGTTAGTAGAAAAATTTTTGAATTGAAGAGTGATAGCTTTACACAGTTGAGCTGTTTACTGCCAAACATCAAAATGAATTGACCACAGGTATTTATATGTTCCCTCCCTCCTGAATTTTCCTCCCATCTCCCTCCCCATCTCACCCCTCAAGGTTGTTACAGAGCCCCTGTTTGAATTCACTTAGTCTTAGAGCAAATTCCCATTGCTTATCTAATTTACATATGATAATATAAGTTTCCAGGTTACTCTATCCATACATTTCACCCACTTCATCCTCCCTGCAATGTCCATATGTCTGTTCTCTCTGTTTCTCCATTGCTGCTCTGCGTATAAATTCATCAGTAATCATTTTTCTAGATTCCGTATATGTGTTAGTATACAATATTTATCTTTCTCTGACTTACTTCACTCTGTATAATAGGTTCTAGATTCATCCACTTCATGAGAAATGACTCAAATGCATTTCTTTTTATGGCTGAATAATATTCCATTGTATATCTGTACCACAGCTTCTTTATCCATTCATCTGTTGATGGACATCTAGGTTGTGTCCATGTTCTAGCTATTGTAAACAGTGCTGCAGTGAACAGTGGGGTACATGTGTCTTTTTCAATTTTGGTTTCCTCAGGGTATATGCCTAGTAGCGGGATTGCTGGGTCATATGGTGGCTCTATTCTAAGTTTTTTGAGGAATCTCCACACTGTCTTCCAAAGTGGCAGTATCAGCTTAAATTTCCACCAACAGTGCAAGAGGGTTCCCTTTCTCCACACCCTCTCCAGCATTTACTGTTTGTAGACTTTTTGATGATGGTCATTCTGACTGGTGGGAGGTGATATCTCACTGTAGTTTTGATTTATATTTCTCTAATAATGAGTGATGTTGAGCATCTTTTCATGTGTGTGTTGGCCATCTGTATGTCTTCTTTGGAAAGATGTCTATTTAGGTCTTTTCCCTACTTTTTGATTGTTTTTTTTTTTTTTTTTGGTATTGACTTGTATGTGCTACTTATATATTTTGGAAATTAACCCTTTGTCAGTTGTTTGATTTGCTATTATTTTCTCCCATTCTGAGGGCTGTCTTTTCTTTTCATGTTATTTATAGTTTACTGTGCAAAAACTTTTATGTTTAATTAGGTCCCACTTGTTTATTTTGTTTTTATTTCCATTACTCTAGGAGGCAGGTCATAAAAGATCTTGCTTTGATTTATGTCATTGAGTGTTCTGCCTGTTTTTCTCTAGGAGTTTTATAGTTTCTGGTCTTACAGTTAGGTCTTTAATCCATTTTCAGTTTATCTTTGTGTATGGTGTTAGGAAGTGTTCTAATTTCATTCTTTTACGTGTAGCTGTCCAGTTTTCCCAGCACCACTTATCGAAAAGGCTGTCTTTGCCCCATTGTATCTTCTTGCCTCTTTTGTCAAAAATAAGGTACCCAGGGCTTCCCCTGGTGGTCCAGTGGGTAAGGACACCGCCTTGCAGTGCAAGGGGCGCCGGTTCGAGCCCTGGCCTGGGAAGATCCCACGTGCCGTGGAGCGGCTGGACTGATATGTCCAATCACCGAGCCGGAGCTCTGGAGCACATGAGCCCAGAGCCGGTGCTCTGCGACAACAGAAGCCACTGCGATGGGAGGCCCACAGGAGCCAAAGAACAAAGACAGATGAAAGTACAGAAATGAAAAACCAATAGAAGTGGCTCGCCTGCTCCCCTCCCTCCCCAACCCAACCCCCGCCCCAAAAATAAATAAATAAATAAATCTTTAAAAAAAATTAAAAAAAAAAAATAAGGTACCCATAAGTATGTGGGTTTATCTCTCGGGTCTCCATTTATAGAGAGATCTATAGAGAGATCTATCTGTATTGGTCTGTATTTCTGTTTTTGTGCCAATATTAGTTTTATATTATAGTTGATATGTTGGATGTAGTTGACAGTTGTGATAGTTTCATGTATATGGCAAAGTGATTCAGTTATACATATATCTGTTCTCTTTCAAATTCTTTTCCCATTAGGCAATTGTATAATGTCGAGCAGAGCTCCCTGGCAGAAAATGTTTTTGACAGTTTTTTTTTGCCTGTGGAGCATGGATCCTTTATGGTTGTTGGTCTTAATCAACACAATATGATATATTAATATATTGAGTAGTCATTGTAAAAACTGCCATGACTTCGGCCCTGTGTCGAGGGGAGAGGAAAAAAATGTTGTGGGTAAACAGGATGCTGATGAACATTCTAGTATTGCAGTTAAGTACTTTCTGCTTCCAAGTACGATGTTTCTCATGTTATACACATGCTACCTTAGGTTCTGGTAGAAGTTGTCCTCCATAAAGGTAGCTGCCCTCCTCTTTATGTTAGGTCATTCAAATAGCTTTTATCAGAATAATTTCTTGCAATAACCAGGGTGAGGAATCAGGGACTCTGATATTTTCGTTGAAGCAAGAAGCCCGGGAGGATGAGGTATTTTTTCTCACTAGGAGCAGAGGAGGAGAATATATGCAGCTGCGTACCCACGGATCTAGAGTAGGAAATGACAATCCACTCCAGTATTCTTGCTTGGAGAATTCTATGGACAGAGGAGCCTGGTGGGCTACTGTCCATGGGGTCACAAAGAGTCAGACACAACTGAGCCTCTGAGCCCATACCCAGGGATACATATCCTCACCTTTGGCGTTTTTAAAAAAAAAATTTGGCCTCTTTCACTGGTTATTTATTTATTTATTTTCATCCATCCTTATTCTTTGGCCTGTGTGGGCTTCCCATCGCAGTGGCCTTTCTTGTTGCAGAGCACCAGCTCTGGGAGCATGCACTCCAGAATGCTGCCTCGTAATTGGATACACCCGTCCAGCCACTCCATGGTATGTCGGATCCTCCCAGACCAGGGATTGAACTGGTGCCCCTTGCACTGCAAGGCGGACTCTTTACCCACTGGACCACCAGGGAAGCCCCCTCACCTTTGCATTTTTGTTTTCCTGTCAACATTAAACTGCGGTACTGTTGCCTTCCCTTTCTCTCTTTTATCTACCCCAGACAGAGGAAGGGAATTTAAGGAAATGCACAGCAAAGTGGCTAGAGGGAAGGTGGACAAAGTGTTTGAGTGTGCTCACAATTTGATGGCATGAGCTAGGGAGTATGTGGAGGGAGGAGTGGGTAGAGACAGTAAGAAGGGACTCTGAGGGAAGAGAGAATGGAGAGAAATGAAGGATGCAAATGAGACGGAAAGACGAGGCCCCGAAATGGTAAGGAAAATATTAATATATTGAGTAGTCATTGTAAAACTGCCATGACTTCGGCCCTGTGTCGAGGGAGAGGAAATGTTGTGGGTAAACAGGATGCTGATGAACATTCTAGTATTGCAGTTAAGTACTTTCTGCTTCCAAGTACGATGTTTCTCATGTTATACACATGCTACCTTAGGTTCTGGTAGAAGTTGTCCTCCATAAAGGTAGCTGCCCTCCTCTTTATGTTAGGTCATTCAAATAGCTTTTATCAGAATAATTTCTTGCAATAACCAGGGTGAGGAATCAGGGACTCTGATATTTTCGTTGAAGCAAGAAGCCCGGGAGGATGAGGTATTTTTTCTCACTAGGAGCAGAGGAGGAGAATATATGCAGCTGCGACTCCACGGATCTAGAGTAGGAAATGACAATCCACTCCAGTATTCTTGCTTGGAGAATTCTATGGACAGAGGAGCCTGGTGGGCTACTGTCCATGGGGTCACAAAGAGTCAGACACAACTGAGCCTCTGAGCCCATACCCAGGGATACATATCCTCACCTTTGGCGTTTTTAAAAAAAAAATTTGGCCTCTTTCACTGGTTATTTATTTATTTATTTTCATCCATCCTTATTCTTTGGCCTGTGTGGGCTTCCCATCGCAGTGGCCTTTCTTGTTGCAGAGCACCAGCTCTGGGAGCATGCACTCCAGAATGCTGCCTCGTAATTGGATACACCCGTCCAGCCACTCCATGGTATGTCGGATCCTCCCAGACCAGGGATTGAACTGGTGCCCCTTGCACTGCAAGGCGGACTCTTTACCCACTGGACCACCAGGGAAGCCCCCTCACCTTTGCATTTTTGTTTTCCTGTCAACATTAAACTGCGGTACTGTTGCCTTCCCTTTCTCTCTTTTATCTACCCCAGACAGAGGAAGGGAATTTAAGGAAATGCACAGCAAAGTGGCTAGAGGGAAGGTGGACAAAGTGTTTGAGTGTGCTCACAATTTGATGGCATGAGCTAGGGAGTATGTGGAGGGAGGAGTGGGTAGAGACAGTAAGAAGGGACTCTGAGGGAAGAGAGAATGGAGAGAAATGAAGGATGCAAATGAGACGGAAAGACGAGGCCCCGAAATGGTAAGGACCAAACAAGGACCATTTTGTTTGGTTTCAGAGATCATTAGGGCCTGAAGTTAACAAATTTTATTCTTCTCCTGCTAATGGTTCAGATCTCTGATTACCTTTTCCCTGAAAGGAAGTGATGGGATCAGATTTATAGAAGTTTGTATAGGGAAACCTGTGAAGTATTTAGTGTATATTTTGGGGAACTGGTACTCTTGTTCTCTGCATTTTTAATGTACTTCAAAAATCATCTCAAGTCTGTCGCGTTCTTTCTCTATCACATCTCTTGTTTCCTAAAATTTGTCTAAAGAGGGGTCTGTTGTAGTTGTTTAGTTTGAGGTAATCGTGACTGGTACATTTAAAATTGTTGTCTTTCCCAAGGTTTTGTTTTTCTCCCAAGGTAGGGGCAGGAGTGCCGGGAGACAGAGGAATCCATCTCGTGTTAGAATTTCATAGATCAAAACTACTGGCAATGTAAATCTAAAGTCTCTCTGTCTTCTAAGAGAATATCTGATTGAGAGGGAAGACTGTGTAGCAGTTAAGGACACGAGTTTTGAATTTGCCTTTGGGCAGCCTGATTTCCCTGAGGCTGTATTTTTTTGTGTGTGTAGGAAATGGAAGTGATAATAATCCCCGTCTCATAGATGTATTTTGAGAATTTCATAAGACACAGTATTTTTTACACTAGACCTTATTCAGTGCAGTGGATTACTATCATTGTGATTCTCCAGCTCCTTTGGGCTTTAGGCACTAACCTATAAATGTGAATATTCATGGTTCCCCAGTTTTTGAGCACATTTGTCCTAAAATAGCTTTCCAATTTAATGGTGCAGAATGCTACAGAATGGATCTCTGTGATGTCTGAGGGGAGCAGGTGGAAAGACAGCCATCCCCTGACATACACACTGACTTTACTTTTTGGAGAACAGATGGGGGCAGGGATGTCTTCCTAAATTCTGCCACTCACCTTACCTTTCCTCTGCGGTCTCTTATTTTAAGGGAGTTGTATATACAGTGAGTAATACTCATTGAGATACCAGTTTATTTCTGGCTGAACAAATACTCAGTAGACCCTTTGGAAGGCTTTCTGGTTAAAGCAGCCTTTGAGAGCCTGGCTTTAGACTGGAGACCCAACTGGGGGTTCTTGCTTCATCTTCTTTCGCTTAAGTCTAAGATGCTGGACTCGGAAGGTAAATTCTGCCCTTCTGGCCTCAGGCAGATGTGATGGGGGAGAAGGGAGGAGAAAGAGCCTTTCCAGGTTGGTCTTTAAAGAGAAGCCCCTACTTGACAGTCACCATTGAGATGCCAATGGTAGAGTAAATTCATGCAACCTTCTGGCCTCAGGCCAGATGGTACTAATCTGTGATTTTGTTCCTAAAATTTGTCTAAAGAGGGGTCTGTTGTAGTTGTTTAGTTTGAGGTAATCGTGACTGGTACATTTAAAATTGTTGTCTTTCCCAAGGTTTTGTTTTTCTCCCAAGGTAGGGGCAGGAGTGCCGGGAGACAGAGGAATCCATCTCGTGTTAGAATTTCATAGATCAAAACTACTGGCAATGTAAATCTAAAGTCTCTCTGTCTTCTAAGAGAATATCTGATTGAGAGGGAAGACTGTGTAGCAGTTAAGGACACGAGTTTTGAATTTGCCTTTGGGCAGCCTGATTTCCCTGAGGCTGTATTTTTTTGTGTGTGTAGGAAATGGAAGTGATAATAATCCCCGTCTCATAGATGTATTTTGAGAATTTCATAAGACACAGTATTTTTTACACTAGACCTTATTCAGTGCAGTGGATTACTATCATTGTGATTCTCCAGCTCCTTTGGGCTTTAGGCACTAACCTATAAATGTGAATATTCATGGTTCCCCAGTTTTTGAGCACATTTGTCCTAAAATAGCTTTCCAATTTAATGGTGCAGAATGCTACAGAATGGATCTCTGTGATGTCTGAGGGGAGCAGGTGGAAAGACAGCCATCCCCTGACATACACACTGACTTTACTTTTTGGAGAACAGATGGGGGCAGGGGATGTCTTCCTAAATTCTGCCACTCACCTTACCTTTCCTCTGCGGTCTCTTATTTTAAGGGAGTTGTATATACAGTGAGTAATACTCATTGAGATACCAGTTTATTTCTGGCTGAACAAATACTCAGTAGACCCTTTGGAAGGCTTTCTGGTTAAAGCAGCCTTTGAGAGCCTGGCTTTAGACTGGAGACCCAACTGGGGGTTCTTGCTTCATCTTCTTTCGCTTAAGTCTAAGATGCTGGACTCGGAAGGTAAATTCTGCCCTTCTGGCCTCAGGCAGATGTGATGGGGGAGAAGGGAGGAGAAAGAGCCTTTCCAGGTTGGTCTTTAAAGAGAAGCCCCTACTTGACAGTCACCATTGAGATGCCAATGGTAGAGAATGGCCAGACTGATAAGCACACAGACTCATGAACTGGGAAGAGAGCCGGTGTGACCTGGAATCTCCTTTAGCACATAGTTATGCTGTCTATTTGCAGAAGAGGTTCAGTGAATAACCGAATTGGATATGAATTCTTTCTCTGGACGAAAGACAGAACATGGCAGAAACTGTCGTCTTTACAAAAACATTGTAAGGTTTGAAACGTTGTATCTGTCTGAAATCCTGAGTGGATCGTTCAAAAAGAATTGAGTCAGACTACACTAAAGTGATTTTAGCTACTTCTGTCACCCTAGCCCCCATTGCCCAGACGAGAATTTTTCTGAGTCCCCATTAATTCTTTTTTTTTTTAATTAAATTTATGTCTTTATTTTAAAGGTTTTACAGAGTTTTGCTGTTCACAGACATGCATGTTCCCAGATCAGTCGTATGCACAGCCCTGGTCCCCTCCCCTCTCCCAGGCCCCCCGCCCCCTGCCGGCTGTTGCACCAAGCCATTGTAAGTACTCCTATTGCCCTAGCGCGATGACAGTAGCCATCTTTTTCACACATGACAGTATATGTTTCCATGTTACTCCCTCTATGCCTCCCACCCACTGTTCATTCCCCACAATGTGCATATGTCTGTTGTCTGTCTGTTTTTCCATGGGTTCACTGCATGTGTTATCATTACCCTTTTATTAGATTTCATATATATGTGTTAATATACTGTACTTGTCTTTCTCTTTTTGATTTACTCCACTTTTTATGATAGGCTGTAGCTCCAGCTACCTCATTAGGACTGATTCTTGTGCATTTCTTTTAACAGCTAAGTAGTATTCCATTGTATATATGTACCAGAGCTTCTTTTATATATGTACCAGAGCTTCTTTCCATTAATTCTAAAAAATTAAAAAACTTAGAGAGTAGCATTGAAACATATACACTACCATATGTACAACAGATAGCCAGTGGGAATTTGCTGTCTGACACACGGAACTTAAAGCTGCTGGTCTGCGACAACCTAGAGGGCTGGAATCAGATCATGAGTGGGAAGGGACATGTGTGCACCCATGGCTGGATCATGTTGATGTTGGGTAGCAACCAACACACTAGTCTAAAGCAATTATCCTCCAATTAGAAATAAATAAATTAAAAAATAGATCTGAACAAACTGAAGGAAATAATGACTAGAAGCCACACAGGTGAGATGTTGTCAGTTGTGAAGAATGAAAAATAATGCCTTTCTCTGATGGCATCATTGCCACACTGACAGAAATTAATAACAGTACAGAATAAACAGAGAAACAGGAAGTTATAGCTGTGGAAAGAATCTCACTAGATTGTCCTTTTGTGTATATTATGCTGTGTTGTTTACTAAAATATAACAGATAATGTTCTATTATTTATTTTACACTTCAAACTAGTGTTGCATTAATAGTACTCATGGAAATCTATTATTTTAGAGTCTCTAACATACTTTTATTTGCATCTGTTACTTGAAAATACATCAATATCAATTTCCTCAGAGATCTATCTATGCAATTAATATTTTGGTGTTGACTTTGAGCCTATATGAGGTTACATGCTCATTTTTCAAAAGAGAAATGTATTCCCATTGTATAGAAAGGTGTCTTTGGAGAAAATAAATCTCCTATAGACACAGTTTAAATTTCCAAACACGAAAACACCCGGACCCTAGTCCTAGCAAGTGGTAGGAGAAAGCACATCATACAAGCAGTTAGCACCAACAAAAGCGCAAGGGTTCCGAAGACCGTTTCCAGGGAATCGCAAAGGATGACTGATTTCAAAGAGATGCAGTGTCCTTTGCTTCAGGTACAGGTGTGAGCACAGAGCAAGATTGATGGTCACATTTAAGTGTAATCAGGGGGAGATGAAAAGGAAGAGGGCTTTTTAAGAGTTGAAGAGAAAGACCTTCACACAAAAATCAATGGAGATTAGAGCTTTTGTTTCATAGCGATATCTACTTTCATTTATATGCATTCCTGATTAAGACAAATGACATGGTTACTTAGTGACATGAAAGGAGCTAATTTTCCTGTTACTAGAAAATACTGCTAAGTGGGCAAATATGAAACTATCCACTGCTTGACTCTCTTAATTTACTCTGCTAGCACATCAAGTTTTTATGTTTTTAATTTTATTATGAGTGTGAACAACCAGCATCTAGGCTTCTAGGTCAGCTCTGTTTAATTATTATTCCAGTTAATCCATACAATAAATATTCATTGAGTGCCTCTCATACATGGGGCATGGAGATATTTGTTAATGACACAGGAGTGATTCCAAAGGTAAAGTCTATGTGATCCTGATGCCTGTGTACTAGCAGAGAAGATGAAATAGGTCAAATAATCAAGGAAAGAGTGATGTACATCCACCTGCTATTACAACGTCCAGAATGAGGTTTCTAATGTCTGTGGAATGAGAACAGGCCTTTCGGAGACTGAAGTATGAATCAGAGTTAAATATGGCAGGAAGGGGAGGTAATTCAGTTTACTTGGTACTAAACCATTGAATTGAGCATGACAGTGAATACAGTTATAAATACTGTAATTCTGCTGTTATGGAACTTAAAATCTAATAATAATGATACTATCTCAGTTTACTGAATATTGATTATATGCTAGGTGTTATGTTAGAAATGTCTTTGTATTAATTTTTTTAATCTTCATAATGACTTTAAAAGTCATCCATGGAGACTTCCCAGGTGGTCCAGTGACTGAGACTCTGTCTGCCAATGCCAAGGGCCTGGCTTCATCCCTGGTCAGGGAACTAGATCCCACATGCCGCAACTAACAGTTCACAGGCTGCAACTAAGACTCAGTTCAGCCAAGTAAATGAATAAAATAAAGTACATTAAAAAAGCCATCTGTAGCTGAGGAAGCAAAGGAACGGAGAGGTGAAGTAATGCAGGTCCCTGAAGTGGCAGGTGGCAGGCCTCGGACACCAAGAGACACTGTATGGCTCGATCTTGCCCTCTTGATGGGTAGGTTATTCTGAGAGAAGATTAACACACATAATTGCAAATAGGCAGTTAACGCAGTACAAGGAGTGATGAGTATTAACAACAGAATCCCATATGGGAGCTCAGAAGAACATCCAAGGCACAGTTTGGCGGTGATTGAAAATCATTGCCCTATGGTTACTATAAAGATAAAAAAATCTGCTAAGTGGGCAAATATGAAACTATCCACTGCTTGACTCTCTTAATTTACTCTGCTAGCACATCAAGTTTTATGTTTTAATTTCTATTATGAGTGTGAACAACCAGCATCTAGGCTTCTAGGTCAGCTCTGTTTAATTATTATTCCAGTTAATCCATACAATAAATATTCATTGAGTGCCTCTCATACATGGGGCATGGAGATATTTGTTAATGACACAGGAGTGATTCCAAAGGTAAAGTCTATGTGATCCTGATGCCTGTGTACTAGCAGAGAAGATGAAATAGGTCAAATAATCAAGGAAAGAGTGATGTACATCCACCTGCTATTACAACGTCCAGAATGAGGTTTCTAATGTCTGTGGAATGAGAACAGGCCTTTCGGAGACTGAAGTATGAATCAGAGTTAAATATGGCAGGAAGGGGAGGTAATTCAGTTTACTTGGTACTAAACCATTGAATTGAGCATGACAGTGAATACAGTTATAAATACTGTAATTCTGCTGTTATGGAACTTAAAATCTAATAATAATGATACTATCTCAGTTTACTGAATATTGATTATATGCTAGGTGTTATGTTAGAAATGTCTTTGTATTAATTTTTTTAATCTTCATAATGACTTTAAAAGTCATCCATGGAGACTTCCCAGGTGGTCCAGTGACTGAGACTCTGTCTGCCAATGCCAAGGGCCTGGCTTCATCCCTGGTCAGGGAACTAGATCCCACATGCCGCAACTAACAGTTCACAGGCTGCAACTAAGACTCAGTTCAGCCAAGTAAATGAATAAAATAAAGTACATTAAAAAAGCCATCTGTAGCTGAGGAAGCAAAGGAACGGAGAGGTGAAGTAACGTATGCAGGTCCCTGAAGTGGCAGGTGGCAGGCCTCGGACACCAAGAGACACTGTATGGCTCGATCTTGCCCTCTTGATGGGTAGGTTATTCTGAGAGAAGATTAACACACATAATTGCAAATAGGCAGTTAACGTCAGTACAAGGAGTGATGAGTATTAACAACAGAATCCCATATGGGAGCTCAGAAGAACATCCAAGGCACAGTTTGGCGGTGATTGAAAATCATTGCCCTAGTCTTTCCCTTCTAGCCTGCTTCTCTGGTGCACTTCCTGTAGGCACGTTCGATTGTGCACACTCTTCCTGGGAAGTGAGGGTCCTTCTCTTTGATTGAAAGAAGACCCGTGGCGTCTAGACGCCTGCCACATAATCTGCAGGTATTAAAAAAAAAGGTTTAAGTTGAAAACTTCTGTTTCTCTTAATGGAAGTCCATTCCTCTTTCTACATAAGAGTGGGTTGCCGAAGCTCCTGCCAGCTGGGCCCAAAGTGTTTTCTAAAAGCATGTCTGAATCTGGAGAAGCTTGGGCATTCTGGTTGACTTCTCAGAGTGATGCTGTTGGGGAGCTTCTGTTGCTCAAATGTAAGCACGTGGGCTTCCCCTGGTGGTCCAGTGGGTAAGGACACTGCCTTGCAGTGCAAGGGGCACCGGTTCGATCCCTGGCCTGGGAAGATCCCACGTGCCATGGAGCGGCTGGACTGATGTGTCCAATTACCGAGCTGGAGCTCTGGAGCGCATGCGCCCAGAGCCAGTGCTCTGCGACTACAGAGGCCGCCGCGATGGGAGGCCCACACAAGTCAGAGAACAAAGATGGATGAAAATGGACAAATGAAAGACCAATAGAAGTGGCCCGCCTGCTCCCCTCCCTCCCCACCCCAGCCCCACCAAAATAAATAAAATAAATAAATCTTTAAAAAAAAAAAATGTAAGCACGCTTGCATCATAGTGACTGGAAATGTAACTTTGACTACCAAGGACAATGAGGGGATCTTCTAATATTATTTTCAGTTAAACTGAAATGTTTCACTAATCACCATCGTTCACAGGCTGCAACTAAGACTCAGTTCAGCCAAGTAAATGAATAAAATAAAGTACATTAAAAAAGCCATCTGTAGCTGAGGAAGCAAAGGAACGGAGAGGTGAAGTAACGTATGCAGGTCCCTGAAGTGGCAGGTGGCAGGCCTCGGACACCAAGAGACACTGTATGGCTCGATCTTGCCCTCTTGATGGGTAGGTTATTCTGAGAGAAGATTAACACACATAATTGCAAATAGGCAGTTAACGTCAGTACAAGGAGTGATGAGTATTAACAACAGAATCCCATATGGGAGCTCAGAAGAACATCCAAGGCACAGTTTGGCGGTGATTGAAAATCATTGCCCTAGTCTTTCCCTTCTAGCCTGCTTCTCTGGTGCACTTCCTGTAGGCACGTTCGATTGTGCACACTCTTCCTGGGAAGTGAGGGTCCTTCTCTTTGATTGAAAGAAGACCCGTGGCGTCTAGACGCCTGCCACATAATCTGCAGGTATTAAAAAAAAAGGTTTAAGTTGAAAACTTCTGTTTCTCTTAATGGAAGTCCATTCCTCTTTCTACATAAGAGTGGGTTGCCGAAGCTCCTGCCAGCTGGGCCCAAAGTGTTTTCTAAAAGCATGTCTGAATCTGGAGAAGCTTGGGCATTCTGGTTGACTTCTCAGAGTGATGCTGTTGGGGAGCTTCTGTTGCTCAAATGTAAGCACGTGGGCTTCCCCTGGTGGTCCAGTGGGTAAGGACACTGCCTTGCAGTGCAAGGGGCACCGGTTCGATCCCTGGCCTGGGAAGATCCCACGTGCCATGGAGCGGCTGGACTGATGTGTCCAATTACCGAGCTGGAGCTCTGGAGCGCATGCGCCCAGAGCCAGTGCTCTGCGACTACAGAGGCCGCCGCGATGGGAGGCCCACACAAGTCAGAGAACAAAGATGGATGAAAATGGACAAATGAAAGACCAATAGAAGTGGCCCGCCTGCTCCCCTCCCTCCCCACCCCAGCCCCACCAAAATAAATAAAATAAATAAATCTTTAAAAAAAAAAAATGTAAGCACGCTTGCATCATAGTGACTGGAAATGTAACTTTGACTACCAAGGACAATGAGGGGATCTTCTAATATTATTTTCAGTTAAACTGAAATGTTTCACTAATCACCATCTTTAAATACTTTTTGTATCTAGAAATTCAGGTTATTTGATGAAACTTAATCTCACTGGAAAGCTTTGATGCTCTGTACCAAATTAAAACTAATTTAACTAAACCATCTATGCTGTACATTAATATTAAGCAATTGCATTAAATGAAAGCACTGTGAATATGTTAATTGCTTTCATTAAAAAACTGATTTCCTTAATTACTTTCTAAGCAAATATTCTCTCCTAAGCAATTCAAGTATCTGCAGTACTCAACTTCAGTAGGTAATGGTGGTGTCAATTTTATTGAATGCCTAATTTTTAAAATCTATTTTTGTTTGAAAGTTTAAAAATGTATTTACAAAACCAGAAATGAACATGATTTTAGGAGACTGTTTTGATTTAAATAATGCTTTACATCTTATTTTACTTTATACATTTTTTCAGTGAAAGAATATCTCTCATTTTTTGTCCTGTCATTCCTAAGGCTTCTGAGAACACCCACTTTCTCTCTTCCAAAGAAAGGGTTCTCTTGTCTTAGCATCAGTGTTGACTTTTGTTCAGATCTTCATGATTTCAGTCTTACAGAAACTAAGGTAGCCCTTCAAATTCACAGTGAAGGAAGGCTTAGGAAGGGGTGGATGGATAGATAAGATCTGATATATATATATATAAGATAAATATATATATATCTATACACACATATGTATACATATAAATATGTATATATGTAATATATATACATAAATATATATATTTATATATACATAAATATATATATTTATGTACATATTTATATATACATAAATATATATTTACATACATATATGTATGTAAATATATATACACATCTATACACATATATGTATACATATAAATATGTATATATGTGTGTATATATACACACACACATATATATATGTGTATGTATATATATATATATATGTATATACACATACACATGTCTGAAGATGAGAAAGTCTTCTCTTATGCTCAGAACATTGGTCTGATCAGGAAGTACCAAGAATGAGCTGGTGGAATTTCAAACCAGTTTTGCGGTATAAAGACTTTGAGTCAAACCAAATTACAGAAAATGGGGAAAATGTATTTAGTGATTAGCTTTCTGTGTTCTACGAATTGATTCTGAGTTTCATTGTTTCTCTGTAACTTTCAAATTCAAATACTTTTGTATCTAGAAATTCAGGTTATTTGATGAAACTTAATCTCACTGGAAAGCTTTGATGCTCTGTACCAAATTAAAACTAATTTAACTAAACCATCTATGCTGTACATTAATATTAAGCAATTGCATTAAATGAAAGCACTGTGAATATGTTAATTGCTTTCATTAAAAAACTGATTTCCTTAATTACTTTCTAAGCAAATATTCTCTCCTAAGCAATTCAAGTATCTGCAGTACTCAACTTCAGTAGGTAATGGTGGTGTCAATTTTATTGAATGCCTAATTTTTAAAATCTATTTTTGTTTGAAAGTTTAAAAATGTATTTACAAAACCAGAAATGAACATGATTTTAGGAGACTGTTTTGATTTAAATAATGCTTTACATCTTATTTTACTTTATACATTTTTTCAGTGAAAGAATATCTCTCATTTTTTGTCCTGTCATTCCTAAGGCTTCTGAGAACACCCACTTTCTCTCTTCCAAAGAAAGGGTTCTCTTGTCTTAGCATCAGTGTTGACTTTTGTTCAGATCTTCATGATTTCAGTCTTACAGAAACTAAGGTAGCCCTTCAAATTCACAGTGAAGGAAGGCTTAGGAAGGGGTGGATGGATAGATAAGATCTGATATATATATATATAAGATAAATATATATATATCTATACACACATATGTATACATATAAATATGTATATATGTAATATATATACATAAATATATATATTTATATATACATAAATATATATATTTATGTACATATTTATATATACATAAATATATATTTACATACATATATGTATGTAAATATATATACACATCTATACACATATATGTATACATATAAATATGTATATATGTGTGTATATATACACACACACACATATATATATGTGTATGTATATATATATATATATATGTATATATACACATACACATGTCTGAAGATGAGAAAGTCTTCTCTTATGCTCAGAACATTGGTCTGATCAGGAAGTACCAAGAATGAGCTGGTGGAATTTCAAACCAGTTTTGCGGTATAAAGACTTTGAGTCAAACCAAATTACAGAAAATGGGGAAAATGTAATATCTCTTGTACTTGTGAGTTTCAGGACTGATACTGTGTTCTACGAATTGATTCTGAGTTTCATTGTTTCTCTGTATTGTTCTTTTTGGAATAGTTTTATCATTTAAACATGCAATTTCTGCTGGACTGGGGATGATGACGGGAAAGCTGACACTTTGAAATGGAACGTGGTGTCCCAGAACATTTTCCTGTCAATTTTTGCTAAAGACATGTCTTCCCTTAGCTTTCAGTGTTCATCTCTTTCAGGCAAGAAGTGTGCTAGGCTCACTATGACCATTAGTTGTGTGTGTGTGTTTGTGTGTGTGACTGAAATCATGTTTATTACAGAATAATTGACTCTGGTAAGCAGTTTCAAAGCTGGTGACAATTTACTTTCTTTTTTTTAAATTTCTGTTTACCTGACAGTTTCTTTGAGTTAATTATTTGCAGTACAGGAAAATTAAAATGGTGGATGAAAGCAATTCATTGGTGTATCAGTTTTCTAGTTCCTCTTTTGACTAAATTTCACCATTATATATTTGATAAATATTCTGTATAGCGTGCAGTTTGGGATTTTCGACTTTATTATATAGAGGGAAGTTTAATTCTTAGTTTTTCTTCATTTAAATAGGTTTCCATAGTTTTTAAGAATATGTGTTTACTCTGCTACTACTTCACCAAAGTGTTTGTGTGTGTGTGTGTGAGTGAGGAGTGAGTGAGAGAGAGAGCGCACACATGTGTGCACGCAAAAACAACCAAATACTCATTTTAAAACAAGTAGTTTTCATCTCCTCCCACTCACTCCACTTTCCAAGAAGCAGCCAAAGGTAAAGTAACGTTCAGAATACAATTTATAAAATTCTGCTTCTCTTGTTTCTTATGAGAAATGGTTTCTATGGTTTTTGTTCTCATATCTGGCTATTTGTTGTATGGGTCATTTGCTCCTCTTTGAAGACTGAGTCAGTATCATTGACAGTGCTTGGCCAACACTCCCAATTGGTTTTCTACTATATTTGAGCTCTACCTCACAGGTGAACAAGACTCTCATTTATATCAGTTGAATAGTGAGTGATGTTAATGCAATGGAGCTAGATTTCTACTGCATCTTCATTTTGATACATATAAAATAAAAAGATGAAAGATTTCTTAAAAGAGACCAAAGGGGCTTCCCTGGTGGTCCAGTGGGTAAGGATACCGCCTTGCAGTGCAAGGGGCGCCGGTTCGACCTCTGGCCTGGGAAGATCCCATGTGCCGCGGAGCGGCTGGACCCATGTGTCCAATCACCGAGCCAGAGCTCTGGAGCGCATGCGCCCAGAGCCGGCGCTCTGCAGCGACGGACGCCACTGCGATGGGAGGCCCACAAGAGCCAAAAGAACAAAGACGGATGAAAATAGAGAAATGAAAGACCAATGGAAGTGGCCCGCCCACTCCCCTCCCTCTCCAACCCGACCCCCGCCCAAAATAAATTTAAGAAAAAAGAAAAAAAAGAGACCAAAGGCCACATCTTAAAGTTCTGTGAGCTGCTTATCCCTAAGACTGACATTGTCTAATTCATTTCACTGAGATCAGACAGAGGACTGGAATTTGAACCCAGGTTCCTCCTACTTCTAATGCATTAGATTTTGTATCACTCATTTTCTTCTCTTACTATCATGGGATGTCAAGAACTATATTATTGAGACTTACCTCTTGGGTGTAATGGACTGTAGAATAATGTTACTGGATTTCAGTCATTGGATTAATTTGATACATGAATTCTCACAGTTTAGCTATTTTTTTGAACTTTGAAATTACAAGAAATTATCTTGCAAGAAATTGATTAAAACAAGCATAATGAAATAGATATGCAAATAAAACTCAGGGCTCAAAAAGAATGACACATGACCAAATTGTGTGAAATTTCTGTTAGCAACTTCAGTACATATATCCAAACTTTTACTTAAATAAAAAAAAAAAACCTACCTCCTTTTCCCCAGTTAGCATTCAGATATTGAATAGTGCTCACCAGATGTAACTTAGTGATTCTCCATGACTTTTTCTAATAGGGAAATGAAGATTTCAGTACTTGACAGTGCTTGGCCAACACTCCCAATTGGTTTTCTACTATATTTGAGCTCTACCTCACAGGTGAACAAGACTCTCATTTATATCAGTTGAATAGTGAGTGATGTTAATGCAATGGAGCTAGATTTCTACTGCATCTTCATTTTGATACATATAAAATAAAAAGATGAAAGATTTCTTAAAAGAGACCAAAGGGGCTTCCCTGGTGGTCCAGTGGGTAAGGATACCGCCTTGCAGTGCAAGGGGCGCCGGTTCGACCTCTGGCCTGGGAAGATCCCATGTGCCGCGGAGCGGCTGGACCCATGTGTCCAATCACCGAGCCAGAGCTCTGGAGCGCATGCGCCCAGAGCCGGCGCTCTGCAGCGACGGACGCCACTGCGATGGGAGGCCCACAAGAGCCAAAAGAACAAAGACGGATGAAAATAGAGAAATGAAAGACCAATGGAAGTGGCCCGCCCACTCCCCTCCCTCTCCAACCCGACCCCCGCCCAAAATAAATTTAAGAAAAAAGAAAAAAAAGAGACCAAAGGCCACATCTTAAAGTTCTGTGAGCTGCTTATCCCTAAGACTGACATTGTCTAATTCATTTCACTGAGATCAGACAGAGGACTGGAATTTGAACCCAGGTTCCTCCTACTTCTAATGCATTAGATTTTGTATCACTCATTTTCTTCTCTTACTATCATGGGATGTCAAGAACTATATTATTGAGACTTACCTCTTGGGTGTAATGGACTGTAGAATAATGTTACTGGATTTCAGTCATTGGATTAATTTGATACATGAATTCTCACAGTTTAGCTATTTTTTTGAACTTTGAAATTACAAGAAATTATCTTGCAAGAAATTGATTAAAACAAGCATAATGAAATAGATATGCAAATAAAACTCAGGGCTCAAAAAGAATGACACATGACCAAATTGTGTGAAATTTCTGTTAGCAACTTCAGTACATATATCCAAACTTTTACTTAAATAAAAAAAAAAAACCTACCTCCTTTTCCCCCAGTTAGCATTCAGATATTGAATAGTGCTCACCAGATGTAACTTAGTGATTCTCCATGACTTTTTCTAAACAATGTGAGTATAGGGCAAAATTAGATATATAATTCTGACTCACTTTAATTGTTTACCAATTTTTAAATGATAGGTGACTAGAAATACACAGACATTTTTAAGGCCTTTGAGTGATTTCTAAATGTTTCTGTCAATACTTTATTAAGAGGGAACTATATTTTTTTCCTAGACAATGAATTGATCTGATACTCTAATCATCTCAATTGGAACAATGAGATAAAATAAATATTTTTCTTGGTCTAAATGTAAACACTTTAGAAGTCTTTCCAATTATATTGGTTGCAACATTTTTTATATACAAATAGGACTCTATTAAACACATTTTTGTAGAGACTTGTGCCTTATAAATAAGAGTTTAAAAAGCAATCAGCCAGGTGTTTCAAACCAGTTGCCTTGATTATTAATCTGTGGCTTTTA
The DNA here is from genome assembly GCA_022376925.1 of Tragulus kanchil. NCBI lineage: Eukaryota > Metazoa > Chordata > Mammalia > Artiodactyla > Tragulidae > Tragulus > Tragulus kanchil. Next base: position 34,453,711 of record JAIOJX010000028.1, on the reverse strand, counting down.
AAATTTTGAATATAGTTGAGATGCATTCCTGTAACTGATGGACTTTTCTCATGAACTCCAGCTCATTCAAATCATTCTCCTAAATAAGCTTCCAGTTATAACAGAGGCACATGCAAAAGAGAAGGGATTTCACATTCAGTCAGAATACAGGAGGAGAAAATTCTTCCTGTATAATGGAAATGATAACCTTGAAATACTTGAGCACTCATCCTTGAGAAAAGCAGAAAGACCCAATCCCATAATATGATGAGCCTGTGAAGCCCAGAATCGTAGAGGAGATTTAATTTCATGGCATCTGGCAGAAGAACATCAAATGGTCACTGCAAACTTTAGGTAGCCTTTAATTCATTCTCAATTTATATGTAAATTCATACATAAGGGTTATTTACATGTGTGGACCGTAAATATAGGTAATTTGTAGGCACAGTTCTTTACAAAATATTTAAACAAGATTTCTACAATTATTCATGGTTTTATCCTTTTGCACAGATTGATTCCATTTCAGTTACAGAATACATGCCAAGTTGAAAGGTGTGAAATTGTTTTTTAAGCCTGGTTCTGTAAATTGTATGGCAGAAATATAGGGTCACTTTCCCTGGTCATAGCAATGTTCGGGTACCAAGTTAACTTTTTGGAAGCACATTTTTAGAGGCTACATGGAAACTGACTATCCCACTCTAGCAAGACCCAAGCAGACTATATTGCTTTGGTACGTTCCTGATATAGTCAGTAATTTCCATACAGGACTGGGTAGTAAGTAGAATACAAGCTACATATGGAGAAGGAACCAGATTAGAGCTCTAGCTTTGTTAATTTTTAATAAAAAAAATTGAGGTATATCTACTGTCTGTGAAAGTGATTATTTTACCTGAAAAAGAAAGAAAATAAAACACAGCATAAAAGGTTGTGTTGTGAATGCACTGAGATGATGTATTATACACAGTGGTGGGGTAGGCAAGACTTCTTCCCCTTTACTTCACTCCCAGAGAGGAGAAGGCCTCTTAGCATGGATTGAATTTGAGAACACGGATTAGAGTACATTTGGCAGTGAGTAGCTCTGTGTTAGAATGCCTGTGCCTAGGTATGACCATTCCCAGCTCTGCAGTGGGGTGACAGAAACCCAGTCATCGAATGTTTTTATCCAGTGTGGCAGCAGAGAATAAACAGCTTTGGCTTTTCTAGAATTCAGGCCAGTCTGTGCTCCTTTTAGTTAGAAAATCACACCTTCTCCAGGGATGGAGACTGTCTGTATTGTTCTATTGTAGTTAAAAATAAATTAGACCTTAAGAGTTGAGGATAAAATGTGACCACTCCTGATGATTAGTTTTCTGCAGTGAAGTCAGCCAGCCCAAACCCAGCTAAAAATAGCCCACATCCCTTGGTCTGTTAGGCACTTTCCATTGTTTTTTTTTTTTTTGCGCATTGATATGCATCGTGAATGTTGTAGAAAGGAAAGCAATTCTGGTGTTCCTCGATCTTCCCCTGCTCGCTGTACCATAGTATTACATTGAATAATACTAATACCAGCACATGTGATGGTGGGTTGCTTTACTTATTTTTACTGCTGTTTGTTATTAATGCAATCATTTTATCCTTGATTTTCTAGTATGTACTTGATTTCCTAGTATCCTTGATTTTCCTAGAGAAAAATGTTATTCAGTGAATTTTGCATTAAACTATAGGACATTTGTCTCTTATTAATCCTTTTGCCTGTTCCCTAAATGTTTTAAATTCCTCAGTGTTCTTTCCAGGTCTTCTCTTTGAACTTTATAGCATCATTTCATCCACTTGTATGACATAAATGATCATCTCTTCGCTTTTTATGAAATTTGTGTTATCTATATTCATTTTTTCTTTGATATTCAGTTTTATATTTCTCTCTCATTATTGATGTATCTATTAGATTTTCCACAAGCATCTTTACATAGCTAAAAACAAATTCCTTTTTTAAATTATGACTGATATGTATTTATCTTGCTGTTTTAATGATATCCATTAATAAGCTTATCACTTTTCCAACAGTCTTTCCTATTCCAATCCATTTTACTCCATTCTGTTTAATTCTGTGTGTTCCCATTCATTCTATTCTGTTCTGTTACCTCTTCTTCACTTTCACATTCATCCAGTTGTAAAATTTCACTCAATTCTGAATAGAGCCACTGCTCTGGTTGATATCACTGCCTTACTTTAGATTCTCATCAAATGTGATCTTGTCTATTTTAAAGACCTACTTGCTTCTTGTCACCTCCCATTCCAGTTTTCCCTCCATTTTGCTCCTGGCTATTTTCCTAGAGCAGAAGGCAAAACAGTGTCTTGCTTAAAATTTGATTACTTCCCATAATCTGCTCAGTAAAGTTTCAGTTATTTATCATCTTACACATAGTGTGTAATTATCTCTTGCCTACCTAGTCATCTGGCCTCTTGGCCACAATATTTATCCCCTTGACCAATGGCTCAGAACATACCATTCCCAAAGGCTAGTAAATTTTCACAGATTATTCCTTTCCATCTGGACCCTTTCCCTTCTTTGTCTGGCAATTTCTATTCATCATTTAAGACTCAGCTTAATTTTCCCCATTGTGAAGCTCTCATTTTTATTTCCTAGTCAACACTCACAAGGAACTTCACAGTTCAAGCAGTGGTCATCTGCTCCAGTCTTTGATGCCTGACTTCAACAGAGAAGTACATCCCATCAACCCTGCTAGTGATTTCGAGTTTTTCTCAGTTCTATGGTGTTTCTGCTCCGTACCTCTTGCTGACTCTTGTGGCAGAATCCTTCAGCTTGTCTGCCATCTCTCCATCCTGTGGAGCCTGATCCTGTGCTGCACAAGCTCACTTTTGCTTCCCCGAGGTTGATCTCTCCCAGGACCCCTGAGTCATGCCAGCTTTCTGTGCATGCTCAGCTGGTGTGGACAGGAAAGCCCGGGGAAGGCGGGGGGCTTCCCTTGGGAGCACACACCTGGGAGTCGACCACCAGGTGGAGAGGTGTGTAGGTGAGATCTGTGAAGTGCTGGTGGTGCCCCCGGGTCTGCAGAGGCAAGGTGTTCCCCATGGCTCCTGGGCAGGCCCCCTGGGAGTCCCTGACACTGTTCATAGGAGCCCTGTCCTCTTTTTTTTTCTTTTTTTTTTCAGTAATATATAGTTTAATTATTAAATCCTCTTATCAATAAGGTAGGACAAGTATTTTATTTGACAGTGTAGGACTCTGAGGCTGAAAAAGTTAATTGTGCAATATAACATAATTAGTAGATAGACTTATGACTTGAACCCTGTTTATGATTGTAGGAACCATGCTGCAAAAAGATTTAATAAATTATTCATTTAAATTATTTTCTACAAAATATATTACAAAATAATTTTGTAAAATAAAAATAGCAATTTCATTTCTTTAGATGGCTCATTTAGAATCACATATAAACTTTATAAATTACTTTAGGTAGTGATGTCCAATTTTTTCAAGTTATATTCTGTTTTGATTGACAAGTTTCTGAGAATCTTCTATTGGTAAGTTTTGGCTTCACATAGACCTGGTTTCGAATAACTAGTTGCAAGGCATATGTGCTGGGATTAGCTGGAAATGAAGCAAAGCAGAGTCGTTCTCATGAACTTAAGAATGTTAGGTAGAGAGAGATTAGAAGCTACAATTTGCCATGATCATAGAATATTTCAGTTGTTAGAGCCCTGTCCTCTTAATGCATCTACCTCTGAGCCACAGCTGATATACATCCAGCTGCCAGGGCCCCCCAGTTATGCAGCTCACATCTTGATGCCAATATATCATTTTTATGTAATTCATTTGTCAAATGACTATTAAGTTACACTATTGTATTAATAGGAAGCCAGATAATCAATTTAGTATGTAAAATAAAGTAATGTAACCTCAAAATAAGATTCTTCTAAATTTTGATCATTTTGGCAATTATGAGTTCATATTTTTTATTTTTTACTATAAATTATTGCCAAGGAACATTGCATAGACTTAAAGCCAGAAGTTTTGTTTATTTGTAAATTGGTATCCTTATAACATTTTCTTCAAAGCTGTTCAGTAATATATTGAAATGGACAGAGAGTACTCAGTGACTATTTTTTTTTATTAACTTTTATTTTACTTTTAACTTTTACAGAGTTTTGTTGTGTACAGATATGTATATTCCCAGATTACTCAATGACTATTTTTAATATATGTGTGTATGAATGAAAAATCATATGGATGAATGGACTCCTAGGCTCTGTCTTGGGAGGTAAAAGACTAAAGACAACTAAGTTGGATTCTCTTATTTTGACAGAGGCTAACTAAACAACTGGTATATTGCCAGTCAGTGATTGCAGCTGTGGGCATTCTACAACAAGCGTAAGTTTTATAAATAAGCAAAAGCATCTTGTTTAGATGGCTAAGAGGTATCTTCAGTTCAGAAATGACCAGTATTTGGTGAAATGCTTCTAATTAACATATTTGATTAATTAAATCCATACTTGAGGGACATTTTTCAACCAAAGCCTAATTGCTTATCAGTGGGTGTGATTCACATTCAGTTTTATCTGTGAGCTTCTTCTTGCACTCTTTAAAGATAACCAGAGAGAGAGGAAAAAATATTTTAGAAACACTTTAGAGTGAACTTTAGTCAGTGGTAGAACAGCAGCCGGGAAGTCACAGCACTTACTAGAATAGAATGCAGTTTGTTTCCTTTTCTTCTTTCTATTTTTTTTTTTTTTTTTTTAACCAGAGAACACTGTGCCTCATTCATATGTAATTATGAAAGAGCTCTTGATCCAGCTGTCCCTGGAGCTCTCTTAATGTGTGTTTGCCCCTGATCTTGCTATTCATCTCATGTACTTTTTCACCTCCTCAAAAATACCTTCTCTCTTTCCATATCTTCATCATGTATGTATTTTTAAATACTATTTGTTTGGCTGTGCCAAATCTCACTTGTGGCATGTGGAATCTAGTTCCCTGTCCTAGGATTGAACCCTGGCCTCCTGCATTGGGAGTATGGAGTCTTAGCCACTGAACCACCAGGGAAGTCCCATCTCATTGTATATTTGGCACATCAGTGAATCAAATTTTTAAAATGGAAAATAACAAACTCTAGGTAAATAGTGTATCATGTTAGAAGTGTTGGATTCAAATGCACCACTGAAAGGTAGTCACTAAAGTTCTCTTTGCAACTGGAAGTTGAGGCAGTTATACATATGAATGTACTTACTATGCTATTATAAGAAATAATTATGTTGCCCAATATAGACCTTGGGTTTTTGAACATAGCATGGCAGATGGTTCCTTCAATGTCCAGTTTGTGAATGAAACCATCACAGGGCCTTGGTTCTTGGACCAGTGGAGGATCAGGTATGTATTGGTTTCTAATTTAATTGGCTTATCAGGATTGGCAGTGATTTAAATAACTGCTTTTTATTTTAAAGTTAACTTTTACCTTGTTAGGGTGTCCTACCTTAGCAGAATTTGAACCACTCAGTCGCTTAGTTGTGTCTGATTCTTTGCAGCCCTTTAGACTGTAGCCCAAAAATCTCCTCTGTCTATGGGATTTTCAAGGCAGGAATACTGGAGTGGCTTGGTGTGCCCTCTGCCAGTGGCTCTTCCTGACCCAAGGATGGAACCAGCATCTCTTGTCTCTTGTTCACTAGAGGCAGCCTCTTTCCCACTGAGCCACTGGGGAAGCCCCTTAGAAGCACTGTGCTTGATTTTAATCAATTGGTGAGAAAATTATCTAAGGATTTTCTTAAAACGTATATCTAGGACTTTCTGGTGATGCAGTGGTTAAGACTCCACTCTTCAACTGCAGAGGGCGTGGGTTCAACACCCAGTCTGGGAACTAAGATCCCACATGCTGTGAGGTATGGCCAAAAACCCCAATACAACCATCTATCTAAAAAAGAATGTATTCACATAGCTGTGTGTCCAGCACTGTGTGAGAAGATACTAAGGAAATTGTTTCTTTGTACTTTTCACCTCCTCAAAAATACCTTCTCTCTTTCCATATCTTCATCATGTATGTATTTTTAAATACTATTTGTTTGGCTGTGCCAAATCTCACTTGTGGCATGTGGAATCTAGTTCCCTGTCCTAGGATTGAACCCTGGCCTCCTGCATTGGGAGTATGGAGTCTTAGCCACTGAACCACCAGGGAAGTCCCATCTCATTGTATATTTGGCACATCAGTGAATCAAATTTTTAAAATGGAAAATAACAAACTCTAGGTAAATAGTGTATCATGTTAGAAGTGTTGGATTCAAATGCACCACTGAAAGGTAGTCACTAAAGTTCTCTTTGCAACTGGAAGTTGAGGCAGTTATACATATGAATGTACTTACTATGCTATTATAAGAAATAATTATGTTGCCCAATATAGACCTTGGGTTTTTGAACATAGCATGGCAGATGGTTCCTTCAATGTCCAGTTTGTGAATGAAACCATCACAGGGCCTTGGTTCTTGGACCAGTGGAGGATCAGGTATGTATTGGTTTCTAATTTAATTGGCTTATCAGGATTGGCAGTGATTTAAATAACTGCTTTTTATTTTAAAGTTAACTTTTACCTTGTTAGGGTGTCCTACCTTAGCAGAATTTGAACCACTCAGTCGCTTAGTTGTGTCTGATTCTTTGCAGCCCTTTAGACTGTAGCCCAAAAATCTCCTCTGTCTATGGGATTTTCAAGGCAGGAATACTGGAGTGGCTTGGTGTGCCCTCTGCCAGTGGCTCTTCCTGACCCAAGGATGGAACCAGCATCTCTTGTCTCTTGTTCACTAGAGGCAGCCTCTTTCCCACTGAGCCACTGGGGAAGCCCCTTAGAAGCACTGTGCTTGATTTTAATCAATTGGTGAGAAAATTATCTAAGGATTTTCTTAAAACGTATATCTAGGACTTTCTGGTGATGCAGTGGTTAAGACTCCACTCTTCAACTGCAGAGGGCGTGGGTTCAACACCCAGTCTGGGAACTAAGATCCCACATGCTGTGAGGTATGGCCAAAAACCCCAATACAACCATCTATCTAAAAAAGAATGTATTCACATAGCTGTGTGTCCAGCACTGTGTGAGAAGATACTAAGGAAATAGTTTCTGTCTTGATATAGTTTATAATCCAGTTGGTAAGAAAAGATGTATACCTAGAAAAGTTAGAAATAAACTCCAGAGTATGTATTCACCTCTGGTTTCTATTTCAAGAGTCACAATTCCCAGTACTGATATCAGAACCATGATTCAGGGCTGTGAGTCTTACTAACCATGTATCACTTACAAGCTGTAACAGACTTCCAGGATTAACAGTGCAAAACTGAACAGATAATCTCTCATTCTCCTTAAAAACTCTCTTATAAACTGCCCTTTCTATTAGGCATAATAGTAGCTTTTTTTTTTTTTTCAAGTGACTAGAAATTTTAATTTACTTTAACTCTTACTTTCTTCTCTTTTCAGCAAGAGTGATTTTTTTTTTTTTACTCTGTTTTTTTTTTTTGTTTTTTTTTTTTTTAAAGCTTTCTCTTGTAGCCTAAGCTATCTCTCTAGTGTTTATTACACCCATATCCAGACCGACTGAACTCAGTCACGTGTAAGTCATTTAGTTTATGGCTTGGCACCTGCTAAATGCTGTCAAGGTTTTGGCTATTATTGGTACATTGTCATCATCACTATCATCGCTCATTATTATTGTTATGTCAGATTGCCTTAGCGTAGTGCAAATGCACATGATCAAATCTTTTCATCATCCTGTGTTGTTTTTTTTTTTTTAAATTTTGGCTTCTTTTATTTTTTTAATTAATTTATTTATTTTCATCCATATTTATTCTTTGGCCTGTGTGGGCCTCCCATTGCAGTGGTCTCTCTCGTTGAAGAGCGCTGGCTCTGGCTTATGCGCTCTGGAGCGCTGGCTTATAATTGGACACACTGGCCCAGTCATTCTGCAGTGCATGTGATCTTCCTGGGCCAGGGATTGAACCGGTCCCCCTTGCACTGCAAGACAGACTCTTTACCCACTGGATCACCAGGGGAGCCCTGTGGTTATTATTATTATTTTTTTAAATGTGAATGAGTGGTTTAATCCTAAAACATCCGTTTTCCCTTTCGTTCTTTATATTGAATCACTATTAATTGTTTGCCAACCTCTGTCAAATTCTTGCATCCATTTTTTTCTGTGTGTACCAGTTCATCTTGATTTAAGTATTCTTTTCATTTCACTTGGAATCTGTTGTAGACTGTCAATTCTCTTTGCCATATAATTCATTCTATGTATGGTAGCCATATCTGTCTATGTATGGTAGGTAATCATTTAAAGCATAATCCCATTTATGTTACTTCTCAAAAAATTTCAGCAGTTTCCTTGCCTACTGAACACCCTGCACAGTCCTTCACCTAACATTGATGTTCTTAATATTCTGCTTCTGGGCGATGTCTCTGGCTTTGTCACCTACCATTTCCTCTGGTAGTGTAACTCATCTGAGTAGTAGTCAGTGCTCCTTCATTCAACAAGTGTGTAGCAAAGACTTCTGGCAGCAGGTTTCATTTTCAGTATCCTAACACAACGTGAGTCAGAAAGACTCAAGGTCACTGCTTTGTGAAACACATCACTTCATTCGTAGCATCTCTGCTTCCACCTCAGAGACAGTTTTGTTCTCATTTACCCACATCTTGTTTATCAGAGGTGAAATAGGTATTCACCTTCTAACTTACAAAGTACCCTGGTCACTGCAGGCTCCCTGTTTCTTATGTCCACTGTTCCCTTTTTTCACCACACTCAGCATTTTCACTCTTGGTCTGCCTTCTCTTCAGTGCAAGAAGGTTCCCTGAACCCCAGACAAGCAACCTGTAGGCTTGACTATTTCTTCGAAAGTGAGAGCTGCTCTCTTCAACCACATGTACCTTCCACAGGTTTCCATCCTCTACTTGGAACCAGCTACTCATGAATCTACTGTTGCACAGGCTTACGGTTGTACGATTCAGTGTAGAACTACTGGCAACCACAGAAATAGGCTGGAAGCAGTGGGCCTTCTATACTATTATCTTTTTCCTATGAATTTTGAATTTCTTCTTCACTTAAATTTTTTCCAGATAGAAGACTGCAAAAAGGCTATAAAGAGGTGAAGATCAGCAGTTGCTGACATTTGTAAGCCAAGGACATTATATTGTTTGAAATACCCATGTAATCGAAGGAAAAGTGGTATTTTAGCTTGGCTTCTCTGTGTAATAGAGCCGATGGTCCACTTGATGGAATATGTGCAGACACAGGGTATGTTGCAGCCTTGTCTTAACCACTCATCCTTTTTATAATTTCAGCAGCGCAAATGCCCTTTTTCTTTATTCCCTCTCGTATCATATCACCACATAGTCACCAATTTGCTGAGGAAGTAGTTTCAAAAGGATCCTGATTTGCAGGGCCCGGATTTCCTAAGCTCAAGGTCGCATATGTCCTAACGTAAAGACAAAATTCGTTTCAGCGAGTGAGCTCAGTTGAGCTGAGTGTACAGTTCAAGGAACTTACTTAATAGCTTTTTCTTGGTGAACACAGACCACTTCCTTCTGACTAGATTTTTACCTATAATCTGGTCAGGAGGGAAGAAGCCCTACCTCATCTTTATCTACTGTCCCAAAGTGACTGAAAATCAAAGAAGGCATTATGTGTTTCTGCTGGAAAATTCTATCTATAATTGTTGTTATGCTTGAAAATAGTTACATATAGAGAATTCATGGGAACACGCTAGTCTCATAATAATTTCTTACTAACAAAAAGTTAGCTATTGATAATGGCCAGTTGTCATTTAAAGTTGTACCCTGGTCACCACATCTTGTTTATCAGAGGTGAAATAGGTATTCACCTTCTAACTTACAAAGTACCCTGGTCACTGCAGGCTCCTGTTTCTTATGTCCACTGTTCCTTTTTTCACCACACTCAGCATTTTCACTCTTGGTCTGCCTTCTCTTCAGTGCAAGAAGGTTCCTGAACCCCAGACAAGCAACCTGTAGGCTTGACTATTTCTTCGAAAGTGAGAGCTGCTCTCTTCAACCACATGTACCTTCCACAGGTTTCCATCCTCTACTTGGAACCAGCTACTCATGAATCTACTGTTGCACAGGCTTACGGTTGTACGATTCAGTGTAGAACTACTGGCAACCACAGAAATAGGCTGGAAGCAGTGGGCCTTCTATACTATTATCTTTTTCCTATGAATTTTGAATTTCTTCTTCACTTAAATTTTTTCCAGATAGAAGACTGCAAAAAGGCTATAAAGAGGTGAAGATCAGCAGTTGCTGACATTTGTAAGCCAAGGACATTATATTGTTTGAAATACCCATGTAATCGAAGGAAAAGTGGTATTTTAGCTTGGCTTCTCTGTGTAATAGAGCCGATGGTCCACTTGATGGAATATGTGCAGACACAGGGTATGTTGCAGCCTTGTCTTAACCACTCATCCTTTTTATAATTTCAGCAGCGCAAATGCCCTTTTTCTTTATTCCCTCTCGTATCATATCACCACATAGTCACCAATTTGCTGAGGAAGTAGTTTCAAAAGGATCCTGATTTGCAGGGCCCGGATTTCCTAAGCTCAAGGTCGCATATGTCCTAACGTAAAGACAAAATTCGTTTCAGCGAGTGAGCTCAGTTGAGCTGAGTGTACAGTTCAAGGAACTTACTTAATAGCTTTTTCTTGGTGAACACAGACCACTTCCTTCTGACTAGATTTTTACCTATAATCTGGTCAGGAGGGAAGAAGCCCTACCTCATCTTTATCTACTGTCCCAAAGTGACTGAAAATCAAAGAAGGCATTATGTGTTTCTGCTGGAAAATTCTATCTATAATTGTTGTTATGCTTGAAAATAGTTACATATAGAGAATTCATGGGAACACGCTAGTCTCATAATAATTTCTTACTAACAGAAGTTACTGGTAGTAAGATGAGCTATTGATAATGGCCAGTTGTCATTTAAAGTTGATCACCCACCCCTTTTTCAGCATGTGTGGTTTGTCAAGGGTAGAGGTTTGTCTGTATTTATCTGTAGTACATAAAGGTGCCGTCCCTGAAGACAGACAGTAGATTTGGAATTCTGTAAGATTTCCTCTTGGTGTGGCCTTAGATAGTTCATTCACTTACCTTTTTTCTAAGTCTTCCCTCCATCCATAGTAAAATAGGGATAATAATTCTACTTATCTCAGCGTAAGTACTCTATAAATTTTTAGGTCGTATCATTTATTAAGAAGGCATTAACTATATTGAAGGAATGATGATATCTTTCAACATTCTTAGTGACCTTTATATCTGTCTGCTGATTTAATGCGTCTTTTTGAATCAAAATATATAACCTATTTTTACCTTATTCATCTGAGAGCAGCACCATTTGAATATATAACCAGTACTGCTTCTCCAAGGTAATCAGTGAACAGTAGTGGTCATCCAGTACTTAGAGAATATGCTTAATTACTTGACATGAGGTTTGACTTTCGATGCCAAATAGCATTTTTAATGTATTTTTTAATAGACTTTATGCGCAGTTTTAAGTTCACAGAAAAATTTGAGTAGAAAATACAGAGTTCCTATAAGCCCGTCTTCTACCAATAGCATTTTTATTGAAAGTTTAATTATAGAATGAAGGTTACTTGCTCTCATGTAATCCTACATCTATTTCTTGTTTATTTTCCTAAGTCAATAGATGTTCTCATATATGTCCTAGTTGAAAACATAAAAAATAGTAATAGTATTAGATTTAAGGAATAGATTCAGGGTATTTGTATGTCAGAGCAGGAAGAAATATTCATGAAATCTAGATAATATCTGAATCAGCAGGAAAAAACAAGGTTTAAATCTTTGTGTATGTTTTAGATACTCTGTTTATCAGTGTCCATGTGAACACAAATTAGAATTCTGGATCATATGATACAGTGTCCATTTCTTTAATCTGTGAGTGTTGGGATAGGTTAGAATACAGAATGTGACTTACTGGTTTTCACTTTTCATTAAAAAAAGTGAACCAGTAACTCTCATAGAATGTGTTTGAGTAAGGGAAAAGTATATTACAAATGAGAAAAGGAAAATGTCAACTGGCTTTACAAATGTATTTACATATTAGCACAACATTCTCAATTAACCAACACATCTCTTTTGTCCACTAGACCTTCCTCCCAGGACAAGCTCTTGCTTACTAGACTACCGGTAATTGCTACCGGCTTTAGTGAGATGGAAAAGGCTAAAACTTAAACCCAGCCATTCCCCCTTCTTTTTAAAAATGCAGCTCAGCTTCCAGTTCTCTGATCTGTAGCAAACACACCCACTCTTTTTCATGGAGTCATAACACCTTGACTGTTAGGGCCAGCTCCCACTGCCCTCTTATCTGTCAGCCTCTGCCTAAACATTGGCTCAGATGGTAAAGAAACAGCCCGCAATGCAGGAAGAGATCTAGGTTTAATCCCTGGGTTGGGAAGATCCCCTGAAGAAGGGAATGGCTACCCACCCCAGTATTTCTGCCTGAAGAATTCCATGGACAGAGGAACCTGGCAGGAATCTTACAATCCACGGGGCTGCAGAGTTAAACCTGACTGAGCGACTGATACTTACACTTTTTTCACTAAACAATCTTAGCCTTTCATCAGCACAAGTCTAAGTGACAGTGGTTTGTGAACTTCAGTATGCAATCCCTCATGAAATACGGCCCGAATCTGTCAGTGGCTATTAGGATGGAGTTCATTTTTAGAACCAGCACAACCATTGGTTACAATGAGACTTTTCAAAAGAATGTTTGAGAATTTCCAAGTAGAATTCTTTGTTTTCTTTCCCTTTTATGGTTTTTTGGCAGAGGAACTACATAGTTTTAATATATATATATATTTTTTTTTTCCTAATTTTATTTTTTTGAATTCCTTGGATATGATCTGTATCATGGTAAAAAAAATTAGACAAAAACTCTTGCTTTTGTGTATTTTGATTTTTTTTCTTGTGGCAAAATGGTTGTGTGTGTATAAGAATTCTGCGATAAAATAGATCAGTGTTTTTGGGGATAGGTTAGAATACAGAATGTGACTTACTGGTTTTCACTTTTCATTAAAAAAAGTGAACCAGTAACTCTCATAGAATGTGTTTGAGTAAGGGAAAAGTATATTACAAATGAGAAAAGGAAAATGTCAACTGGCTTTACAAATGTATTTACATATTAGCACAACATTCTCAATTAACCAACACATCTCTTTTGTCCACTAGACCTTCCTCCCAGGACAAGCTCTTGCTTACTAGACTACCGGTAATTGCTACCGGCTTTAGTGAGATGGAAAAGGCTAAAACTTAAACCCAGCCATTCCCCCTTCTTTTTAAAAATGCAGCTCAGCTTCCAGTTCTCTGATCTGTAGCAAACACACCCACTCTTTTTCATGGAGTCATAACACCTTGACTGTTAGGGCCAGCTCCCACTGCCCTCTTATCTGTCAGCCTCTGCCTAAACATTGGCTCAGATGGTAAAGAAACAGCCCGCAATGCAGGAAGAGATCTAGGTTTAATCCCTGGGTTGGGAAGATCCCCTGAAGAAGGGAATGGCTACCCACCCCAGTATTTCTGCCTGAAGAATTCCATGGACAGAGGAACCTGGCAGGAATCTTACAATCCACGGGGCTGCAGAGTTAAACCTGACTGAGCGACTGATACTTACACTTTTTTCACTAAACAATCTTAGCCTTTCATCAGCACAAGTCTAAGTGACAGTGGTTTGTGAACTTCAGTATGCAATCCCTCATGAAATACGGCCCGAATCTGTCAGTGGCTATTAGGATGGAGTTCATTTTTAGAACCAGCACAACCATTGGTTACAATGAGACTTTTCAAAAGAATGTTTGAGAATTTCCAAGTAGAATTCTTTGTTTTCTTTCCCTTTTATGGTTTTTTGGCAGAGGAACTACATAGTTTTAATATATATATATATTTTTTTTTTCCTAATTTTATTTTTTTGAATTCCTTGGATATGATCTGTATCATGGTAAAAAAAAGTAGACAAAAACTCTAGCTTTTGTGTATTTTGATTTTTTTTTTTCTTGTGGCACTAATACATGGTTGTGTGTGTATAATATTCTCTCAGAAAAGAGAAAAACTATTTCATGTAGAATATCAGCTTGTGTGTGACACACACACCCTCACGCAACGTATAATTGTATAATCATTATGAAGAACAAGCAAGACTTTAGAGTGAAATCAGAAAGTGAACTTATTTCTTCTTGCGGCGTTATTTCTTTAAATGTCTTCCATCAACCATTTTTCTTCTGTCCCTTGAATTTTCATTCACATGACTTTTCTGATGATTCATATATGCCAGAAATACACCCCAATCACTTTTAGATAGAAAGTCTCATTTCAGTAACTGTGGAATCCAGTCCAGTGTAGAAATCAGTGCTGCAATTTCATACCAAATGAAAGCTTCTCATCTCCTCCGGCTTGTTCTGCCTCAGGCCTGAAGCCAGTGGTAGGATGGAAAAGGTCTATCCTTTCCTTAATTTTTCCGACGGGCTCTTTCACCTTCTTCTGCACTCACAAAGCAGAATTAGAAGGAATGGCGAGGAGAGAGGAGGGTTGAGAGGCAGGGGACGTCTCACTGCTTGACTTTTACGGGACCTGGTGGGAGGTGATTCTGGCTGTGCACAGGTTTAAAGTTCTCTCCCATGGAAATTTTCCTGGGGTTCATGCTTAATCCCATCGCGGCAGTCTGACCACAGCTCCCTCAACTCAGACCTGGCTTCTGGTTCTGCTGGCGGCTTGTAGCTGCACTGCAGTTTCTGCAGCAAAAGGTTAATCCCCAGTTTCCTTCTGCTGAGAATGTCTCAGTTTTGCAGAGTCTCTTTTGGGCAAAACTTTTTTTTTTTTTTTTTTTAAAAAAAACAGGACAAGTTAGTATCTATACAGGTTCCACATTTAGGTGCTGGGAAATAGACAGCCAGCTTCAACTGCCCTCATGAGGAGGACCATTGCTCCTTTAGCTTGTCTTCCAGAGGCCGGTTTAGTTAGTTTCTTGATTTCAGACTGTTCCTCAAGTGTAAGGTATCAGTTCTTAGTGTCGCAGCAGCTTTAGTGAACACCTGTTATGCGCTCACCAACAGGGCTTATTGAAGCCCCTTGATCAAGCTAAGAGGAGAGGAAAGCAGCCCTGACAACTTCGCAAAGAAATGAGTGTGTCAGCTGCTTAGTTGTGTCCAACTCGTTGCGACCCCATGAACTCTTGCCCGGCAGCCTCCTCTGTCCATAGGATTCTCCAGGCGAGAATATTGGAGTGGGTTGCCATTGTCTTCTCCATTCCAAATAAATACTCTTACCCAAATAAATACTCTTATCTAATTTTCAACTCATGGCCCCTTCAACTATAATGTATTTTCAAAATTTGTGAAAGAATTATAAAACAGACATGTTGCCAGCAAGGTCTTATTCAAGCCTTCTCTGGGTGATCTAGCGCCTTCCTTTGGGTTGTGGGGAGTAATTTGATGCTGTTGTTTTGTACTTCAGTGGAAAATGAGACAAAGTGTTTCATTTAAATATTCATTTACAGTGATGTTGTTCACTTCCTTTTCTTAGCTAACTTTTCCTACTTGATCTGATAATTTGTAAGGGAGTCTTTAACTTTGCTTGTGATTTCATCCATATGTGTATATGTCTCTGATATATGTACTTTATTTTCTATTTCACATATAAGCAAATTTGGTAATCATATAACCTACGTGTTACCATTTCTGTTCATAATTACATGCCATTACTTTGCTAGTTTTTTCAGTAAGTGTATCTTATTTTGTATGCCAGGTTGCTCAGTTGTGTCTGACTCTTGTCCACCCTACAGACTGTAGCCTGCCAGGCTCCTCTGTCCATGTAATTCTCTGGGCAAGAATGGAGTGGGTTGTCATTTCCTCCTCCTGGGGGATCTTCCAAATCCAGGATCTTCCTGCATCTAATATGTCTCCTGTGTTGTCAGGTGGGTTCTTTACCATTAGCACTACCTGGAAAGCCCCTCAATGTATCTTAAATCTTTTTTTTAAATTTTGGCCTTTTTTAAAAATTGTTTATTCATTTGTTTATTTTCATCCATCTTTATTATTTGCCCTGTGTGGGCCTCCCATGACAGTGGCCTCCCTCACTGCAGAGCACCAGCTCTGGGCACATGTTCTGCAGAGCGCTGGCTCGTAATTGAACACACCGGTCCAGCTGCTCTGTGGCACGTGGGATCTTCCTGGGCCAGGGATCTAACCAGTGCCCCCTGCACTGCAAGGTGACTCTTTATCCACTGGACCAACAGGAAAGCCCCATGTTAAATCTTTTTAATAAAACTCCAAGCTCTTTGAAGCTGAAACCTTGTCTTGTGTGATACTCATACCATAAAAATTTGGAGGAAGGGTGTCCCCGGTAGCTCAGTGGTAAAGAGTTTGCCTGCCAATGTAGGAGACACGGGTTCGATCCCTGATCTGGGAAGATCCCACATGTTGCGGAGCAACTAAGTCCGTGAGTCACAACTGTGGATGGAGCCTGTGCTCTAGAGCCTTGGAACCACAACTACTGAAGCCCGTGTGCCCTAGACCCCGAGTTCTACAAGAGAAGATCACCACAGCAAGAAGCCTGCTCACCTCAGCTAGAGAATGCTCCCCACTCCCTGCAACTAGAGAAGGGCCTGTGGCAGCAGTGAAAACCCAGAATAGCCAAAAATAAATAAATAAATAAATAAAAATCTTGGAGGAAAAAATGAATTGAGTGAGTCACTCTTTCATAAAACTCTTACAGAAGTAAAATATTGTAGCTTGATAAAAGCAACCTTAACTTAGAGTTACTATGCCAGAGTTTGACCTCCGAGGTGTGCTGTTCAATTAATGTCAATTAGTTCTGTGGATTCTGACCATGTGAGCTTGTCCTCTGGACCTCAGTCCCATTTATTTAAATGAGCTTATTTGCTCAGATTATCTCTAAATATACTCACTTGTAAAATTATGTTACTTTTGCAAAGTAAAGTCTGTTTCAGAAAATAAAAAAAATAGCTCAAAATCTAAACTTGCTCAGATACAATAAAGGAACTAAGTTAAAGCATCATGTCAAGTCTCACTCATGAAAAACTCTAATAAATTTGTTTCCTTTTTGATATTGGAGTATGTTTTCCATATGTTTGAAGTTGCTGTTTACAGATTATATTATGAAATGACTCATCCCTGGGACAATTCATGCCTTAAGTTAATTTTTTGAAGTTGCTGTTATCTGCAGAGCACCAGCTCTGGGCACATGTTCTGCAGAGCGCTGGCTCGTAATTGAACACACCGGTCCAGCTGCTCTGTGGCACGTGGGATCTTCCTGGGCCAGGGATCTAACCAGTGCCCCCTGCACTGCAAGGTGACTCTTTATCCACTGGACCAACAGGAAAGCCCCATGTTAAATCTTTTTAATAAAACTCCAAGCTCTTTGAAGCTGAAACCTTGTCTTGTGTGATACTCATACCATAAAAATTTGGAGGAAGGGTGCCCCCGGGTAGCTCAGTGGTAAAGAGTTTGCCTGCCAATGTAGGAGACACGGGTTCGATCCCTGATCTGGGAAGATCCCACATGTTGCGGAGCAACTAAGTCCGTGAGTCACAACTGTGGATGGAGCCTGTGCTCTAGAGCCTTGGAACCACAACTACTGAAGCCCGTGTGCCCTAGACCCCGAGTTCTACAAGAGAAGATCACCACAGCAAGAAGCCTGCTCACCTCAGCTAGAGAATGCTCCCCACTCCCTGCAACTAGAGAAGGGCCTGTGGCAGCAGTGAAAACCCAGAATAGCCAAAAATAAATAAATAAATAAATAAAAATCTTGGAGGAAAAAATGAATTGAGTGAGTCACTCTTTCATAAAACTCTTACAGAAGTAAAATATTGTAGCTTGATAAAAGCAACCTTAACTTAGAGTTACTATGCCAGAGTTTGACCTCCGAGGTGTGCTGTTCAATTAATGTCAATTAGTTCTGTGGATTCTGACCATGTGAGCTTGTCCTCTGGACCTCAGTCCCATTTATTTAAATGAGCTTATTTGCTCAGATTATCTCTAAATATACTCACTTGTAAAATTATGTTACTTTTGCAAAGTAAAGTCTGTTTCAGAAAATAAAAAAAATAGCTCAAAATCTAAACTTGCTCAGATACAATAAAGGAACTAAGTTAAAGCATCATGTCAAGTCTCACTCATGAAAAACTCTAATAAATTTGTTTCCTTTTTGATATTGGAGTATGTTTTCCATATGTTTGAAGTTGCTGTTTACAGATTATATTATGAAATGACTCATCCCTGGGACAATTCATGCCTTAGGGTGTGTTCTTGATAATCTGCCTGTTGAAATTTGTCTCTTAGTGACATATGTCAAGTAAGGACTTTCATAACATGGTTTTTAAATTCCAAATAGTTAACATTAGAGGAATACAACAAAGGGCTCTTAGAAATAAATCACATTGGACCACTTTTAAGAAATACTGTTAAATTAACTTCAGACATGAGTTCTTATAGCTTAGCCACCAAAATAATTAGTGCTTTATCAAACCTCTCTCTTCATAATATGCACTCTTCTAAGAATTACTGGTCCCTAACAACATTCTCAAAGAACTACCAGACAGTCTATTGAAATGCAGACTATGGCAAATATATATAGAATGTAAAACAAATACAGATTGTCACAGTTCGTTTGCAACCATTTGTATGATGCAGTCATTTTATTTTACAAATAATTGATAGATGAGTGGAATTAATGACCCCTCATGACTTGAAGAAAAGGGAAGTGTACTCTTCATAATCTTGAAGGAAACTATTTCCCAGAGATTGTTAATATCTAAGATTTTGTGCTATCAAAAGACACAATGTTATTTTACATTCTTATTTGACATTTATTTGGGGTTTATTCAAGAATTCTTTGAAAAACTCCTTGGCTATTTGGACCTTTAAATATATAGGAGTTATATTTGAAGTGATGGTGTGGGAAATCATTTTTGTTTCAGATTCAATTAGAGGTTGGGAAGGTTTTCCTGAGGGGAAGATGTGAGAACAGAAACTCAAAAGCAGTCAAGAGTTTTTCATGTGGACATTCAGGAGAAGCGTATTCGTGACCTCAGCGTGAGGAGAAGGTGTGGGAAGACCCTGAGGTGGATCTGTGTCACTTGAATTCAAGTACCAGCGAGGAGACCAGGGTCACAGGGGCACAGGAGTAAAGGAGCCATTTAAAGAGATAGCCAGAGGCCACAGTTTTAAAGTTTTGGGGCCGTGGTTAGATTCGGTAGAGCAGCGAGAGGCCACTGGAGAGCTTCAGGTAAAGGAGTGATGTGATGTGACTGATGCTTTTAAAAGCCTCTTCTGCTGCTGTAGAAGATGAAGGGTAGGGGCAGGGAGAAATATGAGGGTCAGCGCCCATGAAACATTTGTGTCAGGTGAGGTCTTCTGAGATGCCAGTGCCACACAGGATTAGCTGTTGCAAAATCTAGCTAAATAACTGGGAAAAATAAGGGGACAGGGAGTGGAGATAGGCAGGGGGAGCCTTCAGACTTCAATACAAATAGCGACCTGTGAAAGGAGAGTGGATGTGTGACTGCAGCAGGAGTCTGAGGAAGCCCAGCGGCAGTCTCCTGGTAGAAGTTGCTCATTAGAGGGATCCTAGGTTGAGCAAGGGTGACCCTGTTCCAGTGTCCTCTCCCCTGCTACTGAGCCAGTCATTGGAAGGACCTGTGGAAAAAGTGGCTTCGGAGACAGAAAAGTGGGGCAGCCTGTGCCTGGCAATCACTGTGCGCCTTGAAGGGCCTCTTCATAGTCACCACAGTGTGGGTGTTTGGGTTGCTGTTTGTTTGCTTTAAACTTTTAATTTTGCATTGGAATATAGCCAGTTAACAATGTTGTGATAGTTTCACGTGCACAGGAAAGGGACTCAGCCATACATACACACATATCCATTCTCCCTGAAACTCCCCTCCCATCCCGGCTGCCAGGTAACCTCGAGCAGAGTTCCCTGTGCTCCATCGTCGATTCTTGTTGGCTCTCCATTTTAACGGTGTGTGTGCTTGTTGATCCCAGATTCCCTAACTATCCTTTCAGCGTGACAATTGTAGATTAGGTTGGCTGTTTGTGGAGGCGGCGAGATTTGATTTGAGTTCTGATATGTTTTGAGGAAAGAAAAAACAAAGAAATGTTTGACTTGAAATGTTGGACGAAAGGTTTTGACAGTTCCTGAAATGAAAAAGCATTTGGAAGGAATGCGATACAAAGTTAGGAAACAGGCAGGATGGGGGAAAGAAAACAGTTTTGCTCATGTTAAACCCGAGATGATGATTAAGCATCCTAGTTGATCTGTTAAAATAAGCAGTCAGATAAATTTCACTGGGGAACTCTTCTGAGGCCTTTTGTCCGTAGAGCAGCGAGAGGCCACTGGAGAGCTTCAGGTAAAGGAGTGATGTGATGTGACTGATGCTTTTAAAAGCCTCTTCTGCTGCTGTAGAAGATGAAGGGTAGGGGCAGGGAGAAATATGAGGGTCAGCGCCCATGAAACATTTGTGTCAGGTGAGGTCTTCTGAGATGCCAGTGCCACACAGGATTAGCTGTTGCAAAATCTAGCTAAATAACTGGGAAAAATAAGGGGACAGGGAGTGGAGATAGGCAGGGGGAGCCTTCAGACTTCAATACAAATAGCGACCTGTGAAAGGAGAGTGGATGTGTGACTGCAGCAGGAGTCTGAGGAAGCCCAGCGGCAGTCTCCTGGTAGAAGTTGCTCATTAGAGGGATCCTAGGTTGAGCAAGGGTGACCCTATTCCAGTGTCCTCTCCCCTGCTACTGAGCCAGTCATTGGAAGGACCTGTGGAAAAAGTGGCTTCGGAGACAGAAAAGTGGGGCAGCCTGTGCCTGGCAATCACTGTGCGCCTTGAAGGGCCTCTTCATAGTCACCACAGTGTGGGTGTTTGGGTTGCTGTTTGTTTGCTTTAAACTTTTAATTTTGCATTGGAATATAGCCAGTTAACAATGTTGTGATAGTTTCACGTGCACAGGAAAGGGACTCAGCCATACATACACACATATCCATTCTCCCTGAAACTCCCCTCCCATCCCGGCTGCCAGGTAACCTCGAGCAGAGTTCCCTGTGCTCCATCGTCGATTCTTGTTGGCTCTCCATTTTAACGGTGTGTGTGCTTGTTGATCCCAGATTCCCTAACTATCCTTTCAGCGTGACAATTGTAGATTAGGTTGGCTGTTTGTGGAGGCGGCGAGATTTGATTTGAGTTCTGATATGTTTTGAGGAAAGAAAAAACAAAGAAATGTTTGACTTGAAATGTTGGACGAAAGGTTTTGACAGTTCCTGAAATGAAAAAGCATTTGGAAGGAATGCGATACAAAGTTAGGAAACAGGCAGGATGGGGGAAAGAAAACAGTTTTGCTCATGTTAAACCCGAGATGATGATTAAGCATCCTAGTGGATTTGTTAAAAATAAGCAGTCAGATAAATTTCACTGGGGAACTCTTCTGCTCTGGGTATCAGTAGGGAGCCATAGGCGGGTGAATGGTTTATGGAGTTCTAAAGGTTATCTAGATGGTGAGTACAGCTGGAGAGGAGAAAGTGATAATTCATGAGTCCTGGGTGTTTTACAAGATTTAGAAATTGGAATAAGGAAGAGGTTCTCGCCAGGAGTATATATAAAAAATGTATGTATATATATATATATATATATATATATATATATATAAAAGTATATATAAATAGTGAGGCTCAGAGATTGAGCCATACAGATAAGAAGGAAAGGAGAGATTTGAGAAATACTCACCCAAGATAATCAAGGTAAGAAATGACTTCAAGAAAGAGAGAATGGTCAGTTGTTTTATTTTTATTAAACAAGGTATGCCAGTTGTCATTTATTTTATTTTTATTTTTTGGCCAGGCTACATGGCTTGCCGGATCTGAGTTCCCCAGTCAGGGATCAAACCCATGCTCCCTGCAGTGGAAGTGCAGAATCCTAACCACTGGACTTCCAGAAAATTCCCTGGTCAGTTGTTTTAAATATCAGTGAAAGGTTGAAAGGACGCTGCTCTCAAATGAATATTGGATTTAGCAGTGCAGAGGTCAGTGGAGACATTGACAGACATGGTTTCATTGGAACATTGCATGAAAGCCTTATTGGCAGGAATATGAGAGAGAACGAGAAGGAAGTGGAGACAGTGAGCATAAAAACATTTGAGGAAATCGGCTGTAACAAGGAGTAACAAATGGGAAATTGGGATTGTCTTGACAAGGAGAAGCGTTTGTTTTAAGATGGCTGATACTGCAGCATGTTTAGATGTTTATAAGCGTGACAATTGTATCCCAGATTCCTAACTATCCTTTCAGCGTTGGGGCTGTTTGTGGAGGGGAGATTTGATTTGAGTTCTGATATGTTTTGAGGAAAGAAAAAACAAAGAAATGTTTGACTTGAAATGTTGGACGAAAGGTTTTGACAGTTCCTGAAATGAAAAAGCATTTGGAAGGAATGCGATACAAAGTTAGGAAACAGGCAGGATGGGGGAAAGAAAACAGTTTTGCTCATGTTAAACCCGAGATGATGATTAAGCATCCTAGTGGATTTGTTAAAAATAAGCAGTCAGATAAATTTCACTGGGGAACTCTTCTGCTCTGGGTATCAGTAGGGAGCCATAGGCGGGTGAATGGTTTATGGAGTTCTAAAGGTTATCTAGATGGTGAGTACAGCTGGAGAGGAGAAAGTGATAATTCATGAGTCCTGGGTGTTTTACAAGATTTAGAAATTGGAATAAGGAAGAGGTTCTCGCCAGGAGTATATATAAAAAATGTATGTATATATATATATATATATATATATATATATATAAAAGTATATATAAATAGTGAGGCTCAGAGATTGAGCCATACAGATAAGAAGGAAAGGAGAGATTTGAGAAATACTCACCCAAGATAATCAAGGTAAGAAATGACTTCAAGAAAGAGAGAATGGTCAGTTGTTTTATTTTTATTAAACAAGGTATGCCAGTTGTCATTTATTTTATTTTTATTTTTTGGCCAGGCTACATGGCTTGCCGGATCTGAGTTCCCCAGTCAGGGATCAAACCCATGCTCCCTGCAGTGGAAGTGCAGAATCCTAACCACTGGACTTCCAGAAAATTCCCTGGTCAGTTGTTTTAAATATCAGTGAAAGGTTGAAAGGACGCTGCTCTCAAATGAATATTGGATTTAGCAGTGCAGAGGTCAGTGGAGACATTGACAGACATGGTTTCATTGGAACATTGCATGAAAGCCTTATTGGCAGGAATATGAGAGAGAACGAGAAGGAAGTGGAGACAGTGAGCATAAAAACATTTGAGGAAATCGGCTGTAACAAGGAGTAACAAATGGGAAATTGGGATTGTCTTGACAAGGGAGAAGCGTTTGTTTTAAGATGGCTGATACTGCAGCATGTTTAGATGTTTATAGGGATGATCTATTAAAGCATGACCTATGGTCCAGAAGAAAGAAGGAAAACTACCTGAGGAGGATTTTTGAATGTCTGAGAGGAATCCAGAATGTACCTGAGACCTTTGGCTTGAGAAATAGCAGAGGTTGTGCATCTATTTTAAGCAAAGTGTACACATCACATGCAGTTAAACCCATTTATCTGGTGGTGGAAATTTGTAAAAGTTTACTTTTGAGGGCTTTAACATTTCTCAGTGATGTAAGGATCAAAGTCACTGTTAGGGAAGGAACTATAAAGTAGGCTTGTTGCAGGTTTGAGGACAAAAGGTATGGAAGTCATTCGGGGAGAAGGACTGTAAATTTGATAAATAAATGGAATACTGTGGTTGGGAAGTCCTGAGTGTCCTCTTGACGTTTATTTCCTCACAATTAATGTGAGAGGCCAGTCCGTGTATTTAATGTTTTTGTCCATTCATTTCCAGTTATTTGGGTATTGACAAGTAATTGGCATAGGTTGCATTTAATTATTGTTGTGGTTTTGCTGGGCATCTATGATATAGGAGAAGGGGCAAGGAAATGGAGAGTGAAGTCAGGGAGTGATTATAATGATGGATGTGAAGTTTACAGCATTGAGAGCCTGACGGCAGGATAAATGGAATGTGGGCTTATAGATTCAACATATTAAACTGAAGGGGAATCGGAAAAAGAGATAGCAAGAAAGTGTTCAGGGAGTAGGATCTTCCTGTTAATATTGGGGAGGGGATGGAGGGGGTTTGGCGTGTGCAAGAAGTCTAGGGAAAGGTCAAATTTGGGACAGACCCTGCAGTGGAAGTGCAGAATCCTAACCACTGGACTTCCAGAAAATTCCCTGGTCAGTTGTTTTAAATATCAGTGAAAGGTTGAAAGGACGCTGCTCTCAAATGAATATTGGATTTAGCAGTGCAGAGGTCAGTGGAGACATTGACAGACATGGTTTCATTGGAACATTGCATGAAAGCCTTATTGGCAGGAATATGAGAGAGAACGAGAAGGAAGTGGAGACAGTGAGCATAAAAACATTTGAGGAAATCGGCTGTAACAAGGAGTAACAAATGGGAAATTGGGATTGTCTTGACAAGGGAGAAGCGTTTGTTTTAAGATGGCTGATACTGCAGCATGTTTAGATGTTTATAGGGATGATCTATTAAAGCATGACCTATGGTCCAGAAGAAAGAAGGGGAAAACTACCTGAGGAGGATTTTTGAATGTCTGAGAGGAATCCAGAATGTACCTGAGACCTTTGGCTTGAGAAATAGCAGAGGTTGTGCATCTATTTTAAGCAAAGTGTACACATCACATGCAGTTAAACCCATTTATCTGGTGGTGGAAATTTGTAAAAGTTTACTTTTGAGGGCTTTAACATTTCTCAGTGATGTAAGGATCAAAGTCACTGTTAGGGAAGGAACTATAAAGTAGGCTTGTTGCAGGTTTGAGGACAAAAGGTATGGAAGTCATTCGGGGAGAAGGACTGTAAATTTGATAAATAAATGGAATACTGTGGTTGGGAAGTCCTGAGTGTCCTCTTGACGTTTATTTCCTCACAATTAATGTGAGAGGCCAGTCCGTGTATTTAATGTTTTTGTCCATTCATTTCCAGTTATTTGGGTATTGACAAGTAATTGGCATAGGTTGCATTTAATTATTGTTGTGGTTTTGCTGGGCATCTATGATATAGGAGAAGGGGCAAGGAAATGGAGAGTGAAGTCAGGGAGTGATTATAATGATGGATGTGAAGTTTACAGCATTGAGAGCCTGACGGCAGGATAAATGGAATGTGGGCTTATAGATTCAACATATTAAACTGAAGGGGAATCGGAAAAAGAGATAGCAAGAAAGTGTTCAGGGAGTAGGATCTTCCTGTTAATATTGGGGAGGGGATGGAGGGGGTTTGGCGTGTGCAAAAAGTCTAGGAAATGGTCAAGGGAGATTGTGTGGAAGACTAGAGGAGTGGGATAGAGAAGGAACTCTCAGCATCCCGGATGTCAGTAAGACTGTTTGCATGGATAAAGGAACCACTGAGAAGAATGACAGTGAGAAAAATAACAGATTTTTGACCAAGATTACCTATGACGGAGAGACTGAGGAGTGTGGCAGAAGGTCCAGTGTCAAGTCCTAAGCTTGGATGGAAATCAGAACTCATAAGCAGGGACCAGGGAGCGTGGGGTGAGGTGTCAAGCAGTGCATGGGATAGAAGAGGGGGGAAGCACTCATCATGAGTCGGTGCTAGTTTCCCAGGACTACTCTAGCACATTACCACAAACTCAGTGGCCTAAAGCAACATAATTATTTTCTCATGTTTCTTGAGGCCCCAAGTCTGAAATCAGTTACCAGGAACAAAATCAAGGTGTGAGTATGTATGGCCACAATCTCTCCAGTGTCCTGGAACAGAAGCTATTCTTTCCTCTTCCAGCTCAGGTGACTTCCAGCATTCCTTGACTTGTGGTCACATCCCTCGAATTTTTTGTTTTTAATAGTCATGTATCTGGCTGCATGGGGTATGTTGTAGTATGTAGGATCTTTAGTTGTGGCATATAAACTTTTAATATTGACATGTGGAATCTGGTTCCCTGACCAAGGATTGAAGGGCCACCTGCATTGGGATAATAGTTAGCCCCATGATTCTGATCTCTAAATGCTTCCTCTTCGTATTGTCTTCTTCTCTGTGTGTGATAAAATTCCCCTCTGTCTCTCTCTGAAAAGCTTACATGTGGCTGCATTTAGAGCCCATCTGGAGAATTCAGGATACTCTCCCACCTCAAGGAAATTTTTTTTTCCCACAGTTTTGTTGTTTACTAACCAAATATCAACATGAATCGACCATAGCAGAATTTTTAACAATATGTGCAGTGACCTTTTCCGTTCCTTTTCCTCCATAGGTTCTGATCCCCTGCAAAGGGAGAGGGACAGTCACCTGAAATGTGTCTCCATGTTAAGACTGATGATGCCACATGCAGACCAAGAGGATGAGAAAACCTTCACAATTGACATTTCTGAGGAGGGCAGGTAGGACTCTCAAGTTGCTCTGAAAGGGCCTGCAAAAGCAAGGCAAGGAGCCTGGCCTTGGGATTTCTCTTGGCTAGTGGGTGGGGCCAGGGTCAAGTGAGAATTTACGCATTCAAGAGGAGGTTGGGTGGTATGAATTTCCCACCAGTGCCAATAGAGGGAGTACTGACTCGCCTCTGAGTAGATCTGGGTGTGCATAGAAGTGAAGAATGATGGGTCAGCAGTCAATCATCAGCAAACAAGGTCAGGCTCCTCCTTACTATTGAAGTCACATTCTTAGGTTCTAGAGATTACGGTGCACATGTGGCGGGGCGGTCGGACATGAGGGGGTCGATGGTTTTTCAGCCGACCACAGTAGGTTATTCTACATAAGCATTGTACTCTAGTGACAGTCTAGAGTTCTTCAGACCCTGCAGAAAGTATTACAGAAGTTAATGCTATAGGAGGTTTCTAACAAGCCGAAATCTGTTTGCCTCTCCTGTTGGTTTTGTACATTGCTTCATTTACAACTTCGACACCAGTTCCTGGGATATAGTTGGCACCCAATACATATGTTCTGGGAGAATGAATGGATGAAAAATGGACCTCATTTCTAATAAACAGAAATCATTGGGAAAAAACAGCAGAAGGTCGGACTTAAAATTGAGGCATTTTCACAAAATGCATGCACATTATTAGTTTTTAAATGTTGTATTGTAGAGGAAAGCAAGTTTGGAGCCAGTGTATCACTTTGTGGAGTTGGCTTGTTTGCGCCCCCATTTACTGAGCCAGGGAATGAACTCTGCAGAATTCTGAGGTGGAACACCCCGCCTTCCATCTGGAAGCTGTGTTGTGTTGACGATTTTCTGTCCTCTTGTCTCCACATTGATGGTCTTCTGGCCAGCTGTTCCGTTGCTGCTCACTGCTCTGGACCCCTAGCCGCTCTGAACACTGAACCGATAAGTGTCACATAACAAAGCGTCTCCCTGGGTGTCATGTGGAAGGGAAAACTTACTTTAAAAAACAAGACATTAATGGAATGCCACACAGAGACAAGAGAGAGCATTGAGCAATAGTATCACAGAGGCTCTAGCTAGGAGGTATTGAATCCCTGAAAGGTGAAGGAGAGAGAAGGACAGGTAATTGACCATAACGAGAAAGCAAAACCAAAGATGTTTCCTGCACATTCTCTCTTTATTCTCTAATAAATTGCAACAAAATACAGCCTGTATCTTCACATGTTTGCCCACTGGGCACCATTTACAAAGTGACTCATTTCCACTGTGTTTTACTCTCCAGAAACATCCTGGACTCAGTTGCCCTTGGCCAATCTTTATATCCATTCCTATGCCCTGTGAGGTGGTCCATTTTGAGTTCTTCCCATTCAACAGATGCTAAAACAAGCAGGCTAGGGAACAAGCATGTCATCTCAGCTGTCCTTCCCCAAGCATTCGGGACACAAATCATACAGGGTGGGTGTGTCATCAGTGAGAAGATGTCCTTTACATCTGTCTTGTTCTCTTGTCCTGCACATCGTGGTACCATTATTTTGTGCCTTTAAGTCTGGTGAAAGGAGCAAGTCTGAGAGATGCATGTAGAGGCTTTAGTCCTGTTGGCTGACATGATGCACTCTGACACTTTCTGGTTTTCGGGTTTTTGTCCTGTAAGTGTACCACTGCCTTCTGGTGAGTCCGTGGCCCTTATGGCAGGTCCTGGATCTCAGCCAGAGTTAAGTAGAGAGAAGTCTGCTTTAGGGCTTGCTCACGGGCTCAGAGAGGCTTTCAGATCCTTTAGCGATTCAGTATTCTTTAGTTCTGTTTTGCCAGGAAGATTCTGCGTCTTCCTGGTTGGCATGGCTGGTTTTCCTTTTTCCTTTTGTCCTGCTCTGGGCTTTGTGTTTGTGACAGCGTGAAGTGGCCCAAGCCACAGCCCTGAGCCTCCCCTCCTCATCCCTTTATATTTGGCAATGTGAATGCCTGGGGTGATTCAGGGACAGTATTCCACTGGAACTGTGGACAGTGCTTACAAATACCTATCTAATCACTGTATAGTAAAAGCAAGTCACTGCAAAGGGTCATTCCCCAATATAAAATGTCCTGTTTTGCCTTGGTCGTTTGTGGTACTTTGGCCAGTGGTTCATACAAGGATTTCAGCTCTTTTGTTTTCAAACAACAGTAGTCTTTGAGGTCTAACTGTCAATTTAATGGCGCCAATGACCATAAGAACCAAGAAAATTACACAGTAATTCTGTCTTCCTTTCGAAAAGGGAAGTGTTTGCATTCATTGTGGTCCTGGGCATCGTCTTTTCCCGCCAACACTTCCGTAACCACATTCACACAAGAAGGCCAACTGGGAATGCCAAGGACATTTTATTTTCAGTGTCTTGCTTCAAGTAGGAAAGCTTTCTATAGCATCACTTTCAGTACAGAGTAAACCAGGTAGAAAATAATATCTTTCTAGGAAGAGAAAAGAAGAGTAAGCCTCACGCTGGTGATGAATGATGTGCACATGGAAGAGGACTAGACACACAAGCACACAGCAGAGGGAAAACTTCTATTATCCCTTGGATCTGGGTGCAACTTCATCTCAGCTGTCCTTCCCCAAGCATTCGGGACACAAATCATACAGGGTGGGTGTGTCATCAGTGAGAAGATGTCCTTTACATCTGTCTTGTTCTCTTGTCCTGCACATCGTGGTACCATTATTTTGTGCCTTTAAGTCTGGTGAAAGGAGCAAGTCTGAGAGATGCATGTAGAGGCTTTAGTCCTGTTGGCTGACATGATGCACTCTGACACTTTCTGGTTTTCGGGTTTTTGTCCTGTAAGTGTACCACTGCCTTCTGGTGAGTCCCGTGGCCCTTATGGCAGGTCCTGGATCTCAGCCAGAGTTAAGTAGAGAGAAGTCTGCTTTAGGGCTTGCTCACGGGCTCAGAGAGGCTTTCAGATCCTTTAGCGATTCAGTATTCTTTAGTTCTGTTTTGCCAGGAAGATTCTGCGTCTTCCTGGTTGGCATGGCTGGTTTTCCTTTTTCCTTTTGTCCTGCTCTGGGCTTTGTGTTTGTGACAGCGTGAAGTGGCCCAAGCCACAGCCCTGAGCCTCCCCTCCTCATCCCTTTATATTTGGCAATGTGAATGCCTGGGGTGATTCAGGGACAGTATTCCACTGGAACTGTGGACAGTGCTTACAAATACCTATCTAATCACTGTATAGTAAAAGCAAGTCACTGCAAAGGGTCATTCCCCAATATAAAATGTCCTGTTTTGCCTTGGTCGTTTGTGGTACTTTGGCCAGTGGTTCATACAAGGATTTCAGCTCTTTTGTTTTCAAACAACAGTAGTCTTTGAGGTCTAACTGTCAATTTAATGGCGCCAATGACCATAAGAACCAAGAAAATTACACAGTAATTCTGTCTTCCTTTCGAAAAGGGAAGTGTTTGCATTCATTGTGGTCCTGGGCATCGTCTTTTCCCGCCAACACTTCCGTAACCACATTCACACAAGAAGGCCAACTGGGAATGCCAAGGACATTTTATTTTCAGTGTCTTGCTTCAAGTAGGAAAGCTTTCTATAGCATCACTTTCAGTACAGAGTAAACCAGGTAGAAAATAATATCTTTCTAGGAAGAAAAGAAGAGTAAGCCTCACGCTGGTGATGAATGATGTGCACATGGAAGAGGACTAGACACACAAGCACACAGCAGAGGGAAAACTTCTATTATCCCTTGGATCTGGGTGCAACTTTCATCTGGTGGAGTGCAAAGCCCTTTAGGAGTTCTATGGAAGAAAGAGGAAGGTCGCTTGAAGGGAAAAATACATGAGACTAAAACAGCACTTGATTCAACTGTATATTCTCAAGGGAAATACATATGATTGAACCAGGCCAATGGAAGTTGGATTGAAAAGATGGAGGAACAAAAGATGGAGGAACATTTTCAGGGCTCTCACCTGTGTGTCAGGAAGACACAACAAAACAGCTGATGGTGCCAAAAAGAATGGGTGTTCATGTTGTTGTTTGTTGTTGGGTGCCTTTTAACCTACACAGGAACCAAACTGGATTTTAAAAATAGCTTCATAATGAGGTTTTAGAGACTACAGATTTGAAGCTTGAATAGGCAGAATGAAAGTCTTCAGCTACTCTCCCTCTAGTGTAAAGAGCTCAGCAAACGTTTCTGCTGGGCCCCAGTATGCTAACTGACATGCTTGTAAGTTCTTGAAATCCAAAGATAAATGAAAATAGGATACTCGACTCCTGAATGCTTCCAGTGAATGGAAGAGACAGACACATAAACGCATCTGTGACACATAAACAGTATTGTTCACAGCATGGGCTACGTGTTGTGACAGCCATGTTCTCTGTGAGCAGAGAGGGCCCTAGTCATGAGAATTCAGAAAAGTATTCTTGAAGGAGCTGGTCACTGACTGTGGTTGAAGGCGATTGAGTTTGATATATAATGACAAGTGGAAAGAGTGTTTCTGACATAGGTTAATGTAAGCAAATATACGGTTCACACCAACTGGGAATGCCAATGGACATTTTAAAATTTTCAGTGTCTTGCTTCCGCCAACACTTCCGTAACCACATTCACACAAGAAGGCCAACTGGGAATGCCAAGGACATTTTATTTTCAGTGTCTTGCTTCAAGTAGGAAAGCTTTCTATAGCATCACTTTCAGTACAGAGTAAACCAGGTAGAAAATAATATCTTTCTAGGAAGAGAAAAGAAGAGTAAGCCTCACGCTGGTGATGAATGATGTGCACATGGAAGAGGACTAGACACACAAGCACACAGCAGAGGGAAAACTTCTATTATCCCTTGGATCTGGGTGCAACTTTCATCTGGTGGAGTGCAAAGCCCTTTAGGAGTTCTATGGAAGAAAGAGGAAGGTCGCTTGAAGGGAAAAATACATGAGACTAAAACAGCACTTGATTCAACTGTATATTCTCAAGGGAAATACATATGATTGAACCAGGCCAATGGAAGTTGGATTGAAAAGATGGAGGAACAAAAGATGGAGGAACATTTTCAGGGCTCTCACCTGTGTGTCAGGAAGACACAACAAAACAGCTGATGGTGCCAAAAAGAATGGGTGTTCATGTTGTTGTTTGTTGTTGGGTGCCTTTTAACCTACACAGGAACCAAACTGGATTTTAAAAATAGCTTCATAATGAGGTTTTAGAGACTACAGATTTGAAGCTTGAATAGGCAGAATGAAAGTCTTCAGCTACTCTCCCTCTAGTGTAAAGAGCTCAGCAAACGTTTCTGCTGGGCCCCAGTATGCTAACTGACATGCTTGTAAGTTCTTGAAATCCAAAGATAAATGAAAATAGGATACTCGACTCCTGAATGCTTCCAGTGAATGGAAGAGACAGACACATAAACGCATCTGTGACACATAAACAGTATTGTTCACAGCATGGGCTACGTGTTGTGACAGCCATGTTCTCTGTGAGCAGAGAGGGGCCCTAGTCATGAGAATTCAGAAAAGTATTCTTGAAGGAGCTGGTCACTGACTGTGGTTGAAGGCGATTGAGTTTGATATATAATGACAAGTGGAAAGAGTGTTTCTGACATAGGTTAATGTAAGCAAATATACGGAAACATACAATAGTGCAATATATAATCAAAGAACAGAAAATTAGTTACTTCACAGTGAGTTTGTGGAGCTCAGCGGGGAAGTGGCAGGAAGCTGAAGGTCGAGCTTGCTTTGTATGCCATGCTCAGGAGTTCAGTTTTTATCCTTGATGCCACTTGACCTCCAGACATTTTTGATTATATATCCATTGTAGTAAAACTTCTGAAGTCACTTTGAGTATATCTACATATTTTTATCAATTTCATACACCTTCTCTTGTCTCTATGTATTAAAGTAAGTTACTTCATTTTGTAGGATAAAACAAAAATAGGTGAAGTTTCTAATATTTTCTTTTACATCCCAGTGGTCTATTTAGTTCCCCTGAGGTTGAGGATAGCCAGTTAGGTTGTTGAACAGGTTCTTGAGACAGGTAGTGAAGTGATCCGATTTCCTGTTTGAGCCACTCATTCTGTCCATAGTGTGGAGTTGGTGAAAGGAAGACTAGTAACCAAGCTGTTGCCATAGACCAGACAACAGGAAGTGAGGCCCTGACTCAGCAGTTGTGGAGATGAAATGGAGAAGGTGATTTGAGAAATATTCAGGAGTGAGGAGTGGATCTGAGAGGTGAGGGTGAAGGGGTGGGAGAAGGAAATGTGGAAACTGTGCTTGCATGAGCAGAAGAGTAGTGATGACATGGAAAGAGATGAGAATGCTGTGGACAAGCAGATTAAAGGGTAAGAAATTGAACTCATTTTTATAGATATTTGTTTCCTTTTGATTCTCTCTATTCACAATCTGCCAAAATTTGCTGTTTTTCTGCTAAAAAGCCCATATCCTTCTCCTTTCTTTTCCAGGTCTCCACATTTTGGTCTGTTCTGTGTTCCTTAGTGAATACATTGTCTTTTTCTTGAAAAAGAAGAACACTTTTTCCAAATGCCTTCTTGTTATTTATAATACATTTCTATTCTAGTTTTATAGATGAGTTATTCCCCCCAATATATTATTTTTTAGTCAATATAGACTCTGTTACTGTTAGAAACAAACAGCTTTATAGTTTTTGTGGTTTACTATGAATAATGTTTATTTTTGGCTCATGGAATTTCACTTTATCTCATGTGCTTTTATCCCGATGCCCATTTCGTAGTGGGTCCCAGAACAAAATAACCAAGTGCAAGTGATTTATTTTATAGATGATCCTAAGAGAATAAGAAAGCGAGACAGGCAAGAATACAAAATAGAAAGGCTCCACTTTCTAGTGGGTTTTATCACTGTGAACAAAGGGACTTCAGTCTTCCTGTGGAAGTCTAGACACCAGCGTACATATGCACCTGAGTTTTCCCACCCTCAGCTCACGGGGGTTGTGATATTCATCCATCAGTTTCCACCAGCCGTTGGTTGACAGTGTAGCATAGACTGTTTATTCTTTAGTATTTTAGGTTGTGGGGGAACGTGGCCATGATGGCTTCAGAGTCAGAGAAAAGCCCTCGTGGAAAAAGTGTGTGTGCTGGCATTTGAACATCTGAGAGCAGACAGTAGTGTGGTTGGAGTGAAGGGATAGGGAACGAGACCCAGTGAACCTATCAAGGGATGAGCAGAGAAATGAACAAAGAAATAGGAAAGAGAAAACACTGTTAAGATAATTTAATAATATTATTTTATGACAGTTTGCTTCAAAATTTAGCAAAGTCCTTCTATAACCTAATTGTGATAAATAATGTGGAAATTTTCAGCACTTGAATCACAAATTTGTAGTTACTAGAACTCATCTTACTTTTTGTTTGCACCATTTCCCCATTTGTCCCTGATTTCCCTGTGTATGAAACGACTTACTTGTCAAGACCTACCTTAAATGATGTCTCTTTCATAAAGATTTCCCTAAACTTTAGTCAAAATCAGTCACTGCATACTGGGTTCTGTTACAGAATTTTGCCCACTTTCATTTTGTCACCTTATCATCTTACATTATCTTTTACAGTCTGTTTCTTAAAAAAATGTCAACCTCCTCAAAGTATGGATTGTTTCTTACCCAGTTTTATTTATCCTACAATTGCCACTCAAAAAAATACTTAACATACATAGTGAGCAAATGTGTAAGTAGCCACAACACTTACTCTCTTGCAGTTAAGACAGTTAATCTTCTTTGAAAACAGTAATAAATGCCCTACAATCTTCAATGTACTTTTGGAAATCTCATGTTTTTATAAATATAGACATTGTTATGGACATGAGTTTGAGCAAGCTCTGGGAGAGGTGAAGGACAGGAAATCCTGGCATGCTGCAGTCCATGGAGTTGCAAAGAGTTGAACATGACTGAGCGACTGAACTGATTATATATCTTAGGGAATTGATCATTTGAATGTATAGTTACATACAAAATCACTGTTATCAAATGAGCATAATTTTCAAAGTTATTTAAGAGGAAATTTTTAAAATTTCTAATAAATATTACCAGATCCTTGGGAAGAAAATATGAATGAACTAAGCTTAAAGGTGTTCTTTCTTACTTTAAAAACCTAGAAGATTTCATAAAGAGATGTAAAGAGTAGTTACAACTAAAGAGCATTTACTTTAACTTATAAAAACCAGTTTGGTCTATTTAATTTTTTATAAGAATAGCAAAGTAGCAGGCATGATAAACTTGGGATATTTATGAAGAAAGCATGGAGAAACAGTTCCTGTGAGGTGTCTGTTCTGTCAAACGTCTTGGCTGCACAGTATATATGGTGATAAAATTTTTCTAAATTCTGTGTGATTTAAAAAGTAAGTTCCACGTATGGGTGGCGGTCTATCTTTGAGACAATTTGTTGTGAGAGAAACTCCACTGACAGATCTCAGGCCACGCTTCTGTTACACAGAGTGTTTAAGAACATATACATTCTTGACTAATCTGGGGTCATACATATCTGTAAACAATAAAACTCTGTAAAAGTAAAAAGTAAAATAAAAATTAAAAAAGAAAAGAATGTACTCATTCTTAAAGCCATCACTGGGGCTCCGTGGTCATAATTAAAGTTCTGAAGCAGTTTTGCCAACATCCCAAACCACCTTTAATTTTTCCTGCTGTCTCACTATTTTATAAAAGCATTTCAGCCTGTCTTTCCGTGCCACCATGGTCTGTTTCTTAAAAAAATGTCAACCTCCTCAAAGTATGGATTGTTTCTTACCCAGTTTTATTTATCCTACAATTGCCACTCAAAAAAATACTTAACATACATAGTGAGCAAATGTGTAAGTAGCCACAACACTTACTCTCTTGCAGTTAAGACAGTTAATCTTCTTTGAAAACAGTAATAAATGCCCTACAATCTTCAATGTACTTTTGGAAATCTCATGTTTTTATAAATATAGACATTGTTATGGACATGAGTTTGAGCAAGCTCTGGGAGAGGTGAAGGACAGGAAATCCTGGCATGCTGCAGTCCATGGAGTTGCAAAGAGTTGAACATGACTGAGCGACTGAACTGATTATATATCTTAGGGAATTGATCATTTGAATGTATAGTTACATACAAAATCACTGTTATCAAATGAGCATAATTTTCAAAGTTATTTAAGAGGAAATTTTTAAAATTTCTAATAAATATTACCAGATCCTTGGGAAGAAAATATGAATGAACTAAGCTTAAAGGTGTTCTTTCTTACTTTAAAAACCTAGAAGATTTCATAAAGAGATGTAAAGAGTAGTTACAACTAAAGAGCATTTACTTTAACTTATAAAAACCAGTTTGGTCTATTTAATTTTTTATAAGAATAGCAAAGTAGCAGGCATGATAAACTTGGGATATTTATGAAGAAAGCATGGAGAAACAGTTCCTGTGAGGTGTCTGTTCTGTCAAACGTCTTGGCTGCACAGTATATATGGTGATAAAATTTTTCTAAATTCTGTGTGATTTAAAAAGTAAGTTCCACGTATGGGTGGCGGTCTATCTTTGAGACAATTTGTTGTGAGAGAAACTCCACTGACAGATCTCAGGCCACGCTTCTGTTACACAGAGTGTTTAAGAACATATACATTCTTGACTAATCTGGGGTCATACATATCTGTAAACAATAAAACTCTGTAAAAGTAAAAAGTAAAATAAAAATTAAAAAAGAAAAGAATGTACTCATTCTTAAAGCCATCACTGGGGCTCCGTGGTCATAATTAAAGTTCTGAAGCAGTTTTGCCAACATCCCAAACCACCTTTAATTTTTCCTGCTGTCTCACTATTTATCATTTATAAAAAGGCATTTCAGCCTGTCTTTCCGTGCCACCATTGGTCCAGGTTCTTGGACAGAATAGATGGCTCCCAGAATTACTGCAAGGGGTCTTGGGCAGCAGCAGAGCTGTGCTGGGGCAGGTAGATATTTCTTTATTGTATATACAACTTTACCTGTCATGAGCCTGAACTGCATGTACTGGCCTCAGGATTGATGAATGAGGTGTGGGGCAGAGAGAGGAAAGGTGAGTATCTCCTGAAGCCAGACCGCTAAGGTTCATAAATGATTTATAGGAAGCTTTGGTGTGCTGCTTGCTGCTGCAGGGGTCAGGGCTAGTTCCAATAATAATACACAGAGAAGAGCTCTCTAATCACACCCTTCCCCTTAACAGAAGAAAGACTGGCATTTAACAGAGAGCCGTAAGCCAAGAACAGGGCAGAGCTGTGGGTGTAAGGCTAAGTCTCCATTGTTGGGAGTTGCTGATCATTTTCCAGCCTTGAGGGAGTTCCTGCCAGTGTCATAAACCTCCTTAGTAACAGCAACAGCATGGTAGATTTATCAAGTATTGAGATTTTTTCCCACAATATCCTGAAAATTGTTTTAATCTGTCATCAGCACATGATAAATCTTTATGACAATAAGGAGAAAATGGGCACATACTGTCTCCAGGTTCCATATCAGAAAACTATTACCATTTTTGAGGAGTCAGAAATATGCAAGTTTAAACATTTCAGTGCCTGGCCAATAGTTGACCAGTAGCATTTAAAAATTTAAAAGTATATAATCTCTGATTATACCATTAGCTAAGAAGCCAAGACTTAACCTTTTTTTTTTTTTGGTTGCACTGCATGGTATCTTAGTTCATGTGGGACCTTCGTTCTCCAACCAGGTATAGAACCCACACCCCCTGCATCAGAAGGGGCATTCTTAACCTCTAGACCAACAGGGAAGCTACAGAAACTGAGATTTAAAGTGCTCACTAGTATCTAGTTTTCTGATCCAAAAATGCAGATGGATGCAAATAAGCAAATAATCACTTATAGTCTCTATTATTTACAGACATAATTCCTGTTATAAAACAAGTTAAATTATCCATGTGGCTGTACCACAGTTGACATGGTATTTAGACTTCACAACAGAATGTGCAGGAAAGAAATGAAATAATCATTTATTACTAGTGATCGGACTCAATTGCAGAGATGGTTAGCAGAGTCCAATTTTAGGCATCATGTTGCATTGCTTCATGTTCAGACTCTACTTCAAAAGGTTCATTGGAATGAAGGCATCTGTAGACAATTAATCAAGAAACATATACTTTATTGCTTAATGGTTCCAAAGCCCCTAAGAGGTAGGTTTTATTAGTTCTACAATCTCTGTCCAAGAGAGAGCTTAAGGTTTCCTCCTGAAACAGCCACAAACAGTGGGAGTTTCTAGGAGTCAGAGGGCACATGATCACTTTTTTTTAAATTTAAATTCTTTATTTTCTATGGGGTGGAAGCGATTAACAGTATTGTGATAGTTTCAAGTGAACAGTGGAGGAACTCAGCCATCCGTGTACATGAATCCATTCTCCCCTTTTCTTCCCTCCTCCCCCCCATCCAGGCTGCCACATTGAATAGACTTCCTTGTGCTGTACATCTGGTCCTTGCTGGTTATCCATTTTGATTGTAGCAGTGAGCACACAATCACTAAAGTGCGCACCAGTAAGTTGTAGGTTGAGGACAGGGAGCAAAGAGTTAAAATCCCCTTGTCTCTGATTCAAGGACTGGTGCAGGGGTAGGGACCTGAGGCTGCCTCTTACAGGAAAACCCTCCTTTATGGAAACATCCAAGGAAAACAACACCAGCAACAGAACTTTTATGGCTTGAGGGCTGCCTGGGGCACAATAGAGCCTGTGGTTTATTTGGGAAATAAAAGTCAATAATTGTATCAGCTTCTTGAGTGAAAAGACCTTGTCTGTTTGACATATGTTTAAGGACACTGACATTTATGTAATTCAGAATAAGTATTTGTTGAATGGATAAATATAGAAGTGAGAGCTCTCTATATATTGCTGCTTTTCAATGTCCCCATATATTAGTGAGTGGCAGATTCTCTAGTTAACTTAAGCTGATTTTCTCGTTGATGTCCTTGAACTCACTCATCATTGCGTATTCTAAACTTTATGACCACATAGTGTAATATGTGTATAACGTAAGTGTAATGTTATACACTTAAAAAATAGGGCTTAGTAAGTTTTGTTTCTAATTTAAACACCAGTCATAAACATTTGAATTTTTTCTAGAGTTTTAGGCATCATGTTGCATTGCTTCATGTTCAGACTCTACTTCAAAAGGTTCATTGGAATGAAGGCATCTGTAGACAATTAATCAAGAAACATATACTTTATTGCTTAATGGTTCCAAAGCCCCTAAGAGGTAGGTTTTATTAGTTCTACAATCTCTGTCCAAGAGAGAGCTTAAGGTTTCCTCCTGAAACAGCCACAAACAGTGGGAGTTTCTAGGAGTCAGAGGGCACATGATCACTTTTTTTTAAATTTAAATTCTTTATTTTCTATGGGGTGGAAGCGATTAACAGTATTGTGATAGTTTCAAGTGAACAGTGGAGGAACTCAGCCATCCGTGTACATGAATCCATTCTCCCCTTTTCTTCCCTCCTCCCCCCCATCCAGGCTGCCACATTGAATAGACTTCCTTGTGCTGTACATCTGGTCCTTGCTGGTTATCCATTTTGATTGTAGCAGTGAGCACACAATCACTAAAGTGCGCACCAGTAAGTTGTAGGTTGAGGACAGGGAGCAAAGAGTTAAAATCCCCTTGTCTCTGATTCAAGGACTGGTGCAGGGGTAGGGACCTGAGGCTGCCTCTTACAGGAAAACCCTCCTTTATGGAAACATCCAAGGAAAACAACACCAGCAACAGAACTTTTATGGCTTGAGGGCTGCCTGGGGCACAATAGAGCCTGTGGTTTATTTGGGAAATAAAAGTCAATAATTGTATCAGCTTCTTGAGTGAAAAGACCTTGTCTGTTTGACATATGTTTAAGGACACTGACATTTATGTAATTCAGAATAAGTATTTGTTGAATGGATAAATATAGAAGTGAGAGCTCTCTATATATTGCTGCTTTTCAATGTCCCCATATATTAGTGAGTGGCAGATTCTCTAGTTAACTTAAGCTGATTTTCTCGTTGATGTCCTTGAACTCACTCATCATTGCGTATTCTAAACTTTATGACCACATAGTGTAATATGTGTATAACGTAAGTGTAATGTTATACACTTAAAAAATAGGGCTTAGTAAATTTTGTTTCTAATTTAAAAACACCAGTCATAAACATTTGAATTTTTTTCTAGAGTTAGTCCATCGTGTAAAGATTTATCCCGCTTTCGACTGGCACAGTGATTCTCAACCAGGAGTGATTTTGCCACTCAGGAGACACTTAACGATGTCTGGATACAGTTTTGGTTTTTGGGGTTTGTTGGGAAGGGCGCTAATGGCGTTCCGTGTGTGGAGGCCAAGGATGCTGGCACACATCACACACTGATGGCTCAGGTACCACTGCACGACCCCCGGAACAGAAAATCATCCCTTCAAAAGGCCACTGGAGGTGCCTTGTCATTTACGCACTACAGTTCATAACAGGTAGATTTTTATTGTGAATTGCACACTAGTTTTTCTCTTCTTTTCCTTACCCACAGTCAATTTCTTCCACAGATACAAAGATTCTGTGCCCATTACCAGACCCTTGGCTATAATTTTTCCTGTTGTACCAACATGTGGCTCCCTGATGTTTGTCTCCTGGTAGATCTTTCAAGCAGTTCCTATGGAAACAGTCTTGCCTTGTCTCTGAACATTCAGAACCAGTTTGTGTGGCCTTTGTACTTGACTGTAACTACTGTTTGATATATGATTCCTGGGTTGCACTTTCTTGGTATAAGTATTCTATGTATCTCAGCTCTCCTAGTGTTGGGTCCTGCTACCCCACTTCTCCTGTGACCACAGATTCAAGTTGGCATCAAACTCACTAGACTCAAAACTCATTGTTTCAACTTGATACACAATGTCCCTGTCTTTGTAGAAGGACATAGAACCAGGAAGACAACTGGCATAGCATCTTAATCTCAGTGTAAGGGGCTCAGCAGTACCTTTTGCCCTTTCTCCTTTATGGGGCACGCGTGGTTGTCACAAACAAAAGTCATAATGCTTGGAGGTCGCCTTGATCCCTAGAAGCCATGACCTCAATTTCTCATCCATCTTTTGAATGGTTCTAGACCCAAAGGCACAGAAAGCGTGGCTACCTGGAACCAAAGAACACAAGGGATGAAGATACTTCACATTTATTTTCTATGTGTAATTTCCAAGTGTGCCCATTCGCTTTGGTTGTTTAAGAAATGATCCCTAAAATTGGGAGCATAAAGTAACACTACTTTATTAACTCAGGTTCTGTTGCATAGGTCCAATGATCTGGGCTGGGTCT
Source organism: Tragulus kanchil (assembly GCA_022376925.1). NCBI lineage: Eukaryota > Metazoa > Chordata > Mammalia > Artiodactyla > Tragulidae > Tragulus > Tragulus kanchil. The sequence goes on along the minus strand of JAIOJX010000028.1, from coordinate 34,413,053 downwards.
GACTAATCTCATCCAGGTTTGCTGCTAGGATGATCACTTGGCACTTTGGTTGAAGCACTGGCTGGTCCAGGCAGCCTGCCCATAGGGCTGGCACTTGTCTCCCTCTGAGCTCAGATCTGACGTTAACGGGCCGCAGGCAGGAGAGACCTCATACAGTGGCTCAGAGTCCCACAGCATCCGGAGAGCGCAGGTGTACTGAACAATTTTACTAGGATCTGTCCCAGTGCTGATTATTTTTAGCACTTTTTTTTCTTGGGGCAGGGATCCATATTTAGTAACTTATGCAGATTTTTTTATTCAAGGCAATCTTCATTTACTCTATCTTTAAAAATGCATTTTGTTCCCTGATTTCTTTTTTTTAAGATGAAATTTATGTAAGCTGAACTCTGTTCTTGATTTTCATGCTTGTTTCTCGTTCTCTTGCCTGTTTATACTCATTTTCACTTGTCTTATTTCTATTTTTAATGTTCCTTATTATACTTCTAACAGTGTCTCTTTTCCTTTCTACTTCTTGTCATTATTTGTGAGATTATTCACTTTTTCTGCCACTTCTTTCCTGAGTTCTCTGTTTAGATTTTATCACTGTATGCTTTCTCACCTTCTTTTTCTTGTGCTTATATATTCTTTTTTTTGACTCGAGGTGACTTTTTCATTTATGCTATATTGTTGATGTTGTTCATTAATGGTAAAGTATTTGGTTGCAGTTTTCAGTTACTTAGTGGATGTTTTTTTTTTCTTGGTGATTTTTCTTCACCTGCTGTTTGTTTTTTTGCTTTTCTACTCAGTTTCTTTTATATTTATCTATCTGATGCAAAGAACCAACTCATTGGAAAAGACGCTGATGCTGGGAAAGATTGAGGGCAGGAGGATAAGGGGGCGACAGAGGATAAGATAGTTGAATAGCATTACTAAGTCAATGGACACGAGTTTGAGCAAGCTCCAGGAGACGGTGAAGGACAGAGGGAAGCCTAGCATGCTGCAGTCCATCAGGCTGTAGACTTAACGACTGAACAACTACTTAAGTATTTATAGGGTTTCTCCGGTGGTTCAGTGATAAGGAATCTACCTGCAGTGCAGAAGATGTGGGTCCCCTGGAGAAGGAAGTGGCAACCCACTCCAGTAGTCTTGCCTGGGGAATCCCATGGACAGAGGGAGGCTGGTGGGCTACAGTCTGTGGCTTTGCAAAGAGTTGTACATGACTGAGAGACTAACCAGCAGCAATAAATACATATATTCTAATTCTGATAACTCAGTTTGAGATAGACTTTCTTTCTTCCTGGGCCAGCTCTTCACTGTAGTTGGAGGAAGGTATTTCACAGAGGGGTTAGAGCCATGATTAGTTTTTAAAAGCTTTATTTTAAAAAGTTAATTAGCTCTTTGAATGGAGCTATGTTGACCTGCCCCGTTGTGTAAATGTGAGCAGGTTGGAGCCGAGATTGGGATGTGGGAGGCCACAGAGGGCACTCTGCTGTCAGGTGCTGCCAGGTGGCCCTGGTGCCTGGCAGTGATTCACTTGGTCACCAGGCTGGATGCTCCCTCAGTTCCTCGGTTTCTTCCACACATTGTGTGTCCATGTGATTCCACGTTTAATCCTTCTGTTTCTAAATCTCGTCCTGGGGCAGGGAAGATGGCAGCTGGTCCCTCCCCAACATTCACTGTCGTGAGCACGGGGTTGCCACTCTGCCCCTTTTAGGATGGGCCCCTCCCATTGGACAGCTCTTGCTTGCTGGGCTTGCTGCTGGCCGTGATGCAGTGCCGGCTCTCTGCCTCTGCCGCCAGCAGCCCTGCTCCCTGCTCCCTGTGCTCACAGCCTCCCTGCTGCTTCCCATTTTGGCTTTGCACCTCATTGCTGTGTTTAATTAATATGGATGTTTCCTTTCTGTTTCTGATTCTGAGGGTTATTTTCAGAAAATGCTGTCTTTATATGTACACTTCAAACTGCTCATCCATGCCCGTTGTCTCTCTGTCCACCCAGCCTGCCACTGTGTAGGGGATTTCTCAGCTTCTTCCAATCCTTTCTTTTTTCAGAGGTGGCCAGGAATGATGCCATCATTGTATGTTCCACGAGCCCTTTCTGGTTCTCTGATTGCTCTTTTTGCCTGTTACCATTATATGTGTGTGTGTGATATTATATATATATATATATATTAAGGTGTGCAAAATTTAAATGTATGGTTTAACAGGTAGTAATAAAGCTACTCCTATCTCACAGCCACATGGGTGAAGAAATGAAGCATCACCAGCTCTTAGGCAGGCCCCAGGGTCACCCACCTCCACCCTCCCAACTCCTCAAGACTCATAATAGGTAACTGCTTTTCCGCCTGTAGTGTAAGCCTTTCTCAGTTGATTAGAAATTCTGGCTGAGATGGTAAAGAATCAGCCCCAAAGTGGGAGACCTGTGTTCAGGCCCTGAGTCGTGAAGATCCCCTGGATCTTCACGGGAATGGCTATCCACTCCAGTATTCTCGCCTGGAGAATTCCATGGACAGAGGAGCCCTTAAACTCCGCGGGGTCACAAAGAGGACAACTGAGTAGACCCGGGCAAGTGGGTTTTGTAGTAACCAGTCCATTTCTCCTGGGTTTCATTGAATTCTGGAGGAAAATCTCTTCTTTGGGGATTATATCTGACTGAAGCCTTCTGAGAGCAAGATCAGAAAGGACTTAAGCTCCATCATTCAGAATGGTATATTATTGCTTAATTTCTCAGTTTTGCCCTGTCCACATGGTCCCTAGTGTTGTCATGGGGCCTCTTGTACTCAGGTCCTTCAAAGATGGAGCTCCAGAACTCCTACCTGGAGACCTGAATGTATGACTCGCGCATTTCAATTTGTGGTTTAGTTGCTCAGTCATGGATTGAACCCGCACCACCTGCATTGGCAGGTAGATTCTTTACCACTGAGCCACCAGGGGAAAATTACTGCATTTCAGTAGTCCCTCAGTCTTGCCCCTGATCTACCACATGACTCCAGGTTGTAATGCTTTCTGAGGTTTTTTGGGTGAATTGTGTTTCTTTTCCTCTGGTACTCAGAGTGCCATGTTCTTTGTTCCACTAAATTAGTTACCAGCTAGTCTGTTAAATTCACACAAAAAAGTTCCACTTCCTGTCTGCTCTTACCACTTCTCTCATTCTTTCTGTGCTTGGAGGTGTATACATTTTAAATTTCTTTGCTTTTCTTTAAGTGGGTTTTCTTAAGGGAGAGCAGATAGCACATACACTCAAACTACCACATTTAACCAGAATTTTGAGCAGGAATTGATTCAAAGGAAATTTCATGTAAGATATTCCTCTTTTTCTTCTATTCTCTTTCTAGAAACTCTTTAAAATTTTTTGTAGCTTGCAACTTGTGTCTGTGTGTGTGCATATACCAAGATGGAATATTGGAAGTTGTCAAGTTTCAGAGTAATAATATTGATGGAGTTTATTTTAGTAGTCAAATGTTAACATTAAACTATACATGGTAAAGAATCAGCTTGCAATGCTTTCTTCCCCCAAACCAATATAAAACTAGTATTTCCATTTCCATCACTAGATGTGAGATTTTGCACTTGATGTATTGTAGAACAGATACCTTCAAAGGGAAAGAAAATGTCATAAATTCGTAGAGTTCCATGACCTTTCATACTTGTCTCCTAGCCTAATAAACTCAGTAAGGGGATGGGTTTGTAGTAACCAGTCCATTTCTCCTGGGTTTCATTGAATTCTGGAGGAAAATCTCTTCTTTGGGGATTATATCTGACTGAAGCCTTCTGAGAGCAAGATCAGAAAGGACTTAAGCTCCATCATTCAGAATGGTATATTATTGCTTAATTTCTCAGTTTTGCCCTGTCCACATGGTCCCTAGTGTTGTCATGGGGCCTCTTGTACTCAGGTCCTTCAAAGATGGAGCTCCAGAACTCCTACCTGGAGACCTGAATGTATGACTCGCGCATTTCAATTTGTGGTTTAGTTGCTCAGTCATGGATTGAACCCGCACCACCTGCATTGGCAGGTAGATTCTTTACCACTGAGCCACCAGGGAAAGTTACTGCATTTCAGTAGTCCCTCAGTCTTGCCCCTGATCTACCACATGACTCCAGGTTGTAATGCTTTCTGAGGTTTTTTGGGTGAATTGTGTTTCTTTTCCTCTGGTACTCAGAGTGCCATGTTCTTTGTTCCACTAAATTAGTTACCAGCTAGTCTGTTAAATTCACACAAAAAAGTTCCACTTCCTGTCTGCTCTTACCACTTCTCTCATTCTTTCTGTGCTTGGAGGTGTATACATTTTAAATTTCTTTGCTTTTCTTTAAGTGGGTTTTCTTAAGGGAGAGCAGATAGCACATACACTCAAACTACCACATTTAACCAGAATTTTGAGCAGGAATTGATTCAAAGGAAATTTCATGTAAGATATTCCTCTTTTTCTTCTATTCTCTTTCTAGAAACTCTTTAAAATTTTTTGTAGCTTGCAACTTGTGTCTGTGTGTGTGCATATACCAAGATGGAATATTGGAAGTTGTCAAGTTTCAGAGTAATAATATTGATGGAGTTTATTTTAGTAGTCAAATGTTAACATTAAACTATACATGGTAAAGAATCAGCTTGCAATGCTTTCTTCCCCCAAACCAATATAAAACTAGTATTTCCATTTCCATCACTAGATGTGAGATTTTGCACTTGATGTATTGTAGAACAGATACCTTCAAAGGGAAAGAAAATGTCATAAATTCGTAGAGTTCCATGACCTTTCATACTTGTCTCCTAGCCTAATAAACTCAGTAAGGGTCCTCACTAGGAATTTGAGGTTCACCCATTACTGGTTCTTCCTTTCTTCCCAAAGTGTTTGTTTCGCTGCCTCATTGCATTGCTTTCAGTTAGTGAAATCCAGTTCTAAAACCACAGCTTCCTCAGGTGCTACCTACGAGCAGTATTCTCCTGACCATCGTCTTCTTTCTACCTGCCCAACTTCTCTCTTGGACAACATTCCAAGCCAAGGTCGTTAAACTCTCCTCATGCTTCTCCTTTCCCTCCCTTTGGTCTGGTGTGGGTCATTAAATGCAAATTGTCTTGGTCCCCAAACCTACCTCTACTCTCCCCACATCGCCTTTAATCTGATTTTTGCAGTGATCAGTTCATCCTGAAAGGCACTTGGACATCTTTCTAAGTCTGGTGGCAGCTCCCTCTGCTGTATTAACACACTCTCTGTTGCCCTCTGATCTGAAGTCAACCGTAGAGATTTTTTTCTCTTGGTTAGACTGCCCCTGTGTTTCCTGATTGTTTTAAAGGTGAAAGAGAATGATGGGTCTCAAAGGACCAAAATAATTTTTCTCTGGATTGATTTTAAAATATTAGTTACAAGTGCTTTAAGGATATTTAGTTGTAAATGTTGCTTCCAATAACACATGTCCCCACTCTAAGCATCCCTTTCTAGAGAACTTCTTGGGAGATGATATGTTGTTGTAGAAAGAGTCTGTAAGATATTCCTCTTTTCTTCTATTCTCTTTCTAGAAACTCTTTAAAATTTTTGTAGCTTGCAACTTGTGTCTGTGTGTGTGCATATACCAAGATGGAATATTGGAAGTTGTCAAGTTTCAGAGTAATAATATTGATGGAGTTTATTTTAGTAGTCAAATGTTAACATTAAACTATACATGGTAAAGAATCAGCTTGCAATGCTTTCTTCCCCCAAACCAATATAAAACTAGTATTTCCATTTCCATCACTAGATGTGAGATTTTGCACTTGATGTATTGTAGAACAGATACCTTCAAAGGGAAAGAAAATGTCATAAATTCGTAGAGTTCCATGACCTTTCATACTTGTCTCCTAGCCTAATAAACTCAGTAAGGGTCCTCACTAGGAATTTGAGGTTCACCCATTACTGGTTCTTCCTTTCTTCCCAAAGTGTTTGTTTCGCTGCCTCATTGCATTGCTTTCAGTTAGTGAAATCCAGTTCTAAAACCACAGCTTCCTCAGGTGCTACCTACGAGCAGTATTCTCCTGACCATCGTCTTCTTTCTACCTGCCCAACTTCTCTCTTGGACAACATTCCAAGCCAAGGTCGTTAAACTCTCCTCATGCTTCTCCTTTCCCTCCCTTTGGTCTGGTGTGGGTCATTAAATGCAAATTGTCTTGGTCCCCAAACCTACCTCTACTCTCCCACATCGCCTTTAATCTGATTTTTGCAGTGATCAGTTCATCCTGAAAGGCACTTGGACATCTTTCTAAGTCTGGTGGCAGCTCCCTCTGCTGTATTAACACACTCTCTGTTGCCCTCTGATCTGAAGTCAACCGTAGAGATTTTTTTCTCTTGGTTAGACTGCCCCTGTGTTTCCTGATTGTTTTAAAGGTGAAAGAGAATGATGGGTCTCAAAGGACCAAAATAATTTTTCTCTGGATTGATTTTAAAATATTAGTTACAAGTGCTTTAAGGATATTTAGTTGTAAATGTTGCTTCCAATAACACATGTCCCCACTCTAAGCATCCCTTTCTAGAGAACTTCTTGGGAGATGATATGTTGTTGTAGAAAGAGTCTGTGTATAAGTATGTGTGTGTGTGTGTATACATATATACATATATGTATATATAATGTATGTGTATGTATGTGTATATATATTTTGGGGAAGGGAGGGGAGTAGGGGGTTTCCCTGGTGGGTCAGATGGTAAAGAATCTGCCTGTAATGCATGAGACCTGGGTTTGATCCCTGTGTTAGGACAATCCCTTGGAGAAGGAAATGGCTACACAATCCACTATTGTTTTCTGGAGAATCCCATGGTCAGAGGAACCTGATGGACTATGGTCCATAGGATCTCAAAGAGTTAGACATGACTGAGCAACTAACAGAGAAATATTTTAATCAGAATGCCCTAGGCCTAAATGTGGGCTCTTACCAGCTGTATAATCCTGGGAAAGTAGGAAGATCTTTTTACTTCTTTATCTGTAGGACAAGACTTTTGTCTCCAAGAGTTTTTGAAAGGTTTGGAACTATTTAAAGTTCCTGGTAGATAAGAAGCACTGCATAAATAGTGACCACTTTATTGTCAGTGTAGAGGTTAAAATTTGCCAGTATATTTTTGGATTATAGACTCTGCAATCAGTATTGCTTTCATATATTTATTCCAATAAAACTTCCCTAGGGCACTGAGAAAAGACTTCAGGGCTGCCTAAGGAGGGCCTCCAAGGTGGCGCTGTGGTGAAGAACCTGCCTGCCAATGCAGGAGATGGAACAGACATGGGTTCAATCCTTGGGCTGGGAAGATCCCCTGGAGAATGAAATGGCAACCGATTTCAGTATTCTTGCCTGAAAAATCCCATGGACAGAGGAACCTGATGGGCCCTGGTCCATAGGGTCACAAAGAGTCAGACATAACTTAAGTGACTTAGCACACATTTTTCAGCTGTTCTGGCTCTTAGAAAAAAAAATTTTTTTTGTATGTTTTTAAAAAGAATTAGCCCTGTCTTTTTCCTGTTTACTTTCCATTTCTGAGGGAGGCTCCACAAATCTACAGCTTCAAATAACCACATGATGCATCATTGTGTCTAGTCAGGTGAGAAGGGGCAGAGACTTGGCACAATCCAGGGCTTCCTGTTTTCTTGGTTCCAGTATTTCAGGCATCAATCTTTGTAACAATCTTGAACTGTTTCAATTTAGTGCTGAATATTGGATTCTGGACTAATAATAGATCATACTTCATTTAAGAATGTTACATTTCAAAAAAAAAACTGCCCACAAAAAAAAAAAAAAAAGAATGTTGCATTTCCTGATTTCAGTATCTGGGCTCTTAAGTGAAATCTCTAAACCCCACTTCCAAAAGTAATTAAACTCAGGACATTTCTTTTTCCAAATGGATCGTCATGATCATCAACATCAAAGCAATTAGTAGGGTGTCTATGTGTGATGGTTTGTGTGTATATGTTTAATTGAACATTCAATACAAGTCATTTTTTTAAAAAAAGATTATCATCTCTGGAAAACCTTCCCTTCCTCAGGACTTAGAGTGGTATAACTTTTAAGTAGACAGCCTTTTTTGGCCTTTAAAAATAGAAATACCTTTTTATTTTTTAATACTTTCTTTTCTTTTTCATTTTTAAAACTATAAACATAAAATAACACATTTATAGGAGACTTGGAAAATACAGAACAAAGTTATATATGGTACCACTATATATTGCATTTTTTTTAAGTAGATAAATTAAGACTTTTAGTTTCTGTTTCAATATCAACTCTTAAATTTAGTTGAATGAATAGATATAAAAGTAGAACATGGTAGACCTGAAAAACACTGTGAATGAATTCATTATAATTAAGAGTTATACCATTTTCACACAAAAGTAGGATAGAAATTCTATTCAAGTTTTGTAAAAAGAACATTGGAACATATCTAGGGAAAAAATCATTTGATTTGAAAAATCCCATGGACAGAGGAACCTGATGGGCCCTGGTCCATAGGGTCACAAAGAGTCAGACATAACTTAAGTGACTTAGCACACATTTTTCAGCTGTTCTGGCTCTTAGAAAAAAAAATTTTTTTTGTATGTTTTTAAAAAGAATTAGCCCTGTCTTTTTCCTGTTTACTTTCCATTTCTGAGGGAGGCTCCACAAATCTACAGCTTCAAATAACCACATGATGCATCATTGTGTCTAGTCAGGTGAGAAGGGGCAGAGACTTGGCACAATCCAGGGCTTCCTGTTTTCTTGGTTCCAGTATTTCAGGCATCAATCTTTGTAACAATCTTGAACTGTTTCAATTTAGTGCTGAATATTGGATTCTGGACTAATAATAGATCATACTTCATTTAAGAATGTTACATTTCAAAAAAAAAACTGCCCACAAAAAAAAAAAAAAAAGAATGTTGCATTTCCTGATTTCAGTATCTGGGCTCTTAAGTGAAATCTCTAAACCCCACTTCCAAAAGTAATTAAACTCAGGACATTTCTTTTTCCAAATGGATCGTCATGATCATCAACATCAAAGCAATTAGTAGGGTGTCTATGTGTGATGGTTTGTGTGTATATGTTTAATTGAACATTCAATACAAGTCATTTTTTTAAAAAAAGATTATCATCTCTGGAAAACCTTCCCTTCCTCAGGACTTAGAGTGGTATAACTTTTAAGTAGACAGCCTTTTTTGGCCTTTAAAAATAGAAATACCTTTTTATTTTTTAATACTTTCTTTTCTTTTTCATTTTTAAAACTATAAACATAAAATAACACATTTATAGGAGACTTGGAAAATACAGAACAAAGTTATATATGGTACCACTATATATTGCATTTTTTTTAAGTAGATAAATTAAGACTTTTAGTTTCTGTTTCAATATCAACTCTTAAATTTAGTTGAATGAATAGATATAAAAGTAGAACATGGTAGACCTGAAAAACACTGTGAATGAATTCATTATAATTAAGAGTTATACCATTTTCACACAAAAGTAGGATAGAAATTCTATTCAAGTTCCTTTAGACTAAAAACCAGGAGACATTGGAACATATCTAGGGACATAAAACAAAGTGCAAAAATTTCCTGGTCTAAAAGATTATTTTTCAATGCTCTTTTGATTTTTAGTTTCCCGAAGGAAATTTTGCCCTTAGGAATCAAATTAACAGATACACATTTTGGTTAAATCCTTATGGTTGTCTTTGGTATATTCATGCTTTAAAAAATACGTTTAAAATTTGAAAATCTATTTATTTAATATAACTCATCTGTCTTTATTGAAATAAAAAGTGGTTTTGTTCCACGTTCTGGTTCTTTGCTTTTTGCTGATGTCTTTTAGGAATCTCGACTCTCTTACATACCTTCACCTACCATGCCCAGACCTGTCTAACCTGCCTGTCCAGGCAAGTCCCAATCGTTAAAGTATTTTTCACCATAGTGGTCATTGTGCCACATATCTGCCTCCTCGTCTTCTTCAGAAGAACTGTCTGGGTCTTGGCTGTAATGGAAGATTTATTGTCTTTGAACTGCCACTGCTCTTGAGCTGCTCACACCCATTCATCAGTCTGACAGATTGACCCTGATGCCATCTGGAACTGTGTGCTTAAATCAGGTCGGTTGAAGCTAGACTTCATCCCTTATGTGTCTAGGCTCGCACTTCTCTGTACAGTCTCTGTGTAACCGTCCTGGCAAGTATCTGGGTACCACTTGGCTCTATAGGAGAAAGTCCCAAATGAGCTTGGGTTATATACCTTGTAATTCAGAGCCCCCTCTGTAAAAGCTTCAATGGCATTTATACTCTGGAGGGGCTGCAGAACTGTATATTTCAAGGAGAGGGGGGTAGCTCTCTGATAGTAGTGTTAAGTCACGAAAAATGAAAGCAATGAGCACCCACAGTCAGTGTACATTTGCTTTGGATTTCCACTCAGAATCATATAGTTGCAGTTCACCTTGTCCACCTATGGCTCGTCGATCCTGACATCTAATTAAATTGATCATCCACAAGCATCACTAAAGCAGTTGCGTGCCTAGCATCACTTGCAAAATCAGCTTAGTGTATACTTGTGATTTACTTTATTGCTTCTATTCAGAAGTGTGAATAAATAAGGAAAGGGGAATTGAACAGAATTTGAACCAGGAAACCGAACTTGATTTGATACCATAATTTGTGTTATGTATAGTAACCCCCATGCATTTCCTTGTTTCTTGCTTTGTGAGTCTCCATAATATTAATTTCCGGAAGTGTGTCATTTTTATGGTTAATTCAGTTTGCCCATGTTTCTTTCAACAAGACTTGCTATTCAATTTAATTATCTTAAAAGAAAAATAAAAACCCAAAAGTTCCTATCAACTTTGAAGTCATATAATGCTTTGGTTAACATCAACCTTTGTTAAACAAATATCATTTGAAAATTCAACATAAAACTTGCAAACAAACTCTGGGAGATAGCAAAGGCCAGGGGAGCCTAGTGTGCTGTAGTCCATGAGGTTTCCAAGAGTCGAATCCAACTTGGCAACTGAGCAACAAACAACATCCAAGAACAGGGATGTGATTTGGACCTGGAACTGATGAAACTCTACTTTTCAGTCCTTGTATAGGCACTTGCCTTTTTTTCTTTGAACTGCCACTGCTCTTGAGCTGCTCACACCCATTCATCAGTCTGACAGATTGACCCTGATGCCATCTGGAACTGTGTGCTTAAATCAGGTCGGTTGAAGCTAGACTTCATCCCTTATGTGTCTAGGCTCGCACTTCTCTGTACAGTCTCTGTGTAACCGTCCTGGCAAGTATCTGGGTACCACTTGGCTCTATAGGAGAAAGTCCCAAATGAGCTTGGGTTATATACCTTGTAATTCAGAGCCCCCTCTGTAAAAGCTTCAATGGCATTTATACTCTGGAGGGGCTGCAGAACTGTATATTTCAAGGAGAGGGGGGTAGCTCTCTGATAGTAGTGTTAAGTCACGAAAAATGAAAGCAATGAGCACCCACAGTCAGTGTACATTTGCTTTGGATTTCCACTCAGAATCATATAGTTGCAGTTCACCTTGTCCACCTATGGCTCATCGATCCTGACATCTAATTAAATTGATCATCCACAAGCATCACTAAAGCAGTTGCGTGCCTAGCATCACTTGCAAAATCAGCTTAGTGTATACTTGTGATTTACTTTATTGCTTCTATTCAGAAGTGTGAATAAATAAGGAAAGGGGAATTGAACAGAATTTGAACCAGGAAACCGAACTTGATTTGATACCATAATTTGTGTTATGTATAGTAACCCCCATGCATTTCCTTGTTTCTTGCTTTGTGAGTCTCCATAATATTAATTTCCGGAAGTGTGTCATTTTTATGGTTAATTCAGTTTGCCCATGTTTCTTTCAACAAGACTTGCTATTCAATTTAATTATCTTAAAAGAAAAATAAAAACCCAAAAGTTCCTATCAACTTTGAAGTCATATAATGCTTTGGTTAACATCAACCTTTGTTAAACAAATATCATTTGAAAATTCAACATAAAACTTGCAAACAAACTCTGGGAGATAGCAAAGGCCAGGGGAGCCTAGTGTGCTGTAGTCCATGAGGTTTCCAAGAGTCGAATCCAACTTGGCAACTGAGCAACAAACAACATCCAAGAACAGGGATGTGATTTGGACCTGGAACTGATGAAACTCTACTTTTCAGTCCTTGTATAGGCATTTCCGGTTGTTGTCATGGCAACTGTCAGCTATCATGGCATGGTGGGTATGTCGTAATATGCTAATACATACATTACAATAAGTGTAAAATAAAACTTGCAAACATTTTTTGCAAGCATTTGATTAAACTAGTTTTAATAATGGACTTTTAACTTGAGCATTTCAAGAGAATCAATATTTTCTCTTAAATTCTGGTAACATATTGAAGTTCTTTGAAACAATAACAACACTCAAGAAAAAGTAATCAAGCCACTGATGACTCAGTTTCTAGTTGTCTGTAATTTAAAAAGCAGATCTAGTAGCTTACTTCAAATAATTAGCAGCAATAAAATGAAGAAATTTAGTTTTTCTCAAGAAAATACTTAGCATTGGTGAAACAGTGGGTTTAACTGTAGGTATTTTTGTTCTGTCATTCTTTGAGTTTAAAATGATGTGTGTTAGAAAGGGGGATTTGGTTAGTTGATTTTTTTTTTCCTTCCTAACACATCACATCATAGAGTAGTCAAGATATGCTTTTCTGAACATGATGCAAAACAGTATCTGCAATAATCAGTTCAGTTAGGTCATTCAGTCATGGCTGACTCTCTGTGACCTCATGGGCTACAGCACGCCAGGCTTCCCTGCCCTTCATCATCTCCTGGAGCTTGCTCAAACTCGTGTCCATCTCTGCACATGGGTGTATGCAGAGATGGACATTTTCTGTTTCATCTTACTCCCTGAGCCCTTTTTTCTCTCACTGCAAGCCCTTTCATATCTGTTTTTCCTTCATCTGTTTCTTTCAACAAGACTTGCTACAATTATACTTAAAAGAAAATAAAAACCCAAAAGTTCCTATCAACTTTGAAGTCATATAATGCTTTGGTTAACATCAACCTTTGTTAAACAAATATCATTTGAAAATTCAACATAAAACTTGCAAACAAACTCTGGGAGATAGCAAAGGCCAGGGGAGCCTAGTGTGCTGTAGTCCATGAGGTTTCCAAGAGTCGAATCCAACTTGGCAACTGAGCAACAAACAACATCCAAGAACAGGGATGTGATTTGGACCTGGAACTGATGAAACTCTACTTTTCAGTCCTTGTATAGGCATTTCCGGTTGTTGTCATGGCAACTGTCAGCTATCATGGCATGGTGGGTATGTCGTAATATGCTAATACATACATTACAATAAGTGTAAAATAAAACTTGCAAACATTTTTTGCAAGCATTTGATTAAACTAGTTTTAATAATGGACTTTTAACTTGAGCATTTCAAGAGAATCAATATTTTCTCTTAAATTCTGGTAACATATTGAAGTTCTTTGAAACAATAACAACACTCAAGAAAAAGTAATCAAGCCACTGATGACTCAGTTTCTAGTTGTCTGTAATTTAAAAAGCAGATCTAGTAGCTTACTTCAAATAATTAGCAGCAATAAAATGAAGAAATTTAGTTTTTCTCAAGAAAATACTTAGCATTGGTGAAACAGTGGGTTTAACTGTAGGTATTTTTGTTCTGTCATTCTTTGAGTTTAAAAAAATGTGTGTGAGAAAGGGGGATTTGGTTAGTTGATTTTTTTTTTCCTTCCTAACACATCACATCATAGAGTAGTCAAGATATGCTTTTCTGAACATGATGCAAAACAGTATCTGCAATAATCAGTTCAGTTAGGTCATTCAGTCATGGCTGACTCTCTGTGACCTCATGGGCTACAGCACGCCAGGCTTCCCTGCCCTTCATCATCTCCTGGAGCTTGCTCAAACTCGTGTCCATCTCTGCACATGGGTGTATGCAGAGATGGACATTTTCTGTTTCATCTTACTCCCTGAGCCCTTTTTTCTCTCACTGCAAGCCCTTTCATATCTGTTTTTCCTTCATCTGCTTCTTCAGTTTTTTTGGCAAGCAGAAGTAGTCAGCTCTTTCCCCAGCAGGTTTGATGTCTGTTTTGTCTACTTGTCTTTTCCTGTGCCTAGCACAGTGTTTGAGACGAGATAGAAACTTTTGAAAAGTACATGTTGCATATAGCTAAGCCAAGGCAAAAACCAGAATCGAAGAATCAGAGGAAGTCCCCCAAAAGTTATACGTGTGATCTGATGACATTAGAAGATTGGCTTCTGAGAGTAGTGCCATACAGGTCTTAAGATATCAAGGATGACGTCTCTTCTGTTGCTTGCTAAATATAAAGTCAGCTAAATATAAGAATCAGCTAAAGAATTGTGAAAGTGGTCTTAAAAAGTCAATTAAAACTAGGCTGTATTGATAATAACTTTACGGTAAATAGATATTTAAGGGGACCAAATATATCATGTTGTCTTAGTTTATTATGTGTAAGTATCATTTGCATTAACATAAAGATTATATGAAGAGGAGGAAGGGGTTCCATAATTTTATTATTAGAGTAAGAGAAGACCAGGGAATGCAGTGTGAAAAAGAATAATTTTACTATAGCAGATACAACAAATATTTCATTAACAACTCAGTAGGATGAAGAAAAAGGTTGTCCTGAAGGTGAAAAAGGAAGTTGTCCACAATGGATATAGTTTTTCGTGTCAAATGAGAAAGTAGGACTAGTTGTGCATGTGTGTGTGTGTGCTCAGTTGCTCAGTCATGTCCAACACTTTGTAACTGCCAGGCTCCTCTGTCCATGGGATTCTCCAGGCAAGAATACTGGAGTGGGTTGCCCTTTCCTCCTCCAGGGGATCTTCCCAATCCAGGGGTCAAACCCTTGTCTTCTGTGCCTCTTGCATTGGCAGGCGAATTCTTTACCACTGACCTGCCTGGGGAGCCCTCATATAATTTCATCCTTACTCAAATCATACACGTTGTTTATTACCCTTGTTTTAACAGATATGAAAACAAAGATATCAAGAATTTATCTCTGAGAGAAGTAGGGTACTAACAACAAAGTTGACTTACTACATTCTTATAATCCCTGTGCTGGGTGATTTATGTTTATTATTTTTATATTTGTGATGTTTATGACTATAAAATAGCATAAGTATCATGCTTATTCCTTTTTTACATATATAAGTTTAACCTCAAACACGTAAGACATATGGTCAAGGCACACATCCAGTGACTGGCAGGACTAGATTTGAACGTAAGCCCGAGTCTTTCCATCAAACACTTTCCAGACTATATAAAGTTTCAGCGCTGTCTCATTATCAGATACTCTTATTTGCATGCTGTGTTTGCTTCCTCTGACTGCTGTATCAGATTACTGCAGACTCGGAACAGCAGAAACTCGGAACAACAGAACTTTATAGGCTCACACTTCCGAAGGCCAGAAATGTGAAGTCAGCCTCTGGGCTAGGCTGTGCCCCTTGCTGTGTCTCCGGAGGACTTTGTTCTTTGCCTCTTCCAGCCTTGGGTGGTTGTTGACATTCCTTGGCTCATGACTACTCCCTCTGATCTCTGCCTCTGACTTCACAGGGCCTCCTCCTTGTGTGTCTCCTTTGATGTCTGTCACACACATACATGTCACTGGGGTCAGGGCCCACTTGGGTCATTCAGAATGGTCCCATCTCAGGATCCTTAGCTTTGTTACATCATCCAAATGAGGTGATATTCACATTGTCTAGAGATTTACAAATGGGCATGCACTGGGGAGGTTCACTCTTCAGGCTGCTACATGTGCCTTGAAATGGTTTTAAAGGCAAAACCACCCAATAACAGGGACCATCAGTTAAACTCTCATGGGTAATCTCCTGTCTGACTTACTTTCCAGTCTACTAATTATTCAGTAATATAGAACAAGGCTCTAAGAACGTAGTTTTTATTGCCCTCAAATACGGCATAGAATTTTCTCGTCATTTTTAACTTTCTAGTCAGAAGTCTTCAATTCTTTGAGTTATATTTTTACAAAAAGAAAAAAGCATCATATAAAGAAAAAGCTTATGCAATAGTAAAATAATAAGTGTGAAAAATGTGAGAATTTGATAAATACCAATTTTGCTTTAAGCATCTCAAATATATTACTTCCTCTTTCAATACTGAAGGGATCTGACAGCTAAGGAGTGATTATGATTTATTACAGAAGGCCTACAAAGTTAAAAAGTTAGATAAAACTTGACTAATCGCATTCAAAATGAAATTTTGCAGCCAAATAAGAGATTTGAAATCCAGACCCTGTGAGGGAAAAGTTTCCTACTTCCTTAGTTTTTCATTAGAGTCATAATTCTGGATGGTTGCAGTCATGAAAATATAGAATTTATTGCTCGATGTGGAAAAGCTTTTTCTACCATGATGATTAAGTCCTAAGTTTATGGTTCTATGCAGGAGGATATGATCTAGGAGAATGGGGAAAGGCCAACTCCTTTCTAAGGGTCGGGGAGGGAGACAAGGAGATGAGAGCCAGAAAAAGGAGATGGAGGCAGGAGGGGCTATCAGTCACGTGTGTGTCCTGATGTCCATTCTTTGGACTCCAGCCCATGTGATGAAAAGCAAGAGGTCTGCTAAGTTGAGGGGATGCACAGCACAAGGGGAGAACGAGTAGATCTGAGACTTTTGAGGATCTGCTCCTTAGGGTTCTGGCACCACGTGAGTGAGGAGGGAGGGGTCTGTGGCTGGACAGTGAGAGGCTACTTTGCCCTCTAAGCCTTTGTCACAGGTATGTATAGACACTGCTTTATGTGTGTTATAATAATGGGCTCATTTAATCATCATGACAGTATGAAGAACCTGGGAAATATATTATTTGAAATGAGAAGACTTACCCCAAATACCAGGTACAGAGAAACAGAGATTATACCCTAGACCATTTGGGACTAGTGCATTTGATCCCTCTGCTCTGTGGCTGGCTACTAAGCTCTCATCTCAAAATATTAACACAGAGTTTAAATTATTGGATCTACTCTCTGTTTCAACCAAAGTAGACATTTAATTATGTTTTTATGCTGTTTCATGGATGGGGTATAATTGAGAGGATGAAGTGAATTAGAAAACAATAATAGAGGCATTTCCTTTACAAATGTGTTTTCTGCATGTATACACGAATATATAAATATATACACACATCTGTGTGTGTGTGTGTGCGTGTATATATATATATATACACACATACATATATATGCACATACATATTTATATTAATACACACATACACTGAATTTTCCTTCCTCAGAACTTTTAGAACTTTTATAGTTATCTGTTTATAACTTTGGAAGAGGATAGTGAGCAAGATTCCATGGTGGATGGCAGCCGTTTGGCTCCTGAGTCACCAGGCCTGACTCTCTCCAACCTAAGTTAAGCTTCAGAGTGAATGCTGAGTGCGCCTGCTTTGTGTGTGGCAGAGTTCAACAATGCAATTCTTTTTGAAAAACGTCTATTAATATTAAGCTCCTGCCAGGGGATGGCTCATTTCAGACTTTGAATCACACAAGTAACATACTTTCTAAGGTGAAGAAACCAGATGATAAATACCATAGAAAGCAAAGAGAATGTTGGAGGTTGAGTGTTACTGGAAAAATACAGTAAAAGATACAGAAGATAGGAATGATAGAATTTGGGATTGCCCTTTCAAATAGAATGGGCACCAAGTGTGGCAAACATATTAATGACATTTTGGGAAATCTTGGACAGGAACATAAATCTGGAATGAGAATAAACAGTTGTAAAGAAATACACTAAACATCTAAAATGAATATATTGGGAACATTTTGAAACTTTTAAATGATAGCAAAGTCAATGAAAGAGCTTATTTTCATAAGGGCTCCTACGTTATCTTTTCAAAGATGAGCTGAAAAGATTTTTAAATGTCTAGAAATACAGCTCAGCTCTGTAGAAATGAGAAAGTGTTACATCCCACTGTGGCTGAGCAGGCTGGGTCCCGAGAGCTCAGGGCTCAGGGCCAGGGCTTCCATGAAGGCCCGTGGTTGGCTGATGGCACATGGCTCGTTTGTTCTCACCTCATCTCCATGCACTTTGGTAGTGCCCTCTCTTGCAGACGCAAGGATTGGCTATCTGATTGCTTTGACAAGTGAGACATTAGCTTATATGATGCATACAGAGACTTGAAAGACACTTGTGCATTAAGCTTTTTTTTTTTTTTTATTGCTACTCTTAAAACCCTAGATCACTAAGCAGATTAGCCCTGGTCAGCCTATGGAAGACGAAATTGTCCCCAGTCACAATTGATCATCCACCAGATATCTAATAGGCCAGACTTTTTCAGCGGACCCACAGGCTGACCAAGGTCATCATAGATGCTTTGACAAGTCCACGGGAGAACCAAACTGCCCAACAGAGCCTAACCCAGATTGTCTACTCACAGAAAATGAATGCGCTAAATACGTGCTGTTGTATTAAACCAGTCAAGTTAGGATGTTACATAGTAAAAGGTAGCTGGCACAGTCCACTGCAATGCTGATAGCCCATCAGAGGCTATTTTAGCCTAGAACTAGTTAATCTTGTCCATAGGCTTTTATACTTTTCTCAGTTGAAAATATTTTGTAAAGATAACCTAGGTGCTAAGTAAATGATAATTCATTATACATCTTTTGTTATTTATGAAGACAACTAGCAAATAGAGTGTTATGAAATCCAAAGAGTGTTTACAAGTTCTAGATTTATTTATTTACTGAACATGCTACATGACAAGTGGGATCTTAGTTCCCCAACCATAGAAGGTTGGGTTTAAAAAAGGAAATCCAAAGATGTTAAGTCTAGATATTTATCTTCTAATGACATTTTGGGAAATCTTGGACAGGAACATAAATCTGGAATGAGAATAAACAGTTGTAAAGAAATACACTAAACATCTAAAATGAATATATTGGGAACATTTTGAAACTTTTAAATGATAGCAAAGTCAATGAAAGAGCTTATTTTCATAAGGGCTCCTACGTTATCTTTTCAAAGATGAGCTGAAAAGATTTTTAAATGTCTAGAAATACAGCTCAGCTCTGTAGAAATGAGAAAGTGTTACATCCCACTGTGGCTGAGCAGGCTGGGTCCCGAGAGCTCAGGGCTCAGGGCCAGGGCTTCCATGAAGGCCCGTGGTTGGCTGATGGCACATGGCTCGTTTGTTCTCACCTCATCTCCATGCACTTTGGTAGTGCCCTCTCTTGCAGACGCAAGGATTGGCTATCTGATTGCTTTGACAAGTGAGACATTAGCTTATATGATGCATACAGAGACTTGAAAGACACTTGTGCATTAAGCTTTTTTTTTTTATTGCTACTCTTAAAACCCTAGATCACTAAGCAGATTAGCCCTGGTCAGCCTATGGAAGACGAAATTGTCCCCAGTCACAATTGATCATCCACCAGATATCTAATAGGCCAGACTTTTTCAGCGGACCCACAGGCTGACCAAGGTCATCATAGATGCTTTGACAAGTCCACGGGAGAACCAAACTGCCCAACAGAGCCTAACCCAGATTGTCTACTCACAGAAAATGAATGCGCTAAATACGTGCTGTTGTATTAAACCAGTCAAGTTAGGATGTTACATAGTAAAAGGTAGCTGGCACAGTCCACTGCAATGCTGATAGCCCATCAGAGGCTATTTTAGCCTAGAACTAGTTAATCTTGTCCATAGGCTTTTATACTTTTCTCAGTTGAAAATATTTTGTAAAGATAACCTAGGTGCTAAGTAAATGATAATTCATTATACATACATTTTTGTTATTTATGAAGACAACTAGCAAATAGAGTGTTATGAAATCCAAAGAGTGTTTACAAGTTCTAGATTTATTTATTTACTGAACATGCTACATGACAAGTGGGATCTTAGTTCCCCAACCATGGATTGAACCTGTGCTCCCCCCCTCCTGCATTAGAAGCACAGAGTTTTAACCACGGGACTACCAGAGAAATCCCTAGGTAGACATTTATCAAACTTTGACTGTTAGGTCTAGGCATAGTCTTCCCCTCACACTTCTAAAATCGTTACCTGCTTCGTGCACATATACAGAATACACCTATCGGCCTAGAAAAACAAGACCAGCCGTTATGCTTGATTGTACAGAATAGATGCATAGTATGAAAATTGGAATTAGACATGCTTATTGTAAAATGTGATGATTATTTCCATCTCAGCACCAAATTGAATAAAGCACCTATTGATCTGGATTGAATTTCAGTTTATCAAGCTTGGTGCCAGGCTGCCTCTGTCCAGCAACATTTGAAGCGAAAAGCTTGCAAGACCAATAAATAGCCTGTTCATTGCAGGTGATAAAAAAAAAGTCAATAAATTACTTTTTACTACAGGAGAAATTTCTACTTCATATTGCCAACAAAGAGTTGAAATGCCAGAAGCAGTTGAGGACTAAATTACTAAACACGTATTTTATCACATCAGAACACTAATGCCAGTGCTTGATTACAACAAGCAATCCCGTTGCGTGAATTTGGACTGCAAGGCACCCAGGCTTTTATATTCATTAGAAAAGTTATTGATTCTGGAAAGTTACCACTAATAAAACTGCACTATTTTCTCAGGCCTGTTATATGGTCATAGGCAGATTATTTGATCAATGATATTGAGCAAAGGAAAAGCACTCATTGCCTCTAATCTCTTTCCCTGTCCTTCTAAATTGTGCACCAGTTCCAGCAGCGCATGACAAGTAAATTTGCACCAGGTGTAAGCCTAATTTGGGCTCCTCTGTGTAAAACAGAAAGCTCTTTGGCTTCACATAGGTCTCTATAAATTTTTGATAATAAAATGTCATTGTTGAACATATTATTAAGCAGAATCAAAAGTCAAAATTACCATAAAAGAATAAAACGTGGTTAATCGAAAGAATTTTTAATTCATACCTATGTGTAATTTCATGTTGTGATTTGGCTTCAGCAAGTCACAAATTACACAGTCTTTAGTTATCAGCTGCTTGAACTTCTTTGCAAGGTAGCATTTCATCTAAGAACATAGCTTTATACAGTTGACATAAAACCGTGTTCAACTAGTTTTAGTCAAAGAATATTGTTCCATAATATACTAAATGAAATTTTCATAAATAAAATTAAGATGGAAATCCTAGTTACTTTTTATATTAGTAAAAATGTGATTTTAGCTCTTCTGTGTTTGATTTCCATTTGCATGTTAGAATCAATGTGCCACTTTCCACAGAAATCCTGCTGGTGTTTTGATTGCCAGTACATTGAATCTATAGATCAATTTGAGAAGAATTTATATCTTAAAAATACTGATTTCCCCATTCTACATGTGTCTAACACAGTGTTAGATACATGAGCCACAGGCAGAGGAAAAGCTGCTTGGCATCTTTAGTTTTCAGAGAAATGCCTATTAAAATCACAATGAGATGTCAGTATACACACCAAAATAAACAAAATAAAAAATTTTAATAAGATTCAATGAGAACATAGAACACCCAAAATTCTTATGTATTGATGATGAATTCGCAAAATTGTACAGCTGCTTTGGAGGATTGTTTACCAGTTTCTTACACTAAGGCATTTGCCCCAAAGGAATTAAAACATATATACACAAAAATATAGACATAAACATAAACATGGAAAAACGAATTGTGATACATGCATACAGGTGAATATTCAGCAATAAAAAGGAACAAACTATTGATAGGTATAAAACACATGAATCCTATGTTATTTTAGGTATCTGTTCCCAACAGATGGAGGTTTTTTTTTTTGCAATTTGGTAAGACAGCCTTTACTGTCTTATCAAAACTTACTAAAAACTTCAGTCAGTGTTTACTTAAACTTTTGATATAATAATCCTTATTTCTAAAGTCTATGCTTTGGTTTAACTTAAAAGCACTGTCTCTTTCAACAGATTGCCTGGGTTTGAATCTTGCCTCCTCTCTTGGACACTTACTTGATGTCTTGAACAATTATTTGATTTCTGTGTGCTTAAAGTTTTTACCTGGAA
Organism: Tragulus kanchil; assembly: GCA_022376925.1. Lineage (NCBI taxonomy): Eukaryota > Metazoa > Chordata > Mammalia > Artiodactyla > Tragulidae > Tragulus > Tragulus kanchil. Next base: position 34,391,110 of record JAIOJX010000028.1, on the reverse strand, counting down.
AATGGGATAATGATAGTAGGCACCTCAGAAGTTTATTGTGATCATTGAATGAATCAGTATATTTAACCATGTTTGAAACATTGGCAAGTTAAAAATACTGGATAAGACTTGGTGGTTAGTATTACTGAAACCTCTCTGTGTCTTACTTCTATAGTTCTTCTCTCCTTACACTACACCCCTCCCTTTTGAGTCCTTATGAAATGATTGCAATTTTTAATTTTTCTTTTCCTTTCTGATTAGGAAGTTGTGTTCTGTTATTTTAATAACTACTCATACAGTTTGAGCATTTATGTATAAGTGATTTTAGCTCTTCTGTGTTTGATTTCCATTTGCATGTTAGAATCAATGTGCCACTTTCCACAGAAATCCTGCTGGTGTTTTGATTGCCAGTACATTGAATCTATAGATCAATTTGAGAAGAATTTATATCTTAAAAATACTGATTTCCCCATTCTACATGTGTCTAACACAGTGTTAGATACATGAGCCACAGGCAGAGGAAAAGCTGCTTGGCATCTTTAGTTTTCAGAGAAATGCCTATTAAAATCACAATGAGATGTCAGTATACACACCAAAATAAACAAAATAAAAAATTTTAATAAGATTCAATGAGAACATAGAACACCCAAAATTCTTATGTATTGATGATGAATTCGCAAAATTGTACAGCTGCTTTGGAGGATTGTTTACCAGTTTCTTACACTAAGGCATTTGCCCCAAAGGAATTAAAACATATATACACAAAAATATAGACATAAACATAAACATGGAAAAACGAATTGTGATACATGCATACAGGTGAATATTCAGCAATAAAAAGGAACAAACTATTGATAGGTATAAAACACATGAATCCTATGTTATTTTAGGTATCTGTTCCCAACAGATGGGGGTTTTTTTTGCAATTTGGTAAGACAGCCTTTACTGTCTTATCAAAACTTACTAAAAACTTCAGTCAGTGTTTACTTAAACTTTTGATATAATAATCCTTATTTCTAAAGTCTATGCTTTGGTTTAACTTAAAAGCACTGTCTCTTTCAACAGATTGCCTGGGTTTGAATCTTGCCTCCTCTCTTGGACACTTACTTGATGTCTTGAACAATTATTTGATTTCTGTGTGCTTAAAGTTTTACCTGGAAAATGGGATAATGATAGTAGGCACCTCAGAAGTTTATTGTGATCATTGAATGAATCAGTATATTTAACCATGTTTGAAACATTGGCAAGTTAAAAATACTGGATAAGACTTGGTGGTTAGTATTACTGAAACCTCTCTGTGTCTTACTTCTATAGTTCTTCTCTCCTTACACTACACCCCTCCCTTTTGAGTCCTTATGAAATGATTGCAATTTTTAATTTTTCTTTTCCTTTCTGATTAGGAAGTTGTGTTCTGTTATTTTAATAACTACTCATACAGTTTGAGCATTTATGTATAAGTTCTGAGGTTAATAAAATCTTTACTTTCTCCTTGCCTAATCCAAAGGCCTAAGAATACTTTCTTTCCCACCACCCCTCTGAGAGTCCATTTACAGTTGTCTTGTTATTTTTTTTTTTTTTTTTGGCCACTTCTATTGGTCATTCGTTTATTTTCATCTTTGTTCTTTGGCCCCTGTGGGCCTCCCATCACAGTGGCCTCTCTCATCACAGAGCACCAGCTCTGGGTGCATGCACTCCAGAGCTCTGGCTCGGTAGTTGGACACACCAGTACAGCCGCTCTGTGGCACGTGGGATTTTCCCAGACCAGGGATCGAACCTGTGCCCCTTGCACTGCAGGGCGGTGTCCTTACCCACTGGACCACCAGGGAAGCCCAGTCATCCTGTTTTTAAAAGATCAAGCATTTGGAAACTACAAATTAAACATTATTTAATGTTTTATATAGTCAGACTATACTTAGATGTTTCCTTATGCTCTAGGAACTTCTCTTCCTTGATGGATTTCAGACCTTCTTTATGGGACCATTTTCCTTCTTTTTGAAACAGAAGTTATGTTATTGAGGGCCATTTAAAAGCAAACTCTTTCAGTGTCTCTTCGTCTGTCTTTATTTTGTTCTTGTTTTTGAAAACATATTGTAAACAATTCTAGATGGGCCATGATTTTCCCTGGACACCTGGAAGACATTTCCCTGTTGTTCTGGAGATAAGCTGGTGTCAGTCTAAATCACACTTGAGTGAGATTTGTACTTGTTTCTTAAGATGGGCCCAAATTAAAAGCACTGTCTCTTTCAACAGATTGCCTGGGTTTGAATCTTGCCTCCTCTCTTGGACACTTACTTGATGTCTTGAACAATTATTTGATTTCTGTGTGCTTAAAGTTTTTACCTGGAAAATGGGATAATGATAGTAGGCACCTCAGAAGTTTATTGTGATCATTGAATGAATCAGTATATTTAACCATGTTTGAAACATTGGCAAGTTAAAAATACTGGATAAGACTTGGTGGTTAGTATTACTGAAACCTCTCTGTGTCTTACTTCTATAGTTCTTCTCTCCTTACACTACACCCCTCCCTTTTGAGTCCTTATGAAATGATTGCAATTTTTAATTTTTCTTTTCCTTTCTGATTAGGAAGTTGTGTTCTGTTATTTTAATAACTACTCATACAGTTTGAGCATTTATGTATAAGTTCTGAGGTTAATAAAATCTTTACTTTCTCCTTGCCTAATCCAAAGGCCTAAGAATACTTTCTTTCCCACCACCCCTCTGAGAGTCCATTTACAGTTGTCTTGTTATTTTTTTTTTTTTTTTTGGCCACTTCTATTGGTCATTCGTTTATTTTCATCTTTGTTCTTTGGCCCCTGTGGGCCTCCCATCACAGTGGCCTCTCTCATCACAGAGCACCAGCTCTGGGTGCATGCACTCCAGAGCTCTGGCTCGGTAGTTGGACACACCAGTACAGCCGCTCTGTGGCACGTGGGATTTTCCCAGACCAGGGATCGAACCTGTGCCCCTTGCACTGCAGGGCGGTGTCCTTACCCACTGGACCACCAGGGAAGCCCAGTCATCCTGTTTTTAAAAGATCAAGCATTTGGAAACTACAAATTAAACATTATTTAATGTTTTATATAGTCAGACTATACTTAGATGTTTCCTTATGCTCTAGGAACTTTCTCTTCCTTGATGGATTTCAGACCTTCTTTATGGGACCATTTTCCTTCTTTTTGAAACAGAAGTTATGTTATTGAGGGCCATTTAAAAGCAAACTCTTTCAGTGTCTCTTCGTCTGTCTTTATTTTGTTCTTGTTTTTGAAAACATATTGTAAACAATTCTAGATGGGCCATGATTTTCCCTGGACACCTGGAAGACATTTCCCTGTTGTTCTGGAGATAAGCTGGCTGTCAGTCTAAATCACACTTGAGTGAGATTTGTACTTGTTTCTTAAAGGTATCCGAGGGAGTTGCAGACCACAGCTGCTTTCTCTTCCAATACTCAGGTTGTGTATTGAGGCCCACACCGACACTGCAGATCCAACTTCCAAACTAAAGGCAGGTCAACAGACTTCCCATTAGCCAGGGGTAATGTGTTTATTTGTCCTCCATCCTCACTTAGATGGAGTCCTCTGTTAGGTGGCTTGGGTTTTGGTTTTCTAGAGTTCTGGCTTCATGCAGGTCTCAGATCGGAAACTCTGGGCCACGGGAATCTGGTCCAGGAGGCCCCATGGTCCCAAGGAATCTAGTGGCCTCAGTGTGCACTTTATTCCCTGTGCCTGTACCCCTGCTGAATACCCGTGCAGAGACTTCCTGTTAACGAAGTTAATTTATGAGGTTAGAAAAATAGAGTGGAGTCTATGAAGAGTCGCCCAAAGTTATCACTGATAAAATTGTTCATCAGTTTAAAAAAATCATCAATGTATAGCAATGCTAAGTAGTTTATTATACTTTATTATCCAGTTTGTTATTATGAAAAAGTAAATCGGCTAATATTGTCCCCAGGAAAAATCACTGCATTGGATTTCTCTCATCCGAGCAGAGCTGAGAGGTAGTCTGTACACGTTGAGTAGGCATGACAGTTTTCAGTAACTGTTTGATTCCTTCAAACTAATAAATGTCGTTCTAAATGTGTTGATTAATAGGGCTCCCCAGGCTCTAATTCATTTACTTTATTCACCAAATGTTGAAGGATTTTTAGCAGGAGAGCAAAATAACCATGTTGCATGTTGAAAGGATCACTTAGCAGTTGTAGGGGGCAAAGTGGAACTCAAAAGTCCAACTACAATCTTAGAGGAGCCTGGCAAGAAAGGCTGGCTTCTTGGCCTGGGTGGCGGCCCTGGCGGAAGTGCACAGTGCAGACCTAAGATCGCTCTTGCAGAAAGAAATACATGAGAGAAGCACAGTCTTTTCTAGAAATGAGAGAAATTCAGTGTGATTGAAGATAGTGAGGGGGACTGAACAGAGTATCACAAGAGGAGATTCATTATACAGAAGGACTTGTAGTACCCGAGGCAGAGTCTTGTTTCAGTTTTAAGTACAGCAGAAAGCTGCTGGAAGATGTGAAGTCCCAGTCCAACTGTGTAATCTCACTCACATAACACTGAGGTTCTTCTGTCTGCCGTGTGGAGAACAGATCATGGTGCGGAAGAGGGAAGAGTGGAAACTTGGGACCAATTAACGAAGCTGTTGCCAGAGGCTCAGCAAGAGACGACGGTGGCGTGGAATGGGATGTAGATGGTGGAGAGGCAGACAGTGAATCTCTACAAGGTGTGCTCTGGAGTTAGGCCATACAGGATAATTGGATGTGAAGGGAGAGGAAGAGGGAATAATAATAACGGGGCTATAGTAGTTTGCTAAATACAAAACTAGATATATAACTACACATATATAAATGAAGATGAACATGTTTGTACGTCGGATGCTCTTTTCTGTTTTGCTTTCACTTAATGGGATTGCTCTGTGTACATTACTCTAAGCATGACTTGCTTTATCAGTTAATATTTAAAGTGCTTGATGCATAGTGGGCTTAAATAATACTTTATTGAACTAAGCTTGAGCACTTCCTGGAGCTTGTGTTTATTTCAAGGAAGTCCCCTCCCTCCCTCCCTCCCTTCAATCTTCCCTTCCTTCCTCCCTCTCACCCCTCCCTCTCTTCCAGCGGTATTATTTATTACAGTCAGGTTAACATAAAGGAACTGACAGGTTATTGGCTAAGTTAGCAAGTAATGTTCTTTGCTTCTTTAAGGGATCTCCTATTTCTTTTTTTAATTGGAAGGAAATTGCTCTGCAATGTTATGTTGGCTTCTGCTGTACAGGATGTCCTATTTCTAATCTACCCTTTTGTGTAGAACGAGTTTCCAAACCTTTTAAAGAGATTCAGTCATGCTCTTATTTGAAACCTATCAGTGGATCTTCACGGCTCTCAGTGTTAAGATGAAAGACCACAATGGAGCATGAAAAGTCCTGCATCTCAGTAACTTCAGCATATAACCACTTCCTCATCCAGCTATTCCCTTTTCCCTTCATTCAGTACCATAGATAACAGTGAGCTGATTATCACTCCTCAAATGTGGGACTGCTTACCTTGGGATACTTCCCAGCCACTCTTACTCATTTTCACACATCAGTGAGTCTTCTTTTCTAATTGCCCAAGCGTCAGTTAGCTGCCCTCCTATGGGTGGCTTACACACATGGACCGTCTCCTATCATTGTGGTGTTTCATCATCCTATAATTGCCTATTTACTTTTGTATGTTTCCTGTTGGACAATACGTCCCTTAAAGTCAGAGAATTTCCCCTCCCACCTTATAGTTTTTTGGGGTTTTTTTTTTGGCCACTTCTATTGGGCTTTCATCTATTCATTTTCATCCATCTTTGTTCCTTGGCCTGCGTGGGCCTCCCATTGCAGTGGCCTCTCTCACTGCAGAGCATCAGCTCTGGGTGCATGCACTCCCGAGCTCCGGCTCAGTTGTTGGACACATCGGTCCAGCCGCTCTGCAGCACATGGCATCTTCCCAGGCCAGAGAGAGAACCAGCGCCCTTGCACTGCAAGGCGGTGTCCTTACCCACTGGACCACCGGGAAGCCCCACCTTATAGTTTTATCCTCAGGACCATAGTGCCACCCTGGGAGCTTCATAAATATTACCTGACACAAATAAATGAAAATGATTATACTGCAAAGATTAAAGTTCCTAAAGAAAGTATGTAGAGTAAAAAGAGCCTATGACCTGGGGAACAGCAGTATTTAAGGAATGGGGAGGATCATAATGTGTGAGTAAAAAGACAGCAGTCCATAAAGATACAAGGAGAATGTGTAGAATTTGTATCACAGTGGTCCAGGGGAAAAAATGAAATTTTGAGACATGAGTGATCAGTAAGGTCAAATGCATGTAAGAGTCTAAAATAATGTCTGTGAGGTGTATAATAGTTGTTTAGTGGCTGAGTCTTCCCCAACACTTTCGTGACTCCATGGACTGTAGCCCACCAGGCTCCTCTGTCCATGGGATTCTCTAGGCAAGAATACAACCCACTCCAGGCAAGTGCGTTGCCTTTAAACACTTAAAAGGATACTGGTGACTTTATGAGAGCAGTTTCAGCCTATTGGTGGATGTAGCCAGAAGCCAGATGATGGAGCCCGGCTATCACACGTGGAACAGTGAGCTGATTATCACTCCTCAAATGTGGGACTGCTTACCTTGGGATACTTCCCAGCCACTCTTACTCATTTTCACACATCAGTGAGTCTTCTTTTCTAATTGCCCAAGCGTCAGTTAGCTGCCCTCCTATGGGTGGCTTACACACATGGACCGTCTCCTATCATTGTGGTGTTTCATCATCCTATAATTGCCTATTTACTTTTGTATGTTTCCTGTTGGACAATACGTCCCTTAAAGTCAGAGAATTTCCCCTCCCACCTTATAGTTTTTTGGGGTTTTTTTTTTGGCCACTTCTATTGGGCTTTCATCTATTCATTTTCATCCATCTTTGTTCCTTGGCCTGCGTGGGCCTCCCATTGCAGTGGCCTCTCTCACTGCAGAGCATCAGCTCTGGGTGCATGCACTCCCGAGCTCCGGCTCAGTTGTTGGACACATCGGTCCAGCCGCTCTGCAGCACATGGCATCTTCCCAGGCCAGAGAGAGAACCAGCGCCCTTGCACTGCAAGGCGGTGTCCTTACCCACTGGACCACCGGGGAAGCCCCCACCTTATAGTTTTATCCTCAGGACCATAGTGCCACCCTGGGAGCTTCATAAATATTACCTGACACAAATAAATGAAAATGATTATACTGCAAAGATTAAAGTTCCTAAAGAAAGTATGTAGAGTAAAAAGAGCCTATGACCTGGGGAACAGCAGTATTTAAGGAATGGGGAGGATCATAATGTGTGAGTAAAAAGACAGCAGTCCATAAAGATACAAGGAGAATGTGTAGAATTTGTATCACAGTGGTCCAGGGGAAAAAATGAAATTTTGAGACATGAGTGATCAGTAAGGTCAAATGCATGTAAGAGTCTAAAATAATGTCTGTGAGGTGTATAATAGTTGTTTAGTGGCTGAGTCTTCCCCAACACTTTCGTGACTCCATGGACTGTAGCCCACCAGGCTCCTCTGTCCATGGGATTCTCTAGGCAAGAATACAACCCACTCCAGGCAAGTGCGTTGCCTTTAAACACTTAAAAGGATACTGGTGACTTTATGAGAGCAGTTTCAGCCTATTGGTGGATGTAGAAGCCAGAAGCCAGATGATGGAGCCCGGCTATCACACGTGGAACAGAAGAAGCTGGTGGCAGCGTCGTGCTGCTGTCACATGACAGGAAATGCCACGTACTCTGTGTCACCCTCTTACTCGCTGCTTTCTACGGATGGTGAATCCTGGTCACTGGTGGGTATTTAATTTCCCGAGTGCAAAAACGTCATAACTTTTTTTTTCCATAACTTTTTAATATACCCGGAAATAACAGTGGGTGGTGCAGATTAGGCTAAGCTTGTAGAAGAGGCAAACTGCAAATGTGGTTGAACCTGTAGAGGAGACAAGAGAAGGCAAGAGATGTGGAAAGTCTCTGAGGTGGAGAATTCTCAGGTGAGACATTTGAGAGACTCGATCAGAAGGAGGTTTGTGGGGCAGTGAGAGGGACTGCAGTGGATACCGGAGTAGAAAGATTGGGAAGAGTTGCCTGCAGTGACCACAAGGCTTCCACTCACAGACATTCAGCTACAGGGAATGTTACCGACCTGGAGCCTGGCCACTGAGCTTTGAAATCCACCTTGGATCTGAGCTGTGGCCACACTTGCCATGAGCTGCATTGGTGACTGGGGGCTGCAGAGTTACAGAGGCAGCCTGTTTTGGGGAGACATGGCTGCTTGAGACCCAAAGTGTAGAGTCACACGTAAGTGGTGGTGATTATTCAGTCCCTTAGTCGTGTCTGACCCTTTGTGACCCCGTGGACTGCAGCACGTCAGGCTTCCCTGTCCTATGCTGCCTTCCAGAGTTTGCTCAAACTCATGTCCATTGAGTCAGCAATGTCATCCAACCATTTCATTCTCTTTTTGGGCCCCTTCTCTTACCCTCAGTCTTTCCCAGCATGTAGGTTATACATAAGTAAGACTATCAATATCATGGCGATGCATATTATTTTAATTGAAGTATAGTTGATCTACAATATTGTGTTAGGTTCAAGTGCACAAGGTGATGCTCATCAATACTGAAGATGCAATTACGTTACTCAGGAATCATATACCTCACAGAGCTTTTGTGGTTCCTGATTGTGGAATATCCTGAAAGGTGGTGTTGCGAGCGCCTCGTCAGAGCTTACTCTGACTACTATTCTCACTAGCTCTCACTAAGAGAAACTATACTGAGTAGCTCAGAGACGTTTTTGCTAACACGGTATGGTCCCCTCAGGGTGTGAGCCTCGGACCTCGACAATAAAGCATCGTGGTCTCAAGTATTGTTAAACCAAGAGTGGGTTTATTAGGCAAGCACAAATAATCAGAATTAATCAGAACTCAATCAAAATGCGAAGAGAAAGATCTTACCACAGAGCTGGAGAGCTTCAACGTCACCTCAGGTGAGACTGAGTTCTGTGAGGGAGCTTCTGCCCAATTTACTCTCCCCCTTTTAAAGGAAAAACCTCAGACACAGCTGCATATACTTTACTTCTGCTTCTATTTACAATCCTAAGAAATTAAAGGAAAAACGCTGCTCCTTGCTTCTATGCGAGCTTACAACTTGAGCTAGACCGGAGCAGGTTACTCAGGTCAAGAATTAAGCTAACTTGTTCTTAGGAAAGTAAGCAGATAAGGTTGGAATGTTGCCATTAGGGCATTTCTTATTTACTAGCAGCTTTCAAGCTTCGCTTGTGAGTAAAACTCTGCCGAAATGGCTGGCGGTGAGTTACAAATTCCTAATCGCTGGAGGACGAGCTTTGGCTTTCCTGGCTGTTATTTCTCTTAGAGACAGCATTTTTCCTTTAGTATATACGTCCCCTTTAGGTATCATCATATTCACCCACTCTTTGGCCCTATCTGAGCTAATATCACTTTCTAGAGGATGGATTCTAGGTCTCAAGAGCTTATCTGGGGTTTGAGGATTGCTCTATACCCTAAGACCCAGTATATTCTTAAGAATTTTCAGAGTCTGCCCAAGACAGTGAAAGGCATATAGTCATTATATAGAAATTATATAAAAATAAAGCAAAATAACAGTGTGTAGGATGCAGCTTCCAAGATGCACAGAATACTGGAGCTTCAGGACACTCTAATGGCCACTGACTGCCCTCTTCTAATGATGAGAACTGGGCTAAGCGTATGCAATTTGTTTAAGTTGATGGAGCCAGTGTTTCTTGAGCCAGAACTAAGAGCTCCTGACTGACAGACAGTGGACATCTTGAGCTATTAGGAACATACTAGTGAGAGAAAGGGCAGCCTGTTGAGATGTCACAAGATCAGATGTATGAAAAGAAGTAGGTGTGGATGAACACGGGGCTGAGAGATAATACCTTCTGTTAACTGAGGGACAGCTGTGGTTGGTCATATTTCCCTGAACTCAGCACTTCCTCCAAAGAGGGAAACGATGAATTTTTTTTTTTTTAACAGATGATGGAAACGAAGCACAGGGAAGGATAAAGCACCCTAGATTGTATAGATAAACACGCTTCTTCCAAACTCCAAAGAGGGACTGGCTATTGAATTCTAGGTATCTTCTAGAGCTTTCTAATTTTCTATCTGAAAGCCCATTTACACTGGCTATAGATACCTAATTTATTATCTGCTTATATTTTCATATAATTTGTTTATCATCATGGAAAGTAACAGATGCATTCAATGACTTTGAAAACATTTAAACAGGTGGACCTCAAAATACGTGAAATGAGCATGTTGCTGTTGTTTATTATAGTTTTCCTTCTTTCTATTTTTGCCAAAGTCCCCAGGGCCTTTGGATACTGAAAAAATGAACATTTGTTTATGTCTTTTATTATAAATAATTTTTTTAAAGTGTTAATTTTTGTGGCATCCAAAATACTGATTCTAAGTAATACAAGCAGATGTTACAAATCCTGGCCAAGATCTGGAGATGTGTTGGACTGTTTAGCAAATAGGCTGTTTTTGTTTGATTTGAGTCTGAAAGTCAACTTTAAAACTTTATTTTAATATATACTTTTGGTTTCAATGTTATACCCTAAGACCCAGTATATTCTTAAGAATTTTCAGAGTCTGCCCAAGACAGTGAAAGGCATATAGTCATTATATAGAAATTATATAAAAATAAAGCAAAATAACAGTGTGTAGGATGCAGCTTCCAAGATGCACAGAATACTGGAGCTTCAGGACACTCTAATGGCCACTGACTGCCCTCTTCTAATGATGAGAACTGGGCTAAGCGTATGCAATTTGTTTAAGTTGATGGAGCCAGTGTTTCTTGAGCCAGAACTAAGAGCTCCTGACTGACAGACAGTGGACATCTTGAGCTATTAGGAACATACTAGTGAGAGAAAGGGCAGCCTGTTGAGATGTCACAAGATCAGATGTATGAAAAGAAGTAGGTGTGGATGAACACGGGGCTGAGAGATAATACCTTCTGTTAACTGAGGGACAGCTGTGGTTGGTCATATTTCCTGAACTCAGCACTTCCTCCAAAGAGGGAAACGATGAATTTTTTTTTTTTTAACAGATGATGGAAACGAAGCACAGGGAAGGATAAAGCACCCTAGATTGTATAGATAAACACGCTTCTTCCAAACTCCAAAGAGGGACTGGCTATTGAATTCTAGGTATCTTCTAGAGCTTTCTAATTTTCTATCTGAAAGCCCATTTACACTGGCTATAGATACCTAATTTATTATCTGCTTATATTTTCATATAATTTGTTTATCATCATGGAAAGTAACAGATGCATTCAATGACTTTGAAAACATTTAAACAGGTGGACCTCAAAATACGTGAAATGAGCATGTTGCTGTTGTTTATTATAGTTTTCCTTCTTTCTATTTTTGCCAAAAGTCCCCAGGGCCTTTGGATACTGAAAAAATGAACATTTGTTTATGTCTTTTATTATAAATAATTTTTTTAAAGTGTTAATTTTTGTGGCATCCAAAATACTGATTCTAAGTAATACAAGCAGATGTTACAAATCCTGGCCAAGATCTGGAGATGTGTTGGACTGTTTAGCAAATAGGCTGTTTTTGTTTGATTTGAGTCTGAAAGTCAACTTTAAAACTTTATTTTAATATATACTTTTGGTTTCAATGTTAGCTCTGTATATATTAATACCCTTTTCTAAAAATCTGAATATCCTTTCCTCAGCTACCTTGACTGACACCTTTTATTGTACTCACTGCTGTCAGGAAGAAAAAGAATGTGTACAGAGAAAAAAAAGAACATGTACAGAAATACATGGCTAAAGGCCAACATATTAAACTAAATCTTTTTTGTCTCCTTTGTGCTATATCCTTCTTTAATTTAAAACTCTGTTATTCTTTTATGTATATTTTATAGTGAGAAGGGTCTGAAATTCTCATCCTATCCCTTCTACGGTGACCAATCCTGTTGTATCCTCACTTACAGATATCTAAGGGATTTTTAAACATGAGGAAAAGGCTGAAGAAATAAGTTATGGACAGTATTAGCAAGAGACAATTTGCTTGGTAGATGTGTTCCTATGTTTTAACAGGAAGGAAGATGCCCACCATATTCTCTGCTTAGTCTCATGAGGTTAGATCCGAAACCAAATTCTTCCAGGCCCAACAGAGGAATTCCCAGATGAAACTGAATGACAGTCTTCTGAAAAGAAGGAAAAAAGAAAAGAAAAAAGTGAAGCACTATGGTAAGAGAGAAGAGGGAGAGAGACTGAGAAACTGTACACACGGAGAAGAACATGGGAGCCAGTCCACAGACATACTATGGGATGATTGGGGGTAACTTCAGGAAAACTAGTAAACACCCCTGTGCACTATTATCTGGGCTCCCTGTGTGTATTGGATCTTGTAATAGGTATATGTTTTCTTTCCTGGCATGGGATTCTTTTTTTTTTAATTGGAATATACTTGCTTTACAATGTTTTGTTAGTTTCTGCTGTATAACAAAGTGAATCAGCTTAATGTCCACTTATATCCCTCCTTCTTGAGCCTTTCTTACACCTCCAGTCCCATGCATCTAGGTCATCATGGAGCACAGAGCTGAGCTCCCTGTGCTCTGCAGAACCTTCCCACTAGCCATCTGTTTTACACATGGGTATACGTCAGTGCTACTTTTTCAATTTGTTCCCCTACCCACTGTGTTCACAAGTCCATTCTCTATGTCTGTGTCTCTGTTCCTGCTCTGCATATAGGTTTATCAGATATGAACATACACACATATATATTCCATATATATATGCAATAATATAGAAACTGTGTTCTCTTTCTGACTTCCCTCACTCTGTGTGACAGACTCTAGGTTCATCCATATCACTACAAATGACCCATTTTCCTTTCTTTCTATGGCTGAGTAATATTCCATTGTATATATGTACTGTATCTTCTTTATTCATTCATCTGTTGATAGACATTGAAGTTGTATCCATGTGTTGTCTATTGTGTATAGCTTCAGTGAACATTGGGATATATACATATCTTTTTGATTATGATTTTCTCATAGTATACATCCAGTAGTGGGACTGTCGTGTCACATATTAGTTCTGTCTTTAGTTTTTTAAGGAAGCTCTATACTGTTCTCCATAGTGGCTGTATCAGCTTATATTCCCACCAGCAGTTCTGGTGTAGGAAATGTCTTCCTCCTTTTGAGGTGTTATAAACATACCTGTGAAAGGTTTTCAAAACTGAGGAGACAATTATCAGGTATTTATAGCATAAGTGAATTTTATAAAACCTCATAAAATTAAGTTGGACAGGAATTTAGTTGTCACACCCAACTCCTTGATTTTACACATGAAGAAACTTTATTAAAAAAAGTCAAGATTTCCCCAAGTTTATAGTAGTAGTGATGAGCAGATCTAGTACTAGAGCCTGCCTCTGATTCACAAATTCCAGTTTTCTCCCTGAAGTAAGAAGTCTTAGTCATTGTGGTTGCTCTAAAAAAAATACCATAGCCAGAGTAATTTACAAACAAGAGGAATTTACTTCTTTCAGCCCTGGAGGCTGGGAAGTCCAAGATCAGGTGCCAACAGATTTGGTATCTGCCGAGAGCCCACTGTTTGGTCCATCGATGGCCTCTTCTCACTGTGCCCTCACATAGTGGAAGGGAACTCTCTGGGCCCCCTTTTACAGGGACATTAATCTCAAAGAGATCAAACCAATCAATCCTAAAGGAAGTCAACCCTAAATATTCATTGGAAGGACTGATGCTGAAGCTGAAGTTCCAATACTTTGGCTACCTGATGTGAAAAGCCAACTCATTGGAAATGACCCTGATGCTCCTGAGAAGGAGTGAGTGACAGAGAATGAGATGGTTGTATGGCATCATCAACTCAATGGACATGAGTTTGAGCAAGCTCAGGAAGATCATGGACAGGCAAGTCTGGCGTGCTGTTGTCCGTGGGGTCACACAGAGTCAGACACTATTTAGCTACTGAACAACAATCTCATTCAAGAGGGTGAATGACCTAATCACCATCCCAAGGCTCTCCCACCTCCTAATATCACCACATGGGGATTAGGATTGTAACATTTTGGAGGATACAAACATTGAGTCTATAGCAAAAGATTTTTGGTGATGAAACAAACCAGTAAATAGAACAACACAAAGCTATGTTTCCTATGTGATTCACATACTTTCTGGACAGTGGAGTACAGGAAAATGTGGCAAGGAGCCATTGGGCCCTCTAGCTACCGTAGAGTGGTTGACACATCTGTGGGTAGGCGTGGAAATTCACGTGACATGTGAGCAGTCAGGGCTAGAGTATAATGACAGAGAAAGAGAGAGAAACAACAGAAATGAGGAAAACCTCTATCAGGGTATATGAGCAGGAAACCTTGGGGAGAGGGATACATGTCCAGTCTAGCTTCTTCAGAGCTTTCTACTCACAGAACTTTCTGTACGAAGCCCTGGTCATGTGTGTGTTTGTGCTCTGCCCCAGCCCCTCCCTCCTGTGCTCCTCTCTGCATCACAGCTGTCAGGGTATCTGCAAACTGCATCTTCCAGACTCCTTTGGGAAGATTTGTAAGAAGTGATTGACAATGAAAGGCACTGATTGGAAGGTGGGAAGACGGACAAATCAATGTTTTCAGCCACTGCTTTGCTCCTGGAAGTGCCTTTGGCAAGTGAAGAGCAAATGCGTAGCTGGACTCCCACTGGGGCAGCACGTTCCAGCAGCACCTGTAGCCATGGATGCTCCAGCAGCTCCAACAGGACTGAGGCCTGCAGTGTCAGAAGTGACTGGGCTCCAGGCTTCCAGCAGCTTGGCCGGAGGAGGAGCTCCAGTATCCACAGCAGAACAGCCACTGGGGCTTGGAGTCACAGCATTTCCTGTTTGGAGCTTCATCCTTGGGAGTGGTGGAGCATCCTGAGGTTACTAACAGCAGGAAATTCTGCAGTTACCAACCACTGGGGAACCTTACCTCTCCTTTTTTTAAAAAAAAGTTCTCATATTTTTTGTTGCCTTTTTTAACTTTATAACCAGTTTTCCAAGTCTAATCTGCTTGAAATACCTAGAAATGTCTTTGTTTTTCTAGGTGAAAGTGACACAGATAATGTGTGAGGCTCCTATGTCCTGCCCTTAATATACTAAAGTTTTACATTCTTCATGGATAGTCCTACTGTTTCTCAGAAAATGATAACACACAAAGACTAGTGCATGTGGGGCTATGGAGTCTGTCAACTTGTATTTCTGTTATGCCAGTATCCTCCAGTCACTTCAGTTTCATTGCTTAGTCATGTCCAACTCTCTGTGACCCCATGGACTATAGCATGCCAGGTTTCCTGTCCTTCACCATCTCCGGGAGCTTGCTCAAACTCAGGTAGATTGACTTGGTGATGCCATCTAACCATCTCAACCTCTGTGTCCCCTTCTTCTGCCATCTGTTTTTTCCAGAATCAGAGTCTTTTCTAGTGATTCCACTCTTCACATCAGGTGTCCAAAGTATTGGAGCTTTGGCTTCAGCATCAGGCCTCCCAATGAGTATTCATGGTTGACTTCCTTTAGGATTGACTGGTTTGATTGATCTCGTTGTAGTCCAAGGGACTCTTAAGAGTCTTTGCCAACACCGCAGTTCAAAGGCATCAATTCTTTGTTGCTTAGACATTTTTATGGTTCAACTCTCACATCCATACATGACTACTGGAAAAGCCATAGCTTTGACTTATATAGACCTTTGTCAGCAAAGTGATGTTTCTGCCTTTTAATATGGTGTCTAGGTTTGTCATAGTTTTTCTTCCAAGGAGCAAGCGTCTTTTAATTTCATGGCTGCAGTCACTGTACATAGTGATTTTGAAGCCCAAGAAAATAAAGTCTGTCACTGTTTCCATTGTTGCCCCATCTATTTAACAATTTCCTTAGAGTATATAATAGTGAGTGTAAATATGAATATAAATATTGTGAATAAATACCTGTGTATTTTTAATTGAAAAATAATTGCTTTACAGAGTTTTGTTGTTTTCTGTGAGACATCAACATGAATCAATTGTAGGTATACGTATGTCCCTTGCCTCTTGAATCTCCCTCCCATTTCCCTCCCCTATATATTTTTATATATATCAGAGCTCATTGTGTTGCTTTTTTTTTAATTTTTATTTTTTTATTTATTAACTTTTTTGGGGGGGCGTGTTGGGGAGGGAGCGGGGCAAGCGGGCCACTTCTATTGGTCTTTTATTCATCCATTTTCATCCATCTTTGTTCTTTGGCCCGTGTGGGCCTCCCATCGTGGCGGCCTCTGTTGTTGCAGAGCACCGGCTCTGGGCTCACGTGCTCTGGAGGTCCGGCTCGGTAATTGGACATATCAGTCCAGTTGCTCCACGGCACGTGGGATCTTCCCAGGCCAGGGATCGAACCAGCGCCCCTTGCACTGAAAGGCAATGTCCTTACCCACTGGACCACCAGGAAGCCCCATTGTGTTGCTTTTTTAGTGCAAGTTCTTTTTGTGTGGAACTTACACATATAGATAAAACAGGTGGCATTTAATCTTTCCCAGCATCAGGGTCTTTTCCAGTGAGTTGGCTGTTTGCTTCAGGTGACCAGAGATTGAAGGCAAAAGGAAAAGAGGGCTGTAGTGGATGAGATGGTTGGATAGCATCAGTAACTCAATGGGCATGAACTTGGGTGAAGTCCAGGAGATGGGGAGAGATGGTGGGACTGGCGTGCTACAGTCCATGGAGTCGCAAAGAGTTGGGCATAACTCAGTGACCGAACCACAACAACAAAGCAGGTGGCCATCTCTGTAGTGGGACTGATGATATGAAAGTTTCTATCTACTCCAGAATTAGATTTAATGGGTGTGTATTCTCTAGTCAAAGACATATATAAACTATTATTATATTAAATTATACTTATCATGCATGTATATATTAAGTGTAAAGAATTGTTGAAAAAATATTAAACTGTAACCACAAATAATTGAATGGCATCACATAGTAATAGGTAGGTACTATCTTTAATGAATATTATGGTGATAGAAGGCGGAGAGCTCTGTCAGTGATATAAATATTGTGAAAATAAAAAAAAAAACCTGTGTATTTTTAATTGAAAAATAATTGCTTTACAGAGTTTTGTTGTTTTCTGTGAGACATCAACATGAATCAATTGTAGGTATACGTATGTCCCTTGCCTCTTGAATCTCCCTCCCATTTCCCTCCCTATATTTTTTTATATATATCAGAGCTCATTGTGTTGCTTTTTTTTTAATTTTTATTTTTTTATTTATTAACTTTTTTGGGGGGGCGTGTTGGGGAGGGAGCGGGGCAAGCGGGCCACTTCTATTGGTCTTTTATTCATCCATTTTCATCCATCTTTGTTCTTTGGCCCGTGTGGGCCTCCCATCGTGGCGGCCTCTGTTGTTGCAGAGCACCGGCTCTGGGCTCACGTGCTCTGGAGGTCCGGCTCGGTAATTGGACATATCAGTCCAGTTGCTCCACGGCACGTGGGATCTTCCCAGGCCAGGGATCGAACCAGCGCCCCTTGCACTGAAAGGCAATGTCCTTACCCACTGGACCACCAGGGAAGCCCCATTGTGTTGCTTTTTTAGTGCAAGTTCTTTTTGTGTGGAACTTACACATATAGATAAAACAGGTGGCATTTAATCTTTCCCAGCATCAGGGTCTTTTCCAGTGAGTTGGCTGTTTGCTTCAGGTGACCAGAGATTGAAGGCAAAAGGAAAAGAGGGCTGTAGTGGATGAGATGGTTGGATAGCATCAGTAACTCAATGGGCATGAACTTGGGTGAAGTCCAGGAGATGGGGAGAGATGGTGGGACTGGCGTGCTACAGTCCATGGAGTCGCAAAGAGTTGGGCATAACTCAGTGACCGAACCACAACAACAAAGCAGGTGGCCATCTCTGTAGTGGGACTGATGATATGAAAGTTTCTATCTACTCCAGAATTAGATTTAATGGGTGTGTATTCTCTAGTCAAAGACATATATAAACTATTATTATATTAAATTATACTTATCATGCATGTATATATTAAGTGTAAAGAATTGTTGAAAAAATTATTAAACTGTAACCACAAAAATAATTGAATGGCATCACATAGTAATAGGTAGGTACTATCTTTAATGAATATTATGGTGATAGAAGGCGGAGAGCTCTGTCAGTGAAGAAAGAAGTTTGTGAATATTCCAGTGAGGGTGAACTCTGTAGGCGGAGATTCAGCGGGAGTAATGGCCAGACGCAGGGCAGAAGAGGTCAGAAGCAGGGCATCTCTGGAGAGGGGAGTGATGCTCTCTAAGAACCCACCCAGTGAAGACACTGCTTTGCATTTAAAGTTGTTTGATTTAAAAAAAAACTGTGATAAAATAACAGCATTTTATATTGGGGAGCAACACATTGTCTTTATTAAATAGTTTGCTTATAACAAATTTTCTGGTCAAATGGTGTTGGACAAATTGCAATATGGGCAGGGTTGGCCAGGTCTCGAACCACAGACTTAGAAAAGGGAGTGGGAGTCAGGGGGATAGGAGAGGGACCCTGTCACTTGACTGACCATAGACACTGCTGCCTGATCACTTAAAAATTGAGATTTGATATATGGGAATGTTCAGCTACCCAGGTGACACAGTGGTAAAGAATCCACTTGCCAGTACAGGAGACACAAGAGGCATGGGTTCATTCCCTGAGTCAGGAAGGTCCCCTGGAGGAAGAAAGGGAAACCCACTCCAGTATTCTTGCCTGAAAAATCCCGTGGACAGAGGAGCTTGGTGGGCTACGGTTCATGGGGTGTCCAAGAGTCAGACATCACTGAGCATCTGAGCGTGCGCGCGCACACACACACACACACACACACACACACACTTATCATCTATCTACCTACCTATGTATACTTATCTGTCTACCCCATGCAGCATAACAGGTCATGTCCAGGTGGGCTGGCAACTGTACACCATATGAATGTAAGGAGGTTCCTAGAATTGTTTACTTGGGCCGTATGTACAGTGCAGCAGACCATGACTGGATATTTATTTTGCTTTATGGAACACAGAGTGGTCTAGCTTTATATTTTGAGTGCTGGAGCCAGACACAGTGAGGAAGACAGCATCGGCAAGGGCAGGAAAGACCACTGAGGAGACTTGGTCCTTGGAAAGGATGAGAGGAGACCTGTGAAAGAGGGGACTCAGAGGAACAAAGACACTGATGGGGAAGGTCAGGGTCCTCGCTCAGTTCCTGTGTGACTCAGGGTAGACGAATGTTTGTGGAAAAGCAGAAAGAGTTATTTTTTAGTGTTGATGATGGTGTTGAGGATGATTACTATGAATACAAACAGAGCATAATTATGATTATCTGTTCAAAGATGATATTGTGAGAAAAAAGGATCTCTGATGTTTTTCCATTCAACGCCAAGAAAATTCAGCCTCTTTCCTAGTTCACCTTTCTGTTGATTGAACAATTGAAGAGCAATCAGGATAAAACCTCATTTCCAAATCCTTCACGGGCATAATGACATTTTAAATCTCAACTGGAGAAAATTGCATCCCAAATTATATTCCATTGTTTCATAGGAATGTATTAAACAGCTTTCAAAGATTAATGAAAGTTAATGAAACAAGCACAAGTTGAATCGTCTTATTTCTGAAAACAAACAGAAAGTAGTTTAATAGTACATTGGGAGCTGCTCCGTCGTCCCAGGACCTTGTGGGAAGCAATGTGAAGGGAAGTGGAAGGGACTGGCATGCCATGGAACACTTCAGAATCCCAGAGAATCTTCCTCACCTGCATGTACAAGTTTCTTTCCAAGCCTGCTTTCTCCTGCCACATCCCTTCTCCCAGATCTGTATCTGTCTACTTGATAGGACAGAAAGTCAGGTTGTTCCAGTCCATGCAGGCATAGCTTGTTTTGTTTCTACGAGTTTCAGGCCTTAATGACATCAACACATGAATGATGAAAACTAAAGGCCCCAGAAGTTGTCCATCTGTGTTTTTTTCTTCTTGCCTGACCATCCCAGCACACCCTTAAGACCTTTCTTGATGGCATGCACTCCTCTTGCCTTTGATATTTTGGGGCAACTTCTGGGCTCACTTGGAAGAAAAAATTCAAAGAGCAACACACAAAGCAGATGGGGGTGGGGGTGGAGAGCCAAGTCGAGAGATTTCCTTGTTTTGCTTTGGACAAGATCAGAGACTTCAACTCGACTGGGTCTTTTCAGGCATCAGGTGCAGATGCCAACTTCTTCTCTCCACTAGCCCCGTGTCCCACAGCAGCTTGTGCTGTTAGAGAGAAAGTAGTCTCTGTATTTACCCTGGAATAATATTTCTGTCTATACCTCATGACAAGCGAGGTTAAAGGTTAATGAGGGCATCATGACCCCTCATCCAGAGTGACTGTCTTGTCCTCCCAGCTGTGGATAAATACTTTCATACTTCTCTTGTCAGCGCTCTTTACTTTATTTCAGTACTCCAGATACTTCTTGGAAGAAAGAAAGGTCTCGACAACCTTGACTTTGTGTGACATGGGAGAGAAAGGGTAAAGATCTGTGTTTATGTATACACACACACACACACACACACACACACATACACACACAAACACACACATGTATATGTGTATATATATGTGTGTGTGTGTGTGTGTGTGTATATATACATACATATATATATATATATATATGTAATACACATATTTAAATTTGGTGTCCAGGTCCCAATCTTATGCTCAGAATTAGTAGTATTATATCTTAAAAAGCCCCCATAATGGTATTCGCTGCCAAGATAACTCACAGAATATGTCTTCCATTTGTTATTCAGATAGTCAGTTATACTTGCAATTGCCATTTACTGATTCCCATCTGTTGGAGGTTTTTCTTGTACCCGATGGCAGTGGAAGCAGATTGTGAACGTAGCAGAAAATGTTTTCTTGGCACAGAAAAGGAGTATTTGCTTTAATTGACAAGGTGTAACATTTATGAGATAAAAATGAATTTTAGCCATCTAATTTTTCTCATTCAGTTGATTCAAGACAGTTACTGGCATTTAGGGCGTCTATACAGTAGCCTCAGGAAATCACAGAAAAGATGAAAAACATCTCTCAGGAAAGTCAGTTCAGACTTACTGACTTTCAGACTTTCTGGACCATCCCAGCACACCCTTAAGACCTTTCTTGATGGCATGCACTCCTCTTGCCTTTGATATTTTGGGGCAACTTCTGGGCTCACTTGGAAGAAAAATTCAAAGAGCAACACACAAAGCAGATGGGGGTGGGGGTGGAGAGCCAAGTCGAGAGATTTCCTTGTTTTGCTTTGGACAAGATCAGAGACTTCAACTCGACTGGGTCTTTTCAGGCATCAGGTGCAGATGCCAACTTCTTCTCTCCACTAGCCCCGTGTCCCACAGCAGCTTGTGCTGTTAGAGAGAAAGTAGTCTCTGTATTTACCCTGGAATAATATTTCTGTCTATACCTCATGACAAGCGAGGTTAAAGGTTAATGAGGGCATCATGACCCCTCATCCAGAGTGACTGTCTTGTCCTCCCAGCTGTGGATAAATACTTTCATACTTCTCTTGTCAGCGCTCTTTACTTTATTTCAGTACTCCAGATACTTCTTGGAAGAAAGAAAGGTCTCGACAACCTTGACTTTGTGTGACATGGGAGAGAAAGGGTAAAGATCTGTGTTTATGTATACACACACACACACACACACACACACACACACATACACACACAAACACACACATGTATATGTGTATATATATGTGTGTGTGTGTGTGTGTGTGTATATATACATACATATATATATATATATATGTAATACACATATTTAAATTTGGTGTCCAGGTCCCAATCTTATGCTCAGAATTAGTAGTATTATATCTTAAAAAGCCCCCATAATGGTATTCGCTGCCAAGATAACTCACAGAATATGTCTTCCATTTGTTATTCAGATAGTCAGTTATACTTGCAATTGCCATTTACTGATTCCCATCTGTTGGAGGTTTTTCTTGTACCCGATGGCAGTGGAAGCAGATTGTGAACGTAGCAGAAAATGTTTTCTTGGCACAGAAAAGGAGTATTTGCTTTAATTGACAAGGTGTAACATTTATGAGATAAAAATGAATTTTAGCCATCTAATTTTTTCTCATTCAGTTGATTCAAGACAGTTACTGGCATTTAGGGCGTCTATACAGTAGCCTCAGGAAATCACAGAAAAGATGAAAAAACATCTCTCAGGAAAGTCAGTTCAGACTTACTGACTTTCAGACTTTCAGAGACATAGCTGATTTGGAGAATGAAGAGGGGGAATTAGGATGGTGGTGGAAATTCTTAGTGTCTTCTGTGCTACTACAGTCATCTATTTTTTTAGACAATAAAAGATGCCTATTATTTTATAAAAAGCAATTTCCCCTGCTCAGCAATGATAAATAAATCATTTTATTACAAATGAGCCTGAAGTCAATGCTTTTAAATGAGAAAAAAACGTCAATCCCCTGCTTTTTCTTATGATCAGATAGTTGATGAGTATTTTTCATCTGATAATGATTTTTTAAATCTTACTTCTTGTTATTCTCGTGAGTAGTAGAATGTATTGAACAATAAAATGCTAAACCATTTTTGAGATTAGGCATTGGTTCTATTAAACTTATCCCAGTTAATGAGTGAACTGAGGGTAACTATATTCATACTGGATTAGACTAACTTACAGGGATATTAGGATGATGCCCCCCAAAAGGAGTTTAAAAAACCTAAATTGAAAAATAGTAAAAAGAAAGTAAAGTGGAACTATTCCAGTCAGTGGAAGACACTATATTATCTCAAAGGAAATGAAGGTGGTAGCAAAATTCTCGTGAGATCATTTTAGCAAAGAGAAAAAGGGAATTCATGGAGCATCCTCTATCTCATTTGTACCCCAGCGAGTCTCGTTAAATCATTATATGATCGTTAAATTTTTTTTTTGGAAAATATTAGGTGTAATTGGAAACAACCCTAGGCTACAGAACGGAGGAGAACATTAGTAGTATTATATCTTAAAAGCCCCCATTGGTACGCCAAGATAACTCACAGAATATGTCTTCCATTTGTTATTCAGATAGTCAGTTATACTTGCAATTGCCATTTACTGATTCCCATCTGTTGGAGGTTTTCTTGTACCCGATGGCAGTGGAAGCAGATTGTGAACGTAGCAGAAAATGTTTTCTTGGCACAGAAAAGGAGTATTTGCTTTAATTGACAAGGTGTAACATTTATGAGATAAAAATGAATTTTAGCCATCTAATTTTTTCTCATTCAGTTGATTCAAGACAGTTACTGGCATTTAGGGCGTCTATACAGTAGCCTCAGGAAATCACAGAAAAGATGAAAAAACATCTCTCAGGAAAGTCAGTTCAGACTTACTGACTTTCAGACTTTCAGAGACATAGCTGATTTGGAGAATGAAGAGGGGGAATTAGGATGGTGGTGGAAATTCTTAGTGTCTTCTGTGCTACTACAGTCATCTATTTTTTTAGACAATAAAAGATGCCTATTATTTTATAAAAAGCAATTTCCCCTGCTCAGCAATGATAAATAAATCATTTTATTACAAATGAGCCTGAAGTCAATGCTTTTAAATGAGAAAAAAACGTCAATCCCCTGCTTTTTCTTATGATCAGATAGTTGATGAGTATTTTTCATCTGATAATGATTTTTTAAATCTTACTTCTTGTTATTCTCGTGAGTAGTAGAATGTATTGAACAATAAAATGCTAAACCATTTTTGAGATTAGGCATTGGTTCTATTAAACTTATCCCAGTTAATGAGTGAACTGAGGGTAACTATATTCATACTGGATTAGACTAACTTACAGGGATATTAGGATGATGCCCCCCAAAAGGAGTTTAAAAAACCTAAATTGAAAAATAGTAAAAAGAAAGTAAAGTGGAACTATTCCAGTCAGTGGAAGACACTATATTATCTCAAAGGAAATGAAGGTGGTAGCAAAATTCTCGTGAGATCATTTTAGCAAAGAGAAAAAGGGAATTCATGGAGCATCCTCTATCTCATTTGTACCCCAGCGAGTCTCGTTAAATCATTATATGATGCGAAAAAGGGAAAGAAATGTGTATAGAACGTGTCTTCTTTTTTCAACTTTGGAAAATATTAGGTGTAATTGGAAACAACCCTAGGCTACAGATACTGTGGTTTAGGGAGAACAGTTTTAATTGATACTAATAGTTTTAAGCCCCAAAGGATACACATATCCCTTGAGAGCCACAGACTATGTCTCTACTCTATAGTCTGTCGTCTTGTAACAGCATTATCTAACCATTTATCTATTTCTAGAAACTTCTGCCTTCATCTGAGAGACCATTTGCCCAGAGCTCTTTACCAGTCTTTTAAATTGGTTTAGGAATAAGGGTGAAAAGAGGAGAACAGGGCTTTGGGGCTTTGGGAAAACTTCTGTGAAAAGTGTCCCCTCAGTGACCACTGAATTTGATGACGAAGCAGAGAAATTGCCCTGTGCTTTTGTGCTTCAGAATTTTCAGAAGCAAAACTTCTTACACTGAAATAACTGTTAAGTGCTATATACAAATGGAGGATTTCCTCCCCCCCCCCCCTGTCAGTTTGATTAATGCTGTTTGGACTCTGGCAAACCTTCTAAGAATTTATTGGGGTCAGAGGACCTACAGGGAGGCCCCTGCATTCCACACCTGGCTTCATGGGGTGCTGGTATTCGGAGAATGGTCTTGAAGATCTGTTTTCTGCTGACCTTTCTCATCCTGTTAATTGCTTATACAGTAGGCATGAGAAGTCAAGGCGGGCATACTCAAGGAAACTGAAGGCAAAAGATGGATGTTTTCATTCAAAGAAGCTCAGCCAGGGTGACACATAGAGCAGGAACCATGTCAAATGTGGCCAGGTCTTTTATATTTTGAGAAGTTAAAAATGGATAATTCCATCTAAAATTCTTGATTTTTAACTGTTGGCAATCAATCTGAAAATGTACATCTCTTGTGCCTCCCTGAAGAACAGAAACAGGACAGACCAGTAAAGGGAATCAGTCGAGGGTCAGGTAGAGTTCACGCTAAGGAGTGCAGAGAATCTATTTGAGACATGAGTGCTTGCTATAACAGGCCAAGCAGGGCCTGGTGAAGACAATGGGAATTGTGAATACCAAGGAGGGAATCGATATTAGATAACTCAGAGACTCAGAGCTGAGTCCAAGAGAGAGGAGTTGATACTGACCTTGAGTTTGGTGAATGGCAGAGTGGTAGTAGCATCTGCTGTACCCCTGAACCCCAAGAAAGAGCAGGATCAAAGAGGAGGGGGACACTTGGACAGCTGTGTGTGCAACTTCATGCTCTGGGGCTGATGGAGCCCCTCTGCATCACAGGAACTGGTGCACCCACTGCCGGTACCAAGGAGCACAGTGACATGTTCCTGACAAGCATCTTGAACGAGGCAACATTAAATGAGTAGCTCTCCCTAAGTCTGACAAAAGAACCATGAATCTGTCTCCTGATTGAATGATTACATAGTCTTAATCTTCTCTACTAAGTTCTGTTGTGAGATAGAGCTGCTCGGTTATATGAGTATGAGCCAAATATAGAGGATTTGAAATAAAAAATCTACTGTTCCCAATTCTATAAAACTTCTGTCAACTGATCATAGATAGTAAAGTATTTTATATATTTTTTAGAAGAAGATCATTACTAGACTTAACAACTACTATAAAATTAGTCAAATTTGTACTCTTGGATCTCAGTTTTCAGTTTTATCCCAAAAGTACTCAGTGTAATTATTCTCAGCAGTGACAAATGTAAGTCTCACAGGATACATACAAGTCTTCATTTTGATTTACAAGCTTCAGTGTTAATTAAACTAATGCCAACTATGCTAACACTCTGGAAATCCTTTGACAAATACCCATGTAAGTGACAGATCTGGCTGATGGACAAATGGATGGAGGCTTGCCTGATTTTTAAAAGGTATTTTACAGACTTGGCTAGATAATTCTTAGTCTATAACTGCTCATTTTATCCTGGGAAATTCTCTGTAAAATCTTGGAGACAAATTGCCCCAGAGTACAAAGGCTTTTTCCTTTATTTTTAAAAGGTAAGATTCAGTACACTGGAAAGGGGGTTCAGTCGAGGGTCAGGTAGAGTTCACGCTAAGGAGTGCAGAGAATCTATTTGAGACATGAGTGCTTGCTATAACAGGCCAAGCAGGGCCTGGTGAAGACAATGGGAATTGTGAATACCAAGGAGGGAATCGATATTAGATAACTCAGAGACTCAGAGCTGAGTCCAAGAGAGAGGAGTTGATACTGACCTTGAGTTTGGTGAATGGCAGAGTGGTAGTAGCATCTGCTGTACCCCTGAACCCCAAGAAAGAGCAGGATCAAAGAGGAGGGGGACACTTGGACAGCTGTGTGTGCAACTTCATGCTCTGGGGCTGATGGAGCCCCTCTGCATCACAGGAACTGGTGCACCCACTGCCGGTACCAAGGAGCACAGTGACATGTTCCTGACAAGCATCTTGAACGAGGCAACATTAAATGAGTAGCTCTCCCTAAGTCTGACAAAAGAACCATGAATCTGTCTCCTGATTGAATGATTACATAGTCTTAATCTTCTCTACTAAGTTCTGTTGTGAGATAGAGCTGCTCGGTTATATGAGTATGAGCCAAATATAGAGGATTTGAAATAAAAAATCTACTGTTCCCAATTCTATAAAACTTCTGTCAACTGATCATAGATAGTAAAGTATTTTATATATTTTTTAGAAGAAGATCATTACTAGACTTAACAACTACTATAAAATTAGTCAAATTTGTACTCTTGGATCTCAGTTTTCAGTTTTATCCCAAAAGTACTCAGTGTAATTATTCTCAGCAGTGACAAATGTAAGTCTCACAGGATACATACAAGTCTTCATTTTGATTTACAAGCTTCAGTGTTAATTAAACTAATGCCAACTATGCTAACACTCTGGAAATCCTTTGACAAATACCCATGTAAGTGACAGATCTGGCTGATGGACAAATGGATGGAGGCTTGCCTGATTTTTAAAAGGTATTTTACAGACTTGGCTAGATAATTCTTAGTCTATAACTGCTCATTTTATCCTGGGAAATTCTCTGTAAAATCTTGGAGACAAATTGCCCCAGAGTACAAACTGAGAAATCTTGTGTTTGTTCCTGGGTATGCCACTGACTAAAGAAGTGATTAGATCTGTTCTATCAGTCTGTATTTTTATTTTAATGTTATTAACTGAATTTATTTTTAAGATAATAGAGTTGATTCTTAGAAAGATCAGCAAAATTGGCAAAACGTTAACTAGATTGACTAAAACAGAGAAAAAACAAAGCTCAAATACCTAAAATCAGAAATGAGAAGAATTACTAATAATTTGACAGAATAAGAAAGGATTATTAGAGAGTACTGTGAACAATTGTATGTCAACGAATTGGACAACCCATATGAATTGGGAAAAACAGAAATATAAGAATTCATTCTAAAATTCATACGGAAATTCAGTAGATCCCAAATAAACAAAATGATCTTGAAAAATAAAAATAAAAGCTGGAGGTCTCACGTTTTCTGATTTCAAAACTAACTGCAAAGCTCCTGTCATGAAAATAGTGTGGGGCACTGGCACAATGACAGATATTGACCAGTGCCATGTGATAGAGAGCCCAGAAGCAAATCCTCACATATACTATCATATGATTTTCAGCAAGGGTGACAAACTCTTTAAATGGGGAGAGGACAGAGTTTTCCATGAATGGTTTTGGGAAATCTGGGATAATCACATGCAAAAAATATTGCTGGAACCTTACTCTACAAAGTATACAAAAAGTAATTCAAAATAGATCAAAGATGTAAACATAAAAGAGTTAAAACTATAAAAGTCTTATAAACATAGAAATGATGCATTGTGACATTGGATTTGGCAGTAATGTCTTGAATATGACAAAGCTGAAAGCACTTAAGATCGAACATACAAGTCTTCATTTTGATTTACAAGCTTCAGTGTTAATTAAACTAATGCCAACTATGCTAACACTCTGGAAATCCTTTGACAAATACCCATGTAAGTGACAGATCTGGCTGATGGACAAATGGATGGAGGCTTGCCTGATTTTTAAAAGGTATTTTACAGACTTGGCTAGATAATTCTTAGTCTATAACTGCTCATTTTATCCTGGGAAATTCTCTGTAAAATCTTGGAGACAAATTGCCCCAGAGTACAAACTGAGAAATCTTGTGTTTGTTCCTGGGTATGCCACTGACTAAAGAAGTGATTAGATCTGTTCTATCAGTCTGTATTTTTATTTTAATGTTATTAACTGAATTTATTTTTAAGATAATAGAGTTGATTCTTAGAAAGATCAGCAAAATTGGCAAAACGTTAACTAGATTGACTAAAACAGAGAAAAAACAAAGCTCAAATACCTAAAATCAGAAATGAGAAGAATTACTAATAATTTGACAGAATAAGAAAGGATTATTAGAGAGTACTGTGAACAATTGTATGTCAACGAATTGGACAACCCATATGAATTGGGAAAAACAGAAATATAAGAATTCATTCTAAAATTCATACGGAAATTCAGTAGATCCCAAATAAACAAAATGATCTTGAAAAATAAAAATAAAAGCTGGAGGTCTCACGTTTTCTGATTTCAAAACTAACTGCAAAGCTCCTGTCATGAAAATAGTGTGGGGCACTGGCACAATGACAGATATTGACCAGTGCCATGTGATAGAGAGCCCAGAAGCAAATCCTCACATATACTATCATATGATTTTCAGCAAGGGTGACAAACTCTTTAAATGGGGAGAGGACAGAGTTTTCCATGAATGGTTTTGGGAAATCTGGGATAATCACATGCAAAAAATATTGCTGGAACCTTACTCTACAAAGTATACAAAAAGTAATTCAAAATAGATCAAAGATGTAAACATAAAAGAGTTAAAACTATAAAAGTCTTATAAACATAGAAATGATGCATTGTGACATTGGATTTGGCAGTAATGTCTTGAATATGACACTGAAAGCACAAGACGGCAAGGAAGAGTAGATACATTAGGTTACACCAGATTTTAAGACTTTTGTGGATCAAAGGTGACCATCACAGAGTGAAAAGCCAACCCCATGTAATGGGAGAAAATACTTGCAAATCATGTATCTGGTAAAGGGTTAATATCCAGAATAAAGAGCTCTTACAACTTGGCAGTAAAGACCCACAAACCACCTGAATAAAAAAATGGGCAAAGGACCTGAATAGACGTTTCTCCAAAAAAGATGCAAAAAGTCTAATAAGCTAAAGAAAAGATGCTTAACATCACTAATTCCTAGGGATATGTAATCAGAACCATGAGACACAACATGATATCTGTTAGGGTGGCTACTGTAAAAAAAAAAAAAAAAAGATAATGTCAAATGTTAGCAGTGAAACTGGGATTCTTACATTCTGTTGCTGGGAATGTAAATTTCGCTGCAGTAGAGAACAGTATTTTTTTTAATATATTAAAAATAGAATTGCCATATGATCCAACGATTATACTTCTGAGTATATACCCAAAAGAATTGAAAGTAGGGATTCAAAGAGATACTTGTTCATAGAAGCATTATTCACAATTACAAAATGTGGAAAGAATCCCAAGTGCCTATGGACTGATGAATGAATAAACAAAATGTGCTATATACATATGATGTAATATTGTTCATCCTTAAAGAGGAAGGAAATTCTGACTCATGCTGCAACAGCAATGAACCTTGAGGATGTCATACTAAGTGAAGTATAACAAGCATAGAAGAAGCCCAGAAGCAAATCCTCACATATACTATCATATGATTTTCAGCAAGGGTGACAAACTCTTTAAATGGGGAGAGGACAGAGTTTTCCATGAATGGTTTTGGGAAATCTGGGATAATCACATGCAAAAAATATTGCTGGAACCTTACTCTACAAAGT
Source organism: Tragulus kanchil (assembly GCA_022376925.1). NCBI lineage: Eukaryota > Metazoa > Chordata > Mammalia > Artiodactyla > Tragulidae > Tragulus > Tragulus kanchil. The sequence continues at coordinate 34,361,150 of JAIOJX010000028.1, read as the reverse complement.
ATACAAAAAGTAATTCAAAATAGATCAAAGATGTAAACATAAAAGAGTTAAAACTATAAAAGTCTTATAAACATAGAAATGATGCATTGTGACATTGGATTTGGCAGTAATGTCTTGAATATGACACTGAAAGCACAAGACGGCAAGGAAGAGTAGATACATTAGGTTACACCAGATTTTAAGACTTTTGTGGATCAAAGGTGACCATCACAGAGTGAAAAGCCAACCCCATGTAATGGGAGAAAATACTTGCAAATCATGTATCTGGTAAAGGGTTAATATCCAGAATAAAGAGCTCTTACAACTTGGCAGTAAAGACCCACAAACCACCTGAATAAAAAAATGGGCAAAGGACCTGAATAGACGTTTCTCCAAAAAAGATGCAAAAAGTCTAATAAGCTAAAGAAAAGATGCTTAACATCACTAATTCCTAGGGATATGTAATCAGAACCATGAGACACAACATGATATCTGTTAGGGTGGCTACTGTAAAAAAAAAAAAAAAAAGATAATGTCAAATGTTAGCAGTGAAACTGGGATTCTTACATTCTGTTGCTGGGAATGTAAATTTCGCTGCAGTAGAGAACAGTATTTTTTTTAATATATTAAAAATAGAATTGCCATATGATCCAACGATTATACTTCTGAGTATATACCCAAAAGAATTGAAAGTAGGGATTCAAAGAGATACTTGTTCATAGAAGCATTATTCACAATTACAAAATGTGGAAAGAATCCCAAGTGCCTATGGACTGATGAATGAATAAACAAAATGTGCTATATACATATGATGTAATATTGTTCATCCTTAAAGAGGAAGGAAATTCTGACTCATGCTGCAACAGCAATGAACCTTGAGGATGTCATACTAAGTGAAGTATAACAAGCATAGAAGAAGAACAAATGTTATGTGATTCCTTTTGTATGCTGTACCTAGAGTAGTCAAATTCATAGAAACAGAAAGTAGAATGATTTCCAGGGGCTGGTGGGAGGGGGAATGGGAGTGTTATGAGCACAGTTTCTGTCTGAGGTAATGAAAAAGTCAAAATGGCATGTTGGTAATGGTTGAACAATCAGGTGAACGTACCTAAGCTTTAGGCTTACAAAGGGTTAAAACGTTAGCTTTTGTCATTATGTTTATTTTGCCACAATTATTTTTTTTTTTTACAGTCGTGACCTTTAGTGACACACATTAACGAGACAGTATGGTATTATGGAAAAGAACAAAGCCTTTTAGATTTCAAAAGACTTGAGGCTTGACATGACTCTGCCACCTTCTAGTGCTGTTACTTCAGGTGTATCACCTTGTCAGTTTGACACTTGGATTCCTTGTGTTAATCTATTATGATTCCCTTGTAGGAGTCTGATAAGGAGTAATTGAGATTATGTATTTATATTATGGGCTTCTCAGGCGGCACAGGGATAAAGAATCCACCTTCCATTGCAGGAAACACAGGAAACGGAGTTCGGTCCCTGGGTTGGAATAATCCCCTAGAGAAGAAAATGGCAACCCACTCCAGTATTCTTGCCTGGAAAATTCCATGGACAGAACCCTGGAGGGCCACAGTCCATGGGGCTGCAAAGAGTTGGACGTCACTAAGTGACTAAACTTGCACACACAACCACTGATACAGCACTTGGCTCTTAATACATGCACAGTAATGACGATGTCTTTATATTTGTCCCCAGTAACAGCATGGTGTAATTGAGTACAAATAGGTCTCTATGATTTAAATGCGAGAATCAGCGTAACTTATGTGAGCTAATACATTTTCTACAGCACATTATGGTTTACACAGGACTTTTTTATAATGTGTTATTGTTATAACCTCTCACGGTAGGCATTATCAGTCTTGTTTTACCAATGGATGATTTGGAAGCGAATGAAATTATATGGTTTGCCTTACATCACATGTTGCCATGATTCAGAATGGTAATTTCCTTCTGCTATTTCAGTGTCATTTACATCATGCAATTAGGAAAGGGAAAGACACCCAAGCCCTATGTGAAACCATGCCTTGAGAAGATAATTAATTTTTTTGTTTTTACATTTTGGCCTCTTTTATTGTTTTTATTTATTTATTTATTTTCATCCATCTTCATTTTTTGGCCTGTGTGGGTCTCCCATTTCAGTGGTCTCTCTGCTTGCAGAGCACCAGCTCTGGGTGCGTGCGCTCCAGAGTACTGTCTCCTAATTGGACACACTGGTCCAGCCTCTCCACTGTGTGTGGGATCCTCCCAGACCAAGAATTGAACTGGTGCCCCTTGCACTGCAGGGCGGACTCTTTACCCACTGGACCACCAGGGAAGCCCAATAATTAATTTTTGAGAAATAGGTTTGTCTGGTTAATTAGGGAACTTAAAGTCAGGGATTATATCTTATCTGTCATTTAGTCTTACCTTGTAGCCATAGTTTAAAGCCTTGGATATACTAGGCACTCAATAAACATTTGTTATATTGAAATTGTAAAAACTATTGATCTGAAATACTGTGTTTGAGGTCTGGTTCTTGACACACACTGTTCATATCATTTATATAGCAATTTAACTTTTTTATGTTGCATCCTGATTGTGTTTTCATAAAAACTCATTAAAATGCTAAAAATTAACATTGATAAATTGTATTTTGGGGGAAAGAATTTAACAAACACATCTGCCTGATATAATTACCGTAAGTGCAGAATCTTTGGCAATGTGATTTAATGAAAAGAAATTTTGGACAGGAATCAGGAAGGCTTTTTTTTTTTTTTTCATTCTGGGTTCCAGGATTGGCTCTTCTCCTATTCAGCTGTCCTTAAGCAGAACACTTAAATGCTTCCTGCCTGTATGTCTACATCTGCCTGGTGGAGATGATAATATTTATTCTGCCTGTGTTGTATACTTGATTTTTCCAGATCTTGAGATGCAGTCTAACATAGTGGTTCAATTAAAAGTCTTGTTTTAACCAACTTATGTGAGCTAATACATTTTCTACAGCACATTATGGTTTACACAGGACTTTTTTATAATGTGTTATTGTTATAACCTCTCACGGTAGGCATTATCAGTCTTGTTTTACCAATGGATGATTTGGAAGCGAATGAAATTATATGGTTTGCCTTACATCACATGTTGCCATGATTCAGAATGGTAATTTCCTTCTGCTATTTCAGTGTCATTTACATCATGCAATTAGGAAAGGGAAAGACACCCAAGCCCTATGTGAAACCATGCCTTGAGAAGATAATTAATTTTTTTGTTTTTACATTTTGGCCTCTTTTATTGTTTTTATTTATTTATTTATTTTCATCCATCTTCATTTTTTGGCCTGTGTGGGTCTCCCATTTCAGTGGTCTCTCTGCTTGCAGAGCACCAGCTCTGGGTGCGTGCGCTCCAGAGTACTGTCTCCTAATTGGACACACTGGTCCAGCCTCTCCACTGTGTGTGGGATCCTCCCAGACCAAGAATTGAACTGGTGCCCCTTGCACTGCAGGGCGGACTCTTTACCCACTGGACCACCGGGGAAGCCCAATAATTAATTTTTGAGAAATAGGTTTGTCTGGTTAATTAGGGAACTTAAAGTCAGGGATTATATCTTATCTGTCATTTAGTCTTACCTTGTAGCCATAGTTTAAAGCCTTGGATATACTAGGCACTCAATAAACATTTGTTATATTGAAATTGTAAAAACTATTGATCTGAAATACTGTGTTTGAGGTCTGGTTCTTGACACACACTGTTCATATCATTTATATAGCAATTTAACTTTTTTATGTTGCATCCTGATTGTGTTTTCATAAAAACTCATTAAAATGCTAAAAATTAACATTGATAAATTGTATTTTGGGGGAAAGAATTTAACAAACACATCTGCCTGATATAATTACCGTAAGTGCAGAATCTTTGGCAATGTGATTTAATGAAAAGAAATTTTGGACAGGAATCAGGAAGGCTTTTTTTTTTTTTTTTTCATTCTGGGTTCCAGGATTGGCTCTTCTCCTATTCAGCTGTCCTTAAGCAGAACACTTAAATGCTTCCTGCCTGTATGTCTACATCTGCCTGGTGGAGATGATAATATTTATTCTGCCTGTGTTGTATACTTGATTTTTCCAGATCTTGAGATGCAGTCTAACATAGTGGTTCAAATCACTTTCCAGCTTTGTGATCCACAGGCAAACCTCTTTACATCTCTCTCTATAAACAGAGATAATAATAGTATCTGCCTTTTAGCTTACTATGAGGAACAAAGGAGTTACTGTTTACATAGCATGAAAAGCAGTACTTGACACATAGCAAGGATTCTGTAAGTGTTCATTAAATAAAATTTTATGTGCATGGGCATGTGTGTGCACTTTAAAAAGTGTAAACATTTATTTGTAGTATCAACTGGTATTTGCTGCTCTGGTTCAGGATAGAGATAGATGTAGGCATCTGTTATGAAACTAAAAAGATGCACTTTTCCTCCATAAAAAATGAAAAAATTTAACTTGGAAAGAAAAAAGATAATAAGCAGACTATGGAAGCCAACTGATTTATAGAGTGTTTGTTGTATAATCACTTAGAGATGCACGGACTTCTCACATTGGAGTCTTCAGAGAGGCCCTTGAAAAAGAGGAAAGAATCCATGAAACCCCACAGCTAAGAAAAGATCCTTCCATTTCTTTAACCACACCCAACCTGACTCCAGACACTGACTGCCTTTAACTGGGGGAGTACTATAGAGAGGAAGAGGAAGGAGGGGTCTGCCTCGAGCAGAAAACACAGTTTCATGGCTGACAGCAGCCTCCCACCATGGCCAAGACTGTGCCCAGTACATGGAGGTTAATATTGGGTAGAATTCCTGGCTTGCCTGGGGCCAAACTCTGGCCTCAAATGAAGAAGGCTTGGGATTGGATTATTTATTTAATACTGAAATATTGAGGCAAGATTTACTTGTAGAAAAATGTCTACTTTAATAAGTTTAGCCCAGTTCCTATTAATTTTGATGGTTCTTAAACAACAAAACAATTTGAGATTCATGTATGGGGCATAGTCTTAGCCATGGCAAGAGTCTCCTGTCAGTTGTTTGTATTTTTTTTTTTTTTAATTTTGGCCTCTTTTTATTGGTTTTTTATTTATTTATTTTCATCCATATTTATTCTTTGGCCTGTGTGGGCCTCCCATCACAGTGGCCTCTCTCGTCGCAAAGCACTGACTCTGAGCACATGTGCTCCAGAGTACTGGTTTGTAATGGGACACACCAGTCCAGCTGCTCCACAGCATGTGGGATCTTCCCAGGCCAGGGATTGAACTGGTGCACCTTGCACTGCAAGGTGGACTCTCTACCCACTGGACCACCTGGGAAGCCCTGTACTTTTTAAAATTGACCTATATTAGAAGGAAAATCTTATACTGATCATTATGCCAAATACAAAGTCATGTTGTAAAATTAATCCAGCTTTTCAAGGGTATTCTAACATTCTAATGAATATTCATAGAAAATATTTAACTTTCAATATTCTAAGAGTTTTTGATGATTTCAAAAACCCAGATAAATGTTTTCACTCACTCTATAAAAGTTTACATGGTGAAATTTTATCACAGACTCAGTGAACATCAGTTTGAGCAAGCTCAGGAGATGGTGAAGGACAGGGAAGGCTGGCGTGCTGCAGTTCATGGGGTCGCTAGGAGTCAGACATGATTGAGCAACTGAACATCAACAAATAAAAGTTTATAAAGTCAAAATCACATGATGAGTGTGATGAATGCAACTGATACTAATTGGACAGCAGAAGCCCACTCTGATGAAATTAAAAGGCTAGATGGTGAGGCATCTAGAGGAAGGAAGAGAAATGGTCTCTGCTCTAGACATTTGACTTAGTTTCTGACATGCACTAAAATTTTGCTTATTTAGTCATTGTAGTCTTTGTGTTTTTATGATTAGATGGTACTAAGAGGAAAAGATATATGTAGTCAATAACGAAACTGTGGTAGGAGACATATCACAGTCAGTTGCACATATCAGACCATGTGCTGTTAAGACAGTTTCTGCTTGTGAACTTGTTGAGCTTCTCAAAGAAAACAGGTGCTGATTCAAAACACTGACCCAGGCAATGCTCCCCTTTCTGTTTTTCCCTGTGAAGCCATTATTTACATTTCTGTTCTTCTATTTAAGTGGTAAAGAAGTCCATAGACATCTAAAGTATGAATAGAGTTCACACAGGGTCACATTCCAGAGGACAGAGCATTGTTCTTCCTCCCAACCCTGTTGCACGTGGTCATACTTGCTTGTGCCGTCCCACGCAGCAGAGAGTAAGGCTGCAGTTTTCATTATGATCACTGATTCCTCAGAAGTGCGTTTAGAGGCCTGTTGGCCTTTTAGAGTCATGAATTAAGCAGAATAACAGAAGGTAGCATGTCAAAAGACCATAAGCTGGCCCGGGCCGTATTGGCAGTACCAATTCTGCATAATGTTTCCAGTTGGTAGGCAAGCTTGCATGAACTTAAAAGAATAAAAAGCTTGAACTTAAAAGAATAAAAAGCTATCTTTTCTTTTTTACTGTTATCAAAGTTGTACCTGCAGCTTCAACATACTTATACCTTAGGAAATGGCATTGTAAGGACCCCAAATTTCAGTACTCTGAAACAAACCTTACAAATGTAAATGTAAGACTTAATGCTGATATGTGTTCATACCTACCGTGAATTATGTAAATATTGTAAAACCATCCAAACAACATCTAAACTTCAGATGTGATTTCAAATTCCTTATGCCATATGCACTCAACTGTTTCGATTTTTCTTAAAAGGAACCACAACAATCATTAGAAAAAAAGATACATATGTTTCTCAGTAAACACAGGCTCCTTACCATTGATACTTTCCAATAGCTTCAAATGCTGTTGAAGGTTATATGGTTAATCTGAGGCTGTGGACAGGGAGAGACCTCCGTGCTTTTAAGATTGTCCTGACAATATTTACAATATCGGTATGGGGGTCACTTGCCATGGCTACAGAATGCTGACCTAGGATAGGAGACTAGAGGAGGAATATATTGTATTATGTGATATCATATCTGAACCTACCAGGAGACGATAAGTAATCAAATAGCCTGTTCTGAACAGTGTCAAGGATGCCACTGAGCATTTGTTGTAGCTGTGTTAGCTGTCGCATGCCTCTTTGTTCCCCTTGTATTGAGCATCGGAAGAATTAAAAAGAGAGTAGAACGAGCTAACATTTACGGAACAGCTGCCATATGACACTCTAGAATGTGTATACCAACTCATTATGATTAGTTTCTGTGTAATCTCTTGCTATCAGTGAATCATCATTCTTTGAGGGAATCAATGGGAAATAATGGCCATACTTGACTAGATAGTAGGGCTATATAATCCTGGTCTATGCCACTCACCAAATTCTCCATTGTAAACTGTGTTGGCTGCAGTATTGGCAAGTTTCCAGAGATAAACACTGAAAGACTAAGGACTTAGTAGATTTTAGTGTATGCCTGGATGAAATAACATCTAAGTTATCAATCCTGGCAGCGTGGAGAAGCTAGCGAATCCAGTAGTGAATTTAGAGCTTGATGCAAAATGGAGGGAGGCAAGAGGCCAGAGAACTAAGTGTAATCATGGGGAACAAATGAAATAGGAAAGTTAAAGGAGGGCATAGTAGTCCAGAGGCAAGGCCTTGGAAGTGATAAAGCAATCCAGAGTGTGACATAGGATTTAGGCTGTGGAAGAACAGAGGTAAAGTTATTTGAAATAAATAGAGGTGATGAAGTCCTTACCCCATGTTACTCATTAGGGACATAGTCTGGAAAAGATTTGGTTCTTTTATTAGCACATTACGTAGTTTAGTGCTCTGTAACATAAGAATGGTCAGTGCCTCAGAATCTGTCATATTCATGAAAATAGAATTGTACATCTATCTTGGTTTCTGACCATTATCTTGTGGAATAATGACATAAGTTATATACTCACCATTAATTTTGGATCAGTTGATTTTATCTCCAAATTTGTGAAAAGACGATTTTTGATTTCTGTTGATTTTCAATATTTTGAAAAATGTAATGATGTGAAGTTAATGTGGCAAAACTGGAGTTCCAGAACAAGGTTTTATTTTACTCACAGGTAACTTCACTTTGTAGAATCAATGATTATGTGAATGAGGACACTTTTATAGGAGTAACTATTTTTTATGTCTTACTGAATTTATACTACTTATTTTTCTTTGGTAAAATATCATCAGTCACGTTGAAGAGATTTAGGAAATATGCTTTAGAAGATGCTATTCACAAAAATAGATCTTGAAGCAACTCATTTGAATTATTTTTTTTCACTTTTTCTTGTATTTCACTTGCCTTATAATTCATTGTTATATTTTATTTTTTAGCACTTTTATTAATTTTGTCAATTTAAAAAAATTATGATACCAGGAAAGTTTAATTTAAAAAATTTATTTCCCTTTAGCAATTCACATTAACATTGAAGAATGACATTTACTTACATTTGCTTTACGTGTCATACAAAGCCAGTTGTAAGTAGGTGTAATTTTTAGAGATCCCTGCATGTAAGGGATCAAAGATACTTGTTTTCCACATACGAAAAATTAATAGACTAGATTGTGATTAAATGAGAAAATCTAGTTATGATTCAGATTTTTATTTTAAAAATTATTTTTATCTGTTTTGTCCTGCGTTATATACTTTTTTATTCCATTATTTACTGTGAAATTTCTTTAAAATATTTCAAAATAAGACAGTGAAAATTAGAAAAACATTAATGGCAGAACCTCTCCTTGGATCTTTGTTATTCTCCATTCCATCTTGTCTTCACAGTTCTTTTGTTTTCAAAGGCAGTCAAACCACTTTGGATAAGAGTCTGTGATACTATGGATCCATCCTGCCAAGTTTTAAGTTTCTTCTTGGGCAACATAAATTACGTTGAAGGAAATAGACTCTTCTAATTTGTGGTTCTTAGAAAACTTCAGTTTTTTCTTTCATGAAGTTCCCTGTTACCTTTCAGTTCATCTAACTTAAATATCCTTCAGTAATGATCTCATTCATAGAGGACTAGCTTACTATGTAATGCCTACTTTGGTTCTTAGAGAATAAATAATAAAACTCATTATACACTTGAATTTGGTAATCAGTGTGTGTAGCTGGAAGACCTAAATGTTTCCCCTCAAATTACTCTGTAGGGCTTCCCTTGTGGCTCAGTGGATAAGAACCCATCTGCCAATGCAGGAGACACAGGTTTGATCCCTGATCCAGGAAGATCCCACATACTGCAGAGCAGCTAAATCCACACATCAGTGAAGACCAAGCACAGCCAAAAATAAATAAAAAGTTTTTTTTAAAAATTACTCTGTAATCTTTCAGCTGAGAATATCCTGTTGGCCACTTTGTATATTAATGTTTCAGAGCTCATGTGCACTCTGAACGTGCTCAAGACCTCTGAATATTGGTCCTTTTGCATACCGTGAAGTCATATGCACATTTTTAGGGACAAGAGATGGTGGTGATGTTTGATTGCATTTCAGGAAAATCAATGTGGTGAGACTGGAAAGGTCATAATGACCAAGCTGGTTGATACAGTTAGTGTTTACTAAATATTGGCTGAGACTTTGGTGTCATTGTTGCAAGTCTTAAGACAGCTCTCTGGACCATATCCCTGGGACAGCGGGTTCCTTCACATTCCCAGTTCTGAGAGGAGGGTCTTCACATCACTGTGCCAGAATTCATAGATTCTGCCACCTGCCACCAAGAGAACATCATTGTAAGACAGTCTGCAGCACATCGCTGCTCTTTTAATGTAACATCTGCCCATGAGGAAGAACAAGACCAATTCCAAAACTGTCTTTGTATGCTGTTTGACATCAGAGTTTTGTACCCATTCAAAGGAATAACTTTTAAAACAACAACCTCAGTTCTTACTAAGGTCTAAAATTTTTGCGAGATAATCAAATGGAGCCCATGTGCTAATTGCATAAACGCATGTTACTCTCTGGTGATAGACCCTAGACTTCCAAGTCTTCAGGCTTAAGTGTGGGCTTAAATTTGAGAATAGTCATTTTAAAGCCAGCCTAACTTGTTTGTCTATACCCAATTTAAATACTCAGGGTGCCATGTCAGCCAGTTTTTGGACACTATCTTGTGCATTTTCTCTATGAATATATGCATATTTTTCATTTAATACAAAGAAACTTCAATTTAAAATTGCATATTTGAAAACATCTTTAATTTCCAATATTTTCCTTTTGGATGTAATTTTATGTAAAAGAATGCATTTATCTCTGGCTTAAACCACTGTTGTGCTTCACCTGTGGGCAGGGTGTTTAAGGAAGTCAATTTATGATACCTTGTGGGAATTTTTTTTCAGGTGAACTATATATCAACTAGCTTTGTGGTTTTCCAAGGAGCATTTTGACATTCAGGGCCATTTTTAGTGCTGTTCCAAGCAATCGTTCATGCTTTCTGGAGAGCGGATTGCTTAAAATTCATATGGACGCATCGGATGTCATATATATATTTGGAATAACCATTGAAGTGTTTCTGCTTTTAATTGGCATGGTCCTAGGCTATGGGCTTTCTGGGTGGCTCAGACAGTAAAGAGTCTGCCTGCAATGCAGGAGACCCTGGTTGGATCCCTAGGTTGAGAAGATCCCCTGGAGAAGGCAATGGCAACCCACTTCAGTATTCTGCCCTGGAGAATTCCATGGACTGAGGAGCCTGGCAGGCTACATTCCATGGGGTTGCAAAGTGTTGGAAAAACAGTTAGTGTTTACTAAATATTGGCTGAGACTTTGGTGTCATTGTTGCAAGTCTTAAGACAGCTCTCTGGACCATATCCCTGGGACAGCGGGTTCCTTCACATTCCCAGTTCTGAGAGGAGGGTCTTCACATCACTGTGCCAGAATTCATAGATTCTGCCACCTGCCACCAAGAGAACATCATTGTAAGACAGTCTGCAGCACATCGCTGCTCTTTTAATGTAACATCTGCCCATGAGGAAGAACAAGACCAATTCCAAAACTGTCTTTGTATGCTGTTTGACATCAGAGTTTTGTACCCATTCAAAGGAATAACTTTTAAAACAACAACCTCAGTTCTTACTAAGGTCTAAAATTTTTGCGAGATAATCAAATGGAGCCCATGTGCTAATTGCATAAACGCATGTTACTCTCTGGTGATAGACCCTAGACTTCCAAGTCTTCAGGCTTAAGTGTGGGCTTAAATTTGAGAATAGTCATTTTAAAGCCAGCCTAACTTGTTTGTCTATACCCAATTTAAATACTCAGGGTGCCATGTCAGCCAGTTTTTGGACACTATCTTGTGCATTTTCTCTATGAATATATGCATATTTTTCATTTAATACAAAGAAACTTCAATTTAAAATTGCATATTTGAAAACATCTTTAATTTCCAATATTTTCCTTTTGGATGTAATTTTATGTAAAAGAATGCATTTATCTCTGGCTTAAACCACTGTTGTGCTTCACCTGTGGGCAGGGTGTTTAAGGAAGTCAATTTATGATACCTTGTGGGAATTTTTTTTCAGGTGAACTATATATCAACTAGCTTTGTGGTTTTCCAAGGAGCATTTTGACATTCAGGGCCATTTTTAGTGCTGTTCCAAGCAATCGTTCATGCTTTCTGGAGAGCGGATTGCTTAAAATTCATATGGACGCATCGGATGTCATATATATATTTGGAATAACCATTGAAGTGTTTCTGCTTTTAATTGGCATGGTCCTAGGCTATGGGCTTTCTGGGTGGCTCAGACAGTAAAGAGTCTTCCTGCAATGCAGGAGACCCTGGTTGGATCCCTAGGTTGAGAAGATCCCCTGGAGAAGGCAATGGCAACCCACTTCAGTATTCTGCCCTGGAGAATTCCATGGACTGAGGAGCCTGGCAGGCTACATTCCATGGGGTTGCAAAGTGTTGGACACAACTGAGTGACTGATATGTTCACTTTCGTGCTAACACAGAGGATGGACACTGTCAGCTATTTTTAATCTATCACCATGTTTTGAGGAGGGGGACATGGTAAAAATCTCTGCTTCAGTAAATGTTTCCACTTTCTCAAGGCAGCAGTTTCCTCTTCTCCTTACAGCTCGGTCTTATTGGATGGAGAACAAGAAAAGCAAGCTTTCACCACGCAAGCCTGGTAGGGGACAGGCGTCACCAAGCAGACCATGATACTCAGCTCCAGTAATGGCTAAATCTTAATCATCGTACCCATCATCCTTTCCTTCTGCTGTCTTATAGCGCACATGCCCTCTAGCAGTCAGGAAATCGAGGCATCACTGACATTCTGGTCAGAGCGCTATCAAGGCAAGATCGCCCCTCTATGGCAAACTGTGTCTCCTTTCTTAACTCCTAGGAACCAGCAGATTCACCCCTTTCTTGATTTCTCGAGTTTATCCAGGTGGTCCTTCTGCACAGGGTCTCAGATGAACTCCAGTCCAACACAGCATCTCTCTGGCCCTCTGCCCCGTGTGGGATCAGGATGAAGAGAGTCCCACTGGCAAGGAGTCCAGAGACTCAGCAAAGGGTAAGGACTCTGGAGACAACAATCAAGAGGTCACAGCAAAGGGTTAAATGTGACCAGATTACATCCTCCAGAGTCAACTTTATACTAAATGTTTGTGTCCTCTAGAATTCATGTATTGAAGCCTTAATTTCCAATGTGGTGGTATCTGCAGGTGAGGCCTTTGAGAGATAATTAGGTTTGGGATGAGGCCATGGAGGTAGAGCCCTCATGATGGAATTGGTACCCTTATAAGGGAGTGAAGAGACCCAAATTCTGTCTGTCTGTCTCTCTCTCTCACTCACTCATACACACACACACACACACACACACACACACACACACACACTTTCCTCTCTCTCTCTCTCCCCTACCCTCCCTCCCTTTCAATTTTCCTCTTCCTCTCTTGAGGAGACAGCACAGAAGTGCTATCTGTAAGCCAAGAGTAAAGCCCTTACCAGACATCAAATCTGCTGGCTTCTTCATTTCCTTTTTAAAGGTGGAATAATATTCATTGGTATGTACAGACCACATTGCAAATATCCCATCATTAAGGTTGATTCCATCTCTTGGCAGTGAATGTAGACATGCAAATCTCATCCAAATCATATTTTCAGTTTTGAGAGTGGGGGGGCAGTGTGAAAAACGTGAGACTGCTGTGGTAATTGCTATGGTAAAACTAATTGAGGAACTTCCATACTTGTAAAAATAATGGCTGCATTATTTTACATTCCTGTCAACAGTGCACAGAAGTCTTAGTTTCTCCTCATCTTTCCAACACTTGGAATTTCTGGCTTTATTGTTTGTTTTCTCTCTTTTTTAAAAATGAAGCAGGGCCTCCCTGGTCGTCCAGTGGGTAAGGACACTGCCTTGCAGTGCAAGGGGTGCATTTGATCTCTGGCCTGGGAGAATTCCATGTGCCGTGGAACAGCTGGACCAATGTGTCCAACTACTGAGCCGAAGCTCTGGGCGCACGTGCCCAGTGACAGTGCTCTGCAGCGAGAGGGCCACTGGCAAGGAGTCCAGAGACTCAGCAAAGGGTTTAGGGGACTCTGGAGACAACATCTCTGGCCCTCTGCCCGTGTGGGATCAGGATGAAGAGAGTCCCACTGGCAAGGAGTCCAGAGACTCAGCAAAGGTAAGGACTCTGGAGACACAATCAAGAGGTCACAGCAAAGGGTTAAATGTGACCAGATTACATCCTCCAGAGTCAACTTTATACTAAATGTTTGTGTCCTCTAGAATTCATGTATTGAAGCCTTAATTTCCAATGTGGTGGTATCTGCAGGTGAGGCCTTTGAGAGATAATTAGGTTTGGGATGAGGCCATGGAGGTAGAGCCCTCATGATGGAATTGGTACCCTTATAAGGGAGTGAAGAGACCCAAATTCTGTCTGTCTGTCTCTCTCTCTCACTCACTCACACACACACACACACACACACACACACACACACACACACTTTCCTCTCTCTCTCTCTCCCCTACCCTCCCTCCCTTTCAATTTTCCTCTTCCTCTCTTGAGGAGACAGCACAGAAGTGCTATCTGTAAGCCAAGAGTAAAGCCCTTACCAGACATCAAATCTGCTGGCTTCTTCATTTCCTTTTTAAAGGTGGAATAATATTCATTGGTATGTACAGACCACATTGCAAATATCCCATCATTAAGGTTGATTCCATCTCTTGGCAGTGAATGTAGACATGCAAATCTCATCCAAATCATATTTTCAGTTTTGAGAGTGGGGGGGCAGTGTGAAAAACGTGAGACTGCTGTGGTAATTGCTATGGTAAAACTAATTGAGGAACTTCCATACTTGTAAAAATAATGGCTGCATTATTTTACATTCCTGTCAACAGTGCACAGAAGTCTTAGTTTCTCCTCATCTTTCCAACACTTGGAATTTCTGGCTTTATTGTTTGTTTTCTCTCTTTTTAAAAATGAAGCAGGGCCTCCCTGGTCGTCCAGTGGGTAAGGACACTGCCTTGCAGTGCAAGGGGTGCATTTGATCTCTGGCCTGGGAGAATTCCATGTGCCGTGGAACAGCTGGACCAATGTGTCCAACTACTGAGCCGAAGCTCTGGAGCGCACGTGCCCAGTGACAGTGCTCTGCAGCGAGAGGGGCCACTGTGATGGGAGGCCCACACAGGCCAAAGAGCAAAGATAAATAAATGAAAGACCAATAGAAGTGGCCAAAAAAAAAAAAAAAATGGAAGCAGTCAGAGCTTCCCTGGTGGTCCAGATCCAGGGGTAAGGACACCGCCTTGCAGTGCAAGGGGCGCCGGTTCGATCCCTGGCCTGGGAAGATCCCACGTGCTGCTAGCAGCTGGACTGATGTGTCTAACTGCTGAGCCCAAGCTCTGGAGCTCATGTGCCCAGGGCCAGTGCTCTGCCACAAAAACAAAAAAGATAAGTGAATGAAAGATCAATAGAAGTGGCCTCCCCAAAAATGACGCAGTCAAGTGATCTCGTGGTTTGGATTTGAATTTCTCTGATGATTAGTGATCTTAAGTATCTTTTAGGCTTGCTTATATACTTATTGATGTGGAGAAATTTCTTCTTTATTATACAGTCAGTATCATTGGATGGATATACTTCCACACTCTTTGAAACTTCCCCTAAAACCAAACCTAACCAAAGCAGACTCTGAAATCTACCTCCAAATTGTCAGGATTACTGTTTTCCTGTTCCTTGTGTGTGCATGCTCCGTCACCCATTTGTGTTCGACTCTTTGCAACTCCATAGATTGTGGTCAACCAAGCTCCTCTGTCCATGGGATTCTCCAGGTGAAAATACTGGAATGGGTTGCCATTTCCTTCTCCAGGTCATCTTCCCAACCCAGGGATCGAACTCACATCTCCTGTGTTGGCAGCCAATTTTTTTGGTTGTTGTTATTACCATTGAGCCACCTGGGAAGCCCTTTACATTCTTCTGGACTCACTGTAAATCTTTGGAATTGACTGTCTCCAAAGTTTCTTCTTTTTAAAGCTGACCACTCTCCTCACATTTGTTTGTTTTTCTCGTGACTCTTAACTCTTCACCTTGTTAGAGACTAAGTTTCAACCAGGGACTGAAATGATATCATGTGTTTTCTCCTAGATTATAAATCCCTTAGTTCACAAATAATAAAAGCAGGTACCTCTGTAGGATAAAATGCTAAATACGTTTTTGATAAAGTAAGGCTGAGTGGATGAAATGTTTATATGGAGCGCTTTGTGTGAGACACTCTGGAGAGTGGGCACCACCATGTTAGAAGGAGCTCCCATGAGTCATAACTTCTGTCTAATGTTTACCCACCAGTAATGGAAACTGTCCTCTTGGGGATCTTAGACTTGTTAACCATGGGTGTTGTTTGCTAACATGGACTATTTTCCCTCACTGCTTATAGACACTCCATGTTGCCACCCATCTGTTCCCTCCTTGGAGTAGTTCTGGGCCAGACATTTCTGTGATTTCAGATGTCTCTGCATAGAACTGCGCTTGAACTTGAGCATTTGATGCACAGGGCTTCACTGCAGATAGAAGCCTACAGCTCCAATCTTTCCCCTTTGAGCAGCAGTCTGAGAGAAATTTATAACGCCCAAATTGTTAAAAAAGTATGTTGTAAAGCCTCATTTCTCACACTTTTAATTTGTGACATTCATCATACCAAAAGTTTATGTAAAATGTTACTCCTTATTACTAATTCCTCACTGGTTTTATAGGTGACTTTTTTTTTCTTATTTGGCCTCTAAGTCATTGTTTATTTTATTTTTTTGTCCATCTTTATTCTTTGGCATGTGTGGGCCCTCCATTGCAGTGGCCTCTCTCACTGCAGAGCACCGGCTCTGGGTGCATGCGCTCCAGAGCTCTGGCTCGGTAGTTGGACACATGGGTCCAGCCGCTCCGCGGCACATGGGGTCTTCCCAGGCCAGGGATTGAACCAGCACCCCTTGCACTGCAAGGCGGTGTCCTTACCCATTGGACAACCAGGGAAGCCCTAGATTACTTTTTCATTGCTGTGTTCAAGTGTCTAAGACAGTGTCTGGGACATGGTTGGCTCAAGTCCTTTGTATGTTTTGCAGCCGGATCTGAGATGGGACCCTTGCCTTCAGCAGGTTTTTCCTCTCTTGGATCATCTGTCTTGAGCAGGACCAGGTACCTCTAGTGCCTCTGGTGCACTGGGTCGGCTTCTGTCATAGTCATCCCTTCTCTCTGCAGTACTCTCCTCATCCTCTTGACCTTGCCGGAGTCAACTTGAAACAGTTGCACCCCATATCCCTCTGCCCTACCCTGGTTTCAGTTAAGTTCAGACCTGTGAGTCCTCATCTCTCACTCTGCTCTTCTCTCTGGCCACACTTTGCATTATTTGAGGACAGGGATTACAGTCTTTCTTCCTGTCCCATCTGTTAATATCTCTCTATCTAGTCTTTCTACTTCCCTGCACCATGCCTGGTGCACAAAAAGACAATGAATATCTGGAAAGTGATAATCAAACATTCTTAAAATGTTGTCTGCAAGAAGTAACAAATTGAGCTCTTAGAGGGCAGAGATGGATCCTGTGTAAGATTAATCTTCCTCTTTGCATAGAATTTAACGGTGCTTTGTGCATGAAGTTACTAAACAAATAAATGGAAAGTGAGAGTAGTACAGCTCTTAGGTCAAGGCTCAGTGACAGAAATCTGAGTTCAAATTCTGTCCTTGGATGATGACTTGGAACCATACATCCTCCACATTTAGTTTCTCTATGCACAGGGCTTCACTGCAGATAGAAGCCTACAGCTCCAACTTTGAGCAGCAGTCTAAATTTAACGTTTAAAAAGTATGTTGTAAAGCCTCATTTCTCACACTTTTAATTTGTGACATTCATCATACCAAAAGTTTATGTAAAATGTTACTCCTTATTACTAATTCCTCACTGGTTTTATAGGTGACTTTTTTTTTCTTATTTGGCCTCTAAGTCATTGTTTATTTTATTTTTTTGTCCATCTTTATTCTTTGGCATGTGTGGGCCCTCCATTGCAGTGGCCTCTCTCACTGCAGAGCACCGGCTCTGGGTGCATGCGCTCCAGAGCTCTGGCTCGGTAGTTGGACACATGGGTCCAGCCGCTCCGCGGCACATGGGGTCTTCCCAGGCCAGGGATTGAACCAGCACCCCTTGCACTGCAAGGCGGTGTCCTTACCCATTGGACAACCAGGGAAGCCCTAGATTACTTTTTCATTGCTGTGTTCAAGTGTCTAAGACAGTGTCTGGGACATGGTTGGCTCAAGTCCTTTGTATGTTTTGCAGCCGGATCTGAGATGGGACCCTTGCCTTCAGCAGGTTTTTCCTCTCTTGGATCATCTGTCTTGAGCAGGACCAGGTACCTCTAGTGCCTCTGGTGCACTGGGTCGGCTTCTGTCATAGTCATCCCTTCTCTCTGCAGTACTCTCCTCATCCTCTTGACCTTGCCGGAGTCAACTTGAAACAGTTGCACCCCATATCCCTCTGCCCTACCCTGGTTTCAGTTAAGTTCAGACCTGTGAGTCCTCATCTCTCACTCTGCTCTTCTCTCTGGCCACACTTTGCATTATTTGAGGACAGGGATTACAGTCTTTCTTCCTGTCCCATCTGTTAATATCTCTCTATCTAGTCTTTCTACTTCCCTGCACCATGCCTGGTGCACAAAAAGACAATGAATATCTGGAAAGTGATAATCAAACATTCTTAAAATGTTGTCTGCAAGAAGTAACAAATTGAGCTCTTAGAGGGCAGAGATGGATCCTGTGTAAGATTAATCTTCCTCTTTGCATAGAATTTAACGGTGCTTTGTGCATGAAGTTACTAAACAAATAAATGGAAAGTGAGAGTAGTACAGCTCTTAGGTCAAGGCTCAGTGACAGAAATCTGAGTTCAAATTCTGTCCTTGGATGATGACTTGGAACCATACATCCTCCACATAGTTCTCTGCATCCGTCTCTTTCCTCCATACAGGATTCATGTTTTTCTTTTACAAACTTCTTCTTCGTCAGTTGTGTTTTTCTGTTTCATTTTTTTCATCACCTGTCCTGTCCTTCTTTCTCTTCCCCTGAGTCTGCTTGTAGACACATGTCTGTGCAGTGTGTGTTTAGGGGTGAGTGTGGGTTGTTGGGGCTTCCCAGTTGGTGACAGCAATAAAGACTCTACCTGCTGTCTGATAAAAAAGAAATGAACAACTTGAGAGTTGCAGGTTAAGTTTTTATTTGGGGCACAATTAGGACTGCAGCCCGGGAGGCAGCACCTCAGATAGCTCTGGGAGACCGCTTCACAGAGGCAGCAGGAGGAAAATGAATATATACGGTTTTGATGAAGGGGAGTCTCAATACCAAGAAATACTCATTTACAAAGAGGGTTTTGGTTAGTCACAAGGTACCATGAAGGGATTTCGTGCTTTTGTAGATACCAGGAGATGCAAGGATTGAGACCATAAAATCTGTTCCTAAAAACACCTGCCTGTCTAAAGACCTGTCCCACCTGATTCCCTGGAGCACAGAGTGCCTCCCTCCACCCTGAGCTCCCTCAGAGGCTGTTGAGAGTCAGCACCTGTCACAGCACAGGGTTCTGTCTCCACAGTGGCGGATAGCAAATGTCCTTGTGGTTCAGTCACTGGCAATGTTAATTGGTAAGTGCCAGTGCCCCTTTTCCTGTATATGAATGACAGGGATTACAGTATTTCTTCCTGTCCCATCTGTTAATATCTCTCTATCTAGTCTTTCTACTTCCCTGCACCATGCCTGGTGCACAAAAAGACAATGAATATCTGGAAAGTGATAATCAAACATTCTTAAAATGTTGTCTGCAAGAAGTAACAAATTGAGCTCTTAGAGGGCAGAGATGGATCCTGTGTAAGATTAATCTTCCTCTTTGCATAGAATTTAACGGTGCTTTGTGCATGAAGTTACTAAACAAATAAATGGAAAGTGAGAGTAGTACAGCTCTTAGGTCAAGGCTCAGTGACAGAAATCTGAGTTCAAATTCTGTCCTTGGATGATGACTTGGAACCATACATCCTCCACATAGTTCTCTGCATCCGTCTCTTTCCTCCATACAGGATTCATGTTTTTCTTTTACAAACTTCTTCTTCGTCAGTTGTGTTTTTCTGTTTCATTTTTTTCATCACCTGTCCTGTCCTTCTTTCTCTTCCCCTGAGTCTGCTTGTAGACACATGTCTGTGCAGTGTGTGTTTAGGGGTGAGTGTGGGTTGTTGGGGCTTCCCAGTTGGTGACAGCAATAAAGACTCTACCTGCTGTCTGATAAAAAAGAAATGAACAACTTGAGAGTTGCAGGTTAAGTTTTTATTTGGGGCACAATTAGGACTGCAGCCCGGGAGGCAGCACCTCAGATAGCTCTGGGAGACCGCTTCACAGAGGCAGCAGGAGGAAAATGAATATATACGGTTTTGATGAAGGGGAGTCTCAATACCAAGAAATACTCATTTACAAAGAGGGTTTTGGTTAGTCACAAGGTACCATGAAGGGATTTCGTGCTTTTGTAGATACCAGGAGATGCAAGGATTGAGACCATAAAATCTGTTCCTAAAAACACCTGCCTGTCTAAAGACCTGTCCCACCTGATTCCCTGGAGCACAGAGTGCCTCCCTCCACCCTGAGCTCCCTCAGAGGCTGTTGAGAGTCAGCACCTGTCACAGCACAGGGTTCTGTCTCCACAGTGGCGGATAGCAAATGTCCTTGTGGTTCAGTCACTGGCAATGTTAATTGGTAAGTGCCAGTTTGTACTTGATACTGCCTGTGCAGGAGATGCAAGCAACAGGGGTTCGATCCCTGCATAAAGGAAAGATCCCTGGGAGGAGGGTCAGGCAACCCACTCCAGTGTTCTTGCCTGGAGAATCCCAGGCACAGAGGAGCCTGGTGGGCTACAGTCCATGGGGTCACAAAGAGTCTGAGCATACACACACATGATTTGGATGGTTTGCTGACCAGAAGGCCCTCTGACTGTAACTAAGAAAAGTTAGAAGCTGAGACTAACAGTGAATTCAAATACATTCAGTAGCACAAGCATACATAAAATGATACAAAACATGAGAACAGGTAAACAGACTCACAGTAAATTTGTTATAATTTGACCTTTTCCTCTGTTGAACATTCTTATCCTTCTGTCTTCTGTTTTCCCAGTTTTCCCTGTTCCCCTCTGCTTTTTTCTGTCCTTTCTCATCCACAAGTCATCTTTACAGTGCTACTTGAGCTTGTTGTTAAAACACATTTACTTTAGCCTCTGAGTGGTGAGAGAAAAGGAGATAGTTCTTTGGAGTGGAAGTCAGGACAGGTGCAAGACATTCAAACAAAAATGTCCCAGGTTCTCCAGGCTCCCTTCTGGCTCTGAGGGAGCTGCAGTCCTGAGTGTGGAGCAGTCATAATGCCTGGGGTTCCATTGTAGGCGTGGGGTGAGGAAGGGGCAGCAGGGGAGGAGCTTTAAGAGAAATGTGACTGAGTTCTCCTCACTGGGTCTGCATTCTTTTTTACTTATCCTGTCATTATCCCATTATTTTCTGATTTCTGTTGTCTACGCTTTAAAATATGGCTATCTCATTTGCATTTAATCTCCATTTTTTTCTTGTTACTTTGATGCCTGAGGGTGGGAGTGGAGGGTGGAAATAGGGTAGAGACCCTCCTGTTGATGATTTCCATGGATAAATAAAGTAAACATGTCACCGTACATTAACTGTTAGAAATCACAGGTTTTCAAGGAATAAATGACCAGTTAATTCAATCAGTATGAAGAGCACATTTTTAAAGCAGCAAAAAAGGGCTCATTGTGTATTCTGTCCATTCAAACATGCTCCTCTCAGAGTGCAAATTCCAGAACACCTCAGAGAATTCCTCTGAAATGCAGAAACCTTCCTTGGCTTTCTCTGAGATACTTTAAGCCCTTTCATAATAATTGATGTCATTTCACATTGCTTTAGATTTAACCAGTAGGATAGGAAAAGAAGCCACCTGTGCTGCTTTTCTTAATCAGGGCCAGTACAATATGTATTCTTGACTGACACCGACTTTGCTTTTTAATAGTAACTGAAATTTTAATAATCTGTGGACAGTTCATTTTCACTCACAATTTGAAGAGCCGAACACATGTACAGAATTCATGACATATATGAAAAGACCTTATTTGCAGACCCCTGGGGAGTGACGCATAACTCCCTTCACAGTGAAAATCAAGTCAACTTCACTGACATTATAAAGATGCAAAAGTATCTACTAGAAACAAGCAGAGAGCTTTAAAGTCCACTGCTGATGACACAGTATGACTTCAAAAATAAAAGAAATTTGTAATATATCTCATTCTGCTTGCCTTTGAAAAGCAGACGGGCATTTTCACCACATATTAACCTAGTGCTCTAGACCTTATTTTTTTAAATGAGGTGTGTATACAGTCTAATGTGAATTAAAAAAGAAACCTATTCACTGAATAGTATTTCTTTAGTTAAATATGTTTTATATAGCGGTCTATAAATGTGGGAAACCTCAACTGCATAAATAATAGCAACAACGAAGTCTAGGTAAAGTGATAATTATTTTTACTGATATAGTTGACAAGGATCAAAATCAAAATAAAATATACAAAGGAGAATGGGAAGAGAGAGAGACATATACTGCTGTGGGCGGGTAACTTGGTGTAAACCATCAAGAATACAATTTGTCAATGTATGTTAAGCAGTTTTAAAATGTTAACTTCATAATCACAGTTCTAATTCTAGGAACTAAATATAAGTGGACAATTGTGTCCATAGAAAAATAGTCACTATAGTATTATGTATGATAAAATTGGAAGTCACCTCAGTGTCCACTAATGTGACCAAATACATTTTGATAGGGACATTCAGTAGAATGCTATGCATCTGTTAGAAACTGCTTTTAAAACATACAGTAAATGGCATGATGATGTATTAATAATTTGTAAGACAGGATTCTTACAACCAGGCTTTCCCTGGTAGCTCAGCTGGTAAAAAATCTACCTGCAGATCCCTCTTTGATCCCTGGGTAGGGAAGGTCCCCTGGACAAGGGATAGGCTACCCACTCCAGTATTCTTGCCTGGAGACTCTCATGGACAGAGGAGCCTGGCAGGCTTCAGTCCATTGGTCATAAAAAGTCAGACACGGCTGAGCAACTAACACTTTCGCTTGAAGACTGGTACTGCTCCAAAATGGCAGCCAGCTCAATTGGCTCCTGCCCCAGAATGAAGCCTGGAGAGGTCTTCGAAGTGAAGCAGGTCCTCTACATGAGGGAAGATCCTAATGTGAACACCGGGCTCTGAGGGAAAGTGAGAACAGAGCTTCAGGGAATGCTGGCTTCCTCAGCAGGCAGTAAGAGAACAAGAAGGAAACTGTGAAGAGCAGCTTACTTCCAAGATGAAAGCATTTTACTTGAGAGGAAAATCCTCCTTAAATTGAAAACTATGTGGCTCCCAGCATCCTAGCTGCCTGCTTCTCACCCAGTTGCCTTCCAGGTAGGACCCCCATGGTCACCTCGACTCACAGAGAGCTGCTGCCAAGGCCCTCGTTGAGGGAAAACCCTGTGAGGAAGCTGACCTATACAGCTGCCAAGGAAACCTGTGCCAGTTTCAGATACTCCACGTTTTAATTGCCTGATAGGGAATGTGACTGACCATCCAACAAACACCAAGTGCTGGAGGAAAATTAGCTGTATAGAAGAGAAGCACCAAAATTAAAAAAAGAAGAAAAAGGGAAACAGTATATATTCGCACAGGCTATTTTTTTTCTTATCTTGAAATGAAATTGAATTATTTAATCTAAGAGCAGATTTCATGTTCTGGGGAAAAATAATAGCAACAGCTCAGTGACTCCCTTTCTCTCAAGAGACCTTGATGATTTTGATGACCATTTTAGTTCCCTTTAAGCCCTCAAACTAGGTGCCAGCTTCCTAGGGCAATTAATTTGATTTGTAAGAGTGTATGTCCAGGAGGAATTGGCAGTCTTGCCAAGTAATTGACAACTGAAGTTCTTTTTGGTTTCAATATTTATTCTTAACATGGTACAACTTCAGGATTTGTAGTATTTACATAGCTCCCAACCAAGACATAGACCATCCATAAATCTCACGTGGTAATCACTGACATTGATCTCCATTATTGTCACCTGGTATCTTCATCAGTGTCAAAATAAGAGTCTCAGAAATGAAGCTCTGCAGTTTTACTGGCTGAACAACAGGAGTTGGAGAAGCCCTCTTTTGTGCGTGACAGAGACTAGGCAGCAGCAGGACTTCTGACAGCTGTTGCATGATGAAGTGGGATAAAGGTCACTTCCTGCAAATGTTAGGGATTTTAAGAATCCCAAAGGCATTGGAGGAATAATTGGACTCAACAAGCAATCAATCATATTTGAAACTTGTGAAGTATATCTTAGGACCAGAGGTCAAGATTTAATGTCCAAATTCACCCAATTTTTCAGATGGTTTCGAAGTAAAAAGATTTAATTTCAGAGACGTTTTAGTGGAGAAATTTACATGGAGTTGAATGTAAAATACAGAGTTTTTTTTTTTTCCTTCTATTTTTCTTTTGAAGTCTCTATAGAAAAAGTATAATAAATTAGAAATTAAAGGAGCCTCCCCAAATCTGATGACTTATTATCCAAGTAATTAATTTGATGACTTATTATCCAAGTAATTAATTTGATGACTTATTATCCAAGTAATTAATTTTAACATATTAAAGTTTTTAACTAATTTTTTTCTTAAGAAAGATTCCCTCTTTTTTTTTTTTTCAGAAACTGAGCTAGATAGTATATTGGCTTTAATTGATGTTAACTATTTTAAGAACTAAATTAAAGAAGTGATAATTCCTATTTCTACTAAGACATTAAGATGGCAACTTAATTTAAATCACCTGGTTTTCTTCTAGATTCATATTCTAGATTCATATATTATTAAGTGAAGTTTTGCTTAAGCTGTACTAGATATTGGGGAAATATGAAAATAGAAACCTGTGTGTTGTGTCCTTCAAGATACATATAACCCTTTATTGAGGGTGGCACATTCCTAATTGTCCCCAAACACCCTTTGTGCTCTTCTTCTTTTTAAATTGTAATTTCTTATTATGAAGCGTGTTGCCTTCTAGAAGTTGCAAAACAGTAGAGAGAAAACAGTTCCGATATCTTAACCCAGTTTCAGCCATTGCCTTTGTACATAATGGGTACAACTTCAGGATTTGTAGTATTTACATAGCTCCCAACCAAGACATAGACCATCCATAAATCTCACGTGGTAATCACTGACATTGATCTCCATTATTGTCACCTGGTATCTTCATCAGTGTCAAAATAAGAGTCTCAGAAATGAAGCTCTGCAGTTTTACTGGCTGAACAACAGGAGTTGGAGAAGCCCTCTTTTGTGCGTGACAGAGACTAGGCAGCAGCAGGACTTCTGACAGCTGTTGCATGATGAAGTGGGATAAAGGTCACTTCCTGCAAATGTTAGGGATTTTAAGAATCCCAAAGGCATTGGAGGAATAATTGGACTCAACAAGCAATCAATCATATTTGAAACTTGTGAAGTATATCTTAGGACCAGAGGTCAAGATTTAATGTCCAAATTCACCCAATTTTTCAGATGGTTTCGAAGTAAAAAGATTTAATTTCAGAGACGTTTTAGTGGAGAAATTTACATGGAGTTGAATGTAAAATACAGAGTTTTTTTTTTTTTCCTTCTATTTTTCTTTTGAAGTCTCTATAGAAAAAGTATAATAAATTAGAAATTAAAGGAGCCTCCCCAAATCTGATGACTTATTATCCAAGTAATTAATTTGATGACTTATTATCCAAGTAATTAATTTGATGACTTATTATCCAAGTAATTAATTTTAACATATTAAAGTTTTTAACTAATTTTTTTCTTAAGAAAGATTCCCTCTTTTTTTTTTTTTCAGAAACTGAGCTAGATAGTATATTGGCTTTAATTGATGTTAACTATTTTAAGAACTAAATTAAAGAAGTGATAATTCCTATTTCTACTAAGACATTAAGATGGCAACTTAATTTAAATCACCTGGTTTTCTTCTAGATTCATATTCTAGATTCATATATTATTAAGTGAAGTTTTGCTTAAGCTGTACTAGATATTGGGGAAATATGAAAATAGAAACCTGTGTGTTGTGTCCTTCAAGATACATATAACCCTTTATTGAGGGTGGCACATTCCTAATTGTCCCCAAACACCCTTTGTGCTCTTCTTCTTTTTAAATTGTAATTTCTTATTATGAAGCGTGTTGCCTTCTAGAAGTTGCAAAACAGTAGAGAGAAAACAGTTCCCGTATATCTTAACCCAGTTTCAGCCAGTGATTGCCTTTTACATAAACAGTACATGGTCAAAGCTGGGATCCTGACATTGGTACACTACTCTTAACACATGGTCAGATTTTATTTAGATTTAAACAGCTGTTAAATATGCTCTTTCTGTCTTTTGGTTTATGTGCATAGTTCTTTGCAATTTCATCACAAGGGTGAATCTGCTTGACCATCTTTGCAGTCTGTATTACAGTTGTGAGCGGGCACCCAACTGTTCCATCAGCACCAACACGTCCCTTTCTTTCTCCTTAACAGTCACGCTCCCCCTCCCTGACCCTAACCTCTGGCAACAACTGATTAGTCGCTCTTAACACTGTACTTTTGCCATTTTGAGAACACTATATTAACAAAATCATGTTGCATACAGCAGTTTTAGATTGGCTTTTTTTTTTCATTCAGTATGAGTCCTTGAAATTCTTCTAAATCATTGTGTATATCCATAGTTTGTTTCGTTGTATTTATTGCACCATAGTTTATGTATCTGTTTTCCAGTGGAAGTACTTTGGGGTGGTTTCGAGTTTTTGGCTCCAAAAATGAAGTGGCTGTGAACGTCTTGTGTACACGTTCCTTTGACCATGCTTTCATGTCTCGAGGATAAATACAGAGGAAGGCTGGGTTGTATCGTGTGTGTTGTTAGCTTCATAGGAAACCACCCAACACTTTTCCAGGATATCTATGAAATTTCACATTTCCTTCTACAGTGTGTGGGAAATTCAGTTACTCTGTATCCTTGTCAGCACTGGGTAATTTCAGTATTTTAAAATTTTAGCCATTTTAAAAGGTAAGCCATAGCATCTCATGTAACTTTAATTTTCGTTGCTCCAATGGGTAAGGATGGTGAACATCTTTTCTTTCACATGCTTATGTGCCATCTCTGTCTTTTCTCTGTGGTCTAATTCAGTTTTTCCTTTTGTTTAATTTTGAGATTAGAGAATTCTTCATATATTCTGGACAGAGATTCCATCTCAGATATGTGTTTTAAAAATATTTATGCCAGATTTAGGTTGAAGTGGGGTCAGTAAACAACAAAACTCTGTAAAAAAGTTTTAAAAATTCTAAAATAATAGTAAAATAAAAATATTTCTGCCAGTCGATGTCTAGCTTTTCACCCTCTTAACAGGATCATGCATAGAACAAACATTTTTAAGTTTCACGGTCTGTATTATTAATTTTTGTCTTTTTTCGATTGTGCCTTTGGTGTCTATTTTAAGCACCAGATAATTTTCTCCTATATTTTCTTCTGGAAGTTTTCTAGTTTTCCATGTTACATACAGATTTGTGATCCATTTTTGAGCTAACATTTGTATAAGATGTGAAGTTTGGGTCTACTTCTAGAGGGTAGTATTTGGAATTTGGTGGAAAAAGTGACCAAAATTCTGGAAGAAAAATAGAGATAAGTGAACAGTCATCACAAGTGCATAGAGAATAAAGTTTCAGGATAGTGACAGTAGAATAAAGGAGACTTTTGCCCTTTTGATAACACTATATTAACAAAATCATGTTGCATACAGCAGTTTTAGATTGGCTTTTTTTTTTCATTCAGTATGAGTCCTTGAAATTCTTCTAAATCATTGTGTATATCCATAGTTTGTTTCGTTGTATTTATTGCACCATAGTTTATGTATCTGTTTTCCAGTGGAAGTACTTTGGGGTGGTTTCGAGTTTTTGGCTCCAAAAATGAAGTGGCTGTGAACGTCTTGTGTACACGTTCCTTTGACCATGCTTTCATGTCTCGAGGATAAATACAGAGGAAGGCTGGGTTGTATCGTGTGTGTTGTTAGCTTCATAGGAAACCACCCAACACTTTTCCAGGATATCTATGAAATTTCACATTTCCTTCTACAGTGTGTGGGAAATTCAGTTACTCTGTATCCTTGTCAGCACTGGGTAATTTCAGTATTTTAAAATTTTAGCCATTTTAAAAGGTAAGCCATAGCATCTCATGTAACTTTAATTTTCGTTGCTCCAATGGGTAAGGATGGTGAACATCTTTTCTTTCACATGCTTATGTGCCATCTCTGTCTTTTCTCTGTGGTCTAATTCAGTTTTTCCTTTTGTTTAATTTTGAGATTAGAGAATTCTTCATATATTCTGGACAGAGATTCCATCTCAGATATGTGTTTTAAAAATATTTATGCCAGATTTAGGTTGAAGTGGGGTCAGTAAACAACAAAACTCTGTAAAAAAGTTTTAAAAATTCTAAAATAATAGTAAAATAAAAATATTTCTGCCAGTCGATGTCTAGCTTTTCACCCTCTTAACAGGATCATGCATAGAACAAACATTTTTAAGTTTCACGGTCTGTATTATTAATTTTTGTCTTTTTTCGATTGTGCCTTTGGTGTCTATTTTAAGCACCAGATAATTTTCTCCTATATTTTCTTCTGGAAGTTTTCTAGTTTTCCATGTTACATACAGATTTGTGATCCATTTTTGAGCTAACATTTGTATAAGATGTGAAGTTTGGGTCTACTTCTAGAGGGTAGTATTTGGAATTTGGTGGAAAAAGTGACCAAAATTCTGGAAGAAAAATAGAGATAAGTGAACAGTCATCACAAGTGCATAGAGAATAAAGTTTCAGGATAGTGACAGTAGAATAAAGGAGACTGGATAGTAGTCAAAATAGTAGGGGCACGTGAAGAATTGAATGTGTCAGAAGACAGGAAAGAAGAGTGAAGAGAAAGATAGATGCCAAGAGTGTTCTGAAAGAAGATGAAAAATTTAAAAGTATGATCCAAGTATCAGGAAACTCTAGTTCTTAGACTTGCGTGCTTGAACTACCTTTGTTGAGACTTTGTATAGGTATCCCCATATATGTTTCCCATATATATATTACTGTCACACTTAAAAGATAGCATTCTGGAGATAGATACCTCTTGTTTGCTCAGTAGAGTTATCATTGGTGAAATTTCAGGCCTGTTGGGGAAGCTTATTCAAAACAATTCAGGAAGGGGGAACAGTTTTGACCTCCAGGTGCATTTCGCTGATTCTGAAATTCTTTTGTGTGGCTTTTTGTTCAAGTGATCCTAACCCAAAAGTAAAAGAAGGATAAAGTTTTCGAATGTGCTCTGAAGGTACTTAATAGCATTGGAAAGTAGATAATAGCTTATAAAATATTGATAGTTCTTAAAATTAAACTGAATGGCAGTCTCAAACAATTCCATTCATAATTTAGGGAGATATGCAATAACTAGAATTTCCTGAGTCACATATTCTCAAAAATAATTGATCTGCAATAAGTCAAACTCTCACTGCTAGAGATAGTTGAGTATAGAGATTTTTCAAGGTACCATTTGAACATTAGTTATCCATGTATCTGAATAGATGAAATTTAATAAAGACCATAAGGACAGCACCACCAATTCAATGGACGTGAATTTGAGGCAACTCTGGGAGATAGTGGGGGACAGAGAAGCCTGGTATGCTGAGTTCCATGGGACTGCAAAGAGTCAGACACAACTTAGTGACTGAACAACAATAACAGTGAGGAAGTCATATTAACAGGTAGCAAGGTAAAGTACCACTGTAAAATCTTGGTAAATCTGTCAAAATAACAACAAATGGAGAACTGAATAAATATCTCACTGGAATTTTAAGACCAATTTTCCAAGGATCATTAGTAGCATTACAAGTGTAAAGTGAGAACTGATTAATTTATTTGGAAAAACTGGCAGAAAACAGTTCCTACTTTCACCCTTTTCCCCTTAGTAGATTTACAATGAAGAGTATTCGCATTTCTGCAAAGAGTTACTTAAACCAATAAGCTTTCTGTTGGTATCCCATGTCAAACAGGAGACCATTGTATCCCTTGACTTTGCCCATGCTAGCTGACTCATAGAAACCCAAACCAGTAGATGTTACCAAAATTCATAACACAGCCACACAGAGAATTTAAAAATCAACTATCTTCCTACCTACATTTTTCAGTAAAAATAATGAAAAAAGAGGATGCACTCATGGACTAAAAACTATGTTTTTCATCAGGAAAACCAGATAATTTTTCACCAGATAGTTTTCAATCTGAATATTTCCAAGAAACATTTTGTTGAAAATTATTGAGATGGTTTTACAAAATTGTCTTCTTTTTGAGGACATACAGAAAGCCTTTGCTACAACTTAATTTTTTTTTTTACAGTTTTATCAAGATATAATTGACATACAGTACTGTATATGTTTAAGGTGTACACATAATGACTTGACTCACATACATTGTGAAATGATAGTCACAATAAATTTAGTTAACATCCATCATCTTGTGTAGATACGAACAAAAGAAAAGCTTTCTTCCTTTTGTAATGTTTTGAAACACACGCTTTCAATGATCTGCAATAAGTCAAACTCTCACTGCTAGAGATAGTTGAGTATAGAGATTTCAAGGTACCATTTGAACATTAGTTATCCATGTATCTGAATAGATGAAATTTAATAAAGACCATAAGGACAGCACCACCAATTCAATGGACGTGAATTTGAGGCAACTCTGGGAGATAGTGGGGGACAGAGAAGCCTGGTATGCTGAGTTCCATGGGACTGCAAAGAGTCAGACACAACTTAGTGACTGAACAACAATAACAGTGAGGAAGTCATATTAACAGGTAGCAAGGTAAAGTACCACTGTAAAATCTTGGTAAATCTGTCAAAATAACAACAAATGGAGAACTGAATAAATATCTCACTGGAATTTTAAGACCAATTTTCCAAGGATCATTAGTAGCATTACAAGTGTAAAGTGAGAACTGATTAATTTATTTGGAAAAACTGGCAGAAAACAGTTCCTACTTTCACCCTTTTCCCCTTAGTAGATTTACAATGAAGAGTATTCGCATTTCTGCAAAGAGTTACTTAAACCAATAAGCTTTCTGTTGGTATCCCATGTCAAACAGGAGACCATTGTATCCCTTGACTTTGCCCATGCTAGCTGACTCATAGAAACCCAAACCAGTAGATGTTACCAAAATTCATAACACAGCCACACAGAAAATTTTAAAAAATCAACCAGCTCCCTACCTACATGTATCAGTAAAAATAATGAAAAAAGAGGATGCACTCATGGACTAAAAACTATGTTTTTCATCAGGAAAACCAGATAATTTTTCACCAGATAGTTTTCAATCTGAATATTTCCAAGAAACATTTTGTTGAAAATTATTGAGATGGTTTTACAAAATTGTCTTCTTTTTGAGGACATACAGAAAGCCTTTGCTACAACTTAATTTTTTTTTTTACAGTTTTATCAAGATATAATTGACATACAGTACTGTATATGTTTAAGGTGTACACATAATGACTTGACTCACATACATTGTGAAATGATAGTCACAATAAATTTAGTTAACATCCATCATCTTGTGTAGATACACGAACAAAAGAAAAAGCTTTCTTCCTTTTGTAATGGAAACTTTTAGAATCAACTCTTTTGACAGCTTTCAAATATACCTTACAGTAATGTTAATTGTTGCCATAATGCTGTATTATATATTACATCCAAATACTTATTTATCTTATAATTAGAATTTTTTACCTTTTGACTATCTCCATCTGACTCGTTACTGCTCATCATCCATCTCTGATAACCATAAATCTGTGAGTTTTGGGGTGGTTATTTGCTTTAGATTCAAACTCAAGTGGGATCATACAGTATTTGTCTTTCCTTATCTAGCTTATTTCACTTAGCATAATGTTCTCAAGATCTATCCATGTTATCTCAAAATGGCAGGATTTTTTCTTTTTTTGTGGAAGAATAATATTCCACTGTATGTATATATGTATGTCTGTATGTATGTATACCGCTTTTTTTTAATTTTATGCCATCAGCTGTGGATGGACACTAAGGTTGTTTTCATGTCCTGGCTATTGTGAATAATGCTTCAGTGAACATGGTTGCCTCATGAGATACAGGAATCTCTTTGACATAACAATTTCATTTTCTTTGGATGCATACCACGAATGGGGATTTCTGGATCATATGGTAGTTCTCTTTTAAATTTTTTGAAGAATCTTCTTATGGTTTTCACATAATAGCTGCACCAATTTACACTTTTCATCAAGCGTACAAAGGTTGCCTTTTCTCAAATTGACTTCAGCATTTGTCATCTTGTCTTTTTTGTTGATGTTGTTAATTTTTGGCCACTTTTACTGGTCTTTCATTTTTTATTTATTTTCATCCATCTTTGTTCTTTGGCCTGTGGGGCTTCCCATCGCAGTGGCCTCTCTCATTGCAGAGCACTGATTCTGGGTGCATGTGCCTCAGAGCGCTGGCTCATAATTGGACACACTGGCCTAGCTGCTCTGTGGCATGTGGGATCTTCCCAGGCCAGGGATCAAACCGGCACCCCTTGCACTGCAAGGCAGACTCTCTACCCACTGGACCACCAGGGAAGCCCATCTCTTGTCTTTTTGATAATAGCCATTCTAAAAGACATGAGGTGATATATTTGGTTTGGATTTGTATATCCCTAATGGTAACAGATGTTGAACATTTTTTCATGTACCTTTTGACCATTTTATATCTTCTTGGAAAGATGTCTGGCTTATTTGCCCATTTTAATTAGATTATTATAATTATCATTATTTGCTATAGAGTTGTATGAGTTCTTTATATATCTTGGATACTAACCCCTTTGCAGGTGTGAAAATACTTTCTTCCTTTCTGGAGGCTGTGTTTTAATTTTGTTCATCATTTCTTTTTTTTGCTGTGCAGAAGCTGTTAAGGTTGATGTAGTCCCGTTTGTTCACTTTTATGTTGTTGCCTTTGCTTTTGTTGTCGGATCTAAAAGTAGCTGCCAAGATCTATGCCTAGTTTTTTTGGGGCTTTAGATTCAAACTCAAGTGGGATCATACAGTATTTGTCTTTCCTTATCTAGCTTATTTCACTTAGCATAATGTTCTCAAGATCTATCCATGTTATCTCAAAATGGCAGGATTTTTTCTTTTTTTGTGGAAGAATAATATTCCACTGTATGTATATATGTATGTCTGTATGTATGTATACCGCTTTTTTTTAATTTTATGCCATCAGCTGTGGATGGACACTAAGGTTGTTTTCATGTCCTGGCTATTGTGAATAATGCTTCAGTGAACATGGTTGCCTCATGAGATACAGGAATCTCTTTGACATAACAATTTCATTTTCTTTGGATGCATACCACGAATGGGGATTTCTGGATCATATGGTAGTTCTCTTTTAAATTTTTTGAAGAATCTTCTTATGGTTTTCACATAATAGCTGCACCAATTTACACTTTTCATCAAGCGTACAAAGGTTGCCTTTTCTCAAATTGACTTCAGCATTTGTCATCTTGTCTTTTTTGTTGATGTTTTTAAATTTTTTGGCCACTTTTACTGGTCTTTCATTTTTTATTTATTTTCATCCATCTTTGTTCTTTGGCCTGTGGGGCTTCCCATCGCAGTGGCCTCTCTCATTGCAGAGCACTGATTCTGGGTGCATGTGCCTCAGAGCGCTGGCTCATAATTGGACACACTGGCCTAGCTGCTCTGTGGCATGTGGGATCTTCCCAGGCCAGGGATCAAACCGGCACCCCTTGCACTGCAAGGCAGACTCTCTACCCACTGGACCACCAGGGAAGCCCATCTCTTGTCTTTTTGATAATAGCCATTCTAAAAGACATGAGGTGATATATTTGGTTTGGATTTGTATATCCCTAATGGTAACAGATGTTGAACATTTTTTCATGTACCTTTTGACCATTTTATATCTTCTTGGAAAGATGTCTGGCTTATTTGCCCATTTTAATTAGATTATTATAATTATCATTATTTGCTATAGAGTTGTATGAGTTCTTTATATATCTTGGATACTAACCCCTTTGCAGGTGTGAAAATACTTTCTTCCTTTCTGGAGGCTGTGTTTTAATTTTGTTCATCATTTCTTTTTTTTGCTGTGCAGAAGCTGTTAAGGTTGATGTAGTCCCGTTTGTTCACTTTTATGTTGTTGCCTTTGCTTTTGTTGTCGGATCTAAAAAGTAGCTGCCAAGATCTATGTTTTCTTCTAGTTTTATGATTTCAGGTCTTACACTGAAGTCTTTATAATCAATTTTGAGTTAATTTATGTAAGTTGTATCTATAAATTTTAATATTTGTAATAATACTGAACATACAACAATATTATCCAAATTTATCAGAGAGCTTAAAATGTAATATCAAATATCTGCATGGGTTAATTTGAATAAGTAGTTCTCTTAAAAGTTTATAAAAATTTGTCCTCATGGGTATGACCTCCTAAATTTAGAAAGTGCAGCATAAATGTTAACACTTTTCAAATATTATTTGAATAAATTCCAGAATAGCAGGAGTGCTCAGAAATTATTCCTTAATAAGTAAGACCTGCTTCAGATTATTGGATCTTCTTTCTTTGAAAAATTTTTGGATTCAGACTGTTATATCAGGAACTAGTTGATATTGACCTTATTGTTGTCTTTCTCACAAACCAAGAGCTCACTTTTAATGCTGTCAATAGTTAACAATAGCAGACAACCAAGTTTTGGATTGGGTGGTTTCTCTACATTAACTCAAATTGATTCTTTTCTTCCCAAAGCTGACAAATATTATTTTGGAATATAAAAACAAAATAGAAATTCTATAAATATGTTTTCTTGAAAATAGATGAAGGATATAGTTTTAGATTGGGTGGTTTCCCTACATTAACTCAAATTGATTTTGTTCTTCCCAAAGCTGATAAATATTATTTTTGGAATATAAACGTAAAATAGAAATTCTATAGATATGTTTGACTGAAAATATATGAAGTATATAGTATAATTCAATAGAATATGTAAAGGTAGAGCTCAGAATTCCAGAGATTATTTTCAAAGCTGCTCAGTTTGAATTACCTTAGTTATTCTAATGGAGTTGAGATTTTGCCTCAACTAAACAAATGACCTATGGAAAAGTTATACAATTAATACGGATATTTGAAGGTTTTCTTTTCTTTTGCTCACTTTGAAAAGATTTCCAGTTTGATTCTAAGTAAATACCCAGTTTGAGAAGCCAACTGATTTGAGTCAGGTGTATCATTACTGCATGGTTTGTTCAGGTTGGTAAAAAGTACACAAGAATCTGAATGTTCTTTGCAACGGTAGCTTCAGTTTTCATCAGCCAAGATCCAATTTGTGTCAGAAGGTAAAACTTGCCTCATTAGATCTGTTCACCAAAGCCATTAAACAACTTCTAGTGTTCTTGCTCTTTCACATTTAAGACACGAAACTTTCACAGAGACTGACTGTTTGAAGCCTCCCTAATTATTTCCATTATTATCCAAGAAGGATTACTTAAAGTCTCAGTCCCTATTGTAATTCTCAAAGTTCTCAGTGCAATTATATGGCAATGTAAAATGCTTTTCTCTAGCTTTATGGCCTGAATATTATTTAGAATCTCTCCAGCAGTGAACTTGAAGATCATGCAAATGAATGCTTTGGGAAAGTCACTGTGTACCTGAAGAAGTTGTCTTTCAGGAAGCCAGCTCAATTTTATCACCTGTTTCAATGCTTTTCCATAAAACAGGCTCCTTGGTCTCCTAGTTCCACTTTAGCTCTGACAGGAAGCTGATCAGGAATGCTATTATGAAGCTAAAAGTCCCTATTTTAAAGTATGTTGCCCAATGTTAGTATACTATATTGTGTCATTAATTTGTGTAAGATTTCCTTGGGTTTTAGTCTCTTCTATCTCATAATCAAAACTGAAAGAACTCCTGAAATACAAAGACTAATAGCATATATCTAAAGTTGAGAATCAGAAGAAACCTACAACTTAATTTGTGTGAATACATACAGATTGAACTGGACAGGAATGACTGTGTATTCACAATGCTGAACAGCACAAGTATTTGCCAAGGTGCTCACAGTTCCTAGGATAGTGATATTAGCTGCAACTATAGACATCCATTTACTATCCCAATTTTTATTAAACACGAATTTTTTAGTCCTAATATATGCTAAGGACTGAATGTCACTCTGTATTCATAAGGAGTAAATCCAAGTGGGAATAAAGATAGTTTATCTCACTAATTATGATTATTTACCTGTCAGCTAGGAATTTATTGAGGATGCTGCTGGCACACGTTCAGTTCTTGCTCAGTCGAGTCTGATTCATTGAGACCCCATGGACTGCAGCACACCAGGCTGTCCTGTCCTTCACCATCTCCTGGAACCTGCTCAAACTCATGTCTATTGACTCAGTGATGACATCCAACCATTTTGTCCTCTGTTGTCCCTTTCTCCTTTTGCTTTCTATTTTTTCCAGCATCCAGGTCTTTTCTAATGAGTTGTCTCTCCGCATCAGGTGTCCAAAGTATTGGAGCTTCAGCTTCAGCATCATTCCTTAGTGTTCTTGCTCTTTCACATTTAAGACACGAAACTTTCACAGAGACTGACTGTTTGAAGCCTCCCTAATTATTTCCATTATTATCCAAGAAGGATTACTTAAAGTCTCAGTCCCTATTGTAATTCTCAAAGTTCTCAGTGCAATTATATGGCAATGTAAAATGCTTTTCTCTAGCTTTATGGCCTGAATATTATTTAGAATCTCTCCAGCAGTGAACTTGAAGATCATGCAAATGAATGCTTTGGGAAAGTCACTGTGTACCTGAAGAAGTTGTCTTTCAGGAAGCCAGCTCAATTTTATCACCTGTTTCAATGCTTTTCCATAAAACAGGCTCCTTGGTCTCCTAGTTCCACTTTAGCTCTGACAGGAAGCTGATCAGGAATGCTATTATGAAGCTAAAAGTCCCTATTTTAAAGTATGTTGCCCAATGTTAGTATACTATATTGTGTCATTAATTTGTGTAAGATTTCCTTGGGTTTTAGTCTCTTCTATCTCATAATCAAAACTGAAAGAACTCCTGAAATACAAAGACTAATAGCATATATCTAAAGTTGAGAATCAGAAGAAACCTACAACTTAATTTGTGTGAATACATACAGATTGAACTGGACAGGAATGACTGTGTATTCACAATGCTGAACAGCACAAGTATTTGCCAAGGTGCTCACAGTTCCTAGGATAGTGATATTAGCTGCAACTATAGACATCCATTTACTATCCCAATTTTTATTAAACACGAATTTTTTAGTCCTAATATATGCTAAGGACTGAATGTCACTCTGTATTCATAAGGAGTAAATCCAAGTGGGAATAAAGATAGTTTATCTCACTAATTATGATTATTTACCTGTCAGCTAGGAATTTATTGAGGATGCTGCTGGCACACGTTCAGTTCTTGCTCAGTCGAGTCTGATTCATTGAGACCCCATGGACTGCAGCACACCAGGCTGTCCTGTCCTTCACCATCTCCTGGAACCTGCTCAAACTCATGTCTATTGACTCAGTGATGACATCCAACCATTTTGTCCTCTGTTGTCCCTTTCTCCTTTTGCTTTCTATTTTTTCCAGCATCCAGGTCTTTTCTAATGAGTTGTCTCTCCGCATCAGGTGTCCAAAGTATTGGAGCTTCAGCTTCAGCATCATTCCTTGCAATGAATCTTCAGGGTTGATTTCCTTTAGGATTAACTGGTTTGATCTCCTTTCAGTCCAAGGGACTCTCAAGATTCTTCTCCAGCACCACAGTTCATAGCCATCAATTCTTCAGAGCTCAGCCTTCTTTATGGTCCAGCTCTCACATACATACAGAATTATTGGGAAAATCGTAGGTTTGACTACTCGACTTTTGTTGGCAAAGTGATGTCTCTGCTTTTGAATATGCTGTCCAGGTTTGTCATAGTTTTTCTTCTAAGGAGCAAGTGTCTTTTAATTTCATGGCTGCAGTCACCCTTACTCAGCACTGTTCTTCAGGGAAAATGTTGAAGATCAAGAGATAGTCAAGTAGGATCTAACCTGGCATGACATCCTTTAAGAGATGGGGTGCTCTGGTTAGAAGGAGCTGTCGATTGAGGATTACTCAGTGTGAATGTACAGTGCTGTCATGTCATAAAGAGTTCGGCCTTTATCCTGAGGTAGAGATACATCAATCACTGAAGGAGAGTGAGATGATCCCATTTCAGTTTAGAAGGATCATCATGGCTCAAATATGAAGAATGTTTTGGAGAGCATAGTGGAATTAAATTAGTTCAGGTAAAACATGATACTGTTTTACACTCTGGTAGTGATCTAGAAGAAGAATACACAAAATATACTTATGTCTCATCTTATTCTGCCACAACTTACTGTTTTTTTTATTAGTATCTCCAGATGTTAGTTTTAAAATATTCAATGATTCTGAGGAGCCACTTAACTTATAGATCCTCTTGTATTATTTGTAACAATATGGCATTTATCTCTGAAGTGCACATTCTCTGCTGTCAGTGTAAATTCCCAGGCTGTTTGATCTGATAAAACAGTTATCATCCAGAACATGATTAAATATTAACCTAAAGTCACATAATAGCTCATACTTACGTAAACATGTTTTTGTAATTACTTTTCTTTTCCCCATCATGCCTCATTTATTTGTATTTATTTTCATCGATTTTTGTATTCTTTGGCATGAAATGTGTTTTTTGTGCTGAAAGATAAATACAAATAAAGGCTTTGATATTTGATTTTGCTAATGCTAAAAAATGATAATGCAAAAAGAGAAGTAAACAGAGTTTAAGAAAATGTAACATGTATTGTGAAAACAGATGTATCTGAAAAATGAATTGTTTAAGGGAAATATAGGTGTAAGAAGCGTGCATGAGAAATGCAAAAAGATAGGGGTTAAATAAAAATATAAACTTTTATAGCTATTGTCTACTCTAGCAATACCATCATTTCTATCATATATATATATATATATAAAGGTTATATATATATATATATATATATAATATATATAAATGATGTGATTATTATTTCAGAAACCAATACAACCTAGTAGAAAATTTATTCAGTTAGAAAAGGGAAAATGAAGTTCTAATACTGATTTTAGTGCTTCTCCAAGACATATAACCTCTTTGGACATCAATTTCCATACCTGTAAAATGATAAACCATACCCTACTATATACCTCATGTGTAAATAAATATATAAAAAGTGTGGGGCTCTGAATTGAAAGAGGACTGTTTTAAGCATAAAGAAGCTTAAGCACATGTTTACAGTTTGGAGCTAAGATGGCGCCTACAGGGAGGGGTGTGGGAGTGAAAAGAAGCTTAAGCACATTGTTTCAGCTTGCAGCTAAGATGGCGCCTGCAGGAAGGGACATGGAAATGAAGGGAAGCTTAAGTGCATTGTTTAAAGAAGTTTAAGCACATGTTTGCAGCTAAGATGGCGCCTACAGGAAGAGACAGGGCGTGATCTAAATTGTTAATTGATGGTCAAAATTTCTGATTGGTTCCCCTGGCTGCCGCGCTCGTGAATGATTGTTTGGCCTTTAGCTTGATTGGTGTAATCTATAGGAAGTCCCGTGCAAAACCCCCTTCACTTGCCTATAAAAGCTGTGGATCTTCATTAATAAAGCGGAACTACTTCGATGGAACCCCTGTTGCGTCTGATTGTCCCTTGCCTTCAGCCGAGGGGCTGGCGGGGCGGACAGTTCGAGATTTGCCTCTCTCCGAGATCTCCCGGTTCAGCCGGGAGTAATCCCTGCTGCCTTCCCTTTCTGCGGAAGGTCCCCGCAGAAGCTGGCGCCCAACGTGGGGCACGACTGCGAGAAAGCAGAAGGCAGCATCACCGTGCGGGTTTGAAAGAGAACCGACGAAGCGGCCGACGGGCCTCAGCGCGGCGCCTCCCTCTAGAGGGGCATCTTCTCGGAGTAATCCGGATTTCAAGGTGAATCTCCCCCTTTATCGCGCCACTCCCGAGAGGGTGGGGGTTTAGGGTAGTCACAAAAATACTGAGCGCTACTTTCCTTTGTTTTTCCTTCTTTACTTTAATTCCTACTTTCTTGTTCTCTCTGATTCGAGACTTCCAGCGAACAGGTGGACAGTCTAAAAAGCAACTGACGGGGTCTGGCCAGGGTACTCTCTGGCGACTTCAGAAGGCTTTAAGATAGTTCGCCCTAGTAGCGGCAGCCCGACTGGGTGGAAGTCTCACTTTTCTATATTTCAAATTGAGGACACGGTCTAAACCTCTCCCGTGCGGGCACGGGTCAGGCATTTAAAAGCCATTAGGGCGCCTGCCGCTTGAAGACTCCCGTGACAGGATAAGGGGGTCATGGAACGGGCCAGAGTCTCTTAGAGCGCCCACCCCCAGCAAGACAATGTCCATGCAACCATTAGGGACTCCTTCACAGTTTCACAAGCACGACATGAGCCCAACTTCCCGGCCGCCACCACTCCCGTTAGGATTTTTGGTGGTTGTCCTCAGTTGTCTTTTTTTTCTGCTCTTTTTCAACAATATGGGAAACTATATCCAAACTCTTAACAGAGCCTGGGACTCATTTATAAATGAAGACGAAATTAGCTATGATGAGCGTTTCCCCAGTCACTCGGGGTCAAGATCTCAAGGCACAGGACTGCATTCCACACCCCCTCCCCCCTTTAAAGAGATCACAGAGGCTCCACAGGGAGGGAATGCACTGGGGACCTATCCTGAAAACCCTGGGGGGCCCTCAGCGCCCTTCACGGGCCCAACCCAAGCTTTTCCTGTAAACGTTAACCCGGGGAAAAAGACCAGACGCCTGGTATCCGTGGGAGGCTAGTGACCTAAAGGAACTTAAGAAAGCGGTAGCCAAGGATGGCCCAAACTCCCCATGGGCAGAAACCATACTCAAGGGCTAGCCCACCAATCCCTGCTGCCTTCCCTTTCTGCGGAAGGTCCCGCAGAAGCTGGCGCCCAACGTGGGGCACGACTGCGAGAAAGCAGAAGGCAGCATCACCGTGCGGGTTTGAAAGAGAACCGATGAAGCGGCCGACGGGCCTCAGCGCGGCGCCTCCCTCTAGAGGGGCATCTTCTCGGAGTAATCCGGATTTCAAGGTGAATCTCCCCCTTTATCGCGCCACTCCCGAGAGGGGGGGGGTTTAGGGTAGTCACAAAAATACTGAGCGCTACTTTCCTTTGTTTTTCCTTCTTTACTTTAATTCCTACTTTCTTGTTCTCTCTGATTCGAGACTTCCAGCGAACAGGTGGACAGTCTAAAAAGCAACTGACGGGGTCTGGCCAGGGTACTCTCTGGCGACTTCAGAAGGCTTTAAGATAGTTCGCCCTAGTAGCGGCAGCCCGACTGGGTGGAAGTCTCACTTTTCTATATTTCAAATTGAGGACACGGTCTAAACCTCTCCCGTGCAGGCACGAGGTCAGGCATTAAAAGCCATTAGGGCGCCTGCCGCTTGAAGACTCCGTGACAGGATAAGGGGTCATGGAACGGGCCAGAGTCTCTTAGAGCGCCCACCCCCAGCAAGACAATGTCCATGCAACCATTAGGGACTCCTTCACAGTTTCACAAGCACGACATGAGCCCAACTTCCCGGCCGCCACCACTCCCGTTAGGATTTTTGGTGGTTGTCCTCAGTTGTCTTTTTTTTCTGCTCTTTTTCAACAATATGGGAAACTATATCCAAACTCTTAACAGAGCCTGGGACTCATTTATAAATGAAGACGAAATTAGCTATGATGAGCGTTTCCCCAGTCACTCGGGGTCAAGATCTCAAGGCACAGGACTGCATTCCACACCCCCTCCCCCCTTTAAAGAGATCACAGAGGCTCCACAGGGAGGGAATGCACTGGGGACCTATCCTGAAAACCCTGGGGGGCCCTCAGCGCCCTTCACGGGCCCAACCCAAGCTTTTCCTGTAAACGTTAACCCGGGGGGAAACAGACCAGACGCCTGGTATCCGTGGGAGGCTAGTGACCTAAAGGAACTTAAGAAAGCGGTAGCCAAGGATGGCCCAAACTCCCCATGGGCAGAAACCATACTCCAAGGGCTAGCCCACCAACCTTGTACCACCCAAGACTGGAAGATGCTATG
Source organism: Tragulus kanchil (assembly GCA_022376925.1). Taxonomy (NCBI): domain Eukaryota; kingdom Metazoa; phylum Chordata; class Mammalia; order Artiodactyla; family Tragulidae; genus Tragulus; species Tragulus kanchil. Next base: position 34,319,455 of record JAIOJX010000028.1, on the reverse strand, counting down.
TAAGGCAGTACTTCCCAGTAACATTTATATCAAATGGTGTGCCTTTTTCAAAGAGGAATGCCATGCTCAAGCAGAGAGAAACCAGGCTGCCAATCCCGTCATTCCAATAACTTTTGGAATGCTATCGGGAACGGCGGACCGATGGAGCACTGGTATTCAGCAGGCCGCCATTCCTGCCTCTTATCAAGACCAAGTAAGGTCTATATGTCTGGCTGCCTGGAAAAAACTTGCTGACGGCCCTACTGAACCCCCCGTATCAGGTATAACACAAAAGAATAGCGAAGACCTTGCTACTTTTGTAGATCGTGTAAAGAGCCTCCAGAGAAAGTTCCCTCCAGGGCCTTTAAGAGATCAGTTCCTCAGAATGTTAGTTTGGGAGGGAATGAATACAGACCATAAATTGGCCTGCGCAGGACAAAAAGATCGTTCCATAGAGCGATGGATTGTGTGCTCTAAAGATATAGGCACACAGCCACCAAGCCCGCTCTATCACCAGTGCCCTTCAGGCTCAAACCGAGGCTCTCTCTGAGGCAATGACTAAAGCCTTTTCCACTGCAATAGTTACAGGTAGGGCCTCGTCCCGGGGGCCCCCCACCTCACCCACATCAGGCCACTGCTTTAACTGCAGCCAACCGGGACACTTTAAGAGAGAGTGCCCCCCAAGAAGATAAGAAAACATCCCACCGAAACACCCCCTGAAAGAAATCAGGGTGGGGCAAGACTCTGTACTCAGGAAAATCCAGTGAAACAGGTCTTTAGATAAGTAAATGACTTTTAGAAAGAGCTTTTATCATCTCAATCCCTACATCTCCTCACAACTAAAAAAGTGCTAAAATCCTTCCTGAAGATATCCCATCCTCCTGTAGGGCAGAAGCCATTTGTAAAACAAAAGCCTTTTTAAAAAAAACCCTTTCTTTGACATTTAAATTTCTCCTACACTGAAACCCTTGTGTTGACTTTCTTCCCCTAACTCTTTGGAGCGGTTTCTGAGAGCTATCTGGGGTGCTACCTCTGCGGCTGCAGTCCTAATTATACCTCAGATAAAACTTAACCCACAGATCCCCATCAAGGATTTAAAGAAAATTGTGCATACTTGTAAGTCTTGCCTCCCCCACTTACAAGTTCCTCCCTTATAATCTCCAGGAGTAAACCCTCGGGGACTGAGGCCTAATATGTTGTGGCAGACAGATGTCACTCACTCTTCTCACTTTGGAAAACTCAAGTACATCTTTGTATCCATTGATACTTATTCCCATGCCTGCTGGGCTACAGCCCACTCAGGAGAAAAAGCAAAACATGCTCAGAGTCATTTCTTGCAATGCTTTGCAACTCTGGGTCTACCTTATCAGATAAAAACAGACAATGGTCCCTGCTTTGTTAGTAAAAATTTACAAAACTTTTTTCAACTATGGCACATCCGTCACACCACAGGGATCCCATACAACCTTCAAGGACAGGCCATAATTGAACGTCATCATCAAAACTTAAAGGCCCAATTACAAAAACAAAAAGGGGGAATAAGCCCTCACCAGCAACTTGGAATGGCACTTTTTACCCTAAACATTTTAAATTTTTCAAAGAAAGAACTGATGGCACCCTTTCAAAAACACTGGTCCAGCCAAGAAATAAAACCTGAAGTACAAGTGAGATGGAAGGACCCCATCACTGGCCAGTGGAAGGGGCCTGATCTACTCCTTACTATGGGGAGAGGATTTGGGTGCATATTCCCCATTGGGGAACCCAGCCCTATATGGGCACCGGCGAGAAATCTTACATTTATGCCACAAAACAAGGATCAAACCTTAGAATCTGCTGCAGATAAAATATGACCATATATCAGGCCCAAGAACAAAAAATTCTTGAGGCATCTCTCTCTTTTTCTCTCCTTAATAGGTACAACAGTAATAACATCCGTGCTTGGAGTTCAGCGGGTGCACACCATCACAGCAGTAAACAACATCAATATTGAAGATTATCCCATCCTCCTGTAGGGCAGAAGCCATTTGTAAAACAAAAGCCTTTTTAAAAAAAACCCTTTATTTGACATTTAAATTTCTCCTACACTGAAACCCTTGTGTTGACTTTCTTCCCCTAACTCTTTGGAGCGGTTTCTGAGAGCTATCTGGGGTGCTACCTCTGCGGCTGCAGTCCTAATTATACCTCAGATAAAACTTAACCCACAGATCCCCATCAAGGATTTAAAGAAAATTGTGCATACTTGTAAGTCTTGCCTCCCCCACTTACAAGTTCCTCCCTTATAATCTCCAGGAGTAAACCCTCGGGGACTGAGGCCTAATATGTTGTGGCAGACAGATGTCACTCACTCTTCTCACTTTGGAAAACTCAAGTACATCTTTGTATCCATTGATACTTATTCCCATGCCTGCTGGGCTACAGCCCACTCAGGAGAAAAAGCAAAACATGCTCAGAGTCATTTCTTGCAATGCTTTGCAACTCTGGGTCTACCTTATCAGATAAAAACAGACAATGGTCCCTGCTTTGTTAGTAAAAATTTACAAAACTTTTTTCAACTATGGCACATCCGTCACACCACAGGGATCCCATACAACCTTCAAGGACAGGCCATAATTGAACGTCATCATCAAAACTTAAAGGCCCAATTACAAAAACAAAAAGGGGGAATAAGCCCTCACCAGCAACTTGGAATGGCACTTTTTACCCTAAACATTTTAAATTTTTCAAAGAAAGAACTGATGGCACCCTTTCAAAAACACTGGTCCAGCCAAGAAATAAAACCTGAAGTACAAGTGAGATGGAAGGACCCCATCACTGGCCAGTGGAAGGGGCCTGATCTACTCCTTACTATGGGGAGAGGATTTGGGTGCATATTCCCCATTGGGGAACCCAGCCCTATATGGGCACCGGCGAGAAATCTTACATTTATGCCACAAAACAAGGATCAAACCTTAGAATCTGCTGCAGATAAAATATGACCATATATCAGGCCCAAGAACAAAAAATTCTTGAGGCATCTCTCTCTTTTTCTCTCCTTAATAGGTACAACAGTAATAACATCCGTGCTTGGAGTTCAGCGGGTGCACACCATCACAGCAGTAAACAACATCAACCGCCTCTGCCCAGGGACTTCAGACCAGCCTACACCAACTTGAACACCTGAGGACTGCCATAACAGGCATAACTCCAGCAACAGCTTGATCTACAAGCCAGAGCTATCAAGATATTAAGCATTAAGTGTTCTGGCACGCTTGGACTGTGACGTGAGAAATCCCTGCTTTTGCCTGACAAAAGGGGGTTAATGACTTTGGACAATAGATACAGAGCCCACTCACCTGGTTTAAAAATGCTTTCTATCTGTTTGTTTTTGTTGCCTTGTTAGCTATATTGTTTAAGGTCAGGGGCGTTATGGGTCACAGTAGACAGTTACAACAAAATAATTATGCTTGCTCAGGTCCTAGAAAAAGAGCCCTACGTTGGGCACCCACAAAACCCCTGGGTCTATATGGCCCCTCAAGAAATCACTTAAGACATATAATGAGGCCTTTGAATGAAAAACGCTCTTAAAAACTCCGTCCAGTCCCCACGAGATGGCTGGTTAGCCAGTGACGGGTAAGAGGACATCACTGCAGAGCAGGCCTAAGACAGGAGGGCCGCCACAGCTGCTGCCTGATCCCATGACGGGCTCTGCCTGAATAGTGCTCTGTCCCGACCTAAGACAGGCACAGCCACAAGGGAGAGCGGACGAGGCTAGAGGCTGGCCACCTCTTAGCTCTATGCGTTGCCTCAACAAAAGTCTCTTAATTTTAAAATAAAAGAGGGGCAGATGTGGGGCTCTGAATTGAAAGAGGACTGTTTTAAGCATAAAGAAGCTTAAGCACATGTTTACAGTTTGGAGCTAAGATGGCGCCTACAGGGAGGGGTGTGGGAGTGAAAAGAAGCTTAAGCACATTGTTTCAGCTTGCAGCTAAGATGGCGCCTGCAGGAAGGGACATGGAAATGAAGGGAAGCTTAAGTGCATTGTTTAAAGAAGTTTAAGCACATGTTTGCAGCTAAGATGGCGCCTACAGGAAGAGACAGGGCGTGATCTAAATTGTTAATTGATGGTCAAAATTTCTGATTGGTTCCCCTGGCTGCCGCGCTCGTGAATGATTGTTTGGCCTTTAGCTTGATTGGTGTAATCTATAGGAAGTCCCATGCAAAACCCCCTTCACTTGCCTATAAAAGCTGTGGATCTTCATTAATAAAGCGGAACTACTTCGATGGAACCCCTGTCGCGTCTGATTGTCCCTTGCCTTCAGCCGAGGGGCTGGCGGGGCGGACAGTTCGAGATTTGCCTCTCTCCGAGATCTCCCGGTTCAGCCGGGAGTAATCCTACTGCCTTCCCTTTCTGCGGAAGGTCCCCGCAAAAAAGGAAATAATAGTTTTGAAAATGGTTTTGAGAAAAAAATGTGCAAGAGATTTTATAGTGACTCATTGTAGGGCAAGACCTGTTTTAGGAGTCACAGAAATGCAGGGGAACAAAATTCATTCCAACTAAATGAAAAATATTATTGGAATGGTAGGTTTTTAAGGTCAGGCGAGGTACAAAACAACAACAATAATTATGCTTGCTCAGGTCCTAGAAAAAGAGCCCTACGTTGGGCACCCACAAAACCCTGGGTCTATATGGCCCCTCAAGAAATCACTTAAGACATATAATGAGGCCTTTGAATGAAAAACGCTCTTAAAAACTCCGTCCAGTCCCCACGAGATGGCTGGTTAGCCAGTGACGGGTAAGAGGACATCACTGCAGAGCAGGCCTAAGACAGGAGGGCCGCCACAGCTGCTGCCTGATCCCATGACGGGCTCTGCCTGAATAGTGCTCTGTCCCGACCTAAGACAGGCACAGCCACAAGGGAGGCGGACGAGGCTAGAGGCTGGCCACCTCTTAGCTCTATCGTTGCCTCAACAAAAGTCTCTTAATTTTAAAATAAAAGAGGGGCAGATGTGGGGCTCTGAATTGAAAGAGGACTGTTTTAAGCATAAAGAAGCTTAAGCACATGTTTACAGTTTGGAGCTAAGATGGCGCCTACAGGGAGGGGTGTGGGAGTGAAAAGAAGCTTAAGCACATTGTTTCAGCTTGCAGCTAAGATGGCGCCTGCAGGAAGGGACATGGAAATAAAGGGGAAGTTTAAGTGCATTGTTTAAAGAAGTTTAAGCACATGTTTGCAGCTAAGATGGCGCCTACAGGAAGAGACAGGGCGTGATCTAAATTGTTAATTGATGGTCAAAATTTCTGATTGGTTCCCCTGGCTGCCGCGCTCGTGAATGATTGTTTGGCCTTTAGCTTGATTGGTGTAATCTATAGGAAGTCCCATGCAAAACCCCCTTCACTTGCCTATAAAAGCTGTGGATCTTCATTAATAAAGCGGAACTACTTCGATGGAACCCCTGTCGCGTCTGATTGTCCCTTGCCTTCAGCCGAGGGGCTGGCGGGGCGGACAGTTCGAGATTTGCCTCTCTCCGAGATCTCCCGGTTCAGCCGGGAGTAATCCCTGCTGCCTTCCCTTTCTGCGGAAGGTCCCCGCAAAAAAGGAAATAATAGTTTTGAAAATGGTTTTGAGAAAAAAATGTGCAAGAGATTTTATAGTGACTCATTGTAGGGCAAGACCTGTTTTTAGGAGTCACAGAAATGCAGGGGGAACAAAATTCATTCCAACTAAATGAAAAAATATTATTGGAATGGTAGGTTTTTTAAGATTACAAAAATAACCAATTTTATATGAAAACTATATCTGAGCCCATGAAACTTCTGTAGAAGTTTCAGGAATCCATAAAGTGACATATTTTAGTTTTGCAGTCAAAGTACTCCCTTACTATTTCTTACACTTTCCCATACACATATGCTTCACACATGCTCTCTATTTTTCAGACAAGGTCAATGTTTTCATTATATACATTTACATTGTTATAGTAACTATTTTCTAGGTCTGTCAATAAAATTTGAACTCACACATTGATAACATGTTCGTGCAATTAAATTGTAATTCTCACTAGTAACCCTAGCTTTTTGGAATATACAGATCATCTAAATGTATTATATTATTGCGATAACACCTCATATACATCTTGAGACCATTTAGGACCTGAAAGGTTAGACCTCATATTCCAAGAGGCAGATGTAAATAGTTCTGAATTACTCTTTTGAATGGAAGACTCGGATAACTTCTGGAGTAGAAATATGCAAATCGGCAAAAAAAAAAAAAAAAAAAAAAAAATATATATATATATATATATATAAATGTCTTGCTCAATCCTCCTGCGACTGAATGTTTAGGTTAGTGTTAGAAGCAGGGTTTAAAGTATTGTGCCACCAGGTAGCCAGAGTATTGGGGCTTCAGCTTCAGCATCAACCAGGTAGCCAGAGTATTGGGGCTTCAGCTTCAGCATCAGTCTTTTCAATGGATATTTGAGTTGATTTCTGTTAAGGTTGACTGGTTTGATCTCCTTGAATTCCAAAGGACTCTCAAGAGTCTTCTCCAACACCACAGTTAGAAGCAGGGTTTAAAGTATTGTCCTGTTCATCCTCCTGTCAAGATGCTAATTAAAAGCAAAACAATAAAAACTCAGAACTCAGGGAGATGAAGTGCCAGCATAATTTGGAAACTGAAAGTATGCCCTTGAACACATAGTAGTTGGCTTAGCATATAATGGTTTTCTCTTCTCACTGCTGTGTCAAGACACTGATGGAAGTGGTAGCCAGCGGGGCTGAGAGATGCCACTAGTTGAATTCAGTTGGGTTTAGGAGTGTGGGCAGACTGTCCACATTCTGGCAAGTGTCTGCCCTACTGGCTGGAAGTCTTTACTCTGTCACATGCCTGAGATTTCACCCAAGATGACATTTACTTAGGCTGTTAAGTGCAAATGTTTCTAAGAAGCCTTGAGACATCAGGTAAGATAAAAATAACAGAAATAAGACACAGTGGTCTTGGCAAGCAAGCCATCCGTCATTCAGAAATTATTGACAAACTGCAGTGATCAGCTACTATTTTTTTGTTGTTGTTCAGTCACTAAGTTGTATTCAACTCTTTGCAACTCCATGGAGTGCAGCATGCCAGACTTCCCTGTCCTCAGCATCTCCCAAAATTTGCTCAAACTGACTCATGTCTTTTGAGTTGATGATGCCATCCAACCATCTCATCCTTTTTCACCTCCTTCTCCTCCTGCCTTCAGTCTTTCCCAGCATCAAGGTCTTTTCCAATGAGTTGGCTCTTCCCACCAGGTAGCCAGAGTATTGGGGCTTCAGCTTCAGCATCAGTCTTTTCAATGGATATTTGAGTTGATTTCTGTTAAGGTTGACTGGTTTGATCTCCTTGAATTCCAAAGAACTCTCAAGAGTCTTCTCCAACACCACAGTTTGAAAGCATCACTTCTTTGGTGCTCAGTCTTCTTCATGGTCCAGCTGTCACATCTGTCTGTACAAGACTACTCAAAAAACCATAGCTTTCACTTTGTCGGCAAAGTGATGTCTCTGCTTTTTAATAGCTTTTTCTTCCCCCACGGAGCAAATGTCTTTTAATTTCTTGACTGCAATCACCAACTGGAGTGATTTTGGAGCCCGTGAAAATAAAGTCTGTCACTGTTTCCATTGTTTGCCCAGCTGTTTGCCATGAAGTGATGAGACCAGATGTCATGATCTTTTTTTGAATGTTGAGTTTTAAGCCAGCTTTTCCATTCTCCTCTTTCACCTTCATCAAGAAGGCTCTTTAGTTCCTCCTTGCTTTCTGCCATTAGGGTGGTATCATCTGCATATCTGAGGTTGTTAATGCTTCTCCTGGCAGTCTTGATTCCACCTTGTGCTTCATCCAGCCTGGCATTTTGTTTGATGTACTCTGCATAGAAGTAAAAGAAGCAGGCGGGACAGTTTACAGTTACTGTCACAGGAACCAATCCATTTCCTCCAAGTTTAGGTCATGCTTCTGATGTAGCATTGTGTGTTATGTGATAAAAATAATAACTAAATTTCCTTCGCCATCAACTCCCAGTTGCCTTCAAGGAACAACAATCTCCAAATTACTAAAGTCGCATTAAATACTTCTCTCTAGAACTTTCTCATACAATACTATGAAAAGCAGTTGAGGAAATAGGTGACCATAAGTGGGACATGACTTGTGTCATAACAGTGAGTGAAGGAGGTGGACGACAGATCTAGCATTTCTGCTTCTCAGTCCTTGGAAGCCAGTTTGGACCTATCCCAGTTCAGAGAACTCCATGGAGTGCAGCATGCCAGACTTCCCTGTCCTCAGCATCTCCCAAAATTTGCTCAAACTGACTCATGTCTTTTGAGTTGATGATGCCATCCAACCATCTCATCCTTTTTCACCTCCTTCTCCTCCTGCCTTCAGTCTTTCCCAGCATCAAGGTCTTTTCCAATGAGTTGGCTCTTCCCACCAGGTAGCCAGAGTATTGGGGCTTCAGCTTCAGCATCAGTCTTTTCAATGGATATTTGAGTTGATTTCTGTTAAGGTTGACTGGTTTGATCTCCTTGAATTCCAAAGAACTCTCAAGAGTCTTCTCCAACACCACAGTTTGAAAGCATCACTTCTTTGGTGCTCAGTCTTCTTCATGGTCCAGCTGTCACATCTGTCTGTACAAGACTACTCAAAAAACCATAGCTTTCACTTTGTCGGCAAAGTGATGTCTCTGCTTTTTAATAGCTTTTTCTTCCCCCACGGAGCAAATGTCTTTTAATTTCTTGACTGCAATCACCAACTGGAGTGATTTTGGAGCCCGTGAAAATAAAGTCTGTCACTGTTTCCATTGTTTGCCCAGCTGTTTGCCATGAAGTGATGAGACCAGATGTCATGATCTTTTTGAATGTTGAGTTTTAAGCCAGCTTTTCCATTCTCCTCTTTCACCTTCATCAAGAAGGCTCTTTAGTTCCTCCTTGCTTTCTGCCATTAGGGTGGTATCATCTGCATATCTGAGGTTGTTAATGCTTCTCCTGGCAGTCTTGATTCCACCTTGTGCTTCATCCAGCCTGGCATTTTGTTTGATGTACTCTGCATAGAAGTAAAAGAAGCAGGCGGGACAGTTTACAGTTACTGTCACAGGAACCAATCCATTTCCTCCAAGTTTAGGTCATGCTTCTGATGTAGCATTGTGTGTTATGTGATAAAAATAATAACTAAATTTCCTTCGCCATCAACTCCCAGTTGCCTTCAAGGAACAACAATCTCCAAATTACTAAAGTCGCATTAAATACTTCTCTCTAGAACTTTCTCATACAATACTATGAAAAGCAGTTGAGGAAATAGGTGACCATAAGTGGGACATGACTTGTGTCATAACAGTGAGTGAAGGAGGTGGACGACAGATCTAGCATTTCTGCTTCTCAGTCCTTGGAAGCCAGTTTGGACCTATCCCAGTTCAGAGAAGCTGTCCTGCCTTGAACATCATCACCCATCTCCACTCATCAGATACATGCTGCCTAGGGACAATGAAAATTGGAAACTTGTAAATGTTCCCCCAAATTAATGTGCTTGAAGAGTCATATTTAATTACTTCTCAAGTCTATTATTTGTCTCATCTACTAAAAACTTCTATTGTAACCATTTTGATCATGTACTTGCTTCTATGCAAAAAGTTCTATTATTCTGATAAAATGCTTGAAAATGGCAGAGTTTGGGGTGAAGTAGGGAGGCTTTGATCATATACTGTTAAAAGTTTTCAAAAGATAGTATGACATGTTAAAACTTGTCCTAATAGACATTGCAAGATCACTTAGATACCATATGAATTTAAACACTATTTGTGGCTTTCCCACGGCTCCAGTACATTTCCAGTAAAATGAGATTTTCATGAAAGACATTAAGTCAGGGTGCACTTAGATAGTGGTATTGTTTTAAATCTTTCATCAGGCTGTGTCATTTCCATTTGAAGTTTTGACATTCATATAGAATATTTTGTATCAAAAATGCCTGCATTTGCTTCAGTTCCAGAAATGAACTACTTTTCCATGAAAGCAGAATTTCTCTCAAGCTAGCTAAGGTAATCACACATCTTCCTTTATCCTTTAAGACTACCATGCCTTGAAATAGCTCTCCCAAAAGTCTGACATAGTTATAGAAAGACCCATAGAATGTCTTCTTATGGGATTTAATCTCACCGTCATTAATATGTAAATACATATTTCCCTTGGGTTTAGAAATGAGCCTATTATGCTTTCCATAAGATGGAAGGAGGCAGTGTGGAGAGATCTGAAAGAGATGCAAAGGTACAATCAAATTATTAGCAGAGGTCTCTTATAGCAGAGGTTGCCTTCAAGGAACAACAATCTCCAAATTACTAAAGTCGCATTAAATACTTCTCTCTAGAACTTTCTCATACAATACTATGAAAAGCAGTTGAGGAAATAGGTGACCATAAGTGGGACATGACTTGTGTCATAACAGTGAGTGAAGGAGGTGGACGACAGATCTAGCATTTCTGCTTCTCAGTCCTTGGAAGCCAGTTTGGACCTATCCCAGTTCAGAGAAGCTGTCCTGCCTTGAACATCATCACCCATCTCCACTCATCAGATACATGCTGCCTAGGGACAATGAAAATTGGAAACTTGTAAATGTTCCCCCAAATTAATGTGCTTGAAGAGTCATATTTAATTACTTCTCAAGTCTATTATTTGTCTCATCTACTAAAAACTTCTATTGTAACCATTTTGATCATGTACTTGCTTCTATGCAAAAAGTTCTATTATTCTGATAAAATGCTTGAAAATGGCAGAGTTTGGGGTGAAGTAGGGAGGCTTTGATCATATACTGTTAAAAGTTTTCAAAAGATAGTATGACATGTTAAAACTTGTCCTAATAGACATTGCAAGATCACTTAGATACCATATGAATTTAAACACTATTTGTGGCTTTCCCACGGCTCCAGTACATTTCCAGTAAAATGAGATTTTCATGAAAGACATTAAGTCAGGGTGCACTTAGATAGTGGTATTGTTTTAAATCTTTCATCAGGCTGTGTCATTTCCATTTGAAGTTTTGACATTCATATAGAATATTTTGTATCAAAAATGCCTGCATTTGCTTCAGTTCCAGAAATGAACTACTTTTCCATGAAAGCAGAATTTCTCTCAAGCTAGCTAAGGTAATCACACATCTTCCTTTATCCTTTAAGACTACCATGCCTTGAAATAGCTCTCCCAAAAGTCTGACATAGTTATAGAAAGACCCATAGAATGTCTTCTTATGGGATTTAATCTCACCGTCATTAATATGTAAATACATATTTCCCTTGGGTTTAGAAATGAGCCTATTATGCTTTCCATAAGATGGAAGGAGGCAGTGTGGAGAGATCTGAAAGAGATGCAAAGGTACAATCAAATTATTAGCAGAGGTCTCTTATTCAAGTTCAAGGAGACAAGCAGCTACAGAAGAGCTTTCATCTGATGCAAGGCTTGAACAAGGACATTGGTGTCTAGAACTGGAAGTAAGGAAACAGGAAGATATGTAGTAACATTTGCTGCTGATCTAACCTAAATACATGCAGTCTTAAAGTGTCCTAAAAAATCTATAATTTTCTGTTATGATTTACATATATATTATCTTTTATATTACAAAGCAAATACATGCTATGTCATTGAACTCTCACAGTATTGCTTGTTAGAACAAATTTTCACTGTTAACAGGTAAAAAAGCTTAAGTGACCTGCTATAGTAACATACATATTAAGTTGAAGAACAGGGTCATGTACCCTGTGTCTTATGTATTACTGAGTTATTTAGGCATCATGCTGTTGTCATGGGGAAGAAACATTGCTTTATGATTCTACATGCTTAGTGATCCTATGGGCTTTCCTGGTGGCTCAGATAGTAAAGAACCCACCTGCCATGCAGGAGACCCAAGTTTGATTTCCAGGTTCAGAAAAATTCCCTGGAGAAGGGGGCAGCTAGCCACTCCAGTAATCTTGCCTGGAGTATTCCATGTACAGAGAATTCCATGGACAGAGAGTATTCCTGGCGGGCTGCAGTCCATGGGGATCCTAAAAAGTTGGATACAGCTGATCAACTAATACTATTATCTGATAAAAAAACATTTTGATACTCTTTAATACATAAGATTTGTTAGTATGGTTATATACCAAATTTCTTTGAACAACTAAATTGATAGTAAGAATAATAAAATTTGAATTCCTAAAGGTAGCATTAGGTAAATATCTAAAATAAATCAGATATACTATTCATGTCAGCATGTATCTACACAATAGCACAAAACTGAAGACATACTAACAGAGAATCTGTTTCTTGCTGCGAGCCAGAGAATCTCAACCTGCCAATCGCAACTCTCTAGAGAAGCTATTCCGACATAATTTCTTTTTTTTTTTAATTTTTTTCCCCATCATGCATCTTTCATTTTTATTTTTTATTTATTCTTTTTTATTTTTATTTTTACAGAGTTTTGTTGTTTATAGATATGTATAATCTCCATCTTTTAATTTTATATTTATTTTTGGCATATGTACACATAACAGCACAAAATTGAAGACATATGAATAGAGAATAGAAGCATATCTTTGTTTCTTGCTGCGAGTCTGAGAATCTCAGCCCACCAATTGCAACTCCCTAGAGAAGCTATTCCAACATGATTTCTTTTTATTGTTTTTTCAATTGTTTTTCCCCATCATGCCTCTTTTATTTTTATATTTGTTTTCATCCATATTTTATTTTCTGGCATGTGTGGGCCTCCCATCACAGTCGCCTCTCTCATTGCAGAGCCCTGGCTCTGAACCATACGCTCTGGAGAACTGACTTGTAACTGGACACACTGGTCCAGCCACTCCATGGCACGTGGGAGCTTCCTGGGCCAGGGATCCAACCCGTGTCCCTTGCACTGCAAGGCGGACTTGTTACCCACTGGACCACCAGGGAAGCCCTTGATTTCTTTTTGTTCTCCCTGTCTTTTATTTTAGTTCTTTAACACAAATGATCCTTCCCACACAGGTCAGTTTCAGCTTTTCTCATATCACTTAGTCACACATATAGACTCATTCTGAATCTGCACAGAAAGGCTGCATCGCTCATTGTAATGACTGTGACGATGTATGATAACTGATTTGATCAGATGGACATTTAAGTTATTTCCAAATGAATCTTTCTGTGCAGATATCATCTAAGTGGTATATATGTCCAGTGGACAAATTTCTAGAGGAATTATTAGGCCAAAGGAATTATCTGATAAAAAAACATTTTGATACTCTTTAATACATAAGATTTGTTAGTATGGTTATATACCAAATTTCTTTGAACAACTAAATTGATAGTAAGAATAATAAAATTTGAATTCCTAAAGGTAGCATTAGGTAAATATCTAAAATAAATCAGATATACTATTCATGTCAGCATGTATCTACACAATAGCACAAAACTGAAGACATACTAACAGAGAATCTGTTTCTTGCTGCGAGCCAGAGAATCTCAACCTGCCAATCGCAACTCTCTAGAGAAGCTATTCCGACATAATTTCTTTTTTTTTTTAATTTTTTTCCCCATCATGCATCTTTCATTTTTATTTTTTATTTATTCTTTTTTATTTTTATTTTTACAGAGTTTTGTTGTTTATAGATATGTATAATCTCCATCTTTTAATTTTATATTTATTTTTGGCATATGTACACATAACAGCACAAAATTGAAGACATATGAATAGAGAATAGAAGCATATCTTTGTTTCTTGCTGCGAGTCTGAGAATCTCAGCCCACCAATTGCAACTCCCTAGAGAAGCTATTCCAACATGATTTCTTTTTATTGTTTTTTCAAGTTCTTTTCCCCATCATGCCTCTTTTATTTTTATATTTGTTTTCATCCATATTTTATTTTCTGGCATGTGTGGGCCTCCCATCACAGTCGCCTCTCTCATTGCAGAGCCCTGGCTCTGAACCATACGCTCTGGAGAACTGACTTGTAACTGGACACACTGGTCCAGCCACTCCATGGCACGTGGGAGCTTCCTGGGCCAGGGATCCAACCCGTGTCCCTTGCACTGCAAGGCGGACTTGTTACCCACTGGACCACCAGGGAAGCCCTTGATTTCTTTTTGTTCTCCCTGTCTTTTATTTTAGTTCTTTAACACAAATGATCCTTCCCACACAGGTCAGTTTCAGCTTTTCTCATATCACTTAGTCACACATATAGACTCATTCTGAATCTGCACAGAAAGGCTGCATCGCTCATTGTAATGACTGTGACGATGTATGATAACTGATTTGATCAGATGGACATTTAAGTTATTTCCAAATGAATCTTTCTGTGCAGATATCATCTAAGTGGTATATATGTCCAGTGGACAAATTTCTAGAGGAATTATTAGGCCAAAGGAATTACACACACTTTCAGTTTTGAGAAATAGTGTCAAATTATCTCTAGCATGACTGGATCAGTCTCTATTTCCAGTAGCAATGCGTGCGGGTGCATGTTTTCCTCACATCCCCATGAATATACTGTTACCATTATTTTTTGAACTGTATTAATATATTTATAATACATCATAAAACTGAGTTCTAATTCATATAACTGAGGTTGTGATCTTCCCCACATACATCTGGTTTTCCCAGTTGTTCACTGGACTATTAATTTTTCCCTAGCAGATTCATATAATGCTGCACATGTTAAGAATATCAGCTCTTTAACTGTTCACAAGTTATCATTTTTCTAAATTCTAATCTATATGTTGTTTGTAGAATTATTTTACATGTTGATTTTTAAATTTTTTTTTTATTTTTGAACTTTTTATCATGAAAAATGCCTTCTATAATACTATAAAAGTTCTTTCACACTTTCAGTTTAATATTTTGTATTTAATATCTGTAACTTATTTTGGTGTAAAGTGTGAGCTATATATCTCACTTTTTTTCCAGGCGTTTTTTTTTTTTTCTTTTTTGGCTGCCCAGTGCAACATTTGTGGTCTTTGTTCCCCAACCCAGAGATCGAACTTATGCCTCCTGCAGTGGAAGCACAGAGTCTTAACCACTGGACCACCAGGAAAGCCCCCTAGTTATTTATTTATTATAATCTACCTTTAAAAAAAATAACCAGTTTATGCCACTTGAAATGCCACATCATTGTGTAATAAATTCCACATTAACATTTTACAAAATTTTCAGAAGTCCTCTTGCTTTTCCTTTTACTGGCCTCAAAGTCGAATAGCTATATTTTAGTTCTTTAACACAAATGATCCTTCCCACACAGGTCAGTTTCAGCTTTTCTCATATCACTTAGTCACACATATAGACTCATTCTGAATCTGCACAGAAAGGCTGCATCGCTCATTGTAATGACTGTGACGATGTATGATAACTGATTTGATCAGATGGACATTTAAGTTATTTCCAAATGAATCTTTCTGTGCAGATATCATCTAAGTGGTATATATGTCCAGTGGACAAATTTCTAGAGGAATTATTAGGCCAAAGGAATTACACACACTTTCAGTTTTGAGAAATAGTGTCAAATTATCTCTAGCATGACTGGATCAGTCTCTATTTCCAGTAGCAATGCGTGCGGGTGCATGTTTTCCTCACATCCCCATGAATATACTGTTACCATTATTTTTTGAACTGTATTAATATATTTATAATACATCATAAAACTGAGTTCTAATTCATATAACTGAGGTTGTGATCTTCCCCACATACATCTGGTTTTCCCAGTTGTTCACTGGACTATTAATTTTTCCCTAGCAGATTCATATAATGCTGCACATGTTAAGAATATCAGCTCTTTAACTGTTCACAAGTTATCATTTTTCTAAATTCTAATCTATATGTTGTTTGTAGAATTATTTTACATGTTGATTTTTAAATTTTTTTTTTATTTTTGAACTTTTTATCATGAAAAATGCCTTCTATAATACTATAAAAGTTCTTTCACACTTTCAGTTTAATATTTTGTATTTAATATCTGTAACTTATTTTGGTGTAAAGTGTGAGCTATATATCTCACTTTTTTTCCAGGCGTTTTTTTTTTTTTCTTCTTTTTTTTGGCTGCCCAGTGCAACATTTGTGGTCTTTGTTCCCCAACCCAGAGATCGAACTTATGCCTCCTGCAGTGGAAGCACAGAGTCTTAACCACTGGACCACCAGGAAAGCCCCCTAGTTATTTATTTATTATAATCTACCTTTAAAAAAAATAACCAGTTTATGCCACTTGAAATGCCACATCATTGTGTAATAAATTCCCACACATTAACATTTTACTGTTAATAATAAAGTTACATCAGAAGTCCCCTCTTGCTTTTTACCTGTTCTCAGTCTAATACTTTGTATTGCTCTTTCAAAGATACTTGTTACATAAGAATGTATTTATTTAGGCATATATGTTTATTTATGGTGTTGATACCACACAAAGTCTTAGGATTAAAATAGACTAAATTATTTTGTGTTTAAATTCACCAAAATATTCCTCTGCCCACTTCCTCAAATTAAGATACTTTAAAATAAATATGAAACAGTATGTACTTCATGAATACAAATAAGAAAATCCCTTTTTAAACAAATGACAAACAGAAGGCTTATTAGATTCAGATATTGTAGCTTAATGCTTCAATTTACTTGAAACTTTCTAAGAACTAAAGCAAAGAAGAAAACATGTTGAATGTGTATTATTTTATGACGAAGTAAGGGTTTTTTTTTCCTTTGCAAATAATTCTAAGTAGAATATGGGACCTATGTGAAGGATGACACATAGCATAAATAAGTTAACTCAACTTTAAAAATAATGTTCAGAAACATTTTCAAATGCTTACTTTTTGTTTCTCCTGTACATAAATTGAGGTGTAGGTAGCAATAAGGTAGCATCATCTAGCCATGCCACTTACTGATGATAAAAAGATAGTATACACTTTAGACTTCATTTTTCCAAAAAATGCTATCATTGGTTAAATATGAAATTATGATGAAGTTCAAAGTGTCTACGAAGCTTGCTGATGATTTAAGATGTAAAATCATTACATGTTCTTCCTCAAAAGGGTAATTTAAGTACTATAAAAGTTCTTTCACACTTTCAGTTTAATATTTTGTATTTAATATCTGTAACTTATTTTGGTGTAAAGTGTGAGCTATATATCTCACTTTTTTTCCAGGCGTTTTTTTTTTTTTCTTTTTTTTTTTGGCTGCCCAGTGCAACATTTGTGGTCTTTGTTCCCCAACCCAGAGATCGAACTTATGCCTCCTGCAGTGGAAGCACAGAGTCTTAACCACTGGACCACCAGGAAAGCCCCCTAGTTATTTATTTATTATAATCTACCTTTAAAAAAAATAACCAGTTTATGCCACTTGAAATGCCACATCATTGTGTAATAAATTCCCACACATTAACATTTTACTGTTAATAATAAAGTTACATCAGAAGTCCCCTCTTGCTTTTTACCTGTTCTCAGTCTAATACTTTGTATTGCTCTTTCAAAGATACTTGTTACATAAGAATGTATTTATTTAGGCATATATGTTTATTTATGGTGTTGATACCACACAAAGTCTTAGGATTAAAATAGACTAAATTATTTTGTGTTTAAATTCACCAAAATATTCCTCTGCCCACTTCCTCAAATTAAGATACTTTAAAATAAATATGAAACAGTATGTACTTCATGAATACAAATAAGAAAATCCCTTTTTAAACAAATGACAAACAGAAGGCTTATTAGATTCAGATATTGTAGCTTAATGCTTCAATTTACTTGAAACTTTCTAAGAACTAAAGCAAAGAAGAAAACATGTTGAATGTGTATTATTTTATGACGAAGTAAGGGTTTTTTCCTTTGCAAATAATTCTAAGTAGAATATGGGACCTATGTGAAGGATGACACATAGCATAAATAAGTTAACTCAACTTTAAAAATAATGTTCAGAAACATTTTCAAATGCTTACTTTTTGTTTCTCCTGTACATAAATTGAGGTGTAGGTAGCAATAAGGTAGCATCATCTAGCCATGCCACTTACTGATGATAAAAAGATAGTATACACTTTAGACTTCATTTTTCCAAAAAATGCTATCATTGGTTAAATATGAAATTATGATGAAGTTCAAAGTGTCTACGAAGCTTGCTGATGATTTAAGATGTAAAATCATTACATGTTCTTCCTCAAAAAAAGGGTAATTTTATTTCTGCAGAGTGAGTTATAGACCTGTTTTCTGGTACTTTCTCAGATTGACTGAATATATATATATATATATAGCACAAATGTTTAATCTGATTACCAAAATATAAGAGAAACTGTTTTGTCTTAGAGAGTTTGTTATCAGCTAGCTTATACCGGCTACCTATAAGGTGATAGCTGTTGTAACCCTGTATTTTGAGTTGAGCTTTGTTTTTGTAAGTTACTTAATCTTAAGTATAAAACATATTATGAGACAGATGAATGAATTGTGTTGTTGAAAAACTTAGTATCTCTGTTTAAATTTTGAAAGTTTTCTGACAAATTAAACATTATATATATATATATATATATTTTTTTTTACAAGGCAAATACACAGGCATTGGAAAATAGGTTTGTTTATTTCTTTTTTTTTTTTAAAGATTTATTTATTTATTTTATTTTGGGTGGGGGGTCGGGTTGGGGAGGGAGCGGAGCGGGCGGGCCACTTCTATTGGTCTTTCATTTCTCCATTTTCATCCGTCTTTGTTCTTTGGCTCCTGTGGGCCTCCAATCGTGGTGGCGTCTGTCATTGCAGAGCACCGGCTCTGGGCGCATGTGCTCCAGAGCTCCGGCTCGGCAATTGGGCACATCGGTCCAGTCGCTCCACGGCACGTGGGATCTTCCCAGGCCAGGGATCGAACCGGCGCCCCTTGCACTGCAAGGCGGTGTCCTTACCCACTGGACCACCAGGGGTAGCCCGGTTTAATTGTTTCTAAGGTTACTTCTGATTCTAAACAATAAATCCATGTCTCACTACTATCAGTAATAGTAGTAAGTGTTAGTCACTCAGTCATGTCTGACTCTTTGCAGCCTCATGGATTATAGCCTGCCAGGTTCCTCTGTCCATGGATTTCTCCAGGAAAGAATATTGGAATCAGTTGCCATTGCCATCTCTAGGGGATCCTCCTGATCCAGGGATTAAACCTGGGTCCCCTGCAAGCAGATTCTTTACCAGACAGGGAAGCCCATAAAAGGGTATACCTATGACTGATTCAGATTTATGTGTAGCAGTAAACAACAAAACTCTGGAAAATAAATAAATTAATAATAAAAATATTACTTGTATAAACAAAACAAAACAAAAAGAATACCTGTTCTCATTTCCCATACAAAGTTGCAGGTTCCAAGTCACCCAATAGGTGCCTTAAAAGATCCAACTGTAGGTAAAGTACAGTACGTTACATTCCTTTGATTGCCATGGTTTAGATGTAGAATTTTGTTTGTTAAAATATCTCCTTATGCTAATTTTAGCTGCCCAACCAGGTAGTAAATGGTGTTGAAATATCTTTGCATCTTTACTTAGGTGCATCTTTGCTGAGATGGTCTTATATCTTTACTATTCTGGTAGATGATTTCTGTCTGTGGTTTTGTGATTTTGTGACAATATATCTTCCCTTAAAAGAAGAACTGTGTTTATAGTCCCCATAAGGTAATTCTGTCTTTGTAGTTATGTCAGAGAAAGGACATTTGATGAGGATTGGATACCCTTTTATAATAGTAGGGCTTCCCCTGATAACTCACTGTTAAAGAATCAGTGTGCAATTCAGGAGATGCAGGAGATGTGGGTTCCATCCCTGGATGGAGAAGATCCCCTGGAGGAGGAAATGGCATCCCACTCCAGGATGAAAGTGTTAGTCATTCAGTCATATTCACCTCTTTGCAACCACATGGCTCCTCTGTCCATGGAAGTCTCCTGATAAGAATACTGGAGTAGGTAGCCATTCCCATCGCCATGGGATCTTCCTGACCCAGGCATGAAACCCTGGTCTCCTGCTTTGCAGGCAGATTCTTTACGGACTGAGCCACTAGACCCCAGATATTCTTGCAGTGTAGATACTTGGGAAGACAATTTAGTAACAATGAAGTAGTTGATAGTCCAAAGATTTAATGTGAATTTCTATCTCAAGACAAAGCATATCTATAATTCTTAACCTATAATAACAGAGAGGAGTGGGATTTATATATAAATAAATTAATCAGACTTTCAAATTCTAATTTATCTATCTAAATGGTCTGCCTCTATCAATTGTATTCAGCTAGTAATACTTAAAGTGTGTGATTCTATCGCAAAAGGTAATTAGTCCCTGTAATTTACTTAAACGAAGTACTTTTAATCAAGATTTCAATTTCACTTGATGTTCCTGAAATAAGGTGGAAAATAAAATGGAAAATTAGAACATTTATTCCACATGGAGCAATGTAGTGGACACTAAATAAAAGATTTCCAAGACCCTTGTATATAGCAATGTAAAGTGGACATCTAGAGATGCAGAAAAATGTTTATTTGTTTCTTATTCCTTTGATTGCCATGGCTTTAGATGTAGAATTTTGTTTGTTAAAATATCTCCTTATGCTAATTTTAGCTGCCCAACCAGGTAGTAAATGGTGTTGAAATATCTTTGCATCTTTACTTAGGTGCATCTTTGCTGAGATGGTCTTATATCTTTACTATTCTGGTAGATGATTTCTGTCTGTGGTTTTGTGATTTTGTGACAATATATCTTCCCTTAAAAGAAGAACTGTGTTTATAGTCCCCATAAGGTAATTCTGTCTTTGTAGTTATGTCAGAGAAAGGACATTTGATGAGGATTGGATACCCTTTTATAATAGTAGGGCTTCCCCTGATAACTCACTGTTAAAGAATCAGTGTGCAATTCAGGAGATGCAGGAGATGTGGGTTCCATCCCTGGATGGAGAAGATCCCCTGGAGGAGGAAATGGCATCCCACTCCAGGATGAAAGTGTTAGTCATTCAGTCATATTCACCTCTTTGCAACCACATGGCTCCTCTGTCCATGGAAGTCTCCTGATAAGAATACTGGAGTAGGTAGCCATTCCCATCGCCATGGGATCTTCCTGACCCAGGCATGAAACCCTGGTCTCCTGCTTTGCAGGCAGATTCTTTACGGACTGAGCCACTAGACCCCAGATATTCTTGCAGTGTAGATACTTGGGAAGACAATTTAGTAACAATGAAGTAGTTGATAGTCCAAAGATTTAATGTGAATTTCTATCTCAAGACAAAGCATATCTATAATTCTTAACCTATAATAACAGAGAGGAGTGGGATTTATATATAAATAAATTAATCAGACTTTCAAATTCTAATTTATCTATCTAAATGGTCTGCCTCTATCAATTGTATTCAGCTAGTAATACTTAAAGTGTGTGATTCTATCGCAAAAGGTAATTAGTCCCTGTAATTTACTTAAACGAAGTACTTTTAATCAAGATTTCAATTTCACTTGATGTTCCTGAAATAAGGTGGAAAATAAAATGGAAAATTAGAACATTTATTCCACATGGAGCAATGTAGTGGACACTAAATAAAAGATTTCCAAGACCCTTGTATATAGCTGATTACTCTGAATGAAACAAATTCCAAATGTTAGAGACATATCAATAGAGATGCAGAAAAATGTTTATTTTTGTTTCTTTTATTATTATAAACAGAGAAGAAATTTTAAACAAAAAGGAATAAAATCTTGTACTTTAGAAAAATAGACAACCCTAAGGAGTCATTGAAAATGACTTTCCTCACTCATGAGGGTTATTTGGAAGGGCTTCCCTGGATTGAAATCTGCGGGGGGGAAGCACGGGACTGGCAGGACGAGTAGGGATGGGCGGGGTGACTGGAGGGTGGCCCGTGGGGTGATGGGTAGGATGTCTGGCGCTGACAATTCCAGGCCTATTCCAGTGCAGGAATAATACCGAAATGCAGTGGAACTTTAATAGCGTATACTACAGGGAAGATGACAGCCCACTCCAGTATTCTTGCCTGGAGAATCCCCACAGACAGAGGAGCCTGGCGGACTACAGACCATAAGGTCGTAAAGAGTCGGACGGGACTGAAGCGACTTAGCACTACACGGCAATATTGATATAAAGTTACTGTATCTCAGATCCATATCAAATGGATAATGACTAGTACAGAAGAACCTTTTTGTGTAGTATTGTCCTGGATGATAAGCATATTGTAGTTTACCTATTTTGCGGGGGTAAGAAAAACAAACTTCCAATCCCACGGCCTGTGACTCTTCTGTCAGTATCGTCCGCTGTGGATTAGGCACATACGCCCGTACTGTATTGGTAGAAATGTGGATGTTCTTGGTCTTTAGGCGCTAACACATGACCGTCATATTTTGTTTCCTGATGATCCCATAGGTGTCCTCTCTGATCCCCTAATCTTAATATAAAGCTCAGCCATGGAAACAAGGCTGCTCACATTGCTGGGTCAAGAGGAATCATAATATTTCTAATAAACATTACAAGAAGGTGGTGTAAATAATAAATTTTTTTCCACGTTATTTTGGCCACAGGGACTCTCTTCAGTAAAGGCTTGCCTGGTGGTCCCTGCTTACTGCTAGGCAAGTTCATTGCTTCTCAGTTTCCCAATTAAATCTCATCTTTCTTTGGAATCAAATAAAAGTGAGCCATTGATCATGAATAAAAATGGCTATAGGCTATATGGATAGCCAGTGAAGAGAAGAGATTACTTGAAAATAATAGGGCCCTAAGAAGTTTGTGTCTTAAAATCTATAACTGTTTCAAATAAGAGTGATGCCTTTCTCCATGACTTTGGGCTAAGTATCTCCTTTATGCATCACAGTCTGCTTTATGTGAAGAACACATACTTCAGTAATTAAATATGGCAGTAGGGCTGTATAAATGGAACGTATTTTCACAGTTAATGGTAAGTTTACAGGAGTAATGATAATATGTTACTTTTTGAGTGATGTTCTGTATTTTATCTTTAAGTGTGCAGTTTCTGTATTTTACCTTTAAGTACTTAGGTACTTAGTCTTTCTCTGTGATGTACAAAAATCTTTTGGTATGGAGCGTCTGGTCACTGTCCGTATGTTTTGTAGCATTAAGTCACAGCCCAACACTGAAAGCCACTAGCTGGCAGTTACACATCTCATTATAAGTTTAGAGCTCTTCGCATGCCGGAGATGATTAGAATAACCACGTTTTTTTAATTTAGATCCAGAAGAATTAGGGATGTTGTCACATTAAACAGAGAGATGCCAGAATTTCAAGAATTACATGTGGGCGGTCAGATGCTTTGCTGAGTTTCCTACATAAGTCAGCCATAGGCTACAGAGTCTCATCTTTTTATGTTACAAACATTTTCTAAACTGGCCTCTTCTGAGAGTGGAAGAAGTTGGTGGGACATAGACACAGACATCACGAGGGCTGACTAGAACTTAGAGCCCCCTTGATCTTTAAAGCAGGAAATTTACCCCCATGCCACACAGTCTTTTTGGATGAAATGTGAGTGCACCGTTTAGAATCATCCTTCATCCTTTCATTCCTTATGTTTTACCTGTGTCCTTCCTACTTTTTTATGTTGGTTGATAGAATGTGCCAAACATATTTTTATTAATATTTTTAAATAAGGGACTTGAAACAAGGTAATAGGACCTCTAAAAAGCCAGGCCTTAAAACACTGCCCGTCACTTTGTTCTTGGGGTCCTCATCTATAAGACAATGTTGATGACGTTGTGGGTGACTCCTCTGTGCCCAGTGTCATGCTATGTGCTTCTCAAAATTTTTGAAGTTTCAGTTTGCTTTATTTTGAGCCATTGATCATGAATAAAATGGCTATATTGGATAGCCAGTGAAGAGAAGAGATTACTTGAAAATAATAGGGCCCTAAGAAGTTTGTGTCTTAAAATCTATAACTGTTTCAAATAAGAGTGATGCCTTTCTCCATGACTTTGGGCTAAGTATCTCCTTTATGCATCACAGTCTGCTTTATGTGAAGAACACATACTTCAGTAATTAAATATGGCAGTAGGGCTGTATAAATGGAACGTATTTTCACAGTTAATGGTAAGTTTACAGGAGTAATGATAATATGTTACTTTTTGAGTGATGTTCTGTATTTTATCTTTAAGTGTGCAGTTTCTGTATTTTACCTTTAAGTACTTAGGTACTTAGTCTTTCTCTGTGATGTACAAAAATCTTTTGGTATGGAGCGTCTGGTCACTGTCCGTATGTTTTGTAGCATTAAGTCACAGCCCAACACTGAAAGCCACTAGCTGGCAGTTACACATCTCATTATAAGTTTAGAGCTCTTCGCATGCCGGAGATGATTAGAATAACCACGTTTTTTTAATTTAGATCCAGAAGAATTAGGGATGTTGTCACATTAAACAGAGAGATGCCAGAATTTCAAGAATTACATGTGGGCGGTCAGATGCTTTGCTGAGTTTCCTACATAAGTCAGCCATAGGCTACAGAGTCTCATCTTTTTATGTTACAAACATTTTCTAAACTGGCCTCTTCTGAGAGTGGAAGAAGTTGGTGGGACATAGACACAGACATCACGAGGGCTGACTAGAACTTAGAGCCCCCTTGATCTTTAAAGCAGGAAATTTACCCCCATGCCACACAGTCTTTTTGGATGAAATGTGAGTGCACCGTTTAGAATCATCCTTCATCCTTTCATTCCTTATGTTTTACCTGTGTCCTTCCTACTTTTTTATGTTGGTTGATAGAATGTGCCAAACATATTTTTATTAATATTTTTAAATAAGGGACTTGAAACAAGGTAATAGGACCTCTAAAAAGCCAGGCCTTAAAACACTGCCCGTCACTTTGTTCTTGGGGTCCTCATCTATAAGACAATGTTGATGACGTTTCGTGGGTGACTCCTCTGTGCCCAGTGTCATGCTATGTGCTTCTCATATATGAAGTTCTTTCATTTTTTCAGCAGCACTGTGAGTTGTCCAGATTTGCTTTATTTTACAAAAAAGAAAAAAGCATAGAAACCGTGACTTAATTTGCACAGAAGTGGCCCAGCTTGTCACCCAGTGGAAGTGTCTGCCTTCAAACTGGGATATAATTCCAAGCTCCATGCCCTTTTTGTCAAACTACAGCACCTATTGGTAATCTTCATTAGAGATATGATTCTTCCTGACCCAGCGATGTGAGCAGCCTTGTTTCCATGGCTGGGCTTTATATTAAGATTATGGGATTAGAGAGGACACATATGGGGTCCTCAGAAAGCAAAACACGCTGGTCATTTGTCACTGCATACAGACGGGGAATGTCCACATTACTACCGGTGTAATAAGGCCCTATGTGCCTAATCCACAACAGATAATACTGACAGAAGATGGCAAATTATAGGCCGTGAGGCTGGAAGATAAATTCTTAGTAATTGCTCTGAGAAATTCTTACGGAGTTTTGACACTGAAAATTGTGTCACACTGTTTGATCTTGTTTAAAGCGTAAGAGAGCATAGCACTAAAAACTTCCCTTGAGAAGCAGCTGAGTTTTGACACTTTGCTGTTTAGAATTAGTAACAGCAGAAGGTACCAGGTTGGGAATGTTGAGATTTCTATGCCAGCAGAGTAGAGACCTGAGTTTGGGGATACCTTAAAAGGCGAGACCACAAGAGGGAGCTAGCGAGGTCATGGGGGGCTTGGCAGGACAGGCCAACTTCAGCAGGTCCAGCCATTCCTTTGAAGGGCAGCTTCCAAGGAGGCTACACAGGAAGAAAGATAGCATGACACAGCCCCTACGGATTCAGTGATGACTCAGTCACAGGTGCTGAGATCAGGTGGTAAAATAGTTGCTGCTACACTCAGCAGAGTTGTACTCTGACTTGGGAGCAATGGCAGAAGAATGTTTAGATGGAAGAGGGATGAGTCTGGCCCGTGGCTAGCCAAGCAATGGCTGAAAGTAAAAGCATTTTTATAAATCATGAAAAAAAGACAAATTCCAGCCAAATGTTCATCGAATGCATATTAATCATGCATTATATTCTGAAATGACTGCTTGGACTAGGCAAGAAATAGATGAATAAAGTCAGCCAAGATAAGAAAAATAGGCATTGTTGGCATTTATGTTAAATTGATGACTACTTGCCGTAGCTAAAAGAGCAGTCATTACGGTCAGAAGATTCCTGTCTTGTAAGATGTGGATTCCACATTGCCTAATAGTATACTTTTTTTAAAGAAGTCAGGTTACTATATGAAATTTCCTAATCTTTAAATGTGAAATTATTCAATAGAAATATATTACAGAGGTGAAAATGAAACACAACAGCCCACGACAATCATTGCAATAGAAAAACATTTACTGAGTGAATTTGGCTCATAGGCCACCAGTTTAAGACTTGTGATCAAATTTTTGAAATTATCTTTGGGAGATTGGGTAAGGGAAGATTCAATCTGAAAGCTGCCACGTGGCATTTCGTAAGAGGATATACAAACATCAAAGGGACTGAATCTGAGTATCGCTCAGAAAATAGAGCAAGGGAGAAAGAAAACCTATAAGAAAACACTAAGGTTAATACCTAGAGGAAGGCGAAGTCACTGCTTCCCTATATGCAGACATGTAAGACCAAATCAACCTTTAAGACTGAATCAGAAAGAGTAAATAAAAAGAATAGACACAAAAATACAGCAGTCTTTCAATTTATTATCAGACAAAGGCTAGGAATCTAGCGATAATAACAAAGCAAAACACAAAACAACGTCCAAATGTATCACACAGCAAACATAGGTATCAGCACAGTTTCACATTAAACTGGGCTTCCCTGGTAGCTCAGCTGGTAAAGAATCTGCCTGCAGTGTAGGAACCCCCCGTTCAATCCCTGGGTTGGGAAGATCCCCTGGAGAAGGGATTGGTTACACACTCTAGTATTCTTGCCTGGAGAATTCCATGGCTCGGTCCATGGGTTCAGCAAGAGTCAGAAATGTTTAGATGGAAGAGGGATGAGTCTGGCCCGTGGCTAGCCAAGCAATGGCTGAAAGTAAAAGCATTTTTATAAATCATGAAAAAGACAAATTCCAGCCAAATGTTCATCGAATGCATATTAATCATGCATTATATTCTGAAATGACTGCTTGGACTAGGCAAGAAATAGATGAATAAAGTCAGCCAAGATAAGAAAAATAGGCATTGTTGGCATTTATGTTAAATTGATGACTACTTGCCGTAGCTAAAAGAGCAGTCATTACGGTCAGAAGATTCCTGTCTTGTAAGATGTGGATTCCACATTGCCTAATAGTATACTTTTTCTAAAGAAGTCAGGTTACTATATGAAATTTCCTAATCTTTAAATGTGAAATTATTCAATAGAAATATATTACAGAGGTGAAAATGAAACACAACAGCCCACGACAATCATTGCAATAGAAAAACATTTACTGAGTGAATTTGGCTCATAGGCCACCAGTTTAAGACTTGTGATCAAATTTTTGAAATTATCTTTGGGAGATTGGGTAAGGGAAGATTCAATCTGAAAGCTGCCACGTGGCATTTCGTAAGAGGATATACAAACATCAAAGGGACTGAATCTGAGTATCGCTCAGAAAATAGAGCAAGGGAGAAAGAAAACCTATAAGAAAACACTAAGGTTAATACCTAGAGGAAGGCGAAGTCACTGCTTCCCTATATGCAGACATGTAAGACCAAATCAACCTTTAAGACTGAATCAGAAAGAGTAAATAAAAAGAATAGACACAAAAATACAGCAGTCTTTCAATTTATTATCAGACAAAGGCTAGGAATCTAGCGATAATAACAAAGCAAAACACAAAACAACGTCCAAATGTATCACACAGCAAACATAGGTATCAGCACAGTTTCACATTAAACTGGGCTTCCCTGGTAGCTCAGCTGGTAAAGAATCTGCCTGCAGTGTAGGAACCCCCCGTTCAATCCCTGGGTTGGGAAGATCCCCCGGAGAAGGGATTGGTTACACACTCTAGTATTCTTGCCTGGAGAATTCCATGGCTCGGTCCATGGGGTCAGCAAGAGTCAGACATGACTGAGCAACTTGACTGACTTCACGTGAAACTGCAGATTTCATAGGCATATTTGCTGCAGTAAAATTTGCTTAGTCTTAGCACTGGTTGTGATTTATGTTTGTTTAGGTAAATTCCTGAGTGCACTGTGCCTAAATTTCTTAACTGATAAAAAATAAATGGAAGGAATTTACTGCATGTATTTGCTTTGAGAAATAGATAAATTAAATGTAGTATTACATTTTAAAGCCGTATTAGGCATGATAAGTATTTAATGTCTACCGGTGATTTTATTGTTTGAAGAATATAGCAGGTGCCATATGAGAAATGTGAATATAGTTATTGACCTACTGTGTCAGTGACAAAAGAAGATTAGTCTTTTCTCTAGGAGGCTGAAATTAGCCTGACTGAAGATACTCATTGCATACCAAATTAGACGGTACATTGTATTTCTGTCAGTGAATGTTTTCCTTGGTTGTTGTCGGAGTAAAACAAATTGGATGTAGGTTCAAGGTGTATCATTCAGGCACCTTCCTTCAAAAGTAATTAGAGTCTTGCTCACTTGAAACCAGATAATTACATTTAATGTAATCTTAAAAGAGGCCCCAAGGATTGCTTTCCACTGGTGAATTCATGAGAAATGGAACAAATTGACTTTGCTGACCACTGAAGTTAAGGAGAACAAGGAACAGAAAAGAATGATGTATTTAAAATTTAGTCTCATAAGAATGATAAAGACAAACTTTATTTTTATCCATTTATTCTTTTTTAAGTTAAAAGTCTTTATTGAATTTGTTACAACATTGTTTCTGTTTCATGTTTTGGTTTGCCCATGAGGCCTTTGTTAGTCCGACACAAAAATACAGCAGTCTTTCAATTTATTATCAGACAAAGGCTAGGAATCTAGCGATAATAACAAAGCAAAACACAAAACAACGTCCAAATGTATCACACAGCAAACATAGGTATCAGCACAGTTTCACATTAAACTGGGCTTCCCTGGTAGCTCAGCTGGTAAAGAATCTGCCTGCAGTGTAGGAACCCCCCGTTCAATCCCTGGGTTGGGAAGATCCCCTGGAGAAGGGATTGGTTACACACTCTAGTATTCTTGCCTGGAGAATTCCATGGCTCGGTCCATGGGGTCAGCAAGAGTCAGACATGACTGAGCAACTTGACTGACTTCACGTGAAACTGCAGATTTCATAGGCATATTTGCTGCAGTAAAATTTGCTTAGTCTTAGCACTGGTTGTGATTTATGTTTGTTTAGGTAAATTCCTGAGTGCACTGTGCCTAAATTTCTTAACTGATAAAAAATAAATGGAAGGAATTTACTGCATGTATTTGCTTTGAGAAATAGATAAATTAAATGTAGTATTACATTTTAAAGCCGTATTAGGCATGATAAGTATTTAATGTCTACCGGTGATTTTATTGTTTGAAGAATATAGCAGGTGCCATATGAGAAATGTGAATATAGTTATTGACCTACTGTGTCAGTGACAAAAGAAGATTAGTCTTTTCTCTAGGAGGCTGAAATTAGCCTGACTGAAGATACTCATTGCATACCAAATTAGACGGTACATTGTATTTCTGTCAGTGAATGTTTTCCTTGGTTGTTGTCGGAGTAAAACAAATTGGATGTAGGTTCAAGGTGTATCATTCAGGCACCTTCCTTCAAAAGTAATTAGAGTCTTGCTCACTTGAAACCAGATAATTACATTTAATGTAATCTTAAAAGAGGCCCCAAGGATTGCTTTCCACTGGTGAATTCATGAGAAATGGAACAAATTGACTTTGCTGACCACTGAAGTTAAGGAGAACAAGGAACAGAAAAGAATGATGTATTTAAAATTTAGTCTCATAAGAATGATAAAGACAAACTTTATTTTTATCCATTTATTCTTTTTTAAGTTAAAAGTCTTTATTGAATTTGTTACAACATTGTTTCTGTTTCATGTTTTGGTTTTTTGCCCATGAGGCCTGTTGGATCTTAGCTCTCTGATCAGGGATTGAACCCATGCCCTGCGCTGGAAGGTGAAGTCTTAACCACTGGACCACCAGGAAAGTTCCTTATCCATTTATTCTTACACAGCCCCCAAGGGACTTATGTCCAGCAAAAGTGGTACATGACACCTGCTAACATGTTCCATTAAGACCTATTCAAAGATGAATGTTTGTCTCTGACTCCAGTGACTCATTCAGTGACCAGCCCAGCCTGTTCTACACTAGAATTCTAACCAAATGAGAGTCAGACAGGATTCATCTCCTTGGCTCCAGTTTACTCAGAGGAAGAAAAAAAGGCCTATGTCTCGGTATCACATTGTGCTCAATTTATCGTCATAAATAAGACATCACTTCCAACTCAGAATGCATTTGGAGACTCAGTAATGTCTGCCCCAGACCAGACCAGCGGTAATAGGGAAATAAATCAGTCTAGAGTCTAGGTTAGTTGAAACACAAAGATTTTAGGAGTAACATCATAAACCTAGAACAGAAGAGGTATTGAAGGAGGGCTTGTAAATTTATAAATAGATACGTGTGTGTGCATAGTTGCTGCAGTTGTGTCCAATCCTTCGTCACTCTATGGACAGTAGCCCACTAGGCTCCTCAGTCTGTGGGATTTCCTAGGCAAGAATATTGGAGTTAGGTGGCCATGCTTTCCTCTAGGTGATCTTCCCGACCCAGAGATCAAACTTGCATCTCTTGCATTGGCAGGCGGGTTCTTTACCATTAGCGACAGACACTTGGTAGTTCAGAAGTGAGCAGTCCTCCCTACCGGAAGTATTTCTAAAAACTAAATCTAAATGAAGCTTGGAATGTGCTTTATACTACAAACATAAAAAACCTGTATTTAATTTTTTTTAAAGATTTCTCGGTTGTTTAGTTTAAGAAAATCTTGCTAAGTCACTCCAGTAGTGTCTGGCTAAGTCATATTCCACGATATGTTTTAGTCGGTACCCTTGTTGTTGTTCAGTCACTAAGTTGTGTCGACTCTTTGCAGTCCATGGACTGTAGCACACTAGGCTTCTTTGCTCTTCACAATATCCTGGAGCTTGCTCAAATTCATGTTCAAGGCTTCCCAGATGGCTCACTTGCAAGTTCAGGAGATATGAGACACAGGTTTTCAATCCCTTGGGTCAGGAAGATCCCCTGGAAAAGTAAGTGGCAACCCACTGCTGTATTCTTGCTTGGAGAATCCCATGGACAGAGGAACCTGGTGGGCTACTGTCCATAGCATCTCAAAGAGTCGGACACAACTGAGGTAACTTTAGCATGCACTTACTGGAAGTAATAAAATTTTAAAAATTGCTAATCTGGGATTATATGTATCTGAAAACAACAAAACTCTAAAAGCAAAAAAGCACAATAAAAAAATTTAAAAAAATAAATTTCACTCTATTTCTAAAATGAGTTCAGAAATTTACATACAACTTATTTTAAGCTCAAGCTTCTTTGGTTTAAAAATATTTATTTTAATTTCATTTTAATTAACATTTAAAGATGTTCATCTTTAAAGATACTTAGATTAGGGCTTCCCCTGGTGGTCCAGTGGGTAAGGACACCGCCTTGCAGTGCAAGGGGCACCGGTTCGATCCCTGGCCTGGGAAGATCCCACGTGCCGCGGAGTGGCTGGACTGATGTGTGCAATTACCGAACCGGAGCTCTGGCGCGCATGCGCCCAGAGCCGGCGCTCTGCAACAACAGATGCCACCGCGATGGGAGGTCCACAGAAGCCAAGGAACAAAGACAGATGAAAATAGAGAAATGAAAGATAGAAGTGGCCAGCCCGCTCCCCTCCCTCCCCAACCCGACCCCCGCCCAAAATAAATAAATAAAATAAATCTAAAAAAAAAAAAAAAAAAAAAAAAAGATACTTAGATTATACCATGGCTCATATTTCCTTTTTTTTAGGTAGGTATTTGAGACACATTTCTGTGGATTGGAATAACCCTTTAAATTTGAGCACATAGACTGACTTCATGCTCTCAAAACTTGGTATAGCATGTGACCTTGCATACCTGGATACTTTCAAGCAGGCACTATGACACCATATGGAGAATATCATGATGCTCTGTGATGGATACAGTACAAGGCCAGAAGGTTTATGAGAGTGTGGACTTGCTCTGTCTTGTTCTATGTTGTTTTTTTTTTGTTTTTTTGTTTTTTTTGGTAAACATTTATTTTATTTATTTATCTTTTGGGGGGTGAGGTGGGGAGGGAGGGGGATGGGCGGGTCACTTCTATTGGTCTTTCATTTGTCCATTTTCATCCGTCTTTGTTCTTTGGCTCTTGTGGGCCTCCCATCGCGGCGGCCTCTGTTGTCGCAGAGCACCGGCTCTGGGCGCATGCGCTCCAGAGCTCTGGCTCCGTAATTGGACACATCCATCCAGCCTCTCCGTTGCACGTGGGATCTTCCCAGGCCAGGGATCGAACTGGTGCCCCTTTCACTGCAAGGCTGTGTCCTTACCCACTGGACCACCAAGGGAAGCCCTTGTTCTATGTTGTTAATCTCTTTTATGGAGGTTATGGCTTACTTCAGAGTGAAATACATGTTGAATAAATAAATCTGTGTTTCCCTATTTTTTTTCCTTCAAAAATATCTCAGATATGGGGTGATAGCAGTAAACACTGAAATCTAGTGTAGAGGCCTCGCATCGAGATCAGTGAACAATGATCTCTTTTACTCACTGTAGTCAACAGTATTTAAGAATGCGAAGTAA
Organism: Tragulus kanchil; assembly: GCA_022376925.1. Taxonomy (NCBI): domain Eukaryota; kingdom Metazoa; phylum Chordata; class Mammalia; order Artiodactyla; family Tragulidae; genus Tragulus; species Tragulus kanchil. The sequence goes on along the minus strand of JAIOJX010000028.1, from coordinate 34,286,815 downwards.
AATAAAAAAGCAATAAAAAAAACTTGATTGTAGAAAAAAGAATGGGGAGAACATTGTCCACTGACCATGGCTCTGTCAGTATTTTTATGTGACTGAGATGTCTTTAGACTTCACATGCTCTAAAGGTTATTAACATATTGCAATGGTATGTGCCCCACTTCTTGATAACTTTGGCCTCTTCATCCTTTGTAACATTTTTGCCTAGGCTACTGAAATATATGCGTTTTTAGTGTGTTTTGAAGGTGACGATAGTTTGAAAACTATGGAAAATAGATACTTATATTTGGGAGAGAAAGATAATCCCAAGTTTAGCTGTATTTGATAGGTCTGTATTTCTCACCAGTAACATCTTCCAATTGTTTCTAATTTCTGCCTGGCTTGAAATTCCTTAATGTAATTATTTGGTTAGACAGTGGTGGTGCTCTTGCCCTCAGACATATTTACCAATCACCATCACTTTTACTTTCTTAGTGAAATATTAGATGCCACGAGTGATAAAAAAAGGTTCATGATGTTTTTATGAAGATCACAATTTTTTTTTCTTCATAGTAAAAGTATAAATATCTACTGTTCAGTCACCGGGCCAACTCTGCCACCTCATAAATGGCAGCATGCCAGGCTTCCCTGTCTTTCACTGTCTCCTGGAGTTTGCACAAACTCACGTCCATTGCGTCAATGATGCTATCCAACCTTTTCACCCTCTGTCATTCCCTTCTGCTCCTGCCTTCAATCTTTCCCCATATAAGGGTCATTTGCAGTGTGGTGACTTTTCACATCATGTGGCCAAATTCTTCAGCATCAGTGTTTCTGGTAAATATTCAGGGTTGATTTCCTTTACGATTGACTGGTTTGATCTCCTTGCTTGTCCAAGGGACTCTCAAGAGTCTTTTCCAGCTCCACAGTTTGAAAGCATCAATTCTTTAGTGTTCAGCCTTCTTTATGGTCCAACTCTCACATCCATACACGACTCTTGGAAAAACCACCGTAGCTTTGACTATACAGACCTTTGTTGGCAACGTGCTATCTTTGCTTTTTAATATGCTGTCCAGGTGTGTCATAGCTTTACTTCCAAGGAATGAGCGTATTTACTTGGTTGAAAATGTGTAGAAATTATAAGAACTCATATTCATAGTCTGAAACTTCAGAGGAAGATTATATGGTTGGGTCTAAATCTTGACTTTTTCTAAAGATATCTTTAGTCAGCAAAACTAGATCATTATAGTATGTGAAGTCTTCTTGGGCTATTATTTGTGGGTTCAGTTGAGAGTGATATGACTGAGAAAAGTACCTTCCATCCACCAAAAAGTCAATCACCTTTAACTTGTATGTTTTAAACAAATACAAACCCCGCTTAGAAAACTATGGAAAATAGATACTTATATTTGGGAGAGAAAGATAATCCCAAGTTTAGCTGTATTTGATAGGTCTGTATTTCTCACCAGTAACATCTTCCAATTGTTTCTAATTTCTGCCTGGCTTGAAATTCCTTAATGTAATTATTTGGTTAGACAGTGGTGGTGCTCTTGCCCTCAGACATATTTACCAATCACCATCACTTTTACTTTCTTAGTGAAATATTAGATGCCACGAGTGATAAAAAAAGGTTCATGATGTTTTTATGAAGATCACAATTTTTTTTTCTTCATAGTAAAAGTATAAATATCTACTGTTCAGTCACGCGGTCCAACTCTGCCACCTCATAAATGGCAGCATGCCAGGCTTCCCTGTCTTTCACTGTCTCCTGGAGTTTGCACAAACTCACGTCCATTGCGTCAATGATGCTATCCAACCTTTTCACCCTCTGTCATTCCCTTCTGCTCCTGCCTTCAATCTTTCCCCATATAAGGGTCATTTGCAGTGTGGTGACTTTTCACATCATGTGGCCAAATTCTTCAGCATCAGTGTTTCTGGTAAATATTCAGGGTTGATTTCCTTTACGATTGACTGGTTTGATCTCCTTGCTTGTCCAAGGGACTCTCAAGAGTCTTTTCCAGCTCCACAGTTTGAAAGCATCAATTCTTTAGTGTTCAGCCTTCTTTATGGTCCAACTCTCACATCCATACACGACTCTTGGAAAAACCACCGTAGCTTTGACTATACAGACCTTTGTTGGCAACGTGCTATCTTTGCTTTTTAATATGCTGTCCAGGTGTGTCATAGCTTTACTTCCAAGGAATGAGCGTATTTACTTGGTTGAAAATGTGTAGAAATTATAAGAACTCATATTCATAGTCTGAAACTTCAGAGGAAGATTATATGGTTGGGTCTAAATCTTGACTTTTTCTAAAGATATCTTTAGTCAGCAAAACTAGATCATTATAGTATGTGAAGTCTTCTTGGGCTATTATTTGTGGGTTCAGTTGAGAGTGATATGACTGAGAAAAGTACCTTCCATCCACCAAAAAGTCAATCACCTTTAACTTGTATGTATAACAATACCCCCTAAACGAGCTTCAAATATACGAAACAGTTTAGATGCAGAATCTGCTTTTACATGAAAACAGAGCATAGGTACTATAGCTGGCTCCCCTAATCACTACTTCCATGGAATAATGGGAAGATCAGGGGCTTTTGAATGAGATGAATCTGGACTTGAGTCATGTTTTGTGAATTAGGGCAGATTTCTTAAGCATACTAAACTCCCATTTCTGGACTATAAAATGGCTTAACAGCTTCATCACAGAGTGTTTTGAAGATTAAATAGTGTGTCTATGAAAGTGCTCAGTAATTAGATTCTTGGTAAGTATGATGTCTGGACTCCTGTGGCTCCCATAATTGTTTCCACAGAGTATAACCAAACTCCTTTTTTCCTGTATCTGCATTGTCTGTCTACTGAGTTAAATTAGCATCAAGGAAGTCGTGAACAGGTATGCAAAGGATGTTCAGTATCATCCATCAGGGATATGTAAACGAAAACCACAATGAGACATCACCTCATACCTGTTAGAGTGGCTGTCATGGAAAAGACTAGATAACAACTGTCGTCTAGGACGTGGAGAAAAGAGAATCCTTTTGGGAATGTAAAATGGCTAAGCCACTGTGGAAACCAGTAGAGAGGTTCATCAAAAAATTATAAATGAAAAAAAAAATTATAAATGGAATGATCTGGCAGTTCTACTTCCGGGTATAAGTCCAAAGGAAACTAAATGGTATATTGAGATATCTGCACTCTGATGTCCTTCAGTTCATTTGCTCAGTCATGTGTGATTCTTTGCACCCCCATGAGCTGCAGCACGCCAGGCCTCTCTGTCCGTAACCATCTTCCTGAGTTTGCTCAAACTCGTGTCCGTTGAACCACTGATGTCATCCGCCCATCTCATCCTCTGTCAGACCTTCTCCTTTTGCCTTCTATTTTCCCCAGCACCACGGTCTTTTCTAATGAGTTGTCTCTTCTCGTCAGGTAGCCAAAGTATTGGAGCTCCAGCATCAGTCTTTCCAGTGAATGTTCACGGTTGATTTCCTTTAGGATTGACTAGTGTGATCTCCCTGCAGTCCTTGCATGGACTGTTTATGGTAGCAAGAGTGGAAATAAGCTAAGTGTTTATCAATGGATGAATTACCAATCAGGGTCCCTGGCCTCCTTAATTGTATAGGTATTGATAAGAGGACAGACAAGAAATTCAGGCAAAGGTTTATTGGGATTCCTGCTGTGGCACAAAGGAGAGGAAACAAGTAACAAGTGCTCTGCTCACTCCCTGAGGGGATGTGGGTAGGGATGGGTCCAAGAATCTGGCCAGAGGCCTGGCTCAGGTGGTTTGCCCCCTTCCCCCCACCGCCCCATGGTTGTGCTCTGAGCATGGTGAAATTCGTGTGGCACCCTGCTTTTGTTCCTGACCCCTCAGAAGTGGCAGTTGGGTTTTTTTTTTTTTTTAAACATTTATTCTATTTATTTATCTTTTGGGGGGTGAGGTGAGGAGGGAGGGGGACGGGCGGGCCACGTCTATTGGTCTTTCATTTCTCTATTTTCATCCGTCTTTGTTCTTTGGCTCCTGCGGGCCTCCCATCGTGGTGGCGTCTGTCGTTGCAGAGCACCGGCTCTGAGCGCATGCGCTCAGAGCTCCGGCTTGGTGATTGGACACATCAGTCCAGCCGCTCCACGGCACGTGGGATCTCCCCAGGCCAGGGCTCGCACCGGTGCCCCTTGCACTGCAAGGTGGTGTCCTTATCCACTGGATCACCAGGGGAAGCCCGGCAGTTGGGTTTTTAGTCTTTTTGTATCTTGCTGTTTATAATTTGTATCCACTGCACAGGCATTTAGTTATTTTTAGTCCCTTATAGTTTCTTTGAATTTTGTTGCTCAGGAAGACATTTGTTTGGGTTCAAGCACTGCAGCTAAGTGCCCCAGGCCCAGCCTGTCTCAAATGGATACAGAAAACATGAAATTATCTGTCTATCTATCTATATATTATGTGTATATAATAGTTACATAGTGAAATTGAAACTAGAGCAAGACCTGATGGTCCTTGCCCACTGTGTCTTCAACCTGCCTGTTATAAAGAATAAATTTGATCAGAGAAGTGAGAAAATGCAGAAACAAGGGAAAACAGTCAAAGGAGACCAAATAATAATAGTTTCGTCTTTAGGCAAAGTCCAGGGACCTTTTGTTCCTGCTACAGGGCTACTGATCATATTCTGAGCCATTGTTTTATGAGCTGTCTTATAGATGCTGAAACCTCCACAAGTGGAAGAACTATATGATGGCCAGAAAGAAGAACAAACCAAAGGCTAACTGTACTTAAAACAAGCAAGAAGACGTTGATCAGATCACTAATGACCAGTTTCAAGACAGCTGTCAGAGCTGACTGTGCTGTTTCTGGAGGTTGCCCCCTCCCTCCATCTGTAAAAACTCTTAGGCTCTTGTGTACTGATTGTCGGGGCCAGGGAGGAGGGGAGTCAGCCTGTGGATGAAAATCTCAACACCCCACCCGGCCCCCTGTTGCTGGCTTCCGAAATAAAGCAAGCTTTCCTCTCCACCATTTTAATGGTGACTATAGTTAACAATAGTGTATTATACATTTGAAAGTTGCTCAGAGAATAGAACTTAAATGTTCTTACCACAGAAACAAATGGTAACTATGTGAAGTGATGGATGTATGAAGTAACTTCATGCACATATATACGTGTATGAAATAACCATATTGTATACTGTAACCTTATACAATGTTATGTGTCAAAAAGTTCTATCTCAAGAAAGTTGGAAAACATATAATAGAGGATAACTAACTCTTCTCTTTAATACCGGTTTTCAGTCAGTTACAACAGCATGGTAGGAAAACATAACTTAATAGCTCGAGAAATAGGTTCTCTTATCTGCTGATACTGTTTCATCTGTATCTATCTATCACCTATCTCAGATTTTTTATACCATGTTATAAATATGTATACTTCAGAATTTCTGTGTTTATTGTGAAATTTGCCATTTTATTCTTTAAATACTTAAACAAAATCACAGAAGTGATAATATAAATAGTAGAGGCTCATGATTATAGGTTATTACATAAATGAATACTTTAGTTTCCGTTTACAGTGATTAATTCATTCAAATAAATTCTGGATGAAAACATCTACTTCTTCTGAAAACACAATTAGAATCAAACTTCAAATTCTAAGCTGGTAACATTGTTATTAATAAAACAATAAAGCCAAGAGCTGTTATTTAACCAGGAAAGCAATGACTTATCCCAGAAAGACTTATTTGCTGGGTTTAAACATCTCTTTTCATCAGCAGCAACTTGCACTTAAATAAAGTGGAAGTAATTAAATAAATTACTCAGATATTGAGACCTTCAATTTCCATTTATAGAAAATAGCCATAAAGACAGTTTAAAACAAAGAAGTAACACCAGTATAACATTTTATGGTAAGGATTTCAAAGCAGTTTTAACAAAATTCTATCACAGATGAAGTTCAAAGTGATAAACTCACATTCCTAGTGACACAGATTTCCAGAAAGGGGGATAAATCCAAATCTGTATACAAAATTATGGAATGATAATATGCTAAAGAACTCCTCTAACCCAAAGAAATGCAGCATTCTAGATGGCTAAATTCACACATGGTGAGGAGCAGAGGTTGACGACATGGTTCATAAAACAGTTAACCAACACTCTCTTTCACTCCACCCCCACCCTTCACCCCTCAGAAAAGCAGTGATTTGGATTTACTAGTCATGGAATTTCTTTTTTAAGGAAGAGGGTTTTTTCTTCTTTATTTATACTGCAATTTTTTAAAAACCCTGTTTTTAGTTCTTTTAAGGGACCTCCATACTGTTCTCCATAGTTGCTGTATTAATTTACATCTCCACCAACAGTACAAAAGGTTTCGCTTTTCTCCACACCCTCTCCAGCATTTATTGGTTGTAGATTTTGTGATGATGGCCATTCTGACTGATGTGAGGTAGACACAACATTATCAAGCAACTATATTCCAATAAAAATTTTATAAATTTTCTGGAAGGGTGAATATGTGAACAGGAATGTTTTATTAAACATATAGGATATTTCCAGTGAAATGGAAATAATTGTTTTGATAGAATTTAGAAGTTAAGGAAAGGGTGAATTATTTGAACAGGAAAATGTTTTTATTATAGGTTTTTTGAATACTTTAGTTTCCGTTTACAGTGATTAATTCATTCAAATAAATTCTGGATGAAAACATCTACTTCTTCTGAAAACACAATTAGAATCAAACTTCAAATTCTAAGCTGGTAACATTGTTATTAATAAAACAATAAAGCCAAGAGCTGTTATTTAACCAGGAAAGCAATGACTTATCCCAGAAAGACTTATTTGCTGGGTTTAAACATCTCTTTTCATCAGCAGCAACTTGCACTTAAATAAAGTGGAAGTAATTAAATAAATTACTCAGATATTGAGACCTTCAATTTCCATTTATAGAAAATAGCCATAAAGACAGTTTAAAACAAAGAAGTAACACCAGTATAACATTTTATGGTAAGGATTTCAAAGCAGTTTTAACAAAATTCTATCACAGATGAAGTTCAAAGTGATAAACTCACATTCCTAGTGACACAGATTTCCAGAAAGGGGGATAAATCCAAATCTGTATACAAAATTATGGAATGATAATATGCTAAAGAACTCCTCTAACCCAAAGAAATGCAGCATTCTAGATGGCTAAATTCACACATGGTGAGGAGCAGAGGTTGACGACATGGTTCATAAAACAGTTAACCAACACTCTCTTTCACTCCACCCCCACCCTTCACCCCTCAGAAAAGCAGTGATTTGGATTTACTAGTCATGGAATTTCTTTTTTAAGGAAGAGGGTTTTTTCTTCTTTATTTATACTGCAATTTTTTAAAAACCCTGTTTTTAGTTCTTTTAAGGGACCTCCATACTGTTCTCCATAGTTGCTGTATTAATTTACATCTCCACCAACAGTACAAAAGGTTTCGCTTTTCTCCACACCCTCTCCAGCATTTATTGGTTGTAGATTTTGTGATGATGGCCATTCTGACTGATGTGAGGTAGACACAACATTATCAAGCAACTATATTCCAATAAAAATTTTATAAATTTTCTGGAAGGGTGAATATGTGAACAGGAATGTTTTATTAAACATATAGGATATTTCCAGTGAAATGGAAATAATTGTTTTGATAGAATTTAGAAGTTAAGGATATTTTTTATTAGAGTACATTTGATTTATAATGCTAGTTTCTTAGTGTTGATTTCAGGTATACAGCAAAGTGATTCAGTTATACATTTTTTCAGATACTTTTCCATTTTAAGTTAGTACAAGATACTTAATTCCCTGTACTATATAGTAAGTTCTTGTATCTGTTTTATATGTAGTGGTGTGTATCTGTTAAATCCCATACTTAGAAGCTAAACATTTAAAATATGTCCATACATTTCTAAGTTAGAAAGAAAGTCACCTGGCTTCTCGGATAACATAACTTCTTGTTCTCATTATCTTTTCTGTCTTCTTTGTAGACTACCCAGGGTTCACATCTATATTCCCAGGTGTATCCATTTCCCTTGACTACTTGGGCATCCCATCCTGTGGATTAACTATCACTGTAGCCATATGTATGTGTTGTCTACATACATGTATCTATGTATGTGTTGTCATTTAGTTCCTAAGTCCTGTCTGACTCTTGGCGACCATGGGATCTCCCAGGCAAGAATCCTGGAATGGGATGCCAGTTCCTTCTCCAAGGGATCTTCCTGACCCACAGATCTAACCCATGTCTCCTACATGGACAATCAGATTCTTTACCCCTGAGCCACTAGGAAAGTGTCCCACATACATGTATAGACAGGTTTAAAAAAAAAGAAAGAAACACCAGAATCTGGAGTCTCTCTAAGTGCTGTTCACAATGTTGGATATAATTCTTTGTTACTGGATATACAAAGAAACATTAAATGTTTCTCGAAACAAAAGGCAGTCAGTGTACACCTCTGTGTTATACTAGAAACCACAGAAATAAACACATTAAATGGGTACATTATATGTGATGTGAATTATATCTCAATCTGGCTGTTACAGCAACAGGCAATCAATGCAGTTCAACTCTTGAGATGATCCCTATGGAATTAGCAGACAGGCCTTAAAAGCAATTGTAGTTACGAGACTCTGCTATGTAAAGAAAACTGTACCTGCAATGAATAAACACGAAGTCTTTACAGAAAAACTGTAATGCTAATTTAAGTAACAAATGGGAAAATATCTATTAGCGATAGATGCAGATTTAGATGTAAAATATATATATATATATCTGTATCTATACATCTACCTGTGTTATCATTTTTAGCCAGGATTTTCGACTTGAGATTTACTGTAATAGATACAAGCATCATTGGCCTTCCACAGTGGTGCTAGTGGTAAAGAGCCCGCCTGCCAATGCAGGACATTCAGGAGACACAGGTTTGATCCCTGGGGCAGGGAAGATCCCCTGGAGGAGGGCATGACCATCTGCTCCAGTATTATTGCCTGGAGAATTCCATGGACAGAGGAAACCTGGCAGGCTACAGTCCAGGGGTCATAAAGAGTTGGACACGACTTAGCATGCATGACCCTCAGGGGTCATCTCTGCATCTTTATGCACCTGAACTCAACATATTTAAAATGAAGCTCAGCATCTGCTGTAAAACGCCACCTCCTACCATACCTCCACAGAGGCCAGTGACAACAGATTGCACCCAGCCAGCCAAACTGGGAACATGAGATTTACCTTTGCTCTCACATTACTCTTCTCCACGCATATCTAAACACCACTCGGTGCACAGATATTACTTTCTTAGGTTTCCTTTCCAGTTTTCTTTCTTCCCTATCACTGCTAGGTCCAGCATGGATAATTGGGGGGAAAAATCTCTTGTTCTCCACCATTTTTGGTTTTCCTATCTTTAAATCCACTCTTCAAATAAATCATAGTTATAAATTCAGATCTAACCATATCACACCTCTGATTCAGTTCTCTTCAGTGACTCTGGTTTTTCTTGGGAATTAATTCCAGTCTCCCTTGCATTCTCGCACAACCTTACTCAATGCGAGGCAAAGTGGAACTATGTTATACTTTCGTTCCAAGGAGGGTTGATTTGATATACCAGTTATATTTGTGGTATTCTATGCTTGATATGGTCTTTGTGCTTTATACTCATCTTGAAAAAATATTCTCTCTTTAATGTAGAATACCCTTTATCTTCCTCCTGCCTCCCGGGGATAATTATTCTTCATTCTTTCAAACAGAACTAGTGACCTTACTTAGCAGTTCCTGACCCTTCCAATCTTAGTTTGTATTCTACATTTTGCTCACGTCCTACCCTTTGATTGGCACATGGCATCATACTTAAAATATTAGATTTTGGTGCTGTGTTTTGGTCTGACGATCTCATGAGCTCCTTAAATCCAGAGAATATGGCTTGATCATCTTTTTATTTTCAAAACTGCGAATTGAGTCTGAAACGGTAGGTGATCAATAAGTGAAATGGATGAAATAATGGTGCAGAAAAGGAGAGACAAATGGAATTGTCAACAACAATAAGAGAGAAGTGCTCGGGATTATTTTCAAGAGGGTACGAGAAACTCCGTCTTGCAAAGTCGTATTGAAATACTGAAATGGCAATAGATTTTTGCTTTTTAGGGCTTCTTGAGGACCTAAAGAGTATCAGCTGATATTGAAATAGCACAAAAAGTTAGTATAATTATCATTGGAATGCTTTGAATTGCAACCTCTGTCGTATATAAATTGTTTTTTTTTTTTAATTTTGGCCTCTTTTATTGGTTTTTAATTTATTTTCATCCATCTTTATTCTTTGACATGTATAGGCCTCCCATTGTAGTGCTCTCTTTGGTGGCAGAGCACCGGTTCTGGGCGCATGCGCTCCAGAGCACTGGCTCCTAATTGGACACACTCACCCAGCCGCTCTGCGGCACATGGGATCTTCCCTGGCCAGAGACTGAACTGGTGCCCCCCTGCACTTCGAGGCAGACTCTTTACCCACTGGACCACCAGGGAAGCCCTATAAATTGTTGATTTATATACAGCAGTCTGGACGGAGCAGTCGGGGTCTTATACAGAATCAAGGTATGGTCCCTTCACTTCTGAACAATTTGATAACCTTTGGGAAATAATCATTTTTTGAGAACATCTGCTTTATGACTGAGATACAGAGAATACAACTGATTCTCTCAGTTGCTCAATAGTAAGCCTAAAACAAAAATCTCATTACCAGTCAGGCTCCTTTTTATCTCCCAGTGCTTCGTACAGAAGAAAATAGAAGTGAACTAACTGTTGTATTGATTCAGTGCATAAATGGAAGATGGAATGGCTAGCCAAGAATGAAACTAAAGTGTGACCTTACTTAGCAGTTCCTGACCCTTCCAATCTTAGTTTGTATTCTACATTTTGCTCACGTCCTACCCTTTGATTGGCACATGGCATCATACTTAAAATATTAGATTTTGGTGCTGTGTTTTGGTCTGACGATCTCATGAGCTCCTTAAATCCAGAGAATATGGCTTGATCATCTTTTTATTTTCAAAACTGCGAATTGAGTCTGAAACGGTAGGTGATCAATAAGTGAAATGGATGAAATAATGGTGCAGAAAAGGAGAGACAAATGGAATTGTCAACAACAATAAGAGAGAAGTGCTCGGGATTATTTTCAAGAGGGTACGAGAAACTCCGTCTTGCAAAGTCGTATTGAAATACTGAAATGGCAATAGATTTTTGCTTTTTAGGGCTTCTTGAGGACCTAAAGAGTATCAGCTGATATTGAAATAGCACAAAAAGTTAGTATAATTATCATTGGAATGCTTTGAATTGCAACCTCTGTCGTATATAAATTGTTTTTTTTTTTAATTTTGGCCTCTTTTATTGGTTTTTAATTTATTTTCATCCATCTTTATTCTTTGACATGTATAGGCCTCCCATTGTAGTGCTCTCTTTGGTGGCAGAGCACCGGTTCTGGGCGCATGCGCTCCAGAGCACTGGCTCCTAATTGGACACACTCACCCAGCCGCTCTGCGGCACATGGGATCTTCCCTGGCCAGAGACTGAACTGGTGCCCCCCTGCACTTCGAGGCAGACTCTTTACCCACTGGACCACCAGGGAAGCCCTATAAATTGTTGATTTATATACAGCAGTCTGGACGGAGCAGTCGGGGTCTTATACAGAATCAAGGTATGGTCCCTTCACTTCTGAACAATTTGATAACCTTTGGGAAATAATCATTTTTTGAGAACATCTGCTTTATGACTGAGATACAGAGAATACAACTGATTCTCTCAGTTGCTCAATAGTAAGCCTAAAACAAAAATCTCATTACCAGTCAGGCTCCTTTTTATCTCCCAGTGCTTCGTACAGAAGAAAATAGAAGTGAACTAACTGTTGTATTGATTCAGTGCATAAATGGAAGATGGAATGGCTACAGAAAACTAAAGTGTGAGAATAATTTAAGTTCCTCTTATAAGAAAGGTGATATTTTGACAGTGACTTGAAGTGTTTCTCTTAAGAAAAGTTTACAGAGAACTACTACATTTTGGTTAATATTTAAAAAAAAAAACCCTTAAAATGATATATAAATCAAATTAGGTTCATTTTGTTCTATTCTTTTGAAAATATATCCCAGATTAGAAAATGGTGATTCAGTAATATTAGGCTGTATCTATCTAAGCTTGTGTATGCACACATGCCTGTGTGTGTGTGCTCAGTTGTTTCTGACTCTTTGTGACCCTGTGGACAGTAGTCTGACAGGATCCATTGTCCATGGGATTTCCCAGGCATGAATACTGGAGTGGGTTACCATTTTGTCCTCCAGGGGGTCTTTCTGACCCAGGGATTGAGCTCACATCTCCTGTATTGGCAGGCAGGTTCTCTGCCACCTGAGAAGCTCATGCACACATACTATTTATTTATCAATAATTATCCCTTTACTTTTTAATTTTCTCATGCTATCTTTTATTTGACTATTTATTTTGAACTTTTAAAAGGCTAAAGTTTCAATAACTTCTTTCAGTGGAAGTCTTGAGATTATCATCCTGTTTATTCTAATAAAGACAAAGGAAGCAAAGAATTTGAGAAGACTGATGATAATAGCTATTATCTAGACACAAGAAGGGAAAAGGAATAGCAAGATGTCTTACAAAATTAATAAAACTAAATTAGTATTTCTTGCTATTAAAGACATTTTGTTTAAAATAAAATTACATGGCTCACCGAGCATAAAAATGCCACCAAAGTGGAGAGAAAAAATGTAAGACTCATTCATTAGATTGGATTTGGGTCTTAAGCATTCAGCTCCAAAGCTGTAGTCTCTGTGCCTCAGTTTTACGGTGACATTTTTAGGGTGCCGGCCTTGCTGGTTGTGTCTTCATCTTTTCTCTAGTGTATAGCAACAGGAGTCAGCAGCCATGAGCTTGCCAGAGGGCCCCTAATAAATACTTGGATTTACTGAAGGAAGATAGCTATACATACACATTTGTACAGATTTGTATAACACCCATTGTAAAACAAGGCAGAATAAGGCACTCATTGAACCTACCGAATTTCTTTCTTTTGATTTTTTTTGAAATAGAAATATTCTTATCTGGGTAAACAGTAAATATGGTTTCTAATCAATAGCAGCGGTATGGAAGCTTTTATCTTTGGAACTACTGTAAAGATGAAATACTCATATATACAACCACTGTCTCTTTGTCAAGAAATTAGCTATAAATTAACTTACTGAAGAAAAGCACATGTGTTGCATGTATACACATACAGACACACATGTACTTGCGTATTTAATCTAGTCATTTGGAATCTTTTTCTCCTTTTAAATTCAAACATGCCCTGGAATTGAAGACTCCATTTTATGAATGAAGATGAGATAATCCTTGAATATTAGATCTTTTTTAATTAATGAAGAATTCTTGTTAAAATAAGGGGAATGATCAGTTCTTGAGACCTGTGGGTTATTTTTTTTTCTTTTCCTTTACTGTTTATGACAGGATATTGAGTTTCCTGTGCTATACAATAGGACCTCATTATTAATTTATTTTGTATATGATACTTTGTTAATCTCAAATTTATCCCTTCCCTTCCTGCCCTTTTACTGTTTTTAAGTTTGTTTTCTGTGTCTGTGAATCTGTTTCAGTTTTGTAAATAAGTTCATTGGTATTATATTTTTGATTTCACATGTAAGTGTTATCATATAATATTTGTCTTTCTGACATTTCATTTAGTATAATAATTCCTAGGTCTGTCCACATTGCTACAAGTGGCATTACTTCCTTCTTTTTTTATGACTGTGTAGTATTTAATTTGTATGTGTGTGTGTGTATATGTGTGTGAATTGGCACTTGCCATGGGGGCTTGCCATCCACCTCGACAAGGATTGAATCATGTGCTGCTGCACTTGCAGACCTTCAGCACTCCCTGCAGGGGTTCAGGGTGGAGACTGTAATTGAGACACTGTGGTTGGGGACAAACTTGCAGACAGGTTTTCTTGTGGTTATACATTGTCAGGAGCTGATTTTATGAGCCCAATCTTGTATCTTTTCATATCTAGAAAAGCACTAAAATCCTTCATGGTAATGACTGTTTCTTGTGACTAGCAGGAGCTTCATGAGACCAGCAGAAACTTTCTAAAAAATAAAAGTGCTTGATTGCATGTTTTCCCTTTTTACTCAAATCACATATATACTGTCCTTCCCTCCCTATCTCTTTGGAGAAGTTTCTCAGAGTTATTTGAGGTGCTGTCTCCTGGGCTGCAGTCCTCATATTGCCCCAAATAAAACAACTCGCAACTCTCATGTTGTGCAAAGTTGATAATACACCCCCCGCCCCTCCCGCATCTTCTTTATCCATGCATCTGTCAGTGGACATGTAGGTTGCTTCCATGTCTTGACTCTGGTGCTGTGAACTCTGAGCTGGATGTATCTTTCCCAATTAGAGTTTCTTCTGGATATATGCTCAGGAGTGGGATTGCTGGATCATATGGCTGAAGTTTAAATATATGTAAACCCTCACCAAAAAGAAAAATGTAAATTATTCTCTAGGTTTCCACTTAGAACGTGAGTTCTAGGAAATTATTTAATGAAATGAAGCCCATCAAATTTATTCTGATGTAAAAATGAATATCATATAGTAACATATAATAAATTGTATTTCAGTGAATGCTAGAATAACGGCATATACACTGAACCCCAGGCATCATCAGGGTTTTACAGTGTGTGGCTAGGGGATTTCCGAGCTGCCAGGTATCCTGCCAGATGCTTCAGTGTGTGATGCAGTGTACAGTTGGGGAGTGAAGAACTGATGGTGCCGGAAGTACCGTTGCCTGCCTTCCGATGGTTTTCTCCAGCTCTGCCAGTGTTTGTCCCTCATGGTCACCGCACCTCTACTGATCAGACATCTCTGCTTGAGTTTTAAAATGCTGATTAGAATAACAAAGACGAGAAAAGCTACTTTTAGTTACACAATTTAGAGTTGAATAGTTATCATTTGTTTCTGTGTAGTTATTCAGATGAAATTATGTAACGGTAATAAAACTTACAAGGTTAAAAATTAAAGGCCCAAATAATCCTTAAATAAGATCCAAAACCTACAGCCCTATAAGCTGGAGACTAGTTTCTAAAAGTCACTACAGAAAACTGATCTCATCAGTAATGAGTGCCATGTATATGAAGATACGTCTACATAATAAAAGCTCAGATATTTCTGCCATGAACATTTGTAAGACAAATAACCTTTTCAGCAAATGCGTGCACAGGGGATATTTTCAAACTCACAACACTTGTCAAGAGGAAATTAATTTCCACTTGAACTAAGCTAATGTGAATGTCAAAAATGCCCTTTGAAAATTTAATCACAAGATAAAAGATCATGTCTAAGAAGTAAATTTGCATATATAAAAACAATTTATAATACTGACTAAATGTTGTTTTCACACAACCCAGTTCAGTAGACGCTGTGGCTGTGTGACCTTGGGTAAGTCGTTCAGTTTCAGTGTCCTCATATAAATGATATGTGAGGACATATGGAGACCTCCAGTAATAACAAAAATAATGAAGCAAGTGTGTGGTGCATTATTTTTAAAATTAGAATATTTATATATTCATATGTATAATATTTATATGAATAGATATGAATTATTTGCTCAACTACTGATGGTTATACTTTCCTATTTCCATATTAAGCATATGTACTTATGAAAAGTTTAGTTACTAGATTTGTAAATATTTTATGCGCTTATAAAGTACTCCTCAAGTCAAAAGAAAAAAAATCCCACAGAATCTTTCCTTATGGAGTATTAATAAGAGAAAGATTTGTTTGGAATTTTAAAATGATGTTGAAAAATGTTAAAAAGAAACGAGGATATCTATAAACAAGAGAAATTTAAAGTGCATAGCTAAAGCTTTGGGAAGTTTATATAAAACGCTATTATTTTAATGGTTGGAAATCAAGCTGGCAACATTCAAAAATCATGTCCTTTTTAGACTTCCAGACTTCATTGGGTTGGATGACTAAGAGATACAATAAGAGTGAGTTTCTACAGGCTTATATTTGCCTACTTTTAGTTACACATTTTAAATTTTCCTAAATGAAATTATGTAACGGTAATAAAACTTACAAGGTTAAAAATTAAAGGCCCAAATAATCCTTAAATAAGATCCAAAACCTACAGCCCTATAAGCTGGAGACTAGTTTCTAAAAGTCACTACAGAAAACTGATCTCATCAGTAATGAGTGCCATGTATATGAAGATACGTCTACATAATAAAAGCTCAGATATTTCTGCCATGAACATTTGTAAGACAAATAACCTTTTCAGCAAATGCGTGCACAGGGGATATTTTCAAACTCACAACACTTGTCAAGAGGAAATTAATTTCCACTTGAACTAAGCTAATGTGAATGTCAAAAATGCCCTTTGAAAATTTAATCACAAGATAAAAGATCATGTCTAAGAAGTAAATTTGCATATATAAAAACAATTTATAATACTGACTAAATGTTGTTTTCACACAACCCAGTTCAGTAGACGCTGTGGCTGTGTGACCTTGGGTAAGTCGTTCAGTTTCAGTGTCCTCATATAAATGATATGTGAGGACATATGGAGACCTCCAGTAATAACAAAAATAATGAAGCAAGTGTGTGGTGCATTATTTTTAAAATTAGAATATTTATATATTCATATGTATAATATTTATATGAATAGATATGAATTATTTGCTCAACTACTGATGGTTATACTTTCCTATTTCCATATTAAGCATATGTACTTATGAAAAGTTTAGTTACTAGATTTGTAAATATTTTATGCGCTTATAAAGTACTCCTCAAGTCAAAAGAAAAAAAATCCCACAGAATCTTTCCTTATGGAGTATTAATAAGAGAAAGATTTGTTTGGAATTTTAAAATGATGTTGAAAAATGTTAAAAAGAAACGAGGATATCTATAAACAAGAGAAATTTAAAGTGCATAGCTAAAGCTTTGGGAAGTTTATATAAAACGCTATTATTTTAATGGTTGGAAATCAAGCTGGCAACATTCAAAAATCATGTCCTTTTTAGACTTCCAGACTTCATTGGGTTGGATGACTAAGAGATACAATAAGAGTGAGTTTCTACAGGCTTATATTTGCCTTTAGACACAGACCAAGCAAATAAATATGGAAAACCAGATGAAATAAAAGTTTGTCAAGATTTGTTAAACTGTGAAATAGGATAGAGTCTCCTTATAAAAGAAGAAAACAGGTTTTTTTTTGGGGGGGGGGTTGGCAGGTTGGGGAAGGAGGCGGTGGATGGGCCACCTTTCTTGGTCTTTCATTCATCTATTTTCATCCATCTTTGTTCTCTGGCCTGTGTGGGCTTCCCATCACAGTGGCCTCTGTTGTCGCAGAGCACCGGTTCTGGGCGCATGCACTCCAGAGCTCTGGCTTGGTAATTGGACACATAGGTCCAGCCGCTCCGCGGCATGTGGGATCTTCCCAGGCCAATGATCAAACCGTCCTTACCCACTGGACCACCAGGGAAGCCCCAAGAAAACAGTTTTTATTTCATTTCAATTTGCAACACCTGTCTCTATAGGCATCCATCGTAGCAACATTCTGTATCAAGCCAAATCAGGATGTTCATATTAGTACAGGGGAAGAATCAGGTATGAAATGAATTCTGCACTTATTTCAATTTCAGTGATCACAGAAAGAAAATAAAAATTAAACATTAAAGCTGGAACGCTCAGGACTAGACTAATAAAAATTTACAACTTTTACAATAAAAAGACTTGAAAAGCTTATAGGTATCGGAATATCATTGACTTGACTCTAATTTCATAGTATGATAAACCAGCTAGTGTTGTCAATGGGATTAAATCAAACTGTCACTGAAAATAACACTGATTGAGCACTTCATGATTTATCCTTTAGTCATCTTTTTGTTGTTATTGTTAACAAGCTTAGTATTTGACAATGAAAGAATAAATATATAGCTCAAAGGCACTTTTCTTTAAAAACTTGGTGGCTTTTTCCTAGCAAAATTGTGCAATTCTTGGTTTATTCATGTTTTTAAGCTTGCTTCAGTGGGCTTCCCAGGTGGCTCTGTGTGAAGACTCCACCTGCCAAGGCAGGAGACATGGGTTCAGTCCCTGGGTCAGGAATGTCCACTGGATAAAGAAATGGCACCCCACTCCAGACTTCATTGGGTTGGATGACTAAGAGATAAAAAGAGTTTTTTTTTTTGGGGAATAAATATGGAAAACCAGATGAAATAAAAGTTTGTCAAGATTTGTTAAACTGTGAAATAGGATAGAGTCTCCTTATAAAAGAAGAAAACAGGTTTTTTTTTGGGGGGGGGGTTGGCAGGTTGGGGAAGGAGGCGGTGGATGGGCCACCTTTCTTGGTCTTTCATTCATCTATTTTCATCCATCTTTGTTCTCTGGCCTGTGTGGGCTTCCCATCACAGTGGCCTCTGTTGTCGCAGAGCACCGGTTCTGGGCGCATGCACTCCAGAGCTCTGGCTTGGTAATTGGACACATAGGTCCAGCCGCTCCGCGGCATGTGGGATCTTCCCAGGCCAATGATCAAACCGTCCTTACCCACTGGACCACCAGGGAAGCCCCAAGAAAACAGTTTTTATTTCATTTCAATTTGCAACACCTGTCTCTATAGGCATCCATCGTAGCAACATTCTGTATCAAGCCAAATCAGGATGTTCATATTAGTACAGGGGAAGAATCAGGTATGAAATGAATTCTGCACTTATTTCAATTTCAGTGATCACAGAAAGAAAATAAAAATTAAACATTAAAGCTGGAACGCTCAGGACTAGACTAATAAAAATTTACAACTTTTACAATAAAAAGACTTGAAAAGCTTATAGGTATCGGAATATCATTGACTTGACTCTAATTTCATAGTATGATAAACCAGCTAGTGTTGTCAATGGGATTAAATCAAACTGTCACTGAAAATAACACTGATTGAGCACTTCATGATTTATCCTTTAGTCATCTTTTTGTTGTTATTGTTAACAAGCTTAGTATTTGACAATGAAAGAATAAATATATAGCTCAAAGGCACTTTTCTTTAAAAACTTGGTGGCTTTTTCCTAGCAAAATTGTGCAATTCTTGGTTTATTCATGTTTTTAAGCTTGCTTCAGTGGGCTTCCCAGGTGGCTCTGTGTGAAGACTCCACCTGCCAAGGCAGGAGACATGGGTTCAGTCCCTGGGTCAGGAATGTCCACTGGATAAAGAAATGGCACCCCACTCCAGTATTCTTGCCTGGAAAAGCCCATGGACAGAGGAGTTGGGTGGCTGCAGTCCATGTGGTCACAAAGAGTGGGACGTGACAAGCCACTGAGCATACACAACACAAACTTAGGTTCAATATTCTGATTATGTGTTTTTTTAATCTCTGTGATTTCCCAGATGGCTAAAACCATATTCCCTCTTTGTATGCTCTGAGCATAATGTATGATACGAATCTATTCGAGGTCGTTTATAAATATTTGACAAAATAAACTGGTGAAGGAATAAGCGATTTGCATAGGGACAGTCGTCTCACACGATATCAGCTAACCAATTACAAACTCAAGCTCACTGTTTTAGGCATTCACAAATAGTGACAGAGTGCTTAATATAAATAAGACAAATGAATCCATAGGTAGCCATCTGCTCTCAATTTAAGATGTCATCCATGAGAGTCAATATAGAAGGTGAAGGAAGCAGTCCCCAGTGGAACTCCATGCCCCTGACTACAGGTCTGTGGGCACGCGATTTAAGGTCATTATCGGCTCTGTAAAAAACTACCTATGTGACCCTGGCCACTTTTCTGGTTACCAGCTTCTTTCTTTGTAATATCAAGGGGTCGCCTTAATGGTCATTAGGTTTCCTGTATGTCTAACATTTTGTTATTATGACTGATAGTTGTTTTGTTCAGGCCCAAGTTCTGTAGGCTCCTCATCACAGATGGCTTGAGGCACAGGCGTAAAATCATTATAAAGGATACCTACAGGAGAAACTGTAGTTCTAAAATTATTTTCTGTGCGAAATCCAACAGAAATCCGGAGGCAGTGAAAGGTCAGGTGGTAGTGGTGGCGGCGTCTGGGAGGGAGAATGCTTCAGTGTTCAAGAGACGTAGTCTCCCCGATTCTGACAGGAAAACAAGGACTTTAAGGATGAATTTTTCAGGGGCACAGCAGGGGATGGAATGGGACCAGTCAGTCCAAATGCCAGAAACAGCATGTGCAAAGACAAGAAGCTCAAAACAGTGGGAACATAAAGGAAATTGGAAGTAGTTTGGTTTTGTTGGAGAATTAATTTTTGTGACAGGCTGGAGATTGAAACTGTAGGTAAACAGCCGGACCTAGAGAGTCTTGAATTCCATGCTTGAGGGTGTCGACTCTCTTCTCTGCTTCCCTGTGACCCATTAGGAGGCCAAGTAGGAGGGACAGGACAGACCGTTGTTTACAAAGATCGTGCTGATTGCTGTGTAAAGATGAACTTGAGGAAATAAAACCAGAGGAAATGAAAGGAAAGCACTCTTTCCTTTTCAGAGGAAAGAGAGATGACATTTCAGGGAGAGATGGTGAGGTGGTAACCTGGAGCCCTGGCAGGGATATGAAATGGGGGTCATGATGGGAGATGGATGAAAATCAATTAGTGACATTTGGTTTGGAAATCAGGGAGGAATTACAGGAGAGAGGAGGAATTTTTTTTTTTTTTTTTTTTTTGTCGGACAACTGAAAGGAGAGGATATCATTAACTGAAATGGGAAACACAGAAGTACAAACACATTTTTGGGAGAAAGATGCAGAATTTCCTTTTAAATATGTTGAATTTGAGGGCCTCCCGGGTGGCTCAGATAATAGAGAATCTGTAATATGAGAGACCTGAGTTCAATTCTTGGGTTGGGAAGCTCCCCTGGAGAAGGGCATGACAACCCATTCGTATTCTTGCCTGAGGAATCTCACGGACAGAGGAGCCTGGTGGGCTACAGTCCATGGAGGCCCAAAGAGCCAGACATGGCTGAGCAGCTTAGCACACGTGTTGAATTTGAAATACCTTTCCGACAGTCCATAGGAAACAGCTCAGTACAGTTAGACTAGTATCCACAAACCTTTCTGGTCTTTTTGTTTTCTTCATTTTTGAAGTTTATTTTTCAATGGAAGGGCAGCTGCTTTACAATGCTGTGTTGGTTTCTGCCTTAAAACATTGTGAATCAGCCACAATTACATGCTCCCCCTCACTGGCGTTTCCCCCACTCCTCTTAGGCTGCTCTAGCCACATCCCACTGTTGTTCCCGTTGAACATGTTCAACTTCTCTTCCTCCGAGCTTTTCACTTACTCTTTACTCGGTTTAGAACAATTTCCCCCCAGACATTTATGAAACTGGTTTATGTCTGTTAAGCCTCAGTTATTACATCTTAGTTGAAACGGGGTTGAAAAAAACAGGCTGGAGATTGAAACTGTAGGTAAACAGCCGGACCTAGAGAGTCTTGAATTCCATGCTTGAGGGTGTCGACTCTCTTCTCTGCTTCCCTGTGACCCATTAGGAGGCCAAGTAGGAGGGACAGGACAGACCGTTGTTTACAAAGATCGTGCTGATTGCTGTGTAAAGATGAACTTGAGGAAATAAAACCAGAGGAAATGAAAGGAAAGCACTCTTTCCTTTTCAGAGGAAAGAGAGATGACATTTCAGGGAGAGATGGTGAGGTGGTAACCTGGAGCCCTGGCAGGGATATGAAATGGGGGTCATGATGGGAGATGGATGAAAATCAATTAGTGACATTTGGTTTGGAAATCAGGGAGGAATTACAGGAGAGAGGCGGAATTTTTTTTTTTTTTTTGTCGGACAACTGAAAGGAGAGGATATCATTAACTGAAATGGGAAACACAGAAGTACAAACACATTTTTGGGAGAAAGATGCAGAATTTCCTTTTAAATATGTTGAATTTGAGGGCCTCCCGGGTGGCTCAGATAATAGAGAATCTGTAATATGAGAGACCTGAGTTCAATTCTTGGGTTGGGAAGCTCCCCTGGAGAAGGGCATGACAACCCATTCGTATTCTTGCCTGAGGAATCTCACGGACAGAGGAGCCTGGTGGGCTACAGTCCATGGAGGCCCAAAGAGCCAGACATGGCTGAGCAGCTTAGCACACGTGTTGAATTTGAAATACCTTTCCGACAGTCCATAGGAAACAGCTCAGTACAGTTAGACTAGTATCCACAAACCTTTCTGGTCTTTTTTGTTTTTCTTCATTTTTGAAGTTTATTTTTCAATGGAAGGGCAGCTGCTTTACAATGCTGTGTTGGTTTCTGCCTTAAAACATTGTGAATCAGCCACAATTACATGCTCCCCCTCACTGGCGTTTCCCCCACTCCTCTTAGGCTGCTCTAGCCACATCCCACTGTTGTTCCCGTTGAACATGTTCAACTTCTCTTCCTCCGAGCTTTTCACTTACTCTTTACTCGGTTTAGAACAATTTCCCCCCAGACATTTATGAAACTGGTTTATGTCTGTTAAGCCTCAGTTATTACATCTTAGAATCACCTGCTAAGACTCTCTCTGCTCCTACCTCACTCTTCTTTAGGAGCTCCTATTTGGTTTCTTGTATTGCTTTGTCCAAAGGGAAAAAGTCCTGCTCCTGTTAATTATTGCTTAGCCCCATAGCAGTAAATTATCATGCTATGAGAGCATGATTGTTCTTAAGGAACCATCAACACATAGCCATTCAAGTATATGTACATAGGTTTCCCTGGTGGCTCAGTGGTAAAGAATCTGCCTGTCAATGTAGGTGACTCGGGTTCAATCCCTGGATCAAGAAGATCTCCGGGAGGAGGACATAGCAACCCATTCTAGTATTCTTGCCTGGGAAACAGGACAGAAGAACCTGGAAGGCTACAATCCATGGAGTTGCAAAAGAGTTGAACACAACTTAGCGACTAAACAACAACAAATATGTACATACATATGTATATATACTCATGTGTGTACACAGAATATAGGTTAAAACTCAGAAGAAATTACCTTTGTATAAAATCCATGAATAAAATAATCAAATACAAATCATAACTCTGATATATAACTCTAGCAAGTAACAGATTAATATACATATACATAGCATGTCTGTAATTTACTATAGATTAAAAGAATATGTGCACTTGTAAGTATTTATTTAAATCACTATATAATATATAGTTAGAAAAGGCTAAATTAGTTTATTATCCCATCAACTAGATATGATTAAAGACAAGATATATTTACAAGGATGGTACATATTTATGGCTTCCCTGGTGGTCCAGTGGGTAAAGAGTCTGCCTTGCTGTGCAGGGGGCACCGGTTCAGTCCCTGGCCCGGGAAGATCCCACATGCCATTGGAGTGGCAGGACCTGTGTGTCCAGTTGCGAGCCTGTGCTCTGGAGCACCCGTGCCCATAGCCAGTGCTCTGCAATGAGAGAGGCTACTGTGGTGGGAGGCCCACACAGACCAAAAAATAAAGATGGATGAAGAAATAAATAAAAAACCAAAAACAGAGGCCAAAAATTAAATTAAAAAGGTACATATTCAAGGCAATTTTACTCTGCCCTTCCGTATATTTACAGCCTTTTATTCCATGAATTGTTTCCTAAGGCTATATTCTACCATGGGGGCAGAGTTTACCAAAACAAACAGAAAGGGTCACAACCCTCTGTCTAACCTTTGCTCTTGTAGACCAAAGTCCCAAATCTCTTGAAAATATAAACTGTCCTGGCCTGTTCACTGAAAAGAAAAAGAACATATAGCAGAAGAATTATCTTTGTTTTCTGAAATCTAAATCTGCTTTTTTTTTTTTCCCTCCTAAGCACTTCTCAGGTGTTCAATTTTTTTTTTTTAAAGATTTATTTATTTATTTATTTTGGGTGGGGGTCGGGTTGGGGAGGGAGGGGAGCGGGCGGGCCACTTCTATTGGTCTTTCATTTCTCCATTTTCATCAGTCTTCGTTCTTCGGCTCCTGCGGGCCTCCCATCGTGGTGGCATCTGTCGTTGTTGAGCGCCGGCTCTGGGCACATGAGCTCCAGAGCTCTGGCTCGGTAATTGGACACATCGGTCCAGCCGCTCCGAGGCACGTGGAATCTTCCCAGGCCAGGGATCGAACCGGCGCCCCTTGCACTGCAAGGCAGTGTCCTTACCCACTGGACCACCAGAGAAGCCCAGGTGTTAAATTTAAAGATGGTTACTTATCATCCATTCTTTAGAGACAGGGAAAAACAATTCAGTGCTCTCAGTAAAATGAGCATATAGTCTACATTATTACTCTTGACTTTTTTTTGATAGGCGAGTAAGAAGAATTCACACATTGAAGCAAGAATGATGATAATAGCACAGTCAGAAGACAGAACTGGAAGAATAGGGGTTGACATTTGTTCAACTCAGTCCCAAAAAACAGTTGGTAGAAACTTCTGATCTTCACCTGCCTGATGAAAAGAACCGATACTTCTAAGAAAGCAGCAGCAAACATGAAACACATCAACCCAAATGAGCACCGGGTTTAGCATTAACTTTCAAATAATACACTGGGCTACTAATTTTTTGTGACCTTTACTAGGTTACTCCAAATACTCTCAATAAATCCATTTCTGTAGAGATAGAGAAAATATCAATAGTTGCAAATTCGTATCTGCAAATTGTCAAGAATCTGATCCTAGAAGATCATTTCATCAAAGTTCCAGGGTTCAGCCATTGATGCTTCACAGTCTGTGGTGTGAATTTCCACAACTGTTAAAGGTTATAGGAAATCATGATTTGTGAAATCTACCACTGTCTTTTGTGTCTTTTTTAAAAAATTTTATTTTACAGAGAAGTTTTAGGTTCACAGCAAAACTGAGGGAAAGGTACAGAGATCTGTCATATACCCATTGCCCCCCATCATCACCATCCCCTCTCTAGACAGCATGCATATTGAGTCATTTCATCATGACTCTTCGTTACTCTGTGGACTGTAGCCCCCCCAGGCTCCTCTGTCCGTGGGTTTCTCCAGGCAAGAATACTGGAATGAATTGCCGTTTCCTTCTCCAGGGGATCTGCCCAGCCGAGTTCGAACCCGGGTTTCTTCTGTCTTTCTGCATTGGCAGGCAGGTTCTCTACCACTAGTGCCACTTGATGAACCCACATTGACAGATCATCATTACACAAAGTCCTTAGCTTACATGAGGGCTCACTTTCTGGATAAATTCTGTGGATTTGGACAAATGTATAATGGAATGTATTATGATGTATGAACACTTGTTGCATACCAGTGGTTCTGGTTGCACCAAAGCAAGTTGAGAGTTAGTTATTTTAAGAGCCTGTGTGTTTGCACACAGAAATGGCATTGCTGCAATGTTTCATTATGTATGGAAGAGAAAACACTGATTTTCCCGTACCATACAAGAAGTCCTGAAAAGGATACTCTGGTTTAACAAATACCCTGTATATACGTCAGTCTTGGCTTTCACCTTGAATATAAACCATCAGCAATGATCTCAAGTATTATATGTATATATTGTAATATAAATAAATGTTTACACACTATCTCATCCAGTTATTGTTCATGTCACACAATGGTTCCAACCACTTTTCACGAGAAATAGCTTAAAAAGGCATATTTTGGGTTTTTTGGTGTTTTTTTTAGTACCCTGGATTCTACTTCCGAACTTTCAAAAAACGGGCTCAATTTTTGTGACCTTTACTAGGTTACTCCAAATACTCTCAATAAATCCATTTCTGTAGAGATAGAGAAAATATCAATAGTTGCAAATTCGTATCTGCAAATTGTCAAGAATCTGATCCTAGAAGATCATTTCATCAAAGTTCCAGGGTTCAGCCATTGATGCTTCACAGTCTGTGGTGTGAATTTCCACAACTGTTAAAGGTTATAGGAAATCATGATTTGTGAAATCTACCACTGTCTTTTGTGTCTTTTTTAAAAAATTTTATTTTACAGAGAAGTTTTAGGTTCACAGCAAAACTGAGGGAAAGGTACAGAGATCTGTCATATACCCATTGCCCCCCATCATCACCATCCCCTCTCTAGACAGCATGCATATTGAGTCATTTCATCATGACTCTTCGTTACTCTGTGGACTGTAGCCCCCCCAGGCTCCTCTGTCCGTGGGTTTCTCCAGGCAAGAATACTGGAATGAATTGCCGTTTCCTTCTCCAGGGGATCTGCCCAGCCGAGTTCGAACCCGGGTTTCTTCTGTCTTTCTGCATTGGCAGGCAGGTTCTCTACCACTAGTGCCACTTGATGAACCCACATTGACAGATCATCATTACACAAAGTCCTTAGCTTACATGAGGGCTCACTTTCTGGATAAATTCTGTGGATTTGGACAAATGTATAATGGAATGTATTATGATGTATGAACACTTGTTGCATACCAGTGGTTCTGGTTGCACCAAAGCAAGTTGAGAGTTAGTTATTTTAAGAGCCTGTGTGTTTGCACACAGAAATGGCATTGCTGCAATGTTTCATTATGTATGGAAGAGAAAACACTGATTTTCCCGTACCATACAAGAAGTCCTGAAAAGGATACTCTGGTTTAACAAATACCCTGTATATACGTCAGTCTTGGCTTTCACCTTGAATATAAACCATCAGCAATGATCTCAAGTATTATATGTATATATTGTAATATAAATAAATGTTTACACACTATCTCATCCAGTTATTGTTCATGTCACACAATGGTTCCAACCACTTTTCACGAGAAATAGCTTAAAAAGGCATATTTTGGGTTTTTTGGTGTTTTTTTTAGTACCCTGGATTCTACTTCCGAACTTAGAAATGAGTCATTTACTGTTCCTTGTAAGACACAGAGGAGTGTCAGCAAGTACTTATTTCTGGGAAAAGAAATCATAACATAAACACAAACAAACCAGACTTTAAACAAGGACGTGGTCCTTGGTTTTTGGTCCACCTATTCCCTGTTGCCACACTGACACATTCCCAAGTCTGTCCCGTGGAGGTGAAACCGTTTGCCTACTCGCTGTATAATTGCTACTTACAGTGCATTCCTTGGCTGTGGTTTGGAGCGTGTTTACTCTCACCCTGTCCCCTGCAGGCTGTGTTGCCCCAGGCTATCGTGTCTGTTGCCTTCCGTCTGGCTGAAACCACTGTCAGAGTGGGCAGCAAGAAGGAGGCAGGTTATTCCCCCTCTCCTCCTTGCTCAAGTTGGTGCTCAGACAGTGGCTGCATTTTTCTGTGGTTCTTTCAGAAAGGTCCACTGTGGACTCAATCTCCCCAGGGTCTGTTGTTCCGTCACTCAGTGGTATCTGACTCTCTGTGACCCCATGTACTGCAGCACACCAGCCTTCCCTCTCCTTCACCATCTCCTGGAGCTCATGAATGTGCCTAAACGCGTGTCCATTGAGTCAATGATGCCATCCGACCGTCTCGTCCTCTGTTGCCTCCTCCTGCCCTCTTTCCCACCATCAGGGTCTTCTCCAGTGAGTTAGTTATTTTAAGAGCCTGTGTGTTTGCACACAGAAATGGCATTGCTGCAATGTTTCATTATGTATGGAAGAGAAAACACTGATTTTCCCGTACCATACAAGAAGTCCTGAAAAGGATACTCTGGTTTAACAAATACCCTGTATATACGTCAGTCTTGGCTTTCACCTTGAATATAAACCATCAGCAATGATCTCAAGTATTATATGTATATATTGTAATATAAATAAATGTTTACACACTATCTCATCCAGTTATTGTTCATGTCACACAATGGTTCCAACCACTTTTCACGAGAAATAGCTTAAAAAGGCATATTTTGGGTTTTTTGGTGTTTTTTTTAGTACCCTGGATTCTACTTCCGAACTTAGAAATGAGTCATTTACTGTTCCTTGTAAGACACAGAGGAGTGTCAGCAAGTACTTATTTCTGGGAAAAGAAATCATAACATAAACACAAACAAACCAGACTTTAAACAAGGACGTGGTCCTTGGTTTTTGGTCCACCTATTCCCTGTTGCCACACTGACACATTCCCAAGTCTGTCCCGTGGAGGTGAAACCGTTTGCCTACTCGCTGTATAATTGCTACTTACAGTGCATTCCTTGGCTGTGGTTTGGAGCGTGTTTACTCTCACCCTGTCCCCTGCAGGCTGTGTTGCCCCAGGCTATCGTGTCTGTTGCCTTCCGTCTGGCTGAAACCACTGTGAAAGTGGGCAGCAAGAAGGGAGGCAGGTTATTCCCCCTCTCCTCCTTGCTCAAGTTGGTGCTCAGACAGTGGCTGCATTTTTCTGTGGTTCTTTCAGAAAGGTCCACTGTGGACTCAATCTCCCCAGGGTCTGTTGTTCCGTCACTCAGTGGTATCTGACTCTCTGTGACCCCATGTACTGCAGCACACCAGCCTTCCCTCTCCTTCACCATCTCCTGGAGCTCATGAATGTGCCTAAACGCGTGTCCATTGAGTCAATGATGCCATCCGACCGTCTCGTCCTCTGTTGCCTCCTCCTGCCCTCTTTCCCACCATCAGGGTCTTCTCCAGTGAGTTAGCTCTTCCCATGAGGTGGCCAAAGTTTTGGAGCTTCAGCTTCAGCATCGGTCTTTCCAATGAATATTCAGTGTTGATTTCCTTTTTAAAAATGCCTTTTCTTTCTGAGACTGCATTTTAGAGAAAAGAATGCCTTGCAAGTGTTTCTGATCTCCAGGTCTGCTCATGCTCACCTGACTGGCTTCTTACCCTCCCATCTCTCGTGGCCATTTCCCAGAATTAGATTCTCCTTGTTTTGAAAATAGCAAAGGGTGTCTTTTAGATGTTTGACTGGATTGTGACAGATTTACTCTGTATGATGATATCCTCGGAGTATATTTCACTGGATATATTTCTTTGTTCTCATTTTTAGGCATTATGGACTATGAGTCTTTTTTTGGACTGAAAGTACTAAATTGTACAGCTTGCACAGTAAATTGAGAATTAAATGAGTCTTTTTTCCCTAAGAAAATATTTCTATTATAAATATACACAGCAGTATAACTTTGATAATTAATTCTAATATATATTGAGAACACCTATATAAGTGGATTAAAAGCATAATTCTTAGAATACTGCCATGTGATCTATGACTTTTCATATATATTTCATTCATATTTCACTTATTCTTGTAATAACTCAACAGGGATACTGTGTAACTTAATTTGCCATTATGAATTTTGTAAAATATCTCCAAATCACATTCAAGCTGTCTGAGTCCAAAGCCTAAGACATTTCTCTTCTGTGAAACAGAAAAGAAATTTCCTCAGAGAAAATACCTAAACAACAGCCACCGAATATGGATGTGTCTTATGTATATTTTTCTTATTTTTTAAAATTTCCTTCACTATACTACAGACACCCCCTGTAGTATTTTAAGATTAATGTTTCCTGCCCTCAAGGAAAGAAAATCGAGCAAAACAAGTTTTGTTTTAATGACTTGAACTCTGAATTTAATAAGTGTTAAACTACAATATGTTCCCCTTCTCCCCCTTCCCCCACCATCTCCTGGAGCTCATGAATGTGCCTAAACGCGTGTCCATTGAGTCAATGATGCCATCCGACCGTCTCGTCCTCTGTTGCCTCCTCCTGCCCTCTTTCCCACCATCAGGGTCTTCTCCAGTGAGTTAGCTCTTCCCATGAGGTGGCCAAAGTTTTGGAGCTTCAGCTTCAGCATCGGTCTTTCCAATGAATATTCAGTGTTGATTTCCTTTTTAAAAATGCCTTTTCTTTCTGAGACTGCATTTTAGAGAAAAGAATGCCTTGCAAGTGTTTCTGATCTCCAGGTCTGCTCATGCTCACCTGACTGGCTTCTTACCCTCCCATCTCTCGTGGCCATTTCCCAGAATTAGATTCTCCTTGTTTTGAAAATAGCAAAGGGTGTCTTTTAGATGTTTGACTGGATTGTGACAGATTTACTCTGTATGATGATATCCTCGGAGTATATTTCACTGGATATATTTCTTTGTTCTCATTTTTAGGCATTATGGACTATGAGTCTTTTTTTGGACTGAAAGTACTAAATTGTACAGCTTGCACAGTAAATTGAGAATTAAATGAGTCTTTTTTCCCTAAGAAAATATTTCTATTATAAATATACACAGCAGTATAACTTTGATAATTAATTCTAATATATATTGAGAACACCTATATAAGTGGATTAAAAGCATAATTCTTAGAATACTGCCATGTGATCTATGACTTTTCATATATATTTCATTCATATTTCACTTATTCTTGTAATAACTCAACAGGGATACTGTGTAACTTAATTTGCCATTATGAATTTTGTAAAATATCTCCAAATCACATTCAAGCTGTCTGAGTCCAAAGCCTAAGACATTTCTCTTCTGTGAAACAGAAAAGAAATTTCCTCAGAGAAAATACCTAAACAACAGCCACCGAATATGGATGTGTCTTATGTATATTTTTCTTATTTTTTAAAATTTCCTTCACTATACTACAGACACCCCCTGTAGTATTTTAAGATTAATGTTTCCCTGCCCTCAAGGAAAGAAAATCGAGCAAAACAAGTTTTGTTTTAATGACTTGAACTCTGAATTTAATAAGTGTTAAACTACAATATGAAATTAAAAGAAGAGCATAGTGTATTTGGGCGTGAGGATGAATTAAAGGCAGAACCTCATGAAACCGACAGAAAGAAGCAAAGGAAGTTTATCAGGAGGCAAGGAGAGTGCTGAACTAATAATGGGGAGGATTTCCAAGGCAGAAGGGCTACTGTTTGGTCAGAATCTCAAGAGCAGTTCCAGTGTAGGAAAAAGGTAAAACGATAAGGAATTCACAATCAAATTGTCTTTATTGGGTAAGAACAGAAGAACAGTTTCACTGTCTTTTCCCCAGACTGTATCCTCTACCAAAATAGAGTGGCTTGGTTATCTGGATGTTATGCAGGACATCATGTTGGTTCACTAAATAATGGCATCACCTCAGTTAGTCATCACACAATGAAACGCAGACAACTGCAGTGTCTTGGTAAGATACATACATCATAGAGAGTAGCAGGCAGATCTCATGAAGAATCAGGCTTGCTCAGCTGGGGGCATTTGGGCGTCCAGTGAACTGGGGCTTGACGTTGAAGAGGAAGTTGCATTTTGCATCTGCTATCATTAAGACAGACACCCAGCTCTTGATGGGTTCTTTGGATTTTGGAGGAAGTATTCCTTATCAGGGAACTTGGATGGTCACCAGTTTCAAGTGGGGTCTAGAAAACCACTGTCCTACAGTCTGCTCTGCTCCTTGGGCCACACGGCTCAGAAATGGTTCTAGACATATCTGTGGTAAATAATGAGGCTGTCTGGAGTCTCTGACAAGCCCACATATAGACCTCCGAAGGTCCTGTCAGCAAGTCGCAGGTCCCGTTGTCACTCACCAATTACACAAGGCTGAGAGTCGGGGATCCTAGAGGGCCAGCTGAGAGTCTGCTGGTCCCAGGGAGATTCAGGTCTAGGTGTCTAGGTCTGTAAAGACCCAGAAGGTACAACTTATGAGGCTGAGTAGACCAGGGATGCATTCAGTTGCTTCTGTGGCATCCATGCCTGTTCTTCAGCTTAGGAAGACTTCACAGGAGGCACTCTATAAGCAGCCAAATAAAGAAGACAAAACTTCACTGCACTGTGCATAGTACACAAAGAACTTATTTTAGGTAAAGAAAGTGTGACAGTGGGTGCATGAGGTCCTTTGGGCTAAGAAACAACTAGCAGAAAGTGGAATCGCTGTAGAAGGCTCAGCCAAGGCAGAGCTTGAGAAAACCGCACTGTGTGTCAGAGGCTCACTGAAGAGACCTGAACCACCCGCCCATGCGTGGTGCTAAAACTCAAGTATCTAGAGAAGATAGCTCTCAGAACTACAAGGTGGAGATTAGGGTTGACCTCTCTCACCATGATACATAAGTAATTCCCTTGTAGAATCATCTGTGCTTCCCATTTCCACCCACTAGGCTTCTCTGCATTAGAGTCAGTGGTTTCTACGAGCAAAATGCTTTCATAGAAAGGGTTCCATGGAATGTGAGGTTGGAACTACCACCTAGTTAACTTTGTGTTCCTTATGCCACAGTACTTACAGGCAAAGAAAGGAGTTATGTTAGAGAAGTAATTGACCCAGTTTACCTTGAGGCATTAGGATTGTTTTTACAAAATAGAAACAGTGATATCGACTTCCCAGATGGCACCAGTGGTGAAGACCCTGCCTACCAATGCAGGAGACATAAGAGATGCTGGTTCAATCCCTGGGTTGGGAAGATTCCCCTGCAGGAGGGCATGGCAATCCACTGCAGTATTCTTGCCTGGAGAATTTCATGGACAGAGGGGCCTAGCAAGCTCTACAGTCTACGGGGGTGCAAAGAATCAGATATGACTGAAGTGACTCAGCATGCACACAGGGACAGTGATAAATACTGTAGAACCCAAAAGGAACAACATCACCCACTCTTGTTGCTTGTTTTCTCAGTAATAACAGTAATTAGATTATTACAGAAATCATGATCTAATAAAGAGAAGGGATTACAGGCTCAGACTCCTTGGGAATGATGATTTGAATGAACCCAGAAGGCAGACAATTGGGAGAGTCAAAGCACTCTGTTGTTCTTTATATAGGTGACTCATAAACTCCTCCACTAAATCTTAACACTACTTGCCTGTCACTGTTGTGGACTTTCTGTTTGCACAATGGAGAATAATGTTGGGTGCCCTAGAATGTGCAACCTGGAAGTGCAGGAAGTTTAACTCAGTGGAGAAATCTTTTGAACAAAGGAGTATGGGAGAAAGTAGATGGCTTGTTTTTTTTTTTTTCCTTCAGAAAGATAGTCTTGAGATATATTCCCTATCCCACTGTAGGAGAGCCCATGAAATGGGGAGACCAGTTACCTACTACTGTGCCTAAATTTAAAACACATCTCTTTGCTCTCCCTTCTTCCCCGTTCTGTTACCCTGCATCCTGTATCACACCCCTTTAGAAAATGTTGGCATGAAAGCCTTGGCTTTAGTTCTGGTTTCTGGGGAATTAAGGAGGCACTACTCTTTAGGAGGATGTCAGTACCCATGCTGAGTCTATTAATTCCAGATGACCTAAAAGTTCCCAACAGGCAGGGATCCAGATCCCTAGAGGGCTCTATTTCAGAACATAGAGAGGAGCCTCTATTCAAAGTGTGTATCACATGCTCCTTCAGTGTCCAGGGAGACACGGCCCCCCTACACCATCAGCGTCTCCACTCGGTGCTGTGGTGCCATGCTCTGGAAAGGGATCCCTTCAAAGGGTGGCAGCCCGCCCACATGAGAGGTCCGAATGCCCCTTTGTATCTATTCATCGACAAGTGTGTGCTTCCTTTCTCATTTTCCTTCTTATGGTTCTTCTTTTCTTGAGAAGTTATATCTCAGTGCATGGATAGCACCATAATATGGTTAATATTGTAAATAGATGAAACAGATTTCTCATTGTCAGTCGGTAATACCTTCAAGAATCCCTTATCATTCGTCTTAAAGTCTTGTGGTGTTTTTCATTTTGGAGGCATTAGTTCCCTCTTTGCTCCTGGAAACTATTTCCATTTGAAAAACAGTCCAAAATAATGAAGATGATAAAACCAAACTACACAGTATCTTTGTCTTAAGTGTCATCTCTTTGAAAAGATGGCTCACCTTGTTATTGTGATATTACAGTCTGAGCTCCATCATTGAAATTTGTCTGTCAGTAGGAAAAATAAATCTCATCCAGGGTAGTAACACACTAGATGTTGGTCCTTTGACCATTTTTACTATGGGTAGTGAAATACCGTTTTTGTGCAGAAGTAAACCAAATTTGGTTTGTCAACTTTGCATCTTAATTTCACTGTGCTCTCTTTTATCCTAATAGATATCAAAATGAATCTCTCTTTTTCCTGATGAGAATGGGGACTTGTCCTGATCCCAGGCTTCTATGACCCTGTTACCAGCCAGTTTCTTTCCAGGAAAATATCCATGCTTTCACCTGTGGCCAGCATTGTCTGAATGACCTTCCCTACCGGCACATTTCATATTGGTGATTTTCTACCTCCACCCTGCTGAAGGCACTGTTTACCCCTGGTCCTGGCCCGTAGTCTTTAGTTCTGGTTTCTGGGGAATTAAGGAGGCACTACTCTTTAGGAGGATGTCAGTACCCATGCTGAGTCTATTAATTCCAGATGACCTAAAAGTTCCCAACAGGCAGGGATCCAGATCCCTAGAGGGCTCTATTTCAGAACATAGAGAGGAGCCTCTATTCAAAGTGTGTATCACATGCTCCTTCAGTGTCCAGGGAGACACGGCCCCCCTACACCATCAGCGTCTCCACTCGGTGCTGTGGTGCCATGCTCTGGAAAGGGATCCCTTCAAAGGGTGGCAGCCCGCCCACATGAGAGGTCCGAATGCCCCTTTGTATCTATTCATCGACAAGTGTGTGCTTCCTTTCTCATTTTCCTTCTTATGGTTCTTCTTTTCTTGAGAAGTTATATCTCAGTGCATGGATAGCACCATAATATGGTTAATATTGTAAATAGATGAAACAGATTTCTCATTGTCAGTCGGTAATACCTTCAAGAATCCCTTATCATTCGTCTTAAAGTCTTGTGGTGTTTTTCATTTTGGAGGCATTAGTTCCCTCTTTGCTCCTGGAAACTATTTCCATTTGAAAAACAGTCCAAAATAATGAAGATGATAAAACCAAACTACACAGTATCTTTGTCTTAAGTGTCATCTCTTTGAAAAGATGGCTCACCTTGTTATTGTGATATTACAGTCTGAGCTCCATCATTGAAATTTGTCTGTCAGTAGGAAAAATAAATCTCATCCAGGGTAGTAACACACTAGATGTTGGTCCTTTGACCATTTTTACTATGGGTAGTGAAATACCGTTTTTGTGCAGAAGTAAACCAAATTTGGTTTGTCAACTTTGCATCTTAATTTCACTGTGCTCTCTTTTATCCTAATAGATATCAAAATGAATCTCTCTTTTTCCTGATGAGAATGGGGACTTGTCCTGATCCCAGGCTTCTATGACCCTGTTACCAGCCAGTTTCTTTCCAGGAAAATATCCATGCTTTCACCTGTGGCCAGCATTGTCTGAATGACCTTCCCTACCGGCACATTTCATATTGGTGATTTTCTACCTCCACCCTGCTGAAGGCACTGTTTACCCTGGTCCTGGCTGTAGGCAATAGATGAGTTCCTGGTCTCAACCTACCCCCAGACACCACTCACCCAGGCTTTCCACTTCTCCATTGACCTTGATTGAAAGCCTACCCTCTTCTCATGACCATAACTGTATCTGTCCCCTGATAGTCACTAATACCATTGGCTTAATAATATTCCCCGGGGTTTAAATTTATAACAGCTTACACTGCTACCAGCCCCTAAAGATATGTAAAGTTGGTGGATTGTTCTCAAATACGGAAAACTGTTAAAGCCACAAAATAAATTTCTAAGGGTAGGATTTAGATAATTCTAATAGATAGTTTCAAATTGGAGTATGTTGTATCTGTATATATGTCTAATCTTGTCTGATTTATTGTTCTATTATCCGTCTATTTACAATCTGTTCTAAATAGAGTTAATATTAATGACAGAGGAGAAAAATACCATATTTTACTAAGTGAAATAGCAAATAAAAATGGGGTAGAAGTCATCAGATGGCCTGAGAAGAAAAATGACAGATTATTTCTTTGCAGAAAGGATTAAAGCCAAGACGTAGTTTAGTTAGTATATTGTTTTTACTTTTGACCTTGTCATTTTAAACATAGAAAAGCCTGTTTCTTATCCCCCCCCTTTTTTACTTTGTAGCATTTTGTCCAGTCTTTGCTGGAAATCAGAATAAGATCAAAACAAGAGAGAATTAAAAAAAAAAAAAAAAAACCAACGTGAAGGTGACTGCTGAGTTCTTTGCATTACTGCCTTACTGGTCCTGTACTGAGAGTTCTGAAAACAGATAAAAATAGTGCATTTTATGTGGCCTAGCTCTGAATCCACATGAAACACCATCGATGTGCTTGAAGTTACAGTCTCAACAAGTGAAAAAAAAACCCAGCAAAATCTAGGAAGTACCAGAAAGCAGAAACCTTGGGAAAAATCTAAAAATAAAATATTTATTTTTCTCAACTGACATTTTCAACATTTTTTTGCTTTTATTAAAACTTATTATGGTAATATGAAAATAACGTTATTAGATAATGCTAAATGCAGATTATTTAATTCCACCAGGCCTATCATCCTACCTCAAGTCCTGCTGCTCAAAAACAGCCACTTTTTCCTGCTCTTTCTGGTATTTACATATCAACATATTTATTAACAGCACAGGTGTAGTGCTGCTTTCTGATATAGTGATTTAGACATTTATTCACTATACCCATTTTCATTTCCTATTATAATGGATAAGGATTCAGCCCTTTTTATTGAAATTTCAAAGAGAAAAAGACAAATCTCTTAGCCATGAAGTAGATTTGTTGCACCATAAAATGTCAGTGTTAGACTGCTTTTTATATTTTATCGAATTCAGTGCTATGTAACACTTGAAGTTTTTCCTAACCACTCCTTCTCAGAGGACATCAGCTTCAGCATGATTTTCTCCCATTTCTGTAAAATTATAGCTCTCAAGGTTGGCCATTTCATAATTCCACAGCTGAAACTTCTCTCTCTCCCTCTGTGCTTTCAAATTAAGATCTATATTCCTGGAACTTCTCTCTCTCGATCTAGAATTACAAGTGGAGTTGCTACTACTCAAGTCTGACACATCTTTAAATATTTTTAAGACAATATTCATCTTTTTCGTTAGTTCCCTCTCTCCATTGTTAAATATAGATGATTTGTACAAATATATTTCAAGCCCTCTTTCCATTGTCCATACTAGCCTTAGATTTTAAAAATTTCTCTAGGTCACCCTTCAAGTGTGAGGCTCAGAGTGTATAACTGAACATATTGCGCTATTAGATGTTTCGCCTCTTTACTCACTCCTGGTGTTTTAGGAAAGCCACATCACAGTGTTCCCTCATCTTGAGCTCAGAAGCAACCAGAACACTTCATAGAGTGCATTTTACTGAGTTTAGATTCCTTTACGTTGGACTCTTGAAATTGATCTTTCAGAACCAAACACAGTGCCAAACATCCATGTTGCCTTTTCTTTCTAGTTAGATCCGACATGTGGTGAGTCTGAGACCCTTGTGAATAACCGTTTCTATCACCTGGTCTGTTTCTCAACACTTCCATTTTTTGTCGACGATTGCTACCCTGAGTCATTAATATGAAAATAACGTTATTAGATAATGCTAAATGCAGATTATTTAATTCCACCAGGCCTATCATCCTACCTCAAGTCCTGCTGCTCAAAAACAGCCACTTTTTCCTGCTCTTTCTGGTATTTACATATCAACATATTTATTAACAGCACAGGTGTAGTGCTGCTTTCTGATATAGTGATTTAGACATTTATTCACTATACCCATTTTCATTTCCTATTATAATGGATAAGGATTCAGCCCTTTTTATTGAAATTTCAAAGAGAAAAAGACAAATCTCTTAGCCATGAAGTAGATTTGTTGCACCATAAAATGTCAGTGTTAGACTGCTTTTTATATTTTATCGAATTCAGTGCTATGTAACACTTGAAGTTTTTCCTAACCACTCCTTCTCAGAGGACATCAGCTTCAGCATGATTTTCTCCCATTTCTGTAAAATTATAGCTCTCAAGGTTGGCCATTTCATAATTCCACAGCTGAAACTTCTCTCTCTCCCTCTGTGCTTTCAAATTAAGATCTATATTCCTGGAACTTCTCTCTCTCGATCTAGAATTACAAGTGGAGTTGCTACTACTCAAGTCTGACACATCTTTAAATATTTTTAAGACAATATTCATCTTTTTCGTTAGTTCCCTCTCTCCATTGTTAAATATAGATGATTTGTACAAATATATTTCAAGCCCTCTTTCCATTGTCCATACTAGCCTTAGATTTTAAAAATTTCTCTAGGTCACCCTTCAAGTGTGAGGCTCAGAGTGTATAACTGAACATATTGCGCTATTAGATGTTTCGCCTCTTTACTCACTCCTGGTGTTTTAGGAAAGCCACATCACAGTGTTCCCTCATCTTGAGCTCAGAAGCAACCAGAACACTTCATAGAGTGCATTTTACTGAGTTTAGATTCCTTTACGTTGGACTCTTGAAATTGATCTTTCAGAACCAAACACAGTGCCAAACATCCATGTTGCCTTTTCTTTCTAGTTAGATCCGACATGTGGTGAGTCTGAGACCCTTGTGAATAACCGTTTCTATCACCTGGTCTGTTTCTCAACACTTCCATTTTGCATCAGCAGCACATGTCCGATGCCTTGCATTGCTACCCTGAGTCATTAATAAAGACATTCAACCAGAAAGATTTAAGGACAGATTAGGTCTCTCCCTGCCAGCTTGACACTGATTATTTGATGAATATTTTTGAAAGTGGGGTTGTCCAACCAGTTACAATATGTTTAAGATTTTGTAAAAAGAGACTAAGCAAGTCCAAGAAACAAACAGACAAAAATATTAATGATTATATAAGATGTTAACATAGGAAAGCACCTGTATCGTAGAGAAGCATTTTTAATGTATTTTTTGACAATTTAAAAATGATCGCGATTTCACTGCACTACTAACAATTATATTTAGGCTTTGCAAAGTGCAAATCAAAGCAAAATACACATTTGTATAGATTTTATAACTGGGCTATAAGTCGTTGGAGGGTAACAACCTTACTTTGTGGGGAGTGTGTGTGTGTGATGGGACACATGCATAGAAGGCTGGAAAGTACACAAAGTGTTCTTTTGGTTTTCCATTACAACACGAGTTAGAGATGCATGACAAATAAACAACCATCAAATAGCTGCATTTTGAAGTGTGTGAGCAGATGCTCTGCCATGTGGGAATTATTGTCAAATGAGTACAAAATACAGCTTTCAGGAAACTTGTCATCTACGTAATATCTGCTTTTATCGGCAAAGAGATTCTCCCTGTGAAGTCATCATTATCACGTTTTGACAGTTCCACCGTGTGTCCATATGTACCTTAGGATATTTCTTATTTTTGTTTCAGGTACTGTGTCTGTGTCTTCCTAGAAATAAATGTTGTCCACAACATCTGGGATTAGGAAGAGAGCAAAAAATTCTCTTTAAACGGGGGACACTACAGGAAATGTTACTTTTTTCCCCTTTAAATGCTTCATAGAGTGGGTTTTATTGAGTCTAGATTCCTTTATGGGCTTCCCTGGTGACTCAGATAGTAAAGAATCCACCTGCAAGACAGGAGACCTGAGTTCAATTTACGTTCAACTCTTGAAATTGATCTTTTGGGCCCAAGCACGGTTAAAAATATTTTATCCATGTTACTTTCTCTTTCTCTTTCTAGTTAGATATGACATGTTGTGAGTCTGAGACACTTTTGAACACTGATTCTAATTATCTGGTGATTGATTTATTCCTAAATGCATGCTGCTGATCTTGTTTACATTTTGTGAGTAAACTGGGATGGAAGATAAGATTTCAAATAAATGTGTGCTTACTTGCTTATCATCTAAATGAATCACTTGTACATTATCCCTTGCTAATGAGTAAAATTTGTTGGTTAGTTTTCAAAGGGAAATTACCCAAAATGTAAATATTGATGAATTGTTAAAAATATAAACTGCTATTTATTTGTTTCCTTTTTTTTTATATTGGAGTATATTTGATTTACAATGTTGTGTTAGTTTCAGGTGTACTGCAAAGTAATTCAATTGTACATATATTTATTCTTTTCCAGATTCTTTTCCCATAGATGTTATTATAGAGTAATGAGCATAGTTCCCTAGGCTATACACTAGGTCCTTGTTGATTATCTATTTCATATTCAGTAATGTGTATATGTTAACCCCAACCACCTAATTTTCCTCTCCTCCTGCCTTTCTCCTTTAGTAATTGTAAGATTGTTTTCTAAGTTTGTGAGTCAGTTTCTGTTTTTATTTGTTTATTTTTTACAGTTTTGTTGTTTACTGCCACAAATCAACCTGAATCCACCATTCAGTTTCTGTTTTGTAAATATGTTCATTTGTATCATTTTTTAAATTCTACATACAAGTGATATATATTTCTTTTTTTTTT
This sequence comes from Tragulus kanchil, assembly GCA_022376925.1. Taxonomy (NCBI): domain Eukaryota; kingdom Metazoa; phylum Chordata; class Mammalia; order Artiodactyla; family Tragulidae; genus Tragulus; species Tragulus kanchil. The sequence goes on along the minus strand of JAIOJX010000028.1, from coordinate 34,246,742 downwards.
TCTGACATTTCATTTAGCATTATAATCTCACGTTTTGACAGTTCCACCGTGTGTCCATATGTACCTTAGGATATTTCTTATTTTTGTTTCAGGTACTGTGTCTGTGTCTTCCTAGAAATAAATGTTGTCCACAACATCTGGGATTAGGAAGAGAGCAAAAAATTCTCTTTAAACGGGGGACACTACAGGAAATGTTACTTTTTTCCCCTTTAAATGCTTCATAGAGTGGGTTTTATTGAGTCTAGATTCCTTTATGGGCTTCCCTGGTGACTCAGATAGTAAAGAATCCACCTGCAAGACAGGAGACCTGAGTTCAATTTACGTTCAACTCTTGAAATTGATCTTTTGGGCCCAAGCACGGTTAAAAATATTTTATCCATGTTACTTTCTCTTTCTAGTTAGATATGACATGTTGTGAGTCTGAGACACTTTTGAACACTGATTCTAATTATCTGGTGATTGATTTATTCCTAAATGCATGCTGCTGATCTTGTTTACATTTTGTGAGTAAACTGGGATGGAAGATAAGATTTCAAATAAATGTGTGCTTACTTGCTTATCATCTAAATGAATCACTTGTACATTATCCCTTGCTAATGAGTAAAATTTGTTGGTTAGTTTTCAAAGGGAAATTACCCAAAATGTAAATATTGATGAATTGTTAAAAATATAAACTGCTATTTATTTGTTTCCTTTTTTTTTATATTGGAGTATATTTGATTTACAATGTTGTGTTAGTTTCAGGTGTACTGCAAAGTAATTCAATTGTACATATATTTATTCTTTTCCAGATTCTTTTCCCATAGATGTTATTATAGAGTAATGAGCATAGTTCCCTAGGCTATACACTAGGTCCTTGTTGATTATCTATTTCATATTCAGTAATGTGTATATGTTAACCCCAACCACCTAATTTTCCTCTCCTCCTGCCTTTCTCCTTTAGTAATTGTAAGATTGTTTTCTAAGTTTGTGAGTCAGTTTCTGTTTTTATTTGTTTATTTTTTACAGTTTTGTTGTTTACTGCCACAAATCAACCTGAATCCACCATTCAGTTTCTGTTTTGTAAATATGTTCATTTGTATCATTTTTTAAATTCTACATACAAGTGATATATATTTCTTTTTTTTTTTCTGACATTTCATTTAGCATTATAATCTCTACGTCCATCCACATTGCTGCCAATGGCATGATATTCTTTTCTATGGCTAAGTATTCATCCATTGTATATAAGTACCTCTTTATCCATTAATCAGTTGATGGCCATTTAGGTTTCTTCCATATCTTGGCTATTTGTGAATAGTGCTGCGGTGAACATTGGGATGCATGTATCTTTTTTGAGGGGGAGGGATGGGAGTGGTGGCCGGTTGGGGAGGGAGGGGCAGGCGGACCACTTCTATTGGTCTTTCATTTATCTATTTTCATCCATCTTTGTTCTTTGGCCCACGTGGGCCTCCCATCGCAGTGGCTTCTGTTGTCGCAGAGCACCGGCTCTGGGCGCACGCGCTCCAGAGCTCCGGCTCAGTAATTGGACACATCAGTCCAGTCGCTCCACAGCACGTGGGATCTTCCCAGGCCAGAGATCGAACCGGCGCCTTGCACTGCAAGGCGGTGTCCTTACCCACTGGACCACCAGGGAAGCCCTGCGTGTATCTTTTTAAAGTATGGTTTTCCCCGAGTATATGCGCAAGAGTGGGATTGCTAGATTATATGGTAGCTCTATTTTTGGTTTTCTAAGGAATCTCCAAACTGTTCTTCATAGTGGCTATGCCAATTTACATTCCCACCAACAGTGTAGGAAGGTTGTTTTCTCTACGCCCTCTTCAGCATTTATTATTTTTAGATTTTTGAATGATGGCCATTCTGACTGGTGTGAAATAATACCTCATTGTAATTTGCATTTCTCTTAATGATTAGCCATGTTGAGCATCTTTTCATAGACTTTTTTTGTCTGTCTTTTTGTCTTCTTTGAAGAAATGTCTATTTAGGTCTTCTGCCTGTTTTTGAAATTTTTTATATTGAGCTGCATGTGTAATTTTGGAGATGAATCCTTTGTCAGTCTCATTGTTTACAAATATTTTCTCCCATTCTGTCAGTTGTCTTTTGTTTATGGTTTCTTTTGCTATGCAAAAGCTTTTAAGTTTAATTAGATTCCATTTGTTTATTTTTATTTCCATTACTCTATGAAGTGAATCCAAAAAGATAGTTATGATTTATGTCAAAGAGTATTTTGCCTATGTTTTCCTCTAAGAGTTTTTATAAAGTCTGGTCTTACATTTGGGTAGCTAATGCATTTTGAGTTTATTTTTGTATATGGTGTTAAAGTTCTAGTTTTATTCTTCTAAGTGTAGCTATCTAGTTTTCCTATGACGATGTGTTGAAGAGATTGTCTTTTCTCCCTTGTGTAGTCCTGCCTTCTTTGTTGTAGAATAGTTGACCATGGGTGCATTAATTCATTTCTGGGTTTTCTGTCTTGTTCCATTGATCTACAAGTTTGTCTTTTTGTGCCAGTATCATACTATTTTGATTACTGTAGCATTATAGTATAGTCTGAAATCAGGGACCTGAATTCTCCAGCTCTGTTTTTTTTTTTTTTTATCTTTAAAGACTGCTTTGGATTTTGTGTTTTCATACAAATTTTAAGATTTTTTCCGTTTAGATCTGTAAAATATGCCATTGGTAATATGATAGGGATTCCAATGAATCTGTGGGTTACTTTGAAAACTACCATTCATTTTTTCTAACTTAATTTTTGGTTTTGTTTTTTAAATTTTTGTTGGCGTACAGTTGCTTTTCACCGTGTTCCTACTGTCTAGCAAAATGAATCAATTAAATCTATGCATAAGTATCTTACCTTTTTTAGATTTCCTTCTGATTTAGGTCTCCACAGAGCACTGAGTAGAGTGCCACGTGCTGTACAGTAGGGTCTCATTAGTTATCTGTTTTATACATAGTAGTGTATATATTTCAATCCCAATCACCATATTCAGCTCACCCCTCCTCTCCCTCACCTTAATATCCATAAGTTTTTTTTCTACATCTGTGTGTCTATTTCTGTTTTGTAAATACATTTATCTGTACCATTTTTCTATGTTCCACATATATGTGATATTATACAACATTTGTTTTTCTCTGACTTACTTTATTCTCTATGATAGTCTCTAGGTCTCTTTAACCAACTTCAGGAAATTAGAAACTGTACTATATTTTATGTCACTTAAAATTTGAGGCATGTGATTACATCAGTACTGCTCTGATTTATGACAGAAACATTTAAATCTCTTCATCTCTAAAATTCTAATTGCTTAGAGCTCCAAAACAGCATTTTGAATGTGGCATAATGTGGTTAATCAGGAAGAAATTTCTCATATGTATGTTAATATAAACATGGAAGGGAGGGGAGGATTTGTATTGGGAAAAGTAAATGGAAAGGGGAAGAATAAATGGAAAGTGACTAAATGCATAGGAAAAATACAGGGGCATATATCGTCTTGCAAAGAAACCATATAGAGGAGGCAGAGAAGAAATCAGTAAACAGGAAAAAAATCATAGAAATGTTGCAAAGTAAGCAAAAATATTAACAAAGGAATGAAAAGGTCTCACCAAGTCATGAGCCACTGTTATATGACACTATCCTCCATAAATGAGAAAATCATTAAGAAATATCAGTAGACCTGGTTGCAAGAAATATAAATTGTTTTATAAAATATAGACATTTGGCAACATAGTGTTAACAGATTGAGAGCAAACATTCTTATTCCCAAAGAAGCAGTGATCTCAACTAAAACACAGTGTTCCTAGTCCTCTGGAACTGGTAGATGCCTCATGCACTCTTGGTAAACTTCACTTCAAGTCTACTTATCTCCACACTTTTCACCTAAAGACATTAGAAAATGTTACAGGGAAGTCACGCTTGGAAGATCCTCCATTTGAAGTGAGAATCTTTGATTAAAGGGTTCCATTAGACAGTCTGACTTTCACAGAGGCAGACAAGTTATCCACAACCACATCTGCTCAGTCCTTATGGGATTCCATCCTTTGCCTGTGATGCTTAGAGAGAAACTATTTCTTTAGGCTTAATGAAACTCAGCGGAAATGGCAGCCAAATCCCACAATTTCTAGGGAAGACCCTAGAACTATTGGGAAAAATAGAAGCTACAGATCAGTCCATAACTTGAATATTTATGAGCTCTAGGTGCTAACTCTAAACGGCTGACTTCTGTATTCAGTAAAACTGGTAGACAGAGTTTGTAAAATATATGTGTGCAGGTTCCCTTGAGAATGATTATTTTATAAGGACCACAAATTTGATGTGTATCAGATATAAACATAAAAATTAATTTTTTTCCTCTGCTAATTCAGTCCTATATATACTTGTGTTTATTTCCCCCAGTAACCTTTATGGAAACACTAATTAATGCTAGTCCACTGTTTAGTTTCTAATATTACTGGAGACTTTCAGTAGGCTTAAAATCAAGTACATGTGTTTACAGTACAATCAACAGTTTAAAACTTTCTTTATATATAAAAAGTATAAAAGCTCTTAAGTATGGCTTGCTGTATTTATAATGGTTCTATTATCATAAAAGAAATTGCTTAACTTTTCTACCTTAGAGGGAAAAGTCACAGAATTTGCAGTTTTCAGCTTATTTTTTAAGAAAACAAAAGTAGTAAGCTATTTTATAAAATGAAATATACTACTCTTTGAAAATCAGGAGTTCTGAAAATTGTTGGAAAATATGACTAAGTTTTCTTGGCAGCAAGTTTCATATCACTGGGAAGAGGAAAAAGCAATTATTGGATAAAAAATTTTGGAAGAATCTGCTATTGTGAGTTCAAGTATTGCCATTATTTTATGCCGCCTTACAAGCAAGCTAGACATGAAGATGTTTAAACCAATGAAATTAAGTAATGTGTGACTATTAATCCATTTAGTAAAAATACTTTTTATTTTGTATTGGGGTATAGCTGATTAGCAAACTGTGTTAAGTACGCACTTTGCTGTTCACGGTGTAATAGGAGAACAGTGAAGGGACTTAGTCATACATATACATGTATCCATTCTCCCCCAAACTCCCCTCCCATCCAAGCTGCCACATAACATTGAGCAGCATTCCATGCGCTATACAGTAGGTCGGTGCTGGTTTTCCATTTTAAATATAGCAGTGTGTACATGTCCATCCAAACTATCCCTTCCCCCAATCCTCCCCACTTTTGCAACCATAAGTTCCTTCTGTAAGTCTGTGAGTCTCTTTTAGTTTTGTAAATAAGTCCATTTGTACAATCTTTTTAGATTCCACATATAAAGGATATCATACAGTATTTCTCCTTCTCTGAATCAGTATGAGTGATTGAAGTCCTTCCATGATATTGCAAATGCTAAGCCACTTGTTTCTCCTCTTAAAATTTATTTTCTTAAACTATAGTTGATTTACAATGCTATGGAAATTTCTGGAATGCAGCAAAGTGACTCAGCTGTACATATACATGTATATATAAGTTCTTTATTCATTTAAAAAAAAAATTTTTACAATGTTCTCTTGGTTTCTGCCATACTGGTGCCTGTAAGAAACCAGTTGCTAAAGAAAGGTTGTAGGAAATTCTCTTCTTCAAAATTCTGCAACTCTGAAACACAGACGTCTATCCCTATGTAGGGACTTAGAGAATGATAGCTCACTGCACACACGAAGGATAAAGGGGGTGGTGAGTAGGATGGAGTCATGTAACCTCCTTCAGCCTCCTTTAACCAAGTGTCAAGTGACTGTCCTTGACGTGGGGGTTGTAAATCGTGCGCTATAATGAGCTCGTGGTGTGACTCAGAAGGAACCAATCCAGGGCTAACAACTACCCAACAGCCCAGTTAGATCGTTAATGCTCTGTTTGTTGGACAGCTCCATAGACTCCAGGAAAATTCAAAGAACTCAGCACAGCCTCTCCTGCCAGCCCACAGCCATCTAGACTAGTTCCTGCAAAAATAGCACATGTGCACGATGCATCGTTTCATCATTTACACATTTTGTTCCTATTCATTGTCTTTTTAAATCCTTAAAACAATCTTGGAAAGGCAGTCTTTGGGGATTGAGAGTTTAGCTGACTTGATAAATTCGAATAGAAGATGGTCAAGGATTATTGCTAACCTGCTCTGTGACGTGCTTCAGGAGTTTCCTCAGTTGTGCAAATAGTGTCTTTGTCTTTTCTACCTCCCAGTCATTATGATTATAAAATACATACAGATGGGTTTAGATTTAATGAACTCACTGACCTCCTAGGATCAAGTAGTAGCTGGGGAAGCTGAGAAAACCCCTGAGAACTTCCACCTTCTTGGGAAGAGAGGAATAGCAACATGAATCCTTTGAATGCTCAGTTTCAACTGGGAATTTTGGCAGAGTCTAAGGAAAAGTCTGTCACAGGCTGGAAAACGGACTTTCGCTTTATTCCAGGAATGGCTTAGTCCGGACTGAATCATCTGGACCCAATTCTAGTCTGTCTCACAGTCCAGTGTGGATCTAGGGCCTTCAGAACTAGCACTGGCCTTTGTCAGGTAGTACTACATTGGTTTGTCACAGAGTTCAAGCTTGCAACCCATAAAGAAAGAAATGGGAAAAGTCAGACAGTGTTATGCTTCTGGCATCACTTTGTTCCTCCAAGTATGGATTGTTTGCGCACGTCTGTCCTTCTAAGAAAGGTTGTAGGAAATTCTCTTCTTCAAAATTCTGCAACTCTGAAACACAGACGTCTATCCCTATGTAGGGACTTAGAGAATGATAGCTCACTGCACACACGAAGGATAAAGGGGGTGGTGAGTAGGATGGAGTCATGTAACCTCCTTCAGCCTCCTTTAACCAAGTGTCAAGTGACTGTCCTTGACGTGGGGGTTGTAAATCGTGCGCTATAATGAGCTCGTGGTGTGACTCAGAAGGAACCAATCCAGGGCTAACAACTACCCAACAGCCCAGTTAGATCGTTAATGCTCTGTTTGTTGGACAGCTCCATAGACTCCAGGAAAATTCAAAGAACTCAGCACAGCCTCTCCTGCCAGCCCACAGCCATCTAGACTAGTTCCTGCAAAAATAGCACATGTGCACGATGCATCGTTTCATCATTTACACATTTTGTTCCTATTCATTGTCTTTTTAAATCCTTAAAACAATCTTGGAAAGGCAGTCTTTGGGGATTGAGAGTTTAGCTGACTTGATAAATTCGAATAGAAGATGGTCAAGGATTATTGCTAACCTGCTCTGTGACGTGCTTCAGGAGTTTCCTCAGTTGTGCAAATAGTGTCTTTGTCTTTTCTACCTCCCAGTCATTATGATTATAAAATACATACAGATGGGTTTAGATTTAATGAACTCACTGACCTCCTAGGATCAAGTAGTAGCTGGGAAGCTGAGAAAACCCTGAGAACTTCCACCTTCTTGGGAAGAGAGGAATAGCAACATGAATCCTTTGAATGCTCAGTTTCAACTGGGAATTTTGGCAGAGTCTAAGGAAAAGTCTGTCACAGGCTGGAAAACGGACTTTCGCTTTATTCCAGGAATGGCTTAGTCCGGACTGAATCATCTGGACCCAATTCTAGTCTGTCTCACAGTCCAGTGTGGATCTAGGGCCTTCAGAACTAGCACTGGCCTTTGTCAGGTAGTACTACATTGGTTTGTCACAGAGTTCAAGCTTGCAACCCATAAAGAAAGAAATGGGAAAAGTCAGACAGTGTTATGCTTCTGGCATCACTTTGTTCCTCCAAGTATGGATTGTTTGCTTTAGGAGAATAAAAATGCTTTAAATTTAGATTTGTTAGTGGTAGGTATATGACTCTTTATAGAAATTATTAATACTGAATCACACAGTTTGGCAAGTGAGCATTATAGTAGGTATATTAGACCTCAATAAAGTTCTTTTTAAAAAAGCAAGATAAATGGGTGAAAGTGGTCAAAAGATTTTAAAAAAGAAAAAGGAAAAGTGATGGGAGCTTTTTTTTTTTTTTTTTTGGATACAGCAATGTGGATTAAGGGAGTCAGGAACCTGTGTTTTGTGTCCCTGCAAGGCGTTTCGAATCTCTTCCATTCTTTCCATTCGTTATGCCTCTGTCTTAGTTGAAATTTTCATTCAGGTCTGGTCTTGGTCTAGCACTTATACATAGGTAACAATGTGTGTTTTTTGGTTGACTTCCAACTGGTTTATTGTAAGCCCTCTTAGCCTGACTGTTGCATTTCATTTTGAAACAGTCTTCTTACCCTTCTTCTCTCTCGGGTTTTCCTAAAGCACAGGTCTGATCATGTCATATTCTTACTGAACATTTACGGGACTCACCATTTCTACAGAACACAATGCAGACTTTTAGCTTCATCTATGCAGCCCTTTCCCTGGTCTTATTTTTCACATCATAAAAAATACCAAACCATTATTCATTTTGGCAAACAAAACAAGTTGGCTTTTTCTTAAAATATAGTTCATATTTCCTCTTCTCTGCTTTTGCCCTTCTCCTAAAGGCAAGCTGTCAAAATTTCATCCATTCAGCTCAAATATTTCCTTGTACATAAAATTTCATTTGCACCCGTCAGAACTGCAGTCTAAAAAACTACATGCCTCCTTGTATTTTACTGGTTGTCTATGTGCCTGCTTTTCTACCTATCTATTCAATTATTAAGTTGGATTTTCAAGTAAATAGTCATCATAAACTTACTTGTAGAATTCTCAGGTGGCATTAGTGGTAAAGAACCTGCCTGCCAATGCAGGAGATGTAAGAGATGAGGGTTCCATCCCTGGGTTGGAAAGATCCCCTGGAGGAGGGCATGGTCACCCACTCCAGAATTCTTGCCTAGTGAATCCCATGGACAGAGGAACCTAGCGGGCTATGGTCCATGGGATTGTAGGGTCCAGAGAATCAGACACAACTGAAGCAACTTAGCATGCACACACAGAGGAGTTACATTCCTGTAGAAATGATTCAGAGCGAATTCCTTTAAAACCAATATGAACTTCTGGCCTCATCTCTTAGGCACGCATCTACTTCCTTTTCTTTTCTTTCCTTTCAGTCTACTCCAAGCCTTCTTCCCCAGGATCCTCATCACTGAGAAAGCTTTTATCTGTCAACGAGGCTGGTCATTGCCAGCCTACATCTGCTGAAATGCACTTTTTATTAACTTATCCCATTCTGAAACAACTCTCATTTTGAGACTAACTTGTACAGATGGAATACAGGAGGGTAATACGTCTCTTTGCTGAAAACTGTGCAATGTTGAGACATCTTAGAGTATTGATTTATGAAAATTAGACTCCTATGAATCTACTTCCTAGGTGCATGTTTATCTAGCTCATCCAAAAGCCTGGCTTCTGTGTGTGTTGTACCAGAAGAGATGCTAGCTGTGACTAATTCTGAGACGTTGCCTGGGATGTGATTACCAAGAAGAAAATGAGCGTTACTGTGGGGAGGGCATGGGTGAGCAGCAATTTGGCTTTTTTTTTTTTCCCCCTACGTTCCTACATTTTTTGCAACTAATCTGTCAAGTTAGAAAGTACTTCATGGGTTTCAAGCCATTGCAAGGCACAAGAACCGTCCTGTATAACTCTTTAAAATGCATGTCCTTGCTTTCTAACTACACTGATTATTTTCAGAATGTTCAGGGTTGAGGCCCATGAACTGGTTTGAAAGCTTCTCAGATACTTTGGAAGTAACCCGTCCTTAGACTGGCTGGCATCTACTGGATCTTGAGCATATATTTAATGATGTGTTTTCTGCTTTAGCCGAATACAAGCCTGCCTTGTTTAATTGTGCTTGAAGATATTATTTTTGTTTTGTTTTGTTTTTAACAAATTGAAGGTTTATGGCCACCTGGCATCAAGGAAGTCCAGTGGCTTTATTTATCCAACAGCATTTTCTCACTTTGTGTCTCTGTGCCACTTTTTGGTAATTCTGACACTATTTTAACTTTTCCATTCTAATTATTTTTTATGGCAATGTGTGGCCAGTGATCTTTGATTACAATTTACTGAAGGCTCAGGGGATGTTTAGCATTTTTTTTATAGGTACTACAAAACTTTAATGAATAGATATTTTAATAGAAAGAACAATATCTGAATTAAGAACAAAATTAAAAATCCAAGTTTCAGTAACAACAAATACACCTAGCACCCAGACCTCGGTTTTTAAAACTATTCTCCAGTAAGAGGAAACAGAGCTCCTTGGAGAACTAGCTGATTCTAAAACTTACAGCATTTTGTAGTGTCAGAAAGTGTTCAAAAAATACCATCAATAAAAAATTCTTTAGTAACTGGGGATGATAAGGGACATAAAGTCAACTAAAAAAGTTGCCAATTTCTTTAATCTGATCTTTAAAACTGGATCAATTTGAGCAGCAAAATAAAGAAGTATTGGATTATAACACAAAGCATGCAATAAGTATCCATAGGTTCTTTTTTTTTTTAACTTTTAGTTTACTTTTAACTTTTACAGAGTTTTGTTGTTTACAGATATGTATGTTCTCAGATTAGTCATATGTATATCCCCCCCATCCCACCCCTCCAGACTGTCACATAGCACCCCTGAAGAATCTCCTTTTCTCACAGAGCTATAGCTATTTTCTTCACATATGATAGTACAGGCCTTCATGCTACTTCCTTTACGCCTCCAACCCACTGTTCCTTCCCCACAATGTCCATGTCCACTGTCCATGTCTGTCTTTCTGTTGCTTCACTGCATGTGCCATCATCACCATCCTACTAGATTCCATAGATATGTGTTAGTATGTTGTACTTGTCCTTCTCTTTTTGACTGACTTCACTTTTTATGATAGATTCTAGCTCCAGCCACCTCATTAGGGCTGATTCTTCTGCATTTCTCTTTACAGCTGTGTAGTATTCCATTGTATATATGAGCTTTTCGATCCATTCGTTCGTCGATGGGCATCTAGGTTGCTTCTATGTTCTAGCTATTGTATAGAGAGCTGCAATGAACATTGGGGTACAGGTGCTTCTTTCAGATTTAATTTCATCAGGGTATAAGCCTAACAGTGGGATTGCTGGGTCGTAGGGTGCTTCTATTTTTAGTTTTTTAAGAAATCTCCAGACTGTCTTCCATAGAGGCTATATTAATTTACATTCCCACCAGCAAGGCAGGAGTGTTCTCTTTTCTCTGCACTCTCTCCAGCATTTATTGTCTGTCGATTTGTGGATGATGGCCATTCTGACGGGTGTGAGGTGATATCTCATTGTAGTTTTGATTTGCATGTCTCTAATTATAAGCAAGGTTGAGCACCGTTTCATGTGTTTTTGGGCCATCTGTATGTCCTCTTTGGAGAGGTGTCTGTTTAGGTCCTTTTCCCATTTTTTGATTGGGTTGTTCGTTTATCCAGTGCTGAATTGTCTGAGTTGCTTATAGATTTTGGAGATTCTTTGTTGTTTCATTTGCTATGATTTTCTCCCATTCTGTGGGTTGTATGTTCAGCTTTTTTGTAGTTTCTTTTGCTGTACAAAAGCCTTTAAGTTTCATTAGGTCCCACATGTTCATTTTTTTTTTTTTAGTCCCGCTATTCTAGTAGGTGGATCAGAGAAGATCTTGCTTTGATTTATGTCCTTGAGTGTTTTTGCCTATATTCTCCTCTAAGAGTTTGATGGTTTCTGGTCTTACATTTAGGTCTTTAATCCATTTTGAGTTGATCATTGTGTATAGTGTCAGGGAATGTTCCAACATCATTTTTTTCCGTGTAGCTATCCAATTTTCTGAGCACCATTTGTTGAAGAGGCTGTCTTTGTCCCATTTTATATGTTCGACTCCTTTGTCAAAAATAAGGTACCCATAGGTGCGTGGGTTTATCTCTGGGTTCTCGATCTTGTTCCATTGGTCGATATTTCTGTTTTTGTGCCAGTACCATACTGTCTTGAGGACTGTTGCTTTGTAGTAGAGTCTGAAGTTGGGGAGGCTGATCCCTCCAGCTCCAGTCTTCTTCCTCAGGATTGCTTTGGCTATTCGAGGTCTTTCGTGTTTCCATATGAACTGTGTCATTCTTTGGTCTAGTTCTGTGAAGAATGTCATTGGTAGTTTGATAGGGATCGCATTGAACCTATAGATGACATTTGGTAGTATGGTCATTTTCACAATATTGATTCTTCCAACGCAGGAACATGGAATATCTCTCCATCTGTTTAAGTCTTCTTTAATTTCTCTCATGAGTGTTTTGTAATTTTCTGTGTACAGTTCTTTTGTTTCTTTGGGTAGGTTTATTCCTAGATATTTGGTTCTTTTGGTTGTGATGGTGAAGGGGATTGCCTCTTTGATTTCGTTTTCTGATTTTTCATTGTTTGTGTATAGGAATGCCAGTGATTTCTGTGTATTGATTTTGTATCCTGTGACTTTGCTGAATTTGTTGATTAGCTCTAACAGTTCTGTAATAGTGCCATTGGGGTTTTCTATGTATAATATTATGTCATCTGCAAAAAGAGAGAGCTTGACTTCTTCCTTTCCAGTCTGAATTCCTTTTATTTCTTTCTCTTCTCTTATTGCTGTTGCTAGAACTTCCAGGACTGTGTTGAATAATAGTGGTGAAAGTGGACACCCTTGTCTTGTTCCTGATCTTAGAAGAAATGCTTTGAGTTTTTCACCATTGAGGATAATGTTCGCTGTGGGCTTCTCATATATGCCTTTCACTATGTTGAGATAGGTTCCTTCTATGCCCATTTTCTGAAGAGTTTTTATCATAAATGGATGTTGTACTTTGTCAAAGGCTTTTTCTGCATCTGTTGAGATCATGTGATGTTTGTCTCTCAATTTGTGATACGGTGTATCACACTGATTGATTTGCAGATATCGAAGAATCCTTGCATGCCTGGGATGAACCTGACTTGATCATGATGTATGAGCTTTGTGATGTGTTGTTGAATTCCATTTGCTAGGATTTTGTTAAGGATTCTGGCGTCTAGATTCATCAGTGAAATTGGCCTATAATTTTCTTTTTTTGTGTTGTCTTTGCCTGGCTTTGGTATCAGGGTGATGGTGGCCTCATAGAATGGAAGTATTTCTTCCTGTGCAATTGTTTGGGAGAGTTTTAGAAGGACAGGCATTAGCTCTTTAAATGTTTGGTAGAATTCACTTGTGAAGCCATCTGGCCCTGGGCTTTTATTTTTGGGTAGATTTTTTATCACAAGGTCGATTTCTGAGCTTGTGATTGGCTTGTTCATAGTTTCTATTTCTTCCTGGTTGAGTTTTGGGAGATTAATCTTCTCTAAGAAACTGTGCATTTCTTCCAGGTTGTCCAGTTTGTTGCCATATAGCTGTTCATAATAGTCTCTTAGAATCCTTTGGATTTCTGCATTATCTGTTGTAATCTCTCCTTTTTCATTTTTGATTTTGTGGATCTGGTTCTTCTCTGTTTTTTTCTTGATGAGTCTGGCCAGTGGTTTGTCGATTTCATTTACCTTTTTGAAGAATCAGTTTTTTGTTCTATTTATCTTTACTATTATTTCTTTCATTTCTCTCATTTATTTCTGCTCTGATCAATATGATTGATTTCTCTTCTTCTGCTGACTTTGGGGTGTTTTTGTTTTTCTTTCTCCAATTGTTTTAAGTGTAGGGTTAGGTCGTCTGTTTGAGATTTTCCTAGTCTCTTGAGGTACGATTGAATTGCTGTAGACTTCCCTCTTAGAACTGCTTTTGCAGTATCCCATAGGTTTTGCACTGTCATGTGTTCATTGTCATTTTCTGCTAGAAATTTTTTTATTTCTCCTTTGATTTGCTCAGTAATCAGTTGGTTTTTTAGGTATGTGTTGTTTAATCTCCATGAGTTTGTGTTTGTAGCAGTTTTTTTTTCCTGTAGTTGATCTCTAATCTCATTGCATTGTGGTCAGAGAAGGTGGCTGATGTAATTTCAATTTTCTTGAATTGACTGAGGTTTGATTTGTGGCCCAAGATGTGGTCTATCCTGGAGAATGTTCCGTGACCACTTGAGAAGAAAGTAATTCTTCTGCTTTTGGTTGGAAGTGAACCTGACTTGATCATGATGTATGAGCTTTGTGATGTGTTGTTGAATTCCATTTGCTAGGATTTTGTTAAGGATTCTGGCGTCTAGATTCATCAGTGAAATTGGCCTATAATTTTCTTTTTTTGTGTTGTCTTTGCCTGGCTTTGGTATCAGGGTGATGGTGGCCTCATAGAATGGAAGTATTTCTTCCTGTGCAATTGTTTGGGAGAGTTTTAGAAGGACAGGCATTAGCTCTTTAAATGTTTGGTAGAATTCACTTGTGAAGCCATCTGGCCCTGGGCTTTTATTTTTGGGTAGATTTTTTATCACAAGGTCGATTTCTGAGCTTGTGATTGGCTTGTTCATAGTTTCTATTTCTTCCTGGTTGAGTTTTGGGAGATTAATCTTCTCTAAGAAACTGTGCATTTCTTCCAGGTTGTCCAGTTTGTTGCCATATAGCTGTTCATAATAGTCTCTTAGAATCCTTTGGATTTCTGCATTATCTGTTGTAATCTCTCCTTTTTCATTTTTGATTTTGTGGATCTGGTTCTTCTCTGTTTTTTTCTTGATGAGTCTGGCCAGTGGTTTGTCGATTTCATTTACCTTTTTGAAGAATCAGTTTTTTGTTCTATTTATCTTTACTATTATTTCTTTCATTTCTCTCATTTATTTCTGCTCTGATCAATATGATTGATTTCTCTTCTTCTGCTGACTTTGGGGTGTTTTTGTTTTTCTTTCTCCAATTGTTTTAAGTGTAGGGTTAGGTCGTCTGTTTGAGATTTTCCTAGTCTCTTGAGGTACGATTGAATTGCTGTAGACTTCCCTCTTAGAACTGCTTTTGCAGTATCCCATAGGTTTTGCACTGTCATGTGTTCATTGTCATTTTCTGCTAGAAATTTTTTTATTTCTCCTTTGATTTGCTCAGTAATCAGTTGGTTTTTTAGGTATGTGTTGTTTAATCTCCATGAGTTTGTGTTTGTAGCAGTTTTTTTTTCCTGTAGTTGATCTCTAATCTCATTGCATTGTGGTCAGAGAAGGTGGCTGATGTAATTTCAATTTTCTTGAATTGACTGAGGTTTGATTTGTGGCCCAAGATGTGGTCTATCCTGGAGAATGTTCCGTGACCACTTGAGAAGAAAGTAATTCTTCTGCTTTTGGTTGGAAGGTCCTAAAGATATCCATGAGGTGAATGTCTTCTAGTGTGGCATTTAAGGCTTGTGTTTCTTTATTAATTTTCTGTTTGGATGATCTGTCCATTGGTATGAGAGGAGTGTTAAAGTCTCCTACTATTATTGTGTTATTGTCAATGTCTTCTTTTATGTCTGAAAGTGTTTGTCTTATGTATTGGAGTGCTCCTGTATTGGGTGCATAGATATTTATGATTGTTATGTCTTCCTCTTGGATCGATCCCTTGATCATTATGTAGTGTCCTGCCTTGTCTCTTTGAATCTTCTTTATTTTGAGGTCTGTTTTGTCTGATATGAGGATTGCTACTCCAGCTTTCTTTTGATTTCCATTTGCATGGAATATCTTTTTCCAGCCTCTCACTTTCAGTCTATGAGTGTCTCTAGGTCTGAAGTGAATTTCCTGGAGGCAGCATATGTATGGGTCTTGGTTTTGAATCCATTCAGCCAGTCTGTGTCTTTTGGTTGGGACATTTAGTCCATTTACATTCAAAGTAATTATTGATACAAATGATCCTATTGTCATCTTCTTAGATGTTATGATGGGTTTGTTTTGTGGATCTTCTCCTTCTCTTCTACTTGTTTTCTATATAAGTCCCTTTAACACTTGTTAGGCTGGTTTGGTGTGACTAAATTCTTTTAACTTTTGCTTATCTGTAAAGGTTTTTTTTTTTTTTTTAAAAAAAAAAAAAAAAAAAAACCTTTATTTTGCTTTCAACTTTTTTTTTTTTTTTTAAGATTTATTTATTTATTTATTTTGGGTGGGGGTCGGGTTGGGGAGGGAGGGGAGCGGGCGGGCCACTTCCATTGGTCTTCCATTTCTCTATTTTTCATCCGTCCTTGTTCTTTGGCTCCTGCAGGCCTCCCATCGCGGTGGCGTCTGTCATTGCAGAGCGCCGAATCTGGGCGCATGCGCTCCAGAACTCCGGCTCGGTAATTGGACACATCAGTCCAGCTGCTCCGCGGCACGTGGGATCTTCCCAGGCCAGGGATCGAACCGGCGCCCCTTGCACTGCAAGGCAGTGTCCTTATCCACTGGACCACCAGGGGAAGCCCTGCTTTTAACTTTTACAGAGTTTTGTTGTTTATAGATATGTATGTTCCTCTGTAAAGGTTTTGATTTCTCCATCCATTTTGAATGAGATCCTTGCAGGGTAGAGGATTCTTGGTTGCAGATTATCCTCTCTTAGCCGTTTAAATGTGTCCTGCCATTCCCTTCTGGCCCGCAGAGTTTCTGATGAAAGATCAGCTGTTAAACGTATGGGCTTTCCCTTGTATGTCACTAGTTCCTTTTCCTTTGCTGTTTTGAGAATTCTGTCGTTGTGTTTAATTTGTGTTAGCTTCATTAATATGTGTCTTGGTGTGTTTCTTCTCGGGTTGATTCTGTATGGTACACTTTGCGCTTCTTGGACTTAATGGACTATATCTTTTCCCATGTTGGGGAAATTTTCAACTAGAATCTCTTCAAAATTTTTCTTACATCCTTTCTTTTTTTCTTCTTCTTCTGGAACCCCTATAATTAGAATATTGGTGTGTTTGATATTATTCCAGAGGTCTCTGAGGCTATCCTCTGCTCTTTTCATTCTTTGAGCTTGATTCTGTTTTTCAGCAGTTACTTCCACCATTCTACCTTCCAGCTCACTTATCCGGTCTTCTGTCTCAGATACACTGCTCTTGATTCCTTCTACAGTGTTTTTAAGTTCAGCAATTGAGTTATTTGTCTCTGTTGGTTTTTTTGTAAGTTCCTGTATTTCTTTATTCAGTATGTTAGTTGTGTCTTGAAATTTCTCTAAAATTCTGTTTTCAGAGTTTTTGATCATCTTTACTATCATTCTTTTGGAATCACTTTCAGAAAGTTTGTCCAAATTCTCTTTGTTGATTTGATTTTGTGTGTCTGTAGATTGTTCCTTCACTTGTGTGGTATTTCTCTGCGTTTCATTGTTATTATTAATTTTTTATTGACTCTGGTATTTCCTTTTCCCAGACTTTGAGTCACGTCTGTTGGTGTTTGTTGTTTGGATGGGGCTTCTTATTCTGGGGTGATGCTGGTGGTTGGGTGATGTCAGGACTTGCATACAAGTGCTTACCTTTGTTAGCGTTCTCACTGTTTATTGCTCTGTAGTGTTAGGCGTTCTCTAGTATTGTACAGTTGTGGAGTCAGTGCTCCCTCCCTAAAGCCCCTGGGCTTGTTGCCTGACCAGGAAATGAAGATTTTACGGCTGGTTTGTTATGGCACTAAATGATACTAAAACATATATATGTGAATGAGAAACAGAAGGTATACCTTTGACAAGTGGCAATTAAAATATTATGCAAATACTATATAGCATATTGAATTATATACACAAACATTTACAGCTATAACATAACCCAAACATTCCAACCAAAAATACAGTACAATACGTTAGCATATGGCAAATAGAGAAAATCAAGAATGATATCCACTAGTTAACAACCAAACTAAGTAGAGCACAAATTGGAGAATAATGCTAGAGCAGGGTCCCCGTTGGGGATAAGGTAATGAGGACAGACCAGACGAAGAAATATGGTAGGAAAAGGGAAAAAGAGAAAGGGAGGATAGAAGAGAAATATAGAATGATACCGCAAAGTTAAATATAGGGAGATAAAGATTTGTATGTATTAGAGTTTAGTGCTGTAGGAAAGGAGCATCAGAGAAAGCAAAGAGTTATAGAGGAAGTAGTAGTACAAATTGAAAATTTTAAATATTAAAACAGAGATAAGTGTATAGAAAAACATAGAAAAACAAAGCAAAAACAATAAAAACAAAACCCCCACAGAACCTTAAAAAGTCAATGGGGAACCAGAAGTTTATACCAAAATAAAATGTGTGGTTTAAAAGGAAAAAAAAAAAATTATGTAAGCTTGAATATATTCAGTCTTACTGATAAGATTAGTAGCTTCAATAGAATTCAATGGAGGAAATAAACACACCCACCACACCCTAAAATGAGGGGCGGACACTGATTTGCTGGGAAAAAAACAAATTGAAAACAAAACAAAAAAAGCAATACAAACGAATAAGAAATAAAATGAAATTTTAAAATCAAGTAAATTTCATTAATTTTTTTATTGACTCTGGTATTTCCTTTTCCCAGACTTTGAGTCACGTCTGTTGGTGTTTGTTGTTTGGATGGGGCTTCTTATTCTGGGGTGATGCTGGTGGTTGGGTGATGTCAGGACTTGCATACAAGTGCTTACCTTTGTTAGCGTTCTCACTGTTTATTGCTCTGTAGTGTTAGGCGTTCTCTAGTATTGTACAGTTGTGGAGTCAGTGCTCCCTCCCTAAAGCCCCTGGGCTTGTTGCCTGACCAGGAAATGAAGATTTTACGGCTGGTTTGTTATGGCACTAAATGATACTAAAACATATATATGTGAATGAGAAACAGAAGGTATACCTTTGACAAGTGGCAATTAAAATATTATGCAAATACTATATAGCATATTGAATTATATACACAAACATTTACAGCTATAACATAACCCAAACATTCCAACCAAAAATACAGTACAATACGTTAGCATATGGCAAATAGAGAAAATCAAGAATGATATCCACTAGTTAACAACCAAACTAAGTAGAGCACAAATTGGAGAATAATGCTAGAGCAGGGTCCCCGTTGGGGATAAGGTAATGAGGACAGACCAGACGAAGAAATATGGTAGGAAAAGGGAAAAAGAGAAAGGGAGGATAGAAGAGAAATATAGAATGATACCGCAAAGTTAAATATAGGGAGATAAAGATTTGTATGTATTAGAGTTTAGTGCTGTAGGAAAGGAGCATCAGAGAAAGCAAAGAGTTATAGAGGAAGTAGTAGTACAAATTGAAAATTTTAAATATTAAAACAGAGATAAGTGTATAGAAAAACATAGAAAAACAAAGCAAAAACAATAAAAACAAAACCCCCACAGAACCTTAAAAAGTCAATGGGGAACCAGAAGTTTATACCAAAATAAAATGTGTGGTTTAAAAGGAAAAAAAAAAAATTATGTAAGCTTGAATATATTCAGTCTTACTGATAAGATTAGTAGCTTCAATAGAATTCAATGGAGGAAATAAACACACCCACACGCACACCCCCCCCCCCCCCAAAATGGGGGGCGGACACTGAGTTGGTTGGGGAAAAACCAATTGAAAACAAAACAAAAAAAGCAATACAAACGAATAAGAAATAAAATGAAATTTTAAAAATCCAGCAGTAACTCCAGCTTCAAACAAAACGTGAAAATAGTGTTTATGTTCTTCTGTCTTTTGCTGACTATTTAGGAATTATCAGTGTTTTTCTTGCCTCTGGCAGTGGTTGGATCTGAAGACCTCTTTGACTGCTTGTTTATTTCGGCCTATTCCAGAACTAAAAGGCCCGCCCAGGCTGGCCCTGGGAGTTTCTTAATCCAAATCCCTTTTCTTGCTGGGTGGAGCTAAGTTCCCTCCCTGTAGCTTGCCCAGCAGCCCTGTAGTTTGACCAGCAGCCAAACTACAGTAGGGAAAATGGCGTCTCTCTCACAGAGGATGTATTCTCACACTCTCTATGGGAAACACTTATGCAGTGCCCCCGACCCTGCTGCAGGCCACTGTCCACCCGCCACCGCAGGAGACGTCAGATTACTCAGAGGTGAATCTGACTCAGTCTCATGCAGGATCGCTCTTCCCCTCTCCTGGATCACAGTGTGCACAGAGTTTCCAGTCCTACTCTGTGGCTGTATGATCCGGTTAATGGTAACCTCCTTCAAAGAGAACTGAGTGGTGTCCTTCCTAGGACCGCTCCAGGCCCTTCTAGCTCAAGGGGGCACTTGGTCCCTCCAAAGCAGGTCTGGCTCAGTCCCTTGTGGGCGTCACCGTTCCTTTCCCGGGTCTTGATCTGCAACAGGCTTTGCGCCTTTGGCCCACCTGGCCTTTCTGGCGGGTATGAGGTTTGACTTTTATAAGCACAATTGTGCCCTTCCTACCGTCTTGACTTCTCCTTTGTTCTTCGATGTGATGTATCTTTTTGTGATCAGATCCAACCTCCTCCTTTGGTCAGGAACTCGTTGCAATTCAGGCGATTTTGCAGGAGAGATGAGTGCAAGTCCTTCTACGCCGCCATCTTAGCTCCACTCCTCAGCATTTTTTAACAGTATTTTTAAGTTAAGATGGGTACATTTTAAACATAATGCTATTAAACACTGTATAGATAATAGTATGATAGTATACTAATAGATGATAGATGATAATATAGTGCAAACATAACTTGTGTGTGTCCTGGAAACCAAAAAAAAAAAAGACATGCAATTCACTTTGTTGTGATACTTGCTTTACTGTGGCGGTCTGGAACTGGGCTTGCAGCATCTCTGAGGTATGCCTGTATTGTCCAGACTTTAGAACCTCTTTCTGAAATTTCTGATACTATCACAGAAAACCATATGCAGAATGGCTTTTAAATTGCATTCTGTGAGAGTATCAAAGCAGAAAAAAATAGATTGTAGGTTTTCTATAATGGACTTTAGTTTTTTCTGAATTTAGCTTAAAGGACCTTGAAAATTATTCATGCCCTTATTAGACTTATTACACACATATATGTATGTGAATGAATACCAAAGTTTCAAAATATCACAACTGGAATAAACACAAACATGTCCATCATACTTTATAATAATTAAATACTTTTCTTAGAAAATGGTGATAAATACTTTTATCACCTTTGAAAGTACTGAGAATTTAATATTCTGTTGCTTTCTTAAGTGGTGAGCTAATAATGTAATTTCTGCTTTGCCTTACTTTATGGTGTCCACTGCTTTAAAGTCAGAACCAACCTATAAAATGAGAAATATAAAAATAAAGAAAAGGATAAAATTCATAAATGAAACATGCAGACATTATAGTTGAAGGGTATTTGGACTTTATAAATCTATTTATTTTGTTTCCCTAGAATACATGAAATTATTACCTGTCTATGACAATAAAAGTTAATGAACTTTTCCCAGAAATCAACCTACATGCGTGTAGTCAATTATATGAGAAAGGGGGTGTGACCACACAATGGTGGAAAGACAGTCTCTTCAACAAATGGTGCAGAGTAAACTGGACAATGCTACGTAAAAAAATGAAATCAGATTGTTCTTTAACACCATACACAAAAATAAGCTCAGAATAGATTAAAGACTTAAATGTGCGATCTAGATACTACCAGACTCCTAGAGGGAAATACAGGCAGAATATTCTGACATAAATTGCAGCAATATCTTTTCTCAATCCATCTCCTAGAATAATGGAAATAAAAAAAAATAAACAAATGGGACCTAATTAAACTCAAAAGCTTTTGCACAGCAAATAAAACCACAAGCAAAATGAAAAGACAGCCCACAGATTGGGAGAAAATATTTGCAAATGCTATAACCAACAAGGGATTAGTTTCCAAGATTTACAAATAGCTCATGGAGGCTTAATATTGTCAAAACAAACAGCCCAATCACAAATGTGCAGAAGACCTAAATAGACATTTCTCCAAGGAAAGCATACAGATGGCCAAGAGGCACATGGAGAGACGTTCAACATCACTCATTATTAGAAAAATGAAAATCAAAGCTACAGTGGTGTAAGGTATCACCTCACACCAGGCTAGCATCAAGAAATCCACAAGCAATAAATGCTGGAGAGGGTGTACAGAGAAGGGAACCCTCTTATACTGTTGGTGGGAATGTAAATTGCATAGCCACCATGGAAAACTGTATGGAGATTCTTTACTAACTAAAAATACAGCTACCATATGACCCTGCAATCCCACTCCTGGGAATATATCCAGAGAAAAACATGGTCTGAAGTGATACATGCTCCCCAGTGTTCACTGAAGCACTGTTTACAATAGCCAAGACATGGAAGCAACCTAAATGTCTGTTAGCAGAAGAATGGATAAAGATATGACACATATCTACAATTGAATATTATTCAGTCATTAAAAAAATGATACAATGCCATGTGTAGCAACATGAATAGACCTGGAGATTGCCATACTGAGTGAAGTCAGATAAAGAAAAATATCATATAATATTCCTTATATGCAGAATCTAAAAAGAAATGATGCAAACAAATGTATTTGCCAAACAGAAATAGACTCACAGTCTTAAAAAATGAACTTGTGGTTGAAAGGATAGTTAGGGGGTTTGGGATCGACATGTACACACTGCTATAGTTACAATGGATAACCAACAAGAACTTAACATATAGCACAGAGAACTCTGCTCAATGCTATGTGGCAACCTGGATGGGAAGGGAGTTTCATGGAAAATGGATACATGCATATCTATGGCTGAGTCACTCTATTGTCGCTATCAAAACATTTTTTAATTGGCTATCCTCCAGTAAAAAATGAAAAGTTTAAAAGAAGTCATGAATTTTTTAGGCTAATTTCTGTCTTTTCTTTAAATGACCCCAATTAATCAAAAAAGAAACAAAAATCAATACCTACTTGGAGGTTAAATTTAGACTTAGTTTGCATCCCTACTATTTATTTTAGATTTTATTTATTTAATATAAATGTTTAATGATTATTTAATTGATTTCATGTGTGAGGAAGGCCCATATATTTCTAGTATACAATTTTCCTTTATGTTAAATATGACCTCTAATAGCAACAAAGTCAAAGCAAATAAAAAAGGGAAAATGGCCAAGAGGCACATGGAGAGACGTTCAACATCACTCATTATTAGAAAAATGAAAATCAAAGCTACAGTGGTGTAAGGTATCACCTCACACCAGGCTAGCATCAAGAAATCCACAAGCAATAAATGCTGGAGAGGGTGTACAGAGAAGGGAACCCTCTTATACTGTTGGTGGGAATGTAAATTGCATAGCCACCATGGAAAACTGTATGGAGATTCTTTACTAACTAAAAATACAGCTACCATATGACCCTGCAATCCCACTCCTGGGAATATATCCAGAGAAAAACATGGTCTGAAGTGATACATGCTCCCCAGTGTTCACTGAAGCACTGTTTACAATAGCCAAGACATGGAAGCAACCTAAATGTCTGTTAGCAGAAGAATGGATAAAGATATGACACATATCTACAATTGAATATTATTCAGTCATTAAAAAAATGATACAATGCCATGTGTAGCAACATGAATAGACCTGGAGATTGCCATACTGAGTGAAGTCAGATAAAGAAAAATATCATATAATATTCCTTATATGCAGAATCTAAAAAGAAATGATGCAAACAAATGTATTTGCCAAACAGAAATAGACTCACAGTCTTAAAAAATGAACTTGTGGTTGAAAGGATAGTTAGGGAGTTTGGGATCGACATGTACACACTGCTATAGTTACAATGGATAACCAACAAGAACTTAACATATAGCACAGAGAACTCTGCTCAATGCTATGTGGCAACCTGGATGGGAAGGGAGTTTCATGGAAAATGGATACATGCATATCTATGGCTGAGTCACTCTATTGTCGCTATCAAAACATTTTTTAATTGGCTATCCTCCAGTAAAAAATGAAAAGTTTAAAAGAAGTCATGAATTTTTTAGGCTAATTTCTGTCTTTTCTTTAAATGACCCCAATTAATCAAAAAAGAAACAAAAATCAATACCTACTTGGAGGTTAAATTTAGACTTAGTTTGCATCCCTACTATTTATTTTAGATTTTATTTATTTAATATAAATGTTTAATGATTATTTAATTGATTTCATGTGTGAGGAAGAATATTTGTCCCTCTTTGATTAGTTATTTTCATAGTATACAATATTTCCAAATTGTAAATAAATATAGAAAATATAAACATATTTTTAAGGGATACATCCTAAGATATTGTCATTTCTTGTCTGAGTAGAAAGAAGTATTTTTTTTCAAAGATATTGCAAGACCTCCTGCCAATCATGGTGTAGAATTTTAAGTAATCAATATTTATTGTTTGGGAACCAATAAGATCACTTTTACATTTAACGTTTGTTGTTAAGAACGTATTTGACTTTTTACAATTTGACTTTTTTTTTTTAATTTTTTTATTTTGGCAGGGCGGGTGTGGAGGGAGGGGGACGGGTGGGCCACTTCTATTGGTCTTTCGTTTCTCTATGTTCATCCGTCTTTGTTCTTTGGCCCGTGTGGGCCTCCCATTGCGGTGGCCTCTGTTGTCACAGAGCGCCGGCTCTGGGCGCATGCGCTCCAGAGTTCCGGCTCGGCAATTGGACACATCAGTCCAGTCGCTCCGCGGCACGTGGGATCTTCCCAGGCCAGGGCTCGAACCGGCGCCCCTTGCCTCGCAAGGTGGTGTCCTTATCCACTGGACCACCAGGGAAGCCCACAATTTGACTCTTGACTAAAAGATTTCATGCTCAATTTTGTGCTTGGTGCTACAGTGTGTTTTGGAAGAACATAATGTACATATTTAAATCAGAATTATTTTGTCTTGAAGTTACATCAGTGCTAGACTATGAAACTCAGCAGAAGGTGAGGATGCTATCAAAGCAACTTGTAAATAGAGCTATACTCACAGTGATATAGGTGATATCAATATAGATAAGAGAAACGATTAGGTGTTCTGTATCCTAAATCAGAAATACAGAACTAATTAAATACAGTTTGCTTGTTTTACAGAGTATTTTCGATCTTGAGTGGTGAGCATAACATCCTCCAGTAAAATTTAAAAGAAGTCATGAATTTTTAGGCTAATTACTGTCTTTTCTTTAAATGACCCCAATTAATCAAAAAAGAAACAAAAATCAATACCTACTTGGAGGTTAAATTTAGACTTAGTTTGCATCCCTACTATTTATTTTAGATTTTATTTATTTAATATAAATGTTTAATGATTATTTAATTGATTTCATGTGTGAGGAAGAATATTTGTCCCTCTTTGATTAGTTATTTTCATAGTATACAATATTTCCAAATTGTAAATAAATATAGAAAATATAAACATATTTTTAAGGGATACATCCTAAGATATTGTCATTTCTTGTCTGAGTAGAAAGAAGTATTTTTTTTCAAAGATATTGCAAGACCTCCTGCCAATCATGGTGTAGAATTTTAAGTAATCAATATTTATTGTTTGGGAACCAATAAGATCACTTTTACATTTAACGTTTGTTGTTAAGAACGTATTTGACTTTTTACAATTTGACTTTTTTTTTTTAATTTTTTTATTTTGGCAGGGCGGGGTGTGGAGGGAGGGGGACGGGTGGGCCACTT
This sequence comes from Tragulus kanchil, assembly GCA_022376925.1. NCBI lineage: Eukaryota > Metazoa > Chordata > Mammalia > Artiodactyla > Tragulidae > Tragulus > Tragulus kanchil. The sequence continues at coordinate 34,221,419 of JAIOJX010000028.1, read as the reverse complement.
CTATTGGTCTTTCGTTTCTCTATGTTCATCCGTCTTTGTTCTTTGGCCCGTGTGGGCCTCCCATTGCGGTGGCCTCTGTTGTCACAGAGCGCCGGCTCTGGGCGCATGCGCTCCAGAGTTCCGGCTCGGCAATTGGACACATCAGTCCAGTCGCTCCGCGGCACGTGGGATCTTCCCAGGCCAGGGCTCGAACCGGCGCCCCTTGCCTTGCAAGGTGGTGTCCTTATCCACTGGACCACCAGGGAAGCCCACAATTTGACTCTTGACTAAAAGATTTCATGCTCAATTTTGTGCTTGGTGCTACAGTGTGTTTTGGAAGAACATAATGTACATATTTAAATCAGAATTATTTTGTCTTGAAGTTACATCAGTGCTAGACTATGAAACTCAGCAGAAGGTGAGGATGCTATCAAAGCAACTTGTAAATAGAGCTATACTCACAGTGATATAGGTGATATCAATATAGATAAGAGAAACGATTAGGTGTTCTGTATCCCTAAATCAGAAATACAGAACTAATTAAATACAGTTTGCTTGTTTTACAGAGTATTTTCTCTTGATTCAAAATTTGAGTGGTGAGCAATAACACGCTTCTGTTCTTAGAGTCTCTATAAGCACAATTGGGTTCTTGGTCAGTTGTTTTCTGGATTATATGGTATCAGTATGTTTGTCTATAAAATAAAGTGGAGAGCAGAAAGTGTGATACCAAAGAACACACTTCATTCTTTCGGCAAGTCACACCTCTTGTGATTTCAGTGGAAAATAGAAACCTGAAGAACCATTTGTGTAACTTCATCAGTGAAACATGAACCAATATATTTAAATGAAGGCTTAGCCTGAGTTTAGATATATGATTCGATTTAGTAGACATTGTATAATATCTAGCCTATCTGAATTTTGATACTTGAAAGTTGACTATGAATTGGCTTTCTACTTTTAGTTAATAAATTTCTAGCCATACCTACTGTATTCCAGGCAAGAGACTAGAGATACCATGATCAACAAGATCATGTGTTTATTCTTGGAAATATCATAAACCTGATTTTCTTCTCCAGTACAAAACAAGCTATGCAAAAAAGAGCTAGTTTAAAATATTGCAGATTTCATGAAGATAGATACACACTTCAAAGAACAGCCTTTAAAATTCTTGAATCCACCTGATTATTTTTCTTATACTCATTGACGTTGTTAAATATCTGATAAAAATTACCAAGAGGCTGCCCTATAAGGACTAGTTCACCTGAATATTAGACCAGTGACCATGGGCTGTCGTATTTCTAGCATTATGGAGAGTTCTGGGTTCGGTGCAGGTGCCCCTTCAAGAAAACTTGATATTAATGTTTCAGTCTCAGCAATAAAACACTTCATGTGTTACCTACACCAGAAGATTTATTAACTTCATATCCTCTTAATAATTTATTTCTTCCTTTCATCAGGTATAATCTCATACCACAGCCCTTTGGCCTTAAAGAGTAATTTAATCTTCTCAACTCAGAAAACTTTTTAAGCCAGTCCTTGACCCTGAATAAAAAGTAGAGTTTCATTAACCGCATCCTGTGCTTGAAATGCTGCTTCAGTTTATCAGGTATCTGCTGGAGCCATGAGGGTAGAAACTAAATTTTGGGCTTCCAACTTCCTTGTGAATAGACTTCCTTTAAATAAGAAAGAAGACCAACTAAAGCAGGTGCATAACAGGGCTGGGGCTCAGGAAAATGTTTTTAACGGGAGATATGAGGTAACTCTTGATGAGATGTACTTCACACTCATCTTGGGAGAATCTCATACATAGTAAGAGTATATGTAGATTCACTTCATCCACAAGCTGAATAAGAAGGTCTGTTGTTCTGCTAACAGAGATTCATCCTTAATTATTCACAGTCGTATTTTTCCTGAGGAAGAAAATTATAATGGTACCTCTCTCTTTCTGTATATTTGTATTATTTTATTTAAATTAAGAGTTATGCTACAGAGTTTCTCATGAATAAAGGAAAATATCTGAAGAACAGTTATACTACAAAAAAGAAAATACAAATGCAACTGCCTGGATTTTCTAAGAAAAGTCACCCAGAAGGCACTGCACATTGTGGAATCAAATAGCATGGATGCCTCAAGCCATATAAACAATGTAACTGATTCAAAGAAATGTTTGAAGTTTTAGAGCCTTACAAATATTTAACCTTTTGGAAAATATTTATTGAAGTAAATAAAATAATAAAATTGTGCATATACTAAAGAATATAGTGGGATGGAAGCATAACACATCTATGATAATGTTTTAATTTTAGGTTTATTAAGGTATAACTGACAAATAGTATTGTAAGATATTTAAAGTGTCCACATGACAATTTGATGCAGATGTACATTCTGAAAACATTCCCCTTATAAAACTACTTAAAAGTAAAACTCTTAGAAGCTGATCGTCTTACAACTACACAAGAAGTTTCTGAAGAACTCAAGGCTGAACGTTCTGGGGAAAGCATTACATCTGAGTAATATGTTCTGAATGCAGAGACACTGAAAACTGCAACGCCTGAAGCCAGCATTATTAACTTCATATCCTCTTAATAATTTATTTCTTCCTTTCATCAGGTATAATCTCATACCACAGCCCTTTGGCCTTAAAGAGTAATTTAATCTTCTCAACTCAGAAAACTTTTTAAGCCAGTCCTTGACCCTGAATAAAAAGTAGAGTTTCATTAACCGCATCCTGTGCTTGAAATGCTGCTTCAGTTTATCAGGTATCTGCTGGAGCCATGAGGGTAGAAACTAAATTTTGGGCTTCCAACTTCCTTGTGAATAGACTTCCTTTAAATAAGAAAGAAGACCAACTAAAGCAGGTGCATAACAGGGCTGGGGCTCAGGAAAATGTTTTTAACGGGAGATATGAGGTAACTCTTGATGAGATGTACTTCACACTCATCTTGGGAGAATCTCATACATAGTAAGAGTATATGTAGATTCACTTCATCCACAAGCTGAATAAGAAGGTCTGTTGTTCTGCTAACAGAGATTCATCCTTAATTATTCACAGTCGTATTTTTCCTGAGGAAGAAAATTATAATGGTACCTCTCTCTTTCTGTATATTTGTATTATTTTATTTAAATTAAGAGTTATGCTACAGAGTTTCTCATGAATAAAGGAAAATATCTGAAGAACAGTTATACTACAAAAAAGAAAATACAAATGCAACTGCCTGGATTTTCTAAGAAAAGTCACCCAGAAGGCACTGCACATTGTGGAATCAAATAGCATGGATGCCTCAAGCCATATAAACAATGTAACTGATTCAAAGAAATGTTTGAAGTTTTAGAGCCTTACAAATATTTAACCTTTTGGAAAATATTTATTGAAGTAAATAAAATAATAAAATTGTGCATATACTAAAGAATATAGTGGGATGGAAGCATAACACATCTATGATAATGTTTTAATTTTAGGTTTATTAAGGTATAACTGACAAATAGTATTGTAAGATATTTAAAGTGTCCACATGACAATTTGATGCAGATGTACATTCTGAAAACATTCCCCTTATAAAACTACTTAAAAGTAAAACTCTTAGAAGCTGATCGTCTTACAACTACACAAGAAGTTTCTGAAGAACTCAAGGCTGAACGTTCTGTGGTCAGCATTACATCTGAGTAATATGTTCTGTAAATTGATCAGAGACACTGAAAACTGCAACGCCTGAAGCCAGCATTAATCAAAAGAAAGGGTCCAGTTCTCCACAATAATACCTGACTGCACAGTGCACAACCAGTATTCAAAAGTTGAATAAATTGGGCTACTAAGTTTTGCCTTATTCACCATATTCACCTGACCTCTGGCCAACTGACTACTACTCTTCGAACATCTCCAACTCTTGGCAGGGAAAATGCTTCCACAACCAGCAGGAGGCAGAAAATACTTTCTAAGAGTTCGTCAAATCCCAAAGCACGAATTTGTACACTACGGTAATGAAGTTATTTCTCATTGGCAAAAAATGTGTTGATTGTAATGGGTCCTATATATTGATTAATACAGATGTGTTTGAGCCTAGTTAAAATGATTTAAAATTCAAAGGCGAAACCACAATTACTTTTTTTTCTATTTTTTTAACCAACCCAATAGTAGATAACTAAGTACAGGAGATCTAAAATCATTGTAGTCAACAATGGTGATTACAGTCAACAATACTGTATTACAAATTTCAAAGTTGCTAGGAGATGAGGTCTTAATTGTTCTTTCCACAGAAAAGGTAATTATGTGACAAGAAAGAAGTGTTAGCTAATGCTGAAGTGGTAATCACACTGCAATAAAGAAATGTGTTAAATCAACACATTGTATACCTTAAACATACCTAATATTATATGTAAGTGCATCTCAATTAAAAAAAAAAAAAAAGAAGAGAGAAACCATGAGCACAAGCATCTCTGAAAGACTGACCTATGAAAACACTTTGAAGGACGCATAGGATTTTGAAAGGTAGATATTTTGAAGGAAGGTATTCCAGGCAGAAGGGGAAAAAAAGCAACACAGACAAAACCAGGGACACAAAAACATACAGGATGTGTTGCAAGAAAAGGAGTACCAGGCTATAGATTTAAAGTATCTTTAGGTACCTAATACAAAATGAGGTAGAAAGGTGAATTTCAGCCAGATGTTAAGAAGATTAAGGGTATCTGAAAAATAGCTTGTTCTCTAGCGTTTCCACAGAAATTTGGTTACACTTAAAGGAGAGTGACTGAATGCAGGAACATGAGTTGGAAAGTTTGGCCACAGGCCAAGTAATGGAAGATGAGAACTAAATGTAACAAAATACAATGAGAGTGGAAGAAAGGAAAGGTTAAAAGGAAGTCACCAAGAAAATCCCACAACGTTTTTACCTTCCAGTTTATAACTGATGTTCAAAGTATAAATTTGAGGTGTACAGTTTACTGATTTGACTTGCATACATCATGAAGTGATAACCACAGTTAGTTTAGTGAACATCCATCATCTCATATAGATACAATATTAAAAAAAAAAAAGAATTTTTGTGATGAGAACTCTTAGAATATACTCTTAAAAGATTTCAGATATAACATTCAACAGTGATAATTACCTTTATCATGTTGTACATTACAGCCCTATGTTGTACAATACTTATTCATCTTATAATTGTACGTTTGTCTCTTTTAACTGTCTTTTCCTACTTCCCCTCTTTCTGTCCTCCCCACTAACAAATCTGATCTTTTTTTCCCTATGAGTTTGAAAAACCTGTGTTTCTATGAGAAAACAAAGAATGTGAACCCCAGTGTTAGAAGGAGGAAAAGGAAAGAGCAGCATCAAGGATGACTCTCAGGTTTCAAGTAGTGATGAGAGAGTGGTTCTACTATGAATAAAAATGAAAAAGAAAGAAGAGACTAATGTGGTGTAAGGATCATGGAAATGATAAAACTTGTTTTGGTTATGCTGATCGTTTCAGAATAGCTAACTAAAAAAAACAAACAAGTAAGTGGATACATGATTTTGAAGCAAGAGACAGGTCTCTGAGATGCGGAGGAAACAGGATCTGTTCATCTCATGGAAGGAAAAAAAGTGAAAGTGTTACACTCAGTTGTGTCTGACTTTTTGCAGCCCTATGGACTATTGCCCGCCAGGCCCCTCTGTTCATGGAATTCTCCAGGCAAGAATGTTGGAGTGGATAGTCCTTCAGGGATCAGACCCAGGTCTCCCACATTGCAGGAGATCCTCAAGACAGGCACAAAAAGTAGAAAGGTGAATTTACATGGAAGATGGCTGAAAAATAGCTTGTTCTCTAGCGTTTCCACAGAAATTTGGTTACACTTAAAGGAGAGTGACTGAATGCAGGAACATGAGTTGGAAAGTTTGGCCACAGGCCAAGTAATGGAAGATGAGAACTAAATGTAACAAAATACAATGAGAGTGGAAGAAAGGAAAGGTTAAAAGGAAGTCACCAAGAAAATCCCACAACGTTTTTACCTTCCAGTTTATAACTGATGTTCAAAGTATAAATTTGAGGTGTACAGTTTACTGATTTGACTTGCATACATCATGAAGTGATAACCACAGTTAGTTTAGTGAACATCCATCATCTCATATAGATACAATATTAAAAAAAAAAAAGAATTTTTGTGATGAGAACTCTTAGAATATACTCTTAAAAGATTTCAGATATAACATTCAACAGTGATAATTACCTTTATCATGTTGTACATTACAGCCCTATGTTGTACAATACTTATTCATCTTATAATTGTACGTTTGTCTCTTTTAACTGTCTTTTCCTACTTCCCCTCTTTCTGTCCTCCCCACTAACAAATCTGATCTTTTTTTCCCTATGAGTTTGAAAAACCTGTGTTTCTATGAGAAAACAAAGAATGTGAACCCCAGTGTTAGAAGGAGGAAAAGGAAAGAGCAGCATCAAGGATGACTCTCAGGTTTCAAGTAGTGATGAGAGAGTGGTTCTACTATGAATAAAAATGAAAAAGAAAGAAGAGACTAATGTGGTGTAAGGATCATGGAAATGATAAAACTTGTTTTGGTTATGCTGATCGTTTCAGAATAGCTAACTAAAAAAAACAAACAAGTAAGTGGATACATGATTTTGAAGCAAGAGACAGGTCTCTGAGATGCGGAGGAAACAGGATCTGTTCATCTCATGGAAGGAAAAAAAGTGAAAGTGTTACACTCAGTTGTGTCTGACTTTTTGCAGCCCTATGGACTATTGCCCGCCAGGCCCCTCTGTTCATGGAATTCTCCAGGCAAGAATGTTGGAGTGGATAGTCCTTCAGGGATCAGACCCAGGTCTCCCACATTGCAGGGAGATCCTTTACTGTTTTAGCCACTAGAGAAGCCCCATTCACCTAGTGGCAGCCACCAGAAATACAAAGCAAGGACTTAAGCATAAACTCTTGGAGATGGGTGCTCTTGGGCACTAAGTGAGGATAATACATCATGGTAGCTTAGAAATGTTGTGAACTGAATATCATTTACTCAATAAATAGTATTTTTATTCTCTCTGTAGAAGCAGTTAGTAGGTAGTCAGAGTTAAAAATACAATGTGGAATCAAGGGTGAATGAGCTTCAAGAAATCAGAGATAGTTACAATGGTCAGATAGGAAAGAGAAGTTATGAAAGTGAAGACTGTGAAAGGTTCATAGATTTCTTTTTTTTTTTTAAAGATTTATTTATTTATTTGGGTGGGGGTGGGGTGGGGAGGGAGGGGAGCAGGCGGGCCACTTCTATTGGTCTTTCATTTGTCCATTTTCATCCGTCTTTTTTTCTGGCCCATGTGGGCCTCCCATCGTGGCGGCCTCTGTTGTCACAGAGCACCGGCTCTGGGCGCATGCGCTCCAGAGCTCCGGCTCGGTAGTTGGACACATCAGTCCAGCCGCTCCATGGCATGTGGGATCTTCTCAGACCAGGGCTCGAACCGGCCCCCTTGCACTGCAAGGCGGTGTCCTTACCCACTGGACCACCAGGGAAGCCCCATAGATTTCTTACTAAGCATTTGTGGTGAATGTTAATCCATAGAAAGTGAGAGGTCAATGGGATTGTGGGGAAAACAGTGGAGTTACTTTTTCAATAAGTTTGGTCACAGAAGAACAAGGCAAAGTGATACGCTGGAAGAATTTTCAGTGTCAGGATCAGTTTTTTCAAGAGAAGGAAAAAATTTAAACTCATTAGTAGACAGAGCAAAAATTAAGGAGAAACGGAAAAAGAGAATATGGTGATTTAAGTCAATGGATTTTCAAAAAAGAAGAAAAAGTTAATGTCAAAGTCCAGATAGACCATTTAGCACTAGAAATTGGAGGAACTATGGCTGTTTTCTTTTCCTTGAGACAAGAATGAAGAATAAGATGCCAGTTATAAGTGAGAACAAAAGTGAGAGCAAAGTGAGACTAAGCAGAGGGCTTTGTAGTGGAACTGTATTTCCTACTTTCTCCAGCAATGCTGACATAAAGCAGTGAAGGAAGTCCACAAGTACTTCTCGGAGTTGGGAGTTATTAGAAAACAGGTAGCAGAGGTCAAACAAGAGAGAAATTTGAGAGTATTAATGAGATCATTAAAGAGCTCCATATGGATCTCAGAGTCTAAGTTGAGGAGAAAAATGAAGTCAAACAGAGGTTGATGAACCAGAAGTATTCCATATAATGATGGTTCAAGGAATTAGACCTCACAGGGAGAACAAAGTTCAAGTTCTTTGCTAATGATGTCAAAGAAAGAGTAGAAAGTAAGATAGTTCTGTCAGAGAAGGAAGTTTCAAAGTTCAAAATCCATAATATTGATCACGACTCATACTGAGCCAAAGAGTAAGGTCTTATTGATCCAGAATGTGTGAGGTGTGAGATATCCCATTAAGTAAATATGCTGACATAGAGTTAGCATTCTCTCTGTCTCTCTCAAAGTCACTTAGTTATGTCCAACTCCTTGTAATCCCATGGACTGTAGCCCACCTGGCTCCTCTGTTCTTGGAGTTCTCCTGGCAAGATTGCTGGAGTCGGTTGCCATTTCCTTCTCCAGAGTTAGCATTATATATATGTAAAATCACCTGTGTCACATATTCCCACAAATAATTTAATCATGGGATTTTTTGCCAGATGAACTATTATTTAATTTCTGACAGCCATGGGAATATCTGAAATGTTGGACATCCCCAGTTCCCATAAATATTAGTGACAAGTTTAAGTAATATAAAATAATATATGTCTACCTGCCTGTCTTTCATTATCTAATTATTTACATATATATGTATACTTCAAAAAAAAGTGTCCGTATCTTTAAAATATTCTGGGTTGATTGCATAGACCTCCTATTACAGTCTACCATCTTGCTTAACAGACTCTGCTAGGAGACTGAAAAGGATGGTGAACTGCCTTTATATCATAACTCAGTAGTTTGTATCATATAAATTAATGCCTAGTAAAATGTACTTTAGTAGGTCATTGGAAAACCAAGAGGTAGAAAGGTCTTAGAAGACAAAATAATTGGGGGAAAATATAGGGAAAAACGACAATAGGATAATCAATGGCCCCAGCTGGTTTTCTTCACCTGGAGAAGGCTGAACTAGATATGGATAAAGTCAGTTAAATGTGAAGCTCAGGACCCCCCTGTTTTTCAACTATTTGCTGTGGTATTTTTGACACACAGAGGGCTATAGAGCGTGGTAGTCCATTTTCACAAAATAATATGTATAATTCAAACTTTACTGAATAAATACATTCTGTCTTTAATGACTCAAAAGAACTTCCATGATGAGGGTTATTGCTGAAGATAGATTGCTCCTCAGAGGAATTAAAGCTGGTCTGTCTTAATCCATGCCAATCAATCTATATTGTGGAATTCTCTTTGGCACTTAACAACAGACACTAACAAGAAAAAAAATAGAGGGGTAATTGTTAAGTGAGTCAGACAAGGAAGTTGCATAAACTGTATTGTCATCAGCATTTCAGTGGTTTGCACTGGATGAGGTGCCAAAAGACGTGACATTAGTTGTTCCTACTGGACCACAACTTAGATGAATTACCTAAAGAACCCCCAAGTTAAAGCTTGGTTGGTTGGTTGGTTTGTTTGTTTTATTATGGAAACCCTATTATAACAGTAGGGTTTGTTTTTTAGGAGTCAGTTTGGCTAGGGGAGTGCAAGGAGATCAAACCAGTCAATCCTAAAGGAAACCAATCCTGAATATTCATTGGAAGGACTGATGATGAAGCTTCAATACTTCGGCCACCTGATGTGAAGAGATGGCTCATTGGGAAAGACTGATGCTGGAAAAAATTGAAGACAAAGGAAAAAAGCACAGCAGAGAATAAGATGGTTGGATGCCATCACGGACTCAATGAACACAAGCTTGAGCAAACTTTAGGGGATGGTGGAGGACAGGGAAGTCCATGGGGTTGCAAAGAATGGGACATGATTTAGCAACTGAATAACAACAACTGGTTAAGGGAAACTAAATTGCAGTGAGGACAAGAGTCAAAAATAGAAGAGAAGGAAGTGTTCCCCTCTCCTGGAATAGTTCGGAGAGGATCAGCTGGAGACTGATGGGTGGCTCTGCCATTGTCAACACATGGCTTCCAAGATTCCCCCCAGATCACCAAGCCCAGACCAGAAGACTGAGCCATGGAGAGAGCCTGGGGCAAATATCTTTAAAGAGACAAGGAAATGACTTGGAAGTAGCAAATGTCACTTTCATTTTACCTTACCAACTTAAAGTTAGTCCCTGGCCACAACTAAGGAAGGAAGTATGTATGGGCAAAATGGAGTAGAGAGGGTGGACGGAGGAGACAGCTGGCTTTTCTACCCTTCTCTCTGCTTTTCAGACGTGTGTTGATTTTAGCAGTTGCACTTAATATCTACACCTTGGACATTTGTTTTGTAGTGTTTCTTTACCACTTCTCCATCTTTATTCTTGGTAGCCAGATGTGTTTTTGAATCATTTATTTCTGTTCAAGTTGTTAGTCTGCTTAGGGACAACTATACAGAGAAAATCATAGAGCCATATAATATTTCTGTACTGTTTACAATTACCGGACATGTCCCCATCTTTTTCTCTACTCAAGAATATCTTGTGACTGAAACTGGGGAACCATTATTTCTATTTTTTAGATCATCCATGGATCAGGAAATTTTCATGACAGACATTCAGTTTTTGAACATGTACCGAGAGATCACTTTGAAAGCTGCAGTTCCAGGGCATGAGTTGGGGAGGCGAACCAAACTATTTGCCTAGCGGGGGCTTCCAGTGTGACACAGAGGAAAGAAACATAACTCACTGTTGTGACATCACTAGACCTTACGGTGAGTAAGGGGAGGTAGAAGTGGTCTCAACATAAACAAGCCCCCGGTTATCTGAATTTGATTCCAGTGCTTCTTTCATGAGAAAATGAATAACAAGTCACGGGATTCTGGTTATAAATGCGATTGGAATTCAGGAAAGGAAAGAACACTGGGAGAGGTTAGAACTTTTTAGAGTTAAGTGGGGTTCTGTTTGGGCTTTAGGGCATTAGGCTCATGGCTGCCAGTGTTCAGGGAAGGAGAGGGACCGTTCTGAAAAGGGTGACTGTATTTGTAAAGCATAGTTTTGGCAAGAAGCAGAGTGTTTGGGGATGGAAAGGAGTTACCAGCCTGACAGAGGCACTGTATTGTGAACTGGTAAAAAGGAAGCACTAAAGCTTTACTCAGAGAACGGCACAGGATTATGAATAAACTCTAGTGCTAAATAGGAGAAATTATACTTCATGCAAAAGGCAATAGGGTGTAGGTGTTTCCTGACAGGTGACCTAACAATAGTAGTATTTTAGGGAGATTATTATGGTGGAAGGATTGACTATGAGAAGAAACACAGATGGGCAGGTTTATCTGATGAAAGTCCAGGCTTTGGTCTCAGAAGCCAGAATTGAGAAGAAACAGTAAATCTCACAGACATTTTGGATGAAAAAAAAAAAAAAAAAGACTGAACACAGTGATGGACTGTTCTCAAAATGAAGAGTGTCAAAAGTTCCCTTTCTCTTTGTACTCACGCTACTCTTTTTCTCATACTTTACATTAATTCTTTATGACCTGCCATTTAAGCAACAAGTCAGAATCATTTAAACACCCAGGAAGAACTGTGACTATCATTTTTTGAAAGGAACAATGAGATGAAAGGTGTTTAAGGTACACTGCATATAGTAAGTGCTCAGTAAATGTTCACAAAGAAATTACCTTTTAAAGTTGCCAAATATATAAAGTAAGTAAGAAGCTTGCTTTCGGACCTAGGGTTCTCATGCTAAGCTAAGTGAACCATGAAGTCTGTTTAAAAAATGGAGATGTTAAAAAAAAAAAAAAAGGAGATGTTAAGTGTTTTAAGCAGTGAAGTGTCACCAGAAACTCCTTTACAAATGTAGGACAAAAAACTGTCACGACTTGAAAAGTGATAGACTGAAATGTAAGTGAGGGGTGCCCCATCTAGTTTTTATAACAGAGGAAAAATACTGGACTGACAAAATTATCTACACCTATACTGGTAGTACTGGAGTTCGTTTGAAAATGATAACTAGGTTCTGGGCTTTAGGGCATTAGAACTTTTAGAGTTAAGTGGGGTTCTGTTTGGGCTTTAGGGCATTAGGCTCATGGCTGCCAGTGTTCAGGGAAGGAGAGGGACCGTTCTGAAAAGGGTGACTGTATTTGTAAAGCATAGTTTTGGCAAGAAGCAGAGTGTTTGGGGATGGAAAGGAGTTACCAGCCTGACAGAGGCACTGTATTGTGAACTGGTAAAAAGGAAGCACTAAAGCTTTACTCAGAGAACGGCACAGGATTATGAATAAACTCTAGTGCTAAATAGGAGAAATTATACTTCATGCAAAAGGCAATAGGGTGTAGGTGTTTCCTGACAGGTGACCTAACAATAGTAGTATTTTGGGGAGATTATTATGGTGGAAGGATTGACTATGAGAAGAAACACAGATGGGCAGGTTTATCTGATGAAAGTCCAGGCTTTGGTCTCAGAAGCCAGAATTGAGAAGAAACAGTAAATCTCACAGACATTTTGGATGAAAAAAAAAAAAAAAAAGACTGAACACAGTGATGGACTGTTCTCAAAATGAAGAGTGTCAAAAGTTCCCTTTCTCTTTGTACTCACGCTACTCTTTTTCTCATACTTTACATTAATTCTTTATGACCTGCCATTTAAGCAACAAGTCAGAATCATTTAAACACCCAGGAAGAACTGTGACTATCATTTTTTGAAAGGAACAATGAGATGAAAGGTGTTTAAGGTACACTGCATATAGTAAGTGCTCAGTAAATGTTCACAAAGAAATTACCTTTTAAAGTTGCCAAATATATAAAGTAAGTAAGAAGCTTGCTTTCGGACCTAGGGTTCTCATGCTAAGCTAAGTGAACCATGAAGTCTGTTTAAAAAATGGAGATGTTAAAAAAAAAAAAAAAGGAGATGTTAAGTGTTTTAAGCAGTGAAGTGTCACCAGAAACTCCTTTACAAATGTAGGACAAAAAACTGTCACGACTTGAAAAGTGATAGACTGAAATGTAAGTGAGGGGTGCCCCATCTAGTTTTTATAACAGAGGAAAAATACTGGACTGACAAAATTATCTACACCTATACTGGTAGTACTGGAGTTCGTTTTGAAAAGAAAGAAACCACATGTCAAAGGAAACCATATCTGTTTAGTGACAAGAAATAGAAATGAAAGCTTATCTTTATAAATGTTCTGTATATGATAGTAATTGAACTGTTATTATGAGCACTCAGTAAGTGAGAAGAAAGACATCCTTAGATCATTTAATGGGGTTAAAACTTCGAATGACAAAGAAATTAATTACAAATACAAAATTCTAATATATTTAAATTCAGATTATTTTCACAAAATATATAGGCAGATTTGTTGGAAAGTGGCTTCAATTAGTGTAATGAGGTATGAAATCATAAAATCACTGCTTGAATGTTAAATATATCATTTTGCTTATTTAGGACAATAAGATTCCCTGGAGAAGGGAATGGCAACCCACTCCAGTATTCTTGCCCAGAGAATCCCATGAACAGAGGCACCTTAGTAGGCTATAATCCATATGGTCACAAAGAGCCAGTCATGACTGACTAATGCAACAACATATCTCAGTAAAATTCGATATCTGTAAGTTTATAAAGATATTCATGGACAACTAATCAAGTAAGAGAAGCCAAACCAACCAATAATATATGAGTGTATTCATTTTTTAAGAAAATTGCTACCATTTCCACAAAAACTTCCTAGAAAAATATTTGTTACATACTCAGTTAAAATGTGGAAATAATTTTGATAGTACTGTGAAATTAATCTCTAGTAAGCTAGATGACTTGGAAAATTTCAGTTATATTTTCATATGTATTCTGAAATAAGCTATAAAAACTATCTCCAAAGTATGTATATACCTATAAACTCAATTTCCTTCATTTACATATTCTGTTCAGTATCATTCTGTTGAGTTACCCTGGTATTTGTTGATGAAGCCATTCATAAGTGACTCCTTTTCAGAACTTTCCTAAGAAAATGATGTCAGATTGATTTCAACTATAAATTTCATTAAAAAGTTCTTTGTTCATATCTCTTTCAGAAGGCTTATGTAGACATTCTGCTATGAATTAATCTTCCCTGGAATTTATGGGAAACTCACTTAGTCCTTGTTGAGTAAGTACATTAAATTTTGAATCCTCCTTCTTTTCCTGGCACCGGAATATAGAAAGTGCTCAGAAAATTAATTTGAATGTCTTCATATTTTGACAAGAAATAGAAATGAAAGCTTATCTTTATAAATGTTCTGTATATGATAGTAATTGAACTGTTATTATGAGCACTCAGTAAGTGAGAAGAAAGACATCCTTAGATCATTTAATGGGGTTAAAACTTCGAATGACAAAGAAATTAATTACAAATACAAAATTCTAATATATTTAAATTCAGATTATTTTCACAAAATATATAGGCAGATTTGTTGGAAAGTGGCTTCAATTAGTGTAATGAGGTATGAAATCATAAAATCACTGCTTGAATGTTAAATATATCATTTTGCTTATTTAGGACAATAAGATTCCCTGGAGAAGGGAATGGCAACCCACTCCAGTATTCTTGCCCAGAGAATCCCATGAACAGAGGCACCTTAGTAGGCTATAATCCATATGGTCACAAAGAGCCAGTCATGACTGACTAATGCAACAACATATCTCAGTAAAATTCGATATCTGTAAGTTTATAAAGATATTCATGGACAACTAATCAAGTAAGAGAAGCCAAACCAACCAATAATATATGAGTGTATTCATTTTTTAAGAAAATTGCTACCATTTCCACAAAAACTTCCTAGAAAAATATTTGTTACTTTCTCAGTTAAAATGTGGAAATAATTTTGATAGTACTGTGAAATTAATCTCTAGTAAGCTAGATGACTTGGAAAATTTCAGTTATATTTTCATATGTATTCTGAAATAAGCTATAAAAACTATCTCCAAAGTATGTATATACCTATAAACTCAATTTCCTTCATTTACATATTCTGTTCAGTATCATTCTGTTGAGTTACCCTGGTATTTGTTGATGAAGCCATTCATAAGTGACTCCTTTTCAGAACTTTCCTAAGAAAATGATGTCAGATTGATTTCAACTATAAATTTCATTAAAAAGTTCTTTGTTCATATCTCTTTCAGAAGGCTTATGTAGACATTCTGCTATGAATTAATCTTCCCTGGAATTTATGGGAAACTCACTTAGTCCTTGTTGAGTAAGTACATTAAATTTTGAATCCTCCTTCTTTTCCTGGCACCCGGAATATAGAAAGTGCTCAGAAAATTAATTTGAATGTCTTCATATTTTGTCAGCCCTCTCAGCAATATGCCTAAAGCTAGGTACATAAATTAGAGTTTAAAATTTTCACATATATTAAAATATTTTAAAAGCCAAAATAGATTTGAACCACCATCAAACTGAACCCAGGTCTCCTGCATTGCAGACAGATTCTTTACCATCTGAGTCACCAGGGAAGCCTTCTTGGCTTTGTTTAGTGTAAACTATTGATATTGTGTCTAAAAGAAAAATATTTTATCTGGAACAATAGTAATCACATTTTTAGATGTTTAAAGTCATGTTTTTCCTAATATTAAAACATTTATTAAAGCTATTCTGTCATTATTTTCTTGTATGAATATTTGACATAACAAACTCAAAATGCAAATCCATGTTTATTTGTATGTCCTTCTTTTGCTTTACTTTCATAATTCTATAATTTAAAATATTTTCCTTAAATAAAAATGTGTATGCAAATTACTTTAAGGTTGAAATGAGATGTAGCTTCCCGTGGCTATCAACACTGTTTCTTCATTTTAAGGTAAGCTAAAGGATATCTGAATATTGTATCTTTATCAGGAATATTTAACAGTTGGTTAATGTCAAAACCAGTGCTTAATTTTTTTCCAAACCTCTTTTTTTCTATTAAAAACTCAAGCACTGATTTATGGTCCTGAATATATTTATAGATTGTGACAAAGAGAAAATCAAACATTTGTTTCCTAAAAAAAGGATTTGTCCAACACAGTAAAAGGACATGAAAGAAAGTTGTCCTGAATGTATCCCCTTTGGTAGGTATAATTTAAAATGACTTCACGTACGTCCTTAATTTATTAGCTTCTTGCATTGTCTTGTAAGATCATAAAACACTAATTTTCTCTACAGCTCCATTGTCTTCCTTGGATAGGATAAAGAAGCGATGTCTGCCTTGGGTTTTAAGAGACACTCTTTTCTCATTTTCACTTAGTCTTAGACATTCTGCTATGAATTAATCTTCCCTGGAATTTATGGGAAACTCACTTAGTCCTTGTTGAGTAAGTACATTAAATTTTGAATCCTCCTTCTTTTCCTGGCACCCGGAATATAGAAAGTGCTCAGAAAATTAATTTGAATGTCTTCATATTTTGTCAGCCCTCTCAGCAATATGCCTAAAGCTAGGTACATAAATTAGAGTTTAAAATTTTCACATATATTAAAATATTTTAAAAGCCAAAATAGATTTGAACCACCATCAAACTGAACCCAGGTCTCCTGCATTGCAGACAGATTCTTTACCATCTGAGTCACCAGGGAAGCCTTCTTGGCTTTGTTTAGTGTAAACTATTGATATTGTGTCTAAAAGAAAAATATTTTATCTGGAACAATAGTAATCACATTTTTAGATGTTTAAAGTCATGTTTTTCCTAATATTAAAACATTTATTAAAGCTATTCTGTCATTATTTTCTTGTATGAATATTTGACATAACAAACTCAAAATGCAAATCCATGTTTATTTGTATGTCCTTCTTTTGCTTTACTTTCATAATTCTATAATTTAAAATATTTTCCTTAAATAAAAATGTGTATGCAAATTACTTTAAGGTTGAAATGAGATGTAGCTTCCCGTGGCTATCAACACTGTTTCTTCATTTTAAGGTAAGCTAAAGGATATCTGAATATTGTATCTTTATCAGGAATATTTAACAGTTGGTTAATGTCAAAACCAGTGCTTAATTTTTTTCCAAACCTCTTTTTTTCTATTAAAAACTCAAGCACTGATTTATGGTCCTGAATATATTTATAGATTGTGACAAAGAGAAAATCAAACATTTGTTTCCTAAAAAAAGGATTTGTCCAACACAGTAAAAGGACATGAAAGAAAGTTGTCCTGAATGTATCCCCTTTGGTAGGTATAATTTAAAATGACTTCACGTACGTCCTTAATTTATTAGCTTCTTGCATTGTCTTGTAAGATCATAAAACACTAATTTTCTCTACAGCTCCATTGTCTTCCTTGGATAGGATAAAGAAGCGATGTCTGCCTTGGGTTTTAAGAGACACTCTTTTCTCATTTTGACTTCCTTATCTCTATTTTTCCACTTCAATAAATTTATGAAACCTCATAAAGGACCAGAAGAGAAAATGCCAATGGTGAAATAATATTTCAAGAGCCCTAGGCGAGAGTTCCAAAGACATGTAATTTTTGATACATGCATGCCAATCAACTGTTGAGCTTTCCTTTCTTTTCAGTTGATCAGCACTAAAGGTCCTACCATAGACCCATCTTACAGGCTAGCTTAATAAAATTCCTTAACATTGAAAATATTTATAGAACTTAGTTTATGGTCATGTTCACCTTTAATCCTTATTACAATGATATCAGAATTGGCTTGTTATAATATCACATATGGAAAACCAATTCTCAGGAGTTGAATCACTTACTCCAGGTGGCAGACTTACTCTGCATCTCAGTTGGAATTGAAGCTGAAGTTTTCTGACTTAAACCACGGAATAGTAGCTATACTTTCTGCCAAATCACCTGTTATAGATAACAGTTTGCAACTTTCCTAAAGATTTTTCTCAAGGAGAAGCAATTAAGTTTCTAGATGAATAAGAGGTTACATCTTAATAACCTTCAGTACGTATCACTTCTCCCTTAAAATAAGCCTGGAGTTGTCAGGCTCTTATTGGTTAATTTCCTTTGCTGGGAAGACTTGATCCCATTTTCATTGCTTTCCTGCTGGCCAAAAACCTGCTCATGTCAAGTCATATATATTAGGGGACTTTTGGGTTTTTTTTCTATAATTCACTATTTTTTCCTAGGATATCAGTATATGCCCCTGATAAAACTGTAACCATCAGAACAGGGAAGAGATTTAAGAACAACACAGGAAGACTTTGTCTCCCACTATAATTAGAATGGTCAAACAGTGGAATAGGTTTTCTCTTAAAGAAGTATTATCACTGTACTGACACTGATGCTGTATGACTGCATGTAGTAATCCTGAGAATAAATATGAACCAGTTGAGAATGGGTTTAGATTACTGTTTCTCAAGGTTTTCTTATCAAAAGAAACATCTAGTGGATTTATTAAAAGGCTTTTCCCCTTTGTTCCTGGCTCTCTATTAGCTAGATTGTTAGGCTTCTTGTTGGCTCAGATGGTAAAGAATCTGCCTGCAATGTAGGAGACATGGGTTTGATCCCTGGGTTGGAAAGATCCCCTGGAGAAGGGAATGGCTACCCGCTCCAGTTTTCTGGCCTGGAGAATTTCATGGACAGAGGAGCCTGGTGGCTTCTGTAGCCTGGTGGTGATGGGCTACAGTCCATGGGATTACAAAGAATCAGACATGACTGAGTGACTAACAACTTATTTCTGTAATCTGGCATTTTTGGAAGTGCTTCCATAGAGGGTAAAATTTTCAGTTCAGAGAAAAGGGTTGCTGTAAGGTTAGGAATGCATCCAATAAGGGCTGTAAGTTTTGGTTAAGCCATGGATTTGAACTTGAACATTGAAAATGGGCAATGGAGTGTATAGGATCTACAGTATGAAAAGGAAGGAAGGAAGAGAGGAGAGAAAGATACAGGGAGGGACAGAGAGGAGAGAGGAAGGGAGGAAGGAAAAGCTGGACTCAAATGCTAGAGTGATATTTACTACTTATTGAATGTATGTATTAAATTTCAGAGATATTGAAGACAGAGTGAAAAAAGAAAAATCTGATTCAAATCCATAGTAAACAAATTGGTTCCTCTGGCAATTTTTGTTTCCTGTTCTCTGCTGTCAGAATGTGTGTAGTGGGAAAAGATGACAGACATTTGATTTCTACAAATCTGGAGAATTCAAGAGGTGCTTGAGAGGAGATGAACAGGAAACCAGTTATGAAGTATCCAAACCTTTACATCTTGCGGGTTCTTTTTTGTTGTTGTTGTTGTTAAGTTAAAGATCTTCTGAGATATACATATACTTCTATTTGTTCATAATGTTGTTTTGATGATTTAAATTATTTGAATTAGAAGTTTATCAAATAATAGTTTCAATTATCAGTTTTTAAACAGACATTAAAGATGCTCATATGTTCAAAGATTGACCTGGTTTTCAATCCTGAGAATAAATATGAACCATTTTTTAGCTGTTTCTCAAGGTTTTCTTATCAAAAGAAACATCTAGTGGATTTATTAAAAGGCTTTTCCCCTTTGTTCCTGGCTCTCTATTAGCTAGATTGTTAGGCTTCTTGTTGGCTCAGATGGTAAAGAATCTGCCTGCAATGTAGGAGACATGGGTTTGATCCCTGGGTTGGAAAGATCCCCTGGAGAAGGGAATGGCTACCCGCTCCAGTTTTCTGGCCTGGAGAATTTCATGGACAGAGGAGCCTGGTGGCTTCTGTAGCCTGGTGGTGATGGGCTACAGTCCATGGGATTACAAAGAATCAGACATGACTGAGTGACTAACAACTTATTTCTGTAATCTGGCATTTTGGAAGTGCTTCCATAGAGGGTAAAATTTTCAGTTCAGAGAAAAGGGTTGCTGTAAGGTTAGGAATGCATCCAATAAGGGCTGTAAGTTTTGGTTAAGCCATGGATTTGAACTTGAACATTGAAAATGGGCAATGGAGTGTATAGGATCTACAGTATGAAAAGGAAGGAAGGAAGAGAGGAGAGAAAGATACAGGGAGGGACAGAGAGGAGAGAGGAAGGGAGGAAGGAAAAGCTGGACTCAAATGCTAGAGTGATATTTACTACTTATTGAATGTATGTATTAAATTTCAGAGATATTGAAGACAGAGTGAAAAAAGAAAAATCTGATTCAAATCCATAGTAAACAAATTGGTTCCTCTGGCAATTTTTGTTTCCTGTTCTCTGCTGTCAGAATGTGTGTAGTGGGAAAAGATGACAGACATTTGATTTCTACAAATCTGGAGAATTCAAGAGGTGCTTGAGAGGAGATGAACAGGAAACCAGTTATGAAGTATCCAAACCTTTACATCTTGCGGGTTCTTTTTTTTGTTGTTGTTGTTGTTAAGTTAAAGATCTTCTGAGATATACATATACTTCTATTTGTTCATAATGTTGTTTTGATGATTTAAATTATTTGAATTAGAAGTTTATCAAATAATAGTTTCAATTATCAGTTTTTAAACAGACATTAAAGATGCTCATATGTTCAAAGATTGACCTGGTTTTCAATCCAAAAGTATAAATAGCTTTTCTGAGTGGCTCCTAGAATGTCAGTCGTATAAAACAATCAACAAGACAACTTGTCTCTTTATGTACACTAAAATATACTTAGGCAATATTTCTATAGGATAAAAAGTTGAAGTTTTTATTCAGCTTTATTGTTTATGAATAATGCATCACAATACAATTTGTATAGTGTCACTGATACCAGCTTTATGGTGAATTTCTCTCCTGAGATGACTCAATTTCAGTGAGAAATCAGTGACACATTCATCTGTTTTCTCCATGATGCAATTTGGCATGCATGAATATGAAAGTTACAATGATTCATTTTTTAATGAACTCAAAATACAGCTAAATGTATTACTGAACATAATTATAAGAGTTAATTTTCGGGCCCTGCTTGAGATATTTTTAGATTAATTTTATTGCACATATTATATAGTTTGACAGTGTGCATGCTTTAGACATTTAATGTATAGCCCTCAGAGGTAGGTAACAAAAGAGGTACCCTACAACAATGCAACTTCTTTCATGCTTTATCACTTATATAAAATATTTGAATAGTTGTTCACAAGAAGTTTTGGCTTTCTAGTATTTGTAGAGTTTTAAAGTCTTCTGAATCTGCTGGAAAGGTATATAATGTTAGCTTAAGGTAGCATCTGGAATCTCCTCAAATTCAAGTAGAAACTCTAGAGGATTCACAATGAACTCTTGTTGGTGTTAAATTCCCAGATTCAATCTTACTATTATAAAGCAGAAAGTTTCTAGAGATTTCTCTTGGTGAAATCTGAACTTTGACCATGTTTCCAAGTCCCTGCTGTATCTCAGCTCATATGTACCTTCAGAAGAAATGCCAGAGACCGCCTTTTACATGATTTCTTTCTTTCATTTACATACTAAAAAGATCCTTGAGGGCTTCCCTGGTGGTCCAGTGGGTAAGGACACTGCCTTGCAGTGCAAGGGGTGCCGGTTCAAACCCTGGCCTGGGAGAATCCCGCATGGCGCAGAGCGGCTGGACTGGTGTGTCCAATTACTGAGCCGGAGCTCTGGAGCGCATGCACCCAGAGCTGGTGCTCTGCAACGACAGAGGCCACTGCAATGGGAGGTCCACATGGGCCAAAGAACAAAGAAGGATGAAAATAGAGAAATGAAAGACCAATAGAAGTGGCCTGCCTGCCCCCCTCCCCCCCCCACCCCACCCCCCCAAAAAGATCCGGGAACAGCCCTTTTATACATGTGTGTGTGTGCACACATGTGTGTGCAAGATACTAAGAATAAAAGAAATAATTATGACATGATTCCTGTCTTTTGAGAGCAGTGTCCCACAGAAAGACATACATGAAAAAAACAAGACCTAAAAAGAAGTCACCTCTTTTTTCCTACTAAAGATACAAATGAGGTGATATTTACATTAAAACTTAACACTACAGTAGATCCAAGCCCCTCAACTCTTTCCCCACCTCTGGTTTTGCTCTCTGCAAATAGCTGTTAAGCTATCTAGACATTTTACGGTGGAGCTGGGCACCTTCAAATGCCACAGATGACATCAGGCCAGGTCTCTATTATGGAGGGTAGGAGGTGGGGCAGCATATCAAAGGGAGGTGACTGTTGTCAACTGGACTTAGGTTCTATTCCTAGAAACTGCTCTGTGCTAAAACTTTCCATCACTTGCTCCCTTGACTCACAGACAAAAGCAGCTCCCACCCTAGACAGAACAGTACGTGTACATGCTTGTCACAGGTTGTGTCCAGGCCAGCGAGTCCCTCTGTCCCAGATGCAGGGCTTGGTTCATGGGCCAGGATGTATTCCATTCATCCTATGTGGTAAGTCATATATGGATTCAATAACCACCTAAATTGGTTCTCTTAGATGGGATGAAGGCACTTACATGATTTCTTTCAATTTGACTTTACCCTGCTGTATCTCAGCTCATATGTACCTTCAGAAGAAATGCCAGAGACCGCCTTTTACATGATTTCTTTCTTTCATTTACATACTAAAAAGATCCTTGAGGGCTTCCCTGGTGGTCCAGTGGGTAAGGACACTGCCTTGCAGTGCAAGGGGTGCCGGTTCAAACCCTGGCCTGGGAGAATCCCGCATGGCGCAGAGCGGCTGGACTGGTGTGTCCAATTACTGAGCCGGAGCTCTGGAGCGCATGCACCCAGAGCTGGTGCTCTGCAACGACAGAGGCCACTGCAATGGGAGGTCCACATGGGCCAAAGAACAAAGAAGGATGAAAATAGAGAAATGAAAGACCAATAGAAGTGGCCTGCCCATTCCCCTCCCTCCCTACCCACCCCTCCCCCCCAAAAAAGATCCGTGAACAGCTATTTTATACATGTGTGTGTGTGCACACATGTGTGTGTGCAAGATACTAAGAATAAAAGAAATAATTATGACATGATTCCTGTCTTTTGAGAGCAGTGTCCCACAGAAAGACATACATGAAAAAAACAAGACCTAAAAAGAAGTCACCTCTTTTTTCCTACTAAAGATACAAATGAGGTGATATTTACATTAAAACTTAACACTACAGTAGATCCAAGCCCCTCAACTCTTTCCCCACCTCTGGTTTTGCTCTCTGCAAATAGCTGTTAAGCTATCTAGACATTTTACGGTGGAGCTGGGCACCTTCAAATGCCACAGATGACATCAGGCCAGGTCTCTATTATGGAGGGTAGGAGGTGGGGCAGCATATCAAAGGGAGGTGACTGTTGTCAACTGGACTTAGGTTCTATTCCTAGAAACTGCTCTGTGCTAAAACTTTCCATCACTTGCTCCCTTGACTCACAGACAAAAGCAGCTCCCACCCTAGACAGAACAGTACGTGTACATGCTTGTCACAGGTTGTGTCCAGGCCAGCGAGTCCCTCTGTCCCAGATGCAGGGCTTGGTTCATGGGCCAGGATGTATTCCATTCATCCTATGTGGTAAGTCATATATGGATTCAATAACCACCTAGAGATGAATTTGGACTATGTTCTCTTAGATGGGATGAAGGCACTGGGGAAAAGTATAAAAGAGCTGAATTTCCCTTCAGTCTTTTTCTGCTGTCTCTTTCAACCAAAACCGTTTCTGTTCTCACATTGCCCTATAAAATGCAAGTTACGCCATTTCTCTGTAGAGCACTTTGCAGTGTATGAAGCGAATTCACTGAGGAAGAAACTAACTCTTTGGTATGAATTAGTTTAAGACTTTATCCTCACTAGGTGCAGAGTATGGATAAGGTAAGTCCAAATGATGACTATTTTATGATAGTAACGATGGTTGCTTTTTTAAAGTATCATTGACTAGGTAGAGTCATGAGTAGATTACATGAGGCAATACATGTATTTAACACAAGGAGTAACTATCCTTGTTCTTTCTGACACATGGGGAAAAAATGAGACAACAGAGAGTGAGTGATGAGCATCAGAACAGAGCCTAAGCACAAGCGCCAGAGCCTGGATGCTGAGCCCTGGACCACACAGCCTTCCTCAAAAAATTGTCAGGCACCCCTTGTTTGTGTGTGTTGTGCCCAGGCATGTTCAGATCGCAGAACACACCATGTGAGTGACGACTTAATTCTAACATTAATCCTATGGATGGCATTCACATCTGTAACAGATTAATGTAATAGGGTTGCTTTATTCAGAGGTGTTCATTGTAATCTATCTGAAACAAACAAGACAGAGAACATAGTATCTTACCGTCACTTCAATGGAAGTTAACCAGCTAATAGAAACAAGTAGTCATTAACATCAGTTATTTCTGCAAAGATGAGAAAACAGTAAAGGGACGTAAAATACAGTCTGTATATGTGAAATCATCAGACTGTAAAGTTTTCCTCCCAAAAAATGACTTCGATATTAGCAAAGTCCATTAGGTAGGAAAGAGTTTTCTCATTGTTATCCTCATAATTTATTCTAATACAATTAGAACCTTAATAATAGTTAAAAGAGGAGCTGTGTTTCTCAGACACAGGCAGCTACAAACTAGCTAATTGAGTTCTGGTTTGGTAGTACTTGTTTACTCTTAATGTTTCTTCTGGGGAAAATGCATTGCCACACCCCACTGATCTATTGTCTTTCTACAGATTATTAACTCAAGGACTCTGGCATTCAGGGAGGAAATTATGGCCCATCAGGGTACACAGAATATTCTACTTTCCAGAGAAAGGTCAGGAGAAAAAAGAGAAGAGAGAATATAAATATAAAACCTTTAAACCAAGAGTAAATCCCAAAATTATTCCTGTTTGTATAACCATCAGTCAATACTAATCAATTGCAATTAGTAAGAAGGGAACTACACCTTAGAGTTGCTGAACAGATGGGATAAAAAAGAAAAATGAAGCCACCTTCCATGATCAGACAGACAAAACCACATGACCATTTTCTTGTCATTGATTTTGCTCCTCATTAAGATGTGTTCATTTACTTTCCTTTATTTTGAAGCTCCTAGTTAGAATCTTGAAACTAGGATTGTCTTCCATGAAAGATTTTGCTCATTACTCTTCTTATACAAATGTGAATTCCAGACAGCTTGGAGAAATAATGGTCTATGCTCTAATTATCCATCTCCAAATAGAAATAACCCATAGACCTCTTTTGAGCTCCTTGTAGTATTTAGTGTCATAGGTACTTCAGCTAATATTTACTCTGGTAACAGTTCAGAGTCAAACACATAATTTTTGCCTTCTCATATGTTTAATTCAGGAGAACTTGAAGCCGACACACAAGATAAATAACAAACTTTGTTAGTGTATGAGCAATCAAGAGAGTTCAGTCAAGTAGAGCTTGGTTGTATTTATAAGAGAGAGAGAATTTTGATAGCAAAGAAAAACATAGGTATTCCAGTGAAGAGGACAGAAGAACATTAAACCAGAATTCTTCCCTTTTTTATACTGTTGATGGGGTTCTCAAGGCAAGAGTACTATAACAAAGCTATGACAAACCTAAACAGCAAACTAAAAAACAGAGATACACTTTGCTGACAAAGATCTGTACAGTCAAAACTATGATCTTTGCAGTAGTCATGCATGTATGTGAGAGCTGGACTATAAAGAAGACTGAAAAAGAATTTCAAATTGTGGTGCAAGAGAAATCTATTCAGAGTCGCTTGGACAAAATGGAGATCAAACCAGTCAATCCTAAAGGAAATCAATCCTGAATATTCACTGGAAGGACCGATGTTGAAGCTGAAGCTCCAATACTTTGACCATCTGATGCAAAGAGCTGACTCATTGGTAAAGACTTTGATGCTGGGAAAGATTGAAGGCAAAAGGAGAAGGGAGTGACAGAGGATGAGATGGTTAGATAAAACCTTTCAAACCAAAGAGTAAATCCCAAAATTATTCCTGTTTGTATAACCATCAGTCAATACTAATCAATTGCAATTAGTAAGAAGGGAACTACACCTTAGAGTTGCTGAACAGATGGGATAAAAAAGAAAAATGAAGCCACCTTCCATGATCAGACAGACAAAACCACATGACCATTTTCTTGTCATTGATTTTGCTCCTCATTAAGATGTGTTCATTTACTTTCCTTTATTTTGAAGCTCCTAGTTAGAATCTTGAAACTAGGATTGTCTTCCATGAAAGATTTTGCTCATTACTCTTCTTATACAAATGTGAATTCCAGACAGCTTGGAGAAATAATGGTCTATGCTCTAATTATCCATCTCCAAATAGAAATAACCCATAGACCTCTTTTGAGCTCCTTGTAGTATTTAGTGTCATAGGTACTTCAGCTAATATTTACTCTGGTAACAGTTCAGAGTCAAACACAAAATTTTTTGCCTTCTCATATGTTTAATTCAGGAGAACTTGAAGCCGACACACAAGATAAATAACAAACTTTGTTAGTGTATGAGCAATCAAGAGAGTTCAGTCAAGTAGAGCTTGGTTGTATTTATGAAGAGAGAGAATTTTGATAGCAAAGAAAACATAGGTATACCAGTGAAGAGGACAGAAGAACATTAAACCAGAATTCTTCCCTTTTTTATACTGTTGATGGGGTTCTCAAGGCAAGAGTACTATAACAAAGCTATGACAAACCTAAACAGCAAACTAAAAAACAGAGATACACTTTGCTGACAAAGATCTGTACAGTCAAAACTATGATCTTTGCAGTAGTCATGCATGTATGTGAGAGCTGGACTATAAAGAAGACTGAAAAAGAATTTCAAATTGTGGTGCAAGAGAAATCTATTCAGAGTCGCTTGGACAAAATGGAGATCAAACCAGTCAATCCTAAAGGAAATCAATCCTGAATATTCACTGGAAGGACCGATGTTGAAGCTGAAGCTCCAATACTTTGACCATCTGATGCAAAGAGCTGACTCATTGGTAAAGACTTTGATGCTGGGAAAGATTGAAGGCAAAAGGAGAAGGGAGTGACAGAGGATGAGATGGTTAGATAGCATTACTGACTCAATGGACATAATCTTGGGCAAACTCTGGGAGATAATCAGGGATAGGGAGGCCTGGCATGCTGCGGTCCAAAGGGCTGCAAAGAGTCAGACGTGACTTAGCAACTGTACAAAAAAAACAGACTTGTGAAAGGTAGACCTCCTGTTGCATATTCTTGCCCCAATAAAAATAAAAATATTTACATTAAAAAAAAAAGACCTGTGGAGGCCAGAATGTGCATTATGTGGTTGTGGGAATAAGGACTTAATCATCTCAACACATTAAAAGAGGCTTCAACCCATTCCTTCATAAGTGGAAAGTATACACACTATATATGACATGTATATTTTATATAGATAATGTATAGTGTATCTAGAACATATTCTATATTACATTATATCTATCATATAAAATATTTTAAATAAGGTCTGAGATCCTTTTTTTAAGTTTTTGAAAAAATTCAACACTTATTTATGATGAAAACTTCCAGAAAATGGGCATAGAAGGAACCCTGCCTCAGCATAATAAAGGCCATATGCAACAAACCCATAGCAGACATTACTCTCAGTGGTGAAAAACTGAAAACATTTTTTCTAAGATCAGGAATAAGACAAGGGTGCCCACTGTTGCCACGGTTATTCAATATAGTTTTGGAAGTCCTAGTCATGACAATCAGAGAAGAAAAAGAAATAAAATGAATCCAGACTGAATAAGAAGTAAAACTCTCACTGTTTACAGATGACATGCTCCTCTACGTAGAAAACCCTGAAGATGTAACCAGAAAATTATTAGGGCTAGTCAGTGAATTTAGGAAAGCCAGAGGATAAAAATTAATACACAGATATCCCTTTCATTTCTGTACAATGACAGTGAAATATCACAAAGAGAAATGAAGGAAACAATCCCATTCACTATTGCAACAAAAAAAATAAAATATGTAGGAATAAACCTACCTAAAGAAACAAAAAGACCTGTATGCAGAAAACTATAAGACAGAAGAAATAAAGATAACACAAACAAATGGCAAGATATACTATGTTCTTGGATTGGAAGAATCAGTATTGTAGAAAGTGACTATAACTCCCAAAGCAATATACAGATTCAACACAATCCCTGTCAAATTACCAATGGCATTTTTCACAGAACTAGAACAAAACATTTCACAATTTGTATGGAAGCACAAAAGACCCTGAGTAGCCAAAGCAGTCTTAAGAAAGAAAAATGGAACTCTGAGCTCCTTAAATATAAATAGCATATGTCTTGTGTCTAATAGATGCCCACTAAAAATGGTCGGATATGTGAATAAGAACACATCCACACACTGAAGAGCCAGGTAAAAATAATACACTGAGATCACAGCAGGCCTCAAAAATGGAAGTTTTATCTTGAAAGCATAGAAACCAATTGAATGTTCATTTTAAAGTTACAACTGAAATCTCCCTACTTTATTTTGCATCTCCCTACTTTATTTTATTATGATAATAATCATTTATCTATTTAACCAGTATAATAAGGGAACTTAGAACCTAATAAAAAGAAATACACAGAGAAATATATTTATAGCACGGATAATAAGAGCAATGCTAAAGATCTGCATGGGTTGTAAAAAGGTACTGCACCAAGTTTAATTGGTATTGGGATGAAGTGTGATGGGTGTTAATTTAGCCAGATGAAAGAGACGTAGAAAGTCCACATAGAAGGCACAGAAGCTATAGAGGCAAGACTTGGTCCATGAAATGAGGAGGAGTTTGGTATTGTTGGACAGAAAGGAGATAAGAAGAGGAATGAGAGACCCCTATAGGAGTGAGAACTAACTGGATCATAGAAGCCTTTATACACCAGTTTTTTTTAACCCTGAAGATGTAACCAGAAAATTATTAGGGCTAGTCAGTGAATTTAGGAAAGCCAGAGGATAAAAATTAATACACAGATATCCCTTTCATTTCTGTACAATGACAGTGAAATATCACAAAGAGAAATGAAGGAAACAATCCCATTCACTATTGCAACAAAAAAAATAAAATATGTAGGAATAAACCTACCTAAAGAAACAAAAAGACCTGTATGCAGAAAACTATAAGACAGAAGAAATAAAGATAACACAAACAAATGGCAAGATATACTATGTTCTTGGATTGGAAGAATCAGTATTGTAGAAAGTGACTATAACTCCCAAAGCAATATACAGATTCAACACAATCCCTGTCAAATTACCAATGGCATTTTTCACAGAACTAGAACAAAACATTTCACAATTTGTATGGAAGCACAAAAGACCCTGAGTAGCCAAAGCAGTCTTAAGAAAGAAAAATGGAACTCTGAGCTCCTTAAATATAAATAGCATATGTCTTGTGTCTAATAGATGCCCACTAAAAATGGTCGGATATGTGAATAAGAACACATCCACACACTGAAGAGCCAGGTAAAAATAATACACTGAGATCACAGCAGGCCTCAAAAATGGAAGTTTTATCTTGAAAGCATAGAAACCAATTGAATGTTCATTTTAAAGTTACAACTGAAATCTCCCTACTTTATTTTGCATCTCCTACTTTATTTTATTATGATAATAATCATTTATCTATTTAACCAGTATAAAAAGGGGAACTTAGAACCTAATAAAAAGAAATACACAGAGAAATATATTTATAGCACGGATAATAAGAGCAATGCTAAAGATCTGCATGGGTTGTAAAAAGGTACTGCACCAAGTTTAATTGGTATTGGGATGAAGTGTGATGGGTGTTAATTTAGCCAGATGAAAGAGACGTAGAAAGTCCACATAGAAGGCACAGAAGCTATAGAGGCAAGACTTGGTCCATGAAATGAGGAGGAGTTTGGTATTGTTGGACAGAAAGGAGATAAGAAGAGGAATGAGAGACCCCTATAGGAGTGAGAACTAACTGGATCATAGAAGCCTTTATACACCAGTTAATAATTAACTTCTTGTGGTCTGTATTCTTGCTATTTGTTAGAAGGAATGAGACCCAGATTCCTAGATTGTATTCCCACTAAATTGTTTGGATTCTCAGCTCATTAATATTCAATCGGTATATAGCCCTAAAATGACTGACACTCTGGGACCATATAGCAGCGTTCTGGCACATTACGTCCAAAGATCCATTGTCTTTAGGAATGGATGGATTAACTTTATGAGGCTGAAAAGGTTACCTCAGATTTATGATGAAAAAGAAAGTCCTTTTTTTATTTAGTTTTGCTAGAGATTTAAAAACTAATTTATACTTTAGACCTAATATTACTTTGTGATTTATATATGCCATGTATATTTGTGTGTGTGTTAGTTGCTCAGTCATGGCTGACTCTTTGCAACCCCATGGACTGTAGCCTGCCAGGCTCTGCTGTCCATGAGATTCTCCAGGCAGGAATGCTAGAGTGGGTTGCCATTGCCCTTCTCCAGGGGATCTTCCTGACCCAAGGATCAAACCTGGGTCTCCCACATTGAGGGCAGATTCTTGACTGTCTGAGCCACCAGGGAAGGCCTATATATTTTATATATAGTAGGTAGTATATATATTTCCTGAAACTCAAGAAGCATGATGAAGTTACCTGACTCTTTTTGTTTTATTCTGCATGCTTCTGTATTTTCAAAAGATTATTATGACATTGCACAAGAGGTGGTGGCTTTGACAGGGTAAGTTGTTGGATTCACTATCAAATTTTTACTGACATTCAAGGAACTTAGAACCTAATAAAAAGAAATACACAGAGAAATATATTTATAGCACGGATAATAAGAGCAATGCTAAAGATCTGCATGGGTTGTAAAAAGGTACTGCACCAAGTTTAATTGGTATTGGGATGAAGTGTGATGGGTGTTAATTTAGCCAGATGAAAGAGACGTAGAAAGTCCACATAGAAGGCACAGAAGCTATAGAGGCAAGACTTGGTCCATGAAATGAGGAGGAGTTTGGTATTGTTGGACAGAAAGGAGATAAGAAGAGGAATGAGAGACCCCTATAGGAGTGAGAACTAACTGGATCATAGAAGCCTTTATACACCAGTTAATAATTAACTTCTTGTGGTCTGTATTCTTGCTATTTGTTAGAAGGAATGAGACCCAGATTCCTAGATTGTATTCCCACTAAATTGTTTGGATTCTCAGCTCATTAATATTCAATCGGTATATAGCCCTAAAATGACTGACACTCTGGGACCATATAGCAGCGTTCTGGCACATTACGTCCAAAGATCCATTGTCTTTAGGAATGGATGGATTAACTTTATGAGGCTGAAAAGGTTACCTCAGATTTATGATGAAAAAGAAAGTCCTTTTTTTATTTAGTTTTGCTAGAGATTTAAAAACTAATTTATACTTTAGACCTAATATTACTTTGTGATTTATATATGCCATGTATATTTGTGTGTGTGTTAGTTGCTCAGTCATGGCTGACTCTTTGCAACCCCATGGACTGTAGCCTGCCAGGCTCTGCTGTCCATGAGATTCTCCAGGCAGGAATGCTAGAGTGGGTTGCCATTGCCCTTCTCCAGGGGATCTTCCTGACCCAAGGATCAAACCTGGGTCTCCCACATTGAGGGCAGATTCTTGACTGTCTGAGCCACCAGGGAAGGCCTATATATTTTATATATAGTAGGTAGTATATATATTTCCTGAAACTCAAGAAGCATGATGAAGTTACCTGACTCTTTTTGTTTTATTCTGCATGCTTCTGTATTTTCAAAAGATTATTATGACATTGCACAAGAGGTGGTGGCTTTGACAGGGTAAGTTGTTGGATTCACTATACAACAGATGTGTGTGAAATACTAGATCTGTCTTATTTCTAAAACAAGGACAGTGACCACTACCATCTGGAAGCGTGCCATTTCAAATGATTAGATTATGGCAGACTGGGGAGAACAGGTGTATTTTAATTATTTTTAATCTGACACAGTGTGTAGCAGACTCTCCATGGCTCACTCTTCAGTCTTTTCATGGAGGGAAGAAATTCTAAAATAATGGCAGGTTTGATCCATAGTATTTTCTTGTTTTAAAAAAATGGAAGCATATGGAGAAATTTTAAAGCTAGATCTATTTGTACATTACAGAATATGCAAAGGAAGATTTTAATTACTCAGAGCATTTTTCAGAGCTCATAATTAATGTCTTCTAGAGCCTGATTTTAAGAGTAGACAACACACTGGATGTTTTTATAATGAAGGGGTCACATGGTCCAGTGCTATCCTGAGATATGTTATTGTCCCCAAACTTGCTGACTGAGTTTCAGCCTCTTAGGTCCCAAGAAGCAGAAACATTAGAGTATTGAGGACACATGTATATGAATGCTATAAGAGGTTGAAAAGCCACTTGGTTAAAAGTGGAAATTCTAATTTATAGAGATAAAACTCTCTGTTGAGTCCAGTAATGACCACACTTGAAAAAGAGTGTTGAAAAAGAGAAAGTAGAAGAGGATGCAAGGGGAAGGGAATGAGAGGGTAGGACAGACTTGTTGGACACCCAAATCAATGACTCTCCATGAGTTAGTATCTCATCTAAGAGTCCAAACAAGACCTGAGCTCAGCATTGCAGTCGCAACTCTTTGCAACCCCATGGACTGTAGCCTGCCAGGCTCTGCTGTCCATGAGATTCTCCAGGCAGGAATGCTAGAGTGGGTTGCCATTGCCCTTCTCCAGGGGATCTTCCTGACCCAAGGATCAAACCTGGGTCTCCCACATTGAGGGCAGATTCTTGACTGTCTGAGCCACCAGGGAAGGCCTATATATTTTATATATAGTAGGTAGTATATATATTTCCTGAAACTCAAGAAGCATGATGAAGTTACCTGACTCTTTTTGTTTTATTCTGCATGCTTCTGTATTTTCAAAAGATTATTATGACATTGCACAAGAGGTGGTGGCTTTGACAGGGTAAGTTGTTGGATTCACTATACAACAGATGTGTGTGAAATACTAGATCTGTCTTATTTCTAAAACAAGGACAGTGACCACTACCATCTGGAAGCGTGCCATTTCAAATGATTAGATTATGGCAGACTGGGGAGAACAGGTGTATTTTAATTATTTTTAATCTGACACAGTGTGTAGCAGACTCTCCATGGCTCACTCTTCAGTCTTTTCATGGAGGGAAGAAATTCTAAAATAATGGCAGGTTTGATCCATAGTATTTTCTTGTTTTAAAAAAATGGAAGCATATGGAGAAATTTTAAAGCTAGATCTATTTGTACATTACAGAATATGCAAAGGAAGATTTTAATTACTCAGAGCATTTTTCAGAGCTCATAATTAATGTCTTCTAGAGCCTGATTTTAAGAGTAGACAACACACTGGATGTTTTTATAATGAAGGGGTCACATGGTCCAGTGCTATCCTGAGATATGTTATTGTCCCCAAACTTGCTGACTGAGTTTCAGCCTCTTAGGTCCCAAGAAGCAGAAACATTAGAGTATTGAGGACACATGTATATGAATGCTATAAGAGGTTGAAAAGCCACTTGGTTAAAAGTGGAAATTCTAATTTATAGAGATAAAACTCTCTGTTGAGTCCAGTAATGACCACACTTGAAAAAGAGTGTTGAAAAAGAGAAAGTAGAAGAGGATGCAAGGGGAAGGGAATGAGAGGGTAGGACAGACTTGTTGGACACCCAAATCAATGACTCTCCATGAGTTAGTATCTCATCTAAGAGTCCAAACAAGACCTGAGCTCAGTATTGCAGCTTCATGGGGCAGGTGGAACTGGGGACAATGTCACCTTCTCTGAGAAAAATCTCCTCTCAAGGCAGCTAGGAGGCGAGGAAACTTCTTAGTATCTCACTCCCCAAGAGTCTTACCTCATCCAAACTTCAGCGCAGGTGCTCTCAGCTTTCAGAATAAAGAAAGGAGAGGGATCCTTCCGTCATAGGAATTAAGGCCCATATTACACTTTCTAGCAGTCATATGGTTACTTGTAATAAGCGTCACAATAAAATGATTAAACCACTGAAAGTTGTACATAAAGGATCACAGCAAAGTATTGCTTGTGTTGCAATTAAATAAGCAATGTGCTATAGTACTAGGTGTCAGGAATGAGTAGGTTAGAAGGGGACAAACAGCATATTTCTACCAGGTCTTCCTGAGACCATGGTAAAGAAAATGAATAGTCTCTAAAAGCAGAGGTTAAAAGTTAGGGGCATGTGGCTTAACAGAAGCCTAGGTCTGCTTGAGCAAAGAAGGAAGGCAGGAAGTGAAGCAGTTACCATGTTCTTCATGAGTCACTAAAAGGAAAAAGGGAAATCCATGTTACAGAGAAAACTGAAAAAGAATCTCATAAAAACCGTTTCTCAAATATCCAACCTTATTGTTACATTTCTTAACCTGAAATACCAAAGAGAGGTCAGAATTCGCTTTTAGGCATTGAAAATCTTTTGCATAGGTTTTTAAGAGTAGACAACACACTGGATGTTTTTATAATGAAGGGGTCACATGGTCCAGTGCTATCCTGAGATATGTTATTGTCCCCAAACTTGCTGACTGAGTTTCAGCCTCTTAGGTCCCAAGAAGCAGAAACATTAGAGTATTGAGGACACATGTATATGAATGCTATAAGAGGTTGAAAAGCCACTTGGTTAAAAGTGGAAATTCTAATTTATAGAGATAAAACTCTCTGTTGAGTCCAGTAATGACCACACTTGAAAAAGAGTGTTGAAAAAGAGAAAGTAGAAGAGGATGCAAGGGGAAGGGAATGAGAGGGTAGGACAGACTTGTTGGACACCCAAATCAATGACTCTCCATGAGTTAGTATCTCATCTAAGAGTCCAAACAAGACCTGAGCTCAGTATTGCAGCTTCATGGGGCAGGTGGAACTGGGGACAATGTCACCTTCTCTGAGAAAAATCTCCTCTCAAGGCAGCTAGGAGGCGAGGAAACTTCTTAGTATCTCACTCCCCAAGAGTCTTACCTCATCCAAACTTCAGCGCAGGTGCTCTCAGCTTTCAGAATAAAGAAAGGAGAGGGATCCTTCCGTCATAGGAATTAAGGCCCATATTACACTTTCTAGCAGTCATATGGTTACTTGTAATAAGCGTCACAATAAAATGATTAAACCACTGAAAGTTGTACATAAAGGATCACAGCAAAGTATTGCTTGTGTTGCAATTAAATAAGCAATGTGCTATAGTACTAGGTGTCAGGAATGAGTAGGTTAGAAGGGGACAAACAGCATATTTCTACCAGGTCTTCCTGAGACCATGGTAAAGAAAATGAATAGTCTCTAAAAGCAGAGGTTAAAAGTTAGGGGCATGTGGCTTAACAGAAGCCTAGGTCTGCTTGAGCAAAGAAGGAAGGCAGGAAGTGAAGCAGTTACCATGTTCTTCATGAGTCACTAAAAGGAAAAAGGGAAATCCATGTTACAGAGAAAACTGAAAAAGAATCTCATAAAAACCGTTTCTCAAATATCCAACCTTATTGTTACATTTCTTAACCTGAAATACCAAAGAGAGGTCAGAATTCCGCTGAGACATATCTGAGTGGTTGAGGTCTGGCTTACTGGGATTGCACAAATTCTTTTGCATAGGGATTTCTAACTCATGAATGTTTACAGATGATAACAGTCACTCATCAGAGTATAAGCTTGTCAACTCTAACTACAGTCAAGAGAGGCTTTCAGGATCATGCTGCTCTTTTAATCTCAGCGATTTTGCTGTCTCAGGTCTAGCTTTGAGATTTTTTTTTCTCCTTTTTTTTGACCACAGGCTTCCCTGGTGCCTCAGACAGTAAAGAATCTGTCTGCAGTGCGGAAGACCTGGCTGGATCCCTGGGTCAGGAAGATCCCCTGGAGGAAGAAATGGCCACCCACTCCAGTACTGCTGCCTGGAGAATTCCATGGACAGAGGTATAGTCCATGGGTTGCAAAGAGAGAGAGTGAGCAACTAACACGTTCACTTCTCACAGTAAGAGATACATCCTGACACATTAATTCACAACATATATAATTTATGTGAAAAAGTCACTAGGTAATACCACATGGGAGGTACTTTGGTATTTTCCTGTTTTTGCTCTTCTATTTTATTTAACTTTATTCCTGATTATAGTTCACTGATGTTTACTCATGAACAGGTTATAGATTGTATATAATATGTAGTATGAAACACACTCATCTAAGATGGTTTTTTTTCTATTTAATTAAAGCAGGTTCAGCTTACTCTTAGAAATAAAGCAACACAATGCAAATATTTTTTTAGAGACCTATATGAAACGGTGATAGCTTTCTGATGAATCTCAATTAAAGATTAAGATGTACCTTCGATCACCTGTACCATGGTTCACTTACATGGATTCCACTGGACTCATGAACAAGTGGATTTATCAACCACTGGCTGGATGACACTGTATATCTAGATTATTAAGAAGATGTGTCAGTTCAGATGAAGAGCTATTACATTTTTTATTTTGGTCTTTTTTTTTTATAAATTGTGTATTAATCTGTAAAAATAAAATTTTGATTATAGTTTTCCTTATTCTTTGTAATTGTACTGAAGAAGACAAGTTCTATTTGCAAACCAGTTCACATCTCAATACATTGATATAAGCAGAGGTTCACTTAGAAATTAAGATTTCATTCTAGAAGTCACTACAGCTTTATCGCTATTCTCTAAAGTCATTTTTTTTTGTAGAATGCCTATGTCTGAGACATAGGAGAATATTTCCAGAAATCTTTTATCTGTCTCAGATTTTATTATATTAGATATATAGTTTCCCAAGTGTATAAAACATTCTAAGGCCTAAATCAAAGCAGTTACTTGTATGTAAGTCCAGAATATACATTTAGTTACTAATGAAAATTGAGATTGGGGTTAAGTTTTTTCATAAGATTTTTTTTTTTCCTTTTCACTGGGTATAAATAGCCTTAATAGTTTGGTCTAGTTACTTGACTTTGATTTATGCTGAAATAACAATTGGGGTCAAAACAAATCTTAGTTCAAATTCCATAGAGTGGGGAATCCCCTAAGTATAACCAGATATACAATTCACTCTCACATGCAAAACAACCATTATGGCTTAAAAGAACTAGAAATTACAGGCTAGAGAAAATACAGTCATATGGCATTTGCCAAATAATCCAAGAATATTTATCATTTCCTTTTAAACCTGATGAAGAATGAACCAAGATCTGTTCTAAATGAAAGTTTTGATTAAATCAATTATGGTTAACTGTTTATGAATGAAATAAATTGAAGCAGACACTTGGAGAAAGGGAAAAAATAAGTTATTAAATGAAAACAACCAATTTAGATAAATTAAGTCAGAGTTACAAGAGAAAGCAAGGACAAGAGGTAGTAACATTGGGATGGAATGGCTAAAGGTAAAATCAGAATACTGAACCTCAATGTATACATAGCTACAAAGTAAGCCTTGAGATGAAATAACTCCACTCTATGTTCTAATTTAATTTTATAATTAAAGAAGAATAGTTCTGTGGAATTTTCATGTAGTTCCTGAGACCGTTTCAAGATTCTTCTCCAAATGCTATAAAATGAGCTGATGAAAATCTCATCAGCATTTGAGATATCTACACTTCCCAGGTAGCTCAGTGGTAAAGAACCCGCCCTCCAGTGCGGGAAATGCAGGTTCAATCCCTGGGTCGGAAAGATCCCCTGGAGAAGGAAATGGAAACCCACTCCACTATTCTTGCCTGGGAACTCCTATGGACAGAGGAGCGTCATGGATTATAGTCCATGGGTTTGCAAAGAGGTGGACATGACTTAAAGACAGCATGAGCAATGATTTAATAAGGTTTGTGAAGTCATTGGTTGTCTCAGTTTTCTTTGCACTTAAAATGATACCCAGCTTAACCAAGAGAAGACTGGGTAAGAATCAACATCTATAAAAATGACTGCCTTTGCTCACATCATGTTACTCAACCTTTTTTGGATAATGTAGGTCAAATGCTTGACCTACATTGAATCACATTAAATATTTAATTTGAGGTATATCTGTACATCACATTTTCAGTGGCAAGTTAAAGTTTATGAAATAGAAAACAGCCAAAGGTGAATACAATCATAGAGAAATGTGTTCTTTGACATTTTCAGTGCACTTCAGAAAAATTGAAAAACTGTAAACAATATGTAATGTTTTGTCTTCAAAAGAAAGAGAAGATAAGCAAGAGAACTAAAAAGAAGTGAATAAACTGGATGAAAAATAAACTGAGCACAACATAAATATATGACTATAGATTTCTAGGGCTGCATATAGAAATGAAATTAAAATAACTTCCACCATTCCCAGCATCCCCTGTCAGAGCAGCACACTTAACGAAAGTACACGGACACATCTTTACCACTCAGAGTCTATGGTTTACATTAGGGTTCACTCTGGGTGTTGTATGATCCATGCTGCTGCTGCTGAGTCACTTCAGTCATGTCCGACTCTGTGTGACCCCATGGACTGCACCCCATCAGGCTCCTCTGTCCATGGGAATTCTCCAGGCAAGAATACTGGAGCGGGTTGCCATTCCCTCCTCCAGGGGAACTTCCCAACCCAGGGATGGAACCCAGGTCTCCTGCATTGCAGGCAGATTCTTCACCCCTGAGCCATCAGGGAAGCCCGATATATATGTATGTATGTATCTATCTATATTTATGTATATATCTATATATATGTATGTATATATATATATATATATATATACATGTATGTATGTATATATACATATATGTGTATATGTGTGTATATTTCAGACTCTATGGACTGTAGCTCACCAGGCTTCTCCATCCATGGAATTTTCCAGGCAAGAAGACGAGTGGGTTGCCATTTCCTTCTTCAGAATGATCCTTGGATTTGCACAAATGCGTGACATGCATTCATCATTACAGTGTCCTACAGAGGATTTTCACTGCTCTAAACATCTCCTATGATCCACCTACCCACCCCTCCCACTGCAGTGTCTGGCAGCTACTGATCTTTTTATTGTCCCCTTAGTTTTGCTTTTCCCGTGGGTGTCATATACTGGAATCGTACAGTATATAGCCTTTC
This sequence comes from Tragulus kanchil, assembly GCA_022376925.1. NCBI lineage: Eukaryota > Metazoa > Chordata > Mammalia > Artiodactyla > Tragulidae > Tragulus > Tragulus kanchil. The sequence continues at coordinate 34,182,582 of JAIOJX010000028.1, read as the reverse complement.
AGATTGGCTTCTTTCACTTGGTAGCGTGCACTTAAGCTTCCTCGTGTCTTTTCATAGCTTAATTCTCATGTCTTTTCAGCACTAAATAACGTCCACTTGTCTGGATGTGTCACAGTTTATCTATTCTCCTTAGGGGCATCCTGGTTGCTTCGCAGTTTGGGCATTATGAACAAAACTGTCTTAAACGTCCATGTGCAGGTGTTTAGTGGAAATTCACTCCTTTGGATATATACCAAAAAGCATGACTGTTGGACTGTGTAAATAAAAGTATAGTTAATTTCTTGGGCTTCCCTGGTAGCTCAGTGATAAAAAATCCACCTGCCAGTATGAGAGACACGGCTTCAATCCCAGGTCTGAGAAGATCCCACATGCCATAGAGCAACTAAGCCAGTGGGCTGTACCCACTGAGCCAGCGCTCTAGAGCCCAGCAATAAGAAGCCTGCACACCACAACTAGAGACTAACACTCCGCAACCCTCCTCACAGAAACTATGGGGAAAGCCCACACAGCAACAAAGACCCAGCAGAGCCAAAAATAGAAACAAGTTTCTTTTTTTAAAAAAAAAAGTATAGGTTCTTAAGAAATCTCCAGCTGTCTTCAAAAGTGGCAGTATCATTTCACACTTCTAGAGATGAAGGAGCATTTCTGTCACGCCTCTTCCTCACCAGCACTGGTGTTGCCTGTACTCTAAACTTGAGGCCCATTTTATACGTGTGTCTTGCCATCTCGTTGTTATTTAAATTTGCATTTCCCAGATAACACATGATGTGGAGCATTGTTTCATATGCTTATTTGCTGCCATCTGTATGTCTTTGGTGAGGGGTTCATTAAGGTTTTTGGTTTATTTTTCAGTTGGGTTGTTTCCTTACCATTTAGTTGTAAGAGTTCTTTGCATATTTTAAACAACAGTCCTTGATGGGATGTGTCATGCAAATATTTTCTCCCTGTGTCTGTGGCTCGTCCTCTCATTTTCTTGACATTGTCTATTTCAGGGCAGATGTTTTAAATTTTAATGAGATAGTTTATCAGTTCTTTTCCTCATGGATTGTGACTTTGGAGTTGTATCTGAAAAGTGATCACCATACTTAAGTCATGTAGGTTTATCCTATGTTATCTTCTAGGAGTTTTCTAGTTTTGCATTTTACATTTATGCCTACCATCCACTTTGAGTAAATTCTCATAAAATATGCAAGGTCTGTATCTAGATTTGTCTTTCGTGTATATATGTTCAGTTGTTCCCCAGTTAGAATTTTGAAGCCTTCAAATACAAGATGTTTAGCATGAACTTTAATATATCTGAATTCTTCCGTTACCATTTCATGCTGGATTTTTCTTCATAGTGACTAGATTTGTCAGAATGTCACAGACTGTCTCATAAATGGAGAACAGAGCTTCCAAAAGTTCATTGATGAGCTTGACATACATTTTGTCTCATTTTCAAACAAATAAATGGGGTACGGGAAACATCTTACTTTATTATATAAAAGCAAAATAACCTGTCATTTTCCTCCTGTTATTTAAATATCCTTTTTAATGGTATTAACCAAATAAGAAGCCTGCACACCACAACTAGAGACTAACACGCCGCAACCCTCCTCACAGAAACTATGGGGAAAGCCCACACAGCAACAAAGACCCAGCAGAGCCAAAAATAGAAACAAGTTTCTTTTTTTAAAAAAAAAAGTATAGGTTCTTAAGAAATCTCCAGCTGTCTTCAAAAGTGGCAGTATCATTTCACACTTCTAGAGATGAAGGAGCATTTCTGTCACGCCTCTTCCTCACCAGCACTGGTGTTGCCTGTACTCTAAACTTGAGGCCCATTTTATACGTGTGTCTTGCCATCTCGTTGTTATTTAAATTTGCATTTCCCAGATAACACATGATGTGGAGCATTGTTTCATATGCTTATTTGCTGCCATCTGTATGTCTTTGGTGAGGGGTTCATTAAGGTTTTTGGTTTATTTTTCAGTTGGGTTGTTTCCTTACCATTTAGTTGTAAGAGTTCTTTGCATATTTTAAACAACAGTCCTTGATGGGATGTGTCATGCAAATATTTTCTCCCTGTGTCTGTGGCTCGTCCTCTCATTTTCTTGACATTGTCTATTTCAGGGCAGATGTTTTAAATTTTAATGAGATAGTTTATCAGTTCTTTTCCTCATGGATTGTGACTTTGGAGTTGTATCTGAAAAGTGATCACCATACTTAAGTCATGTAGGTTTATCCTATGTTATCTTCTAGGAGTTTTCTAGTTTTGCATTTTACATTTATGCCTACCATCCACTTTGAGTAAATTCTCATAAAATATGCAAGGTCTGTATCTAGATTTGTCTTTCGTGTATATATGTTCAGTTGTTCCCCAGTTAGAATTTTGAAGCCTTCAAATACAAGATGTTTAGCATGAACTTTAATATATCTGAATTCTTCCGTTACCATTTCATGCTGGATTTTTCTTCATAGTGACTAGATTTGTCAGAATGTCACAGACTGTCTCATAAATGGAGAACAGAGCTTCCAAAAGTTCATTGATGAGCTTGACATACATTTTGTCTCATTTTCAAACAAATAAATGGGGTACGGGAAACATCTTACTTTATTATATAAAAGCAAAATAACCTGTCATTTTCCTCCTGTTATTTAAATATCCTTTTTAATGGTATTGGAAAATATATCATTTAGTCGTTGAGTTTCAAATTTTCATGTTTTATCTAGTTAAAATCATATAAATACAAATCCTATATATATGCGTGTATGCTTAAGTGCAGGACTACAAAAAACAAAGTACTTCCACTAACATTTTCAGATGAAGAGAAAAGCCTGACTATATAGTTCACCCCATACTGATTCCCAGATTTTGTGCTCTGAAGTACATTGCAATTTCTTACTTATCTTTACTATATATAACTATGATAAACCATTTCTAAGCATTTTTAGTTCTAACGTTAGAGGAAGCAATACATGTTATTTATGAAAATATTTTCCATGTAATATTAAGTGTAGAGCATGTAAAATTGGTATATAATTTCGACCTTTGTTCTACTCCTCTCCCCTTAATTCTACTAACACCCCAATAGGATTTCCATAAAACAGTTTAATTTTAATTGGTATGCAATTAATTAAAAGGTTAATTTGGGGACATGTTTCCAAAGTTGCCTCTCTCTATGGACATAGTATCGCTTCCCATTTATTTGAGTCTTATTTAATGTCTTTCAGTACAGTTTTACACACTTTTGATATAAATTTCAGGAACTGAAAGTCATTACATGATCATCTCTGGATAAATTTGACTTGTGACCTTGATACAATGTCATTGTGAATTATGAAAAACAGATATGTTGTGATGAGTCTGAGATTGTACCCTGGGTGCAAGCTATGAATTTAGCTGCTTCAGTTTGTTGCTATTAGTTTAGGCTGCTGGACAGGAAGCTCTTGTCTTTCGTGTATATATGTTCAGTTGTTCCCCAGTTAGAATTTTGAAGCCTTCAAATACAAGATGTTTAGCATGAACTTTAATATATCTGAATTCTTCCGTTACCATTTCATGCTGGATTTTTCTTCATAGTGACTAGATTTGTCAGAATGTCACAGACTGTCTCATAAATGGAGAACAGAGCTTCCAAAAGTTCATTGATGAGCTTGACATACATTTTGTCTCATTTTCAAACAAATAAATGGGGTACGGGAAACATCTTACTTTATTATATAAAAGCAAAATAACCTGTCATTTTCCTCCTGTTATTTAAATATCCTTTTAATGGTATTGGAAAATATATCATTTAGTCGTTGAGTTTCAAATTTTCATGTTTTATCTAGTTAAAATCATATAAATACAAATCCTATATATATGCGTGTATGCTTAAGTGCAGGACTACAAAAAACAAAGTACTTCCACTAACATTTTCAGATGAAGAGAAAAGCCTGACTATATAGTTCACCCCATACTGATTCCCAGATTTTGTGCTCTGAAGTACATTGCAATTTCTTACTTATCTTTACTATATATAACTATGATAAACCATTTCTAAGCATTTTTAGTTCTAACGTTAGAGGAAGCAATACATGTTATTTATGAAAATATTTTCCATGTAATATTAAGTGTAGAGCATGTAAAATTGGTATATAATTTCGACCTTTGTTCTACTCCTCTCCCCTTAATTCTACTAACACCCCAATAGGATTTCCATAAAACAGTTTAATTTTAATTGGTATGCAATTAATTAAAAGGTTAATTTGGGGACATGTTTCCAAAGTTGCCTCTCTCTATGGACATAGTATCGCTTCCCATTTATTTGAGTCTTATTTAATGTCTTTCAGTACAGTTTTACACACTTTTGATATAAATTTCAGGAACTGAAAGTCATTACATGATCATCTCTGGATAAATTTGACTTGTGACCTTGATACAATGTCATTGTGAATTATGAAAAACAGATATGTTGTGATGAGTCTGAGATTGTACCCTGGGTGCAAGCTATGAATTTAGCTGCTTCAGTTTGTTGCTATTAGTTTAGGCTGCTGGACAGGAAGCTCTTGGGTCAGAGAGGGAGAACATTTTATCACTCCCAGCAACAGCCAGAGTCTCCACACTGCACTTGAGTTCCCTGAAATCCAGTTTTCCCAGGGCCTTGTGAAGAGGGCCAGGTGACACCTGCATGGGCAGTAGATTGCCTTCGGCAAACAGCCGAGCAGTGGGGACCCCTACCCCTTATCACAGGGCATCAAGAATTTCTGTGGTTTGTTTTGGAAAGTGACAGACTCTCTCCTTTCAAGAGTGTAAACAAACCTCTCCTTTGAGTCGGAGGCAGTGGTTACCTCTTTCAAACTGCCTGCTGGAAAAATATCCTTGAAGAGATTTTTCCAGAGTGAAGTGCAAGACAGTATCTTGTACGATATTCAAGAATGTGTGAGTTTAAGTAAAAATTTGTAATATGCGCCTTATAATCATGATATATTAAGACTTTTAGTTTGAATTTTCCTTGTGTGAAAAGATTCTTTTTTTTTTTTTTTTCAGAATAGAAGTGGATTGTGCAGACAAATATATAATAACCAGACAAAGTGAGGAACTAAGGAATCTTAGTAAAATGGGTATATTTGTCTTTTCTGTACTTCTAAATCCCCACTATGTATTACAAGTGCCTGCCACATAAAAGTGATTGTTAGTCTCTCAGTCGTGTCCAACTCTTTGCAAAACCGAAGCTCAGCAGGCTTCTCTGTCCATGGGGCTTACCAGGCAAGAATACTGGAGTGGGTTTCCATTTCCTTCTCCAGGGAATCTTCCTGACCCAGGGATTGGCCTACCTTTCCTGCATTGTCTTTCAGTACAGTTTAAAACACATTAATTAAAAGGTTAATTTGGGGACATGTTTCCAAAGTTGCCTCTCTCTATGGACATAGTATCGCTTCCCATTTATTTGAGTCTTATTTAATGTCTTTCAGTACAGTTTTACACACTTTTGATATAAATTTCAGGAACTGAAAGTCATTACATGATCATCTCTGGATAAATTTGACTTGTGACCTTGATACAATGTCATTGTGAATTATGAAAAACAGATATGTTGTGATGAGTCTGAGATTGTACCCTGGGTGCAAGCTATGAATTTAGCTGCTTCAGTTTGTTGCTATTAGTTTAGGCTGCTGGACAGGAAGCTCTTGGGTCAGAGAGGGAGAACATTTTATCACTCCCAGCAACAGCCAGAGTCTCCACACTGCACTTGAGTTCCCTGAAATCCAGTTTTCCCAGGGCCTTGTGAAGAGGGCCAGGTGACACCTGCATGGGCAGTAGATTGCCTTCGGCAAACAGCCGAGCAGTGGGGACCCCTACCCCTTATCACAGGGCATCAAGAATTTCTGTGGTTTGTTTTGGAAAGTGACAGACTCTCTCCTTTCAAGAGTGTAAACAAACCTCTCCTTTGAGTCGGAGGCAGTGGTTACCTCTTTCAAACTGCCTGCTGGAAAAATATCCTTGAAGAGATTTTTCCAGAGTGAAGTGCAAGACAGTATCTTGTACGATATTCAAGAATGTGTGAGTTTAAGTAAAAATTTCTAATTTGCGCCTTATAATCATGATATATTAAGACTTTTAGTTTGAATTTTCCTTGTGTGAAAAGATTCTTTTTTTTTTTTTTTTCAGAATAGAAGTGGATTGTGCAGACAAATATATAATAACCAGACAAAGTGAGGAACTAAGGAATCTTAGTAAAATGGGTATATTTGTCTTTTCTGTACTTCTAAATCCCCACTATGTATTACAAGTGCCTGCCACATAAAAGTGATTGTTAGTCTCTCAGTCGTGTCCAACTCTTTGCAAAACCGAAGCTCAGCAGGCTTCTCTGTCCATGGGGCTTACCAGGCAAGAATACTGGAGTGGGTTTCCATTTCCTTCTCCAGGGAATCTTCCTGACCCAGGGATTGGCCTACCTTTCCTGCATTGCAGACAGATTCTTTACTGTCTGAGACACCAGGGACACATAATAAGCATTTATCTGTTGCATAAACATGTAAATCAAAATTGTTTTTATTTTCCCGATTCCTCCATTTTTACCTTTAAAATGTATTTTTTTAATGGAAAAAAAAGGATTTTCTTTGAATTACATGTGAGTTTGGAGGAAAAAAAGCTTTTTTAATGACCCAAGGTAATGGGTGCCTTTCCTGACCTCATTTTAAACATATGCACACACACAAAAACATAATGAAGGGCACTTAATCAGAACCATCAAAGCTGGTATGAGTATCATAACATATCATTGTAGCACCAGAATCTCATAGCCTGTAATTACTGAATAAAATGATCTTCGTCAAACAAAAATTTATCATCCCGTTCCTTTACTGACACTTTCAGAAGGATGTATATCTTTAGGATAATTTTTAAAATTTAGGTCATGTGATTCATGATCTAGCTTCTCATGCCATTTTGATAGTCTATAATTTTTTCTAAACTGCTTACCTGTGCTTTTTTCTCTAGCTCTTCTTCATTCCTCTCATTTCTATGCCTGTATACCTAAAACCCCACATCTTTTGTCCTAGAATAATATTAAATGTCAATTTGGATGGGCAATCTCTGTTTAATTCTAACTAGAATGAGAGGGCCCTGCCGATGTTTTTCAGTCACCAAGTTGATATAATATAGAAGTTTATATATTTATATTATATAATCATTGATCCCTTTTGTCCAAATCCTTTCAGGAGTGTGAATCACTAGCTTTGTCATTTAGCATTTGTTCTAAAATTTAGCATGGCATTTGAGAGCCCTGGGTGCTCACTGGTTATGGTGCCTGTCACTCCAGGATCCTTACTTGGATTGGACAATGGATGTTCCCAGTTCTTTTTTGTAACTCTAGAGACTGACACCTTACAAGCAGTTAGCGTTTTACTTATTGAACATCTTCAATAAAAGAGAGGGGTGAAAGTTAAAAAAGTAGAACTTAACAAAAATAAGAAAAGGAAATGGGTAAGATGTGAAATAGAGGCAGAGGATTATGTTGTATGTTTCATTAGCTTTACAGTATGAAACCTCTAAATCATGTAGTGGGAATGAGCAGGTGATTGCTTTTTAAAAAAGCTCAATTAAAACGATAATTTGTTAAAAAAAATGAGAGCTAAGAAATCAGATTCGAATTTAGGACATAAGATTGTATATCTGTTGTTTTTGCTTTAGAGCCCCAAATTTTCTTCTGAGTATGGGTTTTTTGAGAAAGTGTTGTGTGATTTTACTGCATAAAACATGCCCACAATATAACATCCCAGATATTTGTGAATTTTAAAAGAATGATAATTTACAAGTACAGCAATTTATATAAAGAAAAAATTGCTTTACTTTTTTCATGATTTATCCCTCTACACAAATCCCTCAGTCTGGCCTACAGGAATTCAATCAAAAAAGTTTGTTTCACCTTGATAGTGTTTACAAAACACTCAGAGTAGTCTTAAATACAAATATCCCTGTTCACACTCATATCTCATTAATATATGCAATAAGTGTACTATTATAATAACAAATACAGTGCATAAACAGGTTTAGGAACATAACCAATTTGCACTAACAGCACACCGACACAATATGCAGTTCATTAACTTTGTCATCTCAACTTCAATAGGGGAAGGAGGAAGAGAGAAAACACTAAATATTTTTTAATAAGCAAAACCAGCTGTCTCATTATGATGATTGCTAAAACAACCCTTCCTTCACCTGATGCAAACGATGTTTTTCAGTCACCAAGTTGATATAATATAGAAGTTTATATATTTATATTATATAATCATTGATCCCTTTTGTCCAAATCCTTTCAGGAGTGTGAATCACTAGCTTTGTCATTTAGCATTTGTTCTAAAATTTAGCATGGCATTTGAGAGCCCTGGGTGCTCACTGGTTATGGTGCCTGTCACTCCAGGATCCTTACTTGGATTGGACAATGGATGTTCCCAGTTCTTTTTTGTAACTCTAGAGACTGACACCTTACAAGCAGTTAGCGTTTTACTTATTGAACATCTTCAATAAAAGAGAGGGGTGAAAGTTAAAAAAGTAGAACTTAACAAAAATAAGAAAAGGAAATGGGTAAGATGTGAAATAGAGGCAGAGGATTATGTTGTATGTTTCATTAGCTTTACAGTATGAAACCTCTAAATCATGTAGTGGGAATGAGCAGGTGATTGCTTTTTAAAAAAGCTCAATTAAAACGATAATTTGTTAAAAAAAATGAGAGCTAAGAAATCAGATTCGAATTTAGGACATAAGATTGTATATCTGTTGTTTTTGCTTTAGAGCCCCAAATTTTCTTCTGAGTATGGGTTTTTTGAGAAAGTGTTGTGTGATTTTACTGCATAAAACATGCCCACAATATAACATCCCAGATATTTGTGAATTTTAAAAGAATGATAATTTACAAGTACAGCAATTTATATAAAGAAAAAATTGCTTTACTTTTTTCATGATTTATCCCTCTACACAAATCCCTCAGTCTGGCCTACAGGAATTCAATCAAAAATGTTTGTTTCACCTTGATAGTGTTTACAAAACACTCAGAGTAGTCTTAAATACAAATATCCCTGTTCACACTCATATCTCATTAATATATGCAATAAGTGTACTATTATAATAACAAATACAGTGCATAAACAGGTTTAGGAACATAACCAATTTGCACTAACAGCACACCGACACAATATGCAGTTCATTAACTTTGTCATCTCAACTTCAATAGGGGAAGGAGGAAGAGAGAAAACACTAAATATTTTTTAATAAGCAAAACCAGCTGTCTCATTATGATGATTGCTAAAACAACCTTCTTCACTGATAAAACTGCAAGAAGACCATAATGCCCAGCCAGTGACACTGCCCTATTTTTGAAGCATGGCAAAGTGTTAGTCACTCAGTTGTGTCCAACTCTTTGCAACCTCATGGGCTGTAACCCACCAGGCTCCTCTGTCCATGCAATTCTCAGGTGCTTTGCCCCTAATAACTTACACTTAGATATAAATGTTTTGGTTGTTTTAAGTGTCTTGCTTATTGTAATGCTGAAAATAATTAGTGGTTTATTATATTTTCTCTAAGATCTTATGTTAACAATCACTTTTCCCTCTATATTAAGATGATTAAATTTGCTCTCATTGAAATTTCACATGTGGGTACTACTAGTTAAAATCTATAATTATAACTATCATTTACTATTGAGTCCCAGATATTTAAAAATATCATTCCAAATCTATGTAGCAAATTTGTAATAAGAGGGATGTAAGTACTCTTATGTAACTGAGAAAAGTGGGAAAGAATTTAAATAATTTAAGTAGATCATATAGGTAGCTATTTGCAAATGATATCTTGAATGTAAATTTTGTCTATTTTCTGCTAAAGATGAATGCCTTTGAAAAGACTTTTATGCAGAAATATAGAGGAAAGGAAATCAAACAAATTAGAAAATATCAAAACAAATAAAATAGTGCTGTTGCCTGGAAAATTACATTGGTAGAGGAGGAACCTTGGAGACTACAGTCCATGGAGCTGTAAAGAGTTGGGTGTAACCGAGCGTGCACACACACACACACAGTTGTAAATAACTAAACATTTTTGAAGACTTCTGCTTCTGCCCGTGAAGGATTAACAACAATGGGAACTGCTGAGCATAAATGACTAGACATGTGGGAAAAAGATGAAACTGCTTTCACTACACTCCTGAAACTTACATAAGCTGTGTTTTCTCTTTCTTTTAAATTTCATTGGGACTCTTTCTGTGACCTTTGTGTTAGTTGGATATACATCGTTTTGTCGCCAAATGTTTGAGGATTTTCACACTATCTTTCTTCCATTGATTTCTAGTTTGACCCTGCTATAGTCTGAAAGCAGACATTGTATGATTTCTGTTTTTGTAAATTTGTTAAGGTGCCTTTATGATCCAGAATGTGGCCTGTCTTGGTGGATGTTCCATGTAACAGTGAGAAGAATGTTCTGTTATTTTCTGTCTACTGGACTGCCCATTTCTCAGAGAGGTATTGTAGTCTCAATTGCAACACTGGGCTTTTCTCTTTTCCTTACAGTTGTATCAGTGTTGGTCTCAGTTGTTTGGACACTTTCTCATTAGGGGCACACACATTAAAGATAGCTAGTTTTGGGGCTTCCCTGGTAGTCTAGTGGGTAAGGACACCACCTTGCAGTGCAAGGGATGCCGGTTTGATCCCTGGCCTGGGAAGATCCCACGTGCCACGGAACGGCTGGACTGATGTGTCCAACTACCAAGCCTGAGCTGGTCTTTTATTATTAATCCAGTTGGATAATCTCTATCTTCTAATGGGTATATTTAGACTTGACGTTTAAAGTGATTGTTGATGTAGTTGGACTAACATCTATCATATTTATTACTCTTTGCTATTCTTTTCTATTTCTTTGTTTGTTCTATTTTTGAGCATTTAATGATGCCATTTCCTTTTCTAATTCCATGTAAATTATACTTCTTATGTTTTTTAGTGGTTGCCCAAGAGTTTACAGTATGTACTACACCTAATTCAGTCTACTTTCAAATAACACTGTTAACACTTCATAAATTGTACAAGTGTTATTTTATTATAATATATAGTATGTGTATAATATGTACTATAAATTATACAATTATAAAACATATTATTATAGCAAAGTGTTCCTAATTCCTCTCTCATCCCTGTATCGATGCCCGAGAAGGATTAACAACAATGGGAACTGCTGAGCATAAATGACTAGACATGTGGGAAAAAGATGAAACTGCTTTCACTACACTCCTGAAACTTACATAAGCTGTGTTTTCTCTTTCTTTTAAATTTCATTGGGACTCTTTCTGTGACCTTTGTGTTAGTTGGATATACATCGTTTTGTCGCCAAATGTTTGAGGATTTTCACACTATCTTTCTTCCATTGATTTCTAGTTTGACCCTGCTATAGTCTGAAAGCAGACATTGTATGATTTCTGTTTTTGTAAATTTGTTAAGGTGCCTTTATGATCCAGAATGTGGCCTGTCTTGGTGGATGTTCCATGTAACAGTGAGAAGAATGTTCTGTTATTTTCTGTCTACTGGACTGCCCATTTCTCAGAGAGGTATTGTAGTCTCAATTGCAACACTGGGCTTTTCTCTTTTCCTTACAGTTGTATCAGTGTTGGTCTCAGTTGTTTGGACACTTTCTCATTAGGGGCACACACATTAAAGATAGCTAGTTTTGGGGCTTCCCTGGTAGTCTAGTGGGTAAGGACACCACCTTGCAGTGCAAGGGATGCCGGTTTGATCCCTGGCCTGGGAAGATCCCACGTGCCACGGAACGGCTGGACTGATGTGTCCAACTACCAAGCCTGAGCTGGTCTTTTATTATTAATCCAGTTGGATAATCTCTATCTTCTAATGGGTATATTTAGACTTGACGTTTAAAGTGATTGTTGATGTAGTTGGACTAACATCTATCATATTTATTACTCTTTGCTATTCTTTTCTATTTCTTTGTTTGTTCTATTTTTGAGCATTTAATGATGCCATTTCCTTTTCTAATTCCATGTAAATTATACTTCTTATGTTTTTCAGTGGTTGCCCAAGAGTTTACAGTATGTACTACACCTAATTCAGTCTACTTTCAAATAACACTGTTAACACTTCATAAATTGTACAAGTGTTATTTTATTATAATATATAGTATGTGTATAATATGTACTATAAATTATACAATTATAAAACATATTATTATAGCAAAGTGTTCCTAATTCCTCTCTCATCCCTGTATCGATGTCATTCGTTTTACTTATATAATAACTGTATATATATGTTTAAATATATGTAGATAAACCTACATGGCTTTTTATTCTTCTAAACAATCTATTATTCTTTTTAAGAAACTGTTATCTGTTAGATTAAGAATAAGAAAAGTGGAAGTTTTTATTTTGTCCTTATTTCTTCTTTTCTTCCAGTGCTTTCTTTTTTTATGCAAATCTGAGTTTCTGACCTGTGTCATTTTTCTTCTCTCTGAACAACTTATTTCAACATTTCTTGCATAGCATTTCACTGGCAAGAGATTTCCTCACTGTTTGTTTACTTAAGAAAGCTTATTTCTCCTTCATTTTTGAAGGATAATTTCACAGGGTACAGAATTCTAGGTTGGTGATTGTTTTTTCTCTCTCAGTACTTTAAGTAGTTCACTTTCTTCCTGCTTGCATGGTTTTTGAGCAGTCAGACATAATTGTTTTATTTGCTGCTCTTATAAGTAAGGTGTTTTTATCCTGTGGCTTCTTATATGGCTCCCAGAGATGAAGTCACAAAAATGCAGAACTCCTGCTGTGACGGGTTCCTCTGGAGTTTTTAATTTTCAGACTTGTCCACACTGAGCCTCCAACCATACTTTAATTGCAGCGTATTCTTCCTACCTTAGGAGTGGTTCTCACAAAAGTTTCTGATCATGAGTTTTTGCTCATGTTGTGCTCCTTTGTGTCTGCCTTTCTCTCTCTCCTGTTTCAGGACTGGAGATTTTCCCTTTAGCCTCAGTTCTCTGACACATCTTAAAAGAACTGAAGGTTTTTCAGACCATTCAGTTATCTACTTGTTAGGATGGATGAATTCTAAGCTCCCTACATGAAACTAAAACTGAAAGTAATGTGTGTTGTTTGAAGCTGCTAAATGTGTGATAATATTGTTTTGCAGCAATAGGCAAATTACTAACAAAAAATATAACTGTCTTAATAGAAACAGTAAAAGCAATGACAAAATTAAGCACCATTTCATGTTAAAACACTCTACAAACTAGCAATGAAAGGGAATTTTCTCAGTGCGATAAAGGGAATTTACAAGAATCCTGTGGTTCAGAAATAAGGCAAGTATATACAACTTCCCTCTCCATTTCTATTGAATATTATTTTGAAAGTTCTGGCCACTATTTGAAAACAAGAAAAAAATGAAATACCTATAAACAAGAAAGAGAAATAAGCCTCCTCTTACAAAAAAAGGGGGAAAACTTTTCTTTGCTTCAGATTAAGAATAAGAAAAGTGGAAGTTTTATTTTGTCCTTATTTCTTCTTTTCTTCCAGTGCTTTCTTTATGCAAATCTGAGTTTCTGACCTGTGTCATTTTTCTTCTCTCTGAACAACTTATTTCAACATTTCTTGCATAGCATTTCACTGGCAAGAGATTTCCTCACTGTTTGTTTACTTAAGAAAGCTTATTTCTCCTTCATTTTTGAAGGATAATTTCACAGGGTACAGAATTCTAGGTTGGTGATTGTTTTTTCTCTCTCAGTACTTTAAGTAGTTCACTTTCTTCCTGCTTGCATGGTTTTTGAGCAGTCAGACATAATTGTTTTATTTGCTGCTCTTATAAGTAAGGTGTTTTTATCCTGTGGCTTCTTATATGGCTCCCAGAGATGAAGTCACAAAAATGCAGAACTCCTGCTGTGACGGGTTCCTCTGGAGTTTTTAATTTTCAGACTTGTCCACACTGAGCCTCCAACCATACTTTAATTGCAGCGTATTCTTCCTACCTTAGGAGTGGTTCTCACAAAAGTTTCTGATCATGAGTTTTTGCTCATGTTGTGCTCCTTTGTGTCTGCCTTTCTCTCTCTCCTGTTTCAGGACTGGAGATTTTCCCTTTAGCCTCAGTTCTCTGACACATCTTAAAAGAACTGAAGGTTTTTCAGACCATTCAGTTATCTACTTGTTAGGATGGATGAATTCTAAGCTCCCTACATGAAACTAAAACTGAAAGTAATGTGTGTTGTTTGAAGCTGCTAAATGTGTGATAATATTGTTTTGCAGCAATAGGCAAATTACTAACAAAAAATATAACTGTCTTAATAGAAACAGTAAAAGCAATGACAAAATTAAGCACCATTTCATGTTAAAACACTCTACAAACTAGCAATGAAAGGGAATTTTCTCAGTGCGATAAAGGGAATTTACAAGAATCCTGTGGTTCAGAAATAAGGCAAGTATATACAACTTCCCTCTCCATTTCTATTGAATATTATTTTGAAAGTTCTGGCCACTATTTGAAAACAAGAAAAAAATGAAATACCTATAAACAAGAAAGAGAAATAAGCCTCCTCTTACAAAAGAAAAGGAAAGCGGGTTTTTCGTTTTTGTTTTTTTTTTTTGACTTTGCAAATTTCTAAGCAAATAGGTAAAATTTCTCACTTAGTTTCTCATTTTTAACCTAGGTAGAGACAAACATAAAGATATCTTACTTATCTCCAAAGTGGAGAAATGATGAAGGTTCTCGGTCTAACAAAAGGCACCAGATAACCAGTATGTGAATTCATGGGATGGTATATAAAATAGACTCAGCTAAGACAAGAACAAGGATTTGACTAACTTCCTGATAATCCAGGGTGGAATCACAGAAAGAATATTACGTCTTTGGACACACAGAAGACCTCCTCCTTTACAGCTCTCATAAAAAGCAAACAACAGAACCAATTGGGACACTCCATCTAGACATAAGTGTGTCAAAATTAAGACCCAACAAACCTTTATCTATAAAATAAGTAAAATGTGACATAGAATTATATGCACAGGATGAATTAGAATTTTCCCTTTCATGATTCTTGTCAAGGTAAGAAAGGAATGTAAAAAACGTGGAAATAAACATTACGGCAGCATCCTCTGACTGATAATCCAATTAGATAGGAAAACAAGGAAAGAATGAAGTTTTTTTTAAATTTACTCTTGATGAAAGCAACCGGAAGGAGATAGGCATCAGGGATGCTAAGTCTGGACTTAACAAGCTGATGCTCACTGCTGTACTTAGCTGCTCTGTCTTATATTTTGATCCTGCCTACTTTGTGATACTTGATATCATAATCAGCCACTGATGGTGTTTATGAACATTTGCAAGGTGCTCATTTCCTACCTCTTTCCACTTGGAAATGCTGTTTTGCTTCTGAAATAGCTTGACCAGGTGAAAACAACTCCTGATATATCATTTCAATTTAATAGAGACAGACTTTGCCTAGACTCATTTCTGTAGAGGTTTGTTGCAACTTGCAAAACCATATCCTGGAGAAGAGGGAAAAAAATCCATATTGTGTATATAATTGTCTTCAAGCACACCCTATGGGGATTCATTTGTTAACAGAAACAACTTTTGATTTGTGACTGGCAGCCACACTTTGGAAAAAAATATATCTCCCCAAAATGAAAACGAGCAGTAATTTTTATCCTAGGAAATATGAAAAGCTTTGCAAACAATAGTTCAAACTCTTTAACATCTTAATGCACATATGCCAAAAAAACTAAAATGATCCTCAAGAAGTTTGTGTCATATTCTCTCTTAAGGAAGCCCAAATTTGAATAGAGTATGCAAGCTTCCATGACCATTATTAGGCAACGATTACTAAACAGTTGTTACCCGAGGTGAAGCTCTCAAGAAATAACATGTATTAAGAAGATTAGGCCGTGCCAAATTGGAGAAATGTTAGTACATCTTTTAAATTGATCCATAATGAAAATGAATGGAATTAGTGGTTGACCATCTGCTCGATGCCTGGTCATCATAAACATCTTGTTGAAAATTTTATTTATCCTCCTCAGATTTTGAGGAAAGTCTATTGTGATCTTATTTTCACAGGTGAAATATGAATAACAGGGTCCAGAAGGTTAAGGAATTTAGCCAAGGTCACAGAGGTGGTGAATGGCAAAAACAAGATTTGAATGATGGTTTGTCTAGTGATATAACATAAAGCCCTTTTTAAAAAATAATATTTATTAATTTAATTAATAACTTACATTCACCACTTTCCATAAACTTTGTTTTTATATTCACCTTCCAGTTTCATCAATAAACATATGTGTTTTTATGTATTTTTTCCCCAAATTTAACATATAGACCTTCTTGTTCACTGTGTTTCCTTTCTACTCTAAGTAAAATAGGAAGTTTCAAATTTAGCAGGTCTAAATCGGCCTTTGCATCAGAGAGAAAATTCCAGAATGTTTGCTTTTACACTAACTGGATGTGCTAAGAATTCCATGAGCATCAGAGCTCTGTTTTCCAGGTTCAGCTCACTCATCAACAAGCCCTGTGGCCTGAACAGTAGGTGCTGTGTTCAGTCTTCAGTTTATTGCAACCAGTGAGATCTCACTTCTAGTGATGTATATTTTTTTGTCTCTAAAATATGTTTGTTTCTTCCTCAAAATTCCAGTTCCATAGCACAATTATTCCTTATTTATTTCATTTCCTGTTATTTAAAATACTTAAATTAAGTATTAATTTGAGACAGACTTTGCCTAGGCTCATTTCTGTAGAGGCTTGTAGCAACATGCAAAATCATATCCTAGAGAAGAGGGACAAAAATCCATATTGTGTATATAATTGTCTTCAAGCACACCCTATGGGGATTCATTTGTTAACAGAAACAACTTTTGATTTGTGACTGGCAGCCACACTTTGGAAAAAAATATATCTCCCCAAAATGAAAACGAGCAGTAATTTTTATCCTAGGAAATATGAAAAGCTTTGCAAACAATAGTTCAAACTCTTTAACATCTTAATGCACATATGCCAAAAAAACTAAAATGATCCTCAAGAAGTTTGTGTCATATTCTCTCTTAAGGAAGCCCAAATTTGAATAGAGTATGCAAGCTTCCATGACCATTATTAGGCAACGATTACTAAACAGTTGTTACCCGAGGTGAAGCTCTCAAGAAATAACATGTATTAAGAAGATTAGGCCGTGCCAAATTGGAGAAATGTTAGTACATCTTTTAAATTGATCCATAATGAAAATGAATGGAATTAGTGGTTGACCATCTGCTCGATGCCTGGTCATCATAAACATCTTGTTGAAAATTTTATTTATCCTCCTCAGATTTTGAGGAAAGTCTATTGTGATCTTATTTTCACAGGTGAAATATGAATAACAGGGTCCAGAAGGTTAAGGAATTTAGCCAAGGTCACAGAGGTGGTGAATGGCAAAACAAGATTTGAATGATGGTTTGTCTAGTGATATAACATAAAGCCCTTTTAAAAATAATATTTATTAATTTAATTAATAACTTACATTCACCACTTTCCATAAACTTTGTTTTTATATTCACCTTCCAGTTTCATCAATAAACATATGTGTTTTTATGTATTTTTTCCCCAAATTTAACATATAGACCTTCTTGTTCACTGTGTTTCCTTTCTACTCTAAGTAAAATAGGAAGTTTCAAATTTAGCAGGTCTAAATCGGCCTTTGCATCAGAGAGAAAATTCCAGAATGTTTGCTTTTACACTAACTGGATGTGCTAAGAATTCCATGAGCATCAGAGCTCTGTTTTCCAGGTTCAGCTCACTCATCAACAAGCCCTGTGGCCTGAACAGTAGGTGCTGTGTTCAGTCTTCAGTTTATTGCAACCAGTGAGATCTCACTTCTAGTGATGTATATTTTTTTGTCTCTAAAATATGTTTGTTTCTTCCTCAAAATTCCAGTTCCATAGCACAATTATTCCTTATTTATTTCATTTCCTGTTATTTAAAATACTTAAATTAAGTATTAATTTTTGATTTAGTCATTTTCAATATCTTGCCAAAACACCAATATATGAGAATCATCTGTAAGCTTACTGCTTTTGTCTCTTTCTTCTTGTGATTATTGGTCATATTCTCTTGATCATCTATGTTATATCACCAGTGTATGTAAAAGACTGTGGATCATTTTATTTTCCCCAGAATGGTTCTCTTTCCTTTGTTGAGAGGAGAAGAAGCTGATGGTGCCCATACTCCATCACTATGTCACATCTGACTCTTTTATGACCCCCCTGGACTGTAGCTCACCAGGTGCCTCTGTCCATGGGATTTCTCAGGCAAGAATACGGGAGTGGGTTGCCATTTCCTCCTCCAGGGGATCTCTGCATGACCCAGTCTGTATATCCTGCACTGCAGGTTGATTCTTTACCATTGAGCCACCAGAAAATGTCTTAGAAGCTGATCACCAGGACACAATTTGAAACTGAGCTGGATCTGGGCTGAGTTGCAGGATTACTATTCCTCAGTCTATTTCTAGTTTGTTTCTAGTCTTTGAATGTGGCCCTCATGAATATTTGTGGGTTTTTTTTGAGAGCCTGGCTGATGTCATTCTCCCTAAACCCCAAAGATTGTTAATGCCCTTTACAAGGTTCTTCTCTTGAGTTTTTTCACTCTCATAGCTTTAAAATCATACAATCACAAGGAGAGAGTGGTTGTGTGTTTGAGGACAGGCCTGTTCTAATTATGTCAGACCAGTTATGGCCCATCTGTTGAGAGCTTATTGATTATGTAATCGTGGTTTCATTTCACATTTTTCAGTTCAGTAAAGAGTTGACACCTTTAAAATTTTTTATCTGCCTTTATTATTTTCTCGACTATGATATCCTTATTTTGCTCATTTAAAAATTGTTTCTTGTCTTTTCCTTACAAATTGAGAATTTCTATATATCAGTCCTTTGTAAAAGATATAAAGTGAAAGTGTATTTCCAGTTTTGTCTTACTCTTTCATCCTCTTTATGAGAGCCTTTACACCTGTTAATTGTCTTAAATTTATTCATCCATAGCACAATTATTCCTTATTTATTTCATTTCCTGTTATTTAAAATACTTAAATTAAGTATTAATTTTGATTTAGTCATTTTCAATATCTTGCCAAAACACCAATATATGAGAATCATCTGTAAGCTTACTGCTTTTGTCTCTTTCTTCTTGTGATTATTGGTCATATTCTCTTGATCATCTATGTTATATCACCAGTGTATGTAAAAGACTGTGGATCATTTTATTTTCCCCAGAATGGTTCTCTTTCCTTTGTTGAGAGGAGAAGAAGCTGATGGTGCCCATACTCCATCACTATGTCACATCTGACTCTTTTATGACCCCCCTGGACTGTAGCTCACCAGGTGCCTCTGTCCATGGGATTTCTCAGGCAAGAATACGGGAGTGGGTTGCCATTTCCTCCTCCAGGGGATCTCTGCATGACCCAGTCTGTATATCCTGCACTGCAGGTTGATTCTTTACCATTGAGCCACCAGAAAATGTCTTAGAAGCTGATCACCAGGACACAATTTGAAACTGAGCTGGATCTGGGCTGAGTTGCAGGATTACTATTCCTCAGTCTATTTCTAGTTTGTTTCTAGTCTTTGAATGTGGCCCTCATGAATATTTGTGGGTTTTTTTTGAGAGCCTGGCTGATGTCATTCTCCCTAAACCCCAAAGATTGTTAATGCCCTTTACAAGGTTCTTCTCTTGAGTTTTTTCACTCTCATAGCTTTAAAATCATACAATCACAAGGAGAGAGTGGTTGTGTGTTTGAGGACAGGCCTGTTCTAATTATGTCAGACCAGTTATGGCCCATCTGTTGAGAGCTTATTGATTATGTAATCGTGGTTTCATTTCACATTTTTCAGTTCAGTAAAGAGTTGACACCTTTAAAATTTTTTATCTGCCTTTATTATTTTCTCGACTATGATATCCTTATTTTGCTCATTTAAAAATTGTTTCTTGTCTTTTCCTTACAAATTGAGAATTTCTATATATCAGTCCTTTGTAAAAGATATAAAGTGAAAGTGTATTTCCAGTTTTGTCTTACTCTTTCATCCTCTTTATGAGAGCCTTTAGACCTGAATTACTATATTGTCATAATCATTATTACTTTAAAGCAACCCCTCATAGCTTGTTATCATTTTTCAAGAGGATCTTATTCATGAATATTTATACTTCTATATACTTTACATATTTAGTATTCAAATTACACTGAAATCTTTGGATTTCTATTCCATAATATGTAGAAACATTTGAGGAAATTTGAAGATCATATAATCTTTCAAACTATGAATCTGATATATCTTCTTATTTATTTAGAATAGCTCATCCTAGTATCATTTAATAAAGTTTTAAATTTTGTAGATATTATAATCATACTTTAAAATACATGCCATATATTTAACACTCTTATAACTGGAATATTTTAAGGATATGATTTGTTGCTTTATAAAAATACATTTTCATATTGATTTATTTTCACTTGCCTTTCTTAATGTTACTATTACTTTCATAAATTGTCAAGATTCCTTTGGATTTTATACACTGATATTTATATCACATTTAAAGAAAGACTATTTCTTCTTTCTAATTTTTCATATTTTATTTAACAGATTCTATGTTATTCCTCAGATACTTGATATACCTCACTAATACAATCATCAGTGGTAAGAGAGCTTATTCTTGAATTCTCCACTCTAGAAATGTACCTATGTCATCAAAATTTTGTATTTATCAATTAAAATTGATGCCAGTTGATTATAATTTTTATTTTTTCTAATATTGTGTTTTCAGCCAAAATTTTTAGCATGTTACTTTATTATAACCAATCTTTGTCCTTATTGATTGTATTATTTCCATCCTGTAACATTCTTTTTCACATTTCTTTTTTTTAATTTAATTTTGGCCTCTTTTATTGGTCCTTCATTAATTTATTTCCATCCATTTCAATTCTTTGGCCAGTGTGGACCTCCCATCACAGCAGCCTCTCTCGCTGCAGAGCACCTGCTCCGGGTGCATGTGCTCCAGAGCGCCAGCTCGCAGTTGGACACACTGGTCCAGCTGCTCCACAGCAAGTGAGATCTTGCCAGGCCAGGGACTGAACTGGCGTCCCCTGCACTGCAAGGCAGACTCCCCACCCACTGGACTGCCAGAGAAGCCCCCACATTTCTTAAATTACATGTTTAGTTCATTAATTATTTGTACTTCTCCTTTGATAATATGTACCTAATACCATAAATTTCTCTGTGTACTTGTTTAACTGCATAGCATGAATTTTTACATTTTATATTATCTATTTAATTATATATTACCTACTTCCAAATATTTTCTAATTACCTGATTTTTTAAAAATTTTGTGAATTATCTATTTGTATGGCATTATCCTTTTGGTTTAGAATTTAGGCTAATTTTATTGGCTGTTACTGAGAGGAATCAACTGATGTTTGGCAAAGTTTATATATAGAGTATCTTTTGTCAAGTTTCATAAGTGATTAAAAATAATGTATGTGATTC
This sequence comes from Tragulus kanchil, assembly GCA_022376925.1. Lineage (NCBI taxonomy): Eukaryota > Metazoa > Chordata > Mammalia > Artiodactyla > Tragulidae > Tragulus > Tragulus kanchil. Next base: position 34,161,093 of record JAIOJX010000028.1, on the reverse strand, counting down.
ACCCATTGGGTGTGAGATCTTTTTGATCAAGTTAGCTAATTCTGTTGTTCAAATACTATAATCTCTTTTTCTTTTGCTTGATCAATCATTTACTTAAAACCAAAGCCATGTATGTCAACTGAGGAAAATGTGGAAATGTGAAAAGATTCCTTTGGATTTTATACACTGATATTTATATCACATTTAAAGAAAGACTATTTCTTCTTTCTAATTTTTCATATTTTATTTAACAGATTCTATGTTATTCCTCAGATACTTGATATACCTCACTAATACAATCATCAGTGGTAAGAGAGCTTATTCTTGAATTCTCCACTCTAGAAATGTACCTATGTCATCAAAATTTTGTATTTATCAATTAAAATTGATGCCAGTTGATTATAATTTTTATTTTTTCTAATATTGTGTTTTCAGCCAAAATTTTTAGCATGTTACTTTATTATAACCAATCTTTGTCCTTATTGATTGTATTATTTCCATCCTGTAACATTCTTTTTCACATTTCTTTTTTTTAATTTAATTTTGGCCTCTTTTATTGGTCCTTCATTAATTTATTTCCATCCATTTCAATTCTTTGGCCAGTGTGGACCTCCCATCACAGCAGCCTCTCTCGCTGCAGAGCACCTGCTCCGGGTGCATGTGCTCCAGAGCGCCAGCTCGCAGTTGGACACACTGGTCCAGCTGCTCCACAGCAAGTGAGATCTTGCCAGGCCAGGGACTGAACTGGCGTCCCCTGCACTGCAAGGCAGACTCCCCACCCACTGGACTGCCAGAGAAGCCCCCACATTTCTTAAATTACATGTTTAGTTCATTAATTATTTGTACTTCTCCTTTGATAATATGTACCTAATACCATAAATTTCTCTGTGTACTTGTTTAACTGCATAGCATGAATTTTTACATTTTATATTATCTATTTAATTATATATTACCTACTTCCAAATATTTTCTAATTACCTGATTTTTTAAAAATTTTGTGAATTATCTATTTGTATGGCATTATCCTTTTGGTTTAGAATTTAGGCTAATTTTATTGGCTGTTACTGAGAGGAATCAACTGATGTTTGGCAAAGTTTATATATAGAGTATCTTTTGTCAAGTTTCATAAGTGATTAAAAATAATGTATGTGATTCACCCATTGGGTGTGAGATCTTTTTGATCAAGTTAGCTAATTCTGTTGTTCAAATACTATAATCTCTTTTTCTTTTGCTTGATCAATCATTTACTTAAAACCAAAGCCATGTATGTCAACTGAGGAAAATGTGGGAAATGTGAAAAATGAAATGCAGCTAAAGTATCACTTGTAATCTCACTATCAAGGGACAGCATTGCAATTCTTAAAAAATCATTTAAACCCCTTCTGAAATGTACTATATGATACACAGATTTCAGATACCAGTAGAGATAGCAATAGAGGCATAGACTATTGACTTTCTTCCCTTGAAAATGTGCTACCACACCTTTGAGGCTCACATAACCTAAAGAAGTCCAGCCTGTGTGTTTCCAAACTTTAGTCCCTTGTCACTTGACTACTGATGATGTTTCAAAATGGCTACTCAGTCATCAGTGAAGACCAGTTCTCCCTGTTACAGTACTTGCTTCCTGCCTGGACAATGTCTACATAAAGATGTAAAGTGGAAGAAGGTTTTAGAAAACCCCATGTGTGACTTCAATGAGAAGCTTGTCAAAAGAAAAATAGTAAAGTCTTAATTTGAGGTTCTTTTTCCAAATATTCTCTTTCCCCTTAGAGACTAACTTTGAACATTGCTTACGAGGCAGCCTTGTTCAAACAGCAAAAGGTGTGCTTACACCCTCCCTCATAAGTAATGATTACGTTAGATTTGAATAACTTAAAAGAGAAACCTTCAAGTAATTAGTACCACTTCTTTTTTCTGATGTAGATTTTCAAAAGAGAACATTTTATTAATTAGCCTGCTATTAAAAAGTAAGTGCTTTTTTGTTGTGTTTGTTGCTGTTACTTCAATTGGAAGACATGGCTTTCCTGTCAAATTCTGACTTAGTCTCATAATAAGATTGTTTTTTGCTGTTCATTTCATCCATAAAATCAGGTGGCTGATAAAATTTAGAATGACAAAGGATTAATTAGCACCTGTCTGAATCCTAAAGAGATTTTCAGGAACTATGTTGACTTCTCTTTAGTAAGTTTGTGATAGAGCTAATGAGATGTTTTGGAAAAAAGATTTATTCTGACACTTGTGAGAGTAAGGAAGCCTTCCTTCAAAGGGACGACTATAAGGGAGGTCTTGCACAAGAGGAGAGAGTTGTGGCTCAGTTCTGAACACAGCAGGAAAAGTGGACATTTTATAGCAGAAGAGCTGACTTGTGGGGAGTTCAGGGGTTAGATAATTATCAAAAGGGTAGGCTAATTCTTGCTAAACTTTCCTAACAGAATTCTTACAGACATCACCTGAGGGGATGGTAGGGCATGAAGAATTTGATCCAGAATCTGGGGTGATGAGACACCAAGAGTAGGCATTCTCTCTAATGTGACTTGACAGGATTTCTGCTCAAACTGGCCTCTGCAAGGACAGAAACTGAAGTGTGAGGTTGGAGCAGAGAGCTCAGTGCAACTGGATGAAAGTTTGATCAAAGGAGAGAATTTTGGTCCGTGTAATCGTTTTGTTTGCATAGAATCTGATGGCTAAGCTGACTTCTACCTGACATTCCAAAGACTAGTGTTAATAGAATAAATGGATATAAATGTGGAACAGTTAAAATTCATAAGATGGTGACAAAAAGTCATATAAATTGGAGGGGGTATTTCAAGCACGATTCTGCTTAATGTTTATTTAATCTAGAATTGTAACATGAGGGTCTTAAAGAGAATGTTGGGGTTCATCAGCTCATCGCTGCATTTTCCAAATATTCTCTTTCCCCTTAGAGACTAACTTTGAACATTGCTTACGAGGCAGCCTTGTTCAAACAGCAAAAGGTGTGCTTACACCCTCCCTCATAAGTAATGATTACGTTAGATTTGAATAACTTAAAAGAGAAACCTTCAAGTAATTAGTACCACTTCTTTTTTCTGATGTAGATTTTCAAAAGAGAACATTTTATTAATTAGCCTGCTATTAAAAAGTAAGTGCTTTTTTGTTGTGTTTGTTGCTGTTACTTCAATTGGAAGACATGGCTTTCCTGTCAAATTCTGACTTAGTCTCATAATAAGATTGTTTTTTGCTGTTCATTTCATCCATAAAATCAGGTGGCTGATAAAATTTAGAATGACAAAGGATTAATTAGCACCTGTCTGAATCCTAAAGAGATTTTCAGGAACTATGTTGACTTCTCTTTAGTAAGTTTGTGATAGAGCTAATGAGATGTTTTGGAAAAAAGATTTATTCTGACACTTGTGAGAGAGTAAGGAAGCCTTCCTTCAAAGGGACGACTATAAGGGAGGTCTTGCACAAGAGGAGAGAGTTGTGGCTCAGTTCTGAACACAGCAGGAAAAGTGGACATTTTATAGCAGAAGAGCTGACTTGTGGGGAGTTCAGGGGTTAGATAATTATCAAAAGGGTAGGCTAATTCTTGCTAAACTTTCCTAACAGAATTCTTACAGACATCACCTGAGGGGATGGTAGGGCATGAAGAATTTGATCCAGAATCTGGGGTGATGAGACACCAAGAGTAGGCATTCTCTCTAATGTGACTTGACAGGATTTCTGCTCAAACTGGCCTCTGCAAGGACAGAAACTGAAGTGTGAGGTTGGAGCAGAGAGCTCAGTGCAACTGGATGAAAGTTTGATCAAAGGAGAGAATTTTGGTCCGTGTAATCGTTTTGTTTGCATAGAATCTGATGGCTAAGCTGACTTCTACCTGACATTCCAAAGACTAGTGTTAATAGAATAAATGGATATAAATGTGGAACAGTTAAAATTCATAAGATGGTGACAAAAAGTCATATAAATTGGAGGGGGTATTTCAAGCACGATTCTGCTTAATGTTTATTTAATCTAGAATTGTAACATGAGGGTCTTAAAGAGAATGTTGGGGTTCATCAGCTCATCGTCTGCACTTTCAAAGCCCACATGTATTGTGACTGGGTTAGAATCTAAGTTGTTCAGTTCTACAGGCTACTCCTTTTTTATACAATAGCTGGATAATCTTCTATTTTCAGTCTGCCTTATTTATAATACACTGGGACTTCCAAAACCTTCAATTATCTTTGAGCCACCCTTTTACCTTAGCAGGCATATATATTCTTTGACATAGAATTTAATGTTGCAAATTTTTACAAAAGGAGTTTTGGTATTAATTTTAAATAATATGGACATTAGAGTCAGATAGATCAAAGTTGAGCACTTGAACTATAATTTACTTGCTGAAAGACTTGAAGCCTGTGATACAACCTTTCTGAGTGTGATTGTCTTCATTTGAGGATAGTAATAAGAACTTACCTTGCAGATTCTTTGTAAAGACCAAGAAGCATTTTATGTGTAATGTGCAAGTTACCAGACCTGACAGATTGTAAGTATTTGATAAATAACTTCTATTACTGTGAATTTGGGGCAAAATATGAAAGTCCCAGTCTTCCTAACAGACTTGGAAGACCTAACTGCTGTATTACAGGAAGTTTAGTCTCTGCATTGTTACAACAGAAGAAGAAGATAGAGGAAAAAATACCCATTCTATTTATTTTACATTTTGAACAAAATAAAGGATGAAATGAAATGAGCAAGGGTCTTTGCCAGGGAAACGAGCCTTTTTTCAAAGTGTGCCTTCTTATTATAAACAGAGAAGGCTGGTAATTTTCAGAACTACTATAAAACAAATAGCCATCCATTGTTACTGCCAGTGATTTTCGATTATCCTCTGTTATTTCCATAGCCCACTTCCCTTTGGGGAAAGACTAATCCATAATAAATGTATTTCCTACACCTGAGAGGCCACACAGGTATTCACATTTTATAGGGAGTAATATTTTCTTTTTCAGTTTCTCTCCAGGGCACTTTATGTCCTTCTAGTGTATAGCAGAAATAGTAAAATTTCAAACTCAATGAACTGAAAAAAAGCTCTAAAAGCTTGAGCACTGTACAAACCGAACTATAAGTACACAGTATTACACCATCTCAAATTATCCTGTATCATTTCATGTTACTATAACATGCCTGTATCTACTCATATGCCTATCTTCCCAAATAAAGTCATACAGATAAAAATACACAGTGGGTTGAATATGCTGTTTGCTTCTATAAAGCCAAAGGAGTATAAAGTTATATTTTTCTAGAAAATAAGACAAAAAAAAAAAAACCTTTTTAAATGTCCAGTTACAGCATTTTAAACAACCCCCTCGCCACCCCAAGGTGATTTTTCAGGTAGTTCTGAGACATGTTCAGAAAGATTGATTCAGACGACTGAAATTTTATTCTGCATTTTCTAATGGCAAGTAATCAAAAATACACTTCTCACAAGTGAGCTGATGGGTCATCGAAAGCTGAGATTTTCAAAGTTGTGTTTCTTAAGTTACATGTGTGTCACTGTAGAAAAGTGTAGTCTAATGAATTCAAAGAGAATGATCCATATGACATATGAATGATGTTCTCCAGCCTCTTAGGAAAGGGGCTTGATAAGCTTTAGATCACAGTGTACATTGAAGACTTTAGTCTGATTTTTGGTCATTAGAACAGTAATTGCAAGAATACAGTTCATTATGTATTGTAAAAATGCTGTGTTCTCCCATGGCTTCCTGGGAACCTACACTTTAATAAAGTTATCATAGAGTTAGAAGAGGCAAACTCCTGAGATAGTCGTGGAATTGGCAGTTGTCTTCATGAAGAAATGACTTTCAAATTTTGAGATAAGACTTGAATTTCAAAATAAAGGATGAAATGAAATGAGCAAGGGTCTTTGCCAGGGAAACGAGCCTTTTTTCAAAGTGTGCCTTCTTATTATAAACAGAGAAGGCTGGTAATTTTCAGAACTACTATAAAACAAATAGCCATCCATTGTTACTGCCAGTGATTTTCGATTATCCTCTGTTATTTCCATAGCCCACTTCCCTTTGGGGAAAGACTAATCCATAATAAATGTATTTCCTACACCTGAGAGGCCACACAGGTATTCACATTTTATAGGGAGTAATATTTTCTTTTTCAGTTTCTCTCCAGGGCACTTTATGTCCTTCTAGTGTATAGCAGAAATAGTAAAATTTCAAACTCAATGAACTGAAAAAGCTCTAAAAGCTTGAGCACTGTACAAACCGAACTATAAGTACACAGTATTACACCATCTCAAATTATCCTGTATCATTTCATGTTACTATAACATGCCTGTATCTACTCATATGCCTATCTTCCCAAATAAAGTCATACAGATAAAAATACACAGTGGGTTGAATATGCTGTTTGCTTCTATAAAGCCAAAGGAGTATAAAGTTATATTTTTCTAGAAAATAAGACAAAAAAAAACCTTTTTAAATGTCCAGTTACAGCATTTTAAACAACCCCCTCGCCACCCCAAGGTGATTTTTCAGGTAGTTCTGAGACATGTTCAGAAAGATTGATTCAGACGACTGAAATTTTATTCTGCATTTTCTAATGGCAAGTAATCAAAAATACACTTCTCACAAGTGAGCTGATGGGTCATCGAAAGCTGAGATTTTCAAAGTTGTGTTTCTTAAGTTACATGTGTGTCACTGTAGAAAAGTGTAGTCTAATGAATTCAAAGAGAATGATCCATATGACATATGAATGATGTTCTCCAGCCTCTTAGGAAAGGGGCTTGATAAGCTTTAGATCACAGTGTACATTGAAGACTTTAGTCTGATTTTTGGTCATTAGAACAGTAATTGCAAGAATACAGTTCATTATGTATTGTAAAAATGCTGTGTTCTCCCATGGCTTCCTGGGAACCTACACTTTAATAAAGTTATCATAGAGTTAGAAGAGGCAAACTCCTGAGATAGTCGTGGAATTGGCAGTTGTCTTCATGAAGAAATGACTTTCAAATTTTGAGATAAGACTTGAATTTCAAAGTTTGGGAGATAAGAAGAGATGTTATAGGTTTTTATAAAAGTAGAAAAATTACTTTTAGATTATCTCAGGTTTATGCACTTAATCCCACCTGGGTTGTCCGAATGAGACATCACCTCAAAATTGAGTGAGTTATTCTTTTCCCAAAGGTCAATACAAAATAAAACACCAAAAAAAAAAAAAATTACTCAAGTTGAACAATGTATGGATGATTGGTTTGTAGTGACATCCTAAGAAACTGAACTATCCATTCATCTATTCAACAAATATTTGTTTGGTAACTAGTAGGTCTTGGGTAATGTGCTACAGGATATATCCAAAAAAAAATTTAAAGTCCCCTGTTTTCATGGAATTTGGGGTTACTGAGAAACTAGAGACAAGTAATAGATTTCAAAATAGATGAAATAAATATTAGTGTTGTTAGATAAGTACAGGATTTATCAAAGGGAATATTAGAAGATGATCATTCCAGTAGAGGCACTTAGAAATTTTATTTTATTTTTTTGTATAGAGTCATAGAACTTAAGCATTGATAAGAACTAGCCACTTATAAAAGAAATGTGTTACAGAAAGCCATAAGTGGGAGCAGATGAAGGTTCAGATGATGGAAAGAAGTCTGGTTTGTTAGTGGCCGGGTGTTCAAAGTGTAAAAGATGCCAGTGACAAGAAGGATTGAAGTCAGGCAGTGTCGTGGAAAGCATGCTAAAGACTATAAAATTGAGAGCATTGTGAAAACCACTGGCATTTTTAAGCTAATGTCGTCATATTTACTTTTTAAAGAAATACCTTCTAACTATAGAACGGAGACTAGAAGGTAGAGAAAGAAGACGAGAGGCAGAGACCCCTATGATCATTCACAACATGACGATGGTCTAGACTCACACAGTAGGGAAGGGAATCAGGAAAGTACATGAATTCCAGTGTCACTGGGGAGGTAGTATCTGTAAGTATGACTGAGTCACTGAATGGAGCGACTAAAAATGGAAATGTAGCTTAGCCAATGGCAATTTGATTTTTCATAGAATTGAATGTTAGTCTTCCTTGAGATAGAGAGCACAGAAGAAATAATGTAATGGAGTTTGGTTTAGATGCAGTTTTGGACATGCTTACATTTTCAGTGGGCTATATAAATTAACCTGACCCATCGGTCACAAAATGCAGGATTTAAATTTTCAGGAAAGACATAAGACATACAGAAAACATAGAGCTAAGTGACAGACATTAAACCCAGCCTTACTGGTGGTTACATTAATGTAAAGGGATTAAACACTGCAATCCAAAAGCAGACATTGACAGAATGAATTAAAAATAAACAATATCACAGGTGTTTGTATGTGTCTGAACTCAAATAGCACACATTAAGTATGTACAGATGTTTCTATAACAATTATACCTCAATAAAGCTGCTGAAGCTTTTTTTAAAAAAAAAACAAAATAACAAATAACAAAAGTTTTTTCTTTAAAAAACAAAAAATGAAATTACTGAAAAAACATGAGTTTGGCTGGGAAGGGGAAAATAATAAACTAAATTAAAAACAAGTTTACTTAGGGGTCTGTAGCTTAGTCTTCAAGACTGTCAGGGAAGGGAGGAACGGGTTTCTTTACAATCATATTCCTGTGTATTCAACTCAGGGAGAAGCAATACTAGTCATGGCATGATTCTGACCCATGACACAGATTCTCAGGTTTCTGGTCTACATAAAGAGAATTGCAGCTTCAGAACGGTCAGGATTTTACAGAAGGAAATGTTTTATATTACTTGTAACTTGGTAAGCACCATTTTAAAAATTATGCAACTTTGAGCCTCTGTTTTTTACTTCATTGTACAAAGTAAATACACAATGCCTGAATGATCCGGTGACCGTAGTGCAAAAGGCCATTCTGTGGACGCATGTTATCCTGCTCCCTGGTGACTCTCCTACAGAAGCGTGGACAATTGCTCAAGATGCTTAGGCTTCGAGACTATTTAGAAGCTCCTCACTTCCTCACAGAGAATTCAAGGAGATGTTGAAATTGCATTTGTGAATCATTTCCCTTGGGCTTCCCATTTCCCTCTCCCTGTATCCACTTACTTAAAATGTAAATTTCTTTAAAAAGCACTGGCTCTTGACAATTTAATGGGAATTAGTAGATGGAATCTTTCTCTAGCCTGACTTTCAACACTGGGGCAAACATGAAAACACCTTAGTGAGAAAATAGCATCAGAATTGATCTGGGATGTCCCCAGGACAATGGGACCACAGGCATCTTCTATTAATCCTTAAAGCTCTCAGGACTAATTATGGCCACAGATACAAATGATCTGGCTAGAACGCATAAAGAATAAGGAAAATAAGCTTTCCACATTGATTTTATGTTTTCCACAGAAAACTGGCTAAGTACATTAAAAAATCACTGCAATCCAAAAGCAGACATTGACAGAATGAATTAAAAATAAACAATATCACAGGTGTTTGTATGTGTCTGAACTCAAATAGCACACATTAAGTATGTACAGATGTTTCTATAACAATTATACCTCAATAAAGCTGCTGAAGCTTTTTTTAAAAAAAAAACAAAATAACAAATAACAAAAGTTTTTTCTTTAAAAAACAAAAAATGAAATTACTGAAAAAACATGAGTTTGGCTGGGAAGGGGAAAATAATAAACTAAATTAAAAACAAGTTTACTTAGGGGTCTGTAGCTTAGTCTTCAAGACTGTCAGGGAAGGGAGGAACGGGTTTCTTTACAATCATATTCCTGTGTATTCAACTCAGGGAGAAGCAATACTAGTCATGGCATGATTCTGACCCATGACACAGATTCTCAGGTTTCTGGTCTACATAAAGAGAATTGCAGCTTCAGAACGGTCAGGATTTTACAGAAGGAAATGTTTTATATTACTTGTAACTTGGTAAGCACCATTTTAAAAATTATGCAACTTTGAGCCTCTGTTTTTTACTTCATTGTACAAAGTAAATACACAATGCCTGAATGATCCGGTGACCGTAGTGCAAAAGGCCATTCTGTGGACGCATGTTATCCTGCTCCTGGTGACTCTCCTACAGAAGCGTGGACAATTGCTCAAGATGCTTAGGCTTCGAGACTATTTAGAAGCTCCTCACTTCCTCACAGAGAATTCAAGGAGATGTTGAAATTGCATTTGTGAATCATTTCCCTTGGGCTTCCCATTTCCCTCTCCCTGTATCCACTTACTTAAAATGTAAATTTCTTTAAAAAGCACTGGCTCTTGACAATTTAATGGGAATTAGTAGATGGAATCTTTCTCTAGCCTGACTTTCAACACTGGGGCAAACATGAAAACACCTTAGTGAGAAAATAGCATCAGAATTGATCTGGGATGTCCCCAGGACAATGGGACCACAGGCATCTTCTATTAATCCTTAAAGCTCTCAGGACTAATTATGGCCACAGATACAAATGATCTGGCTAGAACGCATAAAGAATAAGGAAAATAAGCTTTCCACATTGATTTTGGTCCATGTGCATTAATATGCATTTCTGAGTGGCAGTCTCACTAGTGGCTAGGAGTAGTGTTCTGAAGTCAGACTACCCAAGTTTTGTTTCACTTTTCAGTGTCTATATAAATCTTCACTATTGACCAGGACCTTTCATGTATTTTGGTCCTCATAACCACCCTGTGAGGTAGGCAGGTCTCAGCCATTCATTCTCATGAGGCATTCTATTTTTGTATTCTTATCCACAAGTCCGAAAAGAGGAGACTGTAGAAGCATACTTGTCACTGTCATGACAGAAACATGATTGAATCAATTCTCAAGCCTTTTCTGCTCAACCACCATGCCCCACTGAAAGTCACGTGCCCTGGCCTCTCCTGCCTCGTTATGTAACCCTGATTTATTGTGAGTAATTCATTCATAAAATGTCAGAAAAACGATAACACTGAAGAAACAGAAACCAGAAGTGAGGTGGTTGGGTGTGCAAGACATAGACTGTTATATCAATTTTTCAATACTTCTAATATATCCTGCCATTTAGCCAAAGTAGAAATCTCTCTTAGGTAAAAGCAAGAATTCCAATTCTTTCTGATTTTTAAATAGAGGATTATTTTGGACTCCTGTAAACATAGATGGTTGTTACATAAATAAAGACACGGTACAAATTTTAAAAAGACATACTTCTTGGGGAAAATACAATTAAATAAAATGCTCCTCAAAAGCTCTTTGACATGTTGAAATTTAAATTGCATAGTGAGCTTGAATTGCCAGTATTTTTCATGCTGTTGCTTTGTAGACTGATGGTGTCTTCCACTCATTACAGATAGAAAAGGACCGTGAAGTTTTAGACAGTTATGAGCAGGTGTATAGCTATTGATCTCAGCCTAGAAGACATGCTTTCTACATCCAAAAAAATTATCCAAAAGAGCCAACTGTGACACCATGTTGTTAGACTAGTTTTAAGAAGGATTAAGGTAAAGGAAGGGGGTTTTACTTTTTTGCACATTCAACACTCATGGTATTTTAGTTAAACACAGTCAAGAGAACAAACTGCAAAGTAGGTCTGAACTCAGATTTGTTCAGCTTGCTTTTTAGTCTAGTTAGTATTAGCTGACTTTCCATTAAATTTTACTTGGTAAATGCATGAAAACTCAGTCACATAAACTTTCTAACATTGTAAGATTGGGGAAAATGACAAGTCTCAGAAATATTTTGTTTAATCTTGAGATATTTCAGAGTCAGACTATGAACACAGTTAACTTTAAAGGCAAGAACCAACATTTTGTTGAATAACATCGAGAAGTAATTAGTTTAATGGATATAACTGCTCCTCTTAAGCATTTACCCTGAAGTGAATAGGTAGTGACTATTTTTTGAGAATATTTTCATTGACTTGGTTATACTCCTAACAGCTTAAGAAGTATCAGAAGACATAGCTTCAAGTATTCTTATTCAAATTCAGCTTAGCATTGTGTTCCTATTTCAGGGGCCCCCCTTTGCTTGAGGCTCAGTTCACTTCCAACACCATATATAAGAATAAAATGGATTAAAGACTTAAAATATATGGCCAGAAACTGTAAAGCTTTTAGAGGAAAAATTGGCAATTCGTTCTCTGACATAAATTACAACAAGACCTTTGACCACTTTCTAGGGTAATGGAAATAAAAACAAAAATAAACACCTGGGGTCTAATTAAATGTAAAAGCTTTTATACAGCAAAGGAAATGATAAGATTAAAAGACAAACCTCATAATGAGAGAAAATAATTGCAAATGAAACAACTGACAAAGGATTAATATTAATATATAACATAATATATAATTATATATAAAATATACAAAATATATAAAATATAAAAGTATCTCATATAGCTCAATATCAGAAAAATAGCCCAATCAAAAAAAGCACAGAAGACCTAAACAGACATTTCTCCAAAGAAAACATACAGATGCCCAATAAGCACATGAAAGATGCTCACCATCACTCATTATTAGAGAAATGCAAATCAAAACTACAGTAGGGTATCACCTCACTCCAATTAGAATGCCCATCATCAGAAAATAAAAAGCTACAAATAAATGCTAGACGGCATGTGGAGAAAAGGAAACCCTTTTCCTTTTCCTAGGGATAAATGATCATGTAACCCAGCAGTGCAACCCAGCAGTGCAGCGTATACCTTGATAAAAACACAATTCAGAAACACACATGTACCCCAGTGTTCACTGCAGCACTATTTACAATAGCCAGTACATGGAAACAACCTAATTGTGCACTGGAAGATAAAGAAGATGTGGTACATATATACAATGGCATATTATTCAGCCATAAAAAGGTATTAATTGGAGTCAATTGTAATGAGGTGGATGAACCTAGAGCCTGATAGACAGAGTGAACTAAATCAGAGAAAAACAAATATCATGTATTACACACACACGTGTGTGTGTGTGTATGGAGTTTAGGAAAATAGTACTGATGAACTTATTTACAGAGAAGAAATGGAGATGCAGATGTAGAGAATCCACCTGTGAACAAAGTGGTGGAAGGAGAGGCTAAGACATGGAGATGCAGATGTAGAGAATCCACCTGTGAACAAAGTGGTGGAAGGAGAGGCTAAGACATTTGAAAAAGTCACATTGACATATATATATACACATACATACTATCATGTTTAAAATAGCTAACTAGCTGGAAACTGCTATATAACATAGGGATCCCAGCATTGTGCTCTGTGATGACTTAGAGGAATGGTATGGGGTGTAGGGAGGAAGACTCAAGAGGGAGGGAATATATATATATATAAAACATATATATACATATATATATGTATTTTATATATATATATATATATATATATATATATATAATTATGACTGACTCATATTGATGTACTTCAGAGACCACCACAACACTACAAAGCTTTTATTCTCAAAAAAAGGGTCATAAGCTACTTTTTATATATATAAAATAAAAGGTTATAATCATTTCACTTAAAATAGCAATTGTTAACTTTATTTTCTCACTCCTGGGATCACAGACCTTTCTCTTTAAATCTATGGCTTTGCATTATTTTTCCATCTGTACCACATCTCTCTTGTGCAGGAGCCAGAGTAAAGAGAATTTTTAAGAGAACGCCAATTAGAAATGCCCTATTAAATCAGAAAATAAAAAGCTACAAATAAATGCTAGACGGCATGTGGAGAAAAGGAAACCCTTTTCCTTTTCCTAGGGATAAATGATCATGTAACCCAGCAGTGCAACCCAGCAGTGCAGCGTATACCTTGATAAAAACACAATTCAGAAACACACATGTACCCCAGTGTTCACTGCAGCACTATTTACAATAGCCAGTACATGGAAACAACCTAATTGTGCACTGGAAGATAAAGAAGATGTGGTACATATATACAATGGCATATTATTCAGCCATAAAAAGGTATTAATTGGAGTCAATTGTAATGAGGTGGATGAACCTAGAGCCTGATAGACAGAGTGAACTAAATCAGAGAAAAACAAATATCATGTATTACACACACACGTGTGTGTGTGTGTATGGAGTTTAGGAAAATAGTACTGATGAACTTATTTACAGAGAAGAAATGGAGATGCAGATGTAGAGAATCCACCTGTGAACAAAGTGGTGGAAGGAGAGGCTAAGACATGGAGATGCAGATGTAGAGAATCCACCTGTGAACAAAGTGGTGGAAGGAGAGGCTAAGACATTTGAAAAAGTCACATTGACATATATATATACACATACATACTATCATGTTTAAAATAGCTAACTAGCTGGAAACTGCTATATAACATAGGGATCCCAGCATTGTGCTCTGTGATGACTTAGAGGAATGGTATGGGGTGTAGGGAGGAAGACTCAAGAGGGAGGGAATATATATATATATAAAACATATATATACATATATATATGTATTTTATATATATATATATATATATATATAATTATGACTGACTCATATTGATGTACTTCAGAGACCACCACAACACTACAAAGCTTTTATTCTCAAAAAAAGGGTCATAAGCTACTTTTTATATATATAAAATAAAAGGTTATAATCATTTCACTTAAAATAGCAATTGTTAACTTTATTTTCTCACTCCTGGGATCACAGACCTTTCTCTTTAAATCTATGGCTTTGCATTATTTTTCCATCTGTACCACATCTCTCTTGTGCAGGAGCCAGAGTAAAGAGAATTTTTAAGAGAACGATAATGAATAGAATGAGAGTTCATGTTTAATGCATTTAATTCTCCAAATTTTTCAATATTATTTTATCTATTTTATTTTAAAGACTAGTATAGAGTTATTTATTATAAAAAGTTACCATAAAACTTGACAAAAAAAGTGAAGCATCAGAATGCAGAATAAACATTCTTTAGCTGTGTAAGAGAAAATGTAAAAATAAAAGATTTGAACCATTTAAAATAGTTTTTCAATGGTCTCAAGTTTCAGAAAAGATAAATAATTCATAGAAGTTCAAGAGATTTACTTCTTCCTCTTACATCTATGCAAGAAATTACTTTACTTTTGAATCAGGAAGGAATAAACAAGTGAATTTTAGGACACCCAGTTGGTTGTTAGAGAATTTATGTCAGAATACACCTTCCTAATAGAAAATTTGCCTGTGAAATTCAAGAATTTGCACATCTAGTCTTTCATTCATGGCCAATAACTTTAGTGTTAATCACAAGCATGGTATATTATATGGTCCTTATTTTTGGAAACAAATATTTTAATAGTATTTGACTCTAAAGTTATTGGTTATAAATGAAAGACTAAATGTGTAAATACATATATGTGGAGGCAAGTTTTCTATTAGGAGTGTACATTCTGACATCAATTCAGTAACACCAATTGGGTGCCCTACAGCTGAATTACATTGTGACAATAACTAACTGGACAGACCTGTAGGTTAAGAGCAAAATCCTTCACAAGACCACCCTTATTTGAGGTGCCAAAGATAAGAATAAAGAGCCAGATAAAGAAGTGCATATGGTAAGGTCTGGGCACAAGAGTTGCTGTACCTGTCTACAGCTGTCTGAGTTCCTGGTATGTCCATCAGCCAGGAAGTTTCTCTGAGTCTTGAGTTCAGAGTTTTTATTGGGAGTTCATTACCTCAGTAAGGTTCAGTAAATCATTGGCCAGATACATGAATTTAGTCTTAATCTCTGCTCCCTCCTTAGGGGTTGGTTCAGCCCCTAGTCATAGGGTTGGTCTTTCTGGTGACCAGCCCTACATCCAGCAGCCCCATAGGTATCCCCCAATCAAGTAGCTTCACTCGCATTACACTCCTTTTCACTTGAGCAATGCGACGAGTTTTTGAAGCTCTGTGTCAGGAACTGGGGACAAAGATTAGAGACACTTTTATTATACCACAGATGCTCATTATGTGTCCATTTTATCTAGTCTCATAAATGATACAGAACTTTTAATAGTTCGTTCTGCCATAATATTTACTTTAATATTCTTCCATTTCTGTTGTTGTTGAAGTTATTTTACAAGGCCATAAATTCCTTGTTTAAGTTTCATATATAAGGATAGCTGGTACAGAAATATAGATTAGATGGATGGATAGACAGGCTAGAGTTAGATAAAAAGAAAAAGAAAGATCCATAAATGTACAAAAATGCTTTTCTACTGGTAGCTTAAAATTACTCACAGTCAAAATGATTTAGGGTGAAACAACCAAGAGATCAGAACAGATCAACATGTCAGGAACTTGAGCCTCAATTACTCTTCTGCTCCAACTCTAGAGATGGAGGAACCTGGAGGCCCAGCAGATGACTGAGATGGAACACCCCTGGGTGTGCTTGTTGGGTCCCCGAAGTCTCATTATGAGACTCTCTGTCAGAATAGTTTTGGAGAGCTTTTCAAAGCAGAGGGAGATACCAGCTCCCTCACAGAAAACCAAGAATTTGGAATTGTTTTCTCACATAGTCATGGACAACTTAGCACCCCATAAATTCTGTGATTGATGAGTGTGTCAGTGCTTCTACATAAGGGGTTGTTTCAGGACAGACCTGTAGGTTTAAGAAAGCAAAATCCCTTTAAAAAACCAAGACCACCCTTATTTGAGGTGCCAAAGATAAGAATAAAGAGCCAGATAAAGAAGTGCATATGGTAAGGTCTGGGCACAAGAGTTGCTGTACCTGTCTACAGCTGTCTGAGTTCCTGGTATGTCCATCAGCCAGGAAGTTTCTCTGAGTCTTGAGTTCAGAGTTTTTATTGGGAGTTCATTACCTCAGTAAGGTTCAGTAAATCATTGGCCAGATACATGAATTTAGTCTTAATCTCTGCTCCCTCCTTAGGGGTTGGTTCAGCCCCTAGTCATAGGGTTGGTCTTTCTGGTGACCAGCCCTACATC
Organism: Tragulus kanchil; assembly: GCA_022376925.1. Taxonomy (NCBI): domain Eukaryota; kingdom Metazoa; phylum Chordata; class Mammalia; order Artiodactyla; family Tragulidae; genus Tragulus; species Tragulus kanchil. Next base: position 34,144,267 of record JAIOJX010000028.1, on the reverse strand, counting down.
CAGCAGCCCCATAGGTATCCCCCAATCAAGTAGCTTCACTCGCATTACACTCCTTTTCACTTGAGCAATGCGACGAGTTTTTGAAGCTCTGTGTCAGGAACTGGGGACAAAGATTAGAGACACTTTTATTATACCACAGATGCTCATTATGTGTCCATTTTATCTAGTCTCATAAATGATACAGAACTTTTAATAGTTCGTTCTGCCATAATATTTACTTTAATATTCTTCCATTTCTGTTGTTGTTGAAGTTATTTTACAAGGCCATAAATTCCTTGTTTAAGTTTCATATATAAGGATAGCTGGTACAGAAATATAGATTAGATGGATGGATAGACAGGCTAGAGTTAGATAAAAAGAAAAAGAAAGATCCATAAATGTACAAAAATGCTTTTCTACTGGTAGCTTAAAATTACTCACAGTCAAAATGATTTAGGGTGAAACAACCAAGAGATCAGAACAGATCAACATGTCAGGAACTTGAGCCTCAATTACTCTTCTGCTCCAACTCTAGAGATGGAGGAACCTGGAGGCCCAGCAGATGACTGAGATGGAACACCCCTGGGTGTGCTTGTTGGGTCCCCGAAGTCTCATTATGAGACTCTCTGTCAGAATAGTTTTGGAGAGCTTTTCAAAGCAGAGGGAGATACCAGCTCCCTCACAGAAAACCAAGAATTTGGAATTGTTTTCTCACATAGTCATGGACAACTTAGCACCCCATAAATTCTGTGATTGATGAGTGTGTCAGTGCTTCTACATAAGGGGTTGTTTCATTGTCTGGTCTTGTCTGAAACTCCTCTCCTCATTCTAGGTTATTCTCGTAATTGGACCTGATTGCATTTGCCCTGGTTCAACTACCTTATATATATTCTAATTTGTCCATGAGCTTGACCGTTGGTCTACCATCTTGGGAATACATCAGGATCAATAATTAGAGCTCTCAAAATGCCCGTGTCTGAGTTCACTCCCCTGAATTCTAATTAAATGAGAATCCTTGGAAGTGAGGTTTGGGCACATGTGTGTGTATGTATGTGGGGGTATGTATTGCTCTTAAGCCTTATAGTGTGTTTTAATGTCTACAATTGAACTAAACTGACAGGGTTAGCCTTTCCATGTGGTAGCTGTAAAATCAACCCAAGTTAATAGTAACATTATTGTTAGCCCGCTATCTTGCAACAAAATACAAACTAAGTTTAACCTTAGCACTCAGTCCAGGGAATTTGAGAATGAATAACCACAATCCATTTTTTGAAAAGTTGTATATAATCCCCCAAAGTAAGATAATGTTTTCTTAAATTAGGAAAAGTAACACAACATCATTCAAAGCAGGCTCATAAGATCTTTTATGGAAGATAATTGGCAGAGCACATTTTCAGATGCCCCTAGATTGCCTGAGTTAGTGCACGATCAGTTAAAGGAAAGAATCAGAGCAACAGAATTATAGTTGGTCAAGCAATTTTTTAAAGCACAAGACAACAGAATTTTTAATAGTGTATCACCTTACTCACAGCCAAAATGATTTAGGGTGAAACAACCAAGAGATCAGAACAGATCAACATGTCAGGAACTTGAGCCTCAATTACTCTTCTGCTCCAACTCTAGAGATGGAGGAACCTGGAGGCCCAGCAGATGACTGAGATGGAACACCCCTGGGTGTGCTTGTTGGGTCCCCGAAGTCTCATTATGAGACTCTCTGTCAGAATAGTTTTGGAGAGCTTTTCAAAGCAGAGGGAGATACCAGCTCCCTCACAGAAAACCAAGAATTTGGAATTGTTTTCTCACATAGTCATGGACAACTTAGCACCCCATAAATTCTGTGATTGATGAGTGTGTCAGTGCTTCTACATAAGGGGTTGTTTCATTGTCTGGTCTTGTCTGAAACTCCTCTCCTCATTCTAGGTTATTCTCGTAATTGGACCTGATTGCATTTGCCCTGGTTCAACTACCTTATATATATTCTAATTTGTCCATGAGCTTGACCGTTGGTCTACCATCTTGGGAATACATCAGGATCAATAATTAGAGCTCTCAAAATGCCCGTGTCTGAGTTCACTCCCCTGAATTCTAATTAAATGAGAATCCTTGGAAGTGAGGTTTGGGCACATGTGTGTGTATGTATGTGGGGGTATGTATTGCTCTTAAGCCTTATAGTGTGTTTTAATGTCTACAATTGAACTAAACTGACAGGGTTAGCCTTTCCATGTGGTAGCTGTAAAATCAACCCAAGTTAATAGTAACATTATTGTTAGCCCGCTATCTTGCAACAAAATACAAACTAAGTTTAACCTTAGCACTCAGTCCAGGGAATTTGAGAATGAATAACCACAATCCATTTTTTGAAAAGTTGTATATAATCCCCCAAAGTAAGATAATGTTTTCTTAAATTAGGAAAAGTAACACAACATCATTCAAAGCAGGCTCATAAGATCTTTTATGGAAGATAATTGGCAGAGCACATTTTCAGATGCCCCTAGATTGCCTGAGTTAGTGCACGATCAGTTAAAAAGGAAAGAATCAGAGCAACAGAATTATAGTTGGTCAAGTCAAAGATTCTTTACAGTATAATGACTGATCTCTTAACAATTAAGACTAAGAGGCAGAGAATGTTTCCTAATTAGTGTATCACCTCTGATATGGCATAGGCTAGTAGGGCCAATTAAGGATGGATCAAAGAATAATACAGACCCCACAGAGGCAGTTCAGACTGATTCATTAATCTTGCACCCTCAAACATTTTTATGAGTGCCCATCATTCTAGGTTGATACCAGGTACCATTCTAGGCATTCGGGATGTAGTGAGTAAGATAGAAAATAAACTTCCCGACCTATGGAATCTACATTATTCTGTAGCAGTCAGGTAAGAAAAAAATGAATGCAAAATAGAACATCAGGTAATAATAATGCCATGAAAAGCAATAAAATGGAATAAATGGATAAAGAATGATGCAAAGGAGATGGTTATTTAGAAAGGATTGCTAATGAGGATTTGTCAGAATGAGTGATGCTTGCTAGAGTCCAGAAAAGAAAGACACAAATATCTGATAGAAAAGCATTTGGGGGGCTTCCCTGGTGGTCCAGTGGGTAAGGACACTGCCTTACATTGCAAGGGGCACCGGGTCAATTCCTGGCCTGGGAAGATCCCACGTGCTGCGGAGTGGCTGGACCCATGTGTCCATTTATTGAGCCAGAGCTCTGGAGCGCATGTGCCCAGAGCCGGTGCTAAGAGACAACAGAGGCCACTGCGATGGGAGGCCCACATGGGTCAAAGAACAAAGAAAACAGAATGAAAGACCAATGAAAAGTGGCCTGCCCACCCCCTCCCCCCCACCCAAAAGAGTCTTAAAAAAAAAAGCATTTGGGGACAGAAATAACAAAAAGTGTAAAGGTCCTAAGGAGAAAATGAGCTTAGAATGCTTAAGGAACAACAGAAGTGTTAGTTACTCAGTCATGTCCAACTCTTTATGACCCTATGGACTGTAGCCTGCCAGACTTCTTTGTCCACAGGATTTCCTAGGCAAGAATACTAGAGTGAGTTGCCATTCCCTTCTCCAGGGTATGACAGAGTGTGACCTTCTCCTGACCCACAGATCAAGCCAGGGTCCCCTGTATTGCAGGCAGACTCTTTACCATCTGAATCAACAGTGAGGAATACAGAAGCCTGTGACTAAAATACAGTGAGTCACATGGAGACCAATAGAAGATACTATTTGAGAAACAGCTAAGAACTGGTTCGTACAAGCCCTTATAAGCCAAAATAAACCTGAAAAAAGAAGGAAAATAGAGAAGAATCAGTCTCCTGTATATAATTACCCCAAGTTGATTCATCTTAACTTTAATTTTATATCATTTTTAATGAATAGTATGTATAAAGAAGAGGTACAGGATGGTTTGAAAGACATTAAACTTATTTCTTTGCTTACAATTTCTTGGGACATTGTATAATCTGATCTGTTTTAAATCTAAGACAGAGAATTTTCAGATTTATCATCCATGTGCTTGATAGTTTTTTTTCCTCTTAGGTCCGTCTTTCAGAACAGAGGTTCCTGCCCAAACACTGTAAAGAGATCTGCAGCAAGAAAGATGCAGACATCAAATGTAGATCTGCAGTCTAGTCTGTATGTTATTTATCATTTGTTAAAGGAATATTCAGAGACAATAGAATTTAGCAAATAAATTGCAGTATCTAAAGAGAAATTTTTAAGGACATTCAGCCTTTAGAACGGCTGATTTGCCAAGTTAAAAAAAAAATTCAACAGGTATTTGGTTCTTCAAATATTCCTCCTACCTTGATCTCCATTCTCCTGTCTTTTCAATTACACACAAATAGACTGCTTGGTATTGGCCACAGCTCTTGGATGTTCTTGCAGTTTGGGTAATTTCTATAGGTTTCTCAAGTTCACTAACATTTTCTTCACCTTTCTGTAGTCTACTAACAATCCCTCCAAAGGCAGTCTTCATCTCTAATGAAGTCATAGTTTTCATTTTTCACTCTTTTCATTTGATTTTTACTAAAAGTTTTCCTTTCTGTGCTAAAATTACCATCTGGTCCTGCATGCTGTCTATTTTTCCCATTAGCGGTTTTAGCATATTAGTCATGGTTATTAAATTCTCCAAGACTGTGGCCTGTCCAATTTGGGAGATGGTTTGTTTCGCTGAGAATATCGTTTTGTTTTGCCTTTTTGCTTTCCAGTTTTCATTGTTGAAAACCAGGCCCCTCCTTCTTGAGATGGAGGTAGATATTTTTTACTCTTGGAAATGGGCATGCCTTTACTGCTGGTATGTGCCTGCTTAGTCACTTAGTCACATCTGACTGCAGCCCTATGGCCTGTGACTTATCTGTCCATGGGATTCTCCACCCAAGAATAGTGGAGTGGATTACCATTTCCTTTCTCCAAGGATCTTCCCAGCTCTTCCCATAAACCCAAGTCTCCTGCATTGCGGACAGATTCTCTACTGCTGAACCACCAAGGAACCCCCTTTATTTATGGTAGTGTTGAATTACTCTGATTAGGAATTGAGATGGTTTGCAGTTTGTTATGCTGTGGACTTCCTCAGGGCACTACAGTTTTAAACTTCCTCTAGCAAAGGGTTGTGTATAGGGTGAAGGCTTCTTTTTTTTTTTTTTTAAGTCTTTTCCCTCCTCTTGCTTTGAGTTCTTCCCGTTGAGCTATACCTCAGAGAGGGTTTGTCCCTTGCCTGTAAGTTACATGTTACCACACTCTTGGCGACTTGGCAATGAGTACATGTGTTATTTTGGTGGGGAGAGGGTGGTAGGAGGTGCATGTAACCTCTGTTCTGAAAAAACCCTAGTTTTAGGCAGACAGCATATTCTGTGGGGGAGTCCTGGGGTATTCAGACATGTCAGTGCACTTCCCCTCCTGCAACTGTGGCTACAGGCCTCGGTCCTCATGTATGTAGCCTTTCCTCGCTCCCACCCCACTCCACGCAGAGGGTAGGGATTTTGTTCTATAAGGGAGATAGAGGAGAAGGATCTTGGTGGAATTCCTCACTTTTTCTGCAGGGGCTACTCTTTTCTCCCCCAGTTTTACACAAGGGAGACATCCTCAGGATTCTTTAATTATGTCTCTGAGTACTTAGTAGTGTAACCCAGCAGGATCCCGTGGGGCCTTGGAAGCCTTCTCCCAGATCCTCTGCTTTAGCTCCTATCCGAAGTACTAGATAATAGCAGAAAAAATTAAGAAGAGGTGGTAAAAATACACATAAGAAAAGGTCTTAATGTCCCAGTGGCATAGATGGCATGCCTTTACTGCTTTGCGTATTTTTTGCTTCTGTCCAATTTGGGAGATGGTTTGTTTCTGAGAATATCGTTTTGTTTTGCCTTTGCTTTCCAGTTTTCATTGTTGAAAACCAGGCCCCTCCTTCTTGAGATGGAGGTAGATATTTTTTACTCTTGGAAATGGGCATGCCTTTACTGCTGGTATGTGCCTGCTTAGTCACTTAGTCACATCTGACTGCAGCCCTATGGCCTGTGACTTATCTGTCCATGGGATTCTCCACCCAAGAATAGTGGAGTGGATTACCATTTCCTTTCTCCAAGGATCTTCCCAGCTCTTCCCATAAACCCAAGTCTCCTGCATTGCGGACAGATTCTCTACTGCTGAACCACCAAGGAACCCCCTTTATTTATGGTAGTGTTGAATTACTCTGATTAGGAATTGAGATGGTTTGCAGTTTGTTATGCTGTGGACTTCCTCAGGGCACTACAGTTTTAAACTTCCTCTAGCAAAGGGTTGTGTATAGGGTGAAGGCTTCTTTTTTTTTTTTTTTAAGTCTTTTCCCTCCTCTTGCTTTGAGTTCTTCCCGTTGAGCTATACCTCAGAGAGGGTTTGTCCCTTGCCTGTAAGTTACATGTTACCACACTCTTGGCGACTTGGCAATGAGTACATGTGTTATTTTGGTGGGGAGAGGGTGGTAGGAGGTGCATGTAACCTCTGTTCTGAAAAAACCCTAGTTTTAGGCAGACAGCATATTCTGTGGGGGAGTCCTGGGGTATTCAGACATGTCAGTGCACTTCCCCTCCTGCAACTGTGGCTACAGGCCTCGGTCCTCATGTATGTAGCCTTTCCCTCGCTCCCCACCCCACTCCACACACAGGGTAGGGATTTTGTTCTATAAGGGAGATAGAGGAGAAGGATCTTGGTGGAATTCCTCACTTTTTCTGCAGGGGCTACTCTTTTCTCCCCCAGTTTTACACAAGGGAGACATCCTCAGGATTCTTTAATTATGTCTCTGAGTACTTAGTAGTGTAACCCAGCAGGATCCCGTGGGGCCTTGGAAGCCTTCTCCCAGATCCTCTGCTTTAGCTCCTATCCGAAGTACTAGATAATAGCAGAAAAAATTAAGAAGAGGTGGTAAAAATACACATAAGAAAAGGTCTTAATGTCCCAGATTACCATGATGGTGTAGTCGCTCACCTAGAGCCAGACATCCTGGAGTGTGAAGTCAAGTGGACCTTAGGAAGGATTAGTACGAACAAAGCTAGTGGAGGTGGTGGAATTCCAGCTGAGCTATTTCAAATCCTAAAAGATGATGCTGTGGAAGTGCTGTACTCAGTATGCCAGTAAATTTGGAAAACTCAGCAACTGGGCCACAGGACTTTTTCCTCATTACAATACCAAATAAAGGTAATGGCAAAGAATGTTCAAACTACTCTACAAGTGCACTCATTTCACGTGCTAGCAAGGTAATGCTCAAAAGCCTTCAAGCTAGACTTCAATAGTACATGAACTAAAAGCTTCCATGTACAAACTGGATTAGAAAAAGCAGAGGAGCCAGAGATCAAATTGCCAACATCCAATAGATCACAGAAAAAATAAGGGAATTCCAGAAAAAGAGTCTGCTTCTTTGACTCCATTAAAGCCTTTGACTGTGTGGATCACAACAAACTGGAAGAATTTTCAAGAGATGGGATTACCAGACCATCGTACTTATCTGCTGAGAAACCTGTGTGCAGGACAAGAACCAACAGTTTATAACTAGATATAGAACAACAGACTGGTTCAAAACTGGGAAAGGAGTACATTAAATCTGTATATTATCACCCTGCTTATTTAATGTCTGGGAAATTCCATGGACAGAGGAACCTGGAAGGCTACAGTCTGTGGGGTCACAAGAGTTGGACGTGACTTAGCAACAAAACGACTATCACCACCACTGCTGATTTAACTTCTGTGAAGAGTACATCTTGTGAAAGGCTAGGCTGGATGATTCACAAGCTAGAATCAAGACTTTGGGAGAAATAACAACAACCTCAGATATGCAGATGATACCACTCTAATGGCAGAAAGCAAAGAGGAACTAAAAAGCCTCTTGATTGGGTGAAAGAGGATAGTGAAAAGATTGACTTAAAACTCAGCATTCAAAAAACCAAGATCATGGCATCCACTCCCATCCCTTCATAGCAAGTAGATGGGAAAAAAATAGAAACAGTAACAAACTTTATTTTCTTAGGTTCCAAAATCATTGTGGATTGGGACTGCAGCCATGAAATTAAAAGATACTTGCTCCTTGGAAGAAAAGCTATGACAAACCTAGACAACTTATTAAAAGGAGGAGATATCACTTTACTGACAAAGGTCTGTATAGTCAAAGCTATGGTTTTTCCAGTAGTCATGTGTGGAAGTGAGAGCTGAATCATTAAGAAGGCTAAGTGTTGAAGAATTGATGCCTTTGAATTGTGGTATTGGAGAAGACTCTTGAGAGTCCCTTTGAAAGCAAGAAGATTAAACCAGTCAATGGTAAAGGAAATCAACCCTGAATATTCACTGGAAGGACTGATGCTAAAACTCCAATACTTAGGCTACTTAACGTGAAGAGCCAACTCAGTGGAAAAGACCCTGATGCTGGAAAAGACTGAGGACAAGAGTAGAAGAGAATGACAGAGGATGAGATGTTTGGAGGGCATTACCAACTCAATGGACATGAATTTGAGCAAACTAAAAAGATAAAAAACAGAAAAAATAAGGGAATTCCAGAAAAAGAGTCTGCTTCTTTGACTCCATTAAAGCCTTTGACTGTGTGGATCACAACAAACTGGAAGAATTTTCAAGAGATGGGATTACCAGACCATCGTACTTATCTGCTGAGAAACCTGTGTGCAGGACAAGAACCAACAGTTTATAACTAGATATAGAACAACAGACTGGTTCAAAACTGGGAAAGGAGTACATTAAATCTGTATATTATCACCCTGCTTATTTAATGTCTGGGAAATTCCATGGACAGAGGAACCTGGAAGGCTACAGTCTGTGGGGTCACAAGAGTTGGACGTGACTTAGCAACAAAACGACTATCACCACCACTGCTGATTTAACTTCTGTGAAGAGTACATCTTGTGAAAGGCTAGGCTGGATGATTCACAAGCTAGAATCAAGACTTTGGGAGAAATAACAACAACCTCAGATATGCAGATGATACCACTCTAATGGCAGAAAGCAAAGAGGAACTAAAAAGCCTCTTGATTGGGTGAAAGAGGATAGTGAAAAGATTGACTTAAAACTCAGCATTCAAAAAACCAAGATCATGGCATCCACTCCCATCCCTTCATAGCAAGTAGATGGGAAAAAAATAGAAACAGTAACAAACTTTATTTTCTTAGGTTCCAAAATCATTGTGGATTGGGACTGCAGCCATGAAATTAAAAGATACTTGCTCCTTGGAAGAAAAGCTATGACAAACCTAGACAACTTATTAAAAGGAGGAGATATCACTTTACTGACAAAGGTCTGTATAGTCAAAGCTATGGTTTTTCCAGTAGTCATGTGTGGAAGTGAGAGCTGAATCATTAAGAAGGCTAAGTGTTGAAGAATTGATGCCTTTGAATTGTGGTATTGGAGAAGACTCTTGAGAGTCCCTTTGAAAGCAAGAAGATTAAACCAGTCAATGGTAAAGGAAATCAACCCTGAATATTCACTGGAAGGACTGATGCTAAAACTCCAATACTTAGGCTACTTAACGTGAAGAGCCAACTCAGTGGAAAAGACCCTGATGCTGGAAAAGACTGAGGACAAGAGTAGAAGAGAATGACAGAGGATGAGATGTTTGGAGGGCATTACCAACTCAATGGACATGAATTTGAGCAAACTCTGGGAGATGGTGAAGGAACAGAAGCCTGGTGCAGTCCTTTGGGTTACAGAGAGTCAGACCTGACTTAGTGACTGAATAATAATAACAATTTAAAATTAGAGGGAAAATTAGCAGCATCAGCTCATTTATAAAATCTCCTTATCGCAGCTTTTTTATGTGTAAGAAAGACCATTCCAGACCATGCACTGATGATATTCTTTGTGCTCAAAAGACTTTTCAGGGCCCAGATGCATAGTTGAGTGCATGCTTAGTTGCTCAGTCATGTCTAATTCTTTGTGATCCCCTGAACTGTAGCTTGCCAGGCTCCCCTGTCCATGGGATTTTCCAGGCAAGGATACTGGCGTGGGTTCAAGTTTTAAACATTGCGTTATCCTCCACAGTGATTTATAGGTGAAACATTTACTGTTCTAGCCCACAGAAGTATACAGGGCATTCCAGAGTTGTCACTCTCTTCTCTGAAAATGTTCACCTACTAAACGTCTCGAGTGCTGTTTCTTTTCTAACCGAGTCCTTCATGGTGCATTTCCTGTCCCACTCCCTCTTTTGAATCTGGTCCAAGATCTGATCTCCACCTTTCCTGACCTGCCATGGCACTTATTGCCTCTGATACATTCTGTGACATTTGATTATATCCTGTCTTCTATCTTTCTCCAAACATTTCACGGACCGTGTCATTCCAAAATTACTGGTGTCCCTAGGGGAGGAAGCATGTCAGTCTTATTTTGCATTCTCATGCTCTCCTGCACGTTGTCAGGCAGTTAGCAAGCATGGGACAAAGACTGAGTTGAAATAAGTTGAAATTTCTTTACTGAGAAGAGTGGGAGAGGGGCTTTGGTGATGGATGTCAGTTACATTAAGCGTAACACGGGAAAGAATCTGCTGACCACCATTCTCCAGAACCAGAGTAAAGAGGCTGACATTGCTATAAAAATCGCCCCCTCTGATGTCTGCACTGCAGGGTTACCTGCCTGCCCTTTGTCTCCCGGAGGCCAAGCCTGTCACTGCACATTCCTGAGGCTTTGCGCTGTGTCTCTTCCTCATTGCTACTCCTTTTCCCAGTGAAGATGCTCCACCCGCTCACAGACATGGCAGCAGCTTCCCTTCAGTTCCCAATCATTTATCAGTTTCCTGTGATGAGGCGTCTCCATTCATGAGGCACATAGAGCTAGCAGGATCCGTTCAACTAAGTCTCATTCCATCACCAGAGAATTAGCAGGCTTCCAGAACCATCGTGTTGGTGACTGTGTTCTGCTGTTCATCCTAAGGATGACTCCAAAATGACATGACGGAACAGCTCAAACTGACAAATGTGGCATCTGACGCAGAGGCACCCCCACCAACCCCCAGCTTCACTGTCCTCTCTGCCACTGTATCCACCTGGGCACCCTGTTATCCCTGTCTCCTCAACAGCACATTGCCCTTATCTACTTTATTCCTTCATGTCTCAATCAGTGAATTAGTCGACAGCGCGTCCCTATGATAACAGAAACCAATGACAGCTTTTGCCACTCTCTGCCACTGAACATATGTTGGTATAATGGAGGATTTGTGAATTCTAAATTGCTACATGACCTCAGGCTTCTGCACGTTCATGGCTGTACCTAGTACAATATTCACTGCAGAGTGGTTCAGAATTGCTTGCTGAGGATGCTAAATACACCATTCTTGTTTACCATGGCTTGTTAGATTACTGCTGCAATATCTGTCTATTTCACAGGCTAAAACATGGAATCACTTGAATAACAAGCATTATTCAGCACTCACATTGTTTGTTTTTCTCTTTTGTTAGTGACATTTAGGTGCTTTTAAGAAGGAAATAAAGCTGGATATTATATATCTGACTTTTATTTACTGACTGGAACATTTATCAATTATGTTTTGATCAGCAATATCATCAAGTCTTTTCAGAATGTCTCCTGGGAAAAACAAAATAAAACAAAACAACCACAAAGCAACCTACCTGTAGTTGCCAGATTCTAGCTCAGCTGCTTTCTATGGAGAAATGAGAAATTTGGCTAACTGAAACTAGATGACATTCACATGAGTTGAAAAGAGTAAAATGAATGATTCTAGTAAGAAGTTTGGATATAATTAACACTGAATCACAATTACTGTATGGCCACTTAAACTGAGTTTTAAAAAACCATTCTTTTGTTATGCTATTTCAAATAAACCCCAAGCAAAAAATCCTATTTAAAAATAAGGTCTAAATTTGGGCTTCCCTGGTGGTCCAGTGGGTAAGGACACCGCCTTGCAGTGCAAGGGCTGCCAGTTCAATCCCTGGCCTGGGAGGATCCCACATGGCGCAGAGCGGCTGGACCGGTATGTCCAATTATTGAGCCGGAGCTCTGGAGCGCATGTGCCCAGAGCCGGCGCTCTGCGACAATAGAGGCCACCGCAATGGGAGGCCCACACAGGCCGAAGAACAAAGATGGATGAAAATGGACAAATGAAAGACCAATAGAAGTGGCCCGCCTGCTCCCCTCCCTCCCCACCTCACCCTCCTCAAATAAATAATAAATAAATACATCTTTTTAAAAAATTTAAAAAAATAGGTCTAAATTTGAATGGACTCCCCAAGTGGCACAGTGGTAAAGATTCTGCCTGCCAGTTCAGGAGATGTAGGAGATGTGGGTTGGATCCCTGGATTGGGAAGATCCCCCGGAGGAGAAAATGGTAACCCACTCTAGTATTCTTGCCTGGAGAATCCCATGGACAGAAGTGCCTGGTGGGCTGCGATTCATGGAACTACAAAGAGTCAGACACAACTGAGCACACACAGAGCACGTACATTTGAATATAGCTTTTCCCCTGAAATAAAAAATGTCAGCAAGCCAATTTCTTAAAATCCTTAACATATGGTGTTTTGAGTAGCTGTGTTAGTCAGTGTGTAAATGTAATTTATGATTTTCATTAAAGAAACTTGAAATTTACTTATTTGACACTAATACCCACATCCAGGAAATTTCAAACCCAGGGAATAAGCAATCATTATTCTGGAAATCCTGGGTTATTGACAGCCCTGCTCAACTGCAGTTATTTCTGTTGTTAGTGGATGTCCGAGTGCCAACAGATTTGGCCCTTTATTCTCAGGCACTTTCATTCCTGAGAGAGGCTCGTAACCGTCTATGGTTACTGCCTTGTGAAGAGTTCTCTTCCATATTCTCTCTCTCTTTCTTCTCCTCCTATGATGTGTTGTTGCTGTTGTTCACTGGCTAAGTTGAGTCTGACCCTTTATGATGCCATGGACTGTAGCCCACCAGGCTCTTCTGTCCTTTGGATTTCCCAGACAAGAATACTGGAGTGGGTTGCCATTTCGTCCTCCAGAGGATCTCCCCAACTCAGGGATCAAACTTGTCTCCTGCGTCTCTTGCATTGGCGGGAAGATTCTCTACTGCTGAGCCACCAGGGAAGCCATCTTTGATAAGTACATATGTTTATTTGTAGAGACTTCTTGACGCACTTGGGTTCATGTATACCCACCATTTCACAACTTAATTCACTCACTCATACCAATATATTAAACTTTTCTTTCTACTTCTGTAAATGCTGTGTGATTTCATTCAATTTGTAGGATAGTGTTCCACTGAATGATGTATAGTATTTTTGAAAAATAGAATAAACATGCCTGCATGTTAAAAGTAGTGCGTACACATGGGGAAAAGGATACTGAGCTTTACAAAGGAGAGTAAAATAGGAAGCAGTCATCTCTTTTCACTGATAGATGTACTCGTTAGAGAAAATAAGATCGATGGGTAAGTTTTATGGCAGTTACGACTGTAATGGAAGCAATTATATATTTTCCTCTGTTGGTTAATTTGCCAAATTTATGTACTATCTCTTCACCTTTAATCTCCTCTATGATGAGGAGGAATCAAACATTTATAATACATTCCCTTCCTTCTCTGCCTTCGGATTTTGTTACTAACATCATCATCATCATCATCATCATCATCATCATCAATATTATTAGTTGTAATATTTGTAAACCTGGTGCTTTTTTTGCTTGTGTTTTTCATTTTAAATAATCTCACTTAATCACTACTGCTTGATTTGCCTAGTTTGTGAAGCTTATTTTTATGTTAAGGCAATACTAGCTCTCCTTAGAAACTAACATCAGATCTCAGTGGCTTCACACAAGTTCCTTCCTCATTCACATCACTCTCTAATCTTTGTACTGGAGATACAATCTTTGTATCTCTTTTGGAAAACTTCTTTCCTCTTAAAGATTTTATGGTTTTCCAGGAATTGTCTTTGTCTCTTGAGAGATTCCTCTCAGTGGAAACTTGTATCTTTTTGCAGCTTGAGACATTTTTGTCCATAATATTTAGTAATCCGCTCCTCTCATTTTCCTCTTTTCACTCGTGAGCAGGAAGTCTGTATATTGAGTTCTCATCTCAGTAGAATGGAATGGGTCAGATAGCTCACCCAGTTCTAGTACTTATGACCTACATGACTTAAGACCAAGAAAATACCATCTCTGAAGTTCAGTTTCTTTTTAAAGTGAGAGTAAGCATATGGATTCCTTAGAGTAGACGTAAAGGTATAAAAATGTTTAGCACAATGCTTAACACATAACCTGCATGCAAGAAATGATGGTTCTTTCACTCCCTTTCCATCCTTCATGATGACTGTCAATGTATCATATGCTCTATGAAAAAGTAAAACTTTGATACTTTAATACGATCTAAAATCTAATAGAAAACCAGAGTGCAAAAAACCTTAACGGCTCAGTGAGGCCTGGTATATTTTTAATGTGGCTTAACAGTGTGACAGCTTTGGTAATGGTGCATATAATACTATTGCTGCTGAGTGCTACCGAGATTTCATAAAATGTCACATGGAATGGTGACAGTATTTTACATTACAGCTTTCTTGCTTAACACCTTCACTTTTAATAATGTTTTATCTCTTATTCTTTATAAAATTGATTGATTAAAATAAAGATAAACTAGGTATTACCTGGAAACAGGAGGTCAATCACAGACTAGTACAAGATACATTAGGTTCAATGAAAGTTTTTTCAGTGGTGGTACTTAAATGGCATGAAAGAAACATCACAGGACATAGCTAGTTTTCTTCTTGCCAAATGTTTGACTTTGCTTTAAAAAGACAGTCACTTTACAAGGGATTAGTCTCCAAGATTTACAAACAGCTCATTATGCTTAACAGCATCAAAACAAAAAACCCAATCAACAAATAGGCCTAAATAGACCTCTCTCCAAGGAAGACATACAGAGGGCCAAAAGGCACATTAAAATATGTTCAATATCACTAATTATTAGATAAATGTAAATCAGAGCTACAGTGAGATATCACCTTACACCAGCCAGAATGGCTATCATCAAAAAATCCACAAGCAATAAATGCTATAGAGGGTGTAGAGAGAAGGGAAAAGGAACCCTCCTACACTGTCGGAGGGAATGTAAATTGGTACAGCTGTTATAGAGAACAGCATAGAATTTCCTTAAAAAACTAAACATTGAGCTTCCACATATGCCCAAGAGTGGCAATTCCACTCCTGGGCATGTATCCAGAGAAAAACATGGTCCGAAAGGATATATGTATCCCAGTACTCATTGCAGTCCTATATACAGTAGCCAAGACATGGAAGCAGCCTAAATGTCCACTGACAGATGAATGGATAAAGAACATAAGGTATATATATATATATACAATGGTATTTATTCAGCCATTAAAAGGATGAAATAATGCCATTTGTAGCAATATGGATGAACCTAGAGATTGTTATATTGATTGAAGTAAGTCATACAAACAAATACCATATGATGTTCCTTATATGTGGAATCTAAAAAGAAATCATACAAATGAGCTTACAAAACCAAGTGACTCACAGACTTAAGAAAATGAACTTATGGTTTGTGGGAGAGGGGCAGGATAGGGGGAAGGGGTAGTTAGGAAGTTCGGGATGGACAGATAATACTAGTTGCTCAGACACATCCAACTCTTTTCAAGCCCATAGACTGTAGCCCACCAGGCTCCTCTGTCCACGGAATTTTCCATATATGCATTACTATATGTAAAATGGGTAATCAACAAGGACCTACTATTTAGCACAGGGAGCTCTGCTCATTGCTACATGGCAGCCTAGATGGGGGAGAACTGCTACACGTATATGGATGTCCTTTCTCTGTTCACCCAAAACTATCACAGCATTGTTAATTGACTATATACCCTGATACAAAATTAAAAAAATTTTTTTTTCAGAAGCCAGTCACTTTCACATTTAGCCTCAGTATCCTCAGTCTAAACCCAGAATAGTATTTTCTTCTGTACTAGTTTCCTTGATCTGCTATAATAAGGTTTCACAAACTGAATAGCTTATAGCAGAAATTTTTTCTTTCAGGTCTGAGGTTGGAGGTCCAAACTCTCTGTCAGGACTGGTTGTTCCTTCCAGAGACTGAGGGAGAATCTGCTCCCTGACTCCCTCCTGGTTTCTGATAACGACCAGCAATGCCTGACATCCCTGGACTTACATTGTTGTTGCTGAATCACTCAGTCGTACATGCCAGGCTTCCCTATCACTCACCATCTCCTGGAGTTTTCTCAAACTCCTGTCCATAGAGTTGGTGATGGCCTTCAACCATCTCATCCTCTTTTGTCCCTTTCTCCTCTTGCCTCCATCTCTCCCAGCTTCAGAATCTTTTCCAAGGTAAGTCTGCTCTTACTGGTTGGATAAAAAGCTTGTTCGAGTTTTTCCATCAGATGGTATGAAAAAACTCGAACAAACTTTTTGACCAACACAATAGATACAACCCAATAGATAATCTCTGTCTTCACGCTGCTGAGTTCCCCTGAGACGCCTTTCCTGCATCTTCCCATGGCATCCTCTTCTCTGTGTGTCTGGGTCCTAACTCCCCTCATCATATATAGACATGGGATGTCAGATTAGGACCCACTGATTCAGCTTGATCTCATCAGGACTTAGACTTGTCTATATCAGAGTCTTATTTCCAAACAAAATTGCAGTCACAGGTACTGGGGTTTAGGGCTTGAGTATATCCTTCAGGGGTACAAAATGCAATCCATACCACCTCCTAAACTTAGACTTTTTATAGTGTTTATGTTACTTTAGATGTTTTGTGGCATGCCACACAGAGCCAAGTAAGCAAAAGATGAAATGTTTTAGAAAGGAATACTGAAACATCCCCCATTCGAGCTGGACCTTATGAACAGAAGGAAACTAAGGACAGTAATGTTAGAGGTGGTGGGAAACTTGAGTCTTGTACAAATTTTAAATTTCCCAATATGGTAATTGTACTCTTTGTTCATCCACATACCTCCACTACATCCTTCTCTCTAGTTATAACTAACCCTCTCCGTTTTCTATTTTGTGAAATTAAAAATGCTTACCAACAGTTTTCAGTTTTTTCTGAAGAGAGATGTCAGACAGAGAGATAGTCATATAGACCCCAGTGTAGACAGAGTGAGGATGGAAAATAGGGAAACCCAAGGAGACTTAGAGGGCGAATCTTGCCTCATGACCTCATTTTTTTTCTCCACAATAAAAGCAGTGGACTTATTTTCTGAGAGATATTTTGATGGTATTAAGAAAAAGTTGATATTAAAGTTTTAGCCATGAGAGTCAGTGATGAAGGACCACAGGGTCGAGGGTGTGTTGGTGGCCAGGCTGACCAGACAGTACAGTGTTAGTGGACTAGGTTTCTGTATGTTTCCATAGGTAATGGTCAAGAACTCCAGTGTATTATTATACTGAGTACATACGATTATTACTACAAGAATCCACCATCTTTGCAAGAAAAAACAAAGGGACATTTCAGTTCATTTAAATCTGACTGATGTACATGGTTCATCATAGAATATATATATAAATTGTAATCAAATACGTGGGTTTTTTTGTTTTGCATCTTTGTTGATATCTTTAACCATTGGCTTCTAAGGAAAAAGCATTATTTTTGTATAACTTAGGCTTCTGAGTAAATGGTATTTGAGTTACCATTTTTATAACTTGAACTCACCCACAAAAATTGGCATTTTCATTTCTAAATACGTATATGGATGCTTATTTCACTAACAGAGAAACATAGATAAACACTTTTGTCTTT
Source organism: Tragulus kanchil (assembly GCA_022376925.1). NCBI lineage: Eukaryota > Metazoa > Chordata > Mammalia > Artiodactyla > Tragulidae > Tragulus > Tragulus kanchil. The sequence continues at coordinate 34,126,574 of JAIOJX010000028.1, read as the reverse complement.
TTATAAATCCAGTGACTCTTTAGCAGTCATAGAGAGCAGGAGGCACTCCAAATTCTTCCCTCACTAGTTCATTATTTTCTTTAATGAGATAATTAAAAATTACATCCTGCTATAGTGAAAAGCATGTATTTTCCAAAACTTTGGAATTTTTTTCTCCTGTTTCATGTTTGCCATGGACAGTCAAAATAGAATATGACTGAAAAAGCAATTCCAAGGCAGCAGGGGCATGATAAATAAATTTCCTATGACCTTTTCTGTCTTTCCTTCTTTTCCCTTCAGATGAACTCTTCTCAATATTTCTGTAACCTACCTACCCTGACACCATTTCCCCTTTTCCAGTCTTTGCTTTTTCATTTCCCAAACAGTCCCAGTCTAAGGGTAGATCTTTCTAAAGCCTCTGCCTTGATTACATGATTAAAATCTAGTGAGTTTTTCTCCTTCTCAGTAGGTATAGTTATGATCATTGACTGAGAAAACTGTGCACATTCAATGTTTAGAGTGGTTTCTTTGCTAAAGGTGGGTAGAGAAACAGTGTCTATATGATGAATAGTTTTCATTGTTGTTGTTGTTGTTTTTTTAAATTTATGTTCCCTAAAGCAACATTCTCCAAGCAGAATATTTGATTGCAAAAGTAGGAGACTTGCATTCTTCTCCTCATGTTATCATTGATTTTTCTGTCCTGCTTGAGGCCTTTGTATTTATTTATGAAGGTAAAAAATGTTTTAAGAATATCTGCCTTTATAGTATATAGGTTGGTTTCTTGATTGGGGTGACTTTTGCCTTTTTACAGGAAAATGTATGAATGTAGGCTTCACACATAACTGTAAGCAGTGAGCTTTCCAAGAAGATTCATTAGTCTGTGGGTTAAATGACTTGTGATTGTGGCTATTACTGGATTTTTTTTTCTCCATGGAATTGTAGCTTTAGGGTCTTGGTGAGCATTTGAATCAAGTGTGGTCACCTCTCATATGGGTGACATCCAGTGACATCTGGTGGGATGTCCAGTATTTTTTGCCTCATCTTCCAGCCATTGGGAAACACCATTTCCTCACAAGGCACTGTTGTTACCTGAATCAGGCATGACTCAAACTGCTTAAGCTGCACGTTGTTTTTTGGGTTTTGATCCCTCTGTCAAGATATTAGTCAATTTCTGCACCATATAGTTAGAATATTTTTTTAATGGCACTAAATAAGCAATCCATATGGAGACTTTAGTATTATTCACTCAGCCCGACTCTTTGTGACCCCATGGACTATAGCCTACCAGGCTCCTCTGTCCGTGGGATTTCTCAGGCAAGAATACTGGAGTGGGATGTCATTTCCTTCTCCAGGGGACTGTCCCAGCCCAGGGATCAAACTCGGGTCTGCATTATAGGCAGATTCTTCTCCATCTGAGCCACCAGAGGAGACCCTTTACGAGCATGCAAATGTCCTACTTCTCATGACAATATTGCCCTGAACACATCATTACTGGGACAGTTGACAAGTGAATTTCCAGTTCCTTCACTCCTTCCACTTTTTTCATGATTAAAATCTAGTGAGTTTTTCTCCTTCTCAGTAGGTATAGTTATGATCATTGACTGAGAAAACTGTGCACATTCAATGTTTAGAGTGGTTTCTTTGCTAAAGGTGGGTAGAGAAACAGTGTCTATATGATGAATAGTTTTCATTGTTGTTGTTGTTGTTTTTTTAAATTTATGTTCCCTAAAGCAACATTCTCCAAGCAGAATATTTGATTGCAAAAGTAGGAGACTTGCATTCTTCTCCTCATGTTATCATTGATTTTTCTGTCCTGCTTGAGGCCTTTGTATTTATTTATGAAGGTAAAAAATGTTTTAAGAATATCTGCCTTTATAGTATATAGGTTGGTTTCTTGATTGGGGTGACTTTTGCCTTTTTACAGGAAAATGTATGAATGTAGGCTTCACACATAACTGTAAGCAGTGAGCTTTCCAAGAAGATTCATTAGTCTGTGGGTTAAATGACTTGTGATTGTGGCTATTACTGGATTTTTTTTTCTCCATGGAATTGTAGCTTTAGGGTCTTGGTGAGCATTTGAATCAAGTGTGGTCACCTCTCATATGGGTGACATCCAGTGACATCTGGTGGGATGTCCAGTATTTTTTGCCTCATCTTCCAGCCATTGGGAAACACCATTTCCTCACAAGGCACTGTTGTTACCTGAATCAGGCATGACTCAAACTGCTTAAGCTGCACGTTGTTTTTTGGGTTTTGATCCCTCTGTCAAGATATTAGTCAATTTCTGCACCATATAGTTAGAATATTTTTTAATGGCACTAAATAAGCAATCCATATGGAGACTTTAGTATTATTCACTCAGCCCGACTCTTTGTGACCCCATGGACTATAGCCTACCAGGCTCCTCTGTCCGTGGGATTTCTCAGGCAAGAATACTGGAGTGGGATGTCATTTCCTTCTCCAGGGGACTGTCCCAGCCCAGGATCAAACTCGGGTCTGCATTATAGGCAGATTCTTCTCCATCTGAGCCACCAGAGGAGACCCTTTACGAGCATGCAAATGTCCTACTTCTCATGACAATATTGCCCTGAACACATCATTACTGGGACAGTTGACAAGTGAATTTCCAGTTCCTTCACTCCTTCCACACTAGTTGACATTTTAACATTCTACTCTAAATGACATTTCAACATTCTACAGTAAAGTAAGTGCTGGGTCTTAAGTCAATTTGTATTATTAGACCTGAATTTGTGTATATACACACAGAATTATATAATGCAAGTCTATATTAGATGCATACATAATTATATGACCTTTGGTTTTATACTATTTGTAAGACCTTTTTGTTCTAATATTACTGGATTGAAAATCTTAGAATGTTCTTCCCATCTGCTTGATCCTAATCTCATCAAAGATTCAATATTGAAATCTCTAGTAAAGTTGCTATTCTTAAATTTTAACTCACTAAAAAACTTATTTTAAAACATTTAGTCGTGGCTATGAAATGTGAGTACAAAAATTAGTACTGAAACTTATTTGCCACCAAAATTAAAGAAAAAAGGCGAAACAGATTTTTAACTTAGCTCTGTGTTTATAAAAGAAGCATGATGAATATTTAGATAATTTACATAAGTACAGAGCTCTTGAATTTGTGGGAAAAGAAACTGATACTCCTTTTTCATGAGGTATCATCTAATTTACATTGGGTCTAGTGAACGAATGGGTTTCCAGGGCACGCTAATGGTAATGAACCTGCCTGCCAATGCTGGAGACCTAAGAGATGATGGCAACCCACTCCAGTATTCTTGCCTGAAGAATCTTATGGACAGATGAGCCTGGCAGGCTACAGTCTGTAGGGTCACAAGAGCTGGACACAACTGAAGCAACTTAGCACCCTAGTGAACGATTAACTTAAATACTGATTTTAGCATTAGATATGAACCAGGAGAGGGAAAAATAAAGGCGTTAAGTGAAAAGAAGCATTTGGAAAATATACGAACCCCTCTGCTTTTGACTGATAACATGTAGATTTTCTCTTCTGTTCTTTTTGTTCCTTCAATCATTAAAGAAAAATAAAGGAGACGGCACTTTGTTCTACTTAATCCTGTTGAATGCTCTTGTCGTCTGACAGCTAAATGTCTCACAGGCTATGAGACATTAGTTTCTCAGCTGCTCCTCCCTTAACTTTAAAAGGCCTTCCAGTCTCCTGTCTATGCATCTGAACAGCATGAGAAGGACTGCCAAGGAGAAGCTAAAAGAAAGGAATACCCTTTCTGTGAACAGAATAATTTAGCATATTAATTTCAAAGGGCTTGAAAGGACAACTAAATATTTTAAGGCCAAAGTACAGAGCAAAAAGTTACTGAAATTATTTCCGTGACTATTGAATCATTGAGAATCACCATACAGATGCACAGAAGTTCGGACTTCTCATAGACTTGTCTTTAAACAAAAGATAATTTTCCTTGGAGTGAGGACACAGAGTTGAGTTCCTTACCCAAATCAAGTATGGAGCTACAGGAATGGGAGAGCCAAAGAACTATGAGCAGTGCTGCCACCAAGAACCAACTGACGAGCTCATTTCCAGGCTCCGGAGAACAATAAGAAAGCATGAGAGCTATCAAGCTCTGGCCACAGCCAGTGAGAGGCTGGTAGAAGAAGTGAGTGCTGCCTCTGCCCTTCTCACTCACCACCAAATGGTGGTCAAGATTTGCCTGTTATAGTCGTTGGGAAGATTCAGAAGCACAGAGCGACTTCTCTTAACATAACAACATAACATAACAAATTGAACTGTCCACAGCAGAAACTAACACAACATTGTAAGCAATTATATTCCAATGAAAAAAGGGTAAGTGAAATATTCTTGCCTGAAGAATCTTATGGACAGATGAGCCTGGCAGGCTACAGTCTGTAGGGTCACAAGAGCTGGACACAACTGAAGCAACTTAGCACCCTAGTGAACGATTAACTTAAATACTGATTTTAGCATTAGATATGAACCAGGAGAGGGAAAAATAAAGGCGTTAAGTGAAAAGAAGCATTTGGAAAATATACGAACCCCTCTGCTTTTGACTGATAACATGTAGATTTTCTCTTCTGTTCTTTTTGTTCCTTCAATCATTAAAGAAAAATAAAGGAGACGGCACTTTGTTCTACTTAATCCTGTTGAATGCTCTTGTCGTCTGACAGCTAAATGTCTCACAGGCTATGAGACATTAGTTTCTCAGCTGCTCCTCCCTTAACTTTAAAAGGCCTTCCAGTCTCCTGTCTATGCATCTGAACAGCATGAGAAGGACTGCCAAGGAGAAGCTAAAAGAAAGGAATACCCTTTCTGTGAACAGAATAATTTAGCATATTAATTTCAAAGGGCTTGAAAGGACAACTAAATATTTTAAGGCCAAAGTACAGAGCAAAAAGTTACTGAAATTATTTCCGTGACTATTGAATCATTGAGAATCACCATACAGATGCACAGAAGTTCGGACTTCTCATAGACTTGTCTTTAAACAAAAGATAATTTTCCTTGGAGTGAGGACACAGAGTTGAGTTCCTTACCCAAATCAAGTATGGAGCTACAGGAATGGGAGAGCCAAAGAACTATGAGCAGTGCTGCCACCAAGAACCAACTGACGAGCTCATTTCCAGGCTCCGGAGAACAATAAGAAAGCATGAGAGCTATCAAGCTCTGGCCACAGCCAGTGAGAGGCTGGTAGAAGAAGTGAGTGCTGCCTCTGCCCTTCTCACTCACCACCAAATGGTGGTCAAGATTTGCCTGTTATAGTCGTTGGGAAGATTCAGAAGCACAGAGCGACTTCTCTTAACATAACAACATAACATAACAAATTGAACTGTCCACAGCAGAAACTAACACAACATTGTAAGCAATTATATTCCAATGAAAAAAAATACTCAATTATTTCTAAAGAACTTGTTTCCTCCTTGCCAACGTTGCCATAGGCCAAAGAAGCTCACTTCTGTACAAGTTCATTGAGCTTGAGTCTGGGCTGAAACCTGACTTTGTCAAACGATTAAACAAGGAGGCTATTACACTGGAGTATCTCTGACTTTGGGATCCCATGTAAGCGAACCCAAACCTAAGCCTACACATGCCTCAAGGTTATGAAATCAAACTATTAAGGAAAACAAATCACAACAGCCAACTAAGTTTTCATCCATAACCAGCAATTTCTTTTCACTTTGCTTCTGCCTTTTCTCGATCAGTCTCTCCCCCACATATGTGGGTGGAGGTCTCCTAACCATTTCTGCTTTAGCCCTGTCCAAATTCAGCTCTAAAAGAAACTCTTAAAATATTTAATCTGCCTTAGTTATGTTTTAACAGTTTGAGACTTTTGAAACCTCGATATGGAAGGTAAAGCAAATGCAGAGCCCTGTCTTACAGGAAGCAAAGGCTGGAACACAGCTTTGAAGACTCTCTTAGAGGCAGTGGAGGGAAGCGCCACCCTGACCCGGTCTCCAATTATGCAAATACACCTTAGAGATCACAAGAAGAAAGGAATCTCTGAAATGCTCTGTTCTGAGGAAGAAATTGCTTGGTATAATAATAGAAAATGGTATCTCTGTATCATGTCCAGCTAGTTTTATTTTGTTCCCCGAGGATGCTTTTATTTTCTCATAAGTAAAGATTGGAATTGTTCTGTGTCTGAAGAGTATTGCTTGTTTTTTTGAGATATCTTTTTTCTCTTTATTTCAAAATTGGTGATATGAGTCCTTAACGTATGGACTCATGGGAGAGCCAAAGAACTATGAGCAGTGCTGCCACCAAGAACCAACTGACGAGCTCATTTCCAGGCTCCGGAGAACAATAAGAAAGCATGAGAGCTATCAAGCTCTGGCCACAGCCAGTGAGAGGCTGGTAGAAGAAGTGAGTGCTGCCTCTGCCCTTCTCACTCACCACCAAATGGTGGTCAAGATTTGCCTGTTATAGTCGTTGGGAAGATTCAGAAGCACAGAGCGACTTCTCTTAACATAACAACATAACATAACAAATTGAACTGTCCACAGCAGAAACTAACACAACATTGTAAGCAATTATATTCCAATGAAAAAAAATACTCAATTATTTCTAAAGAACTTGTTTCCTCCTTGCCAACGTTGCCATAGGCCAAAGAAGCTCACTTCTGTACAAGTTCATTGAGCTTGAGTCTGGGCTGAAACCTGACTTTGTCAAACGATTAAACAAGGAGGCTATTACACTGGAGTATCTCTGACTTTGGGATCCCATGTAAGCGAACCCAAACCTAAGCCTACACATGCCTCAAGGTTATGAAATCAAACTATTAAGGAAAACAAATCACAACAGCCAACTAAGTTTTCATCCATAACCAGCAATTTCTTTTCACTTTGCTTCTGCCTTTTCTCGATCAGTCTCTCCCCCACATATGTGGGTGGAGGTCTCCTAACCATTTCTGCTTTAGCCCTGTCCAAATTCAGCTCTAAAAGAAACTCTTAAAATATTTAATCTGCCTTAGTTATGTTTTAACAGTTTGAGACTTTTGAAACCTCGATATGGAAGGTAAAGCAAATGCAGAGCCCTGTCTTACAGGAAGCAAAGGCTGGAACACAGCTTTGAAGACTCTCTTAGAGGCAGTGGAGGGAAGCGCCACCCTGACCCGGTCTCCAATTATGCAAATACACCTTAGAGATCACAAGAAGAAAGGAATCTCTGAAATGCTCTGTTCTGAGGAAGAAATTGCTTGGTATAATAATAGAAAATGGTATCTCTGTATCATGTCCAGCTAGTTTTTATTTTGTTCCCCCGAGGATGCTTTTATTTTCTCATAAGTAAAGATTGGAATTGTTCTGTGTCTGAAGAGTATTGCTTGTTTTTTTGAGATATCTTTTTTCTCTTTTATTTCAGTTGTGTATTAGAGACTGGCAACTAAGGGCCTGAAAAGATGAAGGGTGGCTGAGAGTCTTTTCTGAGTGATGCTGAGCTGGGCCCTGGTGAGGAAAGAAGCTGAACCAGGTTTCTTTGCTGATGAAGACCATCTTCATGGGTACAAGACTGAGCCTCCTTGAACCCACAGGAGCATTCTCATGGGGACAGCAAACAGAAGGCCAGAGCACGGGAGGAACATGAGGGCACTTCTGCCTCAAACTCACAGCACACAGATCTGAGAACTTGCAGAAATCCCAGTGAGAGCAGCTGAGGGCTTGTGGGTAGGATCATAATATAGGCATTAATATGAATGTGAATTTTGTCTTTTTTTTTTTTTGTCACATGGAAGAAGGCAGAGTTCCCACTTCCCTGTTCATTTACATAAATAGTTGGACAGGTTCTTTAAATATGAGTGTCATGTCAGGGTTAAGCCCAATGTTAACAGAGTTTATTTTAAAACATGACGTCATGTCAACATTTGCCATGCATCTGTTTTAAAATAATTTGACAGTTTAGCTGAGCTATAACCCGTGAGAACTCCCAAGGAAGCTGACGAATCACAAATTACATTGGGAGTTAGGGAACCTGAGGGAAGAAGCAGGAAAATGTAAGAGAATGGAAATCAGAGGATTCCAGTGGGCATCGGTGTCACCACTGAAGTTAGGTGACCTGAAGACTCTCCCCACATATGTGGGTGGAGGTCTCCTAACCATTTCTGCTTTAGCCCTGTCCAAATTCAGCTCTAAAAGAAACTCTTAAAATATTTAATCTGCCTTAGTTATGTTTTAACAGTTTGAGACTTTTGAAACCTCGATATGGAAGGTAAAGCAAATGCAGAGCCCTGTCTTACAGGAAGCAAAGGCTGGAACACAGCTTTGAAGACTCTCTTAGAGGCAGTGGAGGGAAGCGCCACCCTGACCCGGTCTCCAATTATGCAAATACACCTTAGAGATCACAAGAAGAAAGGAATCTCTGAAATGCTCTGTTCTGAGGAAGAAATTGCTTGGTATAATAATAGAAAATGGTATCTCTGTATCATGTCCAGCTAGTTTTTATTTTGTTCCCCCGAGGATGCTTTTATTTTCTCATAAGTAAAGATTGGAATTGTTCTGTGTCTGAAGAGTATTGCTTGTTTTTTTGAGATATCTTTTTTCTCTTTTATTTCAGTTGTGTATTAGAGACTGGCAACTAAGGGCCTGAAAAGATGAAGGGTGGCTGAGAGTCTTTTCTGAGTGATGCTGAGCTGGGCCCTGGTGAGGAAAGAAGCTGAACCAGGTTTCTTTGCTGATGAAGACCATCTTCATGGGTACAAGACTGAGCCTCCTTGAACCCACAGGAGCATTCTCATGGGGACAGCAAACAGAAGGCCAGAGCACGGGAGGAACATGAGGGCACTTCTGCCTCAAACTCACAGCACACAGATCTGAGAACTTGCAGAAATCCCAGTGAGAGCAGCTGAGGGCTTGTGGGTAGGATCATAATATAGGCATTAATATGAATGTGAATTTTGTCTTTTTTTTTTTTTGTCACATGGAAGAAGGCAGAGTTCCCACTTCCCTGTTCATTTACATAAATAGTTGGACAGGTTCTTTAAATATGAGTGTCATGTCAGGGTTAAGCCCAATGTTAACAGAGTTTATTTTAAAACATGACGTCATGTCAACATTTGCCATGCATCTGTTTTAAAATAATTTGACAGTTTAGCTGAGCTATAACCCGTGAGAACTCCCAAGGAAGCTGACGAATCACAAATTACATTGGGAGTTAGGGAACCTGAGGGAAGAAGCAGGAAAATGTAAGAGAATGGAAATCAGAGGATTCCAGTGGGCATCGGTGTCACCACTGAAGGTCACTGTAGGAAATGACACACCTGGAAGGAAAGGCAGAACACCAGGACAGTGGCACTAAGAGAAAATTTCATTTATAACACTGGGTCTCTGGCCAGTCTTGAATTTACATTCAGCATTCCTTAAGGTTCATAAATGTTACCTAAAAACAAAATCCAATCCAAAGACAAGATGTCTCTAATCCACTGTAAACCTGGTAATATTTCAAAGTTAAAACTTAGCCCCAAGTCAAAGGTCTCCAGAGAGACAGTCCAGCGAAAGGGCAGGATACAAATGATGCTGATGCAAGTTGAGGTGATGCTGATGGGCTATGCGAAAGGGATCTGCGTGTTGTGTCAAACCGCTGCCAGCCATAACTTAAAAGGACAGAAGTCATTAGTGTGCAGTGATGTTCTCGTTGTACCAATAAAACTTGTATTTGCCTTCCTTTGTGAGCCTCATCGCCCTGTAACTCAGGATCAGCCAGTGAGCGAGACATGCTTTAGGAAGAGTGGCAGACACAAATCTCAGAGCATAAATGCTGTACACGTGCCTCTGGTCTTCAGAAGGTTAATCAACTTGAGTTGTTTTCTGAGCAGCACCTTTATTCTCAGTGCTGCCTAACTCAGAAGGGCAAAACACGATGGTCTTTTATGGTCCACAAAGCTTATAGCATTTGTTTTCTAATGAGAGCAATCATACATTTAACTCAAAAAGGAAATTGAAGTTCTAGCCTCTTGTTTAACTGAATCAATCGTTTGTAATTTGATCACAAAGAAATCAACCGAATCTCTCTCTGATTTGTTTGGATGTAATCTAGCAGTCAACTGCTAAATCCCTGCCCTTTGGAGAAGAGGGAAATTTAGCTTGAAACACCCAATTCCACAGCCCGTCATCCAGAGCCCTCCTCATGATTTATGTGAATTACAGAGTAAACTCACAAATTGACATTGGGTTTAGCTGAGCTATAACCCGTGAGAACTCCCAAGGAAGCTGACGAATCACAAATTACATTGGGAGTTAGGGAACCTGAGGGAAGAAGCAGGAAAATGTAAGAGAATGGAAATCAGAGGATTCCAGTGGGCATCGGTGTCACCACTGAAGGTCACTGTAGGAAATGACACACCTGGAAGGAAAGGCAGAACACCAGGACAGTGGCACTAAGAGAAAATTTCATTTATAACACTGGGTCTCTGGCCAGTCTTGAATTTACATTCAGCATTCCTTAAGGTTCATAAATGTTACCTAAAAACAAAAATCCAATCCAAAGACAAGATGTCTCTAATCCACTGTAAACCTGGTAATATTTCAAAGTTAAAACTTAGCCCCAAGTCAAAGGTCTCCAGAGAGACAGTCCAGCGAAAGGGCAGGATACAAATGATGCTGATGCAAGTTGAGGTGATGCTGATGGGCTATGCGAAAGGGATCTGCGTGTTGTGTCAAACCGCTGCCAGCCATAACTTAAAAGGACAGAAGTCATTAGTGTGCAGTGATGTTCTCGTTGTACCAATAAAACTTGTATTTGCCTTCCTTTGTGAGCCTCATCGCCCTGTAACTCAGGATCAGCCAGTGAGCGAGACATGCTTTAGGAAGAGTGGCAGACACAAATCTCAGAGCATAAATGCTGTACACGTGCCTCTGGTCTTCAGAAGGTTAATCAACTTGAGTTGTTTTCTGAGCAGCACCTTTATTCTCAGTGCTGCCTAACTCAGAAGGGCAAAACACGATGGTCTTTTATGGTCCACAAAGCTTATAGCATTTGTTTTCTAATGAGAGCAATCATACATTTAACTCAAAAAGGAAATTGAAGTTCTAGCCTCTTGTTTAACTGAATCAATCGTTTGTAATTTGATCACAAAGAAATCAACCGAATCTCTCTCTGATTTGTTTGGATGTAATCTAGCAGTCAACTGCTAAATCCCTGCCCTTTGGAGAAGAGGGAAATTTAGCTTGAAACACCCAATTCCACAGCCCGTCATCCAGAGCCCTCCTCATGATTTATGTGAATTACTGTGAGTTTATATTCTCAAAATGGTCCATTTCCCTGGACTCCCGTGTCTGTGCACGCTGCTTTTGTTATATCCTGTTCAGCTGTAATGAGAAGGTTTTTTGTTAACTAATAAAATAAGATCCACTTTCAACAAGCGTTCAGTGAAATTAGAGTACTTTACCAAATGTAGTATTTGGTGGTCATGGAAGGAATTGCTTTGTACATAATTCAGTCTCCCACCATCCTGACTTTTTTCCCCACTGCTGCCTCTCTTTGCATCTCTTACAACCTTATTTTTATAAACTCCTTGAAATCACCTTTATCAAAATTGAGGTATAATTGACTTATACAAGTTTAAGATGTCAAAGGGCTTCCCAGGTGGCAGAAAGGAAAGGAATCCACCTTCCAGTGCAGGAGATGGGGGCATTCAAACTCTGGTCAGGAAGATCTCCTGAAGAAGGAAATGGCAACCCACTCCAGCATTCTTGCTTGAAAAATTCCATAGACAGAGGAGCCTGGCTGGCTACAATCCAAAGGGTCACAAAGAGTCAGACACAACTGAGCACTCATGCATACATTGCAAGTACAGTGTAAAATGTATTGATTTAATACATTTATATACTACAGTATGATTACCACCTGTGGTTAACTAAAAAACTCTGTCCTGTCACATAATTATCATTTCTTTTTTGTGATGAGAACAATTAAAATCTAGTCTCTTAGCAGCACTGAAGTTTTGTGTAATGCAGTATTGTTGACTGTAATCGCTATGCTGTGCATTAGATCTCCAGGACTTATTTATCTACTGGTTGTAAGTTTGTACCCTTAAGCAGTATCTCCCCCACTTCCCTACCCCAGCCCCTGGTAACCACAACCACCATTCTGTTCTCTGCTTTTGCAAGGTTGCCTTTTATAGAGTCTACATTTCCTCCAATGCTATACAAGGTTTCTTCCTAATACTTGTTATTTCTCATCTTCTTGACAATAGCTTTTGTAACACATGTCAGATGATATCTCATTATGGTTTTGACTTGTATTTCCCTGTTGATCAGTGATGTGACCATTTTTTTATGTCATCTCTACGTCTTCTTGGAAAAAATGTCTATTCAGGACTTCTGTCCATTTTTAAATTGCATTGTCTTTGTCACTGAGTGCATGTGTTCTTTATGTATTTTGGACACTCTATCAGATTCATGACTTACAAATACTTTTTTTCCATTTCTGTAGACTGTCTTTTCATTTTGTTGACTATTTATTTTGCTGTGCAGAAAATTTTTAGTTGCTAGATCCCCACCTGTTAGATTTTGCTTCTGTTGCTTCTTCTTTTAGTGTCATACCCTAAAATCATTGCTCAGACTAACATCAGGGAGCATCTTGCCTATTTTTTCGTCAATGAGTTACCAGATCTTTTGTTTAAGTTTTAATCCATTTCAAGTTAATTTTTTGTGAGTGATATTAGATACAGGTCCAATTTCCTTTTTCTGCAAGTGGTTGCCCGGCTTTCTCCACACCATTTGTTGGAAAGGCTATCTTTTCCCCATTGAGTGTTTCTGGCTCCCTTGTTAAATATAGTTTATGTGGGGGGTAGCAGTCACCTTTCACAAGATGAGCCCTTGAGATCTCACTCTCCACTCCTATAGCTCACAAAAATATTTTACACAAATAATTGACAGTGCTCTTCCTAAGAGGACATCCAAGAAAAGGAAATGCTCCCATCTTGTTATTTATAGGGACATTTCATATTAATTTAGTATCTAATACTTTGTAAGAACCTTTTGTGTATATAAAACTCTTCAATACCCTGAAGTTTTGTGTAATGCAGTATTGTTGACTGTAATCGCTATGCTGTGCATTAGATCTCCAGGACTTATTTATCTACTGGTTGTAAGTTTGTACCCTTAAGCAGTATCTCCCCCACTTCCCTACCCCAGCCCCTGGTAACCACAACCACCATTCTGTTCTCTGCTTTTGCAAGGTTGCCTTTTATAGAGTCTACATTTCCTCCAATGCTATACAAGGTTTCTTCCTAATACTTGTTATTTCTCATCTTCTTGACAATAGCTTTTGTAACACATGTCAGATGATATCTCATTATGGTTTTGACTTGTATTTCCCTGTTGATCAGTGATGTGAACATTTTTTCATGTCATCTCTACGTCTTCTTGGAAAAAATGTCTATTCAGGACTTCTGTCCATTTTTAAATTGCATTGTCTTTGTCACTGAGTGCATGTGTTCTTTATGTATTTTGGACACTCTATCAGATTCATGACTTACAAATACTTTTTTTCCATTTCTGTAGACTGTCTTTTCATTTTGTTGACTATTTATTTTGCTGTGCAGAAAATTTTTAGTTGCTAGATCCCCACCTGTTAGATTTTGCTTCTGTTGCTTCTTCTTTTAGTGTCATACCCTAAAATCATTGCTCAGACTAACATCAGGGAGCATCTTGCCTATTTTTTCGTCAATGAGTTACCAGATCTTTTGTTTAAGTTTTAATCCATTTCAAGTTAATTTTTTGTGAGTGATATTAGATACAGGTCCAAATTTTCCCTTTTTTCTGCAAGTGGTTGCCCGGCTTTCTCCACACCATTTGTTGGAAAGGCTATCTTTTCCCCATTGAGTGTTTCTGGCTCCCTTGTTAAATATAGTTTATGTGGGGGGTAGCAGTCACCTTTCACAAGATGAGCCCTTGAGATCTCACTCTCCACTCCTATAGCTCACAAAAATATTTTACACAAATAATTGACAGTGCTCTTCCTAAGAGGACATCCAAGAAAAGGAAATGCTCCCATCTTGTTATTTATAGGGACATTTCATATTAATTTAGTATCTAATACTTTGTAAGAACCTTTTGTGTATATAAAATCTCATTAAATCATCACAACTACCCTGTGAGGTAGGAATTGTTACCCTGAGTTTACAGTTGAGGAGAATAGGGGTAAAGAGTTGAAAGTCATGCCTTGCACATATCCATTCAGTGAGAACACAGACACGTGAGAACACTGGCTGTGGCAAACACTGTGTGTGCCCCCCAAGGTCCATGCTTGTTTCTTGACAGCACCCTGCCTCTCAAGGGATCCTGGACATTACTACAGTTCCTGATATTTGTGGGTAATCTGACTTTCAACAGTGTTTTATTAAATGCAGCCACAGTTACTCTTCAGTTTCTCCCATCAGGAGGTGGAAACATTTCTCCATTCCCTGAATTCGGACTGACCTTGTAACTTGCTTTGATCAAGTAATCAGAAATGTTTCATGCCTTCCAGGTGTGAGCCTCAAGATGCCTTGCAGCCTCCAAGCTCACTTTCTTTGGACATTTCTGAGAATTTGTGAGGAAGCTTGGTATGAAAGACCACGTGGAAAGAGAGGCCCACTGTATTAAGCATTCCAGCCTTCTCAGAAGTCTGGCAGTGGCCTGTTAGCCCCATTCACTTGCAGCCATGTGACCTGCTGACTGCAGTTGCAGAAGAGTACCCAGGCAAGACCAGCAGAAGAAACACAACTGACCCACAGACTCGGTGGAAACAAGAAATGGTAGAGAATGCACCTATCTGCAGGGTGGGAATGGAGACAAAGACGTAGAGAACAGACGGATGGATGTGGGGGTGACAGTGGAGGGGATGGACTGGGAGGTTGAGAATGACATGTGTGCACTGCCATGTGTAACAGACAGCCAGTGGGAAACGGCCGTATTGTTCAGAGAGCTCAGCTCGGTGCTCTGTGGTGTTGGTATTAAGCCCTCTTGGAGGGTTGGGGAGAGGTAAGTCCTAACACAACATTGTAAAGCAACTGTACACCACTTTAAAAAATTATTTGGGTATAATTTTTTCATCAGTAGATAACTGATACAGCAAGCATTATTAAAAAAATAACTGCAAGAATTCACTATGTTAAAAGAATAAGAAATATTTAATATCAATGCAAAGGCAGGTCAGGTTAAGAAAGGTTATTTCATATGTTCAAATATTATTATTTTTGTTTCCTGAATGCAATTTAAATCATATTATGGGCCAGTGTTGTAATAAGGTCAAGAAAGAACATATGAGTCCACTATTAAAACCACAAATTATTTTAGGCAGATAGGATTTCAGTTGCATTGTAAGAATTTACCAGTTTTATGGAATTTTTTAATGTTATTAATTTTCACTATATTTACAGGAGCCATTATATTGGTTTGAACAGCACATTTTATAAAAATAGAAACTAATAAGGAAAACAGTTTATAAAAGGAAATTTACTTTCTAAAAAGCCCAAGTTTTTTATAATTAATTGCTTCCGTGTGACCTGGTCTTCAGTTTCTCCCATCAGGAGGTGGAAACATTTCTCCATTCCCTGAATTCGGACTGACCTTGTAACTTGCTTTGATCAAGTAATCAGAAATGTTTCATGCCTTCCAGGTGTGAGCCTCAAGATGCCTTGCAGCCTCCAAGCTCACTTTCTTTGGACATTTCTGAGAATTTGTGAGGAAGCTTGGTATGAAAGACCACGTGGAAAGAGAGGCCCACTGTATTAAGCATTCCAGCCTTCTCAGAAGTCTGGCAGTGGCCTGTTAGCCCCATTCACTTGCAGCCATGTGACCTGCTGACTGCAGTTGCAGAAGAGTACCCAGGCAAGACCAGCAGAAGAAACACAACTGACCCACAGACTCGGTGGAAACAAGAAATGGTAGAGAATGCACCTATCTGCAGGGTGGGAATGGAGACAAAGACGTAGAGAACAGGCGGATGGATGTGGGGGTGACAGTGGAGGGGATGGACTGGGAGGTTGAGAATGACATGTGTGCACTGCCATGTGTAACAGACAGCCAGTGGGAAACGGCCGTATTGTTCAGAGAGCTCAGCTCGGTGCTCTGTGGTGTTGGTATTAAGCCCTCTTGGAGGGTTGGGGAGAGGTAAGTCCTAACACAACATTGTAAAGCAACTGTACACCACTTTAAAAAATTATTTGGGTATAATTTTTTCATCAGTAGATAACTGATACAGCAAGCATTATTAAAAAAATAACTGCAAGAATTCACTATGTTAAAAGAATAAGAAATATTTAATATCAATGCAAAGGCAGGTCAGGTTAAGAAAGGTTATTTCATATGTTCAAATATTATTATTTTTGTTTCCTGAATGCAATTTAAATCATATTATGGGCCAGTGTTGTAATAAGGTCAAGAAAGAACATATGAGTCCACTATTAAAAACCACAAATTATTTTAGGCAGATAGGATTTCAGTTGCATTGTAAGAATTTACCAGTTTTATGGAATTTTTTAATGTTATTAATTTTCACTATATTTACAGGAGCCATTATATTGGTTTGAACAGCACATTTTATAAAAATAGAAACTAATAAGGAAAACAGTTTATAAAAGGAAATTTACTTTCTAAAAAGCCCAAGTTTTTTATAATTAATTGCTTCCCGTGTGACCTGGGTTCAGATATGGCTGTGACACTCACTAGCTTTGTGACCTTTCATAAATTGCTTAACCTCTCTGAGGGTCAATTTCCTCAAGTCTCAAGCAGATGGCATAGTGCCTGGCAGCTAATAAGATTTATTTTCAATCACTTTCTTCCCTATCTTAGAATATCCCATACCAATGTTTTAAAAATAAAATAGTGCTAAAATTCAGTTTGGGGGCCAGGATCATATTAGAAAGAATATATTCCCCCTGGTTATAGACAGCATGACCATTAATTATTTTGGTTTTCCAAAGTAAACAATAATATTAACTTCAAATCATATTGAATTTGAAGGTCATGCTTCATTTATTTTAATTATTTTATTTGTTATTTCCTACTTTGTTACTATTTATGAGCTTGTTTATAATGAAAGTCCTTTTTGTCTTTCTTCCTAATTAAACTTTTTATTTTATATTGAGGTATAGCTTATTAACAGTGTTGTAGTAGTTTCATGTGAACAGCAAAGGGACTCAACCATACCTATACATGTATCCATTCTCCCCGTCAACTCCCCTCCCATTCGGCTGCGACATAACACTTAGCAGAGTTTCCTGTTATAACGCAAGTCTTTTCAAGGGAATTAGTTAAAACAATGAAAAGAACTTTCCTAGATTTAAACAGCTAGGAAAAGGATGATTTGCATTTAATATCAATGCAAAGGCAGGTCAGGTTAAGAAAGGTTATTTCATATGTTCAAATATTATTATTTTTGTTTCCTGAATGCAATTTAAATCATATTATGGGCCAGTGTTGTAATAAGGTCAAGAAAGAACATATGAGTCCACTATTAAAACCACAAATTATTTTAGGCAGATAGGATTTCAGTTGCATTGTAAGAATTTACCAGTTTTATGGAATTTTTTAATGTTATTAATTTTCACTATATTTACAGGAGCCATTATATTGGTTTGAACAGCACATTTTATAAAAATAGAAACTAATAAGGAAAACAGTTTATAAAAGGAAATTTACTTTCTAAAAAGCCCAAGTTTTTTATAATTAATTGCTTCCCGTGTGACCTGGGTTCAGATATGGCTGTGACACTCACTAGCTTTGTGACCTTTCATAAATTGCTTAACCTCTCTGAGGGTCAATTTCCTCAAGTCTCAAGCAGATGGCATAGTGCCTGGCAGCTAATAAGATTTATTTTCAATCACTTTCTTCCCTATCTTAGAATATCCCATACCAATGTTTTAAAAATAAAATAGTGCTAAAATTCAGTTTGGGGGCCAGGATCATATTAGAAAGAATATATTCCCCCTGGTTATAGACAGCATGACCATTAATTATTTTGGTTTTCCAAAGTAAACAATAATATTAACTTCAAATCATATTGAATTTGAAGGTCATGCTTCATTTATTTTAATTATTTTATTTGTTATTTCCTACTTTGTTACTATTTATGAGCTTGTTTATAATGAAAGTCCTTTTTGTCTTTCTTCCTAATTAAACTTTTTATTTTATATTGAGGTATAGCTTATTAACAGTGTTGTAGTAGTTTCATGTGAACAGCAAAGGGACTCAACCATACCTATACATGTATCCATTCTCCCCGTCAACTCCCCTCCCATTCGGCTGCGACATAACACTTAGCAGAGTTTCCTGTTATAACGCAAGTCTTTTCAAGGGAATTAGTTAAAACAATGAAAAGAACTTTCCTAGATTTAAACAGCTAGGAAAAGGATGATTTGCATTTTTAAAAAAAAAAAGTAGAATCAGAGATAGTGGCCATGTCAGGAGTGAGGAGATGTGACACAAGCTAGGCAGGTAACTAGGGGTATCATGAGACCTATCTTCAAAAAATATAAGCAAAGGGCTTCCTGGTGGTCCAGTGGGTAGAGAGTCCACCTTGCCATGCAAGGGGCTCTGGTTCGATCTCTGGTCTGGGAGGATCCCATGTGCCACAGAGCAGCTGGACCTATGTGTCCACTTAGGAGCCAGTACCCTGGAGCGCATGCGCCCAGAGCAGGTGCTCTGCAACCAGAGAGGCCACTGCAATGAGAGGTTCACACAGTCTGAAGAATAACGATGGATGAAAATAAATAAATATAAAAAAATTTTTTTTTAAATGAGAGAGGCCAAAATTTAAAAACAAGAAAGAAAGAAAAAAAAGTACAAGCAAGACATACCCTCTAAAATGGTGCCCTAATGCATTCAGAGCTATGGTATTGTCATTCCAAGTTTCCCAAACACAGCTCCTGCCCTCTTTTTTTTTTGTAATTTGGCCTCTTTTTATTGTTTTATGTTTTTTTATTTATTTTCATCCATCTCTACCCAATGAACCACCAGGGAAACCCCCTGTCCTTCCCTCTTAAATGAGCTATTTGTATTATCCACAAGAACAGACAAAGAACCCAACTTAAACTTGGCACAGAAGACAGTTTAAAAGTTATGAAATCTTATTTACCTCTGGATCAGCAATTTTGAATGTTTCATTTTAACCTCATCAGACATAAAAGATGGCATTAACATGCAAAGATAGCAAACTTTTCATTCTTTTTAAACCTACTTTGTTACTATTTATGAGCTTGTTTATAATGAAAGTCCTTTTTGTCTTTCTTCCTAATTAAACTTTTTATTTTATATTGAGGTATAGCTTATTAACAGTGTTGTAGTAGTTTCATGTGAACAGCAAAGGGACTCAACCATACCTATACATGTATCCATTCTCCCCGTCAACTCCCCTCCCATTCGGCTGCGACATAACACTTAGCAGAGTTTCCTGTTATAACGCAAGTCTTTTCAAGGGAATTAGTTAAAACAATGAAAAGAACTTTCCTAGATTTAAACAGCTAGGAAAAGGATGATTTGCATTTTTAAAAAAAAAAAGTAGAATCAGAGATAGTGGCCATGTCAGGAGTGAGGAGATGTGACACAAGCTAGGCAGGTAACTAGGGGTATCATGAGACCTATCTTCAAAAAATATAAGCAAAGGGCTTCCCTGGTGGTCCAGTGGGTAGAGAGTCCACCTTGCCATGCAAGGGGCTCTGGTTCGATCTCTGGTCTGGGAGGATCCCATGTGCCACAGAGCAGCTGGACCTATGTGTCCACTTAGGAGCCAGTACCCTGGAGCGCATGCGCCCAGAGCAGGTGCTCTGCAACCAGAGAGGCCACTGCAATGAGAGGTTCACACAGTCTGAAGAATAACGATGGATGAAAATAAATAAATATAAAAAAATTTTTTTTTAAATGAGAGAGGCCAAAATTTAAAAACAAGAAAGAAAGAAAAAAAAGTACAAGCAAGACATACCCTCTAAAATGGTGCCCTAATGCATTCAGAGCTATGGTATTGTCATTCCAAGTTTCCCAAACACAGCTCCTGCCCTCTTTTTTTTTTGTAATTTGGCCTCTTTTTATTGTTTTATGTTTTTTTATTTATTTTCATCCATCTCTACCCAATGAACCACCAGGGAAACCCCCTGTCCTTCCCTCTTAAATGAGCTATTTGTATTATCCACAAGAACAGACAAAGAACCCAACTTAAACTTGGCACAGAAGACAGTTTAAAAGTTATGAAATCTTATTTACCTCTGGATCAGCAATTTTTGAATGTTTCATTTTAACCTCATCAGACATAAAAGATGGCATTAACATGCAGAAGACACATTATTAATTACTTAATGATTTTAAAAAGCATTTGCAAATTTTGGCACTTTAAATATTATAAGGACCAAATTATTTGTCACCTCCTTTTGTATCCCACAGCTAGTAAGGACTCTCCAGAGTGCTGTGCCCTTTTAATTCCTAAATTCTTTGTTCCAAAAAGAGCACAGACACAGCAACCTGGACATGCCACAGACTTCAGCTTGGCATGTTCATTCTGTGACTTAAGAACAACCTATATGTCCATCAACAGATGAATGGATAAAGAAGATGTGGTACACATATACAATGGAATATTACCCAGCCATGAAAAGGATCGGAACTGGGTCATTTGTAGAGACATGGATGGACCAAAAGTTTGTCACACAGAGGTAAGTAAGTCAGAAAGAAAATGATTATCATATATTAATGCATGTATGTGGACTCTACAAAAATGGTGTAGATGAACCTATTTACAGGAATAGAGATGCAGATATAGAGAACAAACCTGTGGAAATAGCTGGGAGTGGGGAGGGTGGGATGAATGGGGAGACAGGATCTGACCTAAATACATTACCATGTATAAAATGGACAGCTAGTAGGAACCTGTGGTAGGGCCCAGGGAACTCAGCTTGGTGCTCTGTGATGACCTGCAGGGGTGGCGTGAGGGGCTAGATGGGAGGGAAGTTCCAGAGGGAGGGACACACAATTGCTGATTCATTTACACAAAATACACAATGTGAAGTTTACACGAAAAACAAGCAAGACATACCCTCTAAAATGGTGCCCTAATGCATTCAGAGCTATGGTATTGTCATTCCAAGTTTCCCAAACACAGCTCCTGCCCTCTTTTTTTTTTGTAATTTGGCCTCGTTTATTGATTTTTTTTTTATTTATTTTCATCCATCTCTACCCAATGAACCACCAGGGAAACCCCCTGTCCTTCCCTCTTAAATGAGCTATTTGTATTATCCACAAGAACAGACAAAGAACCCAACTTAAACTTGGCACAGAAGACAGTTTAAAAGTTATGAAATCTTATTTACCTCTGGATCAGCAATTTTTGAATGTTTCATTTTAACCTCATCAGACATAAAAGATGGCATTAACATGCAGAAGACACATTATTAATTACTTAATGATTTTAAAAAGCATTTGCAAATTTTGGCACTTTAAATATTATAAGGACCAAATTATTTGTCACCTCCTTTTGTATCCCACAGCTAGTAAGGACTCTCCAGAGTGCTGTGCCCTTTTAATTCCTAAATTCTTTGTTCCAAAAAGAGCACAGACACAGCAACCTGGACATGCCACAGACTTCAGCTTGGCATGTTCATTCTGTGACTTAAGAACAACCTATATGTCCATCAACAGATGAATGGATAAAGAAGATGTGGTACACATATACAATGGAATATTACCCAGCCATGAAAAGGATCGGAACTGGGTCATTTGTAGAGACATGGATGGACCAAAAGTTTGTCACACAGAGGTAAGTAAGTCAGAAAGAAAAAGAATATCATATATTAATGCATGTATGTGGACTCTACAAAAATGGTGTAGATGAACCTATTTACAGGAATAGAGATGCAGATATAGAGAACAAACCTGTGGAAATAGCTGGGAGTGGGGAGGGTGGGATGAATGGGGAGACAGGATCTGACCTAAATACATTACCATGTATAAAATGGACAGCTAGTAGGAACCTGTGGTAGGGCCCAGGGAACTCAGCTTGGTGCTCTGTGATGACCTGCAGGGGTGGCGTGAGGGGCTAGATGGGAGGGAAGTTCCAGAGGGAGGGGATATACACACACACACATATAGCTGATTCATTTTGTTGTACAGCAGAAATTAACACAACATTGTGAAGGAAATTACACGTAAAAAAGAACAAATGCTAGATGATGTCAGTTATATGTAGGATCTAAAAAATAATACAAATGAATGTACATTAAAAAAAAAAAAACCCAAAACATAGACAGACAAAGGTATAGAAAACAGACTAGTGGTTACCAATGGGGAGTGGGAGGGAAGAAAGGCAAATTAGGGGCTTGGGATTAAGAGATACAAACACTATGTATAAAATAGATAAGCAACAAGAGCGTATTGCATGGCACAGGAAATTAAAGCCATTATCTTGTAATAACATTTATGGTGTATCATCTGGAAAATTAGTCCTTCACTGAAATGGATGATCCTATATGTTTTTCAGTTTTTTCCTTAACTCTTCAATTTTAACTATTTCATCAGCTCTTTTTAGAGGATCCCTTTCATGTATTCATCTTTCCCTTATAAAGTGTGCTAGTATTCACAGTTAGATAACCCAGATGCTACATTCTTACAAAATAGAAGAATTTTCTTTATTTTTAAAATATTTCTTCAACTAATATTCTTTATTGTATACAATGAATCAGGTGAGGACATAAAAATATTTAGTAACATAAAACAAGTTTTATTTATAGTATTAGTCTAACCCTAAATTCTTGCTTTGTATATCGTGCATTAAATTTTTTCATATTAAATACCTTGCATGCATCTAAGGTGCTTCAGTCGTGTCTGACTCTCTGCAACCCTACAGCCCTGTAGCCTGCCAGACTCCTGTGTCCATAGGATTCTCCAGGCAAAAATAACGGGAGTGAGTGGCCATGTCCTCCTCCAGGGGATTTGCCTGACCCAAAGGATCGAACTTGTGTCTCTTGCATCTCATGCATTGGCAGGTGCATTCTTTACTACTAGTTCTCCCTGGGAAGCCCGTTAAATACTTCACAAAGTTTTAAATAAAATTTATTAAAAAACACCATAGGTCACAGCAGAGCTGACTAAACTCTGTGTAAAAGCAGTCACACAGTTTCCTTAAAAGAAAAGTTATTCAAAAATGGGCTAATACCAAGTAAATAAGGTAAAATAAATGCTATTTTTTGTGATGCTAGTATTTTCCAAATTAATTATATTTAATAATGTAGTATTTGAACTATGCCATAAAATATGTTTTTAGGGGATGGTTAGGCTTAGTTTTTCCTAAGTTATCTTAGTCTTTTAGGGACAGCTAAAAAGTACCTGTAATTTATTGAATATAATTCCTACATCTTTTTTAAAATTTGTCCTACATCTTAATACTCTTATCCACCTGGTCCTTGAGGACTCAAAAGTAGTCAGGTTTAAACAATTTACAGCTAGATCCTGTTGCACTGGGCTTGACAACTTTGAGCTTAGTGTGTTTCCCAGAGGCATTGAACAAGTAAGGTAAGTCCCAAGGAGCCCAGGCAGCAGGCTATTTGATCTCCATTTAACTTTCCATCCCTTAAGGAAGATCTTTTTTGAGCCCAGTTCATAAAATTAACTTTGTGATCGAGACAACCAAAATTGAATCAGGTGGGTTATACGGAGAACTATGCTCACGTTTAGAAAGGCAAGACAGGCATTTTGTGTAGTAGTTGTCATGCTGCATGATGTATTTCTTTGTTCATTTTTCTTAATCTACATTTTTACATGGATTTAAAATTTGAAGATTTAAAGTAATTTTAAGACAATATAAAACTTATGTTTTAAAACTTTCCTTAGAGGACTTTTGAAGTGTATATAACATAAACCTCAGACCAAAGACTTTATAATAAAGAAAAAGAAATGACCTTGCATGCATCTAAGGTGCTTCAGTCGTGTCTGACTCTCTGCAACCCTACAGCCCTGTAGCCTGCCAGACTCCTGTGTCCATAGGATTCTCCAGGCAAAAATAACGGGAGTGAGTGGCCATGTCCTCCTCCAGGGGATTTGCCTGACCCAAAGGATCGAACTTGTGTCTCTTGCATCTCATGCATTGGCAGGTGCATTCTTTACTACTAGTTCTCCCTGGGAAGCCCGTTAAATACTTCACAAAGTTTTAAATAAAATTTATTAAAAAACACCATAGGTCACAGCAGAGCTGACTAAACTCTGTGTAAAAGCAGTCACACAGTTTCCTTAAAAGAAAAGTTATTCAAAAATGGGCTAATACCAAGTAAATAAGGTAAAATAAATGCTATTTTTTGTGATGCTAGTATTTTCCAAATTAATTATATTTAATAATGTAGTATTTGAACTATGCCATAAAATATGTTTTTAGGGGATGGTTAGGCTTAGTTTTTCCTAAGTTATCTTAGTCTTTTAGGGACAGCTAAAAAGTACCTGTAATTTATTGAATATAATTCCTACATCTTTTTTTTAAAATTTGTCCTACATCTTAATACTCTTATCCACCTGGTCCTTGAGGACTCAAAAGTAGTCAGGTTTAAACAATTTACAGCTAGATCCTGTTGCACTGGGCTTGACAACTTTGAGCTTAGTGTGTTTCCCAGAGGCATTGAACAAGTAAGGTAAGTCCCAAGGAGCCCAGGCAGCAGGCTATTTGATCTCCATTTAACTTTCCATCCCTTAAGGAAGATCTTTTTTGAGCCCAGTTCATAAAATTAACTTTGTGATCGAGACAACCAAAATTGAATCAGGTGGGTTATACGGAGAACTATGCTCACGTTTAGAAAGGCAAGACAGGCATTTTGTGTAGTAGTTGTCATGCTGCATGATGTATTTCTTTGTTCATTTTTCTTAATCTACATTTTTACATGGATTTAAAATTTGAAGATTTAAAGTAATTTTTAAGACAATATAAAAACTTATGTTTTAAAACTTTCCCTTAGAGGACTTTTGAAGTGTATATAACATAAACCTCAGACCAAAGACTTTATAATAAAGAAAAAGAAATGATCTTGGCAAAGAAGGATCATTTTCTTATAAAACAATATGGCTGCTTATACAGTATTTCAGTCAGAGGTAATTATTTTAATTTGAAAGATGTAGTTCTCTCTATGTATGCCTATCTACCTATCTTTTAAAAGTTTGTGTGTTTTAAAGTGGAGTTTATCAGCTCTCTTTAGCATTTCCATGAAATCTGTAAACACAATCAGGTGAATAGAAATTATATGCTCTCTTAAATGTTGAAGAGAGCTAACAAACTTCACCTTAAAACATACCTTGAGAAATTTATTAAAATATACTCAAAATGCATTATGTTAGAAAACGTTTCCACAGAGAGCTATCAATGAATGAACAAGTACAGGTAAATAATGTAAATAATATTTTGTCCTATTAATTAGCATGATAATGCTAAAGAAAACTCATCACTTCCAAAACATACTTTGTATAGTGTAGTCTATTATTTTAAAATCCATCTGTTTATTTGGAATCATAAAACATGCTATGGAACTTAAAGCGTATTTTAAATTTAATCTTGTTTTTTAAAAAATATGTAGAGTTAAATAATTTTGTTTTAAATACATTTGTAACATAAAGCCTGATTTCTAAGAATCAAAGAAGAGAATATTCCTAGGTGCTAAAAATAATATCTAAAAAAACAAAACTCAAATTATTAGCATGTCTGAGTTCAAATCCAAGAATGATATTAAAAAAAAAGAAACAAATAGAAAAAGATAGTGTTTCTTGCTATATGATAGACTGTAGTAATGGTTTCTAAGATAAAGATCATATAATATGAA
The DNA here is from genome assembly GCA_022376925.1 of Tragulus kanchil. Classification (NCBI taxonomy): domain Eukaryota; kingdom Metazoa; phylum Chordata; class Mammalia; order Artiodactyla; family Tragulidae; genus Tragulus; species Tragulus kanchil. The sequence goes on along the minus strand of JAIOJX010000028.1, from coordinate 34,100,823 downwards.
GAGATCTTAGGCTGATCCTTCAATCGCTCTTGACATTTTTAACAATGAAAATTAGTGCCAAAAATTCAGGTGGGTTATACGGAGAACTATGCTCACGTTTAGAAAGGCAAGACAGGCATTTTGTGTAGTAGTTGTCATGCTGCATGATGTATTTCTTTGTTCATTTTTCTTAATCTACATTTTTACATGGATTTAAAATTTGAAGATTTAAAGTAATTTTAAGACAATATAAAAACTTATGTTTTAAAACTTTCCCTTAGAGGACTTTTGAAGTGTATATAACATAAACCTCAGACCAAAGACTTTATAATAAAGAAAAAGAAATGATCTTGGCAAAGAAGGATCATTTTCTTATAAAACAATATGGCTGCTTATACAGTATTTCAGTCAGAGGTAATTATTTTAATTTGAAAGATGTAGTTCTCTCTATGTATGCCTATCTACCTATCTTTTAAAAGTTTGTGTGTTTTAAAGTGGAGTTTATCAGCTCTCTTTAGCATTTCCATGAAATCTGTAAACACAATCAGGTGAATAGAAATTATATGCTCTCTTAAATGTTGAAGAGAGCTAACAAACTTCACCTTAAAACATACCTTGAGAAATTTATTAAAATATACTCAAAATGCATTATGTTAGAAAACGTTTCCACAGAGAGCTATCAATGAATGAACAAGTACAGGTAAATAATGTAAATAATATTTTGTCCTATTAATTAGCATGATAATGCTAAAGAAAACTCATCACTTCCAAAACATACTTTGTATAGTGTAGTCTATTATTTTAAAATCCATCTGTTTATTTGGAATCATAAAACATGCTATGGAACTTAAAGCGTATTTTAAATTTAATCTTGTTTTTTAAAAAATATGTAGAGTTAAATAATTTTGTTTTAAATACATTTGTAACATAAAGCCTGATTTCTAAGAATCAAAGAAGAGAATATTCCTAGGTGCTAAAAATAATATCTAAAAAAACAAAACTCAAATTATTAGCATGTCTGAGTTCAAATCCAAGAATGATATTAAAAAAAAAGAAACAAATAGAAAAAGATAGTGTTTCTTGCTATATGATAGACTGTAGTAATGGTTTCTAAGATAAAGATCATATAATATGAAGAGATCTTAGGCTGATCCTTCAATCGCTCTTGACATTTTTAACAATGAAAATTAGTGCCAAAATACCGATCTCTGTTTAAGATAAGTTTGAGAGGATAAAAGGGAACTAACTGGTAAGAATTTTTGTCTCTGGGACAAGGGCGTGAGGGATGAGATCTTGTTTTCTCTTGTGAAATCTCTGAACTGTTCTTACCACAAGAATGTATAATCCATTTAAAGAAAATGAAAGGAGAAGGAAGAGGAAAAAGAAGAGGGAGAGGCAAAGCCTTGATAGATCATTAGCTAACAAAGGTATCTTTGCAGCCAAATAATTACTAGTGGTGATAATGGCCACTCACCATTCTCATCAGTCCTCACTAGGATGAGCAACCTGGCCTGACTGAAAATGCTGCATTATTCTGGCCTTGCAGATCTGGTCAAACTCATTTCCTAAAGTGTCTGAAATGTATTATGGAAAGAGTTCAAGACAAAGGCAGCGTTGCTTCTCTTAGACTTTGTTGTTCAGTCGCTAGGTCATGTCAGGAGGCCTAAGTATTGGAGCTTCAGCATCATTCCTTCCAATGAATATTCTGGGTTGATTTCCTCTAGGATTAACTAGTTTGATCTCCTTGCTGTCCAAGGAACTCTCAAGAGTCTTTTCCAGCACCACAAATTGGAAGCATCAGTTCTTCGATCCTTAGCCTTCTTTATGGTTCAAGTCTCACATCCGTACATGACAACTGGGAAAACCATAGCTTTGACAATACAGACCTTGGTCAGCAAAGTGATGTCTCTGCTTTTTAATATGCTGTGTCGGTTTGTCACTAACTTTCCTTCCAGGGAGCAAGCTTCTTTTACTTTCATGGTTTCAGTCACCATCCACAGTGACTTCCTGTTTTATCTGCACCCTAATCTGAGTTTATTCTGCATATGATTGTGTTCTCTTATTTACTTTTACTAAAATGTGTTTCAGGGAAAGAGGTCATCTTTTTAATGTTACACATGTATTGTTCAGTGTATGTGTCATATAATAAATTCATATGTCATATATATGGCATACAGTCTCTTATACTATCATGAATAAAGCTTCATTTAGGAGGGGGCTACATCAAGACATAGTCATTTTCATGTATATATATAAATACATCAGCGAATGCTCTTCACAGTGTTCAGATTCATAAGATTTCTGTGATAGGTACTGCCCTATTGCCAATCTTACTATTGATGCTCCTGTGGTAAGAATTTTTGTCTCTGGGACAAGGGCGTGAGGGATGAGATCTTGTTTTCTCTTGTGAAATCTCTGAACTGTTCTTACCACAAGAATGTATAATCCATTTAAAGAAAATGAAAGGAGAAGGAAGAGGAAAAAGAAGAGGGAGAGGCAAAGCCTTGATAGATCATTAGCTAACAAAGGTATCTTTGCAGCCAAATAATTACTAGTGGTGATAATGGCCACTCACCATTCTCATCAGTCCTCACTAGGATGAGCAACCTGGCCTGACTGAAAATGCTGCATTATTCTGGCCTTGCAGATCTGGTCAAACTCATTTCCTAAAGTGTCTGAAATGTATTATGGAAAGAGTTCAAGACAAAGGCAGCGTTGCTTCTCTTAGACTTTGTTGTTCAGTCGCTAGGTCATGTCAGGAGGCCTAAGTATTGGAGCTTCAGCATCATTCCTTCCAATGAATATTCTGGGTTGATTTCCTCTAGGATTAACTAGTTTGATCTCCTTGCTGTCCAAGGAACTCTCAAGAGTCTTTTCCAGCACCACAAATTGGAAGCATCAGTTCTTCGATCCTTAGCCTTCTTTATGGTTCAAGTCTCACATCCGTACATGACAACTGGGAAAACCATAGCTTTGACAATACAGACCTTGGTCAGCAAAGTGATGTCTCTGCTTTTTAATATGCTGTGTCGGTTTGTCACTAACTTTCCTTCCAGGGAGCAAGCTTCTTTTACTTTCATGGTTTCAGTCACCATCCACAGTGACTTCCTATTTTATCTGCACCCTAATCTGAGTTTATTCTGCATATGATTGTGTTCTCTTATTTACTTTTACTAAAATGTGTTTCAGGGAAAGAGGTCATCTTTTTAATGTTACACATGTATTGTTCAGTGTATGTGTCATATAATAAATTCATATGTCATATATATGGCATACAGTCTCTTATACTATCATGAATAAAGCTTCATTTAGGAGGGGGCTACATCAAGACATAGTCATTTTCATGTATATATATAAATACATCAGCGAATGCTCTTCACAGTGTTCAGATTCATAAGATTTCTGTGATAGGTACTGCCCTATTGCCTCTATAGAGTTCTTACTATTGATGCTCCTGTGCTTTTCCCCACATTATTCAAGGCAAAGTATTAACGAAATATTTGGTATTGGCTAATTTAACAAGTGACCTCATCATATTTCTTACTTTATTTTCATGTTACATGTGAGGTTGGGTAATATACTCAGACATAGTATAATTTCTTCTGAGATGCACTCCCTGCCTATCTTCCTATCTCTCTTTGATCTTAAGAGTCCTATGTTTTTCCTCCAATAGCACTTCCCACAATTAGTAATTATGTATATTTGGGGGATTTGCTTAATGTCTTTCTGTCTCATGAAAGGAAGAACCAAATTTTCTTCCTGTTGTTGTTCACACTATTTCCATTGTTTAACACAGCCCAGGTAAAGAGGCACCACTATTTACATTAATAACATACACCAATAAATACATGACACACTCTCTCCCCTGTCTTTATAATAGTCATAAAACTATAGCTTTATAGTGTATAAACAGTCAAGATACATCTTTCATAAATTGTTTTTCTATATGCTTGAAGCATAACATTTTGAAGATTCTAAATAGTGAATCATTTAAGTGATTTCTTTTTGAATCAGTACATATACTATATTTTATAATGCTTTTCAGCCTTTAACATGGAAGGATTGATATACGCACATATATATATAATGATATTTGTCATTTATGTGACTTGGCAGATGATTTAAATATCCTACAAATGAAACATTTGCTAATATATTTTTATCCAGAGTTATAGAGCACATCTATTTCTCATTAATCCCAAAAGAATAGTTGGATGGCCGTCCAACTAAATAAGCCTTTTTTCTCTCTTTGTTCTCCAAATATGCAGATAAATTTATCATTACAGTTTGGTGTAGCTAATTATCTTTCCACTTTATATTACTTTATTAATTTAGTTTCTTACTGTCTATTCCCTTGTCTGGGTCTATAGATTAATTCATTTATTAACAAATTTACTGGTATTTCTAAGATATCCATCTCCGTGAAGAGATGACGCTTTATATTTTACGATGCTTATGTCCTTGGGGGTAGAAAGAGAAGTCAAAATGAAGAAAAGAGAAAGAAAAACTCTGATGTACACTCAGTGATCAGCAAATGACCTGTTTGCAGCCCCCCCCCCCCAAGTATACTCTTCTTTTAAAAAAGTATTTTTCAATAATTTGAGTCAGTTCTAATGACGTGGATGAACCTAGAGCCTATTATATAAAGTTTAAGAAGTCAGAAAGACAAATATCATGTATTTATGTATATATAAGTAATCCAGAAAGATGGTACTGATGATCCTGGTGCAAGACAGCAAAGGAGACACAGACATAAGAAAAGACTCTGGTCACAGTGGGGGAGGGAGAGAAGGTGGGATGGCTTCAGAGTGCAGTATTGAAACATGTATCTTACCTTATGTAAAACAGCCAGTGGAAATTTGCTCTATGATGGCAGGGAACTGAAGGCTGGTTCTCTGTGAGAGCCTAGAGGAGTGGGGCGGGAGCTGGCAGGTAGGTTTAAAGGGAGGGGACGTGTGTATGCCTGTGGCTGATTCATCTTGGTATATGGCAGAAACCATCACAATAGAAACCATTGCGAATTAAAAATAAAATAACATTTGAAAAGTTAAGTTGTAAACTGAAAACAGTTCTAAAAATCATTGGTCTCACTCTTACCCAATATAGAGATTTCTGTGAAATGAATGATTAATTTGATGTTGCTGTTTGTTGTTAAAAATTGCTGTGGAGATGTTATTCATACAAAAGAGTTTTTCAAGACATTCATATTTCAGAAAACATAGCAATATTTTCTTAAATGAAAATAAGAATAATATGGAAGTTGATATTTCAGTATGTGAACTCTTTATTCTTTCTAAATGCATTAAGATTAATGAATCCCTAGGTATAGTGTTTCAGAATCTTATTTTTTATCTGTTTCTACAGCCATAATCAATATTTACCTCTTCATGAATTATTCTCACTTTATATTACTTTATTAATTTAGTTTCTTACTGTCTATTCCCTTGTCTGGGTCTATAGATTAATTCATTTATTAACAAATTTACTGGTATTTCTAAGATATCCATCTCCGTGAAGAGATGACGCTTTATATTTTACGATGCTTATGTCCTTGGGGGTAGAAAGAGAAGTCAAAATGAAGAAAAGAGAAAGAAAAACTCTGATGTACACTCAGTGATCAGCAAATGACCTGTTTGCAGCCCCCCCCCCCCCCAAGTATACTCTTCTTTTAAAAAAGTATTTTTCAATAATTTGAGTCAGTTCTAATGACGTGGATGAACCTAGAGCCTATTATATAAAGTTTAAGAAGTCAGAAAGACAAATATCATGTATTTATGTATATATAAGTAATCCAGAAAGATGGTACTGATGATCCTGGTGCAAGACAGCAAAGGAGACACAGACATAAGAAAAGACTCTGGTCACAGTGGGGGAGGGAGAGAAGGTGGGATGGCTTCAGAGTGCAGTATTGAAACATGTATCTTACCTTATGTAAAACAGCCAGTGGAAATTTGCTCTATGATGGCAGGGAACTGAAGGCTGGTTCTCTGTGAGAGCCTAGAGGAGTGGGGCGGGAGCTGGCAGGTAGGTTTAAAAGGGAGGGGACGTGTGTATGCCTGTGGCTGATTCATCTTGGTATATGGCAGAAACCATCACAATAGAAACCATTGCGAATTAAAAATAAAATAACATTTGAAAAGTTAAGTTGTAAACTGAAAACAGTTCTAAAAATCATTGGTCTCACTCTTACCCAATATAGAGATTTCTGTGAAATGAATGATTAATTTGATGTTGCTGTTTGTTGTTAAAAATTGCTGTGGAGATGTTATTCATACAAAAGAGTTTTTCAAGACATTCATATTTCAGAAAACATAGCAATATTTTCTTAAATGAAAATAAGAATAATATGGAAGTTGATATTTCAGTATGTGAACTCTTTATTCTTTCTAAATGCATTAAGATTAATGAATCCCTAGGTATAGTGTTTCAGAATCTTATTTTTTATCTGTTTCTACAGCCATAATCAATATTTACCTCTTCATGAATTATTCTCACTTGATATCTAAAACATTCAGCAACTTCAGTACTAAATAATGATAGCAAACTTCTTAGACTATTGCCCCTACTCTTTACTTTATAGATGCTAAAAAATGTGGTCCTCGAAAACTTGACATTAACTTTTTCCACTCTCTTTTCAATAGTTCGCTTTAGAGAATAGAGCATTACTTAGAATACGTAAGTATTATGTATACATACATAAGTATTACTAAGAATACATAAGTGCTATATTTTTCTGAAATGGATAAAAATTTGCAACAACTGATTTGTATGTGAAATAAAACATAAGGATTAAAAAATATGAAAAACAAGTTATATGCAGTTTTAAAATTATTATTGAATCGTTCAAATGACAAATATAACTTTCTGTTAATGACTATACTATGATAAAATGCCAGTTAAATGATTTCTTTGAGTTTTTCTTTATGAAGTAATCATTTTTAGATGAGAGGGATTTTTTTTAATTTAAAAGGAAAGACGCATTGTTATTTTTAAAAATAAATAAATTGAAAATGTTGTAAACATAAGGAAAATCACACTGGAGTTCTGTGTGCTCTTGAAAAATTTCTCTTTTAGTTCTGAGGGATGATAGCATCACATTACTGCCTTATTCATGTTAGCATAAATACATACAAGCTTTAAAAAATTAGTTGGTCATACTGGCAGTTCAGATAAAATCTTATCTTCATTTTTAGATAGTATTTTAGCTTGTTGAATCATGTTGAAAATTAATTTAGGCAGTGTTAATAGTTGGCAAGATCCCAAGGACACATTTACATGCTAACAATTATAACCATTAATTTAAAAGATATTTTCACTTGAAAAGTTTAACTCATAAAAAGCAGTTAACTTAAAAATACGCAGAAAAACCTGAAGTTCAACAAAAGAATAAATATATTAAAAAGTAACAACCCATCCCAAGGTTTTGGAACAGACACATTTTCAACCATATCAGAAGTTACATAATGTTTAAAAATATGTATATTTGTATAAAATATATCACCTATATAACTTACGGTTTTTTAACTAAATGCATTAAGATTAATGAATCCCTAGGTATAGTGTTTCAGAATCTTATTTTTTATCTGTTTCTACAGCCATAATCAATATTTACCTCTTCATGAATTATTCTCACTTGATATCTAAAACATTCAGCAACTTCAGTACTAAATAATGATAGCAAACTTCTTAGACTATTGCCCCTACTCTTTACTTTATAGATGCTAAAAAATGTGGTCCTCGAAAACTTGACATTAACTTTTTCCACTCTCTTTTCAATAGTTCGCTTTAGAGAATAGAGCATTACTTAGAATACGTAAGTATTATGTATACATACATAAGTATTACTAAGAATACATAAGTGCTATATTTTTCTGAAATGGATAAAAATTTGCAACAACTGATTTGTATGTGAAATAAAACATAAGGATTAAAAAATATGAAAAACAAGTTATATGCAGTTTTAAAATTATTATTGAATCGTTCAAATGACAAATATAACTTTCTGTTAATGACTATACTATGATAAAATGCCAGTTAAATGATTTCTTTGAGTTTTTCTTTATGAAGTAATCATTTTTAGATGAGAGGGATTTTTTTTAATTTAAAAGGAAAGACGCATTGTTATTTTTAAAAATAAATAAATTGAAAATGTTGTAAACATAAGGAAAATCACACTGGAGTTCTGTGTGCTCTTGAAAAATTTCTCTTTTAGTTCTGAGGGATGATAGCATCACATTACTGCCTTATTCATGTTAGCATAAATACATACAAGCTTTAAAAAATTAGTTGGTCATACTGGCAGTTCAGATAAAATCTTATCTTCATTTTTAGATAGTATTTTAGCTTGTTGAATCATGTTGAAAATTAATTTAGGCAGTGTTAATAGTTGGCAAGATCCCAAGGACACATTTACATGCTAACAATTATAACCATTAATTTAAAAGATATTTTCACTTGAAAAGTTTAACTCATAAAAAGCAGTTAACTTAAAAATACGCAGAAAAACCTGAAGTTCAACAAAAGAATAAATATATTAAAAAGTAACAACCCATCCCAAGGTTTTGGAACAGACACATTTTCAACCATATCAGAAGTTACATAATGTTTAAAAATATGTGTATATTTGTATAAAATATATCACCTATATAACTTACGGGGTTTTTAAATTTATTTATTTTCATCCTTCTTCATTCTTTGGCCTGTGTGAGCCTCCCATTGCAGTGGTCTCTCTCAGTGCAGAGCACCGGCTCTGGGCACACGCGCTCCAGAGCTCTGGCTCAGTAATTGGACACATTGGTCCAACCACTCTGCGGCACATGGGATCTTCCTGGGCCAGGGCTTGAACCAGTGCCCCTTGCACTACAAGGCAGATTCTTTACCCATTGGACCACCAGGGAAGCCCCTAACTTACAGTGTTTTAACTGATTACTTAACATTTCTGTGTCACAAATTCCTCACTACTAAATAATCATAATGATCGTTGTATATACTTTTGCATGGAATTAATTTAGGTAAGGCATCTAAAAGATTTAGAGCAGTGCCATGCATATATTAAGTCATCACTAAAGATTTGCTATTATATTCATTATTAGACACTCAAAGAGTTCTCAAATAGTGAGAGTAGGGTTTCTCAAATCAGGATTATAATTTGGTATCAGCACGTTAGCTCTCCTCACATTGCTTCATATGTGCGAAAGGATTTTCTTCGTCCCATTCAAAGACTTTCAATAGTAAAGGAGACAGCATGGATTATCACAGGAGAATGCCACACATCCTGATGAGCTTGCATGCTTTGTTGCATTTTCTCAAGTGCACCTAATGAAGGAAGATATGATAATGTGAAAGACATTTTGCGCCTTGTAAACATCTTAAAGTGGATTTTACAGGGGAAACCTGTATGTTAAATCAAAATCAGTCTTTTAAATCAGTAACCGCTCAGTGAGCCATTCTAAACTGAAAAATGATTTTTAGAGAAGGCTCTGCTTTTACAAATGTAGAATACTAATGTGAGAATGAAGTAGTCTATTGTATTCCATGTTTTTCAAAAGGTGTTAACATCATATTATGAGGAGTGAATCTTTGCTTCATTGTTGTCAATGCTGATAGTTTTTCTAAATTTTTGGGGATCATTTATGGTCTAACCATATCAGAAGTTACATAATGTTTAAAAATATGTGTATATTTGTATAAAATATATCACCTATATAACTTACGGGTTTTTAAATTTATTTATTTTCATCCTTCTTCATTCTTTGGCCTGTGTGAGCCTCCCATTGCAGTGGTCTCTCTCAGTGCAGAGCACCGGCTCTGGGCACACGCGCTCCAGAGCTCTGGCTCAGTAATTGGACACATTGGTCCAACCACTCTGCGGCACATGGGATCTTCCTGGGCCAGGGATTGAACCAGTGCCCCTTGCACTACAAGGCAGACTTTTTTACCCATTGGACCACCAGGGAAGCCCCTAACTTACAGTGTTTTAACTGATTACTTAACATTTCTGTGTCACAAATTCCTCACTACTAAATAATCATAATGATCGTTGTATATACTTTTGCATGGAATTAATTTAGGTAAGGCATCTAAAAGATTTAGAGCAGTGCCATGCATATATTAAGTCATCACTAAAGATTTGCTATTATATTCATTATTAGACACTCAAAGAGTTCTCAAATAGTGAGAGTAGGGTTTCTCAAATCAGGATTATAATTTGGTATCAGCACGTTAGCTCTCCTCACATTGCTTCATATGTGCGAAAGGATTTTCTTCGTCCCATTCAAAGACTTTCAATAGTAAAGGAGACAGCATGGATTATCACAGGAGAATGCCACACATCCTGATGAGCTTGCATGCTTTGTTGCATTTTCTCAAGTGCACCTAATGAAGGAAGATATGATAATGTGAAAGACATTTTGCGCCTTGTAAACATCTTAAAGTGGATTTTACAGGGAAGCCTGTATGTTAAATCAAAATCAGTCTTTTAAATCAGTAACCGCTCAGTGAGCCATTCTAAACTGAAAAATGATTTTTAGAGAAGGCTCTGCTTTTACAAATGTAGAATACTAATGTGAGAATGAAGTATTCTATTGTATTCCATGTTTTTCAAAAGGTGTTAACATCATATTATGAGGAGTGAATCTTTGCTTCATTGTTGTCAATGCTGATAGCAATTTGGTGGCCATATCCATCTAGAGATGTCCTGTTATGGAGATCATTTATGAGCTATGCATAAGAGTTTGGGTGTTTTTTCTTCTCGTACTTCAAAAACACTTTATTCAGATGCAATTTACAGATAAAGAATTTACCTAAAGTGTACAGTTCACCCCATATTAAATAATTGTGAACTATCACCATAATCTGATTTCAGGATATTTTTGTCCTCCCAGAAGGAAATCTTTTATCCATTAGCAGCTGCTTTGTAAACACCACTCTGCATCCCCTGGGACAGTCATGTCATTTTTGTCTCTTATCCTACCAGCATGTCACTTTACACTGGTAGATATGTAGAGCTTAACCAATGCCCCATGACTGGGATAGTCCCATGTGGCCATTATAATCCTTTTTACATGTTGTTAGTCAGTTCGCTAGTATTTTGTTGAGGAGTTTTATGTCTGTATTGATAAGAGTATTTTTCTAGAGGTCTCTTTTCTTGTGATGTCTTTATCTAATTATCATATGAGGGTGATGCTGGTATAGTAACTTGGAAGTGTTCCCTCTTCTACATTTTGGGTGTGTTTTAAAAGACTGGTAAAATTCAATTTTCCTTACTCTTTCCGTTGATTGGGTGCTTACCTATGTATATTCAGTACTTTGCTATATGCTAATAAACAGGTACAATTTTCATTTTGCTAAACAAAAAGACTGAGGTCCAGAGAAGTTATGCTGTTGAATCAATATCACAGATAGCAATAGAAAATATGCACTGTTGGGCTTCCCCTGGTGGTCCAGTGGGTAAGGACACCTCTTTGCAGTGCAAGGGGAACCGGTTCCATTCCAGGCCTGGGAAGATCCCACATGCTGCGGAGCGGCTGGACTGATGTGTCCAATTACCAAGTCGGAGCTCTGGAGCGCATGCGCCCAGAGCCAGCGCTCTGCGACGACAGAGGCCACCGCGATGGGAGGCCCACAGGAACCGAAGAACAAAGATGGATGAAAACAGAGAAATGAAAGACCAATAGAAGTGGCGCGCCAGCTCCCCTCCCTCCCCAACCCCCGCCCCAAAATAAGTAAATTAATTAATTAAAAAAAAGAAAATATGCACTGTTGACACTGAGAGAATCAACCAAATGTGCTCCCCCAATAAACACCTGCAGACACTCTCAGAGTGATATTTTACTTAGTCTAGAGGAAGTATTATGTATTATTTAGGCACTTCAAGGTAAAGATAGCAACAACCAAAAGTCATCAACACTGATGGAAAGCTAATATTGTGGGAACAGGCACCAATTTCAATAAAAATCCAAAGCAAATGTTAGAAGGAAAAGAAAGTATAATTAGAATTCTTGCTAAGATTACAGTGAATCTGTTTTTTAAAATAGAATTCAGATGGCTGTAAAAAAGGACAGAAATTTCTTGAGTAATAAAATCATTATTTATAAAAATTAAAGCCAAAATGAACAAGGCCAAAGAGGAGCTTGAACCAAGTTGAAAATCAAATTAATAAGCAATGACAATGATTGTCTCTTATCCTACCAGCATGTCACTTTACACTGGTAGATATGTAGAGCTTAACCAATGCCCCATGACTGGGATAGTCCCATGTGGCCATTATAATCCTTTTTACATGTTGTTAGTCAGTTCGCTAGTATTTTGTTGAGGAGTTTTATGTCTGTATTGATAAGAGTATTTTTCTAGAGGTCTCTTTTCTTGTGATGTCTTTATCTAATTATCATATGAGGGTGATGCTGGTATAGTAACTTGGAAGTGTTCCCTCTTCTACATTTTGGGTGTGTTTTAAAAGACTGGTAAAATTCAATTTTCCTTACTCTTTCCGTTGATTGGGTGCTTACCTATGTATATTCAGTACTTTGCTATATGCTAATAAACAGGTACAATTTTCATTTTGCTAAACAAAAAGACTGAGGTCCAGAGAAGTTATGCTGTTGAATCAATATCACAGATAGCAATAGAAAATATGCACTGTTGGGCTTCCCCTGGTGGTCCAGTGGGTAAGGACACCTCTTTGCAGTGCAAGGGGAACCGGTTCCATTCCAGGCCTGGGAAGATCCCACATGCTGCGGAGCGGCTGGACTGATGTGTCCAATTACCAAGTCGGAGCTCTGGAGCGCATGCGCCCAGAGCCAGCGCTCTGCGACGACAGAGGCCACCGCGATGGGAGGCCCACAGGAACCGAAGAACAAAGATGGATGAAAACAGAGAAATGAAAGACCAATAGAAGTGGCGCGCCAGCTCCCCTCCCTCCCCAACCCCCGCCCCAAAATAAGTAAATTAATTAATTAAAAAAAAGAAAATATGCACTGTTGACACTGAGAGAATCAACCAAATGTGCTCCCCCAATAAACACCTGCAGACACTCTCAGAGTGATATTTTACTTAGTCTAGAGGAAGTATTATGTATTATTTAGGCACTTCAAGGTAAAGATAGCAACAACCAAAAGTCATCAACACTGATGGAAAGCTAATATTGTGGGAACAGGCACCAATTTCAATAAAAATCCAAAGCAAATGTTAGAAGGAAAAGAAAGTATAATTAGAATTCTTGCTAAGATTACAGTGAATCTGTTTTTTAAAATAGAATTCAGATGGCTGTAAAAAAGGACAGAAATTTCTTGAGTAATAAAATCATTATTTATAAAAATTAAAGCCAAAATGAACAAGGCCAAAGAGGAGCTTGAACCAAGTTGAAAATCAAATTAATAAGCAATGACAATGAGCTGAAGACTTCTCTCAGAATACAGTAATAATGAAAATAGTGTCAAAATTACAAGAGAAAGATTAAAAGAGGAATTGTATTTAACCTGAGAAAAGTTATTTTACAGAAACCCATAAGCTAGCATATATAATATTTAACTTTTCTGTTAAAGTCAGGAATAAACAAAGATGCTATTAGCAGTATATCACTGAACTAGACATTTTAGATGATGTGACAATATGTAAACAAAATAAGGAAGGAGGCAAAACCTTGACGGTGTTAAATTGTCTGTCTAGAAATTTTAAGGTAATTAACTGAAAAATTTGTAGGACTTCAGTTTAGGAAAGTGGTCAGATATTAGATCAACATGTACAAATAATTTCCTCTGTTAGAGAAAAATTAACTGGATAATGTGATAAGACATAATCCCATTCACTATAGCAATCAAGAATCCTTAAAAAAAAAAAAAAAGCCTAACATAAAAGACATTATGCCTAACATAAAATATGCCAGACAAAAAGAAGAAAACTGGGCTTCCCTGATGGTCCAATGGGTAAAGAACCCACCTTGCAGTACAAGGGGCACCTGTTTGATCCTTGGCCCGGGAAGATCCCACGTGCTGCAGAGCAGCTGGACAGGTGTGTCCAATTACAAGCCAGCACTCTGGAGCACATGAGCCTAGAGCCAGTGCTCTGCAATGAGAGAGGCCACTGCAAATGGAAGGCCCACAAAGGGCAAAGAATAAAGGTGGATGAAAAATGAATGAATTTAAAAAAAACAACAACAATGAAAGAGACCAAAATTTTAAAAAAAGAAAAGAAGAAAACTATGAATGCTATAAACACATTAAAAATTCTAGAAATATATATGCCCCAAAGGCTTAAATAAACGGAAAAACAGGCCATTTTTTGCTTGAAAGGAGACTGTCAAATCTCTACAAATTAAAATATAAGTTCAGTGCAAAACCTCATTGCAATCACAATAAGATTTTTTATGGAACTTGACAAGCTGATTCTAATATTATTCAAAAAAGTTCAACAAGAACTACTAATTTTTAAAACAGTTCAGTGAATGAGTAATGACCATACACATTAGATTATATTCCAGTAATTGAAGCAATCAGCTTAGATACAGGAAGAGGCAAATCGATCAAAACAATAGAATATAAAATAGAGAAATAGATACAACATACCTGAGAATTTTACATGTAAAAGTTTTTGAGACTTTTCTGAAGTCCCTGAAATTCCTCTGCACTGGTAATTCAAAAATCAGACAGACGAAAGTGTGTATTATTGGTAAGGCATGGAAGTAAAATGGGTTCTAGTCTTTTTCTTGACACAATGCTAATGATCCTGGCTAAGTCTTGTAACTTTCATCAGTGTTAGTGAAAAACAAGAGAAATTTAAGTCTTTTTTCATCCAATCTGCAATGTTTGAGGGAGAATCAAATAAAATCATCTATATAAAATCTTTCACAATTTATAACATTATAATGCAATACTTTTTGGACCAGAATTTTTAAAATTTTATTTTATGTAGGCAAAGGAAAACTAGGAATTACATACAAAATGGTAATTATTGGGAGAACAGAACATTGGCATTTACAAGGTAAAAGACGTTAGATCACTGCAAGTGTCTAAATCCATAAACAGCACTCTGAGATACATTTCTATGATAAAATGCAAGTTACTGATAAAAGCACCGGGAAGATCCCACGTGCTGCAGAGCAGCTGGACAGGTGTGTCCAATTACAAGCCAGCACTCTGGAGCACATGAGCCTAGAGCCAGTGCTCTGCAATGAGAGAGGCCACTGCAAATGGAAGGCCCACAAAGGGCAAAGAATAAAGGTGGATGAAAAATGAATGAATTTAAAAAAAACAACAACAATGAAAGAGACCAAAATTTTAAAAAAAGAAAAGAAGAAAACTATGAATGCTATAAACACATTAAAAATTCTAGAAATATATATGCCCCAAAGGCTTAAATAAACGGAAAAACAGGCCATTTTTTGCTTGAAAGGAGACTGTCAAATCTCTACAAATTAAAATATAAGTTCAGTGCAAAACCTCATTGCAATCACAATAAGATTTTTTATGGAACTTGACAAGCTGATTCTAATATTATTCAAAAAAGTTCAACAAGAACTACTAATTTTTAAAACAGTTCAGTGAATGAGTAATGACCATACACATTAGATTATATTCCAGTAATTGAAGCAATCAGCTTAGATACAGGAAGAGGCAAATCGATCAAAACAATAGAATATAAAATAGAGAAATAGATACAACATACCTGAGAATTTTACATGTAAAAGTTTTTGAGACTTTTCTGAAGTCCCTGAAATTCCTCTGCACTGGTAATTCAAAAATCAGACAGACGAAAGTGTGTATTATTGGTAAGGCATGGAAGTAAAATGGGTTCTAGTCTTTTTCTTGACACAATGCTAATGATCCTGGCTAAGTCTTGTAACTTTCATCAGTGTTAGTGAAAAACAAGAGAAATTTAAGTCTTTTTTCATCCAATCTGCAATGTTTGAGGGAGAATCAAATAAAATCATCTATATAAAATCTTTCACAATTTATAACATTATAATGCAATACTTTTTGGACCAGAATTTTTAAAATTTTATTTTATGTAGGCAAAGGAAAACTAGGAATTACATACAAAATGGTAATTATTGGGAGAACAGAACATTGGCATTTACAAGGTAAAAGACGTTAGATCACTGCAAGTGTCTAAATCCATAAACAGCACTCTGAGATACATTTCTATGATAAAATGCAAGTTACTGATAAAAGCAAAATTTGAGAGAGGAGAGAGGGTCAAGCGTTAAGTTTTAGATATGTTAAGACTGAGGCATCTTTGGGATAGCCGGTTAAAATGTTGAGGAAACAGGTAAACACCCATCTATGGAGTTTGCATAGGAGGCTTAGGTGGAAGGTATAAATTTGGAATTTATTAGTACAGAAGTCATATTAGAAGTCATTGAAACCATCACATAGTGAGTACCAACAGAAAAGGGAAGATGTTGGAGGACAGAGGTGAAACAGATAGAAGTTTGGGAAAACTGTATGCACCAGAAAAGAAGATTGAAAGTAATTAGCCAAATGCGAGGCAGGAAAACAAAGAGTATGTGGATTTTATGAAGTCAAATTAATAAAAATTCAATACAAGAAAACCATCAACTGCATTAAATCCTGCTGATAAAAAGAGTAAGATGAAGACTGAAACCTGATCACTGACTTCAGCAATGAGAAGGTCATCAGTGATCTTGATGACAATTTTGGTGGAGTGAAGAACATATTCAGCTGACCTTGGACTTATAGAGAGAGCAGAAGGAGAGGGCTTTCAGACAGAGAGCTGTGCTTTAAAGATAGCAGAAGATAGCCAAATGAAGATGCGAAATAAAGGGATAGTGTTTGTCTTCATGATGGAAGAATTTTTTCTTATGTGCTAGAACAAGTCTTTTAAGTAGGTGAAAATTTAGGAATCTAATAGTTAAGTGAAAATGTTGGCTTAGATGAAGTTATATTGGATGTTCTGAGTTCCAGATTCTAATAGGTACAGCTATTCTGTTTCTTTCTGGCCAGGAACTGAACTATGGAGGAGGAAAATAGACTGTACAAATTACAAATTTCTATTTATCTACATGTGTTTTCTTGACAGTAAATTCCTAGTTGGAACGCAAAGATCTCTGATATCCCAATGATCTCTGAAGTTTATCAATAGGTTTTCAAGAATATCAAGCTATCCATATTGTTTGTTTTTTTATTTCTTGAAAATCAAGGTAAAGACTTTAGATCACTGCAAGTGTCTAAATCCATAAACAGCACTCTGAGATACATTTCTATGATAAAATGCAAGTTACTGATAAAAGCAAAATTTGAGAGAGGAGAGAGGGTCAAGCGTTAAGTTTTAGATATGTTAAGACTGAGGCATCTTTGGGATAGCCGGTTAAAATGTTGAGGAAACAGGTAAACACCCATCTATGGAGTTTGCATAGGAGGCTTAGGTGGAAGGTATAAATTTGGAATTTATTAGTACAGAAGTCATATTAGAAGTCATTGAAACCATCACATAGTGAGTACCAACAGAAAAGGGAAGATGTTGGAGGACAGAGGTGAAACAGATAGAAGTTTGGGAAAACTGTATGCACCAGAAAAGAAGATTGAAAGTAATTAGCCAAATGCGAGGCAGGAAAACAAAGAGTATGTGGATTTTATGAAGTCAAATTAATAAAAATTCAATACAAGAAAACCATCAACTGCATTAAATCCTGCTGATAAAAAGAGTAAGATGAAGACTGAAACCTGATCACTGACTTCAGCAATGAGAAGGTCATCAGTGATCTTGATGACAATTTTGGTGGAGTGAAGAACATATTCAGCTGACCTTGGACTTATAGAGAGAGCAGAAGGAGAGGGCTTTCAGACAGAGAGCTGTGCTTTAAAGATAGCAGAAGATAGCCAAATGAAGATGCGAAATAAAGGGATAGTGTTTGTCTTCATGATGGAAGAATTTTTTCTTATGTGCTAGAACAAGTCTTTTAAGTAGGTGAAAATTTAGGAATCTAATAGTTAAGTGAAAATGTTGGCTTAGATGAAGTTATATTGGATGTTCTGAGTTCCAGATTCTAATAGGTACAGCTATTCTGTTTCTTTCTGGCCAGGAACTGAACTATGGAGGAGGAAAATAGACTGTACAAATTACAAATTTCTATTTATCTACATGTGTTTTCTTGACAGTAAATTCCTAGTTGGAACGCAAAGATCTCTGATATCCCAATGATCTCTGAAGTTTATCAATAGGTTTTCAAGAATATCAAGCTATCATATTGTGTTTATTTGTTAAAAGTATCTTCATGGCCTATTTAGTAGCTCAGAGTATTTGACTAGGTTACCCAACTACATTTCAAGGTAAGTCACCTAATCTAGGAATATTTCAAAGTTCCAGTTTCTTGACAAAAAGAAAAAAAAAAACTCTGAAATCTCAATATGATAAACTGTATAAGCTTGATAAATATTATCAGGTAAAATATTTACCTGTATCTGCAACATCATAGTTAATACTTAACTCATTTCACACAGGATATTCATGCTGGAAGGTATTAGTATTTGACCCCTCAAATCCGTAGAATTGAGAGTAATGCTTTCTTGAGATAATGCTTTATAATTTATGCAAAAATTCAAAAGTGTGATTATATTTTAAATTTTTTAAAGTACGTATCAAAATAAAAACAATGAATTGCTACAGTGATGTCACATAAAAAGATAAGAATTTAGACAGAAGGAAAGCGTTTATCAGCTTCCCAAATAGCATAATGGTAAAGAATCCACCTGCCAATGCAGGAGATGCAAAAGACATGGGTTCAATCCCTGGGTCAGGAAAATCCCCTGGAGGAGGAAATGAAAACCTGCTTCACTGTTTTTGCCTGTAGAATCCCATGGACAGAGAAGCCTGGTGGGCTACAGTCTGTGGGGTCATAAAGAGTCGGAAATGTCTGAGCAATTGGTTAATAGTACTTGTATTAAACTGTACTTGGTTAATAGTACTTGTATTAAACTCCCTCAAACTGACCAGTGCATCAGTCATTAATGTAAAACAAGGGGACAGGGACATCTTCATCTTCCAGTCACTATTACTGCATATGAAATTACCCCAAGATTGAGTAGCTTACACAACAAGCATTTTTATAAGATCACTTTGATTGGGGTGATTCTTTTTGTTGATGGCTTCAACTGAGGCCCCTCAGTGGAGCTTAGCTGGTGGATAGGGTGATCTAGATGGTCCAAGGTGTTGGTAGTGATAGTTGGAATTTTGAGCCCAGAGGGAGATTTTCAATCAGAAGACCTACATGTGCTCTCTCCTGCCACTTGATCTCAAAGCAGTCAGACATGCTACACAGTACCTGATTTTCCTCACAGTGAGTTTTCCAAGGGAAGCCAAAAACTGCCTGGCTTTTTAAAGCACCATCAGAAGTGACCTAATGTAACTTCTGCTGTGTTATATGGGTTGAAACAGTGGCTGGCCCACTCAGACCCAAAGGCAGGAAATGCAGACTCCCCAGCTCTCATTAGGAAGAATGTCATAAGCGTGTGGTCTCTAAAAAGAACCCACCACAAACTATCCTCAGAGGCCATCAAATTAATTATTTAAATAATTAGAGTTAAAAATTAGCTACAGAATTTTCAGAAGACAGGTGGGATATAAGCTCAATGAATAAAAATGATTAAGGTAGCTTCAACCTCCCAGCATAATTCTGAAATTAATTTTATGAAACCAGTTATATCTTTTCCCTTGATAGGAATACTAGAATGAGCCACAGGACTTTGTAAAATATTTAATAGCATCTATGATGATAATCCTGTGGAAAAGACATAAGATGGATACTAGTACAATCAGATAAGTTAGTAGTAAGTGTGTCGGATTTGATTTGAGTCCAAAGGGTGTTCCAGAGTCACAGAAAACTTAGGCATCACTGCCACAAACCTGGAGTAGATTTTACAGATGTTGGACGCTATAATCCAAATTATACTTAATAGGATAGAAAAGAATTTCTCCGAATGCCCCCCGAAAATACTTGTCTAGTTGGACACTCTATTAATAATAGGTTTCCATATTCAGTACATTGGAAAAAACCATTCAGCTTTTAGAGAGTGAGAATTAAAGATACTGTTAAATTTGAAGTATAAAAGTAGTTTTTTAATTTTATGTTATTCTGACCATGAAGCCACACTTTTGCCTTTCTTTTGGAAAATTATTCACTCACTAGGAAATGAGCATGCAAAATATGTTTATAAAATTAAAGCAAGAAAAAAAAAAGAACTTAAAAATAGCATCGTGATTTTAACCACAAACTAAAGGCATGTATATGGCTTAGTAGAAGCGAATAAGGTAAGGAACAGAATTGACAGGAGATTCAATATGAGTACTAGATTGTGAAGTCGTGCCAAAATATCTTACATTTGTTGCAATTTATTAGAAATATAAATCCATTAGAGATGAGTTAAGGTCATTGATCTATAATATATTGGATAGAGAATTCCTGGAGCAGCTTAATTCTAGGTTCTTCATTACAAGAAGGATATTAAGAAAGACGTTCAAATTTATAGAAGAAGAAATTTGCTGATGAGGGTCTTTAATCCATGTCACTTGAGAAATCTTATAAAGATGAAATAGAATGCCTCAAAGGGAATTGATTCCCACTCACAGGAAGCTTTTAACTATCACCTGGTTGACACTTCTGTCATTGAGTCCAGTGGATGAATTAAAATATTAGAGCATATAAAACTGCTTAAAGATATCAGCTCAACATTTACAAAACTTGCTAATACTGTTTCTCACTTTTATCTCTTTTGACCTACTCTTCTTTACTGTCTGATTCCCTGTTTCCAGCATTGATAGGAATACTAGAATGAGCCACAGGACTTTGTAAAATATTTAATAGCACAGGAACTTGAAAAATTAAGCATAGATGATTACATAAGATGGATACTAGGAAAATCAGATAAGTTAGTAGTAAGTGTGTCGGATTTGATTTGAGTCCAAAGGGTGTTCCAGAGTCACAGAAAACTTAGGCATCACTGCCACAAACCTGGAGTAGATTTTACAGATGTTGGACGCTATAATCCAAATTATACTTAATAGGATAGAAAAGAATTTCTCCGAATGCCCCCCGAAAATACTTGTCTAGTTGGACACTCTATTAATAATAGGTTTCCATATTCAGTACTTTGGGAAAAAAACCATTCAGCTTTTAGAGAGTGAGAATTAAAGATACTGTTAAATTTGAAGTATAAAAGTAGTTTTTTAATTTTATGTTATTCTGACCATGAAGCCACACTTTTGCCTTTCTTTTGGAAAATTATTCACTCACTAGGAAATGAGCATGCAAAATATGTTTATAAAATTAAAGCAAGAAAAAAAAAAGAACTTAAAAATAGCATCGTGATTTTAACCACAAACTAAAGGCATGTATATGGCTTAGTAGAAGCGAATAAGGTAAGGAACAGAATTGACAGGAGATTCAATATGAGTACTAGATTGTGAAGTCGTGCCAAAATATCTTACATTTGTTGCAATTTATTAGAAATATAAATCCATTAGAGATGAGTTAAGGTCATTGATCTATAATATATTGGATAGAGAATTCCTGGAGCAGCTTAATTCTAGGTTCTTCATTACAAGAAGGATATTAAGAAAGACGTTCAAATTTATAGAAGAAGAAATTTGCTGATGAGGGTCTTTAATCCATGTCACTTGAGAAATCTTATAAAGATGAAATAGAATGCCTCAAAGGGAATTGATTCCCACTCACAGGAAGCTTTTAACTATCACCTGGTTGACACTTCTGTCATTGAGTCCAGTGGATGAATTAAAATATTAGAGCATATAAAACTGCTTAAAGATATCAGCTCAACATTTACAAAACTTGCTAATACTGTTTCTCACTTTTATCTCTTTTGACCTACTCTTCTTTACTGTCTGATTCCCTGTTTCCAGCATTACCAAGAGTTGTCCCTTGGCTTACTTCACTTCACTGAAGACATCTTTGTACTCTTTCTGCTCTTATTTTAACCCAGACTGCATCTGGTACATGATGCTTTGGCCTCTCCCCTAGGTCTTTTGCACCACTGCTGTGAACAAGAGACTCTCTCAACCCCTTCCCCAGCCTCGTGGAAATAGCAGCACTTTCCACTTAGCATCTTCACTGGAATAGGGTTTAGTAACATTCTCAAATCTGATAACAGTTTGAAAAGATTGTTGTTGAATGTCCTTTCCATTTTATATTTACAAATATCTTCAGCAAACTGAAGTTGACAACAGCTTCAATCTCTTTGCTCCATCTTTCGCCTATGAGCTGTGTCTACCCTCCCTAGCAAACAGGTCAAAGATGCCAGGAGCTGACAACCACTCTGAAACCAGCTATGCCTGTACAGGTGTTTTCCAACATGGAAAAAAGAGGATCGTTGACAATAAACAGGAAAATAAGACAATTCGAAGTCATACTGCCTGCCTGACATGTACTAATTCATCAATGTGGCTAAAAAGAATCATGCTACTGCAATCACATCAACCGAGTTTCTGATGCCAAGCATATGCTTGAGTATGGATTTGGATAGGCAATTTCACTTTCAAATAACAAGCACTGGCTATTCATGGTGATGAATCTTAGTCAATTTGACCAATTTCAAGAGGAACCTCTACTGGAGATCCTCTGGAGATAATGTCTATGGTTTTGACAAAGATGAAGACAATTTCAGAAGTCTATCATTATCACTGTCATATGAATAGAATCACTTCCTTTAGTGATTCCCACTGTCATCAAGATACCTGTATGCTTGCTGGGTTCTTTGTGATTGAAGTCACCAATGAGTCAATTGTCACTGCTATCTAACACTTATGATTTGGATAAGATATGGAGACCAAAATGATTGTGCATTTTTGGAAATATCTTATGTGAATCGAACTTCGCTTCTTAAATGGTCTTAGAATCCAGTGGATGAATTAAAATATTAGAGCATATAAAACTGCTTAAAGATATCAGCTCAACATTTACAAAACTTGCTAATACTGTTTCTCACTTTTATCTCTTTTGACCTACTCTTCTTTACTGTCTGATTCCCTGTTTCCAGCATTACCAAGAGTTGTCCCTTGGCTTACTTCACTTCACTGAAGACATCTTTGTACTCTTTCTGCTCTTATTTTAACCCAGACTGCATCTGGTACATGATGCTTTGGCCTCTCCCCTAGGTCTTTTGCACCACTGCTGTGAACAAGAGACTCTCTCAACCCCTTCCCCAGCCTCGTGGAAATAGCAGCACTTTCCACTTAGCATCTTCACTGGAATAGGGTTTAGTAACATTCTCAAATCTGATAACAGTTTGAAAAGATTGTTGTTGAATGTCCTTTCCATTTTATATTTACAAATATCTTCAGCAAACTGAAGTTGACAACAGCTTCAATCTCTTTGCTCCATCTTTCGCCTATGAGCTGTGTCTACCCTCCCTAGCAAACAGGTCAAAGATGCCAGGAGCTGACAACCACTCTGAAACCAGCTATGCCTGTACAGGTGTTTTCCAACATGGAAAAAAGAGGATCGTTGACAATAAACAGGAAAATAAGACAATTCGAAGTCATACTGCCTGCCTGACATGTACTAATTCATCAATGTGGCTAAAAAGAATCATGCTACTGCAATCACATCAACCGAGTTTCTGATGCCAAGCATATGCTTGAGTATGGATTTGGATAGGCAATTTCACTTTCAAATAACAAGCACTGGCTATTCATGGTGATGAATCTTAGTCAATTTGACCAATTTCAAGAGGAACCTCTACTGGAGATCCTCTGGAGATAATGTCTATGGTTTTGACAAAGATGAAGACAATTTCAGAAGTCTATCATTATCACTGTCATATGAATAGAATCACTTCCTTTAGTGATTCCCACTGTCATCAAGATACCTGTATGCTTGCTGGGTTCTTTGTGATTGAAGTCACCAATGAGTCAATTGTCACTGCTATCTAACACTTATGATTTGGATAAGATATGGAGACCAAAATGATTGTGCTAATCTTTGACCTGGAAAGTGGTCATCTTGATGTGTTCACCTTTCCTCAAATCTTGGAAACTTCTTTAGGACTTCTTAAATGGTCAATAATTAAGAAAAAGCATAAACTTCAATAAGACTGATGGAGTACTTCCTAGGAAGCCAAGTTGTCTGGAAACAAATGAGAAAATGTTAGAAATGTTTGTCTCTGGTATCACGATTCTTTTCCTTGCAAATGAAATCCATAATGAAGGCATAATTGTTCTTATTGGACATAATGCTACTTCCACAAAGGAAATACAAGATTTCACTTTCCATTTCAGCTGCTGTTTGGATTTATAAAGATGGGGAGGCAAAGATGAAGGGGAAAAACTTACTGGGAAAGTCTGTCACCCCAGACATTTGTTATAAACCACATGGCATTGCTCAGACTGAAATCAGCTTGGATGCTAATGCCCATGGCATCCTTAAAGAATCTGGGGTGGACGAGAGGATAGGAACTGAAGAAAGAATTATAACCACCACTGATAAAAGCTGCTTAAGCAAGGATGATATTGAGCAGATAGCCAAGGAAGTGGAGAATTACAGCCACTGAAGTTGAGACAAACAGAGACAAGATGCTTTCAAAGACTTACACTGACTCATGTACATTCAATATTAAGGCCACAGGAAAATATGAGAAACTTCAAGGGAGGATTAATGCAAGAATCAGCAAAAGATGTTTGACAAGTACTCTAAATTTTCAGCTGGCAGGACAAAAATCAGACTTCTGGGAGAGATGAATTTGAATGTCAGAAGATGACCTGGTAAATAAAAATCTGAAAACTCCTCATTATCAAGCTGTTTCAACTTTAGGAAGGATGTCTGTCAGCTTCCTGGAAGACAGAATTCCTTCCAAGGATACCTCTTCTGGGCTCACAAATGACAATGACTCATTTTCCACTTGGTCAAGATCTCTTGAAAAAACAGATTTTAGTCGTTTCATTCACGGAAGTTAAATCACATTTAATATGTTAGTGAGCCTTCTCAGTATTTGATTGTGGGCTTTCCTGGTGAGTCCAACAGTGAAGAATCTCTCTGCAATGTGGGAGACATGGGTTCGATGACTGGGTTAGGAAGATCCCCTGGAGGAGGGCGTCGCAACCTACCCTAGTATTCTTGCCTGGAGAATTCCATGGACAGAGAAGCCTGGTTGCAGTCCATGGGGTCACACAGAGTTGGACACGACTGAAGTGACTAAGCACACCACAGTACTTGACTGTACACATGGATAAAGTTAATACCATTGCATTTTATCAGTGTTTGTGTATATGGAAAAAATTAAATTCATGTGTTAAATAAGTTACATAGACAAAATAATTTAAATGATCCATGCTTTAAATAAACTGTACCTAAATATATGTGTACATGTTAACACAAATGCTGATAAAGTACATTGGTATATAGATATATGTATATATTTTATACATCTCCTATACTGAAATTCACCCCAGACATTTGTTATAAACCACATGGCATTGCTCAGACTGAAATCAGCTTGGATGCTAATGCCCATGGCATCCTTAAAGAATCTGGGGTGGACGAGAGGATAGGAACTGAAGAAAGAATTATAACCACCACTGATAAAAGCTGCTTAAGCAAGGATGATATTGAGCAGATAGCCAAGGAAGTGGAGAATTACAGCCACTGAAGTTGAGACAAACAGAGACAAGATGCTTTCAAAGACTTACACTGACTCATGTACATTCAATATTAAGGCCACAGGAAAATATGAGAAACTTCAAGGGAGGATTAATGCAAGAATCAGCAAAAGATGTTTGACAAGTACTCTAAATTTTCAGCTGGCAGGACAAAAATCAGACTTCTGGGAGAGATGAATTTGAATGTCAGAAGATGACCTGGTAAATAAAAATCTGAAAACTCCTCATTATCAAGCTGTTTCAACTTTAGGAAGGATGTCTGTCAGCTTCCTGGAAGACAGAATTCCTTCCAAGGATACCTCTTCTGGGCTCACAAATGACAATGACTCATTTTCCACTTGGTCAAGATCTCTTGAAAAAACAGATTTTAGTCGTTTCATTCACGGAAGTTAAATCACATTTAATATGTTAGTGAGCCTTCTCAGTATTTGATTGTGGGCTTTCCTGGTGAGTCCAACAGTGAAGAATCTCTCTGCAATGTGGGAGACATGGGTTCGATGACTGGGTTAGGAAGATCCCTGGAGGAGGGCGTCGAACCTACCCTAGTATTCTTGCCTGGAGAATTCCATGGACAGAGAAGCCTGGTTGCAGGCCATGGGGTCACACAGAGTTGGACACGACTGAAGTGACTAAGCACACCACAGTACTTGACTGTACACATGGATAAAGTTAATACCATTGCATTTTATCAGTGTTTGTGTATATGGAAAAAATTAAATTCATGTGTTAAATAAGTTACATAGACAAAATAATTTAAATGATCCATGCTTTAAATAAACTGTACCTAAATATATGTGTACATGTTAACACAAATGCTGATAAAGTACATTGGTATATAGATATATGTATATATTTTTATACATCTCCTATACTCTGATAGTAGTGCTGGAAAAGAGGAAATTAGGGAGAGATATGATGGGTTTGTCCCTGGTTTTCTTATAACAGAGGTTTCCAGAGAACTTGGAAGGGTAAATGTTTCTTCAAGGCACTCCTAAACCATAATTTAATATTTTAGAACATAAATTACTGAGACTAAGTTACTAGAGTTACTCCAAGCTATATATCTGTCTAAAAGCTACAATGATGAATGAGTGTAAAGTTTATTCTTTTTAAGTATTAAGAAAAAAAAGTGTGCATACTATTTTAACACTTTTATTTGGTCTTCATAACTTTGAGAGTTGGCTACAATTATTTTATAGATGAACACAATGAGACACATAAAGGTTAGAGTGCTTGATCAAAGTTACATAATTAAGAAGTATTTCTTTTAGACTATAAAGTCAGGCAGTTGCATTAAGTTCATGTTCTTAACTGATTTCTCCATTGTCTCCCTTAGGACCATAATACATCTGAAAACAGTTGTATATATTCATGGTCAGTGGTCTGTTATTTAATGTGATGATGAGTACTGAATTTACATAGCAGTAATGTTTTTCCATTTCCAAAATAATAAAATGCTTACAAATATTTCACTGATTCATCCATGATTACACTATAGGTTATACTATAATTGAAATGTCAAACAATCATAATTTCCCCCAAAGTTCTGAAAAAAATATCATATTTTATATTACTATCCTCAGAGCAATGAATGATGTCAGATTTGAATGTCTCCTAGTATGACACCATCTTTTAATTTTCTGAGACTTGAGTGATAGACTAAATTGAAATCTATCATTTTGTGTGTGTGTATGTGTAAAAGTATTAAATAAGTTAAGATTCTCACTCATATGTGAAAAAACACATTTAGTATTATTATTATTGGTATGACATAATATCACAATCATTAAAGACATCACTTTGAATGAAATGTTTGAAAAATCTTTAACAGATAATCAGTGTTGAGGATGGGTCACTGACCAGCAAAGTTCTTTTCTGTATGAGGTCTGTGATTGAGGTCTGAACAACTTGTGTGTTCACTGAAGAGGCCCACCCAGCTACTGATCTAAGTCACTGCACTCCTATGGTAATATTCCTATGGTAATGTAATACATACAATGAAAATCATATATCATTTTTGTAACATTGAGATTAAGAAGCTGTTAAAAGTGTATCAAGAAAAGTGACTATCATGCCTAATACCTTACTTTTAATTTTCTTTCCTTCTTATATTTCTTGATGTGAGTTTAAAATGGAAAGATATTTGTAATACACAGTACATAAAGGTTTCAAAAAAAAAAGCCAAATATTACTTCTTGTAATGGGACTATTTCATGGTAAAGCACGAGAAACTAAATAAAATTATCAGATAAAATTGTTCACTGAAAATATCAGTTTCCAACAAGATGAAAGTCCTCTGGCTTACAGGATGATGTTTGCTAGAACTGTAGGAAATCAAATGTATATGCAATTTAAATGTAAATAAGGGACATACTTTGGTCCTGTCCAGTAGCGCAGAGCTTATGAAAAACATGTCCCTTAGTTTAAAGAAAATACACCAGATATGGCAATTGCTGAAAGCAGCCAAACATTTGCCTGTAGACTTTTTAGAATCTATTAATTTTGAAATCTTTTCAGTAAGGAAGATGAGCAGTAGAATCAGTATTAAAGCTAGAAAGGATTTTCTTAAAAGTGACAAAATCCATTGCTTTAAGTTGAAAGCATTACTTTCCTGAGTATGGCAATTAATTTATTTGAAATTATGACAGACAGAATATATAATGTCCTCTTTAAATGATAATAAGTTTGGAATGATCATAATATCATAGGGCATAGGATTCATATTGAATTTTTGAAGAATGCAATTGCAATCATGACCTACTTTTAAGGGTTATTCTCTTTTACTCATAACAATTTAGTTACCATACATATAGAATTGAATATTATAAAATCAACTGCACTTGAAAAAACCTTCTTTATTTGATCAGCTCTTGCTTCTTTCTAAATAGCTTCTCTTTCACATACTGCTGTTTATTTTCTTCTAATTTCTTTCCGGATGATTTTAATTTTACTAAGACCTTAGAAATGTGCAATTAAAAATTACTTGAACAATTAGATAATGATTTATGAAATAATTTAAACAAAATAATATCAAAATTTTATTAGCATTAGTCCCCAAAGTAATTCCAAAAAAAAGAGCTCTTCTTTTCTCATATTATAGAACCATTTATATGAGCATTATGCCTATTTATTGGCAAAATAACATTTCAGTATATAATGCTGTGTTTGCTAAGGTCTCATCAGTATTCTGGAATATGTGTTTCCATTAACTAGATTTTATTTTCAACCAATGGCAGAGTATACATGATAGCATAGTGCTGGTAAAATAAAATCATTCTTTTACATTTTGCTAATAATAATTTATTTAATAAGTTTAGGAGACAGTGTATTTGGTCTCAATTTCCTATCCTGAAATTTTAAATGCTAGTCAAAATTACAATGAGAACCAAACGCAAGTGTAAATGGTTTTAAGTAGAACTATCTGGTCACAGAGTCAGATACAAGTGTAGTGACTGAGCACATAGGCACACAAGGAAAAAACTACTATTTAAATAGGATGTGTTGATGTGTTGTATTTTATTTAGATTCATATTTTAAAACCATGGAGAAACACATATAATAATATGTAATGTTCTTTTTCAATATTAATGTTATAATTTAAGTAAAATATCAATAGGTCATGTTCTTTGTAATGACATTTTAAATATTTATGTATTCATAATATTCATAATTATATTTTAATGATTGTTTATGCTTTTATATTTACAAAAAGGCCATTAAAAATGAGGCTATTTCAATATTGAAACCAATGTTTCTGACAAAAATAGTGAAATCCAGTAAAACACAACAAAATGGCAAATTGACCTTTATGGATGCTATTTTAATTTGTAAGCCTAATATTAGGCTAAAGAATAAAACAAGCTGAATTAATAAAAATGAATATTTTTATTTGTAAACTTTGTTAATGCTTTAGTATTGCTGGTATATACACATCTTTAGGAAAAGAGTTAATACAGGATTTACAAGTTAGTATTTTAAATCTTTTTTCACTGAGGTAAATTTATATCATTTGTAGATATAGATCTAGAGTGTGCATTTCAGTGAATTTTGGGAAAGATATAAAGTCTGAAAACCACCATCCCAAAAAAAAAACCAGAAAACCATCCAATTAAACCCATTTATGAAATAATTTAAACAAAATAATATCAAAATTTTATTAGCATTAGTCCCCAAAGTAATTCCAAAAAAAAGAGCTCTTCTTTTCTCATATTATAGAACCATTTATATGAGCATTATGCCTATTTATTGGCAAAATAACATTTCAGTATATAATGCTGTGTTTGCTAAGGTCTCATCAGTATTCTGGAATATGTGTTTCCATTAACTAGATTTTATTTTCAACCAATGGCAGAGTATACATGATAGCATAGTGCTGGTAAAATAAAATCATTCTTTTACATTTTGCTAATAATAATTTATTTAATAAGTTTAGGAGACAGTGTATTTGGTCTCAATTTCCTATCCTGAAATTTTAAATGCTAGTCAAAATTACAATGAGAACCAAACGCAAGTGTAAATGGTTTTAAGTAGAACTATCTGGTCACAGAGTCAGATACAAGTGTAGTGACTGAGCACATAGGCACACAAGGAAAAAACTACTATTTAAATAGGATGTGTTGATGTGTTGTATTTTATTTAGATTCATATTTTAAAACCATGGAGAAACACATATAATAATATGTAATGTTCTTTTTCAATATTAATGTTATAATTTAAGTAAAATATCAATAGGTCATGTTCTTTGTAATGACATTTTAAATATTTATGTATTCATAATATTCATAATTATATTTTAATGATTGTTTATGCTTTTATATTTACAAAAAGGCCATTAAAAATGAGGCTATTTCAATATTGAAACCAATGTTTCTGACAAAAATAGTGAAATCCAGTAAAACACAACAAAATGGCAAATTGACCTTTATGGATGCTATTTTAATTTGTAAGCCTAATATTAGGCTAAAGAATAAAACAAGCTGAATTAATAAAAATGAATATTTTTATTTGTAAACTTTGTTAATGCTTTAGTATTGCTGGTATATACACATCTTTAGGAAAAGAGTTAATACAGGATTTACAAGTTAGTATTTTAAATCTTTTTTCACTGAGGTAAATTTATATCATTTGTATATATAGATCTTGAGTGTGCATTTCAGTGAATTTTGGGAAATATATAAACTCTCAAAACCACCATCCCAATAAAGATAAAGTAATTTCATCACCTCAGAAAGCCCTTTGCATCTCTCTCTTCAATTTCCACAGCAGGAAGGCCACTGCTGTTTTGATTTCTACTGTAAGGGTTAGGGAAAGGGGCAGGGCACAATTTTTTAAAGAATGACAGCCCAAGGACACAGCATAAACCCATTAGAGTCAAATGGGTTCAAGATGTCAGACTAGACCTTGATCCTATCAGTAAGCTAAATGACACACCCAGAGGCACCATGACAGTTCCACCCCTTCCCCAAAAGATGTGGAATAATCCTCCCATGCATTAGCATATGGAATTACCCAGCCCTTAAAAGCTAATAACCCCAGGTTTTGGGAGCCACTGGATTCGCTCTACAATGGCCCACACTCTTGTCTGTGGAGTGTGCTTTTCTCTGAATAAATCCATTTCTTACCTATCACTTTGTCTCTCATTGAATTCTCTACAAAGACACATGAAGAACCTGAGCTCTGTTAGGCCCTGAAACCAGGTATGGTGGGTTTTGGCTGGGTTTGAGTCCCAGCCACTGGGTTCAAGTCCCAAACAGGGTTTTAGCTGGGTTCAAGCCCCAGCCACGTGGGTTTGAATCCCAAATTGGGCTTTGGGTTTAAGTCCCAATCCGAGATAGAACACTTTCACTAACATCACACATTTGTTTTGCTTATTTCTATCTTGATTCAATTAGAATTATGGATTTAATACCATAATTTTACAAGTCATTCACATTGTGCCTTTTTATGGTACTTCTAGATAGTATTTCACTATATGAAAATACCACTACTTTTTCAGTCATTCTCCTGTTTTAGGAGATATTAGATCAGTTCCTTTCTTTTAAATTTTATGAGTATAGGTACAACAAACCATCTTGAACATGTCATTTTGTGGCCCTGTGTTTTAACCAACAGTCAGTATTTATAAATAGAATTACAGGATCATAAAGTAGATATAGATTTATCTAAAACAGCCAGTTTTAAATCTTTTTCACTGAGGTAAATTTATATCATTTGTATATATAGATCTTGAGTGTGCATTTCAGTGAATTTTGGGAAATATATAAACTCTCAAAACCACCATCCCAATAAAGATAAAGTAATTTCATCACCTCAGAAAGCCCTTTGCATCTCTCTCTTCAATTTCCACAGCAGGAAGGCCACTGCTGTTTTGATTTCTACTGTAAGGGTTAGGGAAAGGGGCAGGGCACAATTTTTTAAAGAATGACAGCCCAAGGACACAGCATAAACCCATTAGAGTCAAATGGGTTCAAGATGTCAGACTAGACCTTGATCCTATCAGTAAGCTAAATGACACACCCAGAGGCACCATGACAGTTCCACCCCTTCCCCAAAAGATGTGGAATAATCCTCCCATGCATTAGCATATGGAATTACCCAGCCCTTAAAAGCTAATAACCCCAGGTTTTGGGAGCCACTGGATTCGCTCTACAATGGCCCACACTCTTGTCTGTGGAGTGTGCTTTTCTCTGAATAAATCCATTTCTTACCTATCACTTTGTCTCTCATTGAATTCTCTACAAAGACACATGAAGAACCTGAGCTCTGTTAGGCCCTGAAACCAGGTATGGTGGGTTTTGGCTGGGTTTGAGTCCCAGCCACTGGGTTCAAGTCCCAAACAGGGTTTTAGCTGGGTTCAAGCCCCAGCCACGTGGGTTTGAATCCCAAATTGGGCTTTGGGTTTAAGTCCCAATCCGAGATAGAACACTTTCACTAACATCACACATTTGTTTTGCTTATTTCTATCTTGATTCAATTAGAATTATGGATTTAATACCATAATTTTACAAGTCATTCACATTGTGCCTTTTTATGGTACTTCTAGATAGTATTTCACTATATGAAAATACCACTACTTTTTCAGTCATTCTCCTGTTTTAGGAGATATTAGATCAGTTCCTTTCTTTTAAATTTTATGAGTATAGGTACAACAAACCATCTTGAACATGTCATTTTGTGGCCCTGTGTTTTAACCAACAGTCAGTATTTATAAATAGAATTACAGGATCATAAAGTAGATATAGATTTATCTAAAAACAGCCAGTTTTTAGAAGTTACTGTGCCATGTGCAACTTCCACCAGGAAGCTGTGAGAGTTCCTGTGACTCTACATCTTCACAAACTTTTAGGTTTTGGACTTTGAAGTTGTAGTCATACTAGCGTGTAGGAAAAAAGACATCTATAGTTTAGTTTTCTGATTAGAAATTATTGGAGCATCTCCTGGGTTAATATGGTCAAAAAGTAGCATTTTATGGACCTATCTTATACTATATAGGCTTCCCTGGAGGCTCAGTGGGTAAAGAATCTGCTTCCAATGCCTGAGACGGGGTTCTATTCATGGGTGGGAAAGAACTCTAGGAGGAGGAAATGGCAATCCACTCTAGTATTCTTGTCTAGAGAACCCCATGGACAGAGGAGCTTGGGGGGGCTACAGTCCATGGGGTTGCAAGAGTTGAACATGACTTAGAGACTAAGTCACTGTCACATTTACTATAGAGTTTTTTTTTTTTTTTCTCTTTTTTTTTTTTTTTTTGAGGGGGTGCTGGTTGGAGAGGGAGAGGGGCAGGCGGGCCACTTCTATTGGTCTTTCATTTATCTATTTTCATCCATCTTTGTTCTTTGGTCTGCGTGGGCCTCCCATCACAGTGGCCTCTGTTGTCGCAAAGCACCGGCTCTGGGTGCATGCGCTCCAGAGCTCCGACTCGGTAATTGGACACATCGGTCCAGCCGCTCCACGGCATGTGGGATCTTCCCAGGCCAGGGATTGAACCGGCGGCCCTTGCACTACAAGGCGGTGTCTTTACCCACTGGACCACCAGGGAAGCCCTACTATAGAGTTTACAATCTATAAAGTTGTACTTTATAAATATATTCTAAACATTTCATGAATATTTAAAATTTGAAGTATAATTTAAAATACGAGCACATAAAGAAATTTTGAGAAAGATACTCAACAACAAAGTATAACAATAGTCCTAAGAAGGGTAATAGAATTTTATCTTGATCTGAGGAAATTACCATGAAGTGTGGCTTTGATAGGAGTGAACTATGAAGGAATTTTATATAAAAAACCATCTTGAACATGTCATTTTGTGGCCCTGTGTTTTAACCAACAGTCAGTATTTATAAATAGAATTACAGGATCATAAAGTAGATATAGATTTATCTAAAAACAGCCAGTTTTTAGAAGTTACTGTGCCATGTGCAACTTCCACCAGGAAGCTGTGAGAGTTCCTGTGACTCTACATCTTCACAAACTTTTAGGTTTTGGACTTTGAAGTTGTAGTCATACTAGCGTGTAGGAAAAAAGACATCTATAGTTTAGTTTTCTGATTAGAAATTATTGGAGCATCTCCTGGGTTAATATGGTCAAAAAGTAGCATTTTATGGACCTATCTTATACTATATAGGCTTCCCTGGAGGCTCAGTGGGTAAAGAATCTGCTTCCAATGCCTGAGACGGGGTTCTATTCATGGGTGGGAAAGAACTCTAGGAGGAGGAAATGGCAATCCACTCTAGTATTCTTGTCTAGAGAACCCCATGGACAGAGGAGCTTGGGGGGGCTACAGTCCATGGGGTTGCAAGAGTTGAACATGACTTAGAGACTAAGTCACTGTCACATTTACTATAGAGTTTTTTTTTTTCTTTTTTTTTTTTTTTGAGGGGGTGCTGGTTGGAGAGGGAGAGGGGCAGGCGGGCCACTTCTATTGGTCTTTCATTTATCTATTTTCATCCATCTTTGTTCTTTGGTCTGCGTGGGCCTCCCATCACAGTGGCCTCTGTTGTCGCAAAGCACCGGCTCTGGGTGCATGCGCTCCAGAGCTCCGACTCGGTAATTGGACACATCGGTCCAGCCGCTCCACGGCATGTGGGATCTTCCCAGGCCAGGGATTGAACCGGCGGCCCTTGCACTACAAGGCGGTGTCTTTACCCACTGGACCACCAGGGAAGCCCTACTATAGAGTTTACAATCTATAAAGTTGTACTTTATAAATATATTCTAAACATTTCATGAATATTTAAAATTTGAAGTATAATTTAAAATACGAGCACATAAAGAAATTTTGAGAAAGATACTCAACAACAAAGTATAACAATAGTCCTAAGAAGGGTAATAGAATTTTATCTTGATCTGAGGAAATTACCATGAAGTGTGGCTTTGATAGGAGTGAACTATGGAGTAATTCTGAATTACACACAACTAATCTTTTGAAATGGAACAGGCAAAATAAGCCAGTATCAAAGAATTAAGAGCAGAATATTCTTGGTCCAGGAAACCTCTGTGGATAAGTCCACGATGGACATGAAAAATGAAGGAGGGAAAGATCTAGCATTTTGAACTAGGGGTCTCGATCCAGGGTACTGAATCCAGAAGATCAAGTGAACTATGAAATGTGGTACAGGAGATGAGTAGTTGGCTAATACTGGTTCTGCATAACTCACTTTCTTTTCTCTGGGAATCAGTAGAGAAAATAAATCAACTCGGCAGACTTTGCCAAATATTACAGAAAAGAGTAAAGTTATATTTCTTTTAAGGCTCAGCTAAGTGAATATATTTAAAATCTATTTATTACGAAAAAAAAAAGAAGGAGGGGCAGGGAGGAGGGGAAGAAGGTGAGGGGAAAGTAGAGCTTGGAAACCTTCTGCTGTGAATTCCACAAGCTGCAAAACGACAACCTTCCTAAGTAACATCAACTGAAACATAAGAACTGCCTGATGTATAAACGTAATAGTCTGAGTTACCTGTTAAAAGTAAAAGGTACTATAGGGAAATCGAGGAAGAAAAAAGAAAAGGTAAAGGTAATAAAAAAAAAAATGCAAGTAAAAAGACAGAACTGATTATGCAGAAATCCAGTGACTTCCCAATTCACTCACAGTAAGAATCCAAATTCTCAACTGTCCTTAACTCTAAGATTTGGTCTCCATTACCTCTTTGACCTCAACTTTTACACATCTACACTTCCCCCCTTCTTTGTTAAGCAAGATTTTTGCCTCTGGCCCTTTACAGATGCCGTCTGCTTTGCCTCAAAAGCTCTTCTGCCTGAGATTCCTACTGCTGGTTTCCTCAGTCTGCCCAAACTTTACTCAGGAAATCTTACTAATGAAGTATAGCTTAGTCACCTCTTCTAAAAGTAATGCACAACCCACAGTCATACTATCAATTTAAATCGCCTTTCCTCTTTTACTTTTTCCCTTTGTGGCTCAGTGGTAAAGAACCCGCCTGCCAATACAGTACACACAGGAGAAACGGGTTCAATCCCTGGCTTGGGAAGATCCTCTGCAGGAGGAAATGGTAATCCATTCTTGCCTGGAGAATCCCATGGACAAAGGAGCCTGGCAGGCTACAGTCCTGGGGATTGCAAAAAATCAGACACCATTTAGGGACTAATGCAACAACAAACATTTGTTCCTAGCACTGCTGAGTAGTGTGGATAACATACTAATCTTTAACAGAAAGCTAAAGCAGCAGTTAAAAGCTTTTGGAATGTATCCCTTCTTTTCTTCCTCCCTACCCCACCAAAGCTAACTCTGTCACTCTTAAATTCAAAGTGGCTTCCTAAAAAGCTAAAGCATTTTGCCTGGGGCTGAATGCTCACTTCCAAGAGAAAGAAAAAGAGGACTTATCAGCCACGCCTACCATTTCAACTATTGTTCTTTTGCAGACAGAAGAAATTTAAAAGTGAGAAAATTATGTTTGCAAAATGATAAACACAGTATTATAGTCCAAAGGGTTCACTTTGTAAGTACTCAGTCATCCAATTTGTTAATTCTTTAAACAACCATTTTAAGAGCTTCGAGCAACCAACCTCAGTTTTATTTCTTAGAATTAGTTTACCAGCTTCTCAAAAACACAAATTATAAGAAGAAATTGCAACTGGCAGTATTGCTTCCTGTGAATTTCTCTCTGTCTCTCACAAACCAGAGTCACAAATGAAGCATGAGATACTAGATTAGATTATATAGAATTTATAAGTATAGCCTTTAAAATGTATTCTTAAGCAAATATGAAAATATGGTATGTACCCTTCTATATTATATTTCATAGGAATTATCTAATGCAAAATTGTTACTAAGTATCAGTTGGGATGTAAGTAGAGTGGCATCTTTTTAATATGATGTACGATGGGTGGCAAAAGGCTGTAGCATTTTCAGCCTAATTCCCATACACCAAAGCATTCAGAAGAAAAAGCTTCCTTTTCCTTAATCATCAAAGGTAAATCCTAAGCATTGGTCTATCTGGAGCAACTAAGTTCATATATGTATTCTAGAGCAACTATTGGGCACAAGGAATTGTGTTATACCAAGAAATTAGGCCATTAATGACCCTAATGGCTGTTCCTCAATGAAAAGGGGTAGGAGAAATGCAGAGAAGACAAAAAAATGACATCTACTACAAAACATACATATAGTTTTTAATTCTATTAATTGCTTGGCAAACAAATGTTTATTGAGTCTCTAAGTGACTGACTGGTACAAGTATGGCAGAGACTGAGAAAAATATGACAGAGCCCTTATCTTTCAGAAAGCTAAAATATAATTTGAGTTTAATCACAAAAACATACAAAAATACAGGGGTGCAGCAATTTCTAAACTCTTAGGCATTGTTGCAGAACAATGAGAGTTCAAAGGAAAGAAGGCTCATTTTAGACTGGAGCAAGTGTACCAAGAATGCTTCTTTAAAGATACTGGGAATATTCATAATATATCAAATGGAACTCTGTGGCTGAAAAAAATCATGTGCCTGTTATTTCTTCTTTTTACAACTGTTTTATTTTGAAATAATTACAGATTCATAGGAAGCTATAAAAAATGAACAGGGAGGTCTCATGGATCCTTCGCCTGATGGTAACATCTTGGTAACTATAGTATGATAGCCAAACCAGAGAATGACATTGGACAATGCGCAGGGTTTATTCGGATTTCACATTTTTTTAAAAAATTTTGGCCTTTTTTATTGATTTTTTATACATTTATTTTCACCCATCTTTATTCTTTGGCCCATGTGGGCCTCCCATCGCAGTGGCCTCTCTCCCCGCAGAGCCCTGACTCTAGAGCACGCACTCCAGAGTGCTGGGTAGTAACTGGACACACAGGTCCAACCGCTCCAACACATGGCATCTTCCCTGGCCAGGGATCAAGCCAGTGCCCCTTTGCACTGCAAGGTGGACTCTTTACCCACTGGACCACCAGGGAAGCCCTTCACTTGTTTTATATGCACTCATTTGTGTGTGTACATGTGTGTGTGAGATGTAGATTTGTGTAGCCACTACCACAGTCGATACATGAAAAAGTTCCTTTCCTTAATCATCAAAGGTAAATCCTAAGCATTGGTCTATCTGGAGCAACTAAGTTCATATATGTATTCTAGAGCAACTATTGGGCACAAGGAATTGTGTTATACCAAGAAATTAGGCCATTAATGACCCTAATGGCTGTTCCTCAATGAAAAGGGGTAGGAGAAATGCAGAGAAGACAAAAAAATGACATCTACTACAAAACATACATATAGTTTTTAATTCTATTAATTGCTTGGCAAACAAATGTTTATTGAGTCTCTAAGTGACTGACTGGTACAAGTATGGCAGAGACTGAGAAAAATATGACAGAGCCCTTATCTTTCAGAAAGCTAAAATATAATTTGAGTTTAATCACAAAAACATACAAAAATACAGGGGTGCAGCAATTTCTAAACTCTTAGGCATTGTTGCAGAACAATGAGAGTTCAAAGGAAAGAAGGCTCATTTTAGACTGGAGCAAGTGTACCAAGAATGCTTCTTTAAAGATACTGGGAATATTCATAATATATCAAATGGAACTCTGTGGCTGAAAAAAATCATGTGCCTGTTATTTCTTCTTTTTACAACTGTTTTATTTTGAAATAATTACAGATTCATAGGAAGCTATAAAAAATGAACAGGGAGGTCTCATGGATCCTTCGCCTGATGGTAACATCTTGGTAACTATAGTATGATAGCCAAACCAGAGAATGACATTGGACAATGCGCAGGGTTTATTCGGATTTCACATTTTTTTAAAAAATTTTGGCCTTTTTTATTGATTTTTTATACATTTATTTTCACCCATCTTTATTCTTTGGCCCATGTGGGCCTCCCATCGCAGTGGCCTCTCTCCCCGCAGAGCCCTGACTCTAGAGCACGCACTCCAGAGTGCTGGGTAGTAACTGGACACACAGGTCCAACCGCTCCAACACATGGCATCTTCCCTGGCCAGGGATCAAGCCAGTGCCCCTTTGCACTGCAAGGTGGACTCTTTACCCACTGGACCACCAGGGAAGCCCTTCACTTGTTTTATATGCACTCATTTGTGTGTGTACATGTGTGTGTGAGATGTAGATTTGTGTAGCCACTACCACAGTCGATACATAGCATAGCTCCGTCAGCACAAAGCTCCCTTACGCTGCCCATTTACTGTTCAATTATCTTTTTCTGTTCAATTATCTGTTCAATTTTCAGAATTATTTATATATTCTATTAATAATTATGATTCTGGGCTTCCCTGGTAGCTCAATGGTAAAGAGCTCACCTGCCAATGCAGGAGACACCAGTTCAATCCTTGATCCAAGAAGATCTCACATGCTGTGGAGCAACCAAGTCCGCAAGGCACAACTATTGAACCAGTGCTATTGAGCCCATGTGCCACAACTACTAAAGCCCGAGTTCCACAACAAGAGAGGTCAAGAAGCCTGCTCACCTCAACTAGAGAGTAACCCCCACTCCCTGCAACTAGAGAAGAGCCTGTGGCAGTAGTGAAAACCCAGAATAGCCAAAAATAAATGAATAAATTGGTAATTAAAAGAAATAATTATGATTCCTTTGCTGCAAATAGTTTCTCCCACTCTGTGGCATTGTGTTTTCATCTTTGCAGTTGGGTTTGACTGTGCCTTCTAAATTGGTTTAGTAATTTTTTAAAATTTCAGAAGTATCTTGATTTAGGATGTTTTTATCCAGCCATTATACTCATATATACATGCATAGGGAGATGTTTCAAGTAATGTTCACTCAATTTCACTTCTTGCTACTTGTGAGTGGTAAGATCTGGAGTAGTGTGGGGCTTTCCTAATGTTTGTATATTGCCTGAATTTTGTAAGAGGCATGTATAATTAAAAAAAAAAAAAGAAAGTAATTTAAAAAATATAACTGTGGTTTGTATGAGATTAGATAAGATGGGAGGTAACTTTAGGCAGAAGAAACACATTCTTGACAGAGAGGAAGTGGGAAATAGAAAAGAAACAGACAAGGAAAGAAGGCTGGACTGGAAGAGCAGGTGGAGGTGGATGAGCCATTGGGCAAAGCTGTGCGTATGATTAAATAGGTCCAGATAGTTGAGTACCTTGAAAGACTAATAAAACTTTAAATTGTATGGTAGGTCAAAAGGGTGGTGATATTAACAGCAACAACAAAAAAATCCATTATCAAGGTGTCAACAAAATAACCTGGTGATATTATTTAATGGGAGGAGAAGAATTTAAGAATATTCATATATTATAAAATTTATTTTCTTAAAAAAAATATATATACATATTCATTCCAAAATGCTGAAAATGCAGTATATTAAATTCTCTTTACCCATTTGCCATTTATTGATCTGGATAGTAAAAATGTAAGCTACATGCTGGGCATAATAATTAAGTATATAAGCCAAGCTGTAAATTACACTTTTTCCATGAAATCTAAATATATATATTCTCTTTTCCTCTAAGATGTTTATAACAACAGCTATGCTAACTGTATGGCATACAGCCTTTCACAACTCCCCCATTGCCTTTTTGTGGCATGGCACATTATAATTAAAAAGTCATATTTCAATTTAGGAAGCTACCTAAACAACAGCACGTTCCAACAGTGACTCAATGCCAATTTCAGAACTTCTGTCATATGTGCTGAAATTGGAATATTAAAAGCTGGTTTGCATTGATTTCAACAAAATGATTTTCAAAGACAAAAATTATCTACAGTATTTGAATTGTAGAATCAATAGTTTTAGAAGAAACTTGTAAATTATACAGTTCTACATTCTCATTAAGATTAGAAAATTAAGGCCCAGAGAAAATGTCTGAAATTGCACATTTTAAATGTTTACTCAGAACCTAACGTTAAGTTTTAACTCCAAATTCAGCATCTTTTTCACTGTACTGTTCTGTGCATTAGATATAAAAGTTGACTCCAGTGAAGTTCACTGAAGAATCCATACGTGTCACCTCAATCTTTATTGGTAAAATTCCTTCATGACTTATTCATATGTTCTGTATATAATTCCACTGACCTACAAAGATATAAAGCCTGAATTTTGTAAGAGGAATGTATAATTAAAAAAAAAAAAAGAAAGTAATTTAAAAAATATAACTGTGGTTTGTATGAGATTAGATAAGATGGGAGGTAACTTTAGGCAGAAGAAACACATTCTTGACAGAGAGGAAGTGGGAAATAGAAAAGAAACAGACAAGGAAAGAAGGCTGGACTGGAAGAGCAGGTGGAGGTGGATGAGCCATTGGGCAAAGCTGTGCGTATGATTAAATAGGTCCAGATAGTTGAGTACCTTGAAAGACTAATAAAACTTTAAATTGTATGGTAGGTCAAAAGGGTGGTGATATTAACAGCAACAACAAAAAAATCCATTATCAAGGTGTCAACAAAATAACCTGGTGATATTATTTAATGGGAGGAGAAGAATTTAAGAATATTCATATATTATAAAATTTATTTTCTTAAAAAATATATATATACATATTCATTCCAAAATGCTGAAAATGCAGTATATTAAATTCTCTTTACCCATTTGCCATTTATTGATCTGGATAGTAAAAATGTAAGCTACATGCTGGGCATAATAATTAAGTATATAAGCCAAGCTGTAAATTACACTTTTTCCATGAAATCTAAATATATATATTCTCTTTTCCTCTAAGATGTTTATAACAACAGCTATGCTAACTGTATGGCATACAGCCTTTCACAACTCCCCCATTGCCTTTTTGTGGCATGGCACATTATAATTAAAAAGTCATATTTCAATTTAGGAAGCTACCTAAACAACAGCACGTTCCAACAGTGACTCAATGCCAATTTCAGAACTTCTGTCATATGTGCTGAAATTGGAATATTAAAAGCTGGTTTGCATTGATTTCAACAAAATGATTTTCAAAGACAAAAATTATCTACAGTATTTGAATTGTAGAATCAATAGTTTTAGAAGAAACTTGTAAATTATACAGTTCTACATTCTCATTAAGATTAGAAAATTAAGGCCCAGAGAAAATGTCTGAAATTGCACATTTTAAATGTTTACTCAGAACCTAACGTTAAGTTTTAACTCCAAATTCAGCATCTTTTTCACTGTACTGTTCTGTGCATTAGATATAAAAGTTGACTCCAGTGAAGTTCACTGAAGAATCCATACGTGTCACCTCAATCTTTATTGGTAAAATTCCTTCATGACTTATTCATATGTTCTGTATATAATTCCACTGAGCTACAAAGAATATAAATTTTTCTTAGAAGTTGAAACCAACTGTTAGCAAGAGTGCTAGAATTCAGAATGCAGGAGTGAAATAGCTTATTAAAAGACCACACATCATGAGGAGTTACTGACATTTCTTCCTCAAACACCAGGGCTCAGGACTGCACCATTTCCAAAATTTGCTTAGGGAAATTGTGAGCTCAAAGTCCAACCACCTTTGGCACAAGTACTCTATAAAGAGTGGCATAGTCATTCATTAACAATAAATGAAGTTGTGAAAAGACAAGATGACTGCCTTTTCCACAGACATGTAGTTTTAGTCATTTTAAAAACTTCACTCAATGGTTAAAGGCGGTCCAAAACGTATGGTCTATAAGAGCTTTATCTGATTCCATTCTATTATGTACATTACTTTAAAAGAATGTTTTGTATATATATATACACATATATATATATATATATACACACACATGTGTGTGTGTGTGTGTATCTATCTATCTATGTATACATGTATATATACCCATACACATACAAAAGGAACTGCTTTGACACAGAAAGGGAATCTGGGGTAATATATTTTCCGAAAGTGTTCTCTATGATTGTCCAGATTAGTGAAACACAGGTACATCACATACATGAGTCTTAGCATAACAGCATCTATATTCATGTTTTATTTGCAGTATAATTAGCTTATAATTTAATTTTACTGTAACGACACTGAAAGATAAACTAAGAACATATTATTGTCCATTACAGAGGTGGAAGCACCTAAGTCTTAAAGAGATATATCACATGTAAGATAAAAAGTGCTGAAATTGGAATATTAAAAGCTGGTTTGCATTGATTTCAACAAAATGATTTTCAAAGACAAAATTATCTACAGTATTTGAATTGTAGAATCGATAGTTTTAGAAGAAACTTGTAAATTATACAGTTCTACATTCTCATTAAGATTAGAAAATTAAGGCCCAGAGAAAATGTCTGAAATTGCACATTTTAAATGTTTACTCAGAACCTAACGTTAAGTTTTAACTCCAAATTCAGCATCTTTTTCACTGTACTGTTCTGTGCATTAGATATAAAAGTTGACTCCAGTGAAGTTCACTGAAGAATCCATACGTGTCACCTCAATCTTTATTGGTAAAATTCCTTCATGACTTATTCATATGTTCTGTATATAATTCCACTGAGCTACAAAGAATATAAATTTTTCTTAGAAGTTGAAACCAACTGTTAGCAAGAGTGCTAGAATTCAGAATGCAGGAGTGAAATAGCTTATTAAAA
Source organism: Tragulus kanchil (assembly GCA_022376925.1). Classification (NCBI taxonomy): domain Eukaryota; kingdom Metazoa; phylum Chordata; class Mammalia; order Artiodactyla; family Tragulidae; genus Tragulus; species Tragulus kanchil. The sequence continues at coordinate 34,057,246 of JAIOJX010000028.1, read as the reverse complement.
GACCACACATCATGAGGAGTTACTGACATTTCTTCCTCAAACACCAGGGCTCAGGACTGCACCATTTCCAAAATTTGCTTAGGGAAATTGTGAGCTCAAAGTCCAACCACCTTTGGCACAAGTACTCTATAAAGAGTGGCATAGTCATTCATTAACAATAAATGAAGTTGTGAAAAGACAAGATGACTGCCTTTTCCACAGACATGTAGTTTTAGTCATTTTAAAAACTTCACTCAATGGTTAAAGGCGGTCCAAAACGTATGGTCTATAAGAGCTTTATCTGATTCCATTCTATTATGTACATTACTTTAAAAGAATGTTTTGTATATATATATACACATATATATATATATATATACACACACATGTGTGTGTGTGTGTGTATCTATCTATCTATGTATACATGTATATATACCCATACACATACAAAAGGAACTGCTTTGACACAGAAAGGGAATCTGGGGTAATATATTTTCCGAAAGTGTTCTCTATGATTGTCCAGATTAGTGAAACACAGGTACATCACATACATGAGTCTTAGCATAACAGCATCTATATTCATGTTTTATTTGCAGTATAATTAGCTTATAATTTAATTTTACTGTAACGACACTGAAAGATAAACTAAGAACATATTATTGTCCATTACAGAGGTGGAAGCACCTAAGTCTTAAAGAGATATATCAATGTAGGATACAGTAGCTAGAAAGTGGAGGTCACAGTAGTGGAATTCCACTGTTTTCACTTAAGCTGGCTCTTTCCACTATTTTTACTTCTCAAAATAGCCAACATTTGTCCAGGTATTTACATTTTAAGTCCTAAGAGTTTAAAGAGATTTAGAGAAAATACTAAAGTTCTTTGTCAGATTTTATTTCACTCCTTACTATACTTATGCAATTACTCATTTGGGATAAATTAAAATACAAAAGACAAATTTGTGACATTAGAGTTAAATAATGTGTATAAAATTAATCCACAAGATGACTTCCCTAGTTATGGCTTATATTCTCCCCTCTTAAGTTCATCCAAACTCATTTTGCATTTGATTTATAATTACTAAAAAACTATTATATGAGCCAAGGCAATTTTTTTCCTCTCATTAATAATTTCAATTATTCCTTACAAGAAATTTCCTGATTGGTCCAAGAGAAATAAAGATGAAAAATTTTGCCTAGTCAAAAACAGAAAGTGAGGAAATCAATCTAGAAAACGTGTGTGCATATATATGTATGTATACATATATATGTGCAAAGCAACTTGAAATATTTTAAAGTGAATTTCATTTAATTTTAATGACCTAGGCCCACATTATTTATAGTCTTTATTTTTTTTTTTTTTTAGCAAACTATAGAAGCATAGTTTTAGATTTTGAGTAACAAAGCTCTGTAGTCAGTATATGTTTAAAGTAGATTTAGTCTGGATTTTTGCTTCCTATTATTTGTAAGCTATCAGTTTAGGTACATGGATGGTGGTGGTTAGATGCACATTATATTTACAGTTAAGAAGGAGGACATGCAAACTACTCCAGTATGCTTACCTGGAGAATCTCATGGACAGAGGAGCCTGGTGGGCAATGGCTTATAAGGTCACAGAATTGGAGAATGACTCATGGACATGAGTTAGTAACAGCATCTATATTCATGTTTTATTTAGCAGTATAATTAGCTTATAATTTAATTTTACTGTAACGACACTGAAAGATAAACTAAGAACATATTATTGTCCATTACAGAGGTGGAAGCACCTAAGTCTTAAAGAGATATATCAATGTAGGATACAGTAGCTAGAAAGTGGAGGTCACAGTAGTGGAATTCCACTGTTTTCACTTAAGCTGGCTCTTTCCACTATTTTTACTTCTCAAAATAGCCAACATTTGTCCAGGTATTTACATTTTAAGTCCTAAGAGTTTAAAGAGATTTAGAGAAAAATACTAAAGTTCTTTGTCAATTTTTATTTCACTCCTTACTATACTTATGCAATTACTCATTTGGGATAAATTAAAATACAAAAGACAAATTTGTGACATTAGAGTTAAATAATGTGTATAAAATTAATCCACAAGATGACTTCCCTAGTTATGGCTTATATTCTCCCCTCTTAAGTTCATCCAAACTCATTTTGCATTTGATTTATAATTACTAAAAAACTATTATATGAGCCAAGGCAATTTTTTTCCTCTCATTAATAATTTCAATTATTCCTTACAAGAAATTTCCTGATTGGTCCAAGAGAAATAAAGATGAAAAATTTTGCCTAGTCAAAAACAGAAAGTGAGGAAATCAATCTAGAAAACGTGTGTGCATATATATGTATGTATACATATATATGTGCAAAGCAACTTGAAATATTTTAAAGTGAATTTCATTTAATTTTAATGACCTAGGCCCACATTATTTATAGTCTTTTTTTTTTTTTTTTTTTTTTAGCAAACTATAGAAGCATAGTTTTAGATTTTTAGTAACAAAGCTCTGTAGTCAGTATATGTTTAAAGTAGATTTAGTCTGGATTTTTGCTTCCTATTATTTGTAAGCTATCAGTTTAGGTACATGGATGGTGGTGGTTAGATGCACATTATATTTACAGTTAAGAAGGAGGACATGCAAACTACTCCAGTATGCTTACCTGGAGAATCTCATGGACAGAGGAGCCTGGTGGGCAATGGCTTATAAGGTCACAGAATTGGACACAACTGAAGTGACTTAGCATGCACTCATGCTCACAAGCTTAAATAGTGCAGATTAAGTGGTTCTAAGACATAACATACATTTATAATCTACTTAACAAAATATCATTATGAATCTTTTAAATATCCTAAAAAATTTTAAATGTAACTGTGTATATAAATCTATTTTTTTCTAATATTAATTCTTGTTAATTGACTCTTTAAAGATATAAACTATGTAACTAGTTTGGTAAAACATGAGAAATAATGGATCTATAAGTATTTCATTTGACATAAATATAAATAGTGAAATTTTAGGTATCAGAAAGAAATACTTGTCAGACATAAGCATAAGCTCTGGCTTAATTCCATTTTTATATTATATACATACAGGAAAGAAGACCATAAAAAGCATTTAAAATAAATACAATAATTTGACTTTGCTGTTTTAGTATTTATTGTAATTTGAATATCTGAACTATTTTTTCAAGTTGAAGTATACATTAACTACTGACTGCTTCAAATTGATTCAGATGAAATTATGGCTTACATTTTCATTTAGGAAATTTGAGATGCCACATGTAAAAACCCTAGAGCACAATGCTTTCAACAGTTTTTGTTGAAAGCAAATTTATCTTCTGGGAAAATATTCAGATCTCATAAATGTAGGCAAGACAAGATTACACCCAGTGAATTTGGATCTGTTAACTCTAACTCTCCTTCCACTGCAAAGTAGACAAATATTTATAAGGCAAAAAATATGTTTAGCTCAACAAGATTGTGAAACTAAAATATCTTATTGAAAAGATTCAATTGAAGAGAAATTGATTGCTTTTGCGGTACTTCTACTACTGAGAAAAAATAGGTGTGTTTGTTTTATCCTTTGTATCCTTTCTATAAAACTGTCTAGGCTTCCTTTAGAATGAACGATGCAGAGAAATCTTGGAGTATGACAGTATCTTTAAAGGTCAGCGAGTCCAACTTCTTCCATAGACAGGGAGTTCTGCGATATACCAGACAATGATGATTTCTTTTATTATATTTGTGAATGCTATAATTTTCTTCCTATGCCTTCATTCTTCATGATCATCATCTCCATTTCCCTCAGCAGTCAAGAGCTCTTTTCCCAGATAATCACCATCTAATCTCCCAGAATGGTATACAAAAAACTGAACAAAATATTCCAAATGTGTTCACATCAGTGTACAGTGCAGTAATGTCACCCTAAATAAGAGCATTTTTTGAGGTGGAATTATAATTGGATTAATTTTTTTTTTTTACAGGTAGGCCTTTAGCATCACAATTAGTTTATCTTTTGTTAACCTCTTGAACCCTATACTTATATAGTTAAATTTAAATGGAAATGCAGGATTTTCTATTTATTCTAATTCAAGGTCATTTTGTTTGTATATCAAATAAAAATTTTATAACCATCCATGCTTTGTTTTTCTTATCTAGATTATTTGAGACAAGATCAGAAAGGACAAATGACTGGAGATTTTGCTCCAGATTGACATTAATCCTTTATCAACACTCTTAGTCTTAATTAACTAGTATTACTGTCTAGACCACATCTTTGAAAAAACACTACAATTATTCATTAAAAATTTTTTTACTCAGCATTAACTATGACTTAAAAAAACCATTTTCATTTAGGAAATTTGAGATGCCACATGTAAAAACCCTAGAGCACAATGCTTTCAACAGTTTTTGTTGAAAGCAAATTTATCTTCTGGGAAAATATTCAGATCTCATAAATGTAGGCAAGACAAGATTACACCCAGTGAATTTGGATCTGTTAACTCTAACTCTCCTTCCACTGCAAAGTAGACAAATATTTATAAGGCAAAAAATATGTTTAGCTCAACAAGATTGTGAAACTAAAATATCTTATTGAAAAGATTCAATTGAAGAGAAATTGATTGCTTTTGCGGTACTTCTACTACTGAGAAAAAATAGGTGTGTTTGTTTTATCCTTTGTATCCTTTCTATAAAACTGTCTAGGCTTCCTTTAGAATGAACGATGCAGAGAAATCTTGGAGTATGACAGTATCTTTAAAGGTCAGCGAGTCCAACTTCTTCCATAGACAGGGAGTTCTGCGATATACCAGACAATGATGATTTCTTTTATTATATTTGTGAATGCTATAATTTTCTTCCTATGCCTTCATTCTTCATGATCATCATCTCCATTTCCCTCAGCAGTCAAGAGCTCTTTTCCCAGATAATCACCATCTAATCTCCCAGAATGGTATACAAAAAACTGAACAAAATATTCCAAATGTGTTCACATCAGTGTACAGTGCAGTAATGTCACCCTAAATAAGAGCATTTTTTGAGGTGGAATTATAATTGGATTAATTTTTTTTTTTTACAGGTAGGCCTTTAGCATCACAATTAGTTTATCTTTTGTTAACCTCTTGAACCCTATACTTATATAGTTAAATTTAAATGGAAATGCAGGATTTTCTATTTATTCTAATTCAAGGTCATTTTGTTTGTATATCAAATAAAAATTTTATAACCATCCATGCTTTGTTTTTCTTATCTAGATTATTTGAGACAAGATCAGAAAGGACAAATGACTGGAGATTTTGCTCCAGATTGACATTAATCCTTTATCAACACTCTTAGTCTTAATTAACTAGTATTACTGTCTAGACCACATCTTTGATCACTACATTATTCATTAATTCACTCAGCATATATTTACTGTGCACTCTACCAACAGAACTCATGCTTGTTTTCTATAGCAGTATGAAAAAACAGACTGATCATTTGTGGAGTTTGTATAAAGTTAACAAATTAATGCCTCATCAAGTACAATATACATGTTATAACAATTATATTGTCTACCAGTTTGCTAATCCTACTAAAAAAGAAAGGTTAGTTTAGTTTGATGTATTCTTATTCAATTCTTTCTTCCATAAAATTCTCAGTTATGTTTTCCTAACTTAAAAAGGAAATCAATATATTTTCACCAGTATATACCTTCTTGGTTTGAATATTTGAGTATCTTGTCACCTCTGACACATTGCAATCACCATTATTCTTCCTTGGTGGTCTGGCTAAATAAGAATTAATTGTGCAGATTAATACTGCTAGGTCACCGTAATTCAGTCTGTAACTACCATTGCAAAACTTAATATTGAAATTAATTCTTATGTTTCCCTAGTCAGTTCACTCTTATTTTTCAGAACTGTTATTCAAATATCCTCTTGTCACTTCAGACTCATACATCTATAGCCTCTTTTCTCTCTCAGCTTCTATTTCTTGGAGAAGATAGAAGCCATAAACCATGCACTCTTTATAAACAAACCTATACAATTTCCTGAATGTGTTCTTTTCTAGAGGACTCTGCTGTGATTTACTTTGTTTTTCATGTATTTTCATTATTTCTCTCTATATTAATTTCTTTCTTAAATGAGCACATCTATGTTAATTTTTTTTGAAACAGTTACTGTCTTTTTCTCTTTCACGTTCACCCAAGAAGTTTTTTTACCTGTTGTTGTTCAGTCACTAATTCATGTCAGACTCTTGGAGACCCCATCAACTGCAGCACACCAGACTTCCCTGTCCTTCCCTATCTTCTGGAGTTTGTTTAAATTCATAGCTACTGAGTCTTTTAGTAATTCTTTTCACTAATGTTCCTTTACTCTGTCTTCTGTCCATGACTCCAATAAGCAGCTGCACTATGACTGTTAATGACCTTCTTGCTATTATAGCTGGTAAGTATTTTACACTCTTCTTTACAAATAGCTAAATTCTTCATCTAACAGTATGATCTTTTTGAAACATTTGCTGACTTTATTATACAAGCCACTGTGCATTTTTGGTTTTGCTCCTAACCATCTCACCCCTTTTTTCCAGTCGGCTTTGCTGTGCCTCTTCGTGAAACCAAGCTGTAAATTAAGGATGATCTTAGGGCCCACCTCACACTTTTTATTCTCCCTAGCTAATAGTGATGCACTCCTGAGAAAATATTCTTTTCACTAGTCTATATACCTCCCCTGAACATTCAAGTATTATAGCTAGTGGTCTGTTGGATATTTCTGTTTGGATTTGGGTACCTCCAAGACAATATGCTCAATATTGAGCCCATGATCTCATTTACACTCCTACTTTGTCCAAATACAAACAATGGTTCCACCTCTTGTGTTTTATTTCAGTGAAATACATCACTATGCAATTAGAAATTTTGGAGCCATTTTCAGCTCCTGCATCATTCCTCATATCCAAACAAGCATTACATTGTGTCAGTTCTGCCTCATAGATAGTTTTATAATTTTGACATCTGGCAGTTTTAAACCATAAAAAGCCTCTTTTCTCTCTCAGCTTCTATTTCTTGGAGAAGATAGAAGCCATAAACCATGCACTCTTTATAAACAAACCTATACAATTTCCTGAATGTGTTCTTTTCTAGAGGACTCTGCTGTGATTTACTTTGTTTTTCATGTATTTTCATTATTTCTCTCTATATTAATTTCTTTCTTAAATGAGCACATCTATGTTAATTTTTTTTGAAACAGTTACTGTCTTTTTCTCTTTCACGTTCACCCAAGAAGTTTTTTTACCTGTTGTTGTTCAGTCACTAATTCATGTCAGACTCTTGGAGACCCCATCAACTGCAGCACACCAGACTTCCCTGTCCTTCCCTATCTTCTGGAGTTTGTTTAAATTCATAGCTACTGAGTCTTTTAGTAATTCTTTTCACTAATGTTCCTTTACTCTGTCTTCTGTCCATGACTCCAATAAGCAGCTGCACTATGACTGTTAATGACCTTCTTGCTATTATAGCTGGTAAGTATTTTACACTCTTCTTTACAAATAGCTAAATTCTTCATCTAACAGTATGATCTTTTTGAAACATTTGCTGACTTTATTATACAAGCCACTGTGCGTTTTTGGTTTTGCTCCTAACCATCTCACCCCTTTTTTCCAGTCGGCTTTGCTGTGCCTCTTCGTGAAACCAAGCTGTAAATTAAGGATGATCTTAGGGCCCACCTCACACTTTTTATTCTCCCTAGCTAATAGTGATGCACTCCTGAGAAAATATTCTTTTCACTAGTCTATATACCTCCCCTGAACATTCAAGTATTATAGCTAGTGGTCTGTTGGATATTTCTGTTTGGATTTGGGTACCTCCAAGACAATATGCTCAATATTGAGCCCATGATCTCATTTACACTCCTACTTTGTCCAAATACAAACAATGGTTCCACCTCTTGTGTTTTATTTCAGTGAAATACATCACTATGCAATTAGAAATTTTGGAGCCATTTTCAGCTCCTGCATCATTCCTCATATCCAAACAAGCATTACATTGTGTCAGTTCTGCCTCATAGATAGTTTTATAATTTTGACATCTGGCAGTTTTAAACCATAAAAATTTAAATTTTTTCAGTGGCCTCTTAATTAGCCTCCTTCCCTCTAATCCTCCTTTTCCTCCTTTTTTTATAGTGATGCCAGGGCTTCCTGTAAAATGTACATTTGGTTTATTTGATCACTTTTCTTCTTAAGGTTTCCATGGATTTCTATTACAATCAAGATAAAATTCAAATTCCTTGACATGACTTTTATGGCAAAAATTGGAGGGGGTATATTAGAGTAGATTCAGACAAGAAGATGATAAACTTAGTGTTGCTGGATTAAAAAGATGGACTATTTCATAGCTTAGAAATTTCAGGCTCAGTGGGGTAAACTGATATGGATGAGGGCTGATACTCTACTCTTGGTGCTCAGCTGGAATAACAAAGCCTTCTGAAAACTTCACCACCTCTCCAAGTGTGTGGTCTTGCAGGCATCAACAGATTTGTCTTCACAGTTGCTGCATTTCACTCACTAGAGATACCACTGTAGATCTTGGCCCACATTACCTACATATGCTCCATGATGGCATGATGCTTAGATAGCAGTTAGAAATTCTCAGGGCGATATCCTTCTATTTCCTGTCACCACTACCACCCTCAATCCATTTTACTTTGGCTTTCATTCAAGGGCATTTGAAGATGTTGGGAGAGAGATTAGCAGTGTACTCTGCCTAAATAAAGTAAACCCATGTAACCAAAGAGTCTCAAGTGGCTTACAAATATTGATAAAAATTCATGCAGATGGCTCTGAAAAGTTTATAAAAACTCTCAAATAAAGGTGTGTTTAAGTTTTCATGCTCTTAGGGGGGTTCCTTTAAATTTGAGAAACAAGTTGAATGTCTGAAATTAAAGCATGCATAATAAATCTGTGTTTTATGATTATGTTCTAAAAAGCGTGTGTTCTATGCCTTTCTTCTAAAGGTTAACTAATACTCTTTTTAAAGGAAACGAAGGAACTGAATTACACAACTGTCTTATCTGTTAAGCTGAGAAACTGAAGCGTTTTCCCACCTGATAATACACACACACACACACACACACATGCTGGACTCTTAACTATAGAATCTAGACTTTGTTTTTATGAATCTATATAATCCCCTGTCCCCTGAAGGCTTATTATTTGTAACATAGCAATGAATACTTGTTATTACTGAAGCAGTTTTACTGTTGTTTCAGGTTTTGTTTTGTATTTCTTTTGTTTTATTTTATGAGAGGATTAAAATCCTAAAGAAAACTATGCTGCTTAATTAATCACCAGCTTCATGTTTACAAAATCATTTTTCACAGCATTAAGAAATATGATGTAAATATCAGAAATGCAAAAGCTTCAAGTGACGTGAAACTTATAATTAGTGCAATGATCTATTTTGTAACTCACAATAAATGTCTTGGTTCATGGCTACTCTTTTTTTTCTTGCACATCCAAACCTTTGCCCTTCAAACTTTTAAGAGACCTACACTCAAATAAATTCTAAATAACATCTATATAGTTTTGCTGTCTACAAATAAAGTGAACATTCAGTATACTTGTGGGCTGCTCAGAGACACTGAACCAACTGTGTTGAGATTCATTAATTTCCACAATTGGTATCAATTCTTTAGCTCACAAGAGAATACTTAAAGCAATTTTAAAGCAAATGAGTAATTGTGAAAACAAATACCACATCATCTTCTCAGTTTGAAACAGATATAAAAATGCTAATTTAATCATTAAAGGTAATTCTGTAAATATTGCTAGTTATATCAATCATATAAATTGAAATCTGTTAAACATTCATGATAAATATATGTAAGAACTGAACCCAACTATGGAATAACAATTATACTGGGCATGCTTTTTGGTGTTGCTAAAAGCAGATTTCATTTTTTCAAAGATGTGGATTTGAAGAAAGCTTAATTTAGGAAATCCTAATCGATGGGACAAAATGACACAATCAATAAACATAAAATCTTCAGAGTATTTGCTCATAATCAGTGAACATCTTACTGAAGTATTTTGGGACCCATAGGATGGAAATGGTAGAACAGTCTGTAAAAAGCGTCAAAGGTTATCAAAATCACTTAATAATGACACATAAATTCATATCTATTAAGTAAGAAAAAGCTCATGTTCACAGTTTTCCCATTGATTAGCCACACAGTTAAGTAGAAAATAGCTTCTTTTAAGGTATCTTGCCCTCATTTATCTTTTTTGGGTTTTTAACATAGCAATGAATACTTGTTATTACTGAAGCAGTTTTACTGTTGTTTCAGGTTTTGTTTTGTATTTCTTTTGTTTTATTTTATGAGAGGATTAAAATCCTAAAGAAAACTATGCTGCTTAATTAATCACCAGCTTCATGTTTACAAAATCATTTTTCACAGCATTAAGAAATATGATGTAAATATCAGAAATGCAAAAGCTTCAAGTGACGTGAAACTTATAATTAGTGCAATGATCTATTTTGTAACTCACAATAAATGTCTTGGTTCATGGCTACTCTTTTTTTTTTCTTGCACATCCAAACCTTTGCCCTTAAAACTTTTAAGAGACCTACACTCAAATAAATTCTAAATAACATCTATATAGTTTTGCTGTCTACAAGTAAAGTGAACATTCAGTATACTTGTGGGCTGCTCAGAGACACTGAACCAACTGTGTTGAGATTCATTAATTTCCACAATTGGTATCAATTCTTTAGCTCACAAGAGAATACTTAAAGCAATTTTAAAGCAAATGAGTAATTGCGAAAACAAATACCACATCATCTTCTCAGTTTGAAACAGATATAAAAATGCTAATTTAATCATTAAAGGTAATTCTGTAAATATTACTAGTTATATCAATCATATAAATTGAAATCTGTTAAACATTCATGATAAATATATGTAAGAACTGAACCCAACTATGGAATAACAATTATACTGGGCATGCTTTTTGGTGTTGCTAAAAGCAGATTTCATTTTTTCAAAGATGTGGATTTGAAGAAAGCTTAATTTAGGAAATCCTAATCGATGGGACAAAATGACACAATCAATAAACATAAAATCTTCAGAGTATTTGCTCATAATCAGTGAACATCTTACTGAAGTATTTTGGGACCCATAGGATGGAAATGGTAGAACAGTCTGTAAAAAGCATCAAAGGATATCAAAATCACTTAATAATGACACATAAATTCATATCTATTAAGTAAGAAAAAGCTCATGTTCACAGTTTTCCCATTGATTAGCCACACAGTTAAGTAGAAAATAGCTTCTTTTTAAGGTATCTTGCCCTCATTTAACATTATTGCAGTGATAACAACAAGCTGAAAAAAGAGGCTACAGCCACTTTTTAAAAATTAGCCTAAGTTTTGGTTGCTCTGAATAACATTAGGATGGAAAAAAAAAGGTGATGTGTAAACTTTGAAAACTGAGCAAATATTTTTTGTTTATCCATAGGTGATCATAGAAGAAACAAACACTAGTGATATATATAGTCTTTATTGCAAATGAAGTTGAGTACGAGAATTCATAGCAGACACTATTATAGAAAAATCCTTGGTTATGAGCTTCGGGATATATATTGTAAATCTAGGTGCTTTTGCATTTCAGGCTTGTGGATGTAAGAGTGCTCATTTGGCCATAACAGAACTGGTATTCAATGCAGGTTTTGTTAAAAAAAAAAAAAAGAAACAAAAATGGATTTAAATTACCACCCACTAAGCAAGCACTGAAGGCCAATTTCAATGAGAAATAGTTTCAGAAAGCTGATTTATGGAGTCTCCAAAGAGAAATAGAGGATAAGTGGGTGGAGTTCCCTCGTCAGATTTCCCAGGGTTGCTTAACTTCTCTGGGTCACACCTACCACATCTGTAAAACATAAAGAGTCATAACGATATTTAATTATATAGAGATTTGCCGAGGCAATATCTCTAGATCCCTTTCAATTTGAGGTAAGTAACATAACAAGGTCCTAGAATCTAGAATAACATGACAGTTTGAAAAGAGGTGAATAGCTGAATGATAATTTCTGATAAAAAGGCAATTAAGATGAGAAAGAACAGGAATTCAGGGAAGGAACATCTTCAATTAATTAAAGGAGAGTTTATAAAACTGAGTTTGTTGAAGCTATGCTTACCCAAGGGGATAGTGGGTATAGAGGAGACAAATTAGGAGTTTGAGATTAACATATACATACTACTATAACAAAGTAAAATAAACAAAAGACCTAACAAATAAACAAATACCTACTGTATAGCACAGGTAATTACACTCAATATCTCATAACAACCTATAATGTAAAAATAATCTGAAAAAATGCACATAAATGTGTAATTCACAGTTTTCCCATTGATTAGCCACACAGTTAAGTAGAAAATAGCTTCTTTTAAGGTATCTTGCCCTCATTTAACATTATTGCAGTGATAACAACAAGCTGAAAAAGAGGCTACAGCCACTTTTAAAATTAGCCTAAGTTTTGGTTGCTCTGAATAACATTAGGATGGAAAAAAAAAGGTGATGTGTAAACTTTGAAAACTGAGCAAATATTTTTTGTTTATCCATAGGTGATCATAGAAGAAACAAACACTAGTGATATATATAGTCTTTATTGCAAATGAAGTTGAGTACGAGAATTCATAGCAGAGACTATTATAGAAAAATCCTTGGTTATGAGCTTCGGGATATATATTGTAAATCTAGGTGCTTTTGCATTTCAGGCTTGTGGATGTAAGAGTGCTCATTTGGCCATAACAGAACTGGTATTCAATGCAGGTTTTGTTAAAAAAAAAAAAAAAAGAAACAAAAATGGATTTAAATTACCACCCACTAAGCAAGCACTGAAGGCCAATTTCAATGAGAAATAGTTTCAAAAAGGTGATTTATGGAGTCTCCAAAGAGAAATAGAGGATAAGTGGGTGGAGTTCCCTCGTCAGATTTCCCAGGGTTGCTTAACTTCTCTGGGTCACACCTACCACATCTGTAAAACATAAAGAGTCATAACGATATTTAATTATATAGAGATTTGCCGAGGCAATATCTCTAGATCCCTTTCAATTTGAGGTAAGTAACATAACAAGGTCCTAGAATCTAGAATAACATGACAGTTTGAAAAGAGGTGAATAGCTGAATGATAATTTCTGATAAAAAGGCAATTAAGATGAGAAAGAACAGGAATTCAGGGAAGGAACATCTTCAATTAATTAAAGGAGAGTTTATAAAACTGAGTTTGTTGAAGCTATGCTTACCCAAGGGGATAGTGGGTGTAGAGGAGACAAATTAGGAGTTTGAGATTAACATATACATACTACTATAACAAAGTAAAATAAACAAAAGACCTAACAAATAAACAAATACCTACTGTATAGCACAGGTAATTATACTCAATATCTCATAACAACCTATAATGTAAAAATAATCTGAAAAAATGCACATAAATGTGTAACTGAAGCATTTTGCTGTATATTTTAAAACAACATTGTAAATCAGGTTAACTTCAGTTTTTTAAAAAATAGCCACTTAATATGGTCATAGAATTCCAAACTAAAAGCAAGTGAAGTTTGTTGAAATTGATGCTGTTAAGAAGTTCATTGGGTAACTATTGAAGGCTGAGGTGCAAACTCAAAATTGAACCAAATATAAAATAAAATAAGAACACGCTAGGCACAGAAGACTAGACATCCCAGCCTCTGTTGTTAGGTTGTAGTCAAGAGACAGGATTCTGACTAATGGAATGCGAGGAGCATTGATGTGGTCCCTTTATAAATAAGCCTGGCTCTTCAGAGCATTCTGAGTGATCCTACTGTTTGTCCCGCGATGCCTGCAAAGTGTAAGTAGTCATAAGGTCCTGATTAGACCAAAACACTTATCTATATTGTTTTTCGATATGGCAGTTTAAAGCTTGTTTTAAAAAATTATTTTGACATTGTTATCATTGTTTGGTCTCTTAGTCATGTACCACTCTTTGTACCATGGACTCCAGCATACCAGGCTTCCCTGTCCTCTACTATCTCCTGGAGTTTGCTCAAACTCATATCCATTAAATTAGTGATGTCATTCAACCATCTCTCATCCTCGGTCAACCCCTTTCTTCTCTTGCCTTGAATCCTTTCCCAGATCTTTTCATCTTCCCAGGTATTTTCCAGTGAGTTGTGTCTCTGTATCAGATGGCCAAAGTATTGGTGCTTCCGCTTCAATATCAATCCTTCCAATGCCATTACTGGAAGGATTATTTTTTCCATCCCTGCCTTCTGCCTCTGGAATTCATTAATCAATTCTCTGTGTTTATTATGAGGTTTTTTTCTTTTTTTTACATGTAAGATTAAATCACATGCTATGTGTCTTTCTCTGTTTGACTTATTTCACTTAGCAGAATGCTCTCAAGGTCAATTCATGTTATCACAAATGGCAAGATTTCATTCCTTTTTATGGTTGGACAATCTATTCTCTCTTTATGTATGCTATATACTATAAAAATTCCCTGGTAGTTCAGCTGGTAAACAATCTGCCTATAATGTAGGAGACCTCCATTTGATTCCTGAGTCAGGAAGTTCCCCTGGGAAAGGAATAGGCTACCCACTCCAGTATTATTGGGCTTCTCTGGTGGCTCAGATAGTAAATTCCTGCAATGTAGGAAACCTGGGTTCCATCCCTGGGTTGGGAAGATCCTCTGGAGGAGGGCTGGCAACCACTCCAACACTCTTGCCTGGAGAATCCTATGGACAGAGGAACTTGGTGGGCTGCTCCTTTGGGGCCCATGGGGTCCATGGTGTCACAAAGAGTCAGACATGACTGACGGACTAAACACAGTAGAGCATCTATACATATATGTAATTTATGTACAATTTCTTTATCCATCCATCAATGAACATTTAGCTTCTTTCCATATCTTGGCTGCTATAAATAGTGCTGAAATGAACTTGGGGGTGGGTCCAGATATCTTTTCAAGTTAGTGTTTTCATTTTCTTTGGATAAATATCCAGTAGTGGAATTTATGAATCATATAGCAGTTCTATTTTTTTGATTTTTGGAGGAATCTTGATACTCTTTTCCATAGTGACAGCACCCATTTACATTCTTGCTGACAGCGCATGAGGGTTCTATTTTCTCCACATCATCATCAACACTTGTTATCTCTTTTTGATGAGCTAACATTCCGACAAGTGTGAGGTGATGTCTCATTGTGGTTTTCATTTGCATTTCCCTGATGATTAGGAATGCTGAGCATCTCTCCATGTGCCTGTTGGCCATCTGTATGTCTTCTTTGAAAAAAAAAGGTTATTTAGATCTTCTGCCTAGTTTGAATGTTTGCTTTTCTATTAAGTTATAGCAATTTTCCTTTTTACATATTTTGGATATTAAACCCTTCCATATCTATGATTTGCAAATATTTTCTCCCATTTGGTAGGTTGCTTTATTTTGCTGACAGTTCCTTTACCGTAAAGAAGCTTTTTTACTTTGATATAGTCTCACTTGGATTATGTACAATAATCTCATTGGCCTCTCATGTCAACCATCGTCAGTCTTCTAACAAGAGTTTTCTATATCCTGCAAAGATACTACTCTATCCTTTTGCTGAGAGGCTGAAATTTGCATCTCTGTGACTCAACCTCAAGGTAACTCCCCTTTTCATCTGTTCTGACTTTGGGAGAGCAATTTCAGCAACTGTGGTCGCACTCCTTTCCCCTTGTTTATTTTGAAAGTATTTCTGATAAGTCATTGTCTGTTAGCATAAGATTTTGTGCATTTAATTCACAAACTCCACCCCTTTTTTGGGGAAAAAAAAAAAGGTTTTTAGTTCAAGAGACAGGATTCTGACTAATGGAATGCGAGGAGCATTGATGTGGTCCCTTTATAAATAAGCCTGGCTCTTCAGAGCATTCTGAGTGATCCAAAAAAACTAAAAATTCTATATTGTTTTCGATATGGCAGTTTAAAGCTTTTTAAATTTTGCTGATTTTTTTACTATTTAAAATTCCCTGGGTTTAAAAAAGTTAAAAGCTTTTTGGTTTAACCCCCATTTTTCGGGGCCTATAAGGGTAGGGAAAAAGACCTCCGTTGGGATTCCTTTGAGGTACTGTAAGATTAAATCACATGCTATGTGTCTTTCTCTGTTTGACTTATTTCACTTAGCAGAATGCTCTCAAGGCCAATTCATGTTATCACAAATGGCAAGATTTCATTCCTTTTTGGTTGGACAATCTATTCTCTCTTTATGTATGCTATATACTATAAAAATTCCCTGGTAGTTCAGCTGGTAAACAATCTGCCTATAATGTAGGAGACCTCCGTTTGATTCCTGAGTCAGGAAGTTCCCCTGGGGAAGGAATAGGCTACCCACTCCAGTATTATTGGGCTTCTCTGGTGGCTCAGATAGTAAATTCCTGCAATGTAGGAAACCTGGGTTCCATCCCTGGGTTGGGAAGATCCTCTGGAGGAGGGCTGGCAACCACTCCAACACTCTTGCCTGGAGAATCCTATGGACAGAGGAACTTGGTGGGCTGCTCCTTTGGGGCCCATGGGGTCCATGGCGTCACAAAGAGTCAGACATGACTGACGGACTAAACACAGTAGAGCATCTATACATATATGTAATTTATGTACAATTTCTTTATCCATCCATCAATGAACATTTAGCTTCTTTCCATATCTTGGCTGCTATAAATAGTGCTGAAATGAACTTGGGAGTGGGTCCAGATATCTTTTCAAGTTAGTGTTTTCATTTTCTTTGGATAAATATCCAGTAGTGGAATTTATGAATCATATAGCAGTTCTATTTTTTTGATTTTTGGAGGAATCTTTATACTCTTTTCCATAGTGACAGCACCCATTTACATTCTTGCTGACAGCGCATGAGGGTTCTATTTTCTCCACATCATCATCAACACTTGTTATCTCTTTTTGATGAGCTAACATTCCGACAAGTGTGAGGTGATGTCTCATTGTGGTTTTCATTTGCATTTCCCTGATGATTAGGAATGCTGAGCATCTCTCCATGTGCCTGTTGGCCATCTGCATGTCTTCTTTGAAAAAAAAGGTTATTTAGATCTTCTGCCTAGTTTGAATGTTTGCTTTTCTATTAAGTTATAGCAATTTTCCTTTTTACATATTTTGGATATTAAACCCTTCCATATCTATGATTTGCAAATATTTTCTCCCATTTGGTAGGTTGCTTTATTTTGCTGACAGTTCCTTTACCGTAAAGAAGCTTTTTTACTTTGATATAGTCTCACTTGGATTATGTACAATAATCTCATTGGCCTCTCATGTCAACCATCGTCAGTCTTCTAACAAGAGTTTTCTATATCCTGCAAAGATACTACTCTATCCTTTTGTTGAGAGGCTGAAACTTGCATCTCTGTGACTCAACCTCAAGGTAACTCCCCTTTTCATCTGTTCTGACTTTGGGAGAGCAATTTCAGCAACTGTGGTCGCACTCCTTTCCCCTTGTTTATTTTGAAAGTATTTCTGATAAGTCATTGTCTGTTAGCATAAGATTTTGTGCATTTAATTCACAAACTCCATGTCCTTATTTTATATATCAGGATCTTATATGATGCTCTATCTACCTGTGCACTCAGAGACTTGTTACTTCTGCCCCTGAACCCTTAATAGTTAGTTTTAATGAAAATGTCCTTTAACATTGGCTGACAAACCTTACAGGATCTGAATTGCTGACCTGGGTACTGTACCAGGTGCTGTTCACTAATTGTACCTTCACTTGAGCAGACACAGTCTCTTGGAATTAGGCTGTTTGAAGAGCTTGGTGGGCTATGGTCCATGAGGTTAAAAAGAATTGGACATGACTGAAACGACTGAGCCCAAGTGCTAATGATTCTGAGCTCATAGTTACCTTTCTCAGTTATAAATTAATTTCTTCGTTAGCACATTTTAACAGGCTTATTCATATGTGCCACACCTTAACTAAATCACTGTAATCACCTAAGTCTGCAGTTCTTCTTAGAACATCATTTTGTGTTTCCCAATCTAATCCATTCACTAATAGTCCCCAGAAAAGATGCTAGAGTACTGAATATTATTTTTCATTATTCTGGAGTTAAATGGCAGACTTTTCCCAGTAAGCCTGATACAAAAAATGAAAATGATGTCTGGTAGTACCAAGTCCTCTGGCAATAAAAACTTTGATCAGGAGGTTAAAACCTAGTTAACAGGTAAATTGATTCACTGAGGCAACCGTACATGGCAATCAGTTCATCTCCACTTACATGACTACATGACCAAATCTCCATGGAATAAATTAGACTGCTTTCCAAATAAAAATATTATTTGAGGTGAGGTGTACACAGAATATCAGGGACAGAGGAGCCTGGAGGACTACAGTCCATGGGATCACAAAGAGTTGGACATGACTGAGTGGCTAACACTCTCCCTTTCATGTACAAGTCTACAGTGTGCGATATGTGTGTTGATGCTCAGTAACATTTCTCCCCTTTAGTCTCTCCCCAGATACCGAAAAGAGAGTAAGGCTTTTCAAATACAGTTGCCAACAGTGTTGCCATTAGATTTCAGCAATGTGAGTTAGCATATACGATCTGAAAAATAAAAGAGAAGAAAAAAAATACTACTTTGGGTGGTATTTGCAGGGACGTGAGCAAACATCAGCAGATGGCAGATATGGGAACATGTCCATGACTTTCAGGTACCCTCCACTGAACTACCCACTTCAGTGCTTCGGTTCCAGCAGTTTGGAATTTTCTAAAACAGTCCTTGTAAGTTTTGCCTTATGCATCTCAATTTTGTAAATTTCTATTACCCTGTATTAAATTGTTAGTATTTTTTCTTTTGACGGAACTCTGGCTGACTTATTTTTTAGCACATCATCTTGAGTAACATGCTGTATAACTTGACTGGTGACATTAAGTGTGTTTCCAAGGAATGACTCTTTTCTTTGCAAGGATATTGGGAAAAGGCAAGAGTCAAGATGTCATGACAGCTACGGAATAAACACAGAAGGCAAGAAAAGAGAGAGGGTCAAGGAGAAATATGTAAACACGTGCAAAGAGTGAGAAATACACTATAGACTGGGCTGTATACCAGCACTCCAGGTATGGGTAAAATGAAATAAAAAAAGAAAAACTGACAGGTGTACTCTTAGATCTTTCTGTTGAAGAATACTAATAATATTCAATGATGGGAAAGCCAAATTAACAACTGGCATTACATACATAGAACAGTTTCTACCTTGTCATAAGAAAGAGGATATAGGGTATTCTATATAACCTGACCTTACAGAATTACTCTTCATTAACTATCTAATATATGACAGAATTATGGCCATTGAAAAATTACATTTTATCAAAATGAAATAAAATTACATTAATCTTCATTGACCATATATATTTGAATACTATTGTAGACTAATCTAAGAAATAATTTTATTAACTCATTTGAATACCCTAAAACTCTGAAACAACTTCTCCAGAATAACTGAATGAAAATGTAACATTATATGCAATTTGACTACAAAAAATCCAATAAATGACTGTTGAAAAATATAATAGTAAATTTATTATGCAATTGTGGCTTCAGATATTCACATTTTCACCCCAGAGAAGGCAGAGTCCTCATCAGTCAGGATAGTCAACAGTCCTGGAAATGTCACCTCTTAAATGTATGCATACCTTATATAGATACACACACATTTGTGTGTGTGTGTGTGTGTGTGTGTGTGTGTGTGTGTGTATGAGGGGGCAGGGTATGGAAAATTTGCCTGAGATAGGCCATGAGGGAATTTTCTAGGAGATATATGGTTTTATTTCTTAGGGATATGATATCTATTTGTTGAAACTCATTGAATTGCTTGCTTAAAAATCCATGAATTCTGTTTTTCACTATAGGTATGCTTTACCTAAAAAAGAAGAAAAAACTCTAAATAAATACTGATTCTAGTTAGTAGGCTTGGTTTTGGTGATGATCTTTATTAACAACTCTGAAACTACTTTCTATGTTCAGGCTTGCGAAACACATCTACTTACTGAGTATAATGGGAATCAGATTTCTCACTGTCAAGGAAGGGGACTTATAAATATGAAGAAGGTGACTCAAATTTACACAATTTGTCTATAAACACACAGCATATATGAATTTATGAATTTTGTGTCTAGACACATACACATACATATACAGAGGTAGATAGATAATTGATAGAGGCTGTATATACAAATATATTTCCTGGTCCTTTCTCCTCAGAGAGCTTAAGACACATGACCTTCCTATTGCCCAAATCTTTACTTATAAAGATTATTCTTCATGGGGAAGAATAATCTAGGCTTCTCTTCTAGAGAAGAGAAATCTAGGCTTCCTAAAGAAAGGGCTGTTTCCAGGACTGGGGCAGGAACAGTAACAGAATGAGACAGGGACAGTCTACGCTTCTAGAATGTAAGAAAGTTCTCAAAAAACGACAGAGACCTGTCAAAAGCACACAGATTAAAGACTTCCACTGGCTGAATCTGAGACAATTTAAATGTGAAAATAAACAATAACAGTAATGGAATATAACCAACTAAATAAAATATGAATCTATAAGTCTATGGTGATTTAAATGAATGAATAAGTAAATGGCAAGAAGGAAAAAGTCTTTCTTATAACGACCGAACAACAACAACAGAAGGTATGATACCAAGGAAGAAATATAGATAAAAGGATGGATTTAGAAAATTATCAATGTATGTGAAAATACGGGAAAGTCTGATGAGGGACTGATTATTTACTTAGTATCATCCTGTAAATTTCTTAGTAATTAGAGAAAACTGATGCTTCAGTGGAGAGACTGACAGAGACCACCTGAATCTAGTGACCAAAGCTAAAACTGAGATAAACTGACAACAGATACCCTCTTTATGGTTCACTGAGAACACTTTGTTGGCCATTCCTGAACCTGCCACCCTAGTGCTACCTCTCCTGCAAAATCAGCAAGTTAAAACAAATAATGGGGAAATAGCAGATAAATCAAAATTGAAGAAAATTCTACAAAATAACTGAAATCACTGACCTTTATTTTTTAAAAATGTCAAGGTTAAGAAAGAGAAAGCTTGAAGAACTGGTGCAAACTAAAGGATTAAAAAAAGAGAGACATTACCAAAATATAAGGCATTATTCTCAATTAGATGTTGAACTAGTAAAAAGTACTAAAAGTGACGTTATTGGATCTGTTGATGAAATTTGAATAGAGACTACAGAAGATGAAGGAAAGGAAAACAATTATGAGAGAGAAAGGGAAAGACAATAATTCAAATATAGAAAAATATTTTTTAAAATTGGCAAATATGAATTAAGAGTATATAGGAGTCTCTTCAGTATTAAAGCAACATTTTTGTAAGTTTGAAAATATATTAAAATAACAGTGTTGGGCTTCCTTGGTGGTCTAGTGAGTAAGGACACTGCCTTGCAGTGCAAGGGGCACCAGTTTGGTCCCTGGCCTGGGAAGATCCCACGTGCTGCAGAGGGCTAGACTGATGTGTCCAATTACTGAGCCGGAGCTCTGTAGTGCCGTGAGACCTGTCAAAAGCACACAGATTAAAGACTTCCACTGGCTGAATCTGAGACAATTTAAATGTGAAAATAAACAATAACAGTAATGGAATATAACCAACTAAATAAAATATGAATCTATAAGTCTATGGTGATTTAAATGAATGGAATAAGTAAATGGCAAGAAGGAAAAAGTCTTTCTTATAACAACTGAACAACAACAACAGAAGGTATGATACCAAGGAAGAAATATAGATAAAAGGATGGATTTAGAAAATTATCAATGTATGTGAAAATAGGGGAAAGTCTGATGAGGGACTGATTATTTACTTAGTATCATCCTGTAAATTTCTTAGTAATTAGAGAAAACTGATGCTTCAGTGGAGAGACTGACAGAGACCACCTGAATCTAGTGACCAAAGCTAAAACTGAGATAAACTGACAACAGATACCCTCTTTATGGTTCACTGAGAACACTTTGTTGGCCATTCCTGAACCTGCCACCCTAGTGCTACCTCTCCTGCAAAATCAGCAAGTTAAAACAAATAATGGGGAAATAGCAGATAAATCAAAATTGAAGAAAATTCTACAAAATAACTGAAATCACTGACCTTTATTTTTTAAAAATGTCAAGGTGAAGAAAGAGAAAGCTTGAAGAACTGGTGCAAACTAAAGGATTAAAAAAAGAGAGACGTTATCAAAATATAAGGCATTATTCTCAATTAGATGTTGAACTAGTAAAAAGTACTAAAAGTGACGTTATTGGATCTGTTGATGAAATTTGAATAGAGACTACAGAAGATGAAGGAAAGGAAAACAATTATGAGAGAGAAAGGGAAAGACAATAATTCAAATATAGAAAAATATTTTTTAAAATTGGCAAATATGAATTAAGAGTATATAGGAGTCTCTTCAGTATTAAAGCAACATTTTTGTAAGTTTGAAAATATATTAAAATAACAGTGTTGGGCTTCCTTGGTGGTCCAGTGAGTAAGGACACTGCCTTGCAGTGCAAGGGGCACCAGTTTGGTCCCTGGCCTGGGAAGATCCCACGTGCTGCAGAGGGCTAGACTGATGTGTCCAATTACTGAGGCCGGAGCTCTGCAGTGCGTGCGCCCAGAGCCGATGCTCTACGACAATAGAGGCCACTGTGATGGGAGGCCCACATGAGTCAAAGAACAAAGATGGATGAAAATAGATAAATGAAAGACCAATAGAAGTGGCCCCGGCCCCTCCCTCCCCAACTCGCCCTCCCCTTCCCCAAAATAACAGTGTCCATAAAAATCACTTAGAATAACTTAAATAAATATTCTAAAAGTCCAATATCCCTGTATATTACTTAGAGAAACTTAAAAAAGTTAACAAGTTTGAAGGCTTAATATCTTAAAAATATCAATTCTCTCCTAATTATATATTCAATTAATTTCAAAAGAAAATGAAATCTTTATGGAAGTGAACAAGATGTTGTAAGTATTACATGACATAAATGATCAATAAGAGCTAAAAAGGTAAAAATTTGGAGAAATTATATTACTGTACTAATCCAAAAGCTATATTATTAAACAGTGCTTTATTAATGAAAGGAAAGATATAATAATGGAAAAATTAAAGAAACAGATATATATACACACACACACACACACACACACACACACACACGGTCACATGATTGATGACAAAGGTGCTTTTGTAATGCAGAAAGGACATGTGATTGTTTAAAACATCAGCACAACCACTAGCTCTTCCAATGGGGAGATGAACCTCAACCCCTACTTCACACCATATATAACAATCCATTCCAGATGGGCTGTAGACCTTAATGCCTACTGTAATAAAACTAGAGTATAACAGAGAAGAATACATTTATGATCTTGAAGTAGCCAAATTCCATAAACACTTCACAAAACACATATACATAAAAGGCAACATATGGAAAAAGATTTCAGTAAAACTAACATTTTGTAAGTTTGAAAATATATTAAAATAACAGTGTTGGGCTTCCTTGGTGGTCTAGTGAGTAAGGACACTGCCTTGCAGTGCAAGGGGCACCAGTTTGGTCCCTGGCCTGGGAAGATCCCACGTGCTGCAGAGGGCTAGACTGATGTGTCCAATTACTGAGCCGGAGCTCTGTAGTGCCGTGCGCCCAGAGCCGATGCTCTACGACAATAGAGGCCACTGTGATGGGAGGCCCACATGGGTCAAAGAACAAAGATGGATGAAAATAGATAAATGAAAGACCAATAGAAGTGGCCCGCCGGCCCCCCTCCCTCCCCAACTCGCCCTCCCCTCCCCCAAAATAACAGTGTCCATAAAAATCACTCAGAATAACTTAAATAAATATTCTAAAAGTCCAATATCCCTGTATATTACTTAGAGAAACTTAAAAAAGTTAACAAGTTTGAAGGCTTAATATCTTAAAAATATCAATTCTCTCCTAATTATATATTCAATTAATTTCAAAAGAAAATGAAATCTTTATGGAAGTGAACAAGATGTTGTAAGTATTACATGACATAAATGATCAATAAGAGCTAAAAAGGTAAAAATTTGGAGAAATTATATTACTGTACTAATCCAAAAGCTATATTATTAAACAGTGCTTTATTAATGAAAGGAAAGATATAATAGTGGAAAAATTAAAGAAACAGATATATATATATATACACACACACACACACACACATATACACACGGTCACATGATTGATGACAAAGGTGCTGTTGTAATGCAGAAAGGACATGGGATTGTTTAAAACATCAGCACAACCACTAGCTCTTCCAATGGGGAGATGAACCTCAACCCCTACTTCACACCATATATAACAATCCATTCCAGATGGGCTGTAGACCTTAATGCCTACTGTAATAAAACTAGAGTATAACAGAGAAGAATACATTTATGATCTTGAAGTAGCCAAATTCCATAAACACTTCACAAAACACATATACATAAAAGGCAACATATGGAAAAAGATTTCAGTAAAACTAATATTTTTCTATCACAAGGTATCATTAAGAGCATGAAAAACAAACCACAGAGTAAGAAAAACAATTTATTTGCCATCTTTCTGACAAAGGACTCAAATTGATGGTATGCATATATAAAACTCATATACTGTTTCAAAAATGACATAATAAAATTGAAAAAAATGGGTGAGGGGAGGATTCAATAGGAGACTCCCAATAGAAAATTCTCTAAAGCCCAATAAAAACATGAAAAGTGGTAAAATGATATCATATGTTAGGAATATGAAAATTAAATCTGAAGTTGATATATGACTAGCCATAATCAGAACAGGAAAAAATTTAGCCTGATAATACTAAAAGTACTGGCAAGTATCTGGACTCTCATCCATTACTGGTAGGATATCATATTAGTAAAAACATTTTGACACAGTGAAAAATTATCATAATGTGCCCAAACTAAACATGCACATAGCATTTGATCTGAAGATTTTCCCCCTATGTTTATATTCTACAGAAATGCATACATATGTGCACCAAACATCATGTAAACATATGGGACAATGATGGTCACAATGTCTTACAGAAGACGATGAGATGGGAGCAAGAAGGGATAAATGAGCTCCTGAAACCAGCATTCTTTTATTAACTACAAGGAAAGGCAAGAAATATGATTCCAAATACAGACAGGTCTGTCTATTGGAGTGGAAAGATGAAGGAGGATTTCTTCACCTCCATTTCTTAGGGAAGTATATAGCAAGATGATTCAGCTGAGAGGAATTATTTGCCAAGCTTTAGAAGTCATAACCTTGCTATTTTTGAGTCAAGAAGCATGTAATAAGAAATGGGAGAAATTAAAATCAGGGGAAAAAGGTATTTTCAAGTGGTATCATGCAATGACAGCATGAAGGAGAGAAAAGTATTTCAGACTGCAGTGAGGCAAATTTATAACCACACTGCAGACAGATTTGCCTTGGGCTACCACAGTAGAAGTTACAGAAGAAAAGGATGGAAACAAAACTTTTCCAAAATTGTGTTGTATAGATGTAGCATTGAGCTTGCCATTAATTTTAGTGAATGCCATGTTATATGATTCTTTTACAGTCTCAGGGCAACTGAGACTTTTTCCAGTATATACAATGATATACTGAACACAGAATGATTAGGAGAAAAGAAAGAAAAAGAGCAGAGAAAATATTGTTAACAGGAAGCCTGCACTGAGTCGATGACTTCAGGTAATGACACGAGATTCTGTTTTTTTGGAACTTACAGTACAAAGCTAAACAAATGAGAAGTGCAAGGGAGAAGGCCTATAAATTCATTTCAAGAAATGAACATTTTATATTGCCATTGAATTCAAGGAAAGATTTATTGTAAAGAAGGGACTTACATTTGAGGTATTGGGAAAAATAAACAAATTTGACAAGTTGTAGACTTAAAAATAAATGGTTCAAATAACCATTTCTTTTGGCCACTTTCACTAATATTTCTGTGTTGGGTGTTACATTAAATCTTAAATCAGCAAAGGCAGTACTTCTTCAGCACCTGAGATAATATAGTCCAAGTATTTTGGCTCATGATGACTTCATTCAAGAATAGACCTCAGGGAATCTGAAATTACAGTGATATATATTATCTTTTAATGTTTGCCCAAACTAAACATGCACATAGCATTTGATCTGAAGATTTTCCCCCTATGTTTATATTCTACAGAAATGCATACCTATGTGCACCAAACATCATGTAAACATATGGGACAATGATGGTCACAATGTCTTACAGAAGACGATGAGATGGGAGCAAGAAGGGATAAATGAGCTCCTGAAACCAGCATTCTTTTATTAACTACAAGGAAAGGCAAGAAATATGATTCCAAATACAGACAGGTCTGTCTATTGGAGTGGAAAGATGAAGGAGGATTTCTTCACCTCCATTTCTTAGGGAAGTATATAGCAAGATGATTCAGCTGAGAGGAATTATTTGCCAAGCTTTAGAAGTCATAACCTTGCTATTTTTGAGTCAAGAGGCATGTAATAAGAAATGGGAGAAATTAAAATCAGGGGAAAAAGGTATTTTCAAGTGGTATCATGCAATGACAGCATGAAGGAGAGAAAAGTATTTCAGACTGCAGTGAGGCAAATTTATAACCACACTGCAGACAGATTTGCCTTGGGCTACCACAGTAGAAGTTACAGAAGAAAAGGATGGAAACAAAACTTTTCCAAAATTGTGTTGTATAGATGTAGCATTGAGCTTGCCATTAATTTTAGTGAATGCCATGTTATATGATTCTTTTACAGTCTCAGGGCAACTGAGACTTTTTCCAGTATATACAATGATATACTGAACACAGAATGATTAGGAGAAAAGAAAGAAAAAGAGCAGAGAAATTATTGTTAACAGGAAGCCTGCACTGAGTCGATGACTTCAGGTAATGACACGAGATTCTGTTTTTTTGGAACTTACAGTACAAAGCTAAACAAGATGAGAAGTGCAAGGGAGAAGGCCTATAAATTCATTTCAAGAAATGAACATTTTATATTGCCATTGAATTCAAGGAAAGATTTATTGTAAAGAAGGGACTTACATTTGAGGTATTGGGAAAAAATAAACAAATTTGACAAGTTGTAGACTTAAAAATAAATGGTTCAAATAACCATTTCTTTTGGCCACTTTCACTAATATTTCTGTGTTGGGTGTTATATTAAATCTTAAATCAGCAAAGGCAGTACTTCTTCAGCACCTGAGATAATATAGTCCAAGTATTTTGGCTCATGATGACTTCATTCAAGAATAGACCTCAGGGAATCTGAAGAGAAGGTTAATTAAAATGTTTATTTGACAGATTCTCAAATATCACATATTTCCAATGACCATTAGCAGAATATCTCAGTATGTTGTGAAACTTCAATCTAGACTTGTGGAAATCCTTGATTGTCTGGGACAATTCACTTTTTTCCTAGATATAGCCCAAAACAGATCACAGTCTATCTCTGGAAGAAAGTATAAAAACATGGTCAAACAACTGAGGCCATCATTTGTTTGAAATCATAGGATGGAGTGCCTACCCTAGGATTAGCAGATCAAGAATTCTAGGGTGCCAAGTGCTCTAGCTCCAGACCTTTTATTGGATAGAATTATAGTTTTAGAGTCAAGCTGAAGAGATCAGAGGCTACTGCCTCCACTAGAA
The DNA here is from genome assembly GCA_022376925.1 of Tragulus kanchil. Lineage (NCBI taxonomy): Eukaryota > Metazoa > Chordata > Mammalia > Artiodactyla > Tragulidae > Tragulus > Tragulus kanchil. Next base: position 34,029,610 of record JAIOJX010000028.1, on the reverse strand, counting down.
AAGCAGGCATGTTACTCTAAGAGGAGCAGATCACTATCCTAATCCCAGCTCCAGGACAGTGAGCCAGGGATTTTGCACAAGAAGAGAGGCAGTTGATAAGAATAGAGAGCTTTGGAATACTTCTTGAAGAATTGGACTTTATTTGAACCACTCTAGAGTGTGGTAGATTCAAGTCTAAGGATGCCGGAGAACATAATGGAGACTTTAGCAGCAAGCAATTAAGAGATGGCTGGTACCTTCCATGATAGTGCAAAGGTAAACCAAAGGCCAGCTAGTTTAATGGAGAGCACCATGCAAAGAGAGAGCTAAAAAGAGCTCTCCTGGGGTCAAGACAAACCTCATAAACTGACCTCAAAAAATAAGCCAACAATAAGCAACAAGGTCTGCATTTATTTGAACCAGATTGTGAAACTACTTATGCTCCAAGTCATTGCTGAAAACAACAGAGCAGTGAACCAGAAATTAGTGGAGCCTGAGAACTGGGTGTTAAACATGCAAAAGCAAAGAGCAAAACAGAGAGTACAGGGGAAGAAAGAGGCAAAAGAGAGCCCTACAGTGGTACTCATACCACTGTAATTCTACTGTGACTGTGCACATGCCAAAGGCTGTGCTTTTTGAGGGTCTACATCAGGGGGTTCACACCGCTGGTGAAAGAAATTTCACTACAATAGTCTAGAAGTTGCTAAACAAATAAACAAGCAGAGAGTACCATTAAAAAGCCTTGATGACGGGGTTCAGTATGCAGAGCTAGTATAATCCATTATCTAACATGTCCAGTTTTCAACAATGACAACAAAAAACAGATGACATACATTGGAACAGTTGATACATACAGGGAGACATACAGCAGGTAAGAGGAACTGCCTGTGAGGGTGCCCAGATGTTATATTTAATAGACAAAGACTTCAAAGCAAAGTTTTGTAAATATATTTAATAAACGAAAGCAAACCATGCTTAAGAATAAAGGAATGTCAACAGTGTTTCATCACGCAATGGAGGTAATAAAGAGAAATTATTAGAAAGAAACACAGAAATTCTGAAGTTGAATAGTATGCCAACTGAAATGAAAAACTGACTAGAGAGATTCAACAGTAGACTTGAACTGGCAGAAGAATCAGCTGAACAGTTGATTAATAGAGACTGGGGAATATGTAGGGAGACAAGAAGAATGAGGAAAAATAAACAGACACTCAGAGAAATGTGGGACACAAACTCACCAATGTATGTGTAATATGAGAAGCAGAAGGACAGGAGAGAGAGAAAAGATGGAAAAAATTTGTTCAAAGAAATCATGGCTGGAAATTCCCAAGGTTGATGGAAAACATTTGTCTACACAACCACAGAGGTCAGTGAACTCCACATAGGGTAAAAATATATCTACACCCTGGTAAGTCATGTAAAAATGTTGAAAGACAAAGACAATTTTTGAAAATAGAAAGAGAAACATGCCCTGTCAGGAAATCGAAATAAGACTTCTCAACACTCAAAAGCTATGCAACAAGGTCTGCATTTATTTGAACTAGATTGTGAAACTACTTATGCTCCAAGTCATTGCTGAAAACAACAGAGCAGTGAACCAGAAATTAGTGGGGCCTGAGAACTGGGTGTTAAACATGCAAAAGCAAAGAGCAAAACAGAGAGTACAGGGGAAGAAAGAGGCAAAAGAGAGCCCTATAGTGGTACTCATACCACTGCAATTCTACTGTGACTGTGCACATGCCAAAGGCTGTGCTTTTTGAGGGTCTACATCAGGGGGTTCACACCGCTGGTGAAAGAAATTTCACTACAATAGTCTAGAAGTTGCTAAACAAATAAACAAGCAGAGAGTACCATTAAAAAGCCTTGATGACGGGGTTCAGTATGCAGAGCTAGTATAATCCATTATCTAACATGTCCAGTTTTCAACAATGACAACAAAAAACAGATGACATACATTGGAACAGTTGATACATACAGGGAGACATACAGCAGGTAAGAGGAACTGCCTGTGAGGGTGCCCAGATGTTATATTTAATAGACAAAGACTTCAAAGCAAAGTTTTGTAAATATATTTAATAAACGAAAGCAAACCATGCTTAAGAATAAAGGAATGTCAACAGTGTTTCATCACGCAATGGAGGTAATAAAGAGAAATTATTAGAAAGAAACACAGAAATTCTGAAGTTGAATAGTATGCCAACTGAAATGAAAAACTGACTAGAGAGATTCAACAGTAGACTTGAACTGGCAGAAGAATCAGCTGAACAGTTGATTAATAGAGACTGGGGAATATGTAGGGAGACAAGAAGAATGAGGAAAAATAAACAGATACTCAGAGAAATGTGGGACACAAACTCACCAATATATGTGTAATATGAGAAGCAGAAGGACAGGAGAGAGAGAAAAGATGGAAAAAATTTGTTCAAAGAAATCATGGCTGGAAATTCCCAAGGTTGATGGAAAACATTTGTCTACACAACCACAGAGGTCAGTGAACTCCACATAGGGTAAAAATATATCTACACCCTGGTAAGTCATGTAAAAATGTTGAAAGACAAAGACAATTTTTGAAAATAGAAAGAGAAACATGCCCTGTCAGATATAAAGAAATTCCAGTAAGACTAACATCTGACTTCTCATTTCCAACAATGGAGGCCATAAGGAGGAATGATACATTCAAAGAACCAATCATTATTAAGGGTAACTTTCTTGCTTTGTACCTGTGTAGCACTTTAGTTAGTGTTAATCGCTCAGTCATATCCGCCTCTCTGTGACCCCATCAACTGTAGCCCTCCAGGCTTTTCTGTCCATGGGATTTTCCAGGCAAGAATACTGGAGTGGGTAGCCATTCCCTTCTCCAGGGAATCTTGCTGACTATGGATCAAATTCAAGTTTCCTGCACTGCAGGCAAATTCTTAACCATCTGAGCTACAGGGAAGCATTGCAAAACTAGAACACACCTAATTCTTGTACTGTTAAGAGTTCAGTCCCCATCCCTCTGGTCTATATCTGATCTGGCTCTCAATGGGACAATGTATATTGCAGTCATCAGCACCATCCTTCTCCTTACAGCTGTGACTTTGAGCTTTTTCTTATTTTTCTGGCAGGTAGGGATGCTTCTCAGCTCTTGGGAACCAGGTTCTGCGTGTATATATTGCTTAGCATTTATAGGAATGTATAATGGAAAAAGAATAAAAAGGAGACTTTCGTAATACTTTGATATACGTTCTTCAGTCTCAAATAAAAAATTATGAGCTACTTTGGCTCATCCTTATGGTCGTTGCTTCACAAAGCAACATCTTATTGATAATGTTTCCAGGAATGGCAGAATGTAAGTAAGCCTCTCAAATCTTCAAGAGCACCCGCGAGAAGGAACGTAGCCCTGGGCTTCTTCCTCTTTGGGTCCCTCACTGTGTTCATTTGTTCAAAGGCCATGGTTTCTCCAGGTTATTCCTGTCAACAACTTACACAGCAAGGCCAGTACTGCGGACGGGGCTGGACCTGCTTTCCAATGGGCTGTTTTCTTTGGAGCAGGGAGAGGAACCCTTGCCTGGTTAAGATGTTTTGTTTTTTAGAAACACTGCAGTCTGGGGCAATCTCTCATGTATTATTGCTTCTCTCTCCCCTTTCTTAAGTTGCCAGACCTTCTTCTTGACCCTAAGGCTCTTGGCTGGTTCCCTGTTCCTTTATCATTCGCTGTACATCCTCTCCTCCCCAATAAGTTACAGATCTCAGACTGCTTACTATTTGCTTCTGAGATGAGTCAACCTTATTTTGTATGAACCTTCTTATAATATGATTTAAGAATGGGGGAAAAATATCTGTTGAATAGTTAGTAGATAAGAATTATTACTTTGAGATTTAGTCAACCTTATTGTATGAACAGATTTGTCCTTTTTCCAGGTTCTCAGTCATATCCGCCTCTCTGTGACCCCATCAACTGTAGCCCTCCAGGCTTTTCTGTCCATGGGATTTTCCAGGCAAGAATACTGGAGTGGGTAGCCATTCCCTTCTCCAGGGAATCTTGCTGACTATGGATCAAATTGAAGTTTCCTGCACTGCAGGCAAATTCTTAACCATCTGAGCTACAGGGAAGCATTGCAAAACTAGAACACACCTAATTCTTGTACTGTTAAGAGTTCAGTCCCCATCCCTCTGGTCTATATCTGATCTGGCTCTCAATGGGACAATGTATATTGCAGTCATCAGCACCATCCTTCTCCTTACAGCTGTGACTTTGAGCTTTTTCTTATTTTTCTGGCAGGTAGGGATGCTTCTCAGCTCTTGGGAACCAGGTTCTGCGTGTATATATTGCTTAGCATTTATAGGAATGTATAATGGAAAAAGAATAAAAAGGAGACTTTCGTAATACTTTGATATACATTCTTCAGTCTCAAATAAAAAATTATGAGCTACTTTGGCTCATCCTTATGGTCGTTGCTTCACAAAGCAACATCTTATGATAATGTTCCCAGGAATGGCAGAATGTAAGTAAGCCTCTCAAATCTCCTTCAAGAGCACCCGCGGGAAGGAGCGTAGCCCTGGGCTTCTTCCTCTTTGGGTCCCTCACTGTGTTCATTTGTTCAAAGGCCATGGTTTCTCCAGGTTATTCCTGTCAACAACTTACACAGCAAGGCCAGTACTGCGGACGGGGCTGGACCTGCTTTCCAATGGGCTGTTTTCTTTGGAGCAGGGAGAGGAACCCTTGCCTGGTTAAGATGTTTTGTTTTTTAGAAACACTGCAGTCTGGGGCAATCTCTCATGTATTATTGCTTCTCTCTCCCCTTTCTTAAGTTGCCAGACCTTCTTCTTGACCCTAAGGCTCTTGGCTGGTTCCCTGTTCCTTTATCATTCGCTGTACATCCTCTCCTCCCCAATAAGTTACAGATCTCAGACTGCTTACTATTTGCTTCTGAGATGAGTCAACCTTATTTTGTATGAACCTTCTTATAATATGATTTAAGAATGGGGGAAAAATATCTGTTGAATAGTTAGTAGATAAGAATTATTACTATTGTAGATAAACAGGCAATTTTGACATTTGAGTCTTTTAATATGGCTAATAAACATTTGGGAAATACTTTGCATGACAGATTGTAGAATATCCCAGATATCTGAAGAAGCAATATGCCTATTTTCAAGCAAATACAGGCATACCTTATTTTACTGTGCAGATAATGAGTTTTTTACAATTGAAGATTTGTGGCAATCCTGCATTGTCAGAAGATGTTTAGCATTTCTAGTGATGATGTATTTTTAAATTAAGGTACATACATTTTTTTAGACATAATGCTATTGTTGTCTTAATAGACTGCAGTATAGGGTAAACATAACTTCTTTATGCACTGGGAAGCCAAAGAATGTGTTTGATTGCTCTATTATTATATTCCTTTTATCACGGTGGTCTGAAACCAAATGCTGAGGTGTGCCTGCATGGTTATTGGTTTAAAGAAACTGATTAGATTTATATAATTTCAAAACTTTACCCTTTAAGATAAATTTCCTTTCAGTGAGGCTTGGTGAAGAAAATGTTAGCCTTTAAAGTAAAGTACTTTTTAATGTTACCCAGTGAATAAAAACCTGAGCACTTCATTATGTCAAAAATCTATCTTCCAAAAAGCAGACTGCTCTTTATCTTGCAGGTGATGGGGAGCAAATGAAACAATGTGAAATGCAGATAAGGTGAATGGAGTCAGAAAGGTGTCATCTCGGCACTAATGTCCCTCTGTGCTTTTAACAATGCTAACAGCAGATTTGTAGGTCTACTGAGGGTGGCAATTCAGAAGCCGTCATCACTGCCTTGGCATCTGTAGATGTTAGAAATCAATATGCCGTGTTCAGGTATTGAACTCACATCATGTGAGTACTCTGACCCTTATGGTGCCACGTTGACCTATAATATACAATGATAAATGAAATTTAGCTGAATTTAGCTAAAAGCATTGAAAAGAAGATGTAAAGGAACATCGAGCTTTGTTCCAAAAATGTTGAAAATTAATTTTGCCTTTAGAGGACTATTCCTTTTTTTAACCACTTGATTAGAATGGGGAACCTTCTTATAATATGATTTAAGAATGGGGGAAAAATATCTGTTGAATAGTTAGTAGATAAGAATTATTACTATTGTAGATAAACAGGCAATTTTGACATTTGAGTCTTTTAATATGGCTAATAAACATTTGGGAAATACTTTGCATGACAGATTGTAGAATATCCCAGATATCTGAAGAAGCAATATGCCTATTTTCAAGCAAATACAGGCATACCTTATTTTACTGTGCAGATAATGAGTTTTTTACAATTGAAGATTTGTGGCAATCCTGCATTGTCAGAAGATGTTTAGCATTTCTAGTGATGATGTATTTTTAAATTAAGGTACATACATTTTTTTAGACATAATGCTATTGTTGTCTTAATAGACTGCAGTATAGGGTAAACATAACTTCTTTATGCACTGGGAAGCCAAAGAATGTGTTTGATTGCTCTATTATTATATTCCTTTTATCACGGTGGTCTGAAACCAAATGCTGAGGTGTGCCTGCATGGTTATTGGTTTAAAGAAACTGATTAGATTTATATAATTTCAAAACTTTACCCTTTAAGATAAATTTCCTTTCAGTGAGGCTTGGTGAAGAAAATGTTAGCCTTTAAAGTAAAGTACTTTTTAATGTTACCCAGTGAATAAAAACCTGAGCACTTCATTATGTCAAAAATCTATCTTCCAAAAAGCAGACTGCTCTTTATCTTGCAGGTGATGGGGAGCAAATGAAACAATGTGAAATGCAGATAAGGTGAATGGAGTCAGAAAGGTGTCATCTCGGCACTAATGTCCCTCTGTGCTTTTAACAATGCTAACAGCAGATTTGTAGGTCTACTGAGGGTGGCAATTCAGAAGCCGTCATCACTGCCTTGGCATCTGTAGATGTTAGAAATCAATATGCCGTGTTCAGGTATTGAACTCACATCATGTGAGTACTCTGACCCTTATGGTGCCACGTTGACCTATAATATACAATGATAAATGAAATTTAGCTGAATTTAGCTAAAAGCATTGAAAAGAAGATGTAAAGGAACATCGAGCTTTGTTCCAAAAATGTTGAAAATTAATTTTGCCTTTAGAGGACTATTCCTTTTTTTAACCACATACATTTGTGTAGGTAAAACAGGGTACATCTTTTGTTATATAATGTCACTTTTCATTGCCATTATTTGCTTTTAAGTAATTCACTGGTGGTAAGTTATTTCTTGAAATACATTATGTACTTTGCTATACATCTACATTACTACTGCTTAGAAACTGAGGACCATTGCTCTTTTATTCTTTCATTGCTCTTTTTAAATGTCAGTCTTCTGTAGAAAAAGTTTAATCAAGTTGGTTGAATAGGCTAACAATTTAGGAAGTGAAATAAACACACGAGAAATGTGTCCTACAATTTAGAATGCACCATCAACCTCTCTAAATATCATTGCAACTGAAGGACAGTAGGAAAATAGATTTAAAAAACCAGCAAGTTGCACATTTTTCATCTAAAGTAAGTATACTCCAAAAGATTTCATGCAACTCTTGTAAGTATAATCTCATTTTAGCTGACAGACATCTAGTTGCTTTGATATATCACTATAATTACAAAAGCATGAAAGTTAAATTTTAAAGTACATGGCAGTAAATACAGAAAAACACAAATAAAAATATTATATTATAGAAAGAGAACTAGTGAGAAGCTAGTGTTGATATCTTAATATCATTGGAGACATTCATTTTAATATCATTAAGACTAGTATCAATATAAAAATGATAGTAACATATAGAAAAATATTTTTGCTTACTAAAATATTCATTACTATAATAGATAAAAATTTAATTACTCATTTTTCCTAAAATGTAAATATGTATGAAAAATGAACAGCTCTGTAAAGAAATTTTAGCTTAAGAAATATTAAAAAATGAATTATTTACACAAGTAATTTTCTCAGTCTTTAAATATAGCCTAAGCATGTTAGAGCTGAAAAATAAGATTTAACTTTTTATGTATAAATGATTTTATATATACATATGTAATTAATGTAAACTCAGAAATTATCATATGCTAAGACTATGGTTTGATAAAGTCATCTATTAATATAATGATGACAAGGAAAGAGTAATTTCGAAAACAGAATCTTAAATTAAAATTTTATTAATAAGGTTAACCTAAAAAAATCTCTGTTTCCGCTCAGGCTCTACATTATTTTTAAACTCCATTAACTGCTAAATTCCTTAAATTGCAAAGGGAAAAATGAATTTCAATAAAAAGCTATTTATCTCTCTCCAGAGTATTGGTAAAAGTCCAAATAAATGAGCTAACAAGGCTATGTATAATTTCTTTCTAAAAGCACAGACATGTTAAAGAACTTCTAATTATGTAGCAGCTTCAGACTTCATAATTTCTTGTTCATTCATCTACCTAAAATATTACTATAGAAAGTAAACTGACTTCAATTAATAAAGAATAATTTGATTCTTGAAGAACAAAAATGTGTCTCTCATGAATCTTTACCTTGGAGTAAACTGAAATTTAGTTCAATGAAATTTAGATCAATGCTATTTTAACTAAATAAAAAACTCTGAAATAAATGTATCCTAAACTATAGTTTAAGTTTATTGAAAAAAATATACTGACAAATTCTATAAGCTGATATAAATTGTATGCATTAAGCTAGAGTGTTTTTTAAATCACATAGCACGTATATGTAACAAATACATATAAATGATTTTATATATAACATATAAAATGACAAAATAATAATAACAGTGGTCTGAAAGGTGTAGGAGAATAAAAATTCATAAAAAGCAGTTACACCATCTGAAAAGTTACAGATATTGGAAAAATCAAAGGTGTTTGGATTCCTTTAATGTCAACTCAATAATATCAGTATTAATTCAGCACTGTTTAAAATTGATGTTAATAGAGTGGAACTGAATAACAGTATATATTTTCTGTAATGTATTTGAAAACTTAAAGAGATTTCTTTTTCCCTAAATACCTCATTCTTGGCTATGTCAGATATTAAACACTTTTGAAAAGTGAAAAATCTCTTTTGAATAAGAAATTCAATTGACTTCAGGAAAAATAATCCAGATTGACAAAAAAATCTCAAGGCTTATGAAAGTGACTCTGGTTTTTCCACTCTGTCAGAATGGTTGGTGCTGGTGGCAGCTTAGAGAAATGTGAATGAATTAGAAATTTGATAAAGTCATCTATTAATATAATGATGACAAGGAAAGAGTAATTTCGAAAACAGAATCTTAAATTAAAATTTTATTAATAAGGTTAACCTAAAAAAATCTCTGTTTCCGCTCAGGCTCTACATTATTTTTAAACTCCATTAACTGCTAAATTCCTTAAATTGCAAAGGAAAAATGAATTTCAATAAAAAGCTATTTATCTCTCTCCAGAGTATTGGTAAAAGTCCAAATAAATGAGCTAACAAGGCTATGTATAATTTCTTTCTAAAAGCACAGACATGTTAAAGAACTTCTAATTATGTAGCAGCTTCAGACTTCATAATTTCTTGTTCATTCATCTACCTAAAATATTACTATAGAAAGTAAACTGACTTCAATTAATAAAGAATAATTTGATTCTTGAAGAACAAAAATGTGTCTCTCATGAATCTTTACCTTGGAGTAAACTGAAATTTAGTTCAATGAAATTTAGATCAATGCTATTTTAACTAAATAAAAAACTCTGAAATAAATGTATCCTAAACTATAGTTTAAGTTTATTGAAAAAAATATACTGACAAATTCTATAAGCTGATATAAATTGTATGCATTAAGCTAGAGTGTTTTTTAAATCACATAGCACGTATATGTAACAAATACATATAAATGATTTTATATATAACATATAAAATGACAAAATAATAATAACAGTGGTCTGAAAGGTGTAGGAGAATAAAAATTCATAAAAAGCAGTTACACCATCTGAAAAGTTACAGATATTGGAAAAATCAAAGGTGTTTGGATTCCTTTAATGTCAACTCAATAATATCAGTATTAATTCAGCACTGTTTAAAATTGATGTTAATAGAATGGAACTGAATAACAGTATATATTTTCTGTAATGTATTTGAAAACTTAAAGAGATTTCTTTTTCCCTAAATACCTCATTCTTGGCTATGTCAGATATTAAACACTTTTGAAAAGTGAAAAATCTCTTTTGAATAAGAAATTCAATTGACTTCAGGAAAAATAATCCAGATTGACAAAAAAATCTCAAGGCTTATGAAAGTGACTCTGGTTTTTCCACTCTGTCAGAATGGTTGGTGCTGGTGGCAGCTTAGAGAAATGTGAATGAATTAGAAATGATTAGAGAGGCCTGATAGTAGAAATTTTAGGTCTTCTATGGTGGTCCAATGGGTAAAGAGTCAGCCTTGCTGTGCAAGAGGCACCAGTTTGATTCCTGGCCCAGGAAGATCCCACATGCTGTGGAGAGACTGGATTGCTGTGTCCAATTATGAGCCAGCGCTCTGGAGTGCATGTGCCCAGAGCCAGTGCTCTGCAACCAGAGAGGCCACTGCAATGCAAGGCCCACACAGGCCGAATAGTAAAGATGGATGAAAATTAGATATATAAAAAATCAAAAAAAAAAGAGGCCAAAAAATTTAAAAAAATAATTTTATGTCTGAGGAGTGTAAGAGGATAAGAATAAGGGTCAAAGAAGAACAGACATTTCCCACTGGAGGTGAGGAGACAGAAGGTTTGTGACAGTTTTAAAACTGTGAGGAAATTATATAAATATGAACAAAAAAACACACCAGTGGGCATGTTTAGGATACCTTGTGACTTGATGTGTTGCCCTCTTTTTTTCTCATCTTAAAACCCTTGAGGGCTTCCCCTGGTGGTCCAGTGGGTAAGGACACCGCCTTGCAGTGCAAGGGGCACCGGTTCGATCTCAGGCCTGGGAAGATCCCACGTGCCGCGGAGTGGCTGGACCCATGTGTCCAATCAACGAGCCCGAGCTCTGGAGCGCAAGCGCCCAGAGCAGGTGCTCTGTGATGACAGACGCCACCGTGATGGGAGGCCCACAGGAGCCAAAAGAACAAAGAGATGAAAATAGAGAAATGAAAGATCAATAGAAGTGGCCCGCCCTCCCCTCCCTCCCCAACCCAACCCCCACCCAAAATAAATAAATAAATAAACCTTAAAAAAAAAAAAAACCCTTGGAAGAAATTTACATTTTTTATTAGTGTGTGGGGCTATTAGATTAGTATTCTTTCTTTGTTTTTTTCAGAATTTATCCCAAAGTGAGGCCAATTACATTGCCATCCCTAAAAACAATCTACAAGTTTTATACTATGTGTGCAATACAAATAAAATTCCCTTTCTTGTCTGAGCAGACTCAGCAACTTCTCAGTGGGTCTTAAACTTGTTTCTAAAGAGTAGATGCACAAGTTTCATCTGGAAATCATGTTATTCCATGATTCCAGTTGACTATTTGTCTCCTAACACTGAAGTTTGCTATCTTCTCTAGCTATAAAATATCTAGGCTCTCTGATTACCTCATATTGAAAATCTTTTGTGGCAACTTTTAGAATCCAAAACCACTAAATCAACTTATTCTTATTTAAATGACACTAGAGGCAGACTCTAGAAGGCTCCCAGTGTCCACTGAACTACATACTAATTTATCCACTCTTATAGTAAATTCTGACTGATTTTCAACTAGGTACCAGTGATTTTCTAGCGATGGACATTTAAAGCTAAATAAAGGAGATATTGTTCTTGTCCTACTAGAGTTCACATTCTAGTGACAGTCAATAGTAAACAAAAAGGAAAATATCTAACTGCTACAAAAGAGATTTATATAAGCGATCATGACTAGAAAAATTAAATTTTAGTTTGAGGGGGTAAAGGAAGACTTAAGAGATGATACTTTCTTAAGGTCTTTTTATTCTTTAAAATAATTGATGTTAATAATCACAGTTTGAAATTGTATATTTATTTATTCATGTATTTATTTTAATGAGTTTAGAAAAGTAAAAATAATTATAAATATTTGTAAAAGATTCTGATATATTTTGCAAGCACAGTTGGTAGTTTGTGTAAGAACTGCACTATATACCTTCATTTAGGATTTGCTTCTATCTTTTCGGTGCTCACTGGGAATCGTTTAGGCTTTCCCAGTGGCTCAGACAGCAAAGAATCTGTCTGCAATGTGGGAGACTGCAGTTTGATCCTTAGGTTGGGAAGATCTCCAGAAGAAGGGAATGGCTACCTACTCTATTACCAGCATTTAGAGTTTTCTTTGTTGTATTTTTTGAAAGAGTTTACATCTCTTTTACCACTAATGTCAGCATGTTTTTAAGTCCCATTTTTGCTAGAAGTAGAGTCTCATTTTGCTTAAGGCTTACTTGACCATTTTTATTGGCAGCAGTTGTTATCTGTGATTAGATTTCATCTGCACTAATTCATTTCCCTCACCATTCACCATTCAAAGTGAGCAAGTAAATCCAAAGTCAGCAAATAAGAGAAGACCTAGGGCACAGAGGACAAAGTAAATACGGCATCTACCTAACTACCAGCAGAAAATAAAATAATATTTTAAATTTCAACACATTAAATGGGCAATATAAGAATATATGCAACTATGTATTTTGGATAAAACCAGCAGGTTATAAACGTCACAGAAATCAAAGCAAACACAGGCTACTTGTATAGGATAATTAGCATTATGCAGAGAGAACACGACATTAAGTCCAAATTCTAGATGTAGGCTTGAAGCGTCTTGAATTCATAGCAAGTTTTCCTTCAGAAACAATGTCATACATGATGACTTAATGTCTTTGTCAACCCACGGAATCTACCTTAATCTGTAATGTGATTTGAGGGATAATACTGTACTAGAGCATCATAAGTTTGGACAATGTTATATAAAGAATGCTTCTGAAAAAGAAGCTTCTTTTAGGTAAATTTTTTTAAAATAATAATGTGAACAGTATCATGACAGAGTTAAAAGATCTAAAAACAAAAAAGTGAAACAGAAAAAAAAAAGTGAAACAGAACACTACAACTCATACCAAATAAAAAAACCAAATAGAAATATCAGTATCTCTAAGAAAATGAGATGATAACAACCTGAAATCAATAATAAAGATGGTTACTTTCAATATCATCTTCTCAAGGAAGGTTTTTCTCCCTAACTGTCATTCTTCCTGAAGGAAACAGATCCCTCCCTCTACCTGGCATTGGGCTCACCCTATGATATCACTCTGTACACGTAATCCAATCATCAAACTAATGTCACTGGACTTGTGTGTTTCTGCCACTAACCTAACTGAAAAATATAGAACAACATCCCTGATTTCTAACGCATAGTAACTGCTCAAAACATCTTGAGTAACTCTTTCTAATTTTTCAAAATATTTTATGCATATTTACAATAAATTCCCTGATTTTATGTTACCTTTGATATTTGCCAAGTTTATTTCAGGACCAAATTTATTAACATGTATAACTATCCAGCTACTCTGTTCCCAACACATGTACCCACATGGGCACAAACTTGTGTTGACTGAAAAGATTAGGTTTCTATCCATTTGAGAGTTTAAGTCACTCTCCATTAGAAAGGAAGGGGAGGTGAAGGGTAAGGGGATAAGAATTGGAAAGAATAGTGAGAAGGAGAAAATACTTTTCAGAAATGTTGCTGTGGGTTTTACTGACCTTTTCCTAGAAGCACAATTTAAGTGTTGGAATGCCTTTTAGAACAAATTTTTGCTGACTCGACTGTGCTGGTTTATGAACTCTTTGTAAAGTTTGGTGCATGGAAGGTGCTGGTTTTATTAAGATTCCATTGGGAGGGAAAAGTGTCTGAGATTAGAGACTTAAGCTGCAGCATTCATTCAGCTTCATCTCAGGAGAAAACGCTTTGCCTTTACATTGAGCCAAGAATGCGCTTCAACCATGATCATCTGATTCTTTGGAATATGCTACAAAAAAATAAAATTTGAACGGATAGGTGCCATTATAGGTCTGAGATTATAACCATGAAATCAATGCTAAAAATCAAAATTTCTTTGTTTGGGGGAATGTATTAGTTTTAAAAATTTTAACTGGCAGATAGCAACATTACTTCACAATGTTGCGTTAGTTTCTGCTGTACAATCACATGAAGCAGCTATAAGGATATATATATCCCCTTCCTTTTGAGCCTCCCTTCCACTCCCTAACCCAGTTTGACCCTCTAGGTCAACCCAGAATGCTCAGCTGAGCTCCTGTGCTATAGAGCAGCTCCACATGCCCCTAGAGGTATAACTGTCACTCGGGTTTACTGGCATTGGGCTCACCCTATGATATCACTCTGTACACGTAATCCAATCATCAAACTAATGTCACTGGACTTGTGTGTTTCTGCCACTAACCTAACTGAAAAATATAGAACAACATCCCTGATTTCTAACGCATAGTAACTGCTCAAAACATCTTGAGTAACTCTTTCTAATCTTTCAAAATATTTTATGCATATTTACAATAAATTCCCTGATTTTATGTTACCTTTGATGATTTGCCAAGTTTATTTCAGGACCAAATTTATTAACATGTATAACTATCCAGCTACTCTGTTCCCAACACATGTACCCACATGGGCACAAACTTGTGTTGACTGAAAAGATTAGGTTTCTATCCATTTGAGAGTTTAAGTCACTCTCCATTAGAAAGGAAGGGGAGGTGAAGGGTAAGGGGATAAGAATTGGAAAGAATAGTGAGAAGGAGAAAATACTTTTCAGAAATGTTGCTGTGGGTTTTACTGACCTTTTCCTAGAAGCACAATTTAAGTGTTGGAATGCCTTTTAGAACAAATTTTTGCTGACTCGACTGTGCTGGTTTATGAACTCTTTGTAAAGTTTGGTGCATGGAAGGTGCTGGTTTTATTAAGATTCCATTGGGAGGGAAAAGTGTCTGAGATTAGAGACTTAAGCTGCAGCATTCATTCAGCTTCATCTCAGGAGAAAACGCTTTGCCTTTACATTGAGCCAAGAATGCGCTTCAACCATGATCATCTGATTCTTTGGAATATGCTACAAAAAAATAAAATTTGAACGGATAGGTGCCATTATAGGTCTGAGATTATAACCATGAAATCAATGCTAAAAATCAAAATTTCTTTGTTTGGGGGAATGTATTAGTTTTAAAAATTTTAACTGGCAGATAGCAACATTACTTCACAATGTTGCGTTAGTTTCTGCTGTACAATCACATGAAGCAGCTATAAGGATATATATATCCCCTTCCTTTTGAGCCTCCCTTCCACTCCCTAACCCAGTTTGACCCCTCTAGGTCAACCCAGAATGCTCAGCTGAGCTCCCTGTGCTATAGAGCAGCTCCACACTAGCTATCTATTTTACACATAGTAGTGTATATATGTCAATGTTGCTGTGTCAATTTGTCCTGCCCTCTCACAACTTCAGTTTGTTTTGCTAATGCATTTTTGGGAGTGAGAATGCAATTGAAGATGCTTAAATAGAACTGTAAGGAAGGACTTGTGCAACAAAAGTCACTTTACCTTAAATAATGATGATAAACTAATAATAATAACAGAAATAGCATATTTATATTATTGCATATAGCATAACATTTACTGAGTACTTTCTCAGTGACAAACATTATTTTGAGCATTTTATATATACTGATTTATTAAATCCCTTTAATAAACCTTTGATGTAGGCAACAGCATTAGTTGCATTTCACAGATAGTAAAGAATTTCAGTAATGGATCTATAATGAAGCACCAATCAAATACTGGTGTGTGTGGGTGAGTGTGTGTGTGTGTGTGCTGTACTCAGTCACTCAGTCATGGCCAACTTTTTGTGACCCTATAGCTTGTAGCCCATCAGGTGCTTCTGTCCATGGAATTTCCCAGGCAAGAATACTGGAGTGGGTTGCCATTCCCTTCTCCAGGGCATCTTCCTGATTCATCAGGGATCGAGCTTGTGTTTCCAGTGTCTCCTGCATTGTCAGGCAGATTCTTTACCACTGAGATACCGGGGAAGCCTGGAAACGAGTTCCATAATCTGAATCATATTCTTACCCACTATACTATATTGTGATACTTCCTAAGAAACCAGCACCCATTCTCGGCAGGTAACTTAATGTCAGACTTGATGGGATTCACTGAATGCTATTTCCCTGTCCTTTGTTAAAAAATCAACAACATGGACTTCCCTGGTGGTCCAGTGGGTAAGGACACTGCCTTGCAGTTCTAGGGGTGCCAGTTCGATCCCTAGCCTGGGAAGATCCCACGTGCCGCGGAGCGGCTGGACTGATGTGTCCAATTACCGAGCCGGAGCTCTGGGGCACATGCGCCCAGAGCTGGTGCTCTGCGACGACAGAGGCCACTGCGATGGGAGGCCCACAGGAGCCAAAGAACAAAGACGGATGAAAATAGAGAAATGAAAGACCAGTAGAAGTGGCCCGCCCGTCCCCCTCCCTCCCCTCCTCACCCCGCAAAAGATACATTAAAAAAAAAAAATCAACAACAGATCTTTGAAGGGAAATGAACACTCTTGTGGGGCTGAAAAAGAAGCAAACTTTGAAGCTACTAGTAACTTCTATTTAAAACTGGAAAATAAAGACATGTAAGTAGCATGTGCTATGAACAGGAGTTGGTATCCTTAACTTGTATTTGGCATATGTCAGAGACTAAGACACTCAGAGGTACAAGTGTTCAGGGAACAGCATAGTGTACTAAACATAGGCACACATCATCCATGACTTCATTTTGTAGAAGATGGCCTTGCTATTCCTGAGTGGGTGAACTGCAGTGTGTGTAGTACCTGGGATTTACATCAAATGATGCAATAACATGTTAGCGAAAAAGGATAATAGGCTCCACATCATGTTCCAACTGGCATATCAACAAGAGAGTGCTGATTGCCTAAGGACATTAAGTTGAGCCTTGGAGAAGTTGAAACAGCTCCACCAGACTCATTCAGTAGATAATTATGGCCAAAATTTATTAAACTTGAGATTCTTCAAATTCTTGTAAGGGTTAGGTAAAGGGGCAGGGCACAGTTTTTGAAGGAATGACATAGCCTAAAGACACAGCATAAACCCATTAGAATCAAATGGGTCCAGGATGGCAGACCAGACCTTGATCCTCAGTTAGCAAGCTAAATGACACACCCAGAGGTGCCATGACAGTTCTGCCCCTTCCCTAAAAAGAGCTGGAATAATCCTCCCTCTCGTTAGCATATGGAATTTCCCAACCCTTAAAAGCTAAGAACACCATGTTTTCAGGGCCACTGGATTTGCTCTGCGAAGGAGTGTGCTTTTCTCTGAATCTGAATAAATCCATTTCTTACCTATCATTTTGTCTCTCACTGAATTCTTTTCTGTGAAGAGACATGAAGAACCTGAGCTCTGTTAGGTCCTGAAACCAGGTATAGTGGGTTTTGGCTGGGTTTGAGTCCCAGCCACGTGGGTTCAAGTCCCAAATGGGGTTTTGACTGGGTTCAAGCTCTGGCCACTTGGGTTTGAGTCCCAAACTGGGTTTTGGGTTTAAGTCCCAATCTGAGGTAGAATGTTTCCATTCTGTTTCTGAAATTCATCAGAACATAGTAAAAGTTGGTATCCCCATGTTATGACTAAATCTCTCATGAGCCCCAAATTTTTGCATTACTTTTCAGCGATGGATTAAAGATTCACTGATACAAATTTAAAAAAATAAGAACTTCAGTTATATTATCACTAAGTTTCTTTAAAACTAGCAAATAGCATCTTATTTGTCTTAACATGAGTAATCCACATAAGGAAATATACGGTTGAAGGATCAAGAGTCCTTTTTTTCCAATTTAAACTTGTCATTATGTACTTAATGCTAAAACAAAGTTTTAGAAGTAGAGTGAAATGCCCACATTGCTGAGGAAATCCAGTCAACTGTAGCTTGCCAGTATTCATATGCAGAAACATTCACTCTTTAGGCCATTTTTTTCTGATTAATGTTATTTTAGATGATGGGTCGCCTTGTGGATAAATGATGAAAAGATGAGAGCTAAAATATATAGTATCACAGGCCAGCACTACAGAAGGTAAACAGCTATTTTTAAGAGAGATATTATTTGGAAAGTCAAGAGCAATTTAAAGAAGCAATTTATATGACAGCTTAATAATGATCAGCAGTAACCTTTTCTTTGTTCCCTCACAGGCCTGCACACGCCAATGGGGAATGTGTTTTGTCGATCAGCAAACTAATGAGGGAAACCATTCCTCCATCGTTTGAGAACGGACTAAAAACACATTTTGAAAAAGTAAAATATGTTGACCTAAACACATATATATTAGAAAATAAGGCTAGAAGACAGATGGAGTTAGTGAATGAAAATTAGAAGTAGTTCTGCAGTACCTGTGGCATTTATGCCAGTGCTAGGTTAGTTTATTAAAACATGCACCCACTGGGCAATGTAGAGAAAAACAGGACATTATCTGTACGCCATCCTGTACTTCTTGCCCTCAGGGGCAACATTTTTCGTTATTTAGAAATCAACCAGCACTGTTTACTGCATACCACAAATTGCTTTGAAAACCTTCATGTTGATTTTGAATGGATTGCCAGATTTGCCCCACAGTTTGAAGCAAATCACATCCTATAATATCTGACCAGCAGAGATGTTCTGTTTCATTGATACATGTTCTGTTTAAAGGAAGCATACACTTGATTTAGAAATTGTTCGGTCTATTAACTAGGTGAGCTCTTTTACTTACAATGGAGTAATGGTGCCAAAATATTTTGGGAAAATGATCCTTCAGGAGTTAACTCAAGTTATATCAAACTTCAATGGTAAAGACAGTGAATATATTTTTAAAGCAAATTTCACAATACAGGGCTAATGGGTGCATATTTTTATTTCAAAAGTTCTGCATTTTCATGATAAAGGTGAGACTCCGTCTCTAACTGAAACTAAGATGCTTTTATTTGTGTAGTAGTGAGTAAATTTCATAGTTTCTTTGACAACTTGTAAAAGCACACTGTTCATATGCATATTCACCTTCATCTAAAAGAAATTTTAAAGAAAATGCTTTTGTCTGACTTACAGTTCTCTGAAAAATAAAGTTGTTAAAAATAAATGTGTTTATTCTGCTGAACATCCAGATTTAACTCTCCAGGCAAGATAACAATGTCTACTGCAGCATGCGTCTCTTTACTGGAAATGGCAGAGTCACTGTTTTTTTTTTTTCCCAATATATCAGATCTTCATTGCTTTTTTTAAAGTTTTCTTTTCTTTTTGTTTTTGATGTGGACTTTTTTTGAAGTCTTTATTGAAGTCGTTATAAAACTGTTCTTTTTTGTTTGTTTTTGACTACAAGGCATGTGAGATCTTAGATCCCCAACTACTGAGCGAACTCCTGAAATAAATAAAGGATTTTACATTGTTAATATAGTATCAGAAGAAAAAGACTCATAATAGATTTTTACTTTAAAGAGAATGAAAAATAGTAATATCTGGTAGAGCAGTGAGTAGATGTGAATTAGTGCATTCATGTCTTACTTATGGAAAGAAAATACACTCTGGTTCCTACATATATTTAAAGAAATAACAACATGAGTTTGGGAAATTATTCAAACGATTATTAAAAGGCTTATTCTCTGGTGGCTCAGATGGTAAAACCTCTGCCTGCAATGTGGGAGACCTGAGTTTGACCACTGGGTCGGGAAGATTCTCTGGAGAAGAGAATGGCAACCCACTTTAGCGTTCCTACCTGGAGAATTACATGGACAGAGGAGCCTGGTGGGCTACAGTACCCAGTGTCGCAAAGAGTCAGACACGACTGAGCAACTAACACTATCACTATTGAAAAATTAGATTCTATTTCCAAAATAAAACAGCAATGAAAAGAAGCTATACCGAAAAGAATATAGATTTTGGGAAAATGATCCTTCAGGAGTTAACTCAAGTTATATCAAACTTCAATGGTAAAGACAGTGAATATATTTTTAAAGCAAATTTCACAATACAGGGCTAATGGGTGCATATTTTTATTTCAAAAGTTCTGCATTTTCATGATAAAGGTGAGACTCCGTCTCTAACTGAAACTAAGATGCTTTTATTTGTGTAGTAGTGAGTAAATTTCATAGTTTCTTTGACAACTTGTAAAAGCACACTGTTCATATGCATATTCACCTTCATCTAAAAGAAATTTTAAAGAAAATGCTTTTGTCTGACTTACAGTTCTCTGAAAAATAAAGTTGTTAAAAATAAATGTGTTTATTCTGCTGAACATCCAGATTTAACTCTCCAGGCAAGATAACAATGTCTACTGCAGCATGTGTCTCTTTACTGGAAATGGCAGAGTCACTGTTTTTTTTTTTCCCAATATATCAGATCTTCATTGCTTTTTTTAAAGTTTTCTTTTCTTTTTGTTTTTGATGTGGACTTTTTTTGAAGTCTTTATTGAAGTCGTTATAAAACTGTTCTTTTTTGTTTGTTTTTGACTACAAGGCATGTGAGATCTTAGATCCCCAACTACTGAGCGAACTCCTGAAATAAATAAAGGATTTTACATTGTTAATATAGTATCAGAAGAAAAAGACTCATAATAGATTTTTACTTTAAAGAGAATGAAAAATAGTAATATCTGGTAGAGCAGTGAGTAGATGTGAATTAGTGCATTCATGTCTTACTTATGGAAAGAAAATACACTCTGGTTCCTACATATATTTAAAGAAATAACAACATGAGTTTGGGAAATTATTCAAACGATTATTAAAAGGCTTATTCTCTGGTGGCTCAGATGGTAAAACCTCTGCCTGCAATGTGGGAGACCTGAGTTTGACCACTGGGTCGGGAAGATTCTCTGGAGAAGAGAATGGCAACCCACTTTAGCGTTCCTACCTGGAGAATTACATGGACAGAGGAGCCTGGTGGGCTACAGTACCCAGTGTCGCAAAGAGTCAGACACGACTGAGCAACTAACACTATCACTATTGAAAAATTAGATTCTATTTCCCAATAACTCCAAAAATCTAGCAATGAAAAGAAGCTATACCAAGAACAAAGAGAATATAGCAGGCTTTTTCCCTTGAAATGTGAGTAGTTGGATATTATAAAATTGTTTTCTTGCTATGTGTATATATATATGTGTGTTTGTATATGTGTATACATAATACATGTACACATATATATGTACATGTATGTCTGTGAGCAAGTCACGCCACAAGTTCATTAACCTTAAGTCTGTTTCAGACTTTTGATGTGGAGAGTTCTGCCACTCAGGAGAGGTATCAAGTCTGTAAGGGAAGTGACTGCTCCAGTCGATGTATAAGACTCCTTAGATCACCTTCTGACACCAAGAAAAGGTCTAGCCTGGGAAATGATTTGCAGTAAAGGAGTAAGTATGTAGTATGATATGATACAATGTAATATAGTAATCTATTTTCTATAATAACAAATAGTAAAGAAGCTTGGCTATTCACACTTTTCTTCTTCCTGTGTCTTTCTCCCTGACTCCTCAGACTTGTCCTAATCATGAAAGGAAATCTAAATAACAGTGTCTACTCTGTACTACTTACCATGCTAGGCATTCTACATACAGTATTTTTGAAACTGCTTCAACATTTCATAGCCAATAAAACTGTAAGTGATGTTCAAAAAGAAAAAGGAAAAAATGCTTCTTTTCTGACACAAAGCTTTTCTTTTAAATACATCTATTATTAATTGTTTTGAATGGCAACATATAACAGTCCCTGAATGGGTTGTTCTTTGTTGTATTTGCTCTGAAAGAAAAATATCTGTGTTTTAATTTTTTTCCTTTAATTACACTCCATGATGGGCAATCTTCTTACTAAGGCATATTTGAATGTATGTTTTGAAGAATTACACTGGGTACAAACGATTATTAAAAGGCTTATTCTCTGGTGGCTCAGATGGTAAAACCTCTGCCTGCAATGTGGGAGACCTGAGTTTGACCACTGGGTCGGGAAGATTCTCTGGAGAAGAGAATGGCAACCCACTTTAGCGTTCCTACCTGGAGAATTACATGGACAGAGGAGCCTGGTGGGCTACAGTACCCAGTGTCGCAAAGAGTCAGACACGACTGAGCAACTAACACTATCACTATTGAAAAATTAGATTCTATTTCCCAATAACTCCAAAAATCTAGCAATGAAAAGAAGCTATACCAAGAACAAAGAGAATATAGCAGGCTTTTTTTCCCTTGAAATGTGAGTAGTTGGATATTATAAAATTGTTTTCTTGCTATGTGTATATATATATGTGTGTTTGTATATGTGTATACATAATACATGTACACATATATATGTACATGTATGTCTGTGAGCAAGTCACGCCACAAGTTCATTAACCTTAAGTCTGTTTCAGACTTTTGATGTGGAGAGTTCTGCCACTCAGGAGAGGTATCAAGTCTGTAAGGGAAGTGACTGCTCCAGTCGATGTATAAGACTCCTTAGATCACCTTCTGACACCAAGAAAAGGTCTAGCCTGGGAAATGATTTGCAGTAAAGGAGTAAGTATGTAGTATGATATGATACAATGTAATATAGTAATCTATTTTCTATAATAACAAATAGTAAAGAAGCTTGGCTATTCACACTTTTCTTCTTCCTGTGTCTTTCTCCCTGACTCCTCAGACTTGTCCTAATCATGAAAGGAAATCTAAATAACAGTGTCTACTCTGTACTACTTACCATGCTAGGCATTCTACATACAGTATTTTTGAAACTGCTTCAACATTTCATAGCCAATAAAACTGTAAGTGATGTTCAAAAAGAAAAAGGAAAAAATGCTTCTTTTCTGACACAAAGCTTTTCTTTTAAATACATCTATTATTAATTGTTTTGAATGGCAACATATAACAGTCCCTGAATGGGTTGTTCTTTGTTGTATTTGCTCTGAAAGAAAAATATCTGTGTTTTAATTTTTTTCCTTTAATTACACTCCATGATGGGCAATCTTCTTACTAAGGCATATTTGAATGTATGTCAAACATATTATTGATCTCTTCATCTTTTATTTTTCCCCACTAGTCCAGGAAAGGAAGCTACTAAAATTAGAGTCTGCTTACCATTTTAAATCTGGTACATTGACACAAAGCCTGTCCAGTTCCTGGAAGGCCCTTCTCTATGTTTCTCGTAGGGAAGGAAGCCCAGGACAGGTTTGCATCTTTCTTATCCTTCAGCTCCCTCAGCATCTATCCTGGCCAGTGTGTAGACTAAAACTTTCCTTGGTTGTTTAGTTTGGTGCTACATGTTGCAAATCTCCCCATTTCCTATGGCACTCTCAGAGAGCTAAAAAATTAGAATGGAACCTCAAGATAAATTTCTGACTCTGTATTTGTTAAAAAAAAAAAAAAAGAAGCAAATCTTCTAAATTTTAAAAACCCTTTGTTCTGAGGGCAGGTAAAGAATGACTCTAATACAAAGCAGCTTCAATTTTTCTCTCTTAAGGAGAATTAGTTAATGACAAGTACAAAGTACTTTCTTTATAAGTGGTATCTTGATGAAAAATGTACTCAGTTTTTCTATTCATAGGCTAGGTTAAAATGAATTATAGGAATCCTAGTATTGATTTTCTTTTGTGCATTACTGAAAGTAGTTTTTGTTACATTAAACATCACATAACTTTTGAGTAAAATTATGCCTCATGATCATTTGTGATGCTCCTGATCAACTCTTCTAATCATGAAAGGAAATCTAAATAACAGTGTCTACTCTGTACTACTTACCATGCTAGGCATTCTACATACAGTATTTTTGAAACTGCTTCAACATTTCATAGCCAATAAAACTGTAAGTGATGTTCAAAAAGAAAAAGGAAAAAATGCTTCTTTTCTGACACAAAGCTTTTCTTTTAAATACATCTATTATTAATTGTTTTGAATGGCAACATATAACAGTCCCTGAATGGGTTGTTCTTTGTTGTATTTGCTCTGAAAGAAAAATATCTGTGTTTTAATTTTTTTCCTTTAATTACACTCCATGATGGGCAATCTTCTTACTAAGGCATATTTGAATGTATGTCAAACATATTATTGATCTCTTCATCTTTTATTTTTCCCCACTAGTCCAGGAAAGGAAGCTACTAAAATTAGAGTCTGCTTACCATTTTAAATCTGGTACATTGACACAAAGCCTGTCCAGTTCCTGGAAGGCCCTTCTCTATGTTTCTCGTAGGGAAGGAAGCCCAGGACAGGTTTGCATCTTTCTTATCCTTCAGCTCCCTCAGCATCTATCCTGGCCAGTGTGTAGACTAAAACTTTCCTTGGTTGTTTAGTTTGGTGCTACATGTTGCAAATCTCCCCATTTCCTATGGCACTCTCAGAGAGCTAAAAAATTAGAATGGAACCTCAAGATAAATTTCTGACTCTGTATTTGTTAAAAAAAAAAAAAAAGAAGCAAATCTTCTAAATTTTAAAAACCCTTTGTTCTGAGGGCAGGTAAAGAATGACTCTAATACAAAGCAGCTTCAATTTTTCTCTCTTAAGGAGAATTAGTTAATGACAAGTACAAAGTACTTTCTTTATAAGTGGTATCTTGATGAAAAATGTACTCAGTTTTTCTATTCATAGGCTAGGTTAAAATGAATTATAGGAATCCTAGTATTGATTTTCTTTTGTGCATTACTGAAAGTAGTTTTTGTTACATTAAACATCACATAACTTTTGAGTAAAATTATGCCCGATCATGAGCTACATTTGTGATGCTCCCTGATACAACTCTTCATAATCAATTCTTCAAATTGGTGTTGGTTATTTTGAAAGTAAAATCCCATATGTATTAGAATTTGGGATGCCTTCTTGCTATGGACTGAATTGTGTTCTTACAAACTTTATACATCAAAGCCCCAAGCCCAATTGTGATTTTATCAGAGATGTGGTCTTTGGGGAACAATTAAGTTTAGAAGGGATCCAAAGGTGGGGCCTTTATCAAGTCAGTGCCTTATAAGAAGACACCAGAGATTTTAGTCTTTTTCTCTGCCATGGTGAGAACACAATACGAAGGTAATCATCTACAAGCCAGGAAGAGAGTGCTCACTAGGAACCTAGAAATATCTGTTGTCCAGGATCTATGTCTTCTTGGATAGCTGGTCCTTCTCCACAGTGCTTAGATTCATTGGATTAGTTCTACTTATGGATTCAAGCAAAGCTTCTGTTGGTGTTTAGTTGCTCAGTTGTGTTAGATTCTTTTGTAAAACCATGGACCACACCCACCAGCCTTCCCTGTCCATGAGACTTCCCAGACAAGCATACTGGAGTGGGTTGCCATTTTCTTCTCCAAGGGCCTCTGAGGACCATCCAAAGGTAAAAATATGTAATTCTTCCTTTAACTGATAACTTTCTCTCACTATCACAGTTAAAGAAGATTCAAAATATAGATTTAAAAAGTCTAACTCTGGGTTCTGCTGATGTCCTAGATCCAGGATAGTTTGTGGTGTTAAAATGAGATTCCTCTGACTATCTCAAAGCATATGTCTCTTCAGGAAGTGCACCTCTGTGAAGGTTTAGACAAAGTCAGAAGCTGAGTTTCAGTTACAGCATCGCAGACCTTCTGTCTTTCATGTTAGAGGTCCTTCCCTGGGCTGGAGATGGGCAAAAAGTTTAGTATCCATAGGAAAGATTTAAAATCAGGCAAATGACTGGAAAATTCTCTTCCTTGAATCCCAGCAATGGGGGCTGAGAAATCATCATTTCTTTATCTATTTCTATAAAAAATGGTGAAGTAATATTATTTTCTACTCAACATTACAGAAATAAATTGGCAACAAAGATATGGTTATAAACCACTCACTGCTGTCATAAACATTAACATCATTTAGGTCAAATTCCTTGGATAAATGAGTGGTTTTCATGTATCTAGTTTACAAGGGCTCAGTTAGAGGTGTAGTAGAATTGGGATCACCCAAATGGCCGAGGTTCAGACCTGGTATGAATTATCAAGCTTTGTAAATTTTTTTGTGTGTGTTTAACTCTTACTGTAACTTTGCCAATGAGCATTTGCCTAACCTCTGCCTCCTGAACATCAAGCTTCAATTCCCTAACATACTTCCATGTTTTTAATTTGTATCTTCCAGCCCTCTGCCAGAGTCCTGTGGTTCCTTCACACACTCCCTTAGGTGCATGCCTGTGTGACTGGCTTTCAGATGGATGCTTCAGGCTTATTTTGCATTCAGGCAAGAAACTCTTCATATCTCCCCAATCAGAGTAAAATCTTGAGTATTTGATCATACAAGTAACAGTGACTTCTGTTGGTGTTTAGTTGCTCAGTTGTGTTAGATTCTTTTGTAAAACCATGGACCACACCCACCAGCCTTCCCTGTCCATGAGACTTCCCAGACAAGCATACTGGAGTGGGTTGCCATTTTCTTCTCCAAGGGCCTCTGAGGACCATCCAAAGGTAAAAATATGTAATTCTTCCTTTAACTGATAACTTTCTCTCACTATCACAGTTAAAGAAGATTCAAAATATAGATTTAAAAAGTCTAACTCTGGGTTCTGCTGATGTCCTAGATCCAGGATAGTTTGTGGTGTTAAAATGAGATTCCTCTGACTATCTCAAAGCATATGTCTCTTCAGGAAGTGCACCTCTGTGAAGGTTTAGACAAAGTCAGAAGCTGAGTTTCAGTTACAGCATCGCAGACCTTCTGTCTTTCATGTTAGAGGTCCTTCCCTGGGCTGGAGATGGGCAAAAAGTTTAGTATCCATAGGAAAGATTTAAAATCAGGCAAATGACTGGAAAATTCTCTTCCTTGAATCCCAGCAATGGGGGCTGAGAAATCATCATTTCTTTATCTATTTCTATAAAAAATGGTGAAGTAATATTATTTTCTACTCAACATTACAGAAATAAATTGGCAACAAAGATATGGTTATAAACCACTCACTGCTGTCATAAACATTAACATCATTTAGGTCAAATTCCTTGGATAAATGAGTGGTTTTCATGTATCTAGTTTACAAGGGCTCAGTTAGAGGTGTAGTAGAATTGGGATCACCCAAATGGCCGAGGTTCAGACCTGGTATGAATTATCAAGCTTTGTAAATTTTTTTGTGTGTGTTTAACTCTTACTGTAACTTTGCCAATGAGCATTTGCCTAACCTCTGCCTCCTGAACATCAAGCTTCAATTCCCTAACATACTTCCATGTTTTTAATTTGTATCTTCCAGCCCTCTGCCAGAGTCCTGTGGTTCCTTCGCACACTCCCTTAGGTGCATGCCTGTGTGACTGGCTTTCAGATGGATGCTTCAGGCTTATTTTGCATTCAGGCAAGAAACTCTTCATATCTCCCCAATCAGAGTAAAATCTTGAGTATTTGATCATACAAGTAACAGTGACTTGTAACTAGTAACAGACTTCAAGATGACCTTGTGAGCAGTATTGTACACATTATTGATTTCTTCCAATCAATTATGAGGCTAACAAGAAAACTTAGTTCAATGGTAATTATTGGAAGAGAGGTTTCTTTGGTGGCTCAGACAATAAAGGATCTGCCTGAAATGTAGGAGACCTGGGTTCAGTCCCTGATTGGGAAGACCCTCTGGAGAAGGGAACAGCTATCCACTCCAGGATTCTTGCCTGGACAATCCCATGGACAGAGGAGCCTAGGGGGGCTGCAGTCCATGGGATCGCAAAGAGTCAGACTTGACTGAGCATCTTACACAATTATAGGAAAATTTCATTTTTTAGAACCAGAATGATTATCTTTGTATTCTTCTCTTTATAAGAAAACTCCCATGATTTTCACCAGAAGTACATTTTAAAGTTAGTATTTTGTACATACAAAACTGGACTAAATAATTTCCTGTTGAGTGAATGATGTTTTAAGAATACAAACCTAACTGTTTACTATGGTTTTTTATATTCAGATCTGCACAGTCTAGGCTAAGTAGAGAAAATTACTAGCTGTTGACTCTAGAAGCTTAAAGAAATAAAACTCAACCAAATGACAGATTTATAAAAGTTTCCTTTGGGGAGAAATTTTCAAGTATATTTTTGAAAACATAGCATTAATGCTAGGGCTTGTTAAGAAAGCAGTAACACAATCACCTCTGCAAGAATACAGAGCTAATTACTAGGTGTCCTAGAGAATGCCAATGCAATCAGGCAATGTATGGAAACACAGTTCTGTTTTTATTCATGTTGTCCCTTTGAAAAAGGTAATGGAATGTTATTTCTGGGGGAAAAATCCACCAACTCATTCTGTCTCTTTCTTTCTTTCTCTTTAAGTATTAATATTAACTTAAGTGATATTTCCAGCAATGGTTATGAGAATGTGAACTCCAAGAGGTAAAGTGAAAAGGTGTGTTTGTCTGTCTCTTCCTTGAAGGTCTACAGGAAACTACTCCTAGTACTGGGTGTGCACAGTCAGAAACAATAAAGGAATCTTGAGTATTTGATCATACAAGTAACAGTGACTTGTAACTAGTAACAGACTTCAAGATGACCTTGTGAGCAGTATTGTACACATTATTGATTTCTTCCAATCAATTATGAGGCTAACAAGAAAACTTAGTTCAATGGTAATTATTGGAAGAGAGGTTTCTTTGGTGGCTCAGACAATAAAGGATCTGCCTGAAATGTAGGAGACCTGGGTTCAGTCCCTGATTGGGAAGACCCTCTGGAGAAGGGAACAGCTATCCACTCCAGGATTCTTGCCTGGACAATCCCATGGACAGAGGAGCCTAGGGGGGCTGCAGTCCATGGGATCGCAAAGAGTCAGACTTGACTGAGCATCTTACACAATTATAGGAAAATTTCATTTTTTAGAACCAGAATGATTATCTTTGTATTCTTCTCTTTATAAGAAAACTCCCATGATTTTCACCAGAAGTACATTTTAAAGTTAGTATTTTGTACATACAAAACTGGACTAAATAATTTCCTGTTGAGTGAATGATGTTTTAAGAATACAAACCTAACTGTTTACTATGGTTTTTTATATTCAGATCTGCACAGTCTAGGCTAAGTAGAGAAAATTACTAGCTGTTGACTCTAGAAGCTTAAAGAAATAAAACTCAACCAAATGACAGATTTATAAAAGTTTCCTTTGGGGAGAAATTTTCAAGTATATTTTTGAAAACATAGCATTAATGCTAGGGCTTGTTAAGAAAGCAGTAACACAATCACCTCTGCAAGAATACAGAGCTAATTACTAGGTGTCCTAGAGAATGCCAATGCAATCAGGCAATGTATGGAAACACAGTTCTGTTTTTATTCATGTTGTCCCTTTGAAAAAGGTAATGGAATGTTATTTCTGGGGGAAAAATCCACCAACTCATTCTGTCTCTTTCTTTCTTTCTCTTTAAGTATTAATATTAACTTAAGTGATATTTCCAGCAATGGTTATGAGAATGTGAACTCCAAGAGGTAAAGTGAAAAGGTGTGTTTGTCTGTCTCTTCCTTGAAGGTCTACAGGGAAACTACTCCTAGTACTGGGTGTGCACAGCCTCAGAGAGACTAACTCTAATTTTAGAAACCAAAGAAGACCCTTGAATTAATGCACTGTGAGAACCAAGATCAATTGATCAGTGCCCAGTGAGAGCTATGATTCTCACACAAAGTGCAATCAACAGATATCAATATCTACTTCCATTGTAGCCTCAGCCTTGTTAGCAACCAAAATATTTGAAATTCAGTGTCTAAAACATCCACTGTCAGACCAATACTTGAATAATTATTGCCCAAGTTTGTATGTTAAACTCAAAAGAGGTAGAGCCACATACTTTCTTCCACTTCAGATCGTATTTTGTTACCCACTACTTAGGACAAGAATGGTGAAGACAGAAGTTAGGAAGTGTCAGATAAACATGACCTGCATTCACAGGACAAATTCCACAGTCTATGGGAAGATGGAAGCTTTAGAGTCAGAGGTTTCTTACAATATCCCCATATGAAATGTGAGAATGGAGGAATTGCAAAATATTTCTCATAAAACAGATAATTAACACTTAAACCACTTAACTTCTAGCCCAAGTATACCTTTTTATTACTATTATTATTATTTGCTCCCTTTTCCTTGTTCATTTCTGTCCTTGCTTCAGGCCTGAGAATTTTTGATTTCCTCACTCATCATGGACATTTGAGGCTATGCTGAGGAAAGCTTTATGCTTTTTTTGTTTTGCTTGAAAACCCAGAATTTCCAGATACCCAAATATTTTAAATGTGGCTTGAGGTATGGAGCAAAGGAGAAAACAAGAGAGAATGTTAATGCTTCTTCAGCAATATTTAAAATTTTGGCTTGAAATACAAGTCTTTAAAATATTTGGTGTCATAGAGAATGCCAATGCAATCAGGCAATGTATGGAAACACAGTTCTGTTTTTATTCATGTTGTCCCTTTGAAAAAGGTAATGGAATGTTATTTCTGGGGGAAAAATCCACCAACTCATTCTGTCTCTTTCTTTCTTTCTCTTTAAGTATTAATATTAACTTAAGTGATATTTCCAGCAATGGTTATGAGAATGTGAACTCCAAGAGGTAAAGTGAAAAGGTGTGTTTGTCTGTCTCTTCCTTGAAGGTCTACAGGGAAACTACTCCTAGTACTGGGTGTGCACAGCCTCAGAGAGACTAACTCTAATTTTAGAAACCAAAGAAGACCCTTGAATTAATGCACTGTGAGAACCAAGATCAATTGATCAGTGCCCAGTGAGAGCTATGATTCTCACACAAAGTGCAATCAACAGATATCAATATCTACTTCCATTGTAGCCTCAGCCTTGTTAGCAACCAAAATATTTGAAATTCAGTGTCTAAAACATCCACTGTCAGACCAATACTTGAATAATTATTGCCCAAGTTTGTATGTTAAACTCAAAAGAGGTAGAGCCACATACTTTCTTCCACTTCAGATCGTATTTTGTTACCCACTACTTAGGACAAGAATGGTGAAGACAGAAGTTAGGAAGTGTCAGATAAACATGACCTGCATTCACAGGACAAATTCCACAGTCTATGGGAAGATGGAAGCTTTAGAGTCAGAGGTTTCTTACAATATCCCCATATGAAATGTGAGAATGGAGGAATTGCAAAATATTTCTCATAAAACAGATAATTAACACTTAAACCACTTAACTTCTAGCCCAAGTATACCTTTTTATTACTATTATTATTATTTGCTCCCTTTTCCTTGTTCATTTCTGTCCTTGCTTCAGGCCTGAGAATTTTTGATTTCCTCACTCATCATGGACATTTGAGGCTATGCTGAGGAAAGCTTTATGCTTTTTTTGTTTTGCTTGAAAACCCAGAATTTCCAGATACCCAAATATTTTAAATGTGGCTTGAGGTATGGAGCAAAGGAGAAAACAAGAGAGAATGTTAATGCTTCTTCAGCAATTTAAAATTGAAGTGTTAGAACAATCATTTGATTAGGATCCATATAATATAGATATTTATGAAATACAAAGTCTTTAAATATAATTCTTAGCTTTTTATCTAAAAAATTAACCACTTTCTTCTCATAAAAACCCAAATGAAAGTATTATTCATGTTGTCATAGAGGTGTTGAAGAGAAGAAATAATTTATCCTAATACTTATAGAGAAGAAGGAAGGATTTTTAGTTCAGAGTCACATGAAACAGTCAAGATTGTTTTTAAAAAATACTGTAAAAGTGAGGAAGGAAAAGCCCTCAGAGATAAAGCTTTCTGTTGCACTGAAGTATAATTGGCACAAAGTAATTTATATTACATCCTTATTAGACATACTTCACTTTGCAGATTTTAGGTGGAGATACTCTATTTTAGATTTACTTAAAAAACTGATATCAGATTTAAAATGACAATGATGTGATCTATATTTGATACTCTGATAAATCTCTAATGTTTATTTTTGTGCTTTTGCAAATCTTCTGTTAAAACTCTAAATTTTGAGCCACTGGATTTGCTCTGCCATGGCCCACACTCTGTCTGTGGAGCATGCTCTCTCTGAATCAGAATAAACCCATTTCTTACAAAAAAAAAAAAAAGAACTCTAAATTTTGTACATGTTTATAAACATCTTTTGTCCTGGTGGCTCACAGGGTAAAGAATCCGTCTGCAATGCAAGAGACATGGGTTCGATCACTGGGTAGAGAAGACCCCATGGAGGAGGGCATGGCAACCCACTCCAGTATTCCTGTCTGGAGAAACCCCAGGGACAGAGAAGTTGGGAGGGGTACAGTCCATGGGGCAGCAAAGAGTCAGACATGAACTGAGCGACTGTGCGTGGCACAGCACATCAGCTTTACTTTGCCATAAATTACCAAAAAAGCAAGCTGAAAGGGACAACATTTTATACTGTTATTGAGATGTGACACAACATTTCAGTTCATTTGAACTAAGATGTTCGGATTTTTCCCTCTAGATTAAAAAAAAAATCTCATGTTATTTTTATAACTAACCAAATTCATACAGTCAAGTGGTTTACTGTTTAATGGATTGTTAGCATTTTCAACTATTTTAATATCATATTATTTATACTTTACAAATACTGATAAATTCTTTCCAAACACTATGCATCCTCTCTACTTTATAGATAAATAGAAATTTTAAAATACTAAAAATGTCTTTACATTGTCTACTTTATAAATAGAAATTTTAAAATACTAAAAATGTCTTTACATTGTCATATGACATGACTAATGGTTTCACTGGACATGAACTGTATAATCCTCTTCAACATCTTAATTCATATGTCTTAATTAATCTATATTTGGCTCTTAAGAGACTACATGAGACACAGTACTGAGCGTGCATTCATGGGTTACTTCCCTATGATATTATAGAAGTTGTATACGTTTTGTTAATGATGAGAATTCACTGGAGTTGTCCACGTTTCCTGCCCCTGATGTTGATTATATGTACAGCTGTCAATTCCTTGAGCAGGCATCATAGGCACACTGTAGCTACTCAAGTGTTGGCTGAACTGCATATATTTCTGACTTCTCATGCGCAAATAAGTTTGTCTTCCTAAAAGGATATTAAAGAGGCATCAAAGAGGGCTTCCATTGCTTTGGAGTTAGACTCTGCTGATACAGGAATTTTTGTGATTTTTTAAAAAAATATTTATCTACTGTCAGTTAGTTGTATTTACACACATGTGCACATGCAGACACCTACACACCAAATCCAAAGTAAGCAAAAATGGAAATTTTGTAAGCCAACATCTCTAGGGGGGAAAGAATAAGAAGAAAATTATTTCCCTGTGCAGTTTTTCTTTAGATGCAGTCATATGTCCTTTTTTTTCTATTTCAGATCTAATTCCTAAAGTTCCTTTGATAATAGACTGAATAATCTATAATGTATTATGCTTCTACTTTGAATGTCTAGCATACCAGAAGAATTCTTAAATAGTCTTTTGTCTTCTAGATAAAAAATAGTTTCATATCCTGGCAACCAAAGAACTGTCTTCTGGCCTTCCATCCAGCTTTCAGAACATTTCAGCAATTTCAGTCAGCTTGAGCTTATGGATCACTTTCAGTCTAAACATTCTCTATTTGTCTTCCTGAATATCTATAAACTCCCTCTTACTTCTCCCTTAAGGAAAGAGTTGAGATTATTTTTGAGTGAACACTTATCAATGTGATATTGCAGATTTAGGATTAAATGTGATATTCACTGTCCTTCCAGTTGAAAAGGTTTATTGATAACTATATAAGCTTGTGCTGAGTTTTTGAAATCCTAGAGAACTTTACTTTAATGTTTTATAAAATTGATGATGTTTATTGCAATTCAGACTTCAAGTAGAATTACTACTGTACATTATTAAATGATAAGATGGAATGTATTTCAAGTTTAGGACATTTCATTTAAAAATAAAATATGTAGTATTGCAAGGATAAACATTTACAGTAAATCTTACAGTGTTTGCTGGAGTTGCTTTAACATGAACAGTGATGACAAAAATAAATGATGAGTTAATCAGTTTCTTTGATGTGTGGGTATCATTTCAATCTACATGAATACTCAGCCTCAGGTCATGAATAACATGAGGATGGATAGGTGTGGAGAGACGGGAGGAAGGCTTTTATCCTGAGGCACTTCAAAGTATCATTTTTTTATGACCTGATCTCCGATAATGAAGTAATAATTCAGATCATCTGGGTAATATAAATTATTTATAAAAACATCATAAAGAATGAATGAATCTGGCATTTACGTGTAGGTGTTCACTATCAATTCAACAATGTGTTCTTTTCTGCTATACTTTAAACAATTTCTTTACAAAATACTTTAAGTGGGCAATAGTCTTGAGAGGGGGGCTTCTGGAAGCAGATATATCTCTTTTAAATTCTGATTTAGACAGTATAATTTAAACATTTTATAGATTATCTAACTCAACCTACTGTGATTTAATGAGACATTTCTCCCAGAACTATCATCGATGTAATCAGGAGTATTTTCAATAGGCCCATAATGGGAATTTTTTTCAACCAAGGTGTTTAGACGATTACTAGATAGCATAATAATATAGCTTATGATAATGAAACAAACGTATGTTTGAACTTCTCAGTTTAAGTATTTTGAAATTATTACTGATTCTAAAAATATTTTCTTTTATTAAAATAATTGTGGGGTGTTTACTCGGTATGTCTGATATTAATATACAATACATATCTCATTAATGGAATTTATTAGAAAACTATAAAGATGGGATCACATTCGTATCTCCCAAACTTAACCTCTTACTTCTCTTAAGGAAAGAGTTGAGATTATTTTTGAGTGAACACTTATCAATGTGATATTGCAGATTTAGGATTAAATGTGATATTCACTGTCCTTCCAGTTGAAAAGGTTTATTGATAACTATATAAGCTTGTGCTGAGTTTTTGAAATCCTAGAGAACTTTACTTTAATGTTTTATAAAATTGATGATGTTTATTGCAATTCAGACTTCAAGTAGAATTACTACTGTACATTATTAAATGATAAGATGGAATGTATTTCAAGTTTAGGACATTTCATTTAAAAATAAAATATGTAGTATTGCAAGGATAAACATTTACAGTAAATCTTACAGTGTTTGCTGGAGTTGCTTTAACATGAACAGTGATGACAAAAATAAATGATGAGTTAATCAGTTTCTTTGATGTGTGGGTATCATTTCAATCTACATGAATACTCAGCCTCAGGTCATGAATAACATGAGGATGGATAGGTGTGGAGAGACGGGAGGAAGGCTTTTATCCTGAGGCACTTCAAAGTATCATTTTTTTATGACCTGATCTCCGATAATGAAGTAATAATTCAGATCATCTGGGTAATATAAATTATTTATAAAAACATCATAAAGAATGAATGAATCTGGCATTTACGTGTAGGTGTTCACTATCAATTCAACAATGTGTTCTTTTCTGCTATACTTTAAACAATTTCTTTACAAAATACTTTAAGTGGGCAATAGTCTTGAGAGGGGGGCTTCTGGAAGCAGATATATCTCTTTTAAATTCTGATTTAGACAGTATAATTTAAACATTTTATAGATTATCTAACTCAACCTACTGTGATTTAATGAGACATTTCTCCCAGAACTATCATCGATGTAATCAGGAGTATTTTCAATAGGCCCATAATGGGAATTTTTTTCAACCAAGGTGTTTAGACGATTACTAGATAGCATAATAATATAGCTTATGATAATGAAACAAACGTATGTTTGAACTTCTCAGTTTAAGTATTTTGAAATTATTACTGATTCTAAAAATATTTTCTTTTATTAAAATAATTGTGGGGTGTTTACTCGGTATGTCTGATATTAATATACAATACATATCTCATTAATGGAATTTATTACAAAACTATAAAGATGGGATTACATTTGTATCTCCCATGATTAGTGAGTTTCATAAGAACCAAGGTCGTCTTTTTCACCCATTTCCTGACAAATCACTTACTATTTTACTTCAAGTAGGTGTTTGATGCAAGTGCCCTGAATAAATACCACCACAAATAGGGATGATGGCAGCTATTAAATTAAAAGATGTTTGCTCCTTGGAAGAAAAGCTATGACAAACCTAGACAGCGTATTAAATAGCAGAGACATCACTTTATTGACAAATGTCCATCTAGTCAAAGCTATGGTTTTTCCAGTAGTCATGTATACGTGGGAGAGGTGACTCATAAAGAAGGATGAGCACTGACAAACTGATGCTTTGAAAATGTGGCACTGGAAAAGACAATTGAGAGTTCCTTGGACAGCAAGGCGATCAAATCACTCAATCCTAAAGGAAATCATATTTCTTGAATATTCACTGGAAGGACTTATGATGAAGCTGAAGCTCCAGAACTTTCACCACCTGATGCCAAGAGCCAACCTACTGGACAAGACTCTGATGCTGTGAGAGACCAAGGGCAAGAGGAAAAGGGGGAGACAGATAATGAGATGTTTGGATGCCATCACCGACTCAATGGACATGAGTTAGAGAAAACTGGGAGAAGTGGAGGACAGGAAAGGGGCCTGGTGTGCCAAAAAAAGTTTCAGCTATATTTAACATTTCTTTACAAATACTTAAGTGGGCAATAGTCTTGAGAGGGCTTCTGGAAGCAGATATATCTCTTTTAAATTCTGATTTAGACAGTATAATTTAAACATTTTATAGATTATCTAACTCAACCTACTGTGATTTAATGAGACATTTCTCCCAGAACTATCATCGATGTAATCAGGAGTATTTTCAATAGGCCCATAATGGGAATTTTTTTCAACCAAGGTGTTTAGACGATTACTAGATAGCATAATAATATAGCTTATGATAATGAAACAAACGTATGTTTGAACTTCTCAGTTTAAGTATTTTGAAATTATTACTGATTCTAAAAATATTTTCTTTTATTAAAATAATTGTGGGGTGTTTACTCGGTATGTCTGATATTAATATACAATACATATCTCATTAATGGAATTTATTACAAAACTATAAAGATGGGATTACATTTGTATCTCCCATGATTAGTGAGTTTCATAAGAACCAAGGTCGTCTTTTTCACCCATTTCCTGACAAATCACTTACTATTTTACTTCAAGTAGGTGTTTGATGCAAGTGCCCTGAATAAATACCACCACAAATAGGGATGATGGCAGCTATTAAATTAAAAGATGTTTGCTCCTTGGAAGAAAAGCTATGACAAACCTAGACAGCGTATTAAATAGCAGAGACATCACTTTATTGACAAATGTCCATCTAGTCAAAGCTATGGTTTTTCCAGTAGTCATGTATACGTGGGAGAGGTGACTCATAAAGAAGGATGAGCACTGACAAACTGATGCTTTGAAAATGTGGCACTGGAAAAGACAATTGAGAGTTCCTTGGACAGCAAGGCGATCAAATCACTCAATCCTAAAGGAAATCATATTTCTTGAATATTCACTGGAAGGACTTATGATGAAGCTGAAGCTCCAGAACTTTCACCACCTGATGCCAAGAGCCAACCTACTGGACAAGACTCTGATGCTGTGAGAGACCAAGGGCAAGAGGAAAAGGGGGAGACAGATAATGAGATGTTTGGATGCCATCACCGACTCAATGGACATGAGTTAGAGAAAACTGGGAGAAGTGGAGGACAGGAAAGCCTGGTGTGCTGCAATCCATGGGGTCACAAAGAGTCAGACACAACTCAGTGACTAAACAACAAATTAGAAGAATAACCTGCATAATAGAAGCTAAAGAGTTTTGTAACTGATAAAGTACTAATTTTATTACTTTATATAATGGTAAAAATTTGTTTATGCCACAAAAAAATAGAAATAGAAAAATATTTATGGCGAAGGCTATAATTTATGAAGACACGTGGTATGAATTCAGCAGAATATCTTAAAATTCTATATACATGGTTGATGATTATAAACTTATATTGAGCCTAGTACTGATACAGCTAAAATGAGCAAGCAGAGAATAATATAGTTATATCTACTGAACATTACAGAGGTAACTGAGCATATCTTGAGGCAAATATTCAAGAGAATATGCAGGAATTACCACTGTTATAAGAGAGACTATTAGCAGGAAAGCAATAAGCATTTCCACCAAAAAGAGGATTTAGTAACTCTCTCTTTATAAAATAATAATGAATATATAAAAATTAAATTTATTACATTTTAGTACTTATGCTTTCTTGATATTTTCAAGAAGTACTTACTCCTTGTTATGGTTTTGGAAAAAAACAGATGCGTAACTTGTTTTGAGAAATGATAATGTAAAATTCTCATAGAGCAAAGGATATCTCCAAAAATATAATTTATTTCACTTTTAGTTTCTGAGTTCTGGTTCAATATACATACTGAGTTTAGCACATTTTTAGTAAATTTGGTTTTGCTTAAAGCTATTAATTGGAATTATATAGAGGCAGTAATTCATGCTTTGCATTTACCTGTAGGGAGATCTGACTCCTATTTTGAAACAAAAATAACCTAAATTGGAAACGAAACAACCCACAGAGCACTCTAATATCCAGTTGGCACTTCGTTAAATCTTTCCATAATTATTTAGAAACTGGAAGGACTTATGATGAGCTGAAGCTCCAATTCCATGGCCAAGAGCCAACCTACTGGACAAGACTCTGATGCTGTGAGAGACCAAGGGCAAGAGGAAAAGGGGGAGACAGATAATGAGATGTTTGGATGCCATCACCGACTCAATGGACATGAGTTAGAGAAAACTGGGAGAAGTGGAGGACAGGAAAGCCTGGTGTGCTGCAATCCATGGGGTCACAAAGAGTCAGACACAACTCAGTGACTAAACAACAAATTAGAAGAATAACCTGCATAATAGAAGCTAAAGAGTTTTGTAACTGATAAAGTACTAATTTTATTACTTTATATAATGGTAAAAATTTGTTTATGCCACAAAAAAATAGAAATAGAAAAATATTTATGGCGAAGGCTATAATTTATGAAGACACGTGGTATGAATTCAGCAGAATATCTTAAAATTCTATATACATGGTTGATGATTATAAACTTATATTGAGCCTAGTACTGATACAGCTAAAATGAGCAAGCAGAGAATAATATAGACAGTTATATCTACTGAACATTACAGAGGTAACTGAGCATATCTTGAGGCAAATATTCAAGAGAATATGCAGGAATTACCACTGTTATAAGAGAGACTATTAGCAGGAAAGCAATAAGCATTTCCACCAAAAAGAGGATTTAGTAACTCTCTCTTTATAAAATAATAATGAATATATAAAAATTAAATTTATTAAATTTTAGTACTTATGCTTTCTTGATATTTTCAAGAAGTACTTACTCCTTGTTATGGTTTTGGAAAAAAACAGATGCGTAACTTGTTTTGAGAAATGATAATGTAAAATTCTCATAGAGCAAAGGATATCTCCAAAAATATAATTTATTTCACTTTTAGTTTCTGAGTTCTGGTTCAATATACATACTGAGTTTAGCACATTTTTAGTAAATTTGGTTTTGCTTAAAGCTATTAATTGGAATTATATAGAGGCAGTAATTCATGCTTTGCATTTACCTGTAGGGAGATCTGACTCCTATTTTGAAACAAAAATAACCTAAATTGGAAACGAAACAACCCACAGAGCACTCTAATATCCAGTTGGCACTTCGTTAAATCTTTCCACAATTATTTAGAAATTGGTGGATGGAACATTTGCTACATATCACTGCTAATGTAACATCTTAACTAACTTCAAAAATGAGCTGGTACTTTTCTATTAAACAGTCTTAATGAACAGTTTAAAAAGCTAATACTCCAGCATTTTCTGTTACTTTTTTCTCCCTCCTTCACTTTCATTTTATGCTGTTAATTGCTTTTAAAAAAAAGACTAATTTTAAAAACTTGGGGAATTTATGATAATACGATAATTTTTTTCAGGAAAGTTTCGGTCACCCTGAGATCCCTCAGGCCACTGCTGAGGGAGAGAGCGGCTTTTACAAGGCAGGATTTTTATGGAAAGTTCTAGAGTGACTTTTGTCTCATTCCAAATCTCTTCATTTGTTTTGAGAAGCTGGTGACTGTTCAAAAGCAGCACAGCTTTTCTACTCCATTTACAATATCTAGTGATCTAAAGAAAGCGGGAAAATTAAATGAAAGAATCTTTTACATTTAAAAAAATCTTTCTGTACTTTGTATATGCATATACTCTATTGGATTTTGTGTACATGTATAAAACTGCTACCTTATATGTGTCCTCAGAGTAATACACTGGTTTTTATATAACACAAATGAAATCTGATTAATCTGCCATCATCTATTTGATTTCCAGTAATTTTCGTATTGCCTAAGGGGTAACAGAGCTCAATGATATTTTAGGGTTTTGTTAGTGTTTGTTTGCTTTTAAAATAGTGTCTGCAATGCAATGATTCTCTTAGTTACATAAAATAGAAGTACTCTTGGAAGAAGGGCTTAACAACGTCCTTCCTTAGTTTTAACAACAGTATCTCAACTAGTGTATCTTAACTAGTTACACACATTTCTTGGGTAGAGGTAAACCAGTTGGCATAAGGAATCCTGAAGTTTTAGTTTCTGAGTTCTGGTTCAATATACATACTGAGTTTAGCACATTTTAGTAAATTTGGTTTTGCTTAAAGCTATTAATTGGAATTATATAGAGGCAGTAATTCATGCTTTGCATTTACCTGTAGGGAGATCTGACTCCTATTTTGAAACAAAAATAACCTAAATTGGAAACGAAACTACCCACAGAGCACTCTAATATCCAGTTGGCACTTCGTTAAATCTTTCCATAATTATTTAGAAATTGGTGGATGGAACATTTGCTACATATCACTGCTAATGTAACATCTTAACTAACTTCAAAAATGAGCTGGTACTTTTCTATTAAACAGTCTTAATGAACAGTTTAAAAAGCTAATACTCCAGCATTTTCTGTTACTTTTTTCTCCCTCCTTCACTTTCATTTTATGCTGTTAATTGCTTTTAAAAAAAAGACTAATTTTAAAAACTTGGGGAATTTATGATAATACGATAATTTTTTCAGGAAAGTTTCGGTCCCCCTGAGATCCCTCAGGCCACTGCTGAGGAGAGAGCGGCTTTTACAAGGCAGGATTTTTATGGAAAGTTCTAGAGTGACTTTTGTCTCATTCCAAATCTCTTCATTTGTTTTGAGAAGCTGGTGACTGTTCAAAAGCAGCACAGCTTTTCTACTCCATTTACAATATCTAGTGATCTAAAGAAAGCGGGAAAATTAAATGAAAGAATCTTTTACATTTAAAAAAATCTTTCTGTACTTTGTATATGCGTATACTCTATTGGATTTTGTGTACATGTATAAAACTGCTACCTTATATGTGTCCTCAGAGTAATACACTGGTTTTTATATAACACAAATGAAATCTGATTAATCTGCCATCATCTATTTGATTTCCAGTAACTTTCGTATTGCCTAAGGGGTAACAGAGCTCAATGATATTTTAGGGTTTTGTTAGTGTTTGTTTGCTTTTAAAATAGTGTCTGCAATGCAATGATTCTCTTAGTTACATAAAATAGAAGTACTCTTGGAAGAAGGGCTTAACAACGTCCTTCCTTAGTTTTAACAACAGTATCTCAACTAGTGTATCTTAACTAGTTACACACATTTCTTGGGTAGAGGTAAACCAGTTGGCATAAGGAATCCTGAAGACTTGCAGAGAGCCCCAGCCTTGCGTAACTGAAAAAGAAATACAAGATTATTAGTGTGACTTAAAGAGAGGGAGATGTCCTGTCACTCACTATAGAAGATAAAGGCCAAGAAGAATCTCAAATAAGCTTGCAATCTTACTCGGAAGAGATAAGATGATTGGGCCACCTTGAGGATGAGCTGGTGCTCTGATGTGGAAGGGGGTCCTCTGTAGGGATATGAAAAGGGGGTGTGGAAGGAGGTTGTCACAGGAGGTCAGGACACTTCTCCATGTCACAACAGTTATAGCTCAACCTTCATGGATAGAATTGTGACAGCAACATTTCAGTGGATTGAAACACTACTAGCCTTGATTCTTTTCCCCATTTGGTGTGTGTTCTGGTTTGGAACAAATGTATTACCTTACTTTTATTTTCATTCATTCCTTTGATGCTTCAACTAACCATGAAGCACATGGCAGAAACTTCACTTAGGAAGTCCTTTGTGAAATACCAGTCTTTCTAAAATTCCAATTTGCAGTCAGTTAGAGACTGTCTGGGCCCTAAAGTAGTTTAGCCTAGGCCTGAAGTCTCACAAGGTCTCATAAAAAAGTTACACACTGATTGTTCCTCACCCCAGATGCACAATCATCTCCAATGCATGAAAAAGTTCCATTGACTTCTTGTTCTCACCCCTGAAACATAAGGACCCAGGTCAAAGGCTGGTTATCTTTTGTCTCCCCTAGAGTTAAGACATGTGTTAGTCCTCTGCAAAACACTTTTTTTTTTAAGCCATCAAGAGCAATATTTCTCCAGAATTTTATAAAAAAAAAAATCTATCTTAATGTCTGTACATGTAAAACTGTAATGGCATTCTTTGAAAATCAAGTTCTATAGTTAAATTACATTGACTAGGAAAAAATCCTTAGATTTTATATGCTAGGAAATCTTTTGTGGAATTATTTTTGTTGTACTCTTTGAATATCATTTCACTACATGTGGAGAAGAATTTTTGTATATTCTGAGCTGAGCAAAACTCTCTGGTGACTTCTCCATTTGAGGAGCATTTTGGTAAAGACTTTTGAATACTATTCTAATGAATGTAGTTCAAAACGAATCTCAATTGTGAGCCCTTGCGTAACTGAAAAAGAAATACAAGATTATTAGTGTGACTTAAAGAGAGGGAGATGTCCTGTCACTATAGAAGATAAAGGCCAAGAAGAATCTCAAATAAGCTTGCAATCTTACTCGGAAGAGATAAGATGATTGGGCCACCTTGAGGATGAGCTGGTGCTCTGATGTGGAAGGGGGTCCTCTGTAGGGATATGAAAAGGGGGTGTGGAAGGAGGTTGTCACAGGAGGTCAGGACACTTCTCCATGTCACAACAGTTATAGCTCAACCTTCATGGATAGAATTGTGACAGCAACATTTCAGTGGATTGAAACACTACTAGCCTTGATTCTTTTCCCCATTTGGTGTGTGTTCTGGTTTGGAACAAATGTATTACCTTACTTTTATTTTCATTCATTCCTTTGATGCTTCAACTAACCATGAAGCACATGGCAGAAACTTCACTTAGGAAGTCCTTTGTGAAATACCAGTCTTTCTAAAATTCCAATTTGCAGTCAGTTAGAGACTGTCTGGGCCCTAAAGTAGTTTAGCCTAGGCCTGAAGTCTCACAAGGTCTCATAAAAGAGTTACACACTGTTTGTTCCTCACCCCAGATGCACAATCATCTCCAATGCATGAAAAAGTTCCATTGACTTCTTGTTCTCACCCCTGAAACATAAGGACCCAGGTCAAAGGCTGGTTATCTTTTGTCTCCCCTAGAGTTAAGACATGTGTTAGTCCTCTGCAAAACACTTTTTTTTTTAAGCCATCAAGAGCAATATTTCTCCAGAATTTTATAAAAAAAAAAATCTATCAATGTCTGTACATGTAAAACTGTAATGGCATTCTTTGAAAATCAAGTTCTATAGTTAAATTACATTGACTAGGAAAAAATCCTTAGATTTTATATGCTAGGAAATCTTTTGTGGAATTATTTTTGTTGTACTCTTTGAATATCATTTCACTACATGTGGAGAAGAATTTTTGTATATTCTGAGCTGAGCAAAAGCTCTCTGGTGACTTCTCCATTTGAGGAGCATTTTGGTAAAGACTTTTGAATACTATTCTAATGAATGTAGTAACGATTCAATTTTGAATAATATCATGGGTGAAATTAAGAATTGGGCATAGTCTTCCATGAAGATGAAATAAACATCACAATTTGATAACTTTGTTTGGGTGTAGCGAAAGGAAGCCTGAAATTGTAGTATGGATACTGGAAAAAAACAACAGGAAGCTTACTCAAGCTAACCAAGACCAAATGCAAGCTGATTGTCATAATTTCCAGATAAATTTTATTTATATCACTTGTTTTAGTCCTACTTTATTCCAAGAGGTTCTACTGTCTTTGCAACCATTGGTGCTCAATGATAAATCAAGTTTGGACCATATAAAAGTTTTTATTTCACATTAGGGTATAAGAACTAGTTGAATATATGTATATTAAAAAACACACACACAGCAGTGAAGAAGGGTAAACACATGTTTAAAAACCTTAAACAAACATTTAACTTTATGACTGATCCATGAAGAGAGAATATATACGCTAGTTACCTACTGATATAAGGGGATGTGCTTTTAATAAAGTGTTCAATCACATACAAACTGGTAAATTTAGAGAAAGCATACCTTCCTGGAATCATAAAACACCCATGCCTAGTTTGTTGTTGTTGTAGTTGTTGTTTAATTACTAAGTTGTGTCTAACTGTTTGTGATCCCATGGACTGAAGCTGACCAGGTTTCTCTGTCCATAGGACTTCCCAGGCAAGAATACTGTAGTGGGTTGCCATTTCCTTCTCCAAACCCTGTCTCTTTCACTGGCAAGCATTGGTAGGTGGATTCCTCACTATTGGGTCACCAGGAAAGCCTGGTGACTAGTTTGTCTTTCAAACTATTTTATACTGATGTTTTCTGGACCCTTCTTATCTTGCTGATCTGATCAACTCTTTCTTTAAACATTAATGTTCAGAGCTCTATCTTTAGCCTTCTGAATCTGTCATTTGGCC
Source organism: Tragulus kanchil (assembly GCA_022376925.1). Classification (NCBI taxonomy): domain Eukaryota; kingdom Metazoa; phylum Chordata; class Mammalia; order Artiodactyla; family Tragulidae; genus Tragulus; species Tragulus kanchil. The sequence goes on along the minus strand of JAIOJX010000028.1, from coordinate 33,984,964 downwards.
TCAAGAACCGCCTAATTGTTTAAGGCTAGATTCTATTTGTTGTACTCTTTGAATATCATTTCACTACATGTAGAAGAATTTTGTATATTCTGAGCTGAGCAAAAGCTCTCTGGTGACTTCTCCATTTGAGGAGCATTTTGGTAAAGACTTTTGAATACTATTCTAATGAATGTAGTAACGATTCAATTTTGAATAATATCATGGGTGAAATTAAGAATTGGGCATAGTCTTCCATGAAGATGAATTAAACATCACAATTTGATAACTTTGTTTGGGTGTAGCGAAAGGAAGCCTGAAATTGTAGTATGGATACTGGAAAAAAACAACAGGAAGCTTACTCAAGCTAACCAAGACCAAATGCAAGCTGATTGTCATAATTTCCAGATAAATTTTATTTATATCACTTGTTTTAGTCCTACTTTATTCCAAGAGGTTCTACTGTCTTTGCAACCATTGGTGCTCAATGATAAATCAAGTTTGGACCATATAAAAGTTTTTATTTCACATTAGGGTATAAGAACTAGTTGAATATATGTATATTAAAAAACACACACACAGCAGTGAAGAAGGGTAAACACATGTTTAAAAACCTTAAACAAACATTTAACTTTATGACTGATCCATGAAGAGAGAATATATACGCTAGTTACCTACTGATATAAGGGGATGTGCTTTTAATAAAGTGTTCAATCACATACAAACTGGTAAATTTAGAGAAAGCATACCTTCCTGGAATCATAAAACACCCATGCCTAGTTTGTTGTTGTTGTAGTTGTTGTTTAATTACTAAGTTGTGTCTAACCGTTTGTGATCCCATGGACTGAAGCTGACCAGGTTTCTCTGTCCATAGGACTTCCCAGGCAAGAATACTGTAGTGGGTTGCCATTTCCTTCTCCAAACCCTGTCTCTTTCACTGGCAAGCATTGGTAGGTGGATTCCTCACTATTGGGTCACCAGGAAAGCCTGGTGACTAGTTTGTCTTTCAAACTATTTTATACTGATGTTTTCTGGACCCTTCTTATCTTGCTGATCTGATCAACTCTTTCTTTAAACATTAATGTTCGCGAGAGCTCTATCTTTAGCCTTCTGAATCTGTCATTTGGCCTCAAGAACCGCCTAATTGTTTAAGGCTAGATTCTATACCTCTAGCCTAGAATACACTTCTAAACTCTACACCCCACCTCATACCCAGTAAGTTTCTCAGAATCAGTATCTCAAGTTCGTTCTTGGCTTTATCATTTTGTATTCAACTCCACATATTCCATCTATACTAACAGCTTTCAGAAAGCTCTTTTCTTCCCACACTGCTATTACTTAACCATTGCCTTAAACAATTGCCTAATCCCACTGGCCAGCTTTTCCACATCAGTGTGGCACTGACGTGCCTGCCATCCTCCCTATCTCAGACAGACTTTTCTGAAATGCAATCTCTATCAGTCAATGTCCTGTTTTGTAAACTTCCTACTTTTTAAAGGCAGCCTCAATTTGAACATAACTTTCAAGTGCTACGTTTTTTACCCTCTTCATCAATACACACTTTCTCCAGTAGAATGGAGTTCCCTACAACTGTACAGTTTGGTATGATGTGTGCCCCTGTGCGTTCACACGTAATGACTCTGGATTTCACTTGTACTTGTTCTCCAATCACTTCATCTGTCTCTAATATTTATTCAAATCAGCTCTAGTGTCAAATCTACTCAAAGACACCTTTGTTCTGCAGCACATACTTAGCTGTGTCTTTTCTTATCTTGTATTATACCCTGTGCACAACAATATCCCAGCACTGATTTTCCTCTATCCCCATATTGATGCTGTTATCTTTCAGAGTGAAGTTATGTCTTAATAACACTTAATAATACTTAATGATATAGTTAACATGTATAGCTTCATTTAACTCACAGAAAACATATAAAGAGATTACTCTATTATCATGTCCTTTTATAGATGATAAGTTGAAGGAAGGAAAACTAAAAACACGCAATGAACAAAGTACACACAATGAGAAAGTGGCAGAGGCAAAAATTAAGCACAAGAAATGACACTCCAAATCTCAAACTTTTAACTGTGAAAGTATTTTATGTTGTAATCTTGATACACAGTGTTTGGTACACAATACACATTCAATAAACATTGGTTATGCAATGAATGAACTTTCAGTAGCATTCTCACCCTAAACAGACACTATAATAAAGATTTTATTCAAGAACTATGAGAGGTAGAACTCAACGGTTGAAAAGAGTCCTGAACTCATATAGATATTAATTAATTAAATTCATCAAGGGCTTGCTATAACATGCCTATTGTTTGCACATAAAAGACTCAAAAAAAAAAAAAACACGCTCAAAACCACAAAAACAAACAAAAAGAATGAAAGTAAAAAAAAAAAAAAAGACTCACTATGCTTGGATGGTCAGGTTACTTAGATCATCTAAACAATACTATTCTTCCCTGGTTAAACTCTTTCATGATTGTTATCTCTTTCATGATTAAAAGACACACAGAACCCATTATATACCCTTTTCTCTCTTTCAAATGGACTAACAGGGCTTCACACTCCCTAATAATCTGCTCCTTTACAAAATGAGAATTGTCTCAGGAAAGTCACTTCTTATTTTTGAGTCTTAACTTTTTAACTTGGGAAATGAAGAAAGATTTAAGACAGAAATACTTGCCTAACACTTCAGAAGAGGTTTGGGAACAGTGGATAATGAAATAATGATTTCTAAAACACCAGCAGATTTGCAGATAAAAGTTGCTAAGAGATGCAAGATGATAAGAATTTAGAGAAATTGTCTATTTAATAGCCATTCACAAAAGAGGTTTAATTCTAAGAAGTACTTAAGGAAGTACTTTGATTTAGCTTTTACAGTTCAAGTGATTATTTTAGGACTTTAAAAATGCCAACTTGGGTAGAAAACAAATAAGCAAGTCATAAACATGTCACCCTTGCTAAAAATCAAATTCTTTTCCTAAATTTAAAATGTAGTAAGAGTGGTTACTCTGTATGGAAGTAAACAAAAAAGTGCCAAAGAAAGCAGAAATAAGCACGTTTCATAACAACACAAAGTGTAGCTACAGAAAGAATAATAAAAGTAAAGTGTGAAGCACATTCCATTTTCCAACTACTGTGATATAACTTTTGGATATCAAATAACATAGCAGATACTGCTTCTATATTAAATATTAGAAAAGAAGATATAATAATTATAAAGATGGGTAAAATGTTATTTTCTCTTTTTATCATGTTAGTAAGAAATCGCATTGACCTAAATTTCTGTTTTGCCCAAAGAAGATTGCTTTTTAAGACTAACAGGTTTTTAGAGAATGTTTTAGAAACTTAGTTATCTAGCTTGAATGAAGATGTATTTACAAACTATAACCTTTTCTTCAAAGAGGATGACCTTTTATTAAATAATAGATGACTTAATAATCTTTATTCTTATTTTCTTCTCAGGGTATCTTGGTTGCCTACAGCCATACTCAAGGAAAAGGCATTAAAAAACCTTTAAGGTTAACTTCTAAAGTAGTTTAAGACTAACAATAAGTAGCAAAAAGAATACAGACAGGTCCCACATACTGTTCATCCAACTTGCCCCAGTTACAATACCTTCCACACCAAATGACATTGTTAGAACCAGGAAATTAAAATGGGTATAATATCAATAACCTCAGGTATGCAGACGACACCACCCTTATGGTAGAAAGTGAAGAGAAATTAAAGAGCCCCTTGATGAAGGTGAAAGACAAGAGGGAAAAAGCTGGCCTAAGACTCAATATTCAAAAAAATGAAGATCATGGCATCCAGTCCCACCACTTCAAGGCAAATAGATGGACAAACAATGGAAACAGTGACAGACTTTATTTTCCTGGGCCCCAAACTCTCCGCAGATTGTGACCGCAGCCATGAAATTAAGATGTTTGCTCCTTGAGAGAAAAGCTATGACAAACCTAGACATGTTCTGAAAAGCAGAAACATCATTTTGCTGACAAAAGTCTGTATAGTTAAACCTATGGTTTTCCCAGTCGTCATGTATGGATGTGAGAGTTGGATCATAAAGAAGGCTGAGCACTGAAGAACTTATGCCTTTGAACTATGGTGTTGGAGAAGACTCTTGAGAGTCTCTTGGACTGCAAGGAGATCAAACTAGTCAATCCTAAAGGAAATCAACCCTGACTATTCATTGGAAGGAATCATGCTGAAGCCGAAGCTCCAATACTTTGGCCACCTGGTGTGAAGAGATGACTCATTGGAAAAGACCATGATGCTGGGAAAAGGAGAAGGCAGAAGTACAAGACAGTTGGATGGCAGCACTGACTCAATGGACATGAATTTGAGCAAGCTCTGGGAGATGGTGAAGGACAGGGAAGCCTGGTGTGCTGCAGTTCATGGGGCTGCAAAGAGCTGGACATGACTGAGCAATTGAACTGAACTAATAATAGTATTAACTCAGATATAAGCAAAGGAAAACTTTTAAGTAATAGGGAAATCTATCTATCTCTCTCTCTTTCTCTCTCTCTCTCTATATAGTACATAAGATAGATAATAGGTAGATATATGACAGATAGGTATAGTTTCATTTTCTCAAGTGTAGAGGGAAGACTGAGTAATAAGGAACTTCATTTTCAATGAAAATGAGATAATGTGACCTTTACTTTGCCATATAAGCCCCTTAACCTTCTGTTGTTTATAATATTCTTCAGATCTAAGCACATTATTCTTGTCATGACTATTCATGTTATTTCTGGCCATAGCCCAAGGGCACATCCCTTCCCCATCAATTCCTTAAAGAATGTCCACATCCTCTTCTCTGATGATTCACAGCCATTATTCTTTCAGCAACTGGCTCAGGGTCCTCTGCCTCAAGACAAACCCCTGCCTGATCTCTTGCTGACAAAGCAATCACTTGGTGCCCTATTTTATAGTGCTCTTGTATATATAAATTGCACATTTTTCTTTATCACTGGAAATTTCCACTATTATTTTTTTTGTATTTATTTGACTTCTTGAAATAGATTACAAAATGAAAAATATAAGGTCCATTTCTTTGATTACTTTTGAATACACCTAAGTACATTATCTATTACAGTGAACTCTAAAGGTACTTGTCGAATGAAAGCCTATCTTGGATATTGAATGCAAACAGGGCAATTATAAAAGGCCATATCTACCTAAACACATTTTAAGAAACACATACATAGGTTGAGGTTTCAGTAACAACCTATCCTTTATTTGGAAAATGTTCCTCATTTGCATATGTTTGAAAATAAAAGAAAAGAGGTAGAAATTCAGGAAAAATAGTAATTGAGGGGACAAGGAAGAAATTGAACTTAAGGCTTAAGACCAAGATATAAAGAAAAGATTAAAAAATACATGTATCATAGAAGTAATATGGAAAGTATACAGATTTATTGGTAAAACACCAAAACAAAGAAACAAAACTCCTGGGACGCCTTTTCTAGGAATCCTGGCCTACTGGAATGCCACTTGGAAGGGTCACATGTAAGTGCTGGATTCACAGTCCAGCTGAGTCTGGCCCTCCAACTCCTCTGCCAAAATATCAGATAAGTGAACAAATACAGGCCGGGCCATTCAGAAGGGTTTATGTACCACCTAAATATAATAGACCTCTGTCTAGCATGTGACAAAGAATTGCTCACTAAGTCTTGCTCTAATTCCTGCCCACAAAATTGTCCGAATTAAAGAATTGTTAAGCTGCGAAGCTTGTAGAAATCATGTATGTCCACTTTAGTATGAGATAGCAATTCAATCCTTACACGAACCACAAAGCATTTTTGAAACTTCTATGACTATTGCTACATTACAGTAAAGATTGGGATATGAGCATGTGTGTGTCTGCAAGTGTTTTGGAGAAGCAGATAGGTGAGCAGGGGAGCAGCTCTTGATTCCCCTTTCTATCAGTTTCCTTGGTGGACCATGGCTGTCATTGGAGACAGGACTATGCATGTATATGTATGTGTCTGGGGGGTGTACATATACATGAACACTTCACTGTGAGGCTTTCTGTGCAAGCTCTTCAAAAGGGGAGATTATTATATATTGGTTGCCTTTTGGACCCTGCCCTCTACCTTGCCAAAACTGTCTACAACGACCCCATCCGGAATGGACAGGATATCATCTGATCTCAGAAGCTAATCAGTGTCTGGCCTGGATAGGGCTTGAAAAAGTAATTAATTAAATTCTTAATTCAAGTAGCACATGAGACAAGAAATCCTTAATTGAAAAATTTGACTTTTGCTGTAACAACAGAGGCAAAGATGGTGAAATATTTACTAAAGATAAAGTCTACAGATTGAACCTAAAAGAAAATCATGAAGACCAAGCCAAGGCTGATAAATATTGACAGTAGTTACATATTGAGTGAGAGGATTTGGTCTTAGACTGAGGCCATAAGTGTGTAATATTGTTACACAGAATGGGTCTGAATATAATCAAGGATTTCATATCTTTTTAGGCTTAAGAAAAAAAAAAATTTTCCTTTGGGAAACAAAACTCCTGGGACGCCTTTTCTAGGAATCCTGGCCTACTGGAATGCCACTTGGAAGGGTCACATGTAAGTGCTGGATTCACAGTCCAGCTGAGTCTGGCCCTCCAACTCCTCTGCCAAAATATCAGATAAGTGAACAAATACAGGCCGGGCCATTCAGAAGGGTTTATGTACCACCTAAATATAATAGACCTCTGTCTAGCATGTGACAAAGAATTGCTCACTAAGTCTTGCTCTAATTCCTGCCCACAAAATTGTCCGAATTAAAGAATTGTTAAGCTGCGAAGCTTGTAGAAATCATGTATGTCCACTTTAGTATGAGATAGCAATTCAATCCTTACACGAACCACAAAGCATTTTTGAAACTTCTATGACTATTGCTACATTACAGTAAAGATTGGGATATGAGCATGTGTGTGTCTGCAAGTGTTTTTGGAGAAGCAGATAGGTGAGCAGGGGAGCAGCTCTTGATTCCCCTTTCTATCAGTTTCCTTGGTGGACCATGGCTGTCATTGGAGACAGGACTATGCATGTATATGTATGTGTCTGGGGGGTGTACATATACATGAACACTTCACTGTGAGGCTTTCTGTGCAAGCTCTTCAAAAGGGGAGATTATTATATATTGGTTGCCTTTTGGACCCTGCCCTCTACCTTGCCAAAACTGTCTACAACGACCCCATCCGGAATGGACAGGATATCATCTGATCTCAGAAGCTAATCAGTGTCTGGCCTGGATAGGGCTTGAAAAAGTAATTAATTAAATTCTTAATTCAAGTAGCACATGAGACAAGAAATCCTTAATTGAAAAATTTGACTTTTGCTATAACAACAGAGGCAAAGATGGTGAAATATTTACTAAAGATAAAGTCTACAGATTGAACCTAAAAGAAAATCATGAAAACCAAGCCAAGGCTGATAAATATTGACAGTAGTTACATATTGAGTGAGAGGATTTGGTCTTAGACTGAGGCCATAAGTGTGTAATATTGTTACACAGAATGGGTCTGAATATATCAAGGATTTCATATCTATGTTATACATCTATTCACATATTTACACTTAGTTTAATATCCATATTTTACCTCTAATTATACACACACCTAATCTAGGTTGTAACTGACAGTCTCCAGTGTGCTCCTGGCATCATTTCTGGACTGAAGTTATTGACTAAAGCTTTTCCAAACACACCAGCTTTATTTTATATGTATTATATTTGCCCAAATTCAATGTCTCTTGTCATTACCTTTATACTCTTATGTCTTTCTTGTGAAGCAGTCACCACTGCATGTGGCAATATTCCCCTGGATGACGAGATCTATGAATTCATTTCTCAGTTGCCTCACATAATAAAATATCTATTTTTCTTTTTTCAAAATATATAAATATACCTATTATAATCAGCATAAATACTTAAATTTTTAAAATTCTACATCAATGATCAACTAGTCACTTGAAACTGAATGTCATAGTTTGGAAGGGTCAGTAAAGACTGTCTGTTCATAAAATGACAAGTAAAAGATCCAAAATGTTATATGACACTTGATAACTAAACAGTTATAACATTGGAGGCTACATTCTAATTTTAATTTAATTGAAACAATTCAATTATAAAATATTTTAAACATATACTAGTATGTGCTGTGCTGTGCTTAGTCACTCAGTCATGTCTGACTGGAGCCAGCCAGCTTCCTCGGTCCATGGGGGTTCTCCAGGCAAGAATACTGTAGTGGGATGCCATGTCATTTTTCAGGGGATCTTCCCAACCCAGGGATTAAACCCAGGTCTCCTGTATGGCAGGGCTTTCAGGGAAGCCCAGGAATACTGGAGTGGGTGGCTTATCCCTTCCCCAGGGGAACTCCTGACTCAGGAATCAAACAATGTTCCTGCGTATTTTAGGCAGGAAGTAGCACATGAGACAAGAAATCCTTAATTGAAAAATTTGACTTTTGCTATAACAACAGAGGCAAAGATGGTGAAATATTTACTAAAGATAAAGTCTACAGATTGAACCTAAAAGAAAATCATGAAAACCAAGCCAAGGCTGATAAATATTGACAGTAGTTACATATTGAGTGAGAGGATTTGGTCTTAGACTGAGGCCATAAGTGTGTAATATTGTTACACAGAATGGGTCTGAATATATCAAGGATTTCATATCTATGTTATACATCTATTCACATATTTACACTTAGTTTAATATCCATATTTTACCTCTAATTATACACACACCTAATCTAGGTTGTAACTGACAGTCTCCAGTGTGCTCCTGGCATCATTTCTGGACTGAAGTTATTGACTAAAGCTTTTCCAAACACACCAGCTTTATTTTATATGTATTATATTTGCCCAAATTCAATGTCTCTTGTCATTACCTTTATACTCTTATGTCTTTCTTGTGAAGCAGTCACCACTGCATGTGGCAATATTCCCCTGGATGACGAGATCTATGAATTCATTTCTCAGTTGCCTCACATAATAAAATATCTATTTTTCTTTTTTCAAAATATATAAATATACCTATTATAATCAGCATAAATACTTAAATTTTTAAAATTCTACATCAATGATCAACTAGTCACTTGAAACTGAATGTCATAGTTTGGAAGGGTCAGTAAAGACTGTCTGTTCATAAAATGACAAGTAAAAGATCCAAAATGTTATATGACACTTGATAACTAAACAGTTATAACATTGGAGGCTACATTCTAATTTTAATTTAATTGAAACAATTCAATTATAAACTATTTTAAACATATACTAGTATGTGCTGTGCTGTGCTTAGTCACTCAGTCATGTCTGACTGGAGCCAGCCAGCTTCCTCGGTCCATGGGGGTTCTCCAGGCAAGAATACTGTAGTGGGATGCCATGTCATTTTTCAGGGGATCTTCCCAACCCAGGGATTAAACCCAGGTCTCCTGTATGGCAGGGCTTTCAGGGAAGCCCAGGAATACTGGAGTGGGTGGCTTATCCCTTCCCCAGGGGAACTCCTGACTCAGGAATCAAACAATGTTCTGCATTGCAGGTAGATTCTTTACCAGCTGAACTACCCAGGAAGTCCATATAATATAAATCATCTATGTACCAATATGGGGGTACATGTTATATTTGTTTTAGATCTCTGTCTTTAAGAAGAAAATTAAAGAGAAAGAATATCACATTTCCAGGTCAGTATTCTATTCACAGTACCCTGCTGCTTGTTTCTCAGTTTGGAATTATTGTTGATTTTGATTTTTGTGGAAGGTTAATAGTAAGTTTACTTCTCAAGGGAACAGCACATTTGATTCTTCCTCTAAACCTAAGAAATAGTTAGGATATATATTTCGCCGACTTCTAAGGACAAATGAAGCATAGAAATGTTAAATGACATGCTCAAGATGTCAAAGCTAATCAAAGAGATGGAACAATCTCTGGTTTCCAACCTATACACACCCTAGTGTGCCACACTGCATTAGTCATAACTTGATAGCTCAATATCAGAATATGAGTATAAAACAAAAAGAAACATATTCCAAGGCATTGTTAGATCTCTAAATTTTTGAAGAATCTAAACCTATCAATATTTGACTATCAGCAGAGTTGCGAGGTCATCTAAAAAACTTTAATAAACCTTTGAGACTCCCATAAGTTACTAATGGGTTCTTCATCTTTAAGTATCACTTTATAGCTTTTTTGGTGGCTCTGATGGTAAAGCCCCTGCCTGCAGTGCAGGAGACCTGGGTTCAATCCTTGGGTCAGGAAGATCCCCTGGAAAAGGGCACGCCAACTCACTCTAGTATTCTTGCTTGAAGAATTCCATAGACAGAAGAGCTTGGTGGGCTATAGTCCGTAGGGTCACAAGGAGCTGGATATGAATATTTTCAAAGAGTAACTTTGTTTAACCATCCCAACCACACTAGAAGGCAAGAACTGTGTTAATAATCTATTTACCAGAGAGAAAATGAAACTGCTGATAACTCACATATTTACAGTCTCTTAAGCCTGTAGTACTCAATTTTTGCTACATATTAAAATCATCTGGGTACCTTTTTAAATGCTCAAATCTCAAGTCACATCCTATACCAAAAAACTTCAGAATGAATGGAAGTGGTTTACCAGTGAGTTCTTAAGACACCAGGTGATTCCAGTGTGAACCCTGTTTAGAAGCCACAGGAGTGAGCAGTGGTCACACCACAGTTATTTGGTGCTCCTACGGTAGTGTTTCTTCCTTTACAGAATGATAACCTTGCTCTCTTTTCAGTACCTCAGCTACCAGCAGTGTTAAGCAATCATTTGCCCTTTATTTTGATCTTTCATTCCATGTGTGGTTAGAAACATTCCTTTGGATAATATCCAGTCACCACAACATCTCTGACCCTATGTCAAGCTGCAGCTGAATTGTGGAAATGACCATCTGAGGCACTGATCTTTAAGAACCTTGCTTCTATTTTCAGCTCACCTTGTCTATGGCCTATGAGTTTATTCCCGTTACAATCATAAACAGAAGTTCCGCTCTTTTTAATTGGAATTTTAAAGATAATAAAGAAAATATGAACATCTTCTGTACACTGAAGATGGAAACAGAAAAGTTGTGAGTCATGATTGTAATGCAACCTGCTTTGTCTATAAGTGCCACATACCAACAGAATCTTGAAGAATCTAAACCTATCAATATTTGACTATCAGCAGAGTTGCGAGGTCATCTAAAAAACTTTAATAAACCTTTGAGACTCCCATAAGTTACTAATGGGTTCTTCATCTTTAAGTATCACTTTATAGCTTTTTTGGTGGCTCTGATGGTAAAGCCCCTGCCTGCAGTGCAGGAGACCTGGGTTCAATCCTTGGGTCAGGAAGATCCCCTGGAAAAGGGCACGCCAACTCACTCTAGTATTCTTGCTTGAAGAATTCCATAGACAGAAGAGCTTGGTGGGCTATAGTCCGTAGGGTCACAAGGAGCTGGATATGAATATTTTCAAAGAGTAACTTTGTTTAACCATCCCAACCACACTAGAAGGCAAGAACTGTGTTAATAATCTATTTACCAGAGAGAAAATGAAACTGCTGATAACTCACATATTTACAGTCTCTTAAGCCTGTAGTACTCAATTTTTGCTACATATTAAAATCATCTGGGTACCTTTTTAAATGCTCAAATCTCAAGTCACATCCTATACCAAAAAACTTCAGAATGAATGGAAGTGGTTTACCAGTGAGTTCTTAAGACACCAGGTGATTCCAGTGTGAACCCTGTTTAGAAGCCACAGGAGTGAGCAGTGGTCACACCACAGTTATTTGGTGCTCCTACGGTAGTGTTTCTTCCTTTACAGAATGATAACCTTGCTCTCTTTTCAGTACCTCAGCTACCAGCAGTGTTAAGCAATCATTTGCCCTTTATTTTGATCTTTCATTCCATGTGTGGTTAGAAACATTCCTTTGGATAATATCCAGTCACCACAACATCTCTGACCCTATGTCAAGCTGCAGCTGAATTGTGGAAATGACCATCTGAGGCACTGATCTTTAAGAACCTTGCTTCTATTTTCAGCTCACCTTGTCTATGGCCTATGAGTTTATTCCCGTTACAATCATAAACAGAAGTTCCCCTCTTTTTAATTGGAATTTTAAATATAATAAAGAAAATATGAACATCTTCTGTACACTGAAGATGGAAACAGAAAAGTTGTGAGTCATGATTGTAATGCAACCTGCTTTGTCTATAAGTGCCACATACCAACAGAATCTTGGATGAGTTCAAGAGACCAAGGAATGTTCCTTTTTATGATGTAAACTCTAAAGTGGGGATGATGTATCTCCCAGGACCTTCCTCTTTACTGCTTTTAAGTAATTCTCTGAGAAACTGCAGTCTATGTCTCCCACTCATTCTTGGATTATGAAGAGTATTCTGGAATGATATAGCCCATACATCATAGTCAAGAAACAAATACCATTATCACCACTATACAAACATCCAGACATCAGAAAATTTCCAACTGGATATCAGGAATGTGGACACACCATGCTCCCTTAGTCTGAAACAAAATAGACTGGCTAAGAAGATCTATGATCTAGTCCTCCATCTCCTGGGAGAACATGGTTCCAGAAATGAGAAGACAAGAAGCATGAATAATCTTACTATCAATTATTATTCAGAGTCTCAAGGAACAAACACAGAAGTTATGAGTCTACACTATGCATGATTCTCTCAAGCAGCTTCCTGGACCTCTAGATCATGGGAAGGAAGGTCAGACACTATACCAGTATAAATAATCACTTCACTAGAAACAATTTCAGTATGATTTGACTCTGCTTTGCCATTTGACATCTTTTGGCAATAATGTATCAACAGGCTTTTTCTCATAGTGAAGAAAAAAATCATACTTAAAACCATCACACACCTCATTCAACTTATTATTTCTACTAAGAAAAGTCAATCTTCAGATATAACTCATAGTGAATTAATTTACTATTTGAATTAATAGTCAAGTTATTGAGAAGTGCTTGAAATGATTTAACAATGCAGACTAATGGATTCCCTTAATTTTGACACTGTAAATCTTATGAATTTTAATTGATGTAACATTTTCATGAATCAAATACCCTCTTCAGTAGGAGAAGATTGTAAATGACATTAATAAAAGTTTTATCTAATGAAACTGTAATGTCCTCCTTTAGAAAAGCCTAATTCTTATAGATTAGTATACAAAAAAATGATTGTGCCTGAATCATAATTAAAGTAAACCTAAAATAAAACAAGTTTTCTGAATGGTAATTAGGGTCTAAATCTTTTTCTACAGGACCTATTCTCTGATCTGGTCTTCCAAGGTACCATATTACATGAGACTGCTTTGTCTATAAGTGCCACATACCAACAGAATCTTGGATGAGTTCAAGAGACCAAGGAATGTTCCTTTTTATGATGTAAACTCTAAAGTGGGGGATGATGTATCTCCCAGGACCTTCCTCTTTACTGCTTTTAAGTAATTCTCTGAGAAACTGCAGTCTATGTCTCCCACTCATTCTTGGATTATGAAGAGTATTCTGGAATGATATAGCCCATACATCATAGTCAAGAAACAAATACCATTATCACCACTATACAAACATCCAGACATCAGAAAATTTCCAACTGGATATCAGGAATGTGGACACACCATGCTCCCTTAGTCTGAAACAAAATAGACTGGCTAAGAAGATCTATGATCTAGTCCTCCATCTCCTGGGAGAACATGGTTCCAGAAATGAGAAGACAAGAAGCATGAATAATCTTACTATCAATTATTATTCAGAGTCTCAAGGAACAAACACAGAAGTTATGAGTCTACACTATGCATGATTCTCTCAAGCAGCTTCCTGGACCTCTAGATCATGGGAAGGAAGGTCAGACACTATACCAGTATAAATAATCACTTCACTAGAAACAATTTCAGTATGATTTGACTCTGCTTTGCCATTTGACATCTTTTGGCAATAATGTATCAACAGGCTTTTTCTCATAGTGAAGAAAAAAATCATCCTTAAAACCATCACACACCTCATTCAACTTATTATTTCTACTAAGAAAAGTCAATCTTCAGATATAACTCATAGTGAATTAATTTACTATTTGAATTAATAGTCAAGTTATTGAGAAGTGCTTGAAATGATTTAACAATGCAGACTAATGGATTCCCTTAATTTTGACACTGTAAATCTTATGAATTTTAATTGATGTAACATTTTCATGAATCAAATACCCTCTTCAGTAGGAGAAGATTGTAAATGACATTAATAAAAGTTTTATCTAATGAAACTGTAATGTCCTCCTTTAGAAAAGCCTAATTCTTATAGATTAGTATACAAAAAAATGATTGTGCCTGAATCATAATTAAAGTAAACCTAAAATAAAACAAGTTTTCTGAATGGTAATTAGGGTCTAAATCTTTTTCTACAGGACCTATTCTCTGATCTGGTCTTCCAAGGTACCATATTACATAGTTTTCATAATGTATAAAGAACTTTATTTTCTCTTTAATGTTTCTATAACATTGAGTAAATAAAACACATGGCTTATAAAACTTTAGGTTAGCAGGCTGCTGCACTAATTTGTGATATCAAGATTACCATTCTAATTAGTTTAGAAAATAATAAATATGTTGCATTAAGATAGGATGTACATCCCCAGGTCTCAGATTCCAGAGCATGACAGAAAAGATAATTTTTAACATCAAAAATGTAATTCAGAGTGTGTAAAAAAGGCATAGTGTTATTAAAGCAAATAAATTTATAGGATAATTGGAAGGCAGAAAACCACAATATGTAATCTATGAAAAATAGAGTCAAAAGAAATGTCTAAAACAAATGCTGGAGAGGGTTTTTTTTATTGATAGGAAAAATGTGTGGAAGCTTAATGCCCAGAATCAGTGGATAAGAGAATGATTCATGCCCTAAGAAATTTGTCATGATTAAGTGAAGGGTAAATTAAGAGAAACTGGGACATTTGACAAATGTAAGAAATTATAGAAGTGGACACATTTGGGAACATCCATGCTAAGAAGTAAATAGTGATGAAATTATGTCCAGATTATAATACGGATGCAAAAAGAAGACCAGAAATTCAAGACAATTGTCCAGAAGTGCTGACACTAGAAAGAGCCTGGATCTCACACACAGGAGTCAAGTTCTTTCTTAGTTACCAGTTCAGACTTCAGTAAATGGAATAGGAAGATAAATATATAAACATGAGTAAATCCTCAACATTGGAAAAAAATCAAAAACATGAAGGTAATCTCAACCAATATTCAATGGAATAGAGCTAACAGAGATTTGAGGAAAAAAATATAAATGTGTCGTATATCTTCAGAGATACACAATAAGGTATGCCTCCTTACCCTCCCAACAAAGGATATGCACAGAGAAGTTTTGATAACTAAAATTTTCATTTTTTCAAGCTCAGCAGATATAGTAAATAGCTGAATGAACAATTCTGAGGAGAAAATAACTCAAGTGGATGATTATATTTAGACCTTTTTAAAAAAATATCAGGCAAAAGGTGAAAGGAACAGGTGATGAGTTAAGGGACGTGGATGCTGTATCCAGAAGAGTCACTGTAGTCAAAGTTTGGGATGAGGAACTAGGAAGGATGGGGGAGGGGCTGCCGATAAGAAATGAGAAAGAAGAAATTTAGGTTAGCAGGCTGCTGCACTAATTTGTGATATCAAGATTACCATTCTAATTAGTTTAGAAAATAATAAATATGTTGCATTAAGATAGGATGTACATCCCCAGGTCTCAGATTCCAGAGCATGACAGAAAAGATAATTTTTAACATCAAAAATGTAATTCAGAGTGTGTAAAAAAGGCATAGTGTTATTAAAGCAAATAAATTTATAGGATAATTGGAAGGCAGAAAACCACAATATGTAATCTATGAAAAATAGAGTCAAAAGAAATGTCTAAAACAAATGCTGGAGAGGGTTTTTTTTATTGATAGGAAAAATGTGTGGAAGCTTAATGCCCAGAATCAGTGGATAAGAGAATGATTCATGCCCTAAGAAATTTGTCATGATTAAGTGAAGGGTAAATTAAGAGAAACTGGGACATTTGACAAATGTAAGAAATTATAGAAGTGGACACATTTGGGAACATCCATGCTAAGAAGTAAATAGTGATGAAATTATGTCCAGATTATAATACGGATGCAAAAAGAAGACCAGAAATTCAAGACAATTGTCCAGAAGTGCTGACACTAGAAAGAGCCTGGATCTCACACACAGGAGTCAAGTTCTTTCTTAGTTACCAGTTCAGACTTCAGTAAATGGAATAGGAAGATAAATATATAAACATGAGTAAATCCTCAACATTGGAAAAAAATCAAAAACATGAAGGTAATCTCAACCAATATTCAATGGAATAGAGCTAACAGAGATTTGAGGAAAAAAATATAAATGTGTCGTATATCTTCAGAGATACACAATAAGGTATGCCTCCTTACCCTCCCAACAAAGGATATGCACAGAGAAGTTTTGATAACTAAAATTTTCATTTTTTCAAGCTCAGCAGATATAGTAAATAGCTGAATGAACAATTCTGAGGAGAAAATAACTCAAGTGGATGATTATATTTAGACCTTTTTAAAAAAATATCAGGCAAAAGGTGAAAGGAACAGGTGATGAGTTAAGGGACGTGGATGCTGTATCCAGAAGAGTCACTGTAGTCAAAGTTTGGGATGAGGAACTAGGAAGGATGGGGGAGGGGCTGCCGATAAGAAATGAGAAAGGAAATAACATAATCCAAGTCCTTTGCTTTTCCCTTATAGTCCATTAAAAATATTTTCTCCATATTAACATCTTCAACACAGTCTGAAAGAATCAAATATTTATTTATATTCCTGATGAAACCAGTCAATCCTAAAGAAAATAAATCCTGACTATTCATTGGAGGGACTGATGCTGAAGCTGAAATTTCAATACTTTGGTCACCTAATGTGAAGAGACGACTCACTGAAAAATTTGCTGGGAAAGACTGAAGACACGAGGAAAAGGGGATGGCAGAAGTTAAGATGGTTGGATGACATCACCGATTCAAGGGAAATGAGTCTGAGCAAATTCTGGGAGACAGTGAAGGATGGAGAAGCCTGGTGTACTTCAGTGCATGAGGTTGCAAATAGTCAAACATGATTTAGCAACTGAACGACAAAAAATGTAATACTAGCGATGGTCTGGAGGGATGGGGGGGCGGTGGAACTGGGTGGGGGGAGGGTCAAGGGATATGCATCTGATTGATCTGGGAACATACATGTACAAAAATAAATAAATAAATAAATAAATAAATTTAAAAAAATGTAATACTGAAGACAGTGGTAACATGGACAATTAATTAAATTTCAGCATTTACATGTGTCTTCACTCAACATTTTTCTCCTGCTCTCAAGTATTCAGATATGAAAGAGTATGCTTAACTTAGTTAACATGGAGATATCCATACATTTTCCTCAAATATACTTGCAAACTTAACATTTCAAATGAGTCAAATTTCAAGGGCAAGGGAACAAATACACTGAGATTTCACCAGTCAAACATAACCAAGGTGCTGAATCCTCTCATTTGCTGAACACAGAAAGTTTACAAACTGTAAAGGGTTAGGACTTTCAAATCTTAAATTTTTCTTTTTCCATCATGTAATCTCAAATCTTCATCATATTATCAAATTAGTTTGTTTCTGCCATGGCAGACATGGAACTTTATGACTCTTAAATGTGTTTTAAATACATGTAAATATGGAACACTTGATTTTTTCATTTTCCCTATGGCAATGATACATAATTTGTAGTGCTTTCTAATTCTAATATGAAAATTATTTATACTATTTCATGAACTCTATGGTAAATTCTTCATATGGCAGAGGAGACCCATTCCTGCATTTTTGTTTGTACAGACTGAAAATGCCATTTTTAGTAGGTATACTAATGTTTACAGCAGAATTAAGATTTATTAAAACCACTCCACAGAGCAACATTGTAGAGAATTTATGAACTGTAAAACTGCTATAAAGGTCACTTGAGATGCAAAAGTTTAATTTGCAGGATCATGTTATGGTACAGAGCTGCTACACTTAATGCTTGTTAAAATAAATGGTTTAAGGATAGTTGCTTCAGTCTGCAGAGTTTATGGACTTCAACAAAAATAATTTCATATTACCTACTACCTTGCATAGGTTTGGTTTCTTTAAGGTTTATTCACAAATATACAATTTATCTCATGTGTAAAGTAGTGAAGAAAATCAGTATAAATTGATCTTGCTTTTGAAGTTCACTGTTGTTTCATACAGCATAGTGCACATCATTACTTAGCCAACTTTCAGTATTTACCATTATTACTACTATTATTCATTTTTATTTTGCAACAAAGATTTGTAGGAATGAATAACTCCTCAAGAGCTGTAACAGAAATGAACAAGACAACTATTTGTAACAGAAGCATTTGGGAAGGCATTACTAAGCCAGATTGTGGATTATAAAAGTGTCTTAATTGGTGATATTATATTTGTATGCACGCAGGCATATGCAAAATTATAAAGCAATTCTAGCTAATAAAATGTAAAGAAAAATATCTATTTTAGAGAGCTGTATTTCCTTAGTATGCTAAATACTATACAGTGAAGCATAATAAAACAGAAAGAGATAATATGAACAACAGTGAATCTTTTCAAATTTTTTTATAGCAGATTCTCTTAATGGTAAAAGTATGGTATAAAATGGTATAAAATGATTTTTCTGTCATTTTACTATCATAAAAATCAGTATTTATCAAAGACCCAAAATGGAGAATCAGAATACTATTAAATGTATGTGAGATTTCTGGATATCACAATAACGAACCATAGCTTCATCATAGTGTTTACTCTGTATATCTTAGACTATAAAATGATGAGCTGACTCTTGATCAAATAAAAAATTACATTTAATTACATTTAAAACACAAAGAACTATCATCATATCATATTCAATTCTCTTTTCTGAAATTAAAAAAGTAAAGATATGTCTCCAAAATAACCAACACTGGAATTTTTTCCAACCATGAAAAAAGTGCAGCTAAAATATTTGGCATATATATAATTTACTGAACATTTTGCTAAACACTACTTTGAAATGCTTTTTCTTTAACAGGCTATGTCAGAGGTCCTATTATTGTCAGTATTGTCAGGATGGGAAAACTAAACCTTGGAGAGCTTAAATAATATACCTCAGGTCACACAGACATCTAGTGGAGCCAACAGTTGAATCAGTGGTTCCAGCCTATTTTCAGGTCATCACAGACATCTTGCTTTTGCAAAAAAATAGTTTGTTCAAGCAAAATATACAATTTATCTCATGTGTAAAGTAGTGAAGAAAATCAGTATAAATTGATCTTGCTTTTGAAGTTCACTGTTGTTTCATACAGCATAGTGCACATCATTACTTAGCCAACTTTCAGTATTTACCATTATTACTACTATTATTCATTTTTATTTTGCAACAAAGATTTGTAGGAATGAATAACTCCTCAAGAGCTGTAACAGAAATGAACAAGACAACTATTTGTAACAGAAGCATTTGGGAAGGCATTACTAAGCCAGATTGTGGATTATAAAAGTGTCTTAATTGGTGATATTATATTTGTATGCACGCAGGCATATGCAAAATTATAAAGCAATTCTAGCTAATAAAATGTAAAGAAAAATATCTATTTTAGAGAGCTGTATTTCCTTAGTATGCTAAATACTATACAGTGAAGCATAATAAAACAGAAAGAGATAATATGAACAACAGTGAATCTTTTCAAATTTTTTTATAGCAGATTCTCTTAATGGTAAAAGTATGGTATAAAATGGTATAAAATGATTTTTCTGTCATTTTACTATCATAAAAATCAGTATTTATCAAAGACCCAAAATGGAGAATCAGAATACTATTAAATGTATGTGAGATTTCTGGATATCACAATAACGAACCATAGCTTCATCATAGTGTTTACTCTGTATATCTTAGACTATAAAATGATGAGCTGACTCTTGATCAAATAAAAAATTACATTTAATTACATTTAAAACACAAAGAACTATCATCATATCATATTCAATTCTCTTTTCTGAAATTAAAAAAGTAAAGATATGTCTCCAAAATAACCAACACTGGAATTTTTTCCAACCATGAAAAAAGTGCAGCTAAAATATTTGGCATATATATAATTTACTGAACATTTTGCTAAACACTACTTTGAAATGCTTTTTCTTTAACAGGCTATGTCAGAGGTCCTATTATTGTCAGTATTGTCAGGATGGGAAAACTAAACCTTGGAGAGCTTAAATAATATACCTCAGGTCACACAGACATCTAGTGGAGCCAACAGTTGAATCAGTGGTTCCAGCCTATTTTCTTAGAAGTACATCGTACTCTATGTACTGTAATTACGCTAAGGTGTATTAGAGCAGGACAAGCAAAAACATTCAGGAAAAGGGATGGGAGGTTATTGTAGAAATTATAGTTGATTCAATTTGGATGACTGCATGTCCTTAAATATTTAGAGCATGCTTCTACCTTGAGTGGTAGGTAATGCATAAAATGAGTGACAGACTGCAGTTTTTTACTCCAAGACTCAAGTCCCTTGCACACTCCTCTGTCTCTCACACAGTCCAATGCACACAGTTTCATCAGCCATTGTCAATCCCTCCATCTTTCCTTTTTGACTTCATGTACCAGGGCCTTTTCCAACATATCTAACCAATCCAACAACCCCATCTCTTTGGAATGAGAAACTAGGAATAAAATGGGGTTTTTCTTGGTTAAACGTTCCATGACTGAGACCACAAAGCCATCAGGATCACACATTGCTGTCAAAATTTGCTCAGTGGCCTCTACAACACATAAATATGAGTATCAGTCTGTCCACAGCCATTTACCAAATTACCAGTCTCTTTAAGATCTGATCTTATCCATTAACACTTTAACTGATCTCTGAAAGACATTCGGTGCTCCTTTCTGGATCACAGCATTTAAAAAAATGTCTCTCTAAAGCTTATGCACCCTTCAGAGACATTTGCAAGTCAGAGCACATGTTTTACATCCTCTTTGTATGCTCACTGTCACTGACATCTATGGTACTACACAGAGTTGTGTGATTAGAGGAATGCATATATGTAGGGCACTTTTGTAGGGTTGATTAAGATTGTCTGAGACAGATCATCTCAATAATCTGAATGATGAGCTTTGAAGAACTTGAGACAGGGGGCAGAACTATTAGCAATTAGTAATTCATTCTGATTCAAGGAAATAAACTTAACCCAAATACTCAAAAATTAGAGCATAGTTTAGAGGTCGTAGCATAAAACGCAGAATGATGTAGAAAGAATATCCCAGTCATGACCAGGGAGTTCTTCTTAATCTAATACTACATGAAATTTCTACATCATTCCAGAGAGATAGGTTTCTAGAATAGACTAGTTGCAATGCTATTACATATAATTAGTAATGTGTATATAACTTTACTTATAACCTATTATAAGAACACATATAAGTGTGACTATACTTATTCTCTAAGTAGGAATACATTGTTTTTTCAACTATTCTTTGAGTTATTTTTTTCAAGTTAGGATTAAAATAAAAAACAACTTTGAAATATATTATAGCAAGATACCAAATCTATGGAAACTAACCAATGGTTTTGATATGGAGCCTAAATTGTCCAGATAGTTATTTAAGTAACACTCTAATAGATTAGTGATTTGTAGAGAATTTCTACTTGAGAGTAGTCCTGTGCTTAGCAATAGATTGTACTTCTTTGAATTAAGTCTGGTCACAGAATGTGCCTCAGGACATACATGGCATCTGTGTTCTAGTGTTGCTGGTGGCCCTCTGGATAAAGATCACCAGAATTCTTCGACTTCGTGTCCCAGGGCCTTTGCCAACATATCTAACCAATCCAACAACCCCCATCTCTTTGGAATGAGAAACTAGGAATAAAATGGGGTTTTTCTTGGTTAAACGTTCCATGACTGAGACCACAAAGCCATCAGGATCACACATTGCCGTCAAAATTTGCTCAGTGGCCTCTACAACACATAAATATGAGTATCAGTCTGTCCACAGCCATTTACCAAATTACCAGTCTCTTTAAGATCTGATCTTATCCATTAACACTTTAACTGATCTCTGAAAGACATTCGGTGCTCCTTTCTGGATCACAGCATTTAAAAAAATGTCTCTCTAAAGCTTATGCACCCTTCAGAGACATTTGCAAGTCAGAGCACATGTTTTACATCCTCTTTGTATGCTCACTGTCACTGACATCTATGGTACTACACAGAGTTGTGTGATTAGAGGAATGCATATATGTAGGGCACTTTTGTAGGGTTGATTAAGATTGTCTGAGACAGATCATCTCAATAATCTGAATGATGAGCTTTGAAGAACTTGAGACAGGGGGCAGAACTATTAGCAATTAGTAATTCATTCTGATTCAAGGAAATAAACTTAACCCAAATACTCAAAAATTAGAGCATAGTTTAGAGGTCGTAGCATAAAAAGCAGAATGATGTAGAAAGAATATCCCAGTCATGACCAGGGAGTTCTTCTTAATCTAATACTACATGAAATTTCTACATCATTCCAGAGAGATAGGTTTCTAGAATAGACTAGTTGCAATGCTATTACATATAATTAGTAATGTGTATATAACTTTACTTATAACCTATTATAAGAACACATATAAGTGTGACTATACTTATTCTCTAAGTAGGAATACATTGTTTTTTCAACTATTCTTTGAGTTATTTTTTTCAAGTTAGGATTAAAATAAAAAACAACTTTGAAATATATTATAGCAAGATACCAAATCTATGGAAACTAACCAATGGTTTTGATATGGAGCCTAAATTGTCCAGATAGTTATTTAAGTAACACTCTAATAGATTAGTGATTTGTAGAGAAATTTCTACTTGAGAGTACTACTGTGCTTAGCAATAAATTGTACTTCTTTCAATTAAATCTGATCACAGAATGTGCCTCAGGACATACATGGCATCTGTGTTCTAGTGTTGCTGGTGGCCCTCTGGATAAAGATCACCAGAACTGTTTTAAGCAAACAGTTGTCACTTTAAATGTCTTTCTGTCCATCTCTGTTGATAAGATACGGATACAAATGTCATTCACAGGTACATTTCTCACCATACTCTCATGTTTTCTTTTGTTTTTAACACAGAACCAGTGGTGAGTATTCACATTTGTTTTATAGCCTCTCTTCAGCTATTAATGTAAATTAACATATAGGAAAACAGTACATTGGGCTGAAGCAAATAAAAAAAATGAAGGAACATACTGTTTTATGCTTTATTCTTTATAGAAGAAAAATCTTAATTTGTTATTTAATTGCAGAAATAGTTTGATAGGTTTCAGGAGAATAATACTACAAGGATGCCTGTTTCAATAACTATGGGAAAAGATAAAATTAGTATTTGTTGATGTGAAAAGGTAGAAAGATTTTTAATAACTTAAAAATATAATATATAGTACTGTAATGTTCCTGAGAAAGGGGTGTGAGTATCTAGAAATTTCTTAAACAACCATACCCTGAGTGGTTTATATCTGTACCTTGTTGTAACAGAAAAATGAACTTATTACAATTATGCCACTGATTGTGGTCTTCAGTAAATTAGTCAAACTTTATGGGCATATTATGCTCTGCATTTTACATATGCTATTTCACTTAATCCACATATGTTTTCATTAGTAGAAATCAACTACACTGATTTTACAAATTAGAAAACAGAGAATTCAGCTTTCTCTTTCTTAGTAAGTGAAACAGCTGAGTTTTGAATCTAAGTGTGTCTTGCTCCAACATTGTATTCTCTGCATGTCTCCTATTAAGATGCTTTCTGAGGGTGCAATCAATACTGAAAATGTGCTACTAGATAGCACAGAGGACTACATACCAATCTTGAAAAAAGTTTTGATATGGAGCCTAAATTGTCCAGATAGTTATTTAAGTAACACTCTAATAGATTAGTGATTTGTAGAGAATTTCTACTTGAGAGTACTACTGTGCTTAGCAATAAATTGTACTTCTTTCAATTAAATCTGATCACAGAATGTGCCTCAGGACATACATGGCATCTGTGTTCTAGTGTTGCTGGTGGCCCTCTGGATAAAGATCACCAGAACTGTTTTAAGCAAACAGTTGTCACTTTAAATGTCTTTCTGTCCATCTCTGTTGATAAGATACGGATACAAATGTCATTCACAGGTACATTTCTCACCATACTCTCATGTTTTCTTTTGTTTTTAACACAGAACCAGGGGTGATTATTCACATTTGTTTTATAGCCTCTCTTCAGCTATTAATGTAAATTAACATATAGGAAAACAGTACATTGGGCTGAAGCAAATAAAAAAAATGAAGGAACATACTGTTTTATGCTTTATTCTTTATAGAAGAAAAATCTTAATTTGTCATTTAATTGCAGAAATAGTTTGATAGGTTTCAGGAGAATAATACTACAAGGATGCCTGTTTCAATAACTATGGGAAAAGATAAAATTAGTATTTGTTGATGTGAAAAGGTAGAAAGATTTTTAATAACTTAAAAATATAATATATAGTACTGTAATGTTCCTGAGAAAGGGGTGTGAGTATCTAGAAATTTCTTAAACAACCATACCCTGAGTGGTTTATATCTGTACCTTGTTGTAACAGAAAAATGAACTTATTACAATTATGCCACTGATTGTGGTCTTCAGTAAATTAGTCAAACTTTATGGGCATATTATGCTCTGCATTTTACATATGCTATTTCACTTAATCCACATATGTTTTCATTAGTAGAAATCAACTACACTGATTTTACAAATTAGAAAACAGAGAATTCAGCTTTCTCTTTCTTAGTAAGTGAAACAGCTGAGTTTTGAATCTAAGTGTGTCTTGCTCCAACATTGTATTCTCTGCATGTCTCCTATTAAGATGCTTTCTGAGGGTGCAATCAATACTGAAAATGTGCTACTAGATAGCACAGAGGACTACATACAGTCAATATCCTATGATAAATCATAACAGAAAAGAACATAAAGAGGAATGCACATATGTATATAACTGAATCCCTTTGCTGTACAGCAGTAATTAACACAACATTGTAAATCAACTATACTTCAATTAAAAAAGAATTCTCAACAACATAATTAGATTCTAGAAAATGATGGGTTCTAGAAAACGGTGAAAGTGATAGATAGCATCACTGAGTCAACAGACAGGAGTTTGAGCAAGCTCTGGGAGATGGTGAAGGACAGAGAAGCCTGGCGTGCAGCAGTCCATGGGGTCTCAAACAGTTGGACACAAATCAGCAACTGAATTGAACTGAGAAAACAATGGAGTCAAGATTTAAATCTCTAGAGCAATGCATTCTTAATTTAGAATTCCATAACACCCATTCTATCATTAAAATGGGATAAGAGAGGAGAAATTATTTTTAAAAAACCTTGGGATAATACACATAACGTATATGTTATTTGTGACAAATATTCAGAATGACTAAATCAATCAAAAAAACATACATGGAGACTAAATAGTAGATATGTGTTATATTGGGCACATGTTGCAGGAGGTAGGTCTCTAGGAAATAACAAAAAGGGATGTATAGATTTATGATACCAAAAAAGAAATTTAGAGTAATTTGATGTGAAAGTGGTTTTAAGATGAGTAGTGAGAAGACAACCATGCCAATAAAACAATGTCAAAAATGTAGTAGCTTCCAAAGAAAAAATAAAATAAAATGTGACCTTTAAAAGTAGTCAATATTTACAGGTCATATTAATGTAAGCACTCACTCTTGAGGTATCCAAAAAGATATGATTTAGCAACACTGAGGTATAGAAAAAAGACATTATAACAGAGTATTTAAAAGGGACAAATTCTCAGAAACTTTTTTTTTTTTAGTAGGGTTTATTCATCAGAGTTGTTTTATTTTCAGTTATTAGGAAATAGCATCAAACTGTCTTCTGCAAGGATTATTTTCAAAAGCAATAAGAGAAGACTATCCATTGGTAACATTGTTTAATGACTCACAAAACTGGAAAATCAAGATTTAAAGAATGGTTGAAGCCAGAGTTTCAAAGTCACTACTGGATTCTAACTATTTTCTCTATTAATAATCTTCACCTTCTTTTTGTACTAAACTAAACCAACAACTCTTCCATTTCTACCCCAAGCACCTTCATTGTTACATTCTGTCAGTTTATAAGCTCAGAAGAGAGAACTTCTCTTTCCTAATAGTTCCAAATAAAACATAGGCTATAGTTTTAGTGCCATGATTTAGGCCATTTACCCATCCAGTTGCTAGAGTCAGGAAAATGGAATATAATTCTTGGACATGCTAAGTGAATGCCCACTGCTAGACCTGAGTGTCGAGGTGTGGGGTGGGGAGATGAAGCCAGGAGGGTGTAGATTTGTGTGGATACCCAAACTCCTAGAGAAAGGCAGATCCTCCACACCTAGAGTTGCCAGATTTAGCAAATAAAAATACAGTATTCTCATTTAAAATAGAATACCAAAAATAATGGAAGAAGCTTTTGGTATCAGGTAGGTCCTATGATAATATTTGGGACATACTTACACAAAATAAATTGTTGCCTATCTAGCATTTGAATTGAACAGAGAATACTGTATTTTGTCCGACAACTCTGCACACACCCATATATTTTGGTGATTTATTCAAGAAATGGTTGTAACGGGGTAAAGCAAACAACAGTGATGAGTCCACTACTGTAACAATGAAGAACTGAATATTAGCAGACATTACTAGGCCAAAAAGAAAGTAGTCAAAAAAAAATAAAATAAAATGTGACCTTTAAAAGTAGTCAATATTTACAGGTCATATTAATGTAAGCACTCACTCTTGAGGTATCCAAAAAGATATGATTTAGCAACACTGAGGTATAGAAAAAAGACATTATAACAGAGTATTTAAAAGGGACAAATTCTCAGAAACTTTTTTTTTTTTAGTAGGGTTTATTCATCAGAGTTGTTTTATTTTCAGTTATTAGGAAATAGCATCAAACTGTCTTCTGCAAGGATTATTTTCAAAAGCAATAAGAGAAGACTATCCATTGGTAACATTGTTTAATGACTCACAAAACTGGAAAATCAAGATTTAAAGAATGGTTGAAGCCAGAGTTTCAAAGTCACTACTGGATTCTAACTATTTTCTCCATTAATAATCTTCACCTTCTTTTTGTACTAAACTAAACCAACAACTCTTCCATTTCTACCCCAAGCACCTTCATTGTTACATTCTGTCAGTTTATAAGCTCAGAAGAGAGAACTTCTCTTTCCTAATAGTTCCAAATAAAACATAGGCTATAGTTTTAGTGCCATGATTTAGGCCATTTACCCATCCAGTTGCTAGAGTCAGGAAAATGGAATATAATTCTTGGACATGCTAAGTGAATGCCCACTGCTAGACCTGAGTGTCGAGGTGTGGGGTGGGGAGATGAAGCCAGGAGGGTGTAGATTTGTGTGGATACCCAAACTCCTAGAGAAAGGCAGATCCTCCACACCTAGAGTTGCCAGATTTAGCAAATAAAAATACAGTATTCTCATTTAAAATAGAATACCAAAAATAATGGAAGAAGCTTTTGGTATCAGGTAGGTCCTATGATAATATTTGGGACATACTTACACAAAATAAATTGTTGCCTATCTAGCATTTGAATTGAACAGAGAATACTGTATTTTGTCCGACAACTCTGCACACACCCATATATTTTGGTGATTTATTCAAGAAATGGTTGTAACGGGGTAAAGCAAACAACAGTGATGAGTCCACTACTGTAACAATGAAGAACTGAATATTAGCAGACATTACTAGGCCAAAAGAATGTAGAAGTGATCTGTAGGCAAGCAGATTACAGTAAGAGAAATGAAACATAAGGTGCATGAATGCAAACTAAAAATAAGAGACCAGTGGAAGACTGTTACTAGGGAATGTGGTATTCCTGGTGAATATGAGGTTCTTGTTTCACAGATCAAGAATTCAAAGGCAAAGTGGTAAGTAAGAAGTGGATTTACCAAGAGAGAAATACACTCCACAGGTGAGTGTGGGCCATCTCAGAAGGTGAGAGAGCCGTGAAACATGACATGGTTAGTTTTTATGGGCTGGGTAATTTTATAGACTAATGAGCAGGAGGATTATTTCCAATACTGGGGGAATGGGGCAGGGATTTCCAGGAATTGGGCACTGCCCACTTTTTGGTCTTTTGTGGTTAGCCTCAGAATCAAAGAACTTTAATAGATGATGATGTTTAAATTGTTAATTAGTATTATAAGGATGATCCATTGGATCACAGAAAACAAGGAATTCCAGAAAAACATCTACTGTTGTTTCATTGTCTTCGCTAAAGCCTTTGACTGTGGGATCACAACAAACTGTGGAAAATTCTTAAAACGATGGGAATTCTAGACCACCTTACCAGTCTGCTCAGAAACCTGTATGTAGGTCAAGAAGAAACAGTTAGAACCAGACATGGAACAATGGACTGGTTCAAAATGGAAAAGGAGTACAACAAGGCTACATATTGTCACCTTGATTATTTAACTTATATGCAGAGTACATCATGCAAATTGCTGGGCTGGATGAATCAAGAAGTTTTAAAACACTGCTACGTAAAAGGTCCACACTAGATGCCAGATTTAGCAAATAAAAATACAGTATTCTCATTTAAAATAGAATACCAAAAATAATGGAAGAAGCTTTTGGTATCAGGTAGGTCCTATGATAATATTTGGGACATACTTACACAAAATAAATTGTTGCCTATCTAGCATTTGAATTGAACAGAGAATACTGTATTTTGTCTGACAACTCTGCACACACCCATATATTTTGGTGATTTATTCAAGAAATGGTTGTAACGGGGTAAAGCAAACAACAGTGATGAGTCCACTACTGTAACAATGAAGAACTGAATATTAGCAGACATTACTAGGCCAAAAGAATGTAGAAGTGATCTGTAGGCAAGCAGATTACAGTAAGAGAAATGAAACATAAGGTGCATGAATGCAAACTAAAAATAAGAGACCAGTGGAAGACTGTTACTAGGGAATGTGGTATTCCTGGTGAATATGAGGTTCTTGTTTCACAGATCAAGAATTCAAAGGCAAAGTGGTAAGTAAGAAGTGGATTTACCAAGAGAGAAATACACTCCACAGGTGAGTGTGGGCCATCTCAGAAGGTGAGAGAGCCGTGAAACATGACATGGTTAGTTTTTATGGGCTGGGTAATTTTATAGACTAATGAGCAGGAGGATTATTTCCAATACTGGGGGAATGGGGCAGGGATTTCCAGGAATTGGGCACTGCCCACTTTTTGGTCTTTTGTGGTTAGCCTCAGAATCAAAGAACTTTAATAGATGATGATGTTTAAATTGTTAATTAGTATTATAAGGATGATCCATTGGATCACAGAAAACAAGGGAATTCCAGAAAAACATCTACTGTTGTTTCATTGTCTTCGCTAAAGCCTTTGACTGTGGGATCACAACAAACTGTGGAAAATTCTTAAAACGATGGGAATTCTAGACCACCTTACCAGTCTGCTCAGAAACCTGTATGTAGGTCAAGAAGAAACAGTTAGAACCAGACATGGAACAATGGACTGGTTCAAAATGGAAAAGGAGTACAACAAGGCTACATATTGTCACCTTGATTATTTAACTTATATGCAGAGTACATCATGCAAATTGCTGGGCTGGATGAATCATAAGCTAGAAGCAAGTTTGTTGGGAGAAATATCAACAACCTCGGCTATGCAGATGATACCACAATAATGGCTATAAGCAAGGAGGAACTAAAGAGCCCCTTGATGAGGGTAAAAGAGGAAAGTGAAAAAACTGGCTTAAAACTCAAAATTTGGGGCTTTTCTGGTAGTCCAGAGGGTAAAGAGCCTGTCTTGCAGTGCAAGGGGCACTGGTTCGATCCCTGGCCTGGGAAGATCCCACATGTCTAGGAGTGGCTGGGCCAGTATGTCCAATTACAAGCCAGTGCTCTGGAGCACATGTGCCCAGAGCTGGTGCTCTGCAATGAGAGAGGCTAGTGTGATGGGAGGCCCACACACGTCAAAGAACAAAAAAGATGGATGAAAAATAAATGATGACTTAGAGGCAAAAACAAACAAACAAACAAACCCTCAACATTCAAAAATGAAGATCATGGCATCTGGTCCCATCATTTCATGGTAAATAGAAGGGGAAAAGGGGTAAAAAGTGACAGACTTTATTTTCCTTGGTTCCAAAATTACAGATGGTGACTGAAGTCATGAAATTAAAAGACACTCGCTCCTTGGAAGAAAAACTATGATCAACCTAGACAGCATATTAAAAAGCAGAGATATCACTTTGCTAACAGAGAACTGTTTTGTCAAAACTATGCTTTTTCCAGTAGTCATGTATGGATGTGAGTGGGACCATAAAGAAGGTTGAGCACTGAAGAATTGATGCTTTTGAGCTGTGGTGCTAGAAGACTGAGAGTCCCTTAGACAGAAAGGAGTGCAAACCAGTCAATTCTAAAGGAAATCAACTCTGAACATTTTGAGCTGTGGTTGCCCTTTCGAAAAGCCAACTCATTGGTAAACTTGACTGGGGATACACAAGGAAAATTCTTAAACGATGGGAATTCTAGACCACCTTACCAGTCTGCTCAGAAACCTGTATGTAGGTCAAGAAGAAACAGTTAGAACCAGACATGGAACAATGGACTGGTTCAAAATGGAAAAGGAGTACAACAAGGCTACATATTGTCACCTTGATTATTTAACTTATATGCAGAGTACATCATGCAAATTGCTGGGCTGGATGAATCATAAGCTAGAAGCAAGTTTGTTGGGAGAAATATCAACAACCTCGGCTATGCAGATGATACCACAATAATGGCTATAAGCAAGGAGGAACTAAAGAGCCCCTTGATGAGGGTAAAAGAGGAAAGTGAAAAAACTGGCTTAAAACTCAAAATTTGGGGCTTTTCTGGTAGTCCAGAGGGTAAAGAGCCTGTCTTGCAGTGCAAGGGGCACTGGTTCGATCCCTGGCCTGGGAAGATCCCACATGTCTAGGAGTGGCTGGGCCAGTATGTCCAATTACAAGCCAGTGCTCTGGAGCACATGTGCCCAGAGCTGGTGCTCTGCAATGAGAGAGGCTAGTGTGATGGGAGGCCCACACACGTCAAAGAACAAAAAAGATGGATGAAAAATAAATGATGACTTAGAGGCAAAAACAAACAAACAAACAATCCCTCAACATTCAAAAATGAAGATCATGGCATCTGGTCCCATCATTTCATGGTAAATAGAAGGGGAAAAGGGGTAAAAAGTGACAGACTTTATTTTCCTTGGTTCCAAAATTACAGATGGTGACTGAAGCCATGAAATTAAAAGACACTCGCTCCTTGGAAGAAAAACTATGATCAACCTAGACAGCATATTAAAAAGCAGAGATATCACTTTGCTAACAGAGAACTGTTTTGTCAAAACTATGCTTTTTCCAGTAGTCATGTATGGATGTGAGAGTGGGACCATAAAGAAGGTTGAGCACTGAAGAATTGATGCTTTTGAACTGTGGTGCTAGAGAAGACTGAGAGTCCCTTAGACAGAAAGGAGTGCAAACCAGTCAATTCTAAAGGAAATCAACTCTGAATATTCATTTGAAGGACTGATGCTGAAGCTGAAGTTCCAATGTTTGGCCACCTGATGCGAAAAGCCAACTCATTGGTAAAGCCCCTGATGCTGGGAAAGATTGAGAACAGGAGGAGAAGCAGGCAACAGAGGATAAGACGGTTGGATGGCTTTATTGACTCAATGGACATGAGTTTGAGCAAACTCTGGGAGTTCTGAAGGACAGGGAAGCCTGGCATGTTGCAGTCCAAGGGGTGGCAAAGAGTTGGATACGATTTAGCAACTGTAGAACAACAATGACACTAAAAGGATATGATTTAGACATATATAATTGCCATGCCTTTAATTCAAGACTATTTACTTTAAAAATATAAGATTTATAGTACTACAGCTCAGAATGGTGAGTGGTTTTGTAAAAAGGAAATCAATTCTGATTCATTTTTCTATTATAGGGGAGCTAACACATTTTGTTTTTCTTCTTGATAGGGCTGACTTTCACAAAAAATCACTTCAGGAAATTTTTCGTCTGGTCAATTCTTTACTATTAATGATAGAACATATGGTCATACACCAGATGCAGTAGTTCGTGCTTTGCCAAATACTTTCCTCCATCATGTAGGTCCTAGTTATCAAGGACATGAACTATCTGTTACAGCCTAAAAATTTCATCCTCCTGACTCATCTCTATTTTCAATAATTGAAGAAGACATTTTCAGGATGAAAACAGGAAAACAACAGATACCCACTGATAGGACTAAGGAATAGATCTTTTCCACGAATATTTGAATAATTATTTGTGGTACAATTTTACCTAATTATGATGATTTAGACATTTTATACATGAGAACTACTCATTTAAGTAAAGCACTAATTTAGCAATATCTGAAATGCGTTTTGATAGGAACAAGCTTTATACTTAAATACACCCAATCAGAGAGCAAATTGTTCTAAAGCTATCATTTGACACTTTTCACCAATAATTTTTTCCTGCTTTGAAAGATTAGAATTTGCAGATAAGTTATTAAGAATTAAATTGCCTGAAGTACATTTTAAGGGCTGATATAATTTAATTTTCAGCTTCTATTCTAATCAATGGTATGAAAAAGAGTTTATACATGTTGTATTGTGTTCTTATTCATTTTATTAAAAAACAATCCATTCAAAAAGTAAGATGCTCCTCTAATTGTCTTTCATTCTTTTTTTAGAATCAAACTCTAAAGAAAAATTTGTGTTCATATTTTTATTTAAACACAGTAATGCTATATATTTTTTCCATTCCACAGAGCATAAAAATCTCCTTTGGGAAGCTCATCAAGTGATAAAAATCTGTTTACTTTATAATAGTTAAGACCACAAGGCTACATGATTCTATTAAAATGGATAGGTGCATGGTTGCAGACAAGTAGCTGGAAAGACAAAAGAATTGCCTATTAATCATTTCCTCACTAAAATTGTAATAATGAAATGGGTTTACCTTGTTTTAGGCATTGTTTAGAGCTTTCCCCCTTGAAAGTGATGACCTATACTGTCAATGACAATAAATTTTAAAAATCAGACATGCATGAGAAAGAGTTATAGCTCTAGAAAATTATGTAGAGGAGGACAACATTTTCCTAACCATTTTAGGGCTCCCAGCTAGGCTGAAAATTAAACTGGTAAAGACAGATTAATAGGAGAAAAACATACAAATTTTATTAAAATTTTATATATATATATGGGAGCCTTCATAAGATCATGAAGCTGCAAAGAAGTGACCAGAGCAGGAAGCTTTTATACTTTTTTCTTTTTTTTGGCCTCTTTTATTGTTTTTTTTTTTTCTTTTTTCTTTTAAATTTATTTTTCATCCATCTTTATTTTTGGGGCTGTGTGGGCCTCCGATTTCAGTGGCATCCCCCATTGTGTAGCCCCGGGTCTGAGCGCATGTGCTTCAGAGCGCTGGCTCATAATTGGACACACCGGTCCAGCCACTCCTTGGCATGTGGGATCTTCCCAAGCCAGGGATTGAACCACAGCCCTTTGTACTACGAGGCAGACTGTCTACCCATTGGACCACCAGGGAAGCCCAGCTTTTACACTTTTTAAACAAAGAAAAAAACATTGTGAAGAATTGACAGGACAGAATTTTGGGCTGGGGGATAAATGTGAAGAAGTGATTGGGAAGATATGGTCTGGCTTAACTAGGTTTGTACTGATTTCTTGACCCCCAAGTTCCCCATCTCTGGTGATAAAAATATATTCCTTCTCCTGGTATGTTGAGGATGTTCTTTATATGAAAGAATTATGTGCATATAATGAAGGGAGGTCAGAGAGACCTTCTTAATTCTATCATTTTCTCAAATTCTTTCAGTTTAAGATTTGCAATATGGCAAGGTGCCTATTTTGGGGGGGCATGCCCTGATTTTTTTTTTAATTATTATTTTTTTCTTCTCTTGATGTATTTTGGAGTGATCATGCATAATGAATGTGAAATTGCATATTTAAAGAAATAACCATTGCATATGTATATTGTATTATATATGGGCCATACTGTACTTATACTCTTCATAAGGATCTATTTTATAGATTTTTATTAGGACTCTGGCTAGCATATTGAGAATAAACATTTAAGAGGGAGGGGTAGAAAGTAACCTCAGAAAACTACTATTTGGAGCTTATGTGTCCAATTTGAAGTCTTCTAGCCTTATTGTGCTGTTGAAGATGTGAAATGTGGCAGATATTTGAGATATTTTAGATGTATTTTTATTTGAGTTAAATAAAATATATCATCAAAATTAATTTCACCTCTTTTTTCTTCTTAACGTGTTTACTAGAAAACTTTAAATTACATATATGGCTTGCATTATATTTCCATTTGACAACTCTGATCTATTCAAAAGTTATCAGGCTCCTATATATATAGAATGCATAGCCAACAGAATATATTGGATATAGATGTATAATATATTGAAAGTATGGAGTCAAGGACAATTAAGTTTTTTTTTTTTTTGTCTGAGCAATTTAAAGGATGGAGCTCACATCTTTAATATCAAGACAGGAAAAGTAGAAAGAGCAGGTTTGAAAAGGAAGATCATAAATTGTTGGTTATATGAAGCTCAAAACATCATGAATAGAAAATATGAAAAGACAAAATGGTGTTTTATGCTTACTTCTAATTCCTTTCAAAGCTGCCAGTTAGAGAAAGGCAAGCTGAATGTTCTTAATCTTCACCAGTCTGGGTACAAATGAGACCATAATAATATAAGCTTTCTTGGCCCCTACTCTTATGACTTAGAAGTGTCTCACCCCTCAAAATCCTCCGCAGTTATTTTGGCTGCTCATACTTCTCCATAAAGATGGTATGTTTCTCCAGTCAAGTAAAAATGTTATCTGAGTATTCTAAGTCAATGACATTCAAAGTCTAGGGGCATAAAGAGATAACAGTGCAGCAATGAAACAATAATGCAGCCACAGTGCAATTTATATTATGTGTCTGATTCTCACATTAGCTCTTATATAAACTGCTCTGTAAGATACAATCCCAATCCTCTCTTTGCCTGCCTGCTCAGTCATGCAGTCATGTCTGACTCTTTGCAACTCCCTCGACTGTAGCCCACCATGCTCCTCTGTCCATGGGGTTTTCCAGGCAAGAATACTGAATGGGTTCCCATTTCCTTCTCCAAATCCTCTCTTTACTGGAGCTCAAAATTAGTATATTAGGACAGACAGGGCAACAAATCTATCACTATCCTGATATTTACTCAGGTCAGCAAGAATCCCTCAACAGAATTCCATTTCCCAATCCCACCCCATCCCACTCCAAACTTCTATATAACTTAGTTCCTCCCCTTGCCTCCTCAAGGCTGTTCTCTCAGGGTTACTTGAGGTGGTGTCTCCTGGGCTTGAAGTCCTAAAAATTCCTATTGAATAACATGTAACTCCCAACTCAGGCTGTGACTATTTTTAAGTCAACACTTTCCATAAAAACATAGCTTCCTATCTGAATTTTTAATATATTATCTGAATTCTATTTTTTTGTGAAAAGAGCAGAAAAGACTTGTAACTCCTAAGAATGGTTTATATTACACCACTTTGGCATCCAAACTGTGAGCTGTGTATTAATTCATGTGAGTCAGACTTTAAATATAGCAAAATGTGCTGTAATTGAAGCTCTAATTTCTCTTCCTTGTCAACTCTGATTTAACAGTAAGGGCCTTGCCAACTTTGGGTTTAGCATGGAAATTAACTTACCTTGAAGTTATTTTCTAGTCAAAGGAGTGAAAATGCAAATACCAAACTAAATATTTAGTTCATCAGGAGCAATACTGTTTGAAATACTTACTCCTTAGTTTTGACGATGTTTTTTGGCTCATATAAAATGTTTAAGGAAAATTGGCAAAAATATTTTAATCTTTTCACTTCACTAAATTCGTGTTTTAGTCTCATAACAAACCCCTTGATTTCTGAGGCCATTATTTTTTCATTACAAATATCTGAGCAGGTGTTATAATTGATGTTCAATTTTCTTATTAAATTTTCCTTCTAACTCACAAAATTCATAATTCATAAAAGATTTTAGAATCATTGCCTATCTTTACTCCTAGTTTAAAGTTCTCACATGTAACAAAATTAATAATATAGTAAAGAAATTAACTAGTGTTTTAAACTAGTATATTGTTGATTTTGTTATGTATGAGAACTTTAAACTATTTAAGAAAAAGGACAAATTTATCTATGAACTATTGTCTTTTGATACATAAAATTCTCATATACTGGGGTGGTCTCTATTCTCTTTTGATAAACTACATTTTCTCTAGTTTGTTACTAATATCATAGTAATTTTAAACTATACCAACATAATACAATGTAATGTCAACTTTCCACCTGTATTATACCCTCAAATGTATTATCTGCTACAATAAATACTACATGGGGTAAATATTTTGTACCGTCTAAATGGAATCAGAGACTAAAGAATAAATTTTCTTGCTAAAAATTCCTGAACGATAACAAAGCATTTAAAAGCATATTTATGCTTGCAAAGAAAAACAAAGTAAAATCCCTACAGAACAGATACAAAGAGGGCATGGACTGCAAAGACTTTGCTGAAATTTATATGCCAGTTGAAAGCACTTTGATGGAAATCTGATCTGAACATATTCTTTAATAGATACGAGCTTTGTTTTTTATGACATAGGTGCAGAAGAAGCAAGCGATTGGGACCATTTAAAGCAAAGACTTATAAGATAGTCTCCCACCTAAAAGATAGAACCCAAACTCATCCCCATACTTCTACCATGAACGAGATACCAGAAAATATTGAAAAAAGCCAACAAAATGCCAAAAATCTTCTCTTTTCTTTAGGCTCTACGTAGGGGAAACATTATAGTTCGATGGTAATTCAAACTCCAGCTTGTGTTTGGGACTGGGCAGATGATATAGTGATTATAAAATGTGAATTTACACTACCTCCATGATAAGGAAATTATTACACTGATAAAATAACCGAAAAATGTTTGGACCAGTGATCCCCTAGGGGAATGCAGCTCACAAGTGAAGAAAAAATCACTCTGGGGGCACCATTCCTCCACAAAGGCTGGAAAAATGGTTTTCATAGGACTAGATGTGGGCCACACACATGATTAAGTCAATATAAGGTTTTGTTAGTCTCAAGTGCAATAGACTTTTATGAATATTTTCCAAAACCTGGGGCATGAAAGCTGCTAACTCATTTTATGAGAAAAATACAAAAGCAACACTAAATCTTAAAGACGTTTTCCCCATTAAAAACATAGACACATTTTCTAAATTACTTTTAATGTTTTGTTTGCTGTTCTGTCTCCTGTGCACAACTATGGTATATGCATTTATCAAGACATCACTCCTTGTAATTGATGAATAATATTCCATTATGTGTGATTACACTTTACTTATTATGAATTCACCTATTGAGGAACGATAAGAGGTTCCCACTTTTTCGTTATTTTCAACAATACTGCAAAGGAAATTTACATACAAATGTTTGTTTCAACAGAAATTTACATACTGAGAAGTGAAACTGTTAGGTTATATGGTATTGTGTGTTGAGTTTAATGACGAAAAATCAAAGTGTTTTCTACAGTGCAGCCACCATTTTATATTCCCACCAGAAATACATGAAAACACCAATTTACCCACATTCTTACCAGTACTTGTTATTTCACATTTTTTATTTTTGGTTGTAGCTATCTTAGTGAGTTTGAGATCGTATTTCCTTGTGCTTCTGAATTGCATTTCCCTGAACACTATTTAACACTTATCCCATGCTTGTTGACTATGTGTATATTTCCTTTGGAGAAATACCTATTCAAGTGATATTTCCATTTTAAAACTAGATTATTGATTGTTGTTGACAGTTGTAAGAATTCTTCATAAATTCCGGGTACTAGACTCTTACCAGATATATAATTTGAAATGTTTCTCTCCCACTCTGATAATTGTCTTTTCACTTTCTTTATAGTCTTCTTTGTTATTTTTTTTAAATCCAAGTTATCTATTTTTCCCTTTGTTTCTTATACTCTCAGTGTTATAGCTAAGATACTATTACCATATACAACATTATGAAAATGTATCTTTATGTTTTCTGAGAGTTTCAGGTTGCGTTATTTCTAATGTAAATAGAAATATTTTTAAATTTCCCTTTAGATTGTTAACTGTGGGTTTATAGAAATAAAAAAACATTTTAAATGTTCATTTTGAATCCTTTAGTTTTTTATTAATTTGTTTGTAAGTGCTAATAGTTTATATGGATTCTTTAGGATTTCTTTTATATAATAAGGTCACAGTATGTGCCATATTAGTTTTCCTTACTTATTTCCAACTTAGATACCTTTATTTTTCTTGTCTAATTGATCTGGATAAAATGTCCAGGACAATATTTAACAGAAATGTTGAAATAGACATCCTTCCTTTCTCCAAATTTTAGGTGGGAAGCATGAAGTCTTTCTCCATTTAGTATTATCAACCTGTAAATATTTCATAAATATTCTTAATCAGTGAGGAAGTCTATTTCTAGGTTTCTGAGTATTTTCATCATGAAGGATGTTGTATTTTGCCAAAAATATTTTCATGCTATTGAGATGACCATGTAAATCTTTGCAGCTTCATTCTGGTCATGTGGCATACCACACTGATTGATTTCTGCATGTGGTACCAACATGGCTTTCCTGTAATAAATTCTCCTTGGTCATGGCTATTCTTGGTTATCTGATAATTTCTTGGTTAATACAGTTAGTAGAGTGCTTTCTTCTATAAATAGCTATGCCAACCCTTATAAAAATGCAAAAAATAAGAAAGAAATTGTTATTTGATTGTTTATTCAAGAAGATGATTTCCTTGGAGAGGAAACTTTTTGGACCTCAAAAGGAAACCATCTTATTATACATTTGTACTCCAGAGAAGGGCCTTACTTTTTTATAAACTTAAAATTGAAAATTATAAACTCAATAAGCCTATACTTTCAACTCTAATGGATAACATTTAGCATTTTATAAAACAAATATTTTTAATAGTGCTACATTTTATATATATATGTGTATATATATGTGTATATATATATATATGCATGTATATTATACAACTGGAGTTGAAATTGTAAACAACTAGGCAGATATGTAACAAAACCTTAAATCTTAAACCTTAAATCTTCTTTCATGGCCTTGCATTGTTAAACCTAGAGGCTATATAGGGAGTTTCTGAATTAACAATGCATTGCAACTCTGCACAGTTAAATTATCATTTCTACCTCAGAACAGATGTTTTTAAATATATACTCCATCTTCAAAATCTGTGTTACCACCACTGGTAAAATATTATGGGTCATTCATCATATATATATATACTGTATATACACACACACACACACACACACACACACATATATATGGAAGTGTTCTGAATAGGGAGGAGCTCTGATCTCAGTAGTGAAAACCTTTATGAAAGTGAGGCAGCATTTTTCTATGATTTTCAGAAAATAATATTAAGTGTCACTTTCTACAATAGTATAATTCTTTCAAAATCGTATTCTTGCTCAATAAATATATTACATGAAGGGGATAATGGACTGTTAATATATTCTAGGTACTAAGAATTATTTTTCTGGGCTCCCCTGGTGGTCCAGTGGGTAAAGATACCGCCTTGCTGTGTAAGGCGCGGTTCAATCCTGGCCTGGGAAGATTCCACGTGCTGCAGAGTGGCTGGACTGATGGGTCCAAGCCAAAACTCTGGCGTATGCTATTGAGATGACCATGTAAATCTTTGCAGCTTCATTCTGGTCATGTGGCATACCACACTGATTTCTGCATGTGGTACCAACATGGCTTTCCTGTAATAAATTCTCCTT
Organism: Tragulus kanchil; assembly: GCA_022376925.1. NCBI lineage: Eukaryota > Metazoa > Chordata > Mammalia > Artiodactyla > Tragulidae > Tragulus > Tragulus kanchil. The sequence goes on along the minus strand of JAIOJX010000028.1, from coordinate 33,944,966 downwards.
GGTCATGGCTATTCTTGGTTATCTGATAATTTCTTGGTTAATACAGTTAGTAGAGTGCTTTCTTCTATAAATAGCTATGCCAACCCTTATAAAAATGCAAAAAATAAGAAAGAAATTGTTATTTGATTGTTTATTCAAGAAGATGATTTCCTTGGAGAGGAAACTTTTTGGACCTCAAAAGGAAACCATCTTATGATACATTTGTACTCCAGAGAAGGGCCTTACTTTTTTATAAACTTAAAATTGAAAATTATAAACTCAATAAGCCTATACTTTCAACTCTAATGGATAACATTTAGCATTTTATAAAACAAATATTTTTAATAGTGCTACATTTTATATATATGTGTATATATATGTATATATATATATATATATGCATGTATATTATACAACTGGAGTTGAAATTGTAAACAACTAGGCAGATATGTAACAAAACCTTAAATCTTAAACCTTAAATCTTCTTTCATGGCCTTGCATTGTTAAACCTAGAGGCTATATAGGGAGTTTCTGAATTAACAATGCATTGCAACTCTGCACAGTTAAATTATCATTTCTACCTCAGAACAGATGTTTTTAAATATATACTCCATCTTCAAAATCTGTGTTACCACCACTGGTAAAATATTATGGGTCATTCATCATATATATATATACTGTATATACACACACACACACACACACACACACACATATATATGGAAGTGTTCTGAATAGGGAGGAGCTCTGATCTCAGTAGTGAAAACCTTTATGAAAGTGAGGCAGCATTTTTCTATGATTTTCAGAAAATAATATTAAGTGTCACTTTCTACAATAGTATAATTCTTTCAAAATCGTATTCTTGCTCAATAAATATATTACATGAAGGGGATAATGGACTGTTAATATATTCTAGGTACTAAGAATTATTTTTCTGGGCTCCCCTGGTGGTCCAGTGGGTAAAGATACCGCCTTGCTGTGTAAGGGGCGCCGGTTCAATCCCTGGCCTGGGAAGATTCCACGTGCTGCAGAGTGGCTGGACTGATGGGTCCAAGCCAAAACTCTGGCGTGCATGTGCCTGGAGCCGGTGCTCTGAAGAGAGGCCACTGCGATGGGAGGCCCACGCAAACCTAAAGAACAAAGATGGATGATGAAAGGCCAATAGAAGTGGCCAAAAAAAAAGAATTATTTTTCCATTTCATAAATAGACCAGAAGAAGTAACAGTTATACCACACTATTAGGTAGTAATATTCAAATGACTGAATATAATCCTTGGTTTGAAAAAATAGCCACTAAACCAATGAGAGCTAATTATGCAAAATTACTTCTGTTACTAATGTTCACTAATACACAATTGAAATACTTTTTTTCCTTTGTGGTTACTGTGCTTCACAACCAATAAGCATAAATGTAGCATCTGTTATTGCCTATGTACATTGACTTTAGGGAAATAGGAAATGCAGGCAATTCTATTCCCAACAACTTCAAGCCAAAATGCATTTGTCACATATTTACTTGACTATTCATATATTCACCAATGTATTTATGAACTACTGCTACATTTTGTCAAATACAGAAATGAATAACTTTATGAATTAAACTCTATCTATTTCAACACATATTTTTTTGACATTTGAAAATGGGCATTGTATTTTATTTTTAAAAAATAAAACATGATAAGAGGTTTTAAATATATTATAACAACATTAAAATCCAAGATAAGATCATATAACATAGTATGGAAGAAAAGATTTCAGCAAAATATAAGGAAAATAAAGGAGCTATATATATATAGCTCACATATATGTGTGTGTGTGTGTGTGTGTGTGTTTTAGCCAAGGGAATGAGAAAAATCCTGAAACAACAACAAGCCAGAAAATAATGTGAAATATCTTTTCTTCATAGTGTTGAATTCCTTGTAAAAACTGAAAGTAGTTTCTTCAGTTTGCAACTCAGTTTAAACGTGAATTTGTGTGAAGTGTGACTGTGAACATTGTAAGGTACATACTCCTGTCTTTTTTTGGAATGATACAGGAAAGGGTAAAATGACTTATTCCTCAAACTTTTCCTGGTACTTGTCACCTCACTGCCATTTGAAAATGTCAAAATATTTTAACCACACTGATTATTACGATTACAATGGAAAAAAATCATTTTTCCATCAAATGTCTTCATAGTAGGTGACAATGTCATGTGGGTCCTGAACAGCCTTTCTGAAAAGGATCTCAGTGTATTTCTGCAGACTTGAATATGCCTAAAAATAATAAGGCATCTACCTGCTCTTTAGCAAATTTATTTTAATAAATACAAAAATGAGCAGAGCAAGCCATCTGCGTTCTTCCTGTTCGTAATAAAAAAGACATTTGTTTGATGAGGCCATATTTCTTAGAGTGTACCAAGTACTTTATTTTATGATGGAATTTATGCAGCTTCCTCTAAATGAAATAATGCAAGATGTTTATTATTTCAGCATCTGTTCCTATATTCTCTTAGCCACTTGAAGAGTAACTCATATTTCTTTGAAAAAAAAATCACTTGATTGTTTCATCTTATGGTTACACTGATAGTTCTGTTTTCTTTTAGCACATCGTTCACTCTCAATCTAACAAATGCTGTAAAAAAGAAATGTAGACTTTATGAAGGAAAGAGAAAAATATAGTAATAAAAAGTATTTCTAAACAAGTTCTTGGTTATTCTATTTATGTTATTGATATATTAATAGTCCACCTTGCTTAAAAGACTTTGAGGTAGCTTGTGTTATGTTTTGTGTTTATTCTTATGCAACCAAGGGTATAATAACAAAATGTTCACATTTGTTGTTGTTTTACTCTCAGAATTACTCAACCTCAAATGCTTTACTAATATTTGTGTACCACAGGGAGTGGCAAGTATCCTTCCTGATCTGTCCTCGTGCTGAATTCTGACAACATACTTCTGTTAAACACAACCTCTTAACACTTTTACTATAAGCATTTGTACACACATATTTCTGTAAAAGTTCAGGAAAGTCAGTTTTATTTCCTGTAATCATATTGTGTATACTGAATCTAGGATCGTGGGAGAATAAATGATTTAACTGATTGCAATTGACAGGAAAAGGAAAGATGTTGACATGTAGTGGCCCACTGAAAAATCAAAGGTACTTTCCTGGAATGATACAGGAAAGGGTAAAATGACTTATTCCTCAAACTTTTCCTGGTACTTGTCACCTCACTGCCATTTGAAAATGTCAAAATATTTTAACCACACTGATTATTACGATTACAATGGAAAAAAATCATTTTTCCATCAAATGTCTTCATAGTAGGTGACAATGTCATGTGGGTCCTGAACAGCCTTTCTGAAAAGGATCTCAGTGTATTTCTGCAGACTTGAATATGCCTAAAAATAATAAGGCATCTACCTGCTCTTTAGCAAATTTATTTTAATAAATACAAAAATGAGCAGAGCAAGCCATCTGCGTTCTTCCTGTTCGTAATAAAAAAGACATTTGTTTGATGAGGCCATATTTCTTAGAGTGTACCAAGTACTTTATTTTATGATGGAATTTATGCAGCTTCCTCTAAATGAAATAATGCAAGATGTTTATTATTTCAGCATCTGTTCCTATATTCTCTTAGCCACTTGAAGAGTAACTCATATTTCTTTGAAAAAAATCACTTGATTGTTTCATCTTATGGTTACACTGATAGTTCTGTTTTCTTTTAGCACATCGTTCACTCTCAATCTAACAAATGCTGTAAAAAAGAAATGTAGACTTTATGAAGGAAAGAGAAAATATAGTAATAAAAAGTATTTCTAAACAAGTTCTTGGTTATTCTATTTATGTTATTGATATATTAATAGTCCACCTTGCTTAAAAGACTTTGAGGTAGCTTGTGTTATGTTTTGTGTTTATTCTTATGCAACCAAGGGTATAATAACAAAATGTTCACATTTGTTGTTGTTTTACTCTCAGAATTACTCAACCTCAAATGCTTTACTAATATTTGTGTACCACAGGGAGTGGCAAGTATCCTTCCTGATCTGTCCTCGTGCTGAATTCTGACAACATACTTCTGTTAAACACAACCTCTTAACACTTTTACTATAAGCATTTGTACACATATATTTCTGTAAAAGTTCAGGAAAGTCAGTTTTATTTCCTGTAATCATATTGTGTATACTGAATCTAGGATTGTGGGAGAATAAATGATTTAACTGATTGCAATTGACAGGAAAAGGAAAGATGTTGACATGTAGTGGCCCACTGAAAAAATCAAACAAAACCAAAACAAGACAACATCTCATTTGAGAGTATATTATGTATGTAGTTCACAAGCTGGGATGGTGCTAGGCTAATATAACACACAGGTCTAACCATTCCAGTGCTATGACCATATCAATTCATTTTCAACACCCTTGTTGCACCATTTGGTTGGTAACATTCTGGATATCATCTTGACATATATAAAAGGGTTTGACATTCTGAGAAAAATATTAAGCTGAGCAAACTGACCAAATGCTATTCTATGCTATATACTCTCTATAAACCCAAACATCCACTTTTCCTTTTTTATTTATATAGACTTTTCCATATTAATGGGAATTGTCTTATTCTTAAATATTTTACCCAGGAAAGATGATATAGGACTTGGTGCTTGAATGGGAAAGGGAGATGCAGAGAATTGGCATTTCCAGTATAGTATTAGAAGACAGCTAACCTAAAGGAAATTGAGATACAATATTTGAATTTTGTTGAGTTTTCAGTAATGGTAAAGCTACCTTTTATTACTATTAGTTAATCTAGTTAATTATACTCACTACATATGAAGTATACCTATCAGTCATGATTTTGGCTTTTATTTAATCAGAAAGCACTACAAGTTTTTTATTGACTTAAACTTTAAAGCTAATTTCCACACTTTAATATGTGTAAGAGAATATACAGAAAGATAAACCAATCATCTTCATAGCTCCTCAGGGCAAGCCAAAATTTACAGTCAGTTTTGAAGAAGTTCCCTAATTATCTCTGACCAAGGGAATCTTTTGCTATTTATAATTTACTTTGCTAGTTTTCAAAGGTCTCTAATGTGAGATCCCTTGCTGTTACTAAGAGTGTATAGGCCAAGTTTATTCAATTGCCTAAGAATTCATTAAAACAAGATGACAGGAGTTTCCAGTGGCTCTTATAGCTAATCTAAAATATGAAACCAAAGGAAATAAAGAGAACTTTTGGATGATAAAGCAAGCTCATCCAAAGTTACAGGCTATGTGCTTTTGTTATTTCATTTCATTTCACTACTAGGGGAGAAAAGGCTTTGGGCAAATACACAAGCCTAATGCCTTCTCCTACATCAGGTCTTAGTCCCTTAATCCCTCCACCAAAACCAAGTTCAATTTAAACTTGAAAAATCTATTATTCTACTTTCAGGACAAAATCATTATGCTTCCCAATCAAATTTATTTCTTCCTAAGCAAAGATATCATCAAAATTATGATCTAAACTCTTAGTTACAGAAACTGAACCAAATGAACCTACCTCCTTCAGTATTAATGGAGGGTTAATTTGAGGAAATTCTGTCCCAGGTTACTGAGAGTGTCTTCACACTTTGTATGTCTCATGATTTATTATGGAGAAAAAAAGAAAGAAAATATAAAGAAAGAAATACACAGTTTTTAGCCATCTTTGTAATTTTTTTGTATGTGCATATATTTAGCAATGTTGAGAGCAGAAGGAAAAATCTTTTCTACATTTCAATACTGACCCATGCAATGAAAGACTGTTATTAGTGACAAGTTAAAATAGAATAAAACCTGTAATTATTTTAGCACCATGATAATGTCTACTGCTTATCTAAACTAATAATCTTAAGTAACAACAAAAGCTCCTATTTTAAGTTGCCCACTGCTTCTCATACTGGGAGGAAAAATGTTTATATTCTCTAGCATTTTGAAAGTGCTGATTTCATTTCTCATTGAGATGATAATCTAATATCCTTAACTTAAATTCATTTCTTTCAATTTTCATTCTTAAATGTTAATAAGTGAGAAACTTTTTCAAAAGCTCATATTAAAAATCTCTAGAGATTAAAAAAAAAATCCTAATATATAGCAGTTCTATTAAGTCTACCGAGGGACAAGGAGAAGCAGTCCATCATATTTCTAATTAAAATGCTCCAGTAAAAAGTCTCTTGCTTTATGAGGCTTGTTCATAAGGTTGGGGTTGATGCTAATATGCATTTACTGAGATAAATTATGGTGTTATAACAAATCTAACCAGGAGTGCATAGGTTAGCTATCAAGATAATTATGTTCTGGAAATATTAATGAATATTTTTCATGATCATTAATGGGAATTACTTTTTAATTGTTTTCATAGCATAATCACCCTATTACCTATTCTAGGAAATATCTATTTACTATATATCTGCCTCTCAATTTCTGATGATTATTTAACAATGGAGTTATAGTAATCTATCACTAGACAAGCTTTAAAATTTTCATTAAGGTTTACTGGAGTCAATAAGGTAAAATATAACCTTTTTCATATCCAGTAAAACAGAAGCTTTTTAAATTTCCAGATATTATATTTTCTGTATAAATAAATCATGCACAAATGTGAGTGTACAAAGAAGGCTGAGCATCAGAGAAGTGATGCCTTCCAACTCTGGTGTTGGAGAAGACTTTTGAGAGTTCCTTGGACATCAAGGAGATAAAACCAGGCAATCTAAAGGAAATCAATCCCCAGCATTCATTGGTGGAAAGACTGGTGTTGAAGCTGAAACTCCAATACTTTGAGCACCAGATGTGAAGGACCAGTTCATTGGAAATGTCCTGGATCCTGGGAAAGATTGAGGGCAGGTGGAGAAGGGGACAACAGAGGATGAGATGGTTGGATGACATCCCTGATTCAATGGACATGAGTTTGAGCAAACTCTAGAAGACAATGAAAGACCAAGAGGCATGTCATGCTGCAGTCCATGGGGTCACAAAGAGTCAGACATGACTAAGTGACTGAACAACAACCAATGGCCAATAATGTTATTTTATTGAATTTCTAATATCCTTAACTTAAAATCATTTCTTTCAATTTTCATTCTTAAATGTTAATAAGTGAGAAACTTTTTCAAAAGCTCATATTAAAAATCTCTAGAGATTAAAAAAAAAATCCTAATATATAGCAGTTCTATTAAGTCTACCGAGGGACAAGGAGAAGCAGTCCATCATATTTCTAATTAAAATGCTCCAGTAGAAAGTCTCTTGCTTTATGAGGCTTGTTCATAAGGTTGGGGTTGATGCTAATATGCGTTTACTGAGATAAATTATGGTGTTATAACAAATCTAACCAGGAGTGCATAGGTTAGCTATCAAGATAATTATGTTCTGGAAATATTAATGAATATTTTTCACGATCATTAATGGGAATTACTTTTTAATTGTTTTCATAGCATAATCACCCTATTACCTATTCTAGGAAATATCTATTTACTATATATCTGCCTCTCAATTTCTGATGATTATTTAACAATGGAGTTATAGTAATCTATCACTAGACAAGCTTTAAAATTTTCATTAAGGTTTACTGGAGTCAATAAGGTAAAATATAACCTTTTTCATATCCAGTAAAACAGAAGCTTTTTAAATTTCCAGATATTATATTTTCTGTATAAATAAATCATGCACAAATGTGAGTGTACAAAGAAGGCTGAGCATCAGAGAAGTGATGCCTTCCAACTCTGGTGTTGGAGAAGACTTTTGAGAGTTCCTTGGACATCAAGGAGATAAAACCAGGCAATCTAAAGGAAATCAATCCCCAGCATTCATTGGTGGAAAGACTGGTGTTGAAGCTGAAACTCCAATACTTTGAGCACCAGATGTGAAGGACCAGTTCATTGGAAATGTCCTGGATCCTGGGAAAGATTGAGGGCAGGTGGAGAAGGGGACAACAGAGGATGAGACGGTTGGATGACATCCCTGATTCAATGGACATGAGTTTGAGCAAACTCTAGAAGACAATGAAAGACCAAGAGGCATGTCATGCTGCAGTCCATGGGGTCACAAAGAGTCAGACATGACTAAGTGACTGAACAACAACCAATGGCCAATAATGTTATTTTATGGAATAAATAATTCCTTAGAAGAATTTCAAATTAATTAGCCATTTCCCAAATACAATGGATGAATAACACATTTGTTGTTTATTTGCTCAGTTGTGTCAAACGCTTTGCAACCTCATGGACTGTAGCACATCAGGCTCCTCTGTCCATAGACTTTCCCAGGCAAGAATACTGGAGAAATACCAGGTTGCCATTTCCTTCTCCAATGGTATCTTCCCGACCCTAGGATCAAACCTGTGTCTCCTGAGCTGGCAGGCAGATTCTTTATCACTAAACTATCAGGGAAGCCCAAATAATACATTTAGTGTTTCTTAATTTCAGAAAGCATAATTTTTACATGGTAGATCTATTTCAGCACTATATGTTCTGTTTTGCCTATTATTGGTGTTATTTAGCATAGTCTTACACAGTCTTTTTATGAGGACTTTACGACATATTTTACCATCTGGCATCATGTCTCCCTCATTGCTTTTTGTTTTTCAAATAAATGTCTAGATATTCTCATATGTCTGTTCCTGTGGGTCAACTTTAGAACTGTTTTATTTTTTAGAAGCATCCATAAGGTATGTTTCAAGCGGTTGTATGTTATTCATATGTTAATTTATGAAAATAATTTTCATTATTCATATTCAGGAAAATGTTATTTTAAAACCACTTTATCAATGTATGACAGACCAAAAAAAAGCTGTACATATTTTATGTGTGCCATAAACATTTCCATTACCTTCAAAAGCTTCCTCCCACCTTCTTTATTTATTATTTCCTGGGTTTTGTTTTAATAATAAGAATACAACAAGTACAGATCTCTTAGCAAACTTTCAAATATACAATAAAATGTAGTTTACTATAGACATTATGCTGTACAGAAGATCTCTAGGACTTATTTATATGGCAGAGGTGAAACTTGGTACTTAGTCAAACTTTGAGTGATTATCTGCTATCTATGTCTTTATAATTCAATCTTGGAAGGTTGCATGTTTCTGGGAATCTATCCTTTAATTATAGATTATTTAATATGTTGATATATGATTATTCATAATAGTTTCTAATGACCATTTAAGAAAGTAGTATAATTATTTCATTTCTAATTTTTACATGTTTGACTCTTCATTTTCACTTTCAGCTGGCCTACCTAAGAGTTTGGTGATTTTGTTTATGTATTAAAAAAAAAAAACAACCCAAATCTCACTTTTGTGAACTTTTTAATACTGCTTTTCTATTCTCCTATTTCTATTTTATCTTTATTATTTCCTTCTGCTAACTTTAGACTTAGTTTTTTGTCCCTTTTATAAATTCTTGAAGTGTAAAGTTTGGTTACTAACATGAGATTTGTCTTCATTTTAAATGTAGACATGTGTAGATATAAAATTCCTTCTAAAAGTGTTGCTTTTTGCTGTATACCATGAGTCTGATATGTGGTATTTTCACTGCAGTTTTGTTAGGAGATATATTCTAATTTTATTTTATATCTTCTTTGATCCATATTTTACCATCTGGCATCATGTCTCCCTCATTGCTTTTTGTTTTCAAATAAATGTCTAGATATTCTCATATGTCTGTTCCTGTGGGTCAACTTTAGAACTGTTTTATTTTTTAGAAGCATCCATAAGGTATGTTTCAAGCGGTTGTATGTTATTCATATGTTAATTTATGAAAATAATTTTCATTATTCATATTCAGGAAAATGTTATTTTAAAACCACTTTATCAATGTATGACAGACCAAAAAAAAGCTGTACATATTTTATGTGTGCCATAAACATTTCCATTACCTTCAAAAGCTTCCTCCCACCTTCTTTATTTATTATTTCCTGGGTTTTGTTTTAATAATAAGAATACAACAAGTACAGATCTCTTAGCAAACTTTCAAATATACAATAAAATGTAGTTTACTATAGACATTATGCTGTACAGAAGATCTCTAGGACTTATTTATATGGCAGAGGTGAAACTTGGTACTTAGTCAAACCTTGAGTGACTATCTGCTATCTATGTCTTTATAATTCAATCTTGGAAGGTTGCATGTTTCTGGGAATCTATCCTTTAATTATAGATTATTTAATATGTTGATATATGATTATTCATAATAGTTTCTAATGACCATTTAAGAAAGTAGTATAATTATTTCATTTCTAATTTTTACATGTTTGACTCTTCATTTTCACTTTCAGCTGGCCTACCTAAGAGTTTGGTGATTTTGTTTATGTATTAAAAAAAAAAAAACAACCCAAATCTCACTTTTGTGAATTTTTTAATACTGCTTTTCTATTCTCCTATTTCTATTTTATCTTTATTATTTCCTTCTGCTAACTTTAGACTTAGTTTTTTGTCCCTTTTATAAATTCTTGAAGTGTAAAGTTTGGTTACTAACATGAGATTTGTCTTCATTTTAAATGTAGACATGTGTAGATATAAAATTCCTTCTAAAAGTGTTGCTTTTTGCTGTATACCATGAGTCTGATATGTGGTATTTTCACTGCAGTTTTGTTAGGAGATATATTCTAATTTTTATTTGATATCTTCTTTGATCCATTTTTTTTCCTTCAAGAATCTAATGTTTAATTTTTATATATTTGTGATATTACCCATTTTCCTTTCATTACTTATTTCTATGTTTATTACATTCTATTTATAAATGATACTTGGAATGATTTCCAACTTCTTAAACTTGTTAAGAACTGCTTTGTGAACTAGTTTGTGATCTATCTAGGAGAAAGTTGTGTGTACACTTAGGGAAAATGTTTATTCTGCTGCAGTTGAGTGGGATATTTTGGGCTTGTCTCTTAGGTTCATCTGGTCTATAGTGTTATTCAAATTTGCTGTTTCATTATCACTTTTCTTTCCAGATACACTGTGTCATTAAGATCAGTGCCCTAAAGGCTATCCTCCGGTATTTTAGGAGCTATATAAAATAACCAATATACAACCAGTTTGGATGTGATAAAAGTAGCTAATTTAATTTCGTTAGGTTTAATCAATACTCAGTATAATTATTAAATTATCACTCCCATTAACATAACCACTTAGTAATTATTTCCCTGTTCTTTATATAAGGGATACCTTGTTTAAATTAAATTGTTTTAAGGCAAGATTTACCAGTTCTTGAATCTAGAATATATGAAGCAGAATTATATTCTCTGAGGCCTTAGTCTTTCATATTTCTTTCATCTCTGACATTGGTAAGGGCACTCTATATCAGTTTAATGGTTTCCTAACAACTAATGTGGTCCATTAAACCCTGCTGTTGACTTCCTCTGCAAAATTCAGAAAACTAGAGTTACATCAGTCCAATATTAACTAATCATCTCAAGGAATATTTTCAAGTTGCAATAGATATATTATGCCATCTATTGTTGTTTAAATCCCAGTGATAGAGACTTTTTACTTATTATTTCCTTCTGCTAACTTTAGACTTAGTTTTTTGTCCCTTTTATAAATTCTTGAAGTGTAAAGTTTGGTTACTAACATGAGATTTGTCTTCATTTTAAATGTAGACATGTGTAGATATAAAATTCCTTCTAAAAGTGTTGCTTTTTGCTGTATACCATGAGTCTGATATGTGGTATTTTCACTGCAGTTTTGTTAGGAGATATATTCTAATTTTTATTTGATATCTTCTTTGATCCATTTTTTTTCCTTCAAGAATCTAATGTTTAATTTTTATATATTTGTGATATTACCCATTTTCCTTTCATTACTTATTTCTATGTTTATTACATTCTATTTATAAATGATACTTGGAATGATTTCCAACTTCTTAAACTTGTTAAGAACTGCTTTGTGAACTAGTTTGTGATCTATCTAGGAGAAAGTTGTGTGTACACTTAGGGAAAATGTTTATTCTGCTGCAGTTGAGTGGGATATTTTGGGCTTGTCTCTTAGGTTCATCTGGTCTATAGTGTTATTCAAATTTGCTGTTTCATTATCACTTTTCTTTCCAGATACACTGTGTCATTAAGATCAGTGCCCTAAAGGCTATCCTCCGGTATTTTAGGAGCTATATAAAATAACCAATATACAACCAGTTTGGATGTGATAAAAGTAGCTAATTTAATTTCGTTAGGTTTAATCAATACTCAGTATAATTATTAAATTATCACTCCCATTAACATAACCACTTAGTAATTATTTCCCTGTTTTTTATATAAGGGATACCTTGTTTAAATTAAATTGTTTTAAGGCAAGATTTACCAGTTCTTGAATCTAGAATATATGAAGCAGAATTATATTCTCTGAGGCCTTAGTCTTTCATATTTCTTTCATCTCTGACATTGGTAAGGGCACTCTATATCAGTTTAATGGTTTCCTAAGAACTAATGTGGTCCATTAAACCCTGCTCTTGACTTCCTCTGCAAAATTCAGAAAACTAGAGTTACATCAGTCCAATATTAACTAATCATCTCAAGGAATATTTCCAAGTTGCAATAGATATATTATGCCATCTACTGTTGTTTAAATCCCAGTGATAGAGACTTTTTACTTATTATTTTCACTGATTTTCATAATTTAAGCTTTTTTCACAAATTAGGTAGCCTCACTGTTTTCATGTTGTCAATTTGTACATTGTTAGTCTGACTTTATGTTTTCCAGATGATTATAAATATTTCAGAGCTTGAATGTGCTTCAAAATCTTTAAAATTCCTGACTTACCAAGGAGACAGCTGTGTTGCAAAGGAATACACCAATGTTATCATTAATATGCATTTATTACAACCTCATTACAAAACCATTTACTGTACTATAATATACAGTTCTGAAGAAAGCTGGTCAAGGGATCTCTATAACTAAATAATTGGTAAGATTTGTGTCATGTTTTGAAAGGGCAAGGAGAAAGATCTCAGGACAATTTTACATTAAAGTAAGATTCTAGTGTGTTTTTTAATGGCCTTATTGAGATATAATTAGCATACAATAAGTCACACATTTAAATTATACAATTTGGTAAGTTTAAATGTTTATATATCTGTGAAATGACCACCACAATCAAGATAGCAAACATATAACTATCTATTTAATGCATTTGCTTTCTAAGAAAATATAGCTATGAATTTTAAAAATTCACTTTTTGACATTGCCTTTAAGTGCAAGGGGCGCTGGTCCGATCCCTGGCCTGGGAAGATCCCATGTGCCGCAGAGTGGCTGGACCGATGTGTCCAACTACCGAGCCGGTGCTCTGGAGCATATGCGCCAAGAGCTGGTGCTATGCAGTGAGAGAGGCCACTGTGACGGGAGGCCCACACAGGCCAAAGAACAAAGAAATAAATGAAAGACCAATAGAAGTGGCCAAAAAAAAAAAAAATCCACTTTTTTTCTTAAATGTTTGAGTTTTTTGTTTCCTTTCAGTTCAAAATTAGGTCATTTTTCAAAAATGATAGTGCATATATATTTATTAAGGCAACATACCACAACCATTACAGCAGTAGAACAACATAAAGCCAGCAGACTTTTAAAAATAGAAACTTCTGCTACTGAAACAAAACATGGGTGTCTTTACAATATGATTTACTACAGGATGGTTTTTGAAATTTATACAATCTAGCTGCTGTAATGATCTTCACTGACATTTCCTGGTGCTTCCTTAAAAAAAGAAGTATATTGTTGCTCAGAATTCTCATCTACTCTGTTCTGTGTCCCAAGGTTCTACCTTTTATCTTCAAATTTGTACTCACTTATATTTGGGGTATAATTTTTATATGAAAATACATCCAAAGTGTTAGAGTAGAACATAAATATCTTTGGTAGGTATATAAATTAAATTTTTGGCAAAAAAGAATTTCTAAAAAGGAAAAAATGATCCCCATAATACAACACTTACATGTTGAATGCTTAAATTTTCCTTATTAAGAGAAAAGAGAAATTGAAACATAAAGCATAAGAATATACAGTTTTCACAATAAGGTCTTTCAGTGAAAAAATCAATTAAAATAACTCAGAGGTCAATCATTCCCTTTGTAGATTAAAATTCATTAGTATTAATACAGATATTTTCTTTTTAAAATATCATCTTCATGTAATAAATTTCTATGTTGAGATTAAGAAAATCATGGAAGGAAATATGACTATTTGCTTACCCTATGACTTTTAGTTATTCATACAAAGACTTACGTGAAAGAATATCATATTTTTTCAGACTTTTTTGAGAAAAAACCTATTTATATAGAGAGCATAATAAAAGTTTTTTGTGACAAATAATATAAAATTGTTCAAGAACTTTAAAAGACTGGGAGGGGGCAAGAGGTGCAAATTTTATTTGACAATACGATATAATTAGTTTGTCAATCTATCCCAAACAACTATAACAGTGTTAGGCCATGGCATAGACTTAATATATTTTAAATGTGTTTTCTAATGCGTTTAAAAGTTTATGAATGAGTCAAAAACTAAAAGTAAAGAATACCCTTTTTTTTAATTAGTTCTCCCTAAGGCTATTATAAATGATGACACATTTTTCAATTTATGTTTTTACATATATAATGGCCATTTATAAGAGAATGAAGCTGTATTAATACTAGCAGGAAGATAAAAAGAACAGTGGGCTTCTCAGGTGACACAGTGGTAAAGAATCTGCGTGGCAATGCATGAAATGTAAGAGTATGTGGGTTCATTCCATGGGTGCGAAAGAGGCCCTTGGAATAGGAAACAGAAACCCATGCCAGAGTGGGAAATCCTATGGACAGAGGAGCTTGGAGGGGTACAGTCCTGGGGGTTGCAAAGAGTTGGACATGACTGAGCACATGTTCATACACACACAAAGAGAACACTAGTGATTTGTTCTAATTGTTCAAGTATGTTAATCACAGGTGAATAGATATCTATCAAAGTAAGAAGTAAGAAATCAATACATGAGAGACAGAAACTGTTATTTCAATCATGTAACCTACTTATTATCAGAATGGCATAATTTAAATTCTCCTCTTTCCCCAAACACACACTTTTTCACTGGAAACACCGTGCCCACTTGCTTTTTGCTTTTCTTTCTCACTTTATATTTCTGTATGTTTTTAGCCCTCTCCTTTTCATTATCAAAGCTGTTTCTGTACTCTGAGTTCTAAGCATGGTAGTATTTCCCACAAAGCATCGATTGAGTTTCAAACTCCCTAATTCTTGTTACTCCTGCCTCTGCTGCATTATCTGGCATTTGTCCTGGTAGCTACTGTCTATCAATTAGTCTCCAGAGACAGATGCAAGAGGAGAGGCTTGAAATTGCCCCAAAAGTGATACTGAGAAATAAGTCAGGTAGTGATCAACTCAGGGCTTCTATCTTCTATATCAACTGCAGGAGGGATGGAGTTTTGTGGAAAATTTCATCTATAGGAGCTTAGGAAAGTGTGTGTATGTATATATATATATATAATTATTTTTTTTAAAGATTTATTTATTTATTTATTTTGGGCAGGGGTCGGGTTGGGGAGGGAGGGGAGCGGGCGGGCCACTTCTATTGGTTTTTCATTTCTCTATTTTCATCCGTCTTTGTTCTTTGGCTCCTGTGGGCCTCCCATCGCGGTGGCGTCTGTCGTCACAGAGTGCTGTCTCTGGGCGCATGCGCTCCAGAGCTCCGGCTCGGTTATTGCACACATGGGTCCAGCTGCTCCACGGCACGTGGGATCTTCCCAGGCCAGGGATGGAACCGGTGGCCCTTGCACTGCAAGGCGGTGTCCTTACCCACTGGACCACCAGGGGAAGCCCTGTAAAGTATATTTATTGAGACTTCTTTCCTTGACATTTGGTTCTTAAATGTTGTTTATGCAATCCATGGATCTGCCTCAAAATATTGCGAATCTTGTGTGTTATTTAATGCCACACATGATTAGTCAGTGATAACTACCAAATCCCCAAATCTTTTCATCAAACATTGTGTTTCTTATGAAAGATTATATAATTTTCAGATTTTTATAATTAATATACTGCTTTTCTAGGACTCTATCATGTTCCTTTTACTGTATTGGATGGCAGTAATATATAAAAATGTACAAAGTGAGTCTATCCTCAAGTATTAGCTAACTTAGAAATTTTTGCTTTTTTTATTTGGAATTTGCCACAATAGTAAAGTATATTTACTCAAAATATTTTTGGGAAATTTGCAACATTAGACTTCAAAACATTTATCTAGTAGTCAAATAAATTAAAGTACGATCTAGTGGTTAGAAGTCTAGGGATATTATAAAATCACGCAAATAAGAATTTAAAAACTGTTCTTTCACTTGTGTTACTACAGGCAAATCACTCAATTACTGTAATAAAAATTTCAGTTTATTACTCTGCAATCATGCAACTGCAGGACAGACTGGCAGTAGTGAAAATAAATGAACAGAGATTTGAAGTCCATGCAATAAGATTTGCAGTTTGACAGCAAGCAAGTTGATTGCTTCCTAAAACAAAACATCAAACCAGTGTGCAGCTATAACAAAAACTAGAGTCTCCACAGTATTATATTTGTGATGTCCAGGATGAAATAAAAAAATACTTGACATATAAGGAACCATGAATATGTTAGTCTAAGAGGAGAAAAATAATAAAAGAAAATCCCAAGATGATCTGAATGGGGCATTAGCAGACGTCAGGACAATTATTGCTGCTATGCTTTGTGACATAAAGGAAAATCCTCTCACAATAAAGGAGACCATAGAAAATGTCTGGAGAGAAATAGAAAAATTTGAAAAGATCCATACAGAGAATTTTAGCACAGAAAAATATGACACCTGAAATTAAATTTTCACTGGATGAAGCAGAGATTGAAATGGAGATGATAGTGGAATGTATTGGTACATATTAAAATGTTTCAATAGAAATTATCTGATCTGGAGAAAACAAAGAGAAAAATTTTAATAAAGAAATGAACGGGGGTGGTGGTGGGGACCAGGGATATGCATATGACTGATCTGGGAACATACATGTCTGTGAACAACAAAACTCTGTAAAACTTTTAAAATAAAGACTAAAAAAAAATAAAAAAGAAAGAAATGAACTGATGCTTATAAACCTATCCAACAATATCCAAAGGTTTAACATATGTGTAATTGAATTCCCACCTGGAGAATGAGACAGACATAATGTGAAAATAGGAGAGCAAAACAGTCCCTCAGTTTTTGAAAGTTGTGTACTTATGGTTCAAAATCATAGCAAAATCTAAACAGTATAAATATAAACAATGATGAGTTTTAATTGTAAAGAAGTATAATTTATCATTTTTTGTTTTTATGTTACTTGTACCATGATTATTTTGCATACTACTATTTTAATTTGTTAATTTCATGTTATTGTTTAAAATAACCATAGGACTTGGCTTTTATATTGGTGCCAGAGTATGCTATTTGGTTTATCTGGAAAGAAATGTGTATTCTTTTTTTTATTGTTCAGATATTCTATACAATCACTCATTTAATACTATGGCAGTAGTGAAAATAAATGAACAGAGATTTGAAGTCCATGCAATAAGATTTGCAGTTTGACAGCAAGCAAGTTGATTGCTTCCTAAAACAAAACATCAAACCAGTGTGCAGCTATAACAAAAACTAGAGTCTCCACAGTATTATATTTGTGATGTCCAGGATGAAATAAAAAAATACTTGACATATAAGGAACCATGAATATGTTAGTCTAAGAGGAGAAAAATAAAAAAAGAAAATCCCAAGATGATCTGAATGGGGCATTAGCAGACGTCAGGACAATTATTGCTGCTATGCTTTGTGACATAAAGGAAAATCCTCTCACAATAAAGGAGACCATAGAAAATGTCTGGAGAGAAATAGAAAAATTTGAAAAGATCCATACAGAGAATTTTAGCACAGAAAAATATGACACCTGAAATTAAATTTTCACTGGATGAAGCAGAGATTGAAATGGAGATGATAGTGGAATGTATTGGTACATATTAAAATGTTTCAATAGAAATTATCTGGAGAAAACAAAGAGAAAAATTTTAATAAAGAAATGAACGGGGGTGGTGGTGGGGACCAGGGATATGCATATGACTGATCTGGGAACATACATGTCTGTGAACAACAAAACTCTGTAAAACTTTTAAAATAAAGACTAAAAAAAAATAAAAAAGAAAGAAATGAACTGATGCTTATAAACCTATCCAACAATATCCAAAGGTTTAACATATGTGTAATTGAATTCCCACCTGGAGAATGAGACAGACATAATGTGAAAATAGGAGAGCAAAACAGTCCCTCAGTTTTTGAAAGTTGTGTACTTATGGTTCAAAATCATAGCAAAATCTAAACAGTATAAATATAAACAATGATGAGTTTTAATTGTAAAGAAGTATAATTTATCATTTTTTGTTTTTATGTTACTTGTACCATGATTATTTTGCATACTACTATTTTAATTTGTTAATTTCATGTTATTGTTTAAAATAACCATAGGACTTGGCTTTTATATTGGTGCCAGAGTATGCTATTTGGTTTATCTGGAAAGAAATGTGTATTCTGTTATTGTTGAATGGGCTCTTTTATAAATGTCAATTATGTCAGACTAATTAAAATATTCAGATATTCTATACAATCACTCATTTTTCATACTACTTATCACTTACAAAGAAATGAATATGGAAATCTTCAAATATTCACTGTTGATTTATCTACTTCTCATTTTTGTTTCATATATGAAGCTCTATAATTTAATGTATACACATTTAAAATGGTATGACTTGATGTTTGTTCTGTTAGTCACTGGTAATATGGCTTTTATGAAGTCTATTTTGGTATTAATGTATTAATAGCTAGCACAAATTGATTTGATTAATGCTTGCATGCTATACTTTTAAAATTATTTTACCCTTTAACAATCACTAACACTGAAATGCTCTTTCTTTGAGAAAGTCTATAATTTGTGGTGTTTGTATTCACTCTGATAATTTTTAATTTTAATGGCTTATTTAGGTCATTTCTACTTCTCTGAGTATTAATATGTTACATTTTACCCTATCATCTTGCCTTTTATTTTCTATTTTTACCCACTACACTTTCTTTTTTTACCCTCTTTCCCTTTTTAGTAATAATTAAGAAATGTTTTGTGATTTGATTTCATCTTTATTATTAGCTTGTTCTGTTTCATTTTTTTTTAGTGGTTGTTCTAGAGTTTACTATATACATGGTTAAGTTATTATAGTTGATCTTCAAATAAATATTACATATAATATTTGAGATTTACAAATAGTATATTTCCTTGTGACATCCTGTGCACTAACTTTCTTTTATAACATATTTGAACTTTACATTAGCCACTTTAAAATATGTTGTTATTATGATTACTTCCAACAATCCTTTATCTTTTAAAGAAAAATTTAAAAATAAGATTAATTTTAAAATTATATTTACTAAAATATTTAACATTTTCCATATTATTTCTGTAGTTTAAACCCTTCACCTTGTATCATTTCTCTTTGCCATGAAGAAATATCATTGGGCTTCTCTGGTGGTCCAGCAGGTAAAGAGTCCACCTTGCAGTGCAAAGGGCACCAGTTCGCTTCCTGGCTGGGGAAGATCCCACATGCTGTGGAGCAGCTGGGCGGGTGTGTCCAATTACCAGCCAGTGTTCTGCAGCACATGCACCCAGAGCCGGTGCTCTGCAGTGAGAGGCCACTGCAATGGGAGGCCCACACATGTCAAAGAATAAAAAGATTGATGAAAATAAATATAAATAAAAGAGGCATGATGGGGAAGAGGGAAAAAAAACTTAAAAAAAGAGAGAAATATCATTAACATTTCATGCTGTATTGGTCTATTAGAAACAGATTTTGTTAGTCTGTATGTGCCCCAAAGATGTTTATACATTTCTTTACATTTGAAGTAGCATTTACTGGATAGATAATTTTAGGTTAACAGTTTGGATTTTTCTTTGTATACTTTAAAAGTGTCATTCCACTGACTTCAGAATTTTATATTTCTGACCAAGATTTTCCAATTTGTTTCCCTATATAACAGGTGTCTTTTTTTCTCTTGCAGGATTTTATCATTTTTCTTACCAATTTGACTTTGGTGGCCCTAGATATATTTTGTGTCATGCTTATTTGCTTAGGGTTTATTAATATCATTGGGTCTTCAATTTTACAGGTTTTATCAAAATTGGAAAAAAATTTGACATGACTTCTAGAAACATTTCTTTCTACCTCTACCCCTACTCTGTCCTCTCTGGGACTTCAACTACATATAATATGGAACCTCTTAGCTCTTTCCCGCAGTTCACTGAGATTTTGTGTATGTTTATCTTATTTTTTGTTTTTTGCTTTCTGTACTTAAATTTGGATAGTTTCTATTCCCATGTCCTTAAATTAATTAACTAGTTCCTATTGCAGGGTCTAATCTCTCCCTCTAGATCTATTCATTTAATTTTTTATTTTGGATATTATATTTTAAAACTCTAGAAGTTTCATTTAGTTCTTTATTAGTGTCTTCCTTTTCTCTCTTCCATATTTACATCTTTTAAAGTCTTCTGAGTATATTTACAATGGCTATTTCAAAATCTTTGCTAGTAATTCCATCATCTCTATAGCTCCATGATATATTTCTATTGATCTTTTTAAAAATCACATGTGGGTCACATTTTATTGCTTCTTTGAGTATTTATTTTAAAAAATAAACTCTGGATATTATAAATATTACATCATTGAATGTCTGGATCTTATATTTAAATAGTTTTGAATTCTGCTTAGGTCTTTAGATAAGCCACTTAAAAATTAGTTTGTTCCTTCTGAGCATAATTTCTAAATTATATTTGATCCCATTGAGAGTAGCCTTTTTCTAGGTCTAGTTTAAACATATTATTATGATATAACGCTTTTAGGTCTCTAATGAATGCACAAGGAGTTTGACTGTGTTTTCTCCAAGGATTTATCAGAAACATATATGCTGAAAATATACTCGATTATGAGACACTGTACAAAGTTAAGGTTTTGACTGTTTTTTTCTATGTCCAAGGATTTTCCAATTTGTTTCCCTATATAACAGGTGTCTTTTTTTCTCTTGCAGGATTTTATCATTTTTCTTACCAATTTGACTTTGGTGGCCCTAGATATATTTTGTGTCATACTTATTTGCTTAGGGTTTATTAATATCATTGGGTCTTCAATTTTACAGGTTTTATCAAAATTGGAAAAAAATTTGACATGATTTCTAGAAACATTTCTTTCTACCTCTACCCCTACTCTGTCCTCTCTGGGACTTCAACTACATATAATATGGAACCTCTTAGCTCTTTCCCGCAGTTCACTGAGATTTTGTGTATGTTTATCTTATTTTTTGTTTTTTGCTTTCTGTACTTAAATTTGGATAGTTTCTATTCCCATGTCCTTAAATTAATTAACTAGTTCCTATTGCAGGGTCTAATCTCTCCCTCTAGATCTATTCATTTAATTTTTTATTTTGGATATTATATTTTAAAACTCTAGAAGTTTCATTTAGTTCTTTATTAGTGTCTTCCTTTTCTCTCTTCCATATTTACATCTTTTAAAGTCTTCTGAGTATATTTACAATGGCTATTTCAAAATCTTTGCTAGTAATTCCATCATCTCTATAGCTCCATGATATATTTCTATTGATCTTTTTAAAAATCACATGTGGGTCACATTTTATTGCTTCTTTGAGTATTTATTTTAAAAAATAAACTCTGGATATTATAAATATTACATCATTGAATGTCTGGATCTTATATTTAAATAGTTTTGAATTCTGCTTAGGTCTTTAGATAAGCCACTTAAAAATTAGTTTGTTCCTTCTGAGCATAATTTCTAAATTATATTTGATCCCATTGAGAGTAGCCTTTTTCTAGGTCTAGTTTAAACATATTATTATGATATAACGCTTTTAGGTCTCTAATGAATGCACAAGGAGTTTGACTGTGTTTTCTCCAAGGATTTATCAGAAACATATATGCTGAAAATATACTCGATTATGAGACACTGTACAAAGTTAAGTGTGTTTATCTATGCAATCTTCATGTATCTGTGTTTCGTAGTGTCAACACTGTAAATTGTGAATATACTAATTAAAACCAACTATTAAACCATGACCGCCATCTTGTGGAGAGATCTGCTACTACTATAGCATGTTGTGCCCTTTGCTCACCCAAACTTAACCTCGCTAGCATTTTTCAGTTTTCTTCACTGGATCATGGTACTGTCCTAGGAATGTCCAACCTCCACTAAGGGTGCTTTCATAGAGACACAAATCTCAAAATACTAAGCTTCAGATAAAATTTCACAAAATGTTGGCTCTTGTATTCTACGTATCTCTTCAAATGATCTTATTCTGATACTTTGAAAATAAAACTTCAAAACACTTGAAGAACTAAAGTATTTTTTTAAAAAGCTCAAATTTAAAAGTTTTAAGAGAAAAAATAGGAAAATTCTTATGTTACTTTGAAACATGCAGAGGGCAAAAACTGTAAAGACATAACATTAAGAGAATTGCAAGTAGGTTTTTCTCATTGGTAGAAGCTAGCTTATAAGCACTATTAGAAAATAAAGAGTTAGGAGAAATTATTTTCTAAGTATATAAGAATGTTTTAGAATTAGTGCTGATATTATATTTTTCTGTACCAAATAATAAAGCATCAAATGTTGTTATTTGAATGTTACACCATTTTTTGTCTAGTTTTCAGCCAATCAGACGCTCTACTCCAAGACAGGGTAGAATAGGACAGGCATCCTACACTGTTCCAACTTAATTTTCTTATGTTATTCAAATTGCGATGGTATAGCAAAAATTATATTTGATGTACAGATTAAAGAGTATGCCATTTCATTGCAAATTATAAATGTCAAACTCTGATAAGAAGATTAATGAAAGTTCTATGACTATTATCTAGGAATTGTTCTGAAAAGATGTGAAAATAGTTCTTTCAACACTTTATCAAAATCTGCAATCTTTTATTAATCTTTGTCCACAATTTACCTGGTAACCAAACAGATAATTACGTATAATCGGATTCATGTGTGCTAAGTCACTTTACTCATGTTGCTTTCCAGCCCTATGAACTGTTAGCGCACCAGGTTCCTCTGTCCATGGGATTCTCCAGGGAAGACGACTGGAGTGGGTTGCCATGCACTTCTCTAGTAGATCTTCCAGATAAAGGGATGGAACCCACATCTCCTGCATTGGTAGGTGGATTCATTACTACCAGTACCACCTGCAAGCCTATATATAAAGGGACACTTCATGATTAATACTAAAGCAAATTAAGCTTCTTTACATGAACCAAGATTGCTATTACTGTCTAGCAATTGAAACAAATTTATTAGATACATTTAAAGTCCTATATTGATCCTCAAAATGTCCTTAAGTGAGAACATAAATGTGTACAGTCATTTTCTTGGGTACATTTTTCTCCTTGTTTTGTTTCTCCCTTTTTTTTTTTTTTTTTTTTTTAACATTTATTTATTTTTTGCGGGGGGTGGGGAGGGAGCGGGGCGGGCAGGCCACTTCTATTGGTCTTTCATTTATCTATTTTCATCCATTTTTGTTCTTTGGCCTGTGTGGGCCTCCCATCGCGGTGGCCTCTGTTGTCGCAGAGCACTGGCTCTGGGCGCATGCGCTCCAGAGCTCTGGCTCCGTAATTGGACACATCGGTCCAGCCGCTCCGCGGCACGTGGGATCTTCCCAGGCCAGGGATCGAACTGGCACTCCTTGCACTGCAAGGCGGTGTCCTTACCCACTGGACCACCAGGGAGGCCCTGTTTCTCCTTTTATAAAACAGGTATGATCATAAGCATCTAAGCTTGAGAGAGGTTGTGAAAAAAAACAATGAAACATGGCTTAGGACAGAAAGGAAAAAAATGGGACCTGATTTTTATCATTTTATGTCCTGCTTCATCAAGAGTGAAGTCTTGTGAAGTCCATGAGCATTATACTGAGAGTTATTCTGGGAATTTGGACACAGGAGCGTATTAAACAAAGAACAGAAAATATGAAACTGAGAACCCATAAAAGAAATTCAAAACAATCAATGCAATTAATATGTTCTTTTAAAAAATATTTAAAAAATATTTTACAGTGATCATATTTGATAGCACAAATATTATATAATGTGATTATCCCCATCACATAATCGTGAAATGCTCTATCCCCCTGAATGGAATTTAAGATTTTATATTTTTTTTCTTCAAGGTAATTCCTAATAGTTAGAAACTGTCCTATAGTGCATATGTCCAGGTAATATATTCATCTTTGGTCAGTGAACACATTATAGTAAATACTTTTTGCCAAAAAAAGATTGGGGGAAAAGAGCTGTGAGTTAGCAAGTCACTTTTTTCTTTTGTAGAGAGATTTTTCCATAGAAAAATGGGTGATTCAAGAGTAAGTTGTGTTTATATACTAAGTGTTTCATATCCTACAACTGTCATGTATATTTTACTATGTTATTTTGGAAAATTTCAAACACTTAGAAGACTATACAGAGGAGTACAATGAACTCCATCTTCTACTTATTCAACCCTTAATACTTATGGTTCATGGAAATTCTTGTTAATTTGACTGTTCCAACTTTTACTGCTCTCAGACATTACAGTATTTCTTCAGCAGCTATTTAGTGCATGTTTCTAAAAAGATAACTCAAAACACACACACACACAATAGTGCTTTCACACTGAAAAAAGTAATAAGGAAAATTCTTTAATAATCAATGCTCAACTTTAATAATTATTTTATAAATAATTATATTTTATATATACTTCTTCGCATACCTAATGTTCAATTTATCCCTTTGAATCAGAATAAAATCATAGTCCACACATTGTAGTGTTATCTCTTTAATTTATAGCTGTCTTTTTATCTTTCTCTTTCTCTCTCTCCCCATCCCTGACATTCAATCTTTTGTTTTGTAATTTCATTCTGGATTAGCTGAATTGATAAATTCACATGTGGTTTTTAAATATGCTCCTTTGTCATCGGCATTCCCTAAAAGGCGGTCATTAGATCTCATACCTCTCTAACACATTTGATATTGGAGTATATTTTGAGAAATTTACTTTGACCAATTCATTCAGTTCATTTGTAGTGGATCTGTTTATCCGTGGTTTTCTAGAGTATTTTATATAAACAAAAATGGCATAGTAGGGCTTCCCTGGTGGTCCAGTGGGTAAGGACACTGCCTTGCAGTGCAAGGGGCGCCGGTTCAATCCCTAGCCTGGGAAGATCCCATGTGCCGCAGAGCCACTGGACCGACGTGTCCCATTACCGAGCCGGAGCTCTGGAGCGCATGCGCCCAGAGCCGGCGCTCTGCAGCAACAGAGGTTACCATCACCATGATGGGAGGCCCACACGGGCCGAAGAACAAAGATGGATGAAAACGGACAAATGAAAGACCAATAGAAGTGGCCCGCCTGCTCCCCTCCTTTCCTACCCCACCCACCTAAAATAAATAAATAAATAAATCTTTAAAAAAAAAATGGTATAGTAATTTTGTCTGTGGAGCCCTGAATTTCATTGGAATATTTTAAAAACAATGTTGTACCTACTAATTCTTTATGCTGTTATTTAGCAGATTAGTTATATCTTTGTCCTATGCTTAATTTTTAATCATTATATTAATTGAAGTATTTATAATATCTTAGAAGAAATATTAATAGAAATGATGAGATAATTGACAATCCATTATCAACAAATACATTGATGTTGATAAAATACATTAATCTCTGAAAAGAATTTCCTACATTGGTTTTCCTGTACTTAAAACTATGTTGAAAGAATTAAGTTCTTTCAGAGGGAGGAAAGGGCCATTTCTACTGGTCTTTCATTTGTCTATTTTCATCCATTTTTGTTCCTTGGCCCGCGTGGGCCTCTCATCGCAGTGGCCTCTGTTGTCACAGAGCACTGGCTCTGGGTGCATGAGCTCTAGAGCTCTGGCTCGGTAATTGGACACATGGGTCCAGCCGCTCCACAGCACGTGGGATCTTCCCAGGCCAGGGGTCGAACCAGTGCCCCTTGTTCTGCAAGGCGGCGTCCTTATCCACTAGACTACCAGGGAAGCCCTGCTGGCAGTTTTGACTTAAAAACATTTAATGGTATATAAATCAAATAAAGAAGTGAATGCATGTTAATGATAAAATTCCTTTCCAACATAAACATACTAAATAGTAAGCACTGTGAGTCAGTGGTTATTTGATATAAAGAGGGAACTATTTAGTCTTAGTAAACAAGATAAAGACTGTATTTGATGCAAAAGTACATATTTTGGAGAAGGGGGGAGGAAGGAGCAACACAAAAGAGTTAAATGATGGGAAAAATAAATATTACAAAAAATTTTAAAAGCTACACTGAGATGAGATCCAGTTATGATACTAATGACATGAACATATTTTCCCTTTTTTCAATGGAAGTAATTTAATGTAAAGCAGCATATCTCATTTGAGGCTGATCATGTAGCATTAAGCTAAGCAACCTATGAGTAACAATAAATAGGAACTGAACATGACTGTGTTGCTGAAGCCCAATAAGATATTTTGTTGAAGTGAAAAGCAGAATGAAAAAAACTGATTATTCTACAATCATCATTAAAATACTTACAATTATCCACACTTCCTGCCTATTCAAAGAACTAATTATTTTCAAGTGTCTGGCATTAAACCACAATTGAACAAAATGTAAAGTTCAATTTGTTATTTATCAGCACAACTATTTAGAATGTAATGTAACATAAGCCAATATGCATTTAAAATCAATTGTATTGTCTTTCTTCTGACCTGCCAACCAATAACAAATAAATAGTCATTATCTATTTTTCTACCTCTGATGCTGTTGACCTCTGAATAGTTTTAAAGGTACATGCATAATCTTAGTAATGCCAAATATGGTAAATAATGACTTATTTGTTGTCTCCAAAAAGAGAATTTTCTTACAATCATTCTGAGTTCATATCCATATTTACGTTACTGCACACACTTATTTTTTTCAGTGATTCGAGTTCTCAGCAAAAACACTTTTCTATATTCATTTCTGTGTTGCTAAATCTTCAAAATATAAAGATATAGCTTAGGATATTCTTTTAAATTTCTATATTCCATAATTCATGGCAGATACTCATAGAAGTAAGTGAGTGTAGAAATAGGTACTTTAGCAAGAAAATTCTCCAAGGCAGCTCTTCCACTCTGTGTATTAGAGCACGAGCCTCTGGGGAATTCCCCAGTGGAAAACTCAATTTATCTGCCCTTATTCTCATCTTGGGGAACCAGTATCTTTTGCAAATTTAAGACCCAACTGATCTCTCACATTTCCCCAAAGAGATAAGATTGAATTCTATGTAAATATATGTCCAATGACATTTAAACTTACTCTATGTGCCATGCAAATAGAAATTAGAGTCAAACACAAACACAGCTTTCTAAAAGTTATCCATGTCCAAAATGAACAATATATATATATTATTTTTGATAAATAATGATTTTAATGAAATACTAGATAAAGTCTTATTACTTAAGGTATTAGCATTTAGACTAAGAACATATGTGAACGTGTCGGAGACTGAAACAGCTCACCTTAAAGATCGTTTTACTGTCAGATCCTGAGTTACAACTGAATTTGCCTTCTGACCTCAGAAATGAAGATAAATGGAGGACCCTCTGCACAGTTTTAACTTACTTTTTAAAGAAATCCATGTTATTGTTTCTAAACATTGTTCTACCCAAAACACTGGTCCTTAGCATGCAGCTTAAACTAGCTAGTCTGTGACAATCCTTCTCTCTTTCCTCATTAAGATTAGAACAAAGTACTCTGAGAGATTTAAATGAACTATAACTTTATTAATGTGTATTTGTTTGAATACTGCATGGATGAATGAAAATTTGGGATAAAAAATCAAATGGAAATTTGAATTGAATGCTTGGTTCACTATTATTTTGTTTTCAGTTTTCCTAATATTTCTTGTTTACAGAAAGCATCATTTTCTTTCTATAGGATACAATCAGATTTTCACCATTCCTTTTTAAAAAATACTTCTCTCTCAAGGATTAGTAATGACATTTTAATTACCAAACTTAGCAGCCTTTTCCCCTGTTGTTATTTTCATTGATTATTTGCAGTATTTAAGACACTTGCCTGCTCTTCTTTCTTGAAACATTACGTTTCCTTTTAAACCTTTTTTTTTTTTTTTGCCTTTGTTTTAGCCTACTTGACTAACGGTTTGGAAATTTGCAGTCCAATCAACCAATAGTCCTATTCACACACTAGCTCTGTGACCTTCAAAAGCTACTTAACTTTTCTAATCTTAAATCCTCCAGTATCAAATGTACATAAATATAATGGGAATCAGTGGTTATTTGGCATAAAGAGGGAACTATTTAGTTCTAGTAGACAAGATACAGATAGACATGAGACTAGTAGACAAGATACCAAATCTTAAAAAGGGTAATATCCTGGGTCCTTGGTAAAAGGATAATAAATATTAGTCATCATAATTATCATTATTCATCAACACTATTCTATTCTGGTTCCTCGTTTTCTGTCCTGACTCCCTTTCTGTTTCCATAATTTATAAACTCTCACATTTCTTCCTTTTTTTTTTTTTTGGCCTTGCTATTCTTTTTTAACTTCAGTCTCACAGAAATATCAATATCAAAAAATTAAACTATTACATCAAATTATTAAAAATCTGCAGACATTATTTTAACTCCTCTTTAACAATGGGATAGAACCCTGCCTGTTATAATAAGAGAGTTCCACCCTTATCACTGAGTTCCTTTCCATGTATTGAGTTCCTTTTCAATTGCAGACCACTCATAACATTAAAGCGACACTCATTTTCCTCATTTTACTTCAGAATTGCTCAAGACTTCTTTTTTATATGAATCCAATTTATTTGGCTTAAGCAGAGGAATAAATCACAACACATTTCTGGATAAAGGAAGTGGACCTGGGTAGAAACGAATGCAAAACATAGGGGGATGAATCATGGGAACAGATTGTCTCCTGCAAGAAGGAGAAATCATTGTGAAGTCTCAGGTGTATACAATTGAACCAAAATACCTCTGCTAAGGGGAGATCTGAAAGAAACTGCACAGGGGATGTATGAGGTTGAACATACAGTGTGTCAAGAAAAAGTGACCTGCCAGGGAAGGGAGGCATAGAATGTGACATCAGGTTGTGTATCTTGAGCTCAAGTAGCTTTAATGCTTCTGTCAGTTCAAAAAAAAAATGATACAGGGAAGGGAGTAAAAAGTGCAGTAAACTCCTAAGTTTTGCTGACACCTTTGCCATTTGGAAGGTTTTCCTGCTGGGAGGATGGCTATGGGTGGACAGCCTGGACGCACCGCCACAAATCAGTTATCAGATTTGAGTCTGTGGCCCTCATTCTCTTCAGGAATCAACAGCCGAGTTTCCAAGTGGATAGCATCTTCTGAATGCTTCACCACAATGTAAACTCAAAATACCCATGGACTCGCTATTATTTTATTTATTGACTTCAGAACTTGGGGAGACTTCTCTAACTTTGTTGCTTGCACGTTGAGTCATGGACACCAAATCTGGCCATTCTAGCTGCCCTTTGTCTCCTCCTTCCAAATTCTGTTTCTAGTGTCCCTTCTCTGGTGCTTGGTATGTTTTTCCAGAGCTCTTATGGTGGCTTCTGGATGTTTCCTTTCCCTCTGATCTCTCAGTCTCAGATCTAGCCTCTCCATAACTCCCAGGTATTCAAAAACAGAGCCCCAGTCAGACCATTTCCTCAGCAAAGACTTCTCAGGGTACTGCTCTGGTAAGCATCTCTGCCTGGCATGTAAACTTTCTGTGTTATAGCCTTAAAAGGAGTTCTGATGTTACTGATTTGTTCATTTATTTCATGTATTCAAGAAACAGGTACTGAGGGCCTGTTAAACGTGTGCAGGTTATAGTTTTGAAATGCATAGAATACCATACTCTTATTTTATTCTACTTACATTACAAAAATGGGAGATATAGAGTGGAAAAAAAAATAGAAAACAAAAAAGAACAAATAAAGCAGGTTGACATGATGGAGGAAAAAGATGAAGCTTCATTTTAGACACCTAAGCAGGGACAGTCTCTCTCTGGAGCAGACATTTGCCCAGTATCTGAATGACAACATGAAACCATCTATAGTTAAGTCATGAAGTTAACCACCTCAACAAACTTTACACATTTGAATTTCACACATACACCACACACTCAAGGCAAAACTTAGTTCCTGACTGATTAATGACCTTTACTTTGTTTGCTTTCTGATTTTCCATATGACTGCATCATTTGCGTTCATGGCTGTTCTCTATTCTAATTCTTTATGTTGAAATAAAACCCATCTTTCAAATCCTGATACAGAAGCAATCCTGAAGCTTCTTCTTTTCATCAAATAACATGACTTTTTTCTGTCCTGCAGAACTTGTCTCTTGGAATCCCAATTGCATTCCCATTTTATGTACTCATTTTTGTATTTAGCTTCTGCTAATACACTTCAAATTACTGAGGAAAAGATGTATAATACATTATTTTTACGCTCTCCACAAATCTAGCCTAGTGCCTTGAACACAAAAGGCTGTTCAAAAGAGTTTATAGAATTTGAGAAAACATACTTTATGTCTCAGAAACAGTTTTCTGGTTTAGTCTGCATTGATCATAACAGCTTTCATTTGCCCTCTAGAAAAAGATTGCATTGTTTCACAGGTGTACAAAGCTCTTTGTGATCAGCCTCCGGTGTCCTCTTGGCAACTTCTCTTGTTTACATTAGGTTTTTATTTTTCTATTGTCTGGCAATATTGAACTATTCAATACTCAATAATGAGCTATATGACCAAATGCTTTCACTTTTGGTCATGGGATATGTGCTGTCTCAGTACCTGATTTTGCACACGTCCCTGTGTCTGCCTGGACCAACTCTCCGCTCCCAGTTACTACCTCCACCACCACTACTGACTTCACGCTCTCCAAGGTCACCCCACCTGCAAAGCAGTCTAGTACTTCCTCTGTCAGCTTACCCACTATGCCCTCCAAGAAGAATTTCTTTACTGCTCCCTCTGTTCTGAGTGAACTGGGGTCCATTACGGGTGCTTCCTAAACCCCTGTGTACTATCCCTATCACAGGATTGAAGCATGATGATCTATTTGTTTCTCCAACTGCACGAAAAGGTTCTTGAGGGAAGAAATTCACTAACACTACTGGCTTCTACTCCACATGAAACCCAGTATCTGAATGACAACATGAAACCATCTATAGTTAAGTCATGAAGTTAACCACCTCAACAAACTTTACACATTTGAATTTCACACATATACCACACACTCAAGGCAAAACTTAGTTCCTGACTGATTAATGACCTTTACTTTGTTTGCTTTCTGATTTTCCATATGACTGCATCATTTGTGTTCATGGCTGTTCTCTATTCTAATTCTTTATGTTGAAATAAAACCCATCTTTCAAATCCTGATACAGAAGCAATCCTGAAGCTTCTTCTTTTCATCAAATAACATGCCTTTTTTCTGTCCTGCAGAACTTGTCTCTTGGAATCCCAATTGTATTCCCATTTTATGCACTCATTTTTGTATTTAGCTTCTGCTAATACACTTCAAATTACTGAGGAAAAGATGTATAATACATTATTTTTATGCTCTCCACAAATCTAGCCTAGTGCCTTGAACACAAAAGGCTGTTCAAAAGAGTTTATAGAATTTGAGAAAACATACTTTATGTCTCAGAAACAGTTTTCTGGTTTAGTCTGCATTGATCATAACAGCTTTCATTTGCCCTCTAGAAAAAGATTGCATTGTTTCACAGGTGTACAAAGCTCTTTGTGATCAGCCTCCGGTGTCCTCTTGGCAACTTCTCTTGTTTACATTAGTTTTTTATTTTTCTATTGTCTGGCAATATTGAACTATTCAATACTCAATAATGAGCTATATGACCAAATGCTTTCACTTTTGGTCATGGGATATGTGCTGTCTTAGTACCTGATTTTGCACACGTCCCTGTGT
Source organism: Tragulus kanchil (assembly GCA_022376925.1). Classification (NCBI taxonomy): domain Eukaryota; kingdom Metazoa; phylum Chordata; class Mammalia; order Artiodactyla; family Tragulidae; genus Tragulus; species Tragulus kanchil. Next base: position 33,912,976 of record JAIOJX010000028.1, on the reverse strand, counting down.
CTGCCTGGACCAACTCTCTGCTCCCAGTTACTACCTCCACCACCACTACTGACTTCACGCTCTCCAAGGTCACCCCACCTGCAAAGCAGTCTAGTACTTCCTCTGTCAGCTTACCCACTATGCCCTCCAAGAAGAATTTCTTTACTGCTCCCTCTGTTCTGAGTGAACTGGGGTCCATTACGGGTGCTTCCTAAACCCCTGTGTACTATCCCTATCACAGGATTGAAGCATGATGATCTATTTGTTTCTCCAACTGCACGAAAAGGTTCTTGAGGTAAGAAATGCACTAAATTTTCACTTTTATATGCTTATTAGGAGCACAGTGCATGGTATCTAGTCAGTGTTCCATAATATCTTTGAATCAAATGAATTGATAAATTGTAAAGTCCACAAGAACGTCTTTTCTTTGCTGCTGCATCCTCAGTGCTTGAAACGGTGCTCAGGTATGTGGCCAGTGCCCCATGAATAGTTCTTTCATAAATTAATAAAATGTTAGAATGATTAATATCTATTTTCTTCTATTTTTTTTCAAGATTGTGCCAGGTATTAGAGGGATACACTGAAATGAGTAGAAGACAGTGTTTTCTCTCTAGGAACTTAGGATCATGTTGGAAATAAAACATTTTAATGTATTTTAAAATGGCAAACAAGCAGAATAGGTTGCCTATAGATAACACATAATATTTATGACTTGACACAAGATAGTGGAAGCAACACTGTACAAACATTGAAGCAAAAGTGAATTTAGTTACTGTATAATTTTGGGCAGATTCCTTGACTCTACTCATCTTCAGAGTCAGACAGTGTAACTGAGGAATATAAGATATTTTGAGTTTTGGGGCAGGATGTACCAAGAGATGTTCTTAGATATTTTGATATCTATTGTGTCATCTCAAATGGCCAGTGTAAAGTATCAAATATCTTATTCACAATTGAAATACTTGTCTTTCTGCTATTTATTCCTGGTGCTGTCTATATAAAGCACCAATGTTAATTAGAGATGCAGTCCTTGCTGTGTAGTCAGCCTGTGTGCTCTGGGTAATAACTGAAATGATCTCTATTTTTAACTGGATGTACACATTTATCCAGTAAAACTTCCTTCATAAATTATATAAGACTGCTGCATTCATATAGTTCCTTCTAAAATGTGAATCACTATTTAGATTTATATAGCGTCTAGTACTTTTGCCTTTCCTAAACCCCTTTTTTGCTTCACGCTTATCCCCCTAAATCTATTTTAGGCCCTCCAAGAAGAATTTCTTTACTGCTCCCTCTGTTCTGAGTGAACTGGGGTCCATTACGGGTGCTTCCTAAACCCCTGTGTACTATCCCTATCACAGGATTGAAGCATGATGATCTATTTGTTTCTCCAACTGCACGAAAAGGTTCTTGAGGTAAGAAATGCACTAAATTTTCACTTTTATATGCTTATTAGGAGCACAGTGCATGGTATCTAGTCAGTGTTCCATAATATCTTTGAATCAAATGAATTGATAAATTGTAAAGTCCACAAGAACGTCTTTTCTTTGCTGCTGCATCCTCAGTGCTTGAAACGGTGCTCAGGTATGTGGCCAGTGCCCCATGAATAGTTCTTTCATAAATTAATAAAATGTTAGAATGATTAATATGTATTTTCTTCTATTTTTTTTCAAGATTGTGCCAGGTATTAGAGGGATACACTGAAATGAGTAGAAGACAGTGTTTTCTCTCTAGGAACTTAGGATCATGTTGGAAATAAAACATTTTAATGTATTTTAAAATGGCAAACAAGCAGAATAGGTTGCCTATAGATAACACATAATATTTATGACTTGACACAAGATAGTGGAAGCAACACTGTACAAACATTGAAGCAAAAGTGAATTTAGTTACTGTATAATTTTGGGCAGATTCCTTGACTCTACTCATCTTCAGAGTCAGACAGTGTAACTGAGGAACATAAGATATTTTGAGTTTTGGGGCAGGATGTACCAAGAGATGTTCTTAGATATTTTGATATCTATTGTGTCATCTCAAATGGCCAGTGTAAAGTATCAAATATCTTATTCACAATTGAAATACTTGTCTTTGTGCTATTTATTCCTGGTGCTGTCTATATAAAGCACCAATGCTAATTCGAGATGCAGTCCTTGCTGTGTAGTCAGCCTGTGTGCTCTGGGTAATAACTGAAATGATCTCTATTTTTAACTGGATGTACACATTTATCCAGTAAAACTTCCTTCATAAATTATATAAGACTGCTGCATTCATATAGTTCCTTCTAAAAATGTGAATCACTATTTAGATTTAATTCTTAAACAATATTTATAGGGACTCCCTAAGTGAAAAAAGACTTATTTGGATAAAAAGGTGCTGAATAGCATATATAAAAACATGATTGCTTTCAACTACTGAACTGAGGCCAGTGTCTTTCAAAGTGATGGGGGATTTCTGTGTTTCTCCTTATTTTAAAATTGTCCCAAATACCCACATGTGTTATTCCTCTTTATTTTTTATTTTTTTTATCACTCCATACTAGTTGAGAAATGAGGATATGGGGTATTGGTGTTCTGATATAAGCATGCACTTAACTATGGTATATTTTAAGAGACAAATTTAGTTATACAAACTATCTGTGGAAAACCCTTCTGGATATACCGTGATGGCAAAAATAAAACCTATTCATAACATGGCCGATGCTCATCAAATCTGAATACTGAAATGGCATTGAGATGAACTGCATACATGTTGACTGGCAACATAATCCTCAGAGTACTTTAAAAGATTCCTCTTTTGTTAAATCTGAAAATTAACATATATGTTCAATAGGAAAAGGAAATTACATGTAAAATCTGAACTTTACATATTGGCAGGTACTAATCCATGAGTAGTGAAACAGGAAAGTATTTGTGTCCAAGACAAGCAAGTAATGGGGCAGATTTTGTGGGATGAGCTCGGGGTCTTGGGTCTGCAAGATGATCATCAAGAGATTTAGCAGCATCATTAAGGAATAGTCTCTTACTCTGGGTAATATTTTTATACTCTTCAACCGAGGCAGGGTTTTGCTTTGTCTCTATAGTCCGTGTTTATTCTTCCCTCAGCTTCAAGTACTTCGTGTGGACTTTCACCTTGGTGTAACCAGAATAATTTTTTTTTTTCCTGGCTCAGATCATATGGTCCACAGCATCCCTTGCTATCCTTGATACAACTGTCTACTGAATTATCTTTCCTCGAGACAATTCCACCACATGAGTTTTAGCACCCACTCAGGGGGTTCTTATCTACTCTCTTATTTACCCAAGCAAATTATATAAAAGTGTCTTCTAAGATAGGAACCATCCTGTTTATCTCATTAGAGGGAGAGAATATGGCTCACAAGGATAACCCACAACTAAAATACTCTGTTTTGTCAAAATCCGTTAAATATCAACCACAAACTATCAGAATAAGCTTGGCACCAAAGAATTAATGTCTGAGCAATACTATTTCATATGTAAAAAAAACTAGTCACAATTATTATACAGTATTTAGTAGTATTTCATGTGAGAATAAATCAATTACATGCAGAGAATTAGCATGATGCTTTATAGATATTATATACATCAATAAATGCAGCTATTAGTGTTATAAAATTTTAAATGAGTGTTAACAGAAGTTCTGGTCAAAGACTGAGCAGATAGGAGTTAGCAGGAGTTCAAGTCCACAAAGTAACTATTCATCCTCTTTTTCTCAGGACAGCTTCACTATATGTCTGTAGCCCTGGCATAATTATTAGTTAATAACACACACTTTTACTCTCATATGTCAGAATTTAGATGATAAGTTTAAAATGTGCTCTCTTAGGGGACAGAATAAATGAAAATGGTACCAAAGAAGGTAACCAGTAAATCTGACAAGAAAGAAAATAGATATTTACTCTCATGGAAATTCAAGCAGGAATAAACAGTGCTTTTAAGAGTAAACTAAAACAGGAAGAAGTGTGTAATCAATTCAGGGGTCTGGACCTTCCAGTAGCACTTAGGTAGTTTGCCCCAGAAACTGATAGTGTTTTGAGAAAAAGCTGTAGTTCACACTTTAGAGCAAGCCTGGCTAGCAAAAGAAAGGCAGAGACAAATCTCACAATATTTAGATTTCTAGGAAATCGATTAGGTCAGCAATGAAGCACAAAATACCCAGAAGGGACGACTGCACACATAGTGAAAATAGCAAGAACAATTACTATCATTGAACACCGTTTATGTGCATTATCTCTTTCAATCTCCTGATATGGAGTTTGATGTCAGTATCAATTTCAAATCCTGTCTCTGGTCACTTGCATCCATGTCACCTTGTCTAAGTTATTTAACTTTATTATAACTCAGTGTCCTGAATGTTAAAATGCAAATAATAATATAGACCTTACTGGCTGAAATGGCTAGATAGCAGCAGTGACTCAGTGGACATGAATTCAAGCAAACTCCGGGAGATAGCAAAGAACAGAGAAGCCTGGTGTGCTGCAGTCCATGGGGTTGCAAACGGTTGGACATGACTTTGCAACGAAAGAACAATACAACCTTAGTGCTTACTATGATGACTAAATTTATATATGTAATATATATAGAGAGCCAATTAGTGATTACTATGATGACTAAATTTATATATGTAATATATAGAGAGAGCCAACACATGGAATTTGGCAAATAAGAACACATCAGTGTTATTAATATTATGGTGACTCTGAAAAGTATAATTGGAAATGGAGGTTTTATTTCAGAATCAAAGTCTAGTTTCTTCCACATGGATTAAAATCAGAACCAGACTGTCAATCAGGTCTAGTTAGTCCTAGATCACCTGATCACCTAGGCTTTTAAATTGCCATGCTGATTGCAGTGATGCAAGGTGGGATAAAGCTCTGTAAATGGGCACACATGCTTCAGCTACTGGTTAAGAGGACATATAGAAGCTAGGAAATAAACAAGTCTCGGCAATCTCTATGAACGATGTGTCTGATTGTATTTGCTTCTAGGAAATCCCACACATCACAGAACACAGATGTTATACTACCTCGTCACATTTGTAGGAAACTTGAGAGCTGAGAACTGACACTGTTGAATATTCTAGAATGGCTCTTACTTCTTTCCCAGGAACATGATATGTATGGAATGTGACAACTTTAGATATTTCAGTAATGTGACAAATTTAACTTTTATCTAAAATTAATTAGTTGCACTTAATGAAATTAACTGCATCAAATTGAGCAAAACTTTAGATATTTAAGATAAATTTAGGTCAGCAATGAAGCACAAAATACCCAGAAGGGACGACTGCACACATAGTGAAAATAGCAAGAACAATTACTATCATTGAACACCGTTTATGTGCATTATCTCTTTCAATCTCCTGATATGGAGTTTGATGTCAGTATCAATTTCAAATCCTGTCTCTGGTCACTTGCATCCATGTCACCTTGTCTAAGTTATTTAACTTTATTATAACTCAGTGTCCTGAATGTTAAAATGCAAATAATAATATATACCTTACTGGCTGAAATGGCTAGATAGCAGCAGTGACTCAGTGGACATGAATTCAAGCAAACTCTGGGAGATAGCAAAGAAAAGAGAAGCCTGGTGTGCTACAGTCCATGGGGTTGCAAACGGTTGGACATGACTTTGCAACGAAAGAACAATACAACCTTAGTGCTTACTATGATGACTAAATTTATATATGTAATATATATAGAGAGCCAATTAGTGCTTACTATGATGACTAAATTTATATATGTAATATATAGAGAGAGCCAACACATGGAATTTGGCAAATAAGAACACATCAGTGTTATTAATATTATGGTGACTCTGAAAAGTATAATTGGAAATGGAGGTTTTATTTCAGAATCAAAGTCTAGTTTCTTCCACATGGATTAAAATCAGAACCAGACTGTCAATCAGGTCTAGTTAGTCCTAGATCACCTGATCACCTAGGCTTTTAAATTGCCATGCTGATTGCAGTGATGCAAGGTGGGATAAAGCTCTGTAAATGGGCACACATGCTTCAGCTACTGGTTAAGAGGACATATAGAAGCTAGGAAATAAACAAGTCTCGGCAATCTCTATGAACGATGTGTCTGATTGTATTTGCTTCTAGGAAATCCCACACATCACAGAACACAGATGTTATACTACCTCGTCACATTTGTAGGAAACTTGAGAGCTGAGAACTGACACTGTTGAATATTCTAGAATGGCTCTTACTTCTTTCCCAGGAACATGATATGTATGGAATGTGACAACTTTAGATATTTCAGTAATGTGACAAATTTAACTTTTATCTAAAATTAATTAGTTGCACTTAATGAAATTAACTGCATCAAATTGAGCTTTAGATAAAACTTTTCCCCTCTTTGAAGAAGTACAAATAATGTGGATTTCGAAAAATATATTTCTGATTCAAAATTAGTTTTAGTACATACACTGATCTAACAATTTGAATTCTTGGTCTTAAAAAGGAGCTAAAGTTGAATCTCCTTTTTCTCAGTGATGGTTAAGCTTCTGATAAGTCAACACGTGCTGACTGGTCTCCAAAAGACACACAGAATAAGCATAGTTCTTGCCCACTGCCTAGAAAAATTTAGAGCAATAGTTCCAAAGACTTAAATAAGGACATGAGGAGAGAATTATCTTTAGAGTTAAGTAATTCTCAAATACTCTGTTATATACACTCAGTTTTGAGGTCAATCAGGCAAACTATACAACACCATAGGACCAGTCACTATTTCTCATGTTAACAGTACATGCTTCCAGACTACATATTTAAACTTCACTGTAATTACAAATCCTTGACCCCAAATTTGAATTTAAATCAGAATTGGCTTAGCAGGTTTTTTTTTTCCATAGTTCCTAAAATATGGCTATTCAGTCAATAAGATCCTGCACTGACCAAATGCTTACAGCCACTGTGTGCTGTTCCCAGTTCCCTCCCGCATTTTTGGGAATAACCTTGCCTTTCCTTGCTCCATTTACATGTTACAATGGGAGGCATCTGTGTTGTTATAAATAAAACAAGGACTTTATTTATCTTATAACAGGCAATGTGCCCAGGATGGGTCCTTGATTCAAGCTGGGCAAATCAGCTCTCTCCACAAAATTGTCAAATTGGAGCCAAGAAAAATTTAACGGAGGGTTTTTCCAGGAAACTGAACAGGAACATGTAAACTTGGAATTTCTTATAACCAACCTTTCAATCATGTGGACTAAGAAAGAACATAATACCAGGCCTAGGCATGCAGAAGAAGCCAGAGATATAAGGAGAAGTGGCCGGATTTATTTCATTCCTGAGACTCTGGCTACATTTTTCCTTTTTATTTTCACCCCAAATTCATGTAATATACTGATTTTTTTTTTTTTGGCTTTTAAACTGGGCTAGATTCCTGTTTTTTGCAATTAAGAGCCTTCACTGAAGCATACCTTGTTTCTGTAGAGGACTTGGAAAAATCCTTATAAACATTTACCTCTGAAAGATATTTTTCAATGATCTTCTATCTCAGTGTTACTGAGATAGTAGATAAAGAGACAGTACATCATCAAACAGGCTTGAAAAACCAAGCTGAAAAAAGCTAAGTCTTTTTCTTTCTTTTTCCCCATTTTTGACTACCCTTGCAGAACCTTTAAAATGCCATGGGCAGTGTGAATCTCTAAGACCATAATGTCTGTGTAGCATTTTGCACCCATATGTGGAACATTTTCAGGAACAGTACTTTACTGAAAACCTTTACAATATGCTGACCTATCCTAAGGTAGAAAGTAAGGCCAAGACATTTTATTTAACCTAACTCATGTCATAACCAAAAGGGAACTGGCACTAAATACAGATTTATACGTGTACTGTAGGACTATGAGTGTCTTAGAGTGATAAACTGAGACTGTTACTTTAGATAAGAAATCTGTTTGGCAATACGTATCCCCAGAACAGAAGGGGCAACTGATAGACATGAGTCCTGGGGCATAACCATTAAACTCCACTGACAGGCTCCTTAAAAAGAGATCACACAACCAAGAAACGTAGAGGCTCTCTGCTGTCTCTAACTCCCTCTGCCGAGAGCTAGTTAAGAAAGATTCTGCCAGAGGCTACGAGGGGCTTCCCATTCACCTGTGTCTTGTACTTTGCTGGAACAGAGACCACAGGACATACTGAGGTACCTCCTTCGAAGACCTTTCCTTGGAGTGGTTTCTGACCCCCGTCCTATTTTCCCCAAGTGATTAACCTATGTTGTGTGCTAACTGTGGGCAACAAACTCAGTGATGAGGGGTCATTGTTTATTTATCTACAATCCGATGCTTTTTGCTTGGCCTTGCCAATGGCTCCGTGATAGACAGATACGTGGAATTATGGATATGATCTCAACATCTCTGTATGAAAGGAGCAATATTTTCTTTGCATTTATGTTGCTTTACCAGAATTTTAGTTCAATGTTTCCAGAGAGAGGGAGAATAAGAAACACAGATGGAGAACAGAGAATAAACAGGGATTTAGAACTCATAGAAGTTTTATTAAGATGTGATTTCAATAACATCTTTGTTAATTTCTACAGCAGAGCCTAAACTGTGAATATTACCGGTTACTTAGTCATATAAGAGACAATTTTAAAGAAGGAAATCTATTTATACCATCTGGAAAGAGTAATCAGGAAAGTATTTGTGGAAATTCAAATATTTTTGACTACTATACATCTATGAGTATATCAGCATATACCATTTTCACTAGAAAGTAATTCTAGCTAAAATCTTTCCTTTCAACCCTATGCCATTATATTGAAAAATTGTGATTTGATTTTTTACGTGGAGAGTACACAGTTGTTTTAAGTTATAGGGCAGTCAATAAATGCCTCTCCTCTCTTAACTTTCTTTCTCCAATTCCCCAATAAAATCACAGAGTATCTTTCCATTCCTCCAAACATTGACAATCATTATAACTTTGATCACTTAATATGAGCAAGTATTTCAGGCATGTCCCCATAAAATACAAGGACTATGAGTGTCTTAGAGTGATAAACTGAGACTGTTACTTTAGATAAGAAATCTGTTTGGCAACACGTATCCCCAGAACAGAAGGGGCAACTGATAGACATGAGTCCTGGGGCATAACCATTACACTCCACTGACAGGCTCCTTAAAAAGAGATCACACAACCAAGAAACGTAGAGGCTCTCTGCTGTCTCCAACTCCCTCTGCCGAGAGCTAGTTAAGAAAGATTCTGCCAGAGGCTACGAGGGGCTTCCCATTCACCCGTGTCTTGTACTTTGCTGGAACAGAGACCACAGGACATACTGAGGTACCTCCTTCGAAGACCTTTCCTTGGAGTGGTTTCTGACCCCCGTCCTATTTTCCCCAAGTGATTAACCTATGTTGTGTGCTAACTGTGGGCAACAAACTCAGTGATGAGGGGTCATTGTTTATTTATCTCCAATCCGATGCTTTTTGCTTGGCCTTGCCAATGGCTCCGTGATAGACAGATAAGTGGAATTATGGATATGATCTCAACATCTCTGTATGAAAGGAGCAATATTTTCTTTGCATTTATGTTGCTTTACCAGAATTTTAGTTCAATGTTTCCAGAGAGAGGGAGAATAAGAAACACAGATGGAGAACAGAGAATAAACAGGGATTTAGAACTCATAGAAGTTTTATTAAGATGTGATTTCAATAACATCTTTGTTAATTTCTACAGCAGAGCCTAAACTGTGAATATTACCGGTTACTTAGTCATATAAGAGACAATTTTAAAGAAGGAAATCTATTTATACCATCTGGAAAGAGTAATCAGGAAAGTATTTGTGGAAATTCAAATATTTTTGACTACTATACATCTATGAGTATATCAGCATATACCATTTTCACTAGAAAGTAATTCTAGCTAAAATCTTTCCTTTCAACCCTATGCCATTATATTGAAAAATTGTGATTTGATTTTTTACGTGGAGAGTACACAGTTGTTTTAAGTTATAGGGCAGTCAATAAATGCCTCTCCTCTCTTAACTTTCTTTCTCCAATTCCCCAATAAAATCACAGAGTATCTTTCCATTCCTCCAAACATTGACAATCATTATAAACTTCCCATGATCACTTAATATGAGCAAGTATTTCAGGCATATTAATATGAACATGAATACAAGTAAAAAAAATGGTAGCTAAAAAATGTTACACTTTTATACAACATGGCAATTAGCAAAAGTCAATAAAAGACAGTCAAAAATGACTGCTTGTACTCACCATTCAGAAGCAAAGGTGTGAGGAATGAAGTCTTTGCAGATGCCGCCATGACAACTTACCTGAGTGTCACTGAAAGTAAAACTTTGCTAAAGCTCATGTTTCCAACGCAACACAGAAGGGGCAGTGTCATCCACCAGTTAAGCTAGACAGAGGGCAGGATCCTAGGTTTTCAGCCCGTTCTTCCTCTCACACCCTCCAGACATACACACCATCTGGTAATCCTAGTGTCCAACTTTACAAACAGTTTTGTAGTTCGAGCTCGATCACCGCTTGGCCAAAACTCTCAGACTCTTTGCCTATCATTAATTTTCTACCTTGTCACTCAAACAATTGTGATTTTTAAAAACCTTTGTAATACTATAAAAACCAAAGCAACTTTTAATTATTTCATGTCAATCTTTGTTGAATGATTACAAATTGCAAATGATTATGCTAAATAATTGTCCTAATACACATTACTCTATGCAGCTCTCACAATAATTCTGAGTTAGACATTATTTACCACATTTTCAGGAAATGCCAGAGTTAGAATCCCAAAAAACCCTGTGCCACTATGAAATCAAGCAGGCATTTGGTAAATATTTGGTGACTATCTAATATCTTTACCATGAACTCTCTAGCACAATAATATTTGAATAATGAAATAAAGAGAAGAGAAGGTATTTGCTAAGTAACAATGAACAGAAAAGCTCACTTTTCACCTAAAATATCTATAAGGAATCACAGGAGCAATTTTACGACTGGGAAAGTTGTCTTCTATAAAGTAGAAACAAAAAAGGAAGGCTATTCTAAATGCTGACTGAAGGCAGTGCTTTTAAAAGCCAAGTCATCAAAAAGGAAGGCTAAAAAATCTACAACTTTGACTAATCTGTGTTAAGCCTCTCCTCTCTTAACTTTCTTTCTCCAATTCCCCAATAAAATCACAGAGTATCTTTCCATTCCTCCAAACATTGACAATCATTATAAACTTCCCATGATCACTTAATATGAGCAAGTATTTCAGGCATGTTAATATGAACATGAATACAAGTAAAAAAAAATGGTAGCTAAAAAATGTTACACTTTTATACAACATGGCAATTAGCAAAAGTCAATAAAAAACAGTCAAAAATGACTGCTTGTACTCACCATTCAGAAGCAAAGGCGTGAGGAATGAAGTCTTTGCAGATGCCGCCATGACAACTTACCTGAGTGTCACTGAAAGTAAAACTTTGCTAAAGCTCATGTTTCCAACGCAACACAGAAGGGGCAGTGTCATCCACCAGTTAAGCTAGACAGAGGGCAGGATCCTAGGTTTTCAGCCCGTTCTTCCTCTCACACCCTCCAGACAGACACACCATCTGGTAATCCTAGTGTCCAACTTTACAAACAGTTTTGTAGTTCGAGCTCGATCACCGCTTGGCCAAAACTCTCTTTCAGACTCTTTGCCTATCATTAATTTTCTACCTTGTCACTCAAACAATTGTGATTTTTAAAAACCTTTGTAATACTATAAAAACCAAAGCAACTTTTAATTATTTCATGTCAATCTTTGTTGAATGATTACAAATTGCAAATGATTATGCTAAATAATTGTCCTAATACACATTACTCTATGCAGCTCTCACAATAATTCTGAGTTAGACATTATTTACCACATTTTCAGGAAATGCCAGAGTTAGAATCCCAAAAAACCCTGTGCCACTATGAAATCAAGCAGGCATTTGGTAAATATTTGGTGACTATCTAATATCTTTACCATGAACTCTCTAGCACAATAATATTTGAATAATGAAATAAAGAGAAGAGAAGGTATTTGCTAAGTAACAATGAACAGAAAAGCTCACTTTTCACCTAAAATATCTATAAGGAATCACAGGAGCAATTTTACGACTGGGAAAGTTGTCTTCTATAAAGTAGAAACAAAAAAGGAAGGCTATTCTAAATGCTGACTGAAGGCAGTGCTTTTAAAAGCCAAGTCATCAGGAAATCAATGTCAGAACATGGACAGTAAAACAAAATCTTCTTATTTCCTTATTTTTTCCACTTTGACTAATCTGTGTTAAGTTCTAATAGTATGCAACAACCTCAGTGATTAGTGAAAATTTTTTATTTATTTCCAACCCTATGAGTTTTACCCTGCCTTGTCACTGGGTCCTGCAATGATCAGATAAGTAGAATTATGAATGTGATCTTGACATCTCATTAAAGGAATTGAATTTTTTGTATTTTTTTCTTACTGAATTTGGTCCATTATTTTCAGAGAGAAACAGAAAATGAGAAAAAGAGATGGAGAAGGACAGCAAAGAAACAGAGATTTTGAACTGATAATGGTTCTATCAAGAAATGATTTTAACATTTGTTTTTTCTTTCCATTTTTGCAGCAAAACCAAAATTGTAAATGACTAAACCTTTACTTAGTCATTTAAGATACAATTTCATAGAAGAAATATTTTTATACCATATGAAAAAAATGAGAATATATGTTTATGAAAATAAAATTACTGTTGACTATTATACATTCACCTTCTACTAAAACATCTGCAGTCACCAGCTTGCACTGAAAAGTAACTCTAGTTAAAATCCTTTTCTGTATTATGTCTTTAAACTGAAAACTTGCAGCATTTTTTCACACGGAAAGGAGACATCTGTTTCAAGTTTATAAGAAAGTCAATAAGGGCGTCTACACTTTCTTTCTCCTATCCTCCAGTAAAATCACAGATTATTTTTTAATCCTTCAAACATTGTTAATCATCACAGGCTTCATATTATCACTTAATATCACCAATTATTACAGCAGGTTTAATATGTAAACATGAACAAGGCAAGCAAATACAAAATTGGTACCTGGGAAATGTTACAGTTTATAGAATGTGCACTCTAATAAAGACCAGTGAGTAATGATAGTCACAGATGACCACTTGTACTCACCTTCCATCTTCAGAGGATATGGTATGAGGAATGAAGTCTTTGCAGATGCCACCCTGAAAACTTACCTGCAGTGTCACTGAAAGTAAAACTTCATTAAAGCTCGTATTTCAACCAACACAGAAAGAGCAGTACCATCCACCAATTAATCTAGACAGACTCCGGGATGCCCTCTTTTTACCCTGTTTTTCATCTCACACCCTCCAGACATTCACTTTATCTGGCAATTCTGCTGCCCAACATCACAAATGTTTTTCTAGTTAGAACCTGATTATCTCTTGGCCAACTCTTTTCCTGTCCTTAGTTTCACTGAAAGATTGTGATTTAATTGAAAGGATTGTGATTTTTCTAATCTTTGTTACACTGAAACAATGAAAGTAGCTTTAAAAGTTTCTATCTTATGCTTTGTTGAATGATTACAGTGGCAAATGACCATGCTAAATAAGTCCCCTAATACATACTACTCCATGAAATTGTCACAACTTGCAATTGTCACTATTTTCCCCACTTTGACTAACCTGTATTGAGTGCTAATTGTGCAACAAATGCAATGATTAATGGCCACTTTTTTTCCTTTTTATCTGCAATCCTGTCATTTTTATCCTGACCTTCTCACTGGACCCTGTGACAGACAGATGGAATTACGGGTGTGATCTTGCTATCTCTTGGTTAAAGGAGCTGTATTTTCTTTGTGTCTAAGTTGTTTTATTTGAACTTTGGCCCAATATTTAAGGAACAAAGAAGAGACCAACACCAGATAACAAGGATGGAAAGGACAGAGAATATATGGACTTGTAACTCATAGAAGTTTTAAGAAGATGTGATTTCAATAATATTCCCTTGTTAATTTCTGCAGCAGAACCCAAACCGTGAGTTTCAGCAGTTAGTTAGTCACATAAGGGATAATTTCAAAGAAAATCTTTATATAACATATGGAAACAATGAGAAAGCATTTATGAAAATTAAATTACTGTTGAGTGATATGCATCCAACTTTTACTAGAGTACTGTAGATGCCAGTTTTCACTAAAAAGTTACTCTAGTTAAAGTATTTCTTTTCTTTATTAATAAAATAAACTATGAATCTCACCAGTTACTTAGTCATATAAGGGATATTTCAAAGATTAAAATATACATACACCATCTGGAGACAACCCTAAGAAATCCCAATTATGACAATTGAATTACTCTTTCTTAATATACCTTCAACTTCTACTAGTGTATCTGAAGACATCAGCTTTCAGCAAAAAGTCACAAGTTAACATCTTCTTTTCAATTTAATGTCTTTCAACTGAAAAACTGTACGATTTCTATTTTTACATGAAGAATAGCAGCGATTTAATTTTATGGAATAGTCAATAAATTCTTCTCTCTTTAATCCATTTCTCCTATTCACCAATAAAATCACAGATTATTTTTCTAATCTTCCGAACTCTGACAATCATCACAAGCTTCATAGTTTTATTTAACATTATCCGTTATTACAAGCAGACTCAGTGTAAATGTGAACACAGCAAGAGAACACTGGTACCTGAAGACATTATAGTTTTATAAAACAGAGGCCTTAATAAACACCAATAAATGACAGTCACAGATGACTGCTTATACTCACCTTGAGTCTTCAGGGGTAATGGTGTGGGAATGAAGTCTTTGCAGACGCCACTATGAAAACTTACCTGAGTGTCACTAAAAGCAAAATTCTGTTAGAGCTCATATTTTAGTCAACACTGGAATTACGGGTGTGATCTTGCTATCTCTTGGTTAAAGGAGCTGTATTTTCTTTGTGTCTAAGTTGTTTTATTTGAACTTTGGCCCAATATTTAAGGAACAAAGAAGAGACCAACACCAGAAAACAAGGATGGAAAGGACAGAGAATATATGGACTTGTAACTCATAGAAGTTTTAAGAAGATGTGATTTCAATAATATTCCCTTGTTAATTTCTGCAGCAGAACCCAAACCGTGAGTTTCAGCAGTTAGTTAGTCACATAAGGGATAATTTCAAAGAAAATCTTTATATAACATATGGAAACAATGAGAAAGCATTTATGAAAATTAAATTACTGTTGAGTGATATGCATCCAACTTTTACTAGAGTACTGTAGATGCCAGTTTTCACTAAAAAGTTACTCTAGTTAAAGTATTTCTTTTCTTTATTAATAAAATAAACTATGAATCTCACCAGTTACTTAGTCATATAAGGGATATTTCAAAGATTAAAATATACATACACCATCTGGAGACAACCCTAAGAAATCCCAATTATGACAATTGAATTACTCTTTCTTAATATACCTTCAACTTCTACTAGTGTATCTGAAGACATCAGCTTTCAGCAAAAAGTCACAAGTTAACATCTTCTTTTCAATTTAATGTCTTTCAACTGAAAAACTGTACGATTTCTATTTTTACATGAAGAATAGCAGCGATTTAATTTTATGGAATAGTCAATAAATTCTTCTCTCTTTAATCCATTTCTCCTATTCACCAATAAAATCACAGATTATTTTTCTAATCTTCCGAACTCTGACAATCATCACAAGCTCCATAGTTTTATTTAACATTATCCGTTATTACAAGCAGACTCAGTGTAAATGTGAACACAGCAAGAGAACACTGGTACCTGAAGACATTATAGTTTTATAAAACAGAGGCCTTAATAAACACCAATAAATGACAGTCACAGATGACTGCTTATACTCACCTTGAGTCTTCAGGGGTAATGGTGTGGGGAATGAAGTCTTTGCAGACGCCACTATGAAAACTTACCTGAGTGTCACTAAAAGCAAAATTCTGTTAGAGCTCATATTTTAGTCAACACAGAAAGGGCAGAACCATGTACCAATTAATCTAGACAGAGGGTAGGTTTTCGTCCCATTCTTCATCTCATAACATTCAGAGTCACACCATCTGGTAACTCCAGCGCCCAACTTCACAAACATTGCTCTAGTTAGAACTTGATCATCTCTTGGCTGAGATTCTTTCAGACTCTTTTCCCATCCTTTGTTTTCTACCTTGTCATCCAAACAATTATTATTTAAAAATTTTTGTCATAACAGGCAAAGTAATTTTTATAAGGTTTAATGTTTCATATGGAGAAGAGACAGTGGTTCAGATACATAGAGTGGTCAATAAATGCTTCTCCTTGTTAATTCCCCTCTCCTATCTGCCAATAACATCACAGATTGTTTTTCCAATCCTCCAAGCATTGACAATTATCACAAACTTCATAGCATCACTTAATATTACCAATTATTACAAGCAGGTTCAATGTAAATGCCAGTGCAAGTAAACAGAACACTGATGTCCAACAATGTTAAAAGTTTTATAGAACATGGCATTTAATAAAAGTCAATAAATGACAGTCATGGATGACTGCTTGTACTCACCATGGGTCTTCAGAAGCAAAGGTGTGAGGAATGAAGTCTTTGCAGATGCCGCCATGACAACTTACCTGAGTGTCACTGAAAGTAAAACTTTGTTAAAGCTCATGTTTCCAACCCAACACAGAAAGGACAGTGCCATCCATCAAATAATCCAGACAGACTCTGGGATCCTGTTTTCATCCCATTCTTCATCTCATACTGTCCAGACAGTCACATCATCTGGTAATTCCAGTGCCCAACTTCACAAACATTTCTCTAGTTAGAACTTGATCAACTCTTGGTCAAGACTCTTTCAGACTCTTTGCTTATCCTTTATTTTGCACCTTGTCACCCAAGAAGTTGTGATTTTTTAAAAATCCTTTTCATATTATAAAAACTGAAGTAACTTTTATAAGGTTTAATGTTTTATATGGAGATGAGACAGTGGTTCAGACTCATAGAATGGTCAATAAATGCTTCTCTTAATTCCTTTCTACTATCCCCCAATAAAATCACAGATTATCTTTTCAATCCTCCAAACGTTGACAATCACCACAAACTTCATAGTATCATTGAATATTATCAATTATCACAAGTAAGTTCAATGTAAATGTGAACACAACAAGTAAGCAAAACACTGGCACCTAAAAGATGTTATAGTTTTACAAAACATGGTATTTAATAAAAGTCAATAAATGACAGTCATAGATGACTGCTTGTATTCACCATGGGTCTTCAGAAGCAAAGGTGTGAGGAATAAAGTCTTTGCAGATGCTGCCATGAAAACTTACCTGAGTGTCTCTGAAAGTAAAACTTTGTTAAAACTCGTGTTTCCAACCCAACACAGAAGGGGCAGCGCCATCTACCAAATAATCCAGACAGATTCTGGGATCCCCTGTTTTCATCCCATTTCTTCATCTCTCACTGTCAAGCATATAGTCTCATAATTCTATCGTCCAACTTCACAAACATTTCTCCAGTTTAGTATTTGATCACCTCTTGGCCAAAACTCTCTCAAGACTCATGTCTTCTATTTTCTCCTCTTGTCACTGAAAGGATTGTGATCATTTTAACCTTTGTAAGATCATAACAATCAAAGTAGCTTTTAAATTTTTTATATTACACTTTGTTGAATAATTACAAATAGCAAATGACCATGGTAAATAAGTCCCCTGATACATACTACTCCATGTAATTGTCACAGTAATTCTTAGTGAGACATCCTAATGTATCACATTTGTAATAAGTGCCAAGGAAGAATCACAAAGAAACCCCGTGCCACTCTGAAATCATGCAAACCTTGGAAAATACTGATAAAGATCTTATGTCTTTACCATGAACTCACTAGCACCCTAACACCTCCTGTTTAATGAAATAAAGAGAAGGAAAGTCATTTACCAAATAACAGCACAGAAGTTCACTTTTCACCCAAAATACCTATAGGGAATCATAGTAACAATTTTGCGGCTGATAAAGTAGTTTTTTTAAAAAAGTATAAAGCAACAAAAGGCAAAGATTTCCTAAAAATCCTTTTTATATTATAAAAACTGAAGTAATTTTTATAAGGTTTAATGTTTTATATGGAGATGAGACAGTGGTTCAGACTCATAGAATGGTCAATAAATGCTTCTCTTAATTCCTTTCTACTATCCCCCAATAAAATCACAGATTATCTTTTCAATCCTCCAAACGTTGACAATCACCACAAACTTCATAGTATCATTGAATATTATCAATTATCACAAGTAAGTTCAATGTAAATGTGAACACAACAAGTAAGCAAAACACTGGCACCTAAAAGATGTTATAGTTTTACAAAACATGGTATTTAATAAAAGTCAATAAATGACAGTCATAGATGACTGCTTGTATTCACCATGGGTCTTCAGAAGCAAAGGTGTGAGGAATAAAGTCTTTGCAGATGCTGCCATGAAAACTTACCTGAGTGTCTCTGAAAGTAAAACTTTGTTAAAACTCGTGTTTCCAACCCAACACAGAAGGGGCAGCGCCATCTACCAAATAATCCAGACAGATTCTGGGATCCCCTGTTTTCATCCCATTTCTTCATCTCTCACTGTCAAGCATATAGTCTCATAATTCTATCGTCCAACTTCACAAACATTTCTCCAGTTTAGTATTTGATCACCTCTTGGCCAAAACTCTCTCAAGACTCATGTCTTCTATTTTCTCCTCTTGTCACTGAAAGGATTGTGATCATTTTAACCTTTTTAAGATCATAACAATCAAAGTAGATTTTAAATTTTTTATATTACACTTTGTTGAATAATTACAAATAGCAAATGACCATGGTAAATAAGTCCCCTGATACATACTACTCCATGTAATTGTCACAGTAATTCTTAGTGAGACATCCTAATATATCACATTTGTAATAAGTGCCAAGGAAGAATCACAAAGAAACCCCGTGCCACTCTGAAATCATGCAAACCTTGGAAAATACTGATAAAGATCTTATGTCTTTACCATGAACTCACTAGCACCCTAACACCTCCTGTTTAATGAAATAAAGAGAAGGAAAGTCATTTACCAAATAACAGCACAGAAGTTCACTTTTCACCCAAAATACCTATAGGGAATCATAGTAACAATTTTGCGGCTGATAAAGTAGTTTTTTTTAAAAAGTATAAAGCAACAAAAGGCAAAGATTTCCTAAACACTGTTTGAAGGCAATAGTTTTAAATGCTAAGCCATCCAGAAATCAATGTGAGAGCACAAACCATAAAACACGTTTTCTTTGTTCCCCCATATGCTCAAGAAACTAGGATATGATATTATTGATCGTGAATATTAAATGTTTAAATGCAACTAACAATTTAACAAGAAGTAAATTGTTAAGACTGAAAGTGGTAATTATCACAATTTCACTTTTACTGTAGTTACATTTTTTAAACTCTGGTGAGTAATTGGAGTCAAAATGAGAAAAGATGAAAACTGTAGGTGTTTTTTCAAAGTCTAGTGACTTCCCAACAAATGGAATGGCTTACAATCTGTAATTATCAGAAAGACTTTCAGAACTCAGATTCCACCCGAAACACCCTTGTGTTGTAAGCATGTATTAACAGTAAAGGACAAACACTTGTAAGGTAAAAATTTATTCATATTGGCAGTTGTTTCTCCCTGAATTTTCCTATCGTTTGAAAGGTTACCACCACCCTCTGGATTGATCCATGAACAACTCCACTTTGGGTGTGTGCTCATTCCCCCAAACCAGGTCTAAATCAGTTTTTGTTACTTCCCACTCCGTGAACACATTAAATTTATGCAGTTCCTACTATTTCCACCTTATTACCCTGGTTCAAATAATTATCGTCTGTCTTCCACCTCTGTGGTGGTCTACTTACCCGTCTCCTGAGAATCTCAAGTTCTCTTTTAAAGGAATCTCCACACAGCACCTAAGTCAAAAAGACAAATAATAGGCTTAAAAATCTTCCTGTACAAAACTTTCACTCTAATTTCAATATTTTTTAAAGTTAAAGCCAGGGCTTTCTATCATGACCTAGAATATCTCCTTCTGTGCTTTGTAAATTATTGTATCTCTAGCCTCAATCTACTGCCCTTTCCCAGAATACATAGCAAGCCCCTTGTTAAATTATTGTTATCTCTGCAAGCCTGTCTCCCTTGACCTCCTGTTTAATGAAATAAAGAGAAGGAAAGTCATTTACCAAATAACAGCACAGAAGTTCACTTTTCACCCAAAATACCTATAGGGAATCATAGTAACAATTTTGCGGCTGATAAAGTAGTTTTTTTAAAAAAGTATAAAGCAACAAAAGGCAAAGATTTCCTAAACACTGTTTGAGGGCAATAGTTTTAAATGCTAAGCCATCCAGAAATCAATGTGAGAGCACAAACCATAAAACACGTTTTCTTTGTTCCCCCATATGCTCAAGAAACTAGGATATGATATTATTGATCGTGAATATTAAATGTTTAAATGCAACTAACAATTTAACAAGAAGTAAATTGTTAAGACTGAAAGTGGTAATTATCACAATTTCACTTTTACTGTAGTTACATTTTTTAAACTCAGGTGAGTAATTGGAGTCAAAATGAGAAAAGATGAAAACTGTAGGTGTTTTTTCAAAGTCTAGTGGCTTCCCAACAAATGGAATGGCTTACAATCTGTAATTATCAGAAAGACTTTCAGAACTCAGATTCCACCCGAAACACCCTTGTGTTGTAAGCATGTATTAACAGTAAAGGACAAACACTTGTAAGGTAAAAATTTATTCATATTGGCAGTTGTTTCTCCCTGAATTTTCCTATCGTTTGAAAGGTTACCACCACCCTCTGGATTGATCCATGAACAACTCCACTTTGGGTGTGTGCTCATTCCCCCAAACCAGGTCTAAATCAGTTTTTGTTACTTCCCACTCCGTGAACACATTAAATTTATGCAGTTCCTACTATTTCCACCTTATTACCCTGGTTCAAATAATTATCGTCTGTCTTCCACCTCTGTGGTGGTCTACTTACCCGTCTCCTGAGAATCTCAAGTTCTCTTTTAAAGGAATCTCCACACAGCACCTAAGTCAAAAAGACAAATAATAGGCTTAAAAATCTTCCTGTACAAAACTTTCACTCTAATTTCAATATTTTTTAAAGTTAAAGCCAGGGCTTTCTATCATGACCTAGAATATCTCCTTCTGTGCTTTGTAAATTATTGTATCTCTAGCCTCAATCTACTGCCCTTTCCCAGAATACATAGCAAGTTCTTTCCCATGTTAGAACTTCTGCACATGCTCATTAGGGATTTAGAGCACTCTTCACCTGCTGCTTGCAAGCCTGTCTCCCTTGACCAGGCAGGTTTCAACCTGAATACTACTCTCCTTTTGAGACTTTTGGCGGAGAATCAAAACAACTCTTTCCCTTTTTTCAGTCCCTCAGTATTCACTACTAATACACCTACTTTGCTTCTTTTAGAGAATCTTGGAATTTGCAGATTATGTAAATTTTTTACAAGTAGATGAGATGAGTAGACAATCTCATCTACTTGTGTCCCAGAGTAGTTGCATCTTATGGAAGCAGACACTTTTATTTTCTTTATTCATAGCCATGTACTCTGTGCCTGGTTACTTGCCTTTCAACTAATAGATCTTGGTACCTATTTTTAAAATGAATTAATGAAAGATTATTAGGCCCCTATTGCCCTCATATTTAGTTTTCAAAGGAATGAGGGTGTTATAGGGTTCCAGGACCCAATTCCAATGTTTGTATGTGTGTGTGGGAGGGGCCTTCGACATATAACACCTACTACTTCCTAGACACCATCATCAGGTGCAGAATTTCCAAGCTCTCAGGATGTACCATTCACCCAGAATCTCTATGTCCTGGCCAATTGGATGCACTCTGAACCTCTCCTTTTTTTTTTTTTTTGGTCACTTATATTGATCTTTCATTTATTTATCTTTGTGCGATGGTCTGTGTTGGTGTCCCATTGCAGTGGCCTCTCTCGTTGCAGAGTACCGGCTCTGGGTGCATGGGCTCCAGAGCTCTGGCTCAGTAGTTGGACATCAGTCCAGCTGCTCCACAGCACGTGGGATCTTCCCAGGCCAGGGATCGAACTGGTGCCCTTTAAACTGCAAGGCGGTGTCCCTACCCACTGGACTGCCAGGGAAGACTCTCCTTCGGTTTTTACGGAGACTTCATTTCATGGGCATGGACCATTAAATCACTGGCCAATGGTAATCAAATCAAATCAACTTCCAGCCCCTCTCCATAGCTAGAGGTTGGGCAGAACCAAGACTGAAAGTTGCAACCCTCTAATCACATGGTTGTACTCAGTTCCTTCAGTGTGTCTGACTCTTTGTGATCCTATGGACTAGAGCCCACCAGGCTCCTCTGTCTGTGGGATTCTCCAGGCAAGTATACTGGATGACCTAAGGGAATCTTGGTTCTCTCCTTTAGCCTGTCTCCCTTGACCAGGCAGGTTTCAACCTGAATACTACTCTCCTTTTGAGACTTTTGGCGGAGAATCAAAACAACTCTTTCCCTTTTTTCAGTCCCTCAGTATTCACTACTAATACACCTACTTTGCTTCTTTTAGAGAATCTTGGAATTTGCAGATTATGTAAATTTTTTACAAGTAGATGAGATGAGTAGACAATCTCATCTACTTGTGTCCCAGAGTAGTTGCATCTTATGGAAGCAGACACTTTTATTTTCTTTATTCATAGCCATGTACTCTGTGCCTGGTTACTTGCCTTTCAACTAATAGATCTTGGTACCTATTTTTAAAATGAATTAATGAAAGATTATTAGGCCCCTATTGCCCTCATATTTAGTTTTCAAAGGAATGAGGGTGTTATAGGGTTCCAGGACCCAATTCCAATGTTTGTATGTGTGTGTGGGAGGGGCCTTCGACATATAACACCTACTACTTCCTAGACACCATCATCAGGTGCAGAATTTCCAAGCTCTCAGGATGTACCATTCACCCAGAATCTCTATGTCCTGGCCAATTGGATGCACTCTGAACCTCTCCTTTTTTTTTTTTTTTGGTCACTTATATTGATCTTTCATTTATTTATCTTTGTGCGATGGTCTGTGTTGGTGTCCCATTGCAGTGGCCTCTCTCGTTGCAGAGTACCGGCTCTGGGTGCATGGGCTCCAGAGCTCTGGCTCAGTAGTTGGACATCAGTCCAGCTGCTCCACGGCACGTGGGATCTTCCCAGGCCAGGGATCGAACTGGTGCCCTTTGAACTGCAAGGCGGTGTCCCTACCCACTGGACTGCCAGGGAAGACTCTCCTTCGGTTTTTACGGAGACTTCATTTCATGGGCATGGACCATTAAATCACTGGCCAATGGTAATCAAATCAAATCAACTTCCAGCCCCTCTCCATAGCTAGAGGTTGGGCAGAACCAAGACTGAAAGTTGCAACCCTCTAATCACATGGTTGTACTCAGTTCCTTCAGCGTGTCTGACTCTTTGTGATCCTATGGACTAGAGCCCACCAGGCTCCTCTGTCTGTGGGATTCTCCAGGCAAGTATACTGGAGTGGATTCCCTTCTCTAAGGGAATCTTCCTGACTAAAGGTCCAAACCCAGGTCACCTGCATTGCAGGTGGATTCTTTATCCAGTGAGCCACCTGGAAAGTCTGAGTTGGGGCTTTCCAAAAGTCACCTCATTAAAGTAACAGAAAGCACCATGATGTCTCTTATCACTTAGGAAATTTTAAAGGTTTTAGGTGCTCCTCACAAGAAAACGGAATGAAGACCAAATACATTATTACAAATCAAGATATTACAGAGGACTTGTTATCTTACTGCTACTTTCTATATCTCCCAAGGCAATGAATTATCCTGGCATATGCCTGTTCTCATTACATAATTTACTCAAATGATTGGTTTCTTGGTAGGTGTTAAGCTCCTGAGGGAACTGGGCTATGGGTTTCTCTCCAAACTGGTAGGGAGTAATAATGACAGAAAATGCTTTGATGCTAGCTCATTTCACTCTTAGAAGTCATTTCCAATGAGGAGTCCTCTTGAAAATTACCAATTTACCCTGCATTCAGGTCATACAAGTGCTATGTTATAGCTACTTTAAAATACCTCATAGGAAAATATGTAATGAAATACCAATCCCATTCTTGTCTACTCACTTAGAGAGATGTTGACTTTTACACATTTGACAGTATATTTCTGCTGCTTTCTGAACACCATTCAATCAAGAAATCTTTCCAGCTGGCACAGCCAATAAATACTTGAATTTTCCAAAATGTTTTTCAGGATCCTTATTCAGCCTGAAGGCCTCCAGTTTTCACAATATTGCAATTTAAATGAGTTTCTTTTCATAGCCTCAAGGTTGGCAAAAGAAAAAAAAAAGAAATACTTTTCCAAAAATAGTGTATAGAAAAAAAGGCAACAAATATCTCTTCAAATTATATAGCAATCATTTTTAAAATGCTTAATTTAAATCTATGCTTTGGATGATATTTATAAAATAATTCAAGTAACTTTGGTTATAAATATGCATTTAAATGATGAGTTATTGTTAAAATACAGAATATCCTTTCAACTTCCATTAGAACATAATGAATATTTGCTGTTTTACATAAATATGATGCTGGGGACATCTTTTCCTATCCAGAAATAAGACATAAATGATATAAATAATATGACAATGCAAAAACATAAGGCAACTAGAAATGGTATTTTATTGTTCATTAATAATAAATTATCCATTTTGGTGATTTTATATAAAATAATTAGATGATGTGATGCAATATTTTGTGAAATTCAAAGGTCTGTATCATCTGGTTATCAGTTGTAGAACAACCATAAGATATGAAGATTTGCTGACCCTTCACTGTGATTTTGCATGCTTGGTAGCTCAGTGATGTCTGACTCTTTGTGACCCCATGGACTGTAGCCCGCCAAGCTCCTCTGTCCATGGGATCCTCCAGGCAAGAATACTGGAGTGGGTTACCATGCCCTCCTCCAGGGTATCTTCCTGACCCAGGGATCGAATCTGTACCTCTTACATCTCCTACATAGGCAGGAGGATTCTTTTCCACTGTCTACCTGGGAAGCTCCCATACCCTTTATTGTATGGTTACTGTAACAGATATTCAGTACCACCAACTAGATGGCTTAACAACAGAAGTGTGCTGCCTCACACTTCTGGAGGCTGAAGCCCACGATCAAGGTGTCACCAGGGTCAATTCCTTCTGAGGGCTGTGAGAGAAAACCTTTCCTAGACCTCTTGACTGGCTCCTGGTGGTGTGCAGGTGATCCTTGGCACTTCTTGGCTTATTAGAAGCATCGTGCCAATCATCACACACCTTCATCTTCATGTGATGCCCTCTCTGCATACATGTCCCTACAGACAGTGCTCCCCATTTTATAAGGAGAGCTGTCATTTTGGATTGGGGTCCACCGTGACAAGCTCGTCTTAAGTGCTACATCTGCAATGACCCTATTGTCCAATAAAGTGACATTTTGAGGAATTAGGGATTAGAACATCAGTATGTAAATTTCTGTAGGGATATAACTCAACCAATAACTCTTACTGTATTTTAAGCATATGCCTTTCATGTCTTCATTTAATCCCCATACTAGCCCTATAAAGGTGACATTATTTCCACTTTAAACAGACTTCAGTAGGTTACGTAAATTATATTATCCAGTCACACAGTGTTAAATGCCAGACCCAGGAGTTAAAATCAGACTTAGCTGAGTCCAAGCCCCATGCCTTAAGAATGACATTTTGAAACTTCTAAGCAAAATACAACTTTCAAACCAGTTTTGTTGCTGACTTATTTCTTAAAATAGGCATATATATTTTCAAAAGTAATTATTTGAAAGAATGATTATATTTATGGCATTATTTATGGTGGCAATTTCATAGGTGTACGCTAACTTCAAAGTCATCAGGATGTAAGTATTGAAAATATGCAACTTTTTTGTATGTCAGTCATACCCCTAAAAGAAAGAAACAGTACGATAGGGAAAAATAAACAAAAATGAGCAACAAGAAGAAAGAGAAAAAAAATGACAGTAGTGGAGATATTCAAACGTAGATATTCAAAAAGAAATGTTATTTATTACTCAGAAGATTTTTTCCTGTTTTGATGGCTTCTCTGCTGCATATGGATAAGAAGTAAACAGAAAGTTAACACCAGTGAAACAAAGAAACAAGCTTACAGATGCTTTATGAACCTCACCTCTAAGCCAGGCAGCTCGTATGTGGCTTCACCGTTAAAGAAAAAAAATTTTTATGCTTGAACAACAGAAGTGTGCTGCCTCACACTTCTGGAGGCTGAAGCCCACGATCAAGGTGTCACCAGGGTCAATTCCTTCTGAGGGCTGTGAGAGAAAACCTTTCCTAGGCCTCTTGACTGGCTCCTGGTGGTGTGCAGGCGATCCTTGGCACTTCTTGGCTTATTAGAAGCATCGTGCCAATCATCACACGCCTTCATCTTCATGTGATGCCCTCTCTGCATACATGTCCCTACAGACAGTGCTCCCCATTTTATAAGGAGAGCTGTCATTTTGGATTGGGGTCCACCGTGACAAGCTTGTCTTAAGTACTACATCTGCAATGACCCTATTGTCCAATAAAGTGACATTTTGAGGAATTAGGGATTAGAACATCAGTATGTAAATTTCTGTAGGGATATAACTCAACCAATAACTCTTACTGTATTTTAAGCATATGCCTTTCATGTCTTCATTTAATCCCCATACTAGCCCTATAAAGGTGACATTATTTCCACTTTAAACAGACTTCAGTAGGTTACGTAAATTATATTATCCAGTCACACAGTGTTAAATGCCAGACCCAGGAGTTAAAATCAGACTTAGCTGAGTCCAAGCCCCATGCCTTAAGAATGACATTTTGAAACTTCTAAGCAAAATACAACTTTCAAACCAGTTTTGTTGCTGACTTATTTCTTAAAATAGGCATATATATTTTCAAAAGTAATTATTTGAAAGAATGATTATATTTATGGCATTATTTATGGTGGCAATTTCATAGGTGTACGCTAACTTCAAAGTCATCAGGATGTAAGTATTGAAAATATGCAACTTTTTTGTATGTCAGTCATACCCCTAAAAGAAAGAAACAGTACGATAGGGAAAAATAAACAAAAATGAGCAACAAGAAGAAAGAGAAAAAAAATGACAGTAGTGGAGATATTCAAACGTAGATATTCAAAAAGAAATGTTATTTATTACTCAGAAGATTTTTTCCTGTTTTGATGGCTTCTCTGCTGCATATGGATAAGAAGTAAACAGAAAGTTAACACCAGTGAAACAAAGAAACAAGCTTACAGATGCTTTATGAACCTCACCTCTAAGCCAGGCAGCTCGTATGTGGCTTCACCGTTAAAATTTTTGAACAGATAATATACTTCTTTGAAATTAAATTCATGCTATAGAAATATACCTAGTACATCTCATTATAAAGCCTTTTCAAGCCACTGACTTCTATTATAAATATGTAGTATTCATATCTTGAAAACATGTATTCCTTTGCTTCATATGATTGTATAATCTATGTGTATATACATAATTTTGACTAGAGGGGTTTGGTAGAAACATTTTGATTGCGACTTATATTTACTTTCCCCATACTTTTTTTTCCTCATTTTTCTTCTCAAAATTCCAAATTGGTAGTCAGATTCTGGTGCATGTTCTAAAGCTCATGGTTATGAATATTAAACCCATATGTGTTAAAATTTACTGAAAAGAAACAAGATTAACTTGTTGCTCCAAGAAATACTGAATGAATCCCACTTTCTCATATAAATCATGTGTGCTTTCTTATCAACACTTCATTATCAGAACTTTAAATAAAAAAGTAAGAATCTTCTTTTTTTCTAGTTTGTATTTATAAAGTAGAAACATTATTTTTTCAATAGTATAAATTAATTACCTCTAAAAGAATACGTATCCCAGAATTTTTCCCAAATAATACACTGATGTATCTTTCAGTATATTTCCTTGTCACTGATCTATTCTGGAGTTCTAAATCTTCTTGAATTATTTTTAACAACTTATTTGGCTGATAAACTCATCCACTCTATTAACATTTTCAAATAATTTTATTGTACATAGTATGCTTTCAAAATTTAATGATGTGATGTTTAAGGTTTATTTATTTTTTAATTTAATGTTCTATGATTGTGCTTTACTTTATTTTTTGAATTAGATTCTTCTGTTATTTTTTCCCACAAGTAACAAATTCTTCTGTTTTTTTTTTACTAATTTATCTTTTATTTACTTATTTATTTTTATAGATATATACATATTTATATATGTATGTATATGTCGTTTGAGGTTATATAGTAAGGTTATAAACAGCATTGTAATGAGACTGAATTTGAAATGTAGCACCATTACTTGTTAGATATGTGACCTTGTTTGCTTGTTTAATCTTCCTAATATCACAGTTCTTTCATATTTATAATAGAAATAATAAAACTTTTGCTTATAAGGCTATCATGAGGAGTGTGTTCCAATCCCAAAGAAGGACAATGCCAAAGAACGTTCAAACTACTGCACTACTGTGCTCATTTCACATGCTAGAAAGGTAATGCTCAAAATCCTTCAAGTTAGACTTCAACAGTACGTGAACTGAAAAATTCCAGATGTACCAGCTGAATTTAGGAAAGGCAAAGTAACCAGAGGTCAAATTGTCAACATCCAGTGGATTATAGAAAAATAAGGGGACCGCGTCCCCGTCGTCTTCCCTGCCTGACCGCAGCTCTCACTAAATATCGCCGACTGCCAGTGAGGACACCCCTAAAGGAGAGGGATGAGCTTGGCCTTTTCTGCCTAGTTTCCCGGTCTCTCCCCGAGTTTGATTCCTGGGCTGTCCTCAGCGTGCGCCCAGGGGCAGAAGAACCCGAAAAGTGTGACTGACAGATTTCCTGCTTTAAGAAGTGATTTTGAAGCTCTGAAAGAAGCAAGTGTGGTGTGTGATTTCAAGGCACAATGGCTGCAAAGGTGGTCCCTATGCCCCCCAAGCCAAAGCGGTCCTTTATCCTGAGAGTCCCTCCCAACTCCAGGCTGGGCCAAGACCTACTTCGAGATGCTACCAGCAGGCCAAAGACCATCCACCAGCTGGTTCTGGAGCACTTCCTCACCTTCTTGCCCAAGCCAAACCTGGTGCAACCTAGTCAGAAGGTCAAGGAGACCTTGGTTATTGTGAAGAATGTGAGCTCAAACCTTCAGAATAGAGGGCAATCTCATCCCTTCGTAAAGGTTCTACCCAGAGAAATAATCCAGCAGAAACAGGAGACAGTGTCTCTGTGTTTGAAACCTGAGTCCGAGAAGCTGGTGGTCTTTGAGGATCTGAATGTATTTCACTGCCAAGAAGAATGCGTAAGCCTGGATCCTGCTCCGCAGCCCACCTCAGAGATGGAAGAAGACAGTATTGGGGAGATGATGTTACTGGTCAGTGGCAGTAATCCTGAGGGTGAAGAGTTTCCAAAAACTAAAGAAAAGTCTTCAGATTGTGATTTTGAAATGGGAAAATCATTTTCCTTTTTAATATCACAGTTCTTTCATATTTATAATAGAAATAATAAAACTTTTGCTTATAAGGCTATCATGAGGAGTGTGTTCCAATCCCAAAGAAGGACAATGCCAAAGAACGTTCAAACTACTGCACTACTGTGCTCATTTCACATGCTAGAAAGGTAATGCTCAAAATCCTTCAAGTTAGACTTCAACAGTACGTGAACTGAAAAATTCCAGATGTACCAGCTGAATTTAGGAAAGGCAAAGTAACCAGAGGTCAAATTGTCAACATCCAGTGGATTATAGAAAAATAAGGGGACCGCGTCCCCGTCGTCTTCCCTGCCTGACCGCAGCTCTCACTAAATATCGCCGACTGCCAGTGAGGACACCCCTAAAGGAGAGGGATGAGCTTGGCCTTTTCTGCCTAGTTTCCCGGTCTCTCCCCGAGTTTGATTCCTGGGCTGTCCTCAGCGTGCGCCCAGGGGCAGAAGAACCCGAAAAGTGTGACTGACAGATTTCCTGCTTTAAGAAGTGATTTTGAAGCTCTGAAAGAAGCAAGTGTGGTGTGTGATTTCAAGGCACAATGGCTGCAAAGGTGGTCCCTATGCCCCCCAAGCCAAAGCGGTCCTTTATCCTGAGAGTCCCTCCCAACTCCAGGCTGGGCCAAGACCTACTTCGAGATGCTACCAGCAGGCCAAA
Source organism: Tragulus kanchil (assembly GCA_022376925.1). Taxonomy (NCBI): domain Eukaryota; kingdom Metazoa; phylum Chordata; class Mammalia; order Artiodactyla; family Tragulidae; genus Tragulus; species Tragulus kanchil. The sequence continues at coordinate 33,882,793 of JAIOJX010000028.1, read as the reverse complement.
GACCATCCACCAGCTGGTTCTGGAGCACTTCCTCACCTTCTTGCCCAAGCCAAACCTGGTGCAACCTAGTCAGAAGGTCAAGGAGACCTTGGTTATTGTGAAGAATGTGAGCTCAAACCTTCAGAATAGAGGGCAATCTCATCCCTTCGTAAAGGTTCTACCCAGAGAAATAATCCAGCAGAAACAGGAGACAGTGTCTCTGTGTTTGAAACCTGAGTCCGAGAAGCTGGTGGTCTTTGAGGATCTGAATGTATTTCACTGCCAAGAAGAATGCGTAAGCCTGGATCCTGCTCCGCAGCCCACCTCAGAGATGGAAGAAGACAGTATTGGGGAGATGATGTTACTGGTCAGTGGCAGTAATCCTGAGGGTGAAGAGTTTCAGAAAGAACCTGTAGAGAATGAAGATCATAAAGAAAAGTCTTCAGATTGTGATGAAATGGATTGTTCTGTGGTCCCTGAAGAACCTCCAAATGGCCAAAAAGAAGAAAGACTAAATACATCTATTCCAAAGGAAAGGAAATTGAGAAATCTTTTAGTTACCATTAAAAATGATAGTCCTCTAGAAGAACTCTCAAAATATGTGGATGTTAACATTATTGCACTTAACCGAAATCGGAGAACAAGAAGATGGTATACTTGTCCACTTTGTGGGAAACAGTTTAATGAGAGCTCTTACCTTATTTCCCACCAGAGGACTCACACTGGAGAAAAACCCTATGACTGCAGTCACTGTGGGAAAAGCTTTAATCATAAAACAAACCTTAATAAACATGAGCGAATCCATACAGGAGAGAAACCTTATTCATGTTCTCAGTGTGGGAAAAACTTCCGTCAAAATTCTCATCGGAGTCGCCACGAAGGAACCCATGTAAGGGAGAAGATATTTAAGTGTCCAGAATGTGGGAAAACCTTCCCAGGAGACAGAGAATTTGTGGTTCACCAGCAGAGTCACAAGGCTAAGAGACCATATGGTTGTAAAAAGTGTGGGAGAAGATTTGGTCGGCTGTCGAACTGTACCCGGCATGAAAAAACCCACGCAGCATGTAATACCCGGAAAGAGAAGTGACATCAGGGAAAGGTCTGGTGGGACTGCCTCAACCTAAAGTATTCCATAAGGAATTCTGAATTCCAAGGCAGTCTGCAAAGATACAGATAAGAAAACCTCATTATAGCCAAAATTGGATAAATATTCAAGTTTGCCGAAACCTCAAGTTTTTAGAAAACTCATAGGGAAAACAAAACAAAACATTCTCAAGGGCTATACCTCAGTTAGCAACCAGGTTTCTTGGACTATGGCGCTTTCCTTTGTGAGCTTACACAACAGTGTACAGATCACAGATCCCTTTCCCCCCAAAAAATGACTTTGAAATATGAGTCTAGGGGATGCTATCTTAAGGTGAAGACTGATTGTACTGAAAGGATCAGTATGTCCAGTTTTCCCTGCACATAGGAATTCACACCTGAGAAATGATGTATAGGTCCTTACCTGGAACTGCTCCTCTAAAAGAAGCAAACTACTGACTTGTTAGTAAGTCAACACCTTCAATCAGCATTTCATATTACCCTCTAAGGGTACCCTGAAAGCTGGAGAGTTAAAAGGGATTGTTTACTTTGGAATGTGGGAAAATACAGCAACTGAATGTCAAAGACTTCGCTCTGTCATCTGTATGTTATATAAACTAATGATCAGTTTCAGTAACTCTTGCAGTTTGTGATGAAAAGTGACTTTGACAGAAATCCTTTCTACAGTGTAATTCAAAAGCATCTGCTATTCTTAATGTATTTTGTTCAGCTATTAATTGCTCAAACAGCTCTCTCATGCCTTTGCCTTGCCAAAAGGAGTTTGGGTCTCTCAGGCCTGGCCACCCAGTCCCGCTCCTGGAAAAAACTCTTTAGAACGTTGTCCATTTGTAGAATCAAGAAAACCTACCAGGAAGGAAACCCCAGGAGCCTGCCAAGGAGGAAAAAGATGTTGGCTTGGATCCTTGGCTGGTCAAAGACCTTGCCATATACTTAGTTCCCATCAGACCTTTGGCAATGGGTGGTCACTACCTCACAAGCAAAGTGCTTTACTTATAGAAAGTATGTCTTTAGTGACTAGCTTACATTACCCACCAGGACACAGGGTTCCAGTTTCCTCATTGTCATGGATATTCCCTGTGGCTTCTTGCCACCCACACATTCCTGCCTTGTCTGCGTGAGGCAAGGCCAGCGGTGCCTTCGTGGGACCGATCCTGTGGTGTGTCATTTTCAGGATTCTCCATCAGTCTTGCTCTTCTTAGATTTCCTTAGATTTTATATCAGTATTTAGATTGGAATAGGTTAATCCTGTACACTGTTGGCCAAAAATTACATGTTTTGTTCTCATCCAGAAACCTACCTTCCGTTGATTAGTGTATTCCTAAGGTTTTGCTAATTTTCTTCAGGTAAGTTCTACACAATTTTGTTTTTATAAATTTTTTTTTTCATTTTATTTTTCTAGTTGGTTATTGTTCTTACATAGGAGAGTTGTTTTTAATTATCTATTTGCAAAACTGGCCACTTGTCTGAATGTAATTTTCAGTAACTTAGTTCTGTTAAAATTTATGGTTAAAAATGAAAAAAAAAAAAAAAAATAAGGGAATTCCAGGAAAACATCTACTTCTACTTCATTGACTATACCAAAGCCTTTGACTTGTGGATCACAACAAACTGTGGAAAATACTTAAATAGATGGGAATACTAGACCACCTTACCTACCTCCTGAGAAACGTGCATGCAGGTCAAGAAACAACAGTTTCAACCAGACAAACTGGTTCAAATTGGGAAAGGAGTACATCAAGCTGCTTATTTAACGTCTCTGCAGAGTACATCATGTGAAGTACCAGACTGGATGAAGCACAAGCTGGAAGTTAGAGAAATCAATAACTTCAGATATGCAGATGACACCACCACTTTGGCAACCTTGCCAAAAGGAGTTTGGGTCTCTCAGGCCTGGCCACCCAGTCCCGCTCCTGGAAAAAACTCTTTAGAACGTTGTCCATTTGTAGAATCAAGAAAGCCTACCAGGAAGGAAACCCCAGGAGCCTGCCAAGGAGGAAAAAGATGTTGGCTTGGATCCTTGGCTGGTCAAAGACCTTGCCATATACTTAGTTCCCATCAGACCTTTGGCAATGGGTGGTCACTACCTCACAAGCAAAGTGCTTTACTTATAGAAAGTATGTCTTTAGTGACTAGCTTACATTACCCACCAGGACACAGGGTTCCAGTTTCCTCATTGTCATGGATATTCCCTGTGGCTTCTTGCCACCCACACATTCCTGCCTTGTCTGCGTGAGGCAAGGCCAGCGGTGCCTTCGTGGGACCGATCCTGTGGTGTGTCATTTTCAGGATTCTCCATCAGTCTTGCTCTTCTTAGATTTCCTTAGATTTTATATCAGTATTTAGATTGGAATAGGTTAATCCTGTACACTGTTGGCCAAAAATTACATGTTTTGTTCTCATCCAGAAACCTACCTTCCGTTGATTAGTGTATTCCTAAGGTTTTGCTAATTTTCTTCAGGTAAGTTCTACACAATTTTGTTTTTATAAATTTTTTTTTCATTTTATTTTTCTAGTTGGTTATTGTTCTTACATAGGAGAGTTGTTTTTAATTATCTATTTGCAAAACTGGCCACTTGTCTGAATGTAATTTTCAGTAACTTAGTTCTGTTAAAATTTATGGTTAAAAATGAAAAAAAAAAAAAAAAATAAGGGAATTCCAGGAAAACATCTACTTCTACTTCATTGACTATACCAAAGCCTTTGACTTGTGGATCACAACAAACTGTGGAAAATACTTAAATAGATGGGAATACTAGACCACCTTACCTACCTCCTGAGAAACGTGCATGCAGGTCAAGAAACAACAGTTTCAACCAGACAAACTGGTTCAAATTGGGAAAGGAGTACATCAAGCTGCTTATTTAACGTCTCTGCAGAGTACATCATGTGAAGTACCAGACTGGATGAAGCACAAGCTGGAATTAAGATTGCCAGGAGAAATATCAATAACTTCAGATATGCAGATGACACCACCACTTTGGCAACTGAAGAAAAACTAAAGAGTGTCTTGATGAAGGTGAAGGAGAAGAGTGAAAAAGTTAGCTTAAAACTGAACATTCAAAAACTAAGGTCCTGGCATTTGGTCCTGTCACTTCACAGCAAAAAGATGGGGAAAAGAATGGACTTGATATTGGGGAGCTCCAAAATTACTGGAGTGAACTGCAGACATGATATTAATTGACTCTTTTGAAGAAAAGCTATGACAAACCTAAGACAGCATATTAAATAGCAGAGATACTACTAAATGTAGTATCTCTACAGCTATTGCTTTTCTAGTAATCATGCTTGGATTTGAGAGTTGGACCATAAAGAAGGCTGAGCATCAAAGAACTGAGGCTTTTGAACTGTGATGGTGGAGAAGACTCCTGAGAGTCTCTTGGACCACAAGGAGATCAAACCAGTCAATCTTAAAGGACATCGATCCTGAATATGCATTTGAAGGTCTACTGCTGAAATTCAGACTCCAATCCTTTGACACCTGATGCAAAGAGCCAACTCACTGAAAAAGACCCTATGCTGGGAAAGATTAAAGGCAAGAGTAGAAGAGGACAACAGAGACTGAGATGGTTGGATGTCATCACTAATTCAATGGACATGAGTTTGAGCACACTCATGAGATAGTGAAAGACAGGGAAGCCTGGCATGCTGCAGTCCACTGGATCACAAAGAATCAGACATGACTGAGGGACTGAACAAGAGCAAGATATGCAGGGCAAGTGGAATATATTTGCTGTATATAAAAAAATAATGAAAAATTGCAATCAGATTTACCTTATTCCTGTTGTTCAAAAAGTCATTTTTCTTACTTTTAAATTTGAACACTTGTTTCGATTTATATTTTTCCTCCATTGCTTCTTAGTTTAGATCACTCTACTAGCACTTTCTTTAAGGTCATATCTGAGTCCCAGCCTCTTACTTTCAAGAAGTAAACTGCAGCGAACAACAGTTTCAACCAGACAAACTTAAGGGAAAGGAGTACATCAAGCTGCTTATTTAACATCTCTGCAGAGTACATCATGTGAAGTACCAGACTGGATGAAGCACAAGCTGGAATTAAGATTGCCAGGAGAAATATCAATAACTTCAGATATGCAGATGACACCACCACTTTGGCAACTGAAGAAGAACTAAAGAGTGTCTTGATGAAGGTGAAGGAGAAGAGTGAAAAAGTTAGCTTAAAACTGAACATTCAAAAACTAAGGTCCTGGCATTTGGTCCTGTCACTTCACAGCAAAAAGATGGGGAAAAGAAAGGACTTTATATTGGGGAGCTCCAAAATTACTGGAGTGAACTGCAGACATGATATTAATTGACTCTTTTGAAGAAAAGCTATGACAAACCTAAGACAGCATATTAAATAGCAGAGATACTACTAAATGTAGTATCTCTACAGCTATTGCTTTTCTAGTAATCATGCTTGGATTTGAGAGTTGGACCATAAAGAAGGCTGAGCATCAAAGAACTGAGGCTTTTGAACTGTGATGGTGGAGAAGACTCCTGAGAGTCTCTTGGACCACAAGGAGATCAAACCAGTCAATCTTAAAGGACATCGATCCTGAATATGCATTTGAAGGTCTACTGCTGAAATTCAGACTCCAATCCTTTGGCACCTGATGCAAAGAGCCAACTCACTGAAAAAGACCCTATGCTGGGAAAGATTAAAGGCAAGAGTAGAAGAGGACAACAGAGACTGAGATGGTTGGATGTCATCACTAATTCAATGGACATGAGTTTGAGCACACTCATGAGATAGTGAAAGACAGGGAAGCCTGGCATGCTGCAGTCCACTGGATCACAAAGAGTCAGACATGACTGAGGGACTGAACAAGAGCAAGATATGCAGGGCAAGTGGAATATATTTGCTGTATATAAAAAAATAATGAAAAATTGCAATCAGATTTACCTTATTCCTGTTGTTCAAAAAGTCATTTTTCTTACTTTTAAATTTGAACACTTGTTTCGATTTATATTTTTCCTCCATTGCTTCTTAGTTTAGATCACTCTACTAGCACTTTTTCTTTAAGGTCATCATCTCTGAGTCCCAGCCTCTTACTTTCAAGAAGAACTAAGCACTCTTTTCCTTTATTTCTCAAGGAATAGGGTAGACGAGTATATACTCTATCTATACTAGTATTGAAGTGTGCATGAGTTTATTATTTTCCTTTTGATAATAAATAATTTTAATCCTTTAATAAATAGAAGTAAAATGTTCTGGAGCAATAGTTTTATTTTATTCACTTTTGCAACCCTAAAATATAGAAATACCCTAAATATATCATTGGTTAAACAACGGATAAATGATTTTCCATACTGACTTATGGCAAGAATAATCCATAAAAGTGATAGAGTTATTGGCAAAAATGTAAATATTTTTTAATACAGCTACTATTTAATAAAACAAATTTAAGTGTACTCTAAGTTGAATGTTGGTATAATTTCATGAGTAAATAAATATATTGATGTTCTTTTAAAACCTTCATTTCAAAATGTGTTAAAAATACTGTAGTATCTATGTTATGTTATTTGCTCACATGGGAGCAAATGGACATAAACTAGAGAAATGCTTTGTGATAGTCTCTCTGTCTCTCAGGATGAGGTTCTAAATATTTTCAGGCCAGATTGATTCTTTGTGTTAAGTTCAAAATATTTACTGTATTAAACCTTTTCATTCATTTCTCCAAATAATAAACTGAACTCAATATTTGCTGATGTATGCTTAAACAGCTACTTGTTTATATATTTTTTACTGATAGATAAACTGTCCTAAATGTTTAATGTCTACAGTTTGATTTAGTTAAGTTTATAATACAGAAGTAAAATAATAGATCATAGATGACATTTACAATTTATTGAAACCTATTTATATGACTGCTGACTTAAGTGTCACTGAAATGCAAGCCAATAAAATAACTATAACATTAAATAAATGTAGTGGTTACAGACTAAACCATATGTGGATCATTGATGCTAGCTTGCAGGCTATGATTAGCATTGATTTCTTACTATTGTATCAGATAGAAACTGGAATATGTATTGTCTAACTCCTAAAAGTCATTTTTTTACTTTTGAACACTTGTTTCGATTTATATTTTTCCTCCATTGCTTCTTAGTTTAGATCACTCTACTAGCACTTTTCTTTAAGGTCATCATCTCTGAGTCCCAGCCTCTTACTTTCAAGAAGAACTAAGCACTCTTTTCCTTTATTTCTCAAGGAATAGGGTAGACGAGTATATACTCTATCCATACTAGTATTGAAGTGTGCATGAGTTTATTATTTTCCTTTTGATAATAAATAATTTTAATCCTTTAATAAATAGAAGCAAAATGTTCTGGAGCAATAGTTTTATTTTATTCACTTTTGCAACCCTAAAATATAGAAATACCCTAAATATATCATTGGTTAAACAATGGATAAATGATTTTCCATACTGACTTATGGCAAGAATAATCCATAAAAGTGATAGAGTTATTGGCAAAAATGTAAATATTTTTTAATACAGCTACTATTTAATAAAACAAATTTAAGTGTACTCTAAGTTGAATGTTGGTATAATTTCATGAGTAAATAAATATATTGATGTTCTTTTAAAACCTTCATTTCAAAATGTGTTAAAAATACTGTAGTATCTATGTTATGTTATTTGCTCACATGGGAGCAAATGGACATAAACTAGAGAAATGCTTTGTGATAGTCTCTCTGTCTCTCAGGATGAGGTTCTAAATATTTTCAGGCCAGATTGATTCTTTGTGTTAAGTTCAAAATATTTACTGTATTAAACCTTTTCATTCATTTCTCCAAATAATAAACTGAACTCAATATTTGCTGATGTATGCTTAAACAGCTACTTGTTTATATATTTTTTACTGATAGATAAACTGTCCTAAATGTTTAATGTCTACAGTTTGATTTAGTTAAGTTTATAATACAGAAGTAAAATAATAGATCATAGATGACATTTATAATTTATTGAAACCTATTTATATGACTGCTGACTTAAGTGTCACTGAAATGCAAGCCAATAAAATAACTATAACATTAAATAAATGTAGTGGTTACAGACTAAACCATATGTGGATCATTGATGCTAGCTTGCAGGCTATGATTAGCATTGATTTCTTACTATTGTATCAGATAGAAACTGGAATATGTATTGTCTAACTCCTAAAAAGACTTTCAGTTTATGTATCTTTAAGACTATAACAATTATAAAATTATAAACACCAATTAATTTGTCACTTATTCTACAGAATAAGTGAACAGAACTACTCATGTTGCATGTCAAAATACTAAGTTAAGGTAACAGAAATGTCACATTAGCCTACTGAGTTTTGGGGAAGCTTTCAAAGAACAAAATAGCCTATGACTGTAAAATATTTTATGTAAAAAATGAGGACGAGCTCTAGTTTTAATTTTTTTTTCCAAATAGAGAGTTTCATTCATTTATCACTGAATAATCTGTGATCTACATTTAAAGTGTGTTTTTCTGGATGCCATTTTAAAAAACTATCTGTGTATTTGTTTTCTATATTTACGTTTCAGTTTTATAGCTAACTTTAGTTATTATCTATTATCTATTTTTTTCCCTCTATATTCAATATGGTTATTTCCAATTATTCTTCTGCTTCTGCTTTATATATATATATATTTGGCCACTTCTATTGGTCTTTCATTTATTTATCCTTGTTCTTTGGCCTGTGTGGGCCTCCCATCGCAGTGGCCTCTCTCACTGTAGAGCACTGGTCCTGGGCGCATAAGCTCCAGAGCTCCGGCTGGGTAATTGGACACAGCAGTCCAGCCGCTCCGTGCACGTGGAATCTTCCCAGGCCAGGGATCGAACCAGTGCCCCTTGCACTGCAAGGCAGTGTCCTTACCCACTGGACCACCAGGGAAACCCTGCTTTATATTTTCAAACATGTATTTCTGTTTCATATATTATTTGCACTGTAATGTTATTTTTACCCCTCAGTTCCTAGCATTGCAATTTTCCCTTTCCCCCTCTGATATTTTGTCATCATGTTGGTATCTTTTTCTGCTGAATTTTAATCCACATGTACTTCGTCTAAACTAAAAGACCCTCAAGGGATGATTTTTTCCCCTGTTGGTTTTATTTTATTCTAGAATAGATTTTTTCTCCTTTGAATATACTCTTTTCCTTTTTAAAAAATTATTGTAATATTTTTGACTGCCTGCCATTTCACTTTGTTTCTCTTTTTCATGCTGAATGTGAAGAGCTCCCTTACGTGAACATAATACAAAATTTCCTTCATCTCATGTCTATCTTTTCTTTTTCATTTAAGAATTGCATTTATTTTCTTCATGTTAAGGTATATTATTTTCACTTGTTTTGTAGTTAGTGGGTTTAAGTGTCCAACTAAAGGGCTTGCCCATTATTGTGGAAGGCTAAGCTAAGCACTTCCAAGTATGGTTATTGAGTGATGGGCATGGGGAATCTATGGTAGTTAGGAAATATGATTCCTTTTTCTCTCTTTGGCAAACTTCTATTGAGTTTGAATCTTTCATTTTCTTGATTATTAATATTTTGGGTAATTGTCAAAAATCTAATTTGGCTCAAAGTCATAATGCTTTCTGGAAAAAGGTATTATATTTTGACTTTAGCTTCTTAATCAATCTCCGTTATTTTTATTTTTTAAAAAATCATGTTACTACCAAAAGGGACTAAATAATGTACAAAAATAACTTGGTGTAACAACTAATTGATCTGGTGAGAGAAAAATAGCATGGCTCTGCTGTGAGGTAGGAAAAATAACTACCGTATTATGTTTAAACTTGTATGTTCCTTGCAGCAGTTCTTTCTGACCAGGATATATATGTTCTTGAAGTAGTATTTGCTTGAACATTAAATGGAAATATTAACATTAAATTTCAATTAAACTGAATTAAATATCAGTTAGCAGTTGAGGATATAGTTTAAAGAAATACAGAAGTCAAAGGATTAGAATTTTTAACACATGGTGAGTTCATTTTGATGGATAAGACTCATACCAAAGGGTATAGGTAGACAATTTGAGAGAATAGAAAAACAAAAGCCTACAAATAATAGGAACTGACTCTGAGCAGGTTCAAACTTAATAATCAAAGAAATATATGACATTCATCTATGAGACCAGCAAGATAATGAACTCATGATAAAAATTCAATAAGGAATGTAGAAAAATGTTGTTGATGAACCTATTTTTAGGACAGGAAAAGAGACACAGACATAGAGAGTAGACCTGTGGACACATTTTTCCCCTGTTGGTTTTATTTTATTCTAGAATAGATTTTTCTCCTTTGAATATACTCTTTTCCTTTTTAAAAATTATTGTAATATTTTTGACTGCCTGCCATTTCACTTTGTTTCTCTTTTCATGCTGAATGTGAAGAGCTCCCTTACGTGAACATAATACAAAATTTCCTTCATCTCATGTCTATCTTTTCTTTTTCATTTAAGAATTGCATTTATTTTCTTCATGTTAAGGTATATTATTTTCACTTGTTTTGTAGTTAGTGGGTTTAAGTGTCCAACTAAAGGGCTTGCCCATTATTGTGGAAGGCTAAGCTAAGCACTTCCAAGTATGGTTATTGAGTGATGGGCATGGGGAATCTATGGTAGTTAGGAAATATGATTCCTTTTTCTCTCTTTGGCAAACTTCTATTGAGTTTGAATCTTTCATTTTCTTGATTATTAATATTTTGGGTAATTGTCAAAAATCTAATTTGGCTCAAAGTCATAATGCTTTCTGGAAAAAGGTATTATATTTTGACTTTAGCTTCTTAATCAATCTCCGTTATTTTTATTTTTGAAAAAATCATGTTACTACCAAAAGGGACTAAATAATGTACAAAAATAACTTGGTGTAACAACTAATTGATCTGGTGAGAGAAAAATAGCATGGCTCTGCTGTGAGGTAGGAAAAATAACTACCGTATTATGTTTAAACTTGTATGTTCCTTGCAGCAGTTCTTTCTGACCAGGATATATATGTTCTTGAAGTAGTATTTGCTTGAACATTAAATGGAAATATTAACATTAAATTTCAATTAAACTGAATTAAATATCAGTTAGCAGTTGAGGATATAGTTTAAAGAAATACAGAAGTCAAAGGATTAGAATTTTTAACACATGGTGAGTTCATTTTGATGGATAAGACTCATACCAAAGGGTATAGGTAGACAATTTGAGAGAATAGAAAAACAAAAGCCTACAAATAATAGGAACTGACTCTGAGCAGGTTCAAACTTAATAATCAAAGAAATATATGACATTCATCTATGAGACCAGCAAGATAATGAACTCATGATAAAAATTCAATAAGGAATGTAGAAAAATGTTGTTGATGAACCTATTTTTAGGACAGGAAAAGAGACACAGACATAGAGAGTAGACCTGTGGACACAGAGAGGGAGGGAAAGAGTGGGGCAAATTACAGAAGCATTAACATATACACACAACCACATATAAAATAGACTTTAGTAGAAAGCTGTTGTGGAGCACAGTACCCTGCGATGACCTAGAGGAGTGGGACAGAGGAGTGAGAGGGAGCCTAAGAGGGCAACAGTATATAAATATATACCCGATATGGCTAATTCATGTTGTTGTACAGCAGAAACCAACACAGCTTGTAAAGCAATTATCCTCCAATTAAACATAAATTTTAAATAAGACATGATAAAGAAGATTTAAGCTGAAAGAGACATTCTCACCAAGCAGGAAAGAACAGGAAATTGTACAGATAGGGAGAAATCCACATGGAGAAGGAAATGGCAACCCACTCCAGTTCCTGCCTTGGAAACTCCATGGACAAAGGAACCTGGTGGACTATAGTCCACAGGGCTGCAAAGAGTCAGTCACAACCTAGTGACTAAACAGCAGCAGCAGCATTGGTAAAAGTAGCCACTACCACCTGCTGGACACCAAGGACAGGGGAGCAAAGGATGGAAGCTCAGTTCCTGCTGTTCTGAGGACTTCTATAGGGAAGACAGACAATGAGGTTATTGTTAAAATAGAAGGGAATACAGTGCAGGTCGAATGGATGCAATCAAGTCTTTAAAAATGCTTATATATTTTCACATAGTAGTGAAAATGATAGGAATTTATGTCAGTATAAACCTACACCCAAAGTTTTATGCACTAAGGGCTTTCACAGGACAGTTAATTATGTACAAAATGAAAAATTATGAACAATAAAAATGTCAACACTTGGAATAACTGCCAACGAAACTATCATACAAATATACAAAGGAATAAGATATAGTCATTAAATGTAATATATGAAAATGTAAAAGGGTATAGGTAGACAATTTGAGAGAATAGAAAAACAAAAGCCTACAAATAATAGGAACTGACTCTGAGCAGGTTCAAACTTAATAATCAAAGAAATATATGACATTCATCTATGAGACCAGCAAGATAATGAACTCATGATAAAAATTCAATAAGGAATGTAGAAAAATGTTGTTGATGAACCTATTTTTAGGACAGGAAAAGAGACACAGACATAGAGAGTAGACCTGTGGACACAGAGAGGGAGGGAAAGAGTGGGGCAAATTACAGAAGCATTAACATATACACACAACCACATATAAAATAGACTTTAGTAGAAAGCTGTTGTGGAGCACAGTACCCTGCGATGACCTAGAGGAGTGGGACAGAGGAGTGAGAGGGAGCCTAAGAGGGCAACAGTATATAAATATATACCCGATATGGCTAATTCATGTTGTTGTACAGCAGAAACCAACACAGCTTGTAAAGCAATTATCCTCCAATTAAACATAAATTTTAAATAAGACATGATAAAGAAGATTTAAGCTGAAAGAGACATTCTCACCAAGCAGGAAAGAACAGGAAATTGTACAGATAGGGAGAAATCCACATGGAGAAGGAAATGGCAACCCACTCCAGTTCCTGCCTTGGAAACTCCATGGACAAAGGAACCTGGTGGACTATAGTCCACAGGGCTGCAAAGAGTCAGTCACAACCTAGTGACTAAACAGCAGCAGCAGCATTGGTAAAAGTAGCCACTACCACCTGCTGGACACCAAGGACAGGGGAGCAAAGGATGGAAGCTCAGTTCCTGCTGTTCTGAGGACTTCTATAGGGAAGACAGACAATGAGGTTATTGTTAAAATAGAAGGGAATACAGTGCAGGTTGAATGGATGCAATCAAGTCTTTAAAAATGCTTATATATTTTCACATAGTAGTGAAAATTATAGGAATTTATGTCAGTATAAACCTACACCCAAAGTTTTATGCACTAAGGGCTTTCACAGGACAGTTAATTATGTACAAAATGAAAAATTATGAACAATAAAAATGTCAACACTTGGAATAACTGCCAACGAAACTATCATACAAATATACAAAGGAATAAGATATAGTCATTAAATGTAATATATATGAAAATGTAGTAAAAATGGATAAACCATATGGCAAAATGCCAATTTTTAAGAAAAAGTCAAAAAAATTCAAATATAATGCCAGCTTTATCATTTAAGGTATAAAATGACTGAATAAATACAAAATAACTGAAAATAATTTAATAAAGAATGGTGAAAGAGGATGATATGTCTCCATTTCTATGTATTTACTGTACATGGGGTTCTTTTATTATAATAATATTTGAGTAAAATTCAAGATATAAAATTACTTTTATTTTATCCTTTTCATTTAGTTAAATTTTGTTTTTAAATATAGGCACATCTGAGGTGATGCGTCATTCATGAGACAGAAATTGACACCCAGGGGAAAGTGGACTCCCTTACATGGCCACAGCCTTCTGTCCACTTAGTTGCCCTTTGCATTGGAAGGGACCAGTCTTCTTCCTCACCCACTGCTGTGTATTTTCAGAGATATTCTTTGCATATATGCACCTATATTTAATATATGTATATAAAATGTGGTTATGTCTTTGAATCTAGAATGCAAGGAGAAATGGATGTGAAATAACACTCAGCTGTGTACTTCTACTACCTAGAACATTCATAAGGGTTTCCATGATTGCTGTAGGTTTCAGATTTCTTAGGTATATATTTTGTATATATAACAATCTTGATTTTTTATAAAGTTTTGAATGTCCACGTATGAATGCTGTAGCTGTGAAGCATACACAAGTGAATGAAGTAAGTTGTTAAAAAAAATGTCATACTTGCCAGTCTCACAATATAAACAGATCTAATCAAGCAGGGACACTGGTTTAGGGCAGGGTCACTTGAGCTGGACTACTTGTATTTGCTGCACCCCACACATTTCCATATACTGTGTGGTTGTTTAGCATTAGTCAGAAAGAGATAGATACTAAATACTTATATATGGAATTTGGGAACGAAAGTTCATGGATATAGAGGACAAACTGGTGGTTGCCAAAAGGCAACGAATGGGTGGGGTTGGTAAAATTGGTGAAAGTGGTCAAAAGGTACTAACTTCAAATCAGTGAGGAACAGGAATGCAATAATGCACAACATGGTGATCACAGTTAATAATACTATATTGCATATTTGAAAGTTTCTAAGAAAGCAAATCTTAAAAATTATCACAAGAAAATTAGTTCCATAACTATGAATGATGACAAATAGTAATTAGGCTTACTGTGTGATCATTTTGCAATACCTACAAAGATTGAATTGTTATGTTTTACACCTAAAACTAATATAATTTTAAATGTCGATTACACCTCATAAAACAAACTAGCAAAAAGGGTGTGTCGATCTGTCATAACAACTGCTCATGCCTCTCTGAAATAAAACACAACACACACACAGTTTCCTAATTTTTTTCTAGTTAGTACATTTTCCTATATTATTTCTCAAATACTTTACTTTTCTGACTCATTTTTCTTCCTTCCAGTAATTTATTCATCATAGATTTCTAATATCCAACAGATCACTTTTTTTTAAATTCCTTTTCATTTCTATTTTTCTCTTAGTATCTCATTTTGCATAGCCACTATTCCTGTATGTTCGAGTTCATCATTTTATTTTCCTTCTGAAATATCTAATCTGGTATTCATTTATTAAAGTATATATTTTCTGTACTCTACTTTTTAATATATGTATCTTTCATGTCACACATTTAGATTTCCATTATGTTCATATTTTCCTTTAAAACCTTAAAAAGGTTTCTTTTAAAGTTCTTACCTGATAATTCTTCATTTCGTTATGTCAATATTTGCTTTTATTGAATACTTTTGACAAAATTTAGTAGTAATTCTTTTGTTTCTTTGAATAACCAAAAACTATTGCCTGCATTCTGGACATTGTGAAATTTCATTTTTGACTGATGAATAGTATTGTGCTTCTTTAAAGGGTTTTTGATGAGTTATGAACACAAAAACTACTTAAATATGCTTTCTAGGTATATATGTGAGTTTAAATTTGAGGGTGATCTTAAAGTAGTCTTTACTAAGGCTAGGCTAGTTCCACAGCTAAAACATGATCCACCTGCCATTTCCATTTAATGCCTGAGGTGAGCATCAAAATATTTCTATTTTAGGGCTTCCCTGGTGGTCCAGTGGGTAAGGACACCGCCTTGCAGTGCAAGAGGCGCCGGTTCGATCCCTGGTCTGGGACGATCCCACAAGCTGCGGAGCAACTGGATCAATGTGTCCAATTACCAAGCCGGAGCTCTGGAGCACATGTGCCCAGAGCCAGTGCTCTGCGACAACAGAGGCCACTGCAATGGGAGGCCCACATGGGCCAAAGAACAAAGATGGATGAAAATAGACAAATGAAAGGCCAATAGAAGTGGCCTGCTTGCCCCTCCTCCCAAACCCCCACACAAAAAGACCATTAAGATATCTGTATTCTAGCAAAAAAAAAACCCACAACAGCATGGCATGAAAATAGACAAATGAAAGGCCAATAGAACACACACACAGTTTCCTAATTTTTTTCTAGTTAGTACATTTTCCTATATTATTTCTCAAATACTTTACTTTTCTGACTCATTTTTTTTCCTTCCAGTAATTTATTCATCATAGATTTCTAATATCCAACAGATCACTTTTTTTTAAATTCCTTTTCATTTCTGTTTTTCTCTTAGTATCTCATTTTGCATAGCCGCTATTCCTGTATGTTCGAGTTCATCATTTTATTTTCCTTCTGAAATATCTAATCTGGTATTCATTTATTAAAGTATATATTTTCTATACTCTACTTTTTAATATATGTATCTTTCATGTCACACATTTAGATTTCCATTATGTTCATATTTTCCTTTAAAACCTTAAAAAGGTTTCTTTTAAAGTTCTTACCTGATAATTCTTCATTTCGTTATGTCAATATTTGCTTTTATTGAATACTTTTGACAAAATTTAGTAGTAATTCTTTTGTTTCTTTGAATAACCAAAAACTATTGCCTGCATTCTGGACATTGTGAAATTTCATTTTTGACTGATGAATAGTATTGTGCTTCTTTAAAGGGTTTTTGATGAGTTATGAACACAAAAACTACTTAAATATGCTTTCTAGGTATATATGTGAGTTTAAATTTGAGGGTGATCTTAAAGTAGTCTTTACTAAGGCTAGGCTAGTTCCACAGCTAAAACATGATCCACCTGCCATTTCCATTTAATGCCTGAGGTGAGCATCAAAATATTTCTATTTTAGGGCTTCCCTGGTGGTCCAGTGGGTAAGGACACCGCCTTGCAGTGCAAGAGGCGCCGGTTCGATCCCTGGTCTGGGACGATCCCACAAGCTGCGGAGCAACTGGATCAATGTGTCCAATTACCAAGCCGGAGCTCTGGAGCACATGTGCCCAGAGCCAGTGCTCTGCGACAACAGAGGCCACTGCAATGGGAGGCCCACATGGGCCAAAGAACAAAGATGGATGAAAATAGACAAATGAAAGGCCAATAGAAGTGGCCTGCTTGCCCCCGTCCCTCCCAAACCCCCCCCACACAAAAAAGACCATTAAGATATCTGTATTCTAGCAAGTAAAAAGAAAAAAACTGATTCCCAGCTATACGTGTATTTGCAATGGTTTTGCAATTGTTTTCTTGGAAACTGTATATTCTCTAGTGGGAGTTCCTTTTCAAACTTCCAAGAGTTTTATCCTATGCTTGTACAGATCAGTATTTCAGTATTCAACAAAAGACTTAAGAAAACCATACAAAGAGCTGTGTTTTTTTCTCTCTTTTGCTTCCCTTTTTCTTGGTAGTAGCCCCATACTTTTTAGCCATCTTGCACTCCTAAGTATTGATCACTGCATCATTCATGGGCAAGTTCTACTGCTTAGATTTAAATTCTGACTTTGCCACTTAATAGATGAGTAACTTGGGCTAAACTGAGGAGAGAATGGCAACCCAATCCAGTGTTCTTGCCTGGAGAATTACACAGACAGAGGAGACTGGCAGGCTACAGTCCGTGGGGTTGCAAAGAGTCTAACATGACTGAGCAACTAACACTTTCACTTACACTGGGATAAACTATTTAACTTCCTGCCTCGGCAGGAAGTGGTACCCAGATAAGTTTTGTAATGTATATAGAACATTAACATTTGCAGTTTACTCATGACTTTTAATTTCTGTATTTTTTAAAAAGTATACATTTTACCAAGGTCACAAAGATGTTCCCCCATATTTTCTTCTATAGTTTTTGTAAAATCATTTGTAACATTTGGGTCTTCAGTCCTTATCAGAACTTAGATTGACCATTAGAGTACAATAACAATTTGGTTTGACTTCATTTTCTGCATAACAAAATATGTTCAAGTAATTATTTCCTCAGTTTTTAAGGACACCGCCTTGCAGTGCAAGAGGCGCCGGTTCGATCCCTGGTCTGGGACGATCCCACAAGCTGCGGAGCAACTGGATCAATGTGCCCAATTACCAAGCCGGAGCTCTGGAGCACATGTGCCCAGAGCCAGTGCTCTGCGACAACAGAGGCCACTGCAATGGGAGGCCCACATGGGCCAAAGAACAAAGATGGATGAAAATAGACAAATGAAAGGCCAATAGAAGTGGCCTGCTTGCCCCCGTCCCTCCCAAACCCCCCCCACACAAAAAAGACCATTAAGATATCTGTATTCTAGCAAGTAAAAAGAAAAAAACTGATTCCCAGCTATACGTGTATTTGCAATGGTTTTGCAATTGTTTTCTTGGAAACTGTATATTCTCTAGTGGGAGTTCCTTTTCAAACTTCCAAGAGTTTTATCCTATGCTTGTACAGATCAGTATTTCAGTATTCAACAAAAGACTTAAGAAAACCATACAAAGAGCTGTGTTTTTTTCTCTCTTTTGCTTCCCTTTTTCTTGGTAGTAGCCCCATACTTTTTAGCCATCTTGCACTCCTAAGTATTGATCACTGCATCATTCATGGGCAAGTTCTACTGCTTAGATTTAAATTCTGACTTTGCCACTTAATAGATGAGTAACTTGGGCTAAACTGAGGAGAGAATGGCAACCCAATCCAGTGTTCTTGCCTGGAGAATTACACAGACAGAGGAGACTGGCAGGCTACAGTCCGTGGGGTTGCAAAGAGTCTAACATGACTGAGCAACTAACACTTTCACTTACACTGGGATAAACTATTTAACTTCCTGCCTCGGCAGGAAGTGGTACCCAGATAAGTTTTGTAATGTATATAGAACATTAACATTTGCAGTTTACTCATGACTTTTAATTTCTGTATTTTTTAAAAAGTATACATTTTACCAAGGTCACAAAGATGTTCCCCCATATTTTCTTCTATAGTTTTTGTAAAATCATTTGTAACATTTGGGTCTTCAGTCCTTATCAGAACTTAGATTGACCATTAGAGTACAATAACAATTTGGTTTGACTTCATTTTTCTCTGCATAACAAAATATGTTCAAGTAATTATTTCCTCAGTTTTTAAGGCCATCTCTATTGTGTTGTTTCCGTAAATGCTCTTTTAGTTTTATTGGCAATTTGCTTATTTTTCTGCTAATTTTCCCCTGAAATAATTACAATCACATTTTAAAGTCTTAAAATCAAAGGAGGAAAATAAACCAGTAATTCAAAACTGCCTTAATTGTGTTTTAAATATAGGCTCAATATATTTCATTTTAAAGTCAACTTGGAGACTTCCCTTGGTGGTCAAATGGGTAAGAATCTGCCTTCCAATGCAGGGAATGTGAGTTCGACCCTGGTCAGGAAACTGAGGTCCCTCACAGGCCACAACTACTGAGCCCACATGCTGCAGCTAAGACCTGATGCACCCAAATAAACAAACATTTAAAAAAACATAAAATAAAATCTACCTGGAGTGTGTGTGTGCTTATAATTTTCTATTACACTGGTTAAGACTGGCATATTTAGTCCTTGTATCCTTTAATATGGTATATCTGTATCTTTATTCAGGTCTTATTGCCCTCAAAAATGCTTCAGAATATTTCCGTGAAAATCCTTTCCATTTATGTTAGATTTCTTCCAAGGTATAATATTTGCATTTTGATGAACAGAGTGTTTCTCCAATGTATTACACTTTCTAATTAGATTCCAGTGGTATATAGAACTATTTCTCATTCTCATATTTGACCTTATAACCATTAGTACATTTGAATGATTTCTAATTTTTTTTCTGAATTTTCTGTATTTTATTACTTTTAATAGAACTATTTCCTACAGAGAAAATTTTATTTGATCATGTGTATAGAACATCAAGTCATATAGAAAAATATGATCTCTCCCTTTCTAATGCCTTTCCCTCCCTCATTATATTACACTGATTTATTTCTTCATATATATTAATACATGTGTCCACAGACTTGA
Organism: Tragulus kanchil; assembly: GCA_022376925.1. Taxonomy (NCBI): domain Eukaryota; kingdom Metazoa; phylum Chordata; class Mammalia; order Artiodactyla; family Tragulidae; genus Tragulus; species Tragulus kanchil. The sequence continues at coordinate 33,862,980 of JAIOJX010000028.1, read as the reverse complement.
CACAACCTAGTGACTTCTCATACTGAGAAGAATGAAGGGCTAATCCTCTTGCTTCAATTTGTATCTCAGTGTCCTAGGAGTTTCAAGTTGGAATTAAGTATGAGTTGAGACCACATCCTTGTTTGACTTCATTTCTCTGCATAACAAAATATGTTCAAGTAATTATTTCCTCAGTTTTTAAGGCCATCTCTATTGTGTTGTTTCCGTAAATGCTCTTTTAGTTTTATTGGCAATTTGCTTATTTTTCTGCTAATTTTCCCCTGAAATAATTACAATCACATTTTAAAGTCTTAAAATCAAAGGAGGAAAATAAACCAGTAATTCAAAACTGCCTTAATTGTGTTTTAAATATAGGCTCAATATATTTCATTTTAAAGTCAACTTGGAGACTTCCCTTGGTGGTCAAATGGGTAAGAATCTGCCTTCCAATGCAGGGAATGTGAGTTCGACCCTGGTCAGGAAACTGAGGTCCCTCACAGGCCACAACTACTGAGCCCACATGCTGCAGCTAAGACCTGATGCACCCAAATAAACAAACATTTAAAAAAACATAAAATAAAATCTACCTGGAGTGTGTGTGTGCTTATAATTTTCTATTACACTGGTTAAGACTGGCATATTTAGTCCTTGTATCCTTTAATATGGTATATCTGTATCTTTATTCAGGTCTTATTGCCCTCAAAAATGCTTCAGAATATTTCCGTGAAAATCCTTTCCATTTATGTTAGATTTCTTCCAAGGTATAATATTTGCATTTTGATGAACAGAGTGTTTCTCCAATGTATTACACTTTCTAATTAGATTCCAGTGGTATATAGAACTATTTCTCATTCTCATATTTGACCTTATAACCATTAGTACATTTGAATGATTTCTAATTTTTTTTCTGAATTTTCTGTATTTTATTACTTTTAATAGAACTATTTCCTACAGAGAAAATTTTATTTGATCATGTGTATAGAACATCAAGTCATATAGAAAAATATGATCTCTCCCTTTCTAATGCCTTTCCCTCCCTCATTATATTACACTGATTTATTTCTTCATATATATTAATACATGTGTCCACAGACTTGACACAACCTAGTGACTTCTCATACTGAGAAGAATGAAGGGCTAATCCTCTTGCTTCAATTTGTATCTCAGTGTCCTAGGAGTTTCAAGTTGGAATTAAGTATGAGTTGAGACCACATCCTTGCCTTCATCTTGATCAAATTTCAGTTCTTTCAACTCATTTTATTTGACTTTGGGAAAGTAACTTGACTCCTCAAAACTACAGTTCCTTTGTTAATAAACTGTTATTGCTATATCATTTGCAAGATAATATAAAGCATAGAGGAAAAGTACAAAAGGTGCAAATGTGTAGACAGCAAGTATTGCATGACAAGCTCTCAATGTAGTTTCTTTCCTCCCTCCTTTAAAAGATCCTTTATAGCATTTGAGGATATCTGGCCATAGAGTTTGTGTAACTAACTTTCCCTGAGGTAACTGCATGTGTAATACATACTCAAGTATCTATCATTTTGATGGAAATTCTCTACTTGAGAAACATTTATCCTAGGATTATAAAGAAAAAACATGGAGGCTAAATAATAAAGCCTAAGGGAACTGAGACGTGGAAGTCCAGAATTTTAAATAAATAAGGCTTATTGAACATTAAAAACAAATATATTGTTTTTTCCATGGAGAATACTATATCCTTGATTGCACTGAAGATAAATATTAACAACACAAATAAGATGCAAATACATATTCTTAGTATGCAAAACACTGATTTTATGTGGCTTACAGCTTTGATGTTGCAATGTTAGTGTTCACTGACATTTAATTTTTGGTATAATATTGTCCCAACTGGTGCCTGTCTTTTAGACTATATAATTCAAGCTATTGTCAAAGCAACTTTAAGAAGCCTTAAGGGGGATTCATTAAATTTATAACATTTACAAAAACAGTCTGGTGAATACATAATAAATATATCTTATTCTTAAGTTTTCTTAAACAAAATAATTTGCAACACTTGCTGAAACTTTCTTACTTTATACCACTGTTGCATATTTACCCAGACAGGATTTTTGTCCCCTTCCCTATCTTTTCCTAAGAGAAATCCTTAACAATTTTTCAAATGTATTAATACTATTTATGAAAATTTAGCTAATTCCAAAAAAACTTTTAAGTATACTATTTTTCAAGATACCAGTATTAATTTACTATTAAAATTTAGATAACTAATGCTTCAATTTGTATCTCAGTGTCCTAGGAGTTTCAAGTTGGAATTAAGTATGAGTTGAGACCACATCCTTGCCTTCATCTTGATCAAATTTCAGTTCTTTCAACTCATTTTATTTGACTTTGGGAAAGTAACTTGACTCCTCAAAACTACAGTTCCTTTGTTAATAAACTGTTATTGCTATATCATTTGCAAGATAATATAAAGCATAGAGGAAAAGTACAAAAGGTGCAAATGTGTAGACAGCAAGTATTGCATGACAAGCTCTCAATGTAGTTTCTTTCCTCCCTCCTTTAAAAGATCCTTTATAGCATTTGAGGATATCTGGCCATAGAGTTTGTGTAACTAACTTTCCCTGAGGTAACTGCATGTGTAATACATACTCAAGTATCTATCATTTTGATGGAAATTCTCTACTTGAGAAACATTTATCCTAGGATTATAAAGAAAAAACATGGAGGCTAAATAATAAAGCCTAAGGGAACTGAGACGTGGGAAGTCCAGAATTTTAAATAAATAAGGCTTATTGAACATTAAAAACAAATATATTGTTTTTTCCATGGAGAATACTATATCCTTGATTGCACTGAAGATAAATATTAACAACACAAATAAGATGCAAATACATATTCTTAGTATGCAAAACACTGATTTTATGTGGCTTACAGCTTTGATGCTGCAATGTTAGTGTTCACTGACATTTAATTTTTGGTATAATATTGTCCCAACTGGTGCCTGTCTTTTAGACTATATAATTCAAGCTATTGTCAAAGCAACTTTAAGAAGCCTTAAGGGGCATTCATTAAATTTATAGCATTTACAAAAACAGTCTGGTGAATACATAATAAATATATCTTATTCTTAAGTTTTCTTAAACAAAATAATTTGCAACACTTGCTGAAACTTTCTTACTTTATACCACTGTTGCATATTTACCCAGACAGGATTTTTGTCCCCTTCCCTATCTTTTCCTAAGAGAAATCCTTAACAATTTTTCAAATGTATTAATACTATTTATGAAAATTTAGCTAATTCCAAAAAAACTTTTAAGTATACTATTTTTAAGAACCAGGGAAGTTTACTACTTAAAGGAACAGTAGCTTACCAGATAACCCACTTCAATTTCCTTCTCAATTTATCTCTTTATATCTGTATTGTTATATAAGTGAGATCCACTAAAAGAAGGAAAATGTACATTCTGGCTCATTAATTATTAAATTAAATTCCACTAAGCAAAGTGTATTTATATTATAGTTTTATCCAGAAACTATAATAGAATAAACACAGATTACATATTTACAGAGCAATATAATTATGAATACAAATTAAGACTGAATCATGCATTGTAAAAACTTAAGCTTGACATAAAGAAACTTAAAATTGTTATTTTCCTGTTTTCAAAGGTGAGATGTACATTTCAAATGAGTCCCTGGATCCAAAGAGAACAGATTGACACTATGTGATGGGTCACTCGACTTAGTCATGTCTGACTCTTTGCAATCCCATAGACTGAAGTCCGCAAGGCTTCTCTGACCATGGGGATTTGCTGGGCAAGAATACTGGTACGTCTTGCATGTTCTCCTCTGGGGGAATCCAGGGATGGAGCTCAGATCTCCTGCACTGTAGGCAGATTCTTTACTGATAGAGCCAGCAGAGAAGCTAAGACACTATAGACCTACATTAATGCAAGAAGTAGCATTGTTGTATTAATTTTTGGTTTAATTTCTCTTTTATCATTAGCAAGGTTGAAAATTCCTTGATTACTGAGCTTACATTTCTTTTTAAATATTATGTAAGTTAAATTATGTATGATTTTTGTAAATTGTATTTTCTATAAATCTGTGATAATGAATTTTGAGTCAGCTTTGCTAGGCAGTAGTGTCCATTTTTGGGGCCAAATATCACACTAGAGGTTGCTGTGAAGTTATTTTTTTCAATATAATTAACATTTCAAGAGGATTTATGGTAGAGAAGATTCTGTTCTACAAAGTGGGTGGGGTTCATTCAATCAATTCTTTTAAAGAAGACAGTGGTTTCCTAAAGAAGAACAATTCTATCTCAGAACTGCAACACAGAAGGCTTACCTGAGTTTCACCTGTCCATTTCAGACTTGAGATGCAGCACCAATTCCTCCCTGAGTTTCCTCCCTGCCAGCCTTCTTTGTAGATTTCATACATGTCAGCCTCAACACTTGCTAAGTCATTTCCTTTAAATTGCTATATAGAATATATATACTCTGTACATTTTAATGGGCTTCACTTTTAGCTCAGCTAATGAAGAATCCACCTACATGCAGGAGATCCTGGTTCAATTCCTGGGTTGGGAAGATCCCCTGGAGAAGGTAAAGACTACTCATTCTAGTATTCTTGCCTGGAGAATTCCATGGCTTGTCTATGGGTTGCAAAGAGCTGGACATGACTGAGCAACTTACAATCTGTGCATTTTAATAAAGCATTCAATTTCTTATGGATTTGTTTCTGAAAAGTTCTTATCTTACAAAATCGTATCTATTTTCCCACATATACTTTTCTAACTGTAGTTTTGTCAACTCTAGCTTCATAATTCATGTGAATTTTATTGTGGTAGATAGCATGAGATTAAAAGTTACACTTTTGAAAGTTTATCAATTGATTCAGCATCATGTTAAAAAAAATAGCTTACTGATTTGAAACATTCACCTTAGCCATGGTTGTTAGACTTAATCAGCAAGTTAAAATATAAACTGTTCCATGACATTTGACTCTTACATAAAAATTAGTATGTTTTGAGCAGATACATCCCTTTCAATATTTGGGTCATATTTATGCCAAGTATTATTTTTTCTGAAATTGATATTTAGTTCTATATTCTGTTTTTTGTCTGGCAAACCTAAGCTTAGAAATCATTTAGTTTTTTTCTGTAATACCTATTTCTTCTACTGAGTCTGAATTATAAGGAGAAAGACTTCTAATAATGAAGGAAATACATAGAAGTCATTAGGGATAAGAGGATCTAAGTCTTAGATACATTATTTCAGTCATACCTAGACTAATATGAATTATATAATCATATTACTAGTTTTTAAGAAGACTAAGATAGTTACCAATGTTTGGAACTAAAAACAGTTTAACTACTGTAAAATAGATTGTGCTCTTGTAATTAAAATCAATATGCATTTTAGCTTCCCTTGAGAATTTGTTGTTGAAGTATTTTATAAAATAATAACTTTAATATTCTTTTGACATAAAACAAATTTTGAGTATATATTTGGATTTAAATTAAGTACAGGTTTCCAGTGTAAAATCTGGTATCAGAGAAATCAAGGTGGTGGAATCTTTAATATAACAACAAATTTGTAAACAGTGCTATGATGAATATAGGGGTGACTCTTTTTTATTTGTAGTTATTTTCATCCATCTTTTTATTCTTTGGCATGTGTGGGCCTCCCATTGCAATGGCCTCTCTCACTGCAGAGCACCTGCTCTGGGCACACAAAACTAATGGTGTTCAGTATTATTTTGTACTCATCTTTGATTTCAGGAAGTACTTTTCAAACTATCGTCTGTGGCAGCCCCAGCAATCCTATCTACACTTCTGTGAAGCTTTCAGTCTGTTCAATTATCACGATCAAAAGCTGAAATATTTCTTTGACCTGAGGAAAGCATCTTAGGGTGCCATTGAAATTATTTCTTAAAATCTGCAAAGCATAGTGAAGCACTACCTCCATTTTCAATACAACAAACAAACAAAAAATAAAGATAATGTGCTAAATATTCTTATTGTTGGTGAAAAAAAGTTAATACAAACAGAAGGGGAGAAAAATGATACTTATCAATGTGAAAGGATCCTAAAGTGTTTTTTTTGTTGTCGTTGTTGCTTCAAATGCTCAAGTTATTTTATTTTATTCATCATAGTTTTCTATTTAAGATGATTCATAGATTTAGTGGTCATTTGATTGACATATGTGAAAGATTATTCCATTAGGCAAGCTAATTCTTCTTAAAAGATATTTTAAAAAATCTATTCTCTACTGCATTGTAAATGGCAAACTAAATTGACAATAAAATTATGTGCATGTCAAATTTAGTCCTTCGTTGCTTGACAGGAACACATGGGCTGACAGACGTATCAAAATTCTTGCTCAAAATCTCATTTCTTATTTTTAATTACTCATGAAGACTGAGGTATGAAGATATGTCTTATATTAATTTAATCTGTCCCATTTTGCAAAGAGTTTATAATAAAATACAAAATCAAACCAAATTAAATTATATCTGTCTCCAAAGATAGATTGTGCTCTTGTAATTAAAATCAATATGCATTTTAGCTTCCTTGAGAATTTGTTGTTGAAGTATTTTATAAAATAATAACTTTAATATTCTTTTGACATAAAACAAATTTTGAGTATATATTTGGATTTAAATTAAGTACAGGTTTCCAGTGTAAAATCTGGTATCAGAGAAATCAAGGTGGTGGAATCTTTAATATAACAACAAATTTGTAAACAGTGCTATGATGAATATAGGGGTGACTCTTTTTTATTTGTAGTTATTTTCATCCATCTTTTTATTCTTTGGCATGTGTGGGCCTCCCATTGCAATGGCCTCTCTCACTGCAGAGCACCTGCTCTGGGCACACAAAACTAATGGTGTTCAGTATTATTTTGTACTCATCTTTGATTTCAGGAAGTACTTTTCAAACTATCGTCTGTGGCAGCCCCAGCAATCCTATCTACACTTCTGTGAAGCTTTCAGTCTGTTCAATTATCACGATCAAAAGCTGAAATATTTCTTTGACCTGAGGAAAGCATCTTAGGGTGCCATTGAAATTATTTCTTAAAATCTGCAAAGCATAGTGAAGCACTACCTCCATTTTCAATACAACAAACAAACAAAAAATAAAGATAATGTGCTAAATATTCTTATTGTTGGTGAAAAAAAGTTAATACAAACAGAAGGGGAGAAAAATGATACTTATCAATGTGAAAGGATCCTAAAGTGTTTTTTTTGTTGTCGTTGTTGCTTCAAATGCTCAAGTTATTTTATTTTATTCATCATAGTTTTCTATTTAAGATGATTCATAGATTTAGTGGTCATTTGATTGACATATGTGAAAGATTATTCCATTAGGCAAGCTAATTCTTCTTAAAAGATATTTTAAAAAATCTATTCTCTACTGCATTGTAAATGGCAAACTAAATTGACAATAAAATTATGTGCATGTCAAATTTAGTCCTTCGTTGCTTGACAGGAACACATGGGCTGACAGACGTATCAAAATTCTTGCTCAAAATCTCATTTCTTATTTTTAATTACTCATGAAGACTGAGGTATGAAGATATGTCTTATATTAATTTAATCTGTCCCATTTTGCAAAGAGTTTATAATAAAATACAAAATCAAACCAAATTAAATTATATCTGTCTCCAGAAGATACTTGTCATTAAATAGAACTAATTTCTCTATTCATTGCCAGAATGTCTGGATAAATTGTGAATTGAACATAATTTATTGGAATGTTATTTTTCTCCAGAAATAAGACAAAGAGAACTATAATGCATTCACTTTCCATTACACCATTTTCTTTAGACACTTGCCACATTATGATCTCCTACAGGGATATCATTATCTTACTTCTAAGGAAAAAAAAATGAGGCAAGTCACTGTTTCATTACCTATATTTCAAAAAGTTAAATGATTTAAAATGTCTGCCCTGGGAGATCACTGTATTTGCTTGTCTGTGCTTTCACAAGGACTATTATGTTTTGCTATAATTCACTTTCGAAATGCCAAAAAAGGGCCAGAGTAATGTTTACCAGGTTTAACTGCATTCATTTTGCTGGTTAAAATGAATCCATTGGATATGTGCAAAGGAAAGAAAGGTACTCGTTCAGAAAAATAAAAAAAATACATACATACCACCTAGAGATTTATATGTATAAATAACACTATTTATTTGTATGACTTCAAAAGGCTCAAATGTCATGCTAATCTATTATAGACACTAGATAAATACACAGTGATAACAGAGATATACGTACAATGATGATAAGTTAACACAAGGGCTCTTAGAACATGAGTGTTAATTCATCATGCCCTACTAGACTCTGGAGCAAACAAAACCCGTCTCAACCTTGTCTCTGGAACTGAGATCATGGGGAGGTAACTCACACATTCTTGCTCTCAGTGTCATGAATTCTGTGCCCTATTATCCAGATCTCTTGTTTTGTGATTAATTCTTCCCCCCAGCATCTAAGAAGACTGTTCAGCAATTAATCCTAGTGGCTAGTGCTTTCTTGGATTTACTCTCACTGGAAGATAGCTCCCTTGCCCAACTCCATACTCCTTCCCAGAAGCAGTCCACCACAGCAAGGAAGTAAAATGTCTGGTAGGCCCCTTTGGGTTCTAAACCTGACACTTTATATCAAGGAATATGAACTGGATCCAACACAGGATGATATTAGTGTTGTCAACACTGGATAGACTCTACAGCCTGAAAGGTTCAAGTGGCCCTATCTCTTGGGTCAGATAAACTAAGCTATTAGATCCATCAGTAACAGGAAAGAATGCTGGGTGGTAGTTCTGGCAAGCCCTAATGGGATAACCACAATGTCGACTCCTGAGATTCTGGAGCAAGGCCATGCCACCGTCAGGAGGATACTACACACCAACTAACAAAGAAAGAAGCTAAAGTTTGGTTTACAGATGTGACTGTTCAGTGTAACCTTGACTGTGGAGAGGAAAGTCTTGGAAGACAATGGGGAGGAGAAACCCTCTTAGTCACAGAATTTTGGGCAGTGCACCAGTTATTGTATTTGTATAAAAAGAGAAGCATCCCTTAGGATAAAAATATATGTTGACTCATTCAGTAATGAGAAGCTAGGATATTAGATCAGGGATAAGATGGGCTCAGGAAAAATGGGCTGATGGACCTATCAGATATTGGTTGTCCTTAGCAGAAGTGGTATGACCTTGAGAAAGTGAAGAGTATGTCCAGAGCTAAGGGTCATTCTGGGATAAAGACAGCTGGAATCTCTCAGGTGATAGTCTTCTCAATAACTAGGGAATTACATTTTTCAGCTTTTAAAGGGGTTGAGTGCCATTAAACAGCATCCCATGCATGGTTTGAATTTACTTAAGATCTACAATTTACCATCATTTCCTACCCTGTTCATTCTTATTACAACTTTATTACTTTTATTTATATTTGTATTCTTAATTGTTCCATGTATATAAAGTAATGTTTTTAACAATTGTTTTTCACAAAGCTATTTATGAAGTATGGATATACACCTAATTCATAAAAGGAATGAGGTTTTGTTTGACTAGAATTGAGGTATTGGTAGATCTCTTGTTTTGTGATTAATTCTTCCCAGCATCTAAGAAGACTGTTCAGCAATTAATCCTAGTGGCTAGTGCTTTCTTGGATTTACTCTCACTGGAAGATAGCTCCCTTGCCCAACTCCATACTCCTTCCCAGAAGCAGTCCACCACAGCAAGGAAGTAAAATGTCTGGTAGGCCCCTTTGGGTTCTAAACCTGACACTTTATATCAAGGAATATGAACTGGATCCAACACAGGATGATATTAGTGTTGTCAACACTGGATAGACTCTACAGCCTGAAAGGTTCAAGTGGCCCTATCTCTTGGGTCAGATAAACTAAGCTATTAGATCCATCAGTAACAGGAAAGAATGCTGGGTGGTAGTTCTGGCAAGCCCTAATGGGATAACCACAATGTCGACTCCTGAGATTCTGGAGCAAGGCCATGCCACCGTCAGGAGGATACTACACACCAACTAACAAAGGAAGAAGCTAAAGTTTGGTTTACAGATGTGACTGTTCAGTGTAACCTTGACTGTGGAGAGGAAAGTCTTGGAAGACAATGGGGAGGAGAAACCCTCTTAGTCACAGAATTTTGGGCAGTGCACCAGTTATTGTATTTGTATAAAAAGAGAAGCATCCCTTAGGATAAAAATATATGTTGACTCATTCAGTAATGAGAAGCTAGGATATTAGATCAGGGATAAGATGGGCTCAGGACAAATGGGCTGATGGACCTATCAGATATTGGTTGTCCTTAGCAGAAGTGGTATGACCTTGAGAAAGTGAAGAGTATGTCCAGAGCTAAGGGTCATTCTGGGATCAAGACAGCTGGAATCTCTCAGGTGATAGTCTTCTCAATAACTAGGGAATTACATTTTTCAGCTTTTAAAGGGGTTGAGTGCCATTAAACAGCATCCCATGCATGGTTTGAATTTACTTAAGATCTACAATTTACCATCATTTCCTACCCTGTTCATTCTTATTACAACTTTATTACTTTTATTTATATTTGTATTCTTAATTGTTCCATGTATATAAAGTAATGTTTTTTAACAATTGTTTTTCACAAAGCTATTTATGAAGTATGGATATACACCTAATTCATAAAAGGAATGAGGTTTTTGTTTGACTAGAATTGAGGTATTGGTATTTCAACTGTAAGTTATGGAGATTCACTTTGGTTTATCATATTATTTTCATAAAATAAATAAATGCTTCTGAAGATATTTAATGGGAAACATTCCCCTCCAGTTTTGTTAAAAATAATTAACATATATCACTCTATAAGTTTAAGACATATAGAATGATGGTTTGACTTATATATATATTAATAGCACATAATGATTACTGTAAAAGGTTTAGTTAACATTCATCATCTCCTATACATGCACTGAAAAAGAAAGAAAAAATTTTTTTTTGTAATGAGAAGTCTTAGGTCTATTAAGTTAACAACTTTCCTTCATATGATACAGCAGTATTAACTATAATACTTATACCATGCATTATATCTCTAGTACTTACTTATCTCGTAACGGGAATTTGTGCCTTTTTGATCACCTTCCTCCAATTTTCCCTTCTATCACCTTTGACAGCCACAAATCTGATATTTTCTCCCTTTCTGTCATCACTTGGGTTTGGTGTTTTTGTTTGCTTTTTTAGATTCAATATATAACTGAGATCATGCAGTATTTGTCTATGTCTGAATTATTTTACTTAGCATTATGTTTTTAAGTTGTATCCAAGCTGCTGAAGGTGGTAGAAGTTCCTTGTTTTTATAGCTGAATAATATTCCATTGTGTGTATGTGTGTGTGTGTACACATATATATACAAATGCACATAAGTCACAATTTTTTCATCTATTCATTCTTTGATAGATACTTAGCTTGTTTCCATGACTTGCATGCTATGAGGATGTAGATACCATTTCAAGTTAGTGTTTTGTTTCCTTTAAATATTTTCCCAGAAGTGGAATTACTGAGTCATATGGTAGTTCTATTCTTAATTATTTGAGAATCCTCGATACTACTTTTCATAGTGGTTATACTAATTTACGATCCCACCAACAGTGACCTAGGCTTTCCTTTTCTCTATATCCACACAGTATTTTCTATCTCTTGCCTTTTTTAAAAAAATTTATTTATTTATTTTTGGCTATTCTGGTTTTCACTGCTGCTGCAGGCTCTTCTCTTGTCACAGGGAGTGGGGGCTACTCCCTAGTTGGGGTGAGCAGGCTTCCTGTTGTGGTGACTTCTCTTGTAGAACTTGGGCTCTAGGTCACATGGGTTTCGACAGTTGCGCCACATGGGCTTCAACAGTTGCACCACGTGGGCTCAATAGTTGTGGCTCTGAGCCTCTAGAGCACAGAGTTCAATAGTTGAGCTCTATGGCTCAATAGTTGTGGCTCACGGGCTTAGTTGCTCCAAAGCATGTGGTATCTTCCTAGATCAGGGATTGAATCCATGTCTCCTGCATTGGCAGGTGAACTCTTTACCACTGAGCTACAAGGGAAGCCCTAGTTCTTGTCCTTTTTTTTTTTTTTTTTTTAAAGATTTATTTATTTATTTATTTTTTGGTTGGGGGTCGGGTTGGGGAGGGAGGGGAGCAGGCGGGCCACTTCTATTGGTCTTTTGTTTCTCTATGTTCATCCGTCTTTGTTCTTTGGCTCCTGTGGGCCTCCCATCGCGGTGGCGTCTGTCGTTGCAGAGCACCGGCTCTGGGCGCATGTGCTCCAGAGCTCTGGCTCGGTAATTGGACACATCAGTCCAGCCCCTCCGCGGTACGTGGGATCTTCCAAGGCCAGGGCTCGAACCGGCGCCCCTTGCACTGCAAGGTGGTGTCCTTACCCACTGGACCACCAGGGGAAGCCCCAGTTCTTGTCTTTTTGATGATAAAAATTCTAACAGGCAAGAAATGATGTATCATTGTGATTTTAATGTGCATTTTCCTAAAACTAGTGATGCTAAAAATCTTTCCACCTATGTGTTGGCTATATGTACATCTTCTCTGGAAAAATGTCTATTTAGATTCTTTGACCATATTTAAATTGAATTATTATTACTGCTATTGAGTTGTATGAGTTCTTTCTATATTTTGGATATTAGTCCCTTATCAGATATAGGGGTTGCAATTTTTTTCCTATGCTGTAGATTTCCTTGGCTTCAGGACTTACATTTACATTTATAATTTCCTTTGAGTTAATTTTTATGAGTGGTGTAATGGAAAACTTTTAATTTAAAAATTAGAACTATGAAGTGTATGTTATAATACATTTAAATTCCCCATATGTAATTTTGATTGTACCCTCTCTGTGAAAGCAATTTGGTACATCTGGAAATACATCTTCTAAGAAATTTCCTGTGCACTTATGAAAGTCAGTTCAAGTGAAGGGTCAAGATTTAGGATTTTTGGTCCAAACATTCCTAGCTCCACTTTCTATAATATGGTCAAATTGAGGTTGAGGTCAGCATGTAGTTTGTAAAACTAGCAAGAGATATTCAATTTTCCACTTAATAAATTAAAAATATATATCAAATTGAGGAAACAAATCAGTCTATTATGAAGAAGTCAGATTGATTTTTCTTAAATAACCAAGAAAAATTAAAAAAAAAAGTCAAACCAAATTAAAAATATAGATAAAACATAGGAAAATATGGAAAATGATACAGGATAGTAATATGGAAGGCTTTATTTTAAATGTCTGTCTGTTTTGTGCCGTGCCTCCTCATTAAAACCTAAAGTAATGCTAACATGTCAACAAACTAGCTCTTTGCCCATGAGCAAGTGTTTGAAAAATTCCTTACCTATAAAATTAAAAAAAAAACTGACTAGTCTTTCACCCCAATGTTTTAGAAATCTAAATTTGTGTTTCCTAACTTACAGGCTTGATTTAAATATTAGATGAGTAATGAATTTAAACTGACTTATAAATAATAAAAACTATATAAAGTTAATAAACACGTGAACTGATTTTTCTACAATTAAACATGTAATCCGATTCTATACAAAGTCACTATTTTGTGAACTCTCAATTATATTATGCCTAAAAATATCCATGAATATATAAAATCTAACTTCTTTGTATAAACAAAAACTAGACAAGCCATATTATATATCTTTACTGTGAAAGCAAAGGGGACCATTGTTTACATGAATTGACTCAAGGTTAGGAAGCCTATAGCACAGATACGATATTAAAATGACAATAAAACACACGAAGAAACTTTACTTTCAGGTAAAGTCCACTTAAAACAACGGAGCATAAGAGAGTGAGAGTGAACACTCACTTTAAAAGTTTAAACACACCAGGACTTAAGTCCTGAAACTCATTATGTTCTCCAATTTTGTATATGTGCTGCCAGGGTAAGCACTCATTATGTTCTCTCTTCAAAGATTTTTCAACCTGTTCATTGTTATCTAAATAAGTTATTCATCAAAAATCCATTTCATGTCATTTTATAGGGTAAGATGTGTTTCACTATCCCTGACAATGAAGGTTCTTTCCTTCCTTTATCTCATATATTTCCCAGAAACCCCTACATGATATGGAAATGCTAATAACAATCCGAAACTTCTCAGAATTATTTACAGTTGGTGTGGCCACCTTCATTTATTTTCCTAACTATTCATATGAATCTCAGATTTATTTGAGGATACTTAACAAGACTGATGTCTATGAACAATTTTTTCTCAAGTAAAAGACTTCGGCCAAAGAAATTAGGAATTCACCTCAGCAAATGTATGGTTACTTATTACTTTAAGCATCCCATACATTTTTTTCAGTACTGTAGGCTATTATTCTCTTTTGACAGACTTTGCTTGCCTATTATTCTGATTTTCTCTATAAAGAGACAAAGAGAATTTGTAAATTCATATATGGATGTTGTAGCAACTTCCTCTAAAGAGTATGTATCTCAGAATAAGATAAAGGCAAAGTTTAAAAATAATACCTGACAAATGGCAATTAAAAATCATGCAAATATTACCTAACTTGATGGAATATACACACATGCATACACATCCATAATAAAACCCAAACAGATGTTCATCAACAGATGAATGTATAAAGAAGCTGTGATATATATGTATATCTTATGTGTGTGTGTGTATGTATATGTATATACACACACACAATGGAATATTACTCAACCACAAATAGAAATGCATTTGAGTCAGTCCTAATGAGGTGCATAAACCTAGAACCTATTATACAGAGTGAAATAAGTATGAAAGAGAAAAATAAATAATGATAGTAACACATATATATGGAATGGCACTGATAAATATATATTCAGAGCAGCAATGGACAAAGATACATACAGAACAGACTTACATGGACATTGCGGGGAATGAGGAATGGGCAAGATGTATGGAAACTTACATTACCATATGTAAAATAGACAACCAACAGGAATCTGCTGTAAGACTAAGGAAACTCAAACAGGGGCTTTGTAACAACCTAGAGGGGGATATTTTGAGGAGGGATATGCGACAGAAGTTCAAGAGGGAGGGGACATATGTATACCTACGGCTGGTTCAGGTTAATGTGTGTTAGTAAATAACAGAACTCTGCAAAAATAAATAAATAAATATACTATCTCATGATGACATGACAGCCATCAGTGACTACTGATACCTTTCTCTCTCACATCCTGTACATCCATCAGCAAGGCAATTGCTGAAGACTGACCAGATTGAAAGAAGAAACGAGTACAATTCAAATCAGAAAAAATAAGAAGAAAATGATTCTATTACAACAACAGGATCAGATAGAATGTTTGGCTAACTGTCAAATTCAATGATACCCCACCCAAACTTAATAAAATTTTCCTCTTATATTATTCTAAATTTGCAAGGAGTTTGGTTTTAGAAAAAGGCAATATATGTTCATGAAAAAATACTGTGAATGCATACTTTCAAATGTTAAATACTAAGCTTAATACATTCAAAATGCCCCGTGTCCTGTGTTAGTTGATAGTTTTTAGGAATCCAACATGGTGAAGTCCATATCTCTTAATTTCCTGTAACTTGTCATCTTTTCAGTAATTTGCAAAATTCTGTACCCTAGAACTACCAGAAAATCCACCATATAAATAATTTCTTCTGATTCTGAAATACTATCCTTGCAAATGCTATGAGGCCTTTAGATGTGCTATATTCTGAATAATATATTAAAGCAGAAATCATCTTTCTTATCTGTAAACATTTCATTATTTCATGTAATACATGGCAAATTAAGACAAATTTTTAACTCTTTCAGTAGTTTCCACATTAGTGATCATTTAAAAATTTCTAGTCTAACAGGAGACAAAATCTGAGGCTTACGAAACACATCAAACTCAAACCACCTATATCAAGTTAAGAAAGACCAAAAGCAACCGTCATTGGAATGACTGAAATGAGGGTCAGTCAAAACTGACCCCTCAAAGTGGTAAACAAATAAAGAAAATCTTTTGAGTATTGAAGGAGAAGTCCCTTTTATAATTATAAGAAATTCTGTCCCTCAAGTGGGTTTAATGAAAACCTATGTGACATGACAGCATCAGGGCTTTGTAACAACCTAGAGGGATATTTTGAGGAGGGATATACAGAAGTTCAAGAGGGAGGGGACATATGTATACCTACGGCTGGTTCAGGTTAATGTGTGTTAGTAAATAACAGAACTCTGCAAAAATAAATAAATAAATATACTATCTCATGATGACATGACAGCCATCAGTGACTACTGATACCTTTCTCTCTCACATCCTGTACATCCATCAGCAAGGCAATTGCTGAAGACTGACCAGATTGAAAGAAGAAACGAGTACAATTCAAATCAGAAAAAATAAGAAGAAAATGATTCTATTACAACAACAGGATCAGATAGAATGTTTGGCTAACTGTCAAATTCAATGATACCCCACCCAAACTTAATAAAATTTTCCTCTTATATTATTCTAAATTTGCAAGGAGTTTGGTTTTAGAAAAAGGCAATATATGTTCATGAAAAAATACTGTGAATGCATACTTTCAAATGTTAAATACTAAGCTTAATACATTCAAAATGCCCCGTGTCCTGTGTTAGTTGATAGTTTTTAGGAATCCAACATGGTGAAGTCCATATCTCTTAATTTCCTGTAACTTGTCATCTTTTCAGTAATTTGCAAAATTCTGTACCCTAGAACTACCAGAAAATCCACCATATAAATAATTTCTTCTGATTCTGAAATACTATCCTTGCAAATGCTATGAGGCCTTTAGATGTGCTATATTCTGAATAATATATTAAAGCAGAAATCATCTTTCTTATCTGTAAACATTTCATTATTTCATGTAATACATGGCAAATTAAGACAAATTTTTAACTCTTTCAGTAGTTTCCACATTAGTGATCATTTAAAAATTTCTAGTCTAACAGGAGACAAAATCTGAGGCTTACGAAACACATCAAACTCAAACCACCTATATCAAGTTAAGAAAGACCAAAAGCAACCGTCATTGGAATGACTGAAATGAGGGTCAGTCAAAACTGACCCCTCAAAGTGGTAAACAAATAAAGAAAATCTTTTGAGTATTGAAGGAGAAGTCCCTTTTATAATTATAAGAAATTCTGTCCCTCAAGTGGGTTTGCACTAGAATTTATAATCAACCCTGCTTTAAAAAAAATGGTAATATATGTTGAGACTTAAATTTACATCTTCCCTGGGTTAGTAATGCAAAGTATTGGACCTCTTATACATGAAAGGAAATACCCTCTACAGTAGAGGAATCCATTTAAACTCTGTTTCATAAAACGTAGGTTTGAAATAAAGATTATAAATCAAAATGAGTGAAAACAGAAAAAAAATACTGTAAGTTACTAGAATGAGCTGATTGAAGATACAAAATAAGTATTTTAGAATGATTAAAGACTATAAGTATATATTCAAAAGTATAATGAGACCAGAAACTATAAGCCTGTCTGTATATATTAGAAACAAATAAGAAATACATTTTAAAACTTCTAAAATTGGAAAATCTAATCATTTTCTAAAGAAATCCCAGGGACTAATTAAGCAGTAGATTAAGCAGAGTTAAGAAGACTCATGAGTGATGTGGAAAGTATATTACCTGAAGAAATAAGGGAATGCAGCAAAGGAAGATAATTGTGTGAAAATATTAATGGGGCACAAATAACCACAGGAAATAGAGAAATAAAGTCTACTAATATTAGAGGATGCATTTGAAGGGGCATTGGCTTAGAACATTTAAAAACTGAAGAAAAAAAGAAAACCCGCAACTGTTGAATTCAGAAAACCAAATATCCCCAAAGAGATAAGTAAAAATAAGTCAGCACTTGGATGCATGATAGTAAAACTGTTAAACACAAAATACTGAGGAAAGTTCCTATAATAAATGGAGAAAGTAGATGACCACACAGAATGGCATTTAGGTAGATGGATGATTTCTCAACAGTAAAAATTAATCCATTAAAATAGTAGCATATCTTCAGCTGCTTAGATATAAAATAGCTATAGGCTAATACTAAACACTGGATGAACTTTTTCAGGGAAAAATGAAATACACTCTAAGAAAAGGCCAACATATTTATAAGGGGGAACTTATAACCATAAACGTCAGGAAGGAAAAAATGAGCAAGAAAAGATGGCAAAAGAAATAAGGAATAATTAGTCAAGAAAGTAATAAACACTGACAGTATCATGCAATGTTAACAATGGAGTTGCTATATCTATTCTGTAATATAGACTTTCAACATTACTGTAGAGAGGGTAGATCTTTATTTGTTAATGCAAGTTCAAAGCATCAGAAATAGGTAGTGATTTCTAAATTTGCATGAACCTAGTGACATAATTTCAAAGCAGAAAAAAAATCATCAAAGGGAGGAGATTTTAATGAATGATTTACAGTAATTAAAGGCTAATTACAGAAAAGGGGTCAGTACAAAAACAGAGTTTTTGAGGAATAGCTATGGGAGCACAGGAAACACTGCATTCCCAAAGTGAAGAATACACATTTTCTCATTTACATACCACAGAGCAAAGCCAAGAAGGAGGTCATCCTTCATACATTGGTAAATATCAAATAATTAGTCTCCTAAGGAAATATTTTCTGGTAAAAATGAAATAATCTTTAAACACAATTAAATATCAAAAATACAACAAAAATCCCCACAAACAGAAACTTGCCAACTATACAAAAAAGTGACATGAGTCTCATTGGTGAATGAAGAAAATGCTTGAAATTCAAATATACCAAATTATTATTTTGACTGAATGATAATTAAAGTGCTTCTGTAAGCTTAATTCATGGAATACAGAGAATATATTATTTAAAGTGGTGATTGTCATTTAAAGTATCAATATTATTTTAGAAAAAAATTGAACATGAAGGAATTAAATATCTAAATTAAAAAGTAAGTAATTTAAAATTTCAAAAGTAACTTAGAAGGATTATTTGAACAATCTTATATCTAGTAAAATATTTAGTAGCATGTAAGACATCTAACAAAGGAAAGAACCAAGCCAAGGACAGGTTCTGCGTGGATTACAGTAAGGGAGCTGCAATCTTACACACACTTTTCCAAAAAACAGAAAAATAGGAGAAATTTTTATGTCTCTAGTATGCTACTATACCAAACTCAGAAAACTGTAGCCCAAGAAATAAAATTACAGGTTTATATCCCTCCTAAACAGAAAAAGTCCAAGCCAACAGTTAAAAAAAAAAAAAAAAAAACCAAAAAAACATCTAGCAAAGCACAAACTGTGTTTATCCAGAAATTCAAAGGCAATTTAGTCCCAGAAAATCTATTAATATAATTTACTATACTACTTAATGGAAGTAAATTATATGGTTATTTCAATAGACATAGAGAAATAATAAAATCCAATCTCATTCAAAATAAAGATGTGCAATAAACCAGAAATAGAAATTAACTTGACTTAAAAAAAGATGGTTATAAAAACTCTAAGCCAAGGAGTAAAATAACAAAATCAATTCTGTTTAAATTCAGGATCATCACAAGAATATTTCTGTTTAACACTTTGAACATTTTGGTCAGTGCAATGAGATAAGGGAAATTTATCTAAATAAATGGAAAAATAATGTCTATACAATAGATATCACACATAATTACTGCATAATAATAATTGCTAGCAAGAATAGGAATCATTGGAACAAACATGCCTAGTATGAGGTAAATTGCTATTACTGTGATTTTTCATTTGCCAGTCTGTATCCATTCTCCAGTTTTCCTCTGTCCTTCTCTGTAGGCTAAAAGGGTGACTTTAATATCTACATTAAGCGTGCTCCTTCTTTTTGCTTCTAGGGGGTTTGGTCAATGGGAGAGACCAGTAGATGAGAAGAGGTGAGGGAATTATAATCAAGAGTTTTGATTTCCCTGGTTTCCTTCTGGAGCGGCGTCAACGTCAGACTGAGTCTGTTGAAGGCCACTGACGCTACCAGGTGACTCTTCTGTAGCTGTTGCCTCTGGGAGGTTGTGGCAGCTCATTCCCCTGCCCCTTCCCTCTTGGTTCAGACTGGAAACAACTCCCATAGGTGCCTCGTCCCTGAGTGCTCTGCCCTCCTCTTTTCTGTGCCTACAATTTTTAAACTATCCATTTCTTAAGTTAATAATATTAAGTTAATATTTCTTAAACTCTTTTTAATTATCCTTACCTACCTATAACAGCCTTTTCCTGCTGATTTGATACACATCTTTTTCATAACCTATTTGGCATTATTCAGAAAAATTTAGGATGTTTATTCCTGAAGATTTCACAATGCATTCCACATCTTCTGGGCATACTGATACCATGAATGGGATTATGAGTTGGCCTGAGAGCTCCACTTCAGTCCTTCGGGGGAAACTGCCAGGCTCCTCTGTCCATAGAATTCCCCAGGCAAGAATATTGGAGTGGGTAGCCATTCTCTTCTCTGGGAACTCTCCCAAACGAAGGATCAAATCTGGGTCTCCTGCAATGCAGGCAGATTCTTCACCATCTGAGCTATTTCTGTACGTATACAATTGAAGCACAAGTAGACTAACCAATACTGTATGAAAGTATGCCAAAAATGGATAAATCATAAAGAAAAGAAAAGGAAAAATGGACACACAATTCATGATGTGAACAGTGATTACCATTAGGTCACGCCAGATGATTGTTGCCTGATAGACAAAGGGGACTTCAGCTTATGGTAAAATATGTTCTATTTTTTAAGCTGGGTGGTGGTTGTGTGGATGCCCATTTTATTGCTTATCAAGCATAACATTTACAAAGAAAATTCTCGTTTTACATACGGCTTGTCTTATAAAGCATATATATATATATATATCTTGAACATAAAAGACTTTATTAAGCCCTGTATAGTAGAGCTCTTGAGCTAATAAACACATGTAGTTTAGAAACAAAAATAATAATATAAATACTTTTAACAGATACTTTATGTTTGAGCAGAAATAATCATAAAGGGATATAAAATTTGGGACAAAATCAAGTACTAAAATCATATATTGATTCATATTTTACCCTTTGCACTTTCTAGTACTGTTCAAAATGTAATTGGGTTAATTAATGAGCAGTCTGATAGGAGAAGCAGTTCAGCAGTAAAAGGAAATGGTTTCATGTACTCCTTACAGCTTCTGAAAGCTCCATAAAGCCACTGCTTGCAGAAAGGAGAGGAGACAATGAATGACCCCTGCTCTTGCCTAATGCTTGCACTTGATTGCTTTATAAAAATTATGCCCTTGAGAAACGCTTAAGGTAGTCATAAAATTGTAACCAAGCCTAAGGAATTACCTATAACAGCCTTTTCCTGCTGATTTGATACACATCTTTTCATAACCTATTTGGCATTATTCAGAAAAATTTAGGATGTTTATTCCTGAAGATTTCACAATGCATTCCACATCTTCTGGGCATACTGATACCATGAATGGGATTATGAGTTGGCCTGAGAGCTCCACTTCAGTCCTTGGGGGGAAACTGCCAGGCTCCTCTGTCCATAGAATTCCCCAGGCAAGAATATTGGAGTGGGTAGCCATTCTCTTCTCTGGGAACTCTCCCAAACGAAGGATCAAATCTGGGTCTCCTGCAATGCAGGCAGATTCTTCACCATCTGAGCTATTTCTGTACGTATACAATTGAAGCACAAGTAGACTAACCAATACTGTATGAAAGTATGCCAAAAATGGATAAATCATAAAGAAAAGAAAAGGAAAAATGGACACACAATTCATGATGTGAACAGTGATTACCATTAGGTCACGCCAGATGATTGTTGCCTGATAGACAAAGGGGACTTCAGCTTATGGTAAAATATGTTCTATTTTTTAAGCTGGGTGGTGGTTGTGTGGATGCCCATTTTATTGCTTATCAAGCATAACATTTACAAAGAAAATTCTCGTTTTACATACAGCTTGTCTTATAAAGCATATATATATATATATCTTGAACATAAAAGACTTTATTAAGCCCTGTATAGTAGAGCTCTTGAGCTAATAAACACATGTAGTTTAGAAACAAAAATAATAATATAAATACTTTTAACAGATACTTTATGTTTGAGCAGAAATAATCATAAAGGGATATAAAATTTGGGACAAAATCAAGTACTAAAATCATATATTGATTCATATTTTACCCTTTGCACTTTCTAGTACTGTTCAAAATGTAATTGGGTTAATTAATGAGCAGTCTGATAGGAGAAGCAGTTCAGCAGTAAAAGGAAATGGTTTCATGTACTCCCTTACAGCTTCTGAAAGCTCCATAAAGCCACTGCTTGCAGAAAGGAGAGGAGACAATGAATGACCCCTGCTCTTGCCTAATGCTTGCACTTGATTGCTTTATAAAAATTATGCCCTTGAGAAACGCTTAAGGTAGTCATAAAATTGTAACCAAGCCTAAGGAATTCTAAAATTAAAACATAATCCATTCCAGAAGCATAATTAAATTAGTGATAAACCACAGTTATAAAAATCTCTTCCAGGGATTCCCTGGTGGTTCAGTGGGTAAAGAGTCTACCTTGCAGTGCAAGGGGCACTGGTTCGATCCCTGGCCCAGGGAGATCCCATGTGCCACAGAGTGGCTGGGCTGGTGTGTCCAATTACAAGCCAGCACTCTGGAGCACGTGCATCCAGAGCCACTGCATGCAGTGCTCTGCTACCAGAGAGGACACTGCAATGGGAGGCCCACACAGGTCAAAGAATAAAGATGGATTAAATAAAAAATCTCTTCTAGAAGTGGCTTCCAAAAACTGATTAAAAGAAATTTTATGAATGTTCTACTTCAAAATCGTACTAGCCTAGGTTTCTCCTCTCTGCCATCAGACACAGCAATTTGATTCTCTTTAAGGTGAGAAAGTGCTCCCCCAGCTAATACCTGCTTTTTGGGGATGAGAGACTTAAGAAAATATAGAGAAAACCAATAGTGGCAACTATAGCTGCCATATCTTGAGGAAGGAAAGTGTACTCATTTGTCATGTCTACTGAACTTCAACTGATATACATTTCCTGAGGTAAAAAGCAAATGATTGCTCCCCTCTCCACTTGTGTGGAAGTCCAGTTCTTAAGAATCTGTTACTATCAATGAATATCATTCCAATCAATGCTTCTTTTTGAAAAGAATGACTCCTATGATCACTATTCTTTTGTGTTTAGAGTAGGCCTCTTTCCAGCTGTGGAACTTCTGACAACTTTTAACCTCTGTGAGATAAAATTTCCTTATCTGAGAAATAACAATGTCTAACTTACAAGAATTTTACAGTAGAAAGGAACAAGAATCCATTCAATCTTTCTCCAGTAAAATGTGTTGACAGACTGAGAGGACTGAGAAGAGAGGCACTATTATAAAGCTACACATGTGATTCTATGAATACTTAAAGGTATCATATAATCTAAGTGTCCATAGACAGATGAATGAATAAATAAAATGTGGTATATACACACACACAAACACACACTCACATAGTGGAATACTATTCAGCCTTAGGGAATAAGGAAATCAGTATTTGTAACAACATGGATGTACTTTGAGGGCATTATGTGAAGTAAAATGAGTAAAGCAGAGAAAGACACTACTGTATGATTTCAAAAAAAAAATTTTATATGTGAAATCTTTTAAAAGGATAAAAACCCTGGTGGTTCAGTGGGTAAAGAGTCTACCTTGCAGTGCAAGGGCACTGGTTCGATCCCTGGCCCAGGAGATCCCATGTGCCACAGAGTGGCTGGGCTGGTGTCCAATTACAAGCCAGCACTCTGGAGCACGTGCATCCAGAGCCACTGCATGCAGTGCTCTGCTACCAGAGAGGACACTGCAATGGGAGGCCCACACAGGTCAAAGAATAAAGATGGATTAAATAAAAAATCTCTTCTAGAAGTGGCTTCCAAAAACTGATTAAAAGAAATTTTATGAATGTTCTACTTCAAAATCGTACTAGCCTAGGTTTCTCCTCTCTGCCATCAGACACAGCAATTTGATTCTCTTTAAGGTGAGAAAGTGCTCCCCCAGCTAATACCTGCTTTTTGGGGATGAGAGACTTAAGAAAATATAGAGAAAACCAATAGTGGCAACTATAGCTGCCATATCTTGAGGAAGGAAAGTGTACTCATTTGTCATGTCTACTGAACTTCAACTGATATACATTTCCTGAGGTAAAAAGCAAATGATTGCTCCCCTCTCCACTTGTGTGGAAGTCCAGTTCTTAAGAATCTGTTACTATCAATGAATATCATTCCAATCAATGCTTCTTTTTGAAAAGAATGACTCCTATGATCACTATTCTTTTGTGTTTAGAGTAGGCCTCTTTCCAGCTGTGGAACTTCTGACAACTTTTAACCTCTGTGAGATAAAATTTCCTTATCTGAGAAATAACAATGTCTAACTTACAAGAATTTTACAGTAGAAAGGAACAAGAATCCATTCAATCTTTCTCCAGTAAAATGTGTTGACAGACTGAGAGGACTGAGAAGAGAGGCACTATTATAAAGCTACACATGTGATTCTATGAATACTTAAAGGTATCATATAATCTAAGTGTCCATAGACAGATGAATGAATAAATAAAATGTGGTATATACACACACACAAACACACACTCACATAGTGGAATACTATTCAGCCTTAGGGAATAAGGAAATCAGTATTTGTAACAACATGGATGTACTTTGAGGGCATTATGTGAAGTAAAATGAGTAAAGCAGAGAAAGACACTACTGTATGATTTCACTTATATGTGAAATCTTAAAAAAATAAAAAAGTTGAACTCATAGAACTGGAGAATAGAAAACCGGTTGCCAGGGCTGAGAGGTGGAGGAAATAGGGAAATGTCAGTAAAAGGTACTAATGTCTGGTTATAAGATAAGGTCTGAGGATCTAAAATACAACCTGGTGATTATTGTTGATAATCACATGTATGTATAATTAAAATTGGCTAAGTGATTAGTTGTATTAATTAACTCAGTTGGGGGAATACTTTCACAATATATGTATATATCAAATAATCACACTGTACATTTTAATATCTTACAATTTTTTCAATTATATCACAATTATTTGAACAAATAAATGTAAGTACCCAGGGTGGTAGGAAGCCCAATGCTACCTGGGACATCTATATTAAAATTTAATAAGTCTTAATTCTAAGTAGCCTACCTTATATGTAACTCAGCTTATTTCCATGTCCCTACACTTATTCTAATGAAAGAGCCTCTCTGAGACCCAATTCGAAATTCCTAGAAGGAAAGTGTTCCCTTCATGGATTATATGAGACCGAATTCCAAATTCCTAGGAGGAAAATGTTCCCTTCATGGATCATAACCTTGTCATAGTGAAGGGACTTGCATGACTCAATGATGCAGAAGCTGGGTTTCGAAAAGGCAGAGGAACCAGAGATCAAGTGGTTCAATTAATCATAGAGAAAGCAAGAGATTTCCAGAAAAACATCTACTTCTGCTTCATTCACTATGCTAAAGCATTTGATTATGTGGATCACAACAAACTATGAAAAATTCTTACAGTTCCTTTTTATATTTCTTTATTTTAAAGTTTTACAGAGTTTTGTTGTTCACAGACATGTGATTCTATGAATACTTAAAGGTATCATATAATCTAAGTGTCCATAGACAGATGAATGAATAAATAAAATGTGGTATATACACACACACAAACACACACTCACATAGTGGAATACTATTCAGCCTTAGGGAATAAGGAAATCAGTATTTGTAACAACATGGATGTACTTTGAGGGCATTATGTGAAGTAAAATGAGTAAAGCAGAGAAAGACACTACTGTATGATTTCACTTATATGTGAAATCTTAAAAAAATAAAAAAGTTGAACTCATAGAACTGGAGAATAGAAAACCGGTTGCCAGGGCTGAGAGGTGGAGGAAATAGGGAAATGTCAGTAAAAGGTACTAATGTCTGGTTATAAGATAAGGTCTGAGGATCTAAAATACAACCTGGTGATTATTGTTGATAATCACATGTATGTATAATTAAAATTGGCTAAGTGATTAGTTGTATTAATTAACTCAGTTGGGGGAATACTTTCACAATATATGTATATATCAAATAATCACACTGTACATTTTAATATCTTACAATTTTTTCAATTATATCACAATTATTTGAACAAATAAATGTAAGTACCCAGGGTGGTAGGAAGCCCAATGCTACCTGGGACATCTATATTAAAATTTAATAAGTCTTAATTCTAAGTAGCCTACCTTATATGTAACTCAGCTTATTTCCATGTCCCTACACTTATTCTAATGAAAGAGCCTCTCTGAGACCCAATTCGAAATTCCTAGAAGGAAAGTGTTCCCTTCATGGATTATATGAGACCGAATTCCAAATTCCTAGGAGGAAAATGTTCCCTTCATGGATCATAACCTTGTCATAGTGAAGGGACTTGCATGACTCAATGATGCAGAAGCTGGGTTTCGAAAAGGCAGAGGAACCAGAGATCAAGTGGTTCAATTAATCATAGAGAAAGCAAGAGATTTCCAGAAAAACATCTACTTCTGCTTCATTCACTATGCTAAAGCATTTGATTATGTGGATCACAACAAACTATGAAAAATTCTTACAGTTCCTTTTTTTATATTTCTTTATTTTAAAGTTTTTACAGAGTTTTGTTGTTCACAGACATGCATATTCCCAGATCAGTCATATGCGTATCCCTGGTCCCCTCCCCACTCCCAGGCTCCCGCATCCCACCCCTCCAGGCCGTCGCACCAAGCCTTTGTAAGTACTTCTATTCCCTTAGCGCAACAATAGTAGCTATTTTTTTCACACATGATAGTATAGGTTTCCATGTTAGTCCCTCTATGCCTCCCACCCACTGTTCATTCCCCACAATGTCCATATGTCTATTCTTTGTCTGTTTTTCCATGGGTTCACTGCATGTGTTATCATTACCCTTTTACTAGATTCCATATATATGTGTTAGAATACTGTACCTTAGAGTTCATAGATGGGAATACCTGATCACTTTACCTGTCTCCTGATAGACCTGTATGCAGGTCAAGAGACAACAGTTCACACAAGACAAGGAACAGCTTAATGGCTCCCAATTGGGAAAGGAGTATGACAAGGCTATGTATTATACCCCTGTTTATTTAACATATATATAGAGAGTACATTTTGCAAAACGCCAGACTGATATATCACAAGCTGGAATCAAGACTGCCAGAAGTATCAATAACCTAAGATATACAAATGAAACCACCCTAATTGCAGAAAGCAAAGAGAAACTAAAGAGGCTCTTAATGAAGATGAAAGAGGAGAGTGAAAAATCTGGCTTAAAACTCATCGTTCAAAAAACAAATATCATGGCATCTGGTCCCATTACTTTGTGGTAAACAGAAGGGCAAAAAAGGGAAACGTTGACAGATTTTATTTTTTTAGGTTCCAAATCATTAAGCATGGTCACTGTAAGCCATGAAATTAAAAGATACTTGCACCTTTTAGTTAAGGCTATGAAAAACTTACACAGATATTAAAAAGCAGACATATCACTTCACCGACAAAGGTCTGTATCGTCAAAGGTATAGTTTTTCAAGTAGTCATAAACGGATGTGAGAGTTGGACCATAAAGAAGGGTAAGCACTGAAGAACTGATGCTTTCGAATTGTGGTGTGAAGACTCTTAAGTCCCTTTGACTGCAAAGAGATCAAACCAGTCAATTCTAAAGGAAATCAACCCTGAATATTCATTTTAAAGACTAATCCTGAAGCTCCAATAGTTTGGCCACCTGGTGTGAAGAGCCAACTCATTGGAAAAGGCCTGACGCTAGGGAACACTGAAGGCAATAGAAGTGGGTGGTAGAGGTTGAGATGATTAGATGGCACCACTGATCCAATGGACATGAGTTTGAGCAAGTTTCAGGAGATAGTGAAGGATGGGAAACGTGGTGTGCTGCATTCCATGGGGTTGCAAGTAAGTGACTGAATGACAACAAAGGAGAAAAGTATAATTGGGTCAGATTGGAAAAAGAAACCAGGAAAATGAGAGCATTTATATCTACTGGATCTCTGGAAGTTTTTGGTTTTGTTTTCTAAAAACTTTTATTTATTTTTGACTATGCTAGGTCTTCATTGCTGCATGTTGGCTTTTCTCTAGTTGTGGTGCATGGGCTTCTCATTGAGATGTCTTCTCTTCTGAGGCTCCAGGGTGTGTGGGCTTCAGTAGTTGCAGCAAGTGGGAACCTTAAAATGGGAAGGAATTTTCCAGCATAGTAAAGGGTAACTCAGGACTTGGAAACTCAAGGTAGAAGTTTGGGCTATTACTTTAGAGCATATAGAACTGCTCAGAAAGTATTTGTTTCTTTTACTAATGTGTTATAGTTTACTTAGTTGACTGCTAATTTTCCTAACAGATATTTATTGCTCCTATATTCAGTAGAAGGAATTGTACTGAGAAGCATTTATTGAAGTTCCAGATCATACTCTAGCCATTAACCTGATAGCTTCATTTGGGCTCAACTATGGACATGCAATATTGTTATTGTCTTCCTAATAGTTAAGCGGTGAAACTGCCTCATGCAATATTATGATATAAAATGCACTTTTAAAATACAAAGCTATATTCAAGGATATTCAAGGGGTTACTGTTATTTATAATGTATGATATGGAAAAATTATTTCTATAAAATACAGAAATAAAAATTTCTGGCCCTTAGGAAGTAAGTCATGAAGCTACATAAGAAACCTGGTATTCGGTCTCCTGTCCAGTGTTTTCCTAATAAATCATGCTTCTTCAGCATAGTTTTAAAAAGCAGTAAAATAGTTAAACAAGATGATATGTGAGATACAGGGAAGAAAGAAAATTCCAAAATCTCTTTAAAAAAACTAAAATCTCTTTTAAAAATTTCAAAATCTCTTTCTAATTAAATTATACATTGATTAAACACTGAAAATGCTTTAAAAATTGATACTTAAAATAACACAGTATATGAAGCAGTTTAATGCTATATACCTAAGGGTTATGAATCATTATCATTTTCAAGTAGGTATTTTCAAATTTTATTAACAGGTTTCTCAACAATTAGCCATTTTGTATGTAACATGAACATATTTCAAATATCTAATGGTCTAATGACAAACTAGTTTTAAAGATTGGAGGGCTCAATATTCACGGTAAACAGACTCATAAGAATTGATATAAATTATTGAGTTTTTCTAAAATCATAATACATATAGACCCAACTGTGAAGCACATGCTTCCATATTAGCAGAAGAGTGTTCATGACAAATTTTATAAGTGGTCTTGCAATGACTGAAAAAATGAAATACAAAGTGCTTTCTTGTTAAAAAATCAGAAGACAATCAGTTGCTAAGAAAATAAATCAAAGGAAAAAAGATGATTGGAACACAGAGCAGTAAAATCAGCTAAGTAAATCAGAAAGTATTTGTTTCTTTTATTTAATGTGTTATAGTTTACTTAGTTGACTGCTAATTTTCCTAACAGATATTTATTGCTCCTATATTCAGTAGAAGGAATTGTACTGAGAAGCATTTATTGAAGTTCCAGATCATACTCTAGCCATTAACCTGATAGCTTCATTTGGGCTCAACTATGGACATGCAATATTGTTATTGTCTTCCTAATAGTTAAGCGGTGAAACTGCCTCATGCAATATTATGATATAAAATGCACTTTTAAAATACAAAGCTATATTCAAGGATATTCAAGGGGTTACTGTTATTTATAATGTATGATATGGAAAAATTATTTCTATAAAATACAGAAATAAAAATTTCTGGCCCTTAGGAAGTAAGTCATGAAGCTACATAAGAAACCTGGTATTCGGTCTCCTGTCCAGTGTTTTCCTAATAAATCATGCTTCTTCAGCATAGTTTTAAAAAGCAGTAAAATAGTTAAACAAGATGATATGTGAGATACAGGGAAGAAAGAAAATTCCAAAATCTCTTTAAAAAAACTAAAATCTCTTTTAAAAATTTCAAACTCTCTTTCTAATTAAATTATACATTGATTAAACACTGAAAATGCTTTAAAAATTGATACTTAAAATAACACAGTATATGAAGCAGTTTAATGCTATATACCTAAGGGTTATGAATCATTATCATTTTCAAGTAGGTATTTTCAAATTTTATTAACAGGTTTCTCAACAATTAGCCATTTTGTATGTAACATGAACATATTTCAAATATCTAATGGTCTAATGACAAACTAGTTTTAAAGATTGGAGGGCTCAATATTCACGGTAAACAGACTCATAAGAATTGATATAAATTATTGAGTTTTTCTAAAATCATAATACATATAGACCCAACTGTGAAGCACATGCTTCCATATTAGCAGAAGAGTGTTCATGACAAATTTTATAAGTGGTCTTGCAATGACTGAAAAAATGAAATACAAAGTGCTTTCTTGTTAAAAAATCAGAAGACAATCAGTTGCTAAGAAAATAAATCAAAGGAAAAAAGATGATTGGAACACAGAGCAGTAAAATCAGCTAAGTAAATCAGCAGCATGTACTATGTTAAATAGCTTTATTAAAAAGGAAAAAAAAAACAGAAAAGAAAAGTGACAAATAGAGCTGGGGTATTTATTGTCTGCTTATTTGTAATTTACCTGTGCTCACCTCAGCATTATACTTGATTTTGGTGAAGTGAAAGTAAATAGGAAACATTCTGTACCTTTTTCGATTATGAAAGCATAAGAAAAGGAAGAAAAGAGAATTGGTTCCAGTTTGTAATCTTTTGCTGAAAAGTTGAAGGATTTCATATCTTACCTACTATACTGTCTAGATCCTGCACAACAATGTTACACAGAGATGGAAGGGATACTCTTTCATTCTTTGTTTCTTAGAGAGACAGCACCTCAGTCTTGAATCACTGTTTCAAAGTTTATAGCTATTGCCTTCTATTCCTTGACATTTTATTGTAAAATGAATATTAAATGTTTTTCAGTGCTTTATCTGAATCAGTGAAATAACCCCATGACTATGTGTTGAATGGCAAGTGACATTGATTGCTCTTTGAATGTTAAACCATCTTGCATAATAAATCCTGCCGGATCATGGTCTATCATTTTTCTTAACATATTGCTGGATTCAATTTGCTAACATTAAGGATCTTTTTTATCTGTATTCATGAAGGATATTGATTTGTAGCTTTCTTTTTTGTAGTATCGTTTTCTGATTTTAGAGTGGGTTGCAAAGTGTTCCAGTAGCTTCCATTTTATAAAAGAGTTTTGCAAAATCAGAATTCATCAAAAACTTCCCACAAAAGTCTGGGCCTAGATTTTTCCACGTAGAAAGGTTTTGAACTAAGAATTTAATTGTTCGATTGATTTAAAGTTATTCATCTATTACTATTTTAAAGATTGGAGGGCTCAATATTCACGGTAAACAGACTCATAAGAATTGATATAAATTATTGAGTTTTTCTAAAATCATAATACATATAGACCCAACTGTGAAGCACATGCTTCCATATTAGCAGAAGAGTGTTCATGACAAATTTTATAAGTGGTCTTGCAATGACTGAAAAAATGAAATACAAAGTGCTTTCTTGTTAAAAAATCAGAAGACAATCAGTTGCTAAGAAAATAAATCAAAGGAAAAAAGATGATTGGAACACAGAGCAGTAAAATCAGCTAAGTAAATCAGCAGCATGTACTATGCTAAATAGCTTTATTAAAAAGGAAAAAAAAAACAGAAAAGAAAAGTGACAAATAGAGCTGGGGTATTTATTGTCTGCTTATTTGTAATTTACCTGTGCTCACCTCAGCATTATACTTGATTTTGGTGAAGTGAAAGTAAATAGGAAACATTCTGTACCTTTTTCGATTATGAAAGCATAAGAAAAGGAAGAAAAGAGAATTGGTTCCAGTTTGTAATCTTTTGCTGAAAAGTTGAAGGATTTCATATCTTACCTACTATACTGTCTAGATCCTGCACAACAATGTTACACAGAGATGGAAGGGATACTCTTTCATTCTTTGTTTCTTAGAGAGACAGCACCTCAGTCTTGAATCACTGTTTCAAAGTTTATAGCTATTGCCTTCTATTCCTTGACATTTTATTGTAAAATGAATATTAAATGTTTTTCAGTGCTTTATCTGAATCAGTGAAATAACCCCATGACTATGTGTTGAATGGCAAGTGACATTGATTGCTCTTTGAATGTTAAACCATCTTGCATAATAAATCCTGCTGGATCATGGTCTATCATTTTTCTTAACATATTGCTGGATTCAATTTGCTAACATTAAGGATCTTTTTTATCTGTATTCATGAAGGATATTGATTTGTAGCTTTCTTTTTTGTAGTATCGTTTTCTGATTTTAGAGTGGGTTGCAAAGTGTTCCAGTAGCTTCCATTTTATAAAAGAGTTTTGCAAAATCAGAATTCATCAAAAACTTCCCACAAAAGTCTGGGCCTAGATTTTTCCACGTAGAAAGGTTTTGAACTAAGAATTTAATTGTTCGATTGATTTAAAGTTATTCATCTATTACTATTTAAGTAAGTCATGGCAGTTTGCATCTTACCTTTCAAAGAATCAAAGTCCTTTCTTTCCCAAGTTCTTTTAGTAGCAGTTTTGAAGTCCTTTTATTTTATGTGTATATATTAAATAATTAAGTATTTTTTATGAATTGACTCCTTTTTCATTATGCAATGTACATCTTTCTTCTTTAAAAGTCTGTTTATTCTCAGGCCTACTTCTATATATAAATATAGTCATTATAACTCATAATTAAAGTTTGCATTATTTATTTTTTCATTTTTTAGCTTTTACCTATATATATTTTCATATTAAAAACAACTTTTCATACTTAGGTCTTGTGTTTAAACTCAAATAGTCACTAACATGCAATTGTTATGTTTCGACTATCTATTTATACTTAATGCAATTGCTGATACTACTGGATTTTTAAACCTGCCATCTCACTAGTTTCTTCCTACTGCTTGTGTTCTCTGTGTCAATTTTCCACTTTTCTGTCCTTTTAGGGGGTTGAATATTTTTTATTCTCAGTTTTATCTCATTTTTTCCTTTTAAGTTTTACTTCTTACAAAAATGTTTTCAGTAACTACTCTGGTGTTTACAATATGCACCTTCAGCTTTTCACAGTCTAGCCTCACATGCTATATAATTCCATGTATCATATAAGAATCCTCCAGCATTATATTTCAATTTCCATAATCCCATTCTTTGTTCTCCATCTGTCACGTATTTTACTTCTACCTATGTTCCAAAATCTTGTTTTTATTCCTCCTGTGTGCGTGCTCAGTCGTTCCAGTTGTGTCTGACTCTTTCCAACCCCATTGATCGTAGCCTGCGAGGCTCTGTCCATGAAATTTTCCAGGAAAGAATCCTGAAGTGGGTTGCCATTTCCTCCCCCAGGAGATCTTTCAGACCCAGGGATCGAACCCATATCTCTTGTGTCTCCTGCAATGGCAGGTGTATTCTTTATAATGGTGCCACCTGTGAAGCCCCTTATTTTAATTTTAAAAAGTATTCAATTATCTTTTTGTATTTATCTTCAACTTTTCTGTCTCTTCAAATTTTCATTTCTTTGTGTTGATCCAGATTTTCATTGTGTATCATGCTCCGTCAGTCAGAAGAATTTTCTCTAGAAGGCTCTTGTGGTTCCGGTCAGCTGGCAATGAATTCTCCTTATTTTTGTTTGTCTGCAAAAGTCCACTTCATTTTCATTTTTGAAAGTCTTTTCACTAGGTAGAGAATTCTGAATCATATATATTTATCTCTCTGCTTTTGAGATGTCTTTGCAGTCTTACTGCATGTGTAGTTTCTGACAGTAGTCTTTGTTCTCCTCAGACATATATTCTGTCCCAGACTTGTAGAATGTATGAATAATGAAGCTTTTTCCCTCTTATCTGCTTTAATAGTGGCTGTCTCTTCTTCCGATTATCTGTCAAATGTTAAACAGCTCATGGTTTCTAACTTCTCCTGAATGAGCTTATCATTCTTAGAAATTCCTCAGTTTAGCTGGTTATCATGTGAAATTTGCTGTATGATGTGCTCAACAGTAAGTTCTAACTTTATAGATTATCCAGTTTTCTCACTGCTAGGGAGGGAGAGACACTCTCCTGAAGTTTTTTACATCTTAAGTATAAGCAGAAACACAGAAGTTCATGTTTGATGGCTTTTTAAAAAATCTCTGGAGATAGAAAGTAAAAATATCTGCTAAGAGTGAAGCATCTGGTGGTAGTATGGAAAATTTAAGGGTATGATAAATGTTGGACACTACTATTTTGAGTAAATGAAGAACAAGTGATTTGGAGAAATACAGATATTTGCCTTATTAGAGTGACAATGTGCCTGATGCTAGGTTTATTGTAAATTGCAATTGTAATTTGCACGGCATCAATTTTTCCCTCAGTCGTTCCAGTTGTGTCTGACTCTTTCCAACCCCATTGATCGTAGCCTGCGAGGCTCTGTCCATGAAATTTTCCAGGAAAGAATCCTGAAGTGGGTTGCCATTTCCTCCCCCAGGAGATCTTTCAGACCCAGGGATCGAACCCACATCTCTTGTGTCTCCTGCAATGGCAGGTGTATTCTTTATAATGGTGCCACCTGTGAAGCCCCTTATTTTAATTTTAAAAAGTATTCAATTATCTTTTTGTATTTATCTTCAACTTTTCTGTCTCTTCAAATTTTCATTTCTTTGTGTTGATCCAGATTTTCATTGTGTATCATGCTCCGTCAGTCAGAAGAATTTTCTCTAGAAGGCTCTTGTGGTTCTGGTCAGCTGGCAATGAATTCTCCTTATTTTTGTTTGTCTGCAAAAGTCCACTTCATTTTCATTTTTCAAAGTCTTTTCACTAGGTAGAGAATTCTGAATCATATATATTTATCTCTCTGCTTTTGAGATGTCTTTGCAGTCTTACTGCATGTGTAGTTTCTGACAGTAGTCTTTGTTCTCCTCAGACATATATTCTGTCCCAGACTTGTAGAATGTATGAATAATGAAGCTTTTTCCCTCTTATCTGCTTTAATAGTGGCTGTCTCTTCTTCCCATTGTCTGTCAAATGTTAAACAGCTCATGGTTTCTAACTTCTCCTGAATGAGCTTATCATTCTTAGAAATTCCTCAGTTTAGCTGGTTATCATGTGAAATTTGCTGTATGATGTGCTCAACAGTAAGTTCTAACTTTATAGATTATCCAGTTTTCTCACTGCTAGGGAGGGAGAGACACTCTCCTGAAGTTTTTTACATCTTAAGTATAAGCAGAAACACAGAAGTTCATGTTTGATGGCTTTTTAAAAAATCTCTGGAGATAGAAAGTAAAAATATCTGCTAAGAGTGAAGCATCTGGTGGTAGTATGGAAAATTTAAGGGTATGATAAATGTTGGACACTACTATTTTGAGTAAATGAAGAACAAGTGATTTGGAGAAATACAGATATTTGCCTTATTAGAGTGACAATGTGCCTGATGCTAGGTATTGTATTGTAAATTGCAATTGTAATTTGCCACGGCATCAATCTGTAACACTGTGAAATTTTCTCCAGCATCACTCTGAGGTAGAGCAGAACTTGGGATGATGAGAGTAGTGGGAACTGAAGATTAATCCAGGTGTCAAGATGCTTCAGTCCAGTTTATAGAATAATTAGGTGAAAAAGTCTGAAAATAGTGACTGAAGTAATCTAGCAAAATACAAGCTTGCTAAAGAAAGAATAGAAGACACGCAGTGATTGATGACTTGGAAGAAACTATAGCAATCAAGTCAGTGGCAGAAATAAATTGTTTATAAGATCTTTAGAGTTTAGGAGGCAAAAGAACTTGAAGACTGTTATTACATATGTTATCCATGTGGCTATGCCTACTAACTTGATGGCAAAACATGGAACACAGAGAAAGAATATGATCTAAGAGGTGAATCTTCAGTGAATGAGAACAACTGTCAAGGAGATATACTCAAAAAGTACTTTGAAGAATATGGAAAAATACTGGTCTGGAAATGTCTTGGGCAGCATTAAAAACTCATGTGTACAACCTCTTAATGAATGGTGTGAGGAGTGGTAGAATCAGCCATGTACATTTTGCTCTCAGTGCCTAGAGATGGAGGATACATTCAGTAAGGACACAGAAGACCGCAGAGAGATCAGTAGATACTTTGAGGAGGGAGCAAGTAATGGACATTTGAGTCAGAGAAGAATTAACACAAGGAAAAGAATGAAAAGTAAAAATACTTTGAGAGAGGGAGCAAGTAATGTATGTGCTCAACAGTAAGTTCTAACTTTATAGATTATCCAGTTTTCTCACTGCTAGGGAGGGAGAGACACTCTCCTGAAGTTTTTTACATCTTAAGTATAAGCAGAAACACAGAAGTTCATGTTTGATGACTTTTTAAAAAATCTCTGGAGATAGAAAGTAAAAATATCTGCTAAGAGTGAAGCATCTGGTGGTAGTATGGAAAATTTAAGGGTATGATAAATGTTGGACACTACTATTTTGAGTAAATGAAGAACAAGTGATTTGGAGAAATACAGATATTTGCCTTATTAGAGTGACAATGTGCCTGATGCTAGGTATTGTATTGTAAATTGCAATTGTAATTTGCCACGGCATCAATCTGTAACACTGTGAAATTTTCTCCAGCATCACTCTGAGGTAGAGCAGAACTTGGGATGATGAGAGTAGTGGGAACTGAAGATTAATCCAGGTGTCAAGATGCTTCAGTCCAGTTTATAGAATAATTAGGTGAAAAAGTCTGAAAATAGTGACTGAAGTAATCTAGCAAAATACAAGCTTGCTAAAGAAAGAATAGAAGACACGCAGTGATTGATGACTTGGAAGAAACTATAGCAATCAAGTCAGTGGCAGAAATAAATTGTTTATAAGATCTTTAGAGTTTAGGAGGCAAAAGAACTTGAAGACTGTTATTACATATGTTATCCATGTGGCTATGCCTACTAACTTGATGGCAAAACATGGAACACAGAGAAAGAATATGATCTAAGAGGTGAATCTTCAGTGAATGAGAACAACTGTCAAGGAGATATACTCAAAAAGTACTTTGAAGAATATGGAAAAATACTGGTCTGGAAATGTCTTGGGCAGCATTAAAAACTCATGTGTACAACCTCTTAATGAATGGTGTGAGGAGTGGTAGAATCAGCCATGTACATTTTGCTCTCAGTGCCTAGAGATGGAGGATACATTCAGTAAGGACACAGAAGACCGCAGAGAGATCAGTAGATACTTTGAGGAGGGAGCAAGTAATGGACATTTGAGTCAGAGAAGAATTAACACAAGGAAAAGAATGAAAATGATTGAAAGAGCCCTACATACATGTTACAACCAAAGACTACCATGACAGGACATCTGAGGACTTTGACAAGTCATAAGTAGTTCTTCCCAAAAAGTTTTTCACTGCATTCTTGTACATGAGAGGCACATCCAACCTGTTCATAGATCTCATTTGTTCTGAATGGTGTTTGCTATTAAATGGAGTCATTTTGCACATAAAATAGCAATATCAATTAGCTGGTAATCAGATAAACCACATATTAAAAGCAGCAACAACATCCTATTTGGGGGGAAAACACTTCCTTCAATGGAAGGAGGCAATTGTGACTTTTCATGCAACCTTTAGGATATAGAGAAAAATGAGTTTTTCCTGGTTTTAGAGCCATACTTTTATCCTAAGATGACTTTACATATTTTAATTTTAGAGTATTTTGATAAAGAATATTAGCTATTAGAAGACTGTATTATTTTTCATTTTAAAATTTCACATCATATATTTTTCTTTACTTTATCCTCATTCCAGGATTCAACCATAACTCTTTTTTTATATTATCTGGAAACTTTTCCAATTCATATAGCTCATTACGCTTTTGCTATTTATTTCAATCAAGTCATCACTCTTACATATACCAACACTCTTACATATACCAAATCCTAGAAAATATATATGTAATGAAAGAATTACTGAGATACTAGATAATTTGTAGAGGCAGCACTGACTCACATTACTTCCACAAAATAACGATAGTGAGTATGAGTTAAGAAGATAAAGTGTTTCATATATCTGTAGAGACTCAACATTAAGCCCATAAACTTGTGGAATATCTTTCTGAAAGGTGTGCTAGTCTTATCTGTAACACAGTAATTAATGAGCTGCTTAGGTCTGGCAAAATTCTACAGTAGAAATAAATACTGCTGACATTAAGAATCGTGGAAACCAAGTGTCAGTCCTTCCAGACCTCTGTTGTGAATTCAGTGAAGTCACAGTCAAAATCCAAAGGGCTTATTGTGAAAATAAGATGAGATAATTCTGAAGATTTAGGAAACCAAGACTAGCCAAGGCAATTTTGAAAAAAGAAGAGAGAGGACTTAAAGTTACTTAATAGCAAGATTTGTGCGGTGCTGGGAAAACTGGACAGCCACATGTAAAAGAATGAAATTAGATAATTCCTTAACTCCATACACACACACAAAAAAAAACTCAAAATGGATTAGAGAGCTAAATGTTCCAAACACAATAAAAATTCTTAGAGGAACATAGGCAGAACACTCTCTGACATAAATCACAGCAAGATCTTTTTTAATCCATCTTCCAGAATAATGGAAATAAAACAAAAATAAAAAATAGTGTCTACTCAAACTCAAAAGCTTTTGCACAGCAAAGGAAACAATAAATAAAACAAAAAGACAACCCATGGACTGGGAGAAAATATTTGCAAATGATGTGACTGACAAGGGATTAATCTCCAAAATTTAAAAACAGTATATGATACTCAGTAGCATGAAAATAAACATCCCACTCAAAAAATGGGCAGAAGACCTAAATAGACATTTCTCTAAAGACATACAGATGGCCAAGAGGCACATGAAATGATGCTCAACTTCACTTATAATTAGAGAAATGCAAATTAAAAATACAATGAGATACCACCTTACACCAGTCAGGATGACTATCATCAAAAATTCCACAAACAACAAACACTGGATGTGGGGCCCTAAATGAAAGAGGGGCTTTGCAAGCATAAGGAATTTTAAGCACATATGTACGGTTTGGAGCTAAGGTGGTGCCTACAGGAAGAGAGGAGGGCATACTCTAAAGTCCATTGTCAAAACTTCTGATTGATCCCCCTGATTTCTGCGCTCATGGACAATGCATGCTCACCATAAATTCCTATTGTGATGTAAATACATAATTGCTTGACCTTTAGCTTGATTGGTGTAATGAAGCTAGAAAAAACCCATAAACTTGTGGAATATCTTTCTGAAAGGTGTGCTAGTCTTATCTGTAACACAGTAATTAATGAGCTGCTTAGGTCTGGCAAAATTCTACAGTAGAAATAATACTGCTGACATTAAGAATCGTGGAAACCAAGTGTCAGTCCTTCCAGACCTCTGTTGTGAATTCAGTGAAGTCACAGTCAAAATCCAAAGGGCTTATTGTGAAAATAAGATGAGATAATTCTGAAGATTTAGGAAACCAAGACTAGCCAAGGCAATTTTGAAAAAAGAAGAGAGGACTTAAAGTTACTTAATAGCAAGATTTGTGCGGTGCTGGGAAAACTGGACAGCCACATGTAAAAGAATGAAATTAGATAATTCCTTAACTCCATACACACACACACAAAAAAACTCAAAATGGATTAGAGAGCTAAATGTTCCAAACACAATAAAAATTCTTAGAGGAACATAGGCAGAACACTCTCTGACATA
Source organism: Tragulus kanchil (assembly GCA_022376925.1). Lineage (NCBI taxonomy): Eukaryota > Metazoa > Chordata > Mammalia > Artiodactyla > Tragulidae > Tragulus > Tragulus kanchil. The sequence continues at coordinate 33,823,293 of JAIOJX010000028.1, read as the reverse complement.
AATCACAGCAAGATCTTTTTTAATCCATCTTCCAGAATAATGGAAATAAAACAAAAATAAAAAATAGTGTCTACTCAAACTCAAAAGCTTTTGCACAGCAAAGGAAACAATAAATAAAACAAAAAGACAACCCATGGACTGGGAGAAAATATTTGCAAATGATGTGACTGACAAGGGATTAATCTCCAAAATTTAAAAACAGTATATGATACTCAGTAGCATGAAAATAAATAGTCTACTCAAAAAGTGGGCAGAAGACCTAAATAGACATTTCTCTAAAGAGGACATGCAGATGGCCAACAGGCACATGAAAAGATGTTCAAAATCAGTTATTAGAGAAATGCAAATTAAAAATACAATGAGATACCACCTTACACCAGTCAGGATGACTATCATCAAAAATTCCACAAACAACAAACACTGGATGTGGGGCCCTAAATGAAAGAGGGGCTTTGCAAGCATAAGGAATTTTAAGCACATATGTACGGTTTGGAGCTAAGGTGGTGCCTACAGGAAGAGAGGAGGGCATACTCTAAAGTCCATTGTCAAAACTTCTGATTGATCCCCCTGGTTTCTGCGCTCATGGACAATGCATGCTCACCATAAATTCCTATTGTGATGTAAATACATAATTGCTTGACCTTTAGCTTGATTGGTGTAACTATTGGAAGTCCCTTGCAAAACCCTCTTCGTTTGCCTATAAAAGCTGTAAGTCTGCAGTAATAAAACGGAACTGCTTTGACAGAACCCCTGCCTTGTCTGATTGTCTCCAGCGTTTGCCAGGGGGCTAGGGGGCCGGCAGCAGACTTGCCTGTCTCCCAGATCTTCCGGTTCAGCCAGGGACAATCTCGTTAGCTTCCTTTCTGCAGAAGATCCCCGCAGCTGGAGAGGGTGCAGAGAGAAGAGAACCCTCCTGCACTGTTGATGGGAATGTTAACTGGTACAGCCATTGTGGAGAACTGTGTGGAGGCTCCTTAAAAACTGAACATAGAGCTACTATATGACCCTGCAACCCCACTCTTAGGCACATATTCAGAGAAAAACAGGCCCCAAAGAGATACATGCTCCTCAATGTTCTTTATAGCACTGTTTGCAATAGTCAAGATATGGAAACAACCTAAAGGTCCACTGACAGAGGAATGGATAAAGAGGATGTGGTATATATAGAAAACGGAATATTACTCAGCCATTAAAAAGAATGAAATAAGGCTATCTACAGCAATATGGATGAATCTAGAGAGTATCATACTGAGTGAAGTAAGTCAGACAGAGAAGGAGAAGTATCATATGACATCCCTTTAATACAGATTCTAAAAAGAAACAATACAAATGAACTTACAAAATAGAGACTCACCAACTTAGAAAATGAACTTACAGTTGCAGGAGGGAGGGGGTGGTTGGGGACTTTGGGAAAGTCAAATACACACTGCCATGTTTGAAATGGATAACCAGCAAAAATCTGTTGTGTAGTACATGGAACTCTGTTTAATGTTACATACCAGCCTGGATGGGAGAGGAATTTGGAGGAGAATGGACACGTGTATATGAATGGCCGAGCCCCTTCACTGTTCACCTGAAACTATCACAAAATTGGTAATTGGCTAAATCCCAATAAAAATGCTTTTGGTGGAAAAAAAAAGAAATAGAAAAAGAATAGCAAGATTTGTGATAAAGTTATCATATTAAAATAAGTTGGAGAAGTGAGTGGATTAATGGATCAGAATAGCAAATTTAGAAATAAACCCATAGATAAGCAGACATTTGATAAATGATAAAAGTAGAATTACAAAGCAGTAGATATAGGAAGATCATTTCAATAAATAGTTCTACATCAACTGATGTCCTTATCAAAAAAAAAAAGGAAATACCTTCTACTTTAAAAACACATAGAAAACTCAGATCCCTATTGACTGTAGATTAAAACTGTATATGACCAAAAATCTTCCTGACTGGAAAGAATCAAAGCTATTCAAATATTTGAATTTCATTATACTTAAAAACCTCTGCATATCAAAACACCCATTCAGTTGAAATGTCCAAGAAAAGATACAGTAATTTAAACCAGCCATTGTGGAGAACTGTGTGAGGCTCCTTAAAAACTGAACATAGAGCTACTATATGACCCTGCAACCCCACTCTTAGGCACATATTCAGAAAAACAGGCCCCAAAGAGATACATGCTCCCCAATGTTCTTTATAGCACTGTTTGCAATAGTCAAGATATGGAAACAACCTAAAGGTCCACTGACAGAGGAATGGATAAAGAGGATGTGGTATATATAGAAAACGGAATATTACTCAGCCATTAAAAAGAATGAAATAAGGCTATCTACAGCAATATGGATGAATCTAGAGAGTATCATACTGAGTGAAGTAAGTCAGACAGAGAAGGAGAAGTATCATATGACATCCCTTTAATACAGATTCTAAAAAGAAACAATACAAATGAACTTACAAAATAGAGACTCACCAACTTAGAAAATGAACTTACAGTTGCAGGAGGGAGGGGGTGGTTGGGGACTTTGGGAAAGTCAAATACACACTGCCATGTTTGAAATGGATAACCAGCAAAAATCTGTTGTGTAGTACATGGAACTCTGTTTAATGTTACATACCAGCCTGGATGGGAGAGGAATTTGGAGGAGAATGGACACGTGTATATGAATGGCCGAGCCCCTTCACTGTTCACCTGAAACTATCACAAAATTGGTAATTGGCTAAATCCCAATAAAAATGCTTTTGGTGGAAAAAAAAAGAAATAGAAAAAGAATAGCAAGATTTGTGATAAAGTTATCATATTAAAATAAGTTGGAGAAGTGAGTGGATTAATGGATCAGAATAGCAAATTTAGAAATAAACCCATAGATAAGCAGACATTTGATAAATGATAAAAGTAGAATTACAAAGCAGTAGATATAGGAAGATCATTTCAATAAATAGTTCTACATCAACTGATGTCCTTATCAAAAAAAAAAAAAAGGGAAATACCTTCTACTTTAAAAACACATAGAAAACTCAGATCCCTATTGACTGTAGATTAAAACTGTATATGACCAAAAATCTTCCTGACTGGAAAGAATCAAAGCTATTCAAATATTTGAATTTCATTATACTTAAAAACCTCTGCATATCAAAACACCCATTCAGTTGAAATGTCCAAGAAAAGATACAGTAATTTAAACCAAGCATTGTTCTTTATAAGCCTGAGGGCAAGAGGAACTGAGAATGAAAAGGTCAGCCAGAGACTTGGAGAAGATATTGCAACATATATAACTTGTAAGAAGACAGTATTCAGAAATGAAAACAACTTCCACAATCCAGTAAAAGAAAGAATACAGCTTTGGAACAGCTGTTTCCCTATGAGACTGTCCATAATACATATGAACACATATGAAAAAATGCTCAAACCCATTAGTGATTTCAGACATGCAAATTAAAATCTAAGTAAGTACTTCTACAAATCTACCAGAATGATTTAAAGTATTCACCCAAGTGTTGGTAAAAATATGAAAGATGAAAATAGAAATTTCAAAATCTACTTTTAGAAAATTGTTTGGTTATTATCAACTAACATTCAAAATATGCATAACTATGGCCCTAGAATACCATACACGCAAATGTCCAATATATCTATATCTCTATATATGCATATATATGAGCCAAAAGGATGTGTACAGCATTGCTTTTAGTTGGCAACATTATATGTAACTGCCAAAAATGGAAACATTGCAATTTTTCTTAATTAGACTAGATACATTTTGGTATATTGAATTAATATGATACTATACAGCAATGAAAATGAATAAAGTTCTATAAAACAGTAATATGGATAAATCTCACATACATGATACTAGAAAAAAGCAATCAACTACCAGAAAAGAGGAAACTAGGAAGGAAACAAAGAAGAAAAGAATAAGTTTGTGATAAAGTTATCATATTAAAATAAGTGAGTGGATTAATGGATCAGAATAGCAAATTTAGAAATAAACCCATAGATAAGCAGATATTTAAAAAATGATAAAAGAAGAATTACAAAGCAGTAGATATAGGAAGATAATTTCAAAAAATAGTTCTACATAAACTGATGTCCTTAAAAAAAAAAAAAAAAAAAAGGGAAATACCTTCTACTTTAAAAACACATAGAAAACTCAGATCCCTATTGACTGTAGATTAAAACTGTATATGACCAAAAATCTTCCTGACTGGAAAGAATCAAAGCTATTCAAATATTTGAATTTCATTATACTTAAAAACCTCTGCATATCAAAACACCCATTCAGTTGAAATGTCCAAGAAAAGATACAGTAATTTAAACCAAGCATTGTTCTTTATAAGCCTGAGGGCAAGAGGAACTGAGAATGAAAAGGTCAGCCAGAGACTTGGAGAAGATATTGCAACATATATAACTTGTAAGAAGACAGTATTCAGAAATGAAAACAACTTCCACAATCCAGTAAAGAAAGAATACAGCTTTGGAACAGCTGTTTCCCTATGAGACTGTCCATAATACATATGAACACATATGAAAAAATGCTCAAACCCATTAGTGATTTCAGACATGCAAATTAAAATCTAAGTAAGTACTTCTACAAATCTACCAGAATGATTTAAAGTATTCACCCAAGTGTTGGTAAAAATATGAAAGATGAAAATAGAAATTTCAAAATCTACTTTTAGAAAATTGTTTGGTTATTATCAACTAACATTCAAAATATGCATAACTATGGCCCTAGAATACCATACACGCAAATGTCCAATATATCTATATCTCTATATATGCATATATATGAGCCAAAAGGATGTGTACAGCATTGCTTTTAGTTGGCAACATTATATGTAACTGCCAAAAATGGAAACATTGCAATTTTTCTTAATTAGACTAGATACATTTTGGTATATTGAATTAATATGATACTATACAGCAATGAAAATGAATAAAGTTCTATAAAACAGTAATATGGATAAATCTCACATACATGATACTAGAAAAAAGCAATCAACTACCAGAAAAGAGGAAACTAGGAAGGAAACAAAGAAGGAAAGAAGAATATACATATTATATGATTCCAGATATGAAAAATTGAAAATAGGCAAAAATAGTCTATGCTAGTAGATATATAGGGGGAGAACAGGGTGAGGAAAATTAAAGGAGGCTTTAGGGGTGCTTATCATATTCATTTCTTGTCTTGGGTGTGGATTACATAGGTGTGTTCAATAAAATGATCCATCCATCTATATATGCTTATGATTTGCAAACTTTACCTGATGTTACTGTTCAATAAAAGTTTAATTTAAAATGTGCATTTCTGAATTATAAACTCAATTAAAATATGTGAAAGTCAGGGTTTAATTTCTGGGGAGCTATATATTACCTAAGTCCTAATTACTCACTTCCTTTAGGCATAGATTAGATGGTTTATTGCTTAGCTTTCATCAATAGTTTTAATTTTGTTCTTTTCTCTCCTGATTGAATGTAAACTCAACTGGCTTCAGTCCAGTAAGCAACTCATTAAGGCTAAAGATTCTCTGTTCTCAGCATACTTGCTCATTTATAACAACTCTCAATTTTATGAAGTTCGTGATACCTTATTTTTTCCTCCAGCAGCATGTTTTAAAATTTCTACATAATTATATAAGCACAATATAATATTTTAAGATTTCTATTGAATACAAACCCAGCAATAGATAATGCCACTGACTGTACTGATTATTGGCAGGCTGAACCAATATATGATAATACAAAATAGCCATATAGGTCTTAGCTGATTCATATAATTTTGCATGTAGAAGTAATTATAATGATGTTGTAACTTATTAAAGTATGAGTTCTTCAAAATGAAGACTGTATCAGAATTAAGGACCTCTGTTATTTAAAAGGTTATTTTATAAGACATTTTACTTCCAATATCTATGTGCACTTTTCCCCTGACTCAGTCTTTAATCTATAAACGTACTATTTATAAATTAATATGATACTATACAGCAATGAAAATGAATAAAGTTCTATAAAACAGTAATATGGATAAATCTCACATACATGATACTAGAAAAAAGCAATCAACTACCAGAAAAGAGGAAACTAGGAAGGAAACAAAGAAGGAAAGAAGAATATACATATTATATGATTCCAGATATGAAAAATTGAAAATAGGCAAAAATAGTCTATGCTAGTAGATATATAGGGGGAGAACAGGGTGAGGAAAATTAAAGGAGGCTTTAGGGGTGCTTATCATATTCATTTCTTGTCTTGGGTGTGGATTACATAGGTGTGTTCAATAAAATGATCCATCCATCTATATATGCTTATGATTTGCAAACTTTACCTGATGTTATTGTTCAATAAAAGTTTAATTTAAAATGTGCATTTCTGAATTATAAACTCAATTAAAATATGTGAAAGTCAGGGTTTAATTTCTGGGGAGCTATATATTACCTAAGTCCTAATTACTCACTTCCTTTAGGCATAGATTAGATGGTTTATTGCTTAGCTTTCATCAATAGTTTTAATTTTGTTCTTTTCTCTCCTGATTGAATGTAAACTCAACTGGCTTCAGTCCAGTAAGCAACTCATTAAGGCTAAAGATTCTCTGTTCTCAGCATACTTGCTCATTTATAACAACTCTCAATTTTATGAAGTTCGTGATACCTTATTTTTTCCTCCAGCAGCATATTTTAAAATTTCTACATAATTATATAAGCACAATATAATATTTTAAGATTTCTATTGAATACAAACCCAGCAATAGATAATGCCACTGACTGTACTGATTATTGGCAGGCTGAACCAATATATGATAATACAAAATAGCCATGTAGGTCTTAGCTGATTCATATAATTTTGCATGTAGAAGTAATTATAATGATGTTGTAACTTATTAAAGTATGAGTTCTTCAAAATGAAGACTGTATCAGAATTAAGGACCTCTGTTATTTAAAAGGTTATTTTATAAGACATTTTACTTCCAATATCTATGTGCACTTTTCCCCTGACTCAGTCTTTAATCTATAAACGTACTATTTATATCTAACTTAAAGAGAAAACAGTTTTCCCTGATTATAATGAGTACTTCTTACTATTTTTTTTAAATTTTTTTTTTGGTTGGAGGGCAGGTTGGGGAGGGAGCGGGGTGAGAGGGCCACTTCTATTGGTTTTTCATTTATCTATTTTCATCCATCTTTATTCTTTGGCCCGTGTGGACCTCGCATCGCAGTGGCCTCTGTTGTCGCTGAGCACTGGCTCTGGGCGCATGCGCTCTAGAGCTCTGACTCGGTAATTGGACACATAGGTCCAGCAGCTCTGCGTTAATTGAACACATCGGTCCAGCCGCTCTGCGGCACGTGGGATCTTGCCAGGCCAGGGATCGAACCCGCGCCCCTTGCACTGCAAGGCAGTGTCCTTACCCACTGGACCACCAGGGAAGCCCGTAATTGTTACTCTTGAGGAATAAAGAAAACTGACGTGTTTTCAGTTCTTTTTCCCTTTCCCTAAAATTGATATATCTTAATACGATATGTTTTCCTAAATTGAGAATACCATGATTACTTAATATATTTCTCAATATTTTTTTGATCTTCAGACAGGAGAAGCAGGTTTATAAATTGTTTTGAAGAGTGCTTTAATAGCATTACTCTACAAGAATTTGTTAAAATAAACCACGATATAACAGGATAAAATAAAATCTTCCACCACATGAAAACATCATAAGGCAGATTTGGACTCTCTGTGCCTAGAAAGGGCTTTCCCAGTGGCTTCCCCAGTGGCTCAGCAGTAAACAATCTGCCTGCAACACAGGAGAGCTGAGTTTGATCCCTGAGTTAGTAAGATCCCATGAAGGAGGGCATGGCAACCCACTGAAGTATTCTTGCCCCCAAAGTCCCATGGACCAGAAAATGTTAAAGCTGACCTTCATAGGTTTCTTGAGTGCTTCATTTGGTTAATGCTGTTTGACTATTAGGATTTCTTCTATGACCATTTATTTTCATCATTTTCATTATGATTTCTGCTTTTAAAAGTGTTTTATATTTTGAAAAGCCATTATATCCCCTCCCCTATCTCACATTCTAAATATTTAGAATACTTATTGCAAATGAGTACTTATCCATTTAGAATAAATATTCATTGCTTTTTTTTAAACCAGAATGTAGATTTTTTTTTTTTCCCATCATGCCTCTTTTTTTATGTTTATATTTATTTTCATCCATCTTTTATTCTTTGGCATGTGTGGACCTCCGATCGCAGTGGCCTCTCTCAAAGCAGAGCACTGGTTCTGGGTGCATGTGTTTCAGAGCACTGGCTTGCAAGTGGACACACCAGCCCAGCCTCTCTGCAGCACATGGGATCCTCCTAGGCCAGGGATCGAACCGGTGCCCCTTGCACTGCAAGGTGGACTCTCTACCTATTGGACCACCAGGGAAGCCCAAGATTTATTACTTTTTAACTTTAGGTTTGATTTTTTCTGTCTACATTTTTGTTGGGCTTTGTGATGAGAGAGGCCAGTCAAGTTTTTCCCTGTTATTGAAAAGATCATTCTAGCAATATATTTTTTTTTCATATCTTTCCTCTTTGCTTTGAAATGTCACATTTATATGAAATATAGATACCTCTCTTTTTAGGACTTTGATCTGTTTTCCCTGATCTGTTTATTGTAGGTAAGAAATACACTTAAATTACTGTTGCTCTGAATTATATCTGAGCATTCCCTTTTTACTCCTGCAGTATTCAAAACCTATTTTTCCACCAAGTGTATGCCTTAACCACTGATACTGAAGAATAGCATTACTCTACAAGAATTTGTTAAAATAAACCACGATATAACAGGATAAAATAAAATCTTCCACCACATGAAAACATCATAAGGCAGATTTGGACTCTCTGTGCCTAGAAAGGGCTTTCCCAGTGGCTTCCCCAGTGGCTCAGCAGTAAACAATCTGCCTGCAACACAGGAGAGCTGAGTTTGATCCCTGAGTTAGTAAGATCCCATGAAGGAGGGCATGGCAACCCACTGAAGTATTCTTGCCCCCAAAGTCCCATGGACCAGAAAATGTTAAAGCTGACCTTCATAGGTTTCTTGAGTGCTTCATTTGGTTAATGCTGTTTGACTATTAGGATTTCTTCTATGACCATTTATTTTCATCATTTTCATTATGATTTCTGCTTTTAAAAGTGTTTTATATTTTGAAAAGCCATTATATCCCCTCCCCTATCTCACATTCTAAATATTTAGAATACTTATTGCAAATGAGTACTTATCCATTTAGAATAAATATTCATTGCTTTTTTTTAAACCAGAATGTAGATTTTTTTTTCCCATCATGCCTCTTTTTTTATGTTTATATTTATTTTCATCCATCTTTTATTCTTTGGCATGTGTGGACCTCCGATCGCAGTGGCCTCTCTCAAAGCAGAGCACTGGTTCTGGGTGCATGTGTTTCAGAGCACTGGCTTGCAAGTGGACACACCAGCCCAGCCTCTCTGCAGCACATGGGATCCTCCTAGGCCAGGGATCGAACCGGTGCCCCTTGCACTGCAAGGTGGACTCTCTACCTATTGGACCACCAGGGAAGCCCAAGATTTATTACTTTTTAACTTTAGGTTTGATTTTTTCTGTCTACATTTTTGTTGGGCTTTGTGATGAGAGAGGCCAGTCAAGTTTTTCCCTGTTATTGAAAAGATCATTCTAGCAATATTTTTTTTTTCATATCTTTCCTCTTTGCTTTGAAATGTCACATTTATATGAAATATAGATACCTCTCTTTTTAGGACTTTGATCTGTTTTCCCTGATCTGTTTATTGTAGGTAAGAAATACACTTAAATTACTGTTGCTCTGAATTATATCTGAGCATTCCCTTTTTACTCCTGCAGTATTCAAAACCTATTTTTCCACCAAGTGTATGCCTTAACCACTGATACTGAAGAAGCTGAAGCTGACTGGTTCTATGAAGACTAACAATATCTTTTAGAACTAATACCAAAAAAGATGCTCTTTTCATCATAGGGGATGGAATGCAAAAGTAGGAAGTCAAGAGTTGTCCAGAATAACAGGCAAGTGTTCATTTTGGAGTTCAAAATGAAGCAGGGCAAAGGCTAATAGAATTTTGTCAAGAGAACAATCACAGCAAACATCCTTTCCCAAAAACTCAAGCGATGATTCTGCAAAGCGGCATCACCAGATTGTCAATACAGAAATCAGACTGATTTCATTTTTTGCAGCTGAAGATGAAGAAACTCTACACAGTCAGCAAAATCAAGACTTCAAAAACTGACTATGGCTCAGATTATGGAGCTCCTTATCACAAAATTCAGGCCTAAAATGAAGAAAGTAGTGAAAACCATTATGCCATTAATGTATGACATAAATCAAATCCCTTATGATTATCCAGTGAAAGTAACAAATAGATTCACAGGATTAAACTTGCTAGACAGAGTGCCTGAGGAACTATGGATGGAGGTTTTTAACACTGTACATGAGGTAGAGGCCAAATCCATTTCCAAGAAAAAGAAATCCAGAAAGGCATAGTGGCTTTACAAATAGCTGAGGAAAGAAGAGAAGTGAAAAGCAAAGGAGAAAAAAGATACACCCGACTGAATCCAGAGCTCCAAACACTACTGTACAAGTAACTTTAGAAGAAGGAAGGGAATAGATGAAGGTTTTATTTAGGGTGCAATTAAGGGAAGGGAGAGATTTTAGATGTGAGAGACGTGAGCATTGTAAGAATCGCAAAGATACTTGGGAAGAGTTCCCGGGCGAGATCCACAGGTCCAAAAGGTGGGTCAGTGAAGTCGCACCCCGGAGATGGAACGAAGAGGTTTTATTAGGAAGGAGAAAGGGAAAAAGAGAAAGGGGAGGGGGTTTCTTAGAGCAGGCGCAGAAACAAAGTTTTTGTTTAAACTAAGCGGGAAATTAGTGATGAGTCAGCTGTCCATGAGTTGTCTGTGGGCATGGGGGTGTGCAGTTCTTGTTACTTTCCACACCTGGTGGACAATCTTCACGGCAAGTGTTACCACTGATACTGAAGAAGCTGAAGCTGACTGGTTCTATGAAGACTAACAATATCTTTTAGAACTAATACCAAAAAAGATGCTCTTTTCATCATAGGGGATGGAATGCAAAAGTAGGAAGTCAAGAGTTGTCCAGAATAACAGGCAAGTGTTCATTTTGGAGTTCAAAATGAAGCAGGGCAAAGGCTAATAGAATTTTGTCAAGAGAACAATCACAGCAAACATCCTTTCCCAAAAACTCAAGCGATGATTCTGCAAAGCGGCATCACCAGATTGTCAATACAGAAATCAGACTGATTTCATTTTTTGCAGCTGAAGATGAAGAAACTCTACACAGTCAGCAAAATCAAGACTTCAAAAACTGACTATGGCTCAGATTATGGAGCTCCTTATCACAAAATTCAGGCCTAAAATGAAGAAAGTAGTGAAAACCATTATGCCATTAATGTATGACATAAATCAAATCCCTTATGATTATCCAGTGAAAGTAACAAATAGATTCACAGGATTAAACTTGCTAGACAGAGTGCCTGAGGAACTATGGATGGAGGTTTTTAACACTGTACATGAGGTAGAGGCCAAATCCATTTCCAAGAAAAAGAAATCCAGAAAGGCATAGTGGCTTTACAAATAGCTGAGGAAAGAAGAGAAGTGAAAAGCAAAGGAGAAAAAAGATACACCCGACTGAATCCAGAGCTCCAAACACTACTGTACAAGTAACTTTAGAAGAAGGAAGGGAATAGATGAAGGTTTTATTTAGGGTGCAATTAAGGGAAGGGAGAGATTTTAGATGTGAGAGACGTGAGCATTGTAAGAATCGCAAAGATACTTGGGAAGAGTTCCCGGGCGAGATCCACAGGTCCAAAAGGTGGGTCAGTGAAGTCTCAACCCGGAGATGGAACGAAGAGGTTTTATTAGGAAGGAGAAAGGGAAAAAGAGAAAGGGGAGGGGGTTTCTTAGAGCAGGCGCAGAAACAAAGTTTTTGTTTAAACTAAGCGGGAAATTAGTGATGAGTCAGCTGTCCATGAGTTGTCTGTGGGCATGGGGGTGTGCAGTTCTTGTTACTTTCCACACCTGGTGGACAATCTTCATGGCCAGGGCGGGCTCGGTATCGCCGGCCTTGAGAGACTCCCAGGCACCAGCAGATCAGCAACAGGCCCTTTGCTGCTGACCCTTCAGGGCCAGCGAGTTTGCAGCTGCAGCGTTAACCCTTTAACAGTCTACCAACCCAACGAGCATGTCCTATGGTTCCTATAAGGAACGTGCAGTAAGAGAGGTGACAATAAAGTCAAGAAAGCGTGATGAATGTGGGAAGTTTAAAGGTGAAACGTGGATATGACTTGGGTGAAAAGAAAGATCATGCTTGTACTAAATTAGAGAAAAGGAAAAGAAGGGGGATAAGTTACTTTTATAATGACTTTCAAGAAACTGAAGTCTTTGCCTATTGGACTCTATTTTCTCCATAAAATAGGTAGGAAGGTCCAGGAAGGGAAAGGAAAAATTCAGGAATCAATTTTGGAAAATGATTGAGGTGATTGGAGACAGACTGAATCATTTCCAAGTGTTATGTAAGGCCAGCCAAAAACAGAGCTGATGCATTTTATGACAGAAGGATAAAAACTCTCATTTGGTATAATCACTTATTGCCATGTCTTTTTATCTTCATCCTGGGCCTTAAACATTTTCCTGACACTAAATGCATCACATAGGCATGTCCATCGAACCCTGTGTATCGGTCATACTCTCATGTTCAGTTAATGTATTTGCTCTTTTAGAATATGATTTATTTAAAAGACTGTCTTAATCAGTCAATACTAATTATTAGAACAATATCTCATGTGTCCCAGAAAAAAATGTGATAGAGAACAAAAAGTAAATGTTCTACCTTGAGATTCATTTTCATAACAATAGCAGTAAACACTGTGAATGCCTGAATTTTGGTGGGCAGTCCGTGGTTTGCAACGAATCAGACATGACTGAGTGTCTAATACTTTCATTGCACAACCTATTGCTAATTAACACTGTGAATGCCTGAATTTTATCTGTATCATATGAGGCAATTAAGGACTAAATACAGAGGTTCATTGCACATAAAGGAATTAATGTTACGTATTGAAAGAGTGATTGATATATCTAGAAATAATCATATGCTATCTACACTTCAGAAGTCATCAAACAAAAAGCATACTGGACAGTGTTCTCATTTTATAGAAAATATATTCTGCTACATTTATTCTATTACATTAGCATTATCTCAGAAAAATGTATTGCATTGTAAAATTTAATGAAACAATGGAGAAAGACCTAACCTCAGATTGAAGTACATTTTATTGTAATAACATTTTACAATTACGGTATAGTTTTATTTCTAACAGTCCAGAAAGCAAGTAGTTAAGAAAATATCTATATTTTAAGCAAATAAAGAGGAAAATTTCTTACCTAATGATTCTTAAATGGGTACTTTTACTTTTTGGAATATTATCTGAAATTAGCTTAGTATAGAAATTATTGTTATTAGGTACATAGTCATGCATCATTCAACCTTAGAAATATTTTTTTTTTACAAATTTCTCATCAATGAAACAAATGCCATTAGCATAAATATTTCAAGAGCTTTTCTATTCCCAGATCATTCGATGTATTTCAGTGGCTTGCATTTAAGCTCATGTGTAAATAAAGTAGGGGCAGTCACTCTGAGAAGAATGAAATGACCCATGGTAAAATACAATGCACAAGTAGTGTTTCATTTCATAGAACTCTAAATACACACACGTCCCCAAGCTTATAAATACCATGCTCCAGAATATATCATGTAAATTCAAGTTTGGATTGTGAAGCTGCTCTATGTATTTTCCTATTGCCCTTAGTCTTGTCTGTCCCAGTTTCACAGCACAGCTTGTGAAAAACTGTGGATACCTGAACACCAGTTAGCCCCACCCAGGCTGAGAAGGTGCCTTCCTGGTTTTCAAGACTGGAATTGATTTCTAATGGAATAGATAAGAAGGATGCCTCTGCCAGCCTTGGGAAGCCAGGGGAAACTCTCTCAAACCCAAAATCTCAGAGTAACAGATGAAAGAGGAAATACAGTCTTGGGTAGGAGGTGGAGGTAGCCTCACAAAATATTAGTTTCACACTAATTATTTTCAGTGGTCTAGCTATCACAATATGAGTTAGTAAATCCCACCTAGGGGGCCACCTGAAAGCATAGTCTTCCCAAACATATAATACATCAAAGTGTGCACCCAAGAACAGGAAAAGGCAGAGGACTGTGTGGTCTCTGCATACACACGGTGATTTACAAGGGTGAAGGGGTAGGGATGATGGAAATATTCTGGGTGACTGTTGAGTACTTCAGACTAGTTTGTATAGATGCTGTTTTCCAGCTCAGAACTTTTACCCAAGATTTAGCACAACAATCCTGGTACCCTAAATTATCTATTCTCTCTACAAATTAAACACTTGCAACTACCTTCCAGTGTCCTTATTGAGAAAAGCATAAATAGGTGTCACAATTTTCAGAAGTTACCCTATTGAATATTTGAGTATCTGAGACAATCTGCAGTTTTATCCTACTTTCCACTGAATCCTCTGCCCAAAGGCAGATGATGACCACAGAGCATCAGATCAAATTTCTCCACACTTGATGTCTAAACTTGATAAACAAAGTGATTTAAAAAACCTCAGTCAAACATCTTTATCCAAATGTATAAAAATTTACGAGGATATTAAAAATAACATTTTTAACATAGATGATATTAAGAGTTTTACCAATCATCGATGTATTTCAGTGGCTTGCATTTAAGCTCATGTGTAAATAAAGTAGGGCAGTCACTCTGAGAAGAATGAAATGACCCATGGTAAAATACAATGCACAAGTAGTGTTTCATTTCATAGAACTCTAAATACACACACGTCCCCAAGCTTATAAATACCATGCTCCAGAATATATCATGTAAATTCAAGTTTGGATTGTGAAGCTGCTCTATGTATTTTCCTATTGCCCTTAGTCTTGTCTGTCCCAGTTTCACAGCACAGCTTGTGAAAAACTGTGGATACCTGAACACCAGTTAGCCCCACCCAGGCTGAGAAGGTGCCTTCCTGGTTTTCAAGACTGGAATTGATTTCTAATGGAATAGATAAGAAGGATGCCTCTGCCAGCCTTGGGAAGCCAGGGAAGCTCTCTCAAACCCAAAATCTCAGAGTAACAGATGAAAGAGGAAATACAGTCTTGGGTAGGAGGTGGAGGTAGCCTCACAAAATATTAGTTTCACACTAATTATTTTCAGTGGTCTAGCTATCACAATATGAGTTAGTAAATCCCACCTAGGGGGCCACCTGAAAGCATAGTCTTCCCAAACATATAATACATCAAAGTGTGCACCCAAGAACAGGAAAAGGCAGAGGACTGTGTGGTCTCTGCATACACACGGTGATTTACAAGGGTGAAGGGGTAGGGATGATGGAAATATTCTGGGTGACTGTTGAGTACTTCAGACTAGTTTGTATAGATGCTGTTTTCCAGCTCAGAACTTTTACCCAAGATTTAGCACAACAATCCTGGTACCCTAAATTATCTATTCTCTCTACAAATTAAACACTTGCAACTACCTTCCAGTGTCCTTATTGAGAAAAGCATAAATAGGTGTCACAATTTTCAGAAGTTACCCTATTGAATATTTGAGTATCTGAGACAATCTGCAGTTTTATCCTACTTTCCACTGAATCCTCTGCCCAAAGGCAGATGATGACCACAGAGCATCAGATCAAATTTCTCCACACTTGATGTCTAAACTTGATAAACAAAGTGATTTAAAAAACCTCAGTCAAACATCTTTATCCAAATGTATAAAAATTTACGAGGATATTAAAAATAACATTTTTAACATAGATGATATTAAAATATTTATTTTACAATTTTGTTCCTGTCTTTCCTATTATAATATTTTCTTATAGTGTTGTTCCCAATGTCTATACATGTAGAAATAAATCTTGAATACTGATTTCAACAATAATGCTGAAAAAGAGAAAAATAATGAAACAGAAAAAAAATCTGTTTTATGATTTCTTTCATTTTCTTCCTTTCTACCTTATTCTCTTTCTTCCTTTTGTTTTTCCTCCCTCCCTTTCTTCTTTTCTTCATTTCTTCCTTTCTGTTAGAGCTACTGAAATGATGAATTTTTCTGACACAATGTATTCGCTAAACATACATACAGCATTGAGAAATCCCTGTCGATCATCTCTTTCACAATTTTGGAGGCTACACTTATCTCTCTGCTTAGAAATTTGCTGAAAAGGAATGCATATACTAGTTCTATAAATGTTCATTTTATTATAAAAAAGAATGTAGAAAATGGCCATAAACGTCTACTCTCTCTTGTTCAGACTCTGGGTCAGGTTATATAGGCTTTATCACTCCTTTCCTGCAGTCATGGTCATCCAAAGTAAAAGTAATGATAACCTGTAAAATAAGAGGAAGGAAGCCATCCAAATTCTGATTTTCCTCTTGGTGACTAATGTGATGTGCTTTGTGTTTTGGATACAGTATTTCAAAAAGCATCTAGTTCTGTGTAATGGTGTGATGGTAACCTAACCATGTGTTGAGTCTACCCACTGGGTTACCTAGCAGGGTTACCATTCTGTCAGCATCACTGGTTGCTAGGGGGGAGACCTGGTTCAGAGTTATGCCTCTTTGCTTCCTCCAGATAAACCAATTCTTCATTGCTCAAAATTATCTTTTCTGTGTTTATGACGTAGTTGTAGACCAGTCAGCACATACTTGCCAGACTAGAAAAGCATAAAAAAAGGTGTCACAATTTTCAGAAGTTACCCTATTGAATATTTGAGTATCTGAGACAATCTGCAGTTTTATCCTACTTTCCACTGAATCCTCTGCCCAAAGGCAGATGATGACCACAGAGCATCAGATCAAATTTCTCCACACTTGATGTCTAAACTTGATAAACAAAGTGATTTAAAAAACCTCAGTCAAACATCTTTATCCAAATGTATAAAAATTTACGAGGATATTAAAAATAACATTTTTAACATAGATGATATTAAAATATTTATTTTACAATTTTGTTCCTGTCTTTCCTATTATAATATTTTCTTATAGTGTTGTTCCCAATGTCTATACATGTAGAAATAAATCTTGAATACTGATTTCAACAATAATGCTGAAAAAGAGAAAAATAATGAAACAGAAAAAAAATCTGTTTTATGATTTCTTTCATTTTCTTCCTTTCTACCTTATTCTCTTTCTTCCTTTTGTTTTTCCTCCCTCCCTTTCTTCTTTTCTTCATTTCTTCCTTTCTGTTAGAGCTACTGAAATGATGAATTTTTCTGACACAATGTATTCGCTAAACATACATACAGCATTGAGAAATCCCTGTCGATCATCTCTTTCACAATTTTGGAGGCTACACTTATCTCTCTGCTTAGAAATTTGCTGAAAAGGAATGCATATACTAGTTCTATAAATGTTCATTTTATTATAAAAAAGAATGTAGAAAATGGCCATAAACGTCTACTCTCTCTTGTTCAGACTCTGGGTCAGGTTATATAGGCTTTATCACTCCTTTCCTGCAGTCATGGTCATCCAAAGTAAAAGTAATGATAACCTGTAAAATAAGAGGAAGGAAGCCATCCAAATTCTGATTTTCCTCTTGGTGACTAATGTGATGTGCTTTGTGTTTTGGATACAGTATTTCAAAAAGCATCTAGTTCTGTGTAATGGTGTGATGGTAACCTAACCATGTGTTGAGTCTACCCACTGGGTTACCTAGCAGGGTTACCATTCTGTCAGCATCACTGGTTGCTAGTGGGGAGACCTGGTTCAGAGTTATGCCTCTTTGCTTCCTCCAGATAAACCAATTCTTCATTGCTCAAAATTATCTTTTCTGTGTTTATGACGTAGTTGTAGACCAGTCAGCACATACTTGCCAGACATTTGGTAAGGAAAACACATTGTAATAGGCATACATATATTCCTGCATTTAAATTCCTACATGCAGGATTTCCATGCTGGTTTGGTGGTAATGTGCAGTGCATACTGGAGTTGGGAAATTGGGCTAAATCCTCATTGTTTGTCATGCTCTATACTAGAAAGCTTTGGAATAAGTCAAAACTCCCTTTAGACCCCACTTGATAGTGTGAGAGCTCCCTATCTCAGCCTCATGTTGTACTTAACAGCATGAGTTCCTCTTGACAGCACATGTCAGATCAGGAAGGTTTGCCCAAAGCTATTCCACATGTTCACGACTTACCCATCTCTGAAGGAGTCAGCCACACCCAGAGAACTAGACAAGATGTGTTTACCCAAGAAGAGAGTTGGTCAATTTCAAGATATTGTCCTTACAAATTTAATGGCTGAGTTACACAAAGATGTTATATGAAGATTTATAAGAGATTTTCATATAATAGGTTCGTTTCTTGAGGCAATAGGAGTCAGTCACTTTATGTGTTTCTCAAACTCATTCCACTTGGCTTTTAAATAACAATTATATGTATCTATAATGAATAAAGAATAAATTAAGCCCACCATGCTTCTTTCAATTAGGTTATCTATAATTTAAAGACAATCCTAGCTTCTTTAAAGGACTTTTAAATACCTTTAAAAGTATTTGGGGTCAGGTTATATAGGCTTTATCACTCCTTTCCTGCAGTCATGGTCATCCAAAGTAAAAGTAATGATAACCTGTAAAATAAGAGGAAGGAAGCCATCCAAATTCTGATTTTCCTCTTGGTGACTAATGTGATGTGCTTTGTGTTTTGGATACAGTATTTCAAAAAGCATCTAGTTCTGTGTAATGGTGTGATGGTAACCTAACCATGTGTTGAGTCTACCCACTGGGTTACCTAGCAGGGTTACCATTCTGTCAGCATCACTGGTTGCTAGGGGGGAGACCTGGTTCAGAGTTATGCCTCTTTGCTTCCTCCAGATAAACCAATTCTTCATTGCTCAAAATTATCTTTTCTGTGTTTATGACGTAGTTGTAGACCAGTCAGCACATACTTGCCAGACATTTGGTAAGGAAAACACATTGTAATAGGCATACATATATTCCTGCATTTAAATTCCTACATGCAGGATTTCCATGCTGGTTTGGTGGTAATGTGCAGTGCATACTGGAGTTGGGAAATTGGGCTAAATCCTCATTGTTTGTCATGCTCTATACTAGAAAGCTTTGGAATAAGTCAAAAACTCCCTTTAGACCCCACTTGATAGTGTGAGAGCTCCCTATCTCAGCCTCATGTTGTACTTAACAGCATGAGTTCCTCTTGACAGCACATGTCAGATCAGGAAGGTTTGCCCAAAGCTATTCCACATGTTCACGACTTACCCATCTCTGAAGGAGTCAGCCACACCCAGAGAACTAGACAAGATGTGTTTACCCAAGAAGAGAGTTGGTCAATTTCAAGATATTGTCCTTACAAATTTAATGGCTGAGTTACACAAAGATGTTATATGAAGATTTATAAGAGATTTTCATATAATAGGTTCGTTTCTTGAGGCAATAGGAGTCAGTCACTTTATGTGTTTCTCAAACTCATTCCACTTGGCTTTTAAATAACAATTATATGTATCTATAATGAATAAAGAATAAATTAAGCCCACCATGCTTCTTTCAATTAGGTTATCTATAATTTAAAGACAATCCTAGCTTCTAAGAGTTAATGGACTCACTGAGTGTTGTTACATGGTGGAGTGGATAGAACTATTAGCTACTCTCCAAAATTTGGAGACTTGTAAAGTGGATCTTTTGTTTGGAGAGATATAATTTTTTATAGATATAATTTTTTAACATCTAGTAATATCATTTCTAAAGCATTTTATATTACTAAAAGTAATTTAGATTTAGCCTCACTTATACATGGGGTTTTTGCTTTGCTGGTGGGGTTTTGTTTTGGTTGAAAAGTAGGGATCACAGATGAATGATGATCATTCATGAATTCAGCAGTCTGCGATATTTTATGATTCTTACTTCAGGGCACAAGTTTGATGTGCAAAATTAAATTTGGAAAAAAGTAACCAATTAAAATTTTAACATTATGAGTGTAATAGTGGCATCAACATATGTTTGGTTCCAAAGTTTTAATGATAAACTCCCCTGTAAAGTTGATTCATCTGGTTTATTTAGATTAACCTTTATCTCAAGTATTTTACAATACAGCTTCCCCAGCATTTACTTCGTCTTATGTGAGAGATGTTTCAGATGCATTTCTTATGGAATTTTTTTTTTCTTGCTATTATGTCTTCTTTATACTAATACTGATTACACAGGTTATCCAATTAAATTTAACTAATGTGTTCTTGGGGCTTCCCTGGTGGGCCAGTGGGTAAGGACACCGCCTTGCAGTGCAACAGATGCTGGTTTGATCCCTGGCCTGGGAAGATCCCACGTGCTGGAGCAGCTGGCATTCCAACTGGACTGGTGCCCAGAACTGGTGCTCTGCGATGAGAGGCCACTGCGATTGTAGGCCCACACAGGTCAAAGAACAAAGATAAATAAATGAAATATCGCAAAGTCAATTTCAAGATATTGTCCTTACAAATTTAATGGCTGAGTTACACAAAGATGTTATATGAAGATTTATAAGAGATTTTCATATAATAGGTTCGTTTCTTGAGGCAATAGGAGTCAGTCACTTTATGTGTTTCTCAAACTCATTCCACTTGGCTTTTAAATAACAATTATATGTATCTATAATGAATAAAGAATAAATTAAGCCCACCATGCTTCTTTCAATTAGGTTATCTATAATTTAAAGACAATCCTAGCTTCTAAGAGTTAATGGACTCACTGAGTGTTGTTACATGGTGGAGTGGATAGAACTATTAGCTACTCTCCAAAATTTGGAGACTTGTAAAGTGGATCTTTTGTTTGGAGAGATATAATTTTTTATAGATATAATTTTTTAACATCTAGTAATATCATTTCTAAAGCATTTTATATTACTAAAAGTAATTTAGATTTAGCCTCACTTATACATGGGGTTTTTGCTTTGCTGGTGGGGTTTTGTTTTGGTTGAAAAGTAGGGATCACAGATGAATGATGATCATTCATGAATTCAGCAGTCTGCGATATTTTATGATTCTTACTTCAGGGCACAAGTTTGATGTGCAAAATTAAATTTGGAAAAAAGTAACCAATTAAAATTTTAACATTATGAGTGTAATAGTGGCATCAACATATGTTTGGTTCCAAAGTTTTAATGATAAACTCCCCTGTAAAGTTGATTCATCTGGTTTATTTAGATTAACCTTTATCTCAAGTATTTTACAATACAGCTTCCCCAGCATTTACTTCGTCTTATGTGAGAGATGTTTCAGATGCATTTCTTATGGAATTTTTTTTTTCTTGCTATTATGTCTTCTTTATACTAATACTGATTACACAGGTTATCCAATTAAATTTAACTAATGTGTTCTTGGGGCTTCCCTGGTGGTCCAGTGGGTAAGGACACCGCCTTGCAGTGCAACAGATGCTGGTTTGATCCCTGGCCTGGGAAGATCCCACGTGCCGCGGAGCAGCTGGACCAATGTGTCCAACTACCAAGCTGGAGCTCTGAAGCACATGTGCCCAGAACTGGTGCTCTGCGATGAGAGAGGCCACTGCGATTGTAGGCCCACACAGGTCAAAGAACAAAGATAAATAAATGAAATATCAGCAGAAGTGGCCAAAAAGAAAAAGATAAAAAAATCTGACAAATGTGTTCTAATTTCTTACATATTGCTGAAGGCACATTTGTAAATGCATTGTTCAAAATATATGGCTAACTCTTAACAGTGAATTCATCTTAAATGTGACATGCAGTATTCCTATTCATGTCACTTGAATCATTTTAATGGATTCTTCTACACACCATATCATCAATATCAAACTTATACAACTTGCTGATATTTGATTCTATGGCATAAAAAAAGTGAGCACAACTAAGCAATGAATCATTCAGTCATCACTGTGATTCCAACATTTGATATCTATCAAAAGAAGTACAATTGTTCTTCCTCCACCCAGTAATCCTGATAATAAATGTGAACTCCCTGTTTCTTTCTTACAATGTTAAACATTGTTTAGTAGTGTCATTATAAGAAAAAGAAGAAAATACAAAACATTGGATTATTCTATTGAAGTTTTCTGCCGGGAGAGAGATTTTAGAGGACAAAATGACAGAAACAACAAAAACATTATTTATATCATTATTTCTACTAATAATTCACACAAGATTGGGTACTATAAAGATACATATAACTGGCAATATATTCTAAATTTTTATCTATTTTAGTTGTTTAAATTTAACACATACTCTATGATGTTTTTCAAGTATCAGATTCTAAATGCTTTTATGGTTTAACTTTTAAGTCCTTACAATGACTCTCTGGGACAAGCAGTATAATTACCCCCATACTTATATGAGAAATCTAAGCACTTGTAGATTAGGTGAAATGTCCAAGGGCAGTGATCACTAGATAGCTGAGTTTGGATCCAAACAGTCTAAGTAGACTTTGGGCTTTAATCTGTGGAGTTAATTTCTTAATATTAAAGAAAGAAATAAGTAAAGAAAACCAATAAATAGATGTCTCTGTACCATTAGCTCTAGTTTCTGTACTTTCCAAATGGAAGACTTGCTAACTAACTCTTCTTTGAAAACCAGATCAAGTAAAATAAAAAACTTATATTTTAGGTTTTTTTTCTCACCATGTGTCCAACTACCAAGCTGGAGCTCTGAAGCACATGTGCCCAGAACTGGTGCTCTGCGATGAGAGAGGCCACTGCGATTGTAGGCCCACACAGGTCAAAGAACAAAGATAAATAAATGAAATATCAGCAGAAGTGGCCAAAAAGAAAAAGATAAAAAAATCTGACAAATGTGTTCTAATTTCTTACATATTGCTGAAGGCACATTTGTAAATGCATTGTTCAAAATATATGACTAACTCTTAACAGTGAATTCATCTTAAATGTGACATGCAGTATTCCTATTCATGTCACTTGAATCATTTTAATGGATTCTTCTACACACCATATCATCAATATCAAACTTATACAACTTGCTGATATTTGATTCTATGGCATAAAAAAAGTGAGCACAACTAAGCAATGAATCATTCAGTCATCACTGTGATTCCAACATTTGATATCTATCAAAAGAAGTACAATTGTTCTTCCTCCACCCAGTAATCCTGATAATAAATGTGAACTCCCTGTTTCTTTCTTACAATGTTAAACATTGTTTAGTAGTGTCATTATAAGAAAAAGAAGAAAATACAAAACATTGGATTATTCTATTGAAGTTTTCTGCCGTGGAGAGGGATTTTAGAGGACAAAATGACAGAAACAACAAAAACATTATTTATATCATTATTTCTACTAATAATTCACACAAGA
Organism: Tragulus kanchil; assembly: GCA_022376925.1. Classification (NCBI taxonomy): domain Eukaryota; kingdom Metazoa; phylum Chordata; class Mammalia; order Artiodactyla; family Tragulidae; genus Tragulus; species Tragulus kanchil. Next base: position 33,799,901 of record JAIOJX010000028.1, on the reverse strand, counting down.
TTGGGTACTATAAAGATACATATAACTGGCAATATATTCTAAATTTTTATCTATTTTAGTTGTTTAAATTTAACACATACTCTATGATGTTTTTCAAGTATCAGATTCTAAATGCTTTTATGGTTTAACTTTTAAGTCCTTACAATGACTCTCTGGGACAAGCAGTATAATTACCCCCATACTTATATGAGAAATCTAAGCACTTGTAGATTAGGTGAAATGTCCAAGGGCAGTGATCACTAGATAGCTGAGTTTGGATCCAAACAGTCTAAGTAGACTTTGGGCTTTAATCCGTGGAGTTAATTTCTTAATATTAAAGAAAGAAATAAGTAAAGAAAACCAATAAATAGATGTCTCTGTACCATTAGCTCTAGTTTCTGTACTTTCTTTCCAAATGGAAGACTTGCTAACTAACTCTTCTTTGAAAACCAGATCAAGTAAAATAAAAAACTTATATTTTAGGTTTTTTTTCTCACCATCAAACTTGAGTTTTCCTTTGGGATTATTTTTGTTTACCTTTATCTAATGTTTCTTGCTTTGATTTTTATGTTGACTGGTTTTATAATTTTTAATTATGTACATAATATAAAATTTACCATCTTAACCATTATTACATGTACAGTTTAGTACATGTAAGTACACTCACACTGCTCTATAATCAGTCTCTAGAACTTTTACCATCTTGGAAAAACTAAGACTCTCCAGTGCCTAGAACTACCATTTTACTTTCTGTCTTTATGAATTTCACCCGAGTAATCCTCATATGAATAAAATCATACAGTATTTGTCTTTTTGTGACCGACTTATTTCACCTACCACAATGCCCTTGATGTACAACAATTCATGTTGTAACATAATATCAGAATTTCCTCCCTTTTTAAGGCTGAAAAATATTCCATTGCATGTATATATGTTGTATTTTTTTTACCCATTAACCTTTTGATGGACACATAAATGACTTCCTATCATTTTTTTTTTTAAGAATTTTTGCATTTCATGTGCTATCGCTGATATGTGAAAATCTCTTGGAACACAAAACTTCACCTTTAATTATATGTTCCAAATCTGTAGTCACAATACACTGGATAGTATAGGGTGGATGAGAATTAAGATTTCTCTATCTTACAGACATTTAGCAATGATTATAGAAGTCAACTCTATGCTTTAAGACTTGAAAAAAGAAAAGAAATGTATGCCACCTTTACGATAGTTCATCAATGATGATTTCACTATATATTCTTCTGTAAATTTAAACAATACCAAAGAAATCCACATAAACTGTAAATAAACTTTGCAGGATGGAACTAGACAAGGGGTAGAAGGAGCTTACGTTCCAGTTTCATAAATTCTTAAGCTAACTGAGCTAGTATAAACATCTAAACATCTACTTGCTAGTTTGTAGAAAAGAAACTTGGACCAAAATCTCCCTTTGACTGTCTTACTTCATGAGTTGTCTTTGGTCAGTCCCTTGCTCAAAGTACCCATGAATTGAGATTTACAGTGTTTCTCAAGAGAGGTGAAACTCACCTAGTATCTCTTCTCTTGGAAAACAAATTTTGAATTGGCAAAATAAAATTCTAAATCAAGGAGAACTTCTGCAATATAAACCTGTGTTCAGAAAATGAATATATGCAGACAGGAAATACAAGGCAATAATTACAAAATGAAAGTGATATGTATACTCCTCAATGGAAAAAGGCATGTCCTCCAACATGAAACAGGTAAATTTTCAAGTCCAGCTCCTCAGCTCACCTTCACTTTCATTCAGCTCTCCGTCTCCCATGGGCATTCCTTCTTCAAAGGCCACATACATATGTTTCGGACATGGGCACTGGGTCATAACTGTCTCTGTAATTCTAGACTTTATTTTCAAAATGGGAATTTCCAGAGGAGCAACTTGTGTGCAGTATGCTTTTGGTTAAGTACAAAACCTTTCAAAGGTTAAGTACAGTATTTAAGGAATTTTAAAGCCACAGGACTTCTGAGTTGTCCCAAAGTATCTCTTCATCATGAGCCTATCATTTTACCCCAGGGCTCCAACTAAATATAGTGCACATAAAAAGTAATCTCTTTTTATAACTTTGGCCTTCTAGGACCTCGCTGATATGTGAAAATCTCTTGGAACACAAAACTTCACCTTTAATTATATGTTCCAAATCTGTAGTCACAATACACTGGATAGTATAGGGTGGATGAGAATTAAGATTTCTCTATCTTACAGACATTTAGCAATGATTATAGAAGTCAACTCTATGCTTTAAGACTTGAAAAAAGAAAAGAAATGTATGCCACCTTTACGATAGTTCATCAATGATGATTTCACTATATATTCTTCTGTAAATTTAAACAATACCAAAGAAATCCACATAAACTGTAAATAAACTTTGCAGGATGGAACTAGACAAGGGGTAGAAGGAGCTTACGTTCCAGTTCCATAAATTCTTAAGCTAACTGAGCTAGTATAAACATCTAAACATCTACTTGCTAGTTTGTAGAAAAGAAACTTGGACCAAAATCTCCCTTTGACTGTCTTACTTCATGAGTTGTCTTTGGTCAGTCCCTTGCTCAAAGTACCCATGAATTGAGATTTACAGTGTTTCTCAAGAGAGGTGAAACTCACCTAGTATCTCTTCTCTTGGAAAACAAATTTTGAATTGGCAAAATAAAATTCTAAATCAAGGAGAACTTCTGCAATATAAACCTGTGTTCAGAAAATGAATATATGCAGACAGGAAATACAAGGCAATAATTACAAAATGAAAGTGATATGTATACTCCTCAATGGAAAAAGGCATGTCCTCCAACATGAAACAGGTAAATTTTCAAGTCCAGCTCCTCAGCTCACCTTCACTTTCATTCAGCTCTCCATCTCCCATGGGCATTCCTTCTTCAAAGGCCACATACATATGTTTCGGACATGGGCACTGGGTCATAACTGTCTCTGTAATTCTAGACTTTATTTTCAAAATGGGAATTTCCAGAGGAGCAACTTGTGTGCAGTATGCTTTTGGTTAAGTACAAAACCTTTCAAAGGTTAAGTACAGTATTTAAGGAATTTTAAAGCCACAGGACTTCTGAGTTGTCCCAAAGTATCTCTTCATCATGAGCCTATCATTTTACCCCAGGGCTCCAACTAAATATAGTGCACATAAAAAGTAATCTCTTTTTATAACTTTGGCCTTCTAGGACCTAGTCAAAAATCTGTACCGTATTTCAGAAAAAAAAACACAACACATTGTAGTTTCTTATGACATCCAGTTTCAGATTTGAATTTGTGTTATGCCTTGCAATATCCAGATAATAGTTTCAAAATTGGAAACTTGAAAAATGCTTTTTCTAAAATCCTTGCTTCTTTAGTCCTGTTTATACAAAGTTCATTAGAACAGGCCTCTTCATGTGTTTTGTGCATATCAGCAGTATTTCTAGTCTGCTTGATTAGACCAATTAGATCAAAACTGTAAGAAAGTCAAACCGTCTTGGAAGCAAACAGGTAAGTGTAGCTGACCCCACATTCCTCATGAATCAGAGGACTTCCATGCATCTTACAAATCTCTAGGAAATAATATGTATTTAGTGACTCGATCTGTGTTTTTGAATCCATTCACATCACTAAATGCTTAAATTTAAATGTTATCATGTGATATTTTAGTGCTGTATAATTAAAATTTAATTTCTCACACAATGGACTTAATCTTAACAAGTCTGACCATTCTTTGTGCTAATTTTTCTCTTTGAAATACTCCCATTTTCTTCCCTGGATCTTTGTGGCCATCCTTCAAAATCACACTTACAAGAGGAAAACAATTTAAAATATATTCTACGTACTCACCACTAATGACAATGTAGCATTATTTTGATTTGAAGGCAGTATTGCCTCAATTCACTTATATGATGATACAACATCTGCAATATAATTGAGTAAACCAAAGTAAAAACCATGATCAGTAACCAATATGGCAGACAGCTTCCCTGTGTCCTTCTTGCCCACACTAGGATCTCCTCAGAGATATCCCTGCCAACAGAGTGTTGTTTCATCACCAAATATATGCATAGGCTCTATAGATAACAGCCTGATTATGAAATGTCCTCCTGAAGTTCTCGAAATTAATAAATATGCCTTTTTCTTTGGGGTATAATAGTGAGAAAACCTGCCTTAACCTGATTCCGGGGTTTATGCTTTTGGTTAAGTACAAAACCTTTCAAAGGTTAAGTACAGTATTTAAGGAATTTTAAAGCCACAGGACTTCTTAGTTGTCCCAAAGTATCTCTTCATCATGAGCCTATCATTTTACCCCAGGGCTCCAACTAAATATAGTGCACATAAAAAGTAATCTCTTTTATAACTTTGGCCTTCTAGGACCTAGTCAAAATCTGTACCGTATTTCAGAAAAAAAAACACAACACATTGTAGTTTCTTATGACATCCAGTTTCAGATTTGAATTTGTGTTATGCCTTGCAATATCCAGATAATAGTTTCAAAATTGGAAACTTGAAAAATGCTTTTTCTAAAATCCTTGCTTCTTTAGTCCTGTTTATACAAAGTTCATTAGAACAGGCCTCTTCATGTGTTTTGTGCATATCAGCAGTATTTCTAGTCTGCTTGATTAGACCAATTAGATCAAAACTGTAAGAAAGTCAAACCGTCTTGGAAGCAAACAGGTAAGTGTAGCTGACCCCACATTCCTCATGAATCAGAGGACTTCCATGCATCTTACAAATCTCTAGGAAATAATATGTATTTAGTGACTCGATCTGTGTTTTTGAATCCATTCACATCACTAAATGCTTAAATTTAAATGTTATCATGTGATATTTTAGTGCTGTATAATTAAAATTTAATTTCTCACACAATGGACTTAATCTTAACAAGTCTGACCATTCTTTGTGCTAATTTTTCTCTTTGAAATACTCCCATTTTCTTCCCTGGATCTTTGTGGCCATCCTTCAAAATCACACTTACAAGAGGAAAACAATTTAAAATATATTCTACGTACTCACCACTAATGACAATGTAGCATTATTTTGATTTGAAGGCAGTATTGCCTCAATTCACTTATATGATGATACAACATCTGCAATATAATTGAGTAAACCAAAGTAAAAACCATGATCAGTAACCAATATGGCAGACAGCTTCCCTGTGTCCTTCTTGCCCACACTAGGATCTCCTCAGAGATATCCCTGCCAACAGAGTGTTGTTTCATCACCAAATATATGCATAGGCTCTATAGATAACAGCCTGATTATGAAATGTCCTCCTGAAGTTCTCGAAATTAATAAATATGCCTTTTTCTTTGGGGTATAATAGTGAGAAAACCTGCCTTAACCTGATTCTATTTTCCAGGGTCCTAAGAATCAAATATTTTTTCTGAAGTCAGCCTAGCTTCTTGTGGTGCATTTAAAATGGAGTCCTGACAAGGTGTGGCCCTGGGATAACCCAGTACTTAATGTAATTAAATGAAGTTAAACTAATTTAACTAAAGGAAGTTAAATTTAACTAATGGAAGTACTTAACTAAAGGAAGTCTATTACAGATCTACATGGGGAAAAGAGACCAAGTAAGGCTTTTACAAAATTGGCATTCAAATAGCTGCAGTGCTTTAACAAACCAACCCTATTAAAGCCATTGTGAATGAAAATGAGACCATTTCTGTGACTGGACTAGAGGACAATGCAGTGTGTTGATTTTAAGGCCTGCCTGCTGGAAGAAGTATTGCTATCACATATTTTCCAGGAAGTGATTTGGCCAATGGATTATCAGAAATCACTTTTAATTCTTATTTTCCCCCTAATATATATATATTTTTGATGTGGACCATTTGTAAAGTCTTAAGTAGACTTGTTACAATGTTCCTGTTTTATGTTTTGTTTTGTTTTTGCCTGGCAGGCATGTGGGATGTTAGCCGGTGGACTAGGGATCAAACCCGTAAACCCTGCATAGGAAGGCAGAATCTTAACCACTGGACCACTAGGAAAGTCCCAAAATGTACTCTGAGTGATAGTGCCTCATGTTAGATATTGTTATCAACAAAAAGTCTTGAATTCTGAGTTTGTACATGATACTGCACAGGGTTTGCCATTAGCTGTTTCCACCAAGAACCATTCCTAAAACAGAACCTCACTGACTGATGATCCCCCAGGAAGGAACAAACACTTTAGCTGCTGTGTTCATGACAGGTAGATATAATATTCCTGCGTTAGATCTCAGAATGTCCTTGTTTTGCTATACAACAATGACAAGTATATTTTTCTCCCTCTTCTGAGTATTTAATTTCATCTGCAAATGAACAAAAATGAAGCAAAGCTCATTAGCAAACATTATTTAAAATAATTCCTTTAATGTAAGACATTGTCTACAAGATTACGATCATTGCAAAGAACAGATTTAACCTTAATATATTCAATTGTAGAATAAGTTAAATTAAGAACATGTATAGTTTTAATTGCTTAGAAAAAATGCGTAAGAACCCAAAAGAGAGAATGTTGCACCAGGTGAAAGAATGAGTACAACCTAGAGCATTCTACCACAAAGGTGCCTCCAGTTTTGTTAACAAGTCTAGTCCCTTTGATTTTATGTATACCTTAATTCTTGTTCAACTTTTTTTTATGTGGTTGGGAAAAGGATAACTAAGAAAGAGAGGAGAAAGTATTGATAATTTCAAAACCTTATAGAATATACACCTGAAAGTTTATACAGAGTCCTTCCAACTTTTATAGATCTAGCATTGACTAGTAATGAGCTGAACACTATTCACAGCTATTTCTAAAGTTGTTGATATAACATGAGAAAACTTTAGAACTCCCCCACCATCCTCAGCTAAAAGGTCAACAAATAAATTACTACCTCAATATATTCACAGAAATGGCTATAAGAGTTAATAGTGGTACCTAAGAGCTTATTTACCTTCAGGATACTTTCATACATAAATGGAATCTGATTCAATGTGAAAAGAGTTAGGCTTACAAATTTCCTTACCAGACATGGGCACCTATTTTTATTTCTTTATGGTAGATGAGGAACTGAGACACATAAAGGACTTTTATTCTTAGATACATAGCAACTTTATTGGTATAACCAATGTTAAAATGAAGCTTGTTATTACTCTGACTCTAAAAGTAATATTTAATTAACTCTTAGGGTGCCAAGTTCTCTCCTTAAATAATGCAGGAGGCTGACTATAAGAGAAGAGTTTATAAGAGGGCTCAACTGTGGAGACAAAGATTCAGGCAACCTCAGAAAGAATATTCCAGGAAAGAAAAAGTGTCAGGGGCTTATACAGACAAAAAAGCCATGAAGTTGTCCACAGGTGCCTGGTGAGATCTTCAATAGACACTGATGTGAGTTGGAAAATATCTATCTTTAAGGGGTCATGAGTTTAGGATAGGGGTCTGATAAGGAGTTAGACTGTCAGAAGAATCTGCTAGACATTCTGTATTCATCTCTCAGGTCAAAAGTCAGATTTTCTTCAGGTTACCACGTGCATGAGTCACACATCCTCAATGTCTTCTTGGCTCCAATTAAGAGCTCTGTTAGCAATCCCAACTCCATCTTGGTTTTTATTTCACGAGGGTGAATGTATGCTGAGGTTCCCTGACAACTGTTTTCCTTGCTAGTGCACTTTGCATTTCCTGCCTTTACCTTGAGATCTTTACTGTTATAATGACAGATGTCTTTATTGTTTTCTGCTATGTGATTTTTTAAACAAAATATTTGAAGGTAAGTTATTACATTTAGCTGTTTTCCAGTGAACTTAAATACTGTTGAAGAAAAAAATTAGACTCCAACTGAATTTATAGAGTCAAAAGTAGAAGAAAGCACCAACTTCAGTGTCCCTTAATGTGACACTCAGGAGCATAAAGGCACAAGGTTTGATCCTCCACCTGCCCAACAAAATCTAAGAAGTGTTAGTGTATGTGTCTTTTCTTAATGACATCTAGTCTCAGACATTATTTTTGCATTGTGTCTCACTACTAACAGGATATTTTGCCTTTGAAAGTTTTAGTTAACAGTAACAGTAATGCTGGAAAAATTTCCAAAATATAGCTTTAGTTTTAGGAAAGCAAACTATGATACCTTCATTAACATTTGCCTCCAAAGGAGATTTCCAAAATAGAGTTGGAAGGATTTTTAAAAAAATGCTGCAGCTGCACTTTAAAAATGTGGTGTTTTGAAACCACCACATAAATTCAGATAAACTTTATATTCATCCTTTACTGTTAACTAACAGAAAGGGGGTGTTTAAAAGCCCAACAGCTCTCATATTGCAGTTCTGGGTACTCCATTTCTCCAAGGGTAAACAGAAATAATTTAGGTAATTGTTATTCAGATCCTCTGGCAAGAAAGCACGTGTTTATTTTAAGCAATAGACGTTCAAAAAAATGTTTGAAAATGCATGACTACCTGAACCACAGTTTCAAAAGGAAAGAGAAAAAGGATATCTGCAGCAAGATTTTTACAAGCCCTGCAGCAGCCTTTCTCGCCCATGTAAATACTTTGACTGCAAAGAGCTGAGTCACTGATTTTTCCAACAGTGTGTTCTCACTAACTGTAAGAAAACAACTCCTTTTTTCCTCCCAGAAGCCAATGCACTGAGGCTGTTAATTAGAGTGTCAATGGGTGGCATTTTGAGACTCAACCAGGCCAAACATTCTGCACTGTGGGTAGGGTATCAAATTAACTCAGAGAGAAGTCTCTGATTAGTCTTCGCCAGCCAGCAACACCCCCAGACCATTTTGGATGGAAGAATGAGGCATTTGAAGGACTGTTAAACACTCTATAAAATGCTCACAACAGATCAGCATAAAGCCATGGAGCACAGGTGTGCCTGTAATTGGAAAATGGTCTGTGTTCAATGGCCCCTCAAATTCACCTTCTTCTCAGACACTCCTGTGGGTTTTATAAAGCAGTTCAGGAAACCTAAGTGCTGACTGATCTTTTCTAAGTACTTAGGCTTACACATTTTGTGTAAAGTTTAGAGATAGGTTTTATTGTACCCCCCTCCCCTTACTCCAGCCTTTAGAGAAGGATCTGGCATTCCCTTTCAGGAAGAACAGGTATGTATACCTCCATCGACAAGTCTGATTGAAATCAAAGATTCTGGATGCATGAAAAATTCACACATGAGGAATTGAGGAATGTGTTATATAATGATGACTATATTACAAATGTTATAAACTCCTTTATTTCTAAAGCTATTTTACAACTCTGAGCTAACTGTATTTGCAGAGTAATCCACACATCAGCCCAAAGAATATGATTACATGCTTTATCTGAATACTTACTGCATTGTCTAGAATGTCTTGGATTGTTGACCACTGCACCTAATTTCTGCTGATATGCTGATAGAAACCGTAAAGAATCAATGAAGAAAAACCATCTTTTGTATACAGAGTGGGCAGAGTTCTTGCCATTTTTCAAGCTCTCTCTTTAGGCATGTAATACCTTTGTTGGGTAAGCCAGGCTTGCTGATTGCTGTAAGAAGCATTTGCTTGCCACTGTGTCTTAAGAGAAGTCTAAAATTTGGCTGCATTGCTAAGAGCTAAGGGTACTTGTATATGAAAGAAAAATTTCTCCTTCCTAAGTACCTTCTCTCCTTTTCAGTTGCAGATGATGAGTCAATGAAACAGAAAGTTGTTCTCATACACAATCTGGACCCACTTGTCTCCCTGAGGGCTGAATACTTTGCTCTGCAGAAGAGCTACTCATACAGAGAAATAGTTCTCCCTGAAAAAACACCTCAGCACTAAAGAAGACAGCATTATGGAGAAATTCCTCACCATATTAATTATTTGCTTTAGTGCAGAGGTACAAGTTATGGTTTTTCCAATAGCCATGTATGGTTGTGACAGCTGGACCATAAAGAAGGCTGAGCAATGAAAATTACATGCCTTCCAACTGTGGTGTTTGAGAAGACTCCTGAGAGTCCCTTAAACTGCAAGGAGATCAAACCAGTCAATCCTAAAGGAAACCAACTCTGACTATGCATTGGAAAGACTGATACTGAAGCTGAAGCTCCAATACTTTGGTCACCTGATACAAAGAGACAACTCACCGGAAAAGACCCTGATGCTGGGAAAAATAGAAGGCAGAAGGAGAAAAGGATGACAAAAGAAAAGATGGTTGGATGGCATCACTGACTCAAGGGACATGAGTTTGAGCAAACTGCAGGAGATAGTAAAGGACAGGGAAGCCAGGTGTGCTGCACCCTATGTGGTTGCAAAGCATCAGACGCAACTGAGAGACTGAACTGAACTGAACATACTATGTAATGATCAAAGACCCCAAATATTACAATGTGGGATTGAAGGAATCCATTCCAAACCTTCCCAATTTTTCTTCCAGAAATTCAAAAACAAAATCTGAGAAAAGGCGTGTGATTGTCATACTGATAATCAATGGAAAAACAATGGAAAACTAGAAGCTTTGTTTAGCTAAAAGGAAAACTAAAACTAAAATGTAAATGAAACCTTAAAAAATAATGACTTATATAATTCAAATGGATCGTTTAGAGAAGATGGAAAATCAGATCATCTCCCCTGAATAAAACCAAAACTACACAAGACTCTTTATTAACACTTTGAGTTCTCTTTGCTGATTGCTGTAAGAAGCATTTGCTTGCCACTGTGTCTTAAGAGAAGTCTAAAATTTGGCTGCATTGCTAAGAGCTAAGGGTACTTGTATATGAAAGAAAAATTTCTCCTTCCTAAGTACCTTCTCTCCTTTTCAGTTGCAGATGATGAGTCAATGAAACAGAAAGTTGTTCTCATACACAATCTGGACCCACTTGTCTCCCTGAGGGCTGAATACTTTGCTCTGCAGAAGAGCTACTCATACAGAGAAATAGTTCTCCTGAAAACACCTCAGCACTAAAGAAGACAGCATTATGGAGAAATTCCTCACCATATTAATTATTTGCTTTAGTGCAGAGGTACAAGTTACGGTTTTTCCAATAGCCATGTATGGTTGTGACAGCTGGACCATAAAGAAGGCTGAGCAATGAAAATTACATGCCTTCCAACTGTGGTGTTTGAGAAGACTCCTGAGAGTCCCTTAAACTGCAAGGAGATCAAACCTAGGAGTCAATCCTAAAGGAAACCAACTCTGACTATGCATTGGAAAGACTGATACTGAAGCTGAAGCTCCAATACTTTGGCCACCTGATACAAAGAGACAACTCACCGGAAAAGACCCTGATGCTGGGAAAAATAGAAGGCAGAAGGAGAAAAGGATGACAAAAGAAAAGATGGTTGGATGGCATCACTGACTCAAGGGACATGAGTTTGAGCAAACTGCAGGAGATAGTAAAGGACAGGGAAGCCAGGTGTGCTGCACCCTATGTGGTTGCAAAGCATCAGACGCAACTGAGAGACTGAACTGAACTGAACATACTATGTAATGATCAAAGACCCCAAATATTACAATGTGGGATTGAAGGAATCCATTCCAAACCTTCCCAATTTTTCTTCCAGAAATTCAAAAACAAAATCTGAGAAAAGGCGTGTGATTGTCATACTGATAATCAATGGAAAAACAATGGAAAACTAGAAGCTTTGTTTAGCTAAAAGGAAAACTAAAACTAAAATGTAAATGAAACCTTAAAAAATAATGACTTATATAATTCAAATGGATCGTTTAGAGAAGATGGAAAATCAGATCATCTCCCCTGAATAAAACCAAAACTACACAAGACTCTTTATTAACACTTTGAGTTCTCTTTGTAAGTTATGAAATATAATAAATATGATAAAAAATGATAATAATACACATGATTTTGATAACTAGAATCCTCCCTGAGAAGGTTGTCAACTGTCTTTATAGGGTATTATGAGAATCTCTCTTTGTACTTCATGTTTACTAGTTAATTTGGTGAAAATTAACATTAATTTACATGGATAAAACATTATTTGAAACTGACAACAGTCACAGAAAGGTTTATCTACTCTTGTAGTTCTTATCACTTATACATTGCCTCATGTATTGGTCAATTATTATTTTATATATACATATGCAAAATAAAATAAAAAAATATGTATGTAAAATAAAATATATATTATGATGCTTATCCATATAAAAATTACCTTTTATGATAATTACCTTCCAAAGTTATGAATATGTGGCAATGTTTTTGTAATACACATAGCTTGTTATAAATGCTGTCTATCTAATAACTCAAATGTACAGTTTATTAAATTTATAAATATGTAGAAGACAACAGATTCATTTCTTTAGTATACATACTATTAGTTTCATTTTATCCTGGAGTTTGTTACCATTTTTTGTAACTAGCAAATGTAATTTCTAATTTCTAATTAATAAATTACAGTTGTTACCTGAGCTTTCAGGTTGAGAGATAATTCAACAAAACAATCTAGTAAGAGGGCAAAAAAATCAGGTTAAAGATAAACATTTCACTTTGCATGAGATAATGTATGGTAACACTAATACTATAATAGTTAAGCACATCAACTTTTAATACGATTGAAAGTACAGCTCAAATAAAGATCTTAGAGTAGCAATTTTGGTGTGGTGGGGGGGAGGTGGGTTGGGGAGGAAGGGGGATGGGCGTGCCACTTCTATTGGTCTTTCATTTATTCAGTTTCATCCATCTTTGTTCCTTGGCCCGCGTGGGCCTCCCATTGCAGTGGCCTCTGTTGTCACAGAGCTCTGGGTGCATGAGCTCCAGAGCTCTGGCTCGGTAATTGGACACATGGGCCCAGCCACTCGGCTGCCCGTGGGATCTTCCCAGGCCAGGGATCAAACCAGCGCCCCTTGCACTGCAAGGCGGTGTCCTTTCCCACTGGACCACCAGGGAAGCCCAGAGTAGCAATTTTTATAAATCAAAATTACAGTCTACAATTTTTAAGGGGAAATTCAAGAAAAGGATTGAAACAGTATTTTCATGTTATACTTTCAACAACAAGAATGCTTCATTTGGCACAAGAGGTTGATTTCTACATAGCCATTTTTTAAATAAATTATTCACAAGTTGAATACAATAATGAATCATTTTAGTTCATATAAAACTTCACTAAAGTCGTCTTCCTTTTTTTTTTAAATTTAAATTTATTTATTTAGTTTTGACTGTGCCAGGTCTCAATTGCTGGGTACAGGCTTACTCTTCATTGAGATGCATGGGCCTCTCATTGCAGTATCTTCTCTTGTTGCAGAGAGTGGGCTCTAGAGCACAGGCTCAGTAGTTGAAATGCACTGGCTTAGTTGTCCCACAGCATGTGGAATCTTCCCGGACCAGGGATTGAACCTGCGTCCCCTGCACTGAGACGTGGATTCTTAACCACTAGGCCACCAGGGAAGCCCAAGCCTTCTTCTTAAATGTGGATTTTTCCTTATTAAGCTGATTTTAAAGTTGATTTGAGTTAGGCACAAACATTTGTTTATATATAATATTTGTGACAGTGAAAAACCAAAGTAAAATGAAATATAGAGCCCTCATCATTTAAAAATCTATGATTATCACAAATGCTCTACTTCTGCCTTGGCCAAAAGAGGTTCAGTAGTCATTAATAAGTTGCATAGGATCAGTGCTTAGCATATTAATACATTTTTTCAAGCAGTTTTACCTAACTTAGCTGCTAGGTACTATAAGCAAGATTTTAAAAAATAAATAGAAAAGATAAGCCTTGCCTTCTTAAGTTCACAATTTAAGAACTTGGAAATGAGCGAATATTGAAGATACAATAGGAGACTGGAATAAGCCTTTTAAAAATAAAACTATTTCTTATTTTTTAAAATTAAAACACTGTTTATCCTATCATATTTATGTCATACCTGCCACAGAGAGGAAAATATAATATGTAATTTTTTAAAAAAAGTGTTAAAATGGGTTGTGTGTATTTGTGTGTTTGATGAGAAACATTTGAAAATTAAACAGTTAACTTTAAATTTCCCAGATCAAAGGAAAAAACATAAAGAAAATAAAAAGATATTTAATTATTTTTAAGTCTATAATAGAAGTCTAAAATAAATTATCTAAGTTTATAACTTAAAAGGCTGCAAATGAAGAACAAGTTAAATAGAAAGAAGGTAGGATAAAGGATTCAACAAAAATGAAAATGGAAATAGGTAACATAGAAAAATTGACAATAGAGAAAATCAACAAAATAAAAACCTAATGCTTTTTATTAAGAAAATTAATCTATTTATTAGTTTATTAATCCTATTAATAGGACTAATAAAATTGGTTAATACCTAGCAAGAATGATCGAACGAAAAGAAACAAAATAGCTTACTAATATGAGAAACGATAAGATGTTGCGTTCTATCATCAAAACAGTAAAATTTTCATGTCAATAAATTTAAATTAGATTACATGGAAAATTCCTTTTAAAATACAAATGGAGGGCTTCCCTGGTGGTCCAGTGGGTAAGGACATTGCCTTGCAGTGCAGGGGGTGCCAGTTTAATCCCTGTCCTGGGAAGATCCCACATGCCGCGAAGCAGGTGGACCAATGTGTCCAACTACCGAGCCAGAGCTCTGGAGTGCATGTGCCCAGAGCCGGTGCTCTGCAACAAGAGAGGCCACTGCAATGGGCGGCCCATACAGGCCAGAGAACAAAGATGGATGGAAATGAATAAATGAAAGCCCGATAGAAGTGGCCAAGAAAAAAAAAGAGAGAAAAAAAACACCTATGGACATTAACAAGATATCGAAAAGCTGTGCATCTAAAATTCATCATCAAAAAGACAGTTATGAATGCCTTAATTAGTAAATTCTATATTTTATTATGACAGAATACCAACCTTATAAATTCTTTCTGAAATTAGTGAAAGAGAAAAAAAAAAAGAAAAAAATAAACAAAACAAAACAAAACAAAAAGAACAAACAAACAAAAAAGATGAAATTAGTGAAAGAAGATTCATAACTCATCTAATAAAGTCATCATGCAACTGATACCAAAAACCTGATAAAGAAAAAAATTTAAAGAAATTAAAAGAAAATTATAATAGGTATCCATCGTGAATATAGACTCAAAAGCACTAAAAACACATAAAAAACTAGAATTCAGCCAATAAAAAGTACAATGGGCAAAAAAAGTTTATTCTAAGATTTTAAGCAATATTGTCTAAAGTATTTAAAAATCAACCAATGTATTCACCATATCAAAATAGTAAAGGAAAAAATCCATATTATCCTTTACAAAGATTCAGAGAAATCATTTTATAAAATTATTAGACATTTAACTTCTAAACATTATCCAGAAAATTGTGATTAAAGGGAAAATCCCTATTCAGATGAAAAGCATTTTTAAAAACCTATAGTTAATATCCTACTAAATGGCAACATCTGTACTCTTAAAATCTATGCTGGTTATTATACTTAAACTGTAAAAATATGACTGGTCAAACGTTTTAATGTTTTGTATGTGTTTTAAAGTATATTTATTAATAGGTTGGTAGAAATATATACATATACAGTTTTCTCAAAATTGTTTTCTGTATCACTAATTCTTTTTTCAGGTATATCTAATTACTATTTAATTTTCCACTGAGTTAGAAATGTCAATGATTTTTATTGAAATTTTATATTCTGTGTCTGACATCTCCAATCTATAAAGTCCTTCATATTATAAGCTTAATAGGTCCTGATTATTCATATAATTGTTACATTTTTAACTGGTAAATTTTATTTGTCCAAACCTAATTTATAAAACTTGAAGGCCTGGACTGAGGATGATATTCATTAAAAGGCTATTCCTTTACTCCTGACAGGAGATGCTGCCTACCTGCCAGAATTTTATGTTAATTTTTATAGTCGAGATTTCCTTGATTGTGCATGTAATGTAAATTCAAGCCACAGATTCTCATGAGAAAATTTTTGCAATTTTCAGAGAAAAATTCATATCATCATTTTCCTCTCACCTGGAGCCTACAAAAGAAAAAGAAAAAAACAACAAAACAAAAACTGTTTTCTGCACTGATTCTATTTATTTTAAAAGAATAGCTTGTAGCTGAAAGTTTATACTTGAATTATCCACTATTTGGACAGAAACCTCAGATTTAGATTTTCCCCTGCCAGACCAAAGTTCTAGTGTGCAATTCCCACCGAAGCTCTTTATTCCTGCCAAAGTCCCTTGTATTTAGGGCAGCTTCTGTCTTCATATTTCTTTACCATTCTGATATCAGTTTACACTTATATGGGGAGAAGCAGGATGCGGAAACCCTTGGGGATTTCACCCAATTGTAAAATCAGCAATGAATTTAAAAGTTTATGGTTGTAATTTATACAGCATCCACATATTTTGCACCAAAAGGACATTTTAGAATATCTACTCTGCCATTCTGGTGGAAATATGAGTATGGGTTCCCATGGTCTTTGCTATTTTCTTAAATGACTTAGATATTATATAAAGGCACTCATACAGTGATGAAAGTAGGCTTATGTCTATGTTGTAGAGCCTAGTTTTGCTGTATTTGAAAGGTTTCATCCAAAAGCAAAAGTTAAAAAAGACTCTTTCATTTCCAAACTTGTTTCACTGGAGTTAGGCAAACTTGGAAGTTGTTTGGTTTCTTGCAACCAGAGAAGAGTGGAAAATTACTGTTTCAGGAATTTGGGCCGTAAGATATACAGCTCAAAGTGTACCTGCTTTACAGAAAAAATAAATTTATACAGCTGTGAACAAACCCACTATAATTTGCAACACTCCATCATTTTCTCAAGTATTCTAAGTCTTTACTTTGCTCTGAGTCATATGGCTCGTCAGAAAAAAAAAGCCAAACCAAACAAACATTTCCACTCTCCCCTACTGTATTTTAAACTAAGTGATGGAAATTATAGTGCTGACAAGTCTGACAGGATTAGAATGCTGACACATGATAATCCAACTGTTTCTTTTAGCCCATTCAGCTCATGCGGTTTGGTGTAAACACTCTAGTATCACCTGCCTCTGTCTGCATGCCCACTAAAACTGCAAAATTTTCCCACTATACAATTTTATAAAGTCAGAATTGTGCATGTAATGTAAATTCAAGCCACAGATTCTCATGAGAAAATTTTTGCAATTTTCAGAGAAAATTCATATCATCATTTTCCTCTCACCTGGAGCCTACAAAAGAAAAAGAAAAAAACAACAAAACAAAAACTGTTTTCTGCACTGATTCTATTTATTTTAAAAGAATAGCTTTTAGCTGAAAGTTTATACTTGAATTATCCACTATTTGGACAGAAACCTCAGATTTAGATTTTCCCCTGCCAGACCAAAGTTCTAGTGTGCAATTCCCACCGAAGCTCTTTATTCCTGCCAAAGTCCCTTGTATTTAGGGCAGCTTCTGTCTTCATATTTCTTTACCATTCTGATATCAGTTTACACTTATACGGGGAGAAGCAGGATGCGGAAACCCCTGGGGATTTCACCCAATTGTAAAATCAGCAATGAATTTAAAAGTTTATGGTTGTAATTTATACAGCATCCACATATTTTGCACCAAAAGGACATTTTAGAATATCTACTCTGCCATTCTGGTGGAAATATGAGTATGGGTTCCCATGGTCTTTGCTATTTTCTTAAATGACTTAGATATTATATAAAGGCACTCATACAGTGATGAAAGTAGGCTTATGTCTATGTTGTAGAGCCTAGTTTTGCTGTATTTGAAAGGTTTCATCCAAAAGCAAAAGTTAAAAAGACTCTTTCATTTCCAAACTTGTTTCACTGGAGTTAGGCAAATTTGGAAGTTGTTTGGTTTCTTGCAACCAGAGAAGAGTGGAAAATTACTGTTTCAGGAATCTGGGCCGTAAGATATACAGCTCAAAGTGTACCTGCTTTACAGAAAAAATAAATTTATACAGCTGTGAACAAACCCACTATAATTTGCAACACTCCATCATTTTCTCAAGTATTCTAAGTCTTTACTTTGCTCTGAGTCATATGGCTCGTCAGAAAAAAAAAGCCAAACCAAACAAACATTTCCACTCTCCCCTACTGTATTTTAAACTAAGTGATGGAAATTATAGTGCTGACAAGTCTGACAGGATTAGAATGCTGACACATGATAATCCAACTGTTTCTTTTAGCCCATTCAGCTCATGCGGTTTGGTGTAAACACTCTAGTATCACCTGCCTCTGTCTGCATGCCCACTAAAACATGCAAATAAATTCTGGCTTACTTTAACGGTCATGGTGTCTACATTTTGTATTCTCCATGATCGTAGCACTGCTCCAATTCCATTCAAAGTACAGCCTTCTGAAAATGTTTAACTTCTTGAATACAACTTTATTTTCTTCTTTTGCATTGCACAGCTAGGGAATTTATCTGGTTTTCAAGGGGATTTGTCAGGTGGCACAGTGGTAAAAAATCTGGCTGCCAAAGTAGGAGACACAGGAGACAAGAGTTTGATCCCTGTGTTGGGAAGATGCCCTGGAGGAGGAAATGACAATCCACTTCAGTATTCTTGCCTGGCAATTGCATGGACAGAAGAGCCTGGCAGACTACAGTCCATGGGGTCAACAGTTCAAGGGGTAGCAAGGAGTCAGATATGATTGAACAAGCATGCAAATAAAATACACAAAAACAGCTAAGGAGTTTAACTGGTTTTCAGTCAAGGAGCATAGCCCATCTAATTCACACACCGATTACATGATTTGCTGTGAAAGTAAATGAGGTAACTCGAAGTCAGATTATCCTTATAAAAATACTACTAGCAAATAAACCCTCCAAGCAAGTTTGGAGGTTCCTTTCAATGTTCTATTTCCAGTAAAATGTGATAAGCATGAAAATTGGAATTTTTTGATTACACAAAGAATCGAATAAATGGTGCTGGGAATATTGGACAGCTACAGGCAAAAAAATGAAGTTGGAACATTCCCTGACATTGTACACAAAGATCAACTGAAAATGGATTAAAGACCTAAATGTAAGGCCAGAAACCCTAAAACTCTTCGAGGAGAATATAGGCAAAACCCTCAAGGACATAAACCAAAGCAAGATCTTCATGATCCACCTACTAGAAGAGTGGAACTAAAAACGAAAATGAACATGTGGGACCTAATGAAACTTAAAAGCTTTTTTAGAGCAAAAGAAACTACAAAAAAGTTGAACAGACAACTCCGGAAATAGGAGAAAATAATAGCGAATGAAACAACAGATAAAGAAATCATCTCCAAAATCTACAAGCAACTCAGACAACTCAGCACTGGAAAAATAAACAACCCAATCAAAAAATGGGAAAAGGACCTAAACAGACACTTCCCAAAGAGGACATACAGATGGCCCAAAGACACATGAAACAATGCTCAACTTCACTTATAAGTAGAGAAATGCAAATCAAAACTACAATGAGATATTACCTCACGCCCGTCAAAATGGCCATCATCAACAAACTGACAGACAATAAATGCTGGAGAGGGTGCGGAGAAAAGGGAACACTCCTGCATTGCTGGTGGGAGTGTAAATTGATACAGCCTCTATGGAAGACAGTCTGGAGATTTCTTAAAAAACTAAAAATAGAAGCACCATACGACTCAACAATCCCACTCTTAGGCTTACACCCTGATGAAATCAAATCTGAAAGAAGCACCTGTACCCCAATGTTCATTGCAGCTCTCTATACAATAGCTAGAACATGGAAGCAACCTAGATGTCCATCAATGAATAAATGGATACAGGAGCTCTGGTACATATATACAATGGAATACTACATAGCTGTAAAGAGAAATGCAGAAGAATCAGCCCTAATGACGTGGCTAGATCTAGAATCTATCATAAAAAGTGAAGTAAGTCAAAAAGAGAAAGATGAGTACAATATACAAACACATATACATGGAATCTAGTAGGATGGTAATGATAACACACACAGTGAAGCAATGAAGAAACAGACATGGACAGTGGACATATGGACATTGTGGGGAATGAACAGTGGGTGAGAGGCATAAAGGAAGTAGCATGAAAACCTATACTATCATATGTGAAAAAGATTTCTATTGTCATTGTGTTGTGAGAAAAGGTGATCCTGTAAGAGGGACTGGGGGGGATATACATATGACTAACCTGGGATCATACATATCTGTAAAGAGCAAAAGAAACTACAAAAAAGTTGAACAGACAACTCCGGAAATAGGAGAAAATAATAGCGAATGAAACAACAGATAAAGAAATCATCTCCAAAATCTACAAGCAACTCAGACAACTCAGCACTGGAAAAATAAACAACCCAATCAAAAAATGGGAAAAGGACCTAAACAGACACTTCCCAAAGAGGACATACAGATGGCCCAAAGACACATGAAACAATGCTCAACTTCACTTATAAGTAGAGAAATGCAAATCAAAACTACAATGAGATATTACCTCACGCCCGTGGCCATCATCAACAAACTGACAGACAATAAATGCTGGAGAGGGTGCGGAGAAAAGGGAACACTCCTGCATTGCTGGTGGGAGTGTAAATTGATACAGCCTCTATGGAAGACAGTCTGGAGATTTCTTAAAAAACTAAAAATAGAAGCACCATACGACTCAACAATCCCACTCTTAGGCTTACACCCTGATGAAATCAAATCTGAAAGAAGCACCTGTACCCCAATGTTCATTGCAGCTCTCTATACAATAGCTAGAACATGGAAGCAACCTAGATGTCCATCGATGAATAAATGGATACAGGAGCTCTGGTACATATATACAATGGAATACTACATAGCTGTAAAGAGAAATGCAGAAGAATCAGCCCTAATGACGTGGCTAGATCTAGAATCTATCATAAAAAGTGAAGTAAGTCAAAAAGAGAAAGATGAGTACAATATACAAACACATATACATGGAATCTAGTAGGATGGTAATGATAACACACACAGTGAAGCAATGAAGAAACAGACATGGACAGTGGACATATGGACATTGTGGGGAATGAACAGTGGGTGAGAGGCATAAAGGAAGTAGCATGAAAACCTATACTATCATATGTGAAAAAGATTTCTATTGTCATTGTGTTGTGAGAAAAGGTGATCCTGTAAGAGGGACTGGGGGGGATATACATATGACTAACCTGGGATCATACATATCTGTAAAGAGCAAAACTCTGTAAAAGTAAAAAGCGAAAAAACAAAAGAAAAAAGAATTGAATAAATAGAATACATAGAAAAGTCTAGGTCAATGAAGTAAAAAGTCCCATCCATTAGTTTAAATTTAGCTTTCAAATTTATTCTAGTATATAGATAGCTCAAACATGTTTTTCATAA
Source organism: Tragulus kanchil (assembly GCA_022376925.1). Taxonomy (NCBI): domain Eukaryota; kingdom Metazoa; phylum Chordata; class Mammalia; order Artiodactyla; family Tragulidae; genus Tragulus; species Tragulus kanchil. Next base: position 33,778,712 of record JAIOJX010000028.1, on the reverse strand, counting down.
TGGGACATGCTGTATCAAATTTTATGATAATTTGAGTGGGAACTTGGTCTGCTGTATTTCTACATCTGTATGTGACAGAAGAGTTCTGGTTTATCAGGATCAATCACTGAGCAAATTGCTTCTCTCATTTCATGAAAATAAGAGTCCCCACTTTTTTATGCCAGCCTTGATCTAGAAGCCTTTGGATTTCTCTGGTACTTTCTTACAGACACAATAATTCGTTTAAAATTTTATGGTTGCAATTCATCCAGGATATGTGTGTTTTATGGCAGAAGTATATTTCAGAGTATATGTTCTGCCATTCTGATGGAAATGAAGTTTGGACCACACCATGGTTAAATATTTTATTGGAAATAATTTCTATGACATAAGAAGAATTAAACCTGGTTCCTGATTGACATCCTACAACCATTGTAAGTAGAAGTGCTATGAGTATAATTTTTCTAATATCAGAATCTTTTCCAGTGAGTCAGCTCTTCACATCAGGTGGCCAAAGTACTGGAGCTTCAACTTCAGCACCAGTCCTTCCAATGAATATTCGGGGTTGATTTCTTTCAGGATTGACTGGTTTGATCTCCTTGCTGGACAAGGGACTCTCAAGAGTCTTCTCTAGCACTACAGTTCAAAAGTGTCAATTCTTTGGTGCTCATTCTTCTTTGTGGTCCAACTATCATATTCCAACATGACTACTGGAAAAAGCATAGCATTGACAGTACAGACCTTTGTTGGCAAAGTGATGTGTCTGCTTTTTAATATGCTGTCTAGGTTTGTCAAAGCTTTTCTTCCAAGGAGCAAGTGTATGTCAATTTTATTTATGATTAGAAGCTGAGAACATCAAGTCCCACTCCCCAGGTTTTTTAGGAATAAAAGGAGCTGGAAATTGAAGTAATAATTGATCATGGCTATTGTGATACAGCCCTCATAAAAATGCTCCACATATGAAGTTCCAAGAGCTTCCGGGCTTGTGAACACATTTACATGCCAAGAGTGTGGCACACCTTGGTTGCACATAGAAAGAAGGTCCTGGGGTCTGGACTCTTCCAGAACTCACATGTGTGTCTTCCTCTGGTTGGTCAGTAATATCCTTCATACCAAATGAAATATCCTTTGTATCAGTACTTAAGTTGTTTTCTTGGAGCTGGTAACAGCTTTAGAAAATTATTGAACCCACGGAAAGGGTAGTGGGAAGCTCTAATTTGTCAAAGTTGTGGGTAACTGGGGAACCTGTTATTTGAGATTGGCATCTGAAAGAGGCGTCAGTCTTGTTGGACTGAGTCCTTAACCTGTGGGGTCGGAGCCAACTCCAGTTAGTGACAGAATTAAATTCAACTCTAGACTACTGAACTGGTTTCAGAGAAGTGGTCAATCTGTGAAAAACTCTACACATCTGGTCACAGAAGTATTCTGGATGAGTAGTGAGTTCTTCCTAAAAGTGAAATGAGTGAAGTGATAGTCACTTAGTTGTTGTGCCCAACTCTTTGCAATCTCATGGACTGTAGCCCACCAGGCTCCCCTGTCCATGGAATTCTTCAGGCAAAAGTTCTCACAGGAGTGAGTTACCATGCCCTCCTCCTGGAGATGTTCCTGACTCAGGGATTGAACTTGGGTTTCACAAAATGCAGGCAGATTCTTTACCTTCTGAGCCACCAAACTCAACTTAAAAGTGACACATACAATTATGAAATCTGTTCTCAGGACTCAGTCTTTGTTTTCTGCATGATGCAACAAGATGTTTTATAGTGATCATATATCCTAGAAGATGCTTTGATAATTCCCCAGAGCTGATAATGGATTTTTATGGACTGAATTATTTTCCCCAGCATTTAGATGTTGAAGCCCCAACTTCCAATGTGGCTGTATTTGGAGATGGATTCTTTAAGGTCACTTGTGTCGGGCCCTAATCCAACAGGACTAGGGACCTTTTCACAAAAGTGAACAATACCAGGAAAGCATATGCACACAGAAGAAAGTACATGTAAAAACGAAAAGAAGGTAGCTGTCTGTAAGTATAGAGGCCTCAGGCAAAGCCAAATCTGCCAGCACCTTGCTCTTGGATTTCCAGCTTCCAGAAATGTGAGAAAATTAACTTCTGTTTTTATTTTTTATTTTATTTTATTATTTTATTTTTTAAAGATTTATTTATTTATTTTGGGCGGGGGTCGGGTTGGGGAGGGAGGGGAGTGGGCGGGCCACTTCTATTGGTCTTTCATTTCTCTATTTTCATCCATCTTTGTTCTTTGGCCTGTGTGGTCCTCCCATCGCGGTGGCATCTGTTGTCTCAGAGCACTGGCTCTGGGCGCATGCGCTCCAGAGCTCCGGCTTGGTAATTGGACACATCGGTCCAGCCACCCCATGGCACGTGGGATCTTCCCAGGCCAGGGATGGAACCGGCGCCCCTTGCACTGCAAGGCAGTGTCCTTATCCACTTGACCACCAGGGGAAGCCCAACTTCTGTTTTTAAAGCCACCAATCTTAGGTATTTTGTCATGGCAACCCTAATCAATTAATACAGGGGTGCTTGAGAACACAGAGTATCACATAAAGGATATTTTCCAATCACCTATTTCAGAGTTTCTAAAGGACAGGAAAGCCAGGCATGCTGCAGTCAATAGGATTGTAGAGTCAGATATAACTTAGTGACTGAACAATAAAAACATTTGTGTTTGCAGGTGAGAAGTTCAGGTTATTTATTTCATCACAAAATGTTAAGAGATATAAAGTTATTCCTATGAAATACTGTACTCAAATATACTTGTTTTGATGTGGAAAGATATTACTGGAGTTAATAACATTGACAGTAGTAGTAACAATAATATTTAATAACACACTATAATTATATAAGATTTAGATCTAATATTATAATAACTATGCCATATTATAATAACTATGTCAGGCCTTGTACTCTTTTCTTACTTTTCTTTGTATAGTTAATAACACCTTAATTTAATACTGCGCAAACTGAAGTTCACAACACTATTATACTTGCAATTGTTCATACAGTTACTAATTACCCTAGGAATCTAGCATGTTCTTAGGAACAAGTTGGAAGTTTGAACCAGAGGAGACAGCTTTCATCATGTATCCTAAGGCAGAATAAAAAGTACACAAAATCATGGAGTTGGTCCAAGCCTACATTTATCACATGAGTGAAATAAGTGCCGAGAAAGTTTAAGAAATACAGTTAAGATTAGATATGTAGTTATCAACTGAATCAGAACTAGAAGTCAGAGTGAATAATTGTCAAAATCTCTTTTGTTTTTATACACTGAAAAATCTTATATTTTAAGTGTTATTAAAAGAAAAATTATGTTTAATACATAAAAATGTGGAGTCTAATCACAACAAATATCAAATATAATGATTTTACCTTATTTTCAATTTTGATAGTTATGTTTCAGTTAATCACAATCAGAGCATTTACATTGTTAGAGCAATGTTCTATACCATTCATGTCCATATTAAAATAAACTTAGTCAATGAAAAGCTGATAGTAATAAGATAGGGGTCATAAAAAGAAATATGCAAATAAATAATTAGATGAATGAATGAGTAAATGAATAAATAAATAACTCTCCCATGGCATCTCCCAAAAATCAAATTTACAAGCTGTAAATTGGGAAAATTTTCATTATTAAAATACAGGTTTTAACACAATTTAGAATTTCCTTGAGATTTTGAAGCCTCTTTGTATACCCTTAGCATTAAAGAATTTAGAATTGGATGCAATTAATTATAAATTTAGCTTTTAAGAACATAAAACAAGAGTAGCTTCCAAATTACTAGCTATTAGGAGAGTATGTTTTAAATTATTGGTTTTAAAAATTTAATCTTATGGTTATCTCATCTTTTGTTCAACCATATTATCTTACACAAACAGGATTTAAAGAGAAAAACTTTAGAAATTCAGTATGGCTGAAATCCTCAAGAAAAAATTTCCCATAGGTCAATCCTAGAGAAAATCTTGATGGAATGTTTTAAATCTTATTTAAAGCAACAAATTTGTGAAGAAAATAAGATAGTTTTTGACAAAAACAGGTTTTGTTGTAGAAACGTTTCCTAGATATATAACAGCTCCCATATTATAGATAGCACTGTGTTCCCATTATGGACAAGTCTCATTAGACAAATATTAAGTGGGCATTGCCTACTATAGGGTCCACTCCAATTGGGAATGTCATGTGGCATCTATCACATTGCTATCTTGAAAATATCAAACAGAAGAATGGAATTCATATATCATAATATATATCAGATGAAGCCAAATATTGAAAGCCTATTAAATCCATCTATAATCTAAAATCAGCTGTATTGTTTTTGTATAACATCCTTTGAATCATATACAAAGTAAGTACAATATTATTATACTTACTGATGATATAAACTAATCCAAATTTTCAATGTGAAACATTTTTTTAAGTTATTTTTATAAGGAGAAATGTTAAATTTCTTAAATCTAATATTTATATAAATAAATAGATGTCCTATCGGTAAATAATTACTCACTAAAACATTACTGAGAATAATGTGAAAAATAAGATTGCAATAATCCTGATAACTACAAAAATTCTCAACAAAATATTACAAAATTAATTAAATGACATTTAAAATCATACACTGCAGTCAAGTGAAATTAATCCCTGGGATGCAAGGATGGTTCAATATAGGCAAATCTATGGTTATGATACACAACATTAATAGAATGAAAGATAAAAACTATATGACCATCTCTGTTGATACAGGAAAAGCATTTGATATAGTACAATATTTCTCATGATAAAACACTTAACAAATCGTATGTACTAGTAGAAGGAACACAGATCAACATGATAAAAGCCAAGCTTGACAAGTTCGTAGCTACCATTAAACTCAGTGGTTAAAGGTTCAGTGCTTTTCCTTCAAGATCAGGAACAAGACAAGGCTGCCAATTTTCACTACTCCTTTTCAGTTATTTCACTGACTTCTATTTCACTATTTCTATTCATAGCTCCTAGTACTGCAACCCCTAGCCAGAGCAGACAAGCAAGAAAACAAACTAATAAAAGCACCAAAAAGAAAGAAGGAAATAAAATTATCTTTCTTGGCCAATGATGTGTATGTGTACATACATATACATATGTAAATCTATAGAAAGTCCTAAAGACTACACTAAAAATCTCCTAGGACTAACCTACAAATTCAGTGAAGTTGTAGACTACGAAATTAACATATTGAAAACATTTGTGCTTCTATATATTAACAAAATACTTTAAAAATTTTTTAAAAATTATGACAATAGCATCAAAGAAAACACTTAGTAATAAATTTAACCATGAAGGCAAAAGGATGCAAATGCTGAAAAATACAAACCTTGAGAAAGCAACTGAAAACAAATAAGTGAAAAAAATATTCTGTGTTCATGGCTCAGAAGAGTAAACACTGTTAAAATTATATCACATTAAATCAAGCTGCCTATAAATTTACTACAGTTCTTATCAAAATTCTAATGCCATTTTTGATAGAAATAGAACAAGCAATCCTCAAATGTATTTGGAGTCACAAAATACCCTGAAGAACCAAAGTCTGAGAAAGAGGAATGAAGTCAGAGCCGTCTCACTTTCTGATTTCAAGCTATACTACAAAGCAATAGTAATCAAAACAGTCCTGGCATAAAATAGACATACAAACAGTCTGGCATAAAATGGACTAGAATTAGAGCCAAGAAATAAATTCCTGAATATACAATCAACTAATATTTGACAAGGAGTGAAGAACACTCAGTGGAGAAAGGACAGTCCCTTCAGTAAATGGTGCTGGGAAAACTGGATAATCACAGGCAGAAGAATAAAATTGGGCCCCTATCCTATACCACAGACAAAAAAAAAGGTCAAAATGGATTAAAGCCCTCCACCATTAAACTCCTAGAATAAAATGTTGGAAGAAGTTTCCTGGATACAACAAAAGCACAAAAAACAAAACCAAAAATGGTTGGGACTATATTAAATGAAAGAGTATTTGGCAATCTATGGCATGGGTGAAAATATTTTCAAGCTATGTATCAGATCAGGGGTTAATATCCAAGATATATAAAGAATGCATACAGTTCACTAGCAAAATAAACAAACAAAATCCCCCAAGCAACCTGATTTTAAAAATAAGCACAGGGACTGAGCAGACTTTTTATTAAAAAAAAACATAAAAATGGTCAACAGATACATGCAAAAGGTGCTTGATATTACTAACCATCAATGAAATGCAAATCAAATCCTGGGAGTCATCAGTTTACACCTATTAGAGTGTCTATCATCAAAAGACAAGACCTGAGGAGTATTGGAAAGGATCTGGAGAAAAGGGAACCATTGTAGGAGTGAGTGAAAATTGATGCAGCCACTATGGAAAACAGTATAGAGGGTCAGAAAAAAGAAAAAGGAAAACACCTACCATATGACCCAGCCACTTGTGTCTGTGTATACAAAGAAAATGAAGACAGGATCTTGGAGAGATCGCTGCACCCCATGTTTAATGTAGCATTAGTCATAACAGTTAAGATATGGAAGCAATCTAATGTCCTCAAGTTTCATTCACAAAGAAATCTTGTATTGTGAATGAAACTTGAGGACATTATGCTAAGTAAAATCAAGCAGACAGAAAGAAATACTCTATGATATCACTTACATGCAAAATCCAGAGAAAGTTGATTTAGATAAACACCCCTTACAGGAATGGTTACTATGGGCTGAGGGGTGGCGAAAATGGGATGAGTACACACATGAAGTTATAAGATTTACATGTTCTGAGTATGTAATATATGGCATGATAATTATACCTATTAACACTGTGGTATATACTTGAACATTGCTAAGTAAGAGTAAAGCTTAAATGTTCTTATCACACACAGAAAGATGGTAAGTGGATGATGGGTTGGAGGTGTTAGCTAATAAAATGATGGCAGTTATTTTGCATTTTGTGATTAATCCAAATCAGCTGTGCGCCTTAAACTTACACAAATTTATGTGTCAATTATATCTTAATAAAAACCAGAATAACTTATTCATCCCTATTTCTGAAGTCTTTGTTTTAGAGTTTTTCTTCCCTTGTGCTTGTGAATGCAAAGATAACATACCACTGATTGGTATTACATGAAATGTTTTTGTTTCTAAATAAACTAATGAAAACTCTATAAAAATTAATATTTTAGATTGTATTTATTAACACTAATAAATACTTAGAAAAATTCATGAATGCTTATTTCACAAAATCTTTTCTTTTAGAGAAAAACCACATGTATAAAAATACAAAAGCAGTTCCGCAGGGGATGTGAAAGATGTGAAGTGTGGATATTAAACTTTACTTTATAGAAGCTGGTAGTTTTTCACATTTAGTTGTCATTTAAAGGATATGCAGGTTGTCTGTTACTCTTCAGCTATATATCATTCACTAAAGATTTTTTAAAATAAATTATTAAATCATTGATTTACATATTTTAATTTTAGAAAGAGTTTTCATCAGGGAAAATAAAACATTTGAAGAACAACAATGGAATTTTTAAAAATAGTTTTCTTATATTAAGTAACTCCAGCTTTACATTGAATATCCACTGGTTAGGCAGATAAAGAGACCACCAATAGAAAAAAGATATGGAAAATATTAGGAATGAAAAATAGGAAAGGTTTATGCGATGATGAAAATTTTTATGCATATATTCTCTCTTAGAATTTCAAATAATTTTATTTATATAATTCTTCTTGGGGTTACAAAATGTAAATCACTGCTTTTGAGGACAGAATCATGATGGGAAATTTACTTAACTCTCACTTCAAATACAAGTACTCAATGTACAACATGTATAATCCTGCCTTAAATAAGTTTTCATCTTTCATGCTCTTCTTTTTCTTTTTTTTTTAACCAGGAGGACAGAGGTTATGGCTTTATCACATTTCAAATATCAAGTGATCAACATTGACCTCAGCACATACTCTAACCTCAACTCCTGTCATTTCATCCACAGTTCATCGCACTCAACTTCATCACCAGCCATTTTCCAAATATTAGATGTAATCTATCATGAGTCTATACCTATTATGTCCCAGCCCATTCCCTGCACTTGATTGCAAGCACTTTGAAATCAGAAAACCATTTGCTTTTACCATCATAATGCATTGTCTCTCATGGTTTGGCCAGTTTGGATTCCCTGCATGGTACGTTCATGTGTCTGTAGTTTCTTTGCAGTCTTCAGACCTATATCCTTTAAGTTAGTGTTTTACCAGCCTCCTCAGTGATTGTGAAATTACGAATTCCCAAATCTCTATTATGAAAATTAAGATCGTTTGGATTTGAGGGAGCTCAAAATTAGAAATTTAGAAAATCATCACAACTCAGCAATTGTGCAAATGCTCACCTAATTGCACACTGTTGCCGAACTGCTCTAAAAAGGGGTTGAGGTACTTCAGAATGTGAATGCCATGTGGATCATGATGACTGGGACAGACTGGAACTATCTAACACACTATTTTTCAAACAATTAAAATAAATCACTTCAATTACATTGCCTTGTCTAGGTATGTTATTTTTAGTCACAGGTATAATAAGATTTCCCAGCAGGTTTTTAGAGAAAAAGTGAGGAGCATCTCCTTGTGACATGCTAGGCATCTCAGAGCTCATGAATTAATATTGGATAGAGCAATCAAGCTGTGAAACACTGGCAATAGCCTTAATTTTCTAGTTAGAACTCGTTGTGGGTGGGCAGGTCAATCACTGTCATTTAAATCCTCACACCTGCGCATCTTCACCATTTGGCTCCCTGACAGATTTAAAAACAAAACAAGCAAGCTTTACCCCCAGAAAAACACAAGCCTATGAAATGATGAGTGACAAATTCTACAAAGGAAAGTGCAATGTTGTGGCATTTTTCCTTTGTTTTTTTTTTTAAAAAACAGGGATCTATGTTTACTGTAGGAGGCAGTGTTGCATGTGTCTCTGCATACTGATGAGTTCTCAGGGGCAAATGTCATTGAACTTGAAAAAGCAAAGCTTGCAAAATGTAACAGAGTAGTTAAGTAGAATGGCTGCAGATTCTAACTACCTGCCTCTGTCTGGCTCAAGAAGTGCTGAACGTACAATGCCAAGGCCTCAGAAAACACATCAACCACTACTCCAACCCTCAGAGCATAGCCATGAAGTGACGGGGTCCTTAAATTAGCTAAACTTAACTATTCATCTCAACACAAGAGAGAAAGATCAGAGTGAAAGTTCATTCTTAGAGTGCAAGTATGTGTGCGTGTGAAACCCCTTAGACAATAGCCTAAGTTTTAAAAAAGCAACTTTAAGAAATATATACTGAAAACTGTATTAACCATATATTAGATAAGAGTTATTATTGCTATAAGCTTTATGAAGGCAGGCATTTTTCAATTGTGTTCACTTCTGTATCCTTGAAGAAAATGGCCTAGCTTGTGGTAGGTACTAGATAAATATTTGATAGAATAATTGAGAGTATGTGCTATTATATATTAATAAATGCTTTTTTGTACTTGTACTCAGTAGCTCATAAAATTGAAAATAATTCCTCCTACCATGTGCCAGGTATCTGCACATACATTTTTTAATGCTCATATGAGTTTATCACACAGGAGTTCTAGTTTCTTATTTTACAAATAGAGAGAGAGACTCAAAACTTGTTCAAAGAGTTGTCAAGGGCCTCTAGCAAATGTCAGATTTTAGTCTTGAGCCACTAGATGGTGTTTATACTATTTAGATGTCATTTATATTCTGGTTTCTATTTTGAGTCTATTACGCTTTGTTCATTTCTTCCGCTAAAGGCTGTTCTGCTTTTTTTCCTCCTCTATTCCTTATCAGTTATTTGTTCATTTATTATTTATACCCATTTACTTTTCTAGGGAATGAGAAGTGCATTCTAGAATCTTCGCAAAAAGAATCTGAAGGCCTCGCTGGTGTCTGAAACTGAAACCAAAGCAATGAAGCTAAAGGCCCAAAAAAGTGGTCTCTCTGATCCCTCATGATATGTGCTACCTGGTAACAAGAAATTGTCTCCTGAACGGCAGGGTAAGTGGAGACCCAGCAGGGGAATAAACACACAGACATCCCTTTCTGTAAAAACAAACAACAAAAAAAGTCCTATCTGTAAAAATTGAAACATAGACAAAGACAGAATAGTATAATGAAACTATTGTATCTACCACCCACCTTCAGCAATTATCAAGATATATTATTATTATTATATTATTTCATCCATACCACCTCCTTCCGCTTCCTTTTGAATTTCTATGAATCGTATTTCCAACTTTATATCAGTTCATCTGTAAGTATTTCAGCATATTACTAAAATTTAGGCATTCTCTAATATAATTAAATATCCAGACATTTTCAATGTAAATCATATTTGTTGATGTTTATTTATTTGAATCAGGATCTACATCAAATTCATGTGTTAAAGTCTTTGATATTTTTCTGTAGTCTCTTTTGATGTTTACATTTCCCTACTTTTTTTCTGTTTTGTTGGAAGACTTTTTTTTTTGTCTTGTAAAATGTTCTACCCATCTAATTTGTCCGTTTCCTCCAGCAATGTCACTTATCATGTCCTTTGTTCCTGTGTTTCTTGTACATTATTATTTAAATCTGGAGGCTTCATCAGATTAGGGTTGGATGTTTTTGTAAGAAAGGTTTCTTAAAGAGGTGGGAGTTCATCTGTTGGCTCTCTGATGCTGCCTAAATGCATTACTGCATTAAAGGGTGTTGCAAAATGCTAATCTCACTTTGTCAGTTCTACCTTATGAGTGAGAATGCATCCATAGAGAGAATCAACCCTAATCATCTGTGTGCATGTCCTGGGGACTGGTTTATATAGGAAAGGCAGGAAAGAACTAGGTCACTGCAACCTAGGATAGCCGGTTGAGAGTGAATGGTGGTCATATTAGTAATTATGCCAGAGAAAAATGCGTAAACTTAGTAAGTTCTGGGCAAGCTAGAACATATGGCTAACATATGTATAATTCATTGTTGGCTTATTTAAAAACACACTTTATTTTTCCATTACAGAGTGTATATATATATATATATATATATATATATATGCTGGGCATAAAAAATATTCAGGTGTGGCTATTTCCTGGTTCCTGCCTTTCCAGAAATTTCTGAGGAAAATGCTAATTCAGAAGATTACTCAGAGGTTCAGAGCCAAGAAAACATACAGAGTTGAAAGTGTTTTAAGTTGCTCTGCTCACATCCTATTTGCCAGAATTCAGTCACATGGTGTCGTGTCTCAAACAAAGGGAGGTTGGGAACTAACCTGGCTATTTTCTGAGAAGGAAGTATGTTAGGGATAATGAATAATTTGGCAAATTATACATCATGCTGTTTTTGTGGAGAAAGAAAATAAGTTTTGAATATGGAATTTATTTATAAGATTCATATGCATATATACATGCAAATTCATGATATTGATTTCAGTTTATTTCAGGCCGAACCCAGATACACAGTTTCTTTCTAAAGCTTAATTACACAGCCTCATCTTTAACAAGGCTAGGGCATTATGACAATTAGTGCTATGAATTTGCTAATCTGTTAAGTTCATGTATGAGTTTCAATTAAAAACTGAATTTATTTGATCATTAGGAGAAAAGCTTAAAATCTAAGCAAAAATATGTTTGTTAGCTTGCAATCTCCCAATTTTCTATTTCACTTATTGACATGGGAAAATTTGTTTATCTGATTTTTGAGTTTAAATTGGAGGGAATTTTCTTTTACAAACTTAGATATATACTTACTAGTTTCAAATTCCCATCTCTATATTGCAAAATGCTTAACGTGATTTAAGCTTAGCAGGAGTAGCCTTTAATGCGAGGTCTTCAGAATCAATGCCAGGAAAGGACATAGGAGCTTCTTATTTCAGCTGAAATGGCTAGTGGATCATTCATCTTATTTGAAATTGGAGCTGTAGAGTAGTTATTACAAGTGTGTTCTATCAACATGATGTTGCCTTCTTGCAATGGTCTATCAGGAAATGTGTGTTTTAGACTGGATGTGACCCAATGTCAGAGAACAGGCAAGGGAAAGAAGGAAAAACTGTTGACTGATAAGGGAGGTCTCACTACCAGAAGCTTATGGTCCATTTTCATGATGAGAGTACATCAGCCACTCAGCACCAATTTAAAAACAAAACATTATTGTACAACTGGGAATATTTCTCAGTCTAAGTAGATTGATATTTAACTGCTTGTGGGAATAGCAATACATCACACAGATCAGAAGATACACAAGTTAATAACTAAAAAAAAAAAGATTAGAATATTTTCTTTCATTTTAGATAAAACTCTCTCTGGAGTATATGCAGTATAATAGAAGCAAGTAAATTTCTCCAATACAAATTGTTCTGTGCTTTATATCCAGACTTCCAAACCCCTGCTTAACATTTCCTTTCAGGTCCAATTCACAAACCTGGAGTTTACAAATTTAATATTTAATCTGCAGATTATTTTAAGCTGTATGATAGATGGAATTGTAAACTTGTTATGGAGTCAGCACCGAGATTCCCAGTATATATTTGTTCACACAGGAAAAAATAAAACTAGGCTTTCTGATTCAATCCTTCCATTGAATTGAATAGGAAATATAATATTTTAGGATTGATTGAAAGATGTAAACTGATTTTAAGTGAATATTCATCATTTCCTCCCATTGATACACACTTAACTTGGTTAGGTGATACAATTCATGAGATTTTAATCTGTCTGTAATTTCATACCTGTAACATTTCAGAAAACCTATATTTTGACTATGTTTTACCCCAGAGGGACATAGAAAACTAAATCCATAATGAGATAATTAATCAAATTAAATATCATAATACTTTCAACCCCCACATCCCTCTAGTCTCATAGACACAGACTTTAGAAGAACTACAGAAAAATGCTATCACTGTATTTACAAAAGATGAAACATTATATACATTGCTTTAAAAAATTTGAGAAATCAACTCTAATACCCCTAAATAAATTATAGACATGGATTATATCCAGAAATTCCAGAAAATATTGATAAATTATTGAATTCAATTCTGTGGGTAAGCCCAGAATTATCCTAGAGCCAAGTGTGAAACCATTTCTAAGACAGTGGATATCTAAGTTAAAAGATATTTAAAATACTCTCAAAATTATTTATTTGCCTTCCTCATTCTTTTGATGGGAGTTTAATTTGAAGTATGGCTGTCTGAGTAATTTCTCCAAATTATTTAATTAGATAATTTTTAATTTTAGAGGAAGGATGAGAGATATCAATTTAATCCCTATAATTTTTGTGTATCATACAAATAATAAATGGACAAAGGCTTCTAAGGACTTGATTATAGCTCTTTTCTTCCTCCTTAGTCAACTAAATGGCTTATCACAAACTCTTATATCTGAAATATAGCAAGAAAAATATATTATCTGTTGATCACTGTTTATTAGGTCAATAAAGCGTATTGTATCACTAGGATCAGTTTCTTTACAGGATGATAGCTACACTTCAGTGTGGGCCAAGTGTACTGAAGGGTGAAGCAGGACCAGATGGGTATTTGAATTATTTCTCATAGCTGTATCTTATGGAAAATCTTGACATTCTTTAATGTGGCAATTTATAAAAGAATTCTCATGCATTTATAATGCATTGGTTAAATTTCAATAGCAAAGATAGAGGGACAGTCCATTTTACTATTGAGAAATATGTTAAGATTTTATTTTGGGGGCTCCAAAATCACTGCAGATGGTGACTGCATCCAGGAACTAAAAAGATGTTTTCCCCTTGAAAGGAAAGCCATGACAAACCTAGACAGCATATTCAAAAGCAGAGACATTACTTTGCTACAAAGTTCCATATCATCAAAGCTATGGTTATTCCAATAGTCATATATGGATGTGAGAGCTGGACCATAAAGAAGGCTAAGCACCAAAGAATTGGTGCCTTTGAAGTATGGTGTTGGAGCAGACTCTTGAGAGTCCCTTGGACAGTAAGGAGATCAAATCAGTCAATCCTAAAGGAAATCAACCTTGACTATTCATTGGAAGGACTTATACTGAGGCTGAAGGTCCAGTGCTTTGGCCACCTGATGTGAAAAGCCAACTCATTGGAAAAGACCCTGATGCTGGGAAAAATAGAAGGCAAATGGAGAAGGGGATGACAGAGGACGAGATGGTTGGATGGCATCATGAACTCAATAGACATGAGTCTGAGCAAACTCTGGAAGATTTTAAAGGCAGGGAAGCCAGGGGTGCTACTGCTCCTGGGGTCTCAAAGAGTTGCATATGACTGAGTGTCTGAACTGAATTCCTGAACTGAATATGGCAGGTATACACAAATTATGTTGGAATGGAGGAGGCTATTACCGCTTAGGGATTAGCAATTTTTTTCACTAAAATCTAGTGAATTATACTCAATATCTTATAATAACCTATAATGGAAAGGAATCTTAGAAAAGAATATATATATATACACATATTATATACATTAAGTTTGTTGCGAGAATTTCTATTTATTAAGAAAGATAGATCATGTAAGTACTTGACCTATGTGTATATGGGTTAAGTTGCTTCAGTTGTGTCTGACTCTTTTCGAGTCTGTGGACTGTAGCCCACCAGGCTCTTCGGTCCACGGGATTCTCCATGCTAGAATACTGGAGTGGGTTGCCATGACCTCCTCTGGGGATCTTCCTGACCAAGGGATTGAGCTCTTGTCTCTTATGTCTTCTGCACTGGTAGGTGGGTTCTTTACCACTAGTGCCACTTGGGAAACCTACTTAACATATAAGGTCTCAATAAATGGTGGTAACTATAATTATGGTTGTGGTGGCGGTGATGCTTATGTTGTAGTATTTTAGAAGACTTGCTGGACAATTCCTTTAAGGGGGAAATTTGAATACAGTTTAAGATATCCCATTGAACAGTTGTAGAGGCTCCTAGAGATACATGATTGCACTCATGATTGCACAATTCACAGCTTGAAACACAGAACTGGCAAGAATGAAAACAAGGTAAAAGTTCACATCATAGGACTGAATATCTTTTACTGAGATGAGGTAAAATGAAAACAGAGGAAGCCAATTTTCTAGTTTGTTTCACTACAGATCCAGTTAAATCACAATCACACACCAGGAATTGAGACAACCAACTCTTAGAAGAGGAAAATATAAATGCCTATGCAAATGTAGCAGATTCTGTCTCTTAAAGGGGCCAAGATAGTAACATGTATCCTTAACAATTCACTGACACCAGGACAAATCTGTCAATTCTTGTTTTCTGTCTCTGTCTTTCTGGGCTACCTGTGACGTATACCCTTGAACACATCCCTTCAGGCCTACATGGCAGGGATTTGTCTTAAAATCCTTAACTCTGTTGAAATCATATAAACTGATCCTCCCACATTTGCTTTGTGGCTGCTTTGTAGGTTATGATACAAGATAGAAAGAGAAAGCAACTACTGAGACAAAGGTGCAAATCTGTAAGCTTCATGTGTATTTTTTTTTTAAATTTTTTGGCCTCTGTTATTGGTCTTTCATTTATTATTTATTTTCATCCATCTTTGTTCTTTGGCCTGTGTGGGCCTGTGTGGGCCTCGCTCATTGCAGAGCACCGGCTCTGGATGCATGCGCTCCAGAGCGCTGGCTCGGTAATTGGACACACTGGCCAAGCCGCTCCTCAGCACTTGGGATCTTCCCAGGCCGGGCTCGAACCAGTGCCCCTTGCACTGCAAGGCGGTGTCCTTACCCACTGGACCACCAGGGAAGCCCAAGCTGCATGTGTATTTCACCAAGTTTAAATCTCTGACTTAGAGGTGAAGGTTGGAGCTCACAGCAAGAACCAACACATTCGGCACAGGACCAGTCCCACTTAGCCTTTGCTGAGGTATAGGGATAACTACATTTGCAAGTGATTTTCTCTCTGGGAAGTAACCATGGCATCCTTCCAATTCTAAAACTTTTCTTTGTCACCTTCAAGGTATTACAAGAAAGCTAGTATCACCATAATTCCCTGCTGCTTTGTAGAAGAGATTTTTCTTGGAACCAAGGATAAGAACAAAAGTCATGCATGGAGAACGTTTCAGAATGAGAGTGTTATACTACTCACTCAACTCTACCCGAGTCAATGTAGGAAGAAAATATATAAGAAAAAAGTAGACAATAGAACTAAAAAGGCCTTCGTGTTGCTCAATTTTCTAGTTTGTTTCACTACAGATCCAGTTAAATCACAATCACACACCAGGAATTGAGACAACCAACTCTTAGAAGAGGAAAATATAAATGCCTATGCAAATGTAGCAGATTCTGTCTCTTAAAGGGGCCAAGATAGTAACATGTATCCTTAACAATTCACTGACACCAGGACAAATCTGTCAATTCTTGTTTTCTGTCTCTGTCTTTCTGGGCTACCTGTGACGATACCCTTGAACACATCCCTTCAGGCCTACATGGCAGGGATTTGTCTTAAAATCCTTAACTCTGTTGAAATCATATAAACTGATCCTCCCACATTTGCTTTGTGGCTGCTTTGTAGGTTATGATACAAGATAGAAAGAGAAAGCAACTACTGAGACAAAGGTGCAAATCTGTAAGCTTCATGTGTATTTTTTTTTAAAATTTTTTGGCCTCTGTTATTGGTCTTTCATTTATTATTTATTTTCATCCATCTTTGTTCTTTGGCCTGTGTGGGCCTGTGTGGGCCTCGCTCATTGCAGAGCACCGGCTCTGGATGCATGCGCTCCAGAGCGCTGGCTCGGTAATTGGACACACTGGCCAAGCCGCTCCTCAGCACTTGGGATCTTCCCAGGCCAGGCTCGAACCAGTGCCCCTTGCACTGCAAGGCGGTGTCCTTACCCACTGGACCACCAGGGAAGCCCAAGCTGCATGTGTATTTCACCAAGTTTAAATCTCTGACTTAGAGGTGAAGGTTAGAGCTCACAGCAAGAACCAACACATTCGGCACAGGACCAGTCCCACTTAGCCTTTGCTGAGGTATAGGGATAACTACATTTGCAAGTGATTTTCTCTCTGGGAAGTAACCATGGCATCCTTCCAATTCTAAAACTTTTCTTTGTCACCTTCAAGGTATTACAAGAAAGCTAGTATCACCATAATTCCCTGCTGCTTTGTAGAAGAGATTTTTCTTGGAACCAAGGATAAGAACAAAAGTCATGCATGGAGAACGTTTCAGAATGAGAGTGTTATACTACTCACTCAACTCTACCCGAGTCAATGTAGGAAGAAAATATATAAGAAAAAAGTAGACAATAGAACTAAAAAGGCCTTCGTGTTGCTCAAAATAACAACCATCTTCAAAGCTCTCTGGGTTATATACCTTAGAATTACATGAGTGCTATATTAGGCAAATTGTTTCATAAAAATATAATAAAGTTTTAGAGAGGCATAAAAATTTGCATTACCTTTGGAAACACAAAAAATAATCTGGTGCTGCTTTGACAGTTACTACAACTGCAAATGATGGTACAAGATAACAGTCAGCAAAAATAGTCTTGTTTTTCCATTTCCTAGTGAATTTCCAACATATCAGCATATTTTATTTTAGGTGTGTGTGTGTGTGTGTGTGTGCATAGTTTATTTTAGGGGTGTGTGTGTGTGTGTGTGTGTCTGTGTTTGTGCCTCTATGTGCCTCTGTATATACCTAGCCCATATTAAGCAATAAATAACTAGTACTTTTTATTACAAAAGCTGCTAAAATTTTTAAGGTCATGAAGTAATAGTGCAGGGACCACTTTGCAAAGATATGAAGCTTTGTCCTTCTCAAGTTTATTATGGAATATTGTCAACACAGCAATACAGTCTTGCACAAGAAGTTATGTTTAAATTCTGTGAGGCATATTTGAATATTAAACTCATAGATTGGTCTTGGTAGCATCTGACGTTATTGACCCCTGTATCTTTAAATTAATACATAGCTTCATTGTTATTTTAAGTATTACCATAGACTAACTCCAAGTGGTCCATGTCACTGAAGTTTGGGAAAATAAGAACCCTGACTGCACTCAGTGAATTATATAATCTGACAGTCTTTGGCACAATAAAGCCTTAAATGCCTCCAGTAAAGCAACTGGAATCACAGAAAAAAATAATGCTTGATAAATCATGTTTTAAAAAATGTAATAAGGGGTTTTCTGAAACTATTTACATGGCAGAAAACAATTAGATAGTTTTTAATCTGAAGTGCTCTGATTATAGATTCGTGAGAATCACTCTAGTGTGGTTAAAGGGGTAGATTAAACTGGGGAAAGATTAGAGGGATGTCAACCTAAATTAGAAATGCTTTCTTGGCTTCACTTAGTTGATTTAAAGTAATGAAAAATAACAATATTTATTTAAACTAAAGTTTACTAAACAGAAAGTCCAGGGACAAGCCTGGCAATTTAATTAAAAAGAAATGTTTTATCAGATAGAAAATATTCAGGTCAAAGTAATAGAAAAAATAATTCAAATTAACTTGAATGGCGTAGTTATAATGTATTAGCTCTCAAAACAATAGATCCAGAAGCAGAGTCACTCCTGGAATCATATCTCCAGAATTTTTTCACTTCTCTGTAATTTTCTTGGCCCTATGTTCTTCTGTTTATCACAATTTCATTCTGCTAGCAAGATGGATGAAGCAATTCCAGGTATCATATTCAGATAGTACATGAGTGCTATGTCACTTTAGTTGTGTTTGACTCTTTGCAACCCTATGGACTGTAGCCCTCCAGGCTCCTCTGTCCATAGGATTCTCCAGGCAAGAATGCTGCATTGGGTTTCCATGTCTTCCTCCAGGGGATATTCCTGACTCAGGGATTGAGCCCACTTCTGCATTGACTTTTTACCACTAGCACCACCTGGGAAGCCCTGTATTCAAATAGAGTAGAGGTACAAAGAGGCCGTCTTTTTTAGCATTTTCTTATGACAGAGAAAAATCTGTTCTAGAAGCCCAGACTCTAGTTTTTCTTCAATGTGTCCTCAAGTTTCATGGACCAGAGAGTTGGTGAGTTACACGACCACTCCCATAGAAGTCACTGAAAGAGGGAATGAAGTTACTTAATTGGCTTTGACCAAAAACAAACTGTAAATAGGGTACCACTCCCAGATGCAGCATAACTGATAAAAATAAAGGAATTCTGGTAGCATGGAAGGAAGGAAGTGATGCTGAGTAGTGAATAAACAATGTCTGCTATTATCATAAAAAGTCAAGTAATATGTATCAGTCTTGGAAGATGGTGCTTAATCTGGAAAACTCATCCCTTTTAAAAAAAATGTCTATTCTTTCTCACATATTTTTTTCTTCTAAAGCAGAAAGGCTGATACTGCATGAAAAATTCAATCAAATATAACCACTCTAAGATAAACAATTTGCATGTCAGTTTCTGCTCCAATATTTTATGTGTGATATAATGAGAATTGTAATGGAAACTTAAAGCAGTGTAATATGTAAGACCTAAGTTCTATGAAAATGGTGGCTATTGAGCTTTATCTGAAATGGAAATTAATATATAAATAGTCCAGTGTATTTTTTCAGGTTGCCAACTGAAATTGGTCCTTCTTTGATGTTTCCTCAATAATTGTCTTTATTCCAAACCTACTACTCCTTGTGACACATTAATAAATTCCAAACATGTCCTCTAAAATGGAAAATAGTGAATGAACTTGAAATTAAACAGATTTATGAAAATTACAGGAATTTAAGAACATTTGTAACAAACATTAAGATTTTTAATGTAATTTTTGGCAATTTGAAAAATTGTATTCTTCTTGTGTATGCTCAAAAAGTATTGTGATGAGTGTAAGTGGTCTATTTGACATTTCGGCTTTCATGATAGAACAGCTTTCCTGATGGCTCAATAGGTAAAGAATACACCCATAATACAGGAGACACAGCAAGTGCAGGTTTAGTTCCTAGGTCAGGAAGATCCCCTGGAAGAGGGCATGGTAACCAGCTCCAGTACTCTTGCTTGGAGAATCTCATGGATGAGGAACTCAGCAACTACAGTCCAGAGTGTCGCAAAGAGTAGGACACAACTGAGCAACTAAGCATGCAGTTCTACAACAAAATATAATTTGATTCACAGTAGCATCTGAATATGACTTGTATAACGTAATTCATTTCAGACAAAATAATATTAAATTGAACGAAAGGAAAAACACTCAATAACAAAATATGATTTGGGGGCTTACAAGAAAAAGTTAAGATGGAAACTCAGATGAAGATAGGAAAGAGGAAGATAGGAAGAAACAAGGAAGGAGAGAAAAATGGGTGTAGGAAACAGGGTGAGAGAGAGAAAGGAAGAGATGAAGGAAGGGATTTCGTTTAGTTAGATGTCTTAATCTACTTGTGAAGGTGTTCTGGCACATAAAAGTTTGATGTCATGAAGCTTCACTAAATTGTTATTTGTATATATTTTGTTGACTGAATAAAAGAACATATTGTATGCTCGGAATCAATCAATAAATTAATAAATAATTTATTTCCCCTCAAATTATCCATTCCATTCAACTGAGGTTCCAGATTAGAAATAAAAAACTCAAAAGTTGATAGTGAAAATTAGAAAGAATGAGAGGGAAAAGATGCCACTTAATGTGTCAGTTTTCTGATCATTGTCAAATAAAATTATACGGCAAGCAACTGAAGTACACAAATTATAAGAATGCAAAATATCTGCATATAATAAGATCTCAGTATTCATCACTCAGTTATTCATTGTCAAGTTCTTGCTTTCATTTTAGTGTATTCCTCCAGTGGTTTTAATTATCACCCATATCTTGTACCTCTATTGCCCCTTAATCTATTATAGAATTTTATCAATATTCAAGAGACTTAGTACTGAGAGAACAAAAAAGTACTGAGAGACATTGCAAACAGTGTCTGATTAGAAGGACAGAGATGCAAACTTTCACAGTCTATAAAGACCTGTCCAGATTATTAAAAGAGCAGTTTTCCAGTCAATGCCTTTTCAACTTTTTTTTTTCAAAGAAATTCATATTACAAGGCTAAACCCAACTGAAATTATGTGGTTGACAATTTAAAAAAATGTTTCTGTGGAGACCAAGTAAATAAAACATCTTAGAGGAGCATCTTGAAGGAGACTGTCTCTGAAAGATGGCCATACCTAAAAATATTTGGTCTTCTACAGTGTCAAGTGGATGCCTGGAATGTTATTAGTGAGTGAATCATGAAGACAAAATCAGAACTTGAAATTTATTATGTTACACCAATTGTCTCTCTGAAAAGCAGTCATTGTCCATTATGTTGAGCTCATAAAAATTCCCTCTGTAAAGGAGGAAGAATATTTTGGACCCCAACTATTGGTCTGCTGTAGCATAAGTGTTTTATTCTTTTGCCTGAGAAAGAATAGAAATAAAGAGCAAGTTAAATGCTGATTGTCTCTCATATAATCCCTGCCTTAAAGTCACAGACCATGACCAGAATAAGATACCTAAATACTCTCTTAATGGAATAGAGGGAGACCATTGCCTGAGAAGAAACAGATTATTTATTTGTGCATCAGATAGGGCACCAGAGCATAAACCCAAATTCTGCATAAATCCAAACCATGTCCAATTAATATTACAGGATTCAGTAAATACTCTGTGATATCAAGATAAAACAAGATTTAGCATTTATTTCCTCATGGATAGATATCATATTTTCCAATAGGGATTATATCTTCTCAAACAAGAAAGATTTGCTTGAGTAATAATAGAGGCCTTGTACTCACTCTAGAGCACAAAATATATGCCTGGTGCATTATTGACCTTAGGTGAGGAAACTTGGGCACACTTATCAAGCAATCCTATTTTCATTCCATTGATCATACTCAGGGTAGTTTAGGGCATACCTCAATGACAAGCAGCCAGTTAAATAGAGATTAGTGTGCTAGTTAAGCAATAATTCAAATCCAGGTGAACCTGACTCTATAAAACCTGAATGACCAAAGTGACTCCATCTTTTCTGTTCTGGTTCATTGTTCACTTTGAGGTAGAAGAAAGCAACCTGAATGCCCAGAGCATCCATACTGAAAAATATGAATTGATTTGAGTTTTCTAATATGGTGTCAGCCAAGACTTTTCTGTGTAAGGTTTTAATGCTCTCAATACCAGCATAATAGTACCTATTATAAATAAAATCCTTCTCATGAGACTTGAAAAAACATTCTGAATATTCACAGCAGTTATGTGAAGAAGTGCTAACACTACTTGTTGGGGCCAGTCTCCCTCCCTGGCACTTGGAGATTCCATGCAGCTTAATGAACTCAACCAAGCATATAGTTCAAGTGTCCTTTTTTCCAAAACAGTTGTAGAGCAATGCAAAGTGGTCTCTTCAACACATGCGTTTCCACTTTAGGAAGGGGTCAACAGAGAGTCACCTGACATCTCTGCATGGTTCACTCATACATCAAGACCCAGAAGCAATATCCCATCTTTAAATACAGCTATCCTAACCACAATACCACTGACATTTCATCAATACTTTCCATTGTGTTTTGTTGCAACTATATACTAGCCATTAAATATGTGTTTGATGCCATATTTCATTTGGTGTGGGATACTTAAGCATTACAGCCTGAAGCCTAAAATAAAGAGAGACGCTTGGAAAGAAGCTTAACTGAGTGTGCAAGAGAGTAAAATAATAGACTTTGTAAACACATGAACAGGACTTTGTACCCGGTCTGGGTAAGAGAAACCACTGAACTACACACCAAATACTATCAACAATAAGTAGTTATTGACCTCTCTGTGAGAGAAGTTGTAAACATGAATTGTATAGTTAAAATATAAGTCCAATATTTCAATTTGATAAATATATAGTCATAGTTGGCATGTTGAAAAAAAATCTTCATGTATAGACTATATGATTATTGACCTTAGGTGAGGAAACTTGGGCACACTTATCAAGCAATCCTATTTTCATTCCATTGATCATACTCAGGGTAGTTTAGGGCATACCTCAATGACAAGCAGCCAGTTAAATAGAGATTAGTGTGCTAGTTAAGCAATAATTCAAATCCAAGTGAACCTGACTCTATAAAACCTGAATGACCAAAGTGACTCCATCTTTTCTGTTCTGGTTCATTGTTCACTTTGAGGTAGAAGAAAGCAACCTGAATGCCCAGAGCATCCATACTGAAAAATATGAATTGATTTGAGTTTTCTAATATGGTGTCAGCCAAGACTTTTCTGTGTAAGGTTTTAATGCTCTCAATACCAGCATAATAGTACCTATTATAAATAAAATCCTTCTCATGAGACTTGAAAAAACATTCTGAATATTCACAGCAGTTATGTGAAGAAGTGCTAACACTACTTGTTGGGGCCAGTCTCCCTCCCTGGCACTTGGAGATTCCATGCAGCTTAATGAACTCAACCAAGCATATAGTTCAAGTGTCCTTTTTTCCAAAACAGTTGTAGAGCAATGCAAAGTGGTCTCTTCAACACATGCGTTTCCACTTTAGGAAGGGGTCAACAGAGAGTCACCTGACATCTCTGCATGGTTCACTCATACATCAAGACCCAGAAGCAATATCCCATCTTTAAATACAGCTATCCTAACCACAATACCACTGACATTTCATCAATACTTTCCATTGTGTTTTGTTGCAACTATATACTAGCCATTAAATATGTGTTTGATGCCATATTTCATTTGGTGTGGGATACTTAAGCATTACAGCCTGAAGCCTAAAATAAAGAGAGACGCTTGGAAAGAAGCTTAACTGAGTGTGCAAGAGAGTAAAATAATAGACTTTGTAAACACATGAACAGGACTTTGTACCCGGTCTGGGTAAGAGAAACCACTGAACTACACACCAAATACTATCAACAATAAGTAGTTATTGACCTCTCTGTGAGAGAAGTTGTAAACATGAATTGTATAGTTAAAATATAAGTCCAATATTTCAATTTGATAAATATATAGTCATAGTTGGCATGTTGAAAAAAAATCTTCATGTATAGACTATATGATCATTGATCTTAAAAATCTCACAAAGCACATTTTTTGGATAAGTTTTGATTCACAGTTGTATTTATTTAGGGAAGTTGTATTGTTTTGTTTAAGTCACTAAGTCCTGTCCAACCATTTGTGATCCCATTGAGTATAGCCTGCCACGCTCCTCTGTCCATGGGATTTTCCAGGCAAGAATGTTGGTATGGGTGGCTATTTTCTACTCCAGGGAATCTTCCCAACCCAGGGATTGAAAATGGGTCTCCTGCATTGCAGAATGACTCTTCAGTATCTGAGCTACTCCGAGCTACCATCCGAGCTACAGAGAAGTCTGTATATGTTTATTTTACCACCAACAGAGTAAAAGTGATGCTATCTTTCCTGCTCTGTAATTGCATTAGTTTATGTCTTTATTTATTTATTTTTTTAAATTTTGGCCTCTTTTATTGATTTTTTATTTATTTATTTTCATCCATCTTTATTTGGCATGTGTGGGCCTCCCATTGCAGTGGCCTCTTTCATTGCATAGAATTGGCTCTGGGCACATGCGCTCCAGAGCAACAGCTTGTAATTAGACATAGCAGTCCAGCTGGTCAGTGGTATGTGCGACCTTCCCAGGCCAGGGACCAAACCCATGTCCCTAGCACTGCAAGGGAAACTCTTTATCCACTGGACCACCAGGAAAGTGACATTAGTTTATTTTTATCCTGAAATTATTATTCTGATTTCCTATTTTGTAAAACACCAGTTCAGAAAGATGATTCCACCAGAACTCAACTGGTGTCAGGAAAATCCTGACCAGAGAAACAAGAACTGAATTTCAAACATATCTAAATAGGCAAAGGCCTGTGACTTAAGGGTGCAAGGCAAGAGCATGTTATTTTAGTAACAGAAATTACAGAATAGAAGGTTTTAAGATTGCTCAAAAATCGTAAATCAGGCTGAAGTCGATGCAAGAGAGTAAAATAATAGACTTTGTAAACACATGAACAGGACTTTGTACCCGGTCTGGGTAAGAGAAACCACTGAACTACACACCAAATACTATCAACAATAAGTAGTTATTGACCTCTCTGTGAGAGAAGTTGTAAACATGAATTGTATAGTTAAAATATAAGTCCAATATTTCAATTTGATAAATATATAGTCATAGTTGGCATGTTGAAAAAAAATCTTCATGTATAGACTATATGATCATTGATCTTAAAAATCTCACAAAGCACATTTTTTGGATAAGTTTTGATTCACAGTTGTATTTATTTAGGGAAGTTGTATTGTTTTGTTTAAGTCACTAAGTCCTGTCCAACCATTTGTGATCCCATTGAGTATAGCCTGCCACGCTCCTCTGTCCATGGGATTTTCCAGGCAAGAATGTTGGTATGGGTGGCTATTTTCTACTCCAGGGAATCTTCCCAACCCAGGGATTGAAAATGGGTCTCCTGCATTGCAGAATGACTCTTCAGTATCTGAGCTACTCCGAGCTACCATCTGAGCTACAGAGAAGTCTGTATATGTTTATTTTACCACCAACAGAGTAAAAGTGATGCTATCTTTCCTGCTCTGTAATTGCATTAGTTTATGTCTTTATTTATTTATTTTTTTTAATTTTGGCCTCTTTTATTGATTTTTTATTTATTTATTTTCATCCATCTTTATTTGGCATGTGTGGGCCTCCCATTGCAGTGGCCTCTTTCATTGCATAGAATTGGCTCTGGGCACATGCGCTCCAGAGCAACAGCTTGTAATTAGACATAGCAGTCCAGCTGGTCAGTGGTATGTGCGACCTTCCCAGGCCAGGGACCAAACCCATGTCCCTAGCACTGCAAGGGAAACTCTTTATCCACTGGACCACCAGGAAAGTGACATTAGTTTATTTTTATCCTGAAATTATTATTCTGATTTCCTATTTTGTAAAACACCAGTTCAGAAAGATGATTCCACCAGAACTCAACTGGTGTCAGGAAAATCCTGACCAGAGAAACAAGAACTGAATTTCAAACATATCTAAATAGGCAAAGGCCTGTGACTTAAGGGTGCAAGGCAAGAGCATGTTATTTTAGTAACAGAAATTACAGAATAGAAGGTTTTAAGATTGCTCAAAAATCGTAAATCAGTCCAGAGAAGCAAAAGGACAGGGAGGAGACAGATCAAAGTTGAAACAGCGAGTTCAAGGTTCAGAAGGAACAGCTCAATCAACAGTATCAGGATAAATGTGGTGGAATCGCTAAATCCTGAGGTGTTACAAAGGGGCTATCTCAGCAGGGCGGCTATGAGGCAGTGATTCTGGAGAACTACACACTGTTTATTTCTAAAATTTTTGACTATTTTTCCTTAATGATTAGGAAAAATCTTAGACAGCAAAGAATAAATGAATACCAAGCACTTTTTCTATTGATTTTAGCTAATGTTTAGAGTTCACATATAAGATTAAAGTTATGGATTAGATGGCTTCACTGACTATTAATAGTAACCTTTTTTTTAATCCAAAGAATGAATATCTGCAAATCTCACTAATTCAAATTAACATAAAGATGAATCTGAGCAGTCACAATAAACATTAAATAATTTTGACAAAAATTTTGAGATAGGAGGAGCCGCCGGAACCCGCCCGCCGCGAGGAGCCGCCGGAACCCGCCCGCCGCGAGGAGCCGCCGGAACCCGCGAGGAGCCGCGGACGCCGCGAGGAGCGGGCAAGTTCAGCCACTCCAACTGGAAGGCTTGCTGAACGGAGAGAGGAAGTCGTCCACGGGTTGCTGACCAGACACTGGGCACGAGTTGGACGGGAAAGCTCGCGTCCGCCTTTGGTACTTAGACACATAACCGGCAGTGGTGGAGGAGCCCGCCTAGAGCTTCAGCGCAGGAAGGTCGAGGGGCGCCCTGATGCGACCTTCCCAGGCCAGGGACCAAACCCATGTCCCTAGCACTGCAAGGGAAACTCTTTATCCACTGGACCACCAGGAAAGTGACATTAGTTTATTTTTATCCTGAAATTATTATTCTGATTTCCTATTTTGTAAAACACCAGTTCAGAAAGATGATTCCACCAGAACTCAACTGGTGTCAGGAAAATCCTGACCAGAGAAACAAGAACTGAATTTCAAACATATCTAAATAGGCAAAGGCCTGTGACTTAAGGGTGCAAGGCAAGAGCATGTTATTTTAGTAACAGAAATTACAGAATAGAAGGTTTTAAGATTGCTCAAAAATCGTAAATCAGTCCAGAGAAGCAAAAGGACAGGGAGGAGACAGATCAAAGTTGAAACAGCGAGTTCAAGGTTCAGAAGGAACAGCTCAATCAACAGTATCAGGATAAATGTGGTGGAATCGCTAAATCCTGAGGTGTTACAAAGGGGCTATCTCAGCAGGGCGGCTATGAGGCAGTGATTCTGGAGAACTACACACTGTTTATTTCTAAAATTTTTGACTATTTTTCCTTAATGATTAGGAAAAATCTTAGACAGCAAAGAATAAATGAATACCAAGCACTTTTTCTATTGATTTTAGCTAATGTTTAGAGTTCACATATAAGATTAAAGTTATGGATTAGATGGCTTCACTGACTATTAATAGTAACATTTTTTTAATCCAAAGAATGAATATCTGCAAATCTCACTAATTCAAATTAACATAAAGATGAATCTGAGCAGTCACAATAAACATTAAATAATTTTGACAAAAATTTTGAGATAGGAGGAGCCGCCGGAACCCGCCCGCCGCGAGGAGCCGCCGGAACCCGCCCGCCGCGAGGAGCCGCCGGAACCCGCGAGGAGCCGCGGACGCCGCGAGGAGCGGGCAAGTTCAGCCACTCCAACTGGAAGGCTTGCTGAACGGAGAGAGGAAGTCGTCCACGGGTTGCTGACCAGACACTGGGCACGAGTTGGACGGGAAAGCTCGCGTCCGCCTTTGGTACTTAGACACATAACCGGCAGTGGTGGAGGAGCCCGCGCACCCCTAGAGCTGCAGTAGCAGCGGAGGAAGCCGGGGAAAGAGCAGGGATTGGAGACGACAGGCGGGCGCGCGGTCAAGCCTGGGCGCCCCCCTCCAACAAGGGACTGCGCGCGCCGCGGCCTCCGCCCGACTGACTGGGATCAGCCCACCGTCCCGGCCAGCACCCAGTATGGCAGCAAAGCCCTCATTTTGCTGAACACAAAAACAGAAACCACAGCAACCGGCACTGTAAGGGAAAGACCACGCCATCAAGACACCACCATCAAGAGCAGATTGGTTTCCAACAGGCAGATATGAAGATAAAAACCAAGGACAGTATTTAACTTTTTTTTTTTTTTCTTTTTTCTTTTTTTTCTGCTTGTTTGTGGTGGACTATTTTGCTTATTCAATTGATTGGTTTGGGGTTTATTAGTTTCTTTGTTTATTGGGGGTTTTTTATGTTTGTTTGGTTTTTTTTTTTGTAGTTTTTATTTGTTTGATTTATTCTATGTGTTTTTTCTTTGTTTTTCGGTCTCAATTTTTTTTTTTTCTCTTTTTAATTTTTAACCTTCTTTTGATTTTTATTATATTTTTTTAACTTTAATTTTAATTCTTGAAAACCTCTAATTCTCTTTTCTCTTTCCTCTTTCCCACTGCTTTCTTTCTCTATGTTCTAAATGTAAAACATCTTCCTAGCTATCAATATCCTCTAGACAAATTATTTCCTATCTTTCTGTCTGCACTATTCACTTCCAAATGCACTAAACAGTACACACACTAATCTTTGCTACCTAATCCTATAATATACTTCCAAGACAAATCTTTTCCTTTTTATTACTTATAGACTCTCCTCCTTGTCACCCTGAGCACATGTCCTAATTTAAAATTGCTTTCATTGTAATTATCCAAGCCAGGACCTTGTGCTAGATCTATTATTCAGGCACTATTTTAATTAATTCAAAGCTTAACGGGCAAGTATCATCTGTGATTGCATGAGTTGCTAGAAAGATTTCCTGCGCCTTATCTCTGTAAAACTGGTCAGTTGTGGGGATTGCTGTATATGTATGTGTATCTTATGATTATGTTAGAAAACATCTGCATGCTTTTATGACTGTCACCCATCAGGGATGCACCTCTTGTTCCTCAGATGCTAGTGTGTGAACTAGTATTACAGAACACCATAGCAAACCAGACATAGAGCCTACACTCCCTGACCAATCATCAAACCAAGGATCCTCGAAGCGGAAGCCCGTATTCCAAGACCCCACACTGATTATCAAAGAACATACAACACTACAGATTATTCACCTGTAAACAAGGTCTATCACCACCCAAGACACAAGCCACTGAACCCTTCTACAAGGACAAAACCCCAAAGGAAGGGAGAACTCAACCAAGAAGCCTGGTGGGAATAAGAACTCCATACACACAGACACACACAAAGAAACAAAAATTAACCTAATAATGAAACGTCAGAGAAACACTGTACAAATGAAGGACCAAGCTAGAGAAACACCACTTCAAATGACAGAGGAGGAGATAGACAAGCTATCTGAAAGAGAATTCAGAAAAACTATACTAATGAGGATGCAAAACACCGAAAACAGAATATTAGAGGAAATTAGTGCATTGAGAAAAGACATGCAGGAACTGAAAAATAAGCAAATAGAGACCACCAACTCAATTGCTGAACTCAAAAATACTATAGAAGGTCTCAACAGTAGAGTATCAAAGAAAAAGGGTGGGAAGAATGGCGTGGAAATAAGTGAATTTCTTTCTCTATGTTCTAAATGTAAAACATCTTCCTAGCTATCAATATCCTCTAGACAAATTATTTCCTATCTTTCTGTCTGCACTATTCACTTCCAAATGCACTAAACAGTACACACACTAATCTTTGCTACCTAATCCTATAATATACTTCCAAGACAAATCTTTTCCTTTTATTACTTATAGACTCTCCTCCTTGTCACCCTGAGCACATGTCCTAATTTAAAATTGCTTTCATTGTAATTATCCAAGCCAGGACCTTGTGCTAGATCTATTATTCAGGCACTATTTTAATTAATTCAAAGCTTAACGGGCAAGTATCATCTGTGATTGCATGAGTTGCTAGAAAGATTTCCTGCGCCTTATCTCTGTAAAACTGGTCAGTTGTGGGATTGCTGTATATGTATGTGTATCTTATGATTATGTTAGAAAACATCTGCATGCTTTTATGACTGTCACCCATCAGGGATGCACCTCTTGTTCCTCAGATGCTAGTGTGTGAACTAGTATTACAGAACACCATAGCAAACCAGACATAGAGCCTACACTCCCTGACCAATCATCAAACCAAGGATCCTCGAAGCGGAAGCCCGTATTCCAAGACCCCACGCTGATTATCAAAGAACATACAACACTACAGATTATTCACCTGTAAACAAGGTCTATCACCACCCAAGACACAAGCCACTGAACCCTTCTACAAGGACAAAAACCCACAAAGGAAGGGAGAATTCAACCAAGAAGCCTGGTGGGAATAAGAACTCCATACACACAGACACACACAAAGAAACAAAAATTAACCTAATAATGAAACGTCAGAGAAACACTGTACAAATGAAGGACCAAGCTAGAGAAACACCACTTCAAATGACAGAGGAGGAGATAGACAAGCTATCTGAAAGAGAATTCAGAAAAACTATACTAATGAGGATGCAAAACACCGAAAACAGAATATTAGAGGAAATTAGTGCATTGAGAAAAGACATGCAGGAACTGAAAAATAAGCAAATAGAGACCACCAACTCAATTGCTGAACTCAAAAATACTATAGAAGGTCTCAACAGTAGAGTATCAGAGGCTGAAGAACGGATAAATGAGCTGGAAGACAGAATGGTGGAAATAAGTGCTGAAGAACAGAACAAAGCCCAAAGAATTAAAAGAACTGAGGATAGCCTCAGAGACCTATGGGACAATATTAAACGCACCAACATTAGAATTATAGGAGTTCCAGAAGAAGAAGAAGAGAAGAAAGACTATGAAAAAATTCTTGAAGAGGTTATAGTTGAAAACTTCCCCAGCATGGGAAAGGAGATAGTCAGCCAAGTCCAGGAAGCACAAAGAGTTCCATACAGGAGAAACCCCAGAAGAAACACACCAAGGCACATACTAATCAAACTAACGCAGACTAAATATAAAGACAGATTACTAAAAGCAGCTAGGAGCAAACAACAAATAACATATAAAGGAAACCCCATACGTTTAGCTGCGGATCTCTCAACAGAAACCCTACAGGCCAGAAGAGAATGGCAAGACACATTTAAACGGCTAAAAGAGAATAACCTGCAACCACGAATTCTCTACCCAGCAAGAATCTCATTCAAAATCGATGGTGAAGTCAAAAGCTTCACAGACAAGCAAAAACTAAAAGAATTCTGTACCACAAAACCAGCCCTACAACAAGTGTTAAAGGACCTGATATAGCCAATAAATACAAGAGTAGGAGAAGCCTTACAAATCAAACCCCAAATTTCTAAGAAGATGACAATAGGAACATTCGTATCAATAATTACTTTGAATGTAAATGGACTAAATGCTCCAACCAAACGACACAGGGTGGCTGAATGGATCCAGAAGCAAGACCCATATATATGCTGTTTACAAGAGACCCACTTCAGACCTAGAGACACTCATAGACTGAAAGTGAAAGGCTGGAAAAAGATATTTCATGCAAATGGAAATCAAAAGAAAGCTGGAGTAGCCCTAATGCTAGACTTTAAAGTAAAAAGTTAAGGACCAAGCTAGAGAAACACCACTTCAAATGACAGAGGAGGAGATAGACAAGCTATCTGAAAGAGAATTCAGAAAAACTATACTAATGAGGATGCAAAACACCGAAAACAGAATATTAGAGGAAATTAGTGCATTGAGAAAAGACATGCAGGAACTGAAAAATAAGCAAATAGAGACCACCAACTCAATTGCTGAACTCAAAAATACTATAGAAGGTCTCAACAGTAGAGTATCAGAGGCTGAAGAACGGATAAATGAGCTGGAAGACAGAATGGTGGAAATAAGTGCTGAAGAACAGAACAAAGCCCAAAGAATTAAAAGAACTGAGGATAGCCTCAGAGACCTATGGGACAATATTAAACGCACCAACATTAGAATTATAGGAGTTCCAGAAGAAGAAGAAGAGAAGAAAGACTATGAAAAAATTCTTGAAGAGGTTATAGTTGAAAACTTCCCCAGCATGGGAAAGGAGATAGTCAGCCAAGTCCAGGAAGCACAAAGAGTTCCATACAGGAGAAACCCCAGAAGAAACACACCAAGGCACATACTAATCAAACTAACGCAGACTAAATATAAAGACAGATTACTAAAAGCAGCTAGGAGCAAACAACAAATAACATATAAAGGAAACCCCATACGTTTAGCTGCGGATCTCTCAACAGAAACCCTACAGGCCAGAAGAGAATGGCAAGACACATTTAAACGGCTAAAAGAGAATAACCTGCAACCACGAATTCTCTACCCAGCAAGAATCTCATTCAAAATCGATGGTGAAGTCAAAAGCTTCACAGACAAGCAAAAACTAAAAGAATTCTGTACCACAAAACCAGCCCTACAACAAGTGTTAAAGGACCTGATATAGCCAATAAATACAAGAGTAGGAGAAGCCTTACAAATCAAACCCCAAATTTCTAAGAAGATGACAATAGGAACATTCGTATCAATAATTACTTTGAATGTAAATGGACTAAATGCTCCAACCAAACGACACAGGGTGGCTGAATGGATCCAGAAGCAAGACCCATATATATGCTGTTTACAAGAGACCCACTTCAGACCTAGAGACACTCATAGACTGAAAGTGAAAGGCTGGAAAAAGATATTTCATGCAAATGGAAATCAAAAGAAAGCTGGAGTAGCAATCCTTATATCAGACAAAATAGACTTTAAAGTAAAGAAGATTCTAAGAGACAAGGCAGGTCACTACATCATGATTAAGGGATCTATCCAAGAGGAAGACATAACAGTCATGAATATCTATGCACCCAACACAGGGGCACCTCAATACATAAGACAGGTACTTTCAGACATAAAAGAAGAAATCAACAATAACACAATAATAGTAGGAGACTTTAACACTCCTCTCACACCAATGGACAGATCAACAAAACAGAAAATTAATAAAGAAACACAAGCCTTAAATGCCACACTGGAAAAGATGGACCTCATTGATATCTTTAGGACGTTCCATCCAAAAGCAGAAGAATACACTTTCTTCTCAAGCGCTCACGGAACATTCTCCAGGATAGACCACATCTTGGGCCACAAATCTAACCTCAGTCAGTTCAAGAAAACCGAAATTATATCAACCATCTTCTCGGACCACAATGCAATGAGACTGGAGATCAACTACCAGAAAAAAAACCCTAAAAACAGAAACACATGGAGATTAAACAATACATACCTAAAAAAACAACTGATCGTTGAGGAAATCAAAGGAGAAATTAAACAATTCCTAGAAGAAAATGACAATGAACACACGACAGTGCAAAACTTATGGGATACAGCAAAAGCAGTTCTAAGAGGGAAATTTATAGCAATACAATCCCACCTCAAGAAACTAGGAAAATATGAAGCAGATGACCTAACCCTCCGCTTAAAACAGTTGGAGAAAGAAGAACAAAAACATCCCAGAGCCAGCAGAAGAAGAGAAATCATAAAGATCAGAGCAGAAATAAATGAGAAAGAAACAAAAGAAACAATAGTAAAGATAAATAAAACAAAAAGCTGGTTCTTTGAAAAGGTAAACAAAATTGACAAGCCACTGGCCAGACTCATTAAGAAAAAGAGAGAAGAACCAGATCAACAAAATCAAAAATGAAAAAGGAGAGATTACAACAGATAATGCAGAAATCCAAAGGATTCTAAGAGACTATTATGAGCAACTCTATGGCAACAAACTGGACAACTTGGAAGAAATGGACAGTTTCTTGGACAGGATTAATCTCCCAAGACTGAGCCAGGAAGAAACAGAAACTTTGAACAAGCCAATCACAAGCTCAGAAATCAACTTTGTGATTAAAAATCTACCCAAAAATAAAAGCCCAGGACCAGATGGCTTCACAGCCGAATTCTACCAAACATTTAAAGAAGAGCTAATGCCTGTCCTTCTAAAACTCTTTCAAAAAATTGCACAGGAAGGAAAACTCCCAAACACATTCTACGAGGCCACCATCACCCTGATACCCAAACCAGGCAAAGACAACACAAAAAAGGAAAACTATAGGCCAATTTCACTGATGAACTTAGATGCCAAGATCCTCAACAAAATCCTAGCAAACAGAATTCAACGACATGTCAAAAAACTCATACATCACGATCAAGTTGGGTTCATCCCAGGCATGCAAGGCTTCTTCAACATCCGCAAATCAATCAACGTGATACACCATATCAACAAGTTGAAAGACAAAAATCACATGATCATCTCAATAGATGCAGAAAAAGCCTTCGACAAAGTACAATATCCATTTATGATCAAAACTCTTCAGAAAATGGGCATAGAAGGAACCTATCTCAACATAATAAAAGCCATCTATGAGAAACCTACAGCGAACATTATTGTTAATGGTGAAAAACTAAAAGCATTCCCTCTAAGATCAGGAACAAGACAGGGGTGCCCACTTTCACCACTGCTATTCAACATAGTCCTGGAAGTCCTAGCAACAGCAATAAGACAAGAGAAAGAAATCAAAGGAATCCAGACTGGAAAGGAAGAAGTCAAGCTCTCTCTTTTTGCAGACGACATGATATTATACATAGAAAATCCCAAAGACACGGTTACAAAGCTACTAGAGCTAATCAATGAATTCAGCAAAGTTGCAGGATATAAAGTCAACACATAGAAGTCACTGGCATTCCTATACACAAACAATGAAAAATCAGAAAATGAAATCAAAGAGGCAATCCCCTTCACCATTGCAACCAAAAGAATCAAATATCTAGGAATAAACCTACCCAAAGAAACAAAAGAATTGTACACAGAAAATTACAAGACACTCATGAAAGACATTAAAGAAGACTTAAACAGATGGAGAGATATTCCATGTTCCTGGATTGGAAGAATCAATATTGTGAAAATGACCATACTTCCAAATATCATCTACAGATTCAATGCAATACCTATTCAACTACCACTGACATTTTTCACAGAACTAGACCAAATAATAACACAGTTCATATGGAAACACAGAAGACCTCGAATAGCCAAAGCAATCCTGAGGAAGAAAAACGGAGCTGGAGGGATCAGCCTCCCTAACTTCAGACTCTACTACAAAGCAACAGTCCTCAAGACAGTATGGTACTGGCACAAAAACAGAACTATAGATCAATGGAACAAGATTGAGAACCCAGAGATCAACCCACGCACCTATGGGTACCTTATTTTTGATAAAGGAGGAGAAACTATAAAATGGGACAAAGACAGTCTCTTTAACAAGTGGTGCTGGGAGAATTGGACAGCTACATGCAAAAAAATGAAGTTGGAACATTCCCTGACCCCATACACTAAGATCAACTCAAAATGGATTAAAGACCTCAATGTAAGACCAGAAACCATCAAACTCTTAGAGGAGAATATAGGCAAAACCCTCAAGGACATCAATCAAAGCAAGATCTTCTCTGACCCACCAACTAAAATAGCAGAACTGAAAAGAAAAATGAACATATGGGACCTCATGAAACTTAAAAGCTTTTGTACAGCAAAAGAAATTACAAAAAAGTCCATCAACATAGTCCTGGAAGTCCTAGCAACAGCAATAAGACAAGAGAAAGAAATCAAAGGAATCCAGACTGGAAAGGAAGAAGTCAAGCTCTCTCTTTTTGCAGACGACATGATATTATACATAGAAAATCCCAAAGACACGGTTACAAAGCTACTAGAGCTAATCAATGAATTCAGCAAAGTTGCAGGATATAAAGTCAACACATAGAAGTCACTGGCATTCCTATACACAAACAATGAAAAATCAGAAAATGAAATCAAAGAGGCAATCCCCTTCACCATTGCAACCAAAAGAATCAAATATCTAGGAATAAACCTACCCAAAGAAACAAAAGAATTGTACACAGAAAATTACAAGACACTCATGAAAGACATTAAAGAAGACTTAAACAGATGGAGAGATATTCCATGTTCCTGGATTGGAAGAATCAATATTGTGAAAATGACCATACTTCCAAATATCATCTACAGATTCAATGCAATACCTATTCAACTACCACTGACTTTTTTCACAGAACTAGACCAAATAATAACACAGTTCATATGGAAACACAGAAGACCTCGAATAGCCAAAGCAATCCTGAGGAAGAAAAACGGAGCTGGAGGGATCAGCCTCCCTAACTTCAGACTCTACTACAAAGCAACAGTCCTCAAGACAGTATGGTACTGGCACAAAAACAGAACTATAGATCAATGGAACAAGATTGAGAACCCAGAGATCAACCCACGCACCTATGGGTACCTTATTTTTGATAAAGGAGGAGAAACTATAAAATGGGACAAAGACAGTCTCTTTAACAAGTGGTGCTGGGAGAATTGGACAGCTACATGCAAAAAAATGAAGTTGGAACATTCCCTGACCCCATACACTAAGATCAACTCAAAATGGATTAAAGACCTCAATGTAAGACCAGAAACCATCAAACTCTTAGAGGAGAATATAGGCAAAACCCTCAAGGACATCAATCAAAGCAAGATCTTCTCTGACCCACCAACTAATAGCAGAACTGAAAAGAAAAATGAACATATGGGACCTCATGAAACTTAAAAGCTTTTGTACAGCAAAAGAAATTACAAAAAAGTTCAACAGACACCCCACAGAGTGGGAGAAAATCATAGCAAATGAAACAACAGACAAAGAATTAATCTCCAAAATCTACAAGCAACTCAGACAACTCAGCACAGGGAAAATGAGCAGCCCAATCAAAAAATAGGAAAAAGATCTAAAGAGACGCCTCTCCAAAGAGGACATACAAATGGTCCAAAAGCACATGAAACGATGCTCAACCTCGCTTATTATTAGAGAAATGCAAATTAAAACCACAATGAGATACCACCTCACACCTGTCAGAATGGCCATCATCAACAAATCGACAGACAACAAATGCTGGAGAGGGTGTGGGGAAAAGGGAACCCTCTTGCATTGCTGGTGGGAATGTAAATTAATACAACCTCTATGGAAGACAATATGGAGATTCCTTAAAAAACTAAAAATAGAAGCACCCTATGACCCAGCAATCCCACTATTAGGCCTATATCCTGATGAAATCAAAACTGAAAGAGGCACCTGTACCCCAATGTTCATTGCAGCTCTCTATACAATAGCCAGAACATGGAAGCAACCTAGATGTCCATCGACAAATGAATGGATCCAGAAGCTCTGGTACATATATACAATGGAATACTACTCAGCTGTTAAAAGAAATGCAGAAGACTCAGTCATAATGAGGTGGCTGGCTTTAGAACCTATCATAAAAAGTGAAGTAAGTCAAAAAGAGAAAGACAAGTATAGTATACTAACTCATATATATGGGATCTAGTAAGATGGTCATGATAACACACACAGTGAACTCATGAAAAAACAGAATAGACATAAAGACCTTGTGGAGACCGAACCATGGGAGGGAGTAATCCTCAAGACAGTATGGTACTGGCACAAAAACAGAACTATAGATCAATGGAACAAGATTGAGAACCCAGAGATCAACCCACGCACCTATGGGTACCTTATTTTTGATAAAGGAGGAGAAACTATAAAATGGGACAAAGACAGTCTCTTTAACAAGTGGTGCTGGGAGAATTGGACAGCTACATGCAAAAAAATGAAGTTGGAACATTCCCTGACCCCATACACTAAGATCAACTCAAAATGGATTAAAGACCTCAATGTAAGACCAGAAACCATCAAACTCTTAGAGGAGAATATAGGCAAAACCCTCAAGGACATCAATCAAAGCAAGATCTTCTCTGACCCACCAACTAATAGCAGAACTGAAAAGAAAAATGAACATATGGGACCTCATGAAACTTAAAAGCTTTTGTACAGCAAAAGAAATTACAAAAAAGTTCAACAGACACCCCACAGAGTGGGAGAAAATCATAGCAAATGAAACAACAGACAAAGAATTAATCTCCAAAATCTACAAGCAACTCAGACAACTCAGCACAGGGAAAATGAGCAGCCCAATCAAAAAATGGGAAAAAGATCTAAAGAGACGCCTCTCCAAAGAGGACATACAAATGGTCCAAAAGCACATGAAACGATGCTCAACCTCGCTTATTATTAGAGAAATGCAAATTAAAACCACAATGAGATACCACCTCACACCTGTCAGAATGGCCATCATCAACAAATCGACAGACAACAAATGCTGGAGAGAGTGTGGAGAAAAGGGAACCCTCTTGCATTGCTGGTGGGAATGTAAATTAATACAACCTCTATGGAAGACAATATGGAGATTCCTTAAAAAACTAAAAATAGAAGCACCCTATGACCCAGCAATCCCACTATTAGGCCTATATCCTGATGAAATCAAAACTGAAAGAGGCACCTGTACCCCAATGTTCATTGCAGCTCTCTATACAATAGCCAGAACATGGAAGCAACCTAGATGTCCATCGACAAATGAATGGATCCAGAAGCTCTGGTACATATATACAATGGAATACTACTCAGCTGTTAAAAGAAATGCAGAAGACTCAGTCATAATGAGGTGGCTGGCTTTAGAACCTATCATAAAAAGTGAAGTAAGTCAAAAAGAGAAAGACAAGTATAGTATACTAACTCATATATATGGGATCTAGTAAGATGGTCATGATAACACACACAGTGAACTCATGAAAAAACAGAGAATAGACATAAAGACATTGTGGAGACCGAACCATGGGAGGGAGTAACATGGGAACCTATACTGTCATGTGTAGAAAAGATAGCTATTGTCATTGTGCTAGGGGAATAGGAGTACCTACAACCACTTGGAGCAATGGTCTGGAGGGATGGGGGAACCTGCGTGGGGGGAGGGCCAAGGGATATGCATCTGATTGATCTGGGAACATACATGTACAAAAATAAATAAATAAATAAATAAAGAAAAGAAAAAAAAATTTTGAGATATTCATGATCAGCAGTAACACTTTCAGTTCTAAAAAATATATTTTTTAATTGAAGGATACTTGCATTACCAAATTTTGTTGCTTTCTGCCATACATCAACATGAATCAGCCATAGGTACACCTATGTATACCTCTCGAACCTCCTTTCCACTTCCCACCCCATCCCATCCCTCTAGGTTGTCACAGGGCATGGAAACATACACATTACTATATGCAAAATAGAGAATCAGTGGGAATTTGCTGTGTGACTTGGAGCTCAAGCCAGTACTTGAGTCACAACTCTTACTGATTTTTTTTTTAACCATTTATTTATTTATTTATTTATTTTGGTGGGGATGGGGAGGGAGGGGGGTGGGCGGGCCACTTCCACTGGTCTTTCTTTTGTCTAGTTTCATCCATCTTTGTTCTTTGGCCCATGTGGGTCTCCCATCATGGTGGCATCTGTCGTCACAGAGCACTGGCTCTGGGCGCAGGGCTCCAGAACTCCGAATCTGTAGTTGGACACATTGCCCAGCCACTCTGGAGCACGTGGGATCTTCCCAGGAAGCAATTCAAAACTGAAAGAGCACCTGATGAAATCAAAACTGAAAGAGGCACCTGTACCCCAATGTTCATTGCAGCTCTCTATACAATAGCCAGAACATGGAAGCAACCTAGATGTCCATCGACAAATGAATGGATCCAGAAGCTCTGGTACATATATACAATGGAATACTACTCAGCTGTTAAAAGAAATGCAGAAGACTCAGTCATAATGAGGTGGCTGGCTTTAGAACCTATCATAAAAAGTGAAGTAAGTCAAAAAGAGAAAGACAAGTATAGTATACTAACTCATATATATGGGATCTAGTAAGATGGTCATGATAACACACACAGTGAACTCATGAAAAAACAGAGAATAGACATAAAGACATTGTGGAGACCGAACCATGGGAGGGAGTAACATGGGAACCTATACTGTCATGTGTAGAAAAGATAGCTATTGTCATTGTGCTAGGGGAATAGGAGTACCTACAACCACTTGGAGCAATGGTCTGGAGGGATGGGGGTGGGGAACCTGCGTGGGGGGAGGGCCAAGGGATATGCATCTGATTGATCTGGGAACATACATGTACAAAAATAAATAAATAAATAAATAAATAAATAAATAAAAGAAAAAAAAATTTGAGATATTCATGATCAGCAGTAACACTTTCAGTTCTAAAAAATATATTTTTTAATTGAAGGATACTTGCATTACCAAATTTTGTTGCTTTCTGCCATACATCAACATGAATCAGCCATAGGTACACCTATGTATACCTCTCGAACCTCCTTTCCACTTCCCACCCCATCCCATCCCTCTAGGTTGTCACAGGGCATGGAAACATACACATTACTATATGCAAAATAGAGAATCAGTGGGAATTTGCTGTGTGACTTGGAGCTCAAGCCAGTACTTGAGTCACAACTCTTACTGATTTTTTTTTTAACCATTTATTTATTTATTTATTTATTTTGGTGGGGATGGGGAGGGAGGGGGGTGGGCGGGCCACTTCCACTGGTCTTTCTTTTGTCTAGTTTCATCCATCTTTGTTCTTTGGCCCATGTGGGTCTCCCATCACGGTGGCATCTGTCGTCACAGAGCACCGGCTCTGGGCGCAGGGGCTCCAGAACTCCGAATCTGTAGTTGGACACATTGCCCAGCCACTCTGCAGCACGTGGGATCTTCCCAGGCCAGGGATCGAACTGGCGTCCCTTGCACTGCAAGGTGGTATCCTTACCCACTGGACCACCAGAGAAGCCCTCTTACTGATTTTTAAAATGTCGGACTCAATTTGAAAATGTATTCATTTAATTCAAAACATATTGCTTGATGCTTACTATGTGCTTCATGATATTCTATTATTTTATCTGCGAGGGGATAAATAAATAAGAAATACCAATATCCTTGTCTCCTGGAACTAATTCTCTGGTAAGAGGAAAAAGAAAGAAAAGCATAATAAATTAAAATATATTACAGGTTCTAAGGTGATAAATACTTTGAAAAAAACAGAGTAGAGTCATGGGACATTACACTGTGGAGAATGCACAGGGTGTAATCTTAAATAGGATGGGGGATCAGGTGACACATCTATGTAAGGCAAAACTTTAGTAAAGGTTTAAAGGATGTAAACAGGATACCTGGGGGGACAGTGTTTCAGAAAGAGGGAACAAATGAGTGAATATGCCCCAAGGGGAGAGAAAAAATGGGGAGTTTTCCAGGATAGTAAATCATCCCCAGGTCTGAGCACAGTGGACAAGGGCAAGAACGAAAGGGGAAGTGGATGTGGAAGCAGTCAGGTCATGGAGGTGCTGGGAGACTACTATAAGGAATAGCTCTTACATTGCACAAGATGGGCACTGCAGGATTTGAACTTGATCAGATTTCATATTTTAAAAAAACATTTTTTAAACAGTAAATTATTATACTTTCCAGACCAAAGAAAATTAGAAGGAATGCTTTTGATGGAGGGAATGACTACTAGAAAAATCATTTTTAAAGAAGCAAAAAATGGCAGTTTAAAAGTGAGACACAGGAGGGAACATGATATAAACATATAAAAACAAAACTATGAGTACCTCTGGACCACTAATCCTGGGGCCAAGCAATTTTTCATTATTCAAGATCTTCTAAAATAGAATGATAAATATCCAGTCTTTTTTATTTTAGGGTCAAATAATTCTATATACTCATATGATTTCAGAACAAACTAATTTAAATTTCAAGTACTGCAACAAATGATTCTGAGTATAAATTATGGTGGCTGTCACAGAGCACCTCGGGCGCAGGGCTTACTGTAGTTGGACACATTGCCCAGCCACTCTGCAGCACGTGGGATCTTCCCAGGCCAGGGATCGAACTGGCGTCCCTTGCACTGCAAGGTGGTATCCTTACCCACTGGACCACCAGAGAAGCCCTCTTACTGATTTTTAAAATGTTGGACTCAATTTGAAAATGTATTCATTTAATTCAAAACATATTGCTTGATGCTTACTATGTGCTTCATGATATTCTATTATTTTATCTGCGAGGGGATAAATAAATAAGAAATACCAATATCCTTGTCTCCTGGAACTAATTCTCTGGTAAGAGGAAAAAGAAAGAAAAGCATAATAAATTAAAATATATTACAGGTTCTAAGGTGATAAATACTTTGAAAAAAACAGAGTAGAGTCATGGGACATTACACTGTGGAGAATGCACAGGGTGTAATCTTAAATAGGATGGGGGATCAGGTGACACATCTATGTAAGGCAAAACTTTAGTAAAGGTTTAAAGGATGTAAACAGGATACCTGGGGGGACAGTGTTTCAGAAAGAGGGAACAAATGAGTGAATATGCCCCAAGGGGAGAGAAAAAATGGGGAGTTTTCCAGGATAGTAAATCATCCCCAGGTCTGAGCACAGTGGACAAGGGCAAGAACGAAAGGGGAAGTGGATGTGGAAGCAGTCAGGTCATGGAGGTGCTGGGAGACTACTATAAGGAATAGCTCTTACATTGCACAAGATGGGCACTGCAGGATTTGAACTTGATCAGATTTCATATTTTAAAAAAACATTTTTTAAACAGTAAATTATTATACTTTCCAGACCAAAGAAAATTAGAAGGAATGCTTTTGATGGAGGGAATGACTACTAGAAAAATCATTTTTAAAGAAGCAAAAAATGGCAGTTTAAAAGTGAGACACAGGAGGGAACATGATATAAACATATAAAAACAAAACTATGAGTACCTCTGGACCACTAATCCTGGGGCCAAGCAATTTTTCATTATTCAAGATCTTCTAAAATAGAATGATAAATATCCAGTCTTTTTTATTTTAGGGTCAAATAATTCTATATACTCATATGATTTCAGAACAAACTAGATTTTAGCAGATTGCATTAAGTACTGCAACAAATGATTCTGAGATATTATAAAATTATAATAGGCTATATATATCTGATCCTTTTGTGAGAAGAATAAGAAACAAATTTATAAGACATTTTAGGATTAAAAACTACTTAAATAGAAAACCAGAAAACCTTTCAGTGCTTAAACCTATAAATTTTAGTTTTCTTAAAATATTCTTTAATGGGAAAAAATATGACAGTAAAAGATAAATGAGGTGTTAATATATCACTATGTGTTGGATAGATGTGCGCCACATGAAGCCTGAATGGGAAGAATATAAATGAGGTGAGTTGGCTTATCTTTATTTCCATCAGAAAAATGATAACGTGCAATGTGTTCTTCCCATATTCAAAGTAGGGAGGGTAGAAAAACAGAATGCAGTTCCTGAGTGCATAAAGGGAATTCCTATTTCTAGCCCCTCTTGTCATCTCAAATGCAAATCTGCATGATGTCCAAAATGAACCCAAGACTCCACATCTCTTCAAAATCCAAGTTCGCATTCCATAGGAATTGTATGTCCTTAAACATCTTGTTCAGAAATAAGTCACACCTAACACAAGTAATGACAAAAGTCTCCTTTCACCAGCAATCAAACTTCAGTCAATGCCAGCGAGCTACTTAGGGGAGGCTAGACGATTCTGTGCCCTTCGTTGTGTTCGTTCCTTTAAAAGCAGCTGCTTCTTTGGAGGCTTAACCACATGCCAGATGGGAGATGGTTGTATTCAAGCATTTTAGTTCTTGGTGCAACTCTGCCTTCATAATTCAAAAATAACTGAGAGGATTACTTTCCAGACCAAAGAAAATTAGAAGGA
Organism: Tragulus kanchil; assembly: GCA_022376925.1. NCBI lineage: Eukaryota > Metazoa > Chordata > Mammalia > Artiodactyla > Tragulidae > Tragulus > Tragulus kanchil. The sequence goes on along the minus strand of JAIOJX010000028.1, from coordinate 33,734,948 downwards.
ATGCTTTTGATGGAGGGAATGACTACTAGAAAAATCATTTTTAAAGAAGCAAAAAATGGCAGTTTAAAAGTGAGACACAGGAGGGAACATGATATAAACATATAAAAACAAAACTATGAGTACCTCTGGACCACTAATCCTGGGGCCAAGCAATTTTTCATTATTCAAGATCTTCTAAAATAGAATGATAAATATCCAGTCTTTTTTATTTTAGGGTCAAATAATTCTATATACTCATATGATTTCAGAACAAACTAGATTTTAGCAGATTGCATTAAGTACTGCAACAAATGATTCTGAGATATTATAAAATTATAATAGGCTATATATATCTGATCCTTTTGTGAGAAGAATAAGAAACAAATTTATAAGACATTTTAGGATTAAAAACTACTTAAATAGAAAACCAGAAAACCTTTCAGTGCTTAAACCTATAAATTTTAGTTTTCTTAAAATATTCTTTAATGGGAAAAAATATGACAGTAAAAGATAAATGAGGTGTTAATATATCACTATGTGTTGGATAGATGTGCCACATGAAGCCTGAATGGGAAGAATATAAATGAGGTGAGTTGGCTTATCTTTATTTCCATCAGAAAAATGATAACGTGCAATGTGTTCTTCCCATATTCAAAGTAGGGAGGGTAGAAAAACAGAATGCAGTTCCTGAGTGCATAAAGGGAATTCCTATTTCTAGCCCCTCTTGTCATCTCAAATGCAAATCTGCATGATGTCCAAAATGAACCCAAGACTCCACATCTCTTCAAAATCCAAGTTCGCATTCCATAGGAATTGTATGTCCTTAAACATCTTGTTCAGAAATAAGTCACACCTAACACAAGTAATGACAAAAGTCTCCTTTCACCAGCAATCAAACTTCAGTCAATGCCAGCGAGCTACTTAGGGGAGGCTAGACGATTCTGTGCCCTTCTTTGTGTTCGTTCCTTTAAAAGCAGCTGCTTCTTTGGAGGCTTAACCACATGCCAGATGGGAGATGGTTGTATTCAAGCATTTTAGTTCTTGGTGCAACTCTGCCTTCATAATTCAAAAATAACTGAGAGGATTATTTTTCTTAGAGCTTTCCAAAAGAAACACCTTATCACTTAGATGAAGTGTGGAAATGCTGAATTCTAAAGCCAACAAGGTTATAAATATCCAGAGGACTGAAAATACAGATTATAAAAGGCAACTCGAATCCACACTGTTATGTTGTGTTTGCCACTATAAACACTACTTCTAACACCCTGGCCTTATTTTTATATACAAACCTATGCTGTTTAGATATCTATTAAGAAGTCAATGCATATGTTTCTGAATAATACATGAAATATAAAGTAAAAATATAGAAGGGCAGAGAATTTTTAAAAAATCATTCATTTCTCCCTATAGACTATCTATTCATGAAATAATTTACTCACTCCACACCCACTATTTCTAATGGTGTAGTAAAATTGGTTTTAGAGACCATTTTCATTTAATCTGAAGGGTATTCTTTTTGATGTGTGGTACTGTGACAGCAAAGATAAACTGTGAAGTTTTAGCTATCTCATTTGCAATTCAAGATTTACTATCCTGTTCAAACAAATCATAATGTAATATTGACAGAAAGAAGGGGCCCATCTCAATCTGTCTCCATATATCTTCCTCTGGGCAGATTCGGTACCCTAGAAACTTGAATGTGTGGCCTGTTAATAAACATAGATTCTTTCTCACATAACAGAGTCTGCAATACTTCTTGTATGACTTTGAGGTAGTGACACTTACATTAAGAGTTATTTCAGCTTCTCTCTTAACAAATATATCATCAATTTTATACTTGTCAAAAAAGACTGGAGTTCCAGTGGGTCCAATGAAGTATATTTTATTGTAGAGAAGTTTTCCATGTTCCCTCAATCCTTGCTCCTCTCCCCATTATGACATAATTTCAAGGGATATTGTGAAATGAACCAAGACATAGTAAAGGCTGGGCTGGCCTTATGGATGGGCAAGCAGGAATGCAAATTAAATAGAAAAAAGACAAAGAAGACTATCATATGTTTAAAGGTCACACTGTTACCTTATCATGCTATTTCAAACTCAAAATTTAATTTAGATTTCATAGAACTTCTACCTCCAGAGTGCCTATAAAAATCAAATACCACTGAGAGTAGTAGGAACATAAAGTTAGAATAAATGTATTTCAAATGATTCCTAGAAGAGTCTCCTGGAATAGAATAGAACAAGTCACCTCTTGACAGAGCTGTGAAAAGCTACCTATGGTGCAGCTACCTGTGTAAGATACCAGCCTCTTCAGGAGAAAAGTGATTCCCCAAAGAACTGTGCAAGAAGGGAAGAAAGTAGGCTTCACTCACCCCAACATATGACCCAAGTCCAAATGGGCACCAATAATAAGCCCAGGTTCAATCCTAGCTACAACTAAGAGATCAAGCCCAGGGAAGAAGTCAATTTTATAACTTGTAAAAATATAGAAGGGCAGAGAATTTTTAAAAAATCATTCATTTCTCCCTATAGACTGTCTATTCATGAAATAATTTACTCACTCCACACCCACTATTTCTAATGGTGTAGTAAAATTGGTTTTAGAGACCATTTTCATTTAATCTGAAGGATATTCTTTTTGATGTGTGGTACTGTGACAGCAAAGATAAACTGTGAAGTTTTAGCTATCTCATTTGCAATTCAAGATTTACTATCCTGTTCAAACAAATCATAATGTAATATTGACAGAAAGAAGGGGCCCATCTCAATCTGTCTCCATATATCTTCCTCTGGGCAGATTCAGTACCCTAAAAACTTTAATGTGTGGCCTGTTAATAAACATAGATTCTTTCTCACATAACAGAGTCTGCAATACTTCTTGTATGACTTTGAGGTAGTGACACTTACATTAAGAGTTATTTCAGCTTCTCTCTTAACAAATATATCATCAATTTTATACTTGTCAAAAAAGACTGGAGTTCCAGTGGGTCCAATGAAGTATATTTTATTGTAGAGAAGTTTTCCATGTTCCCTCAATCCTTGCTCCTCTCCCCATTATGACATAATTTCAAGGGATATTGTGAAATGAACCAAGACATAGTAAAGGCTGGGCTGGCCTTATGGATGGGCAAGCAGGAATGCAAATTAAATAGAAAAAAGACAAAGAAGACCATCATGTGTTTAAAGGTCACACTGTTACCTTATCATGCTATTTCAAACTCAAAATTTAATTTAGATTTCATAGAACTTCTACCTCCAGAGTGCCTATAAAAATCAAATACCATTGAGAGTAGTAGGAACATAAAGTTAGAATAAATGTATTTCAAATGATTCCTAGAAGAGTCTCCTGGAATAGAATAGAACAAGTCACCTCTTGACAGAGCTGTGAAAAGCTACCTATGGTGCAGCTACCTGTGTAAGATACCAGCCTCTTCAGGAGAAAAGTGATTCCCCAAAGAACTGTGCAAGAAGGGAAGAAAGTAGGCTTCACTCACCCCAACATATGACCCAAGTCCAAATGTGGGTCACCAATAATAAGCCCAGGTTCAATCCTAGCTACAACTAAGAGATGACAGACATGATTCTGGCCAGTTACGATGGGTGAAAACTGTCTACTCCTATGAAATTCTGAAATCACCATTTTCTGAGCCCAAACAGTTACTCTTTCATCCATGTATTCAAATGCTACTAGGTAGGAAGCACTCTGAAAGACAGAGAAATGAACATCTCAGCCTTGTTAAGGAACTCACACTGTAGTTAGAGAGATCAAGTCAGAAATATAGAATATGAAGTAGAAGGTGACTGAGAGAAGTTCAACATGCCATGAGCACGTACAATACACAAAGTCCTTGACTCAAAGACTGAAAAAATTCTAATGGACAAGATAGCCTGTGAAGTGTATTTTTAATACATTTATTTTTAATTGGAGGATAACTACTTTGTAGTATTATATTGGTTTATGCCATAGATCAACATGAATCAGCCATAGATACCCAGACATGTTTCAACAGCTAACACTGGAGACAGCAATCGTCACTACATCTTGAATGAATAAGTAAATGGCTATTGTGTAATCAGAAGGACATCAGACCTTTATCTTAAATTTCATTCTACCACTAAAACTCTAGAAGGCATGGAGTTCTTGTTTGGTTTCCAAGTTTCCTGTAGGGAAACAGTACTCTTGATAATATTTACTGAAGTGGCAGAAATTCGGTAGTAGGTACTGTGATTATCTTACCAATCTTCCATTCTACCTACCACTGCTCCATTCATTTGGGGCAGCACACAGAGAATTTGGGTAGGGTTTACTTCATCACCAGATCCAAGAGTAGCTCCTGATTTCCAACTACTTCTTACTACTGAGATTGTTTCATCAGTGTTCCAAGACCAGGCACCACTGTGCCAAACAAATTAGTCCAGAGCTGAGCACCTTCAAGATGGGTCAGTGAGAGCAAATGTAGGGCATATGCTCAGCAATTAAGGGCAGTGCTCATTTTCTCACACATGATGTGAAATAACTATAAGTCACCTCTTGACAGAGCTGTGAAAAGCTACCTATGGTGCAGCTACCTGTGTAAGATACCAGCCTCTTCAGGAGAAAAGTGATTCCCCAAAGAACTGTGCAAGAAGGGAAGAAAGTAGGCTTCACTCACCCCAACATATGACCCAAGTCCAAATGTGGGTCACCAATAATAAGCCCAGGTTCAATCCTAGCTACAACTAAGAGATGACAGACATGATTCTGGCCAGTTACGATGGGTGAAAACTGTCTACTCCTATGAAATTCTGAAATCACCATTTTCTGAGCCCAAACAGTTACTCTTTCATCCATGTATTCAAATGCTACTAGGTAGGAAGCACTCTGAAAGACAGAGAAATGAACATCTCAGCCTTGTTAAGGAACTCACACTGTAGTTAGAGAGATCAAGTCAGAAATATAGAATATGAAGTAGAAGGTGACTGAGAGAAGTTCAACATGCCATGAGCACGTACAATACACAAAGTCCTTGACTCAAAGACTGAAAAAATTCTAATGGACAAGATAGCCTGTGAAGTGTATTTTTAATACATTTATTTTTAATTGGAGGATAACTACTTTGTAGTATTATATTGGTTTATGCCATAGATCAACATGAATCAGCCATAGATACCCAGACATGTTTCAACAGCTAACACTGGAGACAGCAATCGTCACTACATCTTGAATGAATAAGTAAATGGCTATTGTGTAATCAGAAGGACATCAGACCTTTATCTTAAATTTCATTCTACCACTAAAACTCTAGAAGGCATGGAGTTCTTGTTTGGTTTCCAAGTTTCCTGTAGGGAAACAGTACTCTTGATAATATTTACTGAAGTGGCAGAAATTCGGTAGTAGGTACTGTGATTATCTTACCAATCTTCCATTCTACCTACCACTGCTCCATTCATTTGGGGCAGCACACAGAGAATTTGGGTAGGGTTTACTTCATCACCAGATCCAAGAGTAGCTCCTGATTTCCAACTACTTCTTACTACTGAGATTGTTTCATCAGTGTTCCAAGACCAGGCACCACTGTGCCAAACAAATTAGTCCAGAGCTGAGCACCTTCAAGATGGGTCAGTGAGAGCAAATGTAGGGCATATGCTCAGCAATTAAGGGCAGTGCTCATTTTCTCACACTTGATGTGCAAATGAAGCTGATAGACATCATACCAACACAAGATAACATTTTAAGGATAAAAATGACTAACTAGAGATGTAAAGGCAAGGAAAGCAAAAAACATGGAGACAGAGTTCTGGTCACACTTTGACTAAAGTGCATCTATCCTTGGTCTCTCATTTGTAAGCTAATAAACCGTATTCATTTTTCAAGGCATAGACGTTTGGATTTTTATATTTAAAAGCCATTTATGAAGCACCAAGCTACATTTTTTTAAAATTTTAAAGTAATTAGTTTTAATTGGAGGATAGTTACTTTATAATTTTGTGATGGTTTTGGACACACATCATGAAATGGCCACAGATAAACATGTGTCCTCCCCCATCCTGAATTTCTATTGTTTTTTTTTTTTCTAAACTAATTTTATTAACCAAGTTAAGTACTCAATCATAAAGTCATACACATAAAACATATACAGTCTTAACTCAGGGAGTTAATAAAAAACTTACAATATTCCCAACAAAAATACTATGACTTTGTCTGGATCAGAAAGCACTATTATCTCCACACTAAGAGCTTTCACAAGAGAAAAGAGTTTAAAAGGATGAAAAAAACATCCTTTTCTCTGGAGGCTTTCAATCATTCTCATGTAATTTATTCCAAGATATTTTTGGTATCACCCTTGTTTTCATCTCTTTAAAACTTGAACTTCAATTCTTTTGTTAGAGAATGTGACAGTTTTCAAGAATCAAAAAGAATAAGCAATAATCTTTGTAGACACTCTCTCCATAAGGTACCTCAATCCCAAAGAGGGCACTGGCCTCACTCAGGATGGTCAGTGTCAAAGTGGGAACAGGACCTCAGGTGCACACACAACCCCGACAGATAGCTTCTGCTTCGTGGAAGCAACAGAATGCTCTGATTGAGGTCCAGTTATCTGTTAACTGGTGATGCTGCCATCAGGATATATATAAACCTGTACCAACTAAGTTTTTCTGCTTTTTAAAACATTCCTCCATGTCAGTTTTCTAACTTCCATTTCAGAGATTATGCAGAAGCACTGAGAATCAAAGAATTCAAATTATTCAGACAAGGTTACTGTTCCACTCGTGGCTGCCATAGGACCAGAGATCCCCAGCCTCTGGCCAAGGGCTCATCCCTGCCCATCATTCTGTTATTCCTACCAAGTAAACAGTACAGTTTACACAAGGGTTTCCTTGCCATTTCCCAGTCAATGAAACAGCTTTTACAATCAGAATAATGAAATAAGAATTGGGACTTGGAAAGCGCCTTAAAGATCTGTTCATTGAAAAATTTCCCCAGTGAATTATGTTTCTGCACTCCACTTGTGAGATCTTCTTTTCTCTTGAAGGTGGTCTTGATTCTACATAATAAATGCTTTCTCAATCTTGTGGGGCTGGGTGCAGTGTTGTGAAAATTTAAGTACTAAGGAAATGTTCACACTTGGCAATTCTTCTCTAGTTTTTACTGCAATGCTTGAATGTCTTAGAATCAGAGATAACTTTAAAGAACATTATTTTGAAACTGTGTTCCTGAAATGTTTACTGACTATATATAGAATGCCCTTTTTGAATTACACAGAGAGATTATTGTATATAACTGCACATTTGCAATATGATTATATATGAAATAATACTTCTCTTGTCTATTGTTAGTTTTTCCTAATTTTGAATTTCCTCTAAAGAATCCCAGGAGGAAATTCCCATATAATATAGTACTCTGTAATACTTGTTTCGTTTTGCTAGACAGTTTTAATCACATATCATAACCCAGTATAAGAAAGATTTAAATTACCTAGTTCAAGATGTCAGATAACCAAACAGTCATTTCTTTGTTACTAGAAATAAATACTAGGCATTTTAAGCTCTGAGATGAAAATGCTAAACTGTATACAAGTCATAAGATATTCTAAAATACCTGTAGATCTCTAAGAAATTAGTTACCTTTTTGGCAGACTTATATTTGTGTGGGCAGTTGCAATGATAGAAAAGAATTTTTTTGTTGGTTTCACTCTCTTTTCAGATTGTGATTTTTTAATGAATAGTGACTAATTGTTTTAGAACTTACTGAAGACTACAATCATATGTTAGATAAAATTTGATATAAACAGTCTTAGTTTCTCCAGGTGTAATCCAGTACGTAGAATGGTGTGTGAGAAAGAGAGGAGACATTAGCCCCAGACAGACTTGGGTTGAAACTTTAGTTATAACATTTACTTACTGACTTTGGAGTCAACTTGATGAACTCTTCTGGCCATCTGCTTCCTCATCTGTAAAAGAAAAATAAGATTTACATCTCAGATATCCTTTTGAGAATTAGAAGTAATATGTGTAAGTTAAAGATTCAACAAAATGGCTATTAGAAACACTAGTCTTCCGTCGACCTTGAGTCATAGGAAGTCAGACCTGACTAGTCAGTCAAGTCTTTAAAGTTCATATTGGATTTTGGAGGGCACTTTTTTCAAAACACTCACTTTCACTTTTGCCATATCGTTCATTATTAAGCATGTGAATGGTATCAATAGCTCATCTGTTTCAGTCATCAAACGGGGCTAACCATAACAAATCCAATTATTGAGTGATGAAAATGAATCAGCACTTATGATTTATTCATTGTCACATGTTAGCATGGCCTCTGCTACTTAGAGTCTCCATCACTTACTTTCTCTCAGTGAAAAAGCTTCTAAGAACAAACAAATATAGATTTATTGTTAGCTCAAGATAAGAGCTTATTTGAATTCATTTATGAAGAGTATCATGTCATTAAAGTACACAGATAAACAAGTTTACTTATAAACTGAGAATGCCAGTGGTTTTGTTCCCTTTGTCATTTGTATTGTGAATAACATTTAAAAACTATTATGTTATAATATATTACATGTCACTTGGGGGACATTTGAGTTAATTGCTTGACATTTTTCACATATCATAACCCAGTATAAGAAAGTTTTAAATTACCTAGTTCAAGATGTCAGATAACCAAACAGTCATTTCTTTGTTACTAGAAATAAATACTAGGCATTTTAAGCTCTGAGATGAAAATGCTAAACTGTATACAAGTCATAAGATATTCTAAAATACCTGTAGATCTCTAAGAAATTAGTTACCTTTTTGGCAGACTTATATTTGTGTGGGCAGTTGCAATGATAGAAAAGAATTTTTTTGTTGGTTTCACTCTCTTTTCAGATTGTGATTTTTTAATGAATAGTGACTAATTGTTTTAGAACTTACTGAAGACTACAATCATATGTTAGATAAAATTTGATATAAACAGTCTTAGTTTCTCCAGGTGTAATCCAGTACGTAGAATGGTGTGTGAGAAAGAGAGGAGACATTAGCCCCAGACAGACTTGGGTTGAAACTTTAGTTATAACATTTACTTACTGACTTTGGAGTCAACTTGATGAACTCTTCTGGCCATCTGCTTCCTCATCTGTAAAAGAAAAATAAGATTTACATCTCAGATATCCTTTTGAGAATTAGAAGTAATATGTGTAAGTTAAAGATTCAACAAAATGGCTATTAGAAACACTAGTCTTCCGTCGACCTTGAGTCATAGGAAGTCAGACCTGACTAGTCAGTCAAGTCTTTAAAGTTCATATTGGATTTTGGAGGGCACTTTTTTCAAAACACTCACTTTCACTTTTGCCATATCGTTCATTATTAAGCATGTGAATGGTATCAATAGCTCATCTGTTTCAGTCATCAAACGGGGCTAACCATAACAAATCCAATTATTGAGTGATGAAAATGAATCAGCACTTATGATTTATTCATTGTCACATGTTAGCATGGCCTCTGCTACTTAGAGTCTCCATCACTTACTTTCTCTCAGTGAAAAAGCTTCTAAGAACAAACAAATATAGATTTATTGTTAGCTCAAGATAAGAGCTTATTTGAATTCATTTATGAAGAGTATCATGTCATTAAAGTACACAGATAAACAAGTTTACTTATAAACTGAGAATGCCAGTGGTTTTGTTCCCTTTGTCATTTGTATTGTGAATAACATTTAAAAACTATTATGTTATAACATATCACCTGTCACTTGGGGAACCTTTGCGTTCAAATTACTATGGTGTTTGATGCAGCATTGAAAACAACTTTGTAGAAATGTTATCTGTTTCAGAAAATGCCATGATGTTCTGGTTGCAGAAGAAGAGAATGAATTGGTTCCAGTTTCTGTATATTTTCACTTGATAATAAGCTTCTTAATGGTTTTTCTTTTTTGTATGTTTTCACTGTCATCTTTATCCCCTATGGCTTAATGATACTTTTGGATATAAAACATTTTATATGCCAGGAAATGTAGGATTAAAAAGTATCATGAGAAAATTTTAATATAGCAACTGTTTGGCTAAGGTTTCGCCACAGTGAGATACAAAGCAATACATAATAAGATAAATCACTGAAACATAAGAAAGTTATTAATAAATCAGGAGAAATCAAGTGTGCATGGCATGGTTAGATGTTATGTATTCTGTTTTCAGATATACAGTTTATTACCTGTGTAATTGCTCTACCATATAGGATATGCATTTGAGCAAACACTGTAAATTATTCCAAAGTACATACAGCAGCAAAACCTGTTCATAGTATTTCCCCACTTAATGATTTCCCACATGTAGAATCCTGTGACTTACACAGATGTGATCCTCTAGGAGTGGGGCTTAAGCCAGAACCATACTAACCCTCAATATTTGATCCCCCAAATATATTAATGATGCATGAGAGTTTTGCATGGAATAAAAATCTGAGCAAGTGGCCCTCAAGATGCAAATAATCTAATGGAGGGAAGGGAGAATAAACAACTCACTGATGACCCTGCTGCTGCTGCTCCTTCTAATAAAAGCAGTCAAAGCTTTCCTTCAGCAAAACGTGACTTTGAGCAAGTTACTTATATGAATCTCTGTTCCATTAACTGTTAAGTGCAGATAGGTGCTCCTTTGTGGAATGGTTTTGAGAGATAAATAAGATCTATGAGAAGTATTTAGTATTGTGTCTGAAACAAAAAATTCAATGCATAGATTCTATTTATGTATTGATCTTATTACTCATGTTAATTTTATTATTGGAGGTATTGTGCTGTTGTGTTTATTTGCTAGGTCATATCTGACCCTCCTGCAACCCTATAAACTGTAGTCAGTCAGGCTCCTCTGTTCATTTCCCAGGCAAGAATTCTGAAGTAGGTAGCCATTCCCTTCTCTAGGGAATCTCCTTGACTCAGGAATCGAGCCCACGTCTCCTGCATTGCAGGCAGATTCTTTACCACTGAATCACCTATAATAACACATTAAAAAAGTTTTATCTCCATTTATTTCATATATTAATTAGTACATTAAAATATGCTGATATGTTTTTAAAAAGTAATCATATGATACACTACATATGATAATTATAGATGAGTGCCATGTAATCTGTCTTAAAGATATTACTTTTAGTAAAGCAATCATCCGCCAATTAAATATAAAATAAGAAAGATATTTTTTAGAGCTATTTCTCTCCAGAAAAATAGCATTTGCATGATAGTCTTATTCACAAAAAGGCCAAAGGAAACAAAAGTATGATATGTACCACTTCTAGCTTCCATATAGGATATGCATTTGAGCAAACACTGTAAATTATTCCAAAGTACATACAGCAGCAAAACCTGTTCATAGTATTTCCCCACTTAATGATTTCCCACATGTAGAATCCTGTGACTTACACAGATGTGATCCTCTAGGAGTGGGGCTTAAGCCAGAACCATACTAACCCTCAATATTTGATCCCCCAAATATATTAATGATGCATGAGAGTTTTGCATGGAATAAAAATCTGAGCAAGTGGCCCTCAAGATGCAAATAATCTAATGGAGGGAAGGGAGAATAAACAACTCACTGATGACCCTGCTGCTGCTGCTCCTTCTAATAAAAACAGTCAAAGCTTTCCTTCAGCAAAACGTGACTTTGAGCAAGTTACTTATATGAATCTCTGTTCCATTAACTGTTAAGTGCAGATAGGTGCTCCTTTGTGGAATGGTTTTGAGAGATAAATAAGATCTATGAGAAGTATTTAGTATTGTGTCTGAAACAAAAAATTCAATGCATAGATTCTATTTATGTATTGATCTTATTACTCATGTTAATTTTATTATTGGAGGTATTGTGCTGTTGTGTTTATTTGCTAGGTCATATCTGACCCTCCTGCAACCCTATAAACTGTAGTCAGTCAGGCTCCTCTGTTCATTTCCCAGGCAAGAATTCTGAAGTAGGTAGCCATTCCCTTCTCTAGGGAATCTCCTTGACTCAGGAATCGAGCCCACGTCTCCTGCATTGCAGGCAGATTCTTTACCACTGAATCACCTATAATAACACATTAAAAAAGTTTTATCTCCATTTATTTCATATATTAATTAGTACATTAAAATATGCTGATATGTTTTTAAAAAGTAATCATACGATACACTACATATGATAATTATAGATGAGTGCCATGTAATCTGTCTTAAAGATATTACTTTTAGTAAAGCAATCATCCGCCAATTAAATATAAAATAAGAAAGATATTTTTTAGAGCTATTTCTCTCCAGAAAAATAGCATTTGCATGATAGTCTTATTCACAAAAAGGCCAAAGGAAACAAAAGTATGATATGTACCACTTCTAGCTTCCATATTGGGTATTAGATCCATTTCTTAGTACAAGGGTTATAAAAGATTCTCACAACTATGTGTCCAATGTAGAAATGTCTAGATATAAACAATTTTCAAGAGCCATAATCAATCAAGTTAATATCTAATCGAAGATACACAAGAACCAAAGCACCTGTGTAACATATCAGAAATGTTGGTAAACTTATCAAGTGAGATTTTCTCTACAAGTTTTTAAAACACAGCTATTGAAAGTGTCTGGTTGACTGTGTCTTTGTTGTCACAAAAGAATTAAAGTCTGCCATCACTATAACTTGTAACCCTAACTTCATGGTGGTGATGAAAAACTGGCCACCAGCAGGACTCCCTTGACCTGGACTCACGGCTGTTGTGACTGCAATGCTTCTTCCAGGCTGACAAATGCTGATTCCAGCCTGTCAACTGCATCAGAGGCTATTTTGAATTGGTGAACAGAAAATGATCTACCCATGCAAAAAGTAGTTAGGGCACTTGGAGATGGAACCATCGCCAAAAAATGTCTTATTGACAAGTGATTGTTGAGTTTGAGGTAGAAAGGGGAAGGCTTGGAGGCTGTTAGCCACTAGAACTCATTCTGACCCAAATATGAAGAAAATTACTAGCGACTCTAAGGGTCCACCTGTCCTTACAAGTTCCACTCACACATTTTGGCTGGGACCTCCTCTCAAATGATCAAAAATATTATATTCAATCCCTTAAATGGAGTGCTGCCCTTAGATATTACATGTATCATAAGGAACAGAAGATGAAATACTACTACTAGAATGCTGAAAATTCACCTATAATAACACATTAAAAAAGTTTTATCTCCATTTATTTCATATATTGATTAGTACATTAAAATATGCTGATATGTTTTTAAAAAGTAATCATATGATACACTACATATGATAATTATAGATGAGTGCCATGTAATCTGTCTTAAAGATATTACTTTTAGTAAAGCAATCATCCGCCAATTAAATATAAAATAAGAAAGATATTTTTTAGAGCTATTTCTCTCCAGAAAAATAGCATTTGCATGATAGTCTTATTCACAAAAAGGCCAAAGGAAACAAAAGTATGATATGTACCACTTCTAGCTTCCATATTGGGTATTAGATCCATTTCTTAGTACAAGGGTTATAAAAGATTCTCACAACTATGTGTCCAATGTAGAAATGTCTAGATATAAACAATTTTCAAGAGCCATAATCAATCAAGTTAATATCTAATCGAAGATACACAAGAACCAAAGCACCTGTGTAACATATCAGAAATGTTGGTAAACTTATCAAGTGAGATTTTCTCTACAAGTTTTTAAAACACAGCTATTGAAAGTGTCTGGTTGACTGTGTCTTTGTTGTCACAAAAGAATTAAAGTCTGCCATCACTATAACTTGTAACCCTAACTTCATGGTGGTGATGAAAAACTGGCCACCAGCAGGACTCCCTTGACCTGGACTCACGGCTGTTGTGACTGCAATGCTTCTTCCAGGCTGACAAATGCTGATTCCAGCCTGTCAACTGCATCAGAGGCTATTTTGAATTGATGAACAGAAAATGATCTACCCATGCAAAAAGTAGTTAGGGCACTTGGAGATGGAACCATCGCCAAAAAATGTCTTATTGACAAGTGATTGTTGAGTTTGAGGTAGAAAGGGGAAGGCTTGGAGGCTGTTAGCCACTAGAACTCATTCTGACCCAAATATGAAGAAAATTACTAGCGACTCTAAGGGTCCACCTGTCCTTACAAGTTCCACTCACACATTTTGGCTGGGACCTCCTCTCAAATGATCAAAAATATTATATTCAATCCCTTAAATGGAGTGCTGCCCTTAGATATTACATGTATCATAAGGAACAGAAGATGAAATACTACTACTAGAATGCTGAAAATTCAGTGGCATAAAACTCTTCTCCCTAAGCGTCTCATTTTTATGGCTTATTACAGATGTTCTTTTAAAAGTATAAGGGTATTTTTGTATTTTTAAGAGAAAAAACAAATATCATATCAAGCATATATGTGGAATCCAGAAATAAATGGTACAGGTGACCTTATTTGCAAAGCATAAATAGAGACACAGAGAACAAATCTATGGATACCAAGGGGCTGGTGAGAGTGGGGGTTGGATGGATTGGGAGATTGAGATGAACATATATCCACTTCTATGTATAAAACAGGTAACTAATGAGAAATTACTATGTAGTTCAAGAAACTGTATGCAATGTTCTATGGTGAGCTGAATGAGAAGGAAATCCAAAAAAAAGGAGACATATGTTTCCAAGGTGGTGATACTGTTAAAGAACACACCTGCCAATGAAGGAGATGCAAGAGATGCAGGTTATATCCCTGGGTTGGGAAAATCCCCTGGGGAAGGAAACGGCAACACACTCTAGGATTCCTGCCTGGAGAATCTCACGGACAGAGGAGCCTGGTGGGCTATAGTCCCCAGGGTTGCAAAGAGCCAGACACAACTGAAGCAACATAGCACTCACACGTGTATGCAGATAGCTAATTCACTTTGCTATACAGCAGAAAGTAACACAGCATTGTAAGGCAACTATATTCAAATAAAATAAAAACACAAAGATGAAATCATAATTAGTAACCTTTACTTTTTTTGCACTGGCTATATAAACTCTTTAATTGATGAACAGAAAATGATCTACCCATGCAAAAGTAGTTAGGGCACTTGGAGATGGACCATCGCCAAAAATGTCTTATTGACAAGTGATTGTTGAGTTTGAGGTAGAAAGGGAAGGCTTGGAGGCTGTTAGCCACTAGAACTCATTCTGACCCAAATATGAAGAAAATTACTAGCGACTCTAAGGGTCCACCTGTCCTTACAAGTTCCACTCACACATTTTGGCTGGGACCTCCTCTCAAATGATCAAAAATATTATATTCAATCCCTTAAATGGAGTGCTGCCCTTAGATATTACATGTATCATAAGGAACAGAAGATGAAATACTACTACTAGAATGCTGAAAATTCAGTGGCATAAAACTCTTCTCCCTAAGCGTCTCATTTTTATGGCTTATTACAGATGTTCTTTTAAAAGTATAAGGGTATTTTTGTATTTTTAAGAGAAAAAACAAATATCATATCAAGCATATATGTGGAATCCAGAAATAAATGGTACAGGTGACCTTATTTGCAAAGCATAAATAGAGACACAGAGAACAAATCTATGGATACCAAGGGGCTGGTGAGAGTGGGGGTTGGATGGATTGGGAGATTGAGATGAACATATATCCACTTCTATGTATAAAACAGGTAACTAATGAGAAATTACTATGTAGTTCAAGAAACTGTATGCAATGTTCTATGGTGAGCTGAATGAGAAGGAAATCCAAAAAAAAGGAGACATATGTTTCCAAGGTGGTGATACTGTTAAAGAACACACCTGCCAATGAAGGAGATGCAAGAGATGCAGGTTATATCCCTGGGTTGGGAAAATCCCCTGGGGAAGGAAACGGCAACACACTCTAGGATTCCTGCCTGGAGAATCTCACGGACAGAGGAGCCTGGTGGGCTATAGTCCCCAGGGTTGCAAAGAGCCAGACACAACTGAAGCAACATAGCACTCACACGTGTATGCAGATAGCTAATTCACTTTGCTATACAGCAGAAAGTAACACAGCATTGTAAGGCAACTATATTCAAATAAAATAAAAACACAAAGATGAAATCATAATTAGTAACCTTTACTTTTTTTGCACTGGCTATATAAACTTCATTTGAAGTTTTTAAGGTATCTGACACCCTATTGAAGATGTTTATTAATGTATTGGGTGATAAAAATTTTGATAAGTTACTTTTGTGTCCTGCTTATTTTGACTAATTACTTCTTTTTTGTTTCTTTTGATGGGGGAAGAAAGGAAGGTTGTATGATAGTTTTATTGGTAGAACTAGAAGAGAAAGAAATATAAAAGTTAAGAATGTGCAAGTGTAAGCAAAGACATTAATTGTGAGGAAAAATGCTTAATTCAGTGTCTTAAATATCTTTTCTCCACTGGGATAAAGATATCCAGTAATGATATACTGCACAAGAGAGCTATAAATCAGCACAGAGCTAAATCTTTTTAAGCCATAACTCTTTTAAAATATTTTAAAAATATAATATTATATTAAAATAATGTGCTAATGTATTACTTTCAGGAAGCTGGAGCCCCTAATATAATGAGTAATTCCTAGGTTTGCAAGTATTCAGAATAATGTAAATGATTTGAAAACTCTAAAAATGTGCCACTGATATATAAGTGGCTCAAAGATTTGAGGTTGAGTTGGGATATGAGAGAGATATAGGGACATACTACAAAGTGTGAGGACAAGACTGACCTCTAGCAAAAATATGTGAGTTGTCAGAAAGCTAAAAATAAAACTATCATATGACCCAGCAATACCACTCCTGCGTATATATGGCCCCCTCAAAAAAGAAAAATAGAAACACTAATTAGAAAAGATACATAAGATAAATGTACCTCAATGTTCACAGCAGCATTATTTACAATTACCAGAGCATGGAGGCAACCTAAGGGTCCATCAACAGATGAATAAAGAAAATGTGACACACATACATGCACACAATAAAATACTACTCGGTCATAAAAAAAACCAGGGAAATGTCATGTCATTTACAGCAACATGGATGAACATGGAGGTCACTATGCTAAGTGAAATAAGGCAGACCAAGACAAATACTGTACTTTCACTTTATTTTTTTTTTTTAAAGATCAATTTTTTTTTTAACTTTTTGGGGGAGGAGGAGGGGGCAAGGTACAAATTGTAAGGCAACTATATTCAAATAAAATAAAAACACAAAGATAAAAAACCTTTTTTACTGGCTATATAAACTTCATTTGAAGTTTTTAAGGTATCTGACACCCTATTGAAGATGTTTATTAATGTATTGGGTGATAAAAATTTTGATAAGTTACTTTTGTGTCCTGCTTATTTTGACTAATTACTTCTTTTTTGTTTCTTTTGATGGGGGAAGAAAGGAAGGTTGTATGATAGTTTTATTGGTAGAACTAGAAGAGAAAGAAATATAAAAGTTAAGAATGTGCAAGTGTAAGCAAAGACATTAATTGTGGGGAAAAAATGCTTAATTCAGTGTCTTAAATATCTTTTCTCCACTGGGATAAAGATATCCAGTAATGATATACTGCACAAGAGAGCTATAAATCAGCACAGAGCTAAATCTTTTTAAGCCATAACTCTTTTAAAATATTTTAAAAATATAATATTATATTAAAATAATGTGCTAATGTATTACTTTCAGGAAGCTGGAGCCCCTAATATAATGAGTAATTCCTAGGTTTGCAAGTATTCAGAATAATGTAAATGATTTGAAAACTCTAAAAATGTGCCACTGATATATAAGTGGCTCAAAGATTTGAGGTTGAGTTGGGATATGAGAGAGATATAGGGACATACTACAAAGTGTGAGGACAAGACTGACCTCTAGCAAAAATATGTGAGTTGTCAGAAAGCTAAAAATAAAACTATCATATGACCCAGCAATACCACTCCTGCGTATATATGGCCCCCTCAAAAAAGAAAAATAGAAACACTAATTAGAAAAGATACATAAGATAAATGTACCTCAATGTTCACAGCAGCATTATTTACAATTACCAGAGCATGGAGGCAACCTAAGGGTCCATCAACAGATGAATAAAGAAAATGTGACACACATACATGCACACAATAAAATACTACTCGGTCATAAAAAAAACAGGGAAATATCATGTCATTTACAGCAACATGGATGAACATGGAGGTCACTATGCTAAGTGAAATAAGGCAGACCAAGACAAATACTGTACTTTCACTTTATTTTTTTTTTTTAAAGATCTATTTTTTTTTTTTTTACTTTTTTTGTGGGGGGAGGAGGACGGGGGGGCAGACTTCTATTGGTCTTTCATTTAGCTATTTTCATCCATCTTTGTTCTCTTTGGCCCGTGTGGGCCACCCATAGCCGTGGCCTCTGTTGTCGCAGAGCACCAGCTCTGGGCACATGCGCCCCAGAGCTCCCGCTCCGTAATTGGACACATCGGTCTAGCTGCTCCGTGGCACGTGGGATCTTCCCAGGCCAGGGATGGAACCGGCGCCCCTTGCACTGCAAGGCGATGTCCTTACCCACTGGACCACCAGGGAAGCCCTGGACTTTCACTTTTATGTGAAATCTATAAATACAACAAACTAGTGAATTAAACAACAAGAAAAAACTAGCAGATACAGATTAAAAGAACAAGTGAGTGGTTATCAGTGGGAAGAGAGAAGGGAGGAGGAGACTTAAGGGATAAAAGGCAGTTTATTATGGAATTATATGAGATTGTGTGTGTGAAACTTTTGAAAATTGTAAAACATTATAGAATTTACAGAATCTTTCAGCCAATAGTAAATAAAACACATATTTGAATAGTGATATGAGTGCTAACCAGTGAGTTTTTCAATTTCTGTGATGAGTCCATAA
This sequence comes from Tragulus kanchil, assembly GCA_022376925.1. Taxonomy (NCBI): domain Eukaryota; kingdom Metazoa; phylum Chordata; class Mammalia; order Artiodactyla; family Tragulidae; genus Tragulus; species Tragulus kanchil. The sequence continues at coordinate 33,716,174 of JAIOJX010000028.1, read as the reverse complement.
CTAGGAAGATTGGATCACAATGCGATAAGGTCAGCTGATATGATGCTGGTTTCTCTAGAAACCATACTCATGTGGAGTGTTAAAAAATAGAATGAAAAGAACTAGTGTCTATTATCATTTACAGCAACATCCAGAGTGGGAGGGGTCCTATATGCTGGGGTGAACTACAGGATTACATGGCTTCTCATTGAAAAGGGGCAACAGGACACCTGGTGGTGGTGGTGGTTTAGTCACTAAGTTGAGCCCAACTCTTTGTGACTCCATGGACTGCAGCTTGCTAGGCACTGGGTCTGTGGGATTTCCCAAGCTAGAATACTGAAGTGAGTTGCCATGCCCTTCTCCAGAGGATCTTTGTGACCTAAGGATTTAGCCCATGTCTCCTGCATTGGCAGGCCGAGTCTTTACCACTGAGCCACCTGGAAAGCTCTGTAATGCTAATGTGTCATCAAAAATGATTCTTTTTAATACTAAACACTCATACTCAGGATTATTTTGGCTTTTCTTTCAGGTGGCCATGTAGAGACTGTAATTTTTCTCCTCAACAGAGAGGAAAACTTTTAGCCACCTTGTAGTATACATTTTAAGACACTGAATTTCTGAATAGTCAGTCTGTTACCAGATAGATGAATGAGTTCTGTACTTGATGGACAAAACTGAGGACCAGACTCTGGATCTTGATTGCCCTGTACAGGTAGGATGATCTTAGCAAACACTTCTGCCTATAGCAACAGCTGCTCTATATTTGACAGGGTCTTAATAGTAAATAAAAGTGATACATATTTGCTATTATATGCACAAGCAGCTTGAGCTCAGATTAAGCCAAAAAAACAATAAGCATGTGCATCAGTTATTTATTGCTCCTGTTACAAAGTTCTTTACAGGTAGTGACATAAAACAGTGATTCAGTGTCCCCTTTCATTCTGTGCAATGGGAATTGGACAGTTCTACACGTGTAACTGGGGTTCACTCATGGAGCTGCATTGATCAGATGGCTTGAAGGCAACTTGTGTTGCCTAGATACCATTGAATAGGAGATGCTAACCATTTTTTTGTGATGAGTCCATACAGGAAATTGGATCACAATGCGATAAGGTCAGCTGATATGATGCTGGTTTCTCTAGAAACCATACTCATGTGGAGTGTTAAAAAATAGAATGAAAAGAACTAGTGTCTATTATCATTTACAGCAACATCCAGAGTGGGAGGGGTCCTATATGCTGGGATGAACTACAAGATTACATGGCTTCTCATTGAAAAGGGGCAACAGGACACCTGGTGGTGGTGGTGGTTTAGTCACTAAGTTGAGCCCAACTCTTTGTGACTCCATGGACTGCAGCTTGCTAGGCACTGGGTCTGTGGGATTTCCCAAGCTAGAATACTGGAGTGAGTTGCCATGCCCTTCTCCAGAGGATCTTTGTGACCTAAGGATTGAGCCCATATCTCCTGCATTGGCAGGCCGAGTCTTTACCACTGAGTCACCTGGAAAGCTCTGTAATGCTAATATACCATCAAAAATGATCCTTTTTAATACTAAACATTCACACTCAGGATTATTTTGGCTTTTCTTCCAGGTGGCCATGTAGAGACTGGAATTTTTCTCCTCAACAGAGAGGAAAACTTTTAGCCACCTTGCAGTATACATTTTAAGACAACTGAATTTCTGAATAGTCAGTCTGTTATCAGATAGATGAATGAGTCCTGTACTTGATGGACAAAACTGAGGACCAGACTCTGGATCTTGATTGCCCTGTACAGGTAGGATGATCTTAGCAAACACTTCTGCCTGTAGCAACAGCTGCTCTATATTTGACAGGGTCTTAATTATGACACATAGTAAATAAAAGTGATACATATTTGCTATTATATGCACAAGCAGCTTGAGCTCAGATTAAGCCAAAAAATAATAAGCATGTGCATCAGTTATTTATTGCTCCTGTTACAAAGTTCTTTACAGGTAGTGACATAAAACAGTGATTCAGTGTCCCCTTTCATTCTGTGCAATGGGAATTGGACAGTTCTACACATGTAACTGGGGTTCACTCATGGAGCTGCATTGATCAGATGGCTTGAAGGCAACTTGTGTTGCCTGTTTGGTGCCCCTCAATCTCCTCCCCATGGCCCTTCCAACACACTCTACTGATTAAAATCAATCAAAAGGCCAGCCAAGTCTCAAGGAGTTGGAGAAACAGAGCCCATCTCCTGATGGCAGAAGCAACCACATGCCATCATGAAGAGGCATGGATACAGCAATGTTATCTTCATGGAGGCATAATTCATTCACAAGGCTCTCCATGGCATTCCACTCTAGTAGCTCCTATGAGGCCCTTCATGGCCTACCCAGCATCTCAGCTCAGGACTTCACTAAGTATTCATATAAGATCAAAGGTGGGGAAATGGAAAGCAGAGGGCAGGAGTTATGGTTGTAACTGAACACTTATTTGTTGTTTTAAACCCTAATCTCTTTTTAAAAAATTATAGATCTGTGAAGACCTTCACATAGGACAAGCTCAGTCACATGAATCAAAGACTTGACAGAAAAAAAAAACTCTGAAAAGTATTCCATAAAGCAAAGCATGCAGGGAAGTAAATGCCTATTGTAAATATAAAATACAGAATTTGTACTGAAAGACAACTACATCAATTAGGGATTTCTCAAGTCAATGCAAACCTCTTGTACAAACCTTAGAATACCAAATATTGTCCCAGCTACTCTGTTCATGCTTTTCTTGTTTCTCTTTGGTGAAAAAAATATTTCCTAGATCTAAATAAAAACTGGTTTGCACCGGGAAAAAATGCAAAAAGTTTATTTTCCATATTATGATGAAACAAAAAATATCAAATTGTTTAGTAAACAGAAATAAGAAATAATAGATACGATAGTTTTTGTTGCTGTTGTTATTGTCGAAAGTGAAAGAAAAAATATAAAGAAGGAAGTGTGCTAACCAAATTTCCAGAGAAAAATAAATAATAGTTATCAGGGAACCGCTTAACAGTAGCTAAAAGGAAAATTGAAGACAACGGCGGTTCCTGGGTCCTGAACAATTTCTGCTGTTCTGTCCTTAAACTTCAAACAAAGGAAATGGGAATGCGGGTGCTCCAGAACCTACAATGGCTTCTTTTGAACCAAAGAATCAAAATCTTCCTTGTTGAAATATAGGAACCTCTATATACAGCTCCCTCTGGCAGTGTTGGAACTGGTTTGTCAGAACTTGACAGAAGGAGACCCCAGTTAGTTCAAGAAACCATCTTTACACTCAACATCCATCAAGTTCCTTCCATCTGCCTACCTGGGCTCATGCTACTCCTTCCTGGAATTTGTCCAATGTTCAATTCCATCTTCTAATTATTCAAATCTTATGTGTTTAGGATCTGATCACCTGCAACACCCTCTATTAAACTCTATCCAACTATTCTAAGTTACACTCAACTTCCCTTTCCCTTAGGGAAGTTTTGGAATTGATCATATGCAATGATAATTACTAGGGCTTTCCCAGTGGTTTAGTAGGTAAAGCATTCACCTGCAAGGCAGGAGATGCAGGAAATGCTGGTTCAACCCTTCAATCAGGAAGATCCCCTGAAGAAGGCAATGGTTATCTACTCCAGTAGTCTCGCCTGAAAAATCCCATGGACAGAGGAGCCTGGTGGGCCACAGTCTAAAGGGTTGCAAAGAGTTGGAAAGGACTGAAAGAGTAAGTGCAGTCTACCACGACCAAGCTGTGTAGCTTTTCTTAGGGAACTTCTGGAATTGACCGTACATGGCAATAGAGAAACAATAATGGCTGTTACATTGGCTGCTTTTTCTGTGCTAGGAAGGTGGGGGATGTCATATTTTGGTTTTCCCATGTCTATTCTTTCTTATCCCTATTTCCTACTGAACAATCTTGCCTATTGTGTACAATCTAGAGTTGAGGAAAACTCAAAGACACTGTCTTCTGACACAAACTCAAGGGGCCAGACCTTTCTCTCATCCTAGAACCTCACAGGAAAAAGCATATACTTCTCCCTGGAGCCACTGGTGCAAGGACTAGCAGAATGGCCGGAAGTCGTTCACCCTAGTAGTGGTCATGCCGAATGTAGTATTTTCAGCATCTTGTCTAGCCCTGTTCAACTGTCTCCTTCCGCTTCCTGCTCCTTACCTTTCTTGCACTCCCAGGTTATTGCTATTCATCTATTTGCTCTAGAACCTACAATGGCTTCTTTTGTACCAAACAATCAACATCTACCTTGGTTAAATATAGGAACCTCTATATACAGCCCCCTCCGGCAGTGTTGGAACTGGTTTGTCAGAACTTGACAGAAGGAGACCCCGGTTAGTTCAAGTAAACCATCTTTACACTCAACATCCATCAAGTTCCTTCCATCTGCCTACCTGGGCTCATGCTACTCCTTCCTGGAATTTGTCCAATGTTCAATTCCATCTTCTAATTATTCAAATCTTATGTGTTTAGGATCTGATCACCTGCAACACCCTCTATTAAACTCTATCCAACTATTCTAAGTTACACTCAACTTCCCTTTCCCTTAGGGAAGTTTTGGAATTGATCATATGCAATGATAATTACTAGGGCTTTCCCAGTGGCTTAGTAGGTAAAGCATCCACCTGCAAGGCAGGAGATGCAGGAGATGCTGGTTCAACTCTTCAATCAGGAAGATCCCCTGAAGAAGGCAATGGTTACCTACTCCAGTAGTCTCACCTGAAAAATCCCATGGACAGAGGAGCCTGGTGGGCCACAGTCTAAAGGGTTGCAAAGAGTTGGAAAGGACTGAAAGAGTAAGTGCAGTCTACCACTAACAAGCTGTATAGCTTTTCTTAGGGAACTTCTGGAATTGACCGTACACAGCAATAGAGAAACAATAATGGCTGTTACATTGGCTGCTTTTTCTGTGCTAGGAAGGTGGGGGATGTCATATTTTGGTTTTCCCATGTCTATTCTTTCTTAGCCCTATTTCCTACTGAACAATCTTGCCTATTGTGTACAATCTGGAATTGAGGAAAACTCAAAGACACTGTCTTCTGACACAAACTCAAGGGGCCAGACCTTTCTCTCATCCTAGAACCTCACAGGAAAAAGCATATACTTCTCCCTGGAGCCACTGGTGCAAGGATTAGCAGAATGGCCGGAAGTCGTTCACCCTAGTAGTGGTCATGCCGAATGTAGTATTTTCAGCATCTTGTCTAGCCCTGTTCAACTGTCTCCTTCCGCTTCCTGCTCCTTACCTTTCTTGCACTCCCAGGTTATTGCTATTCCTCTATTTGCTCTAGATGGCCTTCTCCTTAAGCCTGTGAATCTCATGAAACTTTTCAATACATTGTTCCTTTTCAGTGAGCCTGAGTTTCTTTCCGCTGTTTGCAGCCCAAGTTCACGACTCATCCATACAGTGTAGACTGGATGCTACAGGCACAGTCCCAAGTTACAGACACAGGCCACAGAAAAGCTACTTTAAAATTTTTACCTTATCTGCATTACTGGCTATCTTTTTCAGATGGTAGAAACCAGTCTTCTCAGGGCAATCATTTCAGTGTTTCTTCATTCAGTTTAAGATCTCATTCTGTCTGCAGTCTCAGGGCTGCTTCTAGTTCACAGGGTTTACAAGACACAAGCTGGATGGGGAGAAGCTTCTGTCTCTATTTGTCACTTATTCCTGCCGGCATGTAGTCTAATGCCTAATTTCCTGTCCAGATTCATGTCCATAGTTACTGACTGTGGTATGTCTACCCACTTCAAAGACCCAGGTTGAAGCCCTAAACCTTAGCCTTAAATCTAAATCTTACCAATGAATGTGACTGATAGAGTCTTTACAGAGGTGATTAAATTAAAAATGAGGCCATTTACATGAGCCCTAATACAATCCGGCTGGTGTCCTTATAAGAAGTGAAAAGTTAGACGCAAAAGAAACACTAGGGAGATGTGTGCACAGAAAAAAAGATCATGTGACGACACAATAAGAGGCAGTCAGCTGAAGGTTATGGAGAGAGGTCTTAGGAAAAACTTAACCTGTGAACACCTTGATTTCAGACTGTGCTAGGAAGGTGGGGATTATGTTCATGAATGAACAATCTTGCCTATTGGTAATGTTGAGGAAAACTCAAAGACACTGTCTTCTGACACAAACTCAAGGGGCCAGACCTTTCTCTCATCCTAGAACCTCACAGGAAAAAGCATATACTTCTCCCTGGAGCCACTGGTGCAAGGACTAGCAGAATGGCCGGAAGTCGTTCACCCCAGTAGTGGTCGCACCAAGTATAGTATTTTCAGCATCTTGTCTAGCCCTGTTCAGCTGTCTCCTTCCGCTTCCTGCTCCTTACCTTTCTTGCACTCCCGGGTTATTGCTATTCCTCTATTTGCTCTAGATGGCCTTCTCCTTAAGCCTGTGAATCTCATGAAACTTTTCAATACATTGTTCCTTTTCAGTGAGCCTGAGTTTCTTTCCGCTGTTTGCAGCCCAAGCTCACGACTCATCCATACAGTGTAGACTGGATGCTACAGGCACAGTCCCAAGTCACAGATACAGGCCACAGAAAAGCTACTTTAAAATTTTTACCTTATCTGCACTTACTGGCTATCTTTTTCAGATGGTAGAAACCAGTCTTACTTAACTCAGGGCAATCATTTCAGTGTTTCTTCATTCAGTTTAAGATCTCATTCTGCCTGCAGTCTCAGGGCTGCTTCTAGTTCACAGGGTTTACAAGACACAAGCTGGATGGGGAGAAGCTTCTGTCTCTATTTGTCACTTATTCCTGCCGGCATGTAGTCCAATGCCTAATTTCCTGTCCAGATTCATGTCCATAGTTACTGACTGTGATATGTCTACCCTCTTCAAAGACCCAGGTTGAAGCCCTAAACCTTAGCCTTAAATCTAAATCTTACCAATGAATGTGACTGATAGAGTCTTTACAGAGGTGATTAAATTAAAAATGAGGCCATTTACATGAGCCCTAATACAATCCGGCTGGTGTCCTTATAAGAAGTGAAAAGTTAGACACAAAAGAAACACTAGGGAGATGTGTGCACAGAAAAAAAGATCATGTGACGACACAATAAGAGGCAGTCAGCTGAAGGTTATGGAGAGAGGTCTTAGGAAAAACTTAACCTGTGAACACCTTGATTTCAGACTACCAGCCCTCAGGACTGTGGGGATATACATTTCTGTTGTTTAAGCTACTTGGTCTATGGTGCTTCATGATGGCAGGGCAAATGGACTGATACAGTCATTGCCCTATGTTACCACTATACAGCTTATTATCAGTTTTTGTTTTGAGCTTTTGCTTGTTTTGCTTTGGCTGCACTGCACAGCATATGAAATTATAGTTCCCTGACCAGTGACAGAAGCCAGGCCCTCAGCAGTAGAAGCGTGGAGTCTACACAACCGGACAGCCGAGAAAGTCCCTATGATTATTGTTTATATAAAGCTGTTAATTCTGGAAATACTTGAGACCTTCCTATTAGTAAGTTGGGGACAAATTGAATCTAGTGACCTTTTTGGGGTGACCACTTAATGTTGCCTTAAAAACTGGTGCAGAACACGATCAACATTAACTCATGGTTTGCTGGAGGCAACAAGAATTTCGTAAACTTTGTTTTACCTTTTGTTTTTGAAAGAAATGAAGAAAAAAAGAGAGCAAATTTTCCAACTGAAAAATGAGCTAAATATTGCTGGACAGCCAACATCTGGTATCATTTAAGTATGCACTGGACAGAGGGGAAAAAAGGGAAGATTATACCAGAGGGAATAATTCTGTATTTGTAGGGGGAAAAAAAGGATGCCACAGTTGGTTCATCTTTTCAGTGATTAAGCACCCTCTATTTTCATATAGCCTCACTGAAAATAGACAGTCTATTTTCCTTCAGTGTTTGCATTTCGTTAACCAGTAAGGAAACTCCAAAGGCAAAAATGCTAGGATTCTCTTTTTCCAGAATGATGTCCATAGTTACTGACTGTGATATGTCTACCCTCTTCAAAGACCCAGGTTGAAGCCCTAAACCTTAGCCTTAAATCTAAATCTTACCAATGAATGTGACTGATAGAGTCTTTACAGAGGTGATTAAATTAAAAATGAGGCCATTTACATGAGCCCTAATACAATCCGGCTGGTGTCCTTATAAGAAGTGAAAAGTTAGACACAAAAGAAACACTAGGGAGATGTGTGCACAGAAAAAAAGATCATGTGACGACACAATAAGAGGCAGTCAGCTGAAGGTTATGGAGAGAGGTCTTAGGAAAAACTTAACCTGTGAACACCTTGATTTCAGACTACCAGCCCTCAGGACTGTGGGGATATACATTTCTGTTGTTTAAGCTACTTGGTCTATGGTGCTTCATGATGGCAGGGCAAATGGACTGATACAGTCATTGCCCTATGTTACCATTATACAGCTTATTATCAGTTTTTGTTTTGAGCTTTTGCTTGTTTTGCTTTGGCTGCACTGCACAGCATATGAAATTATAGTTCCCTGACCAGTGACAGAAGCCAGGCCCTCAGCAGTAGAAGCGTGGAGTCTACACAACCGGACAGCCGAGAAAGTCCCTATGATTATTGTTTATATAAAGCTGTTAATTCTGGAAATACTTGAGACCTTCCTATTAGTAAGTTGGGGACAAATTGAATCTAGTGTCCTTTTTGGGGTGACCACTTAATGTTGCCTTAAAAACTGGTGCAGAACACGATCAACATTAACTCATGGTTTGCTGGAGGCAACAAGAATTTCTTAAACTTTGTTTTACCTTTGGTTTTTGAAAGAAATGAGGAAAAAAAGAGAGCCAATTTTCCAACTGAAAAATGAGCTAAATATTGCTGGACAGCCAACATCTGGTATCATTTAAGTATGCACTAGACAGAAGGGAAAAAAGGGAAGATTATACCAGAGGGAATAATTCTGTATTTGTAGGGGGAAAAAAAAGGATGCCACAGTTGGTTCATCTTTTCAGTGATTAAGCACCCTCTATTTTCATATAGCCTCACTGAAAATAGACAGTCTATTTTCCTTCAGTGTTTGCATTTCGTTAACCAGTAAGGAAACTCCAAAGGCAAAAATGCTAGGATTCTTTTTCCAGAATGATGTCAAATAAAGCTGACTTAACCCTTTCAACTCTTTAACAAGCTACTCTCAAAGGCTGCCATTGGTGAATCTGCATTAAATTCAAGTTGAGGGAATGAGTGATTGTTCTCTTTTTCAAGAAAGTAAGTTAAAAAAGAATGTCCTTTTCAGGTCGATGTGTATGATTACCAGGAAATTTGAGCAAATTAAATCAACTTGTGTTGGGAGTACAGATGTTGCAGATAATAACTCCCATGTAAATCAGTGATGAAATGATTTTATCTTTTCAGCATTGTAAAAAGGGTCAGAATTCAGTGTATTTGCAAGGCAGCCACATGAATGCTATTTGCAGAAATGTGAATTCTATGAGTGCCTCCTAAAAGCTGAATTGTATAAGCCTCAGGTTAGCAGGATAAAGTGCCACATCCTTTGGCCTCACAGCACAGAATCCTTCACCTGCGTCATGGAGTTTATTCAGGGCTAATTCATAAGCATTTTCACTCTAGCCAGTGATTTAATGATCCTTTCTGCAATTATGGTACCACTCTTTGTTCTCTAGGACTGTACTAAAATGCTATGAGTTATAAACTTTATAACAGAGCTACAATACTGATACTAAAATTTCAATGAATGCACTAAGATTGGAAGATGACGGGCTATAGAAACAGATCTATCTCTTGGGGAAAGCTAGATTATGAAAGTTAAAATGTCAAATGCATGAGACAAAGATGAAAGTGTTACTTTTATTAGTGTCTAAGAAATATTTTTCCTATAGCTGATGTTCTCATGATGTAAGATCTCGGTTTCCAAGTGATCTCAGTAGTTATGAAGTAATTCTGAGGAAGACAAATTTTCAACTGAAAATGAGCTAAATATTGCTGGACAGCCAACATCTGGTATCATTTAAGTATGCACTGACAGAGGGAAAAAGGAAGATTATACCAGAGGAATAATTCTGTATTTGTAGGGGAAAAAGGATGCCACAGTTGGTTCATCTTTTCAGTGATTAAGCACCCTCTATTTTCATATAGCCTCACTGAAAATAGACAGTCTATTTTCCTTCAGTGTTTGCATTTCATTAACCAGTAAGGAAACTCCAAAGGCAAAAATGCTAGGATTCTTTTTCCAGAATGATGTCAAATAAAGCTGACTTAACCCTTTCAACTCTTTAACAAGCTACTCTCAAAGGCTGCCATTGGTGAATCTGCATTAAATTCAAGTTGAGGGAATGAGTGATTGTTCTCTTTTTCAAGAAAGTAAGTTAAAAAAGAATGTCCTTTCCAGGTCGATGTGTATGATTACCAGGAAATTTGAGCAAATTAAATCAACTTGTGTTGGGAGTACAGATGTTGCAGATAATAACTCCCATGTAAATCAGTGATGAAATGATTTTATCTTTTCAGCATTGTAAAAAGGGTCAGAATTCAGTGTATTTGCAAGGCAGCCACATGAATGCTATTTGCAGAAATGCGAATTCTATGAGTGCCTCCTAAAAGCTGAATTGTATAAGCCTCAGGTTAGCAGGATAAAGTGCCACATCCTTTGGCCTCACAGTACAGAATCCTTCACCTGCGTCATGGAGTTTATTCAGGGCTAATTCATAAGCATTTTCACTCTAGCCAGTGATTTAATGATCCTTTCTGCAATTATGGTACCACTCTTTGTTCTCTAGGACTGTACTAAAATGCTATGAGTTATAAACTTTATAACAGAGCTACAATACTGATACTAAAATTTCAATGAATGCACTAAGATTGGAAGATGACGGGCTATAGAAACAGATCTATCTCTTGGGGAAAGCTAGATTATGAAAGTTAAAATGTCAAATGCATGAGACAAAGATGAAAGTGTTACTTTTATTAGTGTCTAAGAAATATTTTTCCTATAGCTGATGTTCTCATGATGTAAGATCTCGGTTTCCAAGTGATCTCAGTAGTTATGAAGTAATTCTGGCCAGGGAAGTACAAATTTTAAAGAAGCAACCAAGAGTTTGGCTACTAATCTTTGGGACTATGTATCTACTTATCTCTATATACAAATATGTGCATATAACTACCTATGTGTGTGTGTGTGCGTGTGTGTGTGTGTGTGTCTGTATATACAAATACACAACTGATTTGGGTTTCCCTGGTGGCCCTAGTGGTGAAGATCTCACCTGCCAGTTCAGGAGACAAAAGAGACTCGGGTTTCATCCCTGGGCAGGGAAGATGCCCTGGAGAGGGACTGGCTACCCACTCCAGTACTTTTGCCTAGAGAATTCCATAGACAGAGGAGCCTGGTGGGCTACAGTCCATAGGGTTGCAAAGAATTAGACATGAGTGAGTAATATATATACAAAAGGTAACAACTTTAAGCAATCTTTTTTAAACATTTATTTTATTTATATTTTGGGGTGTGGGGTGGGGAGGGAGGGGTCGGGTGGGCCACTTCTATTGAGCTTTCATTTGTCTATTTTCATCCGCCTTTGTTCTTTGGCTCTTATAGGCCTCCCATTGCGGTGGCCTCTGTTGTTGCAAAGCGCCGGCTCTGGGCGCATGCACTCCAGAGTTCCGGCTCGGTAATTGGACACATCAGTCCAGCCGTTCCACGGCACGTGGGATCTTCCCAGGCCAGGGATCGAACCAGCGCCCCTTGCACTGCAAGGCGGCGTCCTTACCCACTGGACCACCAGGGAAGCCCCAACTTTAAGCAATTTTAAAATGTTTTCCTAGGTAATAATACCTATATACTCACTCAGCAGTTGTCTGTTCCTTGTTAAGAGAATAGAATTACATCTAACAAATGGCTTTCAGTTTGCCACCAAAAATACTCCTTTTTTCCACCCTCAGCCCGGACTGAGAGAAATCAGGAGGACATGGCTGAAGCCTGCTGGCTAGACAGGCTTCCCCATCCAGTCCCTGCAGCCCACCACCTCCTCAGGAGCAGGCTCCTAGGAAACAGAGGAACCCAGCTCCCAACAGCAATCAGTCTCTTGGCAGATGGAAGGGCTGAACAGAGCATGCATCATTTCACCACATTCAATCAGATCAGTCACTCCACCTTCCCAGGAATGACCTTAGTCATGGGTGTCAGGAGCCGTGACTTATTTACACATCAGTGCATTATGATATGAAGCGACAGATACATTCTTGCACCACTGATTCTTTAGGTTGGTCACATGCCATCTTATAAGAAAGCCATACAAACTCTGGAGTCAACTGTGTAGCAGGAAAACCATGATTGTTCTCACATTAACTGCTGTTTGGAAGAAAAGGTACACAGTGTCCAATGTTACTCATTACTCGTCAGCTTTGTATCACGAGGCCAGGCAAGACACTCATTGCATGTTTGCTGAACTGAACCGATATATAACATTGCTTCTGAAAACAGGTCTATAATAATGTGTAAGTGTATGGCTACCAGGAAGCATAGATAAAAGTATTAAACTGGAGTTTTTTGAATCAAAAAAGCCCACTATATGTTAGACGAGGACTTGGCTGGGTGGGGTGGGGTGGGGTATACTCAGCCCCTCTGTTCTTCTGTTTCTTCATGTGTAAAGTTTAGATGTGATAGTTTCTACCTTAGATGTGGCTGTACAGAATACTGAGGCAATACAGCCACGACATAATGACTGGTAATGATCATTTTATGATACTCAATTTTATCATATTTTTAGCAAAATCTTTTATGAAAGTATACATACACTTTACTGAGTTTTCCCTAAGGATTCTTACCATATTTAAAATAGTTAGAAGGTCCTATGTAGATGGGAAGAGAATAATATATGATGACACTATGACTACAGGGCCCTTTTTCTCTAAAGATCCCATAGAATTGCTGATGTTTTAGTTTTATGTATTTATATTAATAACATTTGATTATATATGTATATATACATGCGCGCGCACACACATACATGTTTCACTTTCCTAAATGTTGCAATCAGTGGTTTCAGTCTTTTACAGCAACTAAGATTTTTGTAAGTATATAGACTAGGAAAATATCTAGACTGGTATATGTGACAAACTATGATCACATTGGTTGCCTATAATATTTAGATTGAATTATATTTTAGAATTTCAATATTTAGACTTGTTGGTTAGGGATAAAATAATTCGTTATTCAGATTTGAGACTGGTTAAATTATAATGATTTGCAACAAGATGAGAAGAGAATTAAGTTCTTTAACTGGCACAATGAAGCCTGAAAAATAGGACAGAAAATAATACTCCTGAAGAGTAAGATTCTGGGCAAAGTCCTGGGCAGCAGCAGCCATAGGTAATCACTGAGAACACATTTGATGAAGGGCTAACTGCAGACAGTTCTCTCCTTATCTGAATATAGCATGAGCTCTGTCTGAATCACTGAGGCCACTTAATACTATGAGCCAGGTGTTTATTTTCATGTTTCATATTTCCCTCTTTTTGGCTGGCCTTCAGTGTCACAACCAGGTAGGACATCTTGAGAGACATCCCTGTTCTATAGTTAGTGGGAAATATACCTTTTGTTCCACTAACTTTGGACTTGGTATACACTTTGTCCTGATAAATTATTTCCTTCTATTGTAGTTTTCTGTTCACTAAATTATCAATTCTACTCTGATCCAATTTTAACGACTGCTATATCCTTTTTCTGTACCATGTTCTAATATAGCAACACTATCGCAAGCACACATTACTCAGGAGAGATTTTTTTCTAAAGTTCTGATTTACTAAGAGGGATTTAAAAATGTTGATTGACTACTGACAACTGAAAGTATAATACTGCCTTCCTAAGAAATCAAGACACTTCTCAATTCTCAAGACCACACTCTTATTTTTCTCCTTTAACTATTTTTATGTCAAGTATAATTGGCTTTATACCACTGACTGCAAAGAGTTTCCAGCACACTAAGTGAATAGGAGAAAACTTACTAGGTCCTCCATTACATAAATAGCTATCCACTCCTGAATATAACACCTTTACAGTAAATGCACTGGAAGGAAATGGAAAATGATGCTTTCCTATTAGTGATTATCCAGTTTATTAGACTCTTCTACCAGTTTTTTTTTTTTTTTTTTTGGCCACTTCTATTGGTTTTTCATTTATTTATCTTTGTTCTTTGGCCTATGTGGGCTTCCCATCACAGTGACCTCTCTCATTGAAGAGCACCGACTCTGGGTGCATGCGCTCCAGAGCTCCAGCTCAGTAGTTGGACACATTGGTCCAGCCTCTCTGCGCCACGTGGGATCTTCCCAGACCAGGGATCAAACCGGTGCCCCTTGCACAGCAAGGCAGTGTCCTTACCCACTGGACCACCAGGGAAGCCCACCAGTTTTTGAATATATAAATGCAGCAATGAAAATTTATTTCCGCTTTTCAGAGCAAATCCTCAGATAAACCCTTGAGTTACTGTAAATTATATACATGAATTAGCCCTGAACTAAGACTGCATGATCCCTGAGTTCAGCATTCAATTTTGATTAATAGAGAACTGGACCATAGAACCTCAAAAATAACCCAATATGATTAAAAAGTAACAGTATCCTGTACACTGGGCCCTTAAGAAAACATTCTGAGTGAATGTCAGTAGAGGTTATGGAACACATTGAAAATGGGAAATTTATACTAATATAGCTATGCACTTATTCCTAGATAAAATAACAGAATAAGATCTAAACAAAAAAAAATAGAGAATTTGGATAGTGACTGACTCCATACATGCATGTGTACATACCACAAAGTGCACAGACAAGTGGCTTTTGAGGTGTGTTCTTTGTGCAGAACATCATAATGGGTGTCATGGAAGGATTTCAGAGAAGAGGTGAGCATGGTGGCTTCTTGCCATAAGCCCTTAATAGAGCTCATGGAGATGATAATGATATCATGGAGTTGATAGTGGAGAAATCACAGCTAGGATTGCCACACTAGCAGATAATTTCTGTCTCCCCAATGCCAAGAGGAAATTGTAGAGTCTTCTCACTGAATTAGGCCAGTCATCCTCATTACAGAGATAACACCACAGCTGAACAATGAAGACCCTGAGATATAGAATAGAATGATCCTTTTGATGGAGTTCTTTAATAGCATATTACTGAACCATGCTGGAAACTACATGCTAGTACATGAAGAGCAGCACTTCCTAATAAGGCTAATTAGCCCTCAAACACAAGTCACTGAGGGGGTTCCTTCTTTCATGCATAAGATGATAAAAACAAAATCAAAGTCACATTTTTCTCTATTTTAAACCTCTCCAAAGAACATGGTACAATAGAAGGCTACTGTGATTGATAAGATACTATGATACTGTGATAGATAAGTAAAACAAGGCCATGCATCAAGCAAGACTCATCTGGGTCTACTGGTCTGGGTGCTGAGAAAGGACGAAGGTTTGGGGACTACATACCCAGGAAATATCTATAGCAGAGGGTTAATGGTCTTTTGAAACTTGGTCTGAGGGGATTCGTGGAGTTGGGTCAAGCTGGACATGCAGGTGGACCAAGCAGGATAGCCAGGAGGTAGCAATGGAGGTCTACATGCTGAATTAGGTTTCTAGAGTTCCTCACTTTGGCTTAGGCATGGCCATTTCTTCCCCTGTCTGTGAGTGGCCACTCATCTGTACACATTCTCTCCTGCTAAATTGCTTCTACTTATATGAACACGTCAGATTAGATTAGGAACATGCTAAAGCTCTCATATTTTTTATTTTATTACCTCTTTAAATGCCTAATCTCCAAATGTAGTCACATCTGAGGTACAGAAGGTTAGAACTTTAGCATGTGAATTCTGGGAGGGATCCAAGCCAGCCCATACCAGCTGCTCTACAGTCAGTTAATGGCAAGGTGGAACTGTAAACTGAGTGTTGCCTTGTAACCTGATCCCTGCCTTGACTTGAGATAAACTGATAAATTCCACATATTAGAAAAATTTATTCAGACAAAGAGGAATCTGCTCAATGTTTGAAATCCTGTTGTCATGGCATGGATAGATCGACTCGTTCATCTGCAAGAGTTCCCTGGGAAGTTCTTTCAAATGATTTGGGAAAATAAATCTATTCTTGAAAGAATATAGGAGTTTTGGGAGATGAGAGTTTTAATAAACACTTCTTAATAGGTCACAATAGGCAGAAATTCAAAATTAAGCCTGCACAAATTTCTAATTCTAGCAGCAAACAATAGCACTTTTTTCTCTAGGTAAGAATTTAAAAGAAAAAAGCAAAATTTAAATTTTGCAACAGGCATTCACTGAATCCAGCTTTGTATGCAGTCCTATACTAAGTGATATACGCAATGAAGCTAGAACACGTTATAGTTTAATATGGCTCCAAGGAGAATGTTTATCATGCCCAAACAAGGATTTTAGATAGGACAATTTTATGATCTAATTTGCCCTGAACACTGTCTTCTGTCCTAGTATCCTCCTTCTTTCAAAAGTGTCAAAGCTTGCATTTTAATTTATATGTTCACTTCAAATACAGAGAAATCAGAAATCTCAGAGAACATTGATGACCAGTTACTACAAATGCAAAGCTAGTCCAGAGAGCAATAGTGAAAATATGAGAGAAGAAATCTTGGCAACCTCAATTCTGATACCTTTTTTTCTAATATTTACAACTGGGTCATGTATCACTGCATTTGTATTCTTCACATGTGGCATATAGGTAGCTCAGTTCCCATATTAATAATAACTGCAACATGATCTTTACAGCAGCTATCTTTCACTTTTGAATTATGCTTTTTTTAAACATCATTACTTGTTCTTCTAATTATTGAAATAAATTTTAAAATGGTTTACACTCATTAAACCAACACCAGCTCAAATCAATGGAAACTGGTCCTGACTGTGATCCATGATATATGTCATGAGACAGCAAACTAGCCTAGGGATACAGCATGGAGTACAGAACACTTTAGAAAAATGGTTTCTATTAGTTCTGAATTGTGATGAAGTTTGAACTCAAGATTTGCCTTTTGCTTACTCAGGTTCTTTCATCACTTTACTTCTCTCCATATTGTATCCTTCACTGCTAAGTGGCGAACATGTAAAATGCAACATTAGCATTTTTCTTATACAGTTTAAACACAAAAATATACTCATTTTAAGTCCACAGCTCAGAGTTTTACTTATATAATCCTCCCAATACAGATAACGAACATTCCAATCATCCCCCAAGTTTTCTCATCCTTTTGTAGTTAACCACTCCTGCCCTCAGACGTTCACCTGTCTGCTGCTCTCTGTCACTATCACTTTGTCTATTCTAGAATTTCACATGCATGCAACCATACAATGTTGCTTTTGTGTGTGTGTCTTGCTTGCTTGATTTAGAAAAAATATTTTTGAGATTCGTCTCCCTGATTGTGTATATCAGCTGTTTCTATTCTTTGAAAAGTAGCTTTCAACTGTATGAATATGTTGTTGTTCAGTCACTCAGTTGTATCTGACTGCTTGCAACTCAAAGGACTGCAGCACACCAGGCTTTCCTGTCCTTCACTATCTCCCAGAGTTTGCTCAAATTCATGTCTATGGAGCTGGTGATGCCATACAATCATATCATCCCCTGTCGTCCCCTTCTCCTCCTGTCTTCAATCTTTCCCATCATCAGGGTCCTTTTCAGTAAGTTGGCTCTTTGCATCAGGTGACCAAAGTATTGGAGCTTCAGCGTCAGCATCTGATCTTCCAATGAATATTCAGGGTTGACTTCCTTTAGGATTGACTGGTTTGAGTTCCTTGTATTCCAAGGGACTCTCAAGAGTCTTCTCTAGCACCATAGATCAAGGCATTGATTCTTCGGCACACAACCTTCTTTATGGTTCAACTCTTGCATCCATAAGTGACTACTGGAAAATCCATAGCTTTGACTATATGGGCCTTTGTCAGCAAAGTGATGCCACTACTTAAAAAAAAAACAACCCACTTATCTATTAATAGACACCTGGGCTATTTGTAGTGCTTGAATAGGATGAATAAAGCTCTGTCAACCTGTGAAGACACATCTGTCTGTGTGTGTTTTCACATCTCTTAAGTGCCTAGAAGAGAAATTGTGGTGGCAAACAGTAATTATATCTATAACTGATGTATAAGTAACTGCCAATTCGAATGGCTACACATTGTACACTCCCTACAGCAGAATATGGGAGTTCCACTTGTTTCACATCTTCGGCAATTTGCTGGTATATTTCATTACACTCAGTTTCATCTTTGAGAGAGATGAAACTTTGTAAACCTGTGTGCAAAATCTTAGCTTCTGGAACGAATTTCTTATCATCTTACGTTTTTTAAAAAATATAAACTATTTCTTTGCTAGCCACGGCTTTTTCTAACAGTTTCCTTTGGGCATTTTAGGGAAATGGTCTCTATGATTCAGCAGTCTTACATTTTTAAGGAGGCACTCCAGTTTGCCATTAAAGACAACATAAGTTAAAGGACACTAAACAATTTAACAAAATGTTGTAAAACATTTTCATCATGTTGACTTAACTTCATGTAGTAACAAATGTACTTCTTTCACTGCCTGAATCATTCTATGTTAGGGGACTACAAGGCAATGCCTGAATTTGATTTTCACAATTATCTTATAATCAAACTACTTATAAATATAAGCTGTTTATCCAACTATAGACAAACATAGTACATTAATGCTTACATAATGAGATATTATTCAGTAATAATCCATAAATTTAAATAATTTCTCCAAGTTTCAGGGTTTTGTAAGTTAAATGAGGTAAGTTAATATCTTTCAATCTCCCATCATCAGGGTCCTTTTCAGTAAGTTGGCTCTTTGCATCAGGTGACCAAAGTATTGGAGCTTCAGCGTCAGCATCTGATCTTCCAATGAATATTCAGGGTTACTTTAGGATTGACTGGTTTGAGTTCCTTGTATTCCAAGGGACTCTCAAGAGTCTTCTCTAGCACCATAGATCAAGGCATTGATTCTTCGGCACTCAACCTTCTTTATGGTTCAACTCTTGCATCCATAAGTGACTACTGGAAAATCCATAGCTTTGACTATATGGGCCTTTGTCAGCAAAGTGATGCCACTACTTAAAAAAAAAACAACCCACTTATCGATTAATAGACACCTGGGCTATTTGTAGTGCTTGAATAGGATGAATAAAGCTCTGTCAACCTGTGAAGACACATCTGTCTGTGTGTGTTTTCACATCTCTTAAGTGCCTAGAAGAGAAATTGTGGTGGCAAACAGTAATTATATCTATAACTGATGTATAAGTAACTGCCAATTCGAATGGCTACACATTGTACACTCCCTACAGCAGAATATGGGAGTTCCACTTGTTTCACATCTTCGGCAATTTGCTGGTATATTTCATTACACTCAGTTTCATCTTTGAGAGAGATGAAACTTTGTAAACCTGTGTGCAAAATCTTAGCTTCTGGAACGAATTTCTTATCATCTTACGTTTTTTAAAAAATATAAACTATTTCTTTGCTAGCCACGGCTTTTTCTAACAATTTCCTTTGGGCATTTTAGGGAAATGGTCTCTATGATTCAGCAGTCTTACATTTTTAAGGAGGCACTCCAGTTTGCCATTAAAGACAACATAAGTTAAAGGACACTAAACAATTTAACAAAATGTTGTAAAACATTTTCATCATGTTGACTTAACTTCATGTAGTAACAAATGTACTTCTTTCACTGCCTGAATCATTCTATGTTAGGGGACTACAAGGCAATGCCTGAATTTGATTTTCACAATTATCTTATAATCAAACTACTTATAAATATAAGCTGTTTATCCAACTATAGACAAACATAGTACATTAATGCTTACATAATGAGATATTATTCAGTAATAATCCATAAATTTAAATAATTTCTCCAAGTTTCAGGGTTTTTGTAAGTTAAATGAGGTAAGTTAATATCTATTCCACAAAACTCTTGAGAAAATTAAATGAAGTGCTATTTTTTAAAGAATTAACACTTAAATGAAGTACTGTTTTTTTTTAAAGAATTAACACCACTTCTTACTACCTAGGAAATGCTCAACACATCTAAAAATGAGTAAACACAAGTAACCCAAAGCATATATACTTCGTCAATATTATCAAATGTGTTGCCACCTAAAAAAGTCAATTCCTACCAATTTTGGCTATCTTTAAACCATTTTCTTCAAAAGATGCCATTTAATAAACTGAAATTTTCCATTGAGTTTTTGTTGTTATCTATTGGTTTCATTGTTTCCCTCCCAATTTTTAGTATTTTAACTGTTGTATCTAGTTAAGAATTTTGCAATACAGCAGAACCTACCAAAAATAAAATGTTATTTTCTATAAGCTAGTTCTTTTACACACTTCTAAAATTTTAGTAGCCTCCTTAAGCCAAAACAAACAAACAAACAAAACTTATGGTCCAGTGGTTAAGAATATATGTTTCCAATGCAGGAGATCATAGGTTTGATTCCTGGTCAGGGAACTACAATCCACATGCCTTATTGTACAGCTTCCCCAAAAAGAACAAGTGAGCTAATATTTTCTATATTTATTCATTGTTTGCATTTTCTTGCTTGCTTTGACTTAGCCCTCCTCCTCCCAGTAGAATACATTGACTTTACTGGTCCATGTACTTTTTATTACAAAAGACAGAATCATAGTATTTCTTATAATTTTAATATCAGGTTCATTTTAGAGTCTCCTGTAGAGAGATGATCTCATAAATCTTGGAAGAACATGACTACCATATAAAAATCCACATAATGGGTTCCCCAACCTCTAAACTCTGAACATTCTCCAAACACCTGCTTTGACTTGCACTGAGGGTATTCTAGGAAAATGACAGAAAACAATTTGTCTACCTTTCAGATTCCAAGTAGGTGTGCTCCTGAAGTACTTCTAGAAATGCTCTTCTATTCTCAGAGGCATCATCAGGCAATGGGTCCCAAGAAAATTAAAGGTATAAATTGAAAAGAAAAATACTGTTTTAATAGTTTGAGTTATTGAGATGACCCACTGTGTTTTCAAATCCTATGCCCTTGGTTGTCCTAACAGAAGTTAATCACATTTAAACTTCAACAGACTCTCACTTTCAACATACTATAACTCAGTGGCAGCCTCCTTGAAGTCATATGTGGGAGCCTTGGCAGTTAACAGAAAAACCTAAACAACAACAAAAAAACAAAACCATTTAGAGTACTGTATTTCAATTGCTACAGCAACTTCTATTGATGAAGTCCTATCTAAAAGTTTTCACTTTTAATTACTTATAAGCCCAATTTAAAAACTAAAGTGCTCCTGAGACAGCTGGTATTGAGGCCTCTGTTGAAGAGTATGTGGTTTGATAAAATGGATCTCTATAAAATCTATTCCTTGTCGCCTTCCAACTTAAAGAGTTCTTCTCTAAAGAAAGTGTGATTTGGATTTAACCTGGAATTAGTCCACTTTAGAATTTCCAGTCAAAATATAAAAACCTCTAATTTGTACCACCATCTTTGAATACCCATGTGATTGCCCTAGGGCTTCTCTAGGCAATCACATTCCCTAGGCAATCATGGACTGTAGTCTGTCAGGCTCTTCTG
The DNA here is from genome assembly GCA_022376925.1 of Tragulus kanchil. Classification (NCBI taxonomy): domain Eukaryota; kingdom Metazoa; phylum Chordata; class Mammalia; order Artiodactyla; family Tragulidae; genus Tragulus; species Tragulus kanchil. The sequence continues at coordinate 33,694,648 of JAIOJX010000028.1, read as the reverse complement.
TTCATGGAATTTCCCAAGCAAGAATCCTGGACTGGGCTGCCATTTCCTTCTTCAGGGGACCACCAAGGGATGAATAGTGCCTAGGTGGCACTAATGGTAAAGAACTCATCGGTCAGTGCATGAGATGGAAGAGATGAGGGTTTGATCCCTGGGTCAGGAGGAAATGGCAACCCACTTCAGTATTCTTGCCTAGGAAATCACATGGACAGAGGCGTCTGGAGGGCTACATACACCCTGGGGTAGAGATGATCTCATAAATCTTGGAAGAACATGACTACCATATAAAAATCCACATAATGGGTTCCCCAACCTCTAAACTCTGAGCATTCTCCAAACACCTGCTTTGACTTGCACTGAGGGTATTCTAGGAAAATGACAGAAAACAATTTGTCTACCTTTCAGATTTCAAGTAGGTGTGCTCCTGAAGTACTTCTAGAAATGCTCTTCTATTCTCAGAGGCATCATCAGGCAATGGGTCCCAAGAAAATTAAAGGTATAAATTGAAAAGAAAAATACTGTTTTAATAGTTTGAGTTATTGAGATGACCCACTGTGTTTTCAAATCCTATGCCCTTGGTTGTCCTAACAGAAGTTAATCACATTTAAACTTCAACAGACTCTCACTTTCAACATACTATAACTCAGTGGCAGCCTCCTTGAAGTCATATGTGGGAGCCTTGGCAGTTAACAGAAAAACCTAAACAACAACAAAAAAACAAAACCATTTAGAGTACTGTATTTCAATTGCTACAGCAACTTCTATTGATGAAGTCCTATCTAAAAGTTTTCACTTTTAATTACTTATAAGCCCAATTTAAAAACTAAAGTGCTCCTGAGACAGCTGGTATTGAGGCCTCTGTTGAAGAGTATGTGGTTTGATAAAATGGATCTCTATAAAATCTATTCCTTGTCGCCTTCCAACTTAAAGAGTTCTTCTCTAAAGAAAGTGTGATTTGGATTTAACCTGGAATTAGTCCACTTTAGAATTTCCAGTCAAAATATAAAAACCTCTAATTTGTACCACCATCTTTGAATACCCATGTGATTGCCCTAGGGCTTCTCTAGGCAATCACATTCCCTAGGCAATCATGGACTGTAGTCTGTCAGGCTCTTCTGTTCATGGAATTTCCCAAGCAAGAATCCTGGACTGGGCTGCCATTTCCTTCTTCAGGGGACCACCAAGGGATGAATAGTGCCTAGGTGGCACTAATGGTAAAGAACTCATCGGTCAGTGCATGAGATGGAAGAGATGAGGGTTTGATCCCTGGGTCAGGAGGAAATGGCAACCCACTTCAGTATTCTTGCCTAGGAAATCACATGGACAGAGGAGTCTGGTGGGCTACATACACTCCATGGGGTCACAAAAAGTCAGACATGACTGAAGCAAATTAGCACACACACACACACAGGTGATTACCCTAAATCTTTTTTTTTTTTTTTTAATACATTTGACATTTCAGTTGTTAAAGTTTTCCATTTGGCAAGTTCTATAAATATTTAGGAGCATTTGTGTCAGAGAACCATGAAATGAAGTGCTATTAATGCTTGTCCAATATCTACTTTATAGTATTATGCTTTTTTTGCCCCTAAAATTTAGATAATTACTTGCTTGTCGGAGTAAGTTATTAATTCACTAGAAACAAATGCAAATGTGAAGAAACACACTGATGTTCGAAAACATTTTTCACAAGAACCAAAGGACAATATGTTATTTTCAGATTCTAAAACCTTCTATTACAGTGATTTTTATGTCCTCTTTCTTATGCAACATCTCTCATTAACTAAATCTGAGTTAAAGAAAATAACTTTTCTCTTCCATTCACATTGACAAGTTCAATGATTTGGGAAAGGCAGTGAGCTGGAAAAATATGAAAATTGACTATGTAATGATGTTTATTAAAAGAAGAAAAGTTGTACACTCAAATATATATTTTATTTCTTAAACTATGTTTATTATCTATTTTGTCTGTTCAGGATTTTTCATGTTTTTTCTGTTCTCAGTGTAAGGTGAAAATACAAAACAACAGAATCTTGCTTTTGAAAAGGATACAAGGATTGTCTCAAAAGGATATAAGGGGAGAAAAAAAAGGATATAAGGAGAGAATTTTTATTAGAGGTCATGTGATTGTTGTTGAGTTGCTGAAGTTTTGTCTGACTCTTGCGATGCCATGGACTGTAGCCCACCAGGCTCCTCTGTCCATGGAATTTCCCAAGCAAGAATACTGGAGTGGGCTGCCATTTCCTTCTCCAGGGGATCTTCCAGACTCAGGGATCAAACCTATATCTCCTGCATCATAAGCAGATTCTTTACCATCTAAGCCACCAGAGAAACCCATGGGAGCTCACAGTAACAAATTACCAAGGTTTAGAAAGGTTAAGTATTTGTCATTCGGTTATTTTACTGGTAAGTGGCAAGGCCAGGATACTAACTCAGATATATCTAATTACACATATGGTGCTTTTAATCTTTAAGTAACATTTTTAAAAATGTCATCACTGTCATCACACACACACAAAATGTCTACAAATACTAAATGCTGGAGAAAGTATGGAGAAAATGGAATGCTCCTACACTAGTGGAGGGAATGTAAGTTGATGCAGCTACTATGGTGAACAGTATGGAGAGTCCTCTAGAAAACATGCAAATGCTAATTTGAAAAGATAAATACATCCCAAGGTTCATAACTGTACTATTTACAATAGCCAAGATAAAGAAGCAACCCAAGTGTCCACCAACATTTAAATGAATAAAAGAGGTGATATGTATGTGTGTGCATTTGTGTATGCAATGGACTATCAGTCATAAAAAGTGATAGAATGCCATTTGCAGCAAAACAAGAACCAAAGGACAATATGTTATTTTCAGATTCTAAAACCTTCTATTACAGTGATTTTTATGTCCTCTTTCTTATGCAACATCTCTCATTAACTAAATCTGAGTTAAAGAAAATAACTTTTCTCTTCCATTCACATTGACAAGTTCAATGATTTGGGAAAGGCAGTGAGCTGGAAAAATATGAAAATTGACTATGTAATGATGTTTATTAAAAGAAGAAAAGTTGTACACTCAAATATATATTTTATTTCTTAAACTATGTTTATTATCTATTTTGTCTGTTCAGGATTTTTCATGTTTTTTCTGTTCTCAGTGTAAGGTGAAAATACAAAACAACAGAATCTTGCTTTTGAAAAGGATACAAGGATTGTCTCAAAAGGATATAAGGGGAGAAAAAAAAGGATATAAGGAGAGAATTTTTATTAGAGGTCATGTGATTGTTGTTGAGTTGCTGAAGTTTTGTCTGACTCTTGCGATGCCATGGACTGTAGCCCACCAGGCTCCTCTGTCCATGGAATTTCCCAAGCAAGAATACTGGAGTGGGCTGCCATTTCCTTCTCCAGGGGATCTTCCAGACTCAGGGATCAAACCTATATCTCCTGCATCATAAGCAGATTCTTTACCATCTAAGCCACCAGAGAAACCCATGGGAGCTCACAGTAACAAATTACCAAGGTTTAGAAAGGTTAAGTATTTGTCATTCGGTTATTTTACTGGTAAGTGGCAAGGCCAGGATACTAACTCAGATATATCTAATTACACATATGGTGCTTTTAATCTTTAAGTAACATTTTTAAAAATGTCATCACTGTCATCACACACACACAAAATGTCTACAAATACTAAATGCTGGAGAAAGTATGGAGAAAATGGAATGCTCCTACACTAGTGGAGGGAATGTAAGTTGATGCAGCTACTATGGTGAACAGTATGGAGAGTCCTCTAGAAAACATGCAAATGCTAATTTGAAAAGATAAATACATCCCAAGGTTCATAACTGTACTATTTACAATAGCCAAGATAAAGAAGCAACCCAAGTGTCCACCAACATTTAAATGAATAAAAGAGGTGATATGTATGTGTGTGCATTTGTGTATGCAATGGACTATCAGTCATAAAAAGTGATAGAATGCCATTTGCAGCAACATAGATGGACTCTGAGATTATCATACTAAGTGAAGTCAGACATAGTAAGACAAATATCATATGATGTCTCATCATATGATGGACTCTAAAATATACAAATGAACTTATTTCCAAAAATATGTCATCACTGATCATCTTCATTTAGATGATGCACTAGAAATTACTTTTTCCTCTCTCAGACAAGCTCTTCTCTCTTATTTTTTTTTTTAAAGATTTACTTATTTATTTATTTTGGGCGGAGGTCGGGTTGGGGAGGGAGGGGGCCACTTCCATTGGTCTTTCATTTCTCTATTTTCATCCGTCTTTGTTCTTTAGCTCCTGTGGACCTCCCATCGCGGTGGCATCTGTCGCTGCAGAGCGCCGGCTCTGGGCGCATGCACTCCAGAACTCCGGCTCGGCGATCGGACACATGGGTCCAGCCGCTCCGCGGCACATGGGATCTTCCCAGGTCAGGGATCGAACCGGCGCCCCTTGCACTGCAAGGCGGTGTCCTTACCCACTGGATCACCAGGGGAAGCCCTCTCTTATTTTTTAAACTGTTGTTCAGTTGCTAAATAGTATCTGACTCTTTCAACTCCATGTATTGTAGCATACCAAGCTTCCCTGTCCTTCACTATCTCCCTGAGTTTGCTCAGATTCATTTCCATTGAGTCAGTGATGCCATTCTACCATCTCATCCTCTATCACTTCCTTCTTCCCTTGCCCTTAATCTTTCCCAGCGTGAGGATCTTTTTCCATGTGTCAGCTGTTTGCATCAAGTGGCCAAAGTATTAGTGCTTCAACTTCAGCATCAGTCCTTCCAATGAATATTCAGAGTTGATTTTCTTTAGGATTGACTGGTTTGATCTCTTTGATGTCCAAGGGACTCTCACGAGTGTTCTCCAGCACCACAATTCAAAAGCATCAGTTCTTAGGCACTCAGCCTTCTTTATTGTCTAACTCTCATATCCATGAAAGATTACTGGAAGAAAATAGCTTTCACTTTTTAATTGAAGGTTAATTGCTTTCCAGTTTTGTGTTGGTTTCTACTATACAATGTGAATCAGGCAGCACCAGTCTTACTCTTCACAATACCTGATTAATTTTCCGTATCTTTTGTCTTGTGCCATAGTTTGCTTTAAAATATTTACCATCCATTTCATCTTTCAGTAGTTCTTTTACTTTTTTCTTTTTTTTTTCTTTTTGCATATTGAGCTTTTTCCAACAAGCCCACACATTTATAATCCCTAAATTTCCCCCAAATCCTTGTTTAAAATAACATATACACCTACTTATAGCACAAGTCATTTAATTTCCTTCATATAAAATCATTGCAAAATGAAACAAAAGTTAAAGCAATTAAGAGACTGAATAATTAACAGCTAGTGTTTAAGTTTCTTTTCAAATCTAATAATGATATAAGGATTCTCATTATACTATTTGTCAATAATTTTAAAGCTAAAAGTGAACTTACAGAAGTCTCATTCACCTATTTTATCATGAGGAGGGTAAAAGCCCAGGGATCTTGAGTGACCTGCTCAAGGTCATAGTTAGACAAAATGTCTGGAGGAGAAATAACTCACTTGCCTGTCTGTGGGGAGTTTATTCCATTAATCTGTGCTGTGGCAGACTATCCCTCTTTTCCTCTGGGCTATGAGTAAAATATTATATTCATAATCACTATATGGGTATTCTACCAAAGATGCATATTAAAGTAAATGTTAGACTTAAAATTATACTACATCAAGATGAGTTTCTTCTTTCAGTTTTAGAATATTTGATAAGCACATAATTGATATGCCTATTCGATAGGCATTTGATTCATTAGCAAATAGACAAAAATGTAAACCAGCTTCCTATAATGAAAAGCCAACTTTTGTGATATGAACACCTATATGCATAGATTAATAACATCCACATTTTTAATATTTAAATAGGAAGGAAGGGGCAGGGCACCACCTTTGAAAAAATGACACATTGCAAGAACACAACATAAACTGATTAGAATCAAATGGGTCCAAGATGCCAGACAAGCCAACTTCAACTAGAGCTTGATCCTCAGTATGTGCTCATTGAAACATACCAGCAAACTAAATGACACATCTAGGGCACCATGACAGTTCCAAGGCGGATCATCAGAAATCAAAATGTGAGCAGTTGCTTAATTCCTAAAAATCTCCACCCCTTTCCCAACATGGGCTTTCTTTGTAGCTCAGCTGGTAAAGAATCAGCCTGCAATGCAGGAGATCCTGGTTCAATTCCTGAAATGGGAAAATCCCCTGGAGCAGGGGATAGGCTACCCACTCCAGTATTCTTTGGTTTCCTGGGTGACTCAGGTGGTAAGGAATCTACCTGCAATGTGAAAGACCTGGGTTCAATCCCTGGCCTGGGAATATCCTCTGGAGAAGGGAAAGGCTACCCACGTAAGTATTCTTGCCTGGAGAATTCCATGGCTTCTCCATGGGTCGGACTGACTCAGTCACTTTCACTTTCCCCCAAATAGTTGAAATGCTCCTCCCGCTCATTAATCTAGAGATTACCCAACACATAAAAGCTAACCACACCACATCCCAAGGCCGCATTCCTGGCCCACATTGTGCGATGACCCACACCCTCTCTGTGTAGTGTGTTTCTCTCTAAATATATCCACTTCTTACCTATCACTTTGTCTCTCACTGAATTCTTCATGTGATAAGACATCAAGAACCTGAGTTTCACTAGGTTCTCAAACCAGGCATGTGGTCTCAGTTGGAAGAACGTAGTTTGGGCTGAGTGTGAACCCTAGCCATGTGAATTTAAGTCTCAATCTGAGGTGAATGGTTTCAAGATCATATAAGTATTGCACTTTGATAATGATTCATTAGGCTTCTTTCAGTTTTAGAATATTTGATAAGCACATAATTGATATGCCTATTCGATAGGCATTTGATTCATTAGCAAATAGACAAAAATGTAAACCAGCTTCCTATAATGAAAAGCCAACTTTTGTGATATGAACACCTATATGCATAGATTAATAACATCCACATTTTTAATATTTAAATAGGAAGGAAGGGGCAGGGCACCACCTTTGAAAAAATGACACATTGCAAGAACACAACATAAACTGATTAGAATCAAATGGGTCCAAGATGCCAGACAAGCCAACTTCAACTAGAGCTTGATCCTCAGTATGTGCTCATTGAAACATACCAGCAAACTAAATGACACATCTAGGGCACCATGACAGTTCCAAGGCGGATCATCAGAGATCAAAATGTGAGCAGTTGCTTAATTCCTAAAAATCTCCACCCCTTTCCCAACATGGGCTTTCTTTGTAGCTCAGCTGGTAAAGAATCAGCCTGCAATGCAGGAGATCCTGGTTCAATTCCTGAAATGGGAAAATCCCCTGGAGCAGGGGATAGGCTACCCACTCCAGTATTCTTTGGTTTCCTGGGTGACTCAGGTGGTAAGGAATCTACCTGCAATGTGAAAGACCTGGGTTCAATCCCTGGCCTGGGAATATCCTCTGGAGAAGGGAAAGGCTACCCACGTAAGTATTCTTGCCTGGAGAATTCCATGGCTTCTCCATGGGTCGGACTGACTCAGTCACTTTCACTTTCCCCCAAATAGTTGAAATGCTCCTCCCGCTCATTAATCTAGAGATTACCCAACACATAAAAGCTAACCACACCACATCCCAAGGCCGCATTCCTGGCCCACATTGTGCGATGACCCACACCCTCTCTGTGTAGTGTGTTTCTCTCTAAATATATCCACTTCTTACCTATCACTTTGTCTCTCACTGAATTCTTCATGTGATAAGACATCAAGAACCTGAGTTTCACTAGGTTCTCAAACCAGGCATGTGGTCTCAGTTGGAAGAACGTAGTTTGGGCTGAGTGTGAACCCTAGCCATGTGAATTTAAGTCTCAATCTGAGGTGAATGGTTTCAAGATCATATAAGCTGGAATTCAGTTGGTCTTTATATAAAAGAAAATCTAAAATAACAGTGACTGGCACACAAGGCAGTCTGTCATGTAAAAGTAGTAGTTTACAATGTCAAGTTGACAAACAGGTTTCATGAATTCATTATTAGGCAAAAACCCCTTATTCATTCCGTGCTTCTCCATCCTTAGCATGTGACTCTCATGACTACAAGATGACTTCATGGCCAAAGACATGGCAGCTGGAACCTTAGCCATTCATCTGCTTCCCAGGCAGCAAAAGGGAAGGCTGAGGAAAATGCAGAATGTCCCACCTCTCCCCTGAGGCAACTCTATTGCAACCTTCAGAACAATCCCACACAGTGCTCTTCTTTGTATACTGCTATTTCCTAGAACTTAGACACAAGGGCCAAACCCATCTACAAATAAAACTGGGACATATCCCTTACTGTTGTAAAGTTTAGTAGCTTAGTCCTGTCTGACTCTTTGGCAACCCCATGGACTGTAACCCACCAGGCTCTTCTGTCCATGGGATTTTCTAAGCAAGAATACTAGAGTGAGTGGCTATTTCCTCCTGCAAGGGATCTTCCCAACCCAGGCAGCAAATTCAGGTCTCCTGCATTGGCAGGTGGATTGTTTACCACTGATCCACTTGGGAAGCCCTATATACTTTAGGTTGGATTCATAGAAAGCAAAGGGACAGTGATACTGGGTGGACAAATATCAATCTCTCCAACATATGTGATTCGGAGAATAAGATCACATGAAACTTTAGTTTGTAACCTTGTAGAATATACCCACAGGACAGTATAGTAAAAAGTATTTAAAACTGTACCTCAAAAAAATGTTGGTATAATTTTAGATATATTTCTAAGACAGTGGGCTGCAAGTGAATCCTTGAAAATCTGTGCATCTTAATTGAATCAGTTGTACAATAAAACATTAATATTGCCTTTTAGATCATGTAAGATAATCCTAATGACAAAAATACCAAATGTGAAAGGGTTTTGGAAAAATATATTTGTATTTGTACATGCCAGTGTGTATATATTTGTGTATGTATGTATGCAGTATGTCTCTGTAAAAATATAGTTTTAAAAGTATCCTGACAATTATTATTTTCTTAAGACATTTCAAAAATTAGATAAGCATCAGTATAATTTTCCTTAATTAACATTTTCTATGGAAATTAAACAGATCTAGTGCTAGGACACTTTTGAGGTGATATTTTGATTTCCATGTTACCTATTCAGCTAAGATGCATTACTATCATAAATCTCCTACAGTGTTTTTTTATAATTCTTATGACTGGGCTTACTTATAAAATAATGCTTTCCCATTTAATAACTTAACTTCTCTATTGAAATCACATATACATAAAACAGGTTGATTGTGGGATCAAGTTAATAGTGAACTGTTGCTTAATCAGTTTTTCCAAGATAACGGCAAATTAAACATGAACATTTGTATCTTAAAACAGGACGAAATGGGGCTTCCCTGGTGGTGCAGTGGGTAAGGACTTTGCCTTGCAGTGCAAGAGGCGCCAGTTCGATCCCTGGCCTGGGAAGATCCCACGTGCCGTGGAGCGGCTGGACCAATGTGTTCAATTACCGAGAGCTCTGGAGCACATGTGCTCAGAGCTGGCACTCTGTAATGAGAGAGGCCACTGCAATAGGAGGCCCACACAAGCCAAAGAACAAAGATGGATAAAAATAAATTAATGAAAGACCAATAAAAGTGGCCAAAAAAAAAAAAAATGGACGAAATGATTGATGGTATCATACAAGGCTCTGGGTAATTCAGTCTTAAAATTATATCATGATAACCTTACTGTGTAAACAGTAGCATAAAATACTTGGCAATTCTTCACATGTTTTAGTCATTTATGCACCCTATGGTACATATTGAAAGCAAAAGATTGGTACTGAATCATACTTCTCAGTCATCAATTGAATGATGATTTCTTTCTCATTTTTTTAAATGTAATAAGATGCTAATATTCTATTTCTTCATCCTTTATGCATGGCATGTTTTCCCAGTACTTTAGTCTTCAAATAAAACAAATTAATATTGCCTTTTTTTAGATCATGTAAGATAATCCTAATGACAAAAATACCAAATGTGAAAGGGTTTTGGAAAAATATATTTGTATTTGTACATGCCAGTGTGTATATATTTGTGTATGTATGTATGCAGTATGTCTCTGTAAAAATATAGTTTTAAAAGTATCCTGACAATTATTATTTTCTTAAGACATTTCAAAATTAGATAAGCATCAGTATAATTTTCCTTAATTAACATTTTCTATGGAAATTAAACAGATCTAGTGCTAGGACACTTTTGAGGTGATATTTTGATTTCCATGTTACCTATTCAGCTAAGATGCATTACTATCATAAATCTCCTACAGTGTTTTTTTATAATTCTTATGACTGGGCTTACTTATAAAATAATGCTTTCCCATTTAATAACTTAACTTCTCTATTGAAATCACATATACATAAAACAGGTTGATTGTGGGATCAAGTTAATAGTGAACTGTTGCTTAATCAGTTTTTCCAAGATAACGGCAAATTAAACATGAACATTTGTATCTTAAAACAGGACGAAATGGGGCTTCCCTGGTGGTGCAGTGGGTAAGGACTTTGCCTTGCAGTGCAAGAGGCGCCAGTTCGATCCCTGGCCTGGGAAGATCCCACGTGCCGTGGAGCGGCTGGACCAATGTGTTCAATTACAGAGAGCTCTGGAGCACATGTGCTCAGAGCTGGCACTCTGTAATGAGAGAGGCCACTGCAATAGGAGGCCCACACAAGCCAAAGAACAAAGATGGATAAAAATAAATTAATGAAAGACCAATAAAAGTGGCCAAAAAAAAAAAAAATGGACGAAATGATTGATGGTATCATACAAGGCTCTGGGTAATTCAGTCTTAAAATTATATCATGATAACCTTACTGTGTAAACAGTAGCATAAAATACTTGGCAATTCTTCACATGTTTTAGTCATTTATGCACCCTATGGTACATATTGGAAAGCAAAAAGATTGGTACTGAATCATACTTCTCAGTCATCAATTGAATGATGATTTCTTTCTCATTTTTTTAAATGTAATAAGATGCTAATATTCTATTTCTTCATCCTTTATGCATGGCATGTTTTCCCAGTACTTTAGTCTTCAAATATATAAATTGAAAACTAAAATGTCTTAACATTTCTACTCCAGTTAATAATATACTTTAAATACACAAAGTAACTTTATATAGGCAAATTGGTTTTTAATAAGTAGTAAATCTAAGTGGCCTCTAAAGAAAACACAGAAACATAAATATCAAGGAAAAATATACTTTAAAATTGAGCTAGACAGTATGATGCCAGGAGGAGCATTAATCCTAAATCTTCTCCAAGTAGGTTAGAACACTTAACTGTGAAAGTTCTAGACTGCCAAATATTATAAAATTAAGTACTACTGGCAAGAGCTACAAAATTGTCTTCAAAAATTATCATCAGCCATTTCTCTTTCTGTAAATAGTCCATAAAAAAGTACATCATATAGTATTAGACTATTTGCCAGTAACCATGGGTGGGTGTTTATTCTGCTTTCAATTTTAAAAATATCAATTTAGGTAGACATAATTTATTAATTTGGCATAATTTATTTTTCATCAACCCCAGTAGCTAGCATAATCAAAATCATACATCTCATATTTAAGTTTAGAACAGAATTGGAACAATAGACATTAATTGTATTTAATAAATGCTTTAACAAATAGGACAGCTCTTCATTTTCAGAGCCTGTATATTTACTAAATTTCACTTACGAATCTGTGGGCTAGACAAAGTTAATGATCAGTGTAAACATACTGACAGAGCTGCAGATTACAGAAAATTAACAGCCTCATCATTACTCTTTCCAGAAGAGGGGGTTCCAATAAAACCCACCTCACCATCTTAAGTGTTACGAACACACACATATCAATTCCTATACTTTGCAATTATAAGATACTGGTACCGAGTAGGGACTCCTCCCACCCCTGTGCACAGATTTTTAATTGTTTAATCTGTACACCCACTTTTATATTTGTTATTTTCCTCCTTTCCTATAGTTGTCCCATTGTTTTATATTAATTTTTCTTCTTAGCACTTGATATATCCTGACTATTGGATATTTGCTTAGTGTTTTGCTTGTTCATGACTTTTAACTAAACTTAAATGCAGGGATTTTCTCATTCTTTCTCCCAATATTCTTTCTCCAGCCATTGAGTCACACTTGGAATGTCCAAGTGCTCTACCACAATTTGTTGAGTGTGTTAATAATCAAATTATTATCACACCACTGTCTCTCACCTTGGAATTGCTTCCTAAGTGTTATCCTAGCTCTCCTCTTGTCCTCTTCTGAAGGATTCTCCAGACTGTTGCCTGAATGACCTTTTCAAAACCCGATCCTGCTGCCCTTCTGCTTAAAATCCTTGGAACTTGCCATTCTCGTAAGATAAATGCCAAGTCCATGGTATGGCTTGTAAGTTCCCTCAGGACTGGACCTCTGCTTAGCTTGCCTTTTCTACTCTATATCCTTTCTCCATGCACTTCAGCTACACTGGCCATCTCTCCATTTTCCCCAGTTACCTCCTCCCAAACCACAAACCCTTAAAAGAGGTCTCACCCTCCTTCTAGGATCCTGAACTTGAGATTTCAATTCAACTATGTTTCTAAGTTTCTAGAATATTCCCAAATGTATTAGGATTCCCCAGTACAGCTGTTCTCACTTTTCCAAGGCCTTCAGAGGATTCCTGAAACCATGGACTGTACTAAGCCTCATGTAAGCTATGTTTTTTCCTATAGGTATACACCTACGAATAACGTAAATTTATAAATTATGCACAGTAAGAGATTAACAATGGCAACTAATAATAGGACAATGATAACAATATACTAAGACTTAAATAAGTGTGCTTTTTCTCAAAATATCTTCTTGTGCAAATTTAATGCCTTTTCCATCCTAACTATCACATACTGTGGATGTGACTTTTGCCGTATGAGGTGACCATAAAACTAGAACAAGTTTCTTTCTTCATAGTTCCGTGGAGAGAAAATTTGTTTTCACTGTAGATGTAAGCATACGATGCTTTCTCTTTCATTATTAAGTTGAGAATTTGCACTTAAAGGGAGCTCTCTGTGGCTCCTCTCTGGCATCTGTAAGTTGCCAGCATCACTGTTCATGTGCTTTGGGGCTATGAGGAAAATAAGGCTCGCTTGACGATAAGCACTGGGTTCTATAACAGTACTCTGACATGAGGCATCTACTGAGTGACCAACTGGTAGACTGAGCTGGACAGAGAAATGTTTCACATCCCAGTGAAGGAGCAAAACGACACGATACTCAGGACCAGGTGCAAGTGAAAACATGACCTGTTTATCTCTGGAACTTCTACTTAGCACTTAAAGATTACAGTTAACTTCAAGTAACTGAAACTGCAGAAAGTAGAACAACAGATGGGGGTGGAAGGCTACTGTATAGACTAGCAGCTTATACTTCTTCTCTACACATATCACTTAGACTGTATTTTTGTAGCATCAGTTGATAAAAACCTACTTTTCTCCACTAAGTTTTAAAACTAAATGGAGAGAGGAACTCCAGGTATATCTCCCCTGTTTGGTATGGACCAATTGCCCAATAGTAGATAGTAACCGTCTTTTAAATACTTGAGTGAAGGCCATGTATGTAAGCATTTGCAGCTGCACTGCTGTCTCACAGAACCCTCACTGTTATCGCCATGTGTGAGAAGTACTTACACTGGCTTAGGGGAAAAAAAAAAAACATAAAAATCTTAAGTCACAGAGACTTGACCTTGTCCCAGTGAACCTTTTCAATATGCTGAATTTATTTAAGGCCACACAACATGCTCAGTAACCTCATATTTTAGCAGTGAAAAATGTCCTTAATGTAACAATGAAATAAAACTCCAGCACAAACATCTACTATATCAATGGCATACATGATTTCTATTTTGCTGAGAGACCACCTTGTATAAATAAGGAACACAAATCAGTCTTAGGAAATAGCATGGTTGTGAATAGAATGAAAACAATATTTTTCATTTTTGTAGCTGTGTTTCTAGAGTTTCCATTATCAGCAATAATGTTGAAAATATCCCCGTGCTATTGGTATGTAATTGATCCTCACAATGCCCCAAGATACGCAGTAACAGAGTTCCTGCTTGTCCTCCTCAAGAGTGTGCTTCCAAGGCTGGTCTTCCCTCTCTCCTGCAGCCTTATTCAAAGTCAAAGGTTGAGTTATTCCTCCCAAAGGTGCGTGCACTGAGACTCCACAAGCATATTCCCCAGGATTCTCATAATATTTATTGCTTAAGAATTATTTTCAAGTATAAGGTAGGGACATTTTGAGATGTGGTAGTGATTATATGACCATTCATAGGGAGACTGGCTGGCTACAGTTCATGGGATCGCCAGAGTGAGACACAACGTAGTGACTAAACCACCACTGCCACATATATGTCAGAAAACCCGTATGCCAGAATTAAACCCACCCACTAAGAGTCAATTAAGCTCTGACAAAGGAAGCAGGAAGAACAGGGTGGGGGGAAGCAGTCTCTTCAATAAGTTATGTTGGGGAGACAGGACAACTACATGTAGAAGAATGAAATAACATTTTCTAACATCATATACAAAAATAAACTCAAAATGGATTGAAGACCTAAATGTAAAGCTGACACCATAAAAATCTAGGAGAAACACTTAGGAAGAACACTTTTGGACATAAGTCATAGCAATAGTTTTTTGGATCTATCTCCTAAGTCAGAGGAAACAAAAGCAAAGATAAATGAATGGAACAATTAAACTTACAAGCATTTGCACAGCAAAGGACATCATCAACAAAATGAAAAGACAATCTACTAAATGGGAGAAAATATGTGCAAATGATATGACCAAGAAGAGGTTAATGCCCCCAATATATATTAATAAATGACTCATACAACTCAACATCTAAATAACAAACAACCTGATTAAAATAACAGAATTGAATAGACATTTTTCCAAAAATGGAAATGCAGATGGTCAACAGGCACATGAAAAGACACTTAACACTGTTAATCACTGAGAAATGAAAATCAAAACCACAATGAGATTTAGGCATCATCTCATACCTGTCAGAATGGCTATCATCAAGAATACCTCAAATAACAAACACTAGTGAGGATGTGGAGAAAAGGGAAGCCTCATACACTGGTGGTAGGAATATAAATTGGTGTACCCACAGTGGAAAACAGCATAGAAGTTCCTAAAAAACCTAAAAATAAAACTACCATATTATCTAGCAATTTCACTCCTGGGTATATATCTGAAGAAAATGAAGAAAGTAATTCAAAAAGATGCACATACCCCAATGTCCATAATAGCATTATTTACAAAAGCCAAGATACAGAAATAATCCAAGCGTTCATCAACATATGAGTGGATAAGAATTTGTGGTGTGTGTGTGTGTGTGTGTGTGTGTGTGTGTATGTATATATACCCAATGGAATACGACTGAGCCATAGAAATAATGAAATTTTGCCATTTGCAATAACATGGATGAACCTGGAGGCAATTTTGCTTAGTCAGATAAGTTAGAGAATGACAAATCCCATTTATCACATATGGTGAAAAAGTAAAACAAACTAGTGAATATAACAAAAATTTAAAAACTCACAGATATAGAGAACAAACTCATGGTTACCTAGTGGGGAGAGGAAGAGGGAGGGACACGATAGGGAATTACCTACCATATATGAAATAAATAAGCTACTAAGATACACTTCATACCACACGGTATATAGTCAATGCTTTTTAACAACTACAATTTGTGAATCACTATGCTGTACACCTGAAACATATAATATTGTAAATCAATTATACCAATACCTCAATTAAAAAAACCCAACCATATCATACAGTTACAGCTTTTGATATTTACAGTATGTAAGTTGCATGCCAATAAAGCCTACTTCAAAAAATAAAGAACTTCGGGCCTAAATGATATCAATATTTTCCCAAACAGAACCCTACATTGGTGCCAACAGAAAGGATCAGTGGTCCGACTTTTGGAGATGGAGGGAGTGGTGTCTGCAGCTCCCTCTGCTGGGCGGATGGGTCAGGCCTGGGAGGGGCCCGTGTTCGGAGAGTGCAGTACAACCACTCCCTGTGCAAGTGGCGCCAGGCTTGTGTTGGGTGTGGTGGAGACGTATTTTGACTAGCAGTTGGCAGGAGACTGAATCTTCCAAAGAAACAAAGCACAGCAAAAACAGGAAATATCACCCAGCGGGGCTGACACTTCTTTTGATAAATTGGACCTGTCTCTAGAAATGGCAAAAGGCAGGAGTTTCATATCTGCTGCCCTTTAGAAGGGCCCTGTGCCCTTCAGCCGGTTTTGCCCGCACCAACCTGTGTCCCCTCGTCATCTTGCCAGCCTGATCATGGTAGGCAACGGAATTCGCAAGCCCCGACTACGTGACTGAGCTTGATGCCCTCCACGTTCTTCTCTGCCCTCTTCACCCATCACACGGTTCCAGCTGCCTGATCTGCTCTTTATATACCTACTTGTCAAAATCCCTTCTGCTCTTTAAGGCCCTACTCAAATGTCACTGTACCCATCATCTTCCTGCCATTGTAGATTTACAGGGTCGTCTCATGGATTATACTCTTACAGGAGCCAGTTTATCTTTTCACCTAAATGGAATGACTGAGGACAGGTGATCGAGGAAAGCAGCACATATATTCTCACAGAAGATAATTTTACTGCCTCCTTTAGTAATCATTTTATATCTCCAACTCCTACATGGTTCATCTCAGAAAGGCATCACAACGTTTAAGTCTGCTGTTTCCTAAACAAGAACAAATCTTCAAGTTTATTTTAATGTCTTTCTTCAGCCACACAGTTTCTCGGCAGGCATACTTCTCACTTTCCAGTTGAGCTAGAGAAGAAAAAAAATTCTTTCTTGATTGCTTTGTTATCTGTGCAATGGATGCTCATTCATGCTGTTGAATAAGGAAGCAAAGTGGCTGTGATGAACTCCCTCCAACATGTATTTATTGTGGCAGAAAATGCTTTTCCTGGCTGCATTCCTGAGAATGTGCCATCCCTGTAAAGGACGAGCATTCAAAGCGTTTGGAATTTAATTCCATATATACAAGCAATAATTCTCAAACTGTCCAGGTTTTGCTAATACAGAGTGACATGCTTGAGAAGAAAACATTTATTTCCTTCCTGGTGAGTTTCCAAGTTGTCTGAGAATCTGAAATTTTCTATTACATAAAAAAGGCTACGGATGCTCCTCAATAGTTGTCCTTGGTGCACAGTGCCTTAGGCTCGAGAAGAAACCATCCCTCATTATGCTGTCACCACACAGTGTACACACTGTGTGTGCAAAAAGTGAAAGCAAAAAAAAAAAAAAATGTCCACAACAGGGGGAAAAGTGATGCAACAACTTCATTAGGGATCGTAAGATGCTAAACAAGTCACAAGGAGGAAGATACAAGGAAACATAAGGGATGTTAAGATTCACACAACCAGTGTGACATTTCCAAGGATCAACTTCACTTTTTGTAACCATTTAAGGAAAAATATAATGTACTGGGGTATCTGCAAATATCTATGGCATCCTTACTCTTTTTGGTGATTTAGCAATCAAAACCATTCAACAGAACATTCCCTTCAATCCACAGTATTTATTTCATGTATTTAGGTCTTCAACTGGTATTTTCATTTAATGTCATTTATACTGCAATTTTTTAACCCTTCATCTTAAATCTTGGTATTTGTTGGCCAACTAGGGTGTTTTCCTGGAAGCAAGATCCAGCCAGTGTGAGGAGAAGTTAGCATCTCATTCTCAGTCAGCAGAAAGATACCAATGCTAGGGAGAAGCCATGGATCATTAATTTCATTCATATCTTTATTATGTTTCTCTTATAATATGCAAGGTACTGTTCTAGGCATTAGATTAATTAGGGTGCCTATGAGATAATGATAGTGCAAATGGCTACTAGGCTATTAGGAATAGATTATTACAAAATCTAGATGATGTGAGAATTCCCTAATTTAGCAGTGGCTGGCAATCAGAATTTCTACCTAATGATCCCTATGCTAACTCAAGATCCAGGTAGGAGTAAGAAGAGGTACTAAAGCAATTTCTGGACTAGACATTCTTCCAGAAAAATAATTCATAAAATGAGCCTAAATCATTTGTATAATTCTATACAAATGACTTGTCCAGTACAAATGAACACCCCGCTGAGGATGACTGGGCCTGAAATTCAGCACCTACTCTGCTTTCCAAGCCATCCAGCCTGGAATGGAGTTGCATCTCCATAGAGCATAAGCCCTCTTTAATAAGCCACATAATACACACCAAGTCAATCACCACATGCATGGGACAAAGCCCACTCAAGAGATGACCTTTATTGTAATTTGCAGAAAATACCCTGTAGGCTAGCAATCTTGATTGTTCAATCTGGAATCAGCAGGCTAAAGAGCTTAAAAACTGGAGACTCAGGAAAGAATCACTAGGTCAGAGAAATGAAAGTGTGAGAATTCTACTTGGGGAATGACACAGAATTCCAGAAACCTTCACAGGGACCATAATGGTCAGGTGAGATTTGAAATACATGATTTAAAGTACCACAAAAACACCTAACAATAGAACGGGCACCATGATGTCTCAAGGCAGCAAAAAAGTCACAAGGAGGAGGATACAAGGAAACATAAGGGATGTTAAGATTCACACAACCAGTGTGACATTTCCAAGGATCAACTCATTTTAAAGGAAAAATATAATGTACTGGGGTATCTGCAAATATCTATGGCATCCTTACTCTTTTTGGTGATTTAGCAATCAAAACCATTCAACAGAACATTCCCTTCAATCCACAGTATTTATTTCATGTATTTAGGTCTTCAACTGGTATTTTCATTTAATGTCATTTATACTGCAATTTTTTAACCCTTCATCTTAAATCTTGGTATTTGTTGGCCAACTAGGGTGTTTTCCTGGAAGCAAGATCCAGCCAGTGTGAGGAGAAGTTAGCATCTCATTCTCAGTCAGCAGAAAGATACCAATGCTAGGGAGAAGCCATGGATCATTAATTTCATTCATATCTTTATTATGTTTCTCTTATAATATGCAAGGTACTGTTCTAGGCATTAGATTAATTAGGGTGCCTATGAGATAATGATAGTGCAAATGGCTACTAGGCTATTAGGAATAGATTATTACAAAATCTAGATGATGTGAGAATTCCCTAATTTAGCAGTGGCTGGCAATCAGAATTTCTACCTAATGATCCCCTATGCTAACTCAAGATCCAGGTAGGAGTAAGAAGAGGTACTAAAGCAATTTCTGGACTAGACATTCTTCCAGAAAAATAATTCATAAAATGAGCCTAAATCATTTGTATAATTCTATACAAATGACTTGTCCAGTACAAATGAACACCCCGCTGAGGATGACTGGGCCTGAAATTCAGCACCTACTCTGCTTTCCAAGCCATCCAGCCTGGAATGGAGTTGCATCTCCATAAAGCATAAGCCCTCTTTAATAAGCCACATAATACACACCAAGTCAATCACCACATGCATGGGACAAAGCCCACTCAAGAGATGACCTTTATTGTAATTTGCAGAAAATACCCTGTAGGCTAGCAATCTTGATTGTTCAATCTGGAATCAGCAGGCTAAAGAGCTTAAAAACTGGAGACTCAGGAAAGAATCACTAAGTCAGAGAAATGAAAACGTGAGAATTCTACTTGGGGAATGACAAAGAATTCCAGAAACCTTCACAGGGACCATAATGGTCAGGTGAGATTTGAAATACATGATTTAAAGTACCACAAAAACACCTAACAATAGAACGGGCACCATGATGTCTCAAGGCAGCAAAATAAATGATGTCATCAGTATTACACTGCTTAGGTACTTCTGGCCACCATTCAGGATTGGCCTGAGATCTGGGACAAGACAGAGCCTGTACCCGGAGAGACTAAAGATCTGGACAAGATACAGTGTAAGAGGGTGGGCACCTGAGAAAGGTACTGAGAGCCCTCCCTCGCTCTAGAGTTGCCTCAGTTTACCTGAACTGGGCGACTGAGATCCAGTCCATGCACCATATGGTTATGTCTCAGAGTTTCAGAGACTTTATGTGAAAGAGGGTAAAGAAAAATGCACAAGAGTGGCCTCAGCTTTTATTTATCTCTAAACAATTGGACTGTAAGTACTTTTGCAAAGCTATGTTTAGTCACTGTCATGTCTGACTCTTTGTGGCCCTATGGACTGTAGCTCATCATGCTCCTCTGTCTGTGGGGTTTTATTGGAGTGGGCTGCCATTTCCTGCTCCAAGAAATCTTCCTGACCCAAAGATCAAGCCTGCCTCTCATCTCTTGCATTGGCAGACAGATTCTTTACCACTGAGCCACCAGGAAAGTAAATCTGTGTATCAGCTAACAAGTCCACATTCAAGTCTTTCAAGTCATCCATAGCATCCTTCCTTTTTCACACATTTTTGGATATACATGTCATAATTTACTTTCTCATATAAAAAGAGCTATACAGAGTAATCTGGGGTTTTGTATTGGATGTTTCTCTTTCACCTATATGGTATGGCACAAAAAAGCCTCAATTATGGGTTCATAAAACTGCCACTTTGCTTTACTGAATATTATAGCCAAAAACCAAATTCTACTGTTTCCATTCCCAAATGGCCAAGGAACTGGATAAGACAGGCATATACACCAAAGGGAGCACAACACTGACCCTGGTGCAACACAGTTCAGCATGCATGACTAGGAGCTGAGTATGCTGGTATGTAAGGGATAGTACATTTCATTTTTTAAACTTTATCCAGAAAACAAATTAGAACCTGCACTAGATAGTGAGCATCATGATCTCTGTCCTGAGACTATAAAATTTAGCCTTCTATTAAGAACCACAATTACCAAGAGTGACAATGTCATTACATTAGATTTCTCAGGTTGCTCCTTAGGATGTTCTGTTTGCTACCAGCTGAAATCACCCTCTTGTAAAGTGCCACTCAGGAATCAGGATCACTCTTCAAGGAGGTTTTTTTTGTTTTTTTTTTTTGTTTGTTTTGTTTTTGGTGGGGGGCGGGTTAGGGAGGGAGCAGGCAGGCCACTTCTATTGGTCTTTCATTTATCTATTTTCATCCATCTTTGTTCTTTGGCCCATGTGGGCCTCCCATGGCAGTGGCCTCTGTTGTCGCAGAGCACCGACTCTGGGCGCATGAGTTCCAGAGCTCCAGCTCGGTGATTGGACACATCGGTCCAGCACCTCCGCGGCACATGGGATCTTCCCAGGCCAGGGATCAAACCAGCGCCTCTTGCACTGCAAGGCAGTGTCCTTACCCACTGGAACACCAGGAAAGCCCTTCAAGGAATTTTAAAATAAAATGACCAACATTTGCTCCAGGTAGACACTTAACCTCTGCATCTATAAATACTCTGTTTGGGAACTTCTGACATGATGCTTGGTGTGCAGCAGAATGAGCTGGGATAAGAGTGTGTCACAGGTTGGAAATTCTACCACCGTTATCCTAAGGTGGAAACTTTAAAGCAGACTCAGTTTCCCCTTCCTGTCCCTAGCACAGCTGTAAAAGACTCTTTATGGATGGAGATTATTGCTGCATGCTGCCTCTAGGGAAAAAGCTGTGGCTTGCTCTTCAGCCAAGAAACAGCAATATCAAAATGTCCCCACCAGGCATCAGCTCTTGACATGAGCTTGCTATGACTCCCAGGGGCTTCCTTTACTTGATGGTGCTCTAGGTGTGTGACTGTCTCCAGAGACCAGTCAGAGGTCTGGGAGCTGGCAAAGGTCAGCATCTAACTTATGGGCTGGATGTTTACTAGAAGGAACCTGATGCTCTGTGTTTTGGTGTGAGACACTGAGCTCATCTAATCTTCCAAGAATTGATGTATCAGTCTGAAGCATCATCAGTGCCCCAACATTGAAGTAAGGCTTAAGGTTCAAACTCTGCTGAACTATATCCCCATGCTCAGTGCTCAATCCTCTCAAGACCATGCCCTCAGGAGTCACACTTGCGAAGTGAGACCTAGGCCTCCCTTTTGCCCTTGATTATCTGATAGTGTTAATTACACTCCAGACCTAACTCTATCGATAACTTCACACTCAGCGCACAGAAAGTGCTAGCATAATCTTTGATGATTATTTAATATTAGATAATGTTAATGTGACATTTGTTATCTATTTCTCCAAAAATCAAGAAGACTGAATACCAATATCACATGTGTATCAGTTGTTATATACAGGCTTTATCCTGTACTTCAGCTCTCTGAATGTCTACTGAAAAATTTCATGTGATGGGCACTTTCAAGTAGAGAAAATGCCCACCTTTTTAGGAATCATACCCTAAATAAGCAGATTTCAAATATTCTAGGTCCTTTTCCTTTGTAATAAATATTTTATAATTTTATTTCAAATAATATTTATATATACATACATATACATAATTGAAAATTCAACTTTTTAATATTCTTTTATTCTGTTCCTTAAAATATCATTAAAAAACTGATTTCAAGATCTGCGTATAGGTTCAGGTCAACAGTTTGATTAAAACTCTTACAAACAGTAGTGTGGTTTGCAGAGAGCTGCAAAATGCTGGAACATCCCTCTCATGAACAGTATTTCTCATTACTGGAAGCAGCAATGAAGATATTAGCAAAAAGTATTGCTCCAGAAAACTGTGGTTAAAAATGAACACCTTTAAGGTAAGATATTCTCTAATCTAGGATCTCCAACTGCATGTGGCATTTATGACCCTTTGTAGATACTACTAGCCAGTTATTGCTAATCAGTTATCGCTAACTGTTTTTCTCCTGAGCTTATATAAGACTTACACTCCTTCTTGGTACTGAATTCTAGGCAGTAACTACTAGCTTACTGTAACTGAAGGAAGATGTAACACCTACTTGCCATCTGATCTCTATTTCTTTTTTTTATGTCAGTTTTGACTCACCTTCCTATCTGACCTTTCAGGCAGGTGAAGAACTTCAGTAAGAACAGAGGCAGGTATAAGAGCTAAGCCACTGGGATCTAATGGACACTGACCACAGCTGTGAAATTAAAGATTTAAAGACTGAAGGCAGAAGGAGAAGGGGACAACAGAGGATGATATGGCAGGGTGGCATCACCAACTTGATGGACATGAGTTTGAGCAAGCTCTGGGAGATGGTGAAGAACAGGGAAGCCTGGCGTGCTGAGGTCCATGGAGTCGCAAAGAGTCAGACATGACTGAGCGGGTGAACAACAACAAAGGGGCTCCCCTAGCTAAAGAGAACTTGGACTAGTGGTTAGACTTTACTACGTAAAATTGTATCATCTTGCCCATCCTGATCTGTCCTGTATTCAGAAATTTCTGCTCCCCAAATTTTAATCATGTATCATCATTTTACATAAAAGTCTAGCTTGACAAATGAACTAAAAGAGGTATTTGTGCATTCTCCTTAAGGATACCAGATGTTTCTTCTCTTATCTGTTTCATTTCAAGTCTGCATTCTTTCTTGACCATCTCCTGAATTTGACTCTGCTACCCATCAATAAGCCTTTTTACAGGCTATCCCTTTATTCGGAACAGTTCACTCTTTAGAGTGATATCCTTGATCATATCCCATCTTGGGTAAAATTCAGGGTGTGACTTTCATATATAGCTATTAATATATATATAACCATTATATTAACCAATAACATCTGCATAAAATTCTAAAGAGGTTAATTCCAAGAATACATAATATGATGAAATATCTGAAACAATTATCCCAATCTTGGGTAAAATTCAGGTGTAAAAAAACTGTGGTTAAAATGAACACCTTTAAGGTAAGATATTCTCTAATCTAGGATCTCCAACTGCATGTGGCATTTATGACCCTTTTGTAGATACTACTAGCCAGTTATTGCTAATCAGTTATCGCTAACTGTTTTTCTCCTGAGCTTATATAAAACTTACACTCCTTCTTGGTACTGAATTCTAGGCAGTAACTACTAGCTTACTGTAACTGAAGGAAGATGTAACACCTACTTGCCATCTGATCTCTCTTTTTTTTATGTCAGTTTTGACTCACCTTCCTATCTGACCTTTCAGGCAGGTGAAGAACTTCAGTAAGAACAGAGGCAGGTATAAGAGCTAAGCCACTGGGATCTAATGGACACTGACCACAGCTGTGAAATTAAAGATTTAAAGACTGAAGGCAGAAGGAGAAGGGGACAACAGAGGATGATATGGCAGGGTGGCATCACCAACTTGATGGACATGAGTTTGAGCAAGCTCTGGGAGATGGTGAAGAACAGGGAAGCCTGGCGTGCTGAGGTCCATGGAGTCGCAAAGAGTCAGACATGACTGAGCGGGTGAACAACAACAAAGGGGCTCCCCTAGCTAAAGAGAACTTGGACTAGTGGTTAGACTTTACTACGTAAAATTGTATCATCTTGCCCATCCTGATCTGTCCTGTATTCAGAAATTTCTGCTCCCCAAATTTTAATCATGTATCATCATTTTACATAAAAGTCTAGCTTGACAAATGAACTAAAAGAGGTATTTGTGCATTCTCCTTAAGGATACCAGATGTTTCTTCTCTTATCTGTTTCATTTCAAGTCTGCATTCTTTCTTGACCATCTCCTGAATTTGACTCTGCTACCCATCAATAAGCCTTTTTACAGGCTATCCCTTTATTCGGAACAGTTCACTCTTTAGAGTGATATCCTTGATCATATCCCATCTTGGGTAAAATTCAGGGTGTGACTTTCATATATAGCTATTAATATATATATAACCATTATATTAACCAATAACATCTGCATAAAATTCTAAAGAGGTTAATTCCAAGAATACATAATATGATGAAATATCTGTAAATGACTATTTGTGTTTTTATGCTTGGCATTCCTTTGACAACTGCCTTGGAGGCAATGATCACCACACTGTTTTTAAATTAGCAAAACAGAAAGAACTCAAGCATATGATTCAATAAATGTAGACAGTGTAAACAACCAAATAATATCTTAAACAATACACAGGCACTTTTATTTTCCTAGAAATTTCCTTTCTTCTCCATTCCTGCTCCTTTATAAGCAATTACTGTTCTAATTTCTGCTCTTACAGATTGGTTTTGTCTTTTTTTAACCCTATGTAAGAAGCATGAAAATGCAATGTATCACTTTTAGTCTGGCTTCATTTCCCTAGTGGTTTTGATATTGACTCACTCTAAGTATCAGTGACTTTTTCCCTTTATATTACTGAATAGTATCCTTCTATTCATTCTCCTATTGATGCAAACTTGGTTTATTTCCATTTATAGATGGGTTTACTCAATGGTCAGTGAGTAAAAATATCTGTCTCTAATGCAGGAGACACAGGAAATACAGATTTGATCCCTGGGTCTGGAGTATTCCCTTAAGAGAAAATGGCAGCCCATTCCAGTATTCTCACCGAAAAATCCAACAAACAGAGGAGCCTGGTGGTCTACAGTCCTCAGGGTCAAAAAGAGTCAGACACAAATGAGCAACTAAGCACATAACATTGATGGATACTATACATAAAAATTCTATGAAAATGTGAAAATTTTTGAGGATTTTTTTTTATTACACAGGAGTGAAATTATTATGCAGTAAGACAGATGTATGTTTAATTTATGATATCTTTGAACAGTGTTCCAAAATATAGCATTTCATGCTCCCACCAGGAACAAAGGAGAATTTCAGTGCTATACATTTTTTGCTAAGATCTGATGTTATCCCTCTTCTGATTTTTGCCTATTCTGGTTGTCATACCATCTATTAGTACTACTCTTTAAATCATGGGTTTGCATAGTTAAGTGCTGCATGGAAATCCAGTTCACTATATTAAAACCCAACATTTATAGTTTAACATTCTCATAAATACTAATGAGAGAGAGAGAGGTGGTAGGAGAAAAAATTGAAATTAGCTCTTATAGTCTAAATCAGAAATAGTTTAGTATCTCAAGAATGCACGGATACATAATAAGCAGTATCTACATTTTCTCTCTAGTATGCAGAAAGTTCTTTAGGGCAATACATAATATTTTTAAGGATGCATAGCAGAATTTTATTCAGAGACAGAAAAATCTAATCTATAGCTTACGTCTAAGATCCTGGATGTTTTGAATCTTCTGATACTCAATTTACTGAACTTTTCTTCATCAAGCTCTAACTAATAATTATATTGAGTTAAAAAATAAAAAAGGTGAGCTCTTTGTGCCTTTTTACAATTAGATTTCACTTCACTTTATTCATAAATATTATTGCTAATTAATTCTATACAATTTTATATCCATAATGCTGTTATATAATGATTTTAATGAGTGAAAGGCATTGGAAGCCAGTTACTAGAGTTGATTCCAATCAAGTATTTCCTCTTCAGCCTTCAGATTAATCAATATTCTTATTTTCTTATTTAAATCCCCCACATATAGGCTTAGGGAGAATTAAGGCAAAAGTAAAAGTTTTCATTGGAATACTACTAGCCAGGACTCTTTTCCTCTCAAATCTTCCATGTTGCTGTTTTTTGCTTTTCTTTTTTTAATCCCATATTTCCATCCAAGACATTCTTGACAATCTTCCCCCACACTCCCCTACATACTTCAGCAATCTCTTTTCAATCTCTCTTTTTCCACATTTTTTTCCACACATATAAAGTATTCCTACTAATGGCATCTCTCATTATACAAATGTCTCTTTGAACACATCACCCATGAGATGTATCTTTTCTTTTGGAAAAAAAAAAGCATATTTATCACATCCACCCTTTCTCTCATTTCATTGCTACTGCTTTAGTTTTCTTAATTATTTCTCTCTTTAGCATATACAATTTCTAAGAATCCTAATTCTTGGGCTTCCCTTGTAACTCAGATAGCAAAGAATCCACCTGCAATGTTGGAGACCTGGGTTCAATTCCTGGGTTGGGAATATCCCCTGCAGGAGGGTATGATAACCCACTACATTATTCTTAACTGGAGAATTGTCATGGACAGTGAAGCCTGTAGGGCTGCAGTTCATGGGACTGCAGTTCTGAGTCGCAGAGTCAGACATAACTGAGTGACTAAGCACAACACGTCTCTTTTCATAAAATTTTCCCCATATATATTTTTCTAATATTTCTTCAAAGTAGTCAATTTTTCCCACAGTAAGCTTGAAATTCCATTGTCATTTTTTTGTCACTCAGTCATGTCCAACTCTTTGCGACCCCATGGACTGCAGTACACCAGGTATCCCTGTTCTTCATTATCTTTCAGAATTTGCCAAAACACAGGTCCACTGAGTGGGTGATGCCACCCAACCATCTCATCCTCTATTGTCCCTTTCTCCTCCTGCCCTCAATCTTATTGAACATTAGTTTTCTAAATATTGAGTTTTAAGCCAGCATTGTCACTCTCCTCTTTCACCCCCATCAAGAGACTCCTTAGTCTATATAAAATGAAATTCCTTAGTCGGGTATAAAAAGGTTGCCATCACCATCTTGCCCCAAATTTCCAGTTTCAGTTTCTCTAGGTCTTAAAAGTGGGTAGACTTCAGTCATACCCAATTATTTACCAATCATCAACAGAACCTGCCCTTTTAGACGTTATACACTTCCATGCGCCAGCCTCTTCCCAGATCGCTCATTTCTACCACCTCTACTGTAAGCCTATAAGCTGCAGGGATCTTTCAAGGCCACTCCTCTACCACCTGCCTTATGACATCTCTCTCTCCTCAGGCTAGCCTTGCTAGGTGCTCTCTCTGCATCCCCATATTCTCTCGTGCCTGTTTCTTATTAACACACAACATTCAATTATTCAGTGTAGTTTAACTTCCAGCATTTTACACTAATATCTTATTCAGAGGTTCAACTCCAAAGTACAAGGCACAAAATGAGAGCACAAAGTGAAAAATCATAAAAATGCAAAACTAACAATGAGAATCCCTTAGAAGAATTTCCCATTGAAGATTGGCACATAAACCCTTAATTACTTAATATAGCAGATTTCCTCCAGTGCTGGAGAAAAAAATGATAAGCTGACTCAGTAATATGTTATATTATCTGTCTCTGTGTGTACAAATTCAGTACATATTTAATTTTCAGTCTTTAAAATAAAGAGGAAGAGGAGGTGTTATGTCACTTTTTTTAGACAAAAGACTAGGTTTTTTGGAGTCCAACTGACTTGCTTTAAAACACTTTGTCAGTCACTCAGTTATGGGCTCATAGGAATAGATTATCAATCCAAATGTTTCTATTTCAAATCATCTGTGTCAAACTACTGTTGGAATCACAACAATGAAAAAATGTGCATAAAAATAAGGCCAAAAATGTTAAAAAATTATTGAAAAAAAACAAGCCTCACATTAACAGCTGATGTTTCCATTTAAAGGTCATAGGGAGTTTCAAAGTTCTACTTTATTACCTTTGGATTACAAGATCAAATAACTAGTACCCTTATGGTGAAATAGATTCATACTTCTTCAGAGTTAGAAATCTGGAAAAATCTTCTAATAGAGTTCCATCAAGACTGTTCTAATTTGGTTAAATTAATAAAAGGCATATACTCAAAAAATAGCAAAAGAAGGCAGACATTTCCTACTTCAATCACATTTTCAACTTAATATGCTAAAACATTTGTTTACCAAGTTTCTCTTCCATATTTCTTTATATATATATACACATCTATGTGTGTATATATATACACACACACACACACACACACACATATATATATATATATATATATATATATTAGTAAGACATTTTTTTAGAGGCTGTGGTACAGTAAAGTATTGTTTGACCTCCCAAACAAGTATGAACTGTGAGTTCAAAGTCTGAATCTTTCAAGTTAAAAGAATCATAGTGATCTAGTCAATGGTACCTTTTGGAAAAGATAAATAATTCTCAGAAGTTGCTCCAGAAGACACAATCAGGATAACTTTAAATAGTTACTCAGCAGGATAAAAGCAGCGTTTAATAATCACACAAAAGATACAGATACAGGATAAAGGGGAGAAGCAATTGAATCTAAAAATTTCCCATTGAAGATTAGAACATAAACCCTTAATTACTTAATATAGCAGATTTTCTCCAGTGCTGGAGAAAAAAATGATAAGCTGACTCAGTAATATGTTATATTATCTGTCTCTGTGTGTACAAATTCAGTACATATTTAATTTTCAGTCTTTAAAATAAAGAGGAAGAGGAGGTGTTATGTCACTTTTTTTAGACAAAAGACTAGATTTTTTGGAGTCCAACTGACTTGCTTTAAAACACTTTGTCAGTCACTCAGTTATGGGCTCATAGGAATAGATTATCAATCCAAATGTTTCTATTTCAAATCA
Source organism: Tragulus kanchil (assembly GCA_022376925.1). Lineage (NCBI taxonomy): Eukaryota > Metazoa > Chordata > Mammalia > Artiodactyla > Tragulidae > Tragulus > Tragulus kanchil. The sequence goes on along the minus strand of JAIOJX010000028.1, from coordinate 33,665,369 downwards.
TCTGTGTCAAACTACTGTTGGAATCACAACAATGAAAAAATGTGCATAAAAATAAGGCCAAAATCTTAAAAAATTGAAAAAAAACAAGCCTCACATTAACAGCTGATGTTTCCATTTAAAGGTCATAGGGAGTTTCAAAGTTCTACTTTATTACCTTCGGATTACAAGATCAAATAACTAGTACCCTTATGGTGAAATAAATTCATACTTCTTCAGAGTTAGAAATCTGGAAAAATCTTCTAATAGAGTTCCATCAAGACTGTTCTAATTTGGTTAAATTAATAAAAGGCATATACTCAAAAAATAGCAAAAGAAGGCAGACATTTCCTACTTCAATCACATTTTCAACTTAATATGCTAAAACATTTGTTTACCAAGTTTCTCTTCCATATTTCTTTATATATATATACACATCTATGTGTGTATATATATATGTATATATATATACACATATATACATATATATATATATATTAGTAAGACATTTTTTTAGAGGCTGTGGTACAGTAAAGTATTGTTTGACCTCCCAAACAAGTATGAACTGTGAGTTCAAAGTCTGAATCTTTCAAGTTAAAAGAATCATAGTGATCTAGTCAATGGTACCTTTTGGAAAAGATAAATAATTCTCAGAAGTTGCTCCAGAAGACACAATCAGGATAACTTTAAATAGTTACTCAGCAGGATAAAAGCAGCGTTTAATAATCACACAAAAGATACAGATAAAGGATAAAGGGGAGAAGCAATTGAATCTAATCAGCACCCAGGTGTGACAGAAGTGCCCTGAGATTATCAACTAAGGCAAGTGCAGTGTGACAGCAATACCAAGCAGTGATGCAGCAGAACACAGTCAGGTGGTATCCAGACTTAAGAAAAAGGTACTTTATGCTCTCTCTCCTAAGACAAAGCCCTGAGAAAGCATGCCACAGGGCTCCAGGAATGATGATAAAAAAGAAGCTTCATCACAAGCAAAAGAAGAAATCAATTTGGAAAAGAAAAAGAAGCTGACAAATGGAGAATCTATTTCCAAGGTCAAAAGCTAACACTAAAAATACTTCAAGTACATAATTTGAAAGATATCCATTCTGTTGTTGTTTACAAAATGCCCAAGAGAAGAAAACTCCTCTCACAAACTACCACAATGGAACATTAAAATTGCTTGTATAGGAAATACGTTAAAAACACATTTTAACTGATAAGTGGGTCATGATTAAGGGTTGGAATTCCTGTTAACCTCTAATCAGAATGTGTCTTGTTTATGGGAACCATTAGTCAGGATGCAGCCAACATTCCCTTTCCACTGTCACTCTTTACCATCTGAGCCACCAGGGAGGCCCTACACTGTCACTCTTAAGGCACATACACCCAATAAGCATTTGTGGAAAGCACTGTTTGTTTGTTGCAAGATGATTTCCTCTAAGTTCAAGTATGAATTTAAGGAATCGGAAGGAGAACATGTACCAACATAACCAAAGTCTCTGTTTTATCTTGATATAGTGGATTTTTCTTCTCTGCTTTGTGATTCAGTTGCTATGACCAAACCATATTTAGGGGCTACAGAGATAAGCATCCTTTTACAACCCCAGGAAGCTCCCCACAGTAGACACTGGTTCCTTCTCAGCGTCAGAACTCTCAAGACCCCTACCCTTCTACTGCCTTGTGTTGAACTTTGACACAGAGCCAGCTTAGTTTCAGCATCACAGTGCCTGCACCTAATTGCACACTCTTTATCTTGGAGCAATGAGATTCCTGTGAGACTTTGGCAGCCCAGCCTCTGTACTAAATTTCTTAACTCACTGACTAAGAAAAGGCATTTTGTCTTAACTTTAGTTTCAATTTGTTTCTTTACTTTTGAAAACCTAATTTACATTGTACTTGTATTTATGTAATAGCACATTTCCCCCGTCAGCTAAGTAGGCCACCAACATGGGCAATACTCTTTACAGAGAGATGGAGCGTCTTACAACAGTCCATTGTCACAGTAAGCCAAGACTGTTGTTGGTGTTCCTCAAATGCATGAAACTGGGTCACTATATGACAAAGTACACAACTTGAACCTTGGCAATTAGCAGGAAGTATACAAAGCTACCCGGGGATCTGATAGTGACCATCACATAATTGGCAAAGCTAAGGACAAGCATATCAATCCTAGACACAATATAAAAGCCTACCTCCTCTTCCCTGAACAATCCCCCTTCAAGAAATGTACATACACACACACCCTTTCATAAACACACCACCATAAATATTTTCCTCAACTGCCACCATGGTTTCATCATGAGACTACCTAAATATTCATTATTCTGCTTATCTGAATGTTTCCAAAGACACTAATGAAATATATAGAATTTGCAGGAATTATCAAACAGAACAAGACCTTTAAATCTCCCTAAAGAGAAGCAGCAATAGGAGAGTTGGGCCTTAAGGGGACATACTTATTAAGCCAGCAAATGATAATGGGTTACCTAGGAACTTTGTGTTACAGTGAGAAAATACTCGATGTGTTAGGTATGATTTAAAAGCTAAGATACAAAAATTAATGCAGCATTACTGCTTCTCAGAATAAGTCTTGAAGCTTTACAAAATGTTAGCTACATTATGGGGTTATATGTAGAACGTCCTAAGAGATGCTGAAGTAATCAGATGTATGCCATCAAGTAATATAGGATATAGAAACTGAGAAAACCATAGGATATTAAAAATTAGAGTAAAATACAAGTGGAACTTCTGGTAGCTGAAGTTGTATGAAGTGGGATAGAGGAGAGGTGAGCCTAGAAGTTTAGCAAAAGAAGTAGACTTTGAGTAGCAATGGACCCAGATACCTGGCAGTCTTTTCTTAGCCAGCAAACTCCTCATGGTAAGTTTCCTCAGTCAAGTGCAGATACAAAGTGGATGGTTTATCAAGATAGGAAGAGACTGTCTGTGGGGGGAACCAGGTCTTGCAGAGTACATCCATCATGCAAAATGCTCTGTTGGATGAATCTCAAGCTAGAATCAGCATTGCAGGAAAAAAAATCAGCAAACTTTGATATGCAGAGAATACTACTATAATTGTAAAAAGTAATGAGGATCTAAAGAGCCTCTTGATGAAGGTGAAAGAGAGTGAAAAGTCTGGCTTAAAACTCAACATTCAATAGATGAAAATCATGCCATCTGGTCCCATCACTTCATGGCAAAGAGATGGGGAATAAATGGGAACAGGGACAGACTTTAATATCTTTGGCTCAAAATCCCTGTGGATGGTGACTGCAGTCATGAAATTAAAATGCACTTGCTTCTTGGAAGAAAAGCTATGACAAACATAGACAGTGTATTCAAAAGCAGAGATATTACTTTGGTGACAAAAGTCCGTATAGTCAAAGCTATGGTCTTCTCAGTGATCATGTATCAACATGAGAGCTAGACCATAAAGAAGGCTTGTGTGTGTGTGCTCAGTCATGTCTGACTCTGTAACCCAATGGACTTTGGCCGGCCAGAATCCTCTGTCTATGGAATGCTCTAGGCAAGAAAACTGGAATGGGTTGCCATTTCCTACTCTAGGACATCTTCTAGACCCAGGGATTGAACCCACACCTCCTTTGTCTCCTGCATTGGCAGGCATATTCTTTACCACTAGCACCGACTGTGAAGCCAAAAAAGGGCTGAGGGTGGAAGAATTGATGCTACTGAATTGTGGTGCTGGAGAAGGCTCTTGAGAGTTCCTTGGACATCAAGGAGATCAAACCAGTCAGTACTAACGGAAATCAATGCTGATTATTTATTGGAAGGGCCAATGCTGAAGCTGAAGCTCCAATACTTTGGCCCCTGATGGCAAATATAGGATATAGAAACTGAGAAAACCATAGGATATTAAAAATTAGAGTAAAATACAAGTGGAACTTCTGGTAGCTGAAGTTGTATGAAGTGGGATAGAGGAGAGGTGAGCCTAGAAGTTTAGCAAAAGAAGTAGACTTTGAGTAGCAATGGACCCAGATACCTGGCAGTCTTTTCTTAGCCAGCAAACTCCTCATGGTAAGTTTCCTCAGTCAAGTGCAGATACAAAGTGGATGGTTTATCAAGATAGGAAGAGACTGTCTGTGGGGGGAACCAGGTCTTGCAGAGTACATCCATCATGCAAAATGCTCTGTTGGATGAATCTCAAGCTAGAATCAGCATTGCAGGAAAAAAAATCAGCAAACTTTGATATGCAGAGAATACTACTATAATTGTAAAAAGTAATGAGGATCTAAAGAGCTTCTTGATGAAGGTGAAAGAGAGTGAAAAGTCTGGCTTAAAACTCAACATTCAATAGATGAAAATCATGCCATCTGGTCCCATCACTTCATGGCAAAGAGATGGGGAATAAATGGGAACAGGGACAGACTTTAATATCTTTGGCTCAAAATCCCTGTGGATGGTGACTGCAGTCATGAAATTAAAATGCACTTGCTTCTTGGAAGAAAAGCTATGACAAACATAGACAGTGTATTCAAAAGCAGAGATATTACTTTGGTGACAAAAGTCCGTATAGTCAAAGCTATGGTCTTCTCAGTGATCATGTATCAACGTGAGAGCTAGACCATAAAGAAGGCTTGTGTGTGTGTGCTCAGTCATGTCTGATTCTGTAACCCAATGGACTTTGGCCGGCCAGAATCCTCTGTCTATGGAATGCTCTAGGCAAGAAAACTGGAATGGGTTGCCATTTCCTACTCTAGGACATCTTCTAGACCCAGGGATTGAACCCACACCTCCTTTGTCTCCTGCATTGGCAGGCATATTCTTTACCACTAGCACATACTGTGAAGCCAAAAAAGGGCTGAGGGTGGAAGAATTGATGCTACTGAATTGTGGTGCTGGAGAAGGCTCTTGAGAGTTCCTTGGACATCAAGGAGATCAAACCAGTCAGTACTAACGGAAATCAATGCTGATTATTTATTGGAAGGGCCAATGCTGAAGCTGAAGCTCCAATACTTTGGCCCCCTGATGCAAACAGCAAACACTTTGGAAAAGACCCTGATGTCAGAAAAGATTGGAGGCAGGAAGAGAAAGGGCAAAAGGGGATGAGATGTTTGGATGGCATCTTTGCTCAATGGGCATGAGTTTGAGCAAACTCCAGGAAATAGTGAAGGACAGGGAAACCTGGCATGCTAAAGTCTAAGGGGTTGCAAAGAGTCAAACATGACTTACGGACTGAACAAAAACAACAAGATAAGAAAAGAAAAGAAGTGAGTCTACAGTCACTCTTGAGGCTTCTAAACTGGCCCAGGAACATGATTTCACTTCTAGTCACACATGTGGAAAAAACCATCCAGAATTATAAGTATGATTTTGTAAGGTCACAAGAATCTAGGACAGGAATGGCTAGAGCCCTGGAGAGTTTCAGATACTCAAGCTAATGATCTGAATGTGAAGTGGGAAGCAGGATTTAGATCCCTTCTCCCTCATCCCATCTTCTCCTCCAGTTACCAGAGCAATAGTATCCACAAATTTGGACATTGCGTGCAGACGTGTATATGTGTCTGTGTTCAGGGAGGTGCTACTCTGCGGATAAACAGCAATCTCTGAGTATCCCCATGGATAGTGACTTGGTTTGTCAATGTGTAATGCTGATAAATCCATTTAGACTATTAGAGTCACTATAAACATAAGGTAATGACTGTATAATGCAACAGGTTACATTCCAGCCAAATTACTTCACGAAAACTCTACGTTTGAAGTCTGGAGACAAAAGGTCTGAAAGAGACAGATGTTCTCTGTTCTTCATGTCATTAGTTTTCCTTGTTTAGAATATACAAGGACAATTACACAGCAATTGACTTTTATTTTTAAGAAAGGCTTTTATTAAAAAAAAAAAGCTTCTCATAGTAGTGAATCTGCTAATTTTTAGAAGAATAGGGAATGGATGCAGGACGGTTTTTTTTTTTAATTTAAAATAACTGATTTTAAATTCATTGCTAAATTACTCCACCCTAAAGGAGGGCACCTGAAATTTAAGTAATTGCTTTAATGGAGATTAGCCATTCTTTCATGACTCAAATGGTAAAGAATAGCAAATGCCAAAAATAAATGAGTGATATATTTTTAGAGACATTAACCAGTCAAAGATGACATAGTAGAAGCATATATTTTGGCTTTGATTGCTTCAGACACAGGCATCCCTTTGAGACCTTTAACAATTCACATTGATTTTCTCTCTTCCTGATAAATATGTGTAGAACATTTGTAGAGCATTCCTTGAGAACATGCTAAAATGGATAAACTAAAAGAAAAAAATGATAGTCACTCAGTCACATCCAACTCTTTTGCAACCCATTGATGGTAGCCCCCAGCCTCCTCTCCAGGGGGTTTTCCAGCAAGAAAACTGGAGTGAGTTGCCATTTCTTCCTTTAGGAATCTTCCTAACCTAGGGATTAAACTCCAGTCTCCTGCACTGCAGATGGATTCTTTACCACTGAGCCACCAGGGAAGACCTTCTGTATGCCAAATCATCATATTCTCTCCTTTTAAGAATTAGTTGGCCATAGCCCTTTAGCTGTAAGATATGCTACCTTAAATTTTTACATGAAAGTCATCAAAAGGCTTACTTTTCAATTGACTTATTTTTTAACAAATCTGTGTAGATAGATACAAAAAAATAACAGGCATTTACAATGAAAAAGTCAAAAACCAAATAATGGCTTAAAATTTTCAATTGACTTATAGACAAATCACAGCAATCTCTGAGTATCCCTATTAGTTTGTAAGTGCTGATAAATCCATTTAGACTATTAGAGTCACTATAAACATAAGGTAATGACTGTATAATGCAACAGGTTACATTCCAGCCAAATTACTTCACGAAAACTCTACGTTTGAAGTCTGGAGACAAAAGGTCTGAAAGAGACAGATGTTCTCTGTTCTTCATGTCATTAGTTTTCCTTGTTTAGAATATACAAGGACAATTACACAGCAATTGACTTTTATTTTTAAGAAAGGCTTTTATTAAAAAAAAAAAGCTTCTCATAGTAGTGAATCTGCTAACTTTTAGAAGAATAGGGAATGGATGCAGGACGGTTTTTTTTTTTTTAATTTAAAATAACTGATTTTAAATTCATTGCTAAATTACTCCACCCTAAAGGAGGGCACCTGAAATTTAAGTAATTGCTTTAATGGAGATTAGCCATTCTTTCATGACTCAAATGGTAAAGAATAGCAAATGCCAAAAATAAATGAGTGATATATTTTTAGAGACATTAACCAGTCAAAGATGACATAGTAGAAGCATATATTTTGGCTTTGATTGCTTCAGACACAGGCATCCCTTTGAGACCTTTAACAATTCACATTGATTTTCTCTCTTCCTGATAAATATGTGTAGAACATTTGTAGAGCATTCCTTGAGAACATGCTAAAATGGATAAACTAAAAGAAAAAAATGATAGTCACTCAGTCACATCCAACTCTTTTGCAACCCATTGATGGTAGCCCCCCAGCCTCCCCTCTCCAGGGGATTTTCCAGCAAGAAAACTGGAGTGAGTTGCCATTTCTTCCTTTAGGAATCTTCCTAACCTAGGGATTAAACTCCAGTCTCCTGCACTGCAGATGGATTCTTTACCACTGAGCCACCAGGGAAGACCTTCTGTATGCCAAATCATCATATTCTCTCCTTTTAAGAATTAGTTGGCCATAGCCCTTTAGCTGTAAGATATGCTACCTTAAATTTTTACATGAAAGTCATCAAAAGGCTTACTTTTCAATTGACTTATTTTTTAACAAATCTGTGTAGATAGATACAAAAAAAAATAACAGGCATTAAAAAAAGCACATATCCTTTAATTGAAATTAATATGACTCTTAATAAAGTATCCAAACTATAATAGCTTAAAATTATAACTCTTTGAAAGCACAACATTTATAATAAATCAAGAAGCAGATCACTCATTACTAGCAAACCAGCCTTGAAAAAAAGCACTAAGTGAAGCATTCAAACTGCAAAGACAACAATAACCTGAATTCATATGAAGAAATAAAGATTCTAAATTAACAACTTTTCTAACTTAAGAACTATAGAGGGCTTCCCTGGTGGTCCAGTGGGAAAGGACACCGCCTTGCAGTGCAAAGGGCGCCAGTTAGATCCCTGACCTGGGAAGATCCCACGTGCCACAGAGCGGCTGGACCAGTGTGTGCAACTACCGAGCCAGAGCTCTGGAGCGCATGTGCCCAGAGCCAGTGCTCTGCAGTGATGGGAGGCCCACATAGGCCAAAGAACAAAGATGGATGAAAATGAATAGATGAAAGACCAGTAGAAGTGGCCAAAAAAAAAAAAAAAAGAACCATAGAAAGAAGAGTAAAGCAAACATATGGCTAGAGAAATAGTAAGGATCTGAAAGGAAAACAGTAAAACAGAATTGATGAAACCAAAAGTTGATTGTTTTTAAAAAAACAATGTAATTGACAAATATTTTGGTATACTGAATATTAAAAATAAGGATAATCTAAATGAACAAAATCAGGGATGAAAGAATGGATATCAATACTGATATAATAGAAATTAAAATTATTATAAGAGAATAATTTGAAGAACATTATGCTAACAAATTTGATATCATAGATAAAATGAAAAAAATTATTAAAAACTGCAAATTTCCCTGACCACTGAAGAACAAATAGAAAGTCTGAATAAAAACTAATTCAGTTAGTAGTTTAAAAATTTCCCACAATATAAACTCTGATGGCACTGGTGACTTCACGGATGCATTCATTCAAACATTTGAGGAAGAAATACTAATCCTTCACAAATTCCAGAGAAAGGAGAAATGGAAGGAACACTTTTCAACTCATTCTATATGAGTTCTGTACTTAATGCCAAAGCCAATTACACCACAAGGAAAGAAAATATTTGACAAAATTCAACATACTTTCAACATAAATTAACATTCCATTATTATGACGTCTCAAAGAACTAGAGGTAGCAAGAAACACTGCTGTAAAAATACATGAAGAGCCTAGAGTTAACATCATATTTCATAGTAAAAGAAATGAATACTTGCTCTCTAAAACAGGAAATAATGCAAGGATAATGACCTATTTTTTTTTTTTTTTTAGGATAATGACTTCTTTCTGAACACTGTACTAAAAGTTCAACACATATAATAAGGTAATAGCAAGAAACAAAAGGCATCAGTAGTGTAAGGAAAGACCTAAAATTGTCTTTATTTGCATGCAAATGATCCTCTAAGTTTAAAAAATCAAAAAATTGACAAAAGTACCTCTTTAGTTAAAATAATCCCACGTGCCACAGAGCGGCTGGACCAGTGTGTGCAACTACCGAGCCAGAGCTCTGGAGCGCATGTGCCCAGAGTCAGTGCTCTGCAGTGATGGGAGGCCCACATAGGCCAAAGAACAAAGATGGATGAAAATGAATAGATGAAAGACCAGTAGAAGTGGCCAAAAAAAAAAAAAAAAAAGAACCATAGAAAGAAGAGTAAAGCAAACATATGGCTAGAGAAATAGTAAGGATCTGAAAGGAAAACAGTAAAACAGAATTGATGAAACCAAAAGTTGATTGTTTTTTAAAAAAACAATGTAATTGACAAATATTTTGGTATACTGAATATTAAAAATAAGGATAATCTAAATGAACAAAATCAGGGATGAAAGAATGGATATCAATACTGATATAACAGAAATTAAAATTATTATAAGAGAATAATTTGAAGAACATTATGCTAACAAATTTGATATCATAGATAAAATGAAAAAAATTATTAAAAACTGCAAATTTCCCTGACCACTGAAGAACAAATAGAAAATCTGAATAAAAACTAATTCAGTTAGTAATTTAAAAATTTCCCACAATATAAACTCCGATGGCACTGGTGACTTCACGGATGCATTCATTCAAACATTTGAGGAAGAAATACTAATCCTTCACAAATTCCAGAGAAAGGAGAAATGGAAGGAACACTTTTCAACTCATTCTATATGAGTTCTGTACTTAATGCCAAAGCCAATTACACCACAAGGAAAGAAAATATTTGACAAAATTCAACATACTTTCAACATAAATTAACATTCCATTATTATGACGTCTCAAAGAACTAGAGGTAGCAAGAAACACTGCTGTAAAAATACATGAAGAGCCTAGAGTTAACATCATATTTCATAGTAAAAAGAAATGAATACTTGCTCTCTAAAACAGGAAATAATGCAAGGATAATGACCTATTTTTTTTTTTTTTTTAGGATAATGACTTCTTTCTGAACACTGTACTAAAAGTTCAACACATATAATAAGGTAATAGCAAGAAACAAAAGGCATCAGTAGTGTAAGGAAAGACCTAAAATTGTCTTTATTTGCATGCAAATGATCCTCTAAGTTTAAAAAATCAAAAAATTGACAAAAGTACTTCTTTAAGTAACAAGTTCAGCAAGTTAAACAGACACAAGAGCTATATGCTAATGTAAGCACATATTTAAATACTATCAATGAATAATCCAAAAATAAAACCAAGAACTAAATCCATTTATAATAGCATCAGAAAATAAAATACTCCTGAATAGTTTTTATAAAATAGTGAAAAATATATACTGAAAACTAAAATCTCTGTTGGGAGAAATTAAATAATATGTCTAGGTGATAGAGACAGACTTTTCATCAAGAAATTGGAAGTTAATTAAAAAGACATGGAAACAACCTAAATGTCCATCAAGAGAGGAATGGATAAAGAAGGTATGGCATATATATATATATTATATATATATTCACTCTCTCTCTCTCTCTATATATATACACAATGGAATATTGCTCAGTCATTAAAAATAATGAAATAAGACCATTTGCAGTAGTATAGATGGACCTAGAGAGTGTCATATTGAGTGATATAAGTCAGACAGAGCAGGAGAAATATGATATGACACCCTTTTTATCTGAATTCTAAAAGGAAATGATACAAATGAACTTATTTCCAAAACAGAAAGAGACTCACAGACTTAGAAAAAGAACTCATGGTTCCAGGAGGCAGGGTATGGTTGGGGAGTTTGAGAAAGTCATGTACACACTGCCAGACTGAAATGGATAACCAACAAAAGTCAACTGTATAGCACATGGAACTCCGTTCAATGTTACATACTAGTCTGGAGGGGAGGGGTGTTTAGGGAAGAATGGATACATGTGTATGTATGGACAAGTCCCTTCACTGTTCTCCTGAAACTATCACAAAATTATAAATTGGTTATACCACAATACAAGGCATTTTCGGTGTTAAAAAAAAAAAAGGAAAACGAGGAAAATTAAAAAAGAAAAAGACTCCATATTGTTACATGCCATTTCTTCCCGAATTGATCTAAGATTTAACAAAATTCCTTATTAAAGTTTCTTTAGGGCCTTTGAACTTGTCATTACTTTTCTGTTTGTTAGATTGGTTGTCTGACTTTTGTAGAAATTGATACATTTTTAGCAAATTCTAAAATGTATATAGAAATACAAGTAATACCCAAGATACTAGCTTAGGTATAGAAGTATAGATCAATGAAACATAATTCAAAGCTGAGACATAAATCTTTAAATTTATAATTTGTGACAAAAGAGCCAAAGAAACTTAATGAGAAAAAGATACTCTTTTTGACAAATGATGCTAAGACAATTAGCTATTCAACTAAAAAATATGACTTTATATAGCACTACTGCAAATTAACTAAACATGAATCACAGGCCCAAATGTAATATACCTATGTGGAGGACAACACACAGCTTAAGTCTTAAATCTTAGGTATGGACAAAGGCTCTTAGATATGACATCAAAATCATGAGCAATAAAATAACAACAGCAACAAAAAATCTAGTAAGTACACAGAAAGATACTCATTATTTATAGGAAAAAGAAAATTAAGCCAAATAACATACTGTTTCATATGGACTAGATTAGCGATAATAAAAATGATGCATCATAGCAAGTGTGAAAATATAGAGACACTAGAGTCCTCATACACTGAAAGTAGGAGAGTACCAAGGTGCAGTCACTTTGAAGTCAGTTTCACAAAACTGTTACAGGTAAATTTACCATGCGTGCATGCTAAATCATTTCAGTCGTGTCTATTTGTGACCTGTAGCCCGTCAGGCTGCTCCATCTGTAGGATTTTCCAGGCAAGAATACTGCAGTGGGTTGCCTTTAACTTCTCCAGAGAATCTTCCTGACCCAGGGCTTCTTAAATTGACTGTATTAGCAATCAGGTTCTTTACCTCTAGCACCACCTGGAAAGCCCCAAAATATTTATTTGGCTGTAGCATGTGGAATCTTCAGTTGCAGCATATAGGATCTAGTTTCCTGTGAATGTTTCTCAGTCATATCCAACTTTTTGTAACTCCACTGACGAGCCAAGGAATTCTCCAGGCAAGAATACTGGGGTGGGTAGCTGTTCCCTTCTCCAGGGGATCTTCCCAACCCAGGCATCAAACCTAGTGACCCAGCAATTCTATTCTTAGAACTATTTATCTAATAGAAATGAAAACATGTCCACACAAGGTGTGTGTTTGATGTTCATATCATTATTATTATTCATAGCCCCAAATTGGGAACAATTCACTTGTCCACTGATTAATAAATACATGAGCAAAACTTGAGCATTCATACAATTACTGATGGGCAGTTAAAAGGAATTAAATATTGAATGCATACTACAGTACAAAAGAATGTCAAAATAATTATGCTAATCGAGTCAGATGCAAAAGAGAACGTGTGATTTAATTTATATGAACAATCCCAGAGAGGCCTAGCTATGGGCTCAAAACATAGATGAGTGCTTACCTGGGTTGGTGGGTAGGATAGATTTTGTACATGGTCAAGAAGAATTTTCTTGGGTTAGTAGAAATGTTCTAGCATAGGACTCTGTTAAAGGTTGCACAACTCTTTAAATTTACTAAAAGTCATTGGATTGTACACTTAAAGTGTCAAATTTTATACTATGTGTGTTATACCTCAATAAAATACTTTAAAACATCCTTTAAATAATTTTATTTCACTCTAAGTACTTAAAATAAAGAAATACTAAGACAAAATGTTAAAGAAAATATAGAACTTCTGTGAGATACACTACTTACTTTAATTGTCTGCAGTATGGAAATTAAATTCAAACAGTCCCCAGAAAATGATTTGAATAATTATAATGTTGTTATTAAAACAGAAGCTACTTCCCCCTATTTAATAGAAGAAAAATTGTTTCATAATATTTTGCTTAAAATAAACTTATCCAAATATTTAAATTGTGTAGATTTGATGCTATTTCCCTTGGGTCTTTAATTTCTTCTGTTTAATTGCTAATATAATAATTTTAAATATAGGGTGATACTTTATACAGCAGATAATTAAAGTATATAAACCATGAACAAAATTTTACACAGAATTACCATAAGCACTATATATTTTTATATTATGCAAATTTGTATTTATAAAATCTTTAATGTTTCACTTATTTAATCAACAATACACACACACACACATATATGTATATAAATATATATACACATACATATGTATGTCAACTTTTACTGTGCATCACACAAAATTCTTGTAGGTTCAACAAAATATTAGGAATAAAGTTAACAAAAAATTTATGAACTTGAGGAGATTATATCCTAGCAAGGAATAGTTATTTCATGTTGCTTTAGAATGCTTCCCGTTAGAATTTTGTTTTCCTTGAAATGGCTTGTTACTGAAATGCTAAGTTTCTGCAACATTATTTTGATCTGAACCCAATTATAAAACAGGGTTAAAAGATATGTTCTAGGATATTCAGATTTATTTTCAGAAGTCTTAAAATATATGAACAATCCCAGAGAGGCCTAGCTATGGGCTCAAAACATAGATGAGTGCTTACCTGGGTTGGTGGGTAGGATAGATTTTGTACATGGTCAAGAAGAATTTTCTTGGGTTAGTGGAAATGTTCTAGCATAGGACTCTGTTAAAGGTTGAACAACTCTTTAAATTTACTAAAAGTCATTGGATTGTACACTTAAAGTGTCAAATTTTATACTATGTGTGTTATACCTCAATAAAATACTTTAAAACATCCTTTAAATAATTTTATTTCACTCTAAGTACTTAAAATAAAGAAATACTAAGACAAAATGTTAAAGAAAATATAGAACTTCTGTGAGATACACTACTTACTTTAATTGTCTGCAGTATGGAAATTAAATTCAAACAGTCCCCAGAAAATGATTTGAATAATTATAATGTTGTTATTAAAACAGAAGCTACTTCCCCCTATTTAATAGAAGAAAAATTGTTTCATAATATTTTGCTTAAAATAAACTTATCCAAATATTTAAATTGTGTAGATTTGATGCTATTTCCCTTGGGTCTTTAATATCTTCTGTTTAATTGCTAATATAATAATTTTAAATACAGGGTGATACTTTATACAGCAGATAATTAAAGTATATAAACCATGAACAAAATTTTACACAGAATTACCATAAGCACTATATATTTTTATATTATGCAAATTTGTATTTATAAAATCTTTAATGTTTCACTTATTTAATCAACAATACACACACACACACATATATATGTATATAAATATATATATACACACACATATGTATGTCAACTTTTACTGTGCATCACACAAAATTCTTGTAGGTTCAACAAAATATTAGGAATAAAGTTAACAAAAAATTTATGAACTTGAGGAGATTATATCCTAGCAAGGAATAGTTATTTCATGTTGCTTTAGAATGCTTCCCGTTAGAATTTTTGTTTTCCTTGAAATGGCTTGTTACTGAAATGCTAAGTTTCTGCAACATTATTTTGATCTGAACCCAATTATAAAACAGGGTTAAAAGATATGTTCTAGGATATTCAGATTTATTTTCAGAAGTCAATATAAATACATTAATATATCTTTTCTACCTTAAGATATATCAGAATAATGAATAAACATGCTATAGGTATATATAATTGTAATAGTGCTAACCATAGAGCTTCTGATATGATAAATTAGAAAAAGACTAAAATGAAGCAATATATTTGGATAGGAAGAGTTTTTACTATATAGTATTGCTGATGTGTATTTTAAATATAACAGTAAGTCTGAATCTATGCAACATCACTAAACCTACTTTTTTTTAAAGAACATTTTTAAAAGGTATTGATTGTTTAACAAAGTACTTTGTGGCACATTTATGAAATGATTTTTAATACTTTCTAAGCTTTATTTTATAGATTTCAGTTAATCTTAACCATGGAAAGTGCTTATATTCTCATCATTTTCTGTTACATTGTGTCAGTAATAATTATTGAAAGTAATGAGTATAAGTATAATTAAATTACACAGAGGATTCTGACTCATTGGTCCTCTTAATTGATTTTGATAGTTTTTCAAAACTTACTGGGCTTCCCTGGTGGTCCAGTGGGTAAGGACACCGCCTTGCAGTGCAAGGAGCGCCGGTTCCATCCCTGGCCTGGGAAGATCCCACGTGCCACGGAGCGGCTGGACCGATGTGTCCAATTACCGAGCAGGAGCTCTGGAGCACATGCGCCCAGAACCAGTGCTCTGCAGCGAGGGAGGCCACTGTGATGGGAGGCCCACACAGGCCAAAGAACAAAGATAAATGAATGAGAGATCAACAGAAGTGGCCAAAAATTTAAAAAAAAAAATCCTCATTAAAAGAAAAAACTTACTGGATATTTGGAAGAGTAATAATATTCTTAGACAGGATTTGTTGAATACTTAGCTTGTGCTGCATATTCTACATTAAGTCTCCTAATTAGGTTATCTAATACATCTTCACTAGATCCTATAAGGAAGCTATCCTTTAATATCTATATTGTAAAGGTATAAAACTGGGGCTTGGAAAGATTGAGAAAGGTAGTCTGGGCCAAATGTCTAAGAGCTTAATTAATTTTTGGTTATTTTGAAAAAAACAAAAAGTTCTAACAGATTTATTTTCAGAAGTCAATATAAATACATTAATATATCTTTTCTACCTTAAGATATATCAGAATAATGAATAAACATGCTATAGGTATATATAATTGTAATAGTGCTAACCATAGAGCTTCTGATATGATAAATTAGAAAAAGACTAAAATGAAGCAATATATTTGGATAGGAAGAGTTTTTACTATATAGTATTGCTGATGTGTATTTTAAATATAACAGTAAGTCTGAATCTATGCAACATCACTAAACCTACTTTTTTAAAGAACATTTTTAAAAGGTATTGATTGTTTAACAAAGTACTTTGTGGCACATTTATGAAATGATTTTTAATACTTTCTAAGCTTTATTTTATAGATTTCAGTTAATCTTAACCATGGAAAGTGCTTATATTCTCATCATTTTCTGTTACATTGTGTCAGTAATAATTATTGAAAGTAATGAGTATAAGTATAATTAAATTACACAGAGGATTCTGACTCATTGGTCCTCTTAATTGATTTTGATAGTTTTTCAAAACTTACTGGGCTTCCCTGGTGGTCCAGTGGGTAAGGACACCGCCTTGCAGTGCAAGGAGCGCCGGTTCCATCCCTGGCCTGGGAAGATCCCACGTGCCGTGGAGCGGCTGGACCGATGTGTCCAATTACCGAGCAGGAGCTCTGGAGCACATGCGCCCAGAACCAGTGCTCTGCAGCGAGGGAGGCCACTGTGATGGGAGGCCCACACAGGCCAAAGAACAAAGATAAATGAATGAGAGATCAACAGAAGTGGCCAAAAATTAAAAAAAAAAAAATCCTCATTAAAAGAAAAAACTTACTGGATATTTGGAAGAGTAATAATATTCTTAGACAGGATTTGTTGAATACTTAGCTTGTGCTGCATATTCTACATTAAGTCTCCTAATTAGGTTATCTAATACATCTTCACTAGATCCTATAAGGAAGCTATCCTTTAATATCTATATTGTAAAGGTATAAAAACTGGGGCTTGGAAAGATTGAGAAAGGTAGTCTGGGCCAAATGTCTAAGAGCAAATTTAGAATTTAAAAATATCTCTGTTTCTAGAGTTCTCTAAATCTAGAATCCTACCATCTTTATTTATATTTACCATGATTAAAGTCCAGTAAAAAGTGTCACAGGGTAATAACTTCAGAAAAGATTACTCTGAGAATCTGAAAAATAAGACTAAAACCACTTCAGAATTATTTGTATAGGTATTTTTCCAAGAGCAGACAAAAACAAAATCAGTGTGGTACCCACAAAATACCGAGCCTCTTCCCCTACCAGCTCATATAAGAGCATGCTACTTCTTTACCAACTAGAGGTTTAGTCTCACAGTAGTTAGTTCTCCCTATGGGTAAGTTTCATTAAGATGATCAATCATAGAAATGACACTGCTTTCTGGAAATTTTTATTTAGAGCAAATATCCCCTGTTTCCTAGGAACTCGTCCAAATCATCAGACTAATTCTTGAGTCCTATTTTAGATTCTAATATCCTATGAGACACCCCATTGTTCTCCCAAGATGGGGATCTCCCTCGCTATAATGAGGAGTAAACCCAACTGTTTAGCTGCACGCTTGCTCCTGGTGGTTATTTGACTGGTAGATATTAGAAATGAATTGAATTTGAGGTGTGTTGATTACCATGAATGTATAGTGTGGATTCAAGGAAATGCTGAAGAGATCAATTTTTATTACTTTAACTCAAATTACACTTGTTTTCTTTTTTGATTTCATCATATAAATTCTCCATAAAGAAGAAAGGGCTAATCATTTTATCCCCTGCTAATTACGAGCAAAAATTGTTTGGTCAGTTTTTATGTTATTAATATATGTTCTTTTCACAATTTAAAGTTTAAATAGCAATGTTAAATGTTCTGAACTTTCAATTGTTAACTGTATAAATATTTCACTTAATTTATAATGACACACATTTATATTTGAAAAATAGTATAAAAGGGATCTTTCTGAGGTTGGTTCTGGTTTTCACACTTTTTGTCTTGAACTTTACCATATTAAGACTAGCTTTCCAATAATTTCTTATGGTGTGTCTATATTCAGCCTATAATGAAAAGTTATTGTGTGGATCAAATTGGATAATGTTTGAAAATTAACCTAGAATAGATCTTGGCACAATAGGTATGCAATATATCATCTTCCTTTATCCCCTGCTTCTTTCAGTTTAAAGTAATTGAGGACATTGCTTTTTTTTTTTTTTTAAAGATTATTTATTTATTTTGGGCAGGGTGGGGAGGGAGGGGAGCAGGCGGGCCACTTCTATTGGTCTTTCATTTATCTATTTTCATCCATCTTTGTTCTTCCGCCCATGTGGGCCTCCCATGGCAGTGGCCTCTGTTGTCGCAGAGCGCCAGCTCTGGGCGCATGCGCTCCAGAGCTCCGGCTCGGTATTTGGACACATCGGTCCAGCTGCTCGCGGCACGTGGGATCGTCCCAGACCAGGGATGGAACCGGCGCCCCTTGCACTGCAAGGCGGTGTCCTTACTCACTGGACCACCAGGGAAGCCTGATGACATTGCTTTTAACTAAAGACAGAAACTATAATTTCTGGTGAAAAGTAAACTGAATAAAGCATCCTAAAGATAACTGACACTCTGATTTGATAGATTGTTTTATATGTTTAAACATGGATGATTAGAACACAAGCATGATCCAAAAGAACAAAAAGCTCATATATTCCAGAAATCTAGAAATGTCCTCAACATATATTTCCTTACACCTCCACCATGTTTATATGATAGTAAGAATGAACTTTGTATTAACTTCCTCCATAACTTTATACTAGCTACCACTCTCTTCTGGAGATGTTATTATACGTTGGATATTAAAATATCCATATCTATCTATATATATCTATGATCCAGTCCCTCCTTAAAACTTCCAAATTCTTTACTCAAGACCTTTTTAAAGTCTACCATGTGCTTAGTTTAGTTTTCATAATCCATAATTACAATCTCCTCTTTGTCTCTACCTTCGACTCTCTTAACCTTCTCTTCTTCACATATACAGAGTGGCAAAAACCTTACCCCCTCTACTCTGTTCATTTTTCTTTACAACCCTTAATCAAACAAACATGGCTTTGGTAAAAAAGATAGCTCACGTTTAAGCAAAAGCCCAGTTCATTTTGGTGTGTCTATATTCAGCCTATAATGAAAAGTTATTGTGTGGATCAAATTGGATAATGTTTGAAAATTAACCTAGAATAGATCTTGGCACAATAGGTATGCAATATATCATCTTCCTTTATCCCCTGCCTCTTTCAGTTTAAAGTAATTGATGACACTGCTTTTTTTTTTTTTTAAGATTTATTTATTTATTTATTTTGGGCGGGGTGGGGAGGGAGGGGAGCAGGCGGGCCACTTCTGTTGGTCTTTCATTTATCTATTTTCATCCATCTTTGTTCTTCCACCCGTGTGGGCCTCCCATGGCAGTGGCCTCTGTTGTCACAGAGCGCCAGCTCTGGGCGCATGCGCTCCAGAGCTCCGGCTCGGTATTTGGACACATCGGTCCAGCTGCTCGCGGCACGTGGGATCGTTCCAGACCAGGGATGGAACCGGCGCCCCTTGCACTGCAAGGCGATGTCCTTACTCACTGGACCACCAGGTAATCCCGATGACATTGCTTTTAACTAAAGACAGAAACTATAATTTCTGGTGAAATGTAAACCAAATAAAGCATCCTAAAGATAACTGACACTCTGATTTGATAGATTGTTTTATATGTTTAAACATGGATGATTACAACACAAGCATGATCCAAAAGCACAAAAAGCTCATATATTCCAGAAATCCAGAAATGTCCTCAACATATATTTCCTTACATCTCCACCATGTTTATATGATAGTAAGAATGAACTTTGTATTAACTTCCTCCATAACTTTATACTAGTTACCACTCTCTTCTGGAGATGTTATTATACCTTGGATATTAAAATATCCATATTTATCTATATATATCTATGATCCAGTCCCTCCTTAAAACTTCCAAATTCTTTACTCAAGACCTTTTTAAAGTCTACCATGTGCTTAGTTTAGTTTTCATAATCCATAATTACAATCTCCTCTTTGTCTCTACCTTCGACTCTCTTAACCTCTTCTTCACATATACAGAAGTGGCAAAAACCTTACCCCCTCTACTCTGTTCATTTTTCTTTACAACCCTTAATCAAACAAACATGGCTTTGGAAAAAACACAGACTATGCTGATTAGTCTCACATTTAAGTTCATAATCATAACCCTCAAATGAGTCCTCAATGCTTCATGATATATCAAAGCACATTTCCTTAGGCCAGTGGCCATCCCTTTAGGACATTCAGTTCTGACTTTCTTCTGTTTTCAAACTCCCAACTACCTGCTCCCTCTTTTAATACCTGACTGATAATCTTTCTTATTATTTCCATTACAAAATAAAATTGATCAATAACATTCACATTTTTCCATCATTAACTCTCCCTACTCCTTAGCAACTTTCTCTATCTCCCTTTAATCCTTTGACAATGGACAAATTCCACTCTTGTGTGCTAGATCCCAACACCAATGGTAGTGGACATATTCTCACCTAGATTATTCTTATCTTTCACCTTCATAGTGGGTTCCCAGGTAGAGCCAATGGTAAAGAACAAGCCTGCCACAACAGGAGACATAAGAGACCCAGGGTCAAGTCCTGGGTCATAAGATTTCATGGAGGAGGAAATGGCAACCCACTCCCGTATTCTTGCCTGGAGAATCCCATGGACAGAGGAGCCTGGCAGGCCATAGTCCATGGAGTCACAAAACACTGGACACGACTGAAGCAACTAAATATGCACATCTGCATAGAGAAGTTTTCACAACTCTTTTTAGATAGGCAAGTTGAAGAAATGAAAAGGTGATACAGAGAGTTTACTATTGCTATAACTCTGTGAAGAAGAAATGATAACCTGTAATATTTTAGGGTCAAGTCTTTGGAAATAAAAACAAATGGAGAGATTGTAAGATTAACTCAACATTTCTATTGAATATGGGGATTCCAGAAAAATGAGTGACTCATTTATCTTTTAGCTGTTTTTTATGGGAGCCATAAATGAAGACAGATAAGTGGGTTATCAGATCCTAAATAAGAAGCAGGACCACTGGGCTTCCTGTGGCTGAATAAAGTAAAGAAAAGCAGATGAAGCTATCTACAATATAGCAATGTCAAGAATTTAATGATAAAAAAAAAAAGTCAGCAATTGTGCAGAAATCTGATAACTGTAACCAAGGAAATTCTAGTGGGAAACTTTATATACCACATGTCAGAGATAAAGTGAAAATAGGAAATTCAGTAGGAGTCAACAAAGAAGATTCTGGATATTCTAGAAGCAAATGATATCAGAACCAGATAGGGCTAGTTACAGCTCAGTAAAAGCCATCCAGAGTCACTGGTGATGACCAGAAACAAGACATTATCTAGAGATGCAGTGACCCTAAGGAGACCCCAAGATTACAGATGACATAGAAATCACGGAGGGTGTGGGTGGACCCTGACATTATGGAGCTCATATTTGTTTAATGACATGATGCTTTCAAATATTAATCTTTATGTCTTTATTTCCCCATCTCATTATGTATGATTTTTGTCCTAGACACCCAAAATCATTTTTGATAAGACTTGCCACTGTATAACTTAGAAGTTAAAGTTTGTTTTCTGTTAGTGTTTGCTCGTGTGTTTTTAAAAATATTTTTGATAACTAGGAAGCTACAATGATATCAATGAATGCTGCATTATATGGAATTAGAAAGATCATAGAGAAGAAAACCGATTTTATCATGTCAGGAGAAGGGGGCAACTGCAGATGAAGTGGTTTGAATGGCATCACCAACTCAACAGACATGAATTTGAGCAAGCTCTGGCAGATAGTGAAAGACAGGGAAGCCTGGCATGCTGTAGTCCATAGGATTGCAAAGAGTTAGAAACAACAGAGTGGCTGAACAGCAGCGATCCTGTAGAGAAATCTACAGAGTTTCCCAGATCAGAACAAAAACAATGAAACAGGACTGGGTGTGAGCCTGGAGAACACGAGCCACTTGCTCTCCCTAGGAGAGAAAGATGAGTGGAGTTGGCATTAGGATGTCATGCAGTATGTGACTTGTGTGTTTAGTCACCTTGTGGAAACTAAGAAAATTCATGAAAATATACCAGTCTTTACCATTCCCCACCATCGAAATGGTACCAAAGCTCTCACTGTAGGGGAACCCTGTTTGTAATTGTATGACGTCTGTAGAGTGTGGTCTTCATTTGCTAGCAATATGAATATCACCCTTCCTTACTGCCTTGGTTAGACATCTCCTCTTTTTAACAGGCAGTTGGTAAGAACACATGAATAAAGGAGACATCCTTTACTTTGGACCTTAGGGAGGCAATCATTTTAACGGAGAAAAAATTCAAGCACTGATATCTGAGTGAGAGTTGAGAAAGTATTACATCTTATATTACTAAAAAAGTTGAAATTGATAAAAACTGTGTTTTCTCTCATTAGATGGAAAGGGATACTCAAAATAGAGACTACCTTAGGTTCTCTGTAAGACAAATACATACACATACAGAGACAATTACACATTCTAGCCTTCAGGTTCATCAATATTAGGCTTACTATATTTCTATCTAGTAGATTTATTGCATTCTTTTCATAATTATCCTCAACATTACACTGTAATCTTCTGAAAGGTATACAGACTATGTATTACTAACTTTTCTGTCGCCAAGAAATGAATATAATACTTGCAATATAACTGCTCAATAAATGGTTTTGAATGGAAAAAATACAATGATGCATGGATAAAAATACTGCATAACTGCTAACCACCTCACTGTGATAAGAGGAATGGAATAGTGGAGAGTATTTCTTAATTTATATTGTGCAACTGGATAGTCTTTAAAAAAATTTGCTTTAAAATAAGAAGTCAGGTTCATAGAGATGAATAAAAGGCATGATTACAGAGTGGTTAGAGAAAACTATCTGACAACAAGAACAAATGCCTGACAGATCTAAAAGGACCAGGAAGTGCCAACGCCTTCAATACTGTCTTTGCCACCTGCATGGAAACTTCAAAATACTGTGGAGTGACTAGGGAAACAAAAAGAAAAGAAAAAAACTATAGCCTAAAAAAAAGATCTCAAAGTCATTCAAAAGAGTCTTCATGGGGAAGTGTTGATAATTGTGCAGGAGTTAGTTATTTCACAGGACTGGAGAAATACATTTGACTGGGGAAATTTAAGAGAGCCAAGCAAAACATTAGTGACCCTAGTAAGCAACTATGCAATATAACATTCCATTTTCCTAAAAGCTGAAAGCAAGCAGTAATAAAAGAGAATATTCCAAACAGCTAAATACCTTAAGGCAGGCTCTATCTAGTTGTGAAAGAGAATGCAAAATATTTAGCAACTGGTTGCATTGTTCTTTTAACTTCTTATATTGCTTAGGTATTTTATTTACTGCTGGTCTTTCATTATTCTTAATTAGCAAATGTTTTCTCAAACATTAGTGTTACTGAGTTACCTGAACCTATCCCAGCTTTCTACGGTAACATATGATTTCACTAGTCATTCATTCCTTTTCTCTTTAATGATTTATTACTGCCATTTAAAATATGTATTCAGCAGTAAACCTTTAAAACTAGTTAAATACAAATCTTTTCCTAAACAATTTATGCTTATGTCTACACTATTAAAAATACATGGGGCTTCCCTGGTGGTCCAGTGGGTAAGGACACCGCCTTGCAGTGCAAGGGGCGCCGGTTCGATCCCTGGCCTGGGAAGATCCCACGTGCTGCGGAGCGGCTGGACTGATGTGTCCAATTACCGAGCCGGAGCTCTGGAGCGCATGCGCCCAGAGCCCATGCTCTGTGTCAACAGAGGCCACTGTGATGGGAGGCCCACATGGGCCAAAGAACAAAGATGGATGAAGGTAAATAAATGAAAGACCAATAGAAGTGGCCCACCCTCCTCTCTCCCCAACCCGTTCCCACCCCCCAAAATACATGACACCAATATCTTGGTGGAAGTTACTGGATAGAGTATATATTCAGGGACTTTCCTAAATCACACAGGATTAAATAAATTTAGCCGAAGAGAAATTATTTTGAAAAATTAAATCAGGAAGGACAGTTTTTGTAAACTTTAAACCTTGTTCTTAAAATTAGCAAAATACTCCATCAAATTATAGAGTTTCCACTGAATAACCCACTATGATCATTAAACTGTGGCTTAAGTTCCCACAACCCTATTTTCTCCCAGATAGTGTTTGTCAAGTCACACATGTCAGTACAAGAAGCTATGAGAACCTTGAATACAGTCCAAATAACCTATCAGCAGTTGCCTTTGGAATCTTCTTTTTCCCTTTTCAATCCTCCTCCCCAATCCCTCATCCGGTAATGAATAAGATACCACCCAACCAGAACTGCTGCAGGGGATTATAGCAACAACTCTTTTTTTCCAGGCTTTGCAGTGCCTGTCAAACTTTAATGAACCCAAGAAACTTTCATCTCATTCTCTACTTTTTAACTGGTGTGAGATATAACCACTACCAGAGATTTCTTTTTAATTTAAAAATGTAAAAAAAAAATGTCAAAACAAAGAAATTTTCATGAAGACAAATCATCTTACACTTCTACCAAGACAGGAAGCCTTTATTATTCCTGTGAACGAAGTCTGCTTACAAAAAGTAGAAAACATAAATTTGTAAGAAAAATATTTTGCATGGTGTCATAGGTACTATTAGGCCTTTACGAGCAAGAAACATTGATGCTATTCATTCTCTTCTTTACATGTTTTAAGAAACAAAAGGGATTTTTAATGATTTTGTAAGACTGTTTTTGAGAATCTCCATTATAAATGATTTGTAGTAAAAGATAACAGATTGTGCTGTTCAGAACTCTAAATTCAGTACAATCCTTTCCTCCTCTTTTTAATCTCAAGAAGCTTATGCCTATTATTTTGAAGAAATTTCAATCTACTCTCTCATCTTTTTCCTCTAAGCCAGCATGTCATTTTTAAAATAAAAAACCTTTATATAGTTGTCTGTAATTCAATCCATTTTTTTAACTGTTTATATATTAGTTCATAATCAGGTTTTTCTTATATGATCAAACTCATCCCTTAACCCAGAAAAAATAAATTGTCCAAAATAAATCTATTCAGCACTGAAGAGGATACTTTTTCTGTTCCCAATTCTAAAGTTTAAAAGATGATCACAACTACCAAATAGTTATCAAAATATTTTCTCTATAATGTCTGGCTAGCCTTCCCTTTAGAGTCTAATCAACATGTTATGTTTGGAAAAGGGCACATTCTCAGTGCAAACCTAAATCTTTTCATGAAGACCTTGGAGTTTCAAGAAGGGGAACCTATTTCTCCCAGATAGTGTTTGTCAAGTCACATGTCAGTACAAGAAGCTATGAGAACCTTGAATACAGTCCAAATAACCTATCAGCAGTTGCCTTTGGAATCTTCTTTTTCCCTTTTCAATCCTCCTCCCCAATCCCTCATCCGGTAATGAATAAGATACCACCCAACCAGAACTGCTGCAGGGGATTATAGCAACAACTCTTTTTTTCCAGGCTTTGCAGTGCCTGTCAAACTTTAATGAACCCAAGAAACTTTCATCTCATTCTCTACTTTTTGACTGGTGTGAGATATAACCACTACCAGAGATTTCTTTTTAATTTAAAAATGTAAAAAAAAAAAATGTCAAAACAAAGAAATTTTCATGAAGACAAATCATCTTACACTTCTACCAAGACAGGAAGCCTTTATTATTCCTGTGAACGAAGTCTGCTTACAAAAAGTAGAAAACATAAATTTGTAAGAAAAATATTTTGCATGGTGTCATAGGTACTATTAGGCCTTTACGAGCAAGAAACATTGATGCTATTCATTCTCTTCTTTACATGTTTTAAGAAACAAAAGGGATTTTTAATGATTTTGTAAGACTGTTTTTGAGAATCTCCGTTATAAATAATTTGTAGTAAAAGATAACAGATTGTGCTGTTCAGAACTCTAAATTCAGTACAATCCTTTCCTCCTCTTTTTAATCTCAAGAAGCTTATGCCTATTATTTTGAAGAAATTTCAATCTACTCTCTCATCTTTTTCCTCTAAGCCAGCATGTCATTTTTAAAATAAAAAAACTTTATATAGTTGTCTGTAATTCAATCCATTTTTTTAACTGTTTATATATTAGTTCATAATCAGGTTTTTCTTATATGATCAAACTCATCCCTTAACCCAGAAAAAATAAATTGTCCAAAATAAATCTATTCAGCACTGAAGAGGATACTTTTTCTGTTCCCAATTCTAAAGTTTAAAAGATGATCACAACTACCAAATAGTTATCAAAATATTTTCTCTATAATGTCTGGCTAGCCTTCCCTTTAGAGTCTAATCAACATGTTATGTTTGGAAAAAGGGCACATTCTCAGTGCAAACCTAAATCTTTTTCATGAAGACCTTGGAGTTTCAAGAAGGGGGAGCACAAACACAAGCTCCATTTTCTATTTTGTTAATAAATGTAGGAAAGGTATTGCGTGAAGACAAATACTAAGAAAGGTATGGTTCTAATATGATGCTGGGGATGAGTTAAAGTAACAGGGCACCAATTACTGCCTTTAATAGAACATTAAAACCTGGACACCCTAAATATCATTTTATCAGAGCACAGACAGCAAATCCATCATGTGCTCTTAAGCCTGCACCATCATAAAATGTAGTTACAATAATAGAGTGATTTTACACTCTACCAGTCTCTTCGAATTTATGATCCCAGGAATACATTTGATATTCCTAAAGTACATCATGTTAAAATGAAATTTCCACACTGAAAAAGTAAAACAAATAAATCACCAGAGAGGAAAATATGAAGTTATTGAGAAGCTAAGCTATTACATTTTAATTAGTCTACTCCAAATCCCAATTTGGAGACTAAATAAATCCTGTTATGTAAACATATATATTTACTCTTCATACAGCTGTTAAAGATTGCTTTAACATTTTCATGTTTAGAAATGCAACGCTTAATAAGTGAAATAAGCCTATCTATTGCCTTCTGACAATTCATATTTGTAATCCATTTCATCAATAGATACTAACTGCAGGACCACAAAACGTTGAAAAACCCAATATTATGTTTATGTGCAACAGTAATATAATATTTGCTTCTGTCATGAGTTTTACTATTTCAGGCTTGAATATTCTTAAAAATCTCACTGTGCCTCATAAAATACAAGTGAGCCATAGTTGAAAATTTATTGGAAAATTTAAATTAATTTTTTAAATTAATTTTTAATATGTTGTTACAGTGAATTCAGAACAAATGACATTACGTTTCCTACTTATACCTATTCCAGTATGAAATACTCAATTTGTAGGAAAATATAAATACATAGCAGCATAACTAGAAAAATTTGATATTAAAGGCTTTCTTCCCCCTTTGGAGTTGCTTTGACTTTTTAGAGGAACTAATTGGGAAAAATTGCAAGGATGAGATTAATTTATGGGATGTTTTGATTAGTGTCATTATTCTGTAGCAAAAAACTATCACATAAAGATATATAAAGGATTTACTTTTCATTTTCCCTGAGTGTTACTGCTTCTGAAATTAGCTGTGGCATACATCAAATAATTTTAATAGTGAGGAAAAAGGACTTGGAGTCTCAACGTTTTTCTTTCAAATAATAGTAGTGGGGAATATGACCATATTTCCACATTTCAAAATGAACATTTTAAATAATCCCCAGTTTTAGTTACTTACATATCCTGATTCTACCAGTTCTCTTTGGCTTCCTTATCCTTCTTTTTCAGACCTCACCAGGATCATCATTTTTCTTTCTGACAAGGAATGTTCCTTTGGGATGGTTTCTGGGATCTCAGATTTGGCACGTACAGCTGCAAACACAGCTGGAGTCTCATGCAAAGCTAGCATACACTAACATTAACAGCAAGAAGTTTTTTACATGGTGTTTGCTCCACGTGTGTCATCCCACAAATTGCCTTCAATCATCAATTTGAACAGTTTATATTTCCTCCAAGAGATTGTTGAAACTATGCTCTTTATTGGATGATCTCTATTACTTTGGCATTATATAATAATAGTATCAGTGAATATTCAGAGTCCATTTGAAGAAGAAGAAAAAAAATACTATTAGAGGTCAAATCATGTCCATAATTAATATTGCATTGAGAAAGTATTTGGTATAAGATTTGGCTATTGAAAATATGGTCTTAGTTGTCCCTTAATGTAACAAATAATAGTATTAAACTCAGTTCATGAGAGAAATGAAAATTAGAATTTTCCATCAGGTATGCTCAAAGTCACTGAATAATTATATTAAATAAGCCAACCTTGGTCTCAAATTACAAAAGTGTCATTAAGAGTCCAATAATGTTGAGATGAATTGCGTTAGTTCATTACAACTTTTTTATACCTAGGAATTTTTATGCTTGCTAAAGTGAGATAGTGAAGGAGAGAGGAACCTGCAGTCCATGGGGTCACAAAGAGTAGGACGCAAC
This sequence comes from Tragulus kanchil, assembly GCA_022376925.1. Lineage (NCBI taxonomy): Eukaryota > Metazoa > Chordata > Mammalia > Artiodactyla > Tragulidae > Tragulus > Tragulus kanchil. Next base: position 33,636,930 of record JAIOJX010000028.1, on the reverse strand, counting down.
TTAGTGACTGAACAACAACAGTGATACCCTCAGTCTTCACTAAAGAACTTCTATATTAAAGATATATTCAAAGTTTCAAAACTTCTAACTATTAAATTTCATGAAGTTACATATCTAATTCACCAGCAATTTTTGCAGTATCTCCCCATAGTAAAACTTCACAGTAGTACATTAACATATAGCAAGTTTTTGCTACATAAACATATATAGAAATGCATTATACATAAAAATGTATTTTGTTTTTCCAAATGCATACTTTTTATGCTTCCTCATTTATCTTGTACTTTGATCTTTTAGTTACTTACATATCCTGATTCTACCAGTTCTCTTTGGCTTCCTTATCCTTCTTTTTCAGACCTCACCAGGATCATCATTTTTCTTTCTGACAAGGATGTTCCTTTGGGATGGTTTCTGGGATCTCAGATTTGGCACGTACAGCTGCAAACACAGCTGGAGTCTCATGCAAAGCTAGCATACACTAACATTAACAGCAAGAAGTTTTTTACATGGTGTTTGCTCCACATGTGTCATCCCACAAATTGCCTTCAATCATCAATTTGAACAGTTTATATTTCCTCCAAGAGATTGTTGAAACTATGCTCTTTATTGGATGATCTCTATTACTTTGGCATTATATAATAATAGTATCAGTGAATATTCAGAGTCCATTTGAAGAAGAAGAAAAAAAATACTATTAGAGGTCAAATCATGTCCATAATTAATATTGCATTGAGAAAGTATTTGGTATAAGATTTGGCTATTGAAAATATGGTCTTAGTTGTCCCTTAATGTAACAAATAATAGTATTAAACTCAGTTCATGAGAGAAATGAAAATTAGAATTTTCCATCAGGTATGCTCAAAGTCACTGAATAATTACATTAAATAAGCCAACCTTGGTCTCAAATTACAAAAGTGTCATTAAGAGTCCAATAATGTTGAGATGAATTGCATCAGTTCATTACAACTTTTTTATACCTAGGAATTTTTATGCTTGCTAAAGTGAGATAGTGAAGGAGAGAGGAACCTGCAGTCCATGGGGTCACAAAGAGTAGGACACAACTTAGTGACTGAACAACAACAGTGATACCCTCAGTCTTCGCTAAAGAACTTCTATATTAAAGATATATTCAAAGTTTCAAAACTTCTAACTATTAAATTTCATGAAGTTACATATCTAATTCACCAGCAATTTTTGCAGTATCTCCCCATAGTAAAACTTCACAGTAGTACATTAACATATAGCAAGTTTTTGCTACATAAACATATATAGAAATGCATTATACATAAAAATGTATTTTGTTTTTCCAAATGCATACTTTTTATGCTTCCTCATTTATCTTGTACTTTGATCTTTTTACTTAACACTTTAAACTATATGAACATGAACAAATTACACAGTTAGAAAAGAAGGGAATTTGGGAAAATATATGTAATGAGAGAAATCCTAGCCCTAAAGAACAAGATAGAAACTCCAAATAGGAGTACTTGAAAACAAAGCAGAGAAAAGCAGTCAACCTGGCTCAAGAGAAAGGGGACACCCTTTCCAAGGACAGTGTGCAAGCTCATCACTCCACCCAGAGCCACATGACTATTGCTTGGCACCTGTGTTCTTCATTCCTGGCTTTCTTCTGCTCAGTGGCTTATTCTATTTAATAATGGTTTCTCTCTGCTCTGGGCTTCCCTGGTGGCTTATATGGTAAAGAATCCACCTACAGTGCAGGAGATGTAGGTTTCATCCCTGGGTTGGGAAGATCCTTTGGAGAAAGGCATGGCTATCCACTCCAATACTCTTGCCTAGAAAATTCCATGGACAAAGGAGCCTGTGGGCTAGAGTCCATGGGGACACAAAGAGTAGGACACAACTGAGTGACTAACACGTTCGCTTTCTTCTTCTCTATGATTTTCATTTGCATGTTGCTTTGACTTATTTTGGTGCCAACACTCAGTTAGTCTCACACTCACCATTATCTGAGGACTTTCTCTGAGTCCTTTTGCTCAGAATCTCCTGAGAGAAAATCTGAATGGCCCACCACATGGATCAGTTTATTTTGAGGCAAGAATTCATTACAGGTCCAAGCATTTGAAGCCAAAGAGGTGAGGTTAAATAGTGCATTTCTCTCTGGCTACGCCCACTCCTTTCAGAAGAGATGGTGAAATGGGAATACTTTTTATAAAAGAGGCACAGACTAAGTGAATACCCCATAGTGTACTTTGTACAATGGAAAAATATCAATTAAAATATTTATAATTAATAATAAACTGCTGAAGATCATTGTTATAGAAAAAAAGTAAAGAAGAGAATAGAATTTCTACAGTATAAGGAGTACAGTAGTTTTACTTGAAATATAAGATGGATCCATATTGCCACTGAGTGGCTTGAAAGCTGTGCTAATTTCATATATATATGTACTGACTGATCAATCATAAACTTGCCAATAATATACTAAATATGCACACATATATATTAATAGTAATACTTCAATATATTGAAAAAACTGTTGTTTAAGTGTTTGTTTATGTATTTATGGGTATGTATCCATATGAAATTATCTGCATATAGAATATAAGTCATTGATTCCCCTAGAGATGACCTCTGGACTTTCATATATACCTCACTTAGAGAAGAAATGATAATATAGAAAACATATCTCAGTAGTCTTAATTAAGGTAACAGATGACAGGGTAGATGAATTATAATTATATACTGCATCAGATTATAAATCTGGTGTTTTTGAAGTCTGCTTTTGAGATGGGACTCTAAAACACATGGAATAATGCTTTACTGACATAATTGTTAAGAGAAAAATTATTGACCTATCTTAAGTTACCTATCAACAGTTAAAGGTTTTCTATTGAAAATCTATTGATTACCTATCAATAATTAATTATTTTCTAATGATGATAAAAAAAACAGAATACTCAATTTCTCAGAAATTCCAGAGGCTAAACAACATAATAGGCAGATTTAAAAATAGATTAAGCATGTTTCTCTGCTCCATGTGTTTTGACTTACTCTGTTCATAAGCTTGTGATAATTCCTTTAAAACTCAGTAAATATTTTATATAAACTCACAAGTAAAATGTATCCAAGAGTGAAAGGTGAAAGAGAGTGAGAAGAATATTGTGGATATGAGGATCCCATTGGGGGAAATGTACCATAAGAATGTTTAATCCAGGGATAATTTGTGTTCCTCATGTCAGAATACTAGACAGCACGATTTGGAGGAAATCCTGCAACCTGAAAGAACGCTTTCCAAATTACTTACAAATACTGTCTAATATCAGAATCTTGAGTGGGAAATATTCACATTACCCTTTCCTCATCTGAGTTCTGAGAAAACTATTACTACCTAATCAACAGTAGGGTGGACTGAAAGGAAATGGAACACCCTGTCCTTGGCCAACACCAGGCCTAGATATAAAATAATCCTAGCACAGAGCTATAAAACTAATTCTTAAATATGAGGAGAAAATAGTACTTCATATATATACACAGAAGAAATGTATTTAATTACAAGACACTAAACAAGAGAGAGAAATGTAATAGATAACTGGTATGTAGTTACAAAATAAAACCTCGGAACCTTCAAGAACATAGGATTCCCCAGCATTTTTGCCTTCTCTTTAATAATAAACCAAACCACAGACACACAGAGTTGGAGAAAGATACAAGAAAACAAAACAAAAAAAACTCAAAAGCTAACAGTAATAATCAAAATGGAAAATACAAAAATAGATGCAGAAAATGTAATTCTAAGAATATGAGGGGCATCACAAAATCTGAAATGCTATCCTTAGAATAACATCAAATTGATATTTCATTCCCACAATGAGAACAGAATGGTACAATGTAAGCATAATGAGCAAATAAAAAATAGGCTATCTTCCAAATAGAAAGTCATGGAATAATTAGAAGATAAAGTTCAGGAATTATTTCAGAAATTAGAAGAAAAAGATGTAAGTGGAATATATTTTTAAAATAATTTCAACCTTGAATTTAGAGAGATTTGGGCAGGAAAGAAGCATTTCTGAATCATCTGCCTGTGGGTGGTAACTGAAGCCATGGCCACGGATGAGATTAACTAGAGAGAATTATTTGAGAAGAGAATCCAAAACCAAATACTTTAGAATTAAAAATTAACTTGCCTGGAAGATGATGACTGTGCAAAGTAGACAGAAAACGAGCAGTTGGAAAGGTTAGGGTGAAAGTGGGATGCCAAGAAATGCCCCAATCAAAGGAAAATGGCAAACAGTAGAAAATATTCAAGAGAGCTCAAGTAAGATGAGAACTGAATAAAAATAAAGTACCATAGACATAATGCTGAATTTTGCAAAAGCTATTTTGGTAATATGTTGAGTTTAGAAGTTAGGTTTTAGGGGACATGGAATGAGTCAACAAAAATAGTGAGTAAGATGAGGCAGCACCAGGAGGAGAAGAAAGGCAGGCTACGACCTTAAATGTGGTTAAAAAAAAAATCTACTTTATTTCTCAAACCCACAGCCTAAAATGCCCTTAAAGCGAACACTTAAATATGCTTACCCTAATGAAGAATCCATATAACATATATAATTGATTCCTTGTGTATAAAAATGACATTTTTTAGTCCAATAAATACCCAAAATTGTGCTCTATCTTACAGACAGCACTTTAATTATACAGGTGGTGAGGGCTCTTTAAGCCTCAGTCTTATTCATTTTAAAGTTGCAAACTCATTTAATGAAAAATTCTTCTTTCTGGTCTTAATAATCATTTTAGAATGTACATTCTCAACTATTTCCAATTAGGAATGGATTATTTGAAATAGCATCATTGGATCAAGGGGCATGAACATTTTAAGACTTGACCAAGTCTTCACAATTTTCAGAACTAATAAAATTAATTCAGATTTTTGTCTGCTAAGTTTGAGGATGATATTCTACTAGCATGGCGAAGTTCTTGTATTTTTTTTTGTTTTGCTTTGTTTTTATAAATAATGGTCTTTAAAAAAAATTTGGCCTCCTTGATTGGTTATTTATTTATTTATTTTCATCCATCTTTATTCTTTGACCTATGTGGACCCCCCCATCGCAGTGGCCTCTCGTTACAGAGCACCTGCTTTGAGCACATGTGCCGCACAGCGCTGGCTCATAATTGGACACACCAGTCCAGCTGCTCCGTGACACTTGGTATCTTCCCGGGCCAGGGATCCAACCGGTGCCCCTTGCACTCCAAGGCCGACTCTCTACCCACCGGACCACCAGGGAAGCCCTGGCACAGTTCTTTTATTTGCTGTGTTTGCTCATTATTTTAGAGGGTGCTATGGAGACCTAACTCTAGACTTGGGGTATCTAGTCTGCAAGTCAGCGTTTCCTTTCTTTCTGCATGGATGATCTGCCTTAACTGCTATGTGATCAGCAGAGTGCCTCAAGCTCCAGCAGCCTTTTGTGGTTTCCACTCAATACACAGTGAGAATGCAGGCTTGTGGGGCCCTAAATGAAAGAGGGCCTTTGCAAGCATAAGGAAGGAAGAGACAAGGGCGTGATCTACACATGATTGCTTGACCTTTAGCCTGATTGGTTTAACTATGGGAAATCCCTTAGGAAACCCCCTTCACTTGCCTATATAAGCTGTAAGTCTGCACTAATAAAACAGAACTGCTTTGACAGAACCCCTGTTGCATCTGATTGTCTCTTGCTCGATGTGGGGCTGGGTTGGCAGACAGCAGGCTCACCCCTCTCCGATCTTCCCGTGGCCTGGCTACAGGCAATCCTGCCACGGTTTCTCCTCTGTGGGGTGGCCCTGCACAGGCTGCCCAAGAGCAAGTCTTCCCTCAGACCAGCCTTCTCTCTTTTATACTCCTTTCTCCACCTTTGCCTAATGTGGTCTACCTGACCAATTTAAAGGCAGTATGTTGTGCTCAGTTGCTCATGTGTGTCCAACTCTTTGTGGCCCTCAGTCCATGGAATTTTCTATTCAAGAATACTGGAGGGGGTTGCCATTTCCTACTCCAGGGGATTTTTCCAATCTGAGTACCAAACCCATGTCTCCTGCATTGCAGGCAGATTCTTTACTACTAGCACCACCTGGGAAGTCCAGGTGCTTAGTGACAGAGCTACATTCAAAGGAGATGTCCAATTGTTTTCCAACCAAGAGTAAGATTGAAAAGTTAAGACAGTAAATTTTTCCATTTATTTTACTCAACTCCAATTTGAGCTCAAGGGAGAAAAGGATCTCCCCTCGTGGCCACTATGTTTCTAAAATTGAAATACTGCTTAAGTCAGATTTTTATTGACTATGGATGAAATTACTGCTTCAATGCAAGGCCGACTCTACCCACGGACCACCAGGGAAGCCCTGGCACAGTTCTTTTATTTGCTGTGTTTGCTCATTATTTTAGAGGGTGCTATGGAGACCTAACTCTAGACTTGGGGTATCTAGTCTGCAAGTCAGCGTTTCCTTTCTTTCTGCATGGATGATCTGCCTTAACTGCTATGTGATCAGCAGAGTGCCTCAAGCTCCAGCAGCCTTTTGTGGTTTCCACTCAATACACAGTGAGAATGCAGGCTTGTGGGGCCCTAAATGAAAGAGGGCCTTTGCAAGCATAAGGAAGGAAGAGACAAGGGCGTGATCTACACATGATTGCTTGACCTTTAGCTTGATTGGTTTAACTATGGGAAATCCCTTAGGAAACCCCCTTCACTTGCCTATATAAGCTGTAAGTCTGCACTAATAAAACAGAACTGCTTTGACAGAACCCCTGTTGCATCTGATTGTCTCTTGCTCGATGTGGGGCTGGGTTGGCAGACAGCAGGCTCACCCCTCTCCGATCTTCCCCGTGGCCTGGCTACGGGCAATCCTGCCACGGTTTCTCCTCTGTGGGGTGGCCCTGCACAGGCTGCCCAAGAGCAAGTCTTCCCTCAGACCAGCCTTCTCTCTTTTATACTCCTTTCTCCACCTTTGCCTAATGTGGTCTACCTGACCAATTTAAAGGCAGTATGTTGTGCTCAGTTGCTCATGTGTGTCCAACTCTTTGTGGCCCTCAGTCCATGGAATTTTCTATTCAAGAATACTGGAGGGGGTTGCCATTTCCTACTCCAGGGGATTTTTCCAATCTGAGTACCAAACCCATGTCTCCTGCATTGCAGGCAGATTCTTTACTACTAGCACCACCTGGGAAGTCCAGGTGCTTAGTGACAGAGCTACATTCAAAGGAGATGTCCAATTGTTTTCCAACCAAGAGTAAGATTGAAAAGTTAAGACAGTAAATTTTTCCATTTATTTTACTCAACTCCAATTTGAGCTCAAGGGAGAAAAGGATCTCCCCTCGTGGCCACTATGTTTCTAAAATTGAAATACTGCTTAAGTCAGATTTTTATTGACTATGGAGTCAGGATTGTGTGGGGTGGGTAATTCTGACTGGGCTGGCTCACAAACCTCAACAAGCTCTAAGAAAAGGAGACTGACCTCACTAAATTGCAGTTCTCTGAAGCAGGGTCTATGCTGTTCAAAGTGGCTGGTTTTAGCTGCCACTCTACCACCTGGCATCAAAATCCATCGTATTACACTTGTATTCTTTACAATCAATTACCACTGATGCTTGAATTTTGTCCAACTGGATAAGGTAAAAAATGGGGGATTAGGGTTCCCCTGGTGGTCCAGTGGGTAAGGACACCACCTTGCAGTGCAAGGGGTGCCGGTTCGATCCCTGGCCTAGGAAGATCGCATGTGCCGCGGAGCGGCTGGACCAATGTATCCAATTACCGAGCCGGAACTCTGGAGCACAGGCGCCCAGAGCCGGTTCTCTGCGATGACAGACGCCACCACGATGGGAGGCCTACATGGGCCAAAGAACAAAGATGGATGAAAAATAGTCAAATGAAAGACCAATAGAAATGGCCTGCCCGCCCCACTCCCTCCCTATACCTCCTCCCCACCCCCCACCCCCTACCCACCTCCCCTGCCAAATGAGGGGATTAGCATGTGGACTTAAGGGAAAAAAGATGATCATTTTACAGGGACAGTTTCATTTATAAAATACATGCAAAATTAAACATTTAGGCAAAAATTCACAACAGAATTTAATAAGTTGGTTAATCAATAAACATAGAAAGACAACATCCACTGTTATTCAGGGATAGCAATTTGAACATCCTCAAACTTAGCAGACAAAAATCTGATATCCTTTTAATAATTCTGAAAACTGTGAAGGCTTTATCAAGTCTTAAAATGTTCATGTCCCTTGATCCAACGATTCTGTTTCAAATAATCTCTTCTAAATTGTGAATAGTTGAGAATGTTCATTCTAAAATGATTTCTAAGATATATTTAACTCTGATAAAAAACAAAATAACAATATGAGAACAGTTTCAAAGTATAGTATTTTCTTATAATGCTTTCTTAAGCAGTCATCAGATAGTATGCTAGCCCCTCACAATACGCAAAAATACTCCTAATGCACTGTTAAATGGAAAAAAGCAAAAACTTATTTGTATGTATTCCAGACCACAAGTAACATTTAAAATAAGGCCTTTTTCTCTCTCAAGATCAGCTGAAGCCAAAATAAATACATGTCAAATACCCAGCACATCCTAAATTCTATCCTTAATATTGCACAGGGCATGACTACAGGTCATAAAACTGTTCCACATTATTCTAATATCTACCTACAGAGTTTAAGAGCAGTATGTGGTGAGAATCACCAGTGTTCTTTGCACTCCTCTCTTCTGAGAGTAAGACGTGCTTCCCCTTACCCAAATCACATGAGATGGACTTGCACTTAGAAGTTGGCAAGAATTCCTATGACATATTGGATTAGTTAACAAAGGGGGTAAAGAAACTAGCTGCGCTGGGCTGGAGCCACCCTTTCACATATGGTAGAACAGGAATCACGCCTAAAGGGGCCATGAGAGAAGAAATCTCAGTGGAGGAGGTGGAAGCTGCAGGCCCAGAGGCTGTGGCACAGAGTGATACGTAAGCCATCGGCTGGGGGCACAATGTTGCCAGTGTCGGAGATACTGCAGCCAGGGATGCAAAGGGTGTTCCAGAGAAAATATATCCTAATAGAGAAATAGTCACAACTCTATGGGTCACCTACATACAGTTCCAGATCATACATGTACCAGCCAGACTAGTACTCTACCATCCATTTGCCAATTACCCATTATCTCTTCAGCCTGAGGCCCGAGCTCAAAGTGATAGGAACTCTGAACATGGAGTTAGGATACTACATTAGACTTACATTTATTTTGGAGTAAACAGAACAAGTGGAAGAACTGCCTGAGATTTCATCTGGAGCACAGAAAAGGTATTCAAAAGAACATATTTAATATGAAGCGTTCAGTACAAATTAGCTATTTTATAACTCTGTGTGTGTGTCTGTGTGTGTGTGCACGTGCTCAGTTGTGTCTGATTCTCTGCGACCCTATGGACTGTAGCCTGCCAGACTCTCTGTCCATGGTATTTTCTAGGCAAGAATACCTGCATGGGTTGCCATGCCCTCCTCCAGGGAATCGTACCAACCCAGGGACTGAACCCTCAGGCACCTTCTGCATTGGGGTTCTTTGCCACTAGCACCACCATTAGATATTAAATAAATACTGACTGAAAGCAGAAATTAAGCTCATTATTTTTGAGGACTATTGCTTGTTCACAGAATGAAAATGAAGTAGTGTTTCAAGGATGGATAGAGTATGCTAAATAACTAACCTTCACTTAATTAGAGCTAGATGAATGATCTACGCTAAACATTCATTCCACAAACCCAGGAATCTGTGATTCCAGCACCACAATTCTTCAGAATGACCCACTAGAAAAAAAAAAAGATTTATTGTTTATTCTTGTCTACACCTACTCCTGCTGCAGACTGAATGTGTCAATTACATTCCTGTATTATTCACTACAGACAATGTGCCCTCAATTGCTGTCGATATTATCCTTGGATTTTCTTATTGCACTATAAATGTGGCAGGACAGCTAATGGGAAAGGAGCAGTTGTTTTCTATTTCAATTCAGTTTTCATGCACCAGGAGTTTTTTCCCCCAACTCTAAGTGTACTCTGCTTGTCAGCGGTGTAAGTAATTAAAAGGTTCAGTGGTTAAATATTGCTACAAGTAGTTCAAAAATAAATTGTCATTTTTAAAATACAGATGGAGAGACAAACACAGATGGATAATAAATGCGTGATCTGTGGACTGATGTAGAACTAGAAAGGGAAATGCTGACACCATTCTTCACTCAAAGAAGACAGGCGGCTAAATTTAAGGGGAGCAGAAGTCCATAAAGAAATAAGTTGTAATCGTGAGGCACATTATGGCATTCAATGGCAGGTAGTTTACGGGAGAAAAAAATCAATATAAGCATTACATTTACAAACTTAAGTCAGGGTTACTCTTTCATTTGTCAAGATTTTAGACCACAGAGTAGAAACATTTAAATGAGCAATTTAAGTCAAGCTAATCTTTTTGAGAGTGTCCATTTACTCAAAACATTTAACTTAACTGGTGCTTCAAAACAGATTACTTTTTCCTTTCCATCATGGTTGTCTTAACTCTTATCAATGCTTTCCTGTTGATTTCTTTTATTAGACTCTGTAAGCTCCATAATCGAAGTTAATGTGTATTTCTACTATCACCACAAGGTTTATTAATATGAGACAGCTTTTAACAACTGCAAAATTAAAAAGGAAAATGCATAAAATATATAAAAATATTTATTTTAAAGATAAATGGTAGCACATCTTCATTTTTCTCCTTAGAACACTCCTCCCAGGAATTTGTTAGAATGCCTTTCCAAACATTATGGTGCTGTTATAGATTTTGTTTTTGAATTACTATCATTAAAAATCAAGTAAAAGAAAAGTCCTTTGTGGTCATGGCTATTTGATTTCATCTCTTCTTGGTTTCCCACCAGTAATATACATCATGGAGGTAGAGATTGAGAGCTTTATCCAGCAGAAAGGAATACCACTGCACTTGCTTTCACAGTTCCGGAGCATTTGAAGTCCCTTTGGGAAATATATGCTTGTTGTTTCAGTTATTTTTCCCATCTTCAACTCACTGTACTTCAAGGGCTTTCTCATCAATCCTCCCAGTAGTTCTATATTGCTCCTATTTTTCAGATGAGAACTCTGATTTAGGGACCTTAGAATTTCTATTTCCTCAGAGATTCACAGTCAGTAAGTGACAGAATTGTATTTGTCTCCATGCCCCTTTGGTAAGGTGATAATACCAGACTGGGAGGGTTCAAGGACTTAACATTCACAAAACACTTAGCGTAATGTATGACACAGACTTAGCCCTCAATGAATGATGATCACCATTCTTCATAAGAAGACAGGCGGCTAAATTTAAGGGGCGCAGAAGTCCATAAAGAAATAAGTTGTAATCGTGAGGCACATTATGGCATTCAATGGCAGGTAGTTTACGGGAGAAAAAAATCAATATAAGCATTACATTTACAAACTTAAGTCAGGGTTACTCTTTCATTTGTCAAGATTTTAGACCACAGAGTAGAAACATTTAAATGAGCAATTTAAGTCAAGCTAATCTTTTTGAGAGTGTCCATTTACTCAAAACATTTAACTTAACTGGTGCTTCAAAACAGATTACTTTTTCCTTTCCATCATGGTTGTCTTAACTCTTATCAATGCTTTCCTGTTGATTTCTTTTATTAGACTCTGTAAGCTCCATAATCGAAGTTAATGTGTATTTCTACTATCACCACAAGGTTTATTAATATGAGACAGCTTTTAACAACTGCAAAATTAAAAAGGAAAATGCATAAAATATATAAAAATATTTATTTTAAAGATAAATGGTAGCACATCTTCATTTTTCTCCTTAGAACACTCCTCCCAGGAATTTGTTAGAATGCCTTTCCAAACATTATGGTGCTGTTATAGATTTTGTTTTTGAATTACTATCATTAAAAAATCAAGTAAAAGAAAAAGTCCTTTGTGGTCATGGCTATTTGATTTCATCTCTTCTTGGTTTCCCACCAGTAATATACATCATGGAGGTAGAGATTGAGAGCTTTATCCAGCAGAAAGGAATACCACTGCACTTGCTTTCACAGTTCCGGAGCATTTGAAGTCCCTTTGGGAAATATATGCTTGTTGTTTCAGTTATTTTTCCCATCTTCAACTCACTGTACTTCAAGGGCTTTCTCATCAATCCTCCCAGTAGTTCTATATTGCTCCTATTTTTCAGATGAGAACTCTGATTTAGGGACCTTAGAATTTCTATTTCCTCAGAGATTCACAGTCAGTAAGTGACAGAATTGTATTTGTCTCCATGCCCCTTTGGTAAGGTGATAATACCAGACTGGGAGGGTTCAAGGACTTAACATTCACAAAACACTTAGCGTAATGTATGACACAGACTTAGCCCTCAATGAATGATGATCAGCATTCTCTGGTGGCTCAGTGGTAAAGAATTTTCATCTGCCAATGCAGGAGACATGGATTCGACACCAGACCCAGGAAGGTATCACATACCACAAAGCAGCTAAGCCCATGTGCCTCAACTTCCAAGCCTGTGCTCCAGAGCTGGGAGCTACAACTACCAAGTTCACAGGACACAACTACTGAGCCCACATACCCTAGAGCCTGTGCTCCCTGAAAAGAGAAGTCAATGCAATGAGAATCCCATGCACTGCAACTGGAGAGTAGCCACCACTTGCCACCACTAGAGAAAATTCCCCACAATAATGAAGACGTAGGACAGCCAAAAAATAAATACATAAAATTTAAAAATGAATAAATACGGGTTTCCCTGGTGGCCCAGTGGGTAAGGACACCACCTTGCAGTGCAAGGGGCACCGGTTTGATTCCTGGCCTGGGAAGATCCCACGTGCTGCGGAGAGGCTGGACCGATGTGTCCAATTACCGAACCGGAGCTCTGGAGCGCATGCGCGCAGAGCCAGTGCTGTGCGACAACAGAGGCCACTGTGATAGGAGGTCCACACAGGTCAAAGAACAAAGATGGCTGAAGGTAGATAAATGAAAGACCAATAGAAGTTGCCCACCCATCCCCTCCCTCCCCAACCCGCTCTCCCTGCCAAAAAAAGTATTAAAAAAATAAATAAATAAAATGAATAAATACATGATGACTATAACTTCTGGATAATTCTGCTACATTCTGAGAGGGAAACTTTAATAATATTTGGAATATCCTAAAATAACATTTCTCAGAGTATGAATAATGGACCACACACATGAAAATTATCTGAGTGCTTACTAAAAGGAAAAATTATTGGACCCTCTCCTGGACCTCTTAATTAGTAGCTCTGTAAATACAGCCTAGACATCTCAATTTTCAATAAACTTCTCTTTTGAAATTTGAGTATACTAATGTGTGAGAAGTGTCCTGTAATCTGACCAGGTTTATAATGTGATTTTCCTGCATGAAGTGCAAACATTTTAAAATATGAAGGACAATTGAAATAGTGGGAAAACGTAAATTTGCTTTTGTTTAGGGCATATTATTTGAACTTTTTAGAATACTAGGGAATTCAAAATATGACCAAGATTCTTACACCATATTTTGCTGCTCTTATTCCTTATTTATGTAAATATAGCGGATAATAACGAAGCATGGAGGACTCATCAGTGTTGTCTCCACTTTCGTACAATGACAAGTCAACAAGAATATTCAGGTTTCTGATCATTAGTTCTCCTAATATTATTGAGGAGGCTGCAGGTCTGAGTTGGGAACCATTGCCTGTATTGTTCTTATATCCATTTAAATCTAGTCATAACGCAGCATTCTCAATTAGCAAGGTCAAAGGGAAGTGGAGAAACCTGATAATTGAAACGCTGGCTAATAGGAATTGATGAGTCTATTGTAGAGCAACAGGGTCATTAGAAGTAATAAGGATGCAGGGTTTTCCCCTGGTGGTCCAGTGGGTAACGACACCGCCTTGCAGTGCAAGGGGCGCCAGTTCGAGCCCTGGCCTGGGAAGATCCCACGTGCCGCGGAGCGGCTGGACTGATGTGTCCAATTACCGAGCCGGAGCTCTGGAGTGCATGCGCCCAGAGCCAGTGCTCTGCGATGCCAGACGCCACCCAGCGATGAGAGGCCCACAGGAGCCAAAGAACCAAGACGAATGAAAATAGAGAAATGAAAGACCAATAGAAGTGGCCCGCCTGCTCCCCTCCCTCCCCAACTCGACCCCCCTCCCAAAATTAATAAATAATAAATTAATAAATAAATAAATTTCTTTAAAAAAAAAAAAAAGAAGTAATAAGGATGCAAACAGTGAGCTGGAATCAAGGGGAACCGTCAAACATCCAACCAAGCACAGCCATTAGCAGCCATCAATGTCTCAGCAAATCTCAAGTGCAAAGGTGGACAATAATACATCTCCTTTCTTCCCTCAGCATTGTTTCCCTTCGCTTCACAGTTTCACATTTTTTATTTTTCACATGCAAATCCAAGACATAATTTAACTTAAAAAGGCATGGTATAGTTAAAATGCTTATGTTATTTAAATTTAAAAATCTGCATTAGTAAACTTGTTAGAGAATTTTGTGCCTGTTACTCTGTTATTTTATAAACCTACAGTCAGTCACTTTTCAGCCAAAATAGTCCCTAATCAAATTTAAATATTTCAAATAGGTTGCTCTTCAGAAATAATGCAAAGCACTTCATTAAGTGTGGGTTCAGGGTGTTTGATTAATTGCCACATAATTAGATCCTGTAAAACCTTCTAAAGGTATTCAAGTTGAAGCTAGGTTTCTGATGTAAACGCAAAAACATCAAAGATACAGCCAAAAACACCACCGATTTTCAATGTGGTCTTGTGCTTTAGGTTATAACATTTATTTTTGAAATGATGGCTCCTGCTTCATGTTCATAAAGTTTCATGAAAGTAAATGAATGATGTAATACTCATATTCAATCATATCAACATTGAAAAGACATTCAGCTTTCATAAAACATGTTTTAGATATTTGAAAATCACAATATCAGAGTATTCTGTGCTTTGCCTCAAAGATATTCCTGGCATATTTCACACTGGGCTGTATTCATTATTACCATCAGCTGGGGCTGTCTGCTCATGGGCTTGGAGTTTGCATCCATGACAAAAAGCAATGGACTTTCATCTACTGAACAAGACCCAGAAACTCGAAGCGCTACTACATTATTTATTAACAGCCCAACCTCAGGAAGTCTTTGGTTCCACAGACTCTTCAAAACACAAATTAACTATTTAGATGCTCTGAAATGCAACAGGAAAATACAATTGTTACTATTTTGTACATGTAAATACCAAGATTGGAAATAAATGTGATGCTTTCTTGAGGTAAAAAGAGAAACCCATCCTACATCCCTATATCCCAGAATCTGTTCATACAACACATATTTCTTTGTTGGAATGAAAACAATAAAAATCTATCACAGGACTTCTTTCCAAAAGCATTGTTTCCCTTTGCTTCACAGTTTCACATTTTTATTTTTCACATGCAAATCCAAGACATAATTTAACTTAAAAGGCATGGTATAGTTAAAATGCTTATGTTATTTAAATTTAAAAATCTGCATTAGTAAACTTGTTAGAGAATTTTGTGCCTGTTACTCTGTTATTTTATAAACCTACAGTCAGTCACTTTTCAGCCAAAATAGTCCCTAATCAAATTTAAATATTTCAAATAGGTTGCTCTTCAGAAATAATGCAAAGCACTTCATTAAGTGTGGGTTCAGGGTGTTTGATTAATTGCCACATAATTAGATCCTGTAAAACCTTCTAAAGGTATTCAAGTTGAAGCTAGGTTTCTGATGTAAATGCAAAAACATCAAAGATACAGCCAAAAAAACCACCGATTTTCAATGTGGTCTTGTGCTTTAGGTTATAACATTTATTTTTGAAATGATGGCTCCTGCTTCATGTTCATAAAGTTTCATGAAAGTAAATGAATGATGTAATACTCATATTCAATCATATCAACATTGAAAAGACATTCAGCTTTCATAAAACATGTTTTAGATATTTCAAAATCACAATATCAGAGTATTCTGTGCTTTGCCTCAAAGATATTCCTGGCATATTTCACACTGGGCTGTATTCATTATTACCATCAGCTGGGGCTGTCTGCTCATGGGCTTGGAGTTTGCATCCATGACAAAAAGCAATGGACTTTCATCTACTGAACAAGACCCAGAAACTCGAAGCGCTACTACATTATTTATTAACAGCCCAACCTCAGGAAGTCTTTGGTTCCACAGACTCTTCAAAACACAAATTAACTATTTAGATGCTCTGAAATGCAACAGGAAAATACAATTGTTACTATTTTGTACATGTAAATACCAAGATTGGAAATAAATGTGATGCTTTCTTGAGGTAAAAAGAGAAACCCATCCTACATCCCTATATCCCAGAATCTGTTCATACAACACATATTTCTTTGTTGGAATGAAAACAATAAAAATCTATCACAGGACTTCTTTCTGTGATTTGGGAAAGGGACTGAAAATGTAATTAGCTCTTTTGCTGTTCAGTCGCTAAGCCATGTTTGATTGTGACCCCATGGACTCCAGCACTTCAGACTCCCCATCCTTCACCATCTCCTGGAGTCTGCTCTAACTCGTGTCAATTAGCTATCACCAGGGCATGATAAATGAGTGGCAATTCAATGGGAAGTCAGTGGCATTTCTCATTCTGAATGTGGCCCAGTGCTATTATCGAGTGGATTCTTCCAAACCACAGAGGTTGCTCGTGGTCTCTCATGGCCACTCCCTGGTGTAATTCCAGGTGACACATGCTGGAACACTGATCATCCTGTGCATGGAGACTCTTCCCAAACATTACATGACATCTCAGTCATAGAGGAAGACAGGATACATCTTTCCCATCACACTTTAATGACTATACAAACTATATCCATGCAGCCATTCTCCTCAACTACATGAAGTCAGCTCTCAAAAACAAGAGGGTCCAACCTCAACCGATCAAATTTATTTCAAATAGATACAACTCAAGTCTTCCAAACTGTTTGTGAGTCAGTACTCTGCTTCTCATATGTTTCACTCATGTGAAATGATCACAAATGATTTCTTTCTCCTGTTTTTGAAGAAAAAGCACTGCTATGGCTTTTCCTCATTATTAATAGCCCTTCATAATCCAGTTTTACAGTCATGGGTTACTTGGCGCTTTGTCTCTAGACAAATAAATCACCTGCATCATCTGCTCCACTCCACACTGTGAGAGGACTGTTGGCTCAGGTTACAACATTCACAACAGCCTAACGGTCAGTTCTGTTTTGTACCTTGACACATTCTTCCCTGCACTGGGTCCTTCAGTTTTCCATTCACTAGATCCCTGATGTTCTTTTTGCAATTCCATATTTCCTATCCACAGAACCATTCTCTTCAAAGCAAATGGTGTCCGTATCTAAGACCCCTACATAGTTCTAAAAAAAACCTTTACACTGATTTCTTGCAACTGGAATCTTGCCGAACCAATTTTTTACTTTATCCAATTTGAGCACCGAGTCTTTGTTGGAATGAAAACAATAAAATCTATCACAGGACTTCTTTCTGTGATTTGGGAAAGGACTGAAAATGTAATTAGCTCTTTTGCTGTTCAGTCGCTAAGCCATGTTTGATTGTGACCCCATGGACTCCAGCACTTCAGACTCCCCATCCTTCACCATCTCCTGGAGTCTGCTCTAACTCGTGTCAATTAGCTATCACCAGGGCATGATAAATGAGTGGCAATTCAATGGGAAGTCAGTGGCATTTCTCATTCTGAATGTGGCCCAGTGCTATTATCGAGTGGATTCTTCCAAACCACAGAGGTTGCTCGTGGTCTCTCATGGCCACTCCCTGGTGTAATTCCAGGTGACACATGCTGGAACACTGATCATCCTGTGCATGGAGACTCTTCCCAAACATTACATGACATCTCAGTCATAGAGGAAGACAGGATACATCTTTCCCATCACACTTTAATGACTATACAAACTATATCCATGCAGCCATTCTCCTCAACTACATGAAGTCAGCTCTCAAAAACAAGAGGGTCCAACCTCAACCGATCAAATTTATTTCAAATAGATACAACTCAAGTCTTCCAAACTGTTTGTGAGTCAGTACTCTGCTTCTCATATGTTTCACTCATGTGAAATGATCACAAATGATTTCTTTCTCCTGTTTTTGAAGAAAAAGCACTGCTATGGCTTTTCCTCATTATTAATAGCCCTTCATAATCCAGTTTTACAGTCATGGGTTACTTGGCGCTTTGTCTCTAGACAAATAAATCACCTGCATCATCTGCTCCACTCCACACTGTGAGAGGACTGTTGGCTCAGGTTACAACATTCACAACAGCCTAACGGTCAGTTCTGTTTTGTACCTTGACACATTATTCCCTGCACTGGGTCCTTCAGTTTTCCATTCACTAGATCCCTGATGTTCTTTTTGCAGTTCCATATTTCCTATCCACAGAACCATTCTCTTCAAAGCAAATGGTGTCCGTATCTAAGACCCCTACATAGTTCTAAAAAAAACCTTTACACTGATTTCTTGCAACTGGAATCTTGCCGATAACTTTATCCAATTGTTTCTATTCAGCATATTCTGTAAATCAACCTCAATTTGAGCACCGAGTCCACACCTCCCAATGTGCCTGTCCTTCTATAGAAAGATTACTCTGCTTAAGCTGTACCTGAGGATACGTGGTAACATGTTGCCAACACCAGGCCATTTATTGCTTGGCTTGATCTTCATAGTCAAATGTTCATGAAAAAATTATGAGATAATCTATATATATTAATGCAGGCTTGGGAGACACCTGGTACACAGAATTCATGTACAAAAAAAAATGGAAACCAAATGTCTTTAGAAAAAGAATAATCTATGTACAAAGGTGAGTTACACAGAATTTTCATTCTTTCCTTCTAAGTTTTCTGTATTTTAGGTGTATGCTTGTAATACTGATTCTTAAAATTCCCCGAATCCATATCATTGGATTTTATTAAATACCATTTTTTTTTCCAGAACTGTGGGGATACTTACATGCTATGACATGTTCTTTCTCGTTGAGTGATGAGGGTCATTAAAGCATGAATAGAACCACAATGAGATCGTTAGACAGCACCACCAACTCAAAGGACCTGAATCTGAACAAACTCTGAGAGATAGTCAAGGCTGGGGGAGCCTGGCATGCTGCAGTCTATGGGGTCACAAAGAGCTGGACACAACTTAGTGATTGAACAGCACAACCACAATGCAGAGTTCACTTGCTGAGTAATCTACAGGCTCCTCTGAGCTCTGCCAACATGCCCGTCATGCCCTCTCCTACTGCCTAAGAAGTTTCGCTCCCCAGTCTTAGGGATCATTTTGTCACCTCTTTCACACCGTTGTTCCACTGTCATATTCTCAGTGAGACCTTTTTATATGTCAAGACTGAGTTTCTGAAAATCCACAAATTCTCCACAGTAATGAAAAAAAAAAAAATCACTTCACCAGATCATAATATATACTATATTTTTAACACAAGTTCATTTCAAAGAAGCAAACTTTGCAACTTTTAACCAATATTATTTGTTAGGCATACTTTTTACAAAAATTGTATAGAATATATTTTTGGAAAAGTCCACTATCAGCCTCTTGAAAAAAAAAGCTACATTAACGAGAAAAATGTGGAGTGAGGGAACCAAGTCATGCTGAGCTCAAAGAAGCGTCCAGATCCAAGATATTTCTGAATCAATTTCATTGACCCCTAGAGGGACCAATTCTGAATAAAAGGACAGTTAGAGGCAGTTAATGTGAGACAAGGACTGCATGAGAAAATTCCAACTGCTTTCGGCATTATCAGCTTTTACACTCCTGAAGAATGCATGCATAATAACAATGAGTGTTAGCCAAAATACATGGTGTTTGATATCAGGCAATAATACAAGAAAGCTCGATACTGAGACAATAAAAAGATGTGTTTACTTACTTAAATGAAATTTTTGTAGTTCGTCTACCATAAAACACATGCAAGCAAGCTCTTATTTCAACATCTAACACTAACAAATTACAAAGTATTAAAAATCCGTATTAGCATTATTGACAGAAGCATTTGGTTCATATTTACTTGCATCTTATTTACTTTCAAGCTGGATGTTAGAGTGACTTGGTCTGGTTGTTTCTATCCAAAGCTAATGATTACAACCCTTGCTCCCTTGCTCAGAGCATCTTCTTCTAGGATAAACTTCCTTGGATAGATGAAATTCCTGGAAAGAGTGTCAAATCTTCAGCCTTTAAGGAAGACTCACGAAAGGATGGCCTTGTAACACTGCTGATTAACAATATTCCCATATTACACTTTTCTCTCAGTCAAATTCCCTCAGTTCTCTGGGAGCACAATTCAAAATACTAAATAATGATAAGTGATAAAACTCTGACCCTTGGACCAGTAGATAATTAGTGGCCTTTTTTGTTTCTTATCAACAAAGTCGCATAGCATGACCTACGCATGACTTCCCCATTATTTAGTAAAAATGTGAATCTTCTCCAAATGAGCACATACAACTCTACTAAGATTGTGGAACCAAGGCTAGATGATCAGACACATCAGTGAGGAATTGAGAAGGCTAGGACTGAGAGAACAGAGATGGAGTATATGGCGAGAATCACAGAAAATGCTATCATACTCAAAACCAAAAAGATATTTGGATTTCTTCCAGAGAAGTGAAATTCGAATATCCAGTCTCCCTGTTCATCTGAGCAAGATATTTCACAAAAGCAACTGATAACCAATATACAACATACACTTCAAATTTAAAAGTCACAAAAGAGCTGCGATGTAAATGTGTGATTTTAGGAGCTAAAAAGAAGGGTTGTTGAAGGTAGAATTCAGCTTAAATCCCGGATTACATTGCCTCTCTGATGGACTAACATTTAAAAGCATACTTGATTCTGTCAATTTTCCTTTAAATATCATGGAATTTAATATTATTGAAAAACTGCATCCTTATACGAGGGAAGACTATCAAGTTTCTTACATGTCATTTCAATTAAACTATAAAATACCTATAAGAATAAAGAAAGACATAGTTGTATAGACAGCATGTGAGGAACCTATTTTCCTCTCATAAACAGGAGCACTGATCTTGTAACTCTCCTCTGTAATTTTCAGCAAATGTTCCTATCTTTATGTCCTTTTAAGAAAAGCCTTAATAAAAAAAAAAAAGAAAAGTCTTGAGTTTCCCATTAATAATTTGCAAAATAATTATAATAAGAATTCACTTTATTTAGTGAATTTTTGGATTTTGTCAACTGTATAGATTGCCTATAGAAGTTTTCCATTTACCTACTCATTCAGTTCTTTTTTCAATAGTAGTATTTCCAATGGGATATTGTGTGTTTAAAATTAAGTTTATAAATGTGTGTTAAATGATCTCTGAGAATGAAACAAAACAAAAGATTGCAATGAGTCTATTTTCTCCTGAAATTTAGTTTTTAAATAATGGGATAAAATATAATGAATTATAAATCTGCCATTTAATAAATGACACTTAATAAATGGTAGATATTGAATTCATGGTAAGAAACAACTATTTTTCCTTATTAATAAATTGGAAACCATATCTGATAATAATGGAAAATCATGTGAAAGAATACTTGTAAATCACAGTATTGTCAGCCACACATACAAGGGACATACTTGCAACTTTCACTTGCACTGATATGACATCAATTTGAGTTTCCATGTAAAGAATACTTGATGCTATCATACTCAAAACCAAAAGATATTTGGATTTCTTCCAGAGAAGTGAAATTGAATATCCAGTCTCCTGTTCATCTGAGCAAGATATTTCACAAAAGCAACTGATAACCAATATACAACATACACTTCAAATTTAAAAGTCACAAAAGAGCTGCGATGTAAATGTGTGATTTTAGGAGCTAAAAAGAAGGGTTGTTGAAGGTAGAATTCAGCTTAAATCCTGGATTACATTGCCTCTCTGATGGACTAACATTTAAGAGCATACTTGATTCTGTCAATTTTCCTTTAAATATCATGGAATTTAATATTATTGAAAAACTGCATCCTTATACGAGGGAAGACTATCAAGTTTCTTACATGTCATTTCAATTAAACTATAAAATACCTATAAGAATAAAGAAAGACATAGTTGTATAGACAGCATGTGAGGAACCTATTTTCCTCTCATAAACAGGAGCACTGATCTTGTAACTCTCCTCTGTAATTTTCAGCAAATGTTCCTATCTTTATGTCCTTTTAAGAAAAGCCTTAAAAAAAAAAAAAGAAAAAGAAAAGTCTTGAGTTTCCCATTAATAATTTGCAAAATAATTATAATAAGAATTCACTTTATTTAGTGAATTTTTGGATTTTGTCAACTGTATAGATTGCCTATAGAAGTTTTCCATTTACCTACTCATTCAGTTCTTTTTTCAATAGTAGTATTTCCAATGGGATATTGTGTGTTTAAAATTAAGTTTATAAATGTGTGTTAAATGATCTCTGAGAATGAAACAAAACAAAAGATTGCAATGAGTCTATTTTCTCCTGAAATTTAGTTTTTAAATAATGGGATAAAATATAATGAATTATAAATCTGCCATTTAATAAATGACACTTAATAAATGGTAGATATTGAATTCATGGTAAGAAACAACTATTTTTCCTTATTAATAAATTGGAAACCATATCTGATAATAATGGAAAATCATGTGAAAGAATACTTGTAAATCACAGTATTGTCAGCCACACATACAAGGGACATACTTGCAACTTTCACTTGCACTGATATGACATCAATTTGAGTTTCCATGTATAATATGTACTCTTTCCTTTGATTTCAACACATAAATGTGATAATACTATCCACTGCATACTAAATATTTTTATTAAACATGTTGCATCTGGGGCTGAAATAAATGTTGATTTTGTATTATGTGTGTGTTTTAATGAAAAGAGTTCCCACTTGTTTGTGAGAGATGAAGGAGAAAGGGGATACTCAAAAGTAATAAATACTGATTAAAAGATTCTATTTTTAATATTTGAGAGTAAAGCTATCATAGAAAAACTGGTTGTGTTTGAGATTAACACAATATATTTGATAAGTACAGAATATGTAGCTTCTATGCTTTTTTTCCCCAGACCATATACCTGGGTGAAAACAAATCTTCATATTACACTGAAATGAAAAGTACCGTGAGAAAAATCTTGGTTTTATGTTTGCCTTTGAAGATCACAAAAAGTGATTTCTAATATTTGACATATACATGATATAAAGATCCCAAGAAACAATTTTCATTTTAACCTGTTTTCTATAAATCATATTTCATAAGAATGTTATAAAATGAAAGATGTTTTACTTTCTCTTTGTACAATTTTTTAATGAATATAAAATGAAATATCTTTGTTTTTCTGGCATAGATTTAGAAAGGCAAATATGTCAGGAGATTGGAAGGAATTAATTCTTCAGTCACATTCCTGTAGATTTTCAACTGATTAAAAACAGATAGAGGAGCAGAACCAATTAAGAGAGCCTGTGCAACCATACGTGGAGTTTCTGCACAAAAGCTGGAGGGAATTGAAACACCCTGCCTGGCTAGTTCTTCAAAGTCAAACCCCTTCCTGTTAGATTAAATGGGATAAAATATAATGAATTATAAATCTGCCATTTAATAAATGACACTTAATAAATGGTAGATATTGAATTCATGGTAAGAAACAACTATTTTTCCTTATTAATAAATTGGAAACCATATCTGATAATAATGGAAAATCATGTGAAAGAATACTTGTAAATCACAGTATTGTCAGCCACACATACAAGGGACATACTTGCAACTTTCACTTGCACTGATATGACATCAATTTGAGTTTCCATGTATAATATGTACTCTTTCCTTTGATTTCAACACATAAATGTGATAATACTATCCACTGCATACTAAATATTTTTATTAAACATGTTGCATCTGGGGCTGAAATAAATGTTGATTTTGTATTATGTGTGTGTTTTAATGAAAAGAGTTCCCACTTGTTTGTGAGAGATGAAGGAGAAAGGGGATACTCAAAAGTAATAAATACTGATTAAAAGATTCTATTTTTAATATTTGAGAGTAAAGCTATCATAGAAAAACTGGTTGTGTTTGAGATTAACACAATATATTTGATAAGTACAGAATATGTAGCTTCTATGCTTTTTTTTTCCCCAGACCATATACCTGGGTGAAAACAAATCTTCATATTACACTGAAATGAAAAGTACCGTAGAGAAAAATCTTGGTTTTATGTTTGCCTTTGAAGATCACAAAAAGTGATTTCTAATATTTGACATATACATGATATAAAGATCCCAAGAAACAATTTTCATTTTAACCTGTTTTCTATAAATCATATTTCATAAGAATGTTATAAAATGAAAGATGTTTTACTTTCTCTTTGTACAATTTTTTAATGAATATAAAATGAAATATCTTTGTTTTTCTGGCATAGATTTAGAAAGGCAAATATGTCAGGAGATTGGAAGGAATTAATTCTTCAGTCACATTCCCCTGTAGATTTTCAACTGATTAAAAACAGATAGAGGAGCAGAACCAATTAAGAGAGCCTGTGCAACCATACGTGGAGTTTCTGCACAAAAGCTGGAGGGGAATTGAAACACCCTGCCTGGCTAGTAGCACAGGTGCTGGATTAGCATGAAACTTGGTCTGGCAGCAAAAATGGGCTTCCTCCAAGGTCTGTCCTGAGTTGTATTCTCTGACTGAACTTGCTTCAGTGAATCTGAAAAGGAAGGAGCCCCGGAGGTGCAGAGAAAAGGATGAAACTTTCTCTGTTTGTTTCTCTTTAGAGGGCAGAAGTGCCTAGAATTATGGTCTGAGACAAGAATTCAGAGAAAAGAAGAGGATTTTGAAAATGCATTTTAACAACTTCACCATCACTGGTTTAATAAAAACGTTACAACTTTTCTGTAATCTCTTCATCAGGAACAGCATGGTACAAAGGTGTCACATGCAGAAACAGGCATAATCTAAATTCTACTTCTGTTACCTCTGTCATAACTTCCTTATCTGTATAAAATAGAGGTAATGATGCTCTTCACGCTATGAATTTTGTGTTGTATGCTTACTGAAAACACTCTTTTAGAGTTATATATTTTAATCATATGGCAATCTCATGCATCTATTTAAAGAGGAAAATACAGATATCATAATTTGGAATTAGAAATTCCAAATTCCAAATTAGATGTTCTTCATATTCAGATTCAAACTCTTTCAGACCAGTTCTTGAAACAGATGTGTCCATGTCAGAGTTTTCCTTTATAGTATACTGTCCTCTGTGATATCTGAAGTGTCAATTGTATAGCACTTCTTTACATTAAACCCAACTAAATACCACTGGTGTCAGGTTCCTTATCTGGCTTTACAGTTGCAGAACCAGGGTACTGCTGACTCTGGCTTTAGGAATGCTGCTCAACCGGTGTGGCTCACCACTCCCTCTATTATCCACCAACAACCATGTGGTTATTAGGAATTACTTAGTGTTTAGTTTACTATCCCTGGGATGTCCTTCCTAACTCCTGATATCTCTTCTGCATGTTTTTAAGGCTGGTGATTGTGATGTTTTGTCATATACAGGTAATAACATCTACTATCTTAATTTCTGTCCCACGGATACAATTGTATGAAAGCATCCATCTTAAGACATATCCTGGTGTTAAAATGGTAAAAAAAACAAAACAATACATTAAAGTATGCAGCATAGAGTCAGTGGAAAAGAGAGTTACTATATGGATTTAAATGAGTCAAATCATCTGAAAACCTTAGAATAATAACTGATAGTTTGTAAGAAAACACCAGCTGTAGTCAACTACTATTATTGCCAGCTAATCTAAGGCATAGTCATGAGCTCCAGTTGGTTAACTAGTTTAAGAAAATGTTACTCTACAAGTGTTACATATTTTTGGCTCCCTAACAATAGATAAAATTCCTTAGAAAATTAATAAATGCTAAACAGACTTCTCTGATCAATGGCTTTTATTATGTTAACGATTAAACCAGGGTGTCCTTGAAAACAGAAACACATGGAGCATCAACATCCATATTATCAGAATTCCCTGGTGGTCCAGTGGTTCGAATTTCTCATTTCCACTGCAGGGGGTGCAGGTTCCAGCCCTGGTAGAACTAAGATTCCATATGGCACAGCCAAAAACCAAAACCAAACAAAAAAGCACCAGTGATGTAACAAGTCCTACTTGAAGTATCTGTAGAATCATTATGGCACCCAAGAAGTTGCGGCTTTTATAAAAGACAAATATCATGTCTTCTAATATATTCTCCATATCAGCAATAATAAAAAAGTTTTTACAGTAAGGTTTAGACCTCCTGGAGAACCGGTATGGAAATCTGTTTCTCAATGGGTCGTTATTTTGGTTTTGGTATACTACGTGAGATGAAAATCACCAGACCCCAACTCCCATTGGAAGTCTACCACCATTCAAGATCAGAAAGGAGAGCCTTAAATCACACTTAAAGCTGGCGACTGAAGTTGACCATCATTATCAGTTCAGCAGGGTACTGCTGACTCTGGCTTTAGGAATGCTGCTCAACCGGTGTGGCTCACCACTCCTCTATTATCCACCAACAACCATGTTGTTATTAGGAATTACTTAGTTTTTAGTTTACTATCCCTGGGATGTCCTTCCTAACTCCTGATATCTCTTCTGCATGTTTTTAAGGCTGGTGATTGTGATGTTTTGTCATATACAGGTAATAACATCTACTATCTTAATTTCTGTCCCATGGATACAATTGTATGAAAGCATCCATCTTAAGACATATCCTGGTGTTAAAATGGTAAAAAAAACAAAACAATACATTAAAGTATGCAGCATAGAGTCAGTGGAAAAGAGAGTTACTATATGGATTTAAATGAGTCAAATCATCTGAAAACCTTAGAATAATAACTGATAGTTTGTAAGAAAACACCAACTGTAGTCAACTACTATTATTGCCAGCTAATCTAAGGCATAGTCATGAGCTCCAGTTGGTTAACTAGTTTAAGAAAATGTTACTCTACAAGTGTTACATATTTTTGGCTCCCTAACAATAGATAAAATTCCTTAGAAAATTAATAAATGCTAAACAGACTTCTCTGATCAATGGCTTTTATTATGTTAACGATTAAACCAGGGTGTCCTTGAAAACAGAAACACATGGAGCATCAACATCCATATTATCAGAATTCCCTGGTGGTCCAGTGGTTCGAATTTCTCATTTCCACTGCAGGGGGTGCAGGTTCCAGCCCTGGTAGAACTAAGATTCCATATGGCACAGCCAAAAACCAAAACCAAACAAAAAAGCACCAGTGATGTAACAAGTCCTACTTGAAGTATCTGTAGAATCATTATGGCACCCAAGAAGTTGCGGCTTTTATAAAAGACAAATATCATGTCTTCTAATATATTCTCCATATCAGCAATAATAAAAAAGTTTTTACAGTAAGGTTTAGACCTCCTGGAGAACCGGTATGGAAATCTGTTTCTCAATGGGTCGTTATTTTGGTTTTGGTATACTACGTAGAGATGAAAATCACCAGACCCCAACTCCCATTGGAAGTCTACCACCATTCAAGATCAGAAAGGAGAGCCTTAAATCACACTTAAAGCTGGCGACTGAAGTTGACCATCATTCATAACAATATTTTGATCAGCATAAGTTCATACTTGCATAAAAATAGATAAATATGCCTGAAAATAAACTCCTGAGATTTGCTTGCATCTAATAAATCCTCCTTCCATTTGCAATCTAGTACATTTAATTTCACATTGCTGCAACAACAAAGGATGCCTGCCACCCATAGACTCAGAAAGGATTGGAGAAGCTACTCAATACTTTAGAAAAACAAGCGTCCCAGAATTTAAATTAGAAATATTTTGTTAAAATAGGGCCTTATCAAAGAGAAATAGCCACTTGAAACAGAGCAGTCTTTCAAAGACAAGTATTTTCTCTATTGCTTTACTGCCTGATCAAATCATTTGTCCAAAGAGGCACCAGTGTTACCTGTGAAATGAATGAGGTATGTGTATTTATATATAATAAATTGAAGTTAATTTTCCACACAGTTGGAAACATGTAGAAATAATGTATGTAGTTTCCTAGTTTGTTTTCTAAGAGCAGATTTCTAAAATGTAAAAGCAACTGTGACTGTATAAAACTTGAGTCGTTTCTCCCCAACGTAAGCAAAGAAAAAGCAAAACATTGTTATTGTTGAATGAAAATAGCATAGACAAGCAAGTAAGAATCCAAAACTAAGTCTCTCCTGAAGTATTTCCTTATTTATCAAAAAGAAATGTTCCCATATATTTCCCACAAATGCATGTTTTTAGCAAATCAGCTAGATGTCCGTACAATGAAATACCATATCATAAAAAGGACTGTGCTTATGGTATTTCTGACATACCCAAGCCAAAAAGTGCCCTTGGCCAGACTCCTCTTTCTTATGCTTTTGAGTCATATTTCCAGATAAGAGTGATCCAGTTACATTTAAAACTGAGTGTAAATGCCAGGAATTTATCCACACCAATTCACACTTTGTTAATGCCAGCATTCTTTGGTCTTCACTTGGGTGTTTACAACCACTTTCCTGCTGTAGGACTTTTTTGACATGGGAAAAGGTTTGGCCTAGAACCAAAGAATAATTTTGGAAAAACCTGAGTGGATAAAACTGCTGAGATATTCATTACCTCTCAAACAATAGAACCTATTTCTCCAAAAATTGTTTTGATAACAAGGTGGGTGCCCATGCACTTATCTCCATAAACCTTTCCATGATTGTCTATTTCACATTGATCAGAATTAGTCTTCAAGATACATACCCTGCCCTTTCCTTTCTCAGCATCACTCAACAGAACTCAAAGATGTCCACGTCTCAAATTTAAGTAGAATGAACTCATAACTCTCAACTTCTTAGCTATGCATCAGTGTAATAAATATAAAGGTAGCTTCGATATACACTATGAATAAATTAAACCTCTACCAAAACATTCTACTTATGAGCATGCTATAAAGGTAACTAGTGGCTCTGTAAACACGTGGTAAAAATGTAGATTACCCTGTATACATAAAACTATAAAACACTGATGAAAGAAATAAAAGATGACAGAAATAGATGGAGAAATATACCATGTTGGATTGAAAGGATTAATATAGTGGAAATGAATATACAAAGTAATCTGTATATTCAATGCAATGCCTACCAAACTACCAATGGTATTTTTCACAAAACTAGAATAAATAATTTCACAATATGCATGCAAACACAAAAGATTCTAAATAGCCAAAGCAATCTTGAGAAAGAAGAATGGAACATGAGTTACCAAGCTTCCTGAATTCAGACTATAATACAAAGCTAAAGTCATCAAGACAGCATGGTACTGGCAGAAAGACAGAAATATAGATCAATGGAACAAGATTAAAAGTCCAACAATAAATCCATACACCTATAGAAACCTTATCTTTGACGAATAAGGCAAAAATATACCCCAGAGAGAAGAGAGTGTCTTCAACAAACAGCGCTGGGAAAACTGGTCAACTACATGTTAAAAATGAAATTAGAACACATTCTAACACCACACATAAGAATAAACTAAAAAATAGATTAAAGACCTAAATGTAAGACCAAAAACTATAAAACTCTTAGAGGAAAACATAGGCAGAACACTCTCCAACATAAATCACAGCATGATCCTGTATGACCCACCTACCAGAGTAATGGAAATAAAAACAAAAATAAACAAATGGTACCCGATTAAACTTAAAACCTATTGCACAATGAAGGAAACCATAAGCAAGGTGAAAAGACAGCCCTTGCCGGACCAGCCGGCAGTCGAACAGATCCTGAAGAGAGTGGCAGATAGGCTAAGAAAAGAAAGAAGGACAGAAAAGATGGGGTTGAGAGGGACAGCAAGAAGGCAGACAACTCTACAGGTTGCTGACAAGTTGCTGACAAGTTTATTGAATTCGCTCATACATTTTATACTTCTCAAAATCAGATAACACACAACAAACAATTGTGTATACGTGCTTTAGGCCAGGTTTTTCGGACCTAGCATTTTGTTAGTGTCTAGCAGGCAGATCATAAACTAGGTGTTACCTCCTGGTATGTCATTAACATATTCAAAGTTCTTTAGATTACAATGGTTCCGGGGCATAATGCCCCTCAAGCCCTTTTTATCTGTACCGAGGCTCCAGGTGTCCTTTACGATAGCTCAGGAATGTCTTCACAATACCTGGGGTGGCGGGACAGAGAGCTATTCTGTTATCAGCCCCTGTTTCCAGAGCAGCTCCCAGAGCTATGTTTCCTTAAAAGAAACCCTTGAAACAGGGCAGCTCCCCAAAGCCCTAATAATAGAAAAAAATAATAGCAAATGAAACAACTAACAAAGGATTAAACTCCAAAATATACAAGCAGTTTATGCAGCTCAATACCAGAAAAATGAACAACCCAATCAAAAAGTGGGCAAAAGACCTAAAAAGACATTTCTCCAAAGAAGATATACAGATGGCTAATAAACACATGAAAAGCTGCTCAACATCACTCATTATTAGAGAAATGTAAAGCAAACCCACAATGAGGTATCATCTCACACCAGTCAGAATGGCCATCAAAAATCTACAAACAATATATACTGGAGAAAGTGTGGAGAAAAGGCAACCCTCTTACACTGGTGGAGGCAATGTAAACTGGTACAACCACTATGGAGAATAGTGTGGAGATCCTGAAAACACTGGGAATAGAACAGCCATACAGCCCAGCAATCCCAATGCTGGGTATACACCCTAAGGTAACAAGAATTGAAAGAAACACATATACCCCAATATTCACTGCAATACTATTTACAATAGCTAGGATATGGAAGCAACCTAAATGTCCAATGACAGGTAAATGGATAAGTAATTTATGGTACATATACACAGTGGAATACTACCCAGCTATAAAAATGAACACATCTGAGTCAGTTATAATGAGGTGGATGAAACTGGAGCTTACTATACAGATTGAAGTCCATCAGAAAGAGAAAAACAAATACTGTATATTGACACATATATATGGACTTTAGAAAGACAGTAAAGATGATCCTACATGCACAGAAGCAAGGGAGACACAGATGTAAAGAACAAGCTTTTGGACTCTGTGGGGGAAAGTGAGGGTGGAGTGATTTGAAAGAAGAGCATCACAACATGTACAGTACCATATGTAAAATAGATGACCACTGCAAGTTCAATGCATGAAACAGAGCACCCAAAGCCAGGGGTCTGTGGACAATCAGAGGTATAGGGTGGGGATGGAGGTGGCTGATTGGTTCAGGATTGGGGACAATACCTGGGGTGGCGGGACAGAGAGCTATTCTGTTATCAGCCCCTGTTTCCAGAGCAGCTCCCAGAGCTATGTTTCCTTAAAAGAAACCCTTGAAACAGGGCAGCTCCCCAAAGCCCTAATAATAGAAAAAAATAATAGCAAATGAAACAACTAACAAAGGATTAAACTCCAAAATATACAAGCAGTTTATGCAGCTCAATACCAGAAAAATGAACAACCCAATCAAAAAGTGGGCAAAAGACCTAAAAAGACATTTCTCCAAAGAAGATATACAGATGGCTAATAAACACATGAAAAGCTGCTCAACATCACTCATTATTAGAGAAATGTAAAGCAAACCCACAATGAGGTATCATCTCACACCAGTCAGAATGGCCATCAAAAATCTACAAACAATATATACTGGAGAAAGTGTGGAGAAAAGGCAACCCTCTTACACTGGTGGAGGCAATGTAAACTGGTACAACCACTATGGAGAATAGTGTGGAGATCCTGAAAACACTGGGAATAGAACAGCCATACAGCCCAGCAATCCCAATGCTGGGTATACACCCTAAGGTAACAAGAATTGAAAGAAACACATATACCCCAATATTCACTGCAATACTATTTACAATAGCTAGGATATGGAAGCAACCTAAATGTCCAATGACAGGTAAATGGATAAGTAATTTATGGTACATATACACAGTGGAATACTACCCAGCTATAAAAATGAACACATCTGAGTCAGTTATAATGAGGTGGATGAAACTGGAGCTTACTATACAGATTGAAGTCCATCAGAAAGAGAAAAACAAATACTGTATATTGACACATATATATGGACTTTAGAAAGACAGTAAAGATGATCCTACATGCACAGAAGCAAGGGAGACACAGATGTAAAGAACAAGCTTTTGGACTCTGTGGGGGAAAGTGAGGGTGGAGTGATTTGAAAGAAGAGCATCACAACATGTACAGTACCATATGTAAAATAGATGACCACTGCAAGTTCAATGCATGAAACAGAGCACCCAAAGCCAGGGGTCTGTGGACAATCAGAGGTATAGGGTGGGGATGGAGGTGGCTGATTGGTTCAGGATTGGGGGGACATATGTATACCTGTGGTCAATTCATGTTGATATATGACAAAAATCACATTATTGTAAAACAATTATCCTCGAATCAAAATAACTTAATTAAAAATAAATAAAATGTGAATTACCAATTATATATATATTTTTTGGGAGGCCTCTTTTATTTTTTTTTAATTTATTTATTTTCATCCGTCTTTATTCTTTGGCCTGTGCGGGCCTCGCATTGCAGTGGCCTCTCTCGTTGCAGAGCACCGGTTCTGGGCACATGCATTCCAGAGCGCTGGCTCAGAATTGGACACGCTGGTCCAGCCGCTTTGTGGTATGTGGGATCTTCCCAGGCCAGGGATCAAACCAGTGCCCCTTGCACTGAAAGGAGAACTCTTTACCCCGTGGACCACCAGGAAAGCCCACCAGTTACATTTTTAAAAGAAAAATCAAGTTTGGATGAGTAAGGCCAGTAGTAGCATCTGATTTCATGTAGGTACTGAGTGCCTCATGGTAAATAGATGGAGAAGACGTGGAAACAGTGATAGGTTTTATTTTCTTGGGCTCCAAAATCACTTTAGATGGTGACTGCCACCATGAAGTTAAAAGACGCTTTCTTGTTGGAAGGAAAGTTATGACAAACCTAAACAGCGTATTCAAAAGCAGAGACATCACTGCCAACAAAGGTCTGTATAGTCAAAGCAATGGTTTCTCCATAGTCATATATGGGTGTCAGAATTGGACAATAGAGAAGGCTGAGTTGTGAAGAACTGGTGTTTTTTAATTGCACTCTGGAGAAGACTTTTGAGAGTTCCTTGGACAGCAAGGAAATCTAACCAGTCAGTTCTAAAGGAAATCAAGCCTCAGTATTCATTGGAAGAACTGATGCTGCAGATAAAGAAAGTCTGTGGGGAAAGTGAGGGTGGAGGGATTTGGAAGAAGAGCATCACAACATGTACAGTACCATATGTAAAATAGATGACCACTGCAAGTTCAATGCATGAAACAGAGCACCCAAAGCCAGGGGTCTGTGGACAATCAGAGGTATAGGGTGGGGATGGAGGTGGCTGATTGGTTCAGGATTGGGGGGACATATGTATACCTGTGGTCAATTCATGTTGATATATGACAAAAATCACATTATTGTAAAACAATTATCCTCGAATCAAAATAACTTAATTAAAAATAAATAAAATGTGAATTACCAATTATATATATATTTTTTGGGAGGCCTCTTTTATTTTTTTTTAATTTATTTATTTTCATCCGTCTTTATTCTTTGGCCTGTGCGGGCCTCGCATTGCAGTGGCCTCTCTCGTTGCAGAGCACCGGTTCTGGGCACATGCATTCCAGAGCGCTGGCTCAGAATTGGACACGCTGGTCCAGCCGCTTTGTGGTATGTGGGATCTTCCCAGGCCAGGGATCAAACCAGTGCCCCTTGCACTGAAAGGAGAACTCTTTACCCCGTGGACCACCAGGAAAGCCCACCAGTTACATTTTTAAAAGAAAAATCAAGTTTGGATGAGTAAGGCCAGTAGTAGCATCTGATTTCATGTAGGTACTGAGTGCCTCATGGTAAATAGATGGAGAAGACGTGGAAACAGTGATAGGTTTTATTTTCTTGGGCTCCAAAATCACTTTAGATGGTGACTGCCACCATGAAGTTAAAAGACGCTTTCTTCTTGGAAGGAAAGTTATGACAAACCTAAACAGCGTATTCAAAAGCAGAGACATCACTGCCAACAAAGGTCTGTATAGTCAAAGCAATGGTTTCTCCATAGTCATATATGGGTGTCAGAATTGGACAATAGAGAAGGCTGAGTTGTGAAGAACTGGTGTTTTTTAATTGCACTCTGGAGAAGACTTTTGAGAGTTCCTTGGACAGCAAGGAAATCTAACCAGTCAGTTCTAAAGGAAATCAAGCCTCAGTATTCATTGGAAGAACTGATGCTGCAGCTGAAGCCAAAGCTCTAATAATCTGGCCACCTGATGCAAAGGGCCGACTCACTGGAAAAGACCCTGCTGCCAGGAAAGATTGAGGGCAAGAGGAGAAGACGGTGGCAGAGGATGAGATGGTTAAATATCATGAACTCAATGGATATGAGTTTGAGCAAGCTCTGGGAGATGGTGAAGGACTGCTGTGCTGCAGTCCATGGGTTCACAAAGAGTCGGACACGACTTAATAACTGAACAACAATAAAAACAACCAACTGAGGAGCTCATGGGTGTTGGCAACATTCACTGATCCCCTAGAGGGATAGAAGATCTGGGGGTAGCAGACAGCCTTGAGACTATCCTATACTCATATCCATGAGTTTCTTCACTTCTTTAAGGCACTGTGTTCACATTTTATTCTAGAATCCCCAGGTTCTGATGTATTCTACCACATACTTCAAAATATTGGTTCTTTCTTTTTTGCCTACAGTATAACAAAAATAACAGGAACTTCTTGACACAAAGGGAAAAATAATTACTCTTTAATTCCTACTCTAAATGCCCTTCTTGAGTCAAAATTTGCTTCCAAGTTACACAAGATCACTAAAAAGAGGCAGAAAAAAATATGTGCCAATTTATAGGTAAGGTATTAAATAGAGACATTTGTGGTCATTTACTATCTGCAGAAATTTTATAGGAACTATCAAGCTCATGTAATGAATTAGGAAAGTGATAATCATGCGGACTCAGTAGTTTGATCAGATCAGGAAAGCAGGGATTTGAACCAGGTTTGACTGTGCTCATTATATTTTATTTTACAGGTAGAGGACAGAGTTGGGCTATTCCTATAAACCTACAAAATTCACTAGTTTGATTAAAGGCTAGCCTTGCTATAACATTATCTTAAGCTTCTTTGGACAATCTATAATTTGACCTGCACTTGGACACAGAAACTTATTAAGAGTACATTTTATCTATTCTTAGGGAGAATAAGCAGTGTAAAGCTGTTGCCTAAAATTATGGAACACTATCTTTAAGACTTGAAAAAAAAGTCAACCCATCACAGGTATGAATTATATTTTGTATCCTTATCATTATCCTCATATCAGTGTGCATTCTTCACTATACAAATTTAAAATATGGTGGATAAACATGCATCTTGAAATATTTTAAAGATTAGTACCTATTCCTCTAATATAAATATACTTAAGTTTACAAATTGCCTTACACTTAACCAATAAACCAAAATAATTTGAAATAGCGATATCATCAAGCATTGCTGAACTAACGTTAAATCTCTTTTTCTACAGTAATGAAGCATGCTCACTTTCTGAGTTTTAGTAAAATATAATAAGAAATCACATTTGAGCACCATGACCAGACTGTGTGTGTGACCTCAAACCATATTTAAATAGAACACCAAATTTAGAAGCACTAGTGTAGGTGAAGCAGACTTCAGAATGCAAGTGAATTTAAGAAATAAAATAGAATCCCCACTTATGAGCAATCTAGAGTCAAAACTGGCTAAATTTGTTGATGGAAGAAGGAAAGAGGGTCTACTAGATATTTTTTTCCTATATCCAAACATTTTTATAGATTATGGAAAGACTGGTATATTTAAATTGATTTTCACTCATTAGAAAAGGTAGAAGAAAACCCCGAAATTTAGAAATTATACCATTAATTATCAAATACATAATTTCATAATAACACAAATGTTGTATATTGGAGAAGTTATTAAACATTAACCTGCAAAACAACTTGTTATGGGCAATTCAATTTCAAATCATCTGGCAACAAAACTACCTAGAGCATATGTTCAACTGTGGCACAGAAATGAAGTGATTGTCACTTTAGAAATGAAAACATGTCTGTGGCAACGCCAATGTCTACCCTGAACTGTAAACTCTAATAATGAGAGCATCAAGCACATTGCAACTGCAGCAGATGCAATGCGTCCATCATCAGGTAAAGCCAGATCCATCAGAGTAGGAAGCTAATACATATTTCTTGAATTAATAAATATGCAGCAATATACAGACAGGAAGATACATGCGATAGCATTCAAAAGAAGATTTGAATATTCCCAAGCAGAAACAGCTAAAATTATGGAACACTATCTTTAAGACTTGAAAAAAGTCAACCCATCACAGGTACGAATTATATTTTGTATCCTTATCATTATCCTCATATCAGTGTGCATTCTTCACTATACAAATTTAAAATATGGTGGATAAACATGCACTTGAAATATTTTAAAGATTAGTACCTATTCCTCTAATATAAATATACTTAAGTTTACAAATTGCCTTACACTTAACCAATAAACCAAAATAATTTGAAATAGCGATATCATCAAGCATTGCTGAACTAACGTTAAATCTCTTTTTCTACAGTAATGAAGCATGCTCACTTTCTGAGTTTTAGTAAAATATAATAAGAAATCACATTTGAGCACCATGACCAGACTGTGTGTGTGACCTCAAACCATATTTAAATAGAACACCAAATTTAGAAGCACTAGTGTAGGTGAAGCAGACTTCAGAATGCAAGTGAATTTAAGAAATAAAATAGAATCCCCACTTATGAGCAATCTAGAGTCAAAACTGGCTAAATTTGTTGATGGAAGAAGGAAAGAGGGTCTACTAGATATTTTTTCCCTATATCCAAACATTTTTATAGATTATGGAAAGACTGGTATATTTAAATTGATTTTCACTCATTAGAAAAGGTAGAAGAAAACCCCGAAATTTAGAAATTATACCATTAATTATCAAATACATAATTTCATAATAACACAAATATTGTATATTGGAGAAGTTATTAAACATTAACCTGCAAAACAACTTGTTATGGGCAATTCAATTTCAAATCATCTGGCAACAAAACTACCTAGAGCATATGTTCAACTGTGGCACAGAAATGAAGTGATTGTCACTTTGAGAAATGAAAACATGTCTGTGGCAACTCCAATGTCTACCCTGAACTGTAAACTCTAATAATGAGAGCATCAAGCACATTGCAACTGCAGCAGATGCAATGCGTCCATCATCAGGTAAAGCCAGATCCATCAGAGTAGGAAGCTAATACATATTTCTTGAATTAATAAATATGCAGCAATATACAGACAGGAAGATACATGCTATAGCATTCAAAAGAAGATTTGAATATTCCCAAGGAGAAACAGTGCTTATAAAATATCAAAATGAAAGCTACAAAGGAATCATTGATGTTTAAGTCATATTTTCCCATTAATTTGATCAACCATATTTCTAAGCAACATGTAATACAAATCCTGTCATGTTTCAGAATTAATAGTCTAGAATTCTTAATTCTTACAGAGGTTGACAAATCGCTGTTCCCTATGGCAACAGTCACACTTGATCATAAGTAGTATCTCTACACATAACTTCCCTTCCATCAAATTGAGCCTAAAGTTGGTTTGCCTAATGCAAAACGCCAAAAGGTCTATGATGTGCAATGAATCAAATGTGCTCCGTTAATGAGCAAAATGTTTCATGTGTGGAAAATGATTCTACAGTTTCCAAATGGTTTCATACAAATACAAAGCTGATGCTGCAAAGTTATTTTATTTCCATGGTAAATGACTGCTGTCTAATATTTTTGGAAGTAGCACTAAGTTGTTTTCAAGTCATTGAGCTCAGAAACACTAAAAAACTATGGATTTCACTCTCTCTCTCTCTCTCTCTCTAGATATATAT
The DNA here is from genome assembly GCA_022376925.1 of Tragulus kanchil. Classification (NCBI taxonomy): domain Eukaryota; kingdom Metazoa; phylum Chordata; class Mammalia; order Artiodactyla; family Tragulidae; genus Tragulus; species Tragulus kanchil. Next base: position 33,598,880 of record JAIOJX010000028.1, on the reverse strand, counting down.
ATATATATATATATATTTCTTTCCTAGCATCATCACACACTTGTTTATCTAAGCTTTCTTAACTTGAAAATTTATCAAGAGAATAACAATGTTATGCCAAGATTGAAATAATAAATATTCTTATAGGAACAAGTTCTCTTTACCATGATATGTTTTTGGTTCTTAGAATTATACCATTAATTATCAAATACATAATTTCATAATAACACAAATATTGTATATTGGAGAAGTTATTAAACATTAACCTGCAAAACAACTTGTTATGGGCAATTCAATTTCAAATCATCTGGCAACAAAACTACCTAGAGCATATGTTCAACTGTGGCACAGAAATGAAGTGATTGTCACTTTGAGAAATGAAAACATGTCTGTGGCAACTCCAATGTCTACCCTGAACTGTAAACTCTAATAATGAGAGCATCAAGCACATTGCAACTGCAGCAGATGCAATGCGTCCATCATCAGGTAAAGCCAGATCCATCAGAGTAGGAAGCTAATACATATTTCTTGAATTAATAAATATGCAGCAATATACAGACAGGAAGATACATGCTATAGCATTCAAAAGAAGATTTGAATATTCCCAAGGAGAAACAGTGCTTATAAAATATCAAAATGAAAGCTACAAAGGAATCATTGATGTTTAAGTCATATTTTCCCATTAATTTGATCAACCATATTTCTAAGCAACATGTAATACAAATCCTGTCATGTTTCAGAATTAATAGTCTAGAATTCTTAATTCTTACAGAGGTTGACAAATCGCTGTTCCCTATGGCAACAGTCACACTTGATCATAAGTAGTATCTCTACACATAACTTCCCTTCCATCAAATTGAGCCTAAAGTTGGTTTGCCTAATGCAAAACGCCAAAAGGTCTATGATGTGCAATGAATCAAATGTGCTCCGTTAATGAGCAAAATGTTTCATGTGTGGAAAATGATTCTACAGTTTCCAAATGGTTTCATACAAATACAAAGCTGATGCTGCAAAGTTATTTTATTTCCATGGTAAATGACTGCTGTCTAATATTTTTGGAAGTAGCACTAAGTTGTTTTCAAGTCATTGAGCTCAGAAACACTAAAAAACTATGGATTTCACTCTCTCTCTCTCTCTCTCTCTATATATATATATATATATATGTATATTTCTTTCCTAGCATCATCACACACTTGTTTATCTAAGCTTTCTTAACTTGAAAATTTATCAAGAGAATAACAATGTTATGCCAAGATTGAAATAATAAATATTCTTATAGGGAACAAGTTCTCTTTACCATGATATGTTTTTTGGTTCTGCAGGGTTTCCCTGGTAGCTCAGTTGATAAAGAATCTGCTTGCAAGGCAGGAGACCTCGGTTCAATCCCTGCACTTGGAAGATCCCCTGGAGGAGGCCATGGCAACCCACTCCAGTATTTTTGCCTGGAGAATCCCCATGGACAGAGGAGCCTGGTGGCCTATAAGCCATGGGGTCACAAAGAGTCACCCATAACCAAGCGACTAAGCACAAGTATTCGAAACAGTATAAATTAAAGTCTCTATTCTATTCTTTAGAACGTACAATTAAGAAGGAAATAGAAATCTCAAAAGGTCTAGCATTCAGAACACAGAGGATAGGGTCTTAACATCAAGTTCGCCAAAAATTGAATATATAATCTTGAGCCAGTTACTTCACCGTTTGTATTATATACCTAATTTCATTGTAAGAGTAAATAAAATTATTTATGTGATATAATAAAGCTTAGTGTCAAGCACATGAAAGATGACCAACAGATATTATTTTCTCCACATGTTATAATCTGCATTCCAGTTTAAATTGGTAAGCCAAGAAGAAATAGTTCTCAGAATTCTTGCCCTATTTGAGTATGAAGGAAAGAGCTCAAAACTAAAGAATAACTGATCAGTTTGTAAGACTAAAAGTAATCAATTGTGGTAAATCTCCTTATGGTGTTCACCAGGTAATGTTTTCAAAAGGTTGTGACTGCCCGGAGTTTTCAGCCCCGGCCTTGCACAAATCTAATGCTCTCTCATGCCACGGATACTTGGCATTGGCAGAAGGAGGGGCCACCTGCTCGACCTAAAGCAGCTGTTATTTGATCATGACAGAAGACAATTTCTGTATGATGGAAAGTCAGTGTTATAGACTAAGTAGATAGCAGGAACCTGCACACTGTCCATAAGGTAGATATGTTTACATGGGGTCAGATCCCTCTGTTCTGAAAAGATTAGATATCCTATATGAAAAAAAAAGACCTTTCTGTGTCTTGATCGTGCCTTGGAAATTAAGGTATTTCCAGGATAACACTCTGTAACACACAGCCTATTTTAGGATCCTCTCAGTCCCCACTTCTTTGGCTTGATGTCCCATAAATATTAAATTCATTAACTTTAAAGAGAGCTTCAGAAAAACCAAAGATTAAACCATGATCAGAATATTATCATTAGTAAACATTCTTTATTGTAATATTATATTTACCTGAAAGTCAATCATTCATTTAATTCATACAGCATTAAATCCCCATTAACAGTTTAAGCAACTAGAAAAAAAATTGACCTTTTAGGAAATCAAGATCTCTCTACCCAACTATTATAATGTAATAATGTAAACTATACATATAGATAAAAAAGAAAATATTCCTTTAAGAACAAGAAATATCAAAACAAAGAAATCATTTATTTAAGTTTTTTGATTGAATAGTCACTTAATCTTTTATACTTATATTCCTACCCTAGAATCTAGTCAAATTGTTTTATTAAGGTCATTTTAAGACATTAGATCTTATCAATGAAATAAAGCATCTCAAGGCATGACTTAAGCAAAGTCTAAAGATCTTTTATGAAAACAGTTAAATATCTGAAATGTAAATCCATGTCTTATCTTTCATCTTTGTAATTAACTCTTGCCCTAAATACTACATTTAGCTTTAAAAGGATGTAGTACTACGTTATAAAAGTTTTCTTCAATATATGTATCAAAATCTCACTTCTGTTTTGAATCTATTCAGAGAAATATACTCTATAATATCATAAGGTTAAAATTATATACACACACAATGGAAAAAAGGAAGTTGCAAAGAAGACCATTACAGTATTGGGCATATAATTGTGGAAATGTCTTTTAAATTCCTACTGAATGCATGTTTAGTTGCTCAGCCATGTCCAAAGCTTTGTGACTCCATGGACGGTAGCCCATCAGGGTTTTCTGTCCATGGGATTTCAAAATACTATTGCCATTTTCTCCTCCAAGGGAGCTTTTGAAACACTGTCCAAATTTAGATCATGACAGAAGACAATTTCTGTATGATGGAAAGTCAGTGTTATAGACTAAGTAGATAGCAGGAACCTGCACACTGTCCATAAGGTAGATATGTTTACATGGGGTCAGATCCTCTGTTCTGAAAAGATTAGATATCCTATATGAAAAAAGACCTTTCTGTGTCTTGATCGTGCCTTGGAAATTAAGGTATTTCCAGGATAACACTCTGTAACACACAGCCTATTTTAGGATCCTCTCAGTCCCCACTTCTTTGGCTTGATGTCCCATAAATATTAAATTCATTAACTTTAAAGAGAGCTTCAGAAAAACCAAAGATTAAACCATGATCAGAATATTATCATTAGTAAACATTCTTTATTGTAATATTATATTTACCTGAAAGTCAATCATTCATTTAATTCATACAGCATTAAATCCCCATTAACAGTTTAAGCAACTAGAAAAAAAATTGACCTTTTAGGAAATCAAGATCTCTCTACCCAACTATTATAATGTAATAATGTAAACTATACATATAGATAAAAAAGAAAATATTCCTTTAAGAACAAGAAATATCAAAACAAAGAAATCATTTATTTAAGTTTTTTGATTGAATAGTCACTTAATCTTTTATACTTATATTCCTACCCTAGAATCTAGTCAAATTGTTTTATTAAGGTCATTTTAAGACATTAGATCTTATCAATGAAATAAAGCATCTCAAGGCATGACTTAAGCAAAGTCTAAAGATCTTTTATGAAAACAGTTAAATATCTGAAATGTAAATCCATGTCTTATCTTTCATCTTTGTAATTAACTCTTGCCCTAAATACTACATTTAGCTTTAAAAGGATGTAGTACTACGTTATAAAAGTTTTCTTCAATATATGTATCAAAATCTCACTTCTGTTTTGAATCTATTCAGAGAAATATACTCTATAATATCATAAGGTTAAAATTATATACACACACAATGGAAAAAAGGAAGTTGCAAAGAAGACCATTACAGTATTGGGCATATAATTGTGGAAATGTCTTTTAAATTCCTACTGAATGCATGTTTAGTTGCTCAGCCATGTCCAAAGCTTTGTGACTCCATGGACGGTAGCCCATCAGGGTTTTCTGTCCATGGGATTTCCCAAGCAAGAATACTGGAGTGGGTTGCCATTTTCTCCTCCAAGGGATCTTCCTGACCCAGGGATTGAACCTGCATCTCCTATGGCTCCTGTATTGGCAGGCAGATTATCTTTACCCTTTGAGCCATCAGGGAAGGCTTCCCTTATGCAATAATCACTCCTGAAATGTTCCACCTTGACTGAAATGTTATAGAGGTTTATGTTAGTTGTTAGGTCTCAAATTTGAACTCCTGAACTTAGATATCAGTGAGAGAACACCATCATGATGCAACTTTGACATCAGGAGGGGTGTCACTGCTGACACTGGGAGGAATGATGAAGCACCCTCAGCCCCTCCAATCCGCTTGACACTGCACAAAGCTGGAAACCAAAAAGAAAAACTGAGTCTTATAGTATCTTTCTTCTTCAGGCCATAGCTTACACAGGATTAAAATCAGATTATGCTTGACTCAACTGGACAAACTTCCACATGAAAGGAACATAATTCCATTTATTAAGGGTTTTTCTGAGATAAATATAAGACAAAAAAGAAAACGATTTAAATCCCTTTTTAAAAAGCTGAGTGTATAGGCATTATGTGGGCACCTTAAAGCATGAATATTGGAATGAGGACAACCCCAGCCTTGAAGACATCACCCAGGCTGTATCTCAATGTCAATATCTCAACTGTGCTGAACTGGGGCAACTGGACAAACCTTCCACAAATGAAGGACTAATTCCATATTTGAAAAGGCATGACTTAGGTCTAAAATCTAAAAATAATCTGAAATGTAAATCCATGTCTTATCTTTCATCTTTGTAATTAACTCTTGCCCTAAATACTACATTTAGCTTTAAAAGGATGTAGTACTACGTTATAAAAGTTTTCTTCAATATATGTATCAAAATCTCACTTCTGTTTTGAATCTATTCAGAGAAATATACTCTATAATATCATAAGGTTAAAATTATATACACACACAATGGAAAAAAGGAAGTTGCAAAGAAGACCATTACAGTATTGAGCATATAATTGTGGAAATGTCTTTTAAATTCCTACTGAATGCATGTTTAGTTGCTCAGCCATGTCCAAAGCTTTGTGACTCCATGGACGGTAGCCCATCAGGGTTTTCTGTCCATGGGATTTCCCAAGCAAGAATACTGGAGTGGGTTGCCATTTTCTCCTCCAAGGGATCTTCCTGACCCAGGGATTGAACCTGCATCTCCTATGGCTCCTGTATTGGCAGGCAGATTATCTTTACCCTTTGAGCCATCAGGGAAGGCTTCCCTTATGCAATAATCACTCCTGAAATGTTCCACCTTGACTGAAATGTTATAGAGGTTTATGTTAGTTGTTAGGTCTCAAATTTGAACTCCTGAACTTAGATATCAGTGAGAGAACACCATCATGATGCAACTTTGACATCAGGAGGGGTGTCACTGCTGACACTGGGAGGAATGATGAAGCACCCTCAGCCCCTCCAATCTGCTTGACACTGCACAAAGCTGGAAACCAAAAAGAAAAACTGAGTCTTATAGTATCTTTCTTCTTCAGGCCATAGCTTACACAGGATTAAAATCAGATTATGCTTGACTCAACTGGACAAACTTCCACATGAAAGGAACATAATTCCATTTATTAAGGGTTTTTCTGAGATAAATATAAGACAAAAAAGAAAACGATTTAAATCCCTTTTTAAAAAGCTGAGTGTATAGGCATTATGTGGGCACCTTAAAGCATGAATATTGGAATGAGGACAACCCCAGCCTTGAAGACATCACCCAGGCTGTATCTCAATGTCAATATCTCAACTGTGCTGAACTGGGGCAGGGTGGACCCATTCCAGTGCATGACAACCTAAGGCCCTTTCTGACAAGACCACAGATAGTAGTTATGGTTTTGGCTTTGATATTATCTATGCTTTGGATCACTAAACCCAGACAGGTATCCACACTGCTCATTTTATAGGCCAGTGAACATGACATAAAGAATTGTGATTTCAGAGCCCTAATGACTGCAAGAAATCTTTATTGATAACCTATGACAGTAACAAGGAGTAAGAAATGGTAACCCACTCCAGTAATCTTGCCTGGAAAATCCCATGAACAGAGGAACCTGATCTCGTACCATCCATGGGATTGCAAAGTGCTGAACATGACTGAGCACGCATGCAGGCATGATAGGAACAACTTTAGATACTATCACTAATCATCTCATCACCGTAGACCAATATTGCAGTCTCAATTTTATTTTTTTTTCACGTTTTCACTGCATATAGAAGGCCTAGAAAGGTGCCTTTCGCTGTGTACTTTTTAGGTCCAAATTAGAACACAAGAAGAACCACTCAGAAGTGAATTCAATTAGGTGTGAGGAGATTGAAGTAAAGGTTGCTAAACACGTGTTCTTTTAGAGGCAAAGTCGCTGCACCACAGAGGACAATCTACTTTAGGTTTCTGACACAGACTCTGTATTGCTTCCACCTGGTGGAGTGGAGTCTTAATTGGCTCAATGAGGAGAATGCCAATGCAGCACATTCCACTGAAAAACCTTTTTCCCTTTGGTTTTGATCCAGGAGATGGAAGAATGTGTCCTACATTGGACATTTTCACTGCCTGTAGAAGGCCTAGAAGGTGCCTGTCGCTGTGTACCTTTTAGGTTCAAATTAGAACACAGGAAGAACCACCTGGAAGCGAATTCAATTAGGTGTGAGGAGACTGAAGTCAATGTCGCTAAACACGTGTTCTTTTAGAGGCAAATTCACTGTGCAACAGATGATGTTTCCGTGTTCAATCACAGTCTGAATTTTTAATGAAATTCTCAACTACTGCTTCTAGATGGGTGCCGACACATTAAAACATTTTCTAGACAGTAACATGACTGTTAGGCTGTAGAATGAAAATACTACATATAAAGAATATTATATCTATTTTCTTTCCTATCTGCACATATGCAACTTGCAGAGAAGGAAGATCCAGCTACCAATCCAAGTGAGGAGTGTCACTGCCTGAGAGTCAACAAAGCTTATAGCACTGACAATCACCAGAAGTAGGAGTCCACAGACAACCCCTTGAATCTTCTACAGGTTCAAAGGGACCAAGGTGGATTCAACACACAGGGCACTGGTCATAACCACTATTACTGAAAGGACATGCAACAATATCAGCATTGATATGGCCAATAGGCACATGAAAAGATGCTCAATGTCACTAATTTCTGTGCTCAGTTGCTCAGTCGTGTCTGACTCTTTGTGGCCCTATGGACTGGAGCCCTTCATGTTCCTCTGTCCATAGAATTTTCCAAGCAAGAATATTGGAGTGGGTTGCCATTTCTATACTCCTGGGGATCTTCCCAATCCAAGGATCTTATGTCTCCTTCACTGGCAGGTGGATTCTTTACCACTAGTGCCACCTGGGAAGCCCCATCACTAATTATTAGACAAATACAGATCAAAACTATGCCATACCACTTCACACTGGTCAGAACAGCCATAATTTAAAACTCTACAAATAGCTGATGGCAGAGTGCGTGGGGAGAAAAAGGAACTCTCCTATACTTTTGGTGGGAATGTAAGTTGGTGCAGTCACTATGAAAAACAATACAAGGGTTCCACAGAAAACTGAAAATAGAATTATCATTCATGGGCAAATATCCAGAGAAAAGAATAATTCAAAAAGATACATGTACCCCGATGTTCATAGCAACACTATTCATAATAGCCAAGACAGAGAAGCAACCTAAATTTCCACTGACAGATAATGGATAAAGAAGATGTGGTACATATACACAATGGAATACTACTCAGCCATAAAAAGAATAAGATTATGCCATTTGAAGCTACATGGATGCATCTAGAGATTATCATACAAAGTGTAGTAAGTCAGAAAGAGAAAGACAGACATCATATAATATCACTTGTCTGTGAAATATAAAAATATGACACAAATGAACCTATCTATAAAACAGAATCACAGACACAGAGTGGAGGTGGTCTAAAGGGAGGGATTTGTGGGAGGGGTGGTGTTCGAGGTTAGGATTAGATGTAAACTACTGTATACAGAATGGGTCAACAGCAAGATTCTCTCATATAGCATAGGGAACTATCTTCAATATCATATGATAAACCATAATGGAAAAGAAAAAATATGTATATACAAGTACAACTGAATGACTTTGTTGTACAACAAAAATTAACACAACATTGTTAATCAACTATAGTTCACCTAAAAAATAAAACAAAACAAAAAAATCAGCATCTACAGTGTGCAACCATCTCCCATAGTCAGAGTCCTGCTTGATGATCCATCATAGGAGCCAGACTAAACACACCCCACTCAGGCTACAAGCAAGACCTACACCCTTCCCAGGTGTGAGGGGAGAGTGGGAAGCAGATACACTGGTGGGCAGACCAGGTGCCATAGGAGTACACACTTGACAATGTAAGAAAGTTCACTGTGTACCCAGAAAGGAAGAAACGTTTTTCCTCGTATGGAAGAAGAATATGGGAGCAAGCAGCAGCTCAGACTCCAGATTTCATGTGGGGGATGCTCCACCTCCAGGGCACAATATATCCATACAGTGAGATAGTATTTGTACAAGAAAGACATGCAAAATTAATTTAAGCTACAACATGGATGAAACTTGGAAATAATATTCTAAGTGAAAGAAGTCAAAGGTCACAAATTGTATGGATAATGAATAGGCAAATATCCAGAGAAAAGAATAATTCAAAAAGATACATGTACCCCGATGTTCATAGCAACACTATTCATAATAGCCAAGACAGAGAAGCAACCTAAATTTCCACTGACAGATAATGGATAAAGAAGATGTGGTACATATACACAATGGAATACTACTCAGCCATAAAAAGAATAAGATTATGCCATTTGAAGCTACATGGATGCATCTAGAGATTATCATACAAAGTGTAGTAAGTCAGAAAGAGAAAGACAGACATCATATAATATCACTTGTCTGTGAAATATAAAAATATGACACAAATGAACCTATCTATAAAACAGAATCACAGACACAGAGTGGAGGTGGTCTAAAGGGAGGGATTTGTGGGAGGGGTGGTGTTCGAGGTTAGGATTAGATGTAAACTACTGTATACAGAATGGGTCAACAGCAAGATTCTCTCATATAGCATAGGGAACTATCTTCAATACCATATGATAAACCATAATGGAAAAGAAAAAATATGTATATACAAGTACAACTGAATGACTTTGTTGTACAACAAAAATTAACACAACATTGTTAATCAACTATAGTTCACCTAAAAAATAAAACAAAACAAAAAAATCAGCATCTACAGTGTGCAACCATCTCCCATAGTCAGAGTCCTGCTTGATGATCCATCATAGGAGCCAGACTAAACACACCCCACTCAGGCTACAAGCAAGACCTACACCCTTCCCAGGTGTGAGGGGAGAGTGGGAAGCAGATACACTGGTGGGCAGACCAGGTGCCATAGGAGTACACACTTGACAATGTAAGAAAGTTCACTGTGTACCCAGAAAGGAAGAAACGTTTTTCCTCGTATGGAAGAAGAATATGGGAGCAAGCAGCAGCTCAGACTCCAGATTTCATGTGGGGGATGCTCCACCTCCAGGGCACAATATATCCATACAGTGAGATAGTATTTGTACAAGAAAGACATGCAAAATTAATTTAAGCTACAACATGGATGAAACTTGGAAATAATATTCTAAGTGAAAGAAGTCAAAGGTCACAAATTGTATGATTTTATTTGCATTAAATGTCCAGAATAGGCAAATCCACAGAGATAGAAAGATTAATATCCTGAGGACTCTGGATCAGGAGAGGATGGAAAATGATAGCTACTGAATACAAGGCTACTGTCTGTGATGATGAAAATATCCTGAATTCAGTGGTGATGACTGAACAACATTGTTAATATATAGAACCACTATACACTTTTAAAGGGTAAATTTTATAATACGTGGATGGTGTGCTGTCTGCTAAGTCATTTCAGTCACATCTGACTCTCTGCGCCCCCGTGGACTGTAGTCCTCTAGGCTCCTCCATCCAAGGAATTCTCCAGGCAAGAATACTAGAGTGAATTGCCATGCCCTCCTTCAGGGGAATCTTCCCAACCGAGGGACTGAACCCTTGTCTCATGTTTCCAGCATCCGCAGGCAGGTTCTTTACCACTAGCACCACCTGGGAAGCCCTAGTATGTGGATTATATCTATTGAATAATGCTTACATTTTCATGAAGTTGGGTCTAAAGTAAAAATAACTAACATTTATGAGCACATACTATGTTCCAGTCACTATGCTAATACTGATATTACATTGATTGCCTCATTTTAATGTGAAAATAGTTCCATGAGATTCACACTCTTTTCATACTCATTTTATAAATTAAGGATCTAGGGTTTAGAGAGATGAGAAGCATTTACCAGGGCCAATCAACGAGCAAACAGCAGAGTTGGGATATTCCATCTCTGGGATCTGACTCTGAATCCACGCTCTTGACACCAAGCTCCATCTCCAGAAGTCTACCCTTGGGAAGGTCTGAAACGTGGTGGATGATTATTTTTGTATATACGTGTGTCCTAGTTCTGGTAGTAAATAAGAAGAGTAAAGCTGCCAGATGTTCAGCAGCAGCTTCTTTTATACTTGGCTTAAAATAACTGAGTGAAGACATTATCAGACAAGTCAACGCTTTTATAAGTGCTATGCTTTTCCATAAACATCTGGAGTTGGAGGTGGCCACAGAGAAACAGGTCAGCAAGAATTATGAGAGGTTAGGCCCATTCCAAGGAAAACATGCCTTGAAATATAGAGAAGTCCAAATCAAAACAGGTTAGTCTGCTGACAGTAGTTTATTTATTTATTTATTTTTTAACTTTTATTTTACTTTTAAATTTTACATAGTTTTGTTGTTTACAGATATGTATGTTCCCAGATTAGTTATATGTATTTTTTTAAACTGACATATTCTGAGGATTCTTTACTTTGCAAGCAAGTCCAAAATCAAATGGTTTATAAAAATTTTAGAAAACTTTTCTGTCAATCATAATCATTTATAATCCAGAAACAAAAATGGACCTAAATAAGGTTTACTATGCATGCTATTTAGACAGGAATAATTAAAAATAATTGTGAAAGGAATTCTACATTAGCATTTTATAGTAATATAAAATTTTAAGATAAAAATAGAACAGCAACATATAATCATATTTTAAACCATGTTTAAATTAATGTCTTCAGCATGCATACTTATAGAATCTGATGAGCTTTGTTTGGTCCAATATAAAATTCCAGAATTGCTTATTTTTATAACAATTTACAGAGATGCATTTGTATGCATAAGCACACATTAAACATCTCATTAAAAATGGAGAATGAAAAGACTGGGGGTTGGGAAGGAGGATAAACAGCAGGATCTTGTGCTACTCATTTGGCAACAGTCCCGAGTTGCTATCTGGCCAGTGAGCACGTGTATGCCAAGCAATCAATAATTTTCTGGGCATCTATTATTGTATCATTAAGAAAATTCCAATTACTATACTTGGCAATCTTTTATTTCTCTGCTTCCAGCTCCTGCTACAAATATAACTTAAATTTCTAGAGTTCCCTTGGAAGATTATGAAAAGAATTATTAGCTTGGCCTAATGGTAGTGATGAGGCCCACTACTTCCTTCATTGATGAAATTCAGATTAATGACTTTGTAATTTGGTATCATTTCTTCAGCATGCATATAAAATATAACTATCATAGCAACTCTACCTTGAAATGTACTTTTAATGTACTTACAGTGGACATTTCCACTTCTCTTATTCCTGCTAACATGCTTAAATATCTCCCCATCTACTCCCAAAGGTGTTTATTCTTTTTTTCTTTCTTTAATCATTCAGATATTCTAAGTTGCTTCTGTACCACTTTGGCACAATCCAGGTAAACAGAAACCTAGGTCATATTTCTGTTCCTGGAAGATATCCTGGAAAGTAATATTTTTGGTTCCTTTCTTCTAAAGAAGCTAGTCTTACTCCCATATCCTCATTACCAGCAAGTACTTATAAGCATAGATTGTATGCAAAAAGCTACATAGTGCTATGTCTTGGTAAAACTTCTGTGTCCCGACCCACAGGATTCATTGGCGCAGACCCGGGATTCATCAGTGCAGACCTAGAAGTGGGGGAGTGGGAATTAAAAAGGACAAGAGACACGAGAAATGGAGACAAGACAGGAATCTGATCAAGTCTCGTTTTATTGTTGAAAGGGAGCGGTATTTATGCTTTTCAGAAAGAGAAAGGGAAGAAGAAGCCAAACACAGCCAATTGTGTTAAAGGTCAACTGTGCATGCGGTTACATCATAGCAAAAGTCTATGGGAGCATACACTGATCAGGAGTGCGGAAACTTTGAGCAGCCTATCACGTAGCGATCATGCATCCCAGACCATGCCAAACTGCGCCCTCCTATCTTCGGCTAGGCACCATCTTTATGGCGCAGTGCTTTTTGTGTTGGAGGCTGCAAGACACCCTCCTTGCTTTGAGATTGTAGCCCTCTGGCTTCTTATCATGCTCGCTGACCTTGCACAGCCTCGTAGTTAATTAGAGAGAAGAAGGTAGGCTATGTTCTGCTGAAGGAGCCGTCCTTGGGAGCACACGGCAGCATTCATTCGCTAGAGGCTATAAGGCATGGCCAGGGCTCTCACGGCCCCTGACACTTCTGATACTAACATGTGTTCTTTAGGGAACCATAAAATAGTGTGCATTCTTTCTACTACAGGGCCAAAAGAGTTGGACACACCTGAAGCAACTTAGCACTCACGTGAGGCTTAACAGCAACAAATCAAACAACTGAATCAAAAAATGAGCAGAAACCCAAGTATACATATCTCCAAAGAAGACATACAGATGTCAAGAGGCACATGAACAGATGTTCAACATCACTAATTATTAGAGTGCATATAAAATATAACTATCATAGCAACTCTACCTTGAAATGTACTTTTAATGTACTTACAGTCTTCCTTTTTTGCTAACATGCTTAAATATCTCCCCATCTACTCCCAAAGGTGTTTATTCTTTTTTTCTTTCTTTAATCATTCAGATATTCTAAGTTGCTTCTGTACCACTTTGGCACAATCCAGGTAAACAGAAACCTAGGTCATATTTCTGTTCCTGGATGATATCCTGGAAAGTAATATTTTTGGTTCCTTTCTTCTAAAGAAGCTAGTCTTACTCCCATATCCTCATTACCAGCAAGTACTTATAAGCATAGATTGTATGCAAAAAGCTACATAGTGCTATGTCTTGGTAAAACTTCTGTGTCCCGACCCACAGGATTCATTGGCGCAGACCCGGGATTCATCAGTGCAGACCTAGAAGTGGGGGAGTGGGAATTAAAAAGGACAAGAGACACGAGAAATGGAGACAAGACAGGAATCTGATCAAGTCTCGTTTTATTGTTGAAAGGGAGCGGTATTTATGCTTTTCAGAAAGAGAAAGGGAAGAAGAAGCCAAACACAGCCAATTGTGTTAAAGGTCAACTGTGCATGCGGTTACATCATAGCAAAAGTCTATGGGGAGCATACACTGATCAGGAGTGCGGAAACTTTGAGCAGCCTATCACGTAGCGATCATGCATCCCAGACCATGCCAAACTGCGCCCTCCTATCTTCGGCTAGGCACCATCTTTATGGCGCAGTGCTTTTTGTGTTGGAGGCTGCAAGACACCCTCCTTGCTTTGAGATTGTAGCCCTCTGGCTTCTTATCATGCTCGCTGACCTTGCACAGCCTCGTAGTTAATTAGAGAGAAGAAGGTAGGCTATGTTCTGCTGAAGGAGCCGTCCTTGGGAGCACACGGCAGCATTCATTCGCTAGAGGCTATAAGGCATGGCCAGGGCTCTCACGGCCCCTGACACTTCTGATACTAACATGTGTTCTTTAGGGAACCATAAAATAGTGTGCATTCTTTCTACTACAGGGCCAAAAGAGTTGGACACACCTGAAGCAACTTAGCACTCACGTGAGGCTTAACAGCAACAAATCAAACAACTGAATCAAAAAATGAGCAGAAACCCAAGTATACATATCTCCAAAGAAGACATACAGATGTCAAGAGGCACATGAACAGATGTTCAACATCACTAATTATTAGAGAAATGCAAATCAAAACTACAATGAGATGTCACCTCACACCAGTCAAAATGGTTATTATCAAAAAATCCACAGACAGGGCTTTCCTGGTGGTCCAGTGGGTAAGGACACTGCCTTGCAGTGCAACGGGCATTGGTTCAATCCCTGGCCTGGGAGGATCCCACGTGCCGTGGAGTGCCTGGACCTATGTGTCTAACTACGGAGCTGGAGCTCTGGGGCACATGTGCCCAGAGTCGGTGCTCTTCAATGAGAGAGGCCATTGTGATGGGAGGCCCACATGGGCCAAAGAACAAAGATGAATGAAAATGAATAAAAGAAAGACCAATAGAAGTGGAAAAAAAAAATATATATATATATAAAATCCACAAACAATGCATGCTAGAAAGTGCATCGAAAGAAGGGAATCCTCTTACACCGTGCTGGTGGGGTTGTAAATGGTACAAGAACTATGGAGAATATTATGGGGGTTCCTTAAAAATTAAAATAGAGTTACCATAGGCCCCTGAAATCTCACTCCTGGGTATATATCTGGAAAAAATCATGATCTGAAAGAAGACATGAACCCCACTGTTCATTGCATCACTGCTTACAATAACCAAGACATGGAAGCAACCTAAATGTCCACTGAAAGAGAAATGAATAAAGAAGATGTGGTACATATATACAGTAGAATATTACTCAGCCATTAAAAATAATGAAATAATGCCATTTGTGGCAACATGGATGAACCTAGAGATTGTCATACTGAGTCAAGTAAGTCAGACAGGGAAGGAGAAATATTATATAGCATCTTTTGTATGTATAATCTAAAAACAAATTATATGAATGCACTTACAAACCAAGGCGACTTGGAGAATGAAATCATGGTTATCGGGATAAGGAATAGTTAGGGAGTTGGGGATTGACATGTACATACTCCTAAGTTTAAGATGGATAACCCAGAAGGACCTACTGTATAGCACAGGGAACTCTGCTCAATGTTATGTGGTAGCCTGGATTGGAGGGGACAGTTTGGGGGGAAATGGATACATGTGTAAATATGGCTGAGTCCTTTTCCTCTTTTCCTGTTCACCTGAAACTATTAAAACATTGCTAATTGGCTATATCCCAATACAAAATAAAAGGTTTTAAAAAATGTTTCAAAAATATATATCAAGATTTCCACAACTAAATATATCTATGTTGTACATGTATGAGTAGAAGTTTCAGACACTATTGAAAAATCCAGAAAAGAATATATTTTTGCTACCAAGTGCACATTTTTAAGCATCTATATGATTTGAAATTTTGCATTCAAAAGTCTCCAACAATATTAGAAAATATCTATTATGCAAATGTGAGTAGTAGCAATATAATCATAACGAGTAACAATTCACTAGGAAAAGAGTTCTTCAATCTTCATTAAAAGATATAACAAAACTCCTAATTATGATACAGTTTCCTTGTCAAAAAGACAAATCAAATCAATAACTTTTATCAATACTTATCCTTAATTCTATAAAGTATTCTCAAGTTGGAGAGTGATATTTTTCCACAATGAAAAATAGCAGTGGCTCTATGCTATTGGTTATTTTATCTATAAATGTTCTGAATATACATAATCAGCTACGGTGTCTTATGAACCTGCTCTCAGTATTCTACTGCTTGGATTCTGAAATACACTTTGAGGAAGATATTCCATTTTCTGGAGAACATTGAAAGAAGACATGAACCCCACTGTTCATTGCATCACTGCTTACAATAACCAAGACATGGAAGCAACCTAAATGTCCACTGAAAGAGAAATGAATAAAGAAGATGTGGTACATATATACAGTAGAATATTACTCAGCCATTAAAAATAATGAAATAATGCCATTTGTGGCAACATGGATGAACCTAGAGATTGTCATACTGAGTCAAGTAAGTCAGACAGGGAAGGAGAAATATTATATAGCATCTTTTGTATGTATAATCTAAAAACAAATTATATGAATGCACTTACAAACCAAGGCGACTTGGAGAATGAAATCATGGTTATCGGGATAAGGAATAGTTAGGGAGTTGGGGATTGACATGTACATACTCCTAAGTTTAAGATGGATAACCCAGAAGGACCTACTGTATAGCACAGGGAACTCTGCTCAATGTTATGTGGTAGCCTGGATTGGAGGGGACAGTTTGGGGGGAAATGGATACATGTGTAAATATGGCTGAGTCCTTTTCCTCTTTTCCTGTTCACCTGAAACTATTAAAACATTGCTAATTGGCTATATCCCAATACAAAATAAAAGGTTTTAAAAAATGTTTCAAAAATATATATCAAGATTTCCACAACTAAATATATCTATGTTGTACATGTATGAGTAGAAGTTTCAGACACTATTGAAAAATCCAGAAAAGAATATATTTTTGCTACCAAGTGCACATTTTTAAGCATCTATATGATTTGAAATTTTGCATTCAAAAGTCTCCAACAATATTAGAAAATATCTATTATGCAAATGTGAGTAGTAGCAATATAATCATAACGAGTAACAATTCACTAGGAAAAGAGTTCTTCAATCTTCATTAAAAGATATAACAAAACTCCTAATTATGATACAGTTTCCTTGTCAAAAAGACAAATCAAATCAATAACTTTTATCAATACTTATCCTTAATTCTATAAAGTATTCTCAAGTTGGAGAGTGATATTTTTCCACAATGAAAAATAGCAGTGGCTCTATGCTATTGGTTATTTTATCTATAAATGTTCTGAATATACATAATCAGCTACGGTGTCTTATGAACCTGCTCTCAGTATTCTACTGCTTGGATTCTGAAATACACTTTGAGGAAGATATTCCATTTTCTGGAGAACATTGAAAGGACTGGTATAAGTTCCTTATTACTTAATATCCAACTGGTAACATCTATAAAAGCATCAAATACATCTCAGGGAAGGGAGCTGCTATTTCCAGAAGCCTTTCCCAAGTGATACCTGGTAGAATTTTTATCCAACCATTTCGAGTAATACAAGAACACAAGATGAGGTCATGCTACTGTTAAAACTACAATCACTGGCCAGTGTTAGTTGGTTCTAAATCTCCTCACTACACTTAATGTCATCCAGGAAGTTCTGTTGAATGACACCATTCAGGAAATGATATCAGAGATTAAAGATCAGACAGTTAATCTAAAGGAACAGGAACATAGCATCTCCTGAAATTGAGGGATCTAGCCTGATAGCAATCACCTAAAAGCCCAGCGAGCAGAGTGCCACACACCTCTCAGGAAATTCAAGCCTCACAGGAAATCCTTCATCCACAATGTGTAAAGATCCCTCCTAGAGGGATTAAAACTCCCTGAAGCAGTGATCTCTACAAGATACTGAAAGGCAGTGGGATACTGTAGGATTGTTCTCCACGATGTACCAAGTACCAGCAAGGACGTGGAGCTCCGATGCTCAGAAATTGTGGGTGGGAATACAAATTGGAAAGCGGTTTGGAAGTCTCTAACAAAGTTAAACATACATGTATCATATGCGCCAGAAAATTCGCTCTGAGATATTTACCCAGGCAAAATTACCACTTCTATACATATAAAAATCCATGAGGAATATTTATAAAAACTTTATTCATAATAGCCCAGAGAGAAACCAACTTACTGTCTTTTAATGGGTAAATGAACATACTTTTTACTTTTGATACCATATGAGATGTTCCTCTATATTCATAAATTCTATAATCTCAAGTTGGAAAAGATTTTTGATATAACAAAACTCCTAATTATGATACAGTTTCCTTGTCAAAAAGACAAATCAAATCAATAACTTTTATCAATACTTATCCTTAATTCTATAAAGTATTCTCAAGTTGGAGAGTGATATTTTTCCACAATGAAAAATAGCAGTGGCTCTATGCTATTGGTTATTTTATCTATAAATGTTCTGAATATACATAATCAGCTACGGTGTCTTATGAACCTGCTCTCAGTATTCTACTGCTTGGATTCTGAAATACACTTTGAGGAAGATATTCCATTTTCTGGAGAACATTGAAAGGACTGGTATAAGTTCCTTATTACTTAATATCCAACTGGTAACATCTATAAAAGCATCAAATACATCTCAGGGAAGGGAGCTGCTATTTCCAGAAGCCTTTCCCAAGTGATACCTGGTAGAATTTTTATCCAACCATTTCGAGTAATACAAGAACACAAGATGAGGTCATGCTACTGTTAAAACTACAATCACTGGCCAGTGTTAGTTGGTTCTAAATCTCCTCACTACACTTAATGTCATCCAGGAAGTTCTGTTGAATGACACCATTCAGGAAATGATATCAGAGATTAAAGATCAGACAGTTAATCTAAAGGAACAGGAACATAGCATCTCCTGAAATTGAGGGATCTAGCCTGATAGCAATCACCTAAAAGCCCAGCGAGCAGAGTGCCACACACCTCTCAGGAAATTCAAGCCTCACAGGAAATCCTTCATCCACAATGTGTAAAGATCCCTCCTAGAGGGATTAAAAACTCCCTGAAGCAGTGATCTCTACAAGATACTGAAAGGCAGTGGGATACTGTAGGATTGTTCTCCACGATGTACCAAGTACCAGCAAGGACGTGGAGCTCCGATGCTCAGAAATTGTGGGTGGGAATACAAATTGGAAAGCGGTTTGGAAGTCTCTAACAAAGTTAAACATACATTTATCATATGCGCCAGAAAATTCGCTCTGAGATATTTACCCAGGCAAAATTACCACTTCTATACATATAAAAATCCATGAGGAATATTTATAAAAACTTTATTCATAATAGCCCAGAGAGAAACCAACTTACTGTCTTTTAATGGGTAAATGAACATACTTTATTGTTGACCATAGCTTGTTTATAGATACCCTTTATGAAGGCTGAAGATGTTCCTCTATATTCTTAGCTTGTTGAGAGTTTTTATCAGGAATGGGGGTAAAACTTTTGCTGCATCTATTGAAATGATCATATGGTTTTACTTCCTTTGTACATTAATATGACAAAGTACACTGATTCTCAATTGTTAAATGACTGTTGCATGACCAGAATGAAACAAGTTTGTTATGATCTATTATCCATATTATGTGTCACTGTGTACTACTTAATAAAATTGTCTTAACAAATTTTGTGTTTACTCTAAGAGATCATACAATGCCCTATTGTTGGCTTATCTTGCAATGTCTTTCTCTGGTTTTGCTAACAGGGTAATTATGCCATCATAAAGTGAACTGAGAAATATCCTTTCCTTTTCTATTTCCAGGGACTGTTTGTATAGAATTTATATTATTTTCTAAGAATTCATGAGTGAAATCATTTATGCATGGAGCTTTCATTTTGGAAAGCTTTAAATTGTATCTCAGGTTCTTTAATACACGAAGACTATTTGGATTATTTATTCCTTATGAGTTTTACCAGTAGATAGCATTCAAGAAATTTGTCCACTATACCTAAGGACATAAAACATTTCCCAATATTTCCCATATTTTAAATAACCTGAGAGTCTGTACAGTGGTCCCCCTTTTAAAAAATTCTGGATATTGATAATCTGTATCTTTTCTCTCTTTTGATTGACCTGGCTATCAGTTTATTAATTAGCTTTATCTGTAAAAAGTGTTTTTCATTTTACTGATTTTTTTCTGTTGATTTTTCTGTTTTCAGCTTCATTAAGTTATGCTTGCATCTTTATTCTTTCCTTCCTTCTTGCATATTTGGCTTCAATTTACTTCCTGTTAGTAAGCTTAGATCATTGATATCTGACTTATTTGCTTGTGTTTTGTACAAGATGGGCTATTTACAAGTGTGAGTCTCATAACATATAAAAATCGCTCTGAGATATTTACCCAGGCAAAATTACCACTTCTATACATATAAAAATCCATGAGGAATATTTATAAAAACTTTATTCATAATAGCCCAGAGAGAAACCAACTTACTGTCTTTTAATGGGTAAATGAACATACTTTATTGTTGACCATAGCTTGTTTATAGATACCCTTTATGAAGGCTGAAGATGTTCCTCTATATTCTTAGCTTGTTGAGAGTTTTTATCAGGAATGGGGGTAAAACTTTTGCTGCATCTATTGAAATGATCATATGGTTTTACTTCCTTTGTACATTAATATGACAAAGTACACTGATTCTCAATTGTTAAATGACTGTTGCATGACCAGAATGAAACAAGTTTGTTATGATCTATTATCCATATTATGTGTCACTGTGTACTACTTAATAAAATTGTCTTAACAAATTTTGTGTTTACTCTAAGAGATCATACAATGCCCTATTGTTGGCTTATCTTGCAATGTCTTTCTCTGGTTTTGCTAACAGGGTAATTATGCCATCATAAAGTGAACTGAGAAATATCCTTTCCTTTTCTATTTCCAGGGACTGTTTGTATAGAATTTATATTATTTTCTAAGAATTCATGAGTGAAATCATTTATGCATGGAGCTTTCATTTTGGAAAGCTTTAAATTGTATCTCAGGTTCTTTAATACACGAAGACTATTTGGATTATTTATTCCTTATGAGTTTTACCAGTAGATAGCATTCAAGAAATTTGTCCACTATACCTAAGGACATAAAACATTTCCCAATATTTCCCATATTTTAAATAACCTGAGAGTCTGTACAGTGGTCCCCCTTTTAAAAAATTCTGGATATTGATAATCTGTATCTTTTCTCTCTTTTGATTGACCTGGCTATCAGTTTATTAATTAGCTTTATCTGTAAAAAGTGTTTTTCATTTTACTGATTTTTTTCTGTTGATTTTTCTGTTTTCAGCTTCATTAAGTTATGCTTGCATCTTTATTCTTTCCTTCCTTCTTGCATATTTGGCTTCAATTTACTTCCTGTTAGTAAGCTTAGATCATTGATATCTGACTTATTTGCTTGTGTTTTGTACAAGATGGGCTATTTACAAGTGTGAGGTTTGTTTTTTATATATTTTCAGATTATTCACATATATTTTTAAACATTTTTAAAATCTTTTTATTTTGTATCGGGATATAGCCAAATAACAAACAATGTTGTGATAGTTTCAGGTGAACAGCAAAAGGACTCAGCCATATAGGCGCACGTATCCATTCTCCCCCAAACTGTCCCCTCCAATCCAGGCTACCACATAACATTGAGCAGAGTTCCCTGTGCTATACAGTAGGTCCTTCTGTGTCATCCATTTTAAATGTAGGAGTGTGTACAATATCTGATGTATAAATGTAAATAGCAGCACTATAATCATAATGAATAACAATTTACTAGGTAAAAGCTTAGATCATGGATATCTGAGTTTTTTCCTTTTCTAATCAAGTATTTGAGGCATTTCCCACTAAGCACTACTTTAACAGCTTCTCATACATTTTGAAATAGTGCAAGTTTTTACTCAACTTCATTGTTTCTAATTTTCTCATGCTTTGCACCAAATGGGCTATTTCAAAATGTGAGGTTTGTTTTTTATATATCTTCTTATTTTTCACATATTTTTATAATACCCATTTA
The DNA here is from genome assembly GCA_022376925.1 of Tragulus kanchil. Classification (NCBI taxonomy): domain Eukaryota; kingdom Metazoa; phylum Chordata; class Mammalia; order Artiodactyla; family Tragulidae; genus Tragulus; species Tragulus kanchil. Next base: position 33,576,881 of record JAIOJX010000028.1, on the reverse strand, counting down.
TATTTTAATTCTATACACTCCAGGAAACACAGCTGGATTTCAAATTCTAAAATTTAATGTGCCTTGTTTTATGGCCCAGAGCATGGTCTATCTTGGCAAATGATCCATGTGACCTTGAAATGAACATGCATTATTCTTCTATTACTATTAGTGCAGTTGGTATTTTTCAGGTCTCCTACACCCTTACTGTTTTTCTTCTCGTTAATCACTGAGAGAGTATTTAAGTTGCCTACTCTAACTGTGATTACACTATCTATAAAAACTCTAGTTACTTTTTCTTTAATTTCTAATCAGTCACACTTTGTATATATATTTTTTAAGGTTTTTTTCGGGGGGGCCACTTCTATTGGTCTTTCATTTATTAATTACTTTCCTTTCTTAAAGATGGCTATCAGTTTATTAATTAGCTTTATCTGTAAAAAGTGTTTTCATTTTACTGATTTTTTCTGTTGATTTTCTGTTTTCAGCTTCATTAAGTTATGCTTGCATCTTTATTCTTTCCTTCCTTCTTGCATATTTGGCTTCAATTTACTTCCTGTTAGTAAGCTTAGATCATTGATATCTGACTTATTTGCTTGTGTTTTGTACAAGATGGGCTATTTACAAGTGTGAGGTTTGTTTTTTATATATTTTCAGATTATTCACATATATTTTTAAACATTTTTAAAATCTTTTTATTTTGTATCGGGATATAGCCAAATAACAAACAATGTTGTGATAGTTTCAGGTGAACAGCAAAAGGACTCAGCCATATAGGCGCACGTATCCATTCTCCCCCAAACTGTCCCCTCCAATCCAGGCTAGCACATAACATTGAGCAGAGTTCCTGTGCTATACAGTAGGTCCTTCTGTGTCATCCATTTTAAATGTAGGAGTGTGTACAATATCTGATGTATAAATGTAAATAGCAGCACTATAATCATAATGAATAACAATTTACTAGGTAAAAGCTTAGATCATGGATATCTGAGTTTTTTCCTTTTCTAATCAAGTATTTGAGGCATTTCCCACTAAGCACTACTTTAACAGCTTCTCATACATTTTGAAATAGTGCAAGTTTTTACTCAACTTCATTGTTTCTAATTTTCTCATGCTTTGCACCAAATGGGCTATTTCAAAATGTGAGGTTTGTTTTTTATATATCTTCTTATTTTTCACATATTTTTATAATACCCATTTATATTTTAATTCTATACACTCCAGGAAACACAGCTGGATTTCAAATTCTAAAATTTAATGTGCCTTGTTTTATGGCCCAGAGCATGGTCTATCTTGGCAAATGATCCATGTGACCTTGAAATGAACATGCATTATTCTTCTATTACTATTAGTGCAGTTGGTATTTTTCAGGTCTCCTACACCCTTACTGTTTTTCTTCTCGTTAATCACTGAGAGAGTATTTAAGTTGCCTACTCTAACTGTGATTACACTATCTATAAAAACTCTAGTTACTTTTTCTTTAATTTCTAATCAGTCACACTTTGTATATATATTTTTTAAGGTTTTTTTCGGGGGGGCCACTTCTATTGGTCTTTCATTTATTTATTTTTCATCCATATTTTGTTCTTTTTGGCCTGTGTGGTCCTCCCATTGCAGTACCCTCGCTCATGGCAGAGCTCCAGCTCTGGATGCATGCACTCCAGAACTCTGGCTCAGTAGTTGGGCACATCGGTCCAGCCACTCCGTGGCATGTGGGATCTTCCTAGGTCAGGGATGGAACCAGCACCCCCTGCACTGCAAGGCGGTGTCCTTACTCACTGGACCACCAGGAAAGCCCCACACTTTGTGTATTTTGAAACTGTGTCATTAGCTGTGTATACATTTATTATTGTGATGGTTTCTTCATGAACTGGCCCTTTAAGACTATAAATTACAAAATATGATGTTTATTGCTCTGAAGTCTACTTTTTTTTTGATTACTACCTGCCAGTTATATTTTTTCCACACTTTTCACCTTGAATCTATTTGTATTTGATTTTTTTTTTTGTATTTGACTTTTTTTTTTTTTGATCAGTAACTTTATATCTTTGTATTATGGCTTTCTTTGGAAAAGATATCATAATATCAATTCTGCCTGCCTATTAGGCCTATTGTGAAGGCTAGATGAGATAATGTATATGAAAAATGTTATATAAGCCTTAAGTATGATCCTTATTTTAGGATTTATAGATCTTAATAAAAAAGTATCTCAGGAAGATTAACTTATCAGATGTATAATGAATAGGCAAAGTGGACTAGTTTATAAAGTGAGATTTTTCTTTTAAAAGCTAAATTTTTTTATATATCTTCTTATTTTTCACATATTTTTATAATACCCATTTATATTTTAATTCTATACACTCCAGGAAACACAGCTGGATTTCAAATTCTAAAATTTAATGTGCCTTGTTTTATGGCCCAGAGCATGGTCTATCTTGGCAAATGATCCATGTGACCTTGAAATGAACATGCATTATTCTTCTATTACTATTAGTGCAGTTGGTATTTTTCAGGTCTCCTACACCCTTACTGTTTTTCTTCTCGTTAATCACTGAGAGAGTATTTAAGTTGCCTACTCTAACTGTGATTACACTATCTATAAAAACTCTAGTTACTTTTTCTTTAATTTCTAATCAGTCACACTTTGTATATATATTTTTTAAGGTTTTTTTCGGGGGGGCCACTTCTATTGGTCTTTCATTTATTTATTTTTCATCCATATTTTGTTCTTTTTGGCCTGTGTGGTCCTCCCATTGCAGTACCCTCGCTCATGGCAGAGCTCCAGCTCTGGATGCATGCACTCCAGAACTCTGGCTCAGTAGTTGGGCACATCGGTCCAGCCACTCCGTGGCATGTGGGATCTTCCTAGGTCAGGGATGGAACCAGCACCCCCTGCACTGCAAGGCGGTGTCCTTACTCACTGGACCACCAGGAAAGCCCCACACTTTGTGTATTTTGAAACTGTGTCATTAGCTGTGTATACATTTATTATTGTGATGGTTTCTTCATGAACTGGCCCTTTAAGACTATAAATTACAAAATATGATGTTTATTGCTCTGAAGTCTACTTTTTTTTTGATTACTACCTGCCAGTTATATTTTTTCCACACTTTTCACCTTGAATCTATTTGTATTTGACTTTTTTTTTTGTATTTGACTTTTTTTTTTTTTGATCAGTAACTTTATATCTTTGTATTATGGCTTTCTTTGGAAAAGATATCATAATATCAATTCTGCCTGCCTATTAGGCCTATTGTGAAGGCTAGATGAGATAATGTATATGAAAAATGTTATATAAGCCTTAAGTATGATCCTTATTTTAGGATTTATAGATCTTAATAAAAAAGTATCTCAGGAAGATTAACTTATCAGATGTATAATGAATAGGCAAAGTGGACTAGTTTATAAAGTGAGAATCTTACTTGGAGCATTTCAGTAATCTAGGCATTACATATGAGTGTATTTAACAGCTTCAAGTCTATTTTAATGATTCCCTTTACAATACGTCCTCACACAACATTTGACATAACTTTATGACATGACTTTTCACACATTACCTTCTGTAGATTTGATGAAAGTAAGGAAGTGATATATTGAAAATGCCATGCACCCGGCCGTGCAGAGATTCTAACATAGTCTCTAGAGCTTATCCTACCACAGCCAAGAATTCTGGTTTACAAACACTCCGTGTTAAGTAAATTTCTGGACATTAAAGCAGCTTTTTAATTGAGGAAATTTTAGGATTTTCATGCTAACAGTCATTAATAAGTATATACTTTAATCTGTGTGTAGAATATCTCAAGGCATAGGAGTCGCTGTCTTATGCTCCTCAAAAAAAAAAAAAAAAAAAAACTCTTCCACAGAAATAGATGATTAACCTGCCTGATGCACTGTGTTTATAGAATCTAGCTTCATGCTGTACTCAGTCTCTTCAGTTGTGCCTGACTCCTTGCAACCCTATAGACTGTAGGCTCCTCTTTGCATGGGATTATCCAGGCAAGAATACTGGAGTGGGTTACCATTTCCTCCTCCAGAGGCTCTTCTAGACCCAGAGACTGAACCTTGTCTCCTGCATCTCCTGTATTGCAGGCAGATTATTTACCATCTGATCCACCAGGGAAATCATAGTTTCATTGATAAGAATATAAATTCAAGTACCAAGGATATTTAAAAGAGCAGTAATCAGTATTTTCAAAATTTTTATATTAGCAGAATATGGGGACATGTTCAGATACAAACATTTTGAAATGCATCATCAAAATTAAACATAATGATAGGCATAGAAAAATTAAATTATAATGATGATTATAACCTGTGTAGCACATTTTTTTGACCAATTTGCTATTCTTTACATTAGATTATTCATCGCTAACATTCATACAAATGCACTGGATAGATAAAACTTGTTTCCACCTACCTTGCTATGTTTTTTTTTTTATTCCTATTACAAGTATTAAGTAACAACAGTACACATTCTCCATTCTATTATACAAAGTCTATTAGTATGGTGAGAAGACATGCGATAAACTGTATCTTACATGGCTTTGCATATAAAATGTAGAACAGTGAAATTTATACCGTGTTTAAGTAGTGTCACTGAAGATAAAACTACACTCTACATGCAGGATCACTTGCTGAGGTTGGCCCTTGTTGGGAACTAAATCTTTCTTTCAAAAGGCCATAATAAAAGCTTCCTCTTTATTTTTGTATTTGAGAAAGAACATATAAAGTATAAAATACTCCATAAGAGAGCTATGTAATTCTTGGCATTACAATTTTTTAAAACAGCAATTTTCAGAGCATGCTAGAGGCCAGAAACTTTCCCCTAATGTGGAACCTATAAGAACTACTTTGATCAGAGGCCAATGGACCAAAAAAAGACAATATTTTTTACAGAGTTTTGCCGTTCACTGTCACATATCAACCAGAATCAGCCAGAGGTGTACATATGTCCCCTCCCTCTGGATCATCCCTCCCATCTTCCCCCACACCCCTCTAGGCTGTCACAGAGCCCCTGTTTGAGTTCCTTAGTCCTAAAAAAAGGGCTTCTTTATGTAAAGAGTATCTCACAGCATCTATGTATTGTGTAAATATATTTGAAAATGAAAACACCTTCGTAATTGTGCAGAGTTTAAAGTTTCAGTCATCGCATAAAAAATTCAAATACACACCAAAAATGATTTATCAGCAAGAATGGCTTAGGGATATGATTCATAGACCATAAAATTACACTTTCTAAGGTATGTTATTCAGTGCTTTTCACATATCAATGCAACCAACCCTATTATCTAATTCTAGATATTTCTATCACCCCAAAAGGAAAAGGCATACCTATCTACTAACTGTCATCCTCTCATTTTCCCTCTCTACTAATCTTGTTTACTTCTGTCTCTGGATTTGCCTCTTCTTGATATTTCATATAAGTAGACATATAATATGTGGCCTTTTGGTTGGGATCTTGTTCACTCAGAATACTGTAGATGAATTTGCTATACTCACGATATCTAGCCTTCCAGTCCCTGAATACAGATATATTTCCTTTTATTTAGATCATCTTTAATTTCTTTTAATGATGTTTTATAGTTGTAAGCATAAAAGTCTTGAACTTCTTTCATGAGATGTATTCTTATAATATTTTTAAAATGTTTTTAGAATTGGAATTGTCTTCCCAGTTTCATTTTTGGATTGTTCACTTATAGTATAAGAAATACAATTGAATTTTGTGTATCAGTTTATATTCTCTAATCTTGAATTTATTATCTGTAAGCATTTTGAATTGCTGTCCTTATAATTTTTTGTCCACGGCTTTGGGTCATCTGAAAATAGACATAAATTCACATTTTCCATTTAATTTGAATCATCATTCCCTTTTTTGGCCTAGTTTTTCTGCATAAAATCTGTAGTACAATTTTGAATAGAAATGATAGCTGTAAATGTATTTCTTTTTCCTAATTTCGGATAGAAAGCATTCACCATGAAGTATGATGTTAGTGGGGTTTTTCAGATTTTTGTGCAGAATTGAATTTTTGTGTCTTCCCAAAATTCATATATTGAAACTTCAATTTCTGATGTGATAGTTTTAAGTGGTATCATATTTGAAGGAAGAAATACGCAGTTCAAAAAAAAATATCTGGAGACTTCAATACTCCCCCTTTCAATAATGAATGGAACAACTAGAGAGTAAATCAACATAACAATGGAAGACTTGAATAACACTATAAACCAACACACCTAAGAGTGTATTTGCATCTTAATTCTAGGAAAACACTATTTCCAAATCTATTCCTAATACATCTGGAGAAGTGTGCTCAATGCTGAGAGCATATGAAACGATACACTGGATCAAGTTCCAACGAGAACGACAAGGAGTGAGATGCTTTATGAAATGACGCAGAGTAGAAATGATAGCTAATTTAAAGCACAGAGAGAGAGGGCTTAACCAGAAATCTGGTAGTTTTCTTCAAATGTTTTAAAAGACAACTGTATGGGAAAAAGTGCTCATATTGTATTATCACATGAAGTAGAATTGGGACCAGATAAGATGTCTGTTTAAACATTAACAGATACAACTCAGTTTATAGAATAATATTAAACGAGGGTTTCGTTTGTACCTCAGCTGGTAAAGAATCTGCCTGCAATTCAGGAGACCCAGGAGACCTAGGTTGGGAGGATACCCTGGGGAAGGAAATGGCAACCCACTCCAGTATTTTTGCCTGTAGAATCCCATGGACAGAGGAGCCTGGTGGCCTACAGTCTATGTGGCTAAATTTTTTCTTGAACTTCTTTCATGAGATGTATTCTTATAATATTTTTAAAATGTTTTTAGAATTGGAATTGTCTTCCCAGTTTCATTTTTGGATTGTTCACTTATAGTATAAGAAATACAATTGAATTTTGTGTATCAGTTTATATTCTCTAATCTTGAATTTATTATCTGTAAGCATTTTGAATTGCTGTCCTTATAATTTTTTGTCCACGGCTTTGGGTCATCTGAAAATAGACATAAATTCACATTTTCCATTTAATTTGAATCATCATTCCCTTTTTTGGCCTAGTTTTTCTGCATAAAATCTGTAGTACAATTTTGAATAGAAATGATAGCTGTAAATGTATTTCTTTTTCCTAATTTCGGATAGAAAGCATTCACCATGAAGTATGATGTTAGTGGGGTTTTTCAGATTTTTGTGCAGAATTGAATTTTTGTGTCTTCCCAAAATTCATATATTGAAACTTCAATTTCTGATGTGATAGTTTTAAGTGGTATCATATTTGAAGGAAGAAATACGCAGTTCAAAAAAAAATATCTGGAGACTTCAATACTCCCCCTTTCAATAATGAATGGAACAACTAGAGAGTAAATCAACATAACAATGGAAGACTTGAATAACACTATAAACCAACACACCTAAGAGTGTATTTGCATCTTAATTCTAGGAAAACACTATTTCCAAATCTATTCCTAATACATCTGGAGAAGTGTGCTCAATGCTGAGAGCATATGAAACGATACACTGGATCAAGTTCCAACGAGAACGACAAGGAGTGAGATGCTTTATGAAATGACGCAGAGTAGAAATGATAGCTAATTTAAAGCACAGAGAGGAGAGGGCTTAACCAGAAATCTGGTAGTTTTCTTCAAATGTTTTAAAAGACAACTGTATGGGAAAAAGTGCTCATATTGTATTATCACATGAAGTAGAATTGGGACCAGATAAGATGTCTGTTTAAACATTAACAGATACAACTCAGTTTATAGAATAATATTAAACGAGGGTTTCGTTTGTACCTCAGCTGGTAAAGAATCTGCCTGCAATTCAGGAGACCCAGGAGACCTAGGTTGGGAGGATACCCTGGGGAAGGAAATGGCAACCCACTCCAGTATTCTTGCCTGTAGAATCCCATGGACAGAGGAGCCTGGTGGCCTACAGTCTATGTGGCCACAAGAGTCAGACATGACTTAATGACTAAACCACCACCATTAAAAATAGAAGATATTCGAAGATGACTAATACAGTATTTAATACATTATAGCAGCAAAGATAGGGCATAAAGTTTCAAGTAGAGATTTAAAAAATAGATGTGATTTTGATCTGCAAGTCCTGTCTAACACTGGGATTTTTACTCTATCATCTATTATTTGATTCTATTATTGTCTCCAATACAAGTGTCTGACCTTCCGTGGACTTTGGTTTTCTACTATCTGACCATAAGATTAGAAGTAGTTGCCTCAAAGGCTCTAACTCTCTAATGAGAAAGACCTAGTCAGGTGTATTATAATTATTTATTTAGAAGTATCAAGTGAAGGAAAAAATGACTCTTTTTATTCTTCTATATGTATTCAAAGAGCCCCAAAATTTTAGAGGCAGTATCACTAATGCAGTTTCTTATGCAAAAAAAGACCTAGAGAATAACAAAAGGTGTTTCCCTTACCAATAATTTAGTCAGAAATATTTTTACTTCTCACTCTCATTATAACAAAGTGTGTTAACACTGAGTAACAATTTTATAATTGAGAGTTGTTCGATAATATTCTCTTTGCTTTCTTCCCCCAAAGTTCATATTATTTTAAATGGAAGGTATGAAAAAGAGTAGAAGGGAAAATCAGGCTGATGGTTGGTGATTGTGTGTTATTTTATAGACTAGATTTTACAATAAAACCCATGGTTATATCCTTATCCCTTTCTGAGGAAATGCTTTTCACAACCAGTTTTGGCAAAACTTCCTGTTGTGGGGATCAGAAGTAAAGCAAATGTTTACTGTTAGACTCTGTCTGGCCAGGAAAATTATCATAGCAGAAAATACCCTTTTTCAGTAAATACTGTGTTCATGAACTGAAAAAGCATGCAGCACCATTTCCAGAAATGATGCTCTAAAAAGTAAAACGTTAGTTAGAGACAACAGTGTGGTCACAGATTTAAGAACATTAGAAAAACAAAACTGAAACTAAATATACACTAAAACTGTACAGTCCTGTGGTTAGGGGAACAGTGATTATGCTTTGTGGCAACTTTGTTTATGATATAAACTTCACGAGAACAAAAGTTTTTCTGGAATTCTTGGGTATTTTACATTTGTTAAATCTTATTTTAGAATCTATTTATCCATCTATCTATTTACTTTTAGTAAGCAGAAGGTAAAAGAAGAATGTTTGGCTAGTGAAAAATTCTCTTCTCTATTCCCTTAAGAAGCTGAGAAAATAGTAATGGGAAAAAAAGAAACAACATGGAGTATTCTGGGTACAATGGCTTTGCTCAATTGGAATTTTGTTTAACTTGCCTGACTTTTATCACCAGCCTCTATTTAACAGTGAATTTTTCTAATAATCATTTCATGTAGTAGACTAAAAATCAGGGACCTAACTCGTGTTATAACACTGTGAAATCTCATGGTTTCAGAAATTTTCATTCATTAACTAAGCATATGTTATAATCCATAATCCTGCATTATGGTGCCACTGTGAATTGTGAGATCATTTAATAAATTAAAATATGTGTTTTCTCATTTCAGTTTCTAAAGATTGGAGGGAGCTCCTAATATCAAATAAAATTCCTAGCCAGATCACTAACCTATTGATAGTATACATAAACACTTGACCGATGTATCTGTTATTAAATTATCAAGAATTCTTTGAACTAAACTCAGAATTACATTTTAGAAACATTGAAACTTACTTAACGTAGCATCAGAAAGCATTCCTTATAGATTCATTATTTTTTGGAATTGCTTTCATTGAAGAGTTGGGCACTCAACCTGTGATATTATTGGTTATATTAAAATATTGATTTTTTTGCAGCTTTCTAAAAATTGGAATGTTCTCTTTGGTACCACCTGAAGGAAACTTTGTTGGAAAAGATGCTGATGTTCACATTTCATAGTATCATCATTCTTCAGTTTTTAAATTTCTGTGGTTTTTTTTTTGGTCAAACAAAAATTAAAAGAAAAATATAAAAGAGTAACATGCAGCAAGATCTTCTAGAACTAACACCAAAAAAAAGATGCCTTTTTCATCATTGTGGACCGGAATGCAAAAGTAAGAAGTCAAGAGATAACCTGAAGTAACAGACAAGTTTGGCTATGGAGTACAAAATGAAGCAGGGCAAAGGCTAATAGAGTTTTGTGGAGAGAACACACTGGTCATAGCAAACACCCTCTTCCAACAACACAAGACATTGCTCTACACATGGACATTACCAGATGGTAAATACAAAAATCAGATTGATATTATTTGCAGACAAAGATGGAGAAGTTCTATACAGTCAGCCAAAAAACCAAGACCTGGAGCTGACTGTGGCTCAGATCATGAACTCCTTATTGAAAATTTCAGACTTAAATTGAGGAAAGTAGGGAAAATCACTAGGTCATTCAGGTATGACCTGAATCAAATTCCTTATGCTTATACAAGGGAAGTTACAAATAGATTCAAGGGATTAGATCTGATAGACAGAGTGCTTGAAGAACTATGGAAGGAGGTTCGTATCACTGTGTAGGAGGCAGTGTTCAAAACGATCCCCAAGAAAAAGAAATGCAAAAAGGCAAAATGGTTGCCTGAGGAGGCTTTACAAATAATTGAGAAAAGAAGAGATGTGAGAAAAGGACAGATATACCCATTGAATGCAGTGTACTAGAGAACAGCAAGTAGAGACAGGAAAGCCCTCTTAAGTGAACAATGCAAAAAGACAGAGGAAAACAATAGGGAATATTTCATGCAAAGATAGGTGTAACAAAGGACAGAAACAGTATGTACATAACAGAAGCTGGAGATATCAAGAAAAGGTGGAAAGAACACAAAAGAACTATACAAAAAAAGAGTTCAATGAGGCGGTTGACTAGGATGGTATGAGCACTCACCTATAGTCAGACATCTTAGAGCATGAAGTTAAGCTAGGAGCACTCAACCTGTGATATTATTGGTTATATTAAAATATTGATTTTTGCAGCTTTCTAAAAATTGGAATGTTCTCTTTGGTACCACCTGAAGGAAACTTTGTTGGAAAAGATGCTGATGTTCACATTTCATAGTATCATCATTCTTCAGTTTTTTAATTTCTGTGGTTTTTTTGGTCAAACAAAAATTAAAAGAAAAATATAAAAGAGTAACATGCAGCAAGATCTTCTAGAACTAACACCAAAAAGATGCCTTTTTCATCATTGTGGACCGGAATGCAAAAGTAAGAAGTCAAGAGATAACCTGAAGTAACAGACAAGTTTGGCTATGGAGTACAAAATGAAGCAGGGCAAAGGCTAATAGAGTTTTGTGGAGAGAACACACTGGTCATAGCAAACACCCTCTTCCAACAACACAAGACATTGCTCTACACATGGACATTACCAGATGGTAAATACAAAAATCAGATTGATATTATTTGCAGACAAAGATGGAGAAGTTCTATACAGTCAGCCAAAAAACCAAGACCTGGAGCTGACTGTGGCTCAGATCATGAACTCCTTATTGAAAATTTCAGACTTAAATTGAGGAAAGTAGGGAAAATCACTAGGTCATTCAGGTATGACCTGAATCAAATTCCTTATGCTTATACAAGGGAAGTTACAAATAGATTCAAGGGATTAGATCTGATAGACAGAGTGCTTGAAGAACTATGGAAGGAGGTTCGTATCACTGTGTAGGAGGCAGTGTTCAAAACGATCCCCAAGAAAAAGAAATGCAAAAAGGCAAAATGGTTGCCTGAGGAGGCTTTACAAATAATTGAGAAAAGAAGAGATGTGAGAAAAGGACAGATATACCCATTGAATGCAGTGTACTAGAGAACAGCAAGTAGAGACAGGAAAGCCCTCTTAAGTGAACAATGCAAAAAGACAGAGGAAAACAATAGGGAATATTTCATGCAAAGATAGGTGTAACAAAGGACAGAAACAGTATGTACATAACAGAAGCTGGAGATATCAAGAAAAGGTGGAAAGAACACAAAAGAACTATACAAAAAAAGAGTTCAATGAGGCGGTTGACTAGGATGGTATGAGCACTCACCTATAGTCAGACATCTTAGAGCATGAAGTTAAGAGGGTCCTAGGAAGCATTACTCTGAACAAGCTAGTGGAGGTGATGGAATTCCAGCTGAGCAATTTCAAATGTTAAAAGATGATGTTGTTAAACTGCCAGCAAATTTGGAAAACTCTCAGTGGCCCCAGGAATGAAAAGGTTAGTTTTCACTTCATTTCTTTGATATTTCATTCCAATATCAAAGAAAAGCAATGCCAAAAAATATTCAAACTACCACACCATTGCACTCATTTCACATGCTAGCAAAGTAAGTCTCAAAATCCTACAAGCTGGACTTCAACAGTACGTGAACAGAGAACTTCTAGATATACAAACTGGATTTAGAAAAGGCAGAAGAACCAGAGATCAAATTGCCAACATCCGTTGGATCATAGAAATAACAAGGGAATTCCAGAAAAAAATATGCTTCTGCTTGATTGGCTAAAGCTCTTGACTGTGTAGATCACAACAGACTGTGGAAAATTCTGAAAGAGGTGGGAATATCAGAACACTTTACCTTCCTCTTGTGAAACCTATATGCAGGACAAGAAACAACAGTTAGATCCAGACATGGAATAACATACTGGCTCCAAATTGGGAAAGGAGGACATCAAGGCTGTATGGTCACCCTGCTTATTTAATTTATATGCAGAATACATCATGCAAAATGCCAGTCTGGATGAAGCACAAGCTGGAGTGAAGATTACCAAAAGAAATATCAATAATCTCAGGTATGCAGATAGCACCACCCTTATGACAGAAGTGAAGAGGAACACCTTTGCCAATGCAGGAGACACGTAAGAGACAGCTTTGATTCCTGGGTCAGGAAGATCCCCTGGAGAAGGGTATGGCAACTCACTCCAGTATTCTTGCCTGGAGAATCCCATGGACATAGGAGCCTAGTGGGCTATAGTCCATGGGGTTCTGACAGGAAGAACAGCAAAAGAACTAGAGACAGGAAAGCCCTCTTAAGTGAACAATGCAAAAAGACAGAGGAAAACAATAGGGAATATTTCATGCAAAGATAGGTGTAACAAAGGACAGAAACAGTATGTACATAACAGAAGCTGGAGATATCAAGAAAAGGTGGAAAGAACACAAAAGAACTATACAAAAAAAGAGTTCAATGAGGCGGTTGACTAGGATGGTATGAGCACTCACCTATAGTCAGACATCTTAGAGCATGAAGTTAAGAGGGTCCTAGGAAGCATTACTCTGAACAAGCTAGTGGAGGTGATGGAATTCCAGCTGAGCAATTTCAAATGTTAAAAGATGATGTTGTTAAACTGCCAGCAAATTTGGAAAACTCTCAGTGGCCCCAGGAATGAAAAGGTTAGTTTTCACTTCATTTCTTTGATATTTCATTCCAATATCAAAGAAAAGCAATGCCAAAAAATATTCAAACTACCACACCATTGCACTCATTTCACATGCTAGCAAAGTAAGTCTCAAAATCCTACAAGCTGGACTTCAACAGTACGTGAACAGAGAACTTCTAGATATACAAACTGGATTTAGAAAAGGCAGAAGAACCAGAGATCAAATTGCCAACATCCGTTGGATCATAGAAATAACAAGGGAATTCCAGAAAAATATATGCTTCTGCTTGATTGGCTAAAGCTCTTGACTGTGTAGATCACAACAGACTGTGGAAAATTCTGAAAGAGGTGGGAATATCAGAACACTTTACCTTCCTCTTGTGAAACCTATATGCAGGACAAGAAACAACAGTTAGATCCAGACATGGAATAACATACTGGCTCCAAATTGGGAAAGGAGGACATCAAGGCTGTATGGTCACCCTGCTTATTTAATTTATATGCAGAATACATCATGCAAAATGCCAGTCTGGATGAAGCACAAGCTGGAGTGAAGATTACCAAAAGAAATATCAATAATCTCAGGTATGCAGATAGCACCACCCTTATGACAGAAGTGAAGAGGAACACCTTTGCCAATGCAGGAGACACGTAAGAGACAGCTTTGATTCCTGGGTCAGGAAGATCCCCTGGAGAAGGGTATGGCAACTCACTCCAGTATTCTTGCCTGGAGAATCCCATGGACATAGGAGCCTGGTGGGCTGCAGTCCATGGGGTTGCAAAGAATTTGACATGACTGAAGCAACTTAGCATGCAAACATGCTATAGAAAGGCAAGGAATGCAAATGTAGGTGATGTCATTCTGCCTACCTTTAAAAGAAGGATTTCTTATCTGACTAGGTTGTGACAATATGTATTTGCAATGATTTTTCTCTGCTGCATTTTGATGTGAAATGTATTAAGTTGTATTTTGGTCAAAATTTTCAAAGAAAATTCTTAGCCATGTTGCAATGAAAAATAAATCTAAAAAACTGTCAAATACTGTTAGCCAAAAAAGGCATCTTCCTTAAGCCTAGTCTTGTAGTGTAGCTCATTATTGCATGTCCTCTGAATTGATCTTATTCTCTAGAGTTTCAAAGAATTGTTTTCAATCTATTGTTTCCTGTTATTCCTATGCAGATTTGCAGTATTGGAAAACTAGCTGAATGATTTACTGTTGCTTATTTGCAGTCCTTTCAAGAAAAAGGCACTGCAATTGATCTTAATAGGGACATGTGTACAGCGAATTTAGCCTGAATAATACAATTAAAACTTCTTATATTGCTTTAATATTGAAAAGAAACACAGGAATTTGCTTGTGTTATCAATATCTGCTTTATGTAATACAAGAAAAAGTTAATTGTCAACAGACAATTTTTAGAAAGCAATTTACTGATGCCTTGCTAAGTCTTCCTTTTTTGCTTTACTATGAAAAATAATACAAAACATATATTAATGTAAAGTTAGTGACAGGTTGGAGGAATGAAAAAAAAAAACTGAATTATGTCAAAAACATTACACGTGATGCTGAGAGCTGTTATGCTATTTCTTCTTCCCCAAATATGTATGTTTTTTCTGATGAGTTTCACTCAGACATGCCAACATATACCCACAACTTAATTAGATAAAAGAACCTTTCAGGTAAAGTAAACTGAGACATAAAAAATACCAATAAAAGAGGAAATAGATCTTTACTGTTATCTACTAGAGTTTCTAAGTTTACAAAATCTAGACAGCTTATAGTTTCTGGACTATCTTTTTTAATAGTTAGAAATAATTCACTTGATCGCATATTCTGAACCAAAGATGGGAACAAATGTCATGATATCTCACACTGTCCTGTCCCAGAACTAGGACATACTATTTAGAACCTTACTGTGCTAATAAGTGTAGAGCATTAGCAACATGAGCAAAATGATTGAAAATGAAGCCCTTATACACTGATAGGTGAAAACTGATCCCATACAGTGGGCTATTTAGGATCTTCTCTGTTTGGGGCACTATGCTACAATTCAGAGACACAATTGATTTCATGCTCTTTGCTTAAGGAGTTTATTTCGGCTAGGCAGAGGCAGACATGTTTTTAGCAGGTATTGAGTTGCATTGGTGCCCAAAAAGGAAGGAAAGGTGGTTGTTTTGCAGTGCTACATAAGTATGTATGGTCACGGATTCCAAAAGCAAGTCTCTCGAGAAAAATCAGCACAGTAAAAGTACTTTTCAAATAGATGAGTAAAGCATTAAATATAAAATTTATAAAAATTAATGGTTAGATCTTTATATTTTCCTATCTGTAATATAACCAGGTCACTCTGCCAGTCATAATAATTAAGGGGATTCTTTTTAGACATTAAGGAATTTGAAGGTGAGGCAATTCATTCTTGTGCCTGAAAACAAATTTCAATAAAAGTGAAGACTAAATATTTGTATTTTAAAAATGTTAACCTAGGCTCTACTTTTTCTACAGGTAGCATGAGGAAGTCAGGCAATTCTAATCTGTAGAATCTAAAAATAAAGAGAGACAAAAATAGTAAAAAGGTCAATTCAGGGGACTGAAAGGTAGTCAAATGCGAGCAACAAAGTGTGAAGTGTTTGTTTATGAAAGTCACTTGCTGTATCAAGTAAAAAGACAGCTTTTCTTAAACAAGGATGTCCCCCATTGTCCCAAACCTAGGCAAAGTAGACATAATTTTGCAAGCTGAAGGTGTGGAGGTGGTAGACCTAGTTTGAGGGTAACTGATAATGCAGCAAAACATTAAAGAATAGCATTGTTTAAGCAAGAAAGTCACACAAGTTAGTTGACCGTTAAAACAAAGCAAACAAAACTAACACCCTTCTGAAGAACAAAACAGAAACTGGAGTCACTATCTGGTACTGTGTACAATGCTTAATATTAAAAAAAAATATATATATATATATTTATATATATATATATATATATATATAATATACAAAAGACTCCCTCCCCTGCCAAAAAGTCAACAGCTGCTCTGAGTAGGCACAGATTTTTAGCATTTAGTAAAAAAAAAAAAAAAAGTATAATATATAGAGTCAAATAATCAAATGGAGGTATGTTTAAATAAAAAAGAAAAATTGCTAAATGTGGGTACATAGGTAATATCAATGAGGAAGTAGATACTATGAAAAAGATATTGAAAATTCTACAGATTACAAAGCACAATATCTGAATTGAAAAAATAAATCACTAGAGGACACAACATCAGATCTGAGATCACTGAAGAATCATTGACCACAAATTTAGATGAGTAGAAGTTATTCACTATGAATAATAATTTTTTAAAAATGAAGAAAAACAAGTCCATCATAGTAATATATGGAATAATTTTCAACATCCCAATAGAGCAGTAACTGAAATTTCCAAAAGATAAGAGAGACACATGGGGCAGAGCACAAAATTTAAATTATAGCAAAACACTTCCCAAATATAATGAAAAATTTAAATTTGTAACCTCACAAAACTCAGTCAACCCAAAGTAAGACTAAAGCAAAGAAAAATCAGGACTAGACATATAGACAAACTATTGTAAGCCACAAGTTGTATAGGGATGTGTGTGTGTGTAGCAAGAGTGTGTTTATTTATATAAGAGTATGGGGGAAAGTACCCCAAATTTTTGTCTTCAATAACAAAAACCAGAAAGTGAGTCAAGAACAGAAAGAATAAGGCTGAGAAGGTACCTCCAAGAAAACTTCGCTTTTAAAGAATAGAAGCAGAGATATGATTTTTTTTTTCAGAGACTGAATAGTCTGAGAGATGTTGTCGTTAAGTGATCAGTCAAAGGAGAAGGTTAAGAGAGACAAAAGAAATTTCTTCTGAGTCAGGAAGGTCAAAGCTCCAATGATGCCAAGGTGATGGTATCGATGGATGTTGTAAGTCAACATGATATAGAAGGGGATACAGAGGATACAGAATGGGAAGAAACACACAACCCAAGTGATATAAAAATGTGACCAATGAATGACCAAATTCATTTGAGTACCAAATCTTTACAAACTTAAAAGGCAGAGGGGAAATGGAGAGTTTCTTATGTTAGTTGTTTTATTTTCAGTGTGATTCAAGCAGGAAGATTTGCAAAGGTGCAAGCCTATTAGTACTGTGTGTTGCAGCCCTTAAAGTAGTAAGAAATTTTCTTACTACAAAATCTCTTTTTAACGGCACTACCCACCATTACTTATTTGCCAGAGAAAAAGGTGAAATGTGCCCTCCTGAATATATTCACACAACCTCAGACTCAAAGTTTCACGTTCTGAAATAGACTGGTAAAATTAATTTCCTAAGAAATTTTTTAAAAATGAAGAAAAACAAGTCCATCATAGTAATATATGGAATAATTTTCAACATCCCAATAGAGCAGTAACTGAAATTTCCAAAAGATAAGAGAGACACATGGGGCAGAGCACAAAATTTAAATTATAGCAAAACACTTCCCAAATATAATGAAAAATTTAAATTTGTAACCTCACAAAACTCAGTCAACCCAAAGTAAGACTAAAGCAAAGAAAAATCAGGACTAGACATATAGACAAACTATTGTAAGCCACAAGTTGTATAGGGATGTGTGTGTGTGTAGCAAGAGTGTGTTTATTTATATAAGAGTATGGGGGAAAGTACCCCAAATTTTTGTCTTCAATAACAAAAACCAGAAAGTGAGTCAAGAACAGAAAGAATAAGGCTGAGAAGGTACCTCCAAGAAAACTTCGCTTTTAAAGAATAGAAGCAGAGATATGATTTTTTTTTTCAGAGACTGAATAGTCTGAGAGATGTTGTCGTTAAGTGATCAGTCAAAGGAGAAGGTTAAGAGAGACAAAAGAAATTTCTTCTGAGTCAGGAAGGTCAAAGCTCCAATGATGCCAAGGTGATGGTATCGATGGATGTTGTAAGTCAACATGATATAGAAGGGGATACAGAGGATACAGAATGGGAAGAAACACACAACCCAAGTGATATAAAAATGTGACCAATGAATGACCAAATTCATTTGAGTACCAAATCTTTACAAACTTAAAAGGCAGAGGGGAAATGGAGAGTTTCTTATGTTAGTTGTTTTATTTTCAGTGTGATTCAAGCAGGAAGATTTGCAAAGGTGCAAGCCTATTAGTACTGTGTGTTGCAGCCCTTAAAGTAGTAAGAAATTTTCTTACTACAAAATCTCTTTTTAACGGCACTACCCACCATTACTTATTTGCCAGAGAAAAAGGTGAAATGTGCCCTCCTGAATATATTCACACAACCTCAGACTCAAAGTTTCACGTTCTGAAATAGACTGGTAAAATTAATTTCCTAAGAAATGTTTAACACTGCCTTAGTAATCAGGGCCCCAACAGAACTCTTTTGCAGTTATGTGGAACGAAGAGTGGGTTGTCATCCTTGAAAGCTTTGCTCTTTGGCTGAACCTGTAATGATCTGCTTGGCTTTTTATTGCTTGAAAGAACAAGGGAAGTGGGGCTACTGAGTTATTACAATAAAAAGGTTTGCTCTGGGGTTTCTGAAGCCACCATCCCAACCAAGAGGTTAGAGTTTGTAATTCAGTGTTTGCCACTTTTGTGATTTTCATTTGTGCCTAGCCATAATAAATAATCCATCTCTCAACACAGCCACCCATGGCCCTGGAATTCAAAAGCCAGTCAGTATCAAACTTTCACTTTGCAGCTCTTTAAGTATAGAATAGTTGGTTGAGACAGCCTCATCCCTAATATTCACAGATAATAGAAAGTTAGGAATTTAAAATACCTTTGCTGTGCTATAAAGCAAAGCATATAGCAATGCAAGACCAGCATAAGTCAAAAAGGATAGCTTACTCAAGCAGTAAAATTTCTCAACCCATTAAAATGACTAATAATATTGTGCTGCATTTATACAGTGTCCTCCTACAAAGGAGCTTAAAATGTTTTACTAACATTTTCCCATTAACTCTACCTTCATCTCCATGAAGTATGTGGTGAGAGTTGTTACTGCTATTTTTTCTTGCTTTACCTGTGGTTAATGGGATGTCTGGCATGGTACGGCCATAAACTGAAGGTCATTCTGTGGACTGGTAATTACAAGAGTTCCTTGTGCTGCTTCTTCTTTACTCTGTGGGCAATGGCGTGTGTATGTGTGCATGTGCTCTTTCGCTCAGTCACCTTTGACTCTTTGTGACCCCATGGGCTGTAGCCCACCAGGCTCCTCTGTCCATGGGATTTTCTAGGCAAGAATACTGGAGTGGGTTGCCATTTTCTACTTCAGGGGATCTCCTTAACCCAGCTATCGAAGCCCATGTCTCTTGCATACTCCTGCATTGGCAAGTGGATTCTTTAGCAAAGTGCCACCCGAGAAGCTCAGTAATCTCTCTTTAATCCAGGTTTTTAGTTCTTGTCATAAATTAGAGTGTGTTTTGTTGAGTATAATTGGGCTAAGGTTATATACTAAATAACAGAATATTATTATTCACAATAATATTGATAAACATTTAACTAAGTTCTTAGCCACTTACTAAATAATCTCACAATAATTACTTGTCTTCCTCTAGTAGGCAGTGAGGAAAAATTATTGTGAAAAATAAAGGTCATTAATCAGTATAGTTAATCTATACATCCATGCTTTTGAAAATATCACAAGTCAAGATGGAAGTCATGAAAATTACTAAAATTATCTGAAAAAATTTTTATATAACATATGTGGAAATACACCTTAACAATCCTGGGTAAGAGTGGTATTATTTAAAATGAAAGTTTTCACATTCTTATATGAGGTAAGATGGTAGACAATAAGTAGGAAATTTCATTTATGATCAAAATAGCTTCATTAAAAATGACATTTTAAAGTAACCATATGTATTTGGTTTTTTTACAAACAATTCTTTTGATATGAGAAAGTTAGAATTTAAAATACCTTTGCTGTGCTATAAAGCAAAGCATATAGCAATGCAAGACCAGCATAAGTCAAAAAGGATAGCTTACTCAAGCAGTAAAATTTCTCAACCCATTAAAATGACTAATAATATTGTGCTGCATTTATACAGTGTCCTCCTACAAAGGAGCTTAAAATGTTTTACTAACATTTTCCCATTAACTCTACCTTCATCTCCATGAAGTATGTGGTGAGAGTTGTTACTGCTATTTTTTCTTGCTTTACCTGTGGTTAATGGGATGTCTGGCATGGTACGGCCATAAACTGAAGGTCATTCTGTGGACTGGTAATTACAAGAGTTCCTTGTGCTGCTTCTTCTTTACTCTGTGGGCAATGGCGTGTGTATGTGTGCATGTGCTCTTTCGCTCAGTCACCTTTGACTCTTTGTGACCCCATGGGCTGTAGCCCACCAGGCTCCTCTGTCCATGGGATTTTCTAGGCAAGAATACTGGAGTGGGTTGCCATTTTCTACTTCAGGGGATCTCCTTAACCCAGCTATCGAAGCCCATGTCTCTTGCATACTCCTGCATTGGCAAGTGGATTCTTTAGCAAAGTGCCACCCGAGAAGCTCAGTAATCTCTCTTTAATCCAGGTTTTTAGTTCTTGTCATAAATTAGAGTGTGTTTTGTTGAGTATAATTGGGCTAAGGTTATATACTAAATAACAGAATATTATTATTCACAATAATATTGATAAACATTTAACTAAGTTCTTAGCCACTTACTAAATAATCTCACAATAATTACTTGTCTTCCTCTAGTAGGCAGTGAGGAAAAATTATTGTGAAAAATAAAGGTCATTAATCAGTATAGTTAATCTATACATCCATGCTTTTGAAAATATCACAAGTCAAGATGGAAGTCATGAAAATTACTAAAATTATCTGAAAAAATTTTTATATAACATATGTGGAAATACACCTTAACAATCCTGGGTAAGAGTGGTATTATTTAAAATGAAAGTTTTCACATTCTTATATGAGGTAAGATGGTAGACAATAAGTAGGAAATTTCATTTATGATCAAAATAGCTTCATTAAAAATGACATTTTAAAGTAACCATATGTATTTGGCTATTTTGATTACTTAATATCAATTGCCTGAAGCTCACTTTATTACTGGATTGTTAGTGGAGACAATCACACTGTCCCTTCACTCTGAACATAGCACAGTTATGTCATCTTTTTGAACTCCTTTCTGAGCCCAACAGAATTGTAGGTTCTTCCTTCCATGGAACTCATTGCACTGTGCAAAGGCACATCTGCTGCAGCACTCATTCCAATTTCTTAAATATGTGTTTATGTACAGTCCTCTTTTATGCTGTGACCTGCTTGAAGGAAAGGGAGCATTAGTAATTAACCATAGTCCCAGTGTCTGACACATGATAGGCACTGTAAATGTGAAGAATGAATGTTCTAATCAACTCTAGCTAATTCATTCTATCTTACTGCTTTACTCCATTTACTTAATGAGTCTGTACTTAAATAAATGATAAATGAATGGATTAATGAATGAAGGCATTCAACTGATCAATAAATGTTTATAATAGGCTTAGTAGAAAAGATTTCAGTAGAATGCTTGGCTTTCAGCATCCATGTGTCATTAAGCTTGTGGGTAAACTCACTACCAACCTGGGCTTCTTGATCCCTCAATTGTGACAGTAAAGAAAGGTATTGCTGTAGGTTATATCATTTTGCGGGTATTACAATTTATAAACGTGTCCATTTATGTTTTCTTATCTTCAAAAAGACGTTATTTTCCAACTAGATTCTCTACCGTTAGTCAAATCGTGTAAAGTCACTTTAGTCATGCCTGACGCTTTGCACCCCTACAGTACCTTCAGTCCCCTGGAGGGACCATGGCCCGCCAGGCTCCTCTGTCCTTGGGATTTCTCCAGGCAAGAACACTGGAGTGGGTTAAGACCCATGTTGCCTTTTAAAAGGCTAAAGGGCTATCATTGTCATCTTCTCAAACAACACAATTTCCCTCCCTTCCCATCTTCCTGTCTTTGAAATGTAGTATTTAACATTCATCTTTTTTAAAAGCTTTACCAGAATTGTCATCGGATTTCTTTTTAATTTCAATCAATACCTATCTAGATGTGACAACTTCTATGGGTTATTACAATTAGTTTTGTATACAATGATGTTGCATTTACTTTGTCTGGGTTCCTTTTCTGTTTCATGGCTGAAGTATATATTTTGGAAGAATTTCCAGTAAGCCCCTGTGAGTAGTTCAGTCTTTAAAGCCTGAAATTATCTTTGTTTACCTCACAGTTACTGCACTGCCACCTGACTTTTACTGATGCTACTATCTGATCCTTTACAAGAAATCTGCACTGTGCTTTTATCTCTGATGCTCAGCCTCGGCTCTACTCTGTGATTCTATGAGCACTTTTTAAACTTGTGTTGCTTAGTATAACCCTTCAATCTGAGCCATCTTGGCTGCATTCAATTCTGGAAAATTTATAACTAACTATATTAGAGTATTGCATCTTCACCATTTTCTCAATTCCCTGCTTCTGCAACTTTTAATAGATAAAGACTGGAGCTTACCCCATGTTTCTCCATTTTTCAAATTTATTTTCATATTTTCTGTTTCTTCCCCTCACTGATATATATTCAGTGATTGTGTAGATATATTCCAGTTAATTAATTCTACTAATGCTTTACTCAGTATTATGTAATATAGTGTTTAAAATATCTGATGACTTGACTTTTTAATTTAGAAAATCTATTTTCAATGCAGCCTAATTTTTATTTAATGATTTCTTTCTTTTCTCTTAGATCATTTCAGATATACTTGATTTACACTCTTAGAAACTTCATTCTTAGAGTACAAACCTTTTGTTTTTACATTAGCTAGATCTCACTCCTAGCTTCCTAGGATAGCTGTGACTTTTTATGGTGATCTAATGATGTGTGTTGGAGAAGGAAACGGCAACCCATTCCAGTAGTCTTGCCTTGAAAATTCCATGCACAGAGAAGTCTAGCGGCCTACAGTCCACGGGGTCTCGAATATATACATATATGGCTTCCCTACTGGCTCAGGCATGAGGAGTCTGCTTGCAATGCAAGAGACCTGGGTTCCATCCCTGGGTTAGGAAGATCAGCCTGGAGGAGGGCATGGCAACCCACTCCACTATTCTTGCCTGGAGAATTACATGGACAGAGGAGCCCAATAAGTTGCAGTCCATGGGTCACAAAGTGTAGGACACAACTGAGGTGACTGAGCAGCAGTGATATGTGTGATACTTCCTTCTCTATCAGAAATTTTCCTGTTGGTAACACTTGTTACTGTTAGGGTTACAAGTTTTTCAAAGAATCTAGACTAATTGTGTGTTTCTCATTAGAATTCCCTTGCCATCTATGTCTCGTGAAATTAGACTCTGTATCATCACTGGCACCTGCTTGGTATTCCAGTTTTGTGTTGGTGACATCGTTTCTTTGGGCTAAGGGGACTTTTTCTGGTCTCCATTTCACAGAGGAGGCAGTATGTCTGGATTTTTGCCTTTCTGTATGGGGCTTAGCTTTGGTTTCTACTCAAATGTTTTTTTTTTTTTTTCTTGGGTGGGATGGGGTGGGGAGGGAGAGGGGCGGGTGGGCCACTTCTATTGGTCTTTCATGTATCTATTTTCATCCGTCTGTGTTCTTTGGGCCATGTGGGCCTCCCATCGCGGTGGTGTCTGTTGTCACAGAGCACTGGCTCTGGGTGCATGCGCTCCAGAGCTCCGGCTCGGTAATTGGACACATTGGTCCAGCCACTCCATGGCACGTGGGATCTTCCCAGGCCAGGGATCGAACTGGTGCCCCTTGCACTGCAAAGCAGTGTCTTTACCCACTGGACCACCAGGGAAGCCCTACTCAATTAGTTTTGGAAACTCACCTCCTGTCCCCTAGGTTCTATGCCAGTAACTGGTTGTTATATTTACATCAACCATTGCACTGGGCATTCAGATTCCTCCCAGCAACAGTTATTTGAGTATTTTCCTTTCTTGCTTGTAATACTTGTTTTGTTTGTATTTTTACATTGACCTAAAATGAAGAACATATTTTCTCTAAGCATAATTTCAGTCCTGGTATGTGTAAAAACAAATTATAATTTTGAACTCTTGAGTTGTATCAACAAAAAAAGTTGCTATCAAGCAGCACATTGTTTTTACAGTTTTGGACAGCACCAAAAGAACTACTTGCAAAAAAATTTTTTTTAAATGTAGTAATCATTTTGTGTAGTGAACAAGAACAAAATGTTTCAAGAACATTTTGCTGGCAAAAAAATATAATCAAGTATTGATTTTCATGTTCCAGAAAGCTAAAAGGTTACTTTCAAAAGATTTTCCCATAGCATGAAGAAATCTTTTTCTTTAATTATTTATAACTACTCTTTAGAAACTTAAAACTTGTGTTTAGGGTCCTTTACGACTTGCAGGAATGTACATGAATTTCTTAACATATAAAGGCTTCAAAAATGCATTGTTATTGTCTGGAATCTGTGGAGAAAATATAGGTTTTCTATACAAAGACAAAAATGGAAAAAGTTTGATCATTGAATTTTCTATAAAAACTACATGCGGATAGATGGACATTTCCCTGGCCAACCAGTGGTTAAGACTTCACCTTCCAGGGACTTCTCTGGTGGTCCAGTGGTTAAGAATCCACAGTCAACTTTGCAATGCAGAGGATGTTGGTTCAATTTCTGCTCAGGGAACTAAGATCCCATATGTCCAGGAGCAGCTAAGCCCAAAGTGCTACAGCTACTGAGTCTGTGCACCACTACTAGAGAATGAGTTCTCCACAACGAAAGACCCTGCATGACTCAACAAAGACCCTGCGTGAGACTTCAACTTCCAATGCAAGGGGTGCAGGTTTGAGCCCTGGTAAGGGAGCTAAGATCCTACATGACACATGGCCAAAAAAAAAACAAAGCATAAAACAGAAGAAATATTGTAACAAATTCAATAAAGATTTGTTTAAATGGTTGTTCAGTTGAGTCTAACTCTTTGCAACCGCATGGACTGTAGCCCACCAGTCGCTTCTGTTCATGTGATTTCCCAGGCAACACTACTTGACTGGGTTGCCATGTCCTTCTCCAGGGACATTCTTCCCAATACAGATATCAAACCTGGGTTCCCCCGCATGGCAGGAGGATTCTTTACTATCTGTAAACTTGTAGTAGCAAAAGTCCTCTTTTACTAAATAGAAGCAAATCTGAGAGCGTAACGGGTTTCTAATACTCCTACCATGCTTCAGACTAACTCCATGTCCATCAGCTGAATCTTGTAGTTAATCATTGGGTCAGAGTATCAGCAGAGGTTTAAAATGTACATATGGATGTTAAGAGAGAGATGTAGAGGTGGGTGAATTTTGAATGTACACACAAATACATAGAGATCTTTGAAAAAAAATGTGTTCTTCTATTACGTTTGGACATTAACAAAATATTTTACCAAGAAGTCACATGTTCATATTGTGTATGTTTATTCTGTGTTTCTACTCTTTTTAAGGATTTTTTTTTTTTGGCACTCTATGTTGTGTACACCAGACAATGCCATTAGGATGGTAGTTTTTTGTGAATTTCTTTGGGGTCTGTTACAGTTTTAATTTTCATCATTTAGTATCTGTACTTGTCAGTAATTCAGAAAGAAAAATGTTAATCTACAGCACTGCAAAGGAGAAAAAGCCAAGCATGCTTACTCTGATGGCTATAAAGATGGATCTTCTTTTGTACGTGTTTGTCAGTTGAAATGGAGATGCACTGTGAAAACTTTAAAATGAAAGCATTGTCGCTTTGGATAAATAGGGACCCCAAAGCTTTCTCAGTAACATAAGATTCTTGAGGCTTCCCCTAAAGGGCTGAGAGCCTCAACAATCCAGATTGGACCTTTTGAATTAATGTCATGAACTCTCTGTTAACTACATACTTGCACTTAGAGAACTGTTTGTGTAATTGACCAAAGTTATCAGGTTTCATACCTACTTTTACTTAACTTGACAGCTTACAATTGTGATACAAAGCAGCTGCCAGGATTCTGCACTGCCATTAAATGACTAAAGAAAACTGAAGCGTTCAAATGAGGCCACCAACTGAAAATCAGCCTCAGTTTGTAGATTGAAATGTATTTTAGTGTTTTTCATTCTGCCTGGCTTGTCTACAAATTTTATTTCTATTCATTTGAATGAAGATTAAAATTATAATGTGAGAACTCTTCAAATAAATTCATAATAATATTTTTCAGAATTTCTAGTGCCATATTTTCTTGAGTTAAATTTTAATTTCAAGATGTGTTAAGTGCTCATTCCTTATAGGTTGTCTAACTTTCTGGTGAAGAATCAGTCATTAATATTTGTGTGCTGACACAGTTACAAAGGTAGAGATGATCTAATTTGTCTATATCAACCTGACATACTGATGAAAATTGCCTCATTATTGGTGATTTGAAAAAAATTAGAGAAATATATCAGGTATGATGTGCAGAAGACTGCATGTATGTTTGAATTAACTGAGAAATATATTCTGCCATACAAATACTCACACCAAATTTTCAGACATAAAAGAATGTACATAATTACAGCGAACCTAAGCTTCTCAGGAAGGCATGCAACTATTTTCACTTTTTCTTTTCTATAATTTTACAATAGAGCTTACCATGGTTATTTATATCTTATGAAGCATAAAAGTATAATAGACTCTAAAGAATTTATTTGCAAAATACCAATGATTTATTTATTTGCAAAATACATTTTTTATTGATATAAGAGAATTACTGTGGTGGCAGAGGTTTTATTACCCATAAATACTGACCTTAGTGGTCTTTAGTTAGCCAATTCAGCTCACCTGTTTAAACTTTTACCTTATATGCAAAGTCTAAATATAATGAGATCAAGGTGGTGAGTCTCAGGGCTGTTTTGGACAGCATTTACATGGCCCATTCCCATATTTTCTCTAGCAATAGCAACCCAGAAAATCTTTCCTTTATTAAGTAAGGCTTGCTAAAGATAGCTATTTAATATTGGTCATTTATAAAACATACCATCAAAGCGCTTAGACTTGAACTGTTTGTGTAATTGACCAAAGTTATCAGGTTTCATACCTACTTTTACTTAACTTGACAGCTTACAATTGTGATACAAAGCAGCTGCCAGGATTCTGCACTGCCATTAAATGACTAAAGAAAACTGAAGCGTTCAAATGAGGCCACCAACTGAAAATCAGCCTCAGTTTGTAGATTGAAATGTATTTTAGTGTTTTTCATTCTGCCTGGCTTGTCTACAAATTTTATTTCTATTCATTTGAATGAAGATTAAAATTATAATGTGAGAACTCTTCAAATAAATTCATAATAATATTTTTCAGAATTTCTAGTGCCATATTTTCTTGAGTTAAATTTTAATTTCAAGATGTGTTAAGTGCTCATTCCTTATAGGTTGTCTAACTTTCTGGTGAAGAATCAGTCATTAATATTTGTGTGCTGACACAGTTACAAAGGTAGAGATGATCTAATTTGTCTATATCAACCTGACATACTGATGAAAATTGCCTCATTATTGGTGATTTGAAAAAAAAATTAGAGAAATATATCAGGTATGATGTGCAGAAGACTGCATGTATGTTTGAATTAACTGAGAAATATATTCTGCCATACAAATACTCACACCAAATTTTCAGACATAAAAGAATGTACATAATTACAGCGAACCTAAGCTTCTCAGGAAGGCATGCAACTATTTTCACTTTTTCTTTTCTATAATTTTACAATAGAGCTTACCATGGTTATTTATATCTTATGAAGCATAAAAGTATAATAGACTCTAAAGAATTTATTTGCAAAATACCAATGATTTATTTATTTGCAAAATACATTTTTTATTGATATAAGAGAATTACTGTGGTGGCAGAGGTTTTATTACCCATAAATACTGACCTTAGTGGTCTTTAGTTAGCCAATTCAGCTCACCTGTTTAAACTTTTACCTTATATGCAAAGTCTAAATATAATGAGATCAAGGTGGTGAGTCTCAGGGCTGTTTTGGACAGCATTTACATGGCCCATTCCCATATTTTCTCTAGCAATAGCAACCCAGAAAATCTTTCCTTTATTAAGTAAGGCTTGCTAAAGATAGCTATTTAATATTGGTCATTTATAAAACATACCATCAAAGCGCTATTTATTGTTAAGAGAAAGATATTTCAGCTAAATTTGAAATTACTGTCTAACAGGAATTGTTTTAAATCTACAATTTACCTTCACAAAGTCCCAAATTGTGTTAAATTTAAGCCATCTACTCAAATCGTTTTGCTTTGCAGTATGAAAGCAATCTTGTATCTAAAAAGACATTTTTATGAAAAAAAATTAATACTGTACATTTTAAGATTCTGGTGCTGATCTTTAACTACAGAAGTTGGATGAGTTCTAAAATATCAAAAGCCTAAAACAACTATTCTTAATGGTAAAATTTATAAAATGATCATCCATAATTATATTCTAATAAATGCATTATTTGGAAATTTGTCAAAGGGGAAAAGGCACTGTGCAGTGAATTCCAGAATTTTATCATATTTGTTGTTATCTATTTATTATTAACTATTCTTTTCAAAAGGAGAAAACAAGAATAGGATTCCCCTTAAGCAAGCAACAAAGGAAAGTAAGGCGTGAAGAGTTTTGGGTTCTCACCCATCATTGAAATATGAGTTTTATTTTGTTTTAGAAATCTTGAATTTATCTTATCCACATGACGCAAAGGAATCTGGCATTGATTCAAGCTATTATTTTTCTCCTTTCAGAGCAAGGTATATTAAAGAGCATGTAAATAAACATGTCAAGCAAAACCTATTTATTGTCACAGTAAAGTCATTTGGCAGGCAGCTTGTCAGAGACTGAAAAATTAACATCTTTTTCAGACGCGTTTTATTCCCAACAGGTTGACACATATATAAGATAGCTTAGAGTTCTTAAAGTGTAACTGTGGCTCCCACAGCATAGAAAGTAGTAAATTTTAAATTTTGTTATAGCTTCAACACAGAGTAACTTGGTATTTTAACTTTAATTAAATTTTGATCATTTCATAAGGTATAATTACACCCATATATTAATTACTCCATAATTGAGAAAGTTAGCATTGATAAACTTTGTCAAATACAAAAAAAAAAAAACAAGAAGAAAAGATCTAGTTGAGAGAGCTATTCTCACTCATTAGTTTTCATTTATTTGACTGTCCAATCTTCCTGCTTTGTTGTAGGATAGTACCAGAAGGGAAGACCTGGTATTGAATTAACTATTGCAAAACTGTTGTTGAACTGGTGCTTTGGGGACCTTCTTCTGAGGATTTGGGAAAAGAACTACCAAATTTGATGCTGCCAATACCCTCAGTCTACAATTAAATATGCATGGAGAAAACAAAGACATCAATAATAAATACCGAGATGAATTCTCATTCTCAGTCATAGAAGAACAGCCAAATTTTTGGCCTTACAATAGGTTGAAGGATAATAATGCCTTAATGTAGCCTAAATGTTAAAGTACAAAACAAACAAGCAAAATCATTCATCAATTAGTTGCATAGTATACATGTTCTAACCATAAGTGCATCGAAGTCATGAAGTCTCCTGGCTACTGAATCACAAGATCAATTTACCTTCACATGGTGAAAGCTGAATAGCACAATCAACATAAAGCTCAATAATTATTATATGGCATAAATCTTTGGCCATGACTTTCAACTCCTTGGGTTTTCCTTAGGAACAAGAAAGAACTCACTCATGATAACAAAAGTTACTAGTCTCCCCCTCCTAAAGCAAGATGAACATATTATATTTTTTACCATCATGATCATTTGAGTACCATTTAGTTCTCAGTATTGACTTGGAGGACAGTATAACACACATTGAAGCCCTTACTGAATTCATCTAACAAGCTTTAAACGACAGCCAACAAACTTTGGCTTTACTGAGCACTAAACAATCTCTAATGAAAAAAAAAGCCACCCTCAAAAATAGGATTACTTTGAAATTATAATTGTCTCTCAACCTGTGCCATTATCCAAACAAAATATTACATGTTCATACATGATGAGTCTAGTTATATATTATCTTTATCAAATCTCTGAAAACCTCAATAAATACCCTGAATAATCTCACCCCTGGTTAGGGGAAAATTTATAAATTAGCACTTTAGATCATTATTAATTTAGTTCTTGATGAAAATCATGTTACTTATTTGGGAATCTTTACCTTGATCTGTGATTTTTCTTGCACCCTTTTTTGGAATGAAGATCAAAATTTTAAAACAAAAAAAAAACAAGAAGAAAAGATCTAGTTGAGAGAGCTATTCTCACTCATTAGTTTTCATTTATTTGACTGTCCAATCTTCCTGCTTTGTTGTAGGATAGTACCAGAAGGGAAGACCTGGTATTGAATTAACTATTGCAAAACTGTTGTTGAACTGGTGCTTTGGGGACCTTCTTCTGAGGATTTGGGAAAAGAACTACCAAATTTGATGCTGCCAATACCCTCAGTCTACAATTAAATATGCATGGAGAAAACAAAGACATCAATAATAAATACCGAGATGAATTCTCATTCTCAGTCATAGAAGAACAGCCAAATTTTTGGCCTTACAATAGGTTGAAGGATAATAATGCCTTAATGTAGCCTAAATGTTAAAGTACAAAACAAACAAGCAAAATCATTCATCAATTAGTTGCATAGTATACATGTTCTAACCATAAGTGCATCGAAGTCATGAAGTCTCCTGGCTACTGAATCACAAGATCAATTTACCTTCACATGGTGAAAGCTGAATAGCACAATCAACATAAAGCTCAATAATTATTATATGGCATAAATCTTTGGCCATGACTTTCAACTCCTTGGGTTTTCCTTAGGAACAAGAAAGAACTCACTCATGATAACAAAAGTTACTAGTCTCCCCCTCCTAAAGCAAGATGAACATATTATATTTTTTACCATCATGATCATTTGAGTACCATTTAGTTCTCAGTATTGACTTGGAGGACAGTATAACACACATTGAAGCCCTTACTGAATTCATCTAACAAGCTTTAAACGACAGCCAACAAACTTTGGCTTTACTGAGCACTAAACAATCTCTAATGAAAAAAAAAGCCACCCTCAAAAATAGGATTACTTTGAAATTATAATTGTCTCTCAACCTGTGCCATTATCCAAACAAAATATTACATGTTCATACATGATGAGTCTAGTTATATATTATCTTTATCAAATCTCTGAAAACCTCAATAAATACCCTGAATAATCTCACCCCTGGTTAGGGAAATTGATAAATTAGCACTTTAGATCATTATTAATTTAGTTCTTGATGAAAATCATTGTTACTTATTTGGGAATCTTTACCTTGATCTGTGATTTTTCTTGCATGTGCCTCTTATTGCTGCCATGTTATATACCTCCAAAGTAACCAGACTGTCACGAAAGGAGTCATCTCCATGCTTGTAAAACCCCTTGATGAATGCTCAGGGCACATTACCAAAGAGCAGGACATATAAGATGGCTGGAGTTGGTGACTAAGGATATATAGTTGGAGGATATCATTGAGAGGACATGACTACCAGTTGACTTGGGAGCACGACCTGTGCATGGGCTTCTCACCTCCTTCTTGTCCTTGGAATGTATGCTCTGCCCACCACTACCACAATGGATGCTGTTTTCAAAGACACGGACCTGAGAGACCAGTGTGTTGTTCGCACCATCTGGATTGGGTGATTGAGCCCTGTAAAGGCCCCTTTCTAAACTTATGATTCTGGTGGTAGGTTTGAAGATCTACTCATCTTGTAGCCATTCAAGCTTCTTAAGGAAATTCCTTTTCTTATCAAAACCGCTGCCTACCAATCTAGAGTGGTCTGCCTCTTTCTTTGGTAATTCTTTGCCCTCCATATATGGAGGATAGTTTCAAATTTCACCCAGGAAGTTCCCAAGTTAAAATAACAACAGTATTTGATTTGAGATCTATTTGCTATTATGACTTATTAGAAGAGTAGGAAAATAGTTATGAATTTGTGACAATCCATCAGTATGAATTTACAGACAATATTTATATACAGAAAACCTCACACAGTTTAGCCAGAGTTGAAGCTAATTCTCAGTCAGTGAGTAATTCTTTTTTTGACTCAAAAGCATCATAAATGCTAATCACCAAATTTAAGAGCCAGCTCAAAAACTTTAGTAATCTTCCTTTTTTCTTAAAAATGCAACATTAGGGCTTCCCCTGGTGGTCCAGTGGGTAAGGACACCGCCTTGCAGTGCAAGGGGCACCGGTTCGATCCCTGGCCTGGGAAGATCCCACGTGCCGCGGAGCGGCTGGACGGATGTGTCCAATTACCGAACCGGAGCTCTGGAGCGCATGCGCCCAGAGCCGGTGCTCTGCGACAACAGAGGCCACCGCGATGGCCCCCGCACGGGCCAAAGAACAAAGACGGATGAAAATAGAGAAATGAAAAGACCAATGGAAGTGGCCTGCCCCCTCCCCTCCCTCCCCAACCCGGCCCCCGCCCAAAAATAAACAAATAAATAAATCTTTAAAAAAAAAATGCAACATTAAATCCTTAACCTGTGCTATAAACTGAGCTAATTTGGGGCGAAGATAATCTCCAACCAATAGATGTGTTTTTCATCACTACAGGTTCCCTTTCCCCATCACCATGATCTAGTGATATGAAATCAAGTCCCAGACTTAATTCCAACACACATGCACGGATACGTTCGAAATCTGAATCATATTTTATACACTTTGGCAGCCATTGAGACAGGATATCTGAAGAATGATTTCAAATTACCCTTTAGAAGGATTGCTCTTATTATCATGTGGAAGGTAAATTGAAGAGGGCAGTGCTGGAAGGAGTGAATCAGAGTTGCTGAAGTGTCAAATAAGTAATGAGGGAGGCTTGTAATAAGTCAATGTCAATGGAGATAGAGAGGGTAAAAATGGGACCCAATATGATTTAACAAGCATTAGTAGTATAACTTACAGCAAAGTATGCATGTGAAGACAGAGTTGGCAGGTAAGATGGGTGTCTGACCCATCAGGTCAGTGTCCATGGTGCAAAATGAGGGGACCACAGAAGCAGCATCTCAGTTGAGAGAGAGGAAGCCTTGACTCCAATGTTTGAAATGCTCAGTTTGAGTACATCAAACATCTAAAAGATAGTTTTATATCTAATTTGACAGCACATGAAAAATTCTGGGTCAAAATATAAATTGAGTTCATCATTATAAACTTGATTCACCAAATTAAAAAAAGAGCCAGCTCAAAAACTTTAGTAATCTTCCTTTTTCTTAAAAATGCAACATTAGGGCTTCCCCTGGTGGTCCAGTGGGTAAGGACACCGCCTTGCAGTGCAAGGGGCACCGGTTCGATCCCTGGCCTGGGAAGATCCCACGTGCCGCGGAGCGGCTGGACGGATGTGTCCAATTACCGAACCGGAGCTCTGGAGCGCATGCGCCCAGAGCCGGTGCTCTGCGACAACAGAGGCCACCGCGATGGCCCCCGCACGGGCCAAAGAACAAAGACGGATGAAAATAGAGAAATGAAAAGACCAATAGAAGTGGCCCGCCCGCTCCCCTCCCTCCCCAACCCGGCCCCCGCCCAAAAATAAACAAATAAATAAATCTTTAAAAAAAAAATGCAACATTAAATCCTTAACCTGTGCTATAAACTGAGCTAATTTGGGGCGAAGATAATCTCCAACCAATAGATGTGTTTTTCATCACTACAGGTTCCCTTTCCCCATCACCATGATCTAGTGATATGAAATCAAGTCCCAGACTTAATTCCAACACACATGCACGGATACGTTCGAAATCTGAATCATATTTTATACACTTTGGCAGCCATTGAGACAGGATATCTGAAGAATGATTTCAAATTACCCTTTAGAAGGATTGCTCTTATTATCATGTGGAAGGTAAATTGAAGAGGGCAGTGCTGGAAGGAGTGAATCAGAGTTGCTGAAGTGTCAAATAAGTAATGAGGGAGGCTTGTAATAAGTCAATGTCAATGGAGATAGAGAGGGTAAAAATGGGACCCAATATGATTTAACAAGCATTAGTAGTATAACTTACAGCAAAGTATGCATGTGAAGACAGAGTTGGCAGGTAAGATGGGTGTCTGACCCATCAGGTCAGTGTCCATGGTGCAAAATGAGGGGACCACAGAAGCAGCATCTCAGTTGAGAGAGAGGAAGCCTTGACTCCAATGTTTGAAATGCTCAGTTTGAGTACATCAAACATCTAAAAGATAGTTTTATATCTAATTTGACAGCACATGAAAAATTCTGGGTCAAAATATAAATTGAGTTCATCATTATAAACTAGTAGCTAAAAGAACAGACATAGAACAGAGTGGCTGAGGAAAGCAATACAACAGAAGGAAAAGAAGCCATAGGCTTCAATCCTTGGAAACAGAATTATTTAAGACATGGATGGAGAAAAATAAATCTACTCAAGAGACATGGGAGGGAGTGATCAGAGAATAAGAAGGGAACCAAAGGAAATTGAGGGAGTAAGTAGCAAGAGAAAAAGCAATTTCAAGATGAAGAATGAGCACATTGTCAATTACTCCAAAAATAAGTATAAGAAAATGACAAATCCATTGGATAAGAATTCTAGAGACTTGGAATAAACAGGCCCAGGGAAGTTCTGGAGCAGAATATAGATCAAATTCCTTACTCAAAGTTGCATTTATTTTCCAATTAAATAGTATCAAGTAATTTTGCTCTTTTTTTCTTAATGTCCTCTTTATTATGTCATAATGATTCACCTTGGTTTTCATTCAGTCAGATAGGGCTAAACCTCATAAAACATTTCCTGAATTATTTTGATCTTGGACATGATTGAAAATAGTAAACCCAGGCAAAAATCCAAATGGAAAATTCGTCACAAAAAAGGTATTTTCCTATATATAAAACCCCAAAAGTTTATTTTCCAGGGGAAAAGAAAATAAAGTTCCATAACCAATATAGTGCTTTTCATGTATTTTGTATTTACAAAGGCAGAAAAGGCGGATATCCTGCCCACTACTCTGTGAGTGAACATAAATCCCTGTGCCCTTGTGGAAGAAAATATTAAATTCTAGTATTGCAGGTTTCATAGCCTCAGGGAGAGATGGGCCATCTAAGGAGTCAGAGGCTCAGCAGGAGGAGACAGTGATGGCTCCGAGAGCAATTTGGGCTCTGAGAAGGAAACACAGGAGACCATCCAATCATAGTCTTTGTGGGTTACAGACAGTAACTATCTTTGACTCACCAATAGACTTTGGCTCCTTGAGGCAGATAAACAAACAAAAATTGCCTTTAGTGGCCAAAATTACAAAGCATTAGTAGTCCTCTGACACCCTGAGAGCTTAAAATTCAAGACAAGACAACAATCAACAGTTTTCAGTGATTCTCCCAAGAGTCATCTTGAGGCTTTCAAACAATTTCTACACTGTGCTTGCTGCTTTTGTGATTTTATGCCTCTGGGCCAAAATGAGAATATATCAAGTGACTCTGGATCTGGACTAGATAAATAATTAATTCCTGGAGAGCTTAAAATTCAGCATGACATGGATGAAAATAAATCTACTCAAGAGACATAATTTCAAAGAAGACAAAATTGGGGGAGTAAGTAGCAAGAGAAAGCAATTCCAAGATGAAGAATGAGCACATTGTCAATTACTCCAAAAATAAGTATAAGAAAATGACAAATCCATTGGATAAGAATTCTAGAGACTTGGAATAAACAGGCCCAGGGAAGTTCTGGAGCAGAATATAGATCAAATTCCTTACTCAAAGTTGCATTTATTTTCCAATTAAATAGTATCAAGTAATTTTGCTCTTTTTTTCTTAATGTCCTCTTTATTATGTCATAATGATTCACCTTGGTTTTCATTCAGTCAGATAGGGCTAAACCTCATAAAACATTTCCTGAATTATTTTGATCTTGGACATGATTGAAAATAGTAAACCCAGGCAAAAATCCAAATGGAAAATTCGTCACAAAAAAGGTATTTTCCTATATATAAAACCCCAAAAGTTTATTTTCCAGGGGAAAAGAAAATAAAGTTCCATAACCAATATAGTGCTTTTCATGTATTTTGTATTTACAAAGGCAGAAAAGGCGGATATCCTGCCCACTACTCTGTGAGTGAACATAAATCCCTGTGCCCTTGTGGAAGAAAATATTAAATTCTAGTATTGCAGGTTTCATAGCCTCAGGGAGAGATGGGCCATCTAAGGAGTCAGAGGCTCAGCAGGAGGAGACAGTGATGGCTCCGAGAGCAATTTGGGCTCTGAGAAGGAAACACAGGAGACCATCCAATCATAGTCTTTGTGGGTTACAGACAGTAACTATCTTTGACTCACCAATAGACTTTGGCTCCTTGAGGCAGATAAACAAACAAAAATTGCTTTTAGTGGCCAAAATTACAAAGCATTAGTAGTCCTCTGACACCCTGAGAGCTTAAAATTCAAGACAAGACAACAATCAACAGTTTTCAGTGATTCTCCCAAGAGTCATCTTGAGGCTTTCAAACAATTTCTACACTGTGCTTGCTGCTTTTGTGATTTTATGCCTCTGGGCCAAAATGAGAATATATCAAGTGACTCTGGATCTGGACTAGATAAATAATTAATTCTAAACTCAGCCAGAAGCTACTACTGCTGGGTTCAGCTGACAACAAGTAACTATTACCCTGACTCCAGCACTTGAGTGCAGAGATCTGGAGAAAGCCCTGTAGTGTCATGATATTTGCAATACATATGAATGAAGATCTACTTTTAACAGAGTTTCCTACCTCCTATTTTCCCCAGTGATATCCTACTAACCAGGAATAGCCAGAGAGGCCACCACTCTAGAGCACGATTCACCCTGTTGATGTTATGTATTTTGTATCCTTGAAACAGGAGATCTGTCTTACACACATTAAATATTCAAGATGACAGAAATTTAGAACTGCTTTCCTTAAAGTCAATTTAAATTGCAGATTCCTGGACTTAGCCTCAGAAATTTCACTATATTCACAAAGCCGATTTTAAAAAAAGCAGGTCAATACAAAAGGCCTACTGCAAGTATACAAATGAGAATTTAATTTTTAAAATCAAAAAAACCAGTACCCTGATCATTTACAATTATTCAATTCCTATTTTATGCTAAAAAAGAGAATGTGCATTAGAAAAATAATCAAAAAAATTATCTAGATTAAGATGAACTAAATATCTCTTCATATTTATATAGTACAGAAATATCCATGGTTAAATTTTCTCTTATACTCAATAATTTTTCCCAAAGCTTTGATTTTCCATTAAGTAAACACATACAAAAATAGTGTAACTGATTAAAATAATCTACAGATTCAAATAATGCCTAGAAAGTGACACGCCCAAGGGCATTGGTAAAAATTATTAGCCACTAAGACCTCCAGACTCATAGTCTTTGTGGGTTACAGACAGTAACTATCTTTGACTCACCAATAGACTTTGGCTCCTTGAGGCAGATAAACAAACAAAAATTGCCTTTAGTGGCCAAAATTACAAAGCATTAGTAGTCCTCTGACACCCTGAGAGCTTAAAATTCAAGACAAGACAACAATCAACAGTTTTCAGTGATTCTCCCAAGAGTCATCTTGAGGCTTTCAAACAATTTCTACACTGTGCTTGCTGCTTTTGTGATTTTATGCCTCTGGGCCAAAATGAGAATATATCAAGTGACTCTGGATCTGGACTAGATAAATAATTAATTCTAAACTCAGCCAGAAGCTACTACTGCTGGGTTCAGCTGACAACAAGTAACTATTACCCTGACTCCAGCACTTGAGTGCAGAGATCTGGAGAAAGCCCTGTAGTGTCATGATATTTGCAATACATATGAATGAAGATCTACTTTTAACAGAGTTTCCTACCTCCTATTTTCCCCAGTGATATCCTAGTAACCAGGAATAGCCAGAGAGAGGCCACCACTCTAGAGCACGATTCACCCTGTTGATGTTATGTATTTTGTATCCTTGAAACAGGAGATCTGTCTTACACACATTAAATATTCAAGATGACAGAAATTTAGAACTGCTTTCCTTAAAGTCAATTTAAATTGCAGATTCCTGGACTTAGCCTCAGAAATTTCACTATATTCACAAAGCCGATTTTAAAAAAAGCAGGTCAATACAAAAGGCCTACTGCAAGTATACAAATGAGAATTTAATTTTTAAAATCAAAAAAACCAGTACCCTGATCATTTACAATTATTCAATTCCTATTTTATGCTAAAAAAGAGAATGTGCATTAGAAAAATAATCAAAAAAATTATCTAGATTAAGATGAACTAAATATCTCTTCATATTTATATAGTACAGAAATATCCATGGTTAAATTTTCTCTTATACTCAATAATTTTTCCCAAAGCTTTGATTTTCCATTAAGTAAACACATACAAAAATAGTGTAACTGATTAAAATAATCTACAGATTCAAATAATGCCTAGAAAGTGACACGCAGTTAATATCTACCCAATTATGGTCATTGGTCAAAGCCACAGTGGTCCCTGGAAGCCCTTTGCCTCTACTTCAACTGGTCATAAAGAGCTGAGTATCAGGGCGCTGGGTTTAGCAACCTGAGTTTCACCAATAGCCACTGAAGCCTTGCCACCATCTTTGACTACTGCTCTGGAAGTGGGAAAAGGTTCTTAAAAAGTATGGGAACTACTAGGCTTCCCTGGTGGTCCAGTGGGTGAAGAGTCCGCCTTGTACTGCTAGGGGTGCCAGTTTGATCCCTGGCATGGGAAGATCCCATGTACCACGGAGTGGCTGGACTGGTATGTCAAATTACCAGCTACAGGACAGGCCACTGCGATGGGAGGCCCACGCAGGCTGGAGAACAAGGATGGGTGAAAATAAATAAATGAAAGACCAGTAAAAGTGGCCAAAAAATTTAAAAACAAAACAAAACGAAAGTATGGGAACTACTGATTTTATCTCCTCACCAGCATCTGAGATTATCCTACTCTTCTGTAACATTTAATGACAATCTCTTCTACCTCCCCTCTACCCACAGTATGACTTCAATATCCTTATGCTTTTACATACAAGGGGAAAAATCAGAAAATAAAATAACTGTTGTCTTCGTAAAATTTTGATTCAATTGTGCAAAGACCTCTGAGGGACCTTGTCACAGAAGAATGGGAAAAACTCAGGGGTAGAAAGTTCAACGAGTAAAACAAAAATCAACATCTCTAAAAATTATCCTATCACCATGGTGATTAAATGCCTAGACCAGCCTGGGTTCAAATCCTGGCTCTGCGATTCACAAATTGTATAATCTTAAGTAAACATTTGATCTCTTTTTCCTCAACTTTTTATTAACACAGAGTAGTTATTGATGGCTTTCATGGACATTGCCACTTAGCCTTTTTTAATTTTATTTTTATTTTTTTACTTCATTTATGAAATGGAGATAATAGTAGTACCTTCCTTCTGAGGTTGTTATGAGATAAAGTATACTTATAGAGGTTGTTATGAGAATAAACGAGTTAATACTTATGAAAGGTTTAAAAACATAGTACATAATCTACAGATTCAAATAATGCCTAGAAAGTGACACGCAGTTAATATCTACCCAATTATGGTCATTGGTCAAAGCCACAGTGGTCCCTGGAAGCCCTTTGCCTCTACTTCAACTGGTCATAAAGAGCTGAGTATCAGGGCGCTGGGTTTAGCAACCTGAGTTTCACCAATAGCCACTGAAGCCTTGCCACCATCTTTGACTACTGCTCTGGAAGTGGGAAAAGGTTCTTAAAAAGTATGGGAACTACTAGGCTTCCCTGGTGGTCCAGTGGGTGAAGAGTCCGCCTTGTACTGCTAGGGGTGCCAGTTTGATCCCTGGCATGGGAAGATCCCATGTACCACGGAGTGGCTGGACTGGTATGTCAAATTACCAGCTACAGGACAGGCCACTGCGATGGGAGGCCCACGCAGGCTGGAGAACAAGGATGGGTGAAAATAAATAAATGAAAGACCAGTAAAAGTGGCCAAAAAATTTAAAAACAAAACAAAACGAAAGTATGGGAACTACTGATTTTATCTCCTCACCAGCATCTGAGATTATCCTACTCTTCTGTAACATTTAATGGCAATCTCTTCTACCTCCCCTCTACACAACGTATGACTTCAATATCCTTATGCTTTTACATACAAGGGGAAAAATCAGAAAATAAAATAACTGTTGTCTTCGTAAAATTTTGATTCAATTGTGCAAAGACCTCTGAGGGACCTTGTCACAGAAGAATGGGAAAAACTCAGGGGTAGAAAGTTCAACGAGTAAAACAAAAATCAACATCTCTAAAAATTATCCTATCACCATGGTGATTAAATGCCTAGACCAGCCTGGGTTCAAATCCTGGCTCTGCGATTCACAAATTGTATAATCTTAAGTAAACATTTGATCTCTTTTTTCCTCAACTTTTTATTAACACAGAGTAGTTATTGATGGCTTTCATGGACATTGCCACTTAGCCTTTTTTAATTTTATTTTTATTTTTTTACTTCATTTATGAAATGGAGATAATAGTAGTACCTTCCTTCTGAGGTTGTTATGAGAATAAACGAGTTAATACTTATGAAAGGTTTAAAAAAACATAGTACATAATAAGGACTGTGTGCTTGCTGATTACAAATAAACACCTTAGAAAAAATTAATCCGTTTGATTACTGGTTTAGTATAAGTTGTATGATCTGAAACCTATGAAAGGTAAATAAAAATAGTTAAATTTATATATAAGAAAGTAAATGACTGCTGTCTAGTTAAACAAAAATTCAACTGCACAAATATAGTGCTCACTTTTATACATATATCAAATGGATTTCCCAGAGTATATACCAAAAGGGGTAAAATACGGTTTCTTTCTACTGATAAAATCCAACATTTTTCCTACTGTAAAATAGTTACACATTTAATGCATATAATTTCAAAGAATCTCTCTGCATTATTCAATTTCTTCTGTTTTTAATTTTATGTTTAATTGGAGCATAATTTCTCCATAATATTGTGTTGGCCTTCACCATACACCAACATGAATCAGTCACAGGCACATACATGTCAAATTTTCTACTGTATTAAAATGTGTATGTTG
Source organism: Tragulus kanchil (assembly GCA_022376925.1). Lineage (NCBI taxonomy): Eukaryota > Metazoa > Chordata > Mammalia > Artiodactyla > Tragulidae > Tragulus > Tragulus kanchil. The sequence goes on along the minus strand of JAIOJX010000028.1, from coordinate 33,535,518 downwards.
TTCCTACAGAAAAATTATTAACTTAAAATATTCAAAGAGCTATATTCAATATTTTATAATAACCTATAATGGAAAAGTAGTTTTAAAAGACTATATATATACATGTGTAACAAAATCATTTTCCTGTATACCTGAAACTAATGCAATATTGTAAATCAACTATACTTTAGTAAGAAACTAGGCTTAATAGAATTGCAAATCCTCAGCTTGGATAAGTGCAATTATTCAATTTTTAAAATATATTCTTAATATAAAGGTCATATATGACAAGCCAACAGCTAATATCATACTCAGTGGTGAAAGACTGAAAACATTTTCTCTAAGATTAGGAATAAGAAAAGCATGCCTACTCTCATCACTTTTCTGCAGTAAAGGCAGTTCCACCCATGCAATCAGGCAAATTGAAAAAGAAATTCAAATGAGAAAGGAAGAAGTATGACATTATATATAGAACATCCTAAAGATCCTACCAAGTACCTATGAGAACTCATCAATGTATTCAGTAAGATTTTAGGATACCAAATTAATATATGGAAATTCAATGGGTTCTGAACACTAAAAACAAATTAACAGAAAGAGAAATTAAGAAAACTATTCCATTTACAATTGCATTAAAAAACAATAAAATACCTAGGAATAAATCTCGGAGGAGATAAAAGAGTTGTACTTAGAAAACTATAAGACACTGATCAAAGAAATTGAAGACAACACAAACAAAATGGAAAAATATATGGTTCTCCTGAATTGGAAGAATTAACATTGTTAAAATGACCATACCACCAAGAAAATCTACCAATTCTATGCAATTCCTAACATGCCAATGATATCTTTCATAGAACTATCACACTTATATGCTCAACTAATCTGTGACAAAAGAGGCAAATATATACAGTGGGGAAAGGACAGTGTGTTCAATACAATAATCAAATAGTTTCATACTGTATACAAAAATAACTCAAAATGGATTAAAGATTTAAATGAAAGGCCTAAAATCACAAAACTTCTAGAAGGAAAATATAAGTAATACTCTCTTTGACAATGACCTGAGCATATTTTTTTAGATTTGGCAAGGAAAATCAAAGCAAAAATAAACAAATGGGACTACATCAGGTTAAAAAGCTTTTTCACAGTGAAGAACACTATCACCGTGTATCAATGAAAAGACCACCTATCTGATAATAGGATAATATCCAAAGTATACAAAGCACTCTTCCAACTTAATGTGCAAAAACCAAGCAACCCAATTAAAAGATAAAGGAAGTGAATAGACATTTTCCAAACAAGAAATTCAGATAACCAACAGACACTTGAAACGATGCTCAGCATCACTAAACACTGGAGAAACGCAAATCAAAACCAAAGAAGGCACTAGAAGAGATGGACCTCATTGATATCTTTAGGACCTTCCATCCAAAAGCAGAAGAATACACTTTCTTCTCAAGGGCCAAAAAGCACATGAAACAATGCTCAACCTCGCTTAGTATTTGAGAAATGCAAATCAAAACTACAATGAGATATCACCTCACACCCGTCAGAATGGCCATCATCAACAAATCGACAGACAATAAATGCTGGAGAGGGTGCGGAGAAAAGGGAACACTCTTGCATTGCTGGTGGGAATGTAAATTTATACAGCTGCTATGGAAGATTGTATGGAGATTCCTTAAAAACCTAAAAATAGAAGCACCATAAGACCCAGCAACCCCACTATTAGGCTTATGCCCAGATGAAATCAAAACTGAAAGAGGCACCTGTATCCCAATGTTCACTGCAGATCTCTCTACAATAGCTAGAACATGGAAGCAACCTAGATGTCCATCAATGAATGAATGGATAAAGAAGCTCTGGTACATATGTACAATGGAATTAACATTGTTAAAATGACCATACCACCAAGAAAATCTACCAATTCTATGCAATTCCTAACATGCCAATGATATCTTTCATAGAACTATCACACTTATATGCTCAACTAATCTGTGACAAAAGAGGCAAATATATACAGTGGGGAAAGGACAGTGTGTTCAATACAATAATCAAATAGTTTCATACTGTATACAAAAATAACTCAAAATGGATTAAAGATTTAAATGAAAGGCCTAAAATCACAAAACTTCTAGAAGGAAAATATAAGTAATACTCTCTTTGACAATGACCTGAGCATATTTTTTTAGATTTGGCAAGGAAAATCAAAGCAAAAATAAACAAATGGGACTACATCAGGTTAAAAAGCTTTTTCACAGTGAAGAACACTATCACCGTGTATCAATGAAAAGACCACCTATCTGATAATAGGATAATATCCAAAGTATACAAAGCACTCTTCCAACTTAATGTGCAAAAACCAAGCAACCCAATTAAAAGATAAAGGAAGTGAATAGACATTTTCCAAACAAGAAATTCAGATAACCAACAGACACTTGAAAAGATGCTCAGCATCACTAAACACTGGAGAAACGCAAATCAAAACCAAAGAAGGCACTAGAAGAGATGGACCTCATTGATATCTTTAGGACCTTCCATCCAAAAGCAGAAGAATACACTTTCTTCTAAAGGGGCCAAAAAGCACATGAAACAATGCTCAACCTCGCTTAGTATTTGAGAAATGCAAATCAAAACTACAATGAGATATCACCTCACACCCGTCAGAATGGCCATCATCAACAAATCGACAGACAATAAATGCTGGAGAGGGTGCGGAGAAAAGGGAACACTCTTGCATTGCTGGTGGGAATGTAAATTTATACAGCTGCTATGGAAGATTGTATGGAGATTCCTTAAAAACCTAAAAATAGAAGCACCATAAGACCCAGCAACCCCACTATTAGGCTTATGCCCAGATGAAATCAAAACTGAAAGAGGCACCTGTATCCCAATGTTCACTGCAGATCTCTCTACAATAGCTAGAACATGGAAGCAACCTAGATGTCCATCAATGAATGAATGGATAAAGAAGCTCTGGTACATATGTACAATGGAATGCTACTCAGCTGTAAAAAGAAATGCAGAAGAATCAGTCCTAATGAGGTGGCTGGACCTAGAACCTATCATAAAAAGTGAAGTAAGTCAAAAAGAGAAAGACAATTACAATATACTAACACACATGTATGAAATCTAGTAGGATTGTAATGATAACACACGCAATGAAGAGATGGAATAACAGACAAAGAGAACAGACATATGGACATTGTGGGGAATGAACAGTGGGTGGGAGGCATAGAGGAGTAACATGGAAACCTAAACTATCATATGTGAAAAAGACAGCTACTGTCATTGTGCTGTGGGAATAGGAGTTCCTACAAGGGCTCAGTGCGACAGCCTGAAGGGGTAGGATCGGGGGATTGAGGGGAGGAGGGGACCAGGGATATGCATATGAATGATCTGGGAATATACATGTCTGTGAACAACAAAACTCTGTAATAATTTTAAAAAAACAAATAAGATATCACTTTACATCAGTCAGTCTTATTATCAAAAAGATAGCATATAACAAGTGGTGGCGATGATGTGGAAAAATGGGAGCCTAGTATATTGCTGGGGGGAATGTAAATTTATACAGCTGCTATGGAAGATTGTATGGAGATTCCTTAAAAACCTAAAAATAGAAGCACCATAAGACCCAGCAACCCCACTATTAGGCTTATGCCCAGATGAAATCAAAACTGAAAGAGGCACCTGTATCCCAATGTTCACTGCAGATCTCTCTACAATAGCTAGAACATGGAAGCAACCTAGATGTCCATCAATGAATGAATGGATAAAGAAGCTCTGGTACATATGTACAATGGAATGCTACTCAGCTGTAAAAAGAAATGCAGAAGAATCAGTCCTAATGAGGTGGCTGGACCTAGAACCTATCATAAAAAGTGAAGTAAGTCAAAAAGAGAAAGACAATTACAATATACTAACACACATGTATGAAATCTAGTAGGATTGTAATGATAACACACGCAATGAAGAGATGGAATAACAGACAAAGAGAACAGACATATGGACATTGTGGGGAATGAACAGTGGGTGGGAGGCATAGAGGAGTAACATGGAAACCTAAACTATCATATGTGAAAAAGACAGCTACTGTCATTGTGCTGTGGGAATAGGAGTTCCTACAAGGGCTCAGTGCGACAGCCTGAAGGGGTAGGATCGGGGGATTGAGGGGAGGAGGGGACCAGGGATATGCATATGAATGATCTGGGAATATACATGTCTGTGAACAACAAAACTCTGTAATAATTTTAAAAAAACAAATAAGATATCACTTTACATCAGTCAGTCTTATTATCAAAAAGATAGCATATAACAAGTGGTGGCGATGATGTGGAAAAATGGGAGCCTAGTATATTGTTGGTGGGAATGTAAATTGGTGCAGCCACTATGGAAAACATTATGGAGGTTCCTCAAAAAATTAGAACTCCCATATTCTCCAGAAATTCTACCTCTTGATACTTTTCTGAAGAAAACAAAAACAGATTCTGAAAGATACATGCCAATTGATGTTTACTGCAGCATTATTTACAGTAGCCAAGACATGGAAGCAACCTAAGGGTCTATTGATAGAGAACAGATATAGAGAGACATTAGAAAGAAAGGTAATATACATTTCCACTCCACAATGGAATATCACCCAGCCATAAAAAATGATAAAATCTTGCCATATGAGACAACATGGACGGATCTAAAGAGTATTATGCTAAATGAAATAAGTTAAAGAAAGACAAATGCCATATGATTTCACTTGTAGGTGAAATCCAAAAAACAAAACAATAGAAGAAACATGACAAATCAGAACTCATAGATACAGAGAACAGACAACTGGTTACCAGAGGGGCAGTAGGATTAGATGACGAGTGGAATAAGCGACTTTAAGAGGTACAAATATTCAGTTACAAAGAAAATCACCGGTATGAAATGTATAGCATGGAGAATACAGTCAACTGTAATATCTTTATATGCTGACAGGTGATATGGTAGACATATCATGGTGGTCATTTTTTAACAGGTAGAAATACCTAATTTTATCTAAGTATCTAATAGTGATACTCTTATGCTACATACCTGAACAAAGTGATGTGGGTAATTATATCTTAATTAAAAATCAACACACAAACTTGGGGGAAAATGCATCAAAATGCTATTATCTCAGGGGGGATGAGCATTATGAATGATCACCAATTTTTACTTTGTATGTATTTCCCCTTATTTGTAATGAACATATATTGTTTGTAAAATTAGAAAGAGGACAATGTCATTAAAATTAAATTTTAAAATAGAAGTATACTTATTAAAGAAAATGAATCTTAAAAAGAAGCAGTTGCCATCAGTTAAAATGGTTCACTACACTACATACAAAAAAAGGGCATGGAGGTCAACTTTAAGAATGCTGTCTCATTTATCACCATTTCATGGAATTGATTTTCTGTCCTGAGAAATAAGGAAATTTTTTAACTGGCCCACCAGAAGACAACATGACTTGACTTCAAACACTTTTTTTTTTTTAAGGGAGATTAAAAAAAAGAAAGAAGGCAATTCTTCCATGATTGAAAGAACAATGTATAGATTAAAATAACAAATTTTAATATTTATCTTTCCTTTTAGCTTATTATTGAACACCTATTATATGACTGCCTTAACTTTCTGAAAAAGTTTTACACTTATTCCCTCATAAATTATGTTTCTAGATACTCAGTGACATTAAATAACCAAATACATGGAAGCAACCTAAGGGTCTAGTAGAACAGATATAGAGACATTAGAAAGAAAGGTAATATACATTTCCACTCCACAATGGAATATCACCCAGCCATAAAAAATGATAAAATCTTGCCATATGAGACAACATGGACGGATCTAAAGAGTATTATGCTAAATGAAATAAGTTAAAGAAAGACAAATGCCATATGATTTCACTTGTAGGTGAAATCCAAAAAACAAAACAATAGAAGAAACATGACAAATCAGAACTCATAGATACAGAGAACAGACAACTGGTTACCAGAGGGGCAGTAGGATTAGATGACGAGTGGAATAAGCGACTTTAAGAGGTACAAATATTCAGTTACAAAGAAAATCACCGGTATGAAATGTATAGCATGGAGAATACAGTCAACTGTAATATCTTTATATGCTGACAGGTGATATGGTAGACATATCATGGTGGTCATTTTTTAACAGGTAGAAATACCTAATTTTATCTAAGTATCTAATAGTGATACTCTTATGCTACATACCTGAACAAAGTGATGTGGGTAATTATATCTTAATTAAAAATCAACACACAAACTTGGGGGAAAATGCATCAAAATGCTATTATCTCAGGGGGGATGAGCATTATGAATGATCACCAATTTTTACTTTGTATGTATTTCCCCTTATTTGTAATGAACATATATTGTTTGTAAAATTAGAAAGAGGACAATGTCATTAAAATTAAATTTTAAAATAGAAGTATACTTATTAAAGAAAATGAATCTTAAAAAGAAGCAGTTGCCATCAGTTAAAATGGTTCACTACACTACATACAAAAAAAGGGCATGGAGGTCAACTTTAAGAATGCTGTCTCATTTATCACCATTTCATGGAATTGATTTTCTGTCCTGAGAAATAAGGAAATTTTTTAACTGGCCCACCAGAAGACAACATGACTTGACTTCAAACACTTTTTTTTTTTAAGGGAGATTAAAAAAAAGAAAGAAGGCAATTCTTCCATGATTGAAAGAACAATGTATAGATTAAAATAACAAATTTTAATATTTATCTTTCCTTTTAGCTTATTATTGAACACCTATTATATGACTGCCTTAACTTTCTGAAAAAGTTTTACACTTATTCCCTCATAAATTATGTTTCTAGATACTCAGTGACATTAAATAACCAAATAGATATATCTGAAGATAAAAGAGCCAATTTTACATGTGGAAACACATGCTGGCATGACTGACTATACTAAACCATCAAGGTGTGAAATTAAGACAATATTTAATAAACTCAAAATACAACATGTCAAGTTTAGAAATACTCATTACGTAGCACGATGCTTACAACTTTCATTTCCACAAATGAAGCTCCAATCTTTTTAACTTTACTGAAAACCTCCAAAAGCAAAAACTAAAAAAAAGAAGCATCCCATACTTGTTACATATCTAGTTGTTTTACATGTTATTATGTTATTTGGAAGACAATATTTGAATTTTTCAGGAACTAGAATACACTGTGACACAGGATTGTGGCTCTGAAACACTTTTAGACATTCAGACTAGTAAGAGTTCACGAACATATAGCCTCTGTGCATATCTGGCAGTCTCCTGTCTTAAGGAGGACTTCAACTAGAATTGTTGTGGTTGTTGCTGTTCAGTCACACATTTGTGTCTGACTCTCTGCAACCCCATGGACTGCAGCACTCCAGGCCACTCTGTCCTTCACTATCTCCCTGAATTTGCTCTCTCCCTGTCCTGAATCTCAGAAGTACTAGTCATCTTGAAATTCTTCATAATTTTGGAACAAGGAGTCCCCATTTTCCTTTTGTACCATTCTTTATATATCCTGTCCTGCTTAGAGATCTCTCAACACCCCACTTCTCTCTTTCTTATATTAATACATGTTCGATGCACATTCATTCCATTTATCCACCCTATGACCATCTGAAGAGAATGTAAGTAGCAGCTCCTGTCTTACATGTCCCTAAGTGATGGTAAATGGGCCACATGCTTTGGCCTCACTGGTCCTTTTGTCACTTCAAATCTTTCTTGGTCAATGACACCTTCTACTTTATCTTCAGACCTATCCTCCTCTACATTGTTTACTTTCAACCAAAATATGCTCAACTATACTGTGCATTCAGAAAAAAACATGTGTCTCTTATTAAGAGATTTTGCCTCCTATGTAGAAACTTATCAGTTTACAGGAATCTGAATCACAGTATTCTTTTGTTCTTCGTGAAAATCATATGAACTCATAATAGAACATTATAAAAATACATTATAGTATTTTAAAGATAAAACATCTTTATCATTTTACCATCAAGATAAAAAGACTAAAATATTATTTTTAAAAAGTAATCTATAGCAAAATATAAAAATTAAACATTTTTAAATTAAGAGGTTGACTGAAAAAAAAAAAAAATGAAACTTTACACTTTCATTTCCACAAATGAAGCTCCAATCTTTTAACTTTACTGAAAACCTCCAAAAGCAAAAACTAAAAAAGAAGCATCCCATACTTGTTACATATCTAGTTGTTTTACATGTTATTATGTTATTTGGAAGACAATATTTGAATTTTTCAGGAACTAGAATACACTGTGACACAGGATTGTGGCTCTGAAACACTTTTAGACATTCAGACTAGTAAGAGTTCACGAACATATAGCCTCTGTGCATATCTGGCAGTCTCCTGTCTTAAGGAGGACTTCAACTAGAATTGTTGTGGTTGTTGCTGTTCAGTCACACATTTGTGTCTGACTCTCTGCAACCCCATGGACTGCAGCACTCCAGGCCACTCTGTCCTTCACTATCTCCCTGAATTTGCTCTCTCCCTGTCCTGAATCTCAGAAGTACTAGTCATCTTGAAATTCTTCATAATTTTGGAACAAGGAGTCCCCATTTTCCTTTTGTACCATTCTTTATATATCCTGTCCTGCTTAGAGATCTCTCAACACCCCACTTCTCTCTTTCTTATATTAATACATGTTCGATGCACATTCATTCCATTTATCCACCCTATGACCATCTGAAGAGAATGTAAGTAGCAGCTCCTGTCTTACATGTCCCTAAGTGATGGTAAATGGGCCACATGCTTTGGCCTCACTGGTCCTTTTGTCACTTCAAATCTTTCTTGGTCAATGACACCTTCTACTTTATCTTCAGACCTATCCTCCTCTACATTGTTTACTTTCAACCAAAATATGCTCAACTATACTGTGCATTCAGAAAAAAACATGTGTCTCTTATTAAGAGATTTTGCCTCCTATGTAGAAACTTATCAGTTTACAGGAATCTGAATCACAGTATTCTTTTGTTCTTCGTGAAAATCATATGAACTCATAATAGAACATTATAAAAATACATTATAGTATTTTAAAGATAAAACATCTTTTATCATTTTACCATCAAGATAAAAAGACTAAAATATTATTTTTAAAAAAGTAATCTATAGCAAAATATAAAAATTAAACATTTTTTAAATTAAGAGGTTATTTCTTTGCCTTTTTATAAGCATTCATCAAGAAGAGTGTGATCAACAAGAAGACCAAAGGAGGTCTCTAAGACTCAGGGGTCCATGAAGTCAAACTTAGATTTATTACTAGCAGTCTTCACAATCACCCCCTCAAAGGAAACCAATGACTCTTTAATCCATACCTTGATGAAGTACTGGTTTCTGTTTATTTTATTAAATCTTGACCTGTAAGAACATTTTTAAAAAGTACTCAGTGTGATGAATTGAGAAATATGCACAAAGCACTCCAGCACAATAAAGTGAGCTAGCTGTCTTGAGAAAAGTCTTTTGGGCCATTACTTGAGTTGTGAGCAGAACCAAATACTTTTACTGTGGAGCTTCATGACTGCCAAAAAAAAGACTATATTTATTCAGATAAGTATTTGTCAAGGATTTTTTTCAAAAATGAACACAGTGAAGCTGTCACTTTCAGGGAAACAATGGACATGTTTGCGGTTAATGAGAAAATTTAAACTTTCAATTGAAAAATCAGAATTTTAGAAAACATAATCCCACTACAATGAGTTTTATGGCTTCAGAGTAGTTAAAAACTATTCTGATGACATCAAGTATGATGATACTGTATAGTTAAATATGTTATTTGGTATATATGCATAATTCAATAAACCAATATACTCCAAGATTATGCATGACTTTTACCAAGAGCCAGAATCTAATTCAAAACTCAGTTTCAAAAATTGTGCAAAGTTATTTTGACACCTTCTACTTTATCTTCAGACCTATCCTCCTCTACATTGTTTACTTTAAAAATGCTCAACTATACTGTGCATTCAGAAAAAAACATGTGTCTCTTATTAAGAGATTTTGCCTCCTATGTAGAAACTTATCAGTTTACAGGAATCTGAATCACAGTATTCTTTTGTTCTTCGTGAAAATCATATGAACTCATAATAGAACATTATAAAAATACATTATAGTATTTTAAAGATAAAACATCTTTTATCATTTTACCATCAAGATAAAAAGACTAAAATATTATTTTTAAAAAAGTAATCTATAGCAAAATATAAAAATTAAACATTTTTTAAATTAAGAGGTTATTTCTTTGCCTTTTTATAAGCATTCATCAAGAAGAGTGTGATCAACAAGAAGACCAAAGGAGGTCTCTAAGACTCAGGGGTCCATGAAGTCAAACTTAGATTTATTACTAGCAGTCTTCACAATCACCCCCTCAAAGGAAACCAATGACTCTTTAATCCATACCTTGATGAAGTACTGGTTTCTGTTTATTTTATTAAATCTTGACCTGTAAGAACATTTTTAAAAAGTACTCAGTGTGATGAATTGAGAAATATGCACAAAGCACTCCAGCACAATAAAGTGAGCTAGCTGTCTTGAGAAAAGTCTTTTGGGCCATTACTTGAGTTGTGAGCAGAACCAAATACTTTTACTGTGGAGCTTCATGACTGCCAAAAAAAGACTATATTTATTCAGATAAGTATTTGTCAAGGATTTTTTTCAAAAATGAACACAGTGAAGCTGTCACTTTCAGGGAAACAATGGACATGTTTGCGGTTAATGAGAAAATTTAAACTTTCAATTGAAAAATCAGAATTTTAGAAAACATAATCCCACTACAATGAGTTTTATGGCTTCAGAGTAGTTAAAAACTATTCTGATGACATCAAGTATGATGATACTGTATAGTTAAATATGTTATTTGGTATATATGCATAATTCAATAAACCAATATACTCCAAGATTATGCATGACTTTTACCAAGAGCCAGAATCTAATTCAAAACTCAGTTTCAAAAATTGTGCAAAGTTATTTTCTGACACTCAGAAGTAAAAATCCTCATTGTGTATGTGTGTGCGCACACATGCTCTCACTCAATTGGTTGACCCTCTGCAACCCTATGGACTGTGGACCACCAGACTCTACTGTCTATAGGATTATACAGGCAAGAATATTTGAGTGGGCTGCCATTTCCTCCTCCAGAGGATCTTTCTGACCTAGGGATCAAACCCTGGGTCTTCCATGTCTCCTAAATTGCAGGCAGATTCTTTACTGCTGATCCACAGGGGAAGCCCTTATCATCTATAGATCCTTGTTAAAAATAAAGAGACCTTGAGTGAAATTGATGGGGTAAAATAGAGAAAGAAAAAACATATGAAAAAACAAGTTTACAAGCCTAAGTCAGCTTTGAGTACAAAAAATATTTATAAAAATAAATTAGTGAGGTAAAATCAAGGCCAAAGTAAAATATTTGACTACAATAACACAAAGATATTAGAAAATAATTATGCCACTATAAATCTTTTGATATGCATAGAAAACTCATAGCAGATATTAACATTATTAAGAAAAATTAATGATTAGTTCAAATTTCAAAAATATAAGAGCAGGGTTTCCTTGGTGGTTCAGTGGTAAGAATTTGCCTGCCAGTACAGGAGATACGGGTTTAATCTCTAGTCTGGGAAAACTCCACATGTCACAGAACAGTTATGCCTGTGCACCACAACTACTGATCTGTTCTCTGGAGTCCAGAAGCTACAACTACTGAGCCCCTGTGCTGCAACTACTGAAGCCTGAGATCCCTGAAGTCCATGCTCTGCAACAAGAGAAGCCACTGCAATGAAAAGCCAGTGCACCACAACTAGAGAGTAGCCCCAACTCTTCACAGCTAGAGAAAAGCCTGTGCAGCAACAAAGACCCAGCACAGCCAAAAATAAGTAAACAAATAAAATTACTATTTAAAATACATAATAATAATAATAAAAGTAATATAAATAGCACAAATTTTATTATAGTAGAGAAGAAGATGAATAATGAACATCAAATCAGTACAAATGTAAAGCATGAAAAAAGGAAATGAAGAAGCAAAGAAAAGCAGGGTTATTTAACACAAAAATAACCCAGGGGCTTCCTTGGTGGTCCACGAGTTAAAGACACCACCTTGCAGTGCAAGGGGTGCCAGTTCGATCCCTGGCCTGGGAAGATCCCATGTGCAGCAAAGCAGCTGGACCGATGTGTCCAATTACCAAGCCGGAGCTCTGGAGTGCATGCTCCCAGAGCCAGTGCTCTGCAACAACAGAGGCCACTGAGATGGGAGGCCCACATGGGCCAAAGAACAAAGATAAATAAGTGAAAGATCAATAGAAGTGGCCATAATAAAACAAGAATAATTTTTTAAAAAGCTTAAAAAAATAATCCAAAACTTCCCAGTAATTATTGTATTAATCCGGGTTTTCCAGAGAAGCAGAGCCAATATGAAATATGTACAGTATATTTACATATATACATATACATATATATGCACACACACACACACACACATATATCTTGCCATTGCAGCTTACAACACAGTTTATAAAAGAGGAGAGTCAAAATCAAAATGAAATAAAAATAAATTGTTTGATACAAGTGTTAAGAAGTAGTAGAAACTGGAGCTTCCTCCTCATTTCAGAAGATTAATTTTAGAAAAATGGCTACTAGACAACAGAAAGTATCGGTATTGGAAAACATGGAGATTCTCCACTCTATCACTCAGCAAACCTCCTTGTTCAAGGGAAAATAATCACACAAAAATAAATACCAACATAAGGCCTGAGCAAAAGTCATCTTATTAACTAATGCTTCTGAAATGTCTATGCCTCAGAATTTATTCTCAAGCTACTAAAAGGTAAGGTGAGAGATAAAGGCCCTATCATAAAATATACATTTAAAATTTTGACTTAAATGTTAAAATGATTTCTGTATTTCTGGATCTTTTGGTACTTCAAATGTGTTATTATTCATCATGTAACTATAACTAATGACAATTTGCTGAGAGCTTCTTTTGAAACCGGTATTCTCAGAGAGACTTTGAGAAATGATCCCTGGAAATACCTTCAACGATATGGAAAAATAAGCAACACCTATTATAAAACTACAAAATCAAGCTATAAAATCAATTATGTGATATGATAAATATTCATATATATATTTCCACTTGGTAAGAAAACACAATATATATGTATCATATATACACATCTATATGAGACATCAAACGAACAATGAGAGTACATGATTATGACTAGTAAGGTGGGTGAAGGTATATGACTAATTGAATCCATAGCAGGATATTTAACCCAACCTTATAAAAAGACTTTTTGAAAGGGGAAGACTCCAAGTTGAGATGTGATTATCAAATCAGACATCTGCTAAGTGAAAACAGTGAGGAGGGAGTGGCAGCCCATGGATAACCACATTTTGCATACCAGAATGAGAAAAGATATGACCACTGTTTATAATCATAAAAGGATGAAATTTGTTCAAAATCTGAGTATTTTAATGTGGTTGGAGTTTAAAGTGTGAGGTGGGGAATAGCAAACTAGTTTTCTGGAAAGGTGAGAAGTTGTAATATCATGTAAATCCAAAGATGTATAAAGAATGTGAACTCTATCTCAAGGGGAATAGGGAAGCAGGGAAAAGTTTTAGATAGGTTAGGGAGTAAAATCCTACTTCTGTTTAAAAGATTATGCTACATTACATGAATATGATAAAAGGTGGCAACAGTAGAGCAAAAAAAAAAAGGCAAGAATTCTGAATGAGATGCTGAAGGCCAAAAAGTAAAACAATTGCCAAAAAAAGAAAAAGACTTGCTAGATGCAAGATATATGGAACAGGCAGGACATGGAGATGGATCCATTGCAGAAAAAAGGAGGGGTCAGGGGTCAGCATGACACCCAGATTTCTAAGATGAACCTGATGAATTTATCTACTGGCAAGGAAACAGAGAAAACATGTTTGGATTAGAAGAGAGCATGGATTCAGGATGTGTTGCATTCAACCTTGATTATGTCATATTTTAGAAGCTTTTGAGCCTTCAAAATAGGGTGGATCAATAGTTAAAAAGAGATCTGGGCTGAGATGAAAACTTGGTTGTCTTATAAGTGTGTTAATATTCTTCTGAACATTTTGGAAACAATTTCCTTGACACAAAATTAATACGGGCTTAAGAAAGTTAGCATAATGGTTGTACTAGAATCTTAGAAATACAGAAAGAGAAAAGTCACAAATTCTGTATTATAAGTATGTTATAAACACAGAAGCAAATATTATTATTTAAACACTAGAACTGACTACATGAAACTTTAAATCCTTTGTGTCAAAAATATCCCAACTGTAATAAACATCTAAAATATTTGTAATTACTTGAATCCATAGCAGGATATTTAACCCAACCTTATAAAAAGACTTTTTGAAAGGGGAAGACTCCAAGTTGAGATGTGATTATCAAATCAGACATCTGCTAAGTGAAAACAGTGAGGAGGGAGTGGCAGCCCATGGATAACCACATTTTGCATACCAGAATGAGAAAAGATATGACCACTGTTTATAATCATAAAAGGATGAAATTTGTTCAAAATCTGAGTATTTTAATGTGGTTGGAGTTTAAAGTGTGAGGTGGGGAATAGCAAACTAGTTTTCTGGAAAGGTGAGAAGTTGTAATATCATGTAAATCCAAAGATGTATAAAGAATGTGAACTCTATCTCAAGGGGAATAGGGAAGCAGGGAAAAGTTTTAGATAGGTTAGGGAGTAAAATCCTACTTCTGTTTAAAAGATTATGCTACATTACATGAATATGATAAAAGGTGGCAACAGTAGAGCAAAAAAAAAAAGGCAAGAATTCTGAATGAGATGCTGAAGGCCAAAAAGTAAAACAATTGCCAAAAAAAGAAAAAGACTTGCTAGATGCAAGATATATGGAACAGGCAGGACATGGAGATGGATCCATTGCAGAAAAAAGGAGGGGTCAGGGGTCAGCATGACACCCAGATTTCTAAGATGAACCTGATGAATTTATCTACTGGCAAGGAAACAGAGAAAACATGTTTGGATTAGAAGAGAGCATGGATTCAGGATGTGTTGCAGTCAACCTTGATTATGTCATATTTTAGAAGCTTTTGAGCCTTCAAAATAGGGTGGATCAATAGTTAAAAAGAGATCTGGGCTGAGATGAAAACTTGGTTGTCTTATAAGTGTGTTAATATTCTTCTGAACATTTTGGAAACAATTTCCTTGACACAAAATTAATACGGGCTTAAGAAAGTTAGCATAATGGTTGTACTAGAATCTTAGAAATACAGAAAGAGAAAAGTCACAAATTCTGTATTATAAGTATGTTATAAACACAGAAGCAAATATTATTATTTAAACACTAGAACTGACTACATGAAACTTTAAATCCTTTGTGTCAAAAATATCCCAACTGTAATAAACATCTAAAATATTTGTAATTACTTGAAAGTGCCAACATCCTTAATGTTTAAGGATAAAATATTGCTCATATAATCAAAGAAAATTTGTAAAAGAGTAAGGACAACTAAAGGACTTGAAAGTTCATCAAAACTGAATTTCCAAAATGAACATGTGGGACCTCATGAAGCTTAAAAGCTTTTATACAGCAAAAGAAATTACAAAAAAACTGAACAGACACCCCACAGAGTGGGAGAAAATCATAGCAAATGAAACAACAGACAAAGAATTCATCTCCAAAATCTACAAGCAACTCAGACAACTCAGAACAGGGAAAACGAACAACCCAATCAAAAAATGGGAAAAAGATCTAAAGAGACACCTCTCCAAAGAGGACATACAGATGGCCCAAAAGCACATGAAACGATGTTCAACCTCGCTAATTATTAGAGAAATGCAAATTAAAACTACAATGAGATACCACCTCACACCTGTCAGAATGGCCATCATCAAAAAATCTGCAGACAATAAATGTTGGAGAGGGTGCAGAGAAAAGGGAACCCTCTTGCATTTCTGGTGGGAATGTCAATTGATACAGCCTCTATGGAAGACAGTATGGAGATTTCTTAAAAAACTAAAAATAGAAGCATCCTACTACCCAGCAATCCCACTATTAGGCTTATATCCTGATGAAATCAAAACTGAAAGAAGCACCTGTACCCCAGTGTTCATTGCAGCTCTCTATACAATAGCCAGAACTTGGAAGCAACCTAGATGTCCATCAACGAATGAATGGATACAGAAGCTCTGGTACATATACACAATGGAATACTACTCAGCTGTTAAAGGAAATGCAGAAGACTCAGTCCTAATGAAGTGGCTGGCTCTAGAACCTATCATAAAAAAAGTGAAGTAAGTCAAAAAGAGAAAGACAAATACAGTAAACTAACACACATATATGGAATCTAGTAGGACGGTCTTGGTAACACATGCAGGGAACTCATGGAAAAACAGACAGAGCATAGACATAGGGACATTGTGGGGAAGAAATAGGGAGGGGGAAGCATGGAGGGAATAACATGGAAACCTATACTGTCATGTGTGGAAAAGACAGCTATTGTCATTGTGCTAAGGGAATAGGAGTGCTCACAATGGCATGGGGCGATTGTCTGGAGGGGTGGGATAGGGGGAACTGGGGGGAGTGGGGACCAGGGATATGCATATGACTGATCTGGGAACATACATGTCTGTGAACAACAAAACTCTGTAAAACCTTTAAAATAAAGAATAAAAAAAAACAAAAACAAAAACTGAATTTCCCTCCCCCAGTATTAGAAAATTCTACACAACCTGATTCTGGAGAATTGTACACTGGATTAAACTGGAAGATAAATTTAAGATATTACCATATGTGCTGTCATGGTGCCTGAAGCTCTAAAACTCACTTAGAAGTCTTCTTCAGAGAGGCAAAATACTACCCAGGAAAGGAAGAGGGAAAAGAATTTGGTATTCCCCCACACTTCTGGACAAAGCAAGTAATAAGAGTATGTATGTGGGAATGTAATCACGCAGGGCTACAGCCTTGGGGAAAAGAATAACAGAAGCAACAAACATAAAATAAGCATAAATGTAATTTAAAAAAAAAACAAGATATATCAAACCTAAGCCCAAAGCTATTAGGGCAACCGGCAGCTCAGCCTGAAAACAAATATTGGGTTAACCAAAACGTTCACTGGGCTTTTTCCATAAGATGAAGGATGCAAAAGGTAATCCTCTGTATGTACATAGAAGACCTGTGTATTCTGTTTTTTATTACAGACAAAGGAAGCAAAATAAAGTTCCAAAACTTCAGGTACTTCAAATCCTAGAAACCTCCTCTTCCCAGAAAACCCAAATAGCTAAAAGTCAGCTCAGAACATCAAAACTGGCAATGACATTCAAGCTGCTGTTAAAAGAAATGCAGAAGACTCAGTCCTAATGAAGTGGCTGGCTCTAGAACCTATCATAAAAAAAGTGAAGTAAGTCAAAAAGAGAAAGACAAATACAGTAAACTAACACACATATATGGAATCTAGTAGGACGGTCTTGGTAACACATGCAGGGAACTCATGGAAAAACAGACAGAGCATAGACATAGGGACATTGTGGGGAAGAAATAGGGAGGGGGAAGCATGGAGGGAATAACATGGAAACCTATACTGTCATGTGTGGAAAAGACAGCTATTGTCATTGTGCTAAGGGAATAGGAGTGCTCACAATGGCATGGGGCGATTGTCTGGAGGGGTGGGATAGGGGGAACTGGGGGGAGTGGGGACCAGGGATATGCATATGACTGATCTGGGAACATACATGTCTGTGAACAACAAAACTCTGTAAAACCTTTAAAATAAAGAATAAAAAAAAACAAAAACAAAAACTGAATTTCCCTCCCCCAGTATTAGAAAATTCTACACAACCTGATTCTGGAGAATTGTACACTGGATTAAACTGGAAGATAAATTTAAGATATTACCATATGTGCTGTCATGGTGCCTGAAGCTCTAAAACTCACTTAGAAGTCTTCTTCAGAGAGGCAAAATACTACCCAGGAAAGGAAGAGGGAAAAGAATTTGGTATTCCCCCACACTTCTGGACAAAGCAAGTAATAAGAGTATGTATGTGGGAATGTAATCACGCAGGGCTACAGCCTTGGGGAAAAGAATAACAGAAGCAACAAACATAAAATAAGCATAAATGTAATTTAAAAAAAAAACAAGATATATCAAACCTAAGCCCAAAGCTATTAGGGCAACCGGCAGCTCAGCCTGAAAACAAATATTGGGTTAACCAAAACGTTCACTGGGCTTTTTCCATAAGATGAAGGATGCAAAAGGTAATCCTCTGTATGTACATAGAAGACCTGTGTATTCTGTTTTTTATTACAGACAAAGGAAGCAAAATAAAGTTCCAAAACTTCAGGTACTTCAAATCCTAGAAACCTCCTCTTCCCAGAAAACCCAAATAGCTAAAAGTCAGCTCAGAACATCAAAACTGGCAATGACATTCAAGCTGCTGTGTCAGTCTCTGGAGTCAAAAGCCGGGTGGCTAAACAAGACAGAAATACAGAGGAGGGCTGCAGCTCTCTTCATTGTGATTTGGGGACTAAATAGAAAATCAAGAGAAAAACAATAGTCGATGCAAAATAACCAAAATAAAAATGAACCCCCAAATTTGTGTGTGTGGTGTAAGGTGTATGTGTGAGTATGTATTAGGGAGAAAAAGGAACAAGTATATGTACAGGTAAAAGGGATATGAAGGAAATTTCACTTTAGGGGAAGAAAAAGGCAAAATATCTCAGGAGACAGTGGTACTTTTAAGATTAAGAAAAATTTGCCCTCTTAACACAATGAACCACATAGAAGGACAGACAGAAGATATGGAGCTAAATATGTAATTTCTATCTAAATTTTTCTAGGTGATGAGAATACAAACTTTTTAAAATTTCATTTTCTTTCATATAATTTTCACCTTCTGAACTTTCTACAACTAATTTATTAAGATTCTAATTATACAAATATTTATTTGAACTTTCTGTAGTCCAGGTGCTATACTAGGCATTATGAATACATCAGTAAGCACATTAAATATATTTTCTGCCCTTCAGATATTACCTCAAGAGAAAGAGATTGCCAAGAATTAGAAAAGCATACTACAGTGTGAACAAGTGTTATGATTATATTAACAGATAACCAAAAGGTAAGAGAAAATGAAGTACAACTTCCTTTGGAGTTGGCTAGCAGAACTCAACTCAGCAGAGAATAGTTTATGTGAAGAAATAATTTATGATAAAGTGAGTAGGCATTTCAGTATTTAAGGAAAGAAGAAAGAAAATACAGATTTCCTAAATTGCTGCATTATGAGTTGATATGTTTGGAAGAGTTGAACTTTGGAAATAGGGAAGTAGGATGTCACCTGAAGAGGAACTGTCGTGGGCACTATGTAGTTACTTATCCCTGATTAACAGACATTCTATTTTCAGAGAACTTCAACCTATACAATGTAGCTCCCTCTAATTTAAGAGAATAGAACCTCAACAGTAGAAAGGCGTGGAGTTCAAATCAAGATCAGATTTATTAACACAAAGAACATTAACTCAGTAGTTATTCATTTCATTGATTAGCATCAGTACATTGCATCAAAGTTAGAGTTCAGAACTTAAACAGCAACGATTCATGGCTGTAAAATAATTCAGAACTTTAAAATCATTTCAGAACTTCATTCAAGGCTTCAAAAATATTTCAGAACTCTAAAGTTATTTCAGAACTTAATCAACAAAATAACAGTGTTCTTATTCCAGAGCTGGAAGGCGTCTCACCTCAGACGCAGCTGAGTTGCATGAGTGAGCCCTGGACAATCTATCCCCTCCTTTATAATGGGCATTTTTATATTTCCTACAGTCGTAGGAATACTGAATTCATTATTCCTTCTTTCTAAGCATTGCTGGCCATAGGATTTTGGAATTCAGGATTCCTTCTATGTAAGCATTAACAAAATTCGTTTGCCTTGCTGTTATCTCCCTTTCTTGCACTGACCTCTCTGCAGGCCACAGAAGCTTTTCAGGCTGGTGAGCTTATCTGCATTTAACCACTGTATGGATTAGAACTCAGAGAAACAAACAATGTATGTTACTATTCTTCTTCCCCTTTTTACTAGTAAAACCGTATATATATATATATATATATATATATATATATATATATATATATACATTAAAACAAAAATTATCACTTACCTATTCAAACTGTGATTAAAAGAAAAACCCTACTTTACTACATAAACTAAACAGAGTGGATTACTCAATGCAAGCTAAACCATCTTATCTTTAAGCAAACAGAGGTTGCCATAGGGATCTCCCTCTCAGGAAACAACAACAACGAAAAAAACTTCTTATCTACTTTTAGGTCTCTGAGTCTTAGGAGGAGAAGGCTGCCCTTGCAGAGTAGCATGAGTCATGAATTCTTCATCGCTAGAGGCAGAATCCTGGCTTTTTTGACCATAGCTTCTTTTAGACACAATTTTTTTACCTTTTGGGTTAATATACACCCCATTTTTAGGTATCCTCATATTCACCCATTCTTCCTCTCCATCTGAGCTAATTTCACTCTCTAGGGGGCGAATCATAGGCCTCAGGAGCTTATCTGGGGTTGGAAGATCATCATCTGAGTCATAGTCATCTATACTGCTTTCTTTATATCCTAGGGCCCAATATATTCCTAAAATTCTCCAGCATCTGTCCATGATTTATTAACACAAAGAACATTAACTCAGTAGTTATTCATTTCAGAAGCTGCTTGCAAAGTTAGAGTTCAGAACTTAAACAGCAACGATTCATGGCTGTAAAATAATTCAGAACTTTAAAATCATTTCAGAACTTCATTCAAGGCTTCAAAAATATTTCAGAACTCTAAAGTTATTTCAGAACTTAATCAACAAAATAACAGTGTTCTTATTCCAGAGCTGGAAGGCGTCTCACCTCAGACGCAGCTGAGTTGCATGAGTGAGCCCTGGACAATCTATCCCCTCCTTTATAATGGGCATTTTTATATTTCCTACAGTCGTAGGAATACTGAATTCATTATTCCTTCTTTCTAAGCATTGCTGGCCATAGGATTTTGGAATTCAGGATTCCTTCTATGTAAGCATTAACAAAATTCGTTTGCCTTGCTGTTATCTCCCTTTCTTGCACTGACCTCTCTGCAGGCCACAGAAGCTTTTCAGGCTGGTGAGCTTATCTGCATTTAACCACTGTATGGATTAGAACTCAGAGAAACAAACAATGTATGTTACTATTCTTCTTCCCCTTTTTACTAGTAAAACCGTATATATATATATATATATATATATATATATATATATATATATATACATTAAAACAAAAATTATCACTTACCTATTCAAACTGTGATTAAAAGAAAAACCCTACTTTACTACATAAACTAAACAGAGTGGATTACTCAATGCAAGCTAAACCATCTTATCTTTAAGCAAACAGAGGTTGCCATAGGGATCTCCCTCTCAGGAAACAACAACAACGAAAAAAACTTCTTATCTACTTTTAGGTCTCTGAGTCTTAGGAGGAGAAGGCTGCCCTTGCAGAGTAGCATGAGTCATGAATTCTTCATCGCTAGAGGCAGAATCCTGGCTTTTTTGACCATAGCTTCTTTTAGACACAATTTTTTTACCTTTTGGGTTAATATACACCCCATTTTTAGGTATCCTCATATTCACCCATTCTTCCTCTCCATCTGAGCTAATTTCACTCTCTAGGGGGCGAATCATAGGCCTCAGGAGCTTATCTGGGGTTGGAAGATCATCATCTGAGTCATAGTCATCTATACTGCTTTCTTTATATCCTAGGGCCCAATATATTCCTAAAAATTCTCCAGCATCTGTCCATGACAGAACATAATGTTTTTGAGAGAAACTTACATTACATAGATTGTGTGAGAGTAGTATTGATGACAAGAACAGGAGAGAGGGAGGAAGGACGAGAGTGGTGGAGGGGGAGAGAATGAATCATGATAGCATAAGAACCCAGACAACCTGGCTTTTTCATACTCAACTGCATTTCCTCACTTTCTGATGATCATCTCAGTGAAACAATGCCTCTGTCCCAATTCTTGGGCCTCTTCTTGTTGCCATTTTAATTCACCAGCAAGTTGTCCTTTGCAATTTGTTTGTGATCTGGATCACAGAATGTCTCTACAGTCCTTACCTTGTTAAATTAAAATGCTAATGCTCCTCTTTATGGCACAGTGTTTACCTGTGAAAATTACACATGAACACCAGGGATTTCTAAATAAAAGAGCTAGTCTCTTATATAGTTACACTGTACTTGTAAGATGTGAAAATATTTTGAATCAAGTGTATGTTCATGAATTATGTAGCGGAAGAAAAAAGAAAAATTGGGAAAATAATATGTGAATATTTTCCAAGTGTTGTTTTAACAAACAAGGTGAGCAAAAATAATGGTTGAAAACTAGTGTCTAGTTGTGAGAGTGAAAAGGAGACACTAATAACACCCCAAATCTGTAATTTAAAACTCCAAAAGGAATTCTATGAAAGGGTTCACTGTCTGGCGACCTGCAGTGATAGGACTTTTTGAGCCCGTTTTTGACAAAATCAAAAAACACACCTTGTATCAACCACAAACTTCTGCCTCCCCTGGAGAGTATGACATAAACGTTAGTTGGTTAAATCTAATGAAAGCTATTCTCTGAGAATGAGGAAGGAAACCAGGATTATGTGCATGCTTGCAAAACTGCTCCAGGAGAATGGCCATTTCTTTTAGACACAATTTTTACCTTTTGGGTTAATATACACCCCATTTTTAGGTATCCTCATATTCACCCATTCTTCCTCTCCATCTGAGCTAATTTCACTCTCTAGGGGGCGAATCATAGGCCTCAGGAGCTTATCTGGGGTTGGAAGATCATCATCTGAGTCATAGTCATCTATACTGCTTTCTTTATATCCTAGGGCCCAATATATTCCTAAAAATTCTCCAGCATCTGTCCATGACAGAACATAATGTTTTTGAGAGAAACTTACATTACATAGATTGTGTGAGAGTAGTATTGATGACAAGAACAGGAGAGAGGGAGGAAGGACGAGAGTGGTGGAGGGGGAGAGAATGAATCATGATAGCATAAGAACCCAGACAACCTGGCTTTTTCATACTCAACTGCATTTCCTCACTTTCTGATGATCATCTCAGTGAAACAATGCCTCTGTCCCAATTCTTGGGCCTCTTCTTGTTGCCATTTTAATTCACCAGCAAGTTGTCCTTTGCAATTTGTTTGTGATCTGGATCACAGAATGTCTCTACAGTCCTTACCTTGTTAAATTAAAATGCTAATGCTCCTCTTTATGGCACAGTGTTTACCTGTGAAAATTACACATGAACACCAGGGATTTCTAAATAAAAGAGCTAGTCTCTTATATAGTTACACTGTACTTGTAAGATGTGAAAATATTTTGAATCAAGTGTATGTTCATGAATTATGTAGCGGAAGAAAAAAGAAAAATTGGGAAAATAATATGTGAATATTTTCCAAGTGTTGTTTTAACAAACAAGGTGAGAAAAAAATAATGGTTGAAAACTAGTGTCTAGTTGTGAGAGTGAAAAGGAGACACTAATAACACCCCAAATCTGTAATTTAAAACTCCAAAAGGAATTCTATGAAAGGGTTCACTGTCTGGCGACCTGCAGTGATAGGACTTTTTGAGCCCGTTTTTGACAAAATCAAAAAACACACCTTGTATCAACCACAAACTTCTGCCTCCCCTGGAGAGTATGACATAAACGTTAGTTGGTTAAATCTAATGAAAGCTATTCTCTGAGAATGAGGAAGGAAACCAGGATTATGTGCATGCTTGCAAAACTGCTCCAGGAGAATGGAGTTGTGGTAATGTGTTTACCTTACTATAGGTTCAAGTAGTGGGGGATCAATAAAACATCAGAGAGACTCCTGTTCTACATTTATTATGTTTTGATGATATTCTATTTTCAAATAGAGAAATTTATCTTCTAGAAATATGTCACCCATTTCTACTTGAGTATATCTTACTAATATATTGAAGCTTTTTCATTGAGGATCAATAACAAATATATTATACTAAAATGTGATGAAGGAAGGAAGGGAGAAGGAAAGAAAAAGATGGAAACCTGTCTTACCCTCACAGAAATTCTTGTGTTCAAATACTGTTTACTGTGATTCTTTTTCTTTAAATAACACCTTTAAGAAATTACAATTCTGAAACTCTAGAACAACTGGCATTTTTGTGGTTAAACAAACCAGTGTGAACTCTTCAAATACTCCATGAAGGGCTTCAGAATCAAGCTACAAATGACCAAGTTGTACTTACTTGGTCATTAAACAGAATTTCAGCCGTAGTTTGTGGGCTCTTATAAACGCATTCCCATGAAAACAACCCTTATTTAAAACTCATTTGTGATTCTTGGGGATAGAATGCATTGAACTGACTTTGCTGTTGCATAAAAACACTCTTCTTACTTCTTTAACAGTCTCTCTCACACTCACTCCCTGTATGTGAACATAAAATCATTTAATATTCCTAATTCTCTGTAAGCTCTTTCTAAAGTCATAAGCCCACTGAAATGAGCAAACTCTTCACTGGAAACTCTCTCTTGGCCTAAGAGGCCTGCTCAATGAACCATCCTACCTCCCAACACCAGCCTTATTTCTATCTTCCCCTGTACTTAGCATCTCAAGTCAGTCATGACGCCTTCAGTCATTTTCCACCCCTTTCTCTCACCCAACACCTCCTCACCCCTTCTTCCCTCTGCCTGAGGGCAGCAGTTCTGACTTTTCTTCATCTTTTAGACTTGGTTTACATGTCAGTAGAGCAAAGAGGCTGTCCTTGATTACTTAATAGAAATTAGGACTTTCTAAGCTTCAAAGAGGGTAAGTATTCTCTGAGAATGAGGAAGGAAACCAGGATTATGTGCATGCTTGCAAAACTGCTCCAGGAGAATGGAGTTGTGGTAATGTGTCTACCTTACTATAGGTTCAAGTAGTGGGGGATCAATAAAACATCAGAGAGACTCCTGTTCTACATTTATTATGTTTTGATGATATTCTATTTTCAAATAGAGAAATTTATCTTCTAGAAATATGTCACCCATTTCTACTTGAGTATATCTTACTAATATATTGAAGCTTTTTCATTGAGGATCAATAACAAATATATTATACTAAAATGTGATGAAGGAAGGAAGGGAGAAGGAAAGAAAAAGATGGAAACCTGTCTTACCCTCACAGAAATTCTTGTGTTCAAATACTGTTTACTGTGATTCTTTTTCTTTAAATAACACCTTTAAGAAATTACAATTCTGAAACTCTAGAACAACTGGCATTTTTGTGGTTAAACAAACCAGTGTGAACTCTTCAAATACTCCATGAAGGGCTTCAGAATCAAGCTACAAATGACCAAGTTGTACTTACTTGGTCATTAAACAGAATTTCAGCCGTAGTTTGTGGGCTCTTATAAACGCATTCCCATGAAAACAACCCTTATTTAAAACTCATTTGTGATTCTTGGGGATAGAATGCATTGAACTGACTTTGCTGTTGCATAAAAACACTCTTCTTACTTCTTTAACAGTCTCTCTCACACTCACTCCCTGTATGTGAACATAAAATCATTTAATATTCCTAATTCTCTGTAAGCTCTTTCTAAAGTCATAAGCCCACTGAAATGAGCAAACTCTTCACTGGAAACTCTCTCTTGGCCTAAGAGGCCTGCTCAATGAACCATCCTACCTCCCAACACCAGCCTTATTTCTATCTTCCCCTGTACTTAGCATCTCAAGTCAGTCATGACGCCTTCAGTCATTTTCCACCCCTTTCTCTCACCCAACACCTCCTCACCCCTTCTTCCCTCTGCCTGAGGGCAGCAGTTCTGACTTTTTCTTCATCTTTTAGACTTCGGTTTACATGTCAGTAGAGCAAAGAGGCTGTCCTTGATTACTTAATAGAAATTAGGACTTTCTAAGCTTCAAAGAGGGGTAACCAGGTGACTCAGTGGTAAAGAATCCACCTCCCAGTGCAGAAGACCCAGGTTAGATCCCTGTCTGGGAAGATTTCCTGGAGAAGGAAATGGCAACACACTCGAGTATTCTAACCTGGAAAATCCCATGAACATAGGCGGTTACAGTCCATGGGGTCACAAAAGAATCAGGCAAGACTTAGAGACTAAACAACACAGCTTCAAAGAACTCATAAGAAGAATTAACTATTCTAGTTACTTCCTTCTACCTGCTTGTTTACCGCATACATCCCTCTCTAAACTATGAACTTGACCGTATCTGTGTAATTGTCTTAGTTGTATTATTCACCATGTCATCCATCACATAATATCATATTTGGAGGGGAAGCATGAACAAAAATACTTTTCAGAATGCTTAAGTCAATGTTCATACATGAATCAAAGTGAATAAACTGTATGAGGGTCTTTCAATAGGCTTAAACCAAATGTAAATTATTTGATGGCATAATGCTACCCCAATGGACTACACTGTAAGGACAAGAGGTAACTCGAGTTTATTAGTCAGGTGAAAAAATACTTATGGAAAAAAATTAAAAACTACTCTGGATTTCTTCACCATTAAAGAATAAATGGAGGAAAAGCACCAACGTTTTTCTAGCTTATAGGTTTTCTTAGTGCAGGTGGAGAAAGTTTGAAGCTGCTCAAAATCTGACTGACAGAATTTACTATCTCTATATGCAACAATCCATGGTATCTTGATACACTGGTCTTTTAAAACATGGACTGAAGAAAACTGGAATGACTGAACTCTCATTCCTACTTCTCTTCATACATATTTTAAATATAGAGACACTTACACTGTAACCAAGATAGAAGTATTTCTAGAATATTGTATACCACCAGGCTTGTTACCTATTTTATGTCAATTTAAGCTGCCCTGCATGTGGTGGAAGGAATAAGCTTTTCTCACTTAGTGATAAATTAACTCTAATTAAGACTATTTATGAAAAAAAAAGATTGTTGATTTATGAAAGCTCTGTAATTGTAATTATGAGAGACACAAATGAAGTAGAAGCCTGTAAATTAGTAGAGATATAAAAAGGTTCCCATGCAAGAATGAAAGTGAGACATTGTTTGCTGGAAAAAGAAAAAACAAGAGACAGCTAGCGAAAAAAAATTACGTGTAAAATAAAACGAAAAAATTTTCATCTTTCTACAAAGGTCAATGGTGCTTCAGTTTATAGTAAAATTTAAAAATACAGGCTGATAAAATAAATGACTGTGACATTAGGTAACAAAAATTTGTTTAATTTTAATTTTAGTATTCTAACTATAAAAATTAAAGATCAGATAATCTGGTGTTGGCATTCCAATTTGTGTTTCGAAATTTTTCGAAACTGGGAAGTTCAAAAATCTAGGAACAAAATGATGCTATAACTGAAATAATGTGTAAATGATAATGGAAGCAGAAGTATTTGGGAGTTGTAGCATGAGAAGATGTCAGATAACTTAGTATCAGCAGGTGGCCCAATGACTTAATCATTCTTAAATTTAGTGACAGACTACTAAGGTGAAGTTGGATAGCTTGGGAGAGGCACTTCAATCAAGTTTATTTGTCAATCATTAAATTAATGTTGGACTTATTGGAGTTAACAAGATTGTCCATGGAATGTCCTGAGCAAGAATACTGGAGTGGGTGGCCATCGTCTCCTCCAGGGGTCTTCCCAATCCAGGGATTGAACTCATGTCTCTTGTGTCTCCTGCACTGGCACACAGATTTTTTACTAATGCAACACCTGAGAAGGCCCCCAGAAGAAAAGTACTGCTTTTATATATTCCAGAAGTTTTTGGAGGGAGAAATATTCCACACTAGAAATCCTTTATATACTAATAGCTAAAAGACTTCAGATAAAACTGAAATAACATAAAGATAACATTGCTTGAAACATGATGTTTCAAAGTTACTGAAAAATATTCTGTAAGACTTATTCATGAAGGTAACACTTATAATTCATTAAATATTACTTATAACTCTGCTAATTGATATTCATTGATCAGTTGAAGGAGAAAATTAGACTTACAGTGTAATCTTGAAAGCTCTGTAATTGTAATT
Organism: Tragulus kanchil; assembly: GCA_022376925.1. Taxonomy (NCBI): domain Eukaryota; kingdom Metazoa; phylum Chordata; class Mammalia; order Artiodactyla; family Tragulidae; genus Tragulus; species Tragulus kanchil. The sequence continues at coordinate 33,507,438 of JAIOJX010000028.1, read as the reverse complement.
ATGAGAGACACAAATGAAGTAGAAGCCTGTAAATTAGTAGAGATATAAAAAGGTTCCCATGCAAGAATGAAAGTGAGACATTGTTTGCTGGAAAAAGAAAAAACAAGAGACAGCTAGCGAAAAAAAATTACGTGTAAAATAAAACGAAAAAATTTTCATCTTTCTACAAAGGTCAATGGTGCTTCAGTTTATAGTAAAATTTAAAAATACAGGCTGATAAAATAAATGACTGTGACATTAGGTAACAAAAATTTGTTTAATTTTAATTTTAGTATTCTAACTATAAAAATTAAAGATCAGATAATCTGGTGTTGGCATTCCAATTTGTGTTTCGAAATTTTTCGAAACTGGGAAGTTCAAAAATCTAGGAACAAAATGATGCTATAACTGAAATAATGTGTAAATGATAATGGAAGCAGAAGTATTTGGGAGTTGTAGCATGAGAAGATGTCAGATAACTTAGTATCAGCAGGTGGCCCAATGACTTAATCATTCTTAAATTTAGTGACAGACTACTAAGGTGAAGTTGGATAGCTTGGGAGAGGCACTTCAATCAAGTTTATTTGTCAATCATTAAATTAATGTTGGACTTATTGGAGTTAACAAGATTGTCCATGGAATGTCCTGAGCAAGAATACTGGAGTGGGTGGCCATCGTCTCCTCCAGGGGTCTTCCCAATCCAGGGATTGAACTCATGTCTCTTGTGTCTCCTGCACTGGCACACAGATTTTTTACTAATGCAACACCTGAGAAGGCCCCCAGAAGAAAAGTACTGCTTTTATATATTCCAGAAGTTTTTGGAGGGAGAAATATTCCACACTAGAAATCCTTTATATACTAATAGCTAAAAGACTTCAGATAAAACTGAAATAACATAAAGATAACATTGCTTGAAACATGATGTTTCAAAGTTACTGAAAAATATTCTGTAAGACTTATTCATGAAGGTAACACTTATAATTCATTAAATATTACTTATAACTCTGCTAATTGATATTCATTGATCAGTTGAAGGAGAAAATTAGACTTACAGTGTAATCTTGAAAGCTTGAATTTTCATATTTCTAAAAAACACATTTTATTGAAGAACAAAATTTAAAATTATCTGGAAATTTGAATATTTAAAATCAGAATCCCTAAATCAGTCATACTCAGGTAGCTTAACAAAAATGTGACTTAAATAAATCAATCAATGATTAAAAATGCCTTGTTAAATAAATAGAGATCTAAGAGAGCTTCTTAGGCATTTAAACAATGGAACGAGGAAAGGGAAAGAAAGGCAGAAAGAAAGGGAACCAGAAAAGAAGAGAGAGAGGAAGGGAAGAATGACAGACGGAACTTAATAAAGGCACTCTGGAGGAACACTAAATGAATTTTGGGGGAAAAAAATGTGTTTAAGTAATTGTAAGTGTGTGTCTCCATCAACTTGTTTGTGTGAATAATACATGCTCAGTAAAACTTCAGAAATGTTTGATATCACACTTGAAAATGACCTTTTATTTCCATTTAAATAGTAAATTTAAATTTCTTAAAAAATAACAGTATTTTATTGTAAAGCCATTTCCATAAGTTTGAACATTAATGGAAATCTAGTTGCCTTTTTGTTTGATTCAGACAGTTATGGAGTCACTGCGAATTCCTGAGCTAAGAAGAGATATAACAAATGGGTAGATTAATAATCAATTTGCAAGCCAGACATCATCAGTCCCATAATGGCGGTGGGAGAAGATAATGGCCTAGGGATATTAGAATAGTCTCCACATATAAGTATGACCTCAAATTCAGGAGACTCAATGTCATATAAAATGAGTTTATTTTACTTGAGGTTATAAAAAAGAAAGTAATGAGAATGGGCAGTGGATTTTCAGGATAAATGATATTTATTTTAAAAAACCTAAAAGAAATATAAAAGACAAAGTTGGAAATAACATAAAGATAACATTGCTTGAAACATGATGTTTCAAAGTTACTGAAAAATATTCTGTAAGACTTATTCATGAAGGTAACACTTATAATTCATTAAATATTACTTATAACTCTGCTAATTGATATTCATTGATCAGTTGAAGGAGAAAATTAGACTTACAGTGTAATCTTGAAAGCTTGAATTTTCATATTTCTAAAAAACACATTTTATTGAAGAACAAAATTTAAAATTATCTGGAAATTTGAATATTTAAAATCAGAATCCCTAAATCAGTCATACTCAGGTAGCTTAACAAAAATGTGACTTAAATAAATCAATCAATGATTAAAAATGCCTTGTTAAATAAATAGAGATCTAAGAGAGCTTCTTAGGCATTTAAACAATGGAACGAGGAAAGGGAAAGAAAGGCAGAAAGAAAGGGAACCAGAAAAGAAGAGAGAGAGGAAGGGAAGAATGACAGACGGAACTTAATAAAGGCACTCTGGAGGAACACTAAATGAATTTTGGGGGAAAAAAATGTGTTTAAGTAATTGTAAGTGTGTGTCTCCATCAACTTGTTTGTGTGAATAATACATGCTCAGTAAAACTTCAGAAATGTTTGATATCACACTTGAAAATGACCTTTTATTTCCATTTAAATAGTAAATTTAAATTTCTTAAAAAATAACAGTATTTTATTGTAAAGCCATTTCCATAAGTTTGAACATTAATGGAAATCTAGTTGCCTTTTTGTTTGATTCAGACAGTTATGGAGTCACTGCGAATTCCTGAGCTAAGAAGAGATATAACAAATGGGTAGATTAATAATCAATTTGCAAGCCAGACATCATCAGTCCCATAATGGCGGTGGGAGAAGATAATGGCCTAGGGATATTAGAATAGTCTCCACATATAAGTATGACCTCAAATTCAGGAGACTCAATGTCATATAAAATGAGTTTATTTTACTTGAGGTTATAAAAAAGAAAGTAATGAGAATGGGCAGTGGATTTTCAGGATAAATGATATTTATTTTAAAAAACCTAAAAGAAATATAAAAGACAAAGTTGGAAATCAGAAGAGACATCAAAGAAGTCATGTATGTGAGCTACACAAAGGGTGACTTGAAACTTTAAAGCTGACAAGGTGCTGAGAAGAAGAATTTAGAAGCAGAAGAGAGTGGGGTGACAATTGACCTCTAGGGAATGTTGATATTTAGGTGTTAAAAAGAAGAGATGAAATTCAACAGTGAGGCATGAAAATTAATACAGCAAAGCTTCACAGAAGCCAAGACTATCCTGTAAACAACATGAATTGCCTTTGGCTAACAGAAAAATATATATAGCCTAACTCAACTCTATCCTTAGGCTCATCACTAATTTGAGTATTGTCCATAGTATGATCAGTAATCAAACTGAAATGGGCAATTATTTGTTCTTCTGTTTTTATGAAGATCATTAATTATACTAGGCATTGGGATCATCTTTCTGAGTCCTCCAAGGAATGACATTGGAATATAATTCCTTTACAATGTTGTGCTATTTTCTGCTATACAATGAAGTGAACTGGCTATATACTATACACATATAATCCCTCACCCTTAGGCCTCCCTCCCACTGCCCCACCCTACTCTTCCAGGTTATAACAGAATATTAAGCTGAGATCCCTGTGCTTTAAAGCATGTTCCCACTAGCTATGTATTTTTGATACATGGTCATTTATATACACTAATCATAAGATGCCGACTTACATAACAGACATGTGGATACAGGTGGAGAAGCGGATGGTGGGACAAATTGGGAGTCCCTTGCATTTTAAAACGCTGCCGTGGGCTTCCCTGGTGGTCCAGTGGGTAAGGACACCGCCTTGCAGTGCAAGGGACGCCGGTTCGATCCCTGGCCTGGGAAGATCCCACGTGCCGTGGAGCGGCTGGACTGATGTGTCCAATTACCGAGCCGGAGCTCTGGAGCACAGGCACCCAGAGCCAGTGCTCTGTGACAACGGAGGCCACTGTGATAAGAGGCCCACACAGGCCAAAGAACAAAGATGGATGAAAATAGAGAAATGAAAGACCAATAGAAGTGGCCCGTCTGCCCGTCTCCCTCCCCAACCCGCCCTCCCCAAAAAATAAAAAAAAAAAAAAGATCTTATTAAGTGTGTGATACAAAAAATATGTTCAAAAATAAATAAATAAAACGCTGCCTTAAACAAGAAATTATGACTTGATTTCTAGCTTGTTTCTAAATAGCGATACTGATCAGTACTCTTAGAAGAGCAGAGACAGTAAATGTGCTGACTCAAGGGAGGACTGGAAATACATGAGAAAATCCAACAGGCCAGCAGAACTGGACAGAGCTTGAACCACTGTAAGAGAGCTTTCTTTGCTCACTGTTCCACAGCCTGTTTCCCTCTCCCACCATCTGTCTTGGCACAGAGAACACCAAGGGCAGCTCTCCATCTAACCCCTTTTCTCTGAGAGCAGAATTCCCAACATTTATTTCATTGCTTATTGTCTGCTCCTTAAATGGAAGCCAAACTAGTCATTCACAGCAGGTGGTTATCAGTCAACACTTGCAACTAAGGTCCAAACCAGTTTTCTCACAGAAAAAGCAATGCATAAAGGTTTTTGTTGAATTCAGGGATACAAACAAACTTTTAGCTAAAAGGAACTCTAGAAAGGTTTCGAAAGATAAACCTATCTTTACAGTTACTATTTTCAAAAGTTAGCTTGAGTCATTTAAATACTCTTTGTTTTCTACTCAAGGAAAGCATTTATGGTGAATATATTTTTTTTTTTAATTTTTAAGAAAAAATTCTGGGCACCATTCCAGGGACAGACCCTGTTTAGATATTGGAGATACAGCAATGTGTATGACATAATCCCATTTTAATGGAGCTTACATTCTGCAGCTTAAGGAAGAGACAAACTAGACAAATGCCTACATAAGTGCTATGTAGCATTTATACATATAGATGCTATGAAGAAAATAGAAAAGGATAAAGAGATAAGGAGTGACTAAAGGGGTGATTTTGGGGGGTTGCTATTTTGATGAGTAAAGACTTCTTTAAGAACTAGAATTTGAAATAAAATATAAACAATGGAAATAAACTAGCTAAGTATCTAGAAGGGCAATTTTGAACATAAAAAAGTAATTGAAAGCCCTAGATAACATTGAACCACAAAAATAGAAACTGTCCAGGAAAAACGTACACTAGAAGAATGGTAACGATGACATTGGGAAAGAAGTCCAAGGTGGAAATATTTAGAGGCCATGTGAACAAGCATAAATGTTTATTTTCCCTTGTGACTTGATTTCTAGCTTGTTTCTAAATAGCGATACTGATCAGTACTCTTAGAAGAGCAGAGACAGTAAATGTGCTGATTCAAGGGAGGACTGGAAATACATGAGAAAATCCAACAGGCCAGCAGAACTGGACAGAGCTTGAACCACTGTAAGAGAGCTTTCTTTGCTCACTGTTCCACAGCCTGTTTCCCTCTCCCACCATCTGTCTTGGCACAGAGAACACCAAGGGCAGCTCTCCATCTAACCCCTTTTCTCTGAGAGCAGAATTCCCAACATTTATTTCATTGCTTATTGTCTGCTCCTTAAATGGAAGCCAAACTAGTCATTCACAGCAGGTGGTTATCAGTCAACACTTGCAACTAAGGTCCAAACCAGTTTTCTCACAGAAAAAGCAATGCATAAAGGTTTTGTTGAATTCAGGGATACAAACAAACTTTTAGCTAAAAGGAACTCTAGAAAGGTTTCGAAAGATAAACCTATCTTTACAGTTACTATTTTCAAAAGTTAGCTTGAGTCATTTAAATACTCTTTGTTTTCTACTCAAGGAAAGCATTTATGGTGAATATATTTTTTTTTTTAATTTTTAAGAAAAAATTCTGGGCACCATTCCAGGGACAGACCCTGTTTAGATATTGGAGATACAGCAATGTGTATGACATAATCCCATTTTAATGGAGCTTACATTCTGCAGCTTAAGGAAGAGACAAACTAGACAAATGCCTACATAAGTGCTATGTAGCATTTATACATATAGATGCTATGAAGAAAATAGAAAAGGATAAAGAGATAAGGAGTGACTAAAGGGGTGATTTTGGGGGGTTGCTATTTTGATGAGTAAAGACTTCTTTAAGAACTAGAATTTGAAATAAAATATAAACAATGGAAATAAACTAGCTAAGTATCTAGAAGGGCAATTTTGAACATAAAAAAGTAATTGAAAGCCCTAGATAACATTGAACCACAAAAATAGAAACTGTCCAGGAAAAACGTACACTAGAAGAATGGTAACGATGACATTGGGAAAGAAGTCCAAGGTGGAAATATTTAGAGCCTGACAGGCCATGTGAACAAGCATAAATGTTTATTTTCCCTTGTGACTCAGATGGTAAAGAATGTGCCGGCAACGCAGGAGACCCGAGCTTGATCCTTGCATCAGGAAGATCCCCCAGAAAAGTGACAACTCACTTCAGTATTCTTGCCTGGAGAATCCCATGAACAGAGGAGCCTGGCAGGATACAGTCCGTGGGGCCACAAAGAGTCGTGCACAACTAAGCAACTAACACTTTCACTTTTTCAGACAAAAAGAAAACCCTCAACATGTCCTCAACAAAGCAGACTGACATATTGAACCTATCCAGGTTCTACATGGCAGATTCATTGTGGGAGAGAACAGCTCCTGCTAGTATTGGGCCACATCATTGCAAGGAATAATGGTTCTGCTTGCCCTGAGAAAAAAACAGAAACGAAAAAAAAAAAAAAATACACCTTCACCTTCAATAAGTCAAGAAGTTGTACCTGGAGAAGAACTTTTCACTAGAAGTAAGTGTTGATTTCTACTTGGCTTCTGATGAGATCTTTGTTAAGTGAGACATATTTCCTTGACTCTTACCCCTGAACACATCTCCTTTCCCCATAATTTTATCTAGAAGCAGTAACAATGTCCAAAGATGTGCAGTTCTAGCAGGAGTGATAGTGCACACGTTCTCGGGTAGGAGCTCTTTGGAGTGATTCAGAAATTACAGCCACAGTTCTGTAGCAAAGAGAAATGGATATGGCAGCTCTCTGCAAACAGCAATGCATTGTGCAAGTCAACATTAGCACCAGGAGGTGAATACCAAATATGTGGAAACCAGGACAAGCACCTGCACTTAACTTCTGTTTCTCATAACTGAGTCTCTATGTGTAAGTAAACCAGTTTTAATCGTAGATTATACATATAGATGCTATGAAGAAAATAGAAAAGGATAAAGAGATAAGGGTGCTAAAGGGGTGATTTTGGGGGGTTGCTATTTTGATGAGTAAAGACTTCTTTAAGAACTAGAATTTGAAATAAAATATAAACAATGGAAATAAACTAGCTAAGTATCTAGAAGGGCAATTTTGAACATAAAAAAGTAATTGAAAGCCCTAGATAACATTGAACCACAAAAATAGAAACTGTCCAGGAAAAACGTACACTAGAAGAATGGTAACGATGACATTGGGAAAGAAGTCCAAGGTGGAAATATTTAGAGCCTGACAGGCCATGTGAACAAGCATAAATGTTTATTTTCCCTTGTGACTCAGATGGTAAAGAATGTGCCGGCAACGCAGGAGACCCGAGCTTGATCCTTGCATCAGGAAGATCCCCCAGAAAAGTGACAACTCACTTCAGTATTCTTGCCTGGAGAATCCCATGAACAGAGGAGCCTGGCAGGATACAGTCCGTGGGGCCACAAAGAGTCGTGCACAACTAAGCAACTAACACTTTCACTTTTTCAGACAAAAAGAAAACCCTCAACATGTCCTCAACAAAGCAGACTGACATATTGAACCTATCCAGGTTCTACATGGCAGATTCATTGTGGGAGAGAACAGCTCCTGCTAGTATTGGGCCACATCATTGCAAGGAATAATGGTTCTGCTTGCCCTGAGAAAAAAACAGAAACGAAAAAAAAAAAAAAATACACCTTCACCTTCAATAAGTCAAGAAGTTGTACCTGGAGAAGAACTTTTCACTAGAAGTAAGTGTTGATTTCTACTTGGCTTCTGATGAGATCTTTGTTAAGTGAGACATATTTCCTTGACTCTTACCCCTGAACACATCTCCTTTCCCCATAATTTTATCTAGAAGCAGTAACAATGTCCAAAGATGTGCAGTTCTAGCAGGAGTGATAGTGCACACGTTCTCGGGTAGGAGCTCTTTGGAGTGATTCAGAAATTACAGCCACAGTTCTGTAGCAAAGAGAAATGGATATGGCAGCTCTCTGCAAACAGCAATGCATTGTGCAAGTCAACATTAGCACCAGGAGGTGAATACCAAATATGTGGAAACCAGGACAAGCACCTGCACTTAACTTCTGTTTCTCATCACCTGGCCCACTGAGTCTCTATGTGTAAGTAAGTATCAGAAAAAGTGGTGCTGCCATGACAATAAATCTATCAAAGTTAGAAGCATTGAACTCTGTGAATTATTCCCCAGAATATAAACCTCAAGCTGGAGAGTGTTGTATTCACCCGAGGCACTGCCATGAAAATAAATATTACATAAAAGAGACAATGGACATAATCAGTGTCTAGGTTGATATAGGATTTGTCAATGACTTTCAGAAGGCCCTTATGATATGCAAAAATGCACTCTCTTCTTATTTGTCATTATTATACTGAAATGTATTGAACAAACCCTTTGATGTAAATATGGAATCAGCTATTTGCTCTATAACACAGTAGAGCAAGGTCATTTCTCCAAACTGGGAGGAAAATTAAGACCACATGAGAGAATAGCTCTGGAATGTCCCACTGACGTTAAGGTCACAATTTAGATTAAAATATCAGTTTCAATAACTATGAAAAAAAATTGAAAAGCATTTTTCCTATTTATATCTATCGGACAAATAATGCCAAAGTAGGGTCACAATTTTCCTCTCAACTCTGGTTAGTGTGGTACACAGAAAATGCATAGATAAGTTTTCAAGGTTATCAGAGCCTAGACATACTGACTCATTTGTTCTGCAGGGGCTCAGATTCAGTTGACTTGAAGAGATACTGTGAAAGTCTATCAGCTAGATGAATGTACCTCTTGTGTTTTTGTTTGCTGGCTGAGTACATAGATCAAAAAGGTGGCATGTCTTTATGAAGCCAAAATTAGGTCCTGTTTCTTATCTTGAAAATGAGTCAAACTTTATGGTGACAAAAGTTTAAAGAATGTTAAACCTTTCCCCATAATTTTATCTAGAAGCAGTAACAATGTCCAAAGATGTGCAGTTCTAGCAGGAGTGATAGTGCACACGTTCTCGGGTAGGAGCTCTTTGGAGTGATTCAGAAATTACAGCCACAGTTCTGTAGCAAAGAGAAATGGATATGGCAGCTCTCTGCAAACAGCAATGCATTGTGCAAGTCAACATTAGCACCAGGAGGTGAATACCAAATATGTGGAAACCAGGACAAGCACCTGCACTTAACTTCTGTTTCTCATCACCTGGCCCACTGAGTCTCTATGTGTAAGTAAGTATCAGAAAAAGTGGTGCTGCCATGACAATAAATCTATCAAAGTTAGAAGCATTGAACTCTGTGAATTATTCCCCAGAATATAAACCTCAAGCTGGAGAGTGTTGTATTCACCCGAGGCACTGCCATGAAAATAAATATTACATAAAAGAGACAATGGACATAATCAGTGTCTAAGTTGATATAGGATTTGTCAATGACTTTCAGAAGGCCCTTATGATATGCAAAAATGCACTCTCTTCTTATTTGTCATTATTATACTGAAATGTATTGAACAAACCCTTTGATGTAAATATGGAATCAGCTATTTGCTCTATAACACAGTAGAGCAAGGTCATTTCTCCAAACTGGGAGGAAAATTAAGACCACATGAGAGAATAGCTCTGGAATGTCCCACTGACGTTAAGGTCACAATTTAGATTAAAATATCAGTTTCAATAACTATGAAAAAATTGAAAAGCATTTTTCCTATTTATATCTATCGGACAAATAATGCCAAAGTAGGGTCACAATTTTCCTCTCAACTCTGGTTAGTGTGGTACACAGAAAATGCATAGATAAGTTTTCAAGGTTATCAGAGCCTAGACATACTGACTCATTTGTTCTGCAGGGGCTCAGATTCAGTTGACTTGAAGAGATACTGTGAAAGTCTATCAGCTAGATGAATGTACCTCTTGTGTTTTTGTTTGCTGGCTGAGTACATAGATCAAAAAGGTGGCATGTCTTTATGAAGCCAAAATTAGGTCCTGTTTCTTATCTTGAAAATGAGTCAAACTTTATGGTGACAAATAGTCTATAACCTAGGTGTATCAGATCCAAAAGTTTACATTCTTCCAGGTATGTCAAAGGTGGATATGTCACTGTTGTTGCTCAAAACCAAAGAATATATATCTTTGGAAAGGTATAGAAGCTGCATGTCCTCTATAATACCCAGGTAGAAATAGCATTTTGTTATCCCTCTATGGAATATTTAAATGGATATGAATTTAAAAACCCATAATGAAGTTGTATTCCCTATTGCAGTACATAAAAGTATTAATTTACCATGAAAGATGAAGGTTGAAATGGAATTTAGTTAAAGAAGGTATGGACATATGTTAAAAAAATGAGAAAAAAAATTTACTAATTTATACAATGAATGCAATTAAAAGGCACTCATGAAACTTGAATAAGGTAGATTTTTTTCAAAAAAAGACAGTATTTTTCCTTATTTTCTTAAAATATATAGGATAAAGAAACAAGCAGCTATTCCTATAGCATTAGGTATTTGAAAACATTTTAAAATATGCATATATATGCAAGATGATAACTACATTTTCATTCTAGCTCTCTAACATTCTGGAATATCTCTCAATACAGGACAGAGTGGAGTAACTCCTCTCCAGATGCCTCTTTCTAAAGCTTTTATGAACTTTGGGTTCCAAGTAACTCGTTCAAATAAGGACTGAACTAGATACTGCTCATCATCAGTAGAGCTTAGTAGCCAGGAGGAGGGCTCTGTAGCCAGATTATTGTCTGGGCCGAATTCTGGACCTGTCTCTTACAGACTGTGTGACATTTGACAAGTTACTTGAACTTTGTTTTGGTTTTCTCAACTTTAAAATGACAATGTCAATATTACCTTTGCAGGTAGACATGATTAAAAGACATAAGATACACAGAATTGTTCAGTGGTTATGGAGGAAATAAGAGAAGAGTTCACAATCACTAGATACACAAACAGTGGATATACACAGATTGGAGACAATTAGTGCAGTCAATCCTACATACATATAGCGTTGATTCTTGATCAACATGGGTTTAAGCTGTAAGGATCCACTTATACACAGATTTTTTTTTCAAGAAATAACACAGTACTACATGATCTGCCAGTAGTTAGCTGAATCCCTGAATGCAGTACCCCTATTTGAAAGGTCAACAATAATGTTATATGTAGAGTTTCAACTGTAGAGGGGTAAGCACCCCTAACTCCCTACTGTTCAAGAGTCAATTGAATATATACACTTGTATACACATTCACATATATACAATCATTAGATAGACATACATCTCTAATGATACATATATATTTCTTTATATTATGATATATATTACATATGTCAAACTTTGAAATACTCTGGTTAACATATGATATTACTATGTAATTTCCAACATGATGTGATAAATATATAAGGATATTCACACTCAATTTGATCTCCAGGAGAAACTAGTCAAATATTAATATCCCTATTTTTAGGTGAAGTAGATATTAAACTGAGTTTGCCAAATAAATTAGCTTTGTGGTTCCTTGCCTCCTACTTCTTAAGAGAAAACCCTCATCATCAAAAAGGAATCCTTTCAGATATTCCTTCACGAAATATAAAGTCTTGACTGAGTCCACACCTTCCTTTTCTTCCTTCTGCCATAAAGAAACAAGCAGCTATTCCTATAGCATTAGGTATTTGAAAACATTTTAAAATATGCATATATATGCAAGATGATAACTACATTTTCATTCTAGCTCTCTAACATTCTGGAATATCTCTCAATACAGGACAGAGTGGAGTAACTCCTCTCCAGATGCCTCTTTCTAAAGCTTTTATGAACTTTGGGTTCCAAGTAACTCGTTCAAATAAGGACTGAACTAGATACTGCTCATCATCAGTAGAGCTTAGTAGCCAGGAGGAGGGCTCTGTAGCCAGATTATTGTCTGGGCCGAATTCTGGACCTGTCTCTTACAGACTGTGTGACATTTGACAAGTTACTTGAACTTTGTTTTGGTTTTCTCAACTTTAAAATGACAATGTCAATATTACCTTTGCAGGTAGACATGATTAAAAGACATAAGATACACAGAATTGTTCAGTGGTTATGGAGGAAATAAGAGAAGAGTTCACAATCACTAGATACACAAACAGTGGATATACACAGATTGGAGACAATTAGTGCAGTCAATCCTACATACATATAGCGTTGATTCTTGATCAACATGGGTTTAAGCTGTAAGGATCCACTTATACACAGATTTTTTTTTCAAGAAATAACACAGTACTACATGATCTGCCAGTAGTTAGCTGAATCCCTGAATGCAGTACCCCTATTTGAAAGGTCAACAATAATGTTATATGTAGAGTTTCAACTGTAGAGGGGTAAGCACCCCTAACTCCCTACTGTTCAAGAGTCAATTGAATATATACACTTGTATACACATTCACATATATACAATCATTAGATAGACATACATCTCTAATGATACATATATATTTCTTTATATTATGATATATATTACATATGTCAAACTTTGAAATACTCTGGTTAACATATGATATTACTATGTAATTTCCAACATGATGTGATAAATATATAAGGATATTCACACTCAATTTGATCTCCAGGAGAAACTAGTCAAATATTAATATCCCTATTTTTAGGTGAAGTAGATATTAAACTGAGTTTGCCAAATAAATTAGCTTTGTGGTTCCTTGCCTCCTACTTCTTAAGAGAAAACCCTCATCATCAAAAAGGAATCCTTTCAGATATTCCTTCACGAAATATAAAGTCTTGACTGAGTCCACACCTTCCTTTTCTTCCTTCTGCCATAGTTTATAAGAAGGTATGCACACTTCTATGCACACTTAATTTATCCTTCTTGATTCTGGGTCCTTCCTTCTCCTACCTTCTCAGTTATTTCAGTTTGTTCCCATCTACAGGCACAACTGTATTTTCATATTCTCTGCATAGGCCCTTTCACGTCACCATTGAAAATTTTCAGGTCTACCCCAATATAAGAGATAAACATGAAATAAAATCATCTCTTTTGACTAACTCTTTCCTTCTAGTTGTTACACTGGCTCTCTCCTCATGTTCAAGAACAAACTTCTTAAGCCAAATTATCTACAAGTTCCAGCTACATGTTTCACCTTGAACTAAGAAATCATTCCCACAGTGTAGTTGAGTTCTTATCACAAGCATCCTCCACAAGTGACCTTAAAATGAGCAAATGACCTTCATGTTGCTAAATCTTCTTAACATGGTTTGTATCACACAGTACTTGTTTTCTCAGGGCCATTTTATGTTATGTACTGTCTTATTCTCCTACAAATGCTCTCTTCTCACAATACCACTTCTGTGACTTTTCCTCATGACACCTTCTTGTCAATCCTTCTCAATATCTTTTTAAAACTTACTCATTATCTACTAACCCATTAAATGTTACTTTTCACCTCAGCCAATCTCTAAATTCACACACATACATACACACACACAGACACACACACATACACACACACACACAAATATTCACCATATGTACTTTAAATCTGTACATCCAGTAAGTTTCTACATTCTTCTCGTCTGGAGGGAGGTCTCAGCACTTTAAACTCAACATCCTCAAACTGAACTGTTTATTCCCTTCCAACAGATCAACTCCCAGCAAACCCTTTTTTTTTTCTTCAGAGTTCCTGCTTCAGTAGAAATTCAATCACCTAAGAGCAAATCCTAGAAAATGTCATGAATATCTTCCCCCCAGCACCAATTCAACTGCCTTATCTTGGTAGTTTCAATTGCCGCTCAACTCTTTCCTGTGTCTAGGTTCTATATTAATCCAGACCTCCATTATTTCCTACCTGAAGTATGGCAAAATATCTCCTTCCTATTTTGAATTCTGTACCTGTGCAAGAGATCTCCAATAACACACCAAAGGCTTCTTCCTTAACAAAGCATGACCCTGTGTAAGACTTTAAAGACCTTCATGACTTCTGAGTATTCAGCTACAACTAATTGTCCCTAAACAGCTTTCAAAGTCCTTCACCACCGGGGTTCTGCACACTTCTTCACTCATCCTTTATCAATATCCTCCCTGCGCTCAAGTCTTCAACAATGCTGAGCTTTGTCACACTCTTCACATCTGTGGTCTTTCTTATCTCCAAGCTACTTCATCATTATGGGCACCCACTTCCTCCCTCCTTCTCTCTTCACCTGGAGAAGGGATCCCCTTCTTGGTGAGATTGGGTGTGAATGTGACCTTTTCCAAAACGCCTTCTCTGAGCCCTATTTTTGAGAATATTTTCCTTCTGTGTGTGCCTTGGTAAACTGATGATCTCCCTCGCTGGTCTGTCCACTCCAATGTTACTTATTTTGCAGGACTGTGTCAGTCTATTCGCTGCTCTGTGCTTAGCACTGAAGCAAGGCATGGAAAATTTAACTAATGTCAGAACAATCAACAAGTGAATGAAATAATTTTTAAATGAAATTCATTAAAGTAAGTTTCAAATGACTAAAAGTGAAAATTAAGAATGTGGTTGGATTCCTCCATTTAATAGTTACTAAAATTATGGGGGATTGATAATGGCCAAATTTTTCTAAAAACATCTACTAATGTCAATAAAAGTATTCTGATTTGAGATTTCTCTCCATGTGAAACAGTTCATTGTTCCCAACATAAATAAGAAATGACTAACAGGTAAACCAAGAAGCAAGAATTTTGATTTAGCATTTGTATGAATGATCTGAACTTTAATGGTAAGAAATGCCCTAAAAATAGACCCATGGAAAGCAGCAATCACTTCTTCTTTCATGATTTTTAGACAATTTATAATTAGTGTATTTCAAAGTGTTCTCAATTTATCAAATTGTTTGGTCACTGGGTAGAACATCCATAAATGTTTCTTTACTACCATAGGTTTATCTATAATAATATAATATTTGTGGTCTAAAAATTGTTTATTTATACAAATACTCTTAGTTCTCAAGTGCTATTAAAGATTTTAAAATATACTCAGCTATTTTCTGTATTATAACTTTACTAAAATTAAATTTTATCTGCCACTTGGAATTTATATATTATCTTACAATACCACATTGTTTACGGTTTCCATTCTAGCACATTTGGCCATCAGTCTTTTATTGAAATAATTTCACTATAGCTGTGTTCCATTCACTAGTTGCTAAACTCTCAGTATGTAGAACTGTGTGTTTCATCTTTGGGATTTACAAAACCATTTATATGTATACATGCAACATATATCTAACAAAGTCAACTGACAAAATACACTAATGACACCATAGTGGCTAAAAAAAAAAAAAAAAAACAGGTGTAGTCAAACTTTTGTAGTAAAATGCATTTGAAAGTTAGAGGTCTCATAGATTACTAGAGGTAGAAAACATAATATTGAGTTCAAGTTATGTATAGTATCAGAACTGAAAAATACCTCTCCTATTTTCTTGTAGAAAGAATAAACACTTAAAAAAAGTCCTCTAAACAAATCCAAACTCCAAACATTCATGCCTCTCTTATAAAAGTTAGCTTCAAATCAATAAAAATTTTATTGAGCACTTAACCATTATATGTACCAGGTGCTGACATAGACCCTTCGGATGCCTCAGTGAGAAGTATGCAGAAGCAAACCTCTTAATAGGTGGGCAGACCATATTTTGAATGCATTCATGTGTTAGTCATTATTCCCACCAGGGCATTTGAACCTTGGAGCTGAAGAACAGAAGCTGGTCTATATTTTTTCCTGGAAAAAATTTAGTATCTACCTTTCTCTACCTCTCCACTACCATATATCTCATATAACAGGTAAACCAAGAAGCAAGAATTTTGATTTAGCATTTGTATGAATGATCTGAACTTTAATGGTAAGAAATGCCCTAAAAATAGACCCATGGAAAGCAGCAATCACTTCTTCTTTCATGATTTTTAGACAATTTATAATTAGTGTATTTCAAAGTGTTCTCAATTTATCAAATTGTTTGGTCACTGGGTAGAACATCCATAAATGTTTCTTTACTACCATAGGTTTATCTATAATAATATAATATTTGTGGTCTAAAAATTGTTTATTTATACAAATACTCTTAGTTCTCAAGTGCTATTAAAGATTTTAAAATATACTCAGCTATTTTCTGTATTATAACTTTACTAAAATTAAATTTTATCTGCCACTTGGAATTTATATATTATCTTACAATACCACATTGTTTACGGTTTCCATTCTAGCACATTTGGCCATCAGTCTTTTATTGAAATAATTTCACTATAGCTGTGTTCCATTCACTAGTTGCTAAACTCTCAGTATGTAGAACTGTGTGTTTCATCTTTGGGATTTACAAAACCATTTATATGTATACATGCAACATATATCTAACAAAGTCAACTGACAAAATACACTAATGACACCATAGTGGCTAAAAAAAAAAAAAAAAAAAAACAGGTGTAGTCAAACTTTTGTAGTAAAATGCATTTGAAAGTTAGAGGTCTCATAGATTACTAGAGGTAGAAAACATAATATTGAGTTCAAGTTATGTATAGTATCAGAACTGAAAAATACCTCTCCTATTTTCTTGTAGAAAGAATAAACACTTAAAAAAAGTCCTCTAAACAAATCCAAACTCCAAACATTCATGCCTCTCTTATAAAAGTTAGCTTCAAATCAATAAAAATTTTATTGAGCACTTAACCATTATATGTACCAGGTGCTGACATAGACCCTTCGGATGCCTCAGTGAGAAGTATGCAGAAGCAAACCTCTTAATAGGTGGGCAGACCATATTTTGAATGCATTCATGTGTTAGTCATTATTCCCACCAGGGCATTTGAACCTTGGAGCTGAAGAACAGAAGCTGGTCTATATTTTTTCCTGGAAAAAATTTAGTATCTACCTTTCTCTACCTCTCTACTACCATATGTCTCTCCCCTTCCCCTATTTCTCTTAAAAGCTCCATGAATATTTGATAAACTCTAGCAGGTTTATACAAATTACAGGAGGACATTTGAAGATTGCTATCTGAAGAGTGATTTATCACTTTTACTTACTCCCATATAATTTATATCTAGTAATGCAGATATCTAGACTTTTTCTTTTTCTGAATTTTTGTGGTTATTTAACATAAATGACTGAGGTGATTTCAAACCTTCTAATGTTTCCATGTTCTTGTATTTCTAGCAGTCTTTTTTTTTTCTCATTTTTCTTACCAACAGAAACATTTGACCATATCTGAAATTAATATATGGGGCAGAGAGGGAGATGTGAAACTCAATTCCTACTCTGGGTGAGAGTCATCTACAGGCCTTTGTGAAAATAGTTATCAAGGCTGCATGGATCCCACATAATGTGCTTTAGATTCACCACACACACGACTCAACCCAAACCATGGTACATCCTGCCAAACACTTAAAAAAAAAAAAAAGTATATATATATATATATATATATATATATATGTAC
Source organism: Tragulus kanchil (assembly GCA_022376925.1). Lineage (NCBI taxonomy): Eukaryota > Metazoa > Chordata > Mammalia > Artiodactyla > Tragulidae > Tragulus > Tragulus kanchil. The sequence goes on along the minus strand of JAIOJX010000028.1, from coordinate 33,489,816 downwards.
TACATTGTACCTCACTCAGACATGACCCAAATTTGTTAGGCAAACAAAGTGTACCTGATTAATGTGGTTGGCCTCTGGGCTACATTCTAAATGGAGCAGAAACATAAAGGTTTAAAGACAGGTTGCCTCGTGCCATTGTAAATCTAAATAAACATATTGGTATAATTGAATCCATATTTTGACTAAGGAATCCAGAATACTGCACTTTTGGTTTTAAATCTTCCTCTGAGAAGGACATAAATAATGCCTCCTGCTGCTCCCTCTCTGCCATTTTCTCTAGTCTTCATGCCATTCTCAGCAGCAGTAAAACGCATCCCCTTTCTAACTTCCGCTTCTTTCCTTCCTCAGCAGACACTCGACAGCAAGTCTTGGTTATTTCACATTTCTCTAGTGTCCTTCACTGATTTACTATTTTCACATGGCTCCTTCCACTCCACCTGAAAATAGCACCCTTGCTTCTCTTCATTCATTTATCCAAATACAATAAGCACCTACTCTAAATCAGGAATGAAGCTAGAAACAGACACATTGGCAAATAAGGCTTCACTACTGTACCCATGGAGCTTTCTTGTGAGATGTATACTTCTGATTCTTAGTGCAAACAAGCATTGGGAAAGAGTTTAACAAAAGGTGATACCATCATGGACTGGAGAATTCTGTAAGGACTCCAACAAGGGGTAAGATTGCTATCTGAAGAGTGATTTATCACTTTTATTACTCCCTTTTTCAGTAATGCAGATATCTAGACTTTTTCTTTTTCTGAATTTTTGTGGTTATTTAACATAAATGACTGAGGTGATTTCAAACCTTCTAATGTTTCCATGTTCTTGTATTTCTAGCAGTCTTTTTTTTTTCTCATTTTTCTTACCAACAGAAACATTTGACCATATCTGAAATTAATATATGGGGCAGAGAGGGAGATGTGAAACTCAATTCCTACTCTGGGTGAGAGTCATCTACAGGCCTTTGTGAAAATAGTTATCAAGGCTGCATGGATCCCACATAATGTGCTTTAGATTCACCACACACACGACTCAACCCAAACCATGGTACATCCTGCCAAACACTTAAAAAAAAAAAAAAGTATATATATATATATATATATATATATATATGTACTACATTGTACCTCACTCAGACATGACCCAAATTTGTTAGGCAAACAAAGTGTACCTGATTAATGTGGTTGGCCTCTGGGCTACATTCTAAATGGAGCAGAAACATAAAGGTTTAAAGACAGGTTGCCTCGTGCCATTGTAAATCTAAATAAACATATTGGTATAATTGAATCCATATTTTGACTAAGGAATCCAGAATACTGCACTTTTGGTTTTAAATCTTCCTCTGAGAAGGACATAAATAATGCCTCCTGCTGCTCCCTCTCTGCCATTTTCTCTAGTCTTCATGCCATTCTCAGCAGCAGTAAAACGCATCCCCTTTCTAACTTCCGCTTCTTTCCTTCCTCAGCAGACACTCGACAGCAAGTCTTGGTTATTTCACATTTCTCTAGTGTCCTTCACTGATTTACTATTTTCACATGGCTCCTTCCACTCCACCTGAAAATAGCACCCTTGCTTCTCTTCATTCATTTATCCAAATACAATAAGCACCTACTCTAAATCAGGAATGAAGCTAGAAACAGACACATTGGCAAATAAGGCTTCACTACTGTACCCATGGAGCTTTCTTGTGAGATGTATACTTCTGATTCTTAGTGCAAACAAGCATTGGGAAAGAGTTTAACAAAAGGTGATACCATCATGGACTGGAGAATTCTGTAAGGACTCCAACAAGGGGTAAGATGTGAGTGCCAAGACTTCAAGGAAACCAAAGACCAAGTGAAAAGATAATCTTCAGAATGAGAGAAAATATTTACAGATGATGCAACCAAAAAGGGATGAATTTCCAAACTATACAAACAGCTCATATAGCTCAATGTCCAAAAAAAAAGAAAAAGAAAAAATCAACAAAATGGGCAGAAGATCTAAATACACATTTCCCCAAAGAAGACATACAAATAGCCAAAAGGCACACAGAAAAATGCTCAACATCACCAATTAGATTAATTGTAGATTTGCAAATCAAAACTACAATGAGGTATCATTTTAGTCCAGACAGAATGGCCATCATCAAAAAGTCTACAAATAATAAATGCCGGAGAGAGTGTGGAGAAAAAGGAATCCTCCCCCACACTGTTAGTGGGAATATAAATTAGTGCAGCCACTATAGTAAATGTTACGGAGGTTCCTTAAAAAATTAAAAATAGAATTACCATATGACCCTGCAATCCCATTCATGGGCATTTATTCAGAGAAAATTATAATTTTGAAAAGATACAGGCACGTCAGTGTTAATTTTTAAAATTCAACTGAATTTTTGTAGAATGCAAAAAAAATTGGAAAACATTCTTCTAATAGCAACAAAACCTATAAACTATTCAAAAACAATTTCAAGAAAAACTGTGCGTTATCTCTACAGAAAACTACAAGATATTACTTAAAGAAATTAAAGGATAAATAAACAAACTGAGATACATACCTGTTCACAGATTGTAAAGTCAAATTTGAGGTGTTAATTCTCCCCAAATTATTTACAGGTTCAGTACGGCCTCAAACATACTTTTATCAGGTAATTTTTTTCAGAAATTCACAAGCCAACTCTAAAATTTACTTGTAAGTGAAAATGAGCTATAGAACTCATATTAGCTGATTAAGATTATGAATACTATATGTACTAGTCTATAATCAACAAATTAAACGGAATAGTCAGAATAAAACTAGATCCCAGTCATCTAATTTTACACAAAGGTAAATGGGAAATGGAATTTTTTTCAACAAATGGTAGAAGAATAACAAATAATAACGTTGAATTTTAACTCCTATTTCACACCACACACAGAAATTATTTGCAATAGTTTGTGTGTACAAATAAGCATAAAAACCAAAATCATAAAGCTTTTGGAAAAGGAAACAAATCTTTGTGTCTGGGGCAAAGGTTTCTCATTCACAGAAAGAAATAACCATGACAAAATTGATAAAGTAGACTCCATTCAAATGAACTTCTGCTCATAAAGAGATTCATCATGAAAATTAATAGACACGCAACAGAAAAATGCTCAACATCACCAATTAGATTAATTGTAGATTTGCAAATCAAAACTACAATGAGGTATCATTTTAGTCCAGACAGAATGGCCATCATCAAAAAGTCTACAAATAATAAATGCCGGAGAGAGTGTGGAGAAAAAGGAATCCTCCCCCACACTGTTAGTGGGAATATAAATTAGTGCAGCCACTATAGTAAATGTTACGGAGGTTCCTTAAAAAATTAAAAATAGAATTACCATATGACCCTGCAATCCCATTCATGGGCATTTATTCAGAGAAAATTATAATTTTGAAAAGATACAGGCACGTCAGTGTTAATTTTTAAAATTCAACTGAATTTTTGTAGAATGCAAAAAAAATTGGAAAACATTCTTCTAATAGCAACAAAACCTATAAACTATTCAAAAACAATTTCAAGAAAAACTGTGCGTTATCTCTACAGAAAACTACAAGATATTACTTAAAGAAATTAAAGGATAAATAAACAAACTGAGATACATACCTGTTCACAGATTGTAAAGTCAAATTTGAGGTGTTAATTCTCCCCAAATTATTTACAGGTTCAGTACGGCCTCAAACATACTTTTATCAGGTAATTTTTTTTTTCAGAAATTCACAAGCCAACTCTAAAATTTACTTGTAAGTGAAAATGAGCTATAGAACTCATATTAGCTGATTAAGATTATGAATAGTATATGTACTAGTCTATAATCAACAAATTAAACGGAATAGTCAGAATAAAACTAGATCCCAGTCATCTAATTTTACACAAAGGTAAATGGGAAATGGAATTTTTTTCAACAAATGGTAGAAGAATAACAAATAATAACGTTGAATTTTAACTCCTATTTCACACCACACACAGAAATTATTTGCAATAGTTTGTGTGTACAAATAAGCATAAAAACCAAAATCATAAAGCTTTTGGAAAAGGAAACAAATCTTTGTGTCTGGGGCAAAGGTTTCTCATTCACAGAAAGAAATAACCATGACAAAATTGATAAAGTAGACTCCATTCAAATGAACTTCTGCTCATAAAGAGATTCATCATGAAAATTAATAGACACGCAACAGATTGGAAAAAAACATTTGCCAAATGTATCTCTAACACGAGGCTTATATCCAGAATTTACAAAGAATTTCTACAACAAATAATAAAAAGGCAATCAGGTTTCCAGCTCCCACAAAAGGATCCTGGAAACTGCCATTCCATCCTAACAAATAAAAAGCTAAACAGACTGAAAATCAACAACTCTTTTTGGATCCGTAAGAGGAGAAAGCACAGGGCAAATTATTGCCGGTAAGATTGGTGAATCACACAGGCAAGTACAGGGAGTTTCAGCTTAACTGATCAGAGAATCAGGAGTAGAAAGTGCCAGAGGCTCCTGTGCCAGAGCAGGAAAACTTGAACAACAATGGATGAATTGCCAAATGGCCGGAGGCTAAATTCAGACAAGTCAAAGTATTAAAAACTCCAGAGGAAGCCAGTTATTCCGAGGGTCTACAGTACTGTGAAAGTTGCCTCGGGGAACTCAATCAGATTCCCACAGTAAATATCGGAGAGAAAAATACTCACAAATTCCGGAAAGGGGGCGGGGCAAAGGAAATTACTTTGAAATATGGAAGACCTCCCTGTGGTTAACTAGACTTGCCCTCACGGGAAACTAGTTAACTTAACCTTAAGTTGATGGGGAATGATCAAATCCTAACTAAGTAGGGAAAGGGAAACGCTAAACTGCAGCAGCCTAGCCATCGAGTTCACACAGTGGGCAAGAGAAAAGTCTCCGCAGTCCACAGGCAGAGACTCACTATACTGACACGTAATTACAAGACTATAGAACACTGTTCCTCCTGCATCACCTCACAGCCACATCATGAAAGACCTATTGAAGCAGTTCATTTTATGAGGAACATCATGCCCAGCTAGTTAAAACAAAAAAAGAAAGAAAACCATGTATATCAAAAGGAAAAAAAGCACAGTTTGAAAAGGCAAAGCAAAAATCATAATTGGACTTGGAAGGGATGTTGGAATGATCAGATCAGAAATGTAAAACAACTATGTACAATAGACTAAGGAGTCTAATGGATAAGTATACAGCATGCAAAAGAGAGGGGAATGGATGTAGAGAAAGGAAATCTAAGAAAGACTCAAAACGATGATAAAGACAAAAATCACTGTCACAGAAATGAAGAATGCCTTTGACAGGCTTTTTAGTAGAGTGTTCATGGCTGAGGAAAGACTCTCTGAGCTAGAGGATATGTAAATAGAATCCATGAAAATCAAAAAAAAAAATAAGAGGACAAAGATTAGGCTAGGGAGTAGGGGAACAAAATAGGTTATCTGAGGATTGTGACACAACTACAACTAACCTAAATTCATGAGACTACCAGAAGGAGAAGAGAGGGAGAAAGGCACAGAAGAAACATGTAAAACAGTAATGAGAATTTCTCAGAGATTAACAAATGGTGTGAAACACTTGAAGATTTACATGGAAAAAAGCTGATATATAAACAGACCTTACATCTTTCGCAAAAAAATAGGTCAAAATGGATCAGAGACTAACTGTAAAACACAAAACTATAAAATTCCTAGAACATAGGAAAAAATCTAGATGACCTTATGGTGATGCCTTTTTCAGTTCCAACAGCCAAAGCAGAATCCCAGAAAAAAACAAACATTGATTAGCTAGATTGCATTCAAATTAAACATTCCTACTTTGCCAAAAATAATGTTAAGAGGAAGAAAAGACAAGTTACTGACTGGGAGAAAAAACCTGCAAAAGACACATCTGATAAAGGACTGGTATTTAAAATACACCAAGAAACTTAAAAACTCAACAGTAAGAAAATAAACAACTTGATTTTAAGTTGAATCAAATACTTTAACAGACACCTCATCATCAAAGAAGATATACAGATAACAAATAGCAATATGAAAAGATGCTCGACATAACGTCATCTTGGAAATGCACATTAAAACAATGAGATACCACTATACGACTAATGGAATGACCAAAATTCACAACACTTGACAACACTTGCTGCTGGCAAGGATGTGGAACGTAAGAATCTCTCACTTATTGCTGATGGAAGGCACAATGATACAACCACTTTGGAAGACAGGGTGGTGGTTTCTTACAAAAATAAACACACTCTTACCATGTGATCCAAGAATTTCTCCACTTTGGATTAACCCAAAGAAGTTTAAAATTTATGCTTACACAGAAATTTTTTCAGGAATGCAGCTTTATATATAATTGCCAAAACTAGGAAGCAACCAAGACGTCCTTCAATCGGTGAATGGATAAACCGAAATACATTGAGACAAAAGAACATTATTCAGCCCTAAAAAGAAAAGAATTATCAAGTCATGAAAAGACATGGAGGAACCTTACATTCATACTACTAAGTAAAACAAACCATCTGACAAGGCTAACACCTCTTTGGTTCCAAAAGGATGACATTTTGGAAAAGGCAAAAATATGAAGACAATAAAAAGAACAGTGGCTGCCAGGGATAGATTGCAGAAGAGATGAAAACACAGAGCATGGAGGATTTTTAGGGCAGCAGAAATGCTCAGTATGATAGTACAAGTGTGTACATTTGTCTAAAATGACTGATTATACAACACCAAGAGTGAACCCTAAGTAAAGTATGGACTTTGGATAATTGCTATGTTGTGTCAATGTAGGTTTATCCTCAGTTAAAAAATATTACCATTCTGTTGGGTGATGGTGATAATGGGGGAGACCATATTCTTCTGAGGGCAAAAAGAACATGGAAAATCTCTGTACCTTTCTCTTAATTTCACTGTAAACCTAAAATTACTCTAAAAATACAGTTTCTTAAATTTTATAAAAAAATTAACCATATATGAAATATGTTAACAATTACTCAGAAATGGATTACAAATGGCCAATATTTACAGAAAAAAAGTGCTCAGTACCATTAACCATGAGGGAAACAGTGAATTAAAACTAAATACAATGAGCTATATGACACAGAAAAAAAAATAATTATACCTAACTAGTGCAAGGATTTATAACAAATGCAACTCTCATGTATTGTTACTGAGAATATGAAAGGGTAGCATCACTTTGAAAAAAAAGTTTTTTTGTAAAACTAACGTACCCCAAGATCCTGTAATTCCAGTTCTAGTTACTTCATGAGGAGAAGCAAAAACATGCTCACCAAAGCCTACACAATATATTCATAATTTTTCAATAGGCCGCCATTCATAGAAAATATCATTTAATAGACCCATATCTGTAGGTTTGGGTTAGCAGAAGAAAAGAATAAAGTATTTATGTCTAGACTAAGTAGTATTTTCTTTTAGATAATACCTCACAAGTACCTAAAACCTAGAAGTATAAAATCTCAGTAATTGATATTATCACTTATTCACTTGTAAAAAGAAATAAATAGGTAATTTTCTATTTTCCTTAATTTTATTAAAAACAATGGAAGAATTTCAGGTATTTTGTAAATCATAAATTATACATTAGAATTTAAAGATATTTTAAAGACAACCTAAACTAATTGCTTGATTTGCAAAACAGTAAAATGATGTTTAAAAAATTTAAGTGGTTTATTCATGTCATCATGGGGAAAGAAAAAGAATGTAACATATAACAAGGTACAGAAATCTCCAGTAGAAAAAAAAAACCTGAGTTTGACATGCAGAGGCAAGAATATAATAGATCTTCGAATTGAACCATTTCAGTGAGCTAGAGAGGTAAATGGATCAAGCACATCAGGAGCTACCTGTCAGGCTAGATATTTTTGAATTTGGTCTTAGAGGACAGAAGCAGCTTAATATAGCACAGCAATTAGAGAAGAGGAGGTCTCAGAGCCTGGACCAGGTATGATGCAAGCCTCCACGGATGCAGCGCTTGGCCATTGGTGCAGAACTGGGACTCACCCTGCGTGGGCATGACTGCCAACAGGCAGTGGATAAAATGACACCGACCCAGTGCAATGGGAAGTTAAAATGAGATTTTGATGTTTATTTGCACACCTGGCTTGTGCTGTAATCAGTTCCTATTTATCTTCTCTTCAACGATCTCTTTGGCAATTTCTATGTGCTATGAATAAAGCAATCAGAACATAAATTAAGTCACTTGGGCTCATCACGGCCTACGAACACGTCAATGGGCAGAGTATACTACTTTCACAATCATCTCACCATGAAAACTAAACTTTTTTAAGGACCGACTAGAAAAGACTATGGTATAACCTGTCAGTTCAGTTGCAGGGGAAAGTATTGAGTTGAATTTTATGTGAAGACAGAATGTCTATTAAGAGTTTCAGTATCATGAGACCAGGGGTAAATACTAAATTATCGATGATGATTAATAACCCCACAAGCCCCTCTCTGATTGTCTAGCTTCTTGCTTTTGATGCTCAACATTATTACCCTAATTTAGTCTCTAAAATATTGTTTTTGTTATAAATTTCAATTTTAGTCTTTAATGCAACTTAATTTTTGTGTATGTAAAATCATTCATTATTTTAGAGCCAAATCTGAAAGTTTAAAAGCCTACTCAGAAAAGTCTTCATTGGATTCTAAACTCATCTATTCTGTTTCTACCTACCATTGTCGCTAGTTCCTTGTTTATCATACTAGGTATATGTCTAGTGTTTATATGTATTCTTTTCTTTCATATATATGAATTCATTTTAATGAAAGCTCCAGAGGAAAAGGGTAATTTAACAGGGTGAGAAGAGAACCAATTTGAGAATTAATTACAGCAATGAAAAAATATTTAGATAGTATATGGCTACAGAAGTTTAAAACACTCACTATATAGTGTTAGAAACATGTATCTCTTACTGTACATAACTCCTCTTAAACAGTTTTTAAAGCTTTATGTATTCTTATTTCTCTTTTTCATATAATGTATACAATATTCTGCAGTCCACTTTGATTACTTACAAATACATTCTGCCATTCAAACTGCTGTAACAGAAACCTTCTTCATTCCCCTAGAGTGAGAGAGAGAGAGTGTGTGTGTGTCTACAGGTGATAATACTCCATTTAGCTATGTATCCTGCTTTAATGAACATCAATTAATTCCCTCATCTTCTGCTTTTACAACTAATGCCACGCAAAAAATTTTTTGCATGTTTTTTTTCCCTCTATGTACAGGCGAAATCTTCCAGCTATAGCTATAGAAATGAGAACCCTAATGCAGGGCGTAAATAGAGGGACAAGTTTCTTAGCTATTTCCCTGCACAGGGGTTTTGTCAATTTGAACCCTCACCTACAATATATCGGTGTGCCTGATTTTCCACATCTTGCTTAAGAGTGAGTTTTCAGAGTTTTAGATTTTTGCCAGTCTGATATGTGAGAAATAATACTCAATTCTAAAAGTTTTCTAACTAAAAACAAACATCTTTAACATTATATTCTTTTGAGAAACCAGGGGTAAATACTAAATTATCGATGATGATTAATAACCCCACAAGCCCCTCTCTGATTGTCTAGCTTCTTGCTTTTGATGCTCAACATTATTACCCTAATTTAGTCTCTAAAATATTGTTTTTGTTATAAATTTCAATTTTAGTCTTTAATGCAACTTAATTTTTGTGTATGTAAAATCATTCATTATTTTAGAGCCAAATCTGAAAGTTTAAAAGCCTACTCAGAAAAGTCTTCATTGGATTCTAAACTCATCTATTCTGTTTCTACCTACCATTGTCGCTAGTTCCTTGTTTATCATACTAGGTATATGTCTAGTGTTTATATGTATTCTTTTCTTTCATATATATGAATTCATTTTAATGAAAGCTCCAGAGGAAAAGGGTAATTTAACAGGGTGAGAAGAGAACCAATTTGAGAATTAATTACAGCAATGAAAAAATATTTAGATAGTATATGGCTACAGAAGTTTAAAACACTCACTATATAGTGTTAGAAACATGTATCTCTTACTGTACATAACTCCTCTTAAACAGTTTTTAAAGCTTTATGTATTCTTATTTCTCTTTTTCATATAATGTATACAATATTCTGCAGTCCACTTTGATTACTTACAAATACATTCTGCCATTCAAACTGCTGTAACAGAAACCTTCTTCATTCCCCTAGAGTGAGAGAGAGAGTGTGTGTGTGTCTACAGGTGATAATACTCCATTTAGCTATGTATCCTGCTTTAATGAACATCAATTAATTCCCTCATCTTCTGCTTTTACAACTAATGCCACGCAAAAAATTTTTTGCATGTTTTTTTTCCCTCTATGTACAGGCGAAATCTTCCAGCTATAGCTATAGAAATGAGAACCCTAATGCAGGGCGTAAATAGAGGGACAAGTTTCTTAGCTATTTCCCTGCACAGGGGTTTTGTCAATTTGAACCCTCACCTACAATATATCGGTGTGCCTGATTTTCCACATCTTGCTTAAGAGTGAGTTTTCAGAGTTTTAGATTTTTGCCAGTCTGATATGTGAGAAATAATACTCAATTCTAAAAGTTTTCTAACTATAGAAAATTAACAAGCATTACAGAAGGAATAATAACTTGCTCTCAATTTTATAGTTTACGAAATGCCTTATTATTTAGAAATAGCCCTTTAGTGTCTTCAATTTGCAGACCAACTTTTAAAATACCAATAACAGGCATTGCAGGGTTGGTTCATTTGCCAGTCAGGGAGAGAGCTGAAGAGTTCTCTGTGCTCTCCACAGAGAAAATTTATAAACTAAACCACAAATGTCATTTGGAATTGAAGAACACTAATAAGTTGTTTCTGCCCTAACACTGCACATGATATGGTTGCATATGCTGCATAATAGCCATACTGTTTCAACTTAAAGACATAAACGCTTCTTTCATTTTTAGAAATAAAATGACTATCTTCTAAATTGTCAGTCTCTTAAGATTTAACATTGAGTATACCATCCATTGCAATTAACTGAGAAGTAAAAAGATAATGACTTTCTGTTGTCATGGAACAAGGGGATTTCATCTAGATTTTCTGATTAATTTGGTATTTTACTTTGTCATTATAATTCAATTTGTGTAGCTTTTCTGTCCATTCCTTGAAGGTACTTTTATTATCCATGAAAATCCAAAATCAAAAGAAATATATTGCAACATTCATTCCCCCCCACAGGGATATTTGTACTGCTCCACTGCAGATAACTATTGAGAACAGGTGCTTTCAATGCAGCTGAACTGACAGAAAGCAAGTTTCTATTTTTCCTTACCATTATTTTTTATTTCTCATAAATGCTGCTATTTAGTTATCCTGCTTTAATGAACATCAATTAATTCCCTCATCTTCTGCTTTTACAACTAATGCCACGCAAAAATTTTTGCATGTTTTTCCCTCTATGTACAGGCGAAATCTTCCAGCTATAGCTATAGAAATGAGAACCCTAATGCAGGCGTAAATAGAGGGACAAGTTTCTAAGCTATTTCCCTGCACAGGGGTTTTGTCAATTTGAACCCTCACCTACAATATATCGGTGTGCCTGATTTTCCACATCTTGCTTAAGAGTGAGTTTTCAGAGTTTTAGATTTTTGCCAGTCTGATATGTGAGAAATAATACTCAATTCTAAAAGTTTTCTAACTATAGAAAATTAACAAGCATTACAGAAGGAATAATAACTTGCTCTCAATTTTATAGTTTACGAAATGCCTTATTATTTAGAAATAGCCCTTTAGTGTCTTCAATTTGCAGACCAACTTTTAAAATACCAATAACAGGCATTGCAGGGTTGGTTCATTTGCCAGTCAGGGAGAGAGCTGAAGAGTTCTCTGTGCTCTCCACAGAGAAAATTTATAAACTAAACCACAAATGTCATTTGGAATTGAAGAACACTAATAAGTTGTTTCTGCCCTAACACTGCACATGATATGGTTGCATATGCTGCATAATAGCCATACTGTTTCAACTTAAAGACATAAACGCTTCTTTCATTTTTAGAAATAAAATGACTATCTTCTAAATTGTCAGTCTCTTAAGATTTAACATTGAGTATACCATCCATTGCAATTAACTGAGAAGTAAAAAGATAATGACTTTCTGTTGTCATGGAACAAGGGGATTTCATCTAGATTTTCTGATTAATTTGGTATTTTACTTTGTCATTATAATTCAATTTGTGTAGCTTTTCTGTCCATTCCTTGAAGGTACTTTTATTATCCATGAAAATCCAAAATCAAAAGAAATATATTGCAACATTCATTCCCCCCCACAGGGATATTTGTACTGCTCCACTGCAGATAACTATTGAGAACAGGTGCTTTCAATGCAGCTGAACTGACAGAAAGCAAGTTTCTATTTTTCCTTACCATTATTTTTTATTTCTCATAAAATAAATGAAAATTAACTCAAATGATTTATTATTGTCACTAATATTGATTAGCCAATTATCCAAACAACAAAACAAAGGCAATTCTGTTATGCTAGGAAATAAATTATCATTAATAATATTCTTGTGAATAAGGAACTATTATATTCTGGATCGTATTTAAATCCATAGCATTTTGGTGTCAAATTATTTTATTTCTTAGTTCTGCAGTTTCCTTCTCATGATTTTTATACCTTTTTTTTGTAAAGAGAAACAGAAATAAATAAAATGTTACTCATGTCCATTATTTGTTAATGGAGAAATCAAACTAATAGTAATACATACTTCATACTAACACTAATAGCTACATTTTTTTGCCATAAATTCCCTCTAACTTCTATTAATAAAAGATACATTTCAATGATCTTTAGCTCCTAGAGAAACCCAACCTATTTAGATCATAATGTAACTGACCTTCCATGTTTCAGTCTAGAAACAAAAGATATCCTGGGCAGGGGAATGGGTGGCGTGGTAAAGCAGGCATGTGGTTGCTTTATAGGTTAATGGCTTGTAACAGGTAATAGATGTGTGTCATCCATATACATTATCTAAAGTAGGTAGGTGTAGGTTAATTATTTGTAGTAGGTAAAGACAGAGGGAAAAAAAACATGTGTGGATGAGGCAAAATGTTCTTTCATTTTAGAAATAAAATGACTATCTTCTAAATTGTCAGTCTCTTAAGATTTAACATTGAGTATACCATCCATTGCAATTAACTGAGAAGTAAAAAGATAATGACTTTCTGTTGTCATGGAACAAGGGGATTTCATCTAGATTTTCTGATTAATTTGGTATTTTACTTTGTCATTATAATTCAATTTGTGTAGCTTTTCTGTCCATTCCTTGAAGGTACTTTTATTATCCATGAAAATCCAAAATCAAAAGAAATATATTGCAACATTCATTCCCCCCCACAGGGATATTTGTACTGCTCCACTGCAGATAACTATTGAGAACAGGTGCTTTCAATGCAGCTGAACTGACAGAAAGCAAGTTTCTATTTTTCCTTACCATTATTTTTATTTATCAAAAAATAAATGAAAATTAACTCAAATGATTTATTATTGTCACTAATATTGATTAGCCAATTATCCAAACAACAAAACAAAGGCAATTCTGTTATGCTAGGAAATAAATTATCATTAATAATATTCTTGTGAATAAGGAACTATTATATTCTGGATCGTATTTAAATCCATAGCATTTTGGTGTCAAATTATTTTATTTCTTAGTTCTGCAGTTTCCTTCTCATGATTTTTATACCTTTTTTTTGTAAAGAGAAACAGAAATAAATAAAAATGTTACTCATGTCCATTATTTGTTAATGGAGAAATCAAACTAATAGTAATACATACTTCATACTAACACTAATAGCTACATTTTTTTGCCATAAATTCCCTCTAACTTCTATTAATAAAAGATACATTTCAATGATCTTTAGCTCCTAGAGAAACCCAACCTATTTAGATCATAATGTAACTGACCTTCCATGTTTCAGTCTAGAAACAAAAGATATCCTGGGCAGGGGAATGGGTGGCGTGGTAAAGCAGGCATGTGGTTGCTTTATAGGTTAATGGCTTGTAACAGGTAATAGATGTGTGTCATCCATATACATTATCTAAAGTAGGTAGGTGTAGGTTAATTATTTGTAGTAGGTAAAGACAGAGGGAAAAAAAACATGTGTGGATGAGGCAAAATGTTATTTCCAAAGATAATGTTACACATGCATTTTCCAAAGATCTAGATAGAACAGTGATAATAATAAAATATCCAGGTTTAGCCTGGTATGGTCTTGTCTCTTCAGATATCTCTGTTCTCCCAGGTGGGAATTACTATGCTGTACTCAGGCTAGCTCTCGGACACAGGGAAAAACTGAAGTGCCTTACTTCTCCTCCACCAGTTACAAAGTATCTGAGGAAGTTGTATGCCTTGTGCACAAGGTTTTCTTCTGAACTTTCCAGTTCCTTAAGCTAACCCTCACTCATTATTTCAGTCTTCCACAGGACTACAAATATACACTGTCTTCTAAAATTCATGTCACCCCCACCCGCCCGGGGGAAAAAGTCTCACTACCTCCTTTTTTTGAGATCTCCACATTTTAGTTTTGCCCTTCTTTCAGCTCAGTCCCTATCACACATTGTCCATCACAAAATACTAAGGACACAGCGGGCAACTTTCCATTCTTGGCATATGCCGGGCATTCGTACTTCCTTGTTTTGATTTTAATTCCTTCTGTTTACTATTCCCTTCTTCTGCTTCTCCCTCTTCCACCTTGCATCTGGGAATGGCCATGAGATTAGTTCCAGTCAATATAACTAGTAATTAGGAGTGTCACTTCTGTACTAAGATGTTTAAGAAGTGGTTGTTTCTTCCTCATACTTTCTAATCTACTAAATTCAGAGATTTGGAGGTCCTAGGAAATAGAAAAACTACAAAGAAGAAGAAACACAGATTCCAGAATCAATGCAAATTGGGTAACTACTCAATGGTGTGAACATCCACATTGATGTCTTATGTGTGCAATAAAAAGTATCTATTAGTAAACCGCTGACATTTCATAGCTGATTTGTTATAACCATTTTAAAACCCAGATATTATATAATATATTCAAGGAAAAGAGGCTCATTCTACAATATTAACTGAGTGTCATATCTCTTAATATTCAGCTTCTATTAATTCAAGAATTTGTTCTTAATTCAAGAATTTGTTAAATTTTCTTGAATTTATTAAGTTATTAAATGGACTTTACTGTGAGTACTGTACTGCACAAATTACCACAGAAACTTCAGAAAGGACACAGTCTTTGTACTAAATGAGTTCAGATGATATAATGACAAACTGAGAGGTTGGGTCACTTTCTCCATGCATTTTGAAAGAAAGTCTTGGTTATGCATTAAAAAAAAATTTCCCTCAACATCA
This sequence comes from Tragulus kanchil, assembly GCA_022376925.1. Lineage (NCBI taxonomy): Eukaryota > Metazoa > Chordata > Mammalia > Artiodactyla > Tragulidae > Tragulus > Tragulus kanchil. Next base: position 33,474,435 of record JAIOJX010000028.1, on the reverse strand, counting down.
AATATTTTTAATCTAACAGAGAAATCAATTACATACAAGAAAAACGATCATTGAAACCCTATAACAAGACCTTAACTAAATAGAATAGAAAATATAATCTAAAAATAAAAAAAATCAATTTACAATAAACAAATACTGTCAAAATTGGCGTTCTCCTGAAGTAACAAGGTATCAATACTCAATTTAAAGGACTCCACTTGAAATTTTAATTATTTATGCCATTTGTGGCCAACAGTTTTCCACAGTCTTGGCTCTGTACCATGTTATTATCTAAATGTAATACAGTGAAGATAAAACTGCTTTAATTGGGGATGCCAATGAGACAATCTCCAGATTGGCCCAGGAGGATGTCCTCACATGCTGTTAGGAGACAGCAGGGTCCTTCCTGATTTTCAAAGTCACTCTACGAAACAAATCATTTATGTAATGGCAAGAACCTCTTGTTCTCACTTAGGAACTCTGTACCTTGACATAGAAACCCCACTCCAGTTCATTAAAGCTCTCAAATCTGCCCAAGAATAAGCACATGTGCAAATCCAGTAAAGAGTCACATACCTCAATGCAGAGCAACAATCATTTAATTACAACTCAAATTTGTTCCACTACATTTTTTCACCTTCAGAAGGAAAGCATACACTGAGGGAAAGTATTTTTATAATTCATTAAAGTGGAACAGACATTTTATCTGTAGTGGTAATTTCTCAGTGAATGCACATTCTTCCATTTGTCCTTGAACTAAGATTCTTTATAAAAACAATATTCAAAAACAAGTTGGCTCAAATTTGAGTTGTTAAATGAAAATCTGAAAGTGTTTGGGAGAATGATGCCTCTTAGTCTGAGAAAGTATTCTTGTTTTGATTGTAGATAAACCTTGTCATATTCAAATCTATCATTGCTAATTCCCAGCACAATCTCTGTATTCTCAGTGCTGCAGGCAGAGATAATGACCTCTCATCAGCATGAAGGGCATTCCCAGGCCGTGCTAGTGGTAAAGATTTCACCTACCATTGCAGGAGACATGAGACATGGGGTTTGATCCCAGGGTTGGGAAGATCCCCTGGAGAAGAAAATGGCAAACCACTACATTATTCTTGCCTGTAGAATCCCATGAATAGAGGAGCCAAGGGGAGGGGGGGAGGGAAGGTGTCAGTCCATGGGGTCACAGAGAGTCGAACATGACTGAACAACAACAATCAGTATGAAAATTTACATTACTAAATGACACATCATTTATATCTATATAAAGTCTATCAATACAAAATCCCATATTTTTGTTAGTGGGTTGCTATTATCATAAATGTATGTTCTTTTTTTCTGTTTTTTTTAATGCAAAGTATTTTTAACTATTGGCTTTAATTCTTTCTTATATTTATACTTAAATTGCTGTTATTGACCACATGTAAACTTTAAAAAATATATAAACATACATAAAAGATATATATGTGTGTAAACCATCTGTAATACTCTTTGGATAAATGTCTATTCAGTTCTTCTGCCCATCTTTTAACTGAGTTTGTTTGTTTTATGGTGGTGGTATGAGCTGTCTGTGTATGCTGGATATTAATCCCTCATAGCCTATATTATTTGTAAATATTTTCTCCCATTCAGTACGTTGTCTTTTCACTTTGACAATGGCCTCCCTTGCTGTGCAAAACCTTGAGCTAATTAGGTTCCATTAATTTATTTTTCCTTCTATTTCCTTTACTTTAGGAGACAAAAATACATTGTTGCAATATCAAAGAGTATTGTGCCTATGTTTTCTTCTAGGAGATTAATAGCAGCTTTAAACCTATAGTAGCTTTAAATTTAAGTTTAGGTATTTAACCCATTTTCAGTTTATTTTTGTATATGGAGAATTTGTAACTTCATTCTTTTACATGCAGCTATCTAGTTTTTCCAGTATCACTTATCAGAGACTGTCTTTTCTCCATTTTATATTCTTGCCTCCTTTATTGTAGATTAAGTAATAGTAAGTACATGAGTTTATTTCGGAGCTCTCTACACTGTTTAACTGACTTAAGGGTATTTTTTATGCCAGTATTATACTATTTTAATTGCTTTTTTATGTCAGTATTATACTGTTTTAATTACTGAAGGTTCCTGAATCTTTGTAGTATAGTCTGAAGTCAGGGAGCATGATTTCTTTAGTTCTGCTCTTTCACAAGGTTGTTTCTTTTTTCTGATGATTCTTTTGAATATTTGGTATCTTTTGTATTTTCATACAAATTTTTAAATAATTTGGTTGTTCTAGTTCTGTCTAAAATGGCCTTGGCAGGGCCTTCGATTGTGGTCCAGTGGGTAAGGATGTCGCCTTGCAGTGCAGGCGGTGCTGGTTTGATCCCTGGCCCAGGAAGATCCCACGTGCCGCGGAGCGGCTGGACAGATGACCAACTACTGAGCTGGAGCTCTGGAGCGCATGCACCCAGAGCTAGTGCTCTGCAGTGAGCGAGGTCACTGTGATAGGAGGCTCACACAAGCCAAAGAACAAAGACGGATGAAAATAAATAAATGAAAGACCAATAGAAGTGGCCAAAAAAAAACTCTTTTAAATACTCTTGGTATTTTGATAGGTATTGTATTGAATCTGTAGATTGCCTTGGATATTATGCTTAGTATTAATTCTTCCAATCAAAGAGCCTTTTTTCTTTTTTTCCAAAGACAAAGACTGCAGATAACCAACATGCATAAGATAAGATGGTCAGCATCACTAATCATCAGGGAAATGTAAATCAGAACCACAATAAGATATCACCTTATACATGTCAGAATGGCTATCAGAATAAACCAAAATACAAATGTTGGTGAGGATATGCAAAAAATGGAACCCTTCTATACTCCCCATTGTTGGTGGGAAAATAAATTGTTGCATCCACTGTGAAAAACAATATGAAGTTTCATTGGCAATGGCAATATAAAATTATAATTGATTTTTATATGTCGATCTTTTAACAAAAAACCTTGCAGAATTCTTTTTAAAATTTTTATTTCATATTGGAATAGAGTTAACAATGTTGTGTTAGTTTGGGTATATGTGCTGAATTCTCTTATTAGTTTTCTTTGCTCCCAATATTAGGGGAAATTCATTCAGTTTTTCATCATCAGGAATGATGACAATAGTAGGTTTGGATTTTTTTTAGCCTATTGCTATGGTTCAGATCAGTTCAGTTGCTCAGTCATATCTAACTCTTTGTGACTCCATGGACTGCATACTGATATGGCACTCATTACACTAATTTATTAATCTGAAGTCAGGGAGCATGATTTCTTTAGTTCTGCTCTTTCACAAGGTTGTTTCTTTTTTCTGATGATTCTTTTGAATATTTGGTATCTTTTGTATTTTCATACAAATTTTTAAATAATTTGGTTGTTCTAGTTCTGTCTAAAATGGCCTTGGCAGGGCCTTCGATTGTGGTCCAGTGGGTAAGGATGTCGCCTTGCAGTGCAGGCGGTGCTGGTTTGATCCCTGGCCCAGGAAGATCCCACGTGCCGCGGAGCGGCTGGACAGATGACCAACTACTGAGCTGGAGCTCTGGAGCGCATGCACCCAGAGCTAGTGCTCTGCAGTGAGCGAGGTCACTGTGATAGGAGGCTCACACAAGCCAAAGAACAAAGACGGATGAAAATAAATAAATGAAAGACCAATAGAAGTGGCCAAAAAAAAACTCTTTTAAATACTCTTGGTATTTTGATAGGTATTGTATTGAATCTGTAGATTGCCTTGGATATTATGCTTAGTATTAATTCTTCCAATCAAAGAGCCTTTTTTCTTTTTTTCCAAAGACAAAGACTGCAGATAACCAACATGCATAAGATAAGATGGTCAGCATCACTAATCATCAGGGAAATGTAAATCAGAACCACAATAAGATATCACCTTATACATGTCAGAATGGCTATCAGAATAAACCAAAATACAAATGTTGGTGAGGATATGCAAAAAATGGAACCCTTCTATACTCCCCATTGTTGGTGGGAAAATAAATTGTTGCATCCACTGTGAAAAACAATATGAAGTTTCATTGGCAATGGCAATATAAAATTATAATTGATTTTTATATGTCGATCTTTTAACAAAAAACCTTGCAGAATTCTTTTTAAAATTTTTATTTCATATTGGAATAGAGTTAACAATGTTGTGTTAGTTTGGGTATATGTGCTGAATTCTCTTATTAGTTTTCTTTGCTCCCAATATTAGGGGAAATTCATTCAGTTTTTCATCATCAGGAATGATGACAATAGTAGGTTTGGATTTTTTTTAGCCTATTGCTATGGTTCAGATCAGTTCAGTTGCTCAGTCATATCTAACTCTTTGTGACTCCATGGACTGCATACTGATATGGCACTCATTACACTAATTTATTAATCTGATGCAGACTTGCATCCCTGAAAAAATGGTCTCTTGGTCATGCTGCATGATTCTTCTTATACAGTGCTAAATTGTATTTCTCAGAATGTTATGAATAACTTTTGCATCTATATTGATGGGGTATTGTCCTTCAGTTTCTGGTATTATTTTTTCTAATTTTGATATGGTAATTCTCTGCTCAGAATGAGTTCAGAAGTGCTCCTTATTTTTCAATTTCTTAGTACAGATTGTAAAAAGGTGTTGATTCTTCCTTAAATGTCTAGTAGATTTCTCTGTGAATCATTTGAAATGGAGATTTAAAAAAAATAAATTACAGGTCTTCCCTGGTGGTTCAGAGGGTAAGGAGTCCACCTTGCAGTTCAAGGGGCACCGGTTCGACCCCTGGCTGGTGAAGATCCCACATGCCACAGAGCAGCTGGACTGTTGTGTCCAGTTATGACTCAGTGCTCTGGAGTGCATGCGTCCAGAGTCCATACTCTTCAAAGAGAGAGACCGCTGCAATGGGAGGCCCACACAGGCCAAAGAATAAAGATGAAAATAAATAAATAAAAATCCAATAAAAGAGGCCAAAAATAAAAAATATATATAAATCTATTCAAATTATCTATTTCATATTGAGTCATGGTTTCTTGCACTTTTTGAGAAATAGTTTTATTTGATCTCAGTATTCTCTTATTGTACTTTAAATCTTTGCAAGAGATCTAGTGATATCTCCTATTTCCTTCTCATATTAGCAGTCTTTTTCTTTTTTCCTTTGTAAGTTCTGCTACAAATTTGACAATTTTATTGATCACTTCAAATAATCAACTTTTAATTTTATTGATTTTCTATAATTTTGTTTTTGTTTATACTTTCTGCTTATTTTGAGTATACTCTGCTCTTTGTTTTTGTAGTTTGTTGAGTTGGAGTCTTAGGTTATGATTTGAGATTTTTCCTTTTTCTAACATTTACACTTAATGCTATGAATGTTCCCCTAAGCACTGCTTTAGCTGTGTCTCATAATTTAATGTTTCATTTTCATTGTCAATTGGTTCAATAATTTTTTTCTTTTCTCATGACATTCTTTTTAATTTATAAATTTCTCATAAAGTTGTTGTTTAGATTTCAAATGCTTGACAATTATCCTGTTATCTTTATTTTTATTCACTTGTAGTCAGAGAACATACTGTGCATGATTTCAATTTTTTTAAATGTGTTGATGTTTGTTATGACCAAAGACATGGTCTATTTTGGTTTATCGCATTTTGGGCACTTGAAAAGAAGTCTATTGGGTCATCATGGAGTAATGTGTTCTGAATATTGATTATGTTCTGTTTCCTGAAGGAGTTCTCCTATTAGTGTTTCTCTGTGAATGTAAATGCTCCTTATTTTCAATTTCTTAGTACAGATTGTAAAAGGTGTTGATTCTTCCTTAAATGTCTAGTAGATTTCTCTGTGAATCATTTGAAATGGAGATTTAAAAAAAATAAATTACAGGTCTTCCCTGGTGGTTCAGAGGGTAAGGAGTCCACCTTGCAGTTCAAGGGGCACCGGTTCGACCCCTGGCTGGTGAAGATCCCACATGCCACAGAGCAGCTGGACTGTTGTGTCCAGTTATGACTCAGTGCTCTGGAGTGCATGCGTCCAGAGTCCATACTCTTCAAAGAGAGAGACCGCTGCAATGGGAGGCCCACACAGGCCAAAGAATAAAGATGAAAATAAATAAATAAAAATCCAATAAAAGAGGCCAAAAATAAAAAATATATATAAATCTATTCAAATTATCTATTTCATATTGAGTCATGGTTTCTTGCACTTTTTGAGAAATAGTTTTATTTGATCTCAGTATTCTCTTATTGTACTTTAAATCTTTGCAAGAGATCTAGTGATATCTCCTATTTCCTTCTCATATTAGCAGTCTTTTTCTTTTTTCCTTTGTAAGTTCTGCTACAAATTTGACAATTTTATTGATCACTTCAAATAATCAACTTTTAATTTTATTGATTTTCTATAATTTTGTTTTTGTTTATACTTTCTGCTTATTTTGAGTATACTCTGCTCTTTGTTTTTGTAGTTTGTTGAGTTGGAGTCTTAGGTTATGATTTGAGATTTTTCCTTTTTCTAACATTTACACTTAATGCTATGAATGTTCCCCTAAGCACTGCTTTAGCTGTGTCTCATAATTTAATGTTTCATTTTCATTGTCAATTGGTTCAATAATTTTTTTCTTTTCTCATGACATTCTTTTTAATTTATAAATTTCTCATAAAGTTGTTGTTTAGATTTCAAATGCTTGACAATTATCCTGTTATCTTTATTTTTATTCACTTGTAGTCAGAGAACATACTGTGCATGATTTCAATTTTTTTAAATGTGTTGATGTTTGTTATGACCAAAGACATGGTCTATTTTGGTTTATCGCATTTTGGGCACTTGAAAAGAAGTCTATTGGGTCATCATGGAGTAATGTGTTCTGAATATTGATTATGTTCTGTTTCCTGAAGGAGTTCTCCTATATCCATGCTGATATTCTGCGTAGGTTTTCTATCATTTGTGCTGAGAGGAGAGTTGGTTTCTCCAATTACAATCCTTTTGAAAACTTACTCTAGTGCAGTCATTTTGATTCATCCCATGAGGGTAAATGCTATGCCTTAAACCATTACACTTTTAGAATTTCCTTTACTTAATAAACAGAGTAATGCAATGTTTTAACCAATCTATTTTCCTCTAAATAATTCATTTTTTCATTCTTTACACCTGCTACTTGTAGGTAACATTATTTACTTCAGAGAAGGAAGACTATAGCAAGGCTATTCTTGGCTTTTTCTTCAAATAAGCTTTCAAATATCTTTGTAAAAACCTTTTTATACGGGATACAAAATTTCTCAAGCCTTTTTGAAAACTGAATAGCAGAACAAGGAAAGAGTCAAGAAACAAAGTTAATTTATAAATAATGGGTTAAGAAGAATGTATGACAAAGTGGAAGTCGCTTTTCTAGTCCCAAAGGAAATGAAGATCCTCTGCACTGAGGATAAAGGAAAAGTCATAAATCCACAGGGTTAGACAAAGTTCTTGCAGACCTGGTGTGGGTTGAATGGTGGGAGGGAAACCAAGCATCGACAAGAAAAAAATGTATTTCTTATCCTGTGCCACTATGAAGAGCTGACAGCTGAATCAAGCAGCCTTCAGTTCTTCAAACATTGACATTTCTAATAAAGCTCTCCAAAACTCAAATGGAATCCCAGGAAGAAAATGCAATTGATTGGTTCAATAATTTTTTTCTTTTCTCATGACATTCTTTTTAATTTATAAATTTCTCATAAAGTTGTTGTTTAGATTTCAAATGCTTGACAATTATCCTGTTATCTTTATTTTTATTCACTTGTAGTCAGAGAACATACTGTGCATGATTTCAATTTTTTTAAATGTGTTGATGTTTGTTATGACCAAAGACATGGTCTATTTTGGTTTATCGCATTTTGGGCACTTGAAAAGAAGTCTATTGGGTCATCATGGAGTAATGTGTTCTGAATATTGATTATGTTCTGTTTCCTGAAGGAGTTCTCCTATATCCATGCTGATATTCTGCGTAGGTTTTCTATCATTTGTGCTGAGAGGAGAGTTGGTTTCTCCAATTACAATCCTTTTGAAAACTTACTCTAGTGCAGTCATTTTGATTCATCCCATGAGGGTAAATGCTATGCCTTAAACCATTACACTTTTAGAATTTCCTTTACTTAATAAACAGAGTAATGCAATGTTTTAACCAATCTATTTTCCTCTAAATAATTCATTTTTTCATTCTTTACACCTGCTACTTGTAGGTAACATTATTTACTTCAGAGAAGGAAGACTATAGCAAGGCTATTCTTGGCTTTTTCTTCAAATAAGCTTTCAAATATCTTTGTAAAAACCTTTTTATACGGGATACAAAATTTCTCAAGCCTTTTTGAAAACTGAATAGCAGAACAAGGAAAGAGTCAAGAAACAAAGTTAATTTATAAATAATGGGTTAAGAAGAATGTATGACAAAGTGGAAGTCGCTTTTCTAGTCCCAAAGGAAATGAAGATCCTCTGCACTGAGGATAAAGGAAAAGTCATAAATCCACAGGGTTAGACAAAGTTCTTGCAGACCTGGTGTGGGTTGAATGGTGGGAGGGAAACCAAGCATCGACAAGAAAAAAATGTATTTCTTATCCTGTGCCACTATGAAGAGCTGACAGCTGAATCAAGCAGCCTTCAGTTCTTCAAACATTGACATTTCTAATAAAGCTCTCCAAAACTCAAATGGAATCCCAGGAAGAAAATGCAATTGATTGGGTTTACCCAAAAGTACATGAGACTAAAATTTTAGCCACCTAAATGGAAGAGCAGTTCATAGTGTAAATCAAATTGCTATGAAAAAAAAAATCTGTATTTTTCCACTAAAGCCCAAGCGCTATGAAATGTGGACTCACTGCAACTATAGGCACCACACACAGACTAAACACCATCCTGAATCATGCCAGAATCCATGCTCCACTCCCATCCCTGACTGAAGGATATAGTAAGATTCAGAGTTCTAAGACTGATCGAAGAGTAAGAATTAGAAATAAGATGTGTCAGGAATTTTTCAAAAATCTGGAAATTAAAAATGTGAAAATGTTAATGGTTTGAAATGTATCAAAACTTCCAAAAGGGTTGAAATTGAAATTCCTTCTCCTATCTTAAAATATGTTTTTTCAAGGCTTTTAGGACAAAAGTTCACACACTCTCACCCCATCTTAGGACTCTAAAAAAGTATCAGTAACTCAATTGTTATTGAGTATGGCAACTGTATCTAAGCCATAGCTCAAGTTCATATGTAATAACTTTAACAGGAAAAAGCAAAAATGCTTGTTAGAATGAAATCAGAAAATATCAGATATAAACATTTTTATTTAACTTCTAGTTCTCTCTCTCAAACTGGTAAAATTGGGAGAATTATCCCATCATTAGAGGGCCATTGTGAAAGGCAGAGCAATAGAAACTCTTCACAGATGCTTTGTTTCTTCTTAATTTGATAAAAAAGCACTTTATTAATAAGATTTGATATATGCCTTAAACTTTATTTTGTTAAAAACATCAATACTTGCCTTGCTCTTCCTATGTCAAAATACTATAGAGCAAAACAAATGAGGTTTATATGTGATGGGTTTTGGATATTAAAAATTATACTATATAAATGACTTACAACCTTCCTTATTATATCGTGGTTATTACATTCTCAATCAGTAAATTTCTCACTAATCGCTAAGTTCTTAATAAAGAAAATCAATGTCAAAAACAATGTTTTCATATTAAAATTGGCACAGAATTAACACATGGCTGCATATGTAAATTAATGTTTAGAATTATAAAGCAGACAAATCACATTTAACATATAGTTAAACATTCTTTGAAAATTTCAACAAGTCTAGCTTTCTATTCTGAGTATACTGTCATTTTTAAATTCTCTCTTCCTCCACTCCCTTCCTTTTTTAAAAAATATCTACACAAACTTTGCCAGGTTTGGAGTTGCAAGAGATTCATAAATACTTATACTATTCAAAATTTCATTTCAGAGGTAAAAAAAAAAATGATCACTATTTGCTTGCATCACTAGGGGGGTTGAATAACTTGTCAGTTAAACCGGTGTATACCTCAATGTGCAGCCAGTTTCATCATTCCAGCATGAATTATATGCATCTGCTTTGTCATGTTCGGGATCATGGTAAGTTGGAAACTTCTAAATTTTTAAGTCACAGAAATAAAAATATTATAAATGTAGACATTAAACCAATTCTAAAGCACTGATTGTTAATACTTGTACTTTACTTGCATCTTGCATCTTTTATATGTGTATATACACATGAAAGTATTAAAGTCTTTGATTCATTCTAGTCAATGAATTTTGTGTTTCTTTGGCTTTACTATAGACATATTACCTTTTGGAAGTAAGTTCTACTCAGTATCACCATCATGAATTTTATTAGAAATTATATAGGGAATTAGAGAAACATCTACTTTCACATTTGCAATCCTTTGTGCAGTTCTGTAAGTTAACAACTTTTATTTCTGAAACTCATACCCGCTAGACATGATACACACTCCTATTTGTTCAAAAAGTAAGTGAACCATTATTAGAATACAGTCTCAAAAGCAAGACTTTAACTTTATTCCTTGTTCAGCATGTTACTAAGTGACAACTTGGAGATTATTTCTACATTACCATGGCTTGTTGCTAGACTTGTCACAGTGTTTCAGAGATCTTACACTAGATCAGAATGATGCGTGTTTGAAGCCTAATAACAATTTTCTTTCAGAAGTAGTAACAAAACTACTGTGGATGTAACTAACAGTCAAATTCTCTATGCTATTCCAGAAAGAAAGGCCAGATCCTAAACAACACTTGCATGTAACTCGGGGGGTGGGGTGGGGGGACTGTTTCTTTTGCCTAGAGGGAGTAAGAAGACAAAATACAAACTAAGTAATGGATTTTTAAAATAATCACAGATAACCCCCAATTACCCATGCAAAGTTCTACACTGCCAGAAGCAAGATTAAGACCCTAAACCAGCTGGGCCCCTGAGGTCTGGATGGTGCAGTCTCCATGCAGAGAGCTGAGCACTGTCACCCTCTGTCGGGACAGGCACAGACTTGTTTCTTCATCAAATGAAAGGGGGAGCATCAGAGGAGGAGGGGAGGCTTGGCTCCCCCTTCATATCTCTGAATAGAACTATTTTCCCCACTATCAGTTAGTCAAGGAGGATATAGGTTTGGTTTTATTCATTCATTCCAAAATTATTTATTGAGCAGCTACTCTATATTAGACCACATTCTAGGTCCTGCAGCTACATAAGTTAAAAAAAGAAAATCCTGTCCATCCTGGGCTTACATTCTAGATGTCTTTATAAAGATTTACCTATGCTCACTACTTCATTCTTCAGTCTGTGCTTTTCCTAAACATCTAGTTTTGCTTTCAAAACTTCTCTAAAGAGAGAAAATAAAATAACATTTAAAAAAGTTCTTGAAGGGCCACTGGATTTGCTCTACAATGGCCCACACTCTGTCTGTGGAGTGTGCTTTCTTTGAATCTGAATAAATCTGTTTCTTACCTATTACTTTATCTCTCACTGAATTCGTCTCTGCAAAGAGACATGAAGAACCTGAGCCTCAGTGGGTCCAGACATGATACACACTCCTATTTGTTCAAAAAGTAAGTGAACCATTATTAGAATACAGTCTCAAAAGCAAGACTTTAACTTTATTCCTTGTTCAGCATGTTACTAAGTGACAACTTGGAGATTATTTCTACATTACCATGGCTTGTTGCTAGACTTGTCACAGTGTTTCAGAGATCTTACACTAGATCAGAATGATGCGTGTTTGAAGCCTAATAACAATTTTCTTTCAGAAGTAGTAACAAAACTACTGTGGATGTAACTAACAGTCAAATTCTCTATGCTATTCCAGAAAGAAAGGCCAGATCCTAAACAACACTTGCATGTAACTTGGGGGGTGGGGTGGGGGGACTGTTTCTTTTGCCTAGAGGGAGTAAGAAGACAAAATACAAACTAAGTAATGGATTTTTAAAATAATCACAGATAACCCCCAATTACCCATGCAAAGTTCTACACTGCCAGAAGCAAGATTAAGACCCTAAACCAGCTGGGCCCCTGAGGTCTGGATGGTGCAGTCTCCATGCAGAGAGCTGAGCACTGTCACCCTCTGTCGGGACAGGCACAGACTTGTTTCTTCATCAAATGAAAGGGGGAGCATCAGAGGAGGAGGGGAGGCTTGGCTCCCCCTTCATATCTCTGAATAGAACTATTTTCCCCACTATCAGTTAGTCAAGGAGGATATAGGTTTGGTTTTATTCATTCATTCCAAAATTATTTATTGAGCAGCTACTCTATATTAGACCACATTCTAGGTCCTGCAGCTACATAAGTTAAAAAAAGAAAATCCTGTCCATCCTGGGCTTACATTCTAGATGTCTTTATAAAGATTTACCTATGCTCACTACTTCATTCTTCAGTCTGTGCTTTTCCTAAACATCTAGTTTTGCTTTCAAAACTTCTCTAAAGAGAGAAAATAAAAATAACATTTAAAAAAGTTCTTGAAGGGCCACTGGATTTGCTCTACAATGGCCCACACTCTGTCTGTGGAGTGTGCTTTCTTTGAATCTGAATAAATCTGTTTCTTACCTATTACTTTATCTCTCACTGAATTCGTCTCTGCAAAGAGACATGAAGAACCTGAGCCTCAGTGGGTCCAGACGTTGGTTGCAGAGCAACTTATCCTGGCGGTCGTGGGAAGGGCTCTCTTTGGGAGTAAAGACTTTGAGGACATTCCTAAACTCCCTGCTTGCATTTCACAGAACATCTGCAGAGATGAGAAAACTTAAACCCAGAGAGGCTGGAGGACTGCCTGAGGGAGAAAGGACAATCCGCTGGAACCCTGACTGCTGGGATTTCAATGAGCTTTCTCAACAGCATGGTCTTTAACCAGCAAGTGATGACTTTGAGGATAAACTATTGCTGAAAATGTAAAAGGCATTTGTTAAGGATGTGCCTACTGGGGAACGGGGTTCAAGATGGAGGAGACACGTGGATACCTAAGGCTGATTCATACTGATGTATGGTGAAAACCTTCACAACATTGTAAAGTAATATCCTCTAATTAAAAAAAAATTTAAAAGAAAGGAATGTGCCTACCAAAAAAAGAAAAAGTTCTTGAAGTACAGAAAACTAAGTAGGATGGGCCTTTAAAGGGAGGTCTCAGATTCATCTTGCCTTAATGAGAGGCACAATGGATGCTCCTGGTGATAAGAACCCTTGGATCATAGGCTCATTCGTAAACCCAGGTTTGAAGCACTGATCAAATGCACATAATGCTTATCCTTTCTATCTAGAGGACTAAAGAACCATGAAAAGCACTCAAAGAGTTAGCATAATAAAAAAGGCCCATCTTAAGTGTTATAACCTCAGACACACATACAATCATCACAATATGAGGTGATGAATATGTTAAATAAGATTGATTATGACACTCCAAAACCTTCTCCACCTTGAAAATACACGATTTTTATTTAAGTATGCCTCACAAAGCTTGGAAAAAGTATTAGAAATATGTTTAAAAGAGTTTCAGTCCATTCAGATGGACTCAGACAGAAAGAGCAACTGAGGTAGGTGTTGAGTATGCCCTGGAGAAAATGGTTCAGAGAAGCCAGAGAGGAATCAAGCCGGAAGCCCTTTGGCATGGCCCTCACATACACGAACATTATTAGTTTAAAAGCTTTATCTCTCACTGAATTCGTCTCTGCAAAGAGACATGAAGAACCTGAGCCTCAGTGGGTCCAGACGTTGGTTGCAGAGCAACTTATCCTGGCGGTCGTGGGAAGGGCTCTCTTTGGGAGTAAAGACTTTGAGGACATTCCTAAACTCCCTGCTTGCATTTCACAGAACATCTGCAGAGATGAGAAAACTTAAACCCAGAGAGGCTGGAGGACTGCCTGAGGGAGAAAGGACAATCCGCTGGAACCCTGACTGCTGGGATTTCAATGAGCTTTCTCAACAGCATGGTCTTTAACCAGCAAGTGATGACTTTGAGGATAAACTATTGCTGAAAATGTAAAAGGCATTTGTTAAGGATGTGCCTACTGGGGAACGGGGTTCAAGATGGAGGAGACACGTGGATACCTAAGGCTGATTCATACTGATGTATGGTGAAAACCTTCACAACATTGTAAAGTAATATCCTCTAATTAAAAAAAAATTTAAAAGAAAGGAATGTGCCTACCAAAAAAAGAAAAAGTTCTTGAAGTACAGAAAACTAAGTAGGATGGGCCTTTAAAGGGAGGTCTCAGATTCATCTTGCCTTAATGAGAGGCACAATGGATGCTCCTGGTGATAAGAACCCTTGGATCATAGGCTCATTCGTAAACCCAGGTTTGAAGCACTGATCAAATGCACATAATGCTTATCCTTTCTATCTAGAGGACTAAAGAACCATGAAAAGCACTCAAAGAGTTAGCATAATAAAAAAGGCCCATCTTAAGTGTTATAACCTCAGACACACATACAATCATCACAATATGAGGTGATGAATATGTTAAATAAGATTGATTATGACACTCCAAAACCTTCTCCACCTTGAAAATACACGATTTTTATTTAAGTATGCCTCACAAAGCTTGGAAAAAGTATTAGAAATATGTTTAAAAGAGTTTCAGTCCATTCAGATGGACTCAGACAGAAAGAGCAACTGAGGTAGGTGTTGAGTATGCCCTGGAGAAAATGGTTCAGAGAAGCCAGAGAGGAATCAAGCCGGAAGCCCTTTGGCATGGCCCTCACATACACACGTCAACTTTTTATTTCACCTTTTCAAATACAGAGTAAAGGGAGCAAGGTAGTAAGGGAAAATGAGCAGCTATTTCCTGGCCCTTTTAGAAAATGACTCCACTGAAGTCATCCTTGCCCTTTGCTGGAAAAAATCTTTACAGAGGTTTTTGCCTCAGGGAAAAAGTCATGCACTTTCACTGGTGGAGAAGGAGCACATTTTCATTCTTCAACTGTTACTGTCTTGTATAAGCTGAGGAAACTAGTTACTTAGAATGTTCTCCTATTCAAAGTCTGCTGTGTGACCCCCTCAAATCACTAAGAGGCATTCAGATAAATGTCACCAGAACTCTCCCAAATGCTGATAGCTATGTATCAGCTATGCACAAATAAAACTCAGCCTGTTTTTAAATAAATATTGAAATGAAATTGTCTTCAATGCTTGTCTTTATCTTATTATAAAAACTGAGTAAACTTTTTCTTAACAAATTCTGCAATTATGCATGCCTAGATAAGCTAAACATTTTAAGAGTAAAATTAAATAGCTAAAATTGTTTCCTAAATATGTATGTGACTCACCGTAGATGTCCCCTATCAATAAAGCCAAATGAAAGGGAAAAGATGGCTTTCAAAACATGACTAATACTCATGCAGTTTATGTGTAGTACAATTTTTTGGAGTAAAGACTATTCAATTCTATCTGGGATAATAATAAGATTTATAACAATCATTTATACTATTAATATAATGGTATAATAGCAAATGACCTTCATGGTCTGTGTTTTATTATGGGGACATTTATTCATTCACTCAAGAAATATTTTTTCACCCAATTGCTATAACCCTGTCATGACGCTACTCAGAGAGAATATAGAGATGACCAAGAAGGAGTCATTGTTCCCCAAAAAGTGTAGTCTAGTCAGGGAAAATATGGCATATGCTCAATTAAAGATTTAATCACAGTATTAAAATAACACTCCAAAACCTTCTCCACCTTGAAAATACACGATTTTTATTTAAGTATGCCTCACAAAGCTTGGAAAAAGTATTAGAAATATGTTTAAAAGAGTTTCAGTCCATTCAGATGGACTCAGACAGAAAGAGCAACTGAGGTAGGTGTTGAGTATGCCCTGGAGAAAATGGTTCAGAGAAGCCAGAGAGGAATCAAGCCGGAAGCCCTTTGGCATGGCCCTCACATACACACGTCAACTTTTTATTTCACCTTTTCAAATACAGAGTAAAGGGAGCAAGGTAGTAAGGGAAAATGAGCAGCTATTTCCTGGCCCTTTTAGAAAATGACTCCACTGAAGTCATCCTTGCCCTTTGCTGGAAAAAATCTTTACAGAGGTTTTTGCCTCAGGGAAAAAGTCATGCACTTTCACTGGTGGAGAAGGAGCACATTTTCATTCTTCAACTGTTACTGTCTTGTATAAGCTGAGGAAACTAGTTACTTAGAATGTTCTCCCTATTCAAAGTCTGCTGTGTGACCCCCTCAAATCACTAAGAGGCATTCAGATAAATGTCACCAGAACTCTCCCAAATGCTGATAGCTATGTATCAGCTATGCACAAATAAAACTCAGCCTGTTTTTAAATAAATATTGAAATGAAATTGTCTTCAATGCTTGTCTTTATCTTATTATAAAAACTGAGTAAACTTTTTCTTAACAAATTCTGCAATTATGCATGCCTAGATAAGCTAAACATTTTAAGAGTAAAATTAAATAGCTAAAATTGTTTCCTAAATATGTATGTGACTCACCGTAGATGTCCCCTATCAATAAAGCCAAATGAAAGGGAAAAGATGGCTTTCAAAACATGACTAATACTCATGCAGTTTATGTGTAGTACAATTTTTTGGAGTAAAGACTATTCAATTCTATCTGGGATAATAATAAGATTTATAACAATCATTTATACTATTAATATAATGGTATAATAGCAAATGACCTTCATGGTCTGTGTTTTATTATGGGGACATTTATTCATTCACTCAAGAAATATTTTTTCACCCAATTGCTATAACCCTGTCATGACGCTACTCAGAGAGAATATAGAGATGACCAAGAAGGAGTCATTGTTCCCCAAAAAGTGTAGTCTAGTCAGGGAAAATATGGCATATGCTCAATTAAAGATTTAATCACAGTATTAAAATAAATTGATGCTATATCTGTTGAGTTCCCACAAGAAAATATAGGAAAATTTGCACACACAGATGTCCACTCATATTCCAACACCCTCTACTGCCTCTCAAGGTTTTCTGTTATCCTATTGTTCTTTTTCCTTCTAGACTCTATTATAACTTTATATATATTAGTAATGAGTATAGTATAATTATATTGAAGAAAATATAAATACATTTTTTTAAATTTTTTTAAAATTGATTTATTTACTTATTTTGGGGGGATGCGGTGGGGAGGGAGGGGGGCGGGTGGGCCACTTCCACTGGTCTTTATCTGTTTTCATACATTTTTGTTCTTTGACCCGCGTGGGCCTCCCATCGCAGTGGCCTCTGTTGTCGCCGAGCACTGGCTCTGGGCGCCAGAGCTCTGGCTCGGTAACTGGACACATCGGTCCAGCCGCTCCATGGCACGTGGGATCTTCCCAGGCCAGGGATGGAACCGGCGCCCCTTGCACTGCAAGGCGGTGTCCTTACCCACTGGACCACCAGGCAAGTCCTAAATGCATTTTATTAATACAATTTATGTTTAAAATAGCTTTAGGTCTAGCAAATAATTGCACACAAATTAGGAAGTTCTAATATGCTCCATTTCTCCTGTTCCCACCCAGAGTTTCCTTTCTTATTAACATCTTTCATTACTATGATGTATTTGTTATGATTGTGAATAAGTAAATACATTAACTAAGGTCTATAACTTACATTGATTCACTCTGCATTTGTACCATTTTATGGATTTCAGAGCAATGTAAATTGTTATGTATCCACTATGATAGTATCATACAGAAGAGTTTCACTGTCCTAAAAATTCTGTTTCACCTATTCATTCCTTTTTTCTTCTTCTGAATTCATAGCAACAACTGATCTATTCACTGTCTCTAGTTTTGCCTTTTCCAGAATTTCATATAGTATGTAGTCTCAGCACTGGTTTATTTCACTTAACATAATGCAATTAAGTTTCTTTTACATTTGCTTGTGCCTTCATAGCTTCTTTCTTCATATGGCTGAGCAGTATTCCATTATATGGCCATACCACGGCTTGTTTATCCATTCACCTATTAAAGGACATATTAGTTGCTTCCCATTTTTGTCAAATATAAATTAATCTGCTGTCCATGTGTAGGATCTTATGTGAACATAAACTTTCAACTCATTGGGGTAAGTACTAACTAGGCCACAATACCTAAACAAAAAGAAAACATATAATGGGCTATGTGGTGATAATTACCACGGAAAATAAGTAGAGCAAAGGAGATACACAGTGCATAAACAGTCAGACACAGCCTCTGATAAGGTCACATTGGAGAGACACATGGGAAGTGAGGAAGTCCATGGACTTCTATGGGAAGAGCGTTTCCAGCAGAGACAATAGAAACTATAGAATCCCTAGGCACAACTGCTCATGTTGTTTAAGAATGAAGGAGGTCAGAGTCAATAAGGAGGGAGCAGTGCAGAATGAAGCCAGACAGATGGTGGTGGCAAATGAAGGTCTAGGGAGGACCTGGGGAGATTTGAGAACTTATGCTGAGACACTAATTTTGATGAACCTGTAGAAAAACAGGAAAAATTAAGAAACTATTGCAATTATTCATGTAAAAAGGAATAGTGGCTTAGAGTGTATTTGCAGTGGTGGAATGAATGAAAAAGGAACAAATTCTGGTTATGTGTTGAAGGCATAGGCAATGCCTGGAGTGAGAGAGAAGAGCAATCCAAGTCACCAAGTGATTTTGTTGTTGTTTGCAGTGAGGAGAGAAAAACCACATCAGACATTTCCCCCTTGACTTTGGCACTAATTGACACAAATTTAAACTACCAAAAAAAAAAAAAAGCTATACCTACCCTTTTTCCACAGATCATCAAAGAGCATCAATTTGAATCTTTCACCACTGGATTCCCTTGATTCATTTTTTATTTTTCTCATTAAAAGCAGAAGCCACTTGAATCTTGATCTATTCTCTTTTATTTTTCTGTAATGTTGATCATTTAAGTTTACAGATACAGAATTAGAGTTGACTCAGCTAACACTGTTCATGTTTACATTGGAAATAAACTGTGACCTGGACAAGTTAAATCACTTCTACAGGGTGATGCCCCTAAAAGAAACAATATAATTGAACTTGAATATATTTATCCCACCTTCTATATACTTGTCATTACTTTAAATAATCTTTCTTCGATTCCCTTTTGAAAACACACAGAGTTAATATTACCTAAAAACTGCGACTATAATTTTGCCTTGGGTTGATTTTTAATTAGCTTCCCATTTTGTCAAATATAAATTAATCTGCTGTCCATGTGTAGGATCTTATGTGAACATAAACTTTCAACTCATTGGGGTAAGTACTAACTAGGCCACAATACCTAAACAAAAGAAAACATATAATGGGCTATGTGGTGATAATTACCACGGAAAATAAGTAGAGCAAAGGAGATACACAGTGCATAAACAGTCAGACACAGCCTCTGATAAGGTCACATTGGAGAGACACATGGGAAGTGAGGAAGTCCATGGACTTCTATGGGAAGAGCGTTTCCAGCAGAGACAATAGAAACTATAGAATCCCTAGGCACAACTGCTCATGTTGTTTAAGAATGAAGGAGGTCAGAGTCAATAAGGAGGGAGCAGTGCAGAATGAAGCCAGACAGATGGTGGTGGCAAATGAAGGTCTAGGGAGGACCTGGGGAGATTTGAGAACTTATGCTGAGACACTAATTTTGATGAACCTGTAGAAAAACAGGAAAAATTAAGAAACTATTGCAATTATTCATGTAAAAAGGAATAGTGGCTTAGAGTGTATTTGCAGTGGTGGAATGAATGAAAAAGGAACAAATTCTGGTTATGTGTTGAAGGCATAGGCAATGCCTGGAGTGAGAGAAGAGCAATCCAAGTCACCAAGTGATTTTGTTGTTGTTTGCAGTGAGGAGAGAAAAACCACATCAGACATTTCCCCCTTGACTTTGGCACTAATTGACACAAATTTAAACTACCAAAAAAAAAAAAAAAGCTATACCTACCCTTTTTCCACAGATCATCAAAGAGCATCAATTTGAATCTTTCACCACTGGATTCCCTTGATTCATTTTTTATCTTTCTCATTAAAAGCAGAAGCCACTTGAATCTTGATCTATTCTCTTTTATTTTTCTGTAATGTTGATCATTTAAGTTTACAGATACAGAATTAGAGTTGACTCAGCTAACACTGTTCATGTTTACATTGGAAATAAACTGTGACCTGGACAAGTTAAATCACTTCTACAGGGTGATGCCCCTAAAAGAAACAATATAATTGAACTTGAATATATTTATCCCACCTTCTATATACTTGTCATTACTTTAAATAATCTTTCTTCGATTCCCTTTTGAAAACACACAGAGTTAATATTACCTAAAAACTGCGACTATAATTTTGCCTTGGGTTGACATTTTCTATTAACTTATGTGCCTTTACTTTGAAACTTTAAAATCTCACTTAAAAATATGTTTGTTCTTAATCATTCAAATCCATATTTCTGAACTAAAACTATCTTTACTTGTGCACACTCACTTCTCATTTTGGTCTATAGCAAAATTTCTCTCTATAACCAAGAATTGGAGAAGAAATCTCTAATTCTTCTCTATTGTCCCTTCATCAATATCTAGTCATTTTTTCCTCAAATAACTGTACCCAATAGCTTATTTTTGCAGTCATCATTGAACTCTGATTTGCAAAATCTAATGACCAGTTCTTAGTCATCACTCCCTTGACCCATTATCAGTATTTGATAGAGCTGATAAATTCCACATGCCTAAAACACTCACTCATGAGGCTTCTGAGAAACTGCCATGTTTTGATTCTGTGTCTGCTTAACTGACTGTGTATTCTCAGTATCCTTAGTTAGTTAACCCACTTTTAACTGCTGGAGTTACTTAGAAGTTACTTCTTAGTAATCTTCTCTACTCATAACTCTCTCTAAGGCCTAGATGAACTCAACTTAATTCAGAACATTAAACAACAACTGCACACTGATGATTTCAAAGATCATGCCCCAGACTTCACTCATGGATTCTAAATTTGTCTGTACAACTCCATTTGAAAACTAAGTGATATCTCAAATCTTTCATGTCTGAAATCCAACTTTTGATTTTACATCCTTAGATGTGCCCTGCTTACAGACTTCCCTACAACAGTTAATAGCCCCCATTTCATTGACTTTTCAAGCCTCATCCAAACCATCAGTTAACTATGTCAGCCTTACTTCAACAAATCTAGAATTTTTATTTTCATTAAAAGCAGAAGCCACTTGAATCTTGATCTATTCTCTTTTATTTTTCTGTAATGTTGATCATTTAAGTTTACAGATACAGAATTAGAGTTGACTCAGCTAACACTGTTCATGTTTACATTGGAAATAAACTGTGACCTGGACAAGTTAAATCACTTCTACAGGGTGATGCCCCTAAAAGAAACAATATAATTGAACTTGAATATATTTATCCCACCTTCTATATACTTGTCATTACTTTAAATAATCTTTCTTCGATTCCCTTTTGAAAACACACAGAGTTAATATTACCTAAAAACTGCGACTATAATTTTGCCTTGGGTTGACATTTTCTATTAACTTATGTGCCTTTACTTTGAAACTTTAAAATCTCACTTAAAAATATGTTTGTTCTTAATCATTCAAATCCATATTTCTGAACTAAAACTATCTTTACTTGTGCACACTCACTTCTCATTTTGGTCTATAGCAAAATTTCTCTCTATAACCAAGAATTGGAGAAGAAATCTCTAATTCTTCTCTATTGTCCCTTCATCAATATCTAGTCATTTTTTCCTCAAATAACTGTACCCAATAGCTT
Organism: Tragulus kanchil; assembly: GCA_022376925.1. Lineage (NCBI taxonomy): Eukaryota > Metazoa > Chordata > Mammalia > Artiodactyla > Tragulidae > Tragulus > Tragulus kanchil. The sequence continues at coordinate 33,452,729 of JAIOJX010000028.1, read as the reverse complement.
ATTTTTGCAGTCATCATTGAACTCTGATTTGCAAAATCTAATGACCAGTTCTTAGTCATCACTCCCTTGACCCATTATCAGTATTTGATAGAGCTGATAAATTCCACATGCCTAAAACACTCACTCATGAGGCTTCTGAGAAACTGCCATGTTTTGATTCTGTGTCTGCTTAACTGACTGTGTATTCTCAGTATCCTTAGTTAGTTAACCCACTTTTAACTGCTGGAGTTACTTAGAAGTTACTTCTTAGTAATCTTCTCTACTCATAACTCTCTCTAAGGCCTAGATGAACTCAACTTAATTCAGAACATTAAACAACAACTGCACACTGATGATTTCAAAGATCATGCCCCAGACTTCACTCATGGATTCTAAATTTGTCTGTACAACTCCATTTGAAAACTAAGTGATATCTCAAATCTTTCATGTCTGAAATCCAACTTTTGATTTTACATCCTTAGATGTGCCCTGCTTACAGACTTCCCTACAACAGTTAATAGCAATTTCATTCTTTCAGTTGTTTCATCAAACATGAGCTAATTTTACTCTCATAGCCTCATCCAAACCATCAGTTAACTATGTCAGCCTTACTTCAACAAATCTAGAATCTGCCCATTTCCTCACTTTCATTACTACTACTCTGGTCTATGCTAACATCTTGGATTACGGCAACATCCATGCTATTCTCCCCGCTTAGCTTTGTGCCCTGCACAAGAGTCAGAATGATTACTTTAAATAAAAGACATAGCTACCATGTTCAGAAGCTTTACATTGGCTTTTCATATCACTCAGAGGAAGCCCATAGCCTTACCATGAACTCTAAGGCCTTCCTGATCACATGCCCTGCCTCCTTAGTTCTAAACTTAGGTTCTCTCACTTCTTCCTACTCCCTCTGCACAGCTACACTGAGCCTTTACTGTTCCCCCAAATGGCAAGCAGTGTCCTTACCTGGGGCTTTCTAGGGATATTCTTTTCCCCGATGATCTAACTGCCTTGTTTCCTTTATGTTAAGTATCATATATAATGGTGACAACTATCTATAAAACTTTGACAACTCAATATCAATTAGCATAGGTCTCCACCACCCAATCTTTCTCTTTTGCCTGCTTTTTCTCTATATACCTAACACAATCAACTATATCCTATTTTACTCTGTTTTGTGTTTATTATCTTCCTTTCCCACTAGAAAGTGAACTCCATGAGAACAGAGTTCTTTGTTCTTCAGAGTTCTTTGTTTTGGTCTTACTGTGACCCAGCACCTAGAATAGAGCCTGACCCACAGTAGGTGCTCACTGTGTATTCTCAGTATCCTTAGTTAGTTAACCCACTTTTAACTGCTGGAGTTACTTAGAAGTTACTTCTTAGTAATCTTCTCTACTCATAACTCTCTCTAAGGCCTAGATGAACTCAACTTAATTCAGAACATTAAACAACAACTGCACACTGATGATTTCAAAGATCATGCCCCAGACTTCACTCATGGATTCTAAATTTGTCTGTACAACTCCATTTGAAAACTAAGTGATATCTCAAATCTTTCATGTCTGAAATCCAACTTTTGATTTTACATCCTTAGATGTGCCCTGCTTACAGACTTCCCTACAACAGTTAATAGCAATTTCATTCTTTCAGTTGTTTCATCAAACATGAGCTAATTTTACTCTCATAGCCTCATCCAAACCATCAGTTAACTATGTCAGCCTTACTTCAACAAATCTAGAATCTGCCCATTTCCTCACTTTCATTACTACTACTCTGGTCTATGCTAACATCTTGGATTACGGCAACATCCATGCTATTCTCCCCGCTTAGCTTTGTGCCCTGCACAAGAGTCAGAATGATTACTTTAAATAAAAGACATAGCTACCATGTTCAGAAGCTTTACATTGGCTTTTCATATCACTCAGAGGAAGCCCATAGCCTTACCATGAACTCTAAGGCCTTCCTGATCACATGCCCTGCCTCCTTAGTTCTAAACTTAGGTTCTCTCACTTCTTCCTACTCCCTCTGCACAGCTACACTGAGCCTTTACTGTTCCCCCAAATGGCAAGCAGTGTCCTTACCTGGGGCTTTCTAGGGATATTCTTTTCCCCGATGATCTAACTGCCTTGTTTCCTTTATGTTAAGTATCATATATAATGGTGACAACTATCTATAAAACTTTGACAACTCAATATCAATTAGCATAGGTCTCCACCACCCAATCTTTCTCTTTTGCCTGCTTTTTCTCTATATACCTAACACAATCAACTATATCCTATTTTACTCTGTTTTGTGTTTATTATCTTCCTTTCCCACTAGAAAGTGAACTCCATGAGAACAGAGTTCTTTGTTCTTCAGAGTTCTTTGTTTTGGTCTTACTGTGACCCAGCACCTAGAATAGAGCCTGACCCACAGTAGGTGCTCACTCCATAGAATGTCTCAGCAAACAACAAGATATAATGCAAAACATTGATAACAACAAAAAGATAGATGAGAAAAAATTCATTTTCTTAAATATCAGAGTCCATTTACGAATGTGGAGGATCTACCTGACAAGCTACATTTGGGAGAGGTAAATCTTTCTTTTCACTCCTTTAAAATAAAATCGATTTTAAAATACTCATGGTATTTTCAAAATGCATGGTTCATAGTGAAGACCGATTGGGAAAAATATATCATAAAATTTTTCTAGGTCTTATGTTTGTAGCAAAATAAATTTTAGAGTACAATCATAACTCTTGTCTCCCGACAACTGCCGTCTGTATATAAATCTGTTCCAGAAATGGGCCAAAGGATACATTGTAGAGTCACCATGAAACTTGATTCAAAATGTTTCATTAAAATGTACTCTGAAATATATTTTATTCTGACTTCTACACATATATTTTTAAATCTTACATCAATAGATGGACAACTACTTGTTAAATCAACTCTTATTTTAACGTATAATTAAATAAAAGCTTTAAAAACACAAAAATGATGCACAACATGAGTGCTTTAAAACGGTGTCAAATGACAGCTTGTATGCTTCAGTTGACATATAACTCAATGGCTAATATAAACAGATTTCCAACCCAAGAAATAAAATATTATCTCTTCAATCTTGATTTTAGGGTCCAAAACCATATGTTAAGTTCCTGGAAGCAAAAGTTTTAGTGCATACACTTCCAAATTAGAAATATCACTCTAGCAGATTTTCTGACTGGATCTATACTGAAATATACAGTTTCACGAGTGAGAGGATTTTTTCCCTGTAGGTTCATTGTGCTTATGTGAAATGGAAAATATTTACCTTTGGGTAAATGAATTCTTTGGAATTCATTCTAATGCTTTTAAAAGACTTGAGAAAATGGCAAAATTCCCCCACAAAAGTAGCAGCTGGAGGAAGGCCTGAATGCACCCTCCTCCCTGAGCTGTGTACTGGGAGGCAGGTACCATGTAAGGAGCATCAGTTGTTAGCGAGGATGATGGGAAAGGGAGATCAGGCTCCCAGACCAAGGGTAGAAGCAGAAGGAACTGGTAAGTTGCTCCAAAGGCCATGGTTACTAGATCTGACTCTTTTACAGAAATTCGTAAGTCTTCCAAAACAATTGTCTGATAAAGGTACTGCGCTAGGAATCCATGTTGGCCTTTCAGGGGATAAAGATGGTCTATGTGGTTTCAGAATTCAATAGAAGGGGGATATCTGATAAGGTAAGGTCTGAAATCAGAGGTTTGGATTGTGAATTATGTGTATCTCATTATTTAAGGGGCAGAGAGTCTTCTAATTGAAAACTGGATTATACTTTGGGATCCCCTTAAGGGATCCTTAACCCAAGTTATAATTACCTGCCACACCTTAGGATGAGTTTACACTTTAACACAGTGCACAGAGTTTCCTCCATGCCTGCCATGATGAGCTGGCATAAAAAATTATCATCTTTAAAATATTCTGAGATGAGAACTACAGATTTGATAGAGCAGGGGAGGAAGGGTAGCTGAAACTTGATTCAAAATGTTTCATTAAAATGTACTCTGAAATATATTTTATTCTGACTTCTACACATATATTTTTAAATCTTACATCAATAGATGGACAACTACTTGTTAAATCAACTCTTATTTTAACGTATAATTAAATAAAAGCTTTAAAAACACAAAAATGATGCACAACATGAGTGCTTTAAAACGGTGTCAAATGACAGCTTGTATGCTTCAGTTGACATATAACTCAATGGCTAATATAAACAGATTTCCAACCCAAGAAATAAAATATTATCTCTTCAATCTTGATTTTAGGGTCCAAAACCATATGTTAAGTTCCTGGAAGCAAAAGTTTTAGTGCATACACTTCCAAATTAGAAATATCACTCTAGCAGATTTTCTGACTGGATCTATACTGAAATATACAGTTTCACGAGTGAGAGGATTTTTTCCCTGTAGGTTCATTGTGCTTATGTGAAATGGAAAATATTTACCTTTGGGTAAATGAATTCTTTGGAATTCATTCTAATGCTTTTAAAAGACTTGAGAAAATGGCAAAATTCCCCCACAAAAGTAGCAGCTGGAGGAAGGCCTGAATGCACCCTCCTCCCTGAGCTGTGTACTGGGAGGCAGGTACCATGTAAGGAGCATCAGTTGTTAGCGAGGATGATGGGAAAGGGAGATCAGGCTCCCAGACCAAGGGTAGAAGCAGAAGGAACTGGTAAGTTGCTCCAAAGGCCATGGTTACTAGATCTGACTCTTTTACAGAAATTCGTAAGTCTTCCAAAACAATTGTCTGATAAAGGTACTGCGCTAGGAATCCATGTTGGCCTTTCAGGGGATAAAGATGGTCTATGTGGTTTCAGAATTCAATAGAAGGGGGATATCTGATAAGGTAAGGTCTGAAATCAGAGGTTTGGATTGTGAATTATGTGTATCTCATTATTTAAGGGGCAGAGAGTCTTCTAATTGAAAACTGGATTATACTTTGGGATCCCCTTAAGGGATCCTTAACCCAAGTTATAATTACCTGCCACACCTTAGGATGAGTTTACACTTTAACACAGTGCACAGAGTTTCCTCCATGCCTGCCATGATGAGCTGGCATAAAAAATTATCATCTTTAAAATATTCTGAGATGAGAACTACAGATTTGATAGAGCAGGGGAGGAAGGGCTGAGCTGAAAATTGATGCTTTATGTAATGAATCAGTCATACAGACCATTATGTGATTTTACTAAAACAATTAGATCTTTGGAAACTCTTCAGAAAATAAGCAGCAAGAGAATATTTTGGGTGTTAGTACTAATACAGCCTTAACTGCCTCACAGTCCTGAACAAAACTCCACAGAAAAACAGAAGAGACCTGTTTGAGCTGATTAGGCCCCTGTGCCTCAATTCACTGTTGAGGAGAGACTCTATTGTTAGAGATGAGATTTCTCTGCTATGGAGAGCACATCTTTTGAGTCCACATTGGAGCTACACAATAGCCAAGTCCAGTTACCTCTGCTGAGAGCCAACTAGTTACATTCACCATGGCAGTAACTGCAGAAGTTTTTCAAAAGGTTTTTGAAACAAAAATACAATTACAAGTTAAAATGGGTTTTGACAAACGTGTAATGCTATGTGTCCACCACTGTATCATACAGAGATTCAGTGCTCTAAAAATCCTCTGTACTCTGCCTATTATATAAGAAAACCCTGGCAACCACTGAACTTTGAGCTCTTTATTGTTTTTCCTCTTCTAAAATGTATTACTATTGGAATCATACAATATGTAGCCTTTTATGACTGTCTTCTTTCACTTAGTAATATCCATTTAAGCTTCCTCTGTATCATGGCTTGATAGATCGTTTCTATCTGAATAATATTCTGTCATTAAACATTTGTCAAAACCAATAGAATGTACCACACCAAGAATGAACCCTAATGACTTCAGGTGATAATGACATATTAATGTAGGTACCTCCTTTGTAACAAATGTAGCTTATGCAAGGTATATGAGAACTCTCTACATTTTCCACTCAATTTACTGCGCTAGGAATCCATGTTGGCGTTTCAGGGGATAAAGATGGTCTATGTGGTTTCAGAATTCAATAGAAGGGGGATATCTGATAAGGTAAGGTCTGAAATCAGAGGTTTGGATTGTGAATTATGTGTATCTCATTATTTAAGGGGCAGAGAGTCTTCTAATTGAAAACTGGATTATACTTTGGGATCCCCTTAAGGGATCCTTAACCCAAGTTATAATTACCTGCCACACCTTAGGATGAGTTTACACTTTAACACAGTGCACAGAGTTTCCTCCATGCCTGCCATGATGAGCTGGCATAAAAAATTATCATCTTTAAAATATTCTGAGATGAGAACTACAGATTTGATAGAGCAGGGGAGGAAGGGCTGAGCTGAAAATTGATGCTTTATGTAATGAATCAGTCATACAGACCATTATGTGATTTTACTAAAACAATTAGATCTTTGGAAACTCTTCAGAAAATAAGCAGCAAGAGAATATTTTGGGTGTTAGTACTAATACAGCCTTAACTGCCTCACAGTCCTGAACAAAACTCCACAGAAAAACAGAAGAGACCTGTTTGAGCTGATTAGGCCCCTGTGCCTCAATTCACTGTTGAGGAGAGACTCTATTGTTAGAGATGAGATTTCTCTGCTATGGAGAGCACATCTTTTGAGTCCACATTGGAGCTACACAATAGCCAAGTCCAGTTACCTCTGCTGAGAGCCAACTAGTTACATTCACCATGGCAGTAACTGCAGAAGTTTTTCAAAAGGTTTTTGAAACAAAAATACAATTACAAGTTAAAATGGGTTTTGACAAACGTGTAATGCTATGTGTCCACCACTGTATCATACAGAGATTCAGTGCTCTAAAAATCCTCTGTACTCTGCCTATTATATAAGAAAACCCTGGCAACCACTGAACTTTGAGCTCTTTATTGTTTTTCCTCTTCTAAAATGTATTACTATTGGAATCATACAATATGTAGCCTTTTATGACTGTCTTCTTTCACTTAGTAATATCCATTTAAGCTTCCTCTGTATCATGGCTTGATAGATCGTTTCTATCTGAATAATATTCTGTCATTAAACATTTGTCAAAACCAATAGAATGTACCACACCAAGAATGAACCCTAATGACTTCAGGTGATAATGACATATTAATGTAGGTACCTCCTTTGTAACAAATGTAGCATGTGATGCAGGAGGTTATATGAGAACTCTCTACATTTTCCACTCAATTTAGCTGCAAACCTAAAACCAGTCTTTAAAAAGTACATTATTTTTCAGTATTTAAAAAATGTTTAAATTGCAATGGGCAATATATTTTTCAAATCACTAGACAGAAAAGAGACAAAAACATGATCAATAAAACAAAATGCAGAAAACAATGAACGTATAGATGAAATATAGAAAAGAGACAAGAAAATAAAAGTCATGAGATATAAAAGTGGGGCCAAACATTAATTCTGACTAAGTATCATAAAATGAAATTTGAATAAAAGGATTTACACATCACATTATTGATAGGAAACTATTATCTGATCTCTTTAACCTATTGTACATCAATTTGCAAATACGTATGTTTAAATTAAAAAGGTCAACAAGAGTATTTTGGAACTAGAAAAAATGATTCTAAATTCATCTGGTAAATGAATACATAATAAGAATAAATGTTATGATATAAAACTTTACAATTGGGCTTCCCTGGTAGCTCAGTGGTAAGGAGTTTGCCTGCCAATGCAGGAGGCACAGGTTTAATCCCTGATCCAGGAAGATCCCAAGAAAAGAGCCTGTGGTAGTAGTGAAAAACCCGGAATAGCCAAAAATAAATAAATACATAAAAATTCAAAAAAATAAAACAAAACTTTACAATACCTAAAAACCACTACAGCTTTAAAGAATTAAACAAATTTGAAATGGCAGAAGAATAAACATATACATTGAAGAGACTAGAAAACACAGAAATAGACCTAGGTATGAGAATTTACTGGAATAACAAGGTAACATTTCAAATCAGGAAAACCAGAACAACTCTCCATTCATGGTGATACTGATTAAAGAATATAAAATGAGAGTTAGATCATGTTCTGTCACCTTATTTGAAATTAATCCCAATATGAAATATAAAAAAATGTAAGAAGAGAATAAATTAGATATATTTTTTTCTGTTCTTGAAAGAGATAACTTTTAAAATGCAGAAAAATCATAAAGACTATATACAATGTGAGGCAATTACACATTATATCACCATATAAAAGCCATACAACAATGGAAAAATTTCTGCCAAATATATTAAATGTTCATTTTCTATAATATGTGTAAGCTCTATAAATTATATTTTTATTATTATTTGCATTCTGTTAAAGCATAGACCTACCTCTCCAGGCATACTGATTGCTCTGGAAGCGGGTGGAAGATGTGAGCCAAGCTAGGCCCCTATCCCAGAATACTGACCAGCAGTCAAAAAGGCTGATAACCAAGTCATGACAGTCAAGTCCTCTTACAAAATGTCTCATACGCCAATTGCAACAAAGATTCAGTCCCTCTATGGAAAAATTAGGAACCACTTGTTACAGGCATTGTCATCTTCTGGGTTTCCAGACACAGAGCTGATCTGGAAGAATAATGCTGATAGGCTAGGAAGAACACTCACACGGGCACACACACACACACTTGCACTAGAAACACACCTGCTGTCCTAACTTTTAGAAATGAGCTCAGTTTTTAATGACCCTGGGTGGTAAAATATTCTATTGGCATTGAAATAAGTGAATAAAATATGTACAAGTATATATGTATATAGTCACAAATCCACAAGTAACACTGTGAAAGTCAAAACTCAGTTAATCATATAAATTATTTTTTATAAAATCTTTTTTATTTTACTGAGAAAGCATTCACCAGAGCAAATAAAAGAGATTCTTAATCAGGTCAAAAACACTTTTAAGGAATATGTCCCCTTCGTGAAACTGCACTTAAGAAACTTCATTCCCATTACATTTGTCTTAAGACTTGATCTCCACCTTGCTTTGTAGAGCTATGAATGCTATATTTAAAGTAAACTGAGTTATATTTTGTGAATCCTCATAATCTCTGATTCGGCAGAATAAATCAAATACTTCACTTTGTATTGACAATATTTCTCTTCTGTAGCATATATACCATCACTGTTAATAATTACTGAAGATGTTTATCCCAAATCTACATTATTTGCTTTGTAAAGAATTGAAATTTAATTATGATCATAAAGAAATATAAAGGTAATCTTTTTGATATACAGATATATGAACGATTTTAAAGCACTCTAATTTTAAATTGTACTCATCAGATTAATCTCTACTTCTATACTAATTCATATAAAGAATATTTATTTTAAGTCATTGCAAATACTATACTTTCAATGAGTTTTGATAGTCATTCATATTTTTATCATACTTCCTTATAGGTAAGATAACTACTATTATTATTTTCAGTTAAAAATGCAAAATGTATTCCCCATTTTTCATGACTCTGAAGCATAACTCTTGAAATACAATCTTTGCATGAAAAGCATAAAATGAATTGTCTGTCAAACAGTACACATTTTTCCTGTAATGAAAATTTTCTCTACAAAGACATCCATCTTCTGTTACTTGATGGGCACATCCAACTTAAGCTTGCTAACATTGTTAAGTGTTATTTATCTTGAACTCGTGCCACCTTCAGGTATTACAGAAACTCTGTGGATGTGTGTATTCTTTGTGACAAGAAGCCATAAAACGCACACAGACATGAGATCTGTAGAAGAATCTAGACAGGTAGATAAACGTTTTAGGCTTCTTGAGAACAATGGTTTTTATGAGGTCTGTTGCAAAGTATGACTGTGGTTTAAGTAAGACGCCAGTAAGAGACACTCTAATTTAATTTAGTCATTACTTATTATCCAATTTTGAAAATACTGACAAGAGCTCATGAGTTAGGAAGTGCAGTTTATAATCTTGAGAAAGCATTCACCAGAGCAAATAAAAGAGATTCTTAATCAGGTCAAAAACACTTTTAAGGAATATGTCCCCTTCGTGAAACTGCACTTAAGAAACTTCATTCCCATTACATTTGTCTTAAGACTTGATCTCCACCTTGCTTTGTAGAGCTATGAATGCTATATTTAAAGTAAACTGAGTTATATTTTGTGAATCCTCATAATCTCTGATTCGGCAGAATAAATCAAATACTTCACTTTGTATTGACAATATTTCTCTTCTGTAGCATATATACCATCACTGTTAATAATTACTGAAGATGTTTATCCCAAATCTACATTATTTGCTTTGTAAAGAATTGAAATTTAATTATGATCATAAAGAAATATAAAGGTAATCTTTTTGATATACAGATATATGAACGATTTTAAAGCACTCTAATTTTAAATTGTACTCATCAGATTAATCTCTACTTCTATACTAATTCATATAAAGAATATTTATTTTAAGTCATTGCAAATACTATACTTTCAATGAGTTTTGATAGTCATTCATATTTTTATCATACTTCCTTATAGGTAAGATAACTACTATTATTATTTTCAGTTAAAAATGCAAAATGTATTCCCCATTTTTCATGACTCTGAAGCATAACTCTTGAAATACAATCTTTGCATGAAAAGCATAAAATGAATTGTCTGTCAAACAGTACACATTTTTCCTGTAATGAAAATTTTCTCTACAAAGACATCCATCTTCTGTTACTTGATGGGCACATCCAACTTAAGCTTGCTAACATTGTTAAGTGTTATTTATCTTGAACTCGTGCCACCTTCAGGTATTACAGAAACTCTGTGGATGTGTGTATTCTTTGTGACAAGAAGCCATAAAACGCACACAGACATGAGATCTGTAGAAGAATCTAGACAGGTAGATAAACGTTTTAGGCTTCTTGAGAACAATGGTTTTTATGAGGTCTGTTGCAAAGTATGACTGTGGTTTAAGTAAGACGCCAGTAAGAGACACTCTAATTTAATTTAGTCATTACTTATTATCCAATTTTGAAAATACTGACAAGAGCTCATGAGTTAGGAAGTGCAGTTTATGTCTGTGAAGAAAGTACTACTAGACAGTAGAGCAGGAAGAGTTATGTGGTCATTTGTTAAACATGTCCTAATATCTATATCTTTGTTTCCCTACTTGAAAGACTTCCAGGGTGCTTATATATGCTGATGTGAATCTTCCCATGAACAAAAATGGAGGAATGAGTAAGAGAATAAATAAGTAAATATGTCTATAAGATTAATAATGAACTTCAATTCATATGTGTTGCACATTTCTCTAAGCTGTGCTCACTTTCAGATTTGGTTACTGTATTTATGATTTGGTATCAGCTTTGAACCCTACGATGCCATCGATTTTTCCAGCACCTGCTAGAACAATTGATTTTGCTGTCAGCATTATGGAGCTACCTGTGACATGTAAATATTTCATTCTCATTTGTACATAAACCAGATAGGAATCACTTGAACTACTTTTTTAAAACTACCTTAATTTAGATTTTTTGTTTCTCATTGGTATTTCTGACCTGTTTTATAATGCTGTTTCATGAGTTTGAATTTATAAATTTGTATTTACTGATAGTTACTGATTTACTATTCTACTATACCTTGTGCTACTTGTCTTGATTCACTAGCTGCCTTATTCATCTCTGTAGTCTAATTAATGTAAGCTACAGGGAAGAAGTGGCAGTCAACATGAATCCAGGATACAAACAGGCAACAGCATAAGTTTTAAAACAGCTCACAGAGTATAGCTGAGGATTGTAATACATATGCACAGTTAAACTTCGTTCTTATTTTAATCAATATATTCCATAAATTGTGAGAAAATTTAAATGTGTGAAAAATAAATCTCATGCATCAAGAATATGCAATTAATGTGTCAAAAAGACTGTTTGTGGTCATATCTTTGCAAAACTTAGGGACGTTTGGGTGGAAGAAGCACATGTGTATAACCACAGAGGATGGACGTAATGATGAAGAATAGAGGGAGCATTTGTATCATCTGGATATGTTATTGCCATAGCTGCATGGGAGCATGATTAGCTGTGGTCTCTCGCCTCAAATTCACCAGGCAATATTCAGTACCAATATAGTACTCACCCCCTCTGATGAGAAGAGAAACTTCAGAGTCCTTTGTGAAGGAAGCTCCTGTAAGACAGAGACAAAGGGTTATTTGATTCTAGTGTCTACGACAATATCCAGAACACAACTGATATTCTATACAGATATCACATACAACGCACATTTTTTCCAAAAAGGAATAGAAGTGGTAAGTCTGGGTTATTATGAGGGTGAACCAGTGACCAAAGCAGCAGTGGAATCTCAACAGTATTTTCTGAACACTCATCACAATGCTCCAACTCCCCCATCCTTGCTGATCAAAGCATGGTCCATGGGTAAGATGCCCACGTGATTCATGGACACATGCCAGTTGGACACACACTGCTTTACATCATGTGTGACAGGCTCTCTATCACTCACACTCACAAAGACAGGCTGTCCTTAAGCATGTAAGTAAATGGGCTCTGAAATCAGATGGTCCAGATTTGTACTTGCCTTTATTTCTTAATAAGTATTAGGACTTTGAGGCAGGAGGTGGGAGTAACAATAGCACTGCCTATAAAATACTGTTTTAAGTTAAATATGAAATGAAACATTACATGGGATGCCTGTGCCACGCACAGTGGACACCTTGTATCACCGAGGTCCTCATTTGTGATTTCAACCAAGCATGGATGCAAAATATTTTTTTTAATCCAGAAAGTTCCAAAGAGCAAAATTTGGATAGTCTAATTAATGTAAGCTACAGGGAAGAAGTGGCAGTCAACATGAATCCAGGATACAAACAGGCAACAGCATAAGTTTTAAAACAGCTCACAGAGTATAGCTGAGGATTGTAATACATATGCACAGTTAAACTTCGTTCTTATTTTAATCAATATATTCCATAAATTGTGAGAAAATTTAAATGTGTGAAAAATAAATCTCATGCATCAAGAATATGCAATTAATGTGTCAAAAAGACTGTTTGTGGTCATATCTTTGCAAAACTTAGGGACGTTTGGGTGGAAGAAGCACATGTGTATAACCACAGAGGATGGACGTAATGATGAAGAATAGAGGGAGCATTTGTATCATCTGGATATGTTATTGCCATAGCTGCATGGGAGCATGATTAGCTGTGGTCTCTCGCCTCAAATTCACCAGGCAATATTCAGTACCAATATAGTACTCACCCCCTCTGATGAGAAGAGAAACTTCAGAGTCCTTTGTGAAGGAAGCTCCTGTAAGACAGAGACAAAGGGTTATTTGATTCTAGTGTCTACGACAATATCCAGAACACAACTGATATTCTATACAGATATCACATACAACGCACATTTTTTCCAAAAAGGAATAGAAGTGGTAAGTCTGGGTTATTATGAGGGTGAACCAGTGACCAAAGCAGCAGTGGAATCTCAACAGTATTTTCTGAACACTCATCACAATGCTCCAACTCCCCCATCCTTGCTGATCAAAGCATGGTCCATGGGTAAGATGCCCACGTGATTCATGGACACATGCCAGTTGGACACACACTGCTTTACATCATGTGTGACAGGCTCTCTATCACTCACACTCACAAAGACAGGCTGTCCTTAAGCATGTAAGTAAATGGGCTCTGAAATCAGATGGTCCAGATTTGTACTTGCCTTTATTTCTTAATAAGTATTAGGACTTTGAGGCAGGAGATGGGAGTAACAATAGCACTGCCTATAAAATACTGTTTTAAGTTAAATATGAAATGAAACATTACATGGGATGCCTGTGCCACGCACAGTGGACACCTTGTATCACCGAGGTCCTCATTTGTGATTTCAACCAAGCATGGATGCAAAATATTTTTTTTAATCCAGAAAGTTCCAAAGAGCAAAATTTGGATTTTCTGCATGCCTGCAACTATCTGCACAGCATTGACATTATATTTGCAACTATTTACATTGTATTTACATTATATTCAGTACCATAAGCAATCCAGAGATAATTTTAAGTGAATGGGAGGATGTTAATAGATTATATGCAAGTACTATGCCACTTTATATAAAGGGACTTAAACATCCTTGAATTTATCTGCAGGGGATCCTGGGGCCATCCGCTATAGACACCCAGGTATAAATGTACTATACATAATAAATATTAGTTATTGCAACTTTATGCTAATAAGATATCATGTATATACCATGATTTTTCTGTGATTATATAATATTCCACAATCTCCATTTAAAATCAAGAAGCTCTTTCGGGCTTCCCTGGTGGTCAGGTGGGTAAGGACACCGCCTTGCAGTGCAAGTGGCGCCGGTTCCATCCCTGGCCTGGGAAGATCCCACGTGCCGCAGAGCGGCTGGACCGATGTGTCCAAATACCGAGCCCGAGCTCTGGAGTGCATGCGCCCAGAGCCGGTGCTCTGCGACAACAGATGCCACCGCGATGGGAGGCCCACATGGACCAAAGAACAAAGATGGATGAAACTAGACAAATGAAAGACCGTGGAAGTGGCCCGCCCACCCCCTCCCTCCCCGCCAAAATAAATAAATAAATAATAATTAATAAAATAAAATCCCGTCTGATTCTGACATTATAAAAAAAAAAAAAAAGAAGCTCTTCCACCTCTAGGCTGTCAAACAACATGATATACAAGAATTTTATGAGTATAAGCACATTATTGACTTAGGGGAGACAGGGGCTACAGCTGTTTTTTCTCTTTGTTTCTTCCTACATTTTTCTTCTCTTTCATCTCTGCCCATTTTTCCGTCACTTAATAAACTTGTGGACAGGGGTTGGGGTTTTTGTTCATATTTACATAGGGATTTTGGGGGACAAAAAAACCAATAGCACTGCCTATAAAATACTGTTTTAAGTTAAATATGAAATGAAACATTACATGGGATGCCTGTGCCACGCACAGTGGACACCTTGTATCACCGAGGTCCTCATTTGTGATTTCAACCAAGCATGGATGCAAAATATTTTTTTTAATCCAGAAAGTTCCAAAGAGCAAAATTTGGATTTTCTGCATGCCTGCAACTATCTGCACAGCATTGACATTATATTTGCAACTATTTACATTGTATTTACATTATATTCAGTACCATAAGCAATCCAGAGATAATTTTAAGTGAATGGGAGGATGTTAATAGATTATATGCAAGTACTATGCCACTTTATATAAAGGGACTTAAACATCCTTGAATTTATCTGCAGGGGATCCTGGGGCCATCCGCTATAGACACCCAGGTATAAATGTACTATACATAATAAATATTAGTTATTGCAACTTTATGCTAATAAGATATCATGTATATACCATGATTTTTCTGTGATTATATAATATTCCACAATCTCCATTTAAAATCAAGAAGCTCTTTCGGGCTTCCCTGGTGGTCAGGTGGGTAAGGACACCGCCTTGCAGTGCAAGTGGCGCCGGTTCCATCCCTGGCCTGGGAAGATCCCACGTGCCGCAGAGCGGCTGGACCGATGTGTCCAAATACCGAGCCGGAGCTCTGGAGCGCATGCGCCCAGAGCCGGTGCTCTGCGACAACAGATGCCACCGCGATGGGAGGCCCACATGGACCAAAGAACAAAGATGGATGAAACTAGACAAATGAAAGACCGTGGAAGTGGCCCGCCCACCCCCTCCCTCCCCGCCAAAATAAATAAATAAATAATAATTAATAAAATAAAATCCCGTCTGATTCTGACATTATAAAAAAAAAAAAAAAAGAAGCTCTTCCACCTCTAGGCTGTCAAACAACATGATATACAAGAATTTTATGAGTATAAGCACATTATTGACTTAGGGGAGACAGGGGCTACAGCTGTTTTTTCTCTTTGTTTCTTCCTACATTTTTCTTCTCTTTCATCTCTGCCCATTTTTCCGTCACTTAATAAACTTGTGGACAGTTGGGGTTGGGGAGAGACATTCTCTTTGTTCATATTTATTCCATTTCTGCCTTCTAATATCCCAAAGTCAGTATCCTTGGGGTTAAGGGCCTCCTTCATGGTAGAGATCTTGGATTAAAACTGTCCTTTCCTACAGCCCCATTCTTCCTGCCAGGAGGGCTCCTCTTTTCCTTATTTCTGTGTTAGGTATCCAGCCATACATGCACAGTTTTCTGGTTTTGTCTTTATCTGATCAATCATCGTGCAGACTTTCTGGGTGGTTCTAGAGAAACAGGGAGAGGTGCCAGAGCCTCCTACTTCCTCTGGGGAGTGCCACTCAATTTTCCTGGCATCAGGGTATCATCTCTGTTCAGGGTGTTTTTTCTGTGGCTGAGGTGAGGTTTTCAAGCTCCTGGATGGTCACCAGTCCCCAGGCATGATGAAAAGCTGCAGTGCTAAGGAAAGTCCAGGCACACTTGCTCAGGATCTTGCCTGGGAAATGCTCTTTTCCACTCCTTTTTATTTTCTCATCAGTGCTGGGGTTCTACTAACCATCATGGATGTGTAACTTAATACCCTTGGGCATCCAGAGAGCACACAAAAGCAGCACACGCAGTGAACCCATGGAAAAACATACAAAGAATAGACATATGGACATTGTGTGGAATGAACAGTGGGTGGGAGGCATAGAAAGAGTAACATGGAAACCTGTACTATCATGTGTGAAAAAGGTAGCTACTGTCGTTGCGCTAAGGGAATAGGACTACTTACAATGGCTTGGTGTGATGGCCTGGAGGGGTGGGATGGAGGACCTGGGAGTGGGGGAGGGACCAGCAATATGCATATGACTGATCTGGAAACATGCATATCTGTGAACAACAAAACTCTGTAAAAACTTTAAAATAAAGAAATAAAAAAAAAAGGCAGCAAGACATATATCCACAGAGAAGGGCTCAGTCACCATCCTATTCCTTAGCTCTTGGTGGCCTGGAACTGTGCCTTCTGCAAGACTCCAGGAGGTCATTGGACACCTTCGTGGATAATGGCTAGATGATTGACCCACACCATCAATTTCCAATCACCAGCCAGACACAATATACTGGAATCTTGACCCTTGAGAGCTTTAGTCTAACCGCGTGCAAGCTGGACTCAAGCTCACTAATTCAGATACTAAGTCTTCACTGACCCAGCCCCTACTGACACATCAGCCTCACACAACACTCTGTATGGGCTTCTCCAGCCCTCCTGCCTCAGACTTGGTGGGGGGAGTACCAGAGGTCTCACCCTAACAGCACCTCGTCTCAATTAACCATAGTTCTCACCTCAGGGGCAAGATTTATTAGTTTACTATGAAAAAAAAAAAAAGCACTTACAAGTGATATGCTTAATATTCAGTGTAGAAAATGCCTTACGCCATTTGTAAATAAGGTTTGACCCCTTCTGTATCAGATTATTTTCAGAACTGAAAAGTACATTCTTAATGTCCCTATCATTGCTTATTTTCTATGGAAGCATCAGACCTCATTTAAAATGAGTGGTAAAACTCACTTTAGACAGGCTGGATCCTGAAATGGCATGTAAATGTAGGCTCTGAATAAAGGATCAGTTAAACTGTATACTTTCATTAAATCAGTGCTGGGGTTCTACCCTAACCAACCCCTTTTTTTGGGGATTGTGTAACTTAATACCCTTGGGCATCCAGAGAGCACACAAAAGCAGCACACGCAGTGAACCCATGGAAAAACATACAAAGAATAGACATATGGACATTGTGTGGAATGAACAGTGGGTGGGAGGCATAGAGAGAGTAACATGGAAACCTGTACTATCATGTGTGAAAAAGGTAGCTACTGTCGTTGCGCTAAGGGAATAGGACTACTTACAATGGCTTGGTGTGATGGCCTGGAGGGGTGGGATGGAGGACCTGGGAGTGGGGGAGGGACCAGCAATATGCATATGACTGATCTGGAAACATGCATATCTGTGAACAACAAAACTCTGTAAAAACTTTAAAATAAAGAAATAAAAAAAAAAGGCAGCAAGACATATATCCACAGAGAAGGGCTCAGTCACCATCCTATTCCTTAGCTCTTGGTGGCCTGGAACTGTGCCTTCTGCAAGACTCCAGGAGGTCATTGGACACCTTCGTGGATAATGGCTAGATGATTGACCCACACCATCAATTTCCAATCACCAGCCAGACACAATATACTGGAATCTTGACCCTTGAGAGCTTTAGTCTAACCGCGCGCAAGCTGCACTCAAGCTCACTAATTCAGATACTAAGTCTTCACTGACCCAGCCCCTACTGACACATCAGCCTCACACAACACTCTGTATGGGCTTCTCCAGCCCTCCTGCCTCAGACTTGGTGGGGGGAGTACCAGAGGTCTCACCCTAACAGCACCTCGTCTCAATTAACCATAGTTCTCACCTCAGGGGCAAGATTTATTAGTTTACTATGAAAAAAAAAAAAAGCACTTACAAGTGATATGCTTAATATTCAGTGTAGAAAATGCCTTACGCCATTTGTAAATAAGGTTTGACCCCTTCTGTATCAGATTATTTTCAGAACTGAAAAGTACATTCTTAATGTCCCTATCATTGCTTATTTTCTATGGAAGCATCAGACCTCATTTAAAATGAGTGGTAAAACTCACTTTAGACAGGCTGGATCCTGAAATGGCATGTAAATGTAGGCTCTGAATAAAGGATCAGTTAAACTGTATACTTTCATTATTACATTACATTTGTCTTTTCATTCAACAAAGACTGCCTCACCACCTCTGGATGCTCATTTTGCTGATTTAAAAAGAAAGGAAATTACTTTTTGTTGTTTTTCATGTTTTCTCACACCCCCAAGATGGTTGTTACTTCACAAACATAAATAGACTCATGGGTTTGCAATGCTATTAATGTCCATTTTTTATACTACCACCATTTATTAGACTGATAAAACATTATTCAAACTGTGAGACAACATTGAGGCTTGGATAATTACCAAAAGGGCCTCTGTCCTTAAAAATGAGCCTTTAATCAAGTCAAAGAGTTACTGACACTCAATAAATCTTAAAATATTTAACTGCACATATTATGCTGACTATTTGTTTGAACTTCTGTCCATTAAGTAGAAGCCTAAAACAATGTCACAAGCCTTTTGTACTTTTATAATTTCTTATCGTTCAGCCTCTCAGTCATACCCAACTCTTTGAGACCCCACAGACTGCAGCATACCACTGTTTGCTATCCTTTACCATTTCCTGGCGCTGCCGAAACTTGTGCCCATTGAGTCGGTGATGCCATCCAACCGTCTTGTCCTCTGGCATCCCCTTCTCCTCCTGTCGTCAATCTTTCTCAGCATCAAATTCTTTCTAATGAGTCATTTCTTCACATCAGGTGGCCAAAGTATTAGAGCTTCAGCATCAGTGCTTAATATCTCAGTGTAGAACAATGCCTTAGGGGGGCCATCTCACCCTAACAGCACCTCGTCTCAATTAACCATAGTTCTCACCTCAGGGGCAAGATTTATTAGTTTACTATGAAAAAAAAAAAAAGCACTTACAAGTGATATGCTTAATATTCAGTGTAGAAAATGCCTTACGCCATTTGTAAATAAGGTTTGACCCCTTCTGTATCAGATTATTTTCAGAACTGAAAAGTACATTCTTAATGTCCCTATCATTGCTTATTTTCTATGGAAGCATCAGACCTCATTTAAAATGAGTGGTAAAACTCACTTTAGACAGGCTGGATCCTGAAATGGCATGTAAATGTAGGCTCTGAATAAAGGATCAGTTAAACTGTATACTTTCATTATTACATTACATTTGTCTTTTCATTCAACAAAGACTGCCTCACCACCTCTGGATGCTCATTTTGCTGATTTAAAAAGAAAGGAAATTACTTTTTGTTGTTTTTCATGTTTTCTCACACCCCCAAGATGGTTGTTACTTCACAAACATAAATAGACTCATGGGTTTGCAATGCTATTAATGTCCATTTTTTATACTACCACCATTTATTAGACTGATAAAACATTATTCAAACTGTGAGACAACATTGAGGCTTGGATAATTACCAAAAGGGCCTCTGTCCTTAAAAATGAGCCTTTAATCAAGTCAAAGAGTTACTGACACTCAATAAATCTTAAAATATTTAACTGCACATATTATGCTGACTATTTGTTTGAACTTCTGTCCATTAAGTAGAAGCCTAAAACAATGTCACAAGCCTTTTGTACTTTTATAATTTCTTATCGTTCAGCCTCTCAGTCATACCCAACTCTTTGAGACCCCACAGACTGCAGCATACCACTGTTTGCTATCCTTTACCATTTCCTGGCGCTGCCGAAACTTGTGCCCATTGAGTCGGTGATGCCATCCAACCGTCTTGTCCTCTGGCATCCCCTTCTCCTCCTGTCGTCAATCTTTCTCAGCATCAAATTCTTTCTAATGAGTCATTTCTTCACATCAGGTGGCCAAAGTATTAGAGCTTCAGCATCAGTCCTTCCAATGAATATTCAAGTCTGACTTTCTTTAGGATTGACTGATTTGATCTCCTTGATGTCCAAAGGACTCTCAAGAGTCTTCTCCAGTACCACAGTTCAAAAGCATCAATTCTTCAGCCTTCTTTATGGTCCAACTTTCACATCCATACATGACTACTAGAAAATCCATAGCTTTCACTATATGGACCTTTGTAAGCAAAGTAACATCTCTCTGGCTTTTGAATACACTGCCTAGGTTCGTCACAGTTTTTCTTCCAAGGAGCAAGCCTCTTCTAATTTTGTGGCTGCAGTCACTATCTGCAGTGATTTGGGAGCCCAAGAAAATAAAGTCTGTGATTGTTTCCATTGTTTCCCCATGTATTTGCCATTATATGATGGGACCAGATGCCATGATCTTCATTTTTTGAACACTGAATTGCAAGCCAGGTTTTTCACTCTCATCTTTCCCTTCATCCAGAGACTCTTCAGTTCCTCTTCACTTTCTTCCATAAGGGTGGTGTCACCTGCATATCTGAGATTGCTTACATTTCTCCCAGAAATCTTGACTCCAGTTTGTGCTCCATCCAAGCCAGAGTTTCACAGGATGCATTCTGCATATAAGTTAAATAAGCAGGGTGACAATATACAACATTGACGTACTTCTTTCCCAATTCTGAACCAGTCCATTGTTTCATGTCTGGTTCTAATTGTTGCTTCTCAACCTGCATATAGGTTTCTCAGGAGGCAGGTAAGAAGCTCTGGTACTCCCATCTCTTTCAGAATTTTCCACAATTCGTTGTGATTGACACACTTTTATGACGACATGATGCATATGTTTGACTGGAACTCTGGACCTTGCAATCTCCTATTACCCCTAAAAATGCCACCAATTTTCAATATAAATTCAGAAAGGGGGCATCCTGGGGCAATTTATATGGAATATGACCTTGATGATCTCACATGAACCATGTTTTAGGAATTGGAACAGTGAGAAAATCTTTCCTTTGAGTACAAATCTATATAGTCTTTTCCTGCCTCTTTAAATCAGCACTGTGGGGTGGAGGAGAGAGGGGCCAGGGATATACATATGACTAATATGGGATTACATATATCCGTAAACAGTAAAACTCTGTAAAAGTAAAAAGTAAAATAAAAATAATGATTAAATCAGTACTGTGCAATATGAATATGGATTGCACATAAATTTACATCTTCTACTAGCTATATTAAACTAAGAGCAACCTATTAAATGAATTTGAATAATTTAATTGACCTCTGAATGAGTCTTAACTGCATGGGTTCACTTATATGAGGACTGTTTTCAGTAAATACTACAGTACTGCTAGGTCTGCACTCAGTTGAATCTGTGAGGACAGAAGAGTGAATAAAAAGGATGAGCCAATACATGGGGTGGACTGTAAGCTACAGTTAGCAAAATGAGCTAAAACAAATTAATAAATGGTAGAAATTTGAAAATAGGACAATGAGAAATAAATAAGCTTGGGAAGAAACTGATTAAACAAAGGAAGATACAAAATAAGAACTGATAGATTGTAAGAAATAATGCACAATCTAATGTACAAAGACTAAATTTTAAAAAGCTGAAGACTGAATAACATTGTGCAAAATTCAGTAAGAAAAATAGAAGGAAAGGATAAAATGGAAAAAATAAAGACAAGTATATCTGAAGTGCTAAACTGAACATAAAGATATGAAAAATTGCCCTTGAATTAGAAGTCTTGAATTCACATATTGATAACAATATCACATGAAACAAAAAGAATGGAGCAATTTTTTTTTTAAATTCTCAAGGAAATAAAATACAAACTCAGGATTTTTTTATCTAGCCAAATTATCATTGAGGTTTTGCCACTAAGCAGAACATTTAAGAACTAAGAGAACACAGCATTTACCACCCTATTCTAAGGAAACTACTTATCAATGTCCTTCATAAACCATTAAATGATTAGAGATTCTTCAAGTATAAAAATTTGATAAGCAAATATAATTATAGAACTCACACTTTTAAAAGGTACATAAAAACGAAAAATAGTGCATTACTACAAAAAACGTAAAGAGATCAACTACCAAACTGAAAAATGGGCAAAGGACTAAAAGTGTCTTAAAGAAGTCACACATATGGGCAGTAAGAATAGAAAAGATTTTGGTTTAATAACCATTAGGGAAATGCAAGCCAAAAAAAACCAATAGAACACACTTTCATAAGTGTACACCTAATAGCTTGAGTCTGATAAAAGTAAAAAGTAAAATAAATAAAAACAGTACTGTGCAATATGAATATGGATTGCACATAAATTTACATCTTCTACTAGCTATATTAAACTAAGAGCAACCTATTAAATGAATTTGAATAATTTAATTGACCTCTGAATGAGTCTTAACTGCATGGGTTCACTTATATGAGGACTGTTTTCAGTAAATACTACAGTACTGCTAGGTCTGCACTCAGTTGAATCTGTGAGGACAGAAGAGTGAATAAAAAGGATGAGCCAATACATGGGGTGGACTGTAAGCTACAGTTAGCAAAATGAGCTAAAACAAATTAATAAATGGTAGAAATTTGAAAATAGGACAATGAGAAATAAATAAGCTTGGGAAGAAACTGATTAAACAAAGGAAGATACAAAATAAGAACTGATAGATTGTAAGAAATAATGCACAATCTAATGTACAAAGACTAAATTTTAAAAAGCTGAAGACTGAATAACATTGTGCAAAATTCAGTAAGAAAAATAGAAGGAAAGGATAAAATGGAAAAAATAAAGACAAGTATATCTGAAGTGCTAAACTGAACATAAAGATATGAAAAATTGCCCTTGAATTAGAAGTCTTGAATTCACATATTGATAACAATATCACATGAAACAAAAAGAATGGAGCAATTTTTTTTTTAAATTCTCAAGGAAATAAAATACAAACTCAGGATTTTTTTTTATCTAGCCAAATTATCATTGAGGTTTTGCCACTAAGCAGAACATTTAAGAACTAAGAGAACACAGCATTTACCACCCTATTCTAAGGAAACTACTTATCAATGTCCTTCATAAACCATTAAATGATTAGAGATTCTTCAAGTATAAAAATTTGATAAGCAAATATAATTATAGAACTCACACTTTTAAAAGGTACATAAAAACGAAAAATAGTGCATTACTACAAAAAACGTAAAGAGATCAACTACCAAACTGAAAAATGGGCAAAGGACTAAAAGTGTCTTAAAGAAGTCACACATATGGGCAGTAAGAATAGAAAAGATTTTGGTTTAATAACCATTAGGGAAATGCAAGCCAAAAAAAACCAATAGAACACACTTTCATAAGTGTACACCTAATAGCTTGAGTCTGATAAAGCTAGCAAATAGCAACAGTGATAGAAAACACAAAGTAACAGGTGTTGGTAAGGATGAAGAAACAGTGGAACCCTGGTTGACGTCTACATTTTTAGTGGGAATGTAAAATGATATAGCCACTGTAGAAAACAGTTTGATGATTGCTCAAAAAATTAAACTTAGAATTACCATGTGATCCAGCAAGTCTACTCCTATTGCATGCTCCCACATAATTGAAAACAGGGACTCTAGCACATGTCTTTTATTGTTCACTCAAGCATTATTCACAAGGCCAAAAGGTGAGGACAAAATGAAAGATAAATCAATGGATAAATGTGTATTTTTTTTTAAGAAATTGTATATACATATAATGGGATATTATTAAGCCATAAAAAATAAAGTTCTGATACATGTTACAACAGGGATGAACCTTGAAAACATTGTGATAAGTGAAATAAATCATAAAAAAGGAAAATTATTATATGATTTCACTTAATATACAATATATAGAATAGGCAAATTCATAGAAAAAGAAATCAGATTAAAGTTCACCAGGGGTTGGGGAATGAAAGAAGTGAGGGGTTATTTTTTAACTATTTTTTAATGACTATAGAGTTACTGTTTGGGAAATAGCTGAAATAATGAAATAATTTTGGAAATAGCTGTGAGCTTTACACAACATGTGCATATATTTAATGTCACTGAATGGTATGCTTAAAAATGTTCAAAATGGGGTTTCCCTGGTTGTCCAGTGGGTAAGGACATCGCCTTGCAGTACAGTGCGTGCCACTTCAATCCCTGCCTTGGGAAGATCCCACATGTCGCAGAGTGGCTGGACCGATGTGACCAACTACCAAGCCGGAGCTCTGGAGCGCATGTGCCCAGAGCCGGTGCTCTGCAGTGAGTGAGGCCACTGTTATGGGAGGCTCACAAAGGCTAAAGAACAAAGATGGATGAAAATAAATAAATGAAAGACCAATAGAAGTGGTCAAAAAAATGTTCAAAATGTAACATTTAAAACATACATTTTACCACAACAAATTTTTAAAGTAGTGGATAAGTACCATAATATCTATTAATATCAAAATAATAAATAATCAACATATAGAATAGGGAGAAAAAGAACTACAGTAAGTTTGTGATCACCTTATGGATGTTTGTTGGTGGGAAAAGATTATCAAATACATCTGAAATATCAAGTAGAAGGAGCTTAAATATACTAAAGAGTAGAAAAATTTTGGTTAGCCCTTTCTTTTATTTCTCACTTCCTTCTTGCTTGACTTTTATGACCAACTACCTGGTAGTCATACTTAAGAATGTATTAACAACTAGGATACTTTGTGAGCTGTTCTTGAATATCTGAAAATATCTTTATCCTGTTAAACAGAATTAATAAACTTCAAGCTTCAAAATTCTAGACTCTAATGAATTTGGATTTGCTCTGGTGTCAACTAACATGTTTAGCTAAATTTTCTTCGGAAAGATAAATCAATGGATAAATGTGTAAAAATTGTATATACATATAATGGGATATTATTAAGCCATAAAAAATAAAGTTCTGATACATGTTACAACAGGGATGAACCTTGAAAACATTGTGATAAGTGAAATAAATCATAAAAAAGGAAAATTATTATATGATTTCACTTAATATACAATATATAGAATAGGCAAATTCATAGAAAAAGAAATCAGATTAAAGTTCACCAGGGTTGGGGAATGAAAGAAGTGAGGGGTTATTTTTTAACTATTTTTTAATGACTATAGAGTTACTGTTTGGGAAATAGCTGAAATAATGAAATAATTTTGGAAATAGCTGTGAGCTTTACACAACATGTGCATATATTTAATGTCACTGAATGGTATGCTTAAAAATGTTCAAAATGGGGTTTCCCTGGTTGTCCAGTGGGTAAGGACATCGCCTTGCAGTACAGTGCGTGCCACTTCAATCCCTGCCTTGGGAAGATCCCACATGTCGCAGAGTGGCTGGACCGATGTGACCAACTACCAAGCCGGAGCTCTGGAGCGCATGTGCCCAGAGCCGGTGCTCTGCAGTGAGTGAGGCCACTGTTATGGGAGGCTCACAAAGGCTAAAGAACAAAGATGGATGAAAATAAATAAATGAAAGACCAATAGAAGTGGTCAAAAAAATGTTCAAAATGTAACATTTAAAACATACATTTTACCACAACAAATTTTTAAAGTAGTGGATAAGTACCATAATATCTATTAATATCAAAATAATAAATAATCAACATATAGAATAGGGAGAGAAAAAGAACTACAGTAAGTTTGTGATCACCTTATGGATGTTTGTTGGTGGGAAAAGATTATCAAATACATCTGAAATATCAAGTAGAAGGAGCTTAAATATACTAAAGAGTAGAAAAATTTTGGTTAGCCCTTTCTTTTATTTCTCACTTCCTTCTTGCTTGACTTTTATGACCAACTACCTGGTAGTCATACTTAAGAATGTATTAACAACTAGGATACTTTGTGAGCTGTTCTTGAATATCTGAAAATATCTTTATCCTGTTAAACAGAATTAATAAACTTCAAGCTTCAAAATTCTAGACTCTAATGAATTTGGATTTGCTCTGGTGTCAACTAACATTGTTAGCTAAATTTTCTTTGCGGACTGTTTGTCATTTTCATTTTGCTTTCCTTCTCCTTTCTGAAAACATTTAGACTCTTGTATTTAAATTTGGTACATGTGTTCAGTCTTGTTCACTGGTTCTCTTTCACTTTGGAATCCCAGTTGTCTCTTTGAACTCTACGAATTTTTATTTTCTTCTTTTTCTCTTCTTTTCATCCTTTATTAACTCCTTCCCCTCATTTTCTCTGTCACTTTTTCCCTAAAATTCCTATGAAATATTGAATCTCTTGGCTGATCCTTTTAATTCTTTTCTTTTCATTCCCCTTCCCACCTATCTTTCATTTCTCTGTATCCTGGGAGAATTTCTTGGACTGAAATGTGCAACCCTTTTATTATATTTTCAGAAATTATATTTTTCCATTCTTTTATTTACATATTTATACATAAAACAATTTTATAAGTGTAAAATCTTTTTAAAGTTTTTAGAGACCACCAAAATGAGGGGTTTAAGTTTTTTTGAAGTTGTAATTCTGCACATAATTTTTTTATGTTTATATGACCTACCAATTATTTGACTTTAGGGTGACCAGGTATCATAATGGCTTCCTTCCCCTAGACTCCTATCACTAAAATGGTACAAAATGAACATTATTTACTAAAAGTACATTTTTCTGAACCTCACCTCTAAATATTCAAACTCATGTGGTTTAGGCGTATTTTGCAAAACTAGAGCAAAAAAAAAAAATAACAATTTATTGGAAACACAAAAGACCCCAGGAACCAAAGCAATCTTGAGAAAGAAGAAAGGAGCTGGAGGAATCAACCTGCCTAACTTCAGACTATATTACAAAGCTACAGTCATCTAAACAGTATTGCACTGGCACTAAGACAGTAATATAAAACAAGATAGAAAATCCAGATATAAATCCACACATCTGTGAGCACCTTATTTCTGACAAAGAAGGCAAGAACATATATAATGGAGAAAAGATTATCTCTTCAATAAGTCATGCTGAGAAAATTGTACTTCGTGTAAAGGAATGAAATTAGAACACTTCCTAATACCATACACAAAAACAAACTCAAAATGAATTAAAGACCTAAATGTAAGATCAGAAACTATAAAACTTTTAGAGGAAAATATAGGCAGAACACTCTTTGACATAAATCACAGCAAGATCCTCTATGACCTACCTCCTAGAATAATAAATGTAAAAACAAAAATAAACAAATGGGACCTAATTAAACTTAAAACCTCTTGCATAGCAAAGGAAACTATAAACAAAGTGAAAAGACAACCCTGAGAATGGGAAAAATAATAGCAAATGAAACAATTGACAAAGGATTTATCTCTAAACTATAACAAGCAGTTCATTCAGCTCAATACCAGAAAAACAAAAACCAAATCAAAAATTGGGCAGAAGACTTAAAACAGACATTTCTCTAAAGAAGACATACACATGGCTAATAAACACAAGATGCTCAATATCACTCATTACTGGAGAAATGTGCAACCCTTTTATTATATTTTCAGAAATTATATTTTTCCATTCTTTTATTTACATATTTATACATAAAACAATTTTATAAGTGTAAAATCTTTTAAAGTTTTAGAGACCACCAAAATGAGGGGTTTAAGTTTTTTTGAAGTTGTAATTCTGCACATAATTTTTTTATGTTTATATGACCTACCAATTATTTGACTTTAGGGTGACCAGGTATCATAATGGCTTCCTTCCCCTAGACTCCTATCACTAAAATGGTACAAAATGAACATTATTTACTAAAAGTACATTTTTCTGAACCTCACCTCTAAATATTCAAACTCATGTGGTTTAGGCGTATTTTGCAAAACTAGAGCAAAAAAAAAAAATAACAATTTATTGGAAACACAAAAGACCCCAGGAACCAAAGCAATCTTGAGAAAGAAGAAAGGAGCTGGAGGAATCAACCTGCCTAACTTCAGACTATATTACAAAGCTACAGTCATCTAAACAGTATTGCACTGGCACTAAGACAGTAATATAAAACAAGATAGAAAATCCAGATATAAATCCACACATCTGTGAGCACCTTATTTCTGACAAAGAAGGCAAGAACATATATAATGGAGAAAAGATTATCTCTTCAATAAGTCATGCTGAGAAAATTGTACTTCGTGTAAAGGAATGAAATTAGAACACTTCCTAATACCATACACAAAAACAAACTCAAAATGAATTAAAGACCTAAATGTAAGATCAGAAACTATAAAACTTTTAGAGGAAAATATAGGCAGAACACTCTTTGACATAAATCACAGCAAGATCCTCTATGACCTACCTCCTAGAATAATAAATGTAAAAACAAAAATAAACAAATGGGACCTAATTAAACTTAAAACCTCTTGCATAGCAAAGGAAACTATAAACAAAGTGAAAAGACAACCCTGAGAATGGGAAAAATAATAGCAAATGAAACAATTGACAAAGGATTTATCTCTAAACTATAACAAGCAGTTCATTCAGCTCAATACCAGAAAAACAAAAACCAAATCAAAAATTGGGCAGAAGACTTAAAACAGACATTTCTCTAAAGAAGACATACACATGGCTAATAAACACAAGATGCTCAATATCACTCATTACTGGAGAAATGCAAATCAAAACTGCAATGAGATATCACCTCATACCAGCCAGAATGGCTATCGTCAAAAATTCTTCAATCAATAAATTCTGTAAAGCATGTGGAGAAAAGTGAACCCTCTTGCACTGTTGGTGGGAATGTAAATTGACATTGCCACTATGAAGAAAAGTATGGGGAGTTCTTAAAAAACTAGAAATAAACTCATCATATGATGCATCAATCATACTACTGGACATATACCCTGAGGAATCCACAATTGAAAAAGACACATGCACCCCCAACGTTCCTTGCAGTACTACTTATAATAGCAGGAACACAGAAGCATCCATCAACAGATGAAAGGATAAAGAAGCTGTGGTACATATAGCCAATGGAATGTTACTCAGCCATTAAAAGGAATGCATTTGACTCAGTTCTAATAAGGTGGATGAACCTAGAACCTATTATACAGAGTACAGAAAGTCAGAAAGGGGATACAAATATCATATATTAACACATATATATGGAATCTAGAAAGACAGGACTGATGAATCTATTTGTCAGGCAGCAATTTGCTGCACATAGGGAATAGGCTGTGTACACAATGGGGAAGGAGAGGGTGGGATGAATTGAGAGTAGCACTGAAACATACACATTACTGTCTGTAGAGTTAAATGGCCAGTGAAAATTTACTATTTGATGCAGGGAGCTCAAGTCCAGTACTCTATGA
The DNA here is from genome assembly GCA_022376925.1 of Tragulus kanchil. Taxonomy (NCBI): domain Eukaryota; kingdom Metazoa; phylum Chordata; class Mammalia; order Artiodactyla; family Tragulidae; genus Tragulus; species Tragulus kanchil. Next base: position 33,423,056 of record JAIOJX010000028.1, on the reverse strand, counting down.
TAACCTAGAGGAGTGGGATAGTGTGGGAGGAAGATTCAAGAGGGGGGGGGTACATATGTATACCTAGGGCTGATTCATGTTGATATATAGCAGAAACCAACACAATATTGTGAAGCAATTTTTCTCCAATTAAAAAAATAAACTTTAGGGCTTCCCTGGTGGTCCAGTGGGTAAGGACACCGCCTTGCAGTGCAAGGAGCGCCAGTTCCATCCCTGGCCTGGGAAGATCCCACGTGCCGTGGAGTGGCTGGACTTATGTGTCCAATCACCGAGCCGGAGCTCTGGAGCGCCGCGCCCAGAGTCGGTGCTCTGCGACAACCGAGGCCACCGTGAGGGGAGGCCCACATGGGCCAAAGAACAAAGATGGATGAAACTAGACAAATGAAAGAACAGGGACGTGGCCCGCCCACCCTCCTCCCTCCCCACCCCCGCCAATAAATAAATAAATAAATATTTTAAAAAATAAATAAATAAAATAAACTTTAAAAATAAATAAAAATGCAAAAAAAAATCTTATCTGAAGGCCTAATTTTTAAAATAATCTCCAAAGCCATTCTTGTAATCAGTTAGATTTAGAAACTAGAAATAAACTCATCATATGATGCATCAATCATACTACTGGAAAACCAGGAATCCACAATTGAAAAAGACACATGCACCCCCAACGTTCCTTGCAGTACTACTTATAATAGCAGGAACACAGAAGCATCCATCAACAGATGAAAGGATAAAGAAGCTGTGGTACATATAGCCAATGGAATGTTACTCAGCCATTAAAAGGAATGCATTTGACTCAGTTCTAATAAGGTGGATGAACCTAGAACCTATTATACAGAGTACAGAAAGTCAGAAAGGGGATACAAATATCATATATTAACACATATATATGGAATCTAGAAAGACAGGACTGATGAATCTATTTGTCAGGCAGCAATTTGCTGCACATAGGGAATAGGCTGTGTACACAATGGGGAAGGAGAGGGTGGGATGAATTGAGAGTAGCACTGAAACATACACACTACTGTCTGTAGAGTTAAATGGCCAGTGAAAATTTACTATTTGATGCAGGGAGCTCAAGTCCAGTACTCTATGATAACCTAGAGGAGTGGGATAGTGTGGGAGGAAGATTCAAGAGGGGGGGGGTACATATGTATACCTAGGGCTGATTCATGTTGATATATAGCAGAAACCAACACAATATTGTGAAGCAATTTTTCTCCAATTAAAAAAATAAACTTTAGGGCTTCCCTGGTGGTCCAGTGGGTAAGGACACCGCCTTGCAGTGCAAGGAGCGCCAGTTCCATCCCTGGCCTGGGAAGATCCCACGTGCCGTGGAGTGGCTGGACTTATGTGTCCAATCACCGAGCCGGAGCTCTGGAGCGCACGCGCCCAGAGTCGGTGCTCTGCGACAACAGAGGCCACCGATGGGAGGCCCACATGGGCCAAAGAACAAAGATGGATGAAACTAGACAAATGAAAGAACAGGGGACGTGGCCCGCCCACCCTCCTCCCTCCCCACCCCCGCCAATAAATAAATAAATAAATATTTTAAAAAATAAATAAATAAAATAAACTTTAAAAATAAATAAAAATGCAAAAAAAAATCTTATCTGAAGGCCTAATTTTTAAAATAATCTCCAAAGCCATTCTTGTAATCAGTTAGATTTAGAAACTAAAATATTATCACCACTCTGAGATAATGGCATCTCACTCTGAAGAATATAGGACTGCGCCACCCTTTTAGAGGTGTGCTTTCATCCTGAATAGGTAAGGTAATGAAGACAGCTTGCTGAGCAAATTTCTGGACAATTTCATCGAAGCCTCCTTTTAGATGATTGCTCTTAGTTATTCTTTTGAGTCCATACTACTTAGAAACTCCCTTCTAATCTGTTAATACGATAAAAGAAACTGGTTTAATTCAGCATTGAGGAAACTAAGGAAATTCCAAGGTCAGATCTACAGGAAAGGAAGAATATTTAGGCTAGCTTCTGGTTTAGGCAGAAAGATCTCCTGTAGCTCAATGAAACTCAGCAGAATCTCATGAGGGTTATGGATCTACAGAGGCTCGTTTTAACAGTGTATGTGTGAATAAAGCATTACTTCTTTATGTGAAACAGTACTCTCCACACCCATCCCTCTCGACACTTTTGTCATGACTTATTTTTCCTCATAGCATTTATTTGCACTTTACAAAGTAGATAATAATTTATTTTTATTGTCTCTTCCCTGACTAGAATTTAAAGACTATCCATGCCCTCTCCAACTCCTAAGCTATATTCAAGTTAGAGGTTTATTCTTTTTCTCTCATCCTAGTATGATAAACCTCTAATAAATACATAAGGAAAGACTAGAATTTACCTTCATATCTCCTTTATGTTAATGTCTCCTGGAGTTCTAACTAGGAATAGAAGGTAGGGTTGAAATGGCTACTGACTATGACTGCAAGAATTGACTTGGAAGAAGATATACAAATTCTGATTCTAGCCACAAGTGTAATATCTAATAATATGAATACCAAGGTAAAAATCAAATCTTAAGGATTCAAGTAAGTTTCTTTGAAAATTTTTTCAACTACTGGAGTATTCAACATGAAGAGATGGTTCAACAAACTTATTAACTAATTATGCATACACACATGGTTTTAACTTTGTGATTATATATGTTCATACTAAAGTTAAAACCAATGTGTCTACAAAGAATTTCAAAAGGGGCTCTATTTTCATTTTTTATGGCTGAACTCGAGTTCATTTTGATAGTCATATAAAATAATGGCTATTTAGTATGAAGAAACTCATTGCAGAAGTGCTGTGATAGTCTAATGAGATACGTTTGGGAAAAATTGATGCTTGACAGCTTAAGCTCATTACTGCTGACAACAGTGGCAGCTCAGATTAGCGTGTCCTCTCACACTGAAAAATAGTATTTGAAGCCAGGTAAACAACTGAGAAAGTAAAATTGTTCTGTAATTTAAAAATCATACATCATAGGGCCTTCTGTTTTGCTGTTGCTGTTGTTAACTGAAAAACGGAGTAAAGATTAAATTATTGGCCTGTTCCATTGTTGCATACAACAGTGGACTTTCTGAGTCATAATTTTAGTCTGGGCCAGGAAAGATCTCCTGTAGCTCAATGAAACTCAGCAGAATCTCATGAGGGTTATGGATCTACAGAGGCTCGTTTTAACAGTGTATGTGTGAATAAAGCATTACTTCTTTATGTGAAACAGTACTCTCCACACCCATCCCTCTCGACACTTTTGTCATGACTTATTTTTCCTCATAGCATTTATTTGCACTTTACAAAGTAGATAATAATTTATTTTTATTGTCTCTTCCCTGACTAGAATTTAAAGACTATCCATGCCCTCTCCAACTCCTAAGCTATATTCAAGTTAGAGGTTTATTCTTTTTCTCTCATCCTAGTATGATAAACCTCTAATAAATACATAAGGAAAGACTAGAATTTACCTTCATATCTCCTTTATGTTAATGTCTCCTGGAGTTCTAACTAGGAATAGAAGGTAGGGTTGAAATGGCTACTGACTATGACTGCAAGAATTGACTTGGAAGAAGATATACAAATTCTGATTCTAGCCACAAGTGTAATATCTAATAATATGAATACCAAGGTAAAAATCAAATCTTAAGGATTCAAGTAAGTTTCTTTGAAAATTTTTTCAACTACTGGAGTATTCAACATGAAGAGATGGTTCAACAAACTTATTAACTAATTATGCATACACACATGGTTTTAACTTTGTGATTATATATGTTCATACTAAAGTTAAAACCAATGTGTCTACAAAGAATTTCAAAAGGGGCTCTATTTTCATTTTTTATGGCTGAACTCGAGTTCATTTTGATAGTCATATAAAATAATGGCTATTTAGTATGAAGAAACTCATTGCAGAAGTGCTGTGATAGTCTAATGAGATACGTTTGGGAAAAATTGATGCTTGACAGCTTAAGCTCATTACTGCTGACAACAGTGGCAGCTCAGATTAGCGTGTCCTCTCACACTGAAAAATAGTATTTGAAGCCAGGTAAACAACTGAGAAAGTAAAATTGTTCTGTAATTTAAAAATCATACATCATAGGGCCTTCTGTTTTGCTGTTGCTGTTGTTAACTGAAAAAAGGAGAAAAGATTAAATTATTGGCCTGTTCCATTGTTGAATACAAAAGTGGACTTTCTGAGTCATAATTTTAGTCTACAACAAAGCAAATGCATATAGCTTGAATTTCTACAGTTGCGGTCAGCGATGTTTTAAACCCAATGCACACTTTTCACATAGTCTACTCTTGTGGTTCCTCCTTAAACCTCTTTGTTTCTCTTTAATTTTGGACACTTAAATCCCTCTCTAGGGCTTCACTTGTGGTCTGGTGGGTAAACAGTCGAACTTGAAATCCAAGGGGCACCTGTTTGATCCCTGGACCTGGAAGATCCCACATGCTACAGAGTGGTTGGACTGGTGTGTTCAACTACAAACCAGGACTCTGGAGCGCATGCGCCCAGAGCTGGTACTCTGCAACAAGAGAGGGCCCTGCAATGGGAGGCCTACACAGGCCGAGGAATAAAGATGGATGAAAATAAATAAATAAAAAACCAATAAAAGAAGCCAAAATTTAAAAAATAATAATCCCTTTCTAGCAATCTCAGTGTTTCCTGTCTTAGATACTCATGTCCCAACCAAGAGAAAAAGAAACATTGTAGGAAAGAGACATAGCTGCTGAGTGTGAAACTGGACTCTGAGGAGACAGTATTTGAAGCAGAATTCATGAGGTATAGGCTACAGAAGGCACTTCACAAAGGCACAGGACCTACAGTAGCAATTTACAGGAGTCATGCAGCCATAGGACTAAAGCCAAACTTTATTTAAAAATCAAAAATCAAAATAAGAGGTTTGTTGAGGTGATGAGCTTCTCAAGAGACACTGGCAATTAAAAACAAGAGCTTCTAAGGTCAAATCTCAGTTACTTGGCATAGAATCTATTAACTCCTCTCTTCAAAATACAAACTACCATCCAAACATGTGTGACCAGCTACACCGCTGTTATCTCTTGGTCTGAGAAACTATCTCATTTGGCTTTCTGAAAACAAATAAACAAATGAAGTTATAGTTTAGCAAAATTCTTATCAGCTTAAAGGAAGTGTGGAAGAGAGGTTCCCTTCCTGTTTCCACTAAGTAAGGAATGAAATCAGCGCAAAATCAGGGCAGACACCCCTCAGGACTTCAGCTGTAGAGGAGTGAGACTTTTGGGAGCATTCTGAACATCTGGGGCCAGCCATCAGGACAAGTTCTCTGTTTTGTGAACTCTATTAGAAAAGTATTAAGCTTCTCCTCCATCTAGCAAGGCAATCTCCGGCATGATCTCACAACTCTGCCACTCAGTTACTCTCATCACGGCCCCTCCATCAGAGTCTGTCCATCACAGTTCTCCATGCTTCTGTACCTGCCACCCCCTTTCTGAAATCCCTCTCTAGGGCTTCACTTGTGGTCTGGTGGGTAAACAGTCGAACTTGAAATCCAAGGGGCACCTGTTTGATCCCTGGACCTGGAAGATCCCACATGCTACAGAGTGGTTGGACTGGTGTGTTCAACTACAAACCAGGACTCTGGAGCGCATGCGCCCAGAGCTGGTACTCTGCAACAAGAGAGGGCCCTGCAATGGGAGGCCTACACAGGCCGAGGAATAAAGATGGATGAAAATAAATAAATAAAAAACCAATAAAAGAAGCCAAAATTTAAAAAATAATAATCCCTTTCTAGCAATCTCAGTGTTTCCTGTCTTAGATACTCATGTCCCAACCAAGAGAAAAAGAAACATTGTAGGAAAGAGACATAGCTGCTGAGTGTGAAACTGGACTCTGAGGAGACAGTATTTGAAGCAGAATTCATGAGGTATAGGCTACAGAAGGCACTTCACAAAGGCACAGGACCTACAGTAGCAATTTACAGGAGTCATGCAGCCATAGGACTAAAGCCAAACTTTATTTAAAAATCAAAAATCAAAATAAGAGGTTTGTTGAGGTGATGAGCTTCTCAAGAGACACTGGCAATTAAAAACAAGAGCTTCTAAGGTCAAATCTCAGTTACTTGGCATAGAATCTATTAACTCCTCTCTTCAAAATACAAACTACCATCCAAACATGTGTGACCAGCTACACCGCTGTTATCTCTTGGTCTGAGAAACTATCTCATTTGGCTTTCTGAAAACAAATAAACAAATGAAGTTATAGTTTAGCAAAATTCTTATCAGCTTAAAGGAAGTGTGGAAGAGAGGTTCCCTTCCTGTTTCCACTAAGTAAGGAATGAAATCAGCGCAAAATCAGGGCAGACACCCCTCAGGACTTCAGCTGTAGAGGAGTGAGACTTTTGGGAGCATTCTGAACATCTGGGGCCAGCCATCAGGACAAGTTCTCTGTTTTGTGAACTCTATTAGAAAAGTATTAAGCTTCTCCTCCATCTAGCAAGGCAATCTCCGGCATGATCTCACAACTCTGCCACTCAGTTACTCTCATCACGGCCCCTCCATCAGAGTCTGTCCATCACAGTTCTCCATGCTTCTGTACCTGCCACCCCTGCTTCTCTTAGGTTAGTCTTTTGAAAAGCGACTATCTCCCTCGGCTGACATATCATGATCACGACTTTCATCTAAACAAGTATTACTGTTACCTAATATATCATGCTCATTTCTTTTTGTTAAGATTTAATGCTTTCTCAAATGTTCTGAGACTAAATTCTTTATACTAGCCTCCTGAAAATTACTAGGCACTGTCCCACCAATTGTTCTCCCTTTGTCGAGTGGGATATAAAATTTTACAAAGTGAATTCTTCACAATAGAAAGCATGTCTAAGTCCAGCGTAAGTTGATCTCTTTATAAAAAAACAATATACATATCCACATAAATATTGCTATCTGACATCATCTACATAGACAGGTGCTTAAACTCAATCTATTTATCATTTCACTGCCTTAGGTGTAAACTTGAAAAGAGACTAAAATATCTTTGCTTTTCCAAATTCTTTAGTTCTCACTTCAAAGCATCAAAAATGTGGAGAAAAAATTAAAGAAGAAAAGCCAACACGATGTAAATGCATTAAAAATGGGAAAATGTATAATATTTTTAGCTTTTGATCAAAAATTACAATACTATTATGAAATATAAATACATTTATATTTACAGTCTTGAAGGCCTCTTAGAGATGCACATGCTACTTAAATGAAATCATGGTGAAACTATCAGACAGAAGAAGAAACTAATTCTGGGGTGTAGGAAGTAATGGCAAGAGATCAGCAGTTTGCTTCCACGAATAAGGAGGCAAAGATCATCATTTTAAAAAGCAGTCTGTTGAATGCATGCTTCGATCTCTCAATTGTCAAACAGCAAATGATGAAACGGCAGAGGTTTAACCTACCTGCCTGTGTTCACCTCAATTCCCAAAGATCTTCCACTTTTGGGAGAAAAATTCTGAAACATCTGGGGCCAGCCATCAGGACAAGTTCTCTGTTTTGTGAACTCTATTAGAAAAGTATTAAGCTTCTCCTCCATCTAGCAAGGCAATCTCCGGCATGATCTCACAACTCTGCCACTCAGTTACTCTCATCACGGCCCCTCCATCAGAGTCTGTCCATCACAGTTCTCCATGCTTCTGTACCTGCCACCCCTGCTTCTCTTAGGTTAGTCTTTTGAAAAGCGACTATCTCCCTCGGCTGACATATCATGATCACGACTTTCATCTAAACAAGTATTACTGTTACCTAATATATCATGCTCATTTCTTTTTGTTAAGATTTAATGCTTTCTCAAATGTTCTGAGACTAAATTCTTTATACTAGCCTCCTGAAAATTACTAGGCACTGTCCCACCAATTGTTCTCCCTTTGTCGAGTGGGATATAAAATTTTACAAAGTGAATTCTTCACAATAGAAAGCATGTCTAAGTCCAGCGTAAGTTGATCTCTTTATAAAAAAACAATATACATATCCACATAAATATTGCTATCTGACATCATCTACATAGACAGGTGCTTAAACTCAATCTATTTATCATTTCACTGCCTTAGGCGTAAACTTGAAAAGAGACTAAAATATCTTTGCTTTTCCAAATTCTTTAGTTCTCACTTCAAAGCATCAAAAATGTGGAGAAAAAATTAAAGAAGAAAAGCCAACACGATGTAAATGCATTAAAAATGGGAAAATGTATAATATTTTTAGCTTTTGATCAAAAATTACAATACTATTATGAAATATAAATACATTTATATTTACAGTCTTGAAGGCCTCTTAGAGATGCACATGCTACTTAAATGAAATCATGGTGAAACTATCAGACAGAAGAAGAAACTAATTCTGGGGTGTAGGAAGTAATGGCAAGAGATCAGCAGTTTGCTTCCACGAATAAGGAGGCAAAGATCATCATTTTAAAAAGCAGTCTGTTGAATGCATGCTTCGATCTCTCAATTGTCAAACAGCAAATGATGAAACGGCAGAGGTTTAACCTACCTGCCTGTGTTCACCTCAATTCCCAAAGATCTTCCAGTTTTCAACTCAAGTCTCTCAAACACATGGCTTATTTTATTTCATTTAGAATTCATCAAGCTATCAGAATGTCAAATATTTTGTTCTGTGTTATTAAACTGAATATATTAATTAGCTTGATAATATATTTTATATACTCATAATTTCTGGATAGGATCAAAGACATTTGTCAATGCTACCAAAATGTATATCCTTCCTATAGTCAAAGTCCACCTTGACAGCTGTATATGGCAGGAATGAGGAGAAAGGACTTATGGGTGACCTGAAAAGGTTCTTCAAAATCACTTATACTATTTAATTTCTGAGCAAATGAGACCTCTCATGCTTCATGAATCCCTCACTGTTTTCTTGGTGATGGATATACCTTTCTTTGCCTGCCATACACTGTGAACATTGAAAGTATACAGGCCCTGGAATTCTTTTGCTACCAAACATATTGGAAACCCACAGACATGATTAGACTTGGTGGGTTTATGTGTTTTATCAGCCAGTGACATCATGTCATGTAAAAATGTTCTGCCAAGTAAAGTCAAGATTTCCTAACATTAAGGATTTCATAGACAAATCACATGTTCTAAATGTCATTTAACCCATACAATGATTTGAATGTAATCCAGACCCAAGGCAGGAAAAAGAAAAAAACATTCCTCAGCCACCAAGCTTATTACAGTAAAAGTGTGATTCTGAGCAAAACACTAAGTCAGGATTTGCAGAGTATTAAAAGTTAAACAAAATAACTTGATATCTACAAAAAGGGATACATTCTTTTGTCTTTACAGTACTATCTCATTTGATGAAGCATCAAACTCGCTACTGGGAAAAACAGACAAAAGCAAGTAAATAGTACCTTTCTTTTAATGTTCATTTTATCTGTGAATAACCGAGGTAACACAGCAATAAGTAAATGAATTGAATGATATATGCAGATAACAGAGCATTCTACCAAACTGCTTCTTTCAGAGATAAAAACTCAAAGGTAAGTGTGTCCAAGGGGAGATTAAAGCAACTCAGCAGAGTCCTTGTGAGACAAATAAGCATTACACTCTCAAGGAAGGGCTCTTTATCAAGCCTAGTCATTCAGATGACTAGTCATTCAGATGACTAATCAAACACGTATAAAACCAAAATGCAATTCCCAATTTTTCTGTTAACATCATGTTAATCTTTAAAGAATCACATCCCAAAACAAGTTCTTTAGAAGCCATACTCTGTGGACAACTGCCTATAAGAACAACGACCCAGTCCTCACAAACAGGGTCTAATAAAATAGAATGAAGGCATGATTTGGTTCCTTATTTATGAGATATGGCAGAGCAGCTGCATGGTGTGGAACCCTAAATGGGTTCCGCCTCCAGCAGTTGTCTACAGCAGATGGGGAAGAGACAAGCTCCACTTAATATGTCACAGCACCGGCATGGTCATAAAAGAGTCCCTACAATTCTCTTTTGAACAGAAGCCACCTGTTTACTATAAACCCACCTCTTATTTCCCAAACTACAATTTTAATTTGCAACCTGCACCTGAAAGGAGCATACCATGGCGTTCAAAGTTGCCAGGTTGCAAGTCAATCATGAGTGTCTGACTCATTCAAATCTCTGGTAGAATTTGAAGAGTTTAAATTTTTAGTGTGTTAAAAGCTTGCTTCTAAATAATCTATCCTCTTCTGTTAGAAAAGGGTTTCATTGTAATTACAGTTTCAGTTGGCATTTTATTTGGTTTCTGCTTTATTCTAGAACTATGCTTATTAGAAACAGACTCATTACCTCTTTGATTATTAGAAACAGATTCATTATGCTTTCTACTTTATCTCAGGACCAGAGATCTAGACTGAAAAACCAAAGGTCTGTGTCTAGCCTGTGACTATTACTTGTCTCAGAAAGAATAAGTGTTTCATCAGGCATCTGGGACCCCTTCCTGTACATTACAGGAAATCATCACTGTCTCCATTTGTCATCAAACTCGCTACTGGGAAAAACAGACAAAAGCAAGTAAATAGTACCTTTCTTTTAATGTTCATTTTATCTGTGAATAACCGAGGTAACACAGCAATAAGTAAATGAATTGAATGATATATGCAGATAACAGAGCATTCTACCAAACTGCTTCTTTCAGAGATAAAAACTCAAAGGTAAGTGTGTCCAAGGGGAGATTAAAGCAACTCAGCAGAGTCCTTGTGAGACAAATAAGCATTACACTCTCAAGGAAGGGCTCTTTATCAAGCCTAGTCATTCAGATGACTAGTCATTCAGATGACTAATCAAACACGTATAAAACCAAAATGCAATTCCCAATTTTTCTGTTAACATCATGTTAATCTTTAAAGAATCACATCCCAAAACAAGTTCTTTAGAAGCCATACTCTGTGGACAACTGCCTATAAGAACAACGACCCAGTCCTCACAAACAGGGTCTAATAAAATAGAATGAAGGCATGATTTGGTTCCTTATTTATGAGATATGGCAGAGCAGCTGCATGGTGTGGAACCCTAAATGGGTTCCGCCTCCAGCAGTTGTCTACAGCAGATGGGGAAGAGACAAGCTCCACTTAATATGTCACAGCACCGGCATGGTCATAAAAGAGTCCCTACAATTCTCTTTTGAACAGAAGCCACCTGTTTACTATAAACCCACCTCTTATTTCCCAAACTACAATTTTAATTTGCAACCTGCACCTGAAAGGAGCATACCATGGCGTTCAAAGTTGCCAGGTTGCAAGTCAATCATGAGTGTCTGACTCATTCAAATCTCTGGTAGAATTTGAAGAGTTTAAATTTTTAGTGTGTTAAAAGCTTGCTTCTAAATAATCTATCCCTCTTCTGTTAGAAAAGGGTTTCATTGTAATTACAGTTTCAGTTGGCATTTTATTTGGTTTCTGCTTTATTCTAGAACTATGCTTATTAGAAACAGACTCATTACCTCTTTGATTATTAGAAACAGATTCATTATGCTTTCTACTTTATCTCAGGACCAGAGATCTAGACTGAAAAACCAAAGGTCTGTGTCTAGCCTGTGACTATTACTTGTCTCAGAAAGAATAAGTGTTTCATCAGGCATCTGGGACCCCTTCCTGTACATTACAGGAAATCATCACTGTCTCCATTTGTCTATGATGGTTTAGCACTCATCGTATGCCTCATAGGAGGGAAAGAAAAAAATTGCTTAAAAAATTGGAGCTAATGCATCAATCTAAAATCAAAGATAACAGATATCATGAAAGCATCCATTCATATTACTGTGCTATAAATCTATTACACTAGACACAGTCTCTCTCAGAACCAAAACATTCAGCACAAACAGCAGAAAAAATCCTATTTGGATGATGAATTCTACATGAAATTTATGATATAGCTCAGTTTTTCTATTACAGGTTTTATTAGGAGCCTGGGATTACACTTGGGTCCCCTCAGAATCTAATGTACAGATAATTTTTCTTGCCCTTTTTTCATTTTGGCTGCAAATGTATCAACTTAATAATGCTACATCTGAAGCATGTAAAGGATTCTTAATATAGTAATATTTATTAAAAAAAAAAAAAAGAGTGAGAGGAAGTTTCATTAACAAGATCGTGGTATAATGTAGGTTACTTGGACCTTTGCCTAGCTGACTACATTTTAGGGGAAAAAAACCCCACAAACTTAGAAGGCAACTTATGCTATGTTCCTTCTCCATGTTGTTCTGTCTGCCTAGGCTAGAGACCTGGGAAAAGTTTCATTAGTCACAAATACATGAATCTGCTCTTTGGCTTTGTTTTAAATTGCATCATTATATATATATTTTTTTCTTCTTCTTCTTCTTCCTCTTCTTTTCTAGAACCAAGTTTTCTGATTTAATCTAAGAAAAAGGAGCCAGAGAAATCACAGAGTGTGTTATAAGGACAACTGACAGTTTAGTGTGTAAGGAAGGGCATGCTCCGGGGCTCAGTCACTATAGTATTCTTTTATGCATTATCAAGCAATTCACACATCAGCAAGTCACACTTATCATTCCATCCATTTACACTGATATCACCTGCTGTAAGAAATAAACTACAAATGATATATTTTAGAAGACAAAAATGGATCAAGTTTGATGTACATTATTACTAAGACAGTGAAGGACAGGGAAGGCTGCTGTGCTGCAGTCCATGGGGTTGCAAAGAGTTGGAGAGGACTTAGCAACTGAACAATGACAATACAAAAATCACACATTCACAGGCCAATACGGTTTTCTTGCTTGGGCACCCTTCCCAAACTCCTACTGCAAACATCACAAGGTCCAGGACAGAAGACAAATGACCAGATATGCTAATGTAGGCATGCAAGCCACACAGAAGATCGCATTTTGATCTCCAGGATCCAGCAACTTCCTATTGACTGTCTTTTCATCTTCTTAGCCAAGCCTCTCCCGTGGGGAACCGCAGCCATCATGCTGCACAAATGGGCTTGTGTTCACACCAAGTCCCTACAGGGCTGTTTCCAAGTTTATAAGAAACAGAAGGATCTCATCAGACATACATTTGGGAAAAGTGGTGAAAAAATGTTCCTAACCTTTTGCCCTTGACAGGAAATGCTCAAGCATTTCTGAATATTGTATCACATAGATTCAGAGACTAGAAGGATAAGCATATTTCCTTTGTGGGAAATAGGCAATTTCTCAATTGGAAAAAAAAACCTATAGACAGTACTTATTTGGAAAAAAAAAAAAACCTGATACTGTAGCACTGGATATGGTACTTCAAAAGATCTTCCTAATATATATAACCTGATTTAATCATGTGTCATAACACTTCTAAAGAACCTTTTTTCAAAAGGCAGACTTGCTCTCACGACTGAGCAAGCCTTTGTTTGCTAATGCATCTACTTGGCTAACTCTCAATATAGGGGTGAAACAATTTGTGTTTCTCAAAATATAAAAATGATCTTATATGTATTATATTTCTTTTTTTTTTCTTTTTTTTTTTTTTAAAGACTTATTTATTTATTTACTTTGGGCGGGGGTCGGGTTGGGGAGGGAGGGGATCAGGCGGGCCACTTCTATTGGTCTTTCATTTCTCTTATTTTCATTCGTTTTCGTTCCTTGGCTCCTGTGGGCCTCCCATCGCGGTGGCGTCTGTCGTTGCAGAGCACCGGCTCTGGGCGTGTGCACTCCAGAGCTCCGGCTCGGTAATTGGACACATCAGTCCAGCCACTCCGCGGCACGTGGGATCTTCCCAGGCCAGGGCTCGAACCGGCGCCCCTTGCATTGCAAGGCGGTGTCCTTAACCACTGGACCACCAGTGGAAGCCCTATTATATTTAATTGTCAGATATTTCCAAGATGGTTTACAAGTTCTTGTCAAACCCTCCTTGCATTTGTTGGTATTAACATTCCAATCTTATAGCTGAGAAAGTAGAAAATAAAAAAAGTAACCTAGGATTACTCTTGAATTAATTCACTATTTTTAATGTAAAAGTTTTACCAAACTGAATAAGAAATAAGCACATATTTTTTCCCCCAATATAATGTTATTACAGGTTTATGGTAGAGTAAAATATGCTGTAAAATTTCAAAGAAATATAATTTTTTTTAATTTGGGTAATTTACAGAAAAGATTTATTATATACTTTACACACTTGTATGATTCAAAGTAAATATATTTTCATTTAAATATTCACGACTTTTATTTTCAATAAATTAAATAAATTTATAGCCGTTCTTAGGGTCCACATTCATGCAGTGCCCATCTGAGAACTTCAAGGCTACATAATTCAGTAAAGATGGTTTTTATTGCACATTTCATAGAATTAGAGAAGACAGGAATGCTGCTTCTACATTGCTAGCAACTAAGTATAGAACTAGATCATAAAGGTTTTTATTTTAAAATTGTATATTAATACATGCTTTTAACTTTTGACATTAAATTTTTTTTAAATAGAAAGTTGTATAGAGTAAAATAAAAGCCCCTTTCCCTGACTTCCTCTCATCTAAATGTCAACAAACTCATAAAGTAAGTATTGTCATCTCTCTCTACAAATGAGGAAACTGACACACCAGTTGGTTCATTAACTTTCCGAAAAGTACCATGGTGAGATCCACACAATTATGATGGTCAAAATTGAATGTGCACAAGAGACATCTGCTTTTGGAGAAAATGAAGTAAAACATTCCAGATTTATTCTCCTTCCTGAATCAATTAAAAAGATGGACACAATATATAAAGCAACAATTTTCAGAACATTGAACATTAAGCAATGAAGGACAGTGACACCTGAGAGATAAGGGGAAAAAAGAGGAGCCCTGCACTTGTCCTAGTTTGCTGCCTAGAGAGGGTTTCTAGTCTAAGACGCAGAGGAGGGAGTTACTAGTGAAGATCAACAACATCACCTAAGTTGAAGAGACTTAAATGGAAGACTGGAAATGCCAAGGCAAGATACTGGAAAGGAGAGTACTGCACAGAAAGAACTCAAGACCTTCATATAGTGTGCTTTATACACATATCTACTTACTCATTAATAGATGTTTATGAGAAAACTATGCAAGGGCAGGAAAAGAACCACCAGAAATAATAAATAAGTTGAAGCACAGAGAAGAGTGAAAAGAGGGCCTGTAGCCACCAACCAGGCTGAAAAACTTTGTAATTCATTGGGCATTGAGAAAAATACTCAGAAAGGTTGTGTCTTGTTAATAGCGAAAAAGAGCCCTAGACTAGATGCTAACAAAGCTGAAAAGCAAGATCTAATAGGATCTTACTCTTTCTGTGTAGATCAATTATTAGTAACTCAGAACGAAGCTAAAGAGAGTTTTTAGAAAATTATACAGCACCCAAAAAAGCAAAATTTGCAATCTCTGGCATCCAAACAAAAATTATGAGGCAATGAAGAAACAAAAATATGCTATATTGAATGAGGAAAGAATAAATTATTGAAAATTGAATCATAACTAGAACAAATAATAGAATTAGTAGAAACAGATACTAGAACTGTAATCCACAGCTAACATCATACTTAATGGTGAAATATGAATGCTTTCTCACAAAGATCAGAAAGTTGTATAGAGTAAAATAAAAGCCCTTTCCTGACTTCCTCTCATCTAAATGTCAACAAACTCATAAAGTAAGTATTGTCATCTCTCTCTACAAATGAGGAAACTGACACACCAGTTGGTTCATTAACTTTCCGAAAAGTACCATGGTGAGATCCACACAATTATGATGGTCAAAATTGAATGTGCACAAGAGACATCTGCTTTTGGAGAAAATGAAGTAAAACATTCCAGATTTATTCTCCTTCCTGAATCAATTAAAAAGATGGACACAATATATAAAGCAACAATTTTCAGAACATTGAACATTAAGCAATGAAGGACAGTGACACCTGAGAGATAAGGGGAAAAAAGAGGAGCCCTGCACTTGTCCTAGTTTGCTGCCTAGAGAGGGTTTCTAGTCTAAGACGCAGAGGAGGGAGTTACTAGTGAAGATCAACAACATCACCTAAGTTGAAGAGACTTAAATGGAAGACTGGAAATGCCAAGGCAAGATACTGGAAAGGAGAGTACTGCACAGAAAGAACTCAAGACCTTCATATAGTGTGCTTTATACACATATCTACTTACTCATTAATAGATGTTTATGAGAAAACTATGCAAGGGCAGGAAAAGAACCACCAGAAATAATAAATAAGTTGAAGCACAGAGAAGAGTGAAAAGAGGGCCTGTAGCCACCAACCAGGCTGAAAAACTTTGTAATTCATTGGGCATTGAGAAAAATACTCAGAAAGGTTGTGTCTTGTTAATAGCGAAAAAGAGCCCTAGACTAGATGCTAACAAAGCTGAAAAGCAAGATCTAATAGGATCTTACTCTTTCTGTGTAGATCAATTATTAGTAACTCAGAACGAAGCTAAAGAGAGTTTTTAGAAAATTATACAGCACCCAAAAAAGCAAAATTTGCAATCTCTGGCATCCAAACAAAAATTATGAGGCAATGAAGAAACAAAAATATGCTATATTGAATGAGGAAAGAATAAATTATTGAAAATTGAATCATAACTAGAACAAATAATAGAATTAGTAGAAACAGATACTAGAACTGTAATCCACAGAGCTAACATCATACTTAATGGTGAAATATGAATGCTTTCTCACAAAGATCAGGAATAAAACAAAACATTCACTCTGACCATTTCTCTTCAGTTTATACACAATCCTGGAGGTTCTTACCAGGATAATTAGGCAATAAAAAGAAGGAAAAGGTGTCTAGATTGGAGAGGAAAACTCATATCTAGCAAATCCTAAGAAATTACTAAACACAACTAGAGTAAATAAATGAGTTCCACAAGTGTGCAATCAACAAAAGAATCCTTGTGTACAATTGATAGAGATGGAAATTGGTACAGCTGCTATGGAAAACAGTAAGGAAGTTCTTCAAAAAATTAAGAATGAAACTATGGTGTGATCTCACTTTTGAGTATATATTTGAAGAAGATGAAAACAGCATCTCAGAGTGATATGTGCAAGCTGATGTTTGCTGCAGCATTAATCATAATAACTGAGACATGGAAACAACCTAAGAAATATGAATGGATAACACAATTGAGACAAAGTATATATGCAGTGGAATAGTTCTTAGCCATAGAAAAGAAGAAAATCCTGCCATTTGTAAAAAGATGAATGAATCCTGGTAACCTTAAGTTTGTATTCTACATCTATGACTCTGTTTTGTAGATAAGTTCATTTGCACCCCCTTTTTTCTCAGATTCCACATATAAGTGCTATCATATATTTGTCTTTCTCTGGTTGACATACTTCACTCAGTATACCCTCTCTAGGCCCATTCATGTTTCTGTAGATATAGTATTAAGAGGGGGCCTGTAGCCACCAACCAGGCTGAAAAACTTTGTAATTCATTGGGCATTGAGAAAATACTCAGAAAGGTTGTGTCTTGTTAATAGCGAAAAAGAGCCCTAGACTAGATGCTAACAAAGCTGAAAAGCAAGATCTAATAGGATCTTACTCTTTCTGTGTAGATCAATTATTAGTAACTCAGAACAAAGCTAAAGAGAGTTTTTAGAAAATTATACAGCACCCAAAAAAGCAAAATTTGCAATCTCTGGCATCCAAACAAAAATTATGAGGCAATGAAGAAACAAAAATATGCTATATTGAATGAGGAAAGAATAAATTATTGAAAATTGAATCATAACTAGAACAAATAATAGAATTAGTAGAAACAGATACTAGAACTGTAATCCACAGAGCTAACATCATACTTAATGGTGAAATATGAATGCTTTCTCACAAAGATCAGGAATAAAACAAAAACATTCACTCTGACCATTTCTCTTCAGTTTATACACAATCCTGGAGGTTCTTACCAGGATAATTAGGCAATAAAAAGAAGGAAAAGGTGTCTAGATTGGAGAGGAAAACTCATATCTAGCAAATCCTAAGAAATTACTAAACACAACTAGAGTAAATAAATGAGTTCCACAAGTGTGCAATCAACAAAAGAATCCTTGTGTACAATTGATAGAGATGGAAATTGGTACAGCTGCTATGGAAAACAGTAAGGAAGTTCTTCAAAAAATTAAGAATGAAACTATGGTGTGATCTCACTTTTGAGTATATATTTGAAGAAGATGAAAACAGCATCTCAGAGTGATATGTGCAAGCTGATGTTTGCTGCAGCATTAATCATAATAACTGAGACATGGAAACAACCTAAGAAATATGAATGGATAACACAATTGAGACAAAGTATATATGCAGTGGAATAGTTCTTAGCCATAGAAAAGAAGAAAATCCTGCCATTTGTAAAAAGATGAATGAATCCTGGTAACCTTAAGTTTGTATTCTACATCTATGACTCTGTTTTGTAGATAAGTTCATTTGCACCCCCTTTTTTCTCAGATTCCACATATAAGTGCTATCATATATTTGTCTTTCTCTGGTTGACATACTTCACTCAGTATACCCTCTCTAGGCCCATTCATGTTTCTGTAAATAGTATTATTTTGTTCTTTTTGTGGCTGAGTAATATTTCATCGTATATATGCGCCACATCTTCTTTATTCATTTCTTTGTCATTGGACATTTAGGTTTCTTCCATGTTCTATCTATTGTAAATAGTGCTGCAATGAACACTAGGTTGCATGTATCTTTTTTAATTATGGATTTTCTCAAGATATGTGGCCAGGAATGAGACTGAACTTATTACAAAATGGAAATAGAGTCACATAAGTGAAAAACAAGCTAGAGTTACCAGGGGAAAAAAGTGGGAAAGGGATAAATTGAGTGAGATTGACATACATTGAGAGTAGTACATACTATTACACATAAAATAGATAACTAATAAGTATCTGCTACATATTACAAGAAACACTACTCAATACTCTGTAGTGAGTTATGTGAAAGAAAAATCTGAAAAACAGTGGTATATGTATATATACAACTTATTAAGGGCTTCCCAGGTGGTGCTAGTGGTAAAGAAACTGCCTGATAATGCAGGAGACATAAGAGATACAAGTTCAAACCCTGGACCTGGAAGGCCCCCTGGAGGAGGGCACAGCAACCCACTCCAGTATCCAGAGGAGTCTGGTGGGCTACAGTCCATAGAGTCTCCAAGAGTTGGACACAACTGAAGTGACTTAGCTCACATACGTGCAAGCCAAAAATATTAGAGTTCAAAGAAACTTAAAATCACTAGTTCATCCTCTTCGCTTACTAGGGCTTCCCTGGTGGAACAGACAGTGAAGAATCCATCTGCAGTGCAAAGGATACCCAGGTTTGATCCCGGGCTGGGAAGATCTCCTGGAGAAGGGAATGGCAACCCACTCCTAGTATTCTTGCCAGGAGAATTCCATGGACAGAAGAGCCTGGCAGGCTACAGTTCATGAGGTTTCAAAGAGTGAACTGACTGAGCAACTAACACTTTCACTTTCATAACTTATTTACTTTGCTGTACGGCAGAAACTAACACAACATTGTAAATCCACTCTACTCCAACAGAAAAAATTTTAAAGACGCTATGAGCACTAAAAAAGTGTTGCTGTAAGTTCCCACATTTTGGATTAATTTTTTATATAACAGTAGGAGCTGGCATACTTACACTAAGTTTCCTGTAGATGACAATCATAAAAGTTTGTAGTTCAAAAAAATAAAGTTATCTGAGAGCACTGGTAGGGAACCAAAATGAGACTAAAATTGGATATAAAGTTATCCTTAGTAGATAACTGCACTGGGTAAGATCTGCATGTTTGTACCTTTCTGCCTACAGCATCTCCAAACTAAACAGCTCAGGGTGACAGAAATCTACTTTTTTTATTGACTGCAAACTTCAGAGGATGCAGGTTCAAGTGGAGAAAAATGACTAGAATATTAGAGGGGGAAGAAAGAAGCTACAGAAGGGACAAACTGTGTTTTTTAATCTGTGTTTAAAAACTGCTTAAATTCTCCTGGACTGACCCGTTTCTTGGTCTTTATTCTCAATGTCATCGCTGATCTAAGACAAATTCTATCCCTCTCTGACAGTCATGCCAACACCAAGGTTTTATTCACTGTTTTAGAAAAGCATGCTCTTTAGGACACAGAGAAGGAACAGATGAGGGGGCTTACACATGATTAGTTCACGCCAATATTCCTACATTTCTCCACTATCAAAATCCATTCTGTAGCTTATCTGAAGGCATATATGGTGTAGGAAGCCACACAAGTTGAGGAAGCAGAAGCATTCCCAGTCACCAGAGAGGCTACATGGAGTACAGAATCTCTGCTGAGGGTTCCAACACTGGGAAGCCCAGCCAGCCAGCAGCCATGGTTCTCTTCCCCTGCCCTCGGGAGAATAAGAAGCCTGACCAGCATTCCCAAATACATTACACAGATTTTTTGATAGTAAAGATTAGCAAAATATTTGCCTCTCTGCTCTTGTCCCAGCTGCGATCTCCTGGAGAAGGGAATGGCAACCCACTCCTAGTATTCTTGCCAGGAGAATTCCATGGACAGAAGAGCCTGGCAGGCTACAGTTCATGAGGTTTCAAAGAGTGAACTGACTGAGCAACTAACACTTTCACTTTCATAACTTATTTACTTTGCTGTACGGCAGAAACTAACACAACATTGTAAATCCACTCTACTCCAACAGAAAAATTTTAAAGACGCTATGAGCACTAAAAAAGTGTTGCTGTAAGTTCCCACATTTTGGATTAATTTTTTATATAACAGTAGGAGCTGGCATACTTACACTAAGTTTCCTGTAGATGACAATCATAAAAGTTTGTAGTTCAAAAAAATAAAGTTATCTGAGAGCACTGGTAGGGAACCAAAATGAGACTAAAATTGGATATAAAGTTATCCTTAGTAGATAACTGCACTGGGTAAGATCTGCATGTTTGTACCTTTCTGCCTACAGCATCTCCAAACTAAACAGCTCAGGGTGACAGAAATCTACTTTTTTTATTGACTGCAAACTTCAGAGGATGCAGGTTCAAGTGGAGAAAAATGACTAGAATATTAGAGGGGGAAGAAAGAAGCTACAGAAGGGACAAACTGTGTTTTTTAATCTGTGTTTAAAAACTGCTTAAATTCTCCTGGACTGACCCGTTTCTTGGTCTTTATTCTCAATGTCATCGCTGATCTAAGACAAATTCTATCCCTCTCTGACAGTCATGCCAACACCAAGGTTTTATTCACTGTTTTAGAAAAGCATGCTCTTTAGGACACAGAGAAGGAACGGATGAGGGGGCTTACACATGATTAGTTCACGCCAATATTCCTACATTTCTCCACTATCAAAATCCATTCTGTAGCTTATCTGAAGGCATATATGGTGTAGGAAGCCACACAAGTTGAGGAAGCAGAAGCATTCCCAGTCACCAGAGAGGCTACATGGAGTACAGAATCTCTGCTGAGGGTTCCAACACTGGGAAGCCCAGCCAGCCAGCAGCCATGGTTCTCTTCCCCTGCCCTCGGGAGAATAAGAAGCCTGACCAGCATTCCCAAATACATTACACAGATTTTTTGATAGTAAAGATTAGCAAAATATTTGCCTCTCTGCTCTTGTCCCAGCTGCTTCTCAGGTTTGACTCAATAATTGACTCCTTAGGGCATGCTGGATTTGAGGCAATGAGGTATGGCTGGACAGCACATTAGGAGAAATTGTTTCTTCTGGAAGAGCTGCTTCCTCCTGCCAGGCTGCCACAGGATTTGCAGTAAGTGGAGAACAGTTTCATCAGAGGAAGAGAGGCTGTTTCTGCCAATAAGGGAGACAGGTTGGACTTAGGAAGAGTGGTTATTCTGATTCGTTTGAATCTTCCCTGATGTTTCCATTCTAGTATCAATCTTTATCAACCAATAATATGGCTTTGATTCTTTTTTGTTGTTGTTATATACATCCTTCTGTGCAAATAATATTATGGAAGGGTCACTGAAATACAAACCTAGACAGTGTATCCTTCACGGGTGCTGTATGATGGTCGGGAGGGGTGGGATACATATGACTAGTCTGAGAACATACATAAACAATAAAACTGTAAACAATAAAACTCTGTAAAAGTTAAAAGTAAAATAAAAGGTTTTTTTTTTTTTTTTTTTTTTTTAAAAAAGAAAGCAGCGACATCACTGCCGACAAAAGTCCATATAATCAAAGCTATGGTTTCCCAGAAGAGCGTACAGGTGTGAGAGATGGACCATAAGGAAGGCTGAGCACCAAAGAATTAATGCCTTTGAACTGTGGTGTTGAAGAAGACTCTTGAGAGTCTCTTGGGCAGCAGGAGATCAAGCCAGTCAATCCTAAAGGAAATCAACCCTGAATATTCATTGGAAGGACTGGTGCTGAAGCTGAAGCTTTAATACTTTGGCCACCTAAGGTGAAGAGATGACTCATTGGCAAGACCCTGATGCCGGGGAAAATAGAAGGCAGAAGGAGAAGGGGATGACTTAGGATGAGATGGCTGGATGGCATCACTGAATCAATGGACATGAGTCTGAGCAAGCTTCAGAATTTGGTGAAGGACTGGTAAGCTTGGGGTGCTACAGTCTGTGGGGTCACAAAGAATTGGACATGATGGAGCCACTGAAATGAACTGAACTGAATGAATCCCATGAACCTGCTCATTTTCATTCCTAGTGTACACACTGGGATCCCAATTTGCCACTGCTTGATAGAGACTACCAGAATCCCATCCTATGGTCTGATATCCAAGTTCCTCTTCCCAGTTCCTTTGAGGTCTATTACTATCCCATGTAGAGTTCATTGATGAAAGCAATATAAAGCACATTTTCGACCTCAGCTAGAAAGTAAATTTACTTTAAAAATTCAAATTAGCACACATGATCCACAGGAGGGTTCAAGAATCAGTTGAAAGTTACCCAGGTAGGGGCAATTCCCCAAACTGTCCCAGTGGCCTAGATGCTGATTAATCCTTAATCCTTGAGGAGCAGGCACTGCTGTTGCCAGGACATCTGCCTCCATTGTCTCTTACAACTCCTCCTCTTTCCCTGGTCCTCTGCCAAGCAGAGTGTTTTCTAGTCTTTTTTCCCCCTCTTCTGAATCCATGTATGCTAATGTAAGTACCAGGTGGAAATTAAGTCCTATTTTAGCATTCTGGAAGCGAGGAAAGTTGGGAATTGGGGTCTTTGATTCTACAAAGAATGACCACCAGGCATGAAAAAATGAGAATGCTTGAAAGCAATGTAAAAAGTGAAAAGCTACACGTATGACCTACTGCTCTAATCTATGTAACTAGTCTTCTTTTACTTCCTTATCTATCATGTGTGCAGTGTCTTCAGAAAAGGTGAGCATGAAGGGATAGTCAGGCTGCTGTCCAGCTGCCATTACTCAGAGTGTGCAGCACAGGAGTAGGCTGTTCTCTAGAACAAGAGCTTTGGTTTTTTTTGTTTTTTAGTTTTTTATTTTTTATTTTATTATTTTTTAAAGATTTATTTATTTATTTTGGGTGGGGGTGGGGTTGGGGAGGGAGGGGAGCGGGCGGGCCACTTCTATTGGTCTTTCATTTCTCTATTTTCATCTGTCTTTGTTCTTTGACTCCTGTGGGCCTCCCATCGCTGGGTGGCGTCTGTCGTTGCAGAGCGCCGGCTCTGGGCGCATGCGCTCCAGAGCTCCAGCTCGGTGATTGGACACATCTGTCCGGCCGCTCCGTGGCACGTGGGATCTTACCAGGTCAGGGATTGAACCGGTGCCCCTTGCACTACAAGGCGGTGTCCTTACCCACTGGACCACCAGGGGAAGCCCACAAGAGCTTTGTTTTTGTTGGTCTCTTGCTAAAGATCCCAATTTGCCACTGCTTGATAGAGACTACCAGAATCCCATCCTATGGTCTGATATCCAAGTTCCTCTTCCCAGTTCCTTTGAGGTCTATTACTATCCCATGTAGAGTTCATTGATGAAAGCAATATAAAGCACATTTTCGACCTCAGCTAGAAAGTAAATTTACTTTAAAAATTCAAATTAGCACACATGATCCACAGGAGGGTTCAAGAATCAGTTGAAAGTTACCCAGGTAGGGGCAATTCCCCAAACTGTCCCAGTGGCCTAGATGCTGATTAATCCTTAATCCTTGAGGAGCAGGCACTGCTGTTGCCAGGACATCTGCCTCCATTGTCTCTTACAACTCCTCCTCTTTCCCTGGTCCTCTGCCAAGCAGAGTGTTTTCTAGTCTTTTTTCCCCCTCTTCTGAATCCATGTATGCTAATGTAAGTACCAGGTGGAAATTAAGTCCTATTTTAGCATTCTGGAAGCGAGGAAAGTTGGGAATTGGGGTCTTTGATTCTACAAAGAATGACCACCAGGCATGAAAAAATGAGAATGCTTGAAAGCAATGTAAAAAGTGAAAAGCTACACGTATGACCTACTGCTCTAATCTATGTAACTAGTCTTCTTTTACTTCCTTATCTATCATGTGTGCAGTGTCTTCAGAAAAGGTGAGCATGAAGGGATAGTCAGGCTGCTGTCCAGCTGCCATTACTCAGAGTGTGCAGCACAGGAGTAGGCTGTTCTCTAGAACAAGAGCTTTGGTTTTTTTTGTTTTTTAGTTTTTTATTTTTTATTTTATTATTTTTTAAAGATTTATTTATTTATTTTGGGTGGGGTGGGGGGGGGGGGGGAGCGGGCGGGCCACTTCTATTGGTCTTTCATTTCTCTATTTTCATCTGTCTTTGTTCTTTGACTCCTGTGGGCCTCCCATCGCTGGGTGGCGTCTGTCGTTGCAGAGCGCCGGCTCTGGGCGCATGCGCTCCAGAGCTCCAGCTCGGTGATTGGACACATCTGTCCGGCCGCTCCGTGGCACGTGGGATCTTACCAGGTCAGGGATTGAACCGGTGCCCCTTGCACTACAAGGCGGTGTCCTTACCCACTGGACCACCAGGGGAAGCCCACAAGAGCTTTGTTTTTGTTGGTCTCTTGCTAAATTCCTCACCCAATGTGTCTTTACTCACTGTTCTCTGCTTTTCTAACTGTTCCTTAGGCTTGCTATAGGGGCTCTCTAGATCCCCTAGAGAAGGGAATGGCATCCACTTCAGTATTCTTGCCTGGAGAATCCCACAAACAGAGGAGCCTGGTGGGTCCATGGGGTCTCAAAGAGTCAGACATGACTGAGTGACTAAGACTTCACTCGACAAGCAGTTCTCTTGCCTCCCAGAGCAGCTCTGGGTTTTCAATCCGTGGTCCAGCTCAGCTTCCTGCTGTCTAGTGTGAAGGCTGGAATGGAGGGATGGGATGGCTCACTAGTGGGATGATCTGACTGCCCTCCTTTAACCCAGTGATCTGACTATTTTCCCCTCCAGGTTTTTACCTTTGCATCTAGATTTAATAGTATAGTCTTTTACTCATACAAAACATACTGTTCTCCTGGATTTCTTTTCTTTTTATTTTACAGAGCCTTTTCATTTTCTCTTATCAATCCTATTTCCATCTTCCAGAAATACTGTAAATTTCCAATGAAGGAATGCTTTCTTGCATTAGCTCTACAAGTTATGTATTATTATCCACTTTAAATAAAATGGAGGTTTAGAAAATTGAAGCACTTTGCTGATAAGAAATGAAGTGAAGTTTTTAACTCAATTCTGTTTAACCACAGAGCTCAAGGTTTTAACTGCTGTGGAAGATATATTCCATTTTAGAAGACCCTATTGTTCTTAACAAATCATTATTTTCCTTATAACCTGTATTCATCATTCTAAAGATATTTATTTGAAATTGTGAGCACTGTTATGATTTGTAGCAGGCACTAAATTCATTTCAAACTACAGACTCATCCATTTCTCATAAAATGATATTTCCCAAATGTCAACTTCACCCATCTCCTCAAATAATCAGGGAAATTTTCCAATTGAAAAGTTATTCTTCTCTATAATTTCTCTGTTAGACACTGATTGTGATAGTCACAAAGTAACAGTTTCCCCCCACCCTAGAGTACTACAAGAAACCGCCTTTTCTCTACAGAAGGAAACCATTCTGTTTGAGCTCAGATTTAGCAGATGGGATCACCAGAAACTGAAGGAATCCCCAATTTTTCACTAACAAGAATTCTAATTGCTCCATTGAAGAGTTACTTTTTCAAGAAAACCCTCTTGTTTCCTAAACCGATTCTGTCTCTTGGGAACCCCTTGGTGGGTTCCAATGGGGTTCTCCACATGGGGAGCCCCAAAAACATGATTCTTGCCTGGAGAATCCCACAAACAGAGGAGCCTGGTGGGTCCATGGGGTCTCAAAGAGTCAGACATGACTGAGTGACTAAGACTTCACTCGACAAGCAGTTCTCTTGCCTCCCAGAGCAGCTCTGGGTTTTCAATCCGTGGTCCAGCTCAGCTTCCTGCTGTCTAGTGTGAAGGCTGGAATGGAGGGATGGGATGGCTCACTAGTGGGATGATCTGACTGCCCTCCTTTAACCCAGTGATCTGACTATTTTCCCCTCCAGGTTTTTACCTTTGCATCTAGATTTAATAGTATAGTCTTTTACTCATACAAAACATACTGTTCTCCTGGATTTCTTTTCTTTTTATTTTACAGAGCCTTTTCATTTTCTCTTATCAATCCTATTTCCATCTTCCAGAAATACTGTAAATTTCCAATGAAGGAATGCTTTCTTGCATTAGCTCTACAAGTTATGTATTATTATCCACTTTAAATAAAATGGAGGTTTAGAAAATTGAAGCACTTTGCTGATAAGAAATGAAGTGAAGTTTTTAACTCAATTCTGTTTAACCACAGAGCTCAAGGTTTTAACTGCTGTGGAAGATATATTCCATTTTAGAAGACCCTATTGTTCTTAACAAATCATTATTTTCCTTATAACCTGTATTCATCATTCTAAAGATATTTATTTGAAATTGTGAGCACTGTTATGATTTGTAGCAGGCACTAAATTCATTTCAAACTACAGACTCATCCATTTCTCATAAAATGATATTTCCCAAATGTCAACTTCACCCATCTCCTCAAATAATCAGGGAAATTTTCCAATTGAAAAGTTATTCTTCTCTATAATTTCTCTGTTAGACACTGATTGTGATAGTCACAAAGTAACAGTTTCCCCCCACCCTAGAGTACTACAAGAAACCGCCTTTTTCTCTTACAGAAGGAAACCATTCTGTTTGAGCTCAGATTTAGCAGATGGGATCACCAGAAACTGAAGGAATCCCCCAATTTTTCACTAACAAGAATTCTAATTGCTCCATTGAAGAGTTACTAAATATTGAGATAATAAATCATCAAGGAAAATGACCCTCTTGGTTTCCTAAACCTAGATTATCTAGAAGAATGAGCTGGCTTTGAATGAAATGAGTCTTGGCACCTTATGCATACAACTTAAGTAGAACAACGTGTCAAGTGAGTGTCAGGGTGTAAAACTCTTTAGTCGATGTTTGTATGAATAGATATACTATAACACTTAACAGCTTGCACTGTAATCTATCACAGAGTCATGGAGACAAGAAGGGACTTGAAGAGTGCCCTTCTTAAAGAAGCCTTGAAAGTCAACTGTCATGAAAAAAGCCAACTATTTATTCAGCCATATTTGTTATACCAACAAATACACTTAAAAAGTTGCTTGTGAATTTCTGTCTATTAAGCCCATTATCTCATTTTTTTGCATAAAAAATCAATGATGCACGCCTGCAGGGAAAAACAAAATGTCCCTGGGACAACATTAAGGAAATGTGATAACAAAATAATTTTTAGTAAAAAGAATCAACAGTTTTTGCAAGAAATTCTTAGCTTCATAAGTACAATATCATAGCATAACAGAATTCTAATATTTAAAATGTCTAACACAATTTTACTGCTAGAGAAATGGAAACAATTTAAGATGAAAACACTACAATTAATAAACTAATTAATTATATTTCAGGAAAGAAACAAATCAAAACTTGAAAAATAAAATGGAAAGTCAAAGAGATAATGCTGTAAGATACAACTCACAGGAAAATTTTTAAGAGTTTGGTACCACAGATACAGATGAACATAATATTAAAAATTGAGAATATTTCTGAATCCTGGAAACATCTGAAAGTGGTGAACAGGCAGACTTGGTATGGAAGCCAGCAGTTTCCAAGGAAAAGGAGGAGGAGAAGGAACAAACATTTTTTAGTCAGTGTCTTTACCTTGATTGCCACGCCTATGACAATAATCTATTTTGCCTAAGACTTTCTTTAAGACCAGAGGTAATGTTTATAACAACAATGTATCTTGCTGGAGGACATGATGCTCCTTCTTAGCTTGCTCCTATGTTATGTAAAGATGTATGTTGAGGGTATGAGTCTGGTAAGACCTTTATCACCTTAAAATATTCTTTTGATCTATTGTTAATAACCAACTAGAAAAGTACAAAACACCTCAACTAAACTAACTTCTGGGGGTACTCTTCTATCCCCCTTCCAGTTCTTTTAGCTGGAAGGTTTGTCTATTCCTTTTTTCTTTAATAAACCTTTTCTTGCATGAAGCTCTGATTGACCAAAGTCAAGTCTTTTCGATCCCAATGTTGAAAGTTTTCAACCTTAATTTGAGACTTAAACACAAGGCCCCAGACTTAATCAAACCTGTTTGGGACTTAAACCCACACGGCCGGGACTCAAACCCAGCCTAAACTCTGTTTGGAACTTGAACCCACGTGGCTGAGACTCGAACCCAGCCTAAACTCTGTTAATTAAAATCATTCACCCAATTTTGAACCCACTGAGGTTCGGGTTCTTCATGTCTCTTTGCAGAGAAGAATTCAGTGAGAGACAAAGTGATAGGTAAGAAATGGATTTATTCAGATTCAGAGAAAGCACACTCCACAGACAGAGTGTGAGCCATGGCAGAGCAAATCCAGTGCCCTGGAAAACATGGCATTCTTAGCTTTTATAGGCTGGGTAATTCTATATGCTAATGAGTGGGAGGGTTATCCAGTTCTTTTAGGGAAGGGGTGGAACTGCTGTGGCACCTCTGCTCTGGGTGTGTCATTTAGCTTGCTGACTGAGGATCAAGGTCTGGTCTCCCATCTTGGACCCATTCGATCCTAATGGGTTTATGCTGTGTCCTTGGGCCTTCATTCTTTTCAAAAATTGTGCCCTGCCCCTTTCCCTCCTATCCCTTACAATGTGAAATATTCTCCTTTGGAGATTCAGAATATGACACCATTCATGGTAAGCTATCTACCATCAACTATCACATCATCAAAAGCTTCAAGATTAACATTAATGAGCTCTGTAAAGTCAAACGAGAGGATACGTTAAGATTGCAAGAAGAGACTTCAGCCAAAATGGTAAATTACAACCCTTAAGTTTAAGTGTCTCAAGCATGCCAGGAATAGCCTTTGGTTCAGTTACTCAGTCAGGTCTGACTCTTTGTGTCCCCATGGACTGCAGCATGCCAGGCTTTCCTGTCCTTCACCATCTCCCAGAGCCTTCAGAGGTAGCTTATACATATTGAGATGCACTCACTTCTTCATTTGAAAGAAAAAAGTGAACAAAATGCTGCTGGATATAAATACATACTAACAATTTTTACCTAAAGGCCTTTCCTAAATTTTCAGCTATGAAAATGTCTCAGCTTCACGCATGCTAAATTCATACCACAGTGCATACTGCATTACTATCAACACATTTAGAAATAAATGAATAATATCTCAAATGTGTACTTTTAATAGATCTATGTAACATGTGGGAATCACATTCCTGACTTCTAAATTCCAAATATGATTTAAGATCCTTCAAAATTTTAAATCATTGGTTTTAATGTTTTTTCTTAAAATGATTATGATTTTGCCTCACTTTACTCATCAGTCAAATAGAGCTATTAATGGTGAGTACTTCATATGGTAAGGATTAAATAAAATGCTTAGAATAGCACTCCAAGGTGTCATTCTGCAATGAGGGTGTTAACAATAAGACAATGATAATTACTAAATTCTTCCTCCTGCTTGGAGCCACATCTACAAGAGTAGAAATGAATGCCTAGAACAAAGCTACTAAATTTATCAAATAAAAATATAGGGCACACAATTTTTATTTCAGATAAACAACTAATACATTTTCAGTAAAAGCATGCAATATATGAGACATTTTAATTGAATTTCAGAAAAATAATAAATTTTTTGAAACAAACTCGTCCCAAATATTGCATGGGACACACTAATGTTACCTATCTAATAGGGCTATGATAAAAATTAATTAAAATGCTCAGAATAGCACTCTGTAGGTATAAGATATGATGATGATGATAAAATGAGATGATGAAAATTACTAAAAAAAAATCCATTGTTTAAGTGAAGTCCAAATTTAACTCGGTGTTCTGTATTTTATCTGGCAGCTGAGATCAATAAATTTCAAAACTTCTTACAATTTTGTTTTCAAAATGGATTTGTGGCATTATTGAATTAATAATTTAAGACATATCAATTAATCTAATTGTATCACTATGTAATCAATCATCTGACAGTTTAGAGTAACGATATGGTTATGTTATTCAGTAGGCACTACATATAACCTAGAGTGTACCCTAGACCTTTCACTTAAGAGATGTGTGATGTTGGCCAATTTAATTACATGAGCATAGACTTACTCATTTTTTTTAAACGAAACAAAGTAAAATCTACAGCATCCCTTATGTACAATTATTAAGAGGAGGAAAATACTAAAATGCACAGTACAATGACTGTCCCATGGCAGAAATTCAACATGCTGATTTTTTTCTCCTTTCCTTCTCAAGTATAAAATAATCTCAAATGTTGTTTTTTTTCTAATGTGGAATCACATTCCTGACTTCTAAATTCCAAATATGATTTAAGATCCTTCAAAATTTTAAATCATTGGTTTTAATGTTTTTTCTTAAAATGATTATGATTTTGCCTCACTTTACTCATCAGTCAAATAGAGCTATTAATGGTGAGTACTTCATATGGTAAGGATTAAATAAAATGCTTAGAATAGCACTCCAAGGTGTCATTCTGCAATGAGGGTGTTAACAATAAGACAATGATAATTACTAAATTCTTCCTCCTGCTTGGAGCCACATCTACAAGAGTAGAAATGAATGCCTAGAACAAAGCTACTAAATTTATCAAATAAAAATATAGGGCACACAATTTTTATTTCAGATAAACAACTAATACATTTTCAGTAAAAGCATGCAATATATGAGACATTTTAATTGAATTTCAGAAAAATAATAAATTTTTTGAAACAAACTCGTCCCAAATATTGCATGGGACACACTAATGTTACCTATCTAATAGGGCTATGATAAAAATTAATTAAAATGCTCAGAATAGCACTCTGTAGGTATAAGATATGATGATGATGATAAAATGAGATGATGAAAATTACTAAAAAAAAATCCATTGTTTAAGTGAAGTCCAAATTTAACTCGGTGTTCTGTATTTTATCTGGCAGCTGAGATCAATAAATTTCAAAACTTCTTACAATTTTGTTTTCAAAATGGATTTGTGGCATTATTGAATTAATAATTTAAGACATATCAATTAATCTAATTGTATCACTATGTAATCAATCATCTGACAGTTTAGAGTAACGATATGGTTATGTTATTCAGTAGGCACTACATATAACCTAGAGTGTACCCTAGACCTTTCACTTAAGAGATGTGTGATGTTGGCCAATTTAATTACATGAGCATAGACTTACTCATTTTTTTTAAACGAAACAAAGTAAAATCTACAGCATCCCTTATGTACAATTATTAAGAGGAGGAAAATACTAAAATGCACAGTACAATGACTGTCCCATGGCAGAAATTCAACATGCTGATTTTTTTCTCCTTTCCTTCTCAAGTATAAAATAGTTTCTGGTAACAGCACCTGCACTGCTTTTTAAATTCCAATTGTAATTTGCAAAGGTGACTCTTACAAAGCTGAAATAGACTGGTTAAATGAATTAGATGCTAAAACGGGAACAAAAGAGAGAGGTCAAAAATAACTCCAAGGTATGAGTAATGAAGTCGGAAAAGAATAGTTACTACCATAAGCAAGTGAATATAAAAGAAAGCATGTTTGGGAGGAAAGACAGTAAGTTTTAAATATAGTAAGTTTGAATTAACAATGATTTTCTGGGAGACCCTCCTAGCTGATCTTCCAAAACATGGTCCTAATTATCTTAATTCTCTCCTCCCACTATCATTACTTATCAAGAAACAAACTAATTCACATTAAATGTTTGAAATACTATTCTTAATATGGTACATCTCAATTAATGCTAGCAATTATTCAATTTATGTTGGCCATTATTTTTTTATCATTTCAAATGACCAAGTTGAAATTATGAAACCATACTTGACTCCTTCTTAATACTTTCTATTTATTTTCCTTTTTTATATCTGCCTCCGAAAATCATTTTCTCTAGTGAAAAGATAGGAAAATCCAAAATTTACTCCTTTATCTTTCTCATGCCTACAAAAGCCTTTCCCCATTCTTCTGATCTCTTATTCAGACTCAAAATACACGTGTTTAAAGAAATATGTCTACTATTAAATTTATTACAAATATGTATACATATTTATTTATATTTAAAGAAACATGCATTATTTAAACTAGAAAAGCAAGAAGAGGTAAAAATCACTCATATTTCTGAAACCATAATATTAATATTTCCAATTGATACTTTGTTGCGTGTCTTTTCAGTTTTTTTTTTTTTTTTTTAAAGATTTATTTATTTATGTATTTTTTGGGTGGGGGTCGGGTTGGGGAGGGAGGGGAGTGGGCGGGCCACTTCTATTGGTGTTTCATTTCTCTGTTTTCATCTGTCTTTGTTCTTTGGCCTGTGTGGGCCTCCCATCGCGGTGCGTCTGTCGTTGCAGAGCACCGGCTCTGGGCGCATGCGCCCCAGAGCTCCGGCTCGGTAATTGGACACATCAGTCCAGTCGCTCCACGGGCACGTGGGATCTTCCCAGGCCAGGGATCGAACCAGGGCCCTTACACTGCAAGGCAGTGTCCTTACCCACTGGACCGCCAGGGGAAGCCCCCTCCTTTCAGTTTTTTTTTGACATACAAGTGTTATGCAGTGTGTGTGCCTACTCGTTCAGGCATGCCCAACTCTTTGCGACCCCATGGACTGTAGCCCACCAGGTGAGACTCTCCAGGCAAGAATACTAGAGTGGGTTGTCATCCCCTTCTCCAGGGGTGTCATGTAGAGTCCTTCCATAATTCTGTGGTCACAGCATATGGTGTACACTTCGGATCTTATCATGTGATAGAAGCTTTGCCTAGCCATTGAGAGATACTTGTGGTTAAGTTGCTAATGTGGCTCTACAGAATGTGTGTTTGTAAAATGATAGGATGGCCAATATGAGACCTGATTGGATGAAATATTTGCAGCAGCCTCTCAAGTCCAAAGGCTTTCATTTGTTACATTTTACACACACACAAAAAATCTCTCTCTGGAAGTCTAGCCTCTTCATTTCCCCTTGGAACCCACATAGTCGACGGATTACGGCTGACTCTTAACCACAGAAACAAGAATCTATGTACACGCCTGATCACGGACTTCCCTAAAATTGTCCATTTGGCTCCACTTAATCCTAATGCTAGGAGTGCACTAGCGTTTACCACTGGAGTTTTACTGGGAGTAATTCCCTTGGCAAACTTTTGATGAGCTGAAATCAAGGTGCAAGCACATCCCTCCATCTCTCTGCTCTGTGATTTATGCAGTTGTTCCAGCTTCCCATATATGGGGCATATAAATCACAGACACAACACATACCTATCTATTTCTCTTCAGTCAATATGCTTATCAATTTAAAAATCTTATTCAAAACCAACTACTTCTGCCTCTCCAAGTAAAGTCAAAACCATACTCAGTTTTCATCCCAGGACAGTGCTTTTCAAACTGAGACATACCAGTTTTATTTACAACCTATTTCAGACTAATGACAATGCAAAAATAAAAATAATAAAATGAATTATCAGGAAAGTGAAAAAATTTTAAAATATATAAGAGCTTTATTTTTAAAATACTGAACATGACAGATGCAAGAGTATCTTATTAAATTGTTTTAAATATTTCTAATGCTCATTGTTTATTTCGGTACTCATTGCATCAGGAAGATAACTATTTACAGAGAGGCACGAGTCATGGATTTCACTTTGACCACAGGTATCTTAGTATGGACTCACTATTTTGAAGATCACTAGTGCTACAAGGAGTAACATGCTGGACACTTTCCTTGTAACACTTATTCTTCAGTGACTTACTGTTTGTCTCATTTCTCTAAAATGTATGAGCTAATAAAGATAAGAATCTTGTTCTTATGTATTCTGCAACCGACAGCACATATCAAAATGCACTTCACAGCCCATGTGCCAAAAGAACAGTGACTGACAGTTGTCACCGTGACAGAATTAACTGGCAGGCATAGTATTCAGCTAACTGTGGTAAGGGTTCTTGTGTGCTACTTTTTTTTTTTTAATACTTTGGTAGTTGTCCTAAGTTGTGTTTCTTAGAAATAGACTCTGGCACACAAAACTGCACACAGAAAGCTTCTTGAGGGGCATGCTCGGGCAATATTTCTATGAGTCAGCAAGGAAGGTTGGATTAGGCAGAGGGAAAAACCGATCCAGTGTTGTGACAACACAGTCTCAGTCGATTACCCCCTGGAACTCTGGGACTGAAATGGCTCTTAACAGTCACCCCCAAATGTGGCAGTAACACAGGGCCATATAAGCCGATAACTGGTCGTAGGCTGTGAAACGGAAGCCCTTGCAGTGTTTTAGGGAGTGTCTTATGTTTAAACGGAGAACCCTGAAGTGTAGAGCATAGTTGACTGGGATAGGAGGCAAGTGTAGTTGCAGGGAGATCATTGGGATCTGTAATAATGGTCATCCAGAATGAAGAACATGAGTCAACAAGGTCATAGCATAGGTGGTGAGAAGTGACTCAAATCTGTATATATGAAGTTATAACTGAAAAGATGTATTTATGGG
This sequence comes from Tragulus kanchil, assembly GCA_022376925.1. Taxonomy (NCBI): domain Eukaryota; kingdom Metazoa; phylum Chordata; class Mammalia; order Artiodactyla; family Tragulidae; genus Tragulus; species Tragulus kanchil. Next base: position 33,388,138 of record JAIOJX010000028.1, on the reverse strand, counting down.
CTGGATGTAAAATGTCAGATAAAAATAAGAACGGGATATGTTTTGAGTGTAAGCAACTAGAAGTAAGAGTTGGTCATTCATGAAATAAAATGGACAACAGATCTGTGAGATGAGGTGGAGGAAATCAGAAATTTGACTTGGGATAAGTTAAAGCTGTTCACAGGTAATGGGCAATTGGATACTTAAATTTAGAATTCAAAAGAGAGAACCGCACTGCAGGTACAACTGAAGAAACAATAAGCACAGAGATGCTTTCTAAATCCTAAAATTTAACCTAGTCACTTATGAAGTAGATGTGGAGAGAGCAAAGAAGTCAAGAGGAAACCCATGACATTCAAGATGGCAGAAAACCCAGGGTGAATTCACAATCAGCTCAAGGAAAAGTAACCAGTGAGAAGAACCAATTTGTGCCACCGAAGCTAAGAGAAGAAGTATTTCAGGAAGGAGAGCATATTCTATGGCAAATGCCACTGAAATGTCAAGTTAATTAACTGGCAGGCATAGTATTCAGCTAACTGTGGTAAGGGTTCTTGTGTGCTACTTTTTTAATACTTTGGTAGTTGTCCTAAGTTGTGTTTCTTAGAAATAGACTCTGGCACACAAACTGCACACAGAAAGCTGCTGGGGGGGCATGCTCGGGCAATATTTCTATGAGTCAGCAAGGAAGGTTGGATTAGGCAGAGGGAAAAACCGATCCAGTGTTGTGACAACACAGTCTCAGTCGATTACCCCCTGGAACTCTGGGACTGAAATGGCTCTTAACAGTCAACCCCAAATGTGGCAGTAACACAGGGCCATATAAGCCGATAACTGGTCGTAGGCTGTGAAACGGAAGCCCTTGCAGTGTTTTAGGGAGTGTCTTATGTTTAAACGGAGAACCCTGAAGTGTAGAGCATAGTTGACTGGGATAGGAGGCAAGTGTAGTTGCAGGAGATCATTGGGATCTGTAATAATGGTCATCCAGAATGAAGAACATGAGTCAACAAGGTCATAGCATAGGTGGTGAGAAGTGACTCAAATCTGTATATATGAAGTTATAACTGAAAAGATGTATTTATGGGCTGGATGTAAAATGTCAGATAAAAATAAGAACGGGATATGTTTTGAGTGTAAGCAACTAGAAGTAAGAGTTGGTCATTCATGAAATAAAATGGACAACAGATCTGTGAGATGAGGTGGAGGAAATCAGAAATTTGACTTGGGATAAGTTAAAGCTGTTCACAGGTAATGGGCAATTGGATACTTAAATTTAGAATTCAAAAGAGAGAACCGCACTGCAGGTACAACTGAAGAAACAATAAGCACAGAGATGCTTTCTAAATCCTAAAATTTAACCTAGTCACTTATGAAGTAGATGTGGAGAGAGCAAAGAAGTCAAGAGGAAACCCATGACATTCAAGATGGCAGAAAACCCAGGGTGAATTCACAATCAGCTCAAGGAAAAGTAACCAGTGAGAAGAACCAATTTGTGCCACCGAAGCTAAGAGAAGAAGTATTTCAGGAAGGAGAGCATATTCTATGGCAAATGCCACTGAAATGTCAAGTTAATTAAGGACTGGAAACCAATCATTGGAGTTAGAAGTATGGAAATAATGTGTGGTCTTGAAAGAGAAGTTTTTTTTTTTTTTTTCCAAGTAAATGGGAGCAAATATCATAGAGGAATCTAAAACAGTAGATATGAACAACTCTTCCAAAGAAGTTTGTTATTATAAAAAGAATGAAAATAAATTCAGAACTGGGGAAATAAAGTGATGAGATGTCCCATTTGTTTTTCTTTTTCATAGGCAGGAGAAATTAAAGTGTATTTATATCTGATTTACAGAGAGGGAAATTTGAAGATATAGGATGAATAAGAAATAACTGCTAAGTGAGTGTATTAATAATCAGGGAAATAAAAATTAGAGCTGCAATGAAATACTATTTCACATCAACCAGATTGGCAAAATTAAAAAAAAAATGTGATGGCCTCAAATGTAGATTAGAGTGTAGGGAATCATCAACTCTCATACATTGATGACAGGCCTATATATGGTAGCAACCATTTAGGAAACATGTATGAGCATTTAGTTCTAGTGACTTAGTAATTTCACATTCCAGTGCCTCTTCTAAGGCAGTACTTTTCAAATTTTAATACACACAGAAGTCATTGAGAGCTTTGTTAAATGCAAATTCTGATCAGTCAGTCTTAGGTGAGATTTGAGATTCTGAATTTGACAAGCTTCCAAGCAGTGCTGATGCTGCTTGACAGTGGCTATACATTGTGTAAGAAAGTTCTTTAGAAACTTGTGCACATATACCAGATGACAGAGACAGTGATGCTCAGAGAGGCAAGGAAACAACCTGACAACAATCTTACAGTTCATTAAAATAAGAATGGATATTACAATATGGAATATTCAACAGAGAGAATCCTGTGGTAGTACTATCACTCACGAGATAGACTAAAAATGAAAACAAGTCAAAGAATATCTATAGTATGTTACCCTTTATATACATTTCATTGCTGAACATAAAAATTTATAAGAATCATAGTGAGAAATCACACCCCAAAATACATGAAAATGGTTGCCTCTGATGAAGAAGAGGAATGGATGAGAGACAAGGAATTCAACCCGTGTAAAACAAACAAAAACGTGCCAAATATTCACATGTGTTAGTACTGTATGATAAGTACTATTTCTTTTTAATTTTATGGATTTTTAAATGCATAAACTTTAAGCTTATATAAATATTTTAAAAGAATATCCCTGGAAGGGGGAACATCCTTGAACAATTATGTTACCAGCATATTAAACAATAGCCTTCTACATGTAGAGAGATTTTATATGTTTGTGTGAACAAGGAACAAAGTGGACAGATACATATCAAACTCAGCTTTACAGAAATGGATGGAAAGTGGCAGACAATTCCTTATGCTTCATGGCAAATTGTTTTATTTTTTAATTTTCAAACACTAATTATGTGGTATTTTAATATAAGCACTTAACCGAAAAGATAAAGTAAAATCAATTTAACATCAACAAATTCAAAAATATTAAGCAAATTAGCATAAGACTAGTGTGTCGCCTTAGGAGATAAGTGATTGAGAAATTAAAAAAACAAAAAACAATTAACTATTATGAATTAGTGCCCAGTACTCAGTACAATTAAAAACAATTCTATGTCTTCTAATCCAAAAATCTCTTACTGCATAATCATATATAAGGTATTTCATGTCTGTCTCACATCATGTTAAGAGATATGTCAGCTACTTGCCAGCTTCCCTACTTCCTACTCCCTCTTCTTTACCTAACTGCTGGATCCTAGCTGCATCCCATATCAAGTCATACTTTTTCGCGCCTCTTGTCCTGATTAAGTCACCAAAGGTGAGTCTTTTCCCTAATTCAACCCATTTCCATAATTCAACCCACTTCAATCAGCCTAACACCTGATTGAAATTCTCTTGTAAAATCTCTGTCATTGAAAGGAATCACATTCTTATCAGCATATAAGTCAGAATCAGTGCTGAATCATTTTTCAAAAAAGGTCTAAGTGGTACTTAAATGCCAAATCTAATTGAACATCACAAAGTCAGCAATCTAGGTCCTGAGTTCATTCAAAAGTAGGATCCAGAGTTGAAAATGACAGAAAGGTAAAATAGATTCACTTACTTAAAACCATCTTATTCAGATACCATGTCTCAGGTGTTATGCTAGGCTTACTGATAAAAAATAAAAATTTAATAAACCACCGGTTCATGCATTATCTTTTACTTAGGCACATGCCATTTTCTCAGGGCACACTGAAGTTTCAAGGAGTTGTTGAGAAATGTTGAGTAAGTCTATGTGTAAGAGAGGGACAGAGAGAGATCTATCCAGGGTAGTATTTTATAAACAGATCTGATTAAATGGAATATGTCAATCTTTCCCCTGGTGCTAAAAGAAATTGATGGTTCCATATAATGTGTCCTACCATATTTTGGACTCTTTTACAGTCCTTCACTCAAGTGTCTATTTCACTAACCTTGTCATTGTTCAATTTAGATGCTTTAAATGGGGTTAAACACTAGTGGGGCTTGTAATGTTTACATGGGTAGTTACAGCAGGCTTTCGGTTTGGGCTTCTGCTTTAATAATCACCATAGCACCAGGATCTCTTGAAGCTGAGATTATCTAAAAATGGATAATAACACAAAAAGCTGGAAATAGAGGGGTAAAAGAATCCTGTACCCAGAAAACATGTGCAACATGGCAAGATGAAGCAAATGAGCAGACATTTTCATGCCATGTGTTCATCTTTCATCTCTTACGTTATTTCTTATATTAACATATCTTTAATTTTGAAGATATTAAAAATGGTGTGTTAGCAATTTGAGTCCATCTTTGCTAAATGCAACTCTTGGCAGGACTCTCTGTTGATGACTCAGGGTCACTAACGTCTATTCAACAGAGTCTACTTTGTTTTATTAACCTATCAGTAAGACAACCTCAAGTATGCACTGTCACAATACATAAGCCATAATATAGAAATCAAATGCAAGAATTAAAGCTATCCTTTTCCTCCCAGTTCTAACTTCCTCACAATTTTTTCTCCATGTAAATCAGAAATAAAAACAAAAAGCACTTTACCATAAAAAGAAGGACTCTTTATTCGTCCTTGTTACTGGAACTCCTGGAGGGTGAAGGGCACCACTTCTATGACCATCTTCCTGTGACTCTGTACTTAAAGCTCTCTTTTGTCTGTAGATCTAATCATATAGGTGCTCATGAAAGCTGTTCAACAAGATTCCTATTTCTGCTCAAGCACTCAATCTGCACCTCTCAACCACCAAAGTTCACCGAGTACATTTTCCAAAGCCCCACTCTCACATGCAATTCTATTGAACTCTCCAAAGATTTGTTAAGGCTTTGCTATCAGGACCCTGTGTTTAAATAGCTTATAGTCTGGATAGAGATAGATGACCTAAAAAGAGGTAACTGTAATACAGTGTGATAAGTACAATAACTAAAGTGTATATGGTAGAAAGGTCAAGAAGAATGTGAGTGATCAGGGAAATTATTCTCAGTTGAATTGCCATCAAATCTTAGTACTGAAGATAAATAACTCTCTGTCAAGGGGTCAGGAAGGAAGAGTTCTTTTGAGAAGAAGAAATAATGGTTTTTTTCATTAAATTCTTTTCATTTTCCATTGCACAAAAGTATAAATCAGTGGAAATGAATGAGGACCTAAGAGTCCAAAGTGGAGAAACTGGAGACCAGAATGTGATATGAAAAAGTAAATGCAATCATGACTGGACTTTATTATTTTGAGCTGGGGTCAATAAACTGTGGTTGGTAACTAAATCCGCCCCACCACTTGGCAGATTTAGTAACCAATCAATTTAGCAACCAATGAAATGTTATTGGCACACAGACACGCTTGTTCATTTACCTATTGTCTTTAGCTACTTTCAAATAGTGTGACAGTGACCCACAAAGCTTAAAATATTTACTATCCAACCCTTTACAGAGAAAGTTTGCAAACACTGTTTTAAGTGGTGGGGATTCAATGAAATATTTTAAGCAGATATTAATGAGAATGGCTTTGGCAACCCACTTCAATATTCTTGCCTGGAGATCCCATGGGCAGAGGAGCCTGGCGAGCTATCGTCCATGGGGACCCGGAAAGTCTGACATGATTTAGCAACTGAACAACAAATTAATGAGAACAGATTTGTGTTTTAGCCTTTTAATCAGCAGACAGGAGGTAAGCCAGAGCTTGAGGACACAGAAACAGGAAGATCATTAAAGAAGGAGAAATCATGAGAATCTAAACTCAGACAGTCACTACTAATACAATGAAGCAGAGAATAGAAATTGAAACCAATTCATGGTTGAAAGATACACTAGTTAGAGCTCTACAAAGTGTTAAATGTGGAGAATAAACCCAAGAATGGAAGATTTTTCTACCACTTGAAATGGGGCCTGGGGAATAGAAAAAAAGGACATATTTGGATAAGAAAATGCTCAGATAACAGGAGAAGATCCAGAGATGAGGTCTGAGAGCTCCCTTGAGACAGAGCAAAACACTTTTATCTTTTTAAAAACAATATACTTTCTTGTTCTCAATACAGTGTGATAAGTACAATAACTAAAGTGTATATGGTAGAAAGGTCAAGAAGAATGTGAGTGATCAGGGAAATTATTCTCAGTTGAATTGCCATCAAATCTTAGTACTGAAGATAAATAACTCTCTGTCAAGGGGTCAGGAAGGAAGAGTTCTTTTGAGAAGAAGAAATAATGGTTTTTTTCATTAAATTCTTTTCATTTTCCATTGCACAAAAGTATAAATCAGTGGAAATGAATGAGGACCTAAGAGTCCAAAGTGGAGAAACTGGAGACCAGAATGTGATATGAAAAAGTAAATGCAATCATGACTGGACTTTATTATTTTGAGCTGGGGTCAATAAACTGTGGTTGGTAACTAAATCCGCCCCACCACTTGGCAGATTTAGTAACCAATCAATTTAGCAACCAATGAAATGTTATTGGCACACAGACACGCTTGTTCATTTACCTATTGTCTTTAGCTACTTTCAAATAGTGTGACAGTGACCCACAAAGCTTAAAATATTTACTATCCAACCCTTTACAGAGAAAGTTTGCAAACACTGTTTTAAGTGGTGGGGATTCAATGAAATATTTTAAGCAGATATTAATGAGAATGGCTTTGGCAACCCACTTCAATATTCTTGCCTGGAGATCCCATGGGCAGAGGAGCCTGGCGAGCTATCGTCCATGGGGACCCGGAAAGTCTGACATGATTTAGCAACTGAACAACAAATTAATGAGAACAGATTTGTGTTTTAGCCTTTTAATCAGCAGACAGGAGGTAAGCCAGAGCTTGAGGACACAGAAACAGGAAGATCATTAAAGAAGGAGAAATCATGAGAATCTAAACTCAGACAGTCACTACTAATACAATGAAGCAGAGAATAGAAATTGAAACCAATTCATGGTTGAAAGATACACTAGTTAGAGCTCTACAAAGTGTTAAATGTGGAGAATAAACCCAAGAATGGAAGATTTTTCTACCACTTGAAATGGGGCCTGGGGAATAGAAAAAAAGGACATATTTGGATAAGAAAATGCTCAGATAACAGGAGAAGATCCAGAGATGAGGTCTGAGAGCTCCCTTGAGACAGAGCAAAACACTTTTATCTTTTTAAAAACAATATACTTTCTTGTTCTCGTTATCAACAGTAACACAGAACATGCTTGTCGAATAAAATTGTAAAAAAAAAAAAAGACAGAGAAAACTATAAAAGTTAGCTTTGATGACAAATTTGTAACACACTTAATAGTTTGTGATTCCTGTTCCCATGATCATACATGCTTTACCAAAATGGAACCATATTCTTATGTTATTTCATAAGGTCCACAAAGGATAGATAGGATATTTTCATATTTCGTTTTTACAAATAACACTCTGCATCATTGGGTAAATATTCTAATGTGTATGTATTGCTCATCCTTTCCTTAGGATAAATTTCTATATATAGAATTGCTAGGTCAAAGAGAAAACATGTTTTTTAAGTGTTTTGTTTTTCTTATTTTACAAGTTTCTTGTCATCATTTATTTGCAGATTGTAGAAATCCAGGCAAAATCATACTAGAATAAGAGCATATGAACAAAAGATCTTTAGATTCTAATGGCACAAATATAGCTCCGCCTCCTGAGAAATGCACTGGGAACTTGCAAGTTCCAGACAGCAACTCTTTTTTTTTTTTTTTAATGTTAAAGAAAATTGCTCTTTTAATTTCCCAATTGCAAAACAAACAGACACACAAAGGAAAAGTTTTCTTCCCTGTTTAACTCAAGGCAGAAAGAATGAACTGCTCTTTTATGACAAAGCATTTACTGCCTGACTTAATCACAAAGAAAGATGTCTAAAGCAATACATTACGCCTTTTAAAAAGAAAATATTTTTAAAATTCTGAAATCAGACAGCGACTCTTGTTCTTTCTCTTGTCCCTGTTCTTTCTCCTTCTGGGCTGGTGTTATCTTTCTTTTATACCCTCTGAGCTACTACATCGTGATTTTAATCACTAAACCTTCCTTGGCTCACCCATTTGATTACATGTGGCTCATTATAGCCACCCAATATAATAGCATCAGTCTTTAAATAATTTTATGTGTGCGGGGAGGGAGGGGTGCTAAATTGCTTCAGATATGTCTGACTCTTTGCAACCATATGGACTATAGCCCACCAGGCTTCACTATCCATGGGATTCTCCAGGCATGAATACTGAAGTGGGTTGCCATGCACTTCTTCAGAGAAATAATCTTATAGCACTATTTGATTCCAATTTCAGAATTTCTAAAATGAAATTTTCAAAAGAGCAAAAGAAATCTATTTGACCCCACTGGGAGAATTTGTCCAGCCCTCTTCTGAACATCTCTGGCGTGGGTCCACAACTACTTGTAAGACCCTCACATCCCTTCTTCAGTGACTCTGAATTGGACAGATCTTGTGGAGTGGGATATAACTATAGGCATCTCTACCATAGAAAACACTCAATACTGATTATTAAAAGTAGAAATAAGTCAATATGACATGAAATTTTACCAATTAGAGATAAGTACAGTTTCCATTTTTATTATCTCCTGGATTTAGTTTTACACTTAAAAAAAGATTCATGAGATTTTTTCCTGGTGAAGAATTAAAGCTCTACAAAAGAAAACTTTTCTTTTCATTTTCACCATTGTCCTCCTAATAGGTGAAAAAAGGTAAGATGTTTGTGAAAAAGGATGGATGTTCTTTTTAAACAACCATTCAAATGGTTGTGCATCATTTGTACTTTCCTTTTACCCATGGCCTGTCTTTACACAAATAACTTTTATAATTTACTTGTACAATGCTTTCTGTTATCAGATAAAAGTAGTAAAATTTCTATCTAAATTTCTAAACTAAAAAGTACTAAATTTTCATTATTTGCAATTTAACATTGTTTAAGGTAGAATTATTTTGTTTTCACTTTGATATGGAGTGGGAAAGTCTCATGTGTATGTACTCAGATCTGTCAATCTAATCATATATGGTTTCAGCCTTTGTCAGGATTTAGTGATGCATTTAGAAAAGCCTACTCCAATTATACTATAATTGTTAATATGTTATTTGTCATGTTAAATTTATTTGCAGTACTTAGTGACCACATTTTGTATACTAAATCTTTATGTTTGGGTGTTTTATGTGAGGAAGGGCTATGATGTTTTTATTTCACATAAATAGCTTGATGAATTTAATGAATTCTCTTCTCTCTAATTTAAAATTCAAAAATTAATGCATAGTGTCTCAGTTCTAGTCTGTATAAAGCTAGTATGTTGACATTTCCATCTTTGTAACTAGAAAAAGCTGATCAAACTGCAAGTCAATGACTTTCTTGGACCCATCAAAGGGCCTGAATTTGTAGGACAAAACACCTACAAATCTATACAGAGAGTCACATTTCAGAGATTAACAACAACCAAGATCTAAGATCTACTGGCCTAAAGAAGTCCACAACTACTTGTAAGACCCTCACATCCCTTCTTCAGTGACTCTGAATTGGACAGATCTTGTGGAGTGGGATATAACTATAGGCATCTCTACCATAGAAAACACTCAATACTGATTATTAAAAGTAGAAATAAGTCAATATGACATGAAATTTTACCAATTAGAGATAAGTACAGTTTCCATTTTTATTATCTCCTGGATTTAGTTTTACACTTAAAAAAAGATTCATGAGATTTTTTCCTGGTGAAGAATTAAAGCTCTACAAAAGAAAACTTTTCTTTTCATTTTCACCATTGTCCTCCTAATAGGTGAAAAATGGTAAGATGTTTGTGAAAAAAGGATGGATGTTCTTTTTAAACAACCATTCAAATGGTTGTGCATCATTTGTACTTTCCTTTTACCCATGGCCTGTCTTTACACAAATAACTTTTATAATTTACTTGTACAATGCTTTCTGTTATCAGATAAAAGTAGTAAAATTTCTATCTAAATTTCTAAACTAAAAAGTACTAAATTTTCATTATTTGCAATTTAACATTGTTTAAGGTAGAATTATTTTGTTTTCACTTTGATATGGAGTGGGAAAGTCTCATGTGTATGTACTCAGATCTGTCAATCTAATCATATATGGTTTCAGCCTTTGTCAGGATTTAGTGATGCATTTAGAAAAGCCTACTCCAATTATACTATAATTGTTAAAATGTTTTTATCATTTTAAATTTATTCCCAGTACTTAGTGACCACATTTTGTATACTAAATCTTTATGTTTGGGTGTTTTATGTGAGGAAGGGCTATGATGTTTTTATTTCACATAAATAGCTTGATGAATTTAATGAATTCTCTTCTCTCTAATTTAAAATTCAAAAATTAATGCATAGTGTCTCAGTTCTAGTCTGTATAAAGCTAGTATGTTGACATTTCCATCTTTGTAACTAGAAAAAGCTGATCAAACTGCAAGTCAATGACTTTCTTGGACCCATCAAAGGGCCTGAATTTGTAGGACAAAACACCTACAAATCTATACAGAGAGTCACATTTCAGAGATTAACAACAACCAAGATCTAAGATCTACTGGCCTAAAGAAGAAATCGCTTGAGCTGTAAACGGGTAGGAACACTTGAATGGCAATTTTGAAGAACAGTTGGAGACTAAGTGTGGACCAGCATGAGAGGAAAAACTCATCGGATCATAGTCTTAGGTCCTTCATCTAAATATCCATAGGGTGTTTTTAGAGGAGTCACATCAGATTCTCTCAGCATGGATTTGCAAAAGCTCTCCTCATAGGTTGGCAGAGAAGAAGGAACAGTAACAACTGTGAAACATGTTACTCCCTCATTCATAAAAAGGCCTATTTTCCAGGTGAAAGAATTTTGTGTGCTCTCAATTCTGAAACCTTATCCCAACTGGGAGAAGAAAATTACTATCCCTTCAGGCTTCTCTAGTTTTTCTCTCATTTAAGGGCAAACAAATAAAAGCAAAATTATAGCTATGGTTAACAAGGTTCAAAGTTTCAAAGCATAGGTTAAGAAACCTGCAGTCAGGGAAGGGAGTAGGGAACAAGGGAATAAAAGGTATACCACTTGTGACGGTCACAACCCAATGACTCAGCCAACTATAAGACTGAGATTTATCTGGAAAATTATAGAACACTCCTCTTCTTCTGTAACTTCAAGAGGCCTCCAGTACAGTTGAAATACTCATGACCCAGAATTTCTTTAAGGAGGTATATGTACTGAAACCCAAAATTGAGAAGAAAGTCAAAACCAAAGATACTGGAAGAGTGTGACGCCTTTTGTACCTTTAGCTACATTGGTTAGAAACAACAGCTCAACTCCTAGCCCAATTAACATAAACCTTTACACTAAAAGCCCATTTATCTTAGTTTTAGACACAACATGTCTGGCTTTCAGCAACAAGAGCAACAAAAATTACAAGGCTAGCCAGGAAACAACACAATCTGAAAAAACTAAGCAGTAATCAGAACCAGACTTGGTTCTGATACAAGATGTGGGTTTAGCATAACTGAGATTAGTATGTTAAGGATTCGACAGTAAAACATAGAGTGTATCCAAAAATATAGGGTAACATTAGCAGAGAAATTAAAAATGCAAAGAATAAAATTAAAGTCTAGAAATCACATACACAATAACAGAAAGGAAAAATGCCTAAACCCTGTTAATAGATTCAACATGGCCGCACACAAAAAATCTGTGAACCTCATGATAGTTAAATAAAAACTTCCCAAGCTGAAACACAAAGACTATAAAGGATGATAAAGCCTGCAGTCCGTGGATTCACCAAGAGTCAGACATGACTTAGCAACTGAGCAACAAAGCCATAACAGAATATCCAACAAATATGGGACAATATCACAAAATGCAACACATCTGTAGCTGGAATGTTAGAAGGAAGATCAACAATGGAGCAAAAGAAATACTTTAAATATCTATTTTAAAGAATATTCTAAAATGTATGACCGATACAGAACCAAATACAAGCGCGTAGCATAAAGAATACCAAGCAGGTAAAAATTACAAAATAGTTATACCAGACAGATCGTATTCAAACTTCAGAAAACTGAAAATAGAGAAAAAATATGAACCAAAAGATAGATGGGGTAAAATAAAGTAAAACAAAATAAGATTAAAAAAGATATCTCTGGAGGAATGAGGAAAACAATGATAGCAGACTTCCCACAAGAGAACTAGCAAACAAGAAGAGAATGGAATGAGATATTTAAAATGTTGAAATAAAAATGCCACAACATGGAATGCTACATCTAGTGTAAGTATTCTTCAAAAATGAAATAAAAACAAAGACTTTCTTAGAAAAACAAAAACTGAGGAAATTCCTTGTCAGCAGTTCTGCCCAACAAGAAATGTTAAGTTTTCCAGTCAGAAGGAAGATAATATACTTCAGGGTTTTGGATCTACATAAAAAAAGAAAAGCATTAAATAAATAAAGAATAAGTGAAATATAATTTTTTAGCTTTCATACTCTAAAGGAGAATAACTTATTTAAAACATAAATTTTAGCAGTTTACTGGATGATTATAACATACACAGGAGTGAAATAAATGAGAGCAATGTCACAAGAGATGGGGGTGCGTGAGCAGTGAGGATGCTGTTCCAAGGTACTACATGTGAAGTGGTAGTGTTTTTTAAGGGAAATTTCTCTAAGGAAATCAGTACCATATTGTCAAAGAAGTAAAGCTGAAATGTTAACAAGCTAAAAACACAGTCAAATTAACTGTTCGATTAAAACCACAAAAAGCAGGAAAAGAGGGAGAAAATTTATATCTATGTTTTCTATATACATGGGTTTGTCTCTCAACTTTCCACTCTACTTTTCTGTTTCTACATGAAAATTTGCTGCACTAAAAAAAAAAAAATACCGATTTTTATTACACTTGTATTTATCTTATTGAATAATTCAGAGAAAAATGATATTTTGGCCATGCTGAATTTTCTTTGGCTTCATTTAGTGCAGTTGTATTTCAGTGTTTATTCAATTACTTTTTTAGGATATCTTTTTATTGCTGTTGCACAATAGGATTTGTTAGCCATTTATGCTTTTTAACCAATTATGTTAACAGTATGGTTTGAGGCAATTCATGTCAGTATTTCTAAATGTTTGACTTGAGTGTATTTTTCACATATCCACAAGCTATTATATTTAATCATCTAATTAAAAACACTAGTTTTTTTGTCTCTTCTAGAAAGGTAGTCATATGTAATGCAAATAATGTCAACTTGGCTTTCATTTCTAATACTCAAATTTACTTTCAAACAATCACATATCCTAGAATTTTTAAAAATAGGGTAGCTTTTAGGTCTTCTTATCTACTAACTAAATTTCAACAGACAACTTCAGTGGTTTCGTGTTCAATATTGGCTTCCTATTGTTAACCAAAAAAACTTCAGTGTAGGCATTGCTTTAGAGTCTGCTGTTACCACCAGTAGAATTCTTTAGTAGACATGTATTATGGAGTTTTCCAGTCAGAAGGAAGATAATATACTTCAGGGTTTTGGATCTACATAAAAAAAGAAAAGCATTAAATAAATAAAGAATAAGTGAAATATAATTTTTTAGCTTTCATACTCTAAAGGAGAATAACTTATTTAAAACATAAATTTTAGCAGTTTACTGGATGATTATAACATACACAGGAGTGAAATAAATGAGAGCAATGTCACAAGAGATGGGGGTGCGTGAGCAGTGAGGATGCTGTTCCAAGGTACTACATGTGAAGTGGTAGTGTTTTTTAAGGGAAATTTCTCTAAGGAAATCAGTACCATATTGTCAAAGAAGTAAAGCTGAAATGTTAACAAGCTAAAAACACAGTCAAATTAACTGTTCGATTAAAACCACAAAAAGCAGGAAAAGAGGGAGAAAATTTATATCTATGTTTTCTATATACATGGGTTTGTCTCTCAACTTTCCACTCTACTTTTCTGTTTCTACATGAAAATTTGCTGCACTAAAAAAAAAAAAAATACCGATTTTTATTACACTTGTATTTATCTTATTGAATAATTCAGAGAAAAATGATATTTTGGCCATGCTGAATTTTCTTTGGCTTCATTTAGTGCAGTTGTATTTCAGTGTTTATTCAATTACTTTTTTAGGATATCTTTTTATTGCTGTTGCACAATAGGATTTGTTAGCCATTTATGCTTTTTAACCAATTATGTTAACAGTATGGTTTGAGGCAATTCATGTCAGTATTTCTAAATGTTTGACTTGAGTGTATTTTTCACATATCCACAAGCTATTATATTTAATCATCTAATTAAAAACACTAGTTTTTTTGTCTCTTCTAGAAAGGTAGTCATATGTAATGCAAATAATGTCAACTTGGCTTTCATTTCTAATACTCAAATTTACTTTCAAACAATCACATATCCTAGAATTTTTAAAAATAGGGTAGCTTTTAGGTCTTCTTATCTACTAACTAAATTTCAACAGACAACTTCAGTGGTTTCGTGTTCAATATTGGCTTCCTATTGTTAACCAAAAAAACTTCAGTGTAGGCATTGCTTTAGAGTCTGCTGTTACCACCAGTCAGACAAGATCCCTACTTTAGTAGAATTTATGGTCTAAAGTAATGGATTACTTCATTGTAGTCATAAAGTAAAGAAAGATATAATACTGCAATCACTGAATGAAAATTATAACTATTTTAACATTTACCATTATTTATTATGTTTTGTTTTTAGTTGCTAAGTTGTGTCTGACTCTTTTGTGATTCCACGGACTGTAGCCTGCCAGGCTCCTCTGTCCATGAGATTTTCATTATTTGGAAATTATGGGATTTCCATTATTTACCATTATGAAGGAAGTCCATTATTTATTATATTATGTTTAAAAAATAAGACACCAATTAAATTATTACATCCATGTTGAGATATTCTGATTTCAAAAGCATAAACACAGTTAAGACTCTTGGTTAAGAATCAGTAAAAATAACTGATGAAATAGAACAAATAGATTTACTAAACATGAAAAATATCATTTAGTGGAAAGAATTATTTAGATAATTAAAATAGAAGAGTGACTTAAGTTTGTTGGATAGTTTTTCACAGACTGGCAGTCAGAAAAGTCTTCTTTGTTTAGGTGATATTTTAAGTAGAGATCCAGAAGAGACTAGAGACATGACTACACCAGGCAGTAACAATGTCTGGGGAAAAGACTCCAAGAAAGAAACAAGCTTGCCATTGTGAGAAACAGAGGTTTATTATCACTGAAACAGATAGTAAGAGAAGGGAAGAATACTGCCAGATGAGATCAGAGTATAAAATAGGATCCATGTCTTATGTGATTGCTGTCACAGAGAGTTTACACTTATTCCAAGAGCTAGGAAAAGCTGGTGAAAGTTTTTAAGAAGTAGACAGTATGAATTATTTTATATTTTAAAAAGCCAATTTAAGCAAAAAATGAATTTGGTTGAATAAAAGTAGAAAACAGGGTAACAGTTAAGATGTTATGCTGGTACGCCACATAGCCTTTCTATAGTCATATTGGTTTTTTTCAAATTAATTTTTAAAATTATATATCGTTATGGTTTTCTTCATTTACTTGAAAAATTAAGAACCTCATTTGAAGAAGTAAATGCAAGAACCACAAAAATTTCTGAACAGCTAAAGCAATTTTGAGAAAGGAGAACAGAGCTAGGGGCATTCTACTCCTTGATTTCAAACTACATTACAAAGCTATAGTGATTAAAACAGCATATAAACAGATACACAAATTAATGAAACAGAATAGAGAATGCAAAGATAAACCCACGCATATACAGTCAATTATCAAAGAAGCCAATAATATACAAGGGGGAAAGAAGAGTCTCTTCAATAAATGATGTTTGGTAAAATGGAGAGCCATATCCAAAAGAATGAAACAAGACTACAATCTTCCACCATACACAAAAATTAACTAAAAATTAATAACAAAAATTAACTCATAAAGACTTAAACATAAGATCTGAAGCCATAAAACTCCTAGAAGGAAACACAGGCACTAAACTCCCTAAATCTTAGCAATGACATTTTGGTTTTGATATCAAAAGCAAAAGCAACAAAAGAAAAAATATGTTTGAAGAGAAATGGGATTACATCAAACTAAAAAGCTTCTGCACAGCAAAGGAGACCATCAACAAAATGGAAAAAAACATACTAATGAATGGAAGAAAGTATTTCCAAATCATAAATCTGATAAAAGTTTAATATCCAAAGTATATAAAAACTCACACATGAGCTAAGTTGCTTCAGTTGTGTCTGACTCTGTGTGACTCCAGGCCACCAGGCCCCTCTGTTTATGGGATTTTCCAGGCAAGAATAATGGAACAGATTGTCATTTCCTTCTCTAGGGGATCTTCACAATCCAGGGATTGAACCTGAGTGTCTTATGTCCCTGCACTGGCAGGCACATTCCTTACCACTAGCAACACCTGGGAAGCGCCCACCCCCAACACAAAGACAAATCTAACAGCAAAAATATCTGATTAAAAAAATAAGCAGGTGATCTAAATACACATTTCCACTTCACACCTCTTAGAATGACTGTTGTCAAAAATACAAGAAATAGCAAATGCTAGTGAGATGTGAAAAATAGAAACCCTTGTGCATTGCTGGTGGGAATGCAACTTGGTTATGGTTTTCTTCATTTACTTGAAAAATTAAGAACCTCATTTGAAGAAGTAAATGCAAGAACCACAAAAATTTCTGAACAGCTAAAGCAATTTTGAGAAAGGAGAACAGAGCTAGGGGCATTCTACTCCTTGATTTCAAACTACATTACAAAGCTATAGTGATTAAAACAGCATATAAACAGATACACAAATTAATGAAACAGAATAGAGAATGCAAAGATAAACCCACGCATATACAGTCAATTATCAAAGAAGCCAATAATATACAAGGGGGAAAGAAGAGTCTCTTCAATAAATGATGTTTGGTAAAATGGAGAGCCATATCCAAAAGAATGAAACAAGACTACAATCTTCCACCATACACAAAAATTAACTAAAAATTAATAACAAAAATTAACTCATAAAGACTTAAACATAAGATCTGAAGCCATAAAACTCCTAGAAGGAAACACAGGCACTAAACTCCCTAAATCTTAGCAATGACATTTTGGTTTTGATATCAAAAGCAAAAGCAACAAAAGAAAAAATATGTTTGAAGAGAAATGGGATTACATCAAACAAAAAAGCTTCTGCACAGCAAAGGAGACCATCAACAAAATGGAAAAAAACATACTAATGAATGGAAGAAAGTATTTCCAAATCATAAATCTGATAAAAGTTTAATATCCAAAGTATATAAAAACTCACACATGAGCTAAGTTGCTTCAGTTGTGTCTGACTCTGTGTGACTCCAGGCCACCAGGCCCCTCTGTTTATGGGATTTTCCAGGCAAGAATAATGGAACAGATTGTCATTTCCTTCTCTAGGGGATCTTCACAATCCAGGGATTGAACCTGAGTGTCTTATGTCCCTGCACTGGCAGGCACATTCCTTACCACTAGCAACACCTGGGAAGCGCCCACCCCCAACACAAAGACAAATCTAACAGCAAAAATATCTGATTAAAAAAATAAGCAGGTGATCTAAATACACATTTCCACTTCACACCTCTTAGAATGACTGTTGTCAAAAATACAAGAAATAGCAAATGCTAGTGAGATGTGAAAAATAGAAACCCTTGTGCATTGCTGGTGGGAATGCAACTTGGTGGAGCCACTGTAAAAAATGAAAACCCCAACTCAAAAAGATATCTGTATCCCCATGCTCATTATAGTATTCTTTACAATAGCCAAAATACTCAGACAACCTGAGTATTCATTGATAGATGATCTGATAAAGAAGATGTGCTGTACCTAAAATATAACATGTGTGCTTATATTTTATGGGCTTCCCCAATGGCTCCATAGGCAAAAAACCCACCTGCAATGTAGGAGACAGGTTTAGGAAAAGACACAAGGCTATAGTTATGTCATAATAAATTGAAAATATTTACTACCAAATAAGTCAAGGAACTGGAAGACTGGACACAAGAGTAAAAGTGTTGGTTCATGGTCAAAGGGTGTTCAAGCTATCTAAAAGGCAGAGCCAACCTCTCTAGGCTGCCCGTGGTTTGGCAAATCCTTGCAAATCAGACTACCTACATTTTATTCTTTTGATCTAGTTGATTAAAAACATGAGCTCTATGCTTCAATTCACTCATATCAAATTATCATTCAGATACAAGATAAAATATAGAATGCACTTAGAATAGTACCTGGCATATAGTAAATGACCAATAAATATTTGTATATTGGCATCAGTGCTTGTCAAATATAAGAAAATTGAAAATAATGCTATGTAAATTCTCTTACTCATCATGAAAATATTTTTATTGTTGCATTGAAGAGGAAGCGATAATCATTACTTTCTTGGGTTTGTTTCCTGTTGGCTTCTGGAGTCTGTGATTAGAGCATTACTACAAAGCCATGATGACAACCTGGCCATCCTAAGTATAACAAAGGCCAGGAAATTCAGCTAACCCCATATCCTGTTTTTTTCTGTCTTAGATATAGTTCTTATTTTTTAAAATGAGTGCTAGAAATTTTAGAACTCAGTTCAAGTATTACTCATATATTGTGGTCAAATGGTAAACTGAATAACTTTTATATAAAGAAATTTTGGAAAATTTTAAACTTTTGCAAACTGAACTAAACAACTTTCCTTTTTGGAACCATGTATATTCAAACATACTTATCTGTAAAGATATTTATTGTGACAGCAGCAGAAAGAAAAATAGAAGAACTGAAATACCCAGTGATAAAGCAATAGTCAAATTATGGCAATAACATATGTATATCAATTAAAAATAATGTTGCATAAAATTATTGACACAGAAAGAGATTCTTAGCCTGTTACAAACTTTAACTGCTATTAGTATAAACTAATGTGATCCCATGTTTTGTAAAATATAAAAATAAGAGACAGTCATTGATAGAAAAATACTGCAAGGATATATACAAAATTCTAATAGTACTTATGTCTGGTAGTGTTAGAGGTAATTTTTTTCTTTTTCTCTCTATGCATTTTAATTTTTTATAAATGCATGCTTGGTTTTCCTTAGAAAAAAATAGATTGTTTATTTCAGTGAAAATGCAACAACATACTTACAACATTAAAACTTAGTTTACTAATGTCATTGCATACTGATTTGCATTCAAAAGTAAGAGAAATAAATAAAATATGTTAAAATTAATTAAAATACATACATTTGTTCAGATTCTGTTAAATATTTAAGACAATTTTGGTGGGGTCAGGAATGAAAAGAGCATTCAGCATGTTTATAGAGAAAATAGACAGGTTTATAGCTCTGGTACCATTATTATCATCATTATCTGATCATTATTATCATCATCAATTAACATTCATTGAATCAGTTCTCTAGGGATCTAAACCCATTCCTCAGAAAGAGGGCACATCTGGAAGTAAAACTCATTTCAGAGTTCAAGAGGACTTACTTAGGAATCTGCTGTTTCAGAACATTGCACAGTCTCTGGGTCTCCTGAAAGAGTTAATGTAGTTTCCAGAACCGGCCAGCATGTTAAATAGTGTCAACAGAAAACAGCTGGATTATAAAGCATAATCCCTGAATAACTGCACTGGGAACAACCTGGCTCAATGACAGATTACCTTTAACAGACTGCTGCAGACACCCTATGGCTGATGAGACTTCTGTCCCAAGACACCATTGCTCTCAGAACATCTGACTAGGTACCAAGCAAAATTTAAGACATGTCAGTTGAGATCCAAGGTAAATAATGTGCCAAAAGAAAAATTAAGTTTAAGTAAGACTTTAAAAAAGACTTAAAATTACTCATTCACAGAACAGTTTCACTCTCAAAATGTATACAGGCACATAGAAGAACTTTGTGGACTTTGAAGGTATGTCTTCTTCCAAAAGTCTTTTATTTTTCACAATATTTTTAGTTTAAATTACCTGGAGATTTAATTAAATCATCCCAGTTGAATACATGATGTGTCTCATTCTCAAAGAAAAATACTGCAAGGATATATACAAAATTCTAATAGTACTTATGTCTGGTAGTGTTAGAGGTAATTTTTTTCTTTTTCTCTCTATGCATTTTAATTTTTTATAAATGCATGCTTGGTTTTCCTTAGAAAAAAATAGATTGTTTATTTCAGTGAAAATGCAACAACATACTTACAACATTAAAACTTAGTTTACTAATGTCATTGCATACTGATTTGCATTCAAAAGTAAGAGAAATAAATAAAATATGTTAAAATTAATTAAAATACATACATTTGTTCAGATTCTGTTAAATATTTAAGACAATTTTGGTGGGGTCAGGAATGAAAAGAGCATTCAGCATGTTTATAGAGAAAATAGACAGGTTTATAGCTCTGGTACCATTATTATCATCATTATCTGATCATTATTATCATCATCAATTAACATTCATTGAATCAGTTCTCTAGGGATCTAAACCCATTCCTCAGAAAGAGGGCACATCTGGAAGTAAAACTCATTTCAGAGTTCAAGAGGACTTACTTAGGAATCTGCTGTTTCAGAACATTGCACAGTCTCTGGGTCTCCTGAAAGAGTTAATGTAGTTTCCAGAACCGGCCAGCATGTTAAATAGTGTCAACAGAAAACAGCTGGATTATAAAGCATAATCCCTGAATAACTGCACTGGGAACAACCTGGCTCAATGACAGATTACCTTTAACAGACTGCTGCAGACACCCTATGGCTGATGAGACTTCTGTCCCAAGACACCATTGCTCTCAGAACATCTGACTAGGTACCAAGCAAAATTTAAGACATGTCAGTTGAGATCCAAGGTAAATAATGTGCCAAAAGAAAAATTAAGTTTAAGTAAGACTTTAAAAAAGACTTAAAATTACTCATTCACAGAACAGTTTCACTCTCAAAATGTATACAGGCACATAGAAGAACTTTGTGGACTTTGAAGGTATGTCTTCTTCCAAAAAGTCTTTTTATTTTTCACAATATTTTTTTAGTTTAAATTACCTGGAGATTTAATTAAATCATCCCAGTTGAATACATGATGTGTCTCATTCTCAAAGAATAATATCTTGGCTATATTTCTCAAAAGGGAAAAAAACCTTTCAAATATTCAATTGAAAATATACAATGGAACATATTAGTTAAGGATGTTTTCTAATTATTTGTACGATGTAATTCATAAAAATATTAAATCACTAGGTTGTACACCTGAAACTAATACAATATTGTCTGTTAACTATACTTCAATTAAAAAATAATAAAAGCAGATAAATTTTAAAACACCCTTAAACAAACAAACAGAAAAGAATACAAAGTCTAAAATCAAACTACTTGTGTCAAAATCCCAATTCTGCCAATTATTTAACATCTCCGTATTTCAGGGTTTTTTTTTAAATCTGTGAAATGGGTACGATCATAAATCATAACACCTGCTCATAGGCATACCGTGAGGATTACATGAGTTAGTATACATAATAGCATTTAGCAAACTGTCAGGCACACAACAACTCAATAAATGTTTATTATTATTTGTTTGTTATAGTATGTGGTCATGGAAATAAGTAAGCCGTGTTTTCTTTACCATCCTAAGTAATTTTCTCTGGAGAGGGCTCAGTGTCTCATATCAACTAAGGCGAGGTCTTTGGTGAAGAACCACAGTGCTCTTTCCTAGCTGTCTCGCATTCGTGTTTTCTCTTAATTCCAACAAAGTCCAAATCATGCTTTTGAAATCTACACATCACTAAATACACAGAGAGGGATATGTCGAATGATAAACTCAAGATTCAAAATAATCATATTAAGCATGCCAGAAAGCTGAACTGTAAATACTATGACAGGCTGTCATATATGGATAAAAATTATGTCCCATGTTTGGTATCACAAAGATCAAATCTGTAAGTACAAGATAAGGAACATCTAGGTTAAAAATTTAGACCTAACGTCCTTGAGAGCCTGTTTGGAGGTTCTGGCAGGGCAGCACAGCTATTCCTATACCCTTGACTGAAGACTGTACTCCTCTATTGGGGATGGTCGTCCTCTTCGAAGACGCAGCACACAGCTTCAGGAGGAAAGCACACAGAGCATTGATGGAGGAAGGAAACCCTCGCCTAGCCAGCCAGATCAGCCGAATCAACCCCGGCAACCAATGGGATGACAGATGTTGCAACCAGATCGCCCTCACATCGTAGACCTACTATTCTTCTCTTTCATTCTGTTAATGTATCACACTGATTGAGCAAATCAGTTCTACCTTACTTCCCATGTAATGACAGAGATAATAAATTTTTCAAAAAATAAAAACTCAAGAAATAAGAAAAAGTATAAGGATGTCTGAAGACTTCCAAAAGGAAGAAAATATACTGAGCCAACCAGGGGGGGGAATAATAGCCAGAAAGAAATCATAAACAGTGACAATCTGGAAAAAATGTCATTGACGTGGGAGAGGGGTCTGCAAGGAGTTCAGAGCCAAGACTGCATATTTAGAAACTGCTCTAAGATAGTTATCAGAAATAATCAATACAGTGACCAACAGAAGCTCCTCCCCTACACTGGTCTCTGTGTTATCTTCCCTTTTTACTGAGCAGAAGTCAAGAAAACCATGAGCCCCTGAAAAAGCAAGAAGAGAGGTTACCTGAGCAAGAAAACAAATGTACTAGATACCTATATCAGAGAGCTCCCACAACCCAATTAGCCCTCAGACATTTTGATACTTCATTGGCTAACACTCATATCCTATTACTATAAACTGAATGGCCTGATGGATAGGGACTTTTCAAAGGAAGAGATGAACTGACCAACAAAAACCCAAACAGCATTTTAGTGAACAGTGTGCCAAAAACAAACATTAAACACACCAAACTCAAAACCACTAACAGTCATGGCAACCTAATTTAAAAAGTATAATAATGACGAGGATCTTAGAGAATACTTTATATACATTTAAAAAAACTGTAGATTGCAGAAATTTAAAAAATTTAACTGTCAGCATAGTGAATAATGACCTAAAAGATTTAACATACTTAACTGAAAAGCTCATTAGTTAGCTAATATATTAAGGAAAACATTTTTCTAGTAAAATACACAAAAAAGAGCATACAATGTATTAGAGCATCAGAAACATGAAGAAAATTTTTTTAAAAATAGAAATTGCTGGAGGAGGAGGAGTATAAATAGGAAGTGTAAGTAATTAGATGAATGATATACAACAGCTTCTAAGAACTGAAGACAACCCAGAATAATGATTGAAAAAGGATAAGACTCCTTATTCAACCCATATTTTATGCCAAAGATAGAAGTGGAGAGGGGAAAAATTCTTAAAAAATATATGCATCCATTGTGGACGGATGGATGACAGATATATGGTAAAGGTCTATTTACTGTATATCAGGAGAATATTCGAAAAGATAAAGTATTTATGATACTGCCAGGAAAATAAGTATGACTGGAATAAAAATAGAATGAAGAGGGTCTTCAAATTACTTATATGTATTGCTTCAATCTTTTATAGTCGAAATATCCACATATATTACTTGGCTTAATTGGATACATAATTTGAGAAAATTAAGACTACTTCTAACTAATGACATTTTCAATGTTAACATGATAAAGTTTAAATTAACAATACAGTTAGTAGCATTAAGAAGTGTAAGGGAACAACATAATATGGCAATCAAATATTTAAATTCATTTCAAATATATAAAGTCCCACAACTAAAAGATCTTTAAAATTGGAGGAAGTGAGAGACACTTGGTCTTGCTATATAATACATGCTTCTAATACCATGCAGCAAACTGGGTTTACAAATACTCACATTTACAAGTTAGGAATAGGAAATGCAGCAACCATAGCTTTATTTGCACAGAAATTTTCAAAGAAGGATCAGACATTTTGATACTTCATTGGCTAACACTCATATCCTATTACTATAAACTGAATGGCCTGATGGATAGGGACTTTTCAAAGGAAGAGATGAACTGACCAACAAAAACCCAAACAGCATTTTAGTGAACAGTGTGCCAAAAACAAACATTAAACACACCAAACTCAAAACCACTAACAGTCATGGCAACCTAATTTAAAAAGTATAATAATGACGAGGATCTTAGAGAATACTTTATATACATTTAAAAAAACTGTAGATTGCAGAAATTTAAAAAATTTAACTGTCAGCATAGTGAATAATGACCTAAAAGATTTAACATACTTAACTGAAAAGCTCATTAGTTAGCTAATATATTAAGGAAAACATTTTTCTAGTAAAATACACAAAAAAGAGCATACAATGTATTAGAGCATCAGAAACATGAAGAAAATTCTTAAAAATAGAAATTGCTGGAGGAGGAGGAGTATAAATAGGAAGTGTAAGTAATTAGATGAATGATATACAACAGCTTCTAAGAACTGAAGACAACCCAGAATAATGATTGAAAAAGGATAAGACTCCTTATTCAACCCATATTTTATGCCAAAGATAGAAGTGGAGAGGGGAAAAATTCTTAAAAAATATATGCATCCATTGTGGACGGATGGATGACAGATATATGGTAAAGGTCTATTTACTGTATATCAGGAGAATATTCGAAAAGATAAAGTATTTATGATACTGCCAGGAAAATAAGTATGACTGGAATAAAAATAGAATGAAGAGGGTCTTCAAATTACTTATATGTATTGCTTCAATCTTTTATAGTCGAAATATCCACATATATTACTTGGCTTAATTGGATACATAATTTGAGAAAATTAAGACTACTTCTAACTAATGACATTTTCAATGTTAACATGATAAAGTTTAAATTAACAATACAGTTAGTAGCATTAAGAAGTGTAAGGGAACAACATAATATGGCAATCAAATATTTAAATTCATTTCAAATATATAAAGTCCCACAACTAAAAGATCTTTAAAATTGGAGGAAGTGAGAGACACTTGGTCTTGCTATATAATACATGCTTCTAATACCATGCAGCAAACTGGGTTTACAAATACTCACATTTACAAGTTAGGAATAGGAAATGCAGCAACCATAGTCTTTCAGAGATTTTAGAGATGGTGCCTGCACATGGTAGAAGGAATGATTTAACTCAAAAGAAAGGATCCTACAAGAAAAGTAAGTAAGTTGTATCAATTTCTCCAACAAAAATAGCTTAATAACAGGTAGATCTAGTTTACTCAGGAGAAAGTAACAAAGGGTTTGAAGATTTTTTTAGGGATAGAAGACATAAAGGACCATTCAGGTGACTTTCTGCATATTATTTGAAGTGAAATATTCACTAACTTGCACTAAACTTTCAGAGACAGGAGCATATTTCCTCTGTTAAAATTTAAGAATTAAAAGTAGAAAGAAAACTCAAACTGTTAGCCTCAGTTATAGCAGCCGATGTAGGTAGTCAATAATATTTTGGGAATGAATGGATGAACTAGTTCTAATAAACTTTTAATCTACCAAAACTGGGTTGTTACATGCTGATTCATATAACATAAGGAAAAATATTTAATAAAAATATACAGTATTTTTCTTTCAAGGTGATCTCCCCTACAGACCAGCTATGAGATTATGAGGACATAATCAATTCCCTTATTTTCTTGCACTGATAATTGTCTTATTCCCCTGACCCAGTTCAAATTAGATGTTCAGATAAAGTGTATGTTAGCAATTTAGGTAAAAGGGACATTGCCCAGTAATATGTATCTTTCAAGAGTAATACTATAATTGTCATGTAATCCTCTCCTTTTAAACAGTTCAACAACAAAATAGAAGTTTTCAGATGACCTTCCCCATCACCAGTGAATAGTAAGCTAACAAGTATCGACTCTCCAAGTATTCTAACCTCAATATTTGGGTGAGCTGCCACAGTGCACCTGTACACCCGGTAAGTGTGGAGCAAATCATGCAGGTCAACCTACAGGATTAAAAAGAAACAGTGACTATGGAGAGGGGAATTTAACCAAGAGCAATAGATTCTTTAGATTAATATATAGATTAATTAATTAATTATATGGATTAATTGTGGCCCCTGAGCCACAGCGAAGCTGAGAGAGGCTCTGGAAAAAAGTGAGGTTACCAGTCGAACCCAACAGGAGGCTCAGATCTAGGTTTCTGACTATTAATCCTTCATTTACTCTCTATAGACTAAGTAAGGAAATTCATCTTTTTTAGCAAAAGGTTAGAAAATCTAATAGCCAACGAAAACAAATGCAGTTAGATCACTAGGTAATTTTTTAAATCCCACTGTTAACCTACAAATCCTAGTTATTCCTTCACATTTCTTATGGAAATTAAAGTTCATGTTATAAAATAATTGAACTTGAAAAATAAGGTAAATGAGCTCTGTACTCAACTGGACTTGAAACACTACACGAAGGGCTTGCTTTGTGTGGAATGAGCTTCTTTTGTATGGAGATATGTTGAAGCCCTAGTTAGTAATGCTAAGGAAAGTTATAACATATATTCACTGAATTTTGGTAAGTTTTCCAGTATACAAAGATGCTGACATACAGAGGGGACTAATAAAGTACTTAATATTTCTACCAGCCACGTGTAAAAATTCATGTAATATTATCCCAAGTATTAAGCACTCCTCTAAGCACTTTACATTTCTTCATTTATCTAGTGTAAGTATTCATTTATTCTTCACAAGAATCCTAGGAAGTAATTCTATGATTATCTTCATTCAAAAATTAAAAATTATTAAAGCTCATAGGGCTCCCCCTGGTGGTCCAGTGGATAAGGACACTGCCTTGCAGTGCAAGGGGCGCCGGTTCGAGCACTGGCCTGGGAAGATCCCACGTGCCGCGGAGCGGCTGGACTGATGTGTCCAATCACCGAGCCGGAGCTCTGGAGTGCATGCGCCCAGAGCAGGTGCTCTGCAATGACAGACGCCACCGCGATGGGAGGCCCACAGGAGCCAAAGAACAAAGACGGATGAAAATAGAGAAATGAAAGACCAATAGAAGTGGCCCTCCCGCTTCCCTCCCTCCCCAACCCGACCCCCGCCCAAAATAAAAAAAAAAAAAAATTATTAAAGCACATAGAAATTAACACTAAAAGAATCCAAAAAGCAGCTGTGACTATGTAATGTTTGAATTCCAACTATAAACTGAGCTATTAACTTCATGACATTTTGCCTCATGCATTATATAAACCTATATCACTATTCACATACACAATTCACACGGTAAGCCACCACGGAGAATATTCATTGAGGCAGGAAGGACTAAGACTCTTAGCAGAACAGATGATCAGCCTGACTCTCTCTGAACTCAGTGAACTCAAAAAGTAAGGAAATTCATCTTTTTTAGCAAAAGGTTAGAAAATCTAATAGCCAACGAAAACAAATGCAGTTAGATCACTAGGTAATTTTTTAAATCCCACTGTTAACCTACAAATCCTAGTTATTCCTTCACATTTCTTATGGAAATTAAAGTTCATGTTATAAAATAATTGAACTTGAAAAATAAGGTAAATGAGCTCTGTACTCAACTGGACTTGAAACACTACACGAAGGGCTTGCTTTGTGTGGAATGAGCTTCTTTTGTATGGAGATATGTTGAAGCCCTAGTTAGTAATGCTAAGGAAAGTTATAACATATATTCACTGAATTTTGGTAAGTTTTCCAGTATACAAAGATGCTGACATACAGAGGGGACTAATAAAGTACTTAATATTTCTACCAGCCACGTGTAAAAATTCATGTAATATTATCCCAAGTATTAAGCACTCCTCTAAGCACTTTACATTTCTTCATTTATCTAGTGTAAGTATTCATTTATTCTTCACAAGAATCCTAGGAAGTAATTCTATGATTATCTTCATTCAAAAATTAAAAATTATTAAAGCTCATAGGGCTCCCCCTGGTGGTCCAGTGGATAAGGACACTGCCTTGCAGTGCAAGGGGCGCCGGTTCGAGCACTGGCCTGGGAAGATCCCACGTGCCGCGGAGCGGCTGGACTGATGTGTCCAATCACCGAGCCGGAGCTCTGGAGTGCATGCGCCCAGAGCAGGTGCTCTGCAATGACAGACGCCACCGCGATGGGAGGCCCACAGGAGCCAAAGAACAAAGACGGATGAAAATAGAGAAATGAAAGACCAATAGAAGTGGCCCTCCCGCTTCCCTCCCTCCCCAACCCGACCCCCGCCCAAAATAAAAAAAAAAAAAAAATTATTAAAGCACATAGAAATTAACACTAAAAGAATCCAAAAAGCAGCTGTGACTATGTAATGTTTGAATTCCAACTATAAACTGAGCTATTAACTTCATGACATTTTGCCTCATGCATTATATAAACCTATATCACTATTCACATACACAATTCACACGGTAAGCCACCACGGAGAATATTCATTGAGGCAGGAAGGACTAAGACTCTTAGCAGAACAGATGATCAGCCTGACTCTCTCTGAACTCAGTGGACCAAGTATGGCTGTCACAGATATAAATAAGGTTAGTAGTGAGACCAATGTGGATACAGTATGATTAGGCTGAGATTAGAATCCAGGAATTGACATGTTGAACAGAAGACTTGGGCTGACATATTTTAAAAACTATTTGAAATTCAAGTAGCTTGAAAAGATTAAATTTTCAGCATATTTTAATATCGAAAAAATTAAATAAGTGGTTAACATATATTTAAATATAGAAAAAATTAAAGTACTATATAAAATTTAGACTTATAATTAACAGCCAGAAATTTTGCCTTGCTCCCTTTTCTCTTTAGTTTTCTTTCTCAGAATACTATTTTTTTTTTTTTTCAGGTGGCAAGGATAACATGTTTTACTGAGGAGGAAACTTTGGAATCCTTCATGCATTACAACAGTAGGAGAATTCTGATCTCTGATACAAATAACATTTGCATTTTTTTGCATATTTATTAACATGATGGACATTTTCTGGGGGTTTTCCAGATGGCACAGTGGTAAGGCATCCACCTGCGAGATGTAAGAGATGTGGGTTCAACTCCTGGGTCAAGAATATCACCTTGAGGATAGCATTCAGAATACTATTTTTATGTAATGTACTTATGTTTAAGCACCTTTTATTGATCACCCAATTTTCAAAACAATGCTCTAAATATACACTGAAATTTACTATCCTTATGTTAAATGACCATAATTTTCCAGGTGTTTAAAGTTTCTTCAAGATTGAATTTTCATCACAATATTAGAACCCAGTTGAAAAAATAAACATGTATTTAGATTTTAAGTAATTAATAATAAAATCAATTTTCATTGTATATTCATCTCTTAATGAGATGGGTAGAGCTGATTTAGTTTTTCAATTGGGTAATATTATCTGTGGCTATTACTGCTAGAATGATGCAGTATTCAGTAACAATTTTATCCTTACTTCTCATTTTTATAGATGTAATCTCTGAAAACATTGTTCACATAAATAAGTGGACAGAAATTGAGGGAGTTCAGTTATAGCAATGCCACTCAAATTTTTAAAATCCTTCTGAATCATCTATGGAAGATTTCATAGTTATCTATCATTTAAAAACAAAAGTCATTGTGAATAATCTAGCAGGTTCTTTTGCAGAGCAAAGAAGAGGAAAACCACCTGACTTGTAGTAAGTATTTTTACCAAATCATCAGAGTCATGCACTCTCTCACCATTCACACCAATATTTCAAATCTTCCCTGAGGGCTGCTTCAGTGTTTTTATATCCTTAAGTCACATGTATGGAAAATCCCATGAAAGGAGAGATGTGATCTCCTATTGTGAAGGAGAAAAGAGGGAGGGAAAAAAGACTAGCTTTTTCATCTCAGGGATATTCTCAAGGAAGATCCATTTTAGGAAAAAATTTAAAAATGTTAGAATTTGGAAATTGTTTCCCTTCCTACCAGCCAAGTCTAGTAGCTGTTGGGAAGTCTCTGTTTACCTTCAAGATCTACATGCTCCATTAGAGAAACCACCGGTCTAATATGCAAAGGAATGATGCCATAGAAATACATTAATGTGGGTATTCTAGTGGTCCAGTGGGTATAGAGTCTGCCTTGCAGTGCAAGGGGCACTGGTTTGATAACTGACCTGGAAAGATCCCACGTGCTGCGGAACAGCTGGACTGATGTATCCAATTAGGAGCCAGCGCTCTGGAGCGCACGTGCCAAGAGCCAGTGCTCTTTAATGAGAGAGGCCACTGCATTGGGAGGCCACACAGACCAAAGAATAAAAATGGATGAAAATAAATAAACAAATGATAAAAGAGGACAACATTTAAAAAAAGAAAAATACATCAGTGTGTGCATTTATGAGTGCGTGTTTGCCTGTGGGTTTGGGACTGTGTGGGGCAGATTATTTTACCCACCAGCCTCAGTTTTGTCTTCTGTAAAAATAGATATAGCTTGGGCTTCCCTGGTGGTCCAGTGGGTAGGGACATCGCCTTGCAGTGCAAGGGGCGCCAGTTCCATCCCTGGCCTGGGAAGATCCCACGTGCCGCGGTTGCCAAGCCGGAGCTCTGGAGCGCATGCGCCCAGAGCCGGTGCTCTGTAACAACAGAGGCCACCGCGATGGGAGGCCCACAGGGGCCAAAGAACAAAAATGGATGAAACTGGACAAATGAAAGACCAGTGGAAGTGGCCTACCCATCGCCCTCCCTCCCCACTCCCGCCAAAATAAATAAATAAATAAATAAAAAAAAAAAAAATAGATATAGCTTTTTCAGTGTTCTAATAAGGATTAGATACAATGTGTGCCAAGAGCCTGGCACCCTGCTTGACAGAAACCAGGTGTTCACTAAATCCTCCCTGTATCCAGTTTCCCACAGCATTGTGCACTTGGGGCTCTCACTAATCTGGAGCCCTGTTCCTCGGAATCATCAAGTCTGACTCCTTATTGTCACTCAGTTATAAGCTTAAATATCTTTCTCTGACTTTCCTGAAAAACAGTATAAAGAAAACCCTCTAACCCCTTGCTATCACATTGCTGTTTTCTTTCTTAGTTCTTATTGCTACCTGATCTAGTCCTGGGTTTTTTGTTTGTTATGTCTTTGTTTGTTTAGCTCTGTGAGAGCAGGAAGTTGTCGACACCTCTAGGCATCGTCCTTATGCAGGCTCTGGCACAAACTTTGCAATAAATGATTGTTTAATAAAAATAAAGTAAGTTGATCTATTAGTCTACTAGGGATGCCATAAGAAAGGACAGCAGAGAAGGGAAATTTATTTTCTAACAGCTTTGGAGACTAAGTCCAAGATCAAGGTATGGGCAGGTTTGGTTACTTCCAAAGCCTCTCACACTGAAGATGTCATCTTCTCTCTGTGCCCTGATATGGTTGTTGTCCCTTGGTCTGTGTTGTTCTGCCCTAATCTTTTCTTCTTATAACAGACACCAGTCCTATTGGAGTAGGGCCAACTAATCTGACTGTGTGGGGCAGATTATTTTACCCACCAGCCTCAGTTTTTGTCTTCTGTAAAAATAGATATAGCTTGGGCTTCCCTGGTGGTCCAGTGGGTAGGGACATCGCCTTGCAGTGCAAGGGGCGCCAGTTCCATCCCTGGCCTGGGAAGATCCCACGTGCCGCGGTTGCCAAGCCGGAGCTCTGGAGCGCATGCGCCCAGAGCCGGTGCTCTGTAACAACAGAGGCCACCGCGATGGGAGGCCCACAGGGGCCAAAGAACAAAAATGGATGAAACTGGACAAATGAAAGACCAGTGGAAGTGGCCTACCCATCGCCCTCCCTCCCCACTCCCGCCAAAATAAATAAATAAACAAAATTAAAAAAAAAAAAAATAGATACAGCTTTTTCAGTGTTCTAACAAGGATTAGATACAATGTGTGCCAAGAGCCTGGCACCCTGCTTGACAGAAACCAGGTGTTCACTAAATACTCCCTGTATCCAGTTTCCCACAGCATTGTGCACTTGGGGCTCTCACTAATCTGGAGCCCTGTTCCTCAGAATCATGTCAAGTCTGACTCCTTATTGTCACTCAGTTATAAGCTTAAATATCTTTCTCTGACTTTCCTGAAAAACAGTATAAAGAAAACCCTCTAACCCCTTGCTATCACATTTCTGTTTTCTTTCTTAGTTCTTACTGCTACCTGATCTAGTCCTGGGTTTTTTGTTTGTTATGTCTTTGTTTGTTTGTTTAGCTCTGTGAGAGCAGGAAGTTGTCGACACCTCTAGGCATCGTCCTTATGCAGGCTCTGGCACAAACTTTGCAATAAATGATTGTTTAATAAAAATAAAATGAGTTGATCTATTAGTCTACTAAGGATGCCATAAGAAAGGACAGCAGAGAAGGGAAATTTATTTTCTAACAGCTTTGGAGACTAAGTCCAAGATCAAGGTATGGGCAGGTTTGGTTACTTCCAAAGCCTCTCACACTGAAGATGTCATCTCTCTGTGCCCTGATATGGTTGTTGTCCCTCGGTCTGTGTTGTTCTGCCCTAATCTTTTCTTCTTATAACAGACACCAGTCCTATTGGAGTAGGGCCAACTAATCTGACCTCCTTTAGGTCAATTACCTCTTTAAAGACGCTACCTCCATTGTCATATTCAGAAAAACTGGACTTCAACACATGAATTTGGGAGGGACACAATTCAGCCCATAGTGGTGAGTGGCTATTCTGAGTTTCAGTTTCTAACCTGAAGCAGTCAAACCATTAATCCTAATGATTAATTTCAGGAACTTCTACTGACTAAGTAGTAATAGTTAGGTGATGTTTGAAAAAGGAAAAAACCTAGAAACCAAAGTAACCGCCTCCAAAGTACAGACTAAACACAAAGTATACTATAAAGTGCATAAAGTTTTAGAAGACTTGCCTAGTGACTCAGTGGTAAAGAATCCACCAGCTAAGCAGGAGACCCGGGTTCATTCTCTGGGTCAGAAAGCTCTCCTGGAGAAGAAAATGGTAACCCATCCCAGTATTTTTGCCTGGAAAATCCCACAGACAGAGAAGCCCGCCAGACTACACAGTCCATGCAGTTACAAAGAGTCAAACACAACTTAGTGATTAAACAAGAACATCCTGTAAATAGGCTAATATCAGCATTATTCATAATAGCGAGAAATGGGACACAACTGAAATGTCCACCTACCAGTGAATGAATTGCACCTACCAGTGAATGGATTAACTAACTGCTATATCTATACAATCGAACAATATTCAGTAACAAAAATGATCCATATGTGAAACAACACGGATGAAGCCAGAAAGCAAGATGTTCCGTGACAGAAGCCAGGTTAATTTCGACACCTCTAGGCATCGTCCTGATGCAGGCTCTGGCACAAACTTTGCAATAAATGATTGTTTAATAAAAATAAAGTAAGTTGATCTATTAGTCTACTAGGGATGCCATAAGAAAGGACAGCAGAGAAGGGAAATTTATTTTCTAACAGCTTTGGAGACTAAGTCCAAGATCAAGGTATGGGCAGGTTTGGTTACTTCCAAAGCCTCTCACACTGAAGATGTCATCTTCTCTCTGTGCCCTGATATGGTTGTTGTCCCTTGGTCTGTGTTGTTCTGCCCTAATCTTTTCTTCTTATAACAGACACCAGTCCTATTGGAGTAGAGCCAACTAATCTGACCTCCTTTAAGTCAATTACTTCTTTAAAGACCCTACCTCCATTGTCATATTCAGAAAAACTGGACTTCAACACATGAATTTGGGAGGGACACAATTCAGCCCATAGTGGTGAGTGGCTACTCTGAGTTTCAGTTTCTAACCTGAAGCAGTCAAACCATTAATCCTAATGATTAATTTCAGGAACTTCTACTGACTAAGTAGTAATAGTTAGGTGATGTTTGAAAAAGGAAAAAACCTAGAAACCAAAGTAACCGCCTCCAAAGTACAGACTAAACACAAAGTATACTATAAAGTGCATAAAGTTTTAGAAGACTTGCCTAGTGACTCAGTGGTAAAGAATCCACCAGCTAAGCAGGAGACCCGGGTTCATTCTCTGGGTCAGAAAGCTCTCCTGGAGAAGAAAATGGTAACCCATCCCAGTATTTTTGCCTGGAAAATCCCACAGACAGAGAAGCCCGCCAGACTACACAGTCCATGCAGTTACAAAGAGTCAAACACAACTTAGTGATTAAACAAGAACATCCTGTAAATAGGTTAATATCAGCATTATTCATAATAGCGAGAAATGGGACACAACTGAAATGTCCACCTACCAGTGAATGAATTGCACCTACCAGTGAATGGATTAACTAACTGCTATATCTATACAATCGAACAATATTCAGTAACAAAAATGATCCATATGTGAAACAACACGGATGAAGCCAGAAAGCAAGATGTTCCGTGACAGAAGCCAGACAGACTGTAATGCGATATAGAACCATGCCCACAACATTCTAGAAAAAGTGAAACTTTAGAGACAAAAAGGCAGGTCAGTATGTTTCCAGGGACTCAGGGTAGGGAAGGAAATGAACTTCAGAAGAATTCAAGCAAACTTCATAGAGTGAAGAGAAAGTTCTACATCTTAACTCTGCTTGTGGATACATGATCACATATATTTGCCACAGTTCATCAACTATAATGCTTAAACTGAGTAAAAATTGTTGTCTGTAAACCATACCTCAATGCAACTGATTTCTAAAAGTCAGAGAATATCAAGAATATTTAGAAATCTATACCTTCATCAGATCATTATAGGATTTTGCAAATATCTTTTTCACATATATTTTGGGAAGAAAACATGTGCACACACAGGTTTACAGTAATACAAAGCAAATAAAAACATAGATTTCATTTCTAAAGTTCTAGAAACAGCAAGAAGGGCAGAGAGTACTATCAGAATGAGCCTGGAATTTTCCCTGACAGCTTCTGAGATAATGCCTCATGCATTTCCTCTTATTTGAATCCTCAAATCCCAAGCCATCAGTGAACCTATTGGAAGGACCCCTCCAAGCCATCATTACTCATTTTACTAAGAACAGACTTAAAGATTTTTATACATTTGTCTATTCTATATCATTTAAAAATTTCCTACTGAGGTGATTCTCCAAACAATAAAAATATTGATGATGTAGACGCATTAGCATTCAAAGGAAATTAAAGCCATTTGAGGGATTTAGAGTATTTAAGTTCCAGTTGTGAAAAAAAAAAAAAGAATTCGGGGGGAAAAGTGTTGTCTAGAAGAACATATTCCACAGAGGACAGATGGAGAAGATACTTGTGTTTAATTTAAATGTTCTGCAAAAGTTAACACTTACAGCAGCAAAGAAACACCCTCAGGTTCCTGGCAAATGACAGGAACACTTTATATCCTGAATCCTCAGCAGGATCTGAGACCTAGGGATTTTGAACCCATCTGGAGCTAGAGTTCTCTCTTTGAAATGAGGCAAACCAGGAAAGGACACAGAGGGGACTTCCACGCCTCCACTCCAAACATATGGGCAGCCCTAATCCCCCAAAGTCATGTTCTGATTAATTACAGATACCAGGTTTTTATAATCACTGACTGCTTTTTATTTGGGGGAAGGGGGGCTGGTTTGGTTTAACGATGCCTAACATTTCATCCAGTATACTCTGAGCTTTTTTCCAGCAATAAAAAAAAAATCAGAGCTTCTCTCCCTGACAGCAAAGAAGGTTTATTCGCTGCTGTCAAGTAGATGAACAGTTATAGCTCTCCACTGTCCTAACTCACAGCACAATAGGTGGAACATCAAGAATAATTATATTAAATGGCCTTGGAAACTGATTCTCAGGATGTGCAGGTGAACGCCCGCTTCAAACTTGACACGCTCTTGTGTCTTGTGCTGCTTCCAGCAGCAAAAGAGCCTCTCGAAACTTCCTTCTGCTCCTTGTTTAGGGTGGAACACTGCCAGGAAGGTTCCTTTGGAAAAGCTGTGATCTAAGAGACCATCCCCACCTTGGGCTTTGAGGACTTGCCCGGCAAGTGGCCTCTTCACTGCTTCAGTGGAGGTGACTCATCAGGACAAGAACATGGCCATAAGGGGAGGGGACACCTGGTGTGTGAGGCCAGCATGGAGCTGTTGAGATCAGCAGGCAGCAGTCTGGATCATGGCACAAGCTGCTACCCAGCGGAGTCTCAGGGAGAAAAAGGAGTAACATTTGTCTATTCTATATCATTTAAAATTTTAGAATTCTCCAAACAATAAAAATATTGATGATGTAGACAAATTAGCATTCAAAGGAAATTAAAGCCATTTGAGGGATTTAGAGTATTTAAGTTCCAGTTGTGAAAAAAAAAAAAGAATTCGGGGGGAAAAGTGTTGTCTAGAAGAACATATTCCACAGAGGACAGATGGAGAAGATACTTGTGTTTAATTTAAATGTTCTGCAAAAGTTAACACTTACAGCAGCAAAGAAACACCCTCAGGTTCCTGGCAAATGACAGGAACACTTTATATCCTGAATCCTCAGCAGGATCTGAGACCTAGGGATTTTGAACCCATCTGGAGCTAGAGTTCTCTCTTTGAAATGAGGCAAACCAGGAAAGGACACAGAGGGGACTTCCACGCCTCCACTCCAAACATATGGGCAGCCCTAATCCCCCAAAGTCATGTTCTGATTAATTACAGATACCAGGTTTTTATAATCACTGACTGCTTTTTATTTGGGGGAAGGGGGGCTGGTTTGGTTTAACGATGCCTAACATTTCATCCAGTATACTCTGAGCTTTTTTCCAGCAATAAAAAAAAAATCAGAGCTTCTCTCCCTGACAGCAAAGAAGGTTTATTCGCTGCTGTCAAGTAGATGAACAGTTATAGCTCTCCACTGTCCTAACTCACAGCACAATAGGTGGAACATCAAGAATAATTATATTAAATGGCCTTGGAAACTGATTCTCAGGATGTGCAGGTGAACGCCCGCTTCAAACTTGACACGCTCTTGTGTCTTGTGCTGCTTCCAGCAGCAAAAGAGCCTCTCGAAACTTCCTTCTGCTCCTTGTTTAGGGTGGAACACTGCCAGGAAGGTTCCTTTGGAAAAGCTGTGATCTAAGAGACCATCCCCACCTTGGGCTTTGAGGACTTGCCCGGCAAGTGGCCTCTTCACTGCTTCAGTGGAGGTGACTCATCAGGACAAGAACATGGCCATAAGGGGAGGGGACACCTGGTGTGTGAGGCCAGCATGGAGCTGTTGAGATCAGCAGGCAGCAGTCTGGATCATGGCACAAGCTGCTACCCAGCGGAGTCTCAGGGAGAAAAAGGAGTAACGACCTCTGAGACCTGTTCTTTTTCCACTCTCTTCTTGAAATGCCAAACCATGGAGCCAGGTATCAATCAAGGGACGGAGATCTATCAGTGGATGGATTTGGTTTGCTACCATGACAGCCAGCTCCACTTTTGAATACACTTTGAAAACAATTTTTACTATGCAGTGCTGGAGAAAGCCAACATAATAAACCTGTCGCAGCAATCACCAAGTGCTCGTAAATACAAAAGTCTCCACCATGTGGCCATCAAGGGGAGCCATTCCCAAGCTTAAAAAAGTGTCAGTGCTTAATCACTGCATCTGATATCACTCTCATTTAGGACCAAGTTTGGGGTGAGGCTCTTCCTACACTCTCAAGGTGGGAGCTTCCTTGCCCTGCTTGTCAGGGGTTTAGGATGGAGACAGCCGTGGGATGGAGGCCTCTCAGTTCTTTGAGCTCTATTTATTTTCCCAACTGTGCTATAGTCACTCAGCAATAAGTTCGTCTTTTCATTTAATTCAGAAGGCTATTCAATTGTGCTTATCATGCATA
Organism: Tragulus kanchil; assembly: GCA_022376925.1. Taxonomy (NCBI): domain Eukaryota; kingdom Metazoa; phylum Chordata; class Mammalia; order Artiodactyla; family Tragulidae; genus Tragulus; species Tragulus kanchil. Next base: position 33,350,404 of record JAIOJX010000028.1, on the reverse strand, counting down.
TTTGGTGACGAAATTTCAGAGGTAACAGAAATCCATTTAATGAAAGCCATGGGCCTCTGGGCTCTGCTCAGCGCTCCTCAGCCCTGTGAGCCTCCAGGTAGCCCGCCTGTGCTTTCTGTCTGTCCTCCCAAAGCAGTTCTTGTTATGCATCTTCCCCTGAAGACTTTGCTCCTGGCTATCCTATTTTCTGCTCCTCTGTAAAGTGATCAAACAGAACTTGACCAAAAAAAAAAAAAAAAAAAACAAAAGAAAAATTCTCATACAAACCCTGAGTTGAGAGAAAGGAAATCTCTATTAGGAAGCAGAGTGCTGAGTGGACATTTTCAACAATACAGTGTCACATCAGAGGGACTTGGCTCAAACAAACCCTGTGGCTAGATTCCTCAAAGAGGGACAGGAAGCTGCCAGCCAAGTGCCCCAAGGGCTCTCTGTGAACAGGAATAGGCTGCTTCCACCAAGCAAAGTGCCGTCTCTAATCAAGAGAGAGTTTCTAAGTGTTCAGAAGGCTCCCGTGTCTTGAGAGAAGCCAGGTCACACACTTCTTGATGTTGAAACTAATGAGTTACCAGATTTGGAAGTGAAAGCAGCAAGCCCACATCCCTCAGGAAGGTATAAGAGAGGTGGTTTGTTAAATGAGTTTTCTTCTTTCTATACCTGGGCCATATAAGGCTGCAGAGGTACACACAGTTTCTTGCTGCCTTCTCTTTCCTGAGAGGCTAAGGCAGATCATCTCCAGTGCTCCTGGAAAGCATCTCCCTTATGGAGCCTTTGTTTGTAGTTATTTTTAGAAGGCCCACCTCTCCTGAGTCCCTCTGAATAGAGCAGACAATTTATGAGGAAAGATGGAGATTGGTTAGTGTGGTCAAGCAGCCGTGTCCGAAATGGTTTTCTGGGGTTAAAAACAGATAAATCCTCCCAAGAAAGAAAAGGAACTAAATAGTCCATGGCTTTCCGTCTGGTAACATTAAAACAAGATCCCCCAGACCCGGAGTGACACCCCACAGAGACTAACTGCTGACATAACAGGATACCCTGATGACTGCTTGTCTTAATTTTATCATTTAAGCATTTTCAGTGAATCATTCAACAAATGACTACTCAGAAACCTCACTGCTGCCACAGCTTGTCAGCCGGGTGCATAGAGAACAGAGGGTATGATGAGACTTGAAGAAATACACATACACATACACACACACACAGACAGAGAGAGAGAGATAAAGGATGAGAACGGGGAGTTCAGGACCTCTTTGGTCAAGGCCCTGAATACATTCTCCAGTCTGCTTTTATTCAGTGCCGAAGCCTCCAGGTGTTTACAGGCAATGATATTAGCCCGGGCTGGTTTCAGTCACAGCCCTGTTCAGTGATTACCCTCGTGGCTCTGAGGATGGAAAGGGTGCGTTGCAGCTGGGGGAGGGGGGAGCCGCGGGCCGGGCAACTAAATCAGCAAGAAGTTAAGGAGCCTGCACAGACCCAGCGTTCCAAAGTCCATAGCAGATCTCCCACCAAGGGCTCTCTGTGAACAGGAATAGGCTGCTTCCACCAAGCAAAGTGCCGTCTCTAATCAAGAGAGAGTTTCTAAGTGTTCAGAAGGCTCCCGTGTCTTGAGAGAAGCCAGGTCACACACTTCTTGATGTTGAAACTAATGAGTTACCAGATTTGGAAGTGAAAGCAGCAAGCCCACATCCCTCAGGAAGGTATAAGAGAGGTGGTTTGTTAAATGAGTTTTCTTCTTTCTATACCTGGGCCATATAAGGCTGCAGAGGTACACACAGTTTCTTGCTGCCTTCTCTTTCCTGAGAGGCTAAGGCAGATCATCTCCAGTGCTCCTGGAAAGCATCTCCCTTATGGAGCCCTTGTTTGTAGTTATTTTTAGAAGGCCCACCTCTCCTGAGTCCCTCTGAATAGAGCAGACAATTTATGAGGAAAGATGGAGATTGGTTAGTGTGGTCAAGCAGCCGTGTCCGAAATGGTTTTCTGGGGTTAAAAACAGATAAATCCTCCCAAGAAAGAAAAGGAACTAAATAGTCCATGGCTTTCCATCTGGTAACATTAAAACAAGATCCCCCAGACCCGGAGTGACACCCCACAGAGACTAACTGCTGACATAACAGGATACCCTGATGACTGCTTGTCTTAATTTTATCATTTAAGCATTTTCAGTGAATCATTCAACAAATGACTACTCAGAAACCTCACTGCTGCCACAGCTTGTCAGCCGGGTGCATAGAGAACAGAGGGTATGATGAGACTTGAAGAAATACACATACACATACACACACACACAGACAGAGAGAGAGAGATAAAGGATGAGAACGGGGAGTTCAGGACCTCTTTGGTCAAGGCCCTGAATACATTCTCCAGTCTGCTTTTATTCAGTGCCGAAGCCTCCAGGTGTTTACAGGCAATGATATTAGCCCGGGCTGGTTTCAGTCACAGCCCTGTTCAATGATTACCCTCGTGGCTCTGAGGATGGAAAGGGTGCGTTGCAGCTGGGGGAGGGGGGAGCCGCGGGGCCGGGCAACTAAATCAGCAAGAAGTTAAGGAGCCTGCACAGACCCAGCGTTCCAAAGTCCATAGCAGATCTCCCACCTGTTGCTGATCAGTATAGCCCCAGCTAATAAGCCCATGTGAATCAAATTGACTTGTTTTTCCTCTTAGATCTTTCTAGTATATTCCTCATTACCAATTTACTCTTCTCCTGGCTTAGCCAAAGCCACAAATACCTTCACGGGTTTGTTTCCCCACACACTGCCAACAAAATGTGTTTCTCTGATAGAAAAGGTGTTGTTTGCACAGACTTTCCAGGCAAACACTGGCTTATACACTTAATACTAGAATATTCATGCCATTAGAAAATACATAAAATAAGGATTTCCCTTAGTATCCAGTGGCTAAGACTCTGCCTTAGGCCTCTGCCACTTGCCTCTGCCAAGGCAGTGGGTATGGGTTTAGTCCCCAGTTAAAGAGCTAAGATCCAACAGGCTTTCAGGCCAAAAAGCAAAAAGATAAAACAGAAGCAATACTGTAGCACATTAGGAAAAAAAAGTTTTTAAATGGACTCTATAAAAAAATCTTAAAAAGAAAATATGTAAAATAGATCTATATGTTATTCCAAAACCAATTTTCCCCATCACTACATCAAAAAAGGAAACCTACTGAACAAATATTTCTAAGATGATTTTGTCAACTGCTGAAGCCAAAAATTATTTAGAGCCATACTTGAATTTTCTCATATCTAATCTGTCTAAAACCCAGTCAACTCTACATTCAGAATATATCTTGCGTTTGACCAGTTTTCACAATTCTACCAGTTCTACTTGGGCATCTTTTGACTCTTTTGACTCTACAGTCATCTCCCTGCTTCTGTCTTCCCTTTTTTAGTTCATTCTCCACAAAGTAGAGATGTTGATAAAACACAAATCGTATCATGAAAAGCATTACAAAGCATTACCCTGTCTATTACAGAGATTGGCGATCTGTTTTTCTGAAAAGGGCCATGTAATAAATAACTTAGATTTTATGATCCATATGGCTCAGATGGTAAAGACTCTCTGTCTGCCATGAAGGAAACCTGGGTTCAATTCCTAGGTTGAGAAGATCTTCTGGAGAAGGAAAGGGCACTCCACTCTAGTATTCTTGCCTGGACAATCCCATGGACAGAGGAGTCTGGTATGCTACAATACAGTCTTTTGTCCCAAAGAGTTGGACACACTGAGCAACTAACACTTTCACTTTCATGATTGATCTCACAGTGGCTCAATTTGCCACTGTTAGTAGGAAAGCAGTCAGAGATAATGCCTAAATGAATGAGTGTGTCTGTGATATAATAAAAAAACCTCTTTAAAAAGCAGCAGAAGGCAACATTCGGCCTTTTTTGCTGATCCATGTATATAAGACTCTATATGATCTGGCTTCAGGCTCCCTGTGCTAATATTCTCCTTCTGAACAACTCCACTTCGGTCACAATGGTCTCCTGACTGTTCCAAAAATGTTCCAAACACAACCCCATCTCAGGTCCTTTCCACTTGCTATATTTTCTTAAAATGTTTTACAGATACATATTGCTGCAAAACCAATGAACCTAAAATTTAGTGGCTTAAAATGATAAAAACATTTATTATCATTTATGATTCTGTGTGTAGATTATGCTCAGCTGGGCATTTCTTCTATACATGTCTGCTAGAGGTGCCCATCACCCAGATATTCTGCTGAGGGGGATCATCTAAGGAGTTTAGGAGGCAAAAAGAAGACATCATCTTTTCATAGGAGGAGTACCACAGAATTCACAACCTCCTTCATTCTATTAACAATGTCCTGCCTGGCCTGTACTTTTTTTTCAGGCCTTTATTCAAATGTTACCTCTTCAGAAAGGCTGGTTCTGGCCCTGAATCCAAAACACTTTCTATTTTCTTAACACTATTTTATATGTTGATTTGCTTGTTTTCTCTTTCCCTACCACTAGACAGATATGCGTTAACTGTTCTCTATTCTCTCATCATCTCTTAAAATAATTCCTGACATAGAGAAGGCGTGCAGTATTTTGTGAATGAATACAGGAAAGAGTGCCAACTCTGTACTATGCATGGTGCCAGCCATTGAGGATAAAACAGTTCAATACAATTGATACAGACTATGTTTCTTTTCTGGAAAAAGAAAAAAAATCTAACCTGAAACTGAAAGCCTGTTAATCTGGAATTGATGAGATTTCAACTCCAATAATGTGACAGAGAATCACAAAATTGTGTGATTTAATAGCAAGGTTTGCAGTACTCAGAAATGAAAAGAGAACACTAAATATTTAACCAAGCGAGACTACGTCAGACTCCTCTCCTCTGTCAGAGGTAGGAGTTTCCAGGAACCAGTGATAAGCAGACTTCTGAAGTCATTTCCAAATTCACCAGGGAAGACTGTCAAGACTAATCACTGTTTTCTGCCAAGGATGCTGAAGGGGATATTTACCAGTTGCTTTTTATTTATATTTAAATGCTGGAAGTAAGGAATAAGAAAAGTATTAATGCAAAGTGGCTTACAAATACCTTTAAAATACAAAGAATGATCTATTTTTTTTATTTCTTTGCATGTTTTGCCCTCTTCTCTAATATCTATACTCTGAAAGACATCAAAGAGAAAAGAAGCAAGACTGAGGAAGCATATTAGACTGCACTGAATTTGATCATTTAGCATTAATATTTGAGATAGTTCTATTTACTAAATAGGGAATCTCATATAACAAACAACAATAACGATCATTAGCAAAACTCACTAATTATCTAGATATTCTTTCATTCATCTCTCAATTCAACAATTCCTTGACATTCAGAGTAAGAAACACATGTTCATTTTGTTTGTTTTGGAGAGTTAGAATAAGATGATATATAGGCATACAATAAAGAAGTGATGTTTGTCCTCAGGATCCAATTTTGTTTCAGTGTCAACCTGAGACCTTGAGACACCATTGCTGAGAGAGAAATGGCCCAAGCAACTACTATAACCCTGGCAATGTTTCTGTGATCTTTCAAGTGGGTCAGAAGTATGTCGGAGGGCCTAGCCTATGTCTCTCAAAAAAGACTATGAAATCTAGCTAGTATGGTAATCTACATGAGAAAACTAGGCCCAGAAGAGCTTATGTGACTTTCCCAAGGTCACAGACTGACTGTGCAGTGAAACCAGAATTTGTAACTTTCTCCTAAATTTCAGACAAATCTTTTCTATTTCTTCTTTGAAAATTCATGCCTACTTCCCTCAGGAGGCTTATACTTTATGAACCAAGAGATAAACTAAATTTTTTTAAAATTTTTGGCCACTTATATTGATCTTTAATTTTTATTTATTTTTCATCTGTCTTTATTCTTCGTCCTGTGTGGGCCTCCCATTGCAGTGGCCTCTCTTGTTGCAGAGCACCAACTCTGGGTGCCTGAGCTCCAGAGCGGGGCTCATAATTGGACACATTGGTCCAACCATTCTGTGGCACATGGGAACTTCCCAGGCCTGGGAGCGAACTGGCGCCCCTTGCACTCAAGGCAGACTCTTTACTCACTGGACCACCAGGGAAGCCCTAAACTAAATCTTTTGTCCTCATCTGTTTCTATATAGCCCAGAGCTAAGAATTGGTTTTACATTTTCAAAAGGTTGGAGAAAACTTAATATTCATGATGTGTGAAAAAATTATATAAAATTCAAATTTTATCATCTATAAATGGAAAATATCTCTCCTGTTATCAGGATATTTATTTTTAAAAATTCTTATATTCACCCTGATATCCATTAAGGTATTTATTGGAAAATGTTCATTCTCATCCATGTTGGTATTATCTGTGTTGGTTTAGTTTTATAATGTCAGAGTTAATAGTTGCGGCAGAGACCGTATACCCTGCAATCCTAAAATATTTACCATCTGGCTCTTTACAGAAGTTTGCCATCTCCTGGTATAAATTACACCTTCTCTTACATTCAACCTATCCTTCTAACTAATTATTTATTTACTGTTATTAATCATGTCCAGGTCATTTCCATGTTTAAAAAAAAAAGAAAAGAAAACAAGTCTTACTCTACCATTTGTTTCTACCACCAGCCTTACTCTCTCTTCATGGCCAAATTAGTCTGGAGAGTTTTCAGTATTAGTCCCTCCCTCACTCATCAACTTATGCCAAATTGTCTTTAGAGACTAAGCTTTCAATAATATCACACATTATAAATATACTAGTTCTCATTTGACCTGTCTCTTTGGAAAGATTCTATACTATTAACCATTCTTTCATTTTGAAGTAAATTTCCTTTCTTTGCTTCTTTGTTACAAGAATGTGTCTGCTTTTCCTCCAAGTTATCTAACCACTCTTTATCTGTCTGTTGGGGCTTCCCTCATGGTCCAGAGGGTAAAGAGTCTGCCTTGCAGTGCAAGGGGCACCAATTAGATCCCTGGCCCAGGATGATCCCACGTGCCATAGACCAGCTGGACCAGTGTGTCCAATTGAGAGTCAGTGCTCTAGAGCACATGTGCCCAAAGCCAGTGCTCTGCACCCAGAGAGGCCACTGAATGGGAGGCCCACACAGGCCGAAGAATAAAGAGGGATGAAAAATAAATGAATGGAAAACCAATAAAAGAGGCCAAAATTTTTTTAAAAATTAAAATTATCTCTGTTGTTTATACTCAGGTTCTTGAGTTTTGTTTTTTTTCCCCATCTCTGCATTCCCAACATGATTCTTATACACTCAGCAGTTTCAGTTTTCACCTATAAGCAACTAAATCACAAATTTATATCTCCTATTCAGACATCGTTTTTTGTCCCAGCCTCATAAATCTCTTAGGTATCTTAAGTGAGCCTTGACATATTCACAACTAAATCATAATCCTTCTGCATGTACCCATTTCTCTTTCATGCTATGTTAGTTGCTCAATCATGTCAGACTCTTGGCAACTCCATGGCCTGCCAGGCTCCTCTGTCCATGAGATTTCCCAGGAAATGATACTGAAGTAGGTTGCCATTTGCTTCTCCAGGGGATCGTCCCAAGCCAGGGATTGAACTCGGTCTCCTGTATTGCAGGAAGATTCTTTACCATCTGAGCCATCCTCTAATTCAGACCCTGGCACCATCATTCACACAGATCCTCAGGACTAAAAACCTTATATCAATACTTGACACTACCTCTCCCCAATTTCCCATGTCCAGTCTGTCCAACACTATATCCTTCTGGAATCCATCTACTTCTTCCCATTTCCCATAACCCCTAAATTCAAACCAGCAGAATGTTTCACCTAACCTGCCTCAGTGCCCCACTCACTGCACTGGGGCATCATGCAGGCTCCTTCAGCCCATTATCTACAATGCAAACTTTGATTTGTCACCAGGACAGAAGCTTTCAGAAGGGAAAGAAAAAGATGAGATACTGATAAGATAAAAATCAGGTTTCCATCTGGAATGAGCAATGAGGAAACTAAATTTTCAATCTAGCAAGCTATAAGTAGACAAAATATTATTTGATGGGGGGAAAAAAGGCATTTTAGATATTCTAAATCGTGATATTTGTCTTCCAAACATTTTGGTGGAAAAATATGACCACTAAATGGTTTATTCTAAGTATATAAAAATAAAATTCCAAGAAAGAAGGGTACACAGGACACCAGAAACAGTAGACCTGATTGATATGCACAGCACCATCCAGGATGCCAACTTGTGAACAGGCTCAGGATGCCTGGAAAGAGCACTTCAGAAAGACAGTGGGGTTTTTGAAACCAATTCTGTGCTCAAGAAAGATGATGTTAGTGACAATGTGAAGGTACATTATTATTTTACAAAAGAAGAAGGACAAAATGTAATGGAAAAGCCATAGTAAAACAATACTGTAAAAGACATGGCCCTCAAGAAAGAAAATAAAATATGATAAGATTTTTAGAAACTGGCTACGTGTAAAAAATGGCAAATTTTAAGAGGTGGAGGGTAGTGAAGAGACATGGAGGGATACTAAATTCTAAATTCACAAAGTGAGTGTACTGCTGGATAAATAAAAATGTAAATATAATAACTATAATTGTAGATATATTACATTATCATTAATATATTATATGATTTAATTATGTAATTAATTATATAATTAATATAGCATATTATTAATATATTAATTTTAAAAAGACATCAAATGGAGAGAATTGACTAAAGTTCTATCAAATAATGCCAGGAGAAGAAAGAGATGAGGAAGCGAGTGGAGGTTAGATTAAGTGAGATAAGTCTGTCATTTGTTGTAACAGGGATTTCCTATTACATGTAGCTTTTAGTTGGTGTAACAACAAATCAAGATAGAAAAATTATTTGGGATATAATCATCACTAGGAGAGAAAAAAAAACAACAGATGGACTCTGTGGAGTGGAATAGGAATTAGGTAGAAGAACTTTGCTCTCTGTATTCTGAGCCTCTTGAATTATTTATTTACTGAGTGTATTACTTGTGTAATAGAAGAAAGGTAATTTTAAAAAGTAAACTGGAGTTTGAAACCACTCAAATATTAAAACTTAAAAGGGACAAAATTAAAAGCACTGAGAAGAACAGAAACGTCACAAAAATAGAGAAACTAAAAACACTTTCGAGAGATACTTATATACTTGGATGTAAAACATCTCGATCTTACTCCCACATAAATATGACCCTTAATATATTCCTCATAAAAGAAATAATAAGAGAAGGCTATTAAACTCAAAATGTTTTACATATACATTGGGGTTGAAAATATATGGAATTACAAAGGTATGTGTTTACTTCACACCAAGCAAAAAAAAAAAAAAAAGAACAATGCAACAGTCAAACTGTCTTCAGCACAGTTCTGTGATAGTATGAGGTGAGAAAACTTAAGGATTATATATTCGTCACTTATATAATCTCCATATATTACAGAGTTCAATGGAAAAGAGTTCCTCTGTCACTAAAACACAGCCTGGCAGCACAATGTGCAATGTGAATCATTAATATTTAGCAACAGCAAAGCACTCCGTAGATGCCAGCAGAAGGAAACGTTCTTCCCACAGGCTTTAAAATACCCATTCTTTTCAATCTTAAGTTCTCATAATTATCTTATACCTTTTTACAGCTAAGAAGAGCTAAATGCACAATAATTATATTTAAATATTAGAAGAGCTTTTTAAAATCCCAAGCCTCTACTATGGAATTGGAGGGATATTTAATGCAAAACTGCACATACCCTCCACAATCACTTTCTTTTTGCAGTTCACTTATTTCAGCATGACTAGAAGTGACAAATCCATTTTCACATAACCACAACCATAGAATCCATTATTCAAAAGGCCACCCAAGGAACATAGTCTAAATCACACCAGGTACACAAATTGCGTCTCTGTATCCCTGAGGGATAGCATGCACAGTTCCAGTGGTTGGGAAATCACTTCAAAACAGCCAGATTTGCCACTATCAAAACAGGCAGAAAAGAACAATTGTTAGTTTGGATGTGGAGAGGTTGACACACATGTGCATTGTTGGTGGGGATGGAAAATGGTCCATCTCCTGTGATGTTTCCTTAGAAAGTTACAAATAGAATTAACATACTACCCTGGGTACACATTCCAAAATAATTGAATGTAAAGTCTTAAAGAGACATTTGTATACTCCTGTTCACAGCAGCGTTATTCATAATAGCCAAAATGTGAAAGCAACCCCAAAGTACATTGGTAGATGACTGAATAAGCAAAGTGTTGGTATATACATACAATAAAATATCATTCAGCCTTAAAAAGGAAGGAAGTTCTGACATATTCTACAACATGGATGGACTTTGAGGACATTATGCTAAATGAAATAAACCAATCCACAAAAGACAAATACTGTGTAATTCCACTTATATGAGAAACTTAATAGTCAAAATTACAGAGACAGAAAGAATGATGCAGGGGCTGAGGGAGAAAGGAAGGAATAAGGAGCTATTTAATGGACTTAATGGGTACAGAGCTTCAGTTTCACACACTGAGAAGAGCAATGGAGACAGATGACGGCGATGGCTTCATATTATGAATGTATTTAATAGTCCTGAACTGTGCACTTAAAAATTGTTGGGATGGTAAATTTTATGCTATGTGTATTTTATCACAATAAAATTATAAAACCAGCCTTATTTATTCTTGACAAGCACTAGTTATTAAAACATTCTATCTTATACTGAGTTGAAAACTTGCTTCAGTTTTACCCCATTAGTCATAATGAGATCTGACCTTTTAAAAAACATAGATTGCTTTTTCTTGCACACCACACTTCAAACATTCAAATTTAGCCACATCATACTGAAGGCTTTATTCAATGAAGTTAAATAAACCAATTTGATAATTTTGGTTCAGAACACCATTTTGAAATCAGATAGACCAGAGTTCAAGTTCTATTAATATAGCACACCAATTATTAAGCACAAGGTTTGGGACAAGCGATTAACCCTCTTCAGCCCATGATGTATAAAAATAATCGGTTTGTAATGCTTAAGTATCCCTGAGGGATAGCATGCACAGTTCCAGTGGTTGGGAAATCACTTCAAAACAGCCAGATTTGCCACTATCAAAACAGGCAGAAAAGAACAATTGTTAGTTTGGATGTGGAGAGGTTGACACACATGTGCATTGTTGGTGGGGATGGAAAATGGTCCATCTCCTGTGATGTTTCCTTAGAAAGTTACAAATAGAATTAACATACTACCCTGGGTATACATTCCAAAATAATTGAATGTAAAGTCTTAAAGAGACATTTGTATACTCCTGTTCACAGCAGCGTTATTCATAATAGCCAAAATGTGAAAGCAACCCCAAAGTACATTGGTAGATGACTGAATAAGCAAAGTGTTGGTATATACATACAATAAAATATCATTCAGCCTTAAAAAGGAAGGAAGTTCTGACATATTCTACAACATGGATGGACTTTGAGGACATTATGCTAAATGAAATAAACCAATCCACAAAAGACAAATACTGTGTAATTCCACTTATATGAGAAACTTAATAGTCAAAATTACAGAGACAGAAAGAATGATGCAGGGGCTGAGGGAGAAAGGAAGGAATAAGGAGCTATTTAATGGACTTAATGGGTACAGAGCTTCAGTTTCACACACTGAGAAGAGCAATGGAGACAGATGACGGCGATGGCTTCATATTATGAATGTATTTAATAGTCCTGAACTGTGCACTTAAAAATTGTTGGGATGGTAAATTTTATGCTATGTGTATTTTATCACAATAAAATTATAAAACCAGCCTTATTTATTCTTGACAAGCACTAGTTATTAAAACATTCTATCTTATACTGAGTTGAAAACTTGCTTCAGTTTTACCCCATTAGTCATAATGAGATCTGACCTTTTAAAAAACATAGATTGCTTTTTCTTGCACACCACACTTCAAACATTCAAATTTAGCCACATCATACTGAAGGCTTTATTCAATGAAGTTAAATAAACCAATTTGATAATTTTGGTTCAGAACACCATTTTGAAATCAGATAGACCAGAGTTCAAGTTCTATTAATATAGCACACCAATTATTAAGCACAAGGTTTGGGACAAGCGATTAACCCTCTTCAGCCCATGATGTATAAAAATAATCGTAGTAAATGGCCTATAAATTAGTTGTGAGATCATGTGTGTATAAGGCACTGATAAATCACTGATGTATTTGAGTCATTTATTATTGTTGTAAGATTAATATTTCACAGGATGGTATGAGAATCAAATGATACAACCAAAAGAAAAACATTTTGCCAATTTGAAAGCATTATACAATAGTAATTGTTAGGGCTTTCCTGGTAGCTCAGTGGTGAAGAGTTCACCTGCCAATGCAGGAGACAGGGGTTCAATTCCTGATCTGGGAAGATCCCACATGCTGCAGAGTGACTGAGCCCATGAGCCACAACTATAGAGCCTGTGCTCTAGAGGCTCGGAGCCACAACTATTGGGCCCATGTGTTGCAACTACTGAAGCCTGTGAGCCCTAGAGCCTTAGAAAAGTCACCGCAACAAGAAACCTGCTTGCCTCAGCTAGACAGTAGCCCCCATTCCTTGCAAGAAGAGCCTGTGGCAGCAGTGAAAACCCAGAATAGCCACCAATATATAAATAAATAAAAACTTTTTAAAATCCTCAAAAAATAAATATTAATTGCTATTTCTAACTATATTTATTCCTTCAATCCTAATGGTCAACCTAATATAAGAAAATATCAAGTTTGTTCCACTCATGGACTAGGCAGGATAAGCTACTAGATATGCTGCTTTTTACAGATGTATTTTATTGACTTATAACCAGGCACCAGCTCTAAAATAAATCTTGAAAAAAACTTTCATCCTTAACATCTATTAATTCTATATATAAACTGTGATGAAGCTGAACCAGAGAAAATTGAATATTCAAGATAAATTTTTTCATGGAGCAACAAACAATTCTTGACTATTTATTCAATAACACAACTGTAGAACAAAAAAGAGTGTCATTATTTTGAGGAATGAGTATTGTTATTTAGTGTCGACTCATGAACTTTATGCTTTTCAACATCAAGCTTACAAAAAAAAACCATTTTGAAATCAGATAGACCAGAGTTCAAGTTCTATTAATATAGCACACCAATTATTAAGCACAAGGTTTGGGACAAGCGATTAACCCTCTTCAGCCCATGATGTATAAAAATAATCGTAGTAAATGGCCTATAAATTAGTTGTGAGATCATGTGTGTATAAGGCACTGATAAATCACTGATGTATTTGAGTCATTTATTATTGTTGTAAGATTAATATTTCACAGGATGGTATGAGAATCAAATGATACAACCAAAAGAAAAACATTTTGCCAATTTGAAAGCATTATACAATAGTAATTGTTAGGGCTTTCCTGGTAGCTCAGTGGTGAAGAGTTCACCTGCCAATGCAGGAGACAGGGGTTCAATTCCTGATCTGGGAAGATCCCACATGCTGCAGAGTGACTGAGCCCATGAGCCACAACTATAGAGCCTGTGCTCTAGAGGCTCGGAGCCACAACTATTGGGCCCATGTGTTGCAACTACTGAAGCCTGTGAGCCCTAGAGCCTTAGAAAAGTCACCGCAACAAGAAACCTGCTTGCCTCAGCTAGACAGTAGCCCCCATTCCTTGCTAGAAGAGCCTGTGGCAGCAGTGAAAACCCAGAATAGCCACCAATATATAAATAAATAAAAACTTTTAAAAATCCTCAAAAAATAAATATTAATTGCTATTTCTAACTATATTTATTCCTTCAATCCTAATGGTCAACCTAATATAAGAAAATATCAAGTTTGTTCCACTCATGGACTAGGCAGGATAAGCTACTAGATATGCTGCTTTTTACAGATGTATTTTATTGACTTATAACCAGGCACCAGCTCTAAAATAAATCTTGAAAAAAACTTTCATCCTTAACATCTATTAATTCTATATATAAACTGTGATGAAGCTGAACCAGAGAAAATTGAATATTCAAGATAAATTTTTTCATGGAGCAACAAACAATTCTTGACTATTTATTCAATAACACAACTGTAGAACAAAAAAGAGTGTCATTATTTTGAGGAATGAGTATTGTTATTTCGAGTGTCGACTCATGAACTTTATGCTTTTCAACATCAAGCATGACATTCTGTGTCTTGTTTTGAAGCTGAATAGGCTTTCCATACTCCAGGGACATTGGAACAACTCGGAGGCCAGTAAATTGTGTCTTTACGCAGCTTCGACCACAACTAAGAGTTAGCTAAAGAAGAGCAGGCAAGTAGAAATTCGCCACAATGTATTTTATCAAAACATAGTTCAGTTACTTTTTAAAATTGTATTAAGGAACTAACATGCTACAAAAAATGTAGTAATCTATGAATCACATGGGAAATTCATAGGAGCTACAAGTGCTTATTAGGAAGAAGGAAAGAACTGAATAAATGAAAGGGAAATAAAATGCTCTACAGAATAAATCTACATACAAAATGAAATCCCTTGTACTTCCTAGTCATAAAAGTGTAAACCACTCTTAAATAAGAATTATATCTTTGTAGTTTTAACTTAAGACTTTATTAATACTCTGTTAGAGTATAAGTATTCACTTCTTTGAAAGTTAAATATTTGTTTCCAAATCTATAATAATAAAGCAAAGCTATCAAACATAAAAAAAACAGATACAATCAACTCTCTTTTATGCAGTTTAAACTACAAATGTTTCTGACTAATGAAATCAGAAGCGTTCAGTGACTTAACATCCCCTGGTATCACATAGCATGTTCTGAATCATGGATATAGACAATAGGTCAATGTTTGAATCACTGGCAATCAATGATGTAATTTTTTCAATGTTCAGAAACTTGTGTGTGCTTGCTCAGTCACGTCTGAGTCTTTGTAACCTCATGGACTGTAGCCTGCCAGGCTCCTCTGCCTGTGGAATTTTCCAGGCAAGAATACTGGAGTGGGTTGTCATTTCCTTCTCCAGGGGATCTTCCTGACCCAGGGTCAAACTCATGTCTCTTGTGTTTCCTGCATTTGCAGGCAGATTCTTTACCTCTGCGTTGCTTGGGAAGCCTAATAGCATACAAACTTCAGAACAATTGGGAGAACATTAGAAAACAAAATCACAATTTAGACATTGTTTATGTTAGTTGTGTTTTTACAACTTATTTTTAATTGAGTTGTCTAGAGTAAATAATTAAAGACAAAGAACCTATGGAATAGATCCACCTGACTTCCTCATATTAGATATTTTACTTTGGAAGGTCTTTGCTATATTATATCAGAGAAAAGTAAGACATATATTGTGAAACAGGACTTCATCCTAAATTAAAGATGTGTCATGTGCCTAATTTGTAAGTTTTGTTCATTATTATGTATAATTGTTGATTCTTTTTGACAGGCAGAAAAGTAAAAACTGGAAAATAACACTTGAAAGCATGCCAACTGTTTTAAAAGAAGAGATATTTTAAATAATAAAAATAAAAATAGATACCATCTATTGAGCACTTTCTATACTACATAAATTGCATCAAATTTGTATGCTTTATGTGCATTATCTCATTTAACCTTCCCCCAAAACTATCTATAATTTTTCTCCAAATTCAAATAGTGGTAAATAGTTGAATTAGGATTCAAATCCAGATCTTTCCTGAAGCAAAATTCAGACCCACAACTGTTATTATGGATACCAGTGATTTTAAAAAATGAGTGGTAACTCCAAAAGCAAAGGCAATTAAAGCAAAAATAAACAAGTGGAACTACAATCAACTCTCTTTTATGCAGTTTAAACTACAAATGTTTCTGAGTTCAGTGACTTAACATCCCTGGTATCACATAGCATGTTCTGAATCATGGATATAGACAATAGGTCAATGTTTGAATCACTGGCAATCAATGATGTAATTTTTTCAATGTTCAGAAACTTGTGTGTGCTTGCTCAGTCACGTCTGAGTCTTTGTAACCTCATGGACTGTAGCCTGCCAGGCTCCTCTGCCTGTGGAATTTTCCAGGCAAGAATACTGGAGTGGGTTGTCATTTCCTTCTCCAGGGGATCTTCCTGACCCAGGGTCAAACTCATGTCTCTTGTGTTTCCTGCATTTGCAGGCAGATTCTTTACCTCTGCGTTGCTTGGGAAGCCTAATAGCATACAAACTTCAGAACAATTGGGAGAACATTAGAAAACAAAATCACAATTTAGACATTGTTTATGTTAGTTGTGTTTTTACAACTTATTTTTAATTGAGTTGTCTAGAGTAAATAATTAAAGACAAAGAACCTATGGAATAGATCCACCTGACTTCCTCATATTAGATATTTTACTTTGGAAGGTCTTTGCTATATTATATCAGAGAAAAGTAAGACATATATTGTGAAACAGGACTTCATCCTAAATTAAAGATGTGTCATGTGCCTAATTTGTAAGTTTTGTTCATTATTATGTATAATTGTTGATTCTTTTTGACAGGCAGAAAAGTAAAAACTGGAAAATAACACTTGAAAGCATGCCAACTGTTTTAAAAGAAGAGATATTTTAAATAATAAAAATAAAAAATAGATACCATCTATTGAG
Source organism: Tragulus kanchil (assembly GCA_022376925.1). Lineage (NCBI taxonomy): Eukaryota > Metazoa > Chordata > Mammalia > Artiodactyla > Tragulidae > Tragulus > Tragulus kanchil. The sequence goes on along the minus strand of JAIOJX010000028.1, from coordinate 33,333,866 downwards.
CACTTTCTATACTACATAAATTGCATCAAATTTGTATGCTTTATGTGCATTATCTCATTTAACCTTCCCCCAAAACTATCTATAATTTTTCTCCAAATTCAAATAGTGGTAAATAGTTGAATTAGGATTCAAATCCAGATCTTTCCTGAAGCAAAATTCAGACCCACAACTGTTATTATGGATACCAGTGATTTTAAAAAATGAGTGGTAACTCCAAAAGCAAAGGCAATTAAAGCAAAAATAAACAAGTGGAACTACATTAATCTAAAAACTGTCTGCACAGTAATGGAAACCATCAATAGACTGAAAAGGTAATGTATGGAATGGGAGAAAAGAATGCAAATCTTCCATCTGATAAGGGGCAAATAACCAAAATGCACCAGAAACCCATACAACCCAGTATGTATGAGTTGTGTGTATCAAAACCCCACAAATAACACAATTAAAAATAGATACAGGACTCAAGCAGGCATTTTTTCCAAGATATACAAATGGCCAATAGACACATACAAATTGCTCATCATCACTATCAGGAATCAAACCAAAACAAGGCGATATCTCCTCACACTTGTTAGGTTATCAGAAATAAAAGAGACAGTAAACACTGGTTTGGATGTGGAGAAAATGTAACTCTTGCACACTGCTGGTGAAAATGTAAACTGGCATAACCACTATAGAAAAAGTATGGCAGTTCCTTAAGATATTAATAGAACTACCGAATAATCCAACAATTCCACTTCTGAGTTTCTACCCAAAGGAAATGAAATCATTACCCTGAAGAGATAACTGTTCTTCTAAATTTATAGGAGCATTTTCACAACAGCCAAGGTATAGAAATAAGTTAATGTCTGTCAATAGACAAAGGGAAAGAGAAAAATTATGTATAATGTAATACTATTCACATTTAACCATGAAGAAGAACCTACTGCTTCTGATAACACAGATGAACCTGGAAGGCATTATACTAAGTAAAGTAAGACAGACAAAGAAAAATACAACATGACATTGCTTATATGTGGAATTAAAAAACAAAATATCAAACTAATAGAATTAAACAGTAGAAAAGTCCTTGTCAAATGTTCTAGGGCAGGGGAAATGGAGTTTTTCAGTTTTAAGATAAACAAGGTCTAAGGATCTGATGAATAACACGATGACTACAGTTGATAACACTGTGTTGTATAATTGAAATTTGCTATAAGAATAAAACTTAAAGAACCTCCCCAAAAAGGAAATCAAGTAAACATGTGAGATGATGGGTGCATTAATCAACTAAATGAGGGGAATCCTCTCACAGTGCATATGCATATATCAAATCACCATTTTATACACTTTAAATATCTTGTAACTTTGTCAAATGACAGAGCGGTGGCGGGGGGGAGTTATGAATCAATTTAGTTACTAATCATCAGCATTTATATAAAAACATGAAATACAGTAGAATCAAATAGTAATTATCAGAATTGCAGAAGGGTATATAATTTTGAAAAAATTTTATTTCAGAAAATAGATGATAGATGCAATAGATGGAGATAAGGGAGGGAATTAAATAGGTAGATAGGTAGATATAGATAAGGAGTAGGTAGGTAGGTAATAGGCGGGCTTCCAAGATGGCCACAGAGCCTAACACAAATGAGCCCAACACAAGTAGGTGGGCAGAGAGAGATGGATGTACCCTGCAGACTGAAGGTCATGTAAAGGCATTTCATACTTTAGAAACATCGTCAAAAATTAGGTGATAGAGTAATAAGAGGTGATCAAGTACCATCAATAGGCATTAACCCATCCTAATGCTTCAAACATTAAATGAAATAATGGATTGTAACTGATATACTGAGTGCTCAATAAGCTCACAATTAGTTTTGTCAGTAGAAACATAAGCATTTTTAGTACCCCCATCCCCATCGTCCATAAACGAGTAAGGGCTCCCTGCATCTTAGAGCTTTATGAGCCTTAAGGATCTTTCAGTTACATCCAATCCAGCAGTTTCTAAGATTTAAACTGCACTGCAAAAAATAAATAAATGCAGACTGGATGAAGTGAGGCAAGGTTCTGGTCTCTAAGCTGGGCTTGTCACTTTTGATCATCCAGCAATCAGTCCCAGATTCACTTAGTGAGCTCCTCCCTGACTACTCAATCCACACCCATACTTACCACTCTGTTATATCACCGCTTGATAATCTCTCTAAAAAAATATAGTAACTGTTTCCACATTACCACCAGTAACAAGTGTTGGGTCTTTGAAAGCAGAACCTACTTTTTCACCAGGTAGAACAGTGCCTGAAATGTAAAAAACTATCAATACATTTTGAATACCTGCAGCCTATCCACGCAGGAGAAACAGTTTCAATCCTTAAGTAAGGAAGATCTTGTGAGGTAGGAAATGACAACCCACTCCAATGTTCTTGCCTGGAGAATTCCAAGGACAGAGGACCCTTGTGGGCTCCAGTCCATGGGGTTGCAAAGGGTCACACATAACTGAGGGACTTAAGACATACAACAACATTATAGACGAAGTCAGTGAAATTTACTTCAGAGTCCACCCAATCTTTCTTCAAATCCTCGAGTCCTTGTTCTGGTTCATCCTAAACCCCACTAAGGGATAATCAATATTATTTAAAGGTGTTTGCTACTAAGTGTATTAGAATTTTAGGAGGTTATCTCTGAAGACCCTCTATCCAGAGTTCAGGAGAGGTTGGCTGGGGACAGCCAGGCAGAATCAATATTACCAAGCCCAAAATACTCAACCCGTTCTCTAGTTTGTATTAGGAATCTTAGGTTATGCTCCAGGAAAATCAAATTAAGGCAAAATTAGGTGATAGAGTAATAAGAGGTGATCAAGTACCATCAATAGGCATTAACCCATCCTAATGCTTCAAACATTAAATGAAATAATGGATTGTAACTGATATACTGAGTGCTCAATAAGCTCACAATTAGTTTTGTCAGTAGAAACATAAGCATTTTTAGTACCCCCATCCCCATCGTCCATAAACGAGTAAGGGCTCCCTGCATCTTAGAGCTTTATGAGCCTTAAGGATCTTTCAGTTACATCCAATCCAGCAGTTTCTAAGATTTAAACTGCACTGCAAAAAATAAATAAATGCAGACTGGATGAAGTGAGGCAAGGTTCTGGTCTCTAAGCTGGGCTTGTCACTTTTGATCATCCAGCAATCAGTCCCAGATTCACTTAGTGAGCTCCTCCCTGACTACTCAATCCACACCCATACTTACCACTCTGTTATATCACCGCTTGATAATCTCTCTAAAAAAATATAGTAACTGTTTCCACATTACCACCAGTAACAAGTGTTGGGTCTTTGAAAGCAGAACCTACTTTTTCACCAGGTAGAACAGTGCCTGAAATGTAAAAAACTATCAATACATTTTGAATACCTGCAGCCTATCCACGCAGGAGAAACAGTTTCAATCCTTAAGTAAGGAAGATCTTGTGAGGTAGGAAATGACAACCCACTCCAATGTTCTTGCCTGGAGAATTCCAAGGACAGAGGACCCTTGTGGGCTCCAGTCCATGGGGTTGCAAAGGGTCACACATAACTGAGGGACTTAAGACATACAACAACATTATAGACGAAGTCAGTGAAATTTACTTCAGAGTCCACCCAATCTTTCTTCAAATCCTCGAGTCCTTGTTCTGGTTCATCCTAAACCCCACTAAGGGATAATCAATATTATTTAAAGGTGTTTGCTACTAAGTGTATTAGAATTTTAGGAGGTTATCTCTGAAGACCCTCTATCCAGAGTTCAGGAGAGGTTGGCTGGGGACAGCCAGGCAGAATCAATATTACCAACAGAGCATCACTCATAAATAAATACTCAATCCCTGGCTTTCCCTCTCCTTCTTCCCCAGTATTCTCTCAGCTCTATCTACAGTGAATCTAGGTTGTGTGTCTGAACTAGAAAAAGTGGGAGTACAGAACAGGAAAATATATTTTAAAAATGCTTCCCTGAAAATATGACTTTGTATTACATGAAGAAATATAAAAGTATGTATAAAAAATATTGCTTCATCTGCACATAATGCCCTTAAACATAAGACACAAGACATGGGTTTTTAATCAGGTAGTTGAAGAATCCTAATGTAGGTTGTGGAATTTATTGAGATTTGGAAATGATGCTTCCTCAGCATTTTCCAGCAAAAACGAGATTAAGTTTTTTAAAAGGATCTTTTTATAATCTTCTCTTTTTTTCTCCTTTTAAGAAAATGCTGAGTCAGAACATAACCCTTTATTCCTGGAAAGGATATTTGGGTTAAGGGAACATTCAATTTTTTCATTTAGAAACAGTCTTTCTCTCCTCTCTTACCATGATAATCCACTTTTTAAAAGATGGCCTAACCCTTGAATAGAATATGTAAAGGTAGAGTGCATGGGAAGATGAAAGTCTTAAAGGGGGAACTGAATAAAGAGGACAAAAGGTTATCCAGAAAAAAATGACCCTTTGACCCTGGGGACTCAGGCTGCAGGGATGAGAGTGACATCAGTGAAACCACTGCTGCTTCTCAGGGTAGAACCATGAGTTCTGCTCTAAAGATAGGTGTCTTGATTCCAGCTTGTGATCCATCCAACCCAACATTTCAGATGATGTACTCTGCATATAAATTCAATAAGCAGGGTGACAATATATAGTCCTATTGTAATCCTTTCCCAATTTGAAACTAGTCAGTTGTTCCATGCAGAGCTCCAGTCCATTAAATACCTAACCCAAAAACTCAAAAGAGTCCACCCAATCTTTCTTCAAATCCTCGAGTCCTTGTTCTGGTTCATCCTAAACCCCACTAAGGGATAATCAATATTATTTAAAGGTGTTTGCTACTAAGTGTATTAGAATTTTAGGAGGTTATCTCTGAAGACCCTCTATCCAGAGTTCAGGAGAGGTTGGCTGGGGACAGCCAGGCAGAATCAATATTACCAACAGAGCATCACTCATAAATAAATACTCAATCCCTGGCTTTCCCTCTCCTTCTTCCCCAGTATTCTCTCAGCTCTATCTACAGTGAATCTAGGTTGTGTGTCTGAACTAGAAAAAGTGGGAGTACAGAACAGGAAAATATATTTTAAAAATGCTTCCCTGAAAATATGACTTTGTATTACATGAAGAAATATAAAAGTATGTATAAAAAATATTGCTTCATCTGCACATAATGCCCTTAAACATAAGACACAAGACATGGGTTTTTAATCAGGTAGTTGAAGAATCCTAATGTAGGTTGTGGAATTTATTGAGATTTGGAAATGATGCTTCCTCAGCATTTTCCAGCAAAAACGAGATTAAGTTTTTTAAAAGGATCTTTTTATAATCTTCTTTTTTCTCCTTTTAAGAAAATGCTGAGTCAGAACATAACCCTTTATTCCTGGAAAGGATATTTGGGTTAAGGGAACATTCAATTTTTTCATTTAGAAACAGTCTTTCTCTCCTCTCTTACCATGATAATCCACTTTTTAAAAGATGGCCTAACCCTTGAATAGAATATGTAAAGGTAGAGTGCATGGGAAGATGAAAGTCTTAAAGGGGGAACTGAATAAAGAGGACAAAAGGTTATCCAGAAAAAAATGACCCTTTGACCCTGGGGACTCAGGCTGCAGGGATGAGAGTGACATCAGTGAAACCACTGCTGCTTCTCAGGGTAGAACCATGAGTTCTGCTCTAAAGATAGGTGTCTTGATTCCAGCTTGTGATCCATCCAACCCAACATTTCAGATGATGTACTCTGCATATAAATTCAATAAGCAGGGTGACAATATATAGTCCTATTGTAATCCTTTCCCAATTTGAAACTAGTCAGTTGTTCCATGCAGAGTTAAAACTGGAATCAAGTTGGAATTGAGACTGCACAGAGAAGTATCAACAACCTCAGATATGCAGATGATGCCACTATACTGGCAGATAGTGAAGAGGAACTAAAGAGCCTCTTGATGAGAGTATAAGAGGAGAATTTAAAAAACTGACTTGAAATTCATCATTCAAAAAACTAAGATCATGGCACCCAGTTCCATCACTTCATGGCAAATAGAAGGGAAAAAAGCAGAAACAGTGACAGATTTTCTTTTCTTGGCTCCAAACTCACTGCAGGTAGTGACTGCAGCCATGAAATTAAAAGACACTTGCTCCTTGGAAGAAAAGCTAAGGCAAACATAGCCTATTAAAAAGCAGCAACATCACTTTGCCAACAAAGGTCAGTATAGTTCAAGGTATGGTTTTTGCATTATTCAGTACGGATGTGAGAGGTGGACCATAAAGAAGGATAAGCACCAAAAAAGTTGATGGTTTTGAACTGTGGTGTTGAAGAAAAGTCTTATGAGTCCCGTGGAAAGCAAGGAGATCAAATCAGTCAATCCTAAAGGAAATCAACTCTGAATACTCATTGGAAGAACTCATGCTGAAGCTGAAGCTCCAATACTTTGGCCACCTTATGCAACAAGCCAACTCATGAAAAGACCCTGATGCTGGGAAAGACTGAAGGCAAAATAAAAAGGGAGCAGCAGAGGATGCAACGATTAGATAGCATCACTGACTCAATGGACACGAATTTGACCAAACTCTAGAAGATAGTAGAAAACAGAAGAGTCTGGTATGCTGGAGTCCATGGGGCTGCAACGCATAGAACATGACTTAGCAAGTGAAAAACAACAATAGAGAAATACCACAAACATTTTATACAGACAAGTATAACCTATTTTTTGGAGGGTGTGGATTTCTTTCTTTCCAATCTCTTTTCTCTTAATCTTCTTAATTTTCATACTAGACTGATCTACTTTACTTTCATTCTGAATTTAAACTGTCACTTAAAGATCTGTAATGAAGGGCTGTCAATCCCTGAGACCATGTGTTGTTTTATTCCTAGCTCAAATATATGCTGCTGCTTAGACATGACCCTACTATTCAATTTTTACAGATTCTTTTTATCAAAAAGGAATTATTTAAAATAATTGGGAAAAAGTACATCCTAGGGTAAGCATTTGTCAAACTCAGGAATAGATGGAAAAAGCAGATGATGCCACTATACTGGCAGATAGTGAAGAGGAACAAGAGCCTCTTGATGAGAGTATAAGAGGAGAATTTAAAAAACTGACTTGAAATTCATCATTCAAAAAACTAAGATCATGGCACCCAGTTCCATCACTTCATGGCAAATAGAAGGAAAAAGCAGAAACAGTGACAGATTTTCTTTCTTGGCTCCAAACTCACTGCAGGTAGTGACTGCAGCCATGAAATTAAAAGACACTTGCTCCTTGGAAGAAAAGCTAAGGCAAACATAGCCTATTAAAAAGCAGCAACATCACTTTGCCAACAAAGGTCAGTATAGTTCAAGGTATGGTTTTTGCATTAGTCAGTACGGATGTGAGAGGTGGACCATAAAGAAGGATAAGCACCAAAAAAGTTGATGGTTTTGAACTGTGGTGTTGAAGAAAAGTCTTATGAGTCCCGTGGAAAGCAAGGAGATCAAATCAGTCAATCCTAAAGGAAATCAACTCTGAATACTCATTGGAAGAACTCATGCTGAAGCTGAAGCTCCAATACTTTGGCCACCTTATGCAACAAGCCAACTCATGAAAAGACCCTGATGCTGGGAAAGACTGAAGGCAAAATAAAAAGGGAGCAGCAGAGGATGCAACGATTAGATAGCATCACTGACTCAATGGACACGAATTTGACCAAACTCTAGAAGATAGTAGAAAACAGAAGAGTCTGGTATGCTGGAATCCATGGGGCTGCAACGCATAGAACATGACTTAGCAAGTGAAAAACAATAGAGAAATACCACAAACATTTTATACAGACAAGTATAACCTATTTTTTGGAGGGTGTGGATTTCTTTCTTTCCAATCTCTTTTCTCTTAATCTTCTTAATTTTCATACTAGACTGATCTACTTTACTTTCATTCTGAATTTAAACTGTCACTTAAAGATCTGTAATGAAGGGCTGTCGATCCCTGAGACCATGTGTTGTTTTATTCCTAGCTCAAATATATGCTGCTGCTTAGACATGACCCTACTATTCAATTTTTACAGATTCTTTTTTTATCAAGATTATAATAATGGGTTACATCCTAGGGTAAGCAAATAATTTGTCAAAGAGCATACTTTATTCCTCCAAGGAGCATAAACTATTCCAAGCAAATGGGATCTCATTAACTAACTTAACTGAGAATACACATGCATAATGGCATTAGGCATTTTGAATGTCAAGGTTCCAAGTTCAGGCTTCCAAAAGAATCTAAGAAACAGCACATTAGCCTCTCCGCCAAATTTAAACCACGTGCACTATAAAATAAAGAATACAGTTTTAGCTAGTGTGATGGTTAATTTTGTATCAACTTAACTAGGCCATGGTGTGCCCAGATATTCAACCCAATGTTGGTGTTTCAGTGAGGATTTTTTTGGATGAGATTAACACTCACATAGGTAGACTAAGTAAACCCAGATTGCCCGCCATATGGGGCTGGGCTTCATCCAATAAGTTGAAGGCCTTAATAAATAAACATGCTGACCCTCACCTGTGTAAGAGAATTCTTCTGCTTGATGGCCTTCAATCTAGGACACAAGCTTTGTTCTAATCCCCAGCTCTAGGACATCAAGTCTTCTTAGGTCTCCAGATCACTGACTGAAACTGCCGACTGTGGGACTTACACTTCATAATCAATGTGAAGCAGTTCCTTATAAGTGTCTTGATTTCTTATTACTATTAATGTTTAAGATGATACCTAAGTTAATAAGTTAAAAAATCCTTAAAGCTGTCATAAGAGTCGCATAAATGAGCCTTCTAAAGTGCTGGCAAACTGGGGACCCTGCTTTCTACCCTAACATGAAGACTGAATCTTCTAGAATCCAAGTTTGGCTGAAATGAACTCAAGCACAAAAGATTTTATACAGACAAGTATAACCTATTTTTGGAGGGTGGATTTCTTTCTTTCCAATCTCTTTTCTCTTAATCTTCTTAATTTTCATACTAGACTGATCTACTTTACTTTCATTCTGAATTTAAACTGTCACTTAAAGATCTGTAATGAAGGGCTGTCGATCCCTGAGACCATGTGTTGTTTTATTCCTAGCTCAAATATATGCTGCTGCTTAGACATGACCCTACTATTCAATTTTACAGATTCTTTTTTTAGCAAGATTATAATAATGGGTTACATCCTAGGGTAAGCAAATAATTTGTCAAAGAGCATACTTTATTCCTCCAAGGAGCATAAACTATTCCAAGCAAATGGGATCTCATTAACTAACTTAACTGAGAATACACATGCATAATGGCATTAGGCATTTTGAATGTCAAGGTTCCAAGTTCAGGCTTCCAAAAGAATCTAAGAAACAGCACATTAGCCTCTCCGCCAAATTTAAACCACGTGCACTATAAAATAAAGAATACAGTTTTAGCTAGTGTGATGGTTAATTTTGTATCAACTTAACTAGGCCATGGTGTGCCCAGATATTCAACCCAATGTTGGTGTTTCAGTGAGGATTTTTTTGGATGAGATTAACACTCACATAGGTAGACTAAGTAAACCCAGATTGCCCGCCATATGGGGCTGGGCTTCATCCAATAAGTTGAAGGCCTTAATAAATAAACATGTTGACCCTCACCTGTGTAAGAGAATTCTTCTGCTTGATGGCCTTCAATCTAGGACACAAGCTTTTTTCTAATCCCCAGCTCTAGGACATCAAGTCTTCTTAGGTCTCCAGATCACTGACTGAAACTGCCGACTGTGGGACTTACACTTCATAATCAATGTGAAGCAGTTCCTTATAAGTGTCTTGATTTCTTATTACTATTAATGTTTAAGATGATACCTAAGTTAATAAATTAAAAAAAAATCCTTAAAGCTGTCATAAGAGTCGCATAAAAATGAGCCTTCTAAAGTGCTGGCAAACTGGGGGGACCCTGCTTTCTACCCTAACATGAAGACTGAATCTTCTAGAATCCAAGTTTGGCTGAAATGAACTCAAGCACAAATAAATTTTGATGCTTATAAAATTTTCTTATGTCCAAATATTATCAACTGAGTCTTACTGCAAACTAATCATGTAAGACCTGGGAATATAAGGGAGAACTGAGCATGAACCAAACTTTCTGGTTAGAGCAAGTCCATACCATGTGCAAATGGTGACACTGGCAGTGTACCCCCGCCATAGACTTCAGGGAACAAGGAAAGCTAACACCGAGATTTACAGTTTTAGCTATATTGTCTTCTCTTCCTAATTTATTAGGTTTCTTTTTCCAGAATGGGAATTCTGGGGTTTTTTCTGAAGTACATATTCTACTTTCTAGCATCTACTGTCTTCAATTATAAAATAATTGAACAAATTTATTTCTCTTTTTTCCCCTTGGCATGAACATGAGGTACAATAGAACAATAAAAACTTAGGCAGAGCTACAGAGATCTTAATATTTCTTAAAATTTGCCTCATGCAGAGAAATCAACCATCAAAGCATAATCTTCCTCCAAGTGAGAGCTCATCTGCCCATAATAATGAAGTATTTCTCAGAGTCATATTTTCCAAGCCTTAAGTGACTTGAAGGCACATTAGATAAACAAATTGTGAACTATCAGGAACTATCAGAATTGTGGAAACTTGGCAAGTCCAAAATATTGCAGACAGATAAGATAGTTATTTTCAGATTAGAGATTCAGTTACCCTTCAAGCACTAAGGCTCTCTGTAGGCAAAATTCCTTCCTGTATTTGTCAGGTCAGTCTTTGCTCTGTTAAGACCTTCATGTGGCTGGATAAGGTGGTCCACCCACACTATGAAGAGCAATCTGCTTTACTCCAAGTCCACCAATTAAAATGCTAGTCTCATAAAAAGTAAAAACACATTCAGAGAAACATCCAAAATAATGTTCCACAAAGTATCTGAGAACCCCAATACAAAAAACTATTAATGTTTAAGATGATACCTAAGTTAATAAATTAAAAAATCCTTAAAGCTGTCATAAGAGTCGCATAAAATGAGCCTTCTAAAGTGCTGGCAAACTGGGGGGACCCTGCTTTCTACCCTAACATGAAGACTGAATCTTCTAGAATCCAAGTTTGGCTGAAATGAACTCAAGCACAAATAAATTTTGATGCTTATAAAATTTTCTTATGTCCAAATATTATCAACTGAGTCTTACTGCAAACTAATCATGTAAGACCTGGGAATATAAGGGAGAACTGAGCATGAACCAAACTTTCTGGTTAGAGCAAGTCCATACCATGTGCAAATGGTGACACTGGCAGTGTACCCCCGCCATAGACTTCAGGGAACAAGGAAAGCTAACACCGAGATTTACAGTTTTAGCTATATTGTCTTCTCTTCCTAATTTATTAGGTTTCTTTTTCCAGAATGGGAATTCTGGGGTTTTTTCTGAAGTACATATTCTACTTTCTAGCATCTACTGTCTTCAATTATAAAATAATTGAACAAATTTATTCTCTTTTTTCCCCTTGGCATGAACATGAGGTACAATAGAACAATAAAAACTTAGGCAGAGCTACAGAGATCTTAATATTTCTTAAAATTTGCCTCATGCAGAGAAATCAACCATCAAAGCATAATCTTCCTCCAAGTGAGAGCTCATCTGCCCATAATAATGAAGTATTTCTCAGAGTCATATTTTCCAAGCCTTAAGTGACTTGAAGGCACATTAGATAAACAAATTGTGAACTATCAGGAACTATCAGAATTGTGGAAACTTGGCAAGTCCAAAATATTGCAGACAGATAAGATAGTTATTTTCAGATTAGAGATTCAGTTACCCTTCAAGCACTAAGGCTCTCTGTAGGCAAAATTCCTTCCTGTATTTGTCAGGTCAGTCTTTGCTCTGTTAAGACCTTCATGTGGCTGGATAAGGTGGTCCACCCACACTATGAAGAGCAATCTGCTTTACTCCAAGTCCACCAATTAAAATGCTAGTCTCATAAAAAGAAAAAAAAAAAACACATTCAGAGAAACATCCAAAATAATGTTCCACAAAGTATCTGAGCTCCATACCCAGCCAAGCTGACACATAAAATTATCTATCACACTGCTTCACCCTACAATGCACAAGAGTCCCCTGCAACAAAGACTTCATGGATCCAAACTGTCAATAGTACTGACCCTGAGAAAGTCTGGTCTGGAAGGCTGTAGAGAATATTAGAGCGGGCTTTATATAAACAACAAAGTCTGTAACAGAAAAGAATAGAATTTAGATACCTTGAAGGCAAAACTGTTGATACACTCTCTTCTAGAATCACTCTCACAATGGTCTCTATAGAAGTGCTCAGAGAATAGTGGGTAATCAAGAAATATCACTGACTGACAGTAAGTGGATGCCATGACTGGCAGAATGAGAAGAAAAGCTGATAGAATTTTTCTTTGGTTTCATAATATTCCATGGGATACCTTTTTTCTTGGCTGCGGGTTTAGCATATTCATTTTAAAAGTGACTTTTAGGGCTTCTCTGGTGCTCCAGTGGGTAAAGAATCCACCTTGCAGTACAAGGGGCCCGGTTCGAACCCTGGCCCCGGAAGATCCCACATGCCATGGAACTGCTGGACCAGTGTGTCCATTACTAGCCAGCAAGCGCCCAGAACCAGTTCTTGGCAACGAGAGAGGCCACTGTGATGGGAGGCCCACACAGGCCAAAGAATAAAGATGGATGAAAATAAATAAATGAAAAACCAATTTAAAAAAAGCCAATTTTTTTTTTTCAAGGGATGGGTGGGGAGGGAGTGGGGCGGGTGGGCCACTTCTATTGATCTTTCATTTATCTATTTTCATCCAACTTTTATTTTGTTCCTTGGTCCGTGTGGGCCTCCCATTGCGGTGGCCTCTGTTGTCGCAGAGCACCGGCTCTGGGCGCATGCGCCCCAGAGCTCCGGCTTGGTAATTGGCCACATCGGTCCAGCCGCTCCACGGCACATGGGATCTTCCCAGGCCAGGGATCGAACTGGCGCCCCTTGCACTACAAGGCAGTGTCCTTACCCACTGGACCACCAGGGAAGCCCCAAAATTTTTTTAAAAAGGGAAAAGTGACTTTTAAAACAACAGATGTAGCTTATCTTTACCCTTTCAGCTAATGCCAATTTATAATGAGTTTTATCATTGTTTATTAATTCTAGAATGTACTATTGTCTTCAAGTTAAATTAGGGGCTTTATATTTGCAAAAAATATTTTGGTCAAAATTATCTGTGTAAAAACCAGGGATGTTATAAACTTAAGAATCTGTATTCTTACAAATCAGGAAGATTCATCTTTAAAAGGACTTGGTTTTAGTTTTCTAATTTAAAAAAAAATTTTTTTTAACTAGTACAAGCATGAATTGGTGCTCTTTATTTGGTTTTCTCCCATTATGGCACTGCTTTATAATGACTTAATTAAAAAGAAGTGTATCTATTATTCTAAAAATACGTCGTCTCGATTATGTTCATTTCCCCTAAACAAAATTGAATAGCTCTTGCTGGCCATTTTTAGAAGAAAGAAATTGATTATGTAACCAAAGTCCTTCCACTAGGAGGAAAAAAAAAAAATGCTGCGCTGCATTCTCCATATAGACTGTCATAATTCATCCTGATCGAAGTAGTAAGCAGACCTGAGAGTCTGAAGAGCCCACGAGCCCTCCCAAAGTAATCAATGAAGTGCCAATGATACCTCAAAAATAGCTGCAAGGATATCTGTGGTGCTTTATGATTACAAATATGCTGTCAAAAATAGAGTGTCTCTTTTCTTTTTTTTTTTTTTTCCTGAGTATTAAGCACTTGTTTCTAGGTATTTAACTGACCCCTTAGTTCTGCCATTCTGTGCCATTTCACAGAGAAATAGAATGATCACTTTCTTTAGGAACTGACAGCCGTTCATACTTTCAGTTGTCACCTCCTACTAAATACACACTATTCAACACAATAATTCTCACATTCCGCCCTGAGTCATTCATACACTTAAAGCAAGTCCTAATTTTAGAGAACATTCCTCAGGCTGGTTAGTCAGGCCTAAGTGGTTTTTCTTTGGGCTGAGCAGTGTAAGATAATTATGGTTGGCATTTCCATATCTTTTTTACCAAAGAAAATTGCATAAAGAGCATTGCCTTTGTCTATAAATGCTGAGTCATGTACTTTTAGTTAAAACAAAGAAGACATAGGAAAAGCTACTTTATTCAGATGGGTGGGTGTGTGCGTTTTAACAACCTTGACTGGTTATCAATGATGCAAGCTTGAGAGGTAATGAAGCAAAGCATAAATTTATATTTGACTGAAGGTCAAGGGATACTTTGTTTCAATCTCACTGACATCACTGGGTAAGCTCACTCACCATCATCAACTACAGACCAGAGCGAGCTCTGAAACACAGTGAAATCCAAGTATGTGAATGTATTGGTTCCGACCTGGCATTTGCCATAACAACATGTCTTCTGTCTCCTCACTGCAGGCAGTCTTTACCACTGAGCCACCTGAGAGGCCCCCTATTTGTAAGAAATCTAATGGTGTAGCAGTTGCATTATTCAAAGTCTGACCCTTAACAAGGTAAGAAAAGATAATGTGTATCTATTACTAAAAATAGGAGCTTTTAAAATGAATACCCCTTTTTTAAAAAATTGATTATGTAACCAAAGTCCTTCCACTAGGAGGAAAAAATGCTGCGCTGCATTCTCCATATAGACTGTCATAATTCATCCTGATCGAAGTAGTAAGCAGACCTGAGAGTCTGAAGAGCCCACGAGCCCTCCCAAAGTAATCAATGAAGTGCCAATGATACCTCAAAAATAGCTGCAAGGATATCTGTGGTGCTTTATGATTACAAATATGCTGTCAAAAATAGAGTGTCTCTTTTCTTTTTTTTTTTTTTTCCTGAGTATTAAGCACTTGTTTCTAGGTATTTAACTGACCCCTTAGTTCTGCCATTCTGTGCCATTTCACAGAGAAATAGAATGATCACTTTCTTTAGGAACTGACAGCCGTTCATACTTTCAGTTGTCACCTCCTACTAAATACACACTATTCAACACAATAATTCTCACATTCCGCCCTGAGTCATTCATACACTTAAAGCAAGTCCTAATTTTAGAGAACATTCCTCAGGCTGGTTAGTCAGGCCTAAGTGGTTTTTCTTTGGGCTGAGCAGTGTAAGATAATTATGGTTGGCATTTCCATATCTTTTTTACCAAAGAAAATTGCATAAAGAGCATTGCCTTTGTCTATAAATGCTGAGTCATGTACTTTTAGTTAAAACAAAGAAGACATAGGAAAAGCTACTTTATTCAGATGGGTGGGTGTGTGCGTTTTAACAACCTTGACTGGTTATCAATGATGCAAGCTTGAGAGGTAATGAAGCAAAGCATAAATTTATATTTGACTGAAGGTCAAGGGATACTTTGTTTCAATCTCACTGACATCACTGGGTAAGCTCACTCACCATCATCAACTACAGACCAGAGCGAGCTCTGAAACACAGTGAAATCCAAGTATGTGAATGTATTGGTTCCGACCTGGCATTTGCCATAACAACATGTCTTCTGTCTCCTCACTGCAGGCAGTCTTTACCACTGAGCCACCTGAGAGGCCCCCTATTTGTAAGAAATCTAATGGTGTAGCAGTTGCATTATTCAAAGTCTGACCCTTAACAAGGTAGAAGTAAAATTGTGTTATTTTAATAAATGGTTTATTTGGGAGTAATTTTTAGATTTACAGAAAGGTTGCAAAGCTGGTACAGACAGTTCCTGAACACCCTGTACCTAGTATCTCTGTAATTAACATTTTCTGTTGCTGTGGTACATTATTCAAAACAAGAAACTGACATTCGTACACTCATTAGTTTCCTAAATTTGTTGTAACAAATTGCTACAACCTTCGTAGCTTAAAACAAGAGACATTTTTCTCTCTCAGTTCTGGAGGCCTGAAGTTCAAAATCCAGCTGTCCCCAAGGCTGTCCTTCCTTTGACGACCTTAAGGGAAAGTCTGCTCTTGACTCCTCCTAGCTTCTGGGACGTCTTGGATTTCTGACTCCAGTCTCCAATCCCTGATCACACTGCTGCCTCCCCTTCTAATATCTCTGCATTTCACTTGTCATTGGAATAAGAACTTTCCAGATACTTTGGAGTGATCTTGATATCCTTAATTGCATTTGCAGAGATACTTTTACTTTTTTTTTGTTTTGGTTGGTGGGGGGGGGGAAGTGGGGTGGGGACGGAGGGAGGCGGGTGGGCCACTTCTATTGGTCTTTCATTTATCTGTTTTCATCCATCTTTGTTCTTTGGCCCGTGTGGGCCTCCCATCGCTGTGGCCTCTGTTGTCGCAGAGCGCCAGCTCTGGGCACATGCGCTCCAGAGCTCCAGCTTGGTAATTGGACACATCAGTCCAGCCGCTCCGCGGCACGTGGGACCTTCCCAGGCCAGGGATTGAACCAGCACCCCTTGCACTGCAAGGCGGTGTCCTTACCCACTGGACCACCAGGGAAGCCCAGAGATACTTTTTCTGAAGAAGATAACATTCACAGGCTCTCAAGATTAGGACGGGGACATATTTCTTGAAGGGACCACCATTTATGGGACCACCATCTATGTTATATATTATTAACGAAACTTCAAAAAATTGTTCCATTGACATCACCTTCCTTTTCTAGGTTCCAAGCCAGGACACCACAGTGCTTTAGTTGTCATATCCTCCCCATCTCCTTGTCTCTGTGCCAGTTCCCTGGACTTGCCTTGCTTTTCATGACTTGGCAAAGCTGGTACCACTGAGCCACCGGGGTTTTCATTCTTGAAAAACCCTTAAAGTAAGTAAAATTGTGTTATTTTAATAAATGGTTTATTTGGGAGTAATTTAGATTTACAGAAAGGTTGCAAAGCTGGTACAGACAGTTCCTGAACACCCTGTACCTAGTGTCTCTGTAATTAACATTTTCTGTTGCTGTGGTACATTATTCAAAACAAGAAACTGACATTCGTACACTCATTAGTTTCCTAAATTTGTTGTAACAAATTGCTACAACCTTCGTAGCTTAAAACAAGAGACATTTTTCTCTCTCAGTTCTGGAGGCCTGAAGTTCAAAATCCAGCTGTCCCCAAGGCTGTCCTTCCTTTGACGACCTTAAGGGAAAGTCTGCTCTTGACTCCTCCTAGCTTCTGGGACGTCTTGGATTTCTGACTCCAGTCTCCAATCCCTGATCACACTGCTGCCTCCCCTTCTAATATCTCTGCATTTCACTTGTCATTGGAATAAGAACTTTCCAGATACTTTGGAGTGATCTTGATATCCTTAATTGCATTTGCAGAGATACTTTTACTTTTTTGTTTTGGTTGGTGGGGGGGGGGAAGTGGGGTGGGGACGGAGGGAGGCGGGTGGGCCACTTCTATTGGTCTTTCATTTATCTGTTTTCATCCATCTTTGTTCTTTGGCCCGTGTGGGCCTCCCATCGCTGTGGCCTCTGTTGTCGCAGAGCGCCAGCTCTGGGCACATGCGCTCCAGAGCTCCAGCTTGGTAATTGGACACATCAGTCCAGCCGCTCCGCGGCACGTGGGACCTTCCCAGGCCAGGGATTGAACCAGCACCCTTGCACTGCAAGGCGGTGTCCTACCCACTGGACCACCGGGGAAGCCCAGAGATACTTTTTCTGAAGAAGATAACATTCACAGGCTCTCAAGATTAGGACGGGGACATATTTCTTGAAGGGACCACCATTTATGGGACCACCATCTATGTTATATATTATTAACGAAACTTCAAAAAATTGTTCCATTGACATCACCTTCCTTTTCTAGGTTCCAAGCCAGGACACCACAGTGCTTTAGTTGTCATATCCTCCCCATCTCCTTGTCTCTGTGCCAGTTCCCTGGACTTGCCTTGCTTTTCATGACTTGGAGAGTCTTGAGGTGTATCAACTATCTACTCCATGAACCACCCACCCCAATCTGCGTCTGTCTCATGTCTTTCTTATGATTAGACTGGGTTTGTAGGTTTGGGGAGAAAATACTATAGAGATGAAATGCTTTTCTCTATACACCATATCAGGAGTACATAATATCCACATGACATTACCCATGTATCTTAATCATTTACTCATATCAGTATAGATGCACATATATTTATTTTATACTTTGGGTTTTAATAGAATATTAATGTTATCTATTTTGTTCCTGAAATCAGGGGTCCCCAACCTCTGGGACTGAATGTCTGATGATCAGAGGCGGAACTGATATAATCATAATAGACATAAATGCACAATAAATGCAACATGCTAAATAATCCCTTTACCATCCCCCACCCCAGTCCACGGAAAAGGTTTCCACAAAACTGGTCCCTGGTGCCAAAAAGGTTGAGGACCGCTGCCTTAAACTGTCCCAGTTGCTGCCATCAGGAGTTCCTTCAGGTTTGCTCCTGTGTTCCTTTGACAGCCCCCATTCTCTCGATTTTTTGAATATGTCTTTACTGTCTGGTGCTACAAGTTATCCCAGGCTTATCTGATATTTGTGATTTACTTTTTAACACCAAATAAAATATTAAAGTTTCGTTGTTTATCTGGAATGCAGAAGGGCACTCACCTTTTAATACTCCGTGGAATCTAGTAAGTAAAAACGGTGGCACGGTTTCATATAGTGATGATTAGACCACCGCAAAGTTAAAGAGTTATTGCCTTTGTTACAATTAAAATGCTTGTGCCTCAAGCAGAAGACAGGGATGTAACGCTGAATTCTGTAACATTCAGGAACTTTTTTTTTTTAGGTTTTTTTGAGTGAGGAACCTTTGACTCTAGCATAGCCTCATCTGAGAGTGGCAATGCACTTGTGGTGCAAACCTCACTTGGCTGTAAGCTTGGTGCTCCCTCCTCACTGGGTTTTAGTTTTCCTCAGTGTTTGCAAACACAGCAATGCTGTTCTCTCATAAAATCACCAACTGAATAATACATGGTTTTCATATAAGAGTTTTGGCCCTGGAGACCCTAGAAAATTTTACAGTATAGGTACAGGTCATGGACCCCAGAAACGAAGTGAAACAGAGCTGCCTGGGGAAGCCTAAGAGAGCACACTTGGAATAAACAGCCCTATGTGGGATTCTAACTTGTGTATTTGTTTATATTCTCCCTAGAAGACTAAAATGAAGAGATAGTTCCCTGATCATTGTTGGCCTTTCTGGGAGGCAGGCTATATTTACCTAATACTGCTTGATTAACAGCACAATAAAAGAGGTCACAATTAAGATATCATATAGCAATAAGGATAACTCCAACAACATATGACACTTTACTATTTTCAAAACACACATATGTGCATGCATACACACACACACACACACACAATCACCAAATAGGTTGGCCAGATGGGCAAGGAAACTATCCTATATATTATCTCCACCCCAGGGAAGAGGAAGCAGCAGGAAGACAGGCTGAATTTCTTGGTGCATAGTTATTTACTTATAGAGAATAAGGATTCAGGAATGTTTTCTGAATTATTCTACATTAACAATAAAGGAACAGAAATCCACACAATCTGCTTTATATTTAAAATGCTCCTTAATTTTCTTATAGAACATATAAGGTTAATCCCAAAGAGGAATACAAAAACAAGATACTAAGTAGTCAGTCTTTTTCTCTAAACACAAGTTGCATTTATATAATTCAATGTACTTACAACCTACTTAACCCAATATTTTTTCAAAATTTAGTTTTTCATATATTCTTAAAACATCATCTCAAGGAAATTATATGTATATTAATGTTGAAGGGGGAAAATCTGTTGTTTCTTCCTTTAAAAATAAGACATTATTTCAAAAATATGTATTTTGGAAGATATGCATTGTAAGTAGAGGTATGACATGTGCTCTTTTGTTTTCTGGCATGGAACATTTTAAAATAGAGTATTTTGCCGTGCTATTTGCACAAAAGCACTTAGCAGCCCCTCTCAGTAGCATTGAGATGCACCAACTGAACTAATTTTCCACATGCTGTTCTCTCATAAAATCACCAACTGAATAATACATGGTTTTCATATAAGAGTTTTGGCCCTGGAGACCCTAGAAAATTTTACAGTATAGGTACAGGTCATGGACCCCAGAAACGAAGTGAAACAGAGCTGCCTGGGGAAGCCTAAGAGAGCACACTTGGAATAAACAGCCCTATGTGGGATTCTAACTTGTGTATTTGTTTATATTCTCCCTAGAAGACTAAAATGAAGAGATAGTTCCCTGATCATTGTTGGCCTTTCTGGGAGGCAGGCTATATTTACCTAATACTGCTTGATTAACAGCACAATAAAAGAGGTCACAATTAAGATATCATATAGCAATAAGGATAACTCCAACAACATATGACACTTTACTATTTTCAAAACACACATACGTGCATGCATACACACACACACACACACAATCACCAAATAGGTTGGCCAGATGGGCAAGGAAACTATCCTATATATTATCTCCACCCCAGGGAAGAGGAAGCAGCAGGAAGACAGGCTGAATTTCTTGGTGCAATCATAGTTATTTACTTATAGAGAACAAGGATTCAGGAATGTTTTCTGAATTATTCTACATTAACAATAAAGGAACAGAAATCCACACAATCTGCTTTATATTTAAAATGCTCCTTAATTTTCTTATAGAACATATAAGGTTAATCCCAAAGAGGAATACAAAAACAAGATACTAAGTAGTCAGTCTTTTTCTCTAAACACAAGTTGCATTTATATAATTCAATGTACTTACAACCTACTTAACCCAATATTTTTTCAAAATTTAGTTTTTCATATATTCTTAAAACATCATCTCAAGGAAATTATATGTATATTAATGTTGAAGGGGGAAAATCTGTTGTTTCTTCCTTTAAAAATAAGACATTATTTCAAAAATATGTATTTTGGAAGATATGCATTGTAAGTAGAGGTATGACATGTGCTCTTTTGTTTTCTGGCATGGAACATTTTTAAAATAGAGTATTTTGCCGTGCTATTTGCACAAAAGCACTTAGCAGCCTTTCATATTTTCAACATCATTTCTTGACAAGACAAAGAGACCTGTAATCCGTGGGTAGCACTCTGAAATAATAATCAGAGAATTGTCATAAGAAAGAACATCATGTCAGCTATTAGAATATTCGCCAACTATACCTCTCTGAGAATCAGAAGAAACATTTTCATGATTATGTATGACAGAGTGATTTTACTTTTGATATCCAAATGAAGTGGTTAATTCTGAAGGGTAGGGACTCACCACTAATGCAGTCACATTTAAAAGAGTAAAGGAAGGAGGAAATTAAGCAGTCAACTTATTTAGGATTTTTTCCTCACTTGTCACATGAGTCTTCTTTTATCTTCTCTTCAAGACAACTGTGATCTAAGATAGCACTGAATATGAACTGTAGGTAATTCTGAAAAATTAACCTAATGTATTTTGATGCTTGGTTTTTAAGGGCAGTGAGGAAATTACCATTTCCCAAACTGTTAATTAATGCTAAAACTGACAATTATTACATTTCCTTTCCTCACCAAAGTGGGTGAGGGGTGGATTCTCTTTGGATTTCCAGATGATAAAAGCAGTAACATATAAATCTGACTTCACTTCTCCCAGAGACAAAGCTTCAGTTTTTATACTTAAAATACAATTCAAGTAGCCAACATAGTTGGGTCTTTTTTAAAATCTATTCTGATAATCTGTCTTTGCACTAGTGTATTCAGACCAGTCAAATTTACCATGTTTGAAGCTGTTCTATTTGTTCCATTTATCTTGTTTTTCTAAACACAAGTTGCATTTATATAATTCAATGTACTTACAACCTACTTAACCCAATATTTTTTCAAAATTTAGTTTTTCATATATTCTTAAAACATCATCTCAAGGAAATTATATGTATATTAATGTTGAAGGGGGAAAATCTGTTGTTTCTTCCTTTAAAAATAAGACATTATTTCAAAAATATGTATTTTGGAAGATATGCATTGTAAGTAGAGGTATGACATGTGCTCTTTTGTTTTCTGGCATGGAACATTTTTAAAATAGAGTATTTTGCCGTGCTATTTGCACAAAAGCACTTAGCAGCCTTTCATATTTTCAACATCATTTCTTGACAAGACAAAGAGACCTGTAATCCGTGGGTAGCACTCTGAAATAATAATCAGAGAATTGTCATAAGAAAGAACATCATGTCAGCTATTAGAATGTTCGCCAACTATACCTCTCTGAGAATCAGAAGAAACATTTTCATGATTATGTATGACAGAGTGATTTTACTTTTGATATCCAAATGAAGTGGTTAATTCTGAAGGGTAGGGCCTCACCACTAATGCAGTCACATTTAAAAGAGTAAAGGAAGGAGGAAATTAAGCAGTCAACTTATTTAGGATTTTTTCCTCACTTGTCACATGAGTCTTCTTTTATCTTCTCTTCAAGACAACTGTGATCTAAGATAGCACTGAATATGAACTGTAGGTAATTCTGAAAAATTAACCTAATGTATTTTGATGCTTGGTTTTTAAGGGCAGTGAGGAAATTACCATTTCCCAAACTGTTAATTAATGCTAAAACTGACAATTATTACATTTCCTTTCCTCACCAAAGTGGGTGAGGGGTAGATTCTCTTTGGATTTCCAGATGATAAAAGCAGTAACATATAAATCTGACTTCACTTCTCCCAGAGACAAAGCTTCAGTTTTTATATTTAAAATACAATTCAAGTAGCCAACATAGTTGGGTCTTTTTTAAAATCTATTCTGGTAATCTGTCTTTGCACTAGTGTATTCAGACCAGTCAAATTTACCATGTTTGAAGCTGTTCTATTTGTTCCATTTGTTCTTTGGTTTTGTTTCCCCTCTTTTTCAGTCTTGTGGTGGTGCATGCATGCTCAATCATGACAGACTCTGCGACCTCAAGGACTATAGCCTGCCAGGCTCTTCCATCTATGGAATTTTTCAGGCAAGATATCGGAGTGGGTTACCATCTCCTAGTCCAAGGGATCTTCTCCACCCGGGGATCAAACTTGGTGTCCCGTGTCTCCTGCACCACAGGCAGATTCTCTACCATTGAGGCCCCTGGGAATCCTCTTTTCTGTCTTCTCTCATTTTAATTGGGCATTTTATTCAATTTGATCTTACCTCCTCTCCTAGCATATCAATTATGCTTTTTTTAAATTTGTAGTGGTTTCCTTAGAGGAACACAATTTTTAATTAAGCTAAGTTCACATTTTAAATACCACTAAGTACCTTATAATGTAGTATTCCCAATCATTCCCTTTAACCCCTTATGGCATTTCTCTTGCAAATGAACTGAATTGTAGCTCCTTAAGATTCATATGTTGAAGCCCCAACCTCCAATGTGATAGTATTTGGAGACAGTGCCTTTGAGGGCACTGTATTTAGAAGTCATAACAGTGTGGTCTTCATGATGGGTAAAGAAGGAAGACAGGAAAAGATCAGAGCTCTTTCTTTTTGTCAACCATGTGAGGACATTGCATGAAGGGACCTGTCAGCAAGTCGGGAAGAGCGTCTTCAGCCCCATACTAAATACGGCTGCACCTGGCTTAAATGTACCTGCCTCTAAAAGGTGACAACTAAATGTCCGTTGTCAGAGCCACAGTCTGAGCAGACTATTATCATTCACTTAACCATATGCTAGAAACACTGTGCTGTTATTAATTTTTTAAAAATGTTATCTTTAGATCAATTAAGAATAAGAAAAGTAAAAGATTTTTTGCCTTCCTTTACTTCTCCAGTGCTCCTCCTTCCCTTACGGAGATCTGAGTTTCTGACCTACCTCATTTTCGTTGGTCATGAAAAATACTTTGTAACATTTGTTCCAACGCACATCATCTGGTGAATAATACTGTCAATTTTTGAGAATGTCTTTATTTCTCTTCCACTTTCTTTTTTAAGTTTATTGTATAAGTATACATACATGGGTGTGTGTGTGTATAAACTCATTTATTTTGGCTGTGCGGGGTCTTTTTTTGTTGCCTGTGGGCTTTCTCTAGTTGTGACAAATGGAGGCTACACTCTAGTTGCAGTGCATGGATTTCTCATCGCAGTGACTTCTTTTGTTGCAGAACTTGGTTCCCAGAGCACACACTTTCAGTAACTGCAGCACAAAGGCTCCACCGGGATCAAACTTGGTGTCCCGTGTCTCCTGCACCACAGGCAGATTCTCTACCATTGAGGCCCCTGGGAATCCTCTTTTCTGTCTTCTCTCATTTTAATTGGGCATTTTATTCAATTTGATCTTACCTCCTCTCTTAGCATATCATTTATGCTTTTTTTTAATTTGTAGTGGTTTCCTTAGAGGAATACAATTTTTAATTAAGCTAAGTTCACATTTTAAATACCACTTAAGTACCTTATAACATAGTATTCCCAATCATTCCCTTTAACCCCTTATGGCATTTCTCTTGCAAATGAACTGAATTGTAGCTCCTTAAAATTCATATGTTGAAGCCCCAACCTCCAATGTGATAGTATTTGGAGACAGTGCCTTTGAGGGCACTGTATTTAGAAGTCATAACAGTGTGGTCTTCATGATGGGTAAAGAAGGAAGACAGGAAAAGATCAGAGCTCTTTCTTTTTGTCAACCATGTGAGGACATTGCATGAAGGGACCTGTCAGCAAGTCGGGAAGAGCGTCTTCAGCCCCATACTAAATAGGGCTGCACCTGGCTTAAATGTACCTGCCTCTAAAAGGTGACAACTAAATGTCCGTTGTTAGAGCCACAGTCTGAGCAGACTATTATCATTCACTTAACCATATGCTAGAAACACTGTGCTGTTATTAATTTTTTAAAAATATTATCTTTAGATCAATTAAGAATAAGAAAAGTTAAAGATTTTTTGCCTTCCTTTACTTCTCCTGTGCTCCTCCTTCCCTTACGGAGATCTGAGTTTCTGACCTACCTCATTTTCGTTGGTCATGAAAAATACTTTGTAACATTTGTTCCAACGCACATCATCTGGTGAATAATACTGTCAATTTTTGAGAATGTCTTTATTTCTCTTCCACTTTCTTTTTTAAGTTTATTGTATAAGTATACATACATGGGTGTGTGTGTGTATAAACTCATTTATTTTGGCTGTGCGGGGTCTTTTTTTGTTGCCTGTGGGCTTTCTCTAGTTGTGACAAATGGAGGCTACACTCTAGTTGCAGTGCATGGATTTCTCATCGCAGTGACTTCTTTTGTTGCAGAACTTGGTTCCCAGAGCACACACTTTGAGTAACTGCAGCACAAAGGCTTAGCTGTCTTCAGCATGCCAAATCTTCTCAGACCAGGGATCAAACCCGTGTCCTCTGTGATGACAAGTAGATTTTTAACCACTGGACCACCACAGAAGTCCTTTCCTCCACTTTTGAGGGCCAGTTTCTTCTGACAGAGAATTTTTAAAGATGTTTTTCTTAGTGCTTGTTTTCACTGTTCACTTCATTGTTGAGCATTCTTACCCTTGCTCCTAAGTAAAATGTTCTTCCATATCTGGTGTCTTGCAAGGTTTTCTCTTTGTTTTCTGCAATTTGAATGTGATATTCCTTTTGTGTAGATTGGTTCTTTTTTTTTTTTTTAATATTTTTCTGGGTGTCTCTGAGGTAACCAGATTTGTGATTTCTTATCTGTCATTTTGAAAACTCTCAGCCCTCATGACTTCAGACATTTCTTCTGCTCTGTTTTTTTTTTTTTCTTTTCTCCTTCTGGTAGTCATTTGTCCCACAGTCCTTGAATAGTCACATTTTTTTTAATTTTTTGATCTCTGTGTTCAATTTTAGAGCATTTCTACTGACATACATTCAAGGTCACTAATTCTTTCCTCACCTCAACCCACCTGTCTACTCATCAGCCCAAATATTCTTTACTTCTATTACCATATTTTCGATTTCTAGAATTTCCTTTTCTTATTCTGCACTCTCTGCTGACATTATCGACTTGTTTTGACATACTGTCTATTTTTTTTAAAATGAAAACCCTTAATATGTTAGTCATAATTATTTTACATTCCATGTCTACTAATTCCACAGAATAATCTGTATTATTCTGAATTGGATTCTGATATTTGCTTTGTTTCTTCAGACTGTTATTTGGCATGCCTTGCAGATTTTTAATTAGAAGAGATGGATTTTTTTTTTAACTAATAAGGACAATCTATCTCTATCTCTCTCATATCCATGACCTCTCATGTGAGGATTTATGATAGTCTGGCTAGGAGTTCAGCTATGTTTAATGTTTACTGTAGCCATGGATGCCACAGGCTTCAAATTACTCTAGTGTCCTGTTTGTGTTTCCTTAAAGACTCCTCAGAGTCTGTGCCTTTCAACCCTTTAATCTGTAATCCACTGTTATTGGAGTCCTGTGTGCAGGTGTGGTGGGATGAAAGCATTCTAGAATCTCATGATTAAATCCCCAATGTTTCAGTTGGCATCTGTTCCTGACCATCACAAGTGTTTCTTAGCTTTTCCTCCTTCCCTTGGCGCAGTACATGAAGTCTAGGAGGGCTGGAGTTGGAGGAGTACCTTTTCCCAAGGAGGGATAAGGCCCTGGTATCTCTTCCTATTGTTTCTGGATCTTTGCTACAAAGAAGGCTCTGGGAATTATTTTAAAAGAATCACTCTTCCTCTCCTCCTGCCAAAGCCACAAGAGGCTCTCTCTCAGCCTTGCATCATGAGATGCTGGTGGAGTTCTAAGTTCCATCTGGAGTGTAGGGGCTCCCAAATATTAGAGTCCCTAGGAAGGTCTCACTCTCACATCATGCCACATGCCTCCTCTAGCAACCAACAAGCATCACCACTGAAGTGTTCCTACAAGGTTTTCACTCCGAATGCTTCTGCTCCAAGAAAACTGGTCATGGCTGTGACTCCCTATTTGCCTGTGATTCTCTTTGTTCACTTTCTCTCCAGATTTCAGGATGGTGCTTTGCCCTGTGACCTCAGTTCTCTGCTAGATCCAAGAAAAGTTTCTATTTTTCTATTTATTAGGCTTCCTGCTTTATGGACGGAGTGATGACAGCCAAGCTCTTTATGTATCAGGGAAAACTGTAACAGGAAGTCTCTAGATTTAGCACTAGAACAATTCTACTCAGTAATTTTCTTGTTCATAACAGTCCCTGGAATGTATCATTCTCTTATTGAAGACCAAAGGGATACAGGACCAATATAGTGAGAAACCAAGTCTTCTACTTTTAGGCAGCCTTAGCTACCTAACTGGGGCTTCCCTGTTGGCACTAGTGGCAAAGAACCCACCTGCCAATGCAGGAGATGTAAAAGACACAGGTTTGATCCCCAGGTCAAGAAGATCTCCTGGATAAGGGGATGGTATCCTATTTCCATATTCTTGCCTGGAGAATCCCATGGGAGGGCAGTTTAATGTTTACTGTAGCCATGGATGCTTCAAATTACTCCAGTGTCCTGTTTGTGTTTCCTTAAAGACTCCTCAGAGTCTGTGCCTTTCAACCCTTTAATCTGTAATCCACTGTTATTGGAGTCCTGTGTGCAGGTGTGGTGGGATGAAAGCATTCTAGAATCTCATGATTAAATCCCCAATGTTTCAGTTGGCATCTGTTCCTGACCATCACAAGTGTTCTTAGCTTTTCCTCCTTCCCTTGGTGCAGTACATGAAGTCTAGGAGGGCTAGAGTTGGAGGAGTACCTTTTCCCAAGGAGGGATAAGGCCCTGGTATCTCTTCCTATTGTTTCTGGATCTTTGCTACAAAGAAGGCTCTGGGAATTATTTTAAAAGAATCACTCTTCCTCTCCTCCTGCCAAAGCCACAAGAGGCTCTCTCTCAGCCTTGCATCATGAGATGCTGGTGGAGTTCTAAGTTCCATCTGGAGTGTAGGGGCTCCCAAATATTAGAGTCCCTAGGAAGGTCTCACTCTCACATCATGCCACATGCCTCCTCTAGCAACCAACAAGCATCACCACTGAAGTGTTCCTACAAGGTTTTCACTCCGAATGCTTCTGCTCCAAGAAAGCTGGTCATGGCTGTGACTCCCCATTTGCCTGTGATTCTCTTTGTTCACTTTCTCTCCAGATTTCAGGATGGTGCTTTGCCCTGTGACCTCAGTTCTCTGCTAGATCCAAGAAAAGTTTCTATTTTTCTGTTTATTAGGCTTCCTGCTTTATGGACGGAGTGATGACAGCCAAGCTCTTTATGTATCAGGGAAAACTGTAACAGGAAGTCTCTAGATTTAGCACTAGAACAATTCTACTCAGTAATTTTCTTGTTCATAACAGTCCCTGGAATGTATCATTCTCTTATTGAAGACCAAAGGGATACAGGACCAATATAGTGAGAAACCAAGTCTTCTACTTTTAGGCAGCCTTAGCTACCTAACTGGGGCTTCCCTGTTGGCACTAGTGGCAAAGAACCCACCTGCCAATGCAGGAGATGTAAAAGACACAGGTTTGATCCCCAGGTCAAGAAGATCTCCTGGATAAGGGGATGGTATCCTATTTCCATATTCTTGCCTGGAGAATCCCATGGACAGAGGAGCCTGGTGGGCTACAGTTCACAGGGTTACAAAGAGTCAAACACACTGAAGTGACTTAGCATGCATGCAGCTTTAAACTACTAAAGACAGGTATTTAGTAACTAATGAACTCATCTTAATAACTTATTTCATAAATTACGAGTAGCCATTCATAGAAATTTGGGCTACTGACATATCAAATATTAAGCTGAATTATTTTAGAAAAAATTTTAAGAAACTTGGTGGCCTTGATGTTACCTCTACTGTGTATATAATGTGTGTGTGTGTGTGTGTGTGTGTGCTCTCCCCTTTAGTAATTTCAGATTCATTTTGCAGTCCTCTTTGCTCTTCTCTATGCCCTGGGAACCTGTTCCATGTAGACTGAATCAAAATGCTCTCTCGTTTTCTGGATGGATTCAGCAAAGGCTAAGAACTCAGATGGAGGGAAAGGAAGGACATTAAGTCATTATTTCTTTCAATTCATCCCTAAATGTCACCTCCAGTTGAATACAGCCCTCAGAGTTCACAGATCCTTCCCACCACTGACCTTTCCATATGAATCTTCCTTTTAGGGCCTTCCACTATCCCTCCTTGCTGCACATTCATTTGTGGGGATATAAAAGCCCAACTGCTTACATGTATGAATTTCAGGTAAATTTTCAGTATTTAAGACAGAAAAATAAACAATTCAAGAGATATATATGTGTGTGTGTGTGCGTGTGTGTGTGTGAGTATGTATGTATATATATTTGTGCCATTATGTGATTCCACACCTCCTTTTCTTTCTGCCCACTTGTTTCCTGATACTATAGCATATCAGTGTGTCTAAAGGAAGAAGGGATGTCTTGGCTGTTCCAAAAGTAACATTTACATAAAAAATAGCCTGGTTAAACACCAAACCAGGACCATATTCTGCTCTTATTGAAGACCAAAGGGATACAGGACCAATATAGTGAGAAACCAAGTCTTCTACTTTTAGGCAGCCTTAGCTACCTAACTGGGGCTTCCCTGTTGGCACTAGTGGCAAAGAACCCACCTGCCAATGCAGGAGATGTAAAAGACACAGGTTTGATCCCCAGGTCAAGAAGATCTCCTGGATAAGGGGATGGTAGCCTATTTCCATATTCTTGCCTGGAGAATCCCATGGACAGAGGAGCCTGGTGGGCTACAGTTCACAGGGTTACAAAGAGTCAAACACACTGAAGTGACTTAGCATGCATGCAGCTTTAAACTACTAAAGACAGGTATTTAGTAACTAATGAACTCATCTTAATAACTTATTTCATAAATTACGAGTAGCCATTCATAGAAATTTGGGCTACTGACATATCAAATATTAAGCTGAATTATTTTAGAAAAAATTTTAAGAAACTTGGTGGCCTTGATGTTACCTCTACTGTGTATATAATGTGTGTGTGTGTGTGTGTGTGTGCTCTCCCCTTTAGTAATTTCAGATTCATTTTGCAGTCCTCTTTGCTCTTCTCTATGCCCTGGGAACCTGTTCCATGTAGACTGAATCAAAATGCTCTCTCGTTTTCTGGATGGATTCAGCAAAGGCTAAGAACTCAGATGGAGGGAAAGGAAGGACATTAAGTCATTATTTCTTTCAATTCATCCCTAAATGTCACCTCCAGTTGAATACAGCCCTCAGAGTTCACAGATCCTTCCCACCACTGACCTTTCCATATGAATCTTCCTTTTAGGGCCTTCCACTATCCCTCCTTGCTGCACATTCATTTGTGGGGATATAAAAGCCCAACTGCTTACATGTATGAATTTCAGGTAAATTTTCAGTATTTAAGACAGAAAAATAAACAATTCAAGAGATATATATGTGTGTGTGTGTGTGTGTGTGTGTGAGTATGTATGTATATATATTTGTGCCATTATGTGATTCCCACACCTCCTTTTCTTTCTGCCCACTTGTTTCCTGATACTATAGCATATCAGTGTGTCTAAAGGAAGAAGGGATGTCTTGGCTGTTCCAAAAGTAACATTTACATAGAAAGGTAATAGCCTGGTTAAACACCAAACCAGGACCAGTGATTCTGCTCTTGTTTCTGTGAAGTTATCAACTGTATTAACCTTGTGGTTGCTGGAAATTCCTTCCAAATTCTGACAGTGTAATCAGATCTCCTTCTGGTGTTACTGTGAATTTGGCATTTGTTTTTATATTAATAGCTATTCTTCTGAAAAGTTAGGAGAGGATATCAGGCAGTATTTTAAAACCATTTTTAAAAAACATTTAAACAACAACAAAAAATAAAAAGATAAATGTCAAGTTAGTAGTGGCTTTCCAGGTGGTGCTAGTAGTAAACGATTGAATTGCCAATGCAGGAAACACAAGAGACATGGGTTCGATCCCTGGGTCAAGAAGATGCCCTGGAAGAGGAAATGGCATCCCACTCCAGTATTTTTGCCTGGAGAATCCCACGGACAGAGAAGCCTGGCAGGATACTGTCCATGGGTTGCAAAGAACTGGGCATGACTGAGCACACACACACTGTGTGCTAAGTCACTTTGTTTATTACTAAATAAACCAAAACCATCCTGCCCTCCCACATGAGGCTCAACACAGAATAATACTAACCCCTATCTGTGCTCTACTTTGAGCTAAACTACATAGGTATCCTTGAGCATCCTCAAACCTTTACGTTTTGTTACCTTCCACTAGGGTTCCCTAAGCTTCACTTTACCTACTGAAATTCTGTATTTAATTTAAGAATTATCCAAAATAGCAAGTTCTCTATGAATCATATTCTGTCTTCAAGAAATCTTTCTCCCTCTTTTGAATAATCACTGTACCGTATTTATTTCTCTCGTTGTCTTTCCACGGTACACACACACACACACCATCAACACTCATTTGCCGTAGTCACGTAAGTTCGATAAAAGTATTATAAACACTGAAATTAACAAATACTGAATTCTCTGGGGAAATATAGGGTTAAGTTCCTGCAAATCATTGGTCACAATATTTTTGTCATCATTTTCATCAACATATAACTTGGCTTTATGCTTGTTTCTGTTTAAACACCTTATTTAACCCATATTTTTGATTCATTAGCATTGAATGCACACCCAACAACACTAGAGCTTCATACTTGAATAAAGATTATCTATCACACAAATATTTTCTCCATATGGCATATCACAGCCTCCTTGAACTAAGAAATACTAGACAACCCTTCAGCCATACACTTGGGACCATTTTAAACAATTAAGCCACTAACCAAACACAAAAAATTGCAACAACAATAACAACAAAAGACAAAACAGCAATAGTACTAAATGGACTATTAAAAGGACACCTGTTTACAGTGTGAAAACTGACATAAGAGGCCTCTTGTTTCCTTGGTCAACCTCAGCTGGGAACATAAGTATCAGGCTATTCAAGTGTCTGTGAACAGTCGACTACAAAACACCAGAATTACTGATTTTCATACTACAAATCTATTTTAGTGGTGAGGTAAATTTGCAAATAAGGAATCGGTGAATAATGAGGATAGATGTGTGGGGGTGGGACGGGGGTGTGTGTTAGGCACTTATGTGTATAAAGGAGAAGACTGTCAATATGGAAAGAAAGATAAAATAAACTGATGCTTACAGTCAGGTATAAAATATGCAGACAGGAGAAAGGCTCATGCTACTATGAGGTCTCCAAACGAAGGTACTTGATGAAGAGTCAAGGCTCAGGAAAGGTTCTTGGAATAAACACCCCATGAGCTGAACCAAGAAGGACAGTTATAGCAGAAATCTTTACTGTCGTGTTCCACAGCATCTAGTACAGTGTCTGCGTACATTCATTATAAGTAAATCGTAAGTATAAGACTTTGATTATCAAGATCCATTTAGGTTAGAAACATAGAATATGAAAAAAAATTGTTCTGCTTAGCTTTGAATAATCACTGTACCGTATTTATTTCTCTCGTTGTCTTTCCACGGTACACACACACACACCATAAACCCTTTGTAGTCACGTAAGTTCGATAAAAGTATTATAAACACTGAAATTAACAAATACTGAATTCTCTGGGGAAATATAGGGTTAAGTTCCTGCAAATCATTGGTCACAATATTTTTGTCATCATTTTCATCAACATATAACTTGGCTTTATGCTTGTTTCTGTTTAAACACCTTATTTAACCCATATTTTTGATTCATTAGCATTGAATGCACACCCAACAACACTAGAGCTTCATACTTGAATAAAGATTATCTATCACACAAATATTTTCTCCATATGGCATATCACAGCCTCCTTGAACTAAGAAATACTAGACAACCCTTCAGCCATACACTTGGGACCATTTTAAACAATTAAGCCACTAACCAAACACAAAAAATTGCAACAACAATAACAACAAAAGACAAAACAGCAATAGTACTAAATGGACTATTAAAAGGACACCTGTTTACAGTGTGAAAACTGACATAAGAGGCCTCTTGTTTCCTTGGTCAACCTCAGCTGGGAACATAAGTATCAGGCTATTCAAGTGTCTGTGAACAGTCGACTACAAAACACCAGAATTACTGATTTTCATACTACAAATCTATTTTAGTGGTGAGGTAAATTTGCAAATAAGGAATCGGTGAATAATGAGGATAGATGTGTGGGGGTGGGACGGGGGTGTGTGTTAGGCACTTATGTGTATAAAGGAGAAGACTGTCAATATGGAAAGAAAGATAAAATAAACTGATGCTTACAGTCAGGTATAAAATATGCAGACAGGAGAAAGGCTCATGCTACTATGAGGTCTCCAAACGAAGGTACTTGATGAAGAGTCAAGGCTCAGGAAAGGTTCTTGGAATAAACACCCCATGAGCTGAACCAAGAAGGACAGTTATAGCAGAAATCTTTACTGTCGTGTTCCACAGCATCTAGTACAGTGTCTGCGTACATTCATTATAAGTAAATCGTAAGTATAAGACTTTGATTATCAAGATCCATTTAGGTTAGAAACATAGAATATGAAAAAAAAAATTGTTCTGCTTAGCTTTGGATGTACAAGTACTCCTAAAATCTCGGCGACCCCTTTCAGTCACTAATCACCGGAGCAGAGCACCTTCCCGTTGAACAGACGTCATGCGTGATGATATCATGCATGACTAAATGCAGACCAGCCAAACCCGCACAAGACTGACAGCACCCAAAATCGGAGGAGACTTGTGTGTTATGCACTAGGAAAGCAGACAGAGAAGGTGCCCTGAGAGAATGGGAGGAAAATCGGTTGTGGCGTTCTAAAATCAAGGTTGAAATTTCACAATGGAGAGACTGGTAAGTATTGGAAGGAATCCAAGTAATAAGAAGAATGGAAAGCATCCATTGGATTTCACAGCTAGAAGGTCATTGTTGACCTTGGCAGGAGAAATTCCAGGGGAGAACTGGAGGTACAAGCCACATTGCCATGGCAGTGAAGAGCAAAATTAATGTTTGTGTGATTTGTTCTCTTAAGTCCACTCACGCTGACCATTTTCAGCTTTTCAAACATGTTAGGCTGCCTCTGGATAACTTAAAGTTCTCTGCTTTCTCTTTTTCTATTAATTCCTTCTTAGATTTGATTGTCACAGAGGTTACTTCAACTCCAAGGTCTTCCCTGAACACTACAAGACATGTGCCATATTGGATCTTCCTATACACATTCTCATTATACCCTACCGCTGATTCTCATTCCATGTCTGTCTGATTATGTGAAGAATGCCCACCTCCCCTTACCATCACTAGATGAAGTTCAGAATCATGCCTTGTTTTCCTGACAAGGAAATCCCCAGCACCTAATGACATTTCTGGCATGTGATTTTTTACTCGGCTAATAACTATTGATATTTTCCATATAAGCCTAAAAATTCATTAAACATACTCATTCGTTTTGTTTCCCAAACTTTGCAGATGCAAGTGCTTATTAAACATATTCAAGCAATCTAACAAGTTATTAAATAGCAATGAAAAAATTAATAGAATATATCTAGAAGGTCACATGGCATCTAGAACCTTCCTCCAACACTGCATGTTTGTTTTGTTCACACTGTATAGCAGAAATCTTTACTGTCGTGTTCCACAGCATCTAGTACAGTGTCTGCACATTCATTATAAGTAACGTATTAAGACTTTGATTATCAAGATCCATTTAGGTTAGAAACATAGAATATGAAAAAAAATTGTTCTGCTTAGCTTTGGATGTACAAGTACTCCTAAAATCTCGGCGACCCCTTTCAGTCACTAATCACCGGAGCAGAGCACCTTCCCGTTGAACAGACGTCATGCGTGATGATATCATGCATGACTAAATGCAGACCAGCCAAACCCGCACAAGACTGACAGCACCCAAAATCGGAGGAGACTTGTGTGTTATGCACTAGGAAAGCAGACAGAGAAGGTGCCCTGAGAGAATGGGAGGAAAATCGGTTGTGGCGTTCTAAAATCAAGGTTGAAATTTCACAATGGAGAGACTGGTAAGTATTGGAAGGAATCCAAGTAATAAGAAGAATGGAAAGCATCCATTGGATTTCACAGCTAGAAGGTCATTGTTGACCTTGGCAGGAGAAATTCCAGGGGAGAACTGGAGGTACAAGCCACATTGCCATGGCAGTGAAGAGCAAAATTAATGTTTGTGTGATTTGTTCTCTTAAGTCCACTCACGCTGACCATTTTCAGCTTTTCAAACATGTTAGGCTGCCTCTGGATAACTTAAAGTTCTCTGCTTTCTCTTTTTCTATTAATTCCTTCTTAGATTTGATTGTCACAGAGGTTACTTCAACTCCAAGGTCTTCCCTGAACACTACAAGACATGTGCCATATTGGATCTTCCTATACACATTCTCATTATACCCTACCGCTGATTCTCATTCCATGTCTGTCTGATTATGTGAAGAATGCCCACCTCCCCTTACCATCACTAGATGAAGTTCAGAATCATGCCTTGTTTTCCTGACAAGGAAATCCCCAGCACCTAATGACATTTCTGGCATGTGATTTTTTACTCGGCTAATAACTATTGATATTTTCCATATAAGCCTAAAAATTCATTAAACATACTCATTCGTTTTGTTTCCCAAACTTTGCAGATGCAAGTGCTTATTAAACATATTCAAGCAATCTAACAAGTTATTAAATAGCAATGAAAAAATTAATAGAATATATCTAGAAGGTCACATGGCATCT
This sequence comes from Tragulus kanchil, assembly GCA_022376925.1. Classification (NCBI taxonomy): domain Eukaryota; kingdom Metazoa; phylum Chordata; class Mammalia; order Artiodactyla; family Tragulidae; genus Tragulus; species Tragulus kanchil. The sequence goes on along the minus strand of JAIOJX010000028.1, from coordinate 33,298,307 downwards.
AGAACCTTCCTCCAACACTGCATGTTTGTTTTGTTCACACTGTATACCCTTTGCCTAGAATGATGCCTGGCACAAGATTTTTTGCTGAATTAAACAAATTATTAAAGGAGTGTAAAATTAATAAATTATGATCCAGTCTATACCTTAAGTTCATAAACTTACAAACCAAGTTTCAAATAATTAGAAAAACAGCTTCTACAACATATGTGTACCTATGGCTGATTGTAAAGCAATTATCCTTCAATTTAAAAAATGAAAAAAAAAAACAGTTTCTGTGATGATTCTAAAAGGCAAGGTGATCATTCAAAGGAAATTCTGGCTCTTATTATAACCTATAGTTTGAGGAAGAAAAATGAACATGTACTCTTCGAAATCAAGCTGGCAAGAATTTCCTCATAGTCCAGTGGTTAGGACTCTATACTTTCATTGCCATGGGCCCATGTTCAGCCGCTGGTCAGGGAACTGGCAAAGGAAAAAAAACACCTTTCTAATAAATTCAAATTCAAAGAGTTATAAACAGTAAACGTAAGACAGGTATGTTACTAAATATATACATGGAAGGAAAGGTGTGAGTGTCATTAATATATGCTAAAGCCAAGGAAAAGGAAACACATAAAAAATAAAAAGGAGAAAAAGGTGAAGTATTTTAGACTATATACATATATATGGAGCTGTAAGAAATATATGAAATAAGTAAGAGTTTAAAATCACGTATCAGCATACAGAGTTCAAGATTATCAACATGGCGCATGCATGCTAAGTCACTTTGGTTGTGTTCAACTCTGTGTGACCCTATGGACTGCAGCCTGGCAGGTTCCTCTATTTATGGGATATTCAAGGCAAGGATATTGGAGTGGTTACCGAGACCTCCTCCAGGGATCTTCCTGACCCAGGAATTGAACCCTAGTCTCTTAAGTCTACCTGCATTGTCAAGCGGGTTCTTTATCACTAGTAACACCTGGGAAGCCCTTACCAACCCCAAGCAGATGCAAGTGCTTATTAAACATATTCAAGCAATCTAACAAGTTATTAAATAGCAATGAAAAAATTAATAGAATATATCTAGAAGGTCACATGGCATCTAGAACCTTCCTCCAACACTGCATGTTTGTTTTGTTCACACTGTATACCCTTTGCCTAGAATGATGCCTGGCACAAGATTTTTTGCTGAATTAAACAAATTATTAAAGGAGTGTAAAATTAATAAATTATGATCCAGTCTATACCTTAAGTTCATAAACTTACAAACCAAGTTTCAAATAATTAGAAAAACAGCTTCTACAACATATGTGTACCTATGGCTGATTGTAAAGCAATTATCCTTCAATTTAAAAAATGAAAAAAAAAAAAAACCAGTTTCTGTGATGATTCTAAAAGGCAAGGTGATCATTCAAAGGAAATTCTGGCTCTTATTATAACCTATAGTTTGAGGAAGAAAAATGAACATGTACTCTTCGAAATCAAGCTGGCAAGAATTTCCTCATAGTCCAGTGGTTAGGACTCTATACTTTCATTGCCATGGGCCCATGTTCAGCCGCTGGTCAGGGAACTGGCAAAGGAAAAAAAACACCTTTCTAATAAATTCAAATTCAAAGAGTTATAAACAGTAAACGTAAGACAGGTATGTTACTAAATATATACATGGAAGGAAAGGTGTGAGTGTCATTAATATATGCTAAAGCCAAGGAAAAGGAAACACATAAAAAATAAAAAGGAGAAAAAGGTGAAGTATTTTAGACTATATACATATATATGGAGCTGTAAGAAATATATGAAATAAGTAAGAGTTTAAAATCACGTATCAGCATACAGAGTTCAAGATTATCAACATGGCGCATGCATGCTAAGTCACTTTGGTTGTGTTCAACTCTGTGTGACCCTATGGACTGCAGCCTGGCAGGTTCCTCTATTTATGGGATATTCAAGGCAAGGATATTGGAGTGGTTACCGAGACCTCCTCCAGGGGATCTTCCTGACCCAGGAATTGAACCCTAGTCTCTTAAGTCTACCTGCATTGTCAAGCGGGTTCTTTATCACTAGTAACACCTGGGAAGCCCTTACCAACCCCAATAGCCACTAAGTAAATGCAAATTAAAAGCACAATAAGATATTACTGCACACCCACTAGGAAAGCTAAACCAGAGTAAGACTGACGTCAGCAAGCACTGGTAAAACTATGGAGCAACTGAACCATGCATACTGGTGGTGAGAATGTAAAAGGGTACAACTACTTTGGAAAACATTTGTCAGTTTCCTATAAAATCAAACATAAACTTAAATTATGACCTGCTCCACAGCTGCGTATTTATGTAAGAGAAACGAAAACTTAGGTCTACAAAATGAATTATACTTTAAAGTTCACACACCTTTACTTTCAGTGGTCTCAAATTGAAAACAGCTCAAATAACCAACAGTAGATCAGAGATAAACAAATTATGGCATACAATGGAATGAACCTCAAAAAATAAATCAGAAATGGATTATACATGCATTCCACAACATGGATATACCTCAGAAATATTCAAGTGAAAGGAGACAGAATAAAAGACTATTGCTATATGCTTACATTTATATGAAGTTCTAAAAAAGGCAATGCTATAGTGATAGAAATTAGAGGTTGCCTGGGGTGTGTTATGACCCAAGTTATGCAATTTATAAACTTACTTATCATTAGGCATAAAGAAATGTTTTGGAGTGGTAGAAGTGTTCTGTATCTGTGATGGTGGCTACATGGGCATATACATGAGTTTATTTCACTTTATATTTAAAATGAATGCATAAAAAAAACTTGAAACATAATATTGCAACATTGTAAATTGACTATTCTTCTATTTAAAAGTATTAAAGAAAATAATCTAACATTTAAATACGTGATAAAATAGCCCAGTATTCTGGATGTGATAAAAATAGCTTTAAAAAAAAACTGGGGCTTTCCTGGTAGTCTAGTGAGTAAGGACATCTCCTGACAGTGCAAGGGGCGCCAGTTCGATCCCTGGCCTGGGAAGATCCCATGTGCTGTGGAGCCATGGAACCAGTGTGTCCAATTACCGAGCTGGAGCTCTGGAACACATGCACCCAGAACCCGTGCTCTGCAGAGAGAGGCCACTGCTATGGGAGGCCCACACAGGCCAAAGAACAAAGATAAACAAGTGAAAGATCAATAGAAGTGGCCAAAAATAAAATGTGTATTAATTTTACTGCATAAAGACTATATCCCAATAAATTTCAAGAAAATTTTGTTTTATATTTTTAACTTTATCATTTAATACATTTTTAAATGTATTCATTTTTTAAAATATATTATACATCACTGTGGGTAGGATTTTCATATAACAAAATTTTTCCAGGCTTTTAAATAATTTAAATATTTTTAAATGTTATGCAATTTTTACAGATTAGTTTGCATTTACAGTTATTGCAAAATATTGGCTATATTTACCTATGTTGTATAATACATCCTTGATACTATCTTACAGCCAATAGTTTTTACTTCTCACTTTCCCATATCTATCTTGCTCCTTCCCCATTCCCACTGGTAACAATTAGTGAGCCTGCTTCTTTTGACTATATTCACTAGTTTGTCGTATTTTTTAAAATTCCACATATTAAGTGATAGCATACAGTACTTGTCTTTCTCTGTCTGATTTACGCTTAGTATAATAGCTTCTGAATCCATCTATGGTGTTGCAAATGGCTAAATCACATTTTTATGGCTGAGTAGTGTGCCACTGTGTGTGTGTGTGTGTGTGTGTGTTTGTGTGTGTGTGTACACCACATCTTCATTATGCATTCACTTGTTGATGGACAATTAGACTGCTTCCACATTAGCCAATTGTAAATAATGCCACTGGGTCCATATATTTTAAATCATTAATTAACTGAAAATAGAGAGAAAAATCATCACACTTTTCTTTTTCTATTCTTACTATAAAGGGACATTCAGTACATTTAACACTGATAGAAAAGAATAAAATTTTTGTGAAAAGATTATACAAAAGTATTTAGTCCTAAAAAAGTTTTAAAACACAGAAATTACACCTTATGTAATCTGGGGTCAAGGTTCTTCATTACCAAAAGCAGAATCCTTTCTAATAGTTTAAACCATGCTGTGGACTAAATTCTGGGCACTCCAAATTCCTGTACTGAAACCCTGACCCTTAATGTGGCTGTATTTGGACATGGGACCTTTATATTTGGAAATAATTAAGGTCACAAGAGTAGGGCCCTGAGCCAACAGACTCCTGAATGTCCTTATAAGAAGAGACACCAGAGGTCTTGCTCCCTCTCTTTGCCACATTAGGACTCAGCAAGAAGGTGGCCATCTGTGGACCAGAATGAGAGCTCTTCCCCAGATATAAACCCTGCTACACCTTGATCTGGAACTTCCCAGAGTTCTAGGAGAAAACTGTTGTTTAGGCCACCTGGTTTATAGCATTTTGTTAAGGCAGGCTGAGCAGATTAAAACAAACTGGAACTGCTTAATAGAGTGCTAGATGGCACCACAATCTCCGGCAGGACAAGAAACCAATTCTGGTTGCCCCTCAGGGATCTTCCTTTTAAAATTTATTAAAATTTTCTTGCTATATTTACCTATGTTGTATAATACATCCTTGATACTATCTTACAGCCAATAGTTTTACTTCTCACTTTCCCATATCTATCTTGCTCCTTCCCCATTCCCACTGGTAACAATTAGTGAGCCTGCTTCTTTTGACTATATTCACTAGTTTGTCGTATTTTTTAAAATTCCACATATTAAGTGATAGCATACAGTACTTGTCTTTCTCTGTCTGATTTACGCTTAGTATAATAGCTTCTGAATCCATCTATGGTGTTGCAAATGGCTAAATCACATTTTTATGGCTGAGTAGTGTGCCACTGTGTGTGTGTGTGTGTGTGTGTGTTTGTGTGTGTGTGTACACCACATCTTCATTATGCATTCACTTGTTGATGGACAATTAGACTGCTTCCACATTAGCCAATTGTAAATAATGCCACTGGGTCCATATATTTTAAATCATTAATTAACTGAAAATAGAGAGAAAAATCATCACACTTTTCTTTTTCTATTCTTACTATAAAGGGACATTCAGTACATTTAACACTGATAGAAAAGAATAAAATTTTTGTGAAAAGATTATACAAAAGTATTTAGTCCTAAAAAAGTTTTAAAACACAGAAATTACACCTTATGTAATCTGGGGTCAAGGTTCTTCATTACCAAAAGCAGAATCCTTTCTAATAGTTTAAACCATGCTGTGGACTAAATTCTGGGCACTCCAAATTCCTGTACTGAAACCCTGACCCTTAATGTGGCTGTATTTGGACATGGGACCTTTATATTTGGAAATAATTAAGGTCACAAGAGTAGGGCCCTGAGCCAACAGACTCCTGAATGTCCTTATAAGAAGAGACACCAGAGGTCTTGCTCCCTCTCTTTGCCACATTAGGACTCAGCAAGAAGGTGGCCATCTGTGGACCAGAATGAGAGCTCTTCCCCAGATATAAACCCTGCTACACCTTGATCTGGAACTTCCCAGAGTTCTAGGAGAAAACTGTTGTTTAGGCCACCTGGTTTATAGCATTTTGTTAAGGCAGGCTGAGCAGATTAAAACAAACTGGAACTGCTTAATAGAGTGCTAGATGGCACCACAATCTCCGGCAGGACAAGAAACCAATTCTGGTTGCCCCTCAGGGATCTTCCACTTAACCTCCACCAGAGCATCCCAGAGAAACCACACATCTCCAGCATGCTGTCCCCTACGGTCATCGCCTCAGTTACGTTATTTCATTCTTCCAAGTCTCCCATAGGGATGGCTGCCTGGGGAGCCCAGGTGGGCCAGCCCATGAATCCACCCAACTCATGTGCCCAGAGCCCTGATGGTGAAAGGGGTGAATAGGCAGACTTGGTAAGGAGGCCGGCAGTTTCCAAGGAAGAGGAGGAGGAACATTTTAGGCAACATGCCTTCACCTTAATTGCCATGCCTATGATAATAATCTATTTCACCTAAGACTTTCTTTAAGGCCAGAGCTAGTGTTAATAACAATGTATCTTACTGGAGGACATGTTTCTCCTTCTTAGCTTGTACCTATGCTATCTAAAGATGTATGTTGCGGGTGTGGGTCTGGTAAGACCTTTATCACCTTAAAATATTCTTTTGATCTGTTGCTAATAACCAACTGCAAAGCACAAAACACCTCACCTAAACTAGTTTCTGGGTGTATTCTTCTACTCCCCTTCCAGTGTATATGCTGGAAGCTTTCTCTATCCTTTTTTTTTAATCAACTTTTTACTGAATGAAGCTCTGAGTGACCAAAGTCAAGGCTTTTTGATCCCAATCTGAATTTTTCTTTGGAGATCAAGAATCTGACACTGTTTGCAGTAAGCTATGAGTGGTCATCTATGAGTAGGAAGATCTCAGAGCTGCTTCCAGAGCACTTCAAGAAGTTCAAGGAAAAACTGAAACAATATTTAGAGCTGAAAAGGTGACCAAAAATCACAGACCAGGGCAGTGAGCCTGATGTTCCTTCACCAAATTTCAAAGATGACTCTTAGAAGGATATCTGCCAAGACTTTAATGGAAAAATATAATACTCACTGAAGACATTTTTATTAGCAACTAGATTTCTCAAAATGGTATGACTGACTGATCTTAGAATGATATTCGAGATTCTCCCATATTCTGACTTGTACAGAATTAAGATATGTGAGACAAGCTCAAGAAGGAAGGTAGTTAATTGACTGATAGCATCATAAAAGGAAATTTCTAGGTACTTGCCAGGAGAAACTTTTTTTTTTAATATGAACATGCACACTTACACACACACACCAATTTGTCAAGTTTACAAATGACACAGTACAGACGTATAGGTTAAAGAGACTGCCTCTGACATTAAGTCCTTTTCCTGCTGCTTTAATTCATGGACTTTTGCTCCACTTCTTCCATACCACCCACCTTGAAACTTGTTAAGAGAGGCTGGGATGAAAAGATCACTTCCAAAATGTATCTGTTTGATCTTAGTCAATTCATTTCACTTCTGTGGACCTTTGGTTTATCATTTGCACACAATCATTTCCAAGGACCATTTCAGCTCTCAACCCCCATGATTCTTATGAAACCTCTTGGGTTTGACGGCGCTCCTGTTTTCTCCTGATAAAACAGCTTTTAGTCTCTGTTTACCTAAGAGTTTTAAGAGCCCATCCCACTTATATGCTACTGAGCATTTGGAAATTGTTGGTTACAAAGGACAAATAAAGAATAAAGTATCTTTTCTGAAACATCTTTGTTCAAGACCCCAATTCACAGCGCTGTGCCTCATCGTATACCCAGGGAATAATTTAAAAACAAAATCAAACAAAAATGGAGGAAGGAGAAAGAATGAGGGGGATTAAAAATTGTACCTGAAATCCTCTAGTGAATAGCCTATACCTGGAACTTTTTAACAACAAGAATGATCTTTAAATTAGACATCCCAGAGAAGGCTTAAGCTGAAATGAATCTAATGAGAACAGAAGCAATTCTGGCAATGTCTCAGGCTGTGTCTGTGGCTGCTTGAGAAAGTCTCACCACCCAATTTCCCCTTCTTTCTAACTATAATCCTTATCCCAATAAGTGTTGCCTTGATACTTCACAAAAGTGCATGTTCTACTGACATACTGAGCACTCTGCAATTAGATCAATTGGCTATTTTTATTAATTCATTTTACCAGTTTCAGAAAAACCAACTTGCCTGTGACTGGCAGTGTTTTGAAAGAGGTAAAGTGGTAAATCATATGGGAAGGGGTGTCAGCCACGAGTAATTTACATCTTGATATCAGGGAAACGACAGTAATTAAGAAATTTTATTAGGGTTGATAGAAAGTGAGAATAGAGTTGTTTCAGTTTTCTTTCACAGATTCCAAAGTGGTAAATCCAAAATGGCAATGTACGATAATATGAACATGTTTTTACAAATGACACAGTACAGACGTATAGGTTAAAGAGACTGCCTCTGACATTAAGTCCTTTTCCTGCTGCTTTAATTCATGGACTTTTGCTCCACTTCTTCCATACCACCCACCTTGAAACTTGTTAAGAGAGGCTGGGATGAAAAGATCACTTTCAAAATGTATCTGTTTGATCTTAGTCAATTCATTTCACTTCTGTGGACCTTTGGTTTATCATTTGCACACAATCATTTCCAAGGACCATTTCAGCTCTCAACCCCCATGATTCTTATGAAACCTCTTGGGTTTGACGGCGCTCCTGTTTTCTCCTGATAAAACAGCTTTTAGTCTCTGTTTACCTAAGAGTTTTAAGAGCCCATCCCACTTATATGCTACTGAGCATTTGGAAATTGTTGGTTACAAAGGACAAATAAAGAATAAAGTATCTTTTCTGAAACATCTTTGTTCAAGACCCCAATTCACAGCGCTGTGCCTCATCGTATACCCAGGGAATAATTTAAAAACAAAATCAAACAAAAAAATGGAGGAAGGAGAAAGAATGAGGGGGATTAAAAATTGTACCTGAAATCCTCTAGTGAATAGCCTATACCTGGAACTTTTTAACAACAAGAATGATCTTTAAATTAGACATCCCAGAGAAGGCTTAAGCTGAAATGAATCTAATGAGAACAGAAGCAATTCTGGCAATGTCTCAGGCTGTGTCTGTGGCTGCTTGAGAAAGTCTCACCACCCAATTTCCCCTTCTTTCTAGCTATAATCCTTATCCCAATAAGTGTTGCCTTGATACTTCACAAAAGTGCATGTTCTACTGACATACTGAGCACTCTGCAATTAGATCAATTGGCTATTTTTATTAATTCATTTTACCAGTTTCAGAAAAACCAACTTGCCTGTGACTGGCAGTGTTTTGAAAGAGGTAAAGTGGTAAATCATATGGGAAGGGGTGTCAGCCACGAGTAATTTACATCTTGATACCAGGGAAACGACAGTAATTAAGAAATTTTATTAGGGTTGATAGAAAGTGAGAATAGAGTTGTTTCAGTTTTCTTTCACAGATTCCAAATCTCGTGGTTCTAGTAAACACAGTCCCCTTTAATGATCACTGCATGAGCACCATCATGTTAGTTTCAAAGCTAATAAACACCTATCATCTACTTCACTTTATTCAGGTTCCTTGTGTGATGTCCATAAACCTCTTAAGATCCAATGTCTGGTCACTAAGAGGAAATTAATCAGAACAAACAAAAATGCTAAATCCTTAGCTTCATTTCCAAAATTAAAAACCACCTACCCACAATCTATAGTCTATATATCTGCATACTTTTGGGGAAAATACTTTATTTGGTAGTCCCCCCTTCTTGGGGGAGGTATTTCAAGAGCTCCACCAGATGCTTGAAACTGTGAAGAATTTTAAAACCATTTATGTGCTATATTTTTTGCTATGCATGCACACCTATGATAGAGCTTATAAACTATAACTTATAAATCAAGTACAATAAGAGATTAACAATAATAATCAATAATAGCATAGCTTAAATCCTGTAATAGAAGTTACTTGAGGGCTTCCCCTGGTGGTCCAGTGGGTAAGGACACCGCCTTGCAGTGCAAGGGGTGCCGATTCGATCCCTGGCCTGGGAAGATCCCACGTGCCACGGAGCGGCTGGACTGATGTGTCCGATTACTGAGCCAGAGCTCTGGGGCGCATGCGCCCAGAGCCGGCGCTCTGCGACGACAGAGGCCACCGCGATGGGAGGTCCACAGGAGCCAAAGAGCAAAAGACGGATGAAAATAGAGAAATGAAAGACCAATAGAAGTGGCCCGCCCATCCCCCTCCCTCCCCACCCCCCTACCCCTCCCAAAAAAAGTTACTTGAAGGTGTGTAACTCAGAAGGACCCTGTGAGGCCTTCCCAGAAGACACCCATCTGTGTCTTCCACCTGCTCCTTATCTACAGAGAAACTTTATTCAAAGAATAAATTTAATCAGAGAAATGAGAAAATAGAGAAAGAAAAGAAAACAGGCGAGACAAAAATACTACTACTTTAACCATTAAAGTCCCAGCCCTTTAGTTCCTCCTCAAGGGGTACAGATAATATTCAGAGCCATGTCCTCTGAGCTGTTTTGCAGAGACTGAAACCCACCCCAGGTGGAAGCAGTTAACTGTATCTGCCCACAAGTGCACAGACCCAGGCTGGCTGGAACCAGGTTGATGGTGTTGACTCGTGATTACTTGACCATCAGCCAATCAGAAGAATATGCAACAGCTGATCTTGCTCTGCTGGTTGAATACTGTGAGACTCCTCACCATACACAGTTTTGAGAGTATTAGCCCACTGTAGCCCCATTTGCCTGGCAAAGCAATCAAACTATTTCTTTCTACTTCACCCAAAACTCTATCTCCATGGTTCTGTTCAACACCAGTGAACAGAGGCAGAATTTCAGCAACTGCAGGACCTCTCTCAAAATACTCCATTGTACAAGTTTAATGCAGTTTTTTTTTGTCTTAACTAAGCACATAAGCAGCTGTGACATAATTTTTGCAGTCTGAGGTGAAACAACAAAATCAGCACATGTTTCCTTTTCTTTCTTTGCAATTTCAAGAATAAAAGATTTGTTCTTACCGCAAAGTCTTAGCAACCTCATTGTAGGACTTCTTTCCTTCTTAAGTCACCTTTTCACTTAAAGAAAGCACTTTACAACTTCCCTTTGGCATGTTCAAACTGCCAAAACATTTCTCCAGAGTTTTGGAGCTATTATTAAGTAAGTAAGGGTCATTTGAACACAAACACTGAGATCCTAAGACTCTGGTCTGACTCCCAAATTGACTGGTAAGGGACTGATGGGATTTACTGGAGAAAGGGAGGAGTTACATTTGAGCAAGATCACGCGAGATTTCCTCACACCACATTTTAACATCCCACTCAGAAGGTGCCCATGTGTGACTTGTTCTTGTCTGATGGACTGGACCAGGGTTGACTGTGGGTAACTGAAACTATGGATGAGGGGTACAACTCATAAATCACAAGTAAAGATCCCTGTACAAAGGCAGACAAAACTCTTTTCTGAGGCCATTTGATTTCTCAGATTCTCAAAGGGAAGAAATGATGGATATTATTTAATAACAGAGTTTATAGGCTTGGGGCTGCATGTTAGTGAAGAACCCCAATATTGGGTCTCTTATTTCCAGAGACCCAAAAGTGCCCCTTTCTCAACAACATGTGAAGCAGTGGCAACTAAGCCTCACTTTAAACACCAAGTATGTTCTCTGATCAAGCATAAAAAAAGGGCCTTGAAATCCTTTTCCCCAGAATGCTTACATTTTGGTGCAAGGTCTCTTCTTATCAAAGCATGCTCAAACTGTCGAGTCCCTGACTACATGACCTGCTCTTCATATTATGCTGAGGCCAAAATGGGTCCAATGGACAGACTGCTTTGCCAGAGACCATCAAATTTTGTCAGACTTAAGAAAATCAAAGCCAACCCCTTTCATAAAAACGCAGCCTATAGGTCTGCCGAACGCACCAGCGAAACTGGTCTCCTTCACAGCTGCACTCCCTCCTGGCATTTCAGCACCGGCCAAATCTCGATTCAAAGCATAACCGACTCAGACATCTCTCAAGCAACCTCTGTCTCAGCTGACAGAGCCGACTGCTTTTGGTTAAGAGGTGTTTGTCAACCCCCGGATCTGAATTGCTGACCATAAAACATGAGATAATGAACAGTTAGCTCCAGAAGAGAAGTTCCAGTTGTCTGAATTTTCCCATTTTCTTTGTCTCTTGAGAAAAATAAAATTTTTCATCTTTCATTATGTTTTAGTACTTTTGTTGGGGGGAGGGTCGATAGTCTCTAAACTGGTTTGGTTTTCAGGTAGAATTAGAATTCTAGTTGTATTATCATTAATAGTGTGATTCTGCAAGTTAATTTGTAATGGTTAAGAATTCCCCACTGAAGAAAATAGTTAAAGATCTGCTGCATAAGAACACAGCCCAATATTTAGGGGAGCAATCCTGTCTGTATCACTTCCTTCCTGGATGTTTCTGATTTGCCTTTCCAGAGTTCATCCCACTCAGAAGGTGCCCATGTGTGACTTGTTCTTGTCTGATGGACTGGACCAGGGTTGACTGTGGGTAACTGAAACTATGGATGAGGGGTACAACTCATAAATCACAAGTAAAGATCCCTGTACAAAGGCAGACAAAACTCTTTTCTGAGGCCATTTGATTTCTCAGATTCTCAAAGGGAAGAAATGATGGATATTATTTAATAACAGAGTTTATAGGCTTGGGGCTGCATGTTAGTGAAGAACCCCAATATTGGGTCTCTTATTTCCAGAGACCCAAAAGTGCCCCTTTCTCAACAACATGTGAAGCAGTGGCAACTAAGCCTCACTTTAAACACCAAGTATGTTCTCTGATCAAGCATAAAAAAAGGGCCTTGAAATCCTTTTCCCCAGAATGCTTACATTTTGGTGCAAGGTCTCTTCTTATCAAAGCATGCTCAAACTGTCGAGTCCCTGACTACATGACCTGCTCTTCATATTATGCTGAGGCCAAAATGGGTCCAATGGACAGACTGCTTTGCCAGAGACCATCAAATTTTGTCAGACTTAAGAAAATCAAAGCCAACCCCTTTCATAAAAACGCAGCCTATAGGTCTGCCGAACGCACCAGCGAAACTGGTCTCCTTCACAGCTGCACTCCCTCCTGGCATTTCAGCACCGGCCAAATCTCGATTCAAAGCATAACCGACTCAGACATCTCTCAAGCAACCTCTGTCTCAGCTGACAGAGCCGACTGCTTTTGGTTAAGAGGTGTTTGTCAACCCCCGGATCTGAATTGCTGACCATAAAACATGAGATAATGAACAGTTAGCTCCAGAAGAGAAGTTCCAGTTGTCTGAATTTTCCCATTTTCTTTGTCTCTTGAGAAAAATAAAAATTTTTCATCTTTCATTATGTTTTAGTACTTTTGTTGGGGGGAGGGTCGATAGTCTCTAAACTGGTTTGGTTTTCAGGTAGAATTAGAATTCTAGTTGTATTATCATTAATAGTGTGATTCTGCAAGTTAATTTGTAATGGTTAAGAATTCCCCACTGAAGAAAATAGTTAAAGATCTGCTGCATAAGAACACAGCCCAATATTTAGGGGAGCAATCCTGTCTGTATCACTTCCTTCCTGGATGTTTCTGATTTGCCTTTGTTCCAGAGTACCTAATGTCTGTCTGACATGCTCTAAAGGATTATGGGTGAGCTCTGGATGGATTCTAAGGTTTCTGCATAAATCTCAGAATTCTTCATTTCCTCTGGTAGATATTCTGAGGAACAGATGGCTTGGAAATTATTGTATCACAAAGCAAGATAGAAATAGGAATGACCTTTCTTGTTCAATTACTAGTCATCATCTGTTGCCAGCTGATTTGAAAGAAGCAAAATGGTTGCATCTACCTTTGGTCATAACTCAATTTCCAGACAAATCATATATTGCCAGAAAAATAAAACCCACACTGATATTCTTATATATGAGACAAGACTTTTGGAGAGAAAAATGAGCAGTCTGTTTTTAAGTATCGTTTTAACTAATTCTACCTGTATTTACTTTTTGTTTCCAACCAGAAGGTTAATTTGAATTCAATCTGTCAGAGCATTGAAAAATTGAATTCATAATTATTATTTTATTCTTCCTCTTTTTAATGTATCAACCTTAACCCCTGTTCCCATTGAGGCTTAGTTATTTATTTATTAAATGAACTTTTAATATGGAGAAAGATTGGTCCTTACAGCCTGCAAATATGAATGCACTGCTAGCAAATTATAGCTAATTTGCTAGAATTTAATATGAACACATACATATGCACGTCAAATTAAACAGCGATAAAATTACTGTAGAGTTGGAATATGTAATGTCTCAGCTGACAGAGCCGACTGCTTTTGGTTAAGAGGTGTTTGTCAACCCCCGGATCTGAATTGCTGACCATAAAACATGAGATAATGAACAGTTAGCTCCAGAAGAGAAGTTCCAGTTGTCTGAATTTTCCCATTTTCTTTGTCTCTTGAGAAAAATAAAAATTTTTCATCTTTCATTATGTTTTAGTACTTTTGTTGGGGGGAGGGTCGATAGTCTCTAAACTGGTTTGGTTTTCAGGTAGAATTAGAATTCTAGTTGTATTATCATTAATAGTGTGATTCTGCAAGTTAATTTGTAATGGTTAAGAATTCCCCACTGAAGAAAATAGTTAAAGATCTGCTGCATAAGAACACAGCCCAATATTTAGGGGAGCAATCCTGTCTGTATCACTTCCTTCCTGGATGTTTCTGATTTGCCTTTGTTCCAGAGTACCTAATGTCTGTCTGACATGCTCTAAAGGATTATGGGTGAGCTCTGGATGGATTCTAAGGTTTCTGCATAAATCTCAGAATTCTTCATTTCCTCTGGTAGATATTCTGAGGAACAGATGGCTTGGAAATTATTGTATCACAAAGCAAGATAGAAATAGGAATGACCTTTCTTGTTCAATTACTAGTCATCATCTGTTGCCAGCTGATTTGAAAGAAGCAAAATGGTTGCATCTACCTTTGGTCATAACTCAATTTCCAGACAAATCATATATTGCCAGAAAAATAAAACCCACACTGATATTCTTATATATGAGACAAGACTTTTGGAGAGAAAAATGAGCAGTCTGTTTTTAAGTATCGTTTTAACTAATTCTACCTGTATTTACTTTTTGTTTCCAACCAGAAGGTTAATTTGAATTCAATCTGTCAGAGCATTGAAAAATTGAATTCATAATTATTATTTTATTCTTCCTCTTTTTAATGTATCAACCTTAACCCCTGTTCCCATTGAGGCTTAGTTATTTATTTATTAAATGAACTTTTAATATGGAGAAAGATTGGTCCTTACAGCCTGCAAATATGAATGCACTGCTAGCAAATTATAGCTAATTTGCTAGAATTTAATATGAACACATACATATGCACGTCAAATTAAACAGCGATAAAATTACTGTAGAGTTGGAATATGTAATAACAAACATACTTCAAGTATCTCTCAGAGTTCATTCTTCCAAGAATAATTCCCTTTAATTAATTGACTAGGTGCTTCCTTAAGTCATTTCTTTAAATCTCAGGGCAGAAGCAAAAATCTATATTCAATCTGTTTTCCCAAATGCATGTGGATTTGAACTGAAAATTTAAAGGTGATGCTATCAAACCTATTTATGATAATTTGTAATTAACATAAATTATATGAAGACTACAGAAATCTGAGGTTCAGTTATCACTGAGAATTGTGTTATTCATGTTTGTTGATTTTCCTCTTGTTTCTGATCTTTAAGTAATTTACTCTGTATCTTTTTCATCTTTTTTTCAGCCTGATGAAATAAAACTAAAAATCTGTTTTGAAAACCTATTTGTTCTAAAGTTAAAGCTACCCAGGTGTTAAACAGTGCCTCTTTTAATTCTCTCGAGGCATCTAAGTAATTATTCATTTGACCTTGAAGCTTTGACAACTTTCATTTATTATGAGCACATGAATTCAAGATCCAGAAAGATGGTCATTACCCTTAAACTACATTCTACCACTTTATAGAAACAGAAGTGGTAAATATAATACACCAAAAGTTATGGGATTTCTACTGAAGGAGTCCAGATGACATCAGGTAAAACACAGGAAGGGAAAAGAACCTTGAAATGATCATAGATGCAAAGAAAATATGTGAGTGCAAGTTCTGATCTATGGAAGCTGAAGGAATGAGCAAGGACATAACCTGATTTTATAGCTTGAGCATTTAAGGTAAGGAAGGTAAAGCATAGCTGTGATTTGTAGTTACTACAAAACACACCTCTGCCTTACTTGGAAAGCACATTCTGTACTTCAGATTTGTATGTCTATGCTATTGACAGTTGAGTAGATTGGCTAGTAACTTCTTAAGGAAAGGCTCTAACCCAATTTTCTGTGTGTGTGAGCTGTTGAAGAACTAACAAAGTGTTTTTAGTTCTCTGGTTTGCTTAACAGAGTAAATAATTAAGATATTCATGCCTGAAATTTCTGTATAACACAGGGAACTCTGTGACAACCTAAAGGGGTAGGATGGGATGAGGGGTGGGAGAGAGGTTCAAGAGGAAGGGAACATATGTACGCTTAGGCCTGATTCATGTCATTGTATGGCATGCACCAACACAACATTGTAAAGCAATTACCCTCCAACTAAAAATGAATTTTAAAAAATTTTCACCAAATGGATTTCAGTCACCCTAGGCAATTTGGGTGGTATTCTGTATAGTTTATGTGCATGTATGTGAGCTAGGTGGTGTCCAGCTCTTTATGACTCCATGGACTGTAACCCACCAAGGCTCCTCTGCCCATGGAATTTCCCCACAAGCATATTGGAGTGGGTTTCCATTTCCTCCTCTTGTTTCTGAAAGTAATTTACTCTGTATCTTTTCATCTTTTTTCAGCCTGATGAAATAAAACTAAAAATCTGTTTTGAAAACCTATTTGTTCTAAAGTTAAAGCTACCCAGGTGTTAAACAGTGCCTCTTTTAATTCTCTCGAGGCATCTAAGTAATTATTCATTTGACCTTGAAGCTTTGACAACTTTCATTTATTATGAGCACATGAATTCAAGATCCAGAAAGATGGTCATTACCCTTAAACTACATTCTACCACTTTATAGAAACAGAAGTGGTAAATATAATACACCAAAAGTTATGGGATTTCTACTGAAGGAGTCCAGATGACATCAGGTAAAGCACAGGAAGGGAAAAGAACCTTGAAATGATCATAGATGCAAAGAAAATATGTGAGTGCAAGTTCTGATCTATGGAAGCTGAAGGAATGAGCAAGGACATAACCTGATTTTATAGCTTGAGCATTTAAGGTAAGGAAGGTAAAGCATAGCTGTGATTTGTAGTTACTACAAAACACACCTCTGCCTTACTTGGAAAGCACATTCTGTACTTCAGATTTGTATGTCTATGCTATTGACAGTTGAGTAGATTGGCTAGTAACTTCTTAAGGAAAGGCTCTAACCCAATTTTCTGTGTGTGTGAGCTGTTGAAGAACTAACAAAGTGTTTTTAGTTCTCTGGTTTGCTTAACAGAGTAAATAATTAAGATATTCATGCCTGAAATTTCTGTATAACACAGGGAACTCTGTGACAACCTAAAGGGGTAGGATGGGATGAGGGGTGGGAGAGAGGTTCAAGAGGAAGGGAACATATGTACGCTTAGGCCTGATTCATGTCATTGTATGGCATACACCAACACAACATTGTAAAGCAATTACCCTCCAACTAAAAATGAATTTTAAAAAATTTTCACCAAATGGATTTCAGTCACCCTAGGCAATTTGGGTGGTATTCTGTATAGTTTATGTGCATGTATGTGAGCTAGGTGGTGTCCAGCTCTTTATGACTCCATGGACTGTAACCCACCAAGGCTCCTCTGCCCATGGAATTTCCCCACAAGCATATTGGAGTGGGTTTCCATTTCCTCCTCCCAGAGATCTTCTCAACCCTAGGGAAGTAATCAAACCTGCATCTTCTACATTGGCAGGCAGATTCTTTACCACAGAGCCACCTGGGAAGCCCTCTGTGTAGTTTTTAAGCAAATTCTTTTATAAAAAGTTCTGATCCTCTTTTTCAGCTGAAATCACACACAGGACTCTAGTGTATAGGACTGATTAAAATAAGGTTAAGGCCTACCCCATTCTTTTTCAGGGCTTATAGTGGACCACTTACTCAAACACACACACACAAACACACACAAACACACACACACAATGTTGTCCTTGAGGAAATCCAAGGGGCCCAATTTGAAAATAATCCTACTAAATGATGTCTTCCAGCCACTAACTAAGCAGTTTTACCTAAAGTGCTACTAAAGCTAAAAAATAACTTTTTAAAGATTAAGTGGACAGCACTTAGTGCTGGAGAAAACTATTCAGAGTCCCTTGAACAGCAAGGAGATAAAACCAGTCATTCCTAAAAAAAATCAAGCCTCAATATTCACTGGAAGAATAGCTGCTGAGGCTGAAACTCTAATACTTTGACTACCTGATGTGAAAAGCTCATTGGAAAAGATTCTGATACTGGGGAAGACTGAGGGAAAGAGGCAAAGAGGGCAACAGAGAATCAGATGGTTGGACAGCATCATGGCCTCAATGGACATGAGTTTGAACAAACTCCAGGAGACAGGGAAGGACAGGGAAGCTTAGCATGCTGCAGTCCATGGGGCCACAAAGAATAAGACATGACTTAGCAACTGAACACCAACAACTTCTCAACTGTCATTTTGTCATTGTCAATGTTAATTTCCTCTCTGAAGGCACAATCCCATGGTCCATACTCTAGAGACAGATTGCCAGACTTTACTGTGATGTTTACTAACTGGATGCCCTTGAGAAAAGTATTTAACATCTCTGCATCCCCATGTTGTCATGAATAAAATGATTTCATAAATGTAACTACCTTATTACAGTTTTTATTTTAAATGAGTTAATCCATATAGAGACTTTAAAACTGAACCTGGCATATGTAAGCACACCATAAGTATAGGGTGGTATTATTTGGTTCAATAAACCAAGTACCTGAAATAAAAAGGCACTGAAAGTTTAAGGTGGTAAAGAGAATTAATAATACAAAATCCTAACCCACAAACAATTTCCAACATTCCTAGAAAACCCATGTGAATGCTTAACTTATAAGCACATATAGAGTTAAAGAAGAGTTTACAAGTCATATGAGGTTCCAGATACTCAGAATACCCACTAATTTACACAGACAAAGCTAAAAGAAAAGAGGACAGATGCAAGATGCTAAATGTCATTCCAGGGTCTGTTTCATTAATCACGACAGGGGAGATATCAATTGTTCCTGGGCTGTGGACGCTCTCCTACACTGGAACATAGAATGGGAGCTTTCTGCTCTCTCTACAAGCCTGTCAACAGGACTGTATGAGCCCACATTGTCAGCCTGCTGCACCAAAGCACAGATAAATGATTTTAAACCAAGTACTAAAAAACCTTACGCTTCAGAGTCCCTTGAACAGCAAGGAGATAAAACCAGTCATTCCTAAAAAAAATCAAGCCTCAATATTCACTGGAAGAATAGCTGCTGAGGCTGAAACTCTAATACTTTGACTACCTGATGTGAAAAGCTCATTGGAAAAGATTCTGATACTGGGGAAGACTGAGGGAAAGAGGCAAAGAGGGCAACAGAGAATCAGATGGTTGGACAGCATCATGCCTCAATGGACATGAGTTTGAACAAACTCCAGGAGACAGGGAAGGACAGGGAAGCTTAGCATGCTGCAGTCCATGGGGCCACAAAGAATAAGACATGACTTAGCAACTGAACACCAACAACTTCTCAACTGTCATTTTGTCATTGTCAATGTTAATTTCCTCTCTGAAGGCACAATCCCATGGTCCATACTCTAGAGACAGATTGCCAGACTTTACTGTGATGTTTACTAACTGGATGCCCTTGAGAAAAGTATTTAACATCTCTGCATCCCCATGTTGTCATGAATAAAATGATTTCATAAATGTAACTACCTTATTACAGTTTTTATTTTAAATGAGTTAATCCATATAGAGACTTTAAAACTGAACCTGGCATATGTAAGCACACCATAAGTATAGGGTGGTATTATTTGGTTCAATAAACCAAGTACCTGAAATAAAAAGGCACTGAAAGTTTAAGGTGGTAAAGAGAATTAATAATACAAAATCCTAACCCACAAACAATTTCCAACATTCCTAGAAAACCCATGTGAATGCTTAACTTATAAGCACATATAGAGTTAAAGAAGAGTTTACAAGTCATATGAGGTTCCAGATACTCAGAATACCCACTAATTTACACAGACAAAGCTAAAAGAAAAGAGGACAGATGCAAGATGCTAAATGTCATTCCAGGGTCTGTTTCATTAATCACGACAGGGGAGATATCAATTGTTCCTGGGCTGTGGACGCTCTCCTACACTGGAACATAGAATGGGAGCTTTCTGCTCTCTCTCTACAAGCCTGTCAACAGGACTGTATGAGCCCACATTGTCAGCCTGCTGCACCAAAGCACAGAGCAGATAAAAACAAATGACAAATAGGTCCTGCCTGTAAAGTGAGTTTTAGCTGATAAGAATGCAAAGTGGTGCAGTCACTTTGGAAGAGGTTGACCCTTTCTTTAAAAACCGAATGTACTCTTGCCATACATTTCATCAATCACACTCAAGAGTAGTCATAATTTCTAAAAAAAAATTAAAGATGAATGATTAAAGAGCAAGTGTGTTTATACATATAATGGAATATTATTCAGCCTTCAAAAAAAAATCCTGCCACTTGCAACAACATGAAGAATCTCAAGAATATTATTGTAAGGAAATAGTAAAATAAACCAGAGAAAGACAAACATTGTATGATCTCCCCTATATGTCTAATCTAAAAAAGTCAAGTTCATAGAACCAGAGAGTAAATATAACAGTGGCGACCAGGGATGGGGGTATGAGGAGTCTGGTGGTAGAGAACATTGGTTAAAAAGTGTAATTTATCAGTTAGAAGATTGATAAATCATGGAGATCTAATGTACTGTGCAGTAACTATAGTTAGTGATACTGTATACTTCAAGTTTGCTAAGAGCAAATTAAAGGTGTTCTCATCACACACACACAAATGTAACTATGTGAAGTGATGGATATGTTAACTAAAATAACTGTGGTAATTATTTCATAATGTATATGCATGTTAAACCACAACATTGTACACTGTAAATATATTTGGTTTTTATTTGTCAGTTGTACATCATGAAGATGGGGTGGGGGAGAAAAGCAAATTTTACCATTGCCCATTAGAGAACCATAACTAATGGATGTTGAGCTGTCATAAATCTACCCAGGTTGATCAATCCATCTCCTAAGAATGGGGACAAGAAAGGAGATTCTGATTCTCAGATAGGACCACTAAGGGAAAGAAAGGATTTAAATAAAGAGAGTGCTTTGGGTTTATACAATTCCAGGGACGCCAAACTGTCCTGAAATGAGAGTCACAGTTTTGTATAGTCAAGAATTGTCAAGCTCAAGTGGCCTCCACTTTCACTATGGACTAAAGGAAACGACAGTAGGTTCGTTCTCTGTGACCTCAGGCAGAAAGTAGGGACAGCAGGAGACGCATCCACCAGGTCTCCTGTAACATGCACAAACCAAAGGTGGCTTTCAGATGGCATCACAGAGCTCTCCCAAGGAAAAAGCCAAGGAACTAGAAGCACCGGTTGTTTTTATAAATGTTCGTATGTAAGAGTCAGAGGCTATAGCATGGAAGAGGACTAGGAACAGAGAAACAGAAAACAGAAAGAGTAGATGGGGAATAAGGTGTAAGTAGGTGTCACAGTAGAGAAGCACAGAGTTCTTGGGTCAGAATCCATGGGAAGTGAGGGGGTTAACCATTCTGTAGAGTTGAAACCCAGTCTGTGGGTAATGGAGAGCCACTGACCTCTTTGGCTTGGAGTAAGTACATGCTCAGAGAAACGATAGAGAAAATGGACTCAACAGGTAATAGCACAGTTTGGAAGGTTACCCTAGCTGTCTCAACAGAATGTATCAGAGCTCTTCCTCGTCTGTCAGCCCACATCTCCTGCATTCTGCAAGACTCAGAGCAACACGATTCTTCACAGGTGTTGGCATATAGCATACAATTTACCTTATGATTATTGTGACCATATTGCTCTGAAATCACTCTCAACCTGAATCACAGAGCTGAATCAAACTTTGGCAGATATTTGGTCCAACCCTCTCATTTCTCATAGGAGAGATCTGAAGATGAGAAAGTTGAAGGCATATATATAATTTACTTCTCTAATTAGTTAAGTTCCTTGAAGACACATACTATGCCTTGGGGTTCTAATATATGGTCATTCAACCTTCTTAAACACCACTTAATCTAGTACTTTGAAAGTGATCAGTCTTCATGGCAATATATGTCACTCATACTATATTTTGATGAATGACATCTATTTAAAAAAAATTTTTTTTTTAAGATTCAGCTTAATAGGACCCCAGTTCATTCTCAAAACCAATCCCTATAGAAAATTCTAGATTCTTTGTTTTCTCCATGAAAATATTTATAGACACTTCCTAAATAGGCTAACTAGATTTTAATAGTTATATAACAAAAAGGTCAATTTGACTTTTTTCCAGTCACAGGAATTTGTGACATCAAGAGAATACTTCCCACAAATATTAAACAGAGAAATCTGTGAACAGTAGCCATGGAGCTAGGATATTAAATCTAAGACATTTGGTTCTATTTGCAATACTCACATGAGTGATGAACTACCATTTCTTCCCTGGGTGTAAGATTTCAGTCCTTTTTTCTTTCTGGGAACTTTGTATTACTAGCACTTAATTTCAAGAGGTCAATTCTTAGAATAAAAATACAACAATGAAGCCTTGAGCCAATTTTCCAGAGCTTCTGGGAGACATGTGTACCTAAAAGTAACTAATGTTGCAGCTTTTTCTAACTGCCAAATTCCGACCTCTGATGAATGAACAACCACACCTCTTCAAGAACAATCTCTGTAAACCATAATAGACACCTTAGATGATGACTTAGATAAAGCTTAAATAGGAATTTCATTAATTGAGCATACAATGTATTTAAATACCTGTCTTAGTTTTATCCTACTTCCCAAGTGACCTCTAATCAAGATTTAGGAAACACCTCTAAAATGTTACTTATTTGATGCCTGAATGCATTTAACAGAATGTATCAGAGCTCTGCCTCGTCTGTCAGCCCACATCTCCTGCATTCTGCAAGACTCAGAGCAACACGATTCTTCACAGGTGTTGGCATATAGCATACAATTTACCTTATGATTATTGTGACCATATTGCTCTGAAATCACTCTCAACCTGAATCACAGAGCTGAATCAAACTTTGGCAGATATTTGGTCCAACCCTCTCATTTCTCATAGGAGAGATCTGAAGATGAGAAAGTTGAAGGCATATATATAATTTACTTCTCTAATTAGTTAAGTTCCTTGAAGACACATACTATGCCTTGGGGTTCTAATATATGGTCATTCAACCTTCTTAAACACCACTTAATCTAGTACTTTGAAAGTGATCAGTCTTCATGGCAATATATGTCACTCATACTATATTTTGATGAATGACATCTATTTAAAAAAAATTTTTTTTTTAAGATTCACCTTAATAGGACCCCAGTTCATTCTCAAAACCAATCCCTATAGAAAATTCTAGATTCTTTGTTTTCTCCATGAAAATATTTATAGACACTTCCTAAATAGGCTAACTAGATTTTAATAGTTATATAACAAAAAGGTCAATTTGACTTTTTTCCAGTCACAGGAATTTGTGACATCAAGAGAATACTTCCCACAAATATTAAACAGAGAAATCTGTGAACAGTAGCCATGGAGCTAGGATATTAAATCTAAGACATTTGGTTCTATTTGCAATACTCACATGAGTGATGAACTACCATTTCTTCCCTGGGTGTAAGATTTCAGTCCTTTTTTCTTTCTGGGAACTTTGTATTACTAGCACTTAATTTCAAGAGGTCAATTCTTAGAATAAAAATACAACAATGAAGCCTTGAGCCAATTTTCCAGAGCTTCTGGGAGACATGTGTACCTAAAAGTAACCAATGTTGCAGCTTTTTCTAACTGCCAAATTCCGACCTCTGATGAATGAACAACCACACCTCTTCAAGAACAATCTCTGTAAACCATAATAGACACCTTAGATGATGACTTAGATAAAGCTTAAATAGGAATTTCATTAATTGAGCATACAATGTATTTAAATACCTGTCTTAGTTTTATCCTACTTCCCAAGTGACCTCTAATCAAGATTTAGGAAACACCTCTAAAAATGTTACTTATTTGATGCCTGAATGCATTTAACTAGCTACCATATTGGGTTGGAAGAGAGAGACAAAATATGTAGATGCTTTTCCCTAACCAATGGAGGAAAATCTCTCTTGCTCTTTCAATGTTTCTAAATTCTACATTTTGGCTTGACGATATTTTAGAATAACGGTATCATAATTTTTTTCCTGTTTATCCTGATTTAACTATTCAAAGACAATATTTTGTATATTCCATCACTTTTCCTCAATTCTAATGATAGAGACAATAGTTTCCTGCTTCTAGAGGTTTCATAGGAAGAGTGAAAACTGCCACCCTACTCCCAGCTGGGAAAAGTATAAGAGGATTATTGCTCATCTCTTCCAAGCTTACTACCTTCCCCAAGGAAGCAAGAATGACTGAGTACTAGGACTCTAAAAAAGAGACCCTGAGTTTGTTTGTTTCCCAAATTACATTGCTCAAATGAGGAAGTCTCACTAATTAAAGAAAAACATACTTGCCAAAACACACTTACTTTTTTAATAATGTTCACCCAGATCTCTTTGCTGTACTTTTTCGAGGGGTGAGCTCTTTCATTGGTTCTTTATTTATTTTCATCCATTTTTATTCTTTGGCCTATGTGGGTTTCCCACTGCAGTGGCTTCTCCTGTTGCACACGCTCCAGAACGCTGGCTCATAATTGGACACACTGGTCCAATTATGGACAGGATCAGTTGGACATACCGCTCCACGGCATGTGGGATCTTCCAAGGCCAGGGATCAAACAAGCGCCCCTTGCATGGCAAGGCACACTCTTTACCCACTGGACCACCAGGGAAATCCCATACTTAACTTTTAATTGCTACACTATTTACCCTTTCTTAGAAGCAAGACTGAAAGTGCTGAGTGACTGGAAAGCCAAACACAACTCAATGCAAAGCTGACACAATCTCATATAGAAAACTGCATATGACATTGCCTCTGCTCAGAGAGCAGAGATACCTTAAATTCACAGGTGCAAAAGTGAACTCTCATTCACGCCACCTTCTAAATAAATCCCTTCCTCCATATTCCCCAGCTCAGGCAATAGCACCACAAACTACCAAGCAATGGTCAACTTCTCTGCTCCTGCCGCCACATAGTAGAAGTAGATCTGGATCCCAGACCACATAAGTATTCTTAAATGTAGTCACCACGCCAGATTAGTCACCATATAGAGACACTGTGATCTCCATCTATATAATTTCTCCTTCCTTATTCTTTTCCTTCTCCCTCACATTTAAAATTATTTAGAATCTGGAGATAGAAGGATTATAATACCAAGAATCAGAACAAGTTAATAAGGAAAAATACAATACCAAACTAAAAATCAAATGTAAGACATTTCAATCTACAAATGTTGTTAAAAGGTAGGAGAAAAAGGAGCATGGAAAATGTAGTAGATTGGAAAATATCTACCAGTTATATATGTTTATCTATCTATTGGCAAAAGAAATGTCTAATTGGCAATTGGTAATAAATATTTATTGTCTGAGGAAAGATTGCATTTTAATTTTGTTACAATATATGGCCTTCCGAGGTGGCTTGGTGGTAAAGAACCTGACTGCCACTGCAGGATCCACAGGAGATGCGGGTTCTACGCCTGGGCTGGGAAGATCCTCTAACAGAGGAAACAGCAACACTCTCCAGTATTCTTGCCTGGAAAAACCCATAGCAAAGGACACTTGTAGGCTACAGTCCATGGGGTTGCAGAATTAGACAGGATCAATCTACTACTGAGGTCACATAATTTCCAGAATTATCTTTCTCTTTCTCCAGACTGCATCCTTTCTGTTGGCCTGACACAACACTGCCCATCAAGCTTATATAAATGTTTTCTGTGTGTGTCATACTCTTCACTGAATACCACCCCAGTCTACTGGGAACAAAGTATCTTATTGAAGAGATACAGTCGGACCCCAACAAGCAAATGAAGAAACACAGCTGTCCTTAGACTATGGAGAAAGGGTAATACTGGCTCAGGACCAAACCCTGAAATCATAAAAGACTAGGGGATGTGGCCACTGTGGGGAAAAAGACCTCAATCATTCACAGTGGAGAATTTTTCAATTTTTACCTGCATACAAAAAGGGACTGTAAAGCATTTGCATTACTATGATAGTTGGATGGGAATAAAAGCCTCTCCAGGAGTTAAGCTTACAAATTTATCTTGTAAGAAGAGTTGTAACAATCCAGGATGTTCTAGTGTTATATAAGGATACCTTTTGTTAAAGAGCCTATGTATTTATAACATAAATTTGTATCCCTCAGAAAAGGATTTATGATATCTAACGATTATAATTAGCTTTGGGAACAAACAGAATGAAATATAAAATTTCCAATTAATGAACCCATAATAAATAGATTCTGGTCAATCCCAGGAAAGCCCTATAATCCTCCAAGAGTAGAACTCAAAAATATAGTTTCTGTGGAGACAATGACTCAAGCATGTTTCCTTTCCTTGAGTAGATTATATGCACAATAAAAAATAGCATAATGCTATCTTAAGTTAGCCTGTAGTATGGGTGGGTCACTCTCTTTATGTTACATGACCTCTTTAAATTTGAAGAAAGACTCAACTCTCCTTTGCAAATGATTCAAGAAAAATAGACTGAACTTGAGCTGCGGCACTGGTTGACCCAAGTCTGTGAGGCTTATGTACCTGAATACTATTTTCCCTCAATAATGAGCAATCAATGGCCACTATACCATTTATCCTTTAATCATTTATTCAAAAGTTGAATGCCTATTATGTGCTAAGCACTGCTACCAGGGCCAAGGAAATAGTACTAAATAAAAAGGAAGCTTGGTTTTCTGATGCATTTTGGCTTCAAGATCTCAATTTGGGTTTTAAGAACCTGATAGTTAAACTTGAAAAAAAAAAAATTCTAATGAAGGTGGGGCTTACAAATGAAAAAAAAGGAAACAGCTTGAAAATGAAAAGCAGGCCGAATTTCTTCTCTCATGATCTTTCCTTAAAAAAAAAGAAAAGAAAAACTAAGAAAAGGGGAAGTTCAGGGAAAAAAGAGAAATAGTTGCCTTTGCAGAAAAAAAAAGGGCTACATTTTATAAGAAATCAATAGCTTCAGTCAAAACAATCCCTGTAAAGAGAATAGTTCAGGATCAGGCTGAACACTGACAAATTTAGTATTTGAAGCATATCCAAGATTAAGAATACTGGTTTTAATGAGTTAAGAACTATTTTCTTGAATCAAAGTTTCTAGAACAATAAGTAATAGTCTATCATAAGCAGCCAGGAGTCAGCATGAGGTGAGTTGTTATTTTACGTTAAAATATTAAGTTAGCTGAAATCCAGGAAATGTTTTAATTGTCATTCCTGCAGAGAAAAATGTCAAAGAGAAAAACCTTCAAGTTACTCAAAGGTTGTGGGTACTGTAATACATGATTAGAACACAGGCTTGTCCATCAAAGACACCCTGTGTCCTAGAGTGAGCATGTTGCCCCCATGGATAGCTATACCGAGCTAGCTGCTCACAGACACTGCTTTCAAAAATCAGATAAAGTAAATTTAAGAACTGCCAACTAAGAAAATAGATGTGGACAATAAGTCCTCTATTTTAAATCAAACAACAGTTACCATGTCGTTTTGTGAGGGCCCAGATGGTAGTAGTTAACAGATTTCTCCATAATCATTAAAATAAAGGCATGGAGCCAGATTGCACTAATTGAAGAAAAACATAACTTGCCAAAACATAGTCGCTTTTACTTGTTACACTACCTACCCTTTCTCAGAATCAAGACTGAAAGAGCTGAGTGACTTTGGAAAGCCAAGTGCAATGCACAGCTCACACAGAGTCACATAGAAAACTGCATATGACATTGCCTCTGCTCAGATGGCAAGAGACACCTTAAAAAAAAAAAAGTAAACTCTTGTTCACACCATCTTTCCCACAAGTCCGTCCTCGGTGTTGCCCACCTCGGGCAATACCACCACAAACTCCCAAGCCTCCTGAACTTCCATTCTGGCAGTCAACTTCAGTTCCTCACATTCTCTTGCACCAGAACACCTAACTCACCACTCTCCGAATTTCAAATACTGCCAAATCTGTGACGAGAAAGCATCTTGAATGAATGTTTTTCTTGCCCCCATCTCAGCTTATTTCACCAGCAGAAGAAAGAGTAATCATTTCTGGATGAAGATAACATTGTACGGAGATGCTACAAATATTTTATGCACAATAAGTGGCACTCAATTTTGAAAATACTTGGGAAGAAAAGCAACAGCATTTTACAACTAAAATCCAATAAAACAAAAACAAAGGAACAGATCTACATCTAAATGGGATGTTGGGCTAACACAATGAAAAATATAAACTAACTGTAATTATTATGTGTAGAAAATAGAGGACAAGATGATAGAAATGAAATGATGAATTTCTTCAGACTGTAGGAGTCATTCATAAAGAACACAATATAAATTCTAGAATTCAAAAATATTAATACCATAATATGAAATTCTTAATAAATGGGTTCATACATTTGATAAAGAAAAACAAAGAATTAGCAAACTAGAACATTACTCATTATAAAATAACTGAGAAAAACTGAGAATAAAAGAAAAAAATATAGAACCAAGTGTAAAAGATGGATAAGAAACTATAGGGGGAGAAGGAATAAAAAATATAGAACCAAGTGTAAAGGAGACAGAGAAGAAATCATGAAAAAAATATTCCAGAGGAGGGAAAGAATTAGTAAAAAGGCAGTGTGTAAAGACACAACGGCCAAGAATTTTCTAAACCTGAAGAAAGGACATCATTCCACAGATTCAAGAAGCACACACAGGATTCATTCAAAGGGAAATACACCCAGACAGACCTCACTTAAGTGACTAAAATGAGGGATAGGTGAGTGAATTTTATACAACAAAAGAAAAAATAGGTAACTCTCAGTGGAGATAAATAAGACAGGAGTGGCCTCCTCCATAGATGTTAACATTTCTTTGAAATGCTTTGTATCAAATAGCTGCCTAAATAGTATTCAGTATCCAGTTTTAAAACAATTCCATAAGCTTTTTTTTTAAGGATTTTCCTATTCTTTATTAATGAAATTTGCTTGAGACCCTCAAGCAATGTAACAAACTCCCAAGCCTCCTGAACTTCCATTCTGGCAGTCAACTTCAGTTCCTCACATTCTCTTGCACCAGAACACCTAACTCACCACTCTCCGAATTTCAAATACTGCCAAATCTGTGACGAGAAAGCATCTTGAATGAATGTTTTCTTGCCCCCATCTCAGCTTATTTCACCAGCAGAAGAAAGAGTAATCATTTCTGGATGAAGATAACATTGTACGGAGATGCTACAAATATTTTATGCACAATAAGTGGCACTCAATTTTGAAAATACTTGGGAAGAAAAGCAACAGCATTTTACAACTAAAATCCAATAAAACAAAAACAAAGGAACAGATCTACATCTAAATGGGATGTTGGGCTAACACAATGAAAAATATAAACTAACTGTAATTATTATGTGTAGAAAATAGAGGACAAGATGATAGAAATGAAATGATGAATTTCTTCAGACTGTAGGAGTCATTCATAAAGAACACAATATAAATTCTAGAATTCAAAAATATTAATACCATAATATGAAATTCTTAATAAATGGGTTCATACATTTGATAAAGAAAAACAAAGAATTAGCAAACTAGAACATTACTCATTATAAAATAACTGAGAAAAACTGAGAATAAAAGAAAAAAATATAGAACCAAGTGTAAAAGATGGATAAGAAACTATAGGGGGAGAAGGAATAAAAAATATAGAACCAAGTGTAAAGGAGACAGAGAAGAAATCATGAAAAAAATATTCCAGAGGAGGGAAAGAATTAGTAAAAAGGCAGTGTGTAAAGACACAATGGCCAAGAATTTTCTAAACCTGAAGAAAGGACATCATTCCACAGATTCAAGAAGCACACACAGGATTCATTCAAAGGGAAATACACCCAGACAGACCTCACTTAAGTGACTAAAATGAGGGATAGGTGAGTGAATTTTATACAACAAAAGAAAAAATAGGTAACTCTCAGTGGAGATAAATAAGACAGGAGTGGCCTCCTCCATAGATGTTAACATTTCTTTGAAATGCTTTGTATCAAATAGCTGCCTAAATAGTATTCAGTATCCAGTTTTAAAACAATTCCATAAGCTTTTTTTTTAAGGATTTTCCTATTCTTTATTAATGAAATTTGCTTGAGACCCTCAAGCAATGTAACAACAAAACAAAACAAAAAAACAGCATAACAAACATAAGAGCTTCAAGTATAGGTGTTAACTTTCAGGTTTTTAAAAATTTATCTCTAATATGACACATTCAAATCAGAAAACAAAGGGAAACTGATATACCTATGGATTTTTTTACACTAAGAAGATAATCTTCTCTCATTTCATCAGATAATGAAGGTACGCTGTTCGTGAGGACTTTCAGATGTTAGGGAACTAATCCAACACGTGTTCCAGCCAAGAGTTTTCCATTGGTGCTACATGGTCAGTATCAATTCCATGGTGGATATAATAGTAGTATCTATAATGACATTCACAAGAGTGCTTCTGAAGTTCTCTCATTCTTTATGTGGAGATTTGCTCTTTGTTTTTGAAGTAAATGGTCCAGCATGACTGTTGTCAATCTGGTCAAGTAACTTGCCCTTTTTGCCAAAGCGTTCCTTGTATTCAGCATAGGACTGTTCGTTTTTAACACTAAACGGCTCTGGAGTATTTTCATCCTGCTTTATATTCAAATTGAATGATGGAGCTGCCTGCTGCCACGGGAGTTTTGTACTCACCGTAGCCAGTTGTAAAATTCTTCCTGGTGTCTTGGATTTTCCTTTGCTGGGTGGTTTATCAAGGCAGCCAAGGAGGAGACAGGACAGCAAACCTCAAATCTGGCTCCAAGAAGACAAGGGGCTAGGGTATGACAGCAGCAGGGACTTCTGAGGCAGGAAGACAGAGGAAATGGGAGGAAGCCTATGGGAGGCATGGGAGGCATGGGAGGCCTGCCTGGGAAGATCCCTGCGGATCCCTGGCCTGGGAAGATCCCGCATGTCACAGAATGGCTGGACCTATGTGCCCAACTACCGAGCCAGAGGTCTGGAGCACATGCGCCCAGAGCTGGTGCTCTACAACGAGAGAGAGGTCCCTGCAATGGGAGGCCCACACAGGCCAAAGAACAAAGATAAATAAATGAAAGACCAACAGAAATGACCAAAAAAAAAAAAAAGTGAAATCCATATGTACAGACCACATACGTATGTATACATACCATATATACCTAGAAAGAATTCATCTGTGTCTAACCTGCAATGAAATAATAATAACAATAAAGTGAGTGAATTTGTTGAGGCTAAAGAAAAATGACCCTGAGGAGAAACACAGAAAATCATTTCAAAGAAAGCAATCTGAGTAATCAGTTTTATTATTTCATTTCCAAATATAGTAGGCTGTGAATTATAAATCCTTTTATTATTCTTTTAGTGATTACTGTAGAGATTACAACAGACACCCTTGGCCTGTTAGAATCAATTATTAATTAGCCCATCTACCACTTTTCAGACAAGTGTAGGTTCTTAAAGTTCTTTAATGCAGTTTACCAAGAGTTTTCCATTGGTGCTACATGGGAACTAACCCAACACGTGTTCCAGCCAAGAGTTTTCCATTGGTGCTACATGGTCAGTATCAATTCCATGGTGGATATAATAGTAGTATCTATAATGACATTCACAAGAGTGCTTCTGAAGTTCTCTCATTCTTTATGTGGAGATTTGCTCTTTGTTTTTGAAGTAAATGGTCCAGCATGACTGTTGTCAATCTGGTCAAGTAACTTGCCCTTTTTGCCAAAGCGTTCCTTGTATTCAGCATAGGACTGTTCGTTTTAACACTAAACGGCTCTGGAGTATTTTCATCCTGCTTTATATTCAAATTGAATGATGGAGCTGCCTGCTGCCACGGGAGTTTTGTACTCACCGTAGCCAGTTGTAAAATTCTTCCTGGTGTCTTGGATTTTCCTTTGCTGGGTGGTTTATCAAGGCAGCCAAGGAGGAGACAGGACAGCAAACCTCAAATCTGGCTCCAAGAAGACAAGGGGCTAGGGTATGACAGCAGCAGGGACTTCTGAGGCAGGAAGACAGAGGAAATGGGAGGAAGCCTATGGGAGGCATGGGAGGCATGGGAGGCCTGCCTGGGAAGATCCCTGCGGATCCCTGGCCTGGGAAGATCCCGCATGTCACAGAATGGCTGGACCTATGTGCCCAACTACCGAGCCAGAGGTCTGGAGCACATGCGCCCAGAGCTGGTGCTCTACAACGAGAGAGAGGTCCCTGCAATGGGAGGCCCACACAGGCCAAAGAACAAAGATAAATAAATGAAAGACCAACAGAAATGACCAAAAAAAAAAAAAAAAGTGAAATCCATATGTACAGACCACATACGTATGTATACATACCATATATACCTAGAAAGAATTCATCTGTGTCTAACCTGCAATGAAATAATAATAACAATAAAGTGAGTGAATTTGTTGAGGCTAAAGAAAAATGACCCTGAGGAGACACACAGAAAATCATTTCAAAGAAAGCAATCTGAGTAATCAGTTTTATTATTTCATTTCCAAATATAGTAGGCTGTGAATTATAAATCCTTTTATTATTCTTTTAGTGATTACTGTAGAGATTACAACAGACATCCTTGGCCTGTTAGAATCAATTATTAATTAGCCCATCTACCACTTTTCAGACAAGTGTAGGTTCTTAAAGTTCTTTAATGCAGTTCACTGCATTCTCCCACTTGGTGTGATATTTGTCATTCATTTTGATGCTTCAAGTCTTTTACGATATCAGAATGTATGAAATATTTCTACAGTGTTTGATGAACAGTGTTTGATACAGTCAATATGCAGTCATTTATATATGTACACATATTTACATTGTCTCTTGATCCCTTCCCTCCATTCACTCTTGTTTTTTCTATTGGGGAAATTTACTTTGTGTTTAAAGAACTTCTTTTTAATGGCACTCTACTAAAAGGTTCCCTGGAGATGGAAATGGCAACCCACTCCAGTATTCTTGCCTGGAAAATCCCAAGGACAAAGGATCCTGACAGGCATGACTTAAGAACTGTACAACAATTAGTGACAAAATGCCTTTGTTTTTGCTCCTCTAAAGCGGTGTTTATTTTGCTCCCACTTTGGGAGAATACTTTGCCAGGAATAGAATTCCAGATTGACAAATGTCCTCTTTCTTCTCCTTAAAGTGACATCCATTTTCATTTCTTTAAAAAATCAGTCAGTCTTACTGTTCTTTAGAGGATATTACTTTTATTCTCTGATAGTTTGTTAAATTGTTCATGCCTTGACTTTCAGTACTACTAAGGAGTAATTTGATTGGTATTTATTTTGTTTGAGATATATAGAATTTCTGGAATCCATGGCTAATTTTTCCATTCATCAATTCTGAAAATTTCCAGGCATTATCTCTTCAAACACTGTTTCTGTTATGTTCTTTCCCCCCTCCTGCTTCTGGAATTCCAATTATACATATATTTCATATTCTCCTACCATTTCACATATTTCCTTACACATATCTCTACTTCCTATCCTTTCTTCTCTTCAAGTTTCAATCTGGATCTTTTTCTTTTTTTATAAACCTATCTTCCAGCTCACTATTACTCTCTGTAACTGTGTCAATTGACTGTTAAATATATCTCTTGTCTTCTTAATTTCAATTATTGTGTTTTTCAGTTGTAGAACTTCTTTTTAAACAATGTTCTAGTCATTATTGAATTTGTTACAATATTGCTTCTGTTCTATGTTTTGGGGAGTGTTTGCCCCAAGGCATGTGGAATCTTAGTTCCCCAACCAGGGATTAAATATGCAGCCCCTGTATTGGAAGGTAAAGTCTTAACCTCTGGACCATGAAGGAATTCCCAGTTACAGAATTTCTATTTAATCCATTTTATTGATGGATTTTATTTATTGTGTTCTCATGTAAAAGTCTCCATTTTATTTCCTATTTTGGTAAATAAGTTAACCACAGTTATTTTAAAATTTATGCCTGATAATGTCAATACCTTAATCATCTTTGAATATATCTCTATTGTCTATGCTTTTATCTTGCCCTGTTCATTGAGGAGTGCTAATTAATTTCTATTGACTGTAGACATTTTACATGAGAAAATTATAGAGGCTTCGAATATTTTCCATCTGAGAGGATTCACCCTGTCATCCAGCCGACAACGGATGAGGAGTATCTGCAACAATCACATCAACTTCATCACAGACAGACCATGCTGTCTTAAGATCCAGAACAGTCTTTAAGGGAATCCCACCCAAAGTCCCACCTCTGAACTTCAAGTTTACTTTCCTCAACACCATGAGGTTGCAAAAACTCTCTTTCATATTCAGTTGCATTATGATGGACTCTTCATATTTCTGCCCTGTACATATGAAGAATTCAGCGGAAGCTTCAATGGAAGAAAAGCAAGTTGCAAACCTGCTTCTCTGTGCTGTGTTCTCTCAGAGTTCTTGGCGTCTCTATTTCTGGCTACCTCTATAGCCTCAAACTTCAGTTTTTATTTCTTCCTTTCAATTAATTTCCATGAGATTGCCTAAAACTTTGCTAGCTTCTCCACTTCTCAGCAGTCACGTTCCTCAGGACATCTCCGCCCTTCCACTCCTCCTCCCTTCACCCCCTCACTGAGTCCTCCTCCCTTCCTGTCAGCAAATGACTTCAGGAGTACAAGAAGCACACAAAATGCTCAGTTGGTGCTCTAGTGTTCTCACTTGTCTGGATCCTCTTCCTCAAAGCCTGGCCATCTCGGAGGCACTCTGGTGCTATTCAAAGAGATGGATTTTTTTCAATTTATTCAGCTTTTCCAGTTGTTCTCAGAAGGACCTATGATATGCTCTAAGCTACTCTATCACAGCTAAAAGTACAAGCCTCTGTCATACTCAGATTTTGTTTCATTTGTGAAAATAGATTTTCCTTGACTGGGTGGCAGTAACAAGAGCAAACACACCAGTTTGTTCTTCTTCCCTATCACCTTCTTTAAAAGAGAGACAGTAAAGAGATACACTATTATCACTATCTAAGTAAAAGTAATTCTCACATGCTATCTTATTTGTGAAAACTTGTATATAATTTTGTTCTTTTGAAACATGGATCTCAGTGCAATCAGAGGCAAGAATAAACCTCTTGCATCCCTCTCCATCCTGGAAAAGCTCCACATATGTACCATCATCTCCCATGATGTGTACCCACAAATTCCACTAAAGCAAATTTCAATTTACCTTTTTATTATTTTGTGATTCTAAGACCTCTTCTGATTAGAATTAAATATTGCTATCCAGGACAATATATTGTGTTATCAGAGTGCCTTTACATATTCCTTGGGTCTCCCCGGTGGCTCAATCAGTAAAAATATCTGCCTACAATGCCAGAGACCCAGGTTCAATGTCTGAGATAGGAAGATAACCTGCAGTAGGAAATGGCAGCCACTCCAGTCTTCTTGCCTGGAAAACCCCACAGACAGAGGAGGGCTACAGTGCTTGGGGTCACAAAAGAGTCAGACACGACTTAGCAACTAACTAAAACCACCACCACCTATTCTTTTCTTCCACCTAAACAATTTGTTCATGCTCTTCCTACAAAGAAAAATTTCCAGGAATCATCCATGTTTTTCACTTAGAAGTAAGCAATCTGTCTAGTTCATTCTCAGCCCAAACAGAGGTCTTGAAGTGTAAATAAATTTCTTCCAGAACTGGAGTGAAATAAGGCCTAGACACAAGAATTTCCATCCTTGAACACAGAAATAAAAAGAACACATCTGTATTTATACTATGTTCTCATGAGAAAGGCAGATTATTGTTTTGGGGCAACTAATCTATTCTTGCCTATATTTACACACATATATATTGTTTTCCCCAACAAATCTGTTACTGAATAGTTTTGTGAAAATGAAAACATGTTTCCAGTTATCCAAATGAGAATTCTATTTAAATGAACCAGGGGCTAAATCATTTTCTAAATGCAAGAGGCTTTCAAACTACTTTTTAGACATACAGATGGTCAATGGTATATCAGATAATTAGTCTAGTTATTGAGTTCTTGGCTTTCCTTGACTCTTCATTTCTATATCTATTAAGATTTAATCCAACAGTTTGAAAGTATTCATTCCTGGTTCATATATTGATAATTCTCCATGGGAACTTCTTTCTGCAAGTTTTTCTCATTAAATTGCACCTTGTCAGAGGATCCTAGCAGATAAATCATTAATGAAATTTGCAAAATGAATAACAACACTTGGATCATTTCGTGACCTCTTGCATCCCTCTCCATCCTGGATTTCTAAGACCCACAAATTCCACTAAAGCAAATTTCAATTTACCTTTTTATTATTTTGTGATTCTAAGACCTCTTCTGATTAGAATTAAATATTGCTATCCAGGACAATATATTGTGTTATCAGAGTGCCTTTACATATTCCTTGGGTCTCCCCGGTGGCTCAATCAGTAAAAATATCTGCCTACAATGCCAGAGACCCAGGTTCAATGTCTGAGATAGGAAGATAACCTGCAGTAGGAAATGGCAGCCACTCCAGTCTTCTTGCCTGGAAAACCCCACAGACAGAGGAGGGCTACAGTGCTTGGGGTCACAAAAGAGTCAGACACGACTTAGCAACTAACTAAAACCACCACCACCTATTCTTTTCTTCCACCTAAACAATTTGTTCATGCTCTTCCTACAAAGAAAAATTTCCAGGAATCATCCATGTTTTTCACTTAGAAGTAAGCAATCTGTCTAGTTCATTCTCAGCCCAAACAGAGGTCTTGAAGTGTAAATAAATTTCTTCCAGAACTGGAGTGAAATAAGGCCTAGACACAAGAATTTCCATCCTTGAACACAGAAATAAAAAGAACACATCTGTATTTATACTATGTTCTCATGAGAAAGGCAGATTATTGTTTTGGGGCAACTAATCTATTCTTGCCTATATTTACACACATATATATTGTTTTCCCCAACAAATCTGTTACTGAATAGTTTTGTGAAAATGAAAACATGTTTCCAGTTATCCAAATGAGAATTCTATTTAAATGAACCAGGGGCTAAATCATTTTCTAAATGCAAGAGGCTTTCAAACTACTTTTTAGACATACAGATGGTCAATGGTATATCAGATAATTAGTCTAGTTATTGAGTTCTTGGCTTTCCTTGACTCTTCATTTCTATATCTATTAAGATTTAATCCAACAGTTTGAAAGTATTCATTCCTGGTTCATATATTGATAATTCTCCATGGGAACTTCTTTCTGCAAGTTTTTCTCATTAAATTGCACCTTGTCAGAGGATCCTAGCAGATAAATCATTAATGAAATTTGCAAAATGAATAACAACACTTGATCTTTCTGTACTTCCATTAACCAATATGCTATCATTCCAGGCAGCACACAGGTTACCAAATTTAAGACCGTGAAGACTTTCCCGATGCTTCAGCAGGCAAAGTACTAGGCATAATCACTGTACACACTTGATCCCACTGGGCTGCCTTTCTCTAGACAACCCACCGAACTTGGTCAGCATTAATGCAAGAACGCGTTGTGCGACGAGACCAGTGCAGGACGGAAAGGCAGGCACGTCAGATCTAAGTCTTGGCTCTGGTCAGCTACAACTGTGAGGTCATGGGGTGCTTCTTAATCACCTAGACCTCAGTTTCCTTACCACCATAAAGAATAATTCACGTTTTATAGTTTTTGAGAATTATTTTTTTAAAATCTATGTGGATCTGCTTATAAACTCTAAATAAAGTAAAGAGGTGGGCTTTCCTGGTGGCTCAGTTGTAAAGAATCCGCCTGCAATACAGGAGACCTAGGTTCAATCCCTGAGCCAAGACGATCCCCTGGAGAAAGGAATGGCAACCCATTCTAGTATTCTTACCCAAATAATCACATGAACAGAGGAACCTGGAAGGCTACAGTCCATGAGGTCTCAGAATTGGAGAGGACTCAGTGACCAGAACAACAGCAACAATGTACAAGGTGAAGAATGGCAGGTTATTATTATTATGAATTATTATTATTATTATTATGTCTGCAGGCTTAATGTAAAAGTACAGCTAGTTATCTCAAAGAGTTATTGAGTTCTTGGCTTTCCTTGACTCTTCATTTCTATATCTATTAAGATTTAATCCAACAGTTTGAAAGTATTCATTCCTGGTTCATATATTGATAATTCTCCATGGGAACTTCTTTCTGCAAGTTTTTCTCATTAAATTGCACCTTGTCAGAGGATCCTAGCAGATAAATCATTAATGAAATTTGCAAAATGAATAACAACACTTGATCTTTCTGTACTTCCATTAACCAATATGCTATCATTCCAGGCAGCACACAGGTTACCAAATTTAAGACCGTGAAGACTTTCCCGATGCTTCAGCAGGCAAAGTACTAGGCATAATCACTGTACACACTTGATCCCACTGGGCTGCCTTTCTCTAGACAACCCACCGAACTTGGTCAGCATTAATGCAAGAACGCGTTGTGCGACGAGACCAGTGCAGGACGGAAAGGCAGGCACGTCAGATCTAAGTCTTGGCTCTGGTCAGCTACAACTGTGAGGTCATGGGGTGCTTCTTAATCACCTAGACCTCAGTTTCCTTACCACCATAAAGAATAATTCACGTTTTATAGTTTTTGAGAATTATTTTTTTAAAATCTATGTGGATCTGCTTATAAACTCTAAATAAAGTAAAGAGGTGGGCTTTCCTGGTGGCTCAGTTGTAAAGAATCCGCCTGCAATACAGGAGACCTAGGTTCAATCCCTGAGCCAAGACGATCCCCTGGAGAAAGGAATGGCAACCCATTCTAGTATTCTTACCCAAATAATCACATGAACAGAGGAACCTGGAAGGCTACAGTCCATGAGGTCTCAGAATTGGAGAGGACTCAGTGACCAGAACAACAGCAACAATGTACAAGGTGAAGAATGGCATGTTATTATTATTATTAATTATTATTATTATTATTATTATGTCTGCAGGCTTAATGTAAAAGTACAGCTAGTTATCTCAAAGAGTTATTTAGTAGAACTATGTCTATGCTATAGCCAGCTACTCATTTCTTTCAAGAAATATGCTATGTGAACTAGCTCACTGCAGTAAAATAATTCAATTGCTATAAGCTTTAGAGAAGGTATATCGCTATTTATGAACCTAATTTAAATCCTGCTGTCTTTAAATTGTGGTTAACTGTATCCCAGGAAATAGCCACTCTGAAAAGAGGTAGGTGTTCATTAAAGAAACAAAGCTGCATTAATCTCACCATTACTCTTAAAACTGATTTCTTA
The DNA here is from genome assembly GCA_022376925.1 of Tragulus kanchil. NCBI lineage: Eukaryota > Metazoa > Chordata > Mammalia > Artiodactyla > Tragulidae > Tragulus > Tragulus kanchil. The sequence continues at coordinate 33,259,103 of JAIOJX010000028.1, read as the reverse complement.
CCTGTATTTAAAGCTGTGTTTAAAGGAGGTCAACATGGTGAAAATGTGCTAGAAAGTGAGAATTGAATAAATTAGGTTCTGTGATGGAAACCATGCCTCTAAAATTGATTAAGGTATCTCCTACTCACAAAATAAACTCTGGGATCAAAAACTAATACTAAATCACCTACATTTTTTAAAAAAAGAATATCAGCTAAAAGCTGAGTGTTTTCTTCTCTCAAACCAAAAAAAAAAAAAATTATTTCTTCTGTCTTTCTTTCTTCAATGGTTCTATTTCTTAAAGCTGTTTACACAGCTATTCATTATCTGACTTTAACTTTAAAGTCGTACTTGACTCCCAGAAGGCAAAGTGCTGTCCCTAACAGGAGTCTGAGTTTGCACAAGCAATTTCCACTGTGGCAATGACAGACAACAGATTCCAGGATATCGATCACTGATGGGTTAAAACATCTGTGGGAGAGTAGGGTCCTTCATGCCACACATCAAGCCCCTTCAGTGTGTGAGAAAATGTGAAAATAGAAGAGTGTCTAAGAATAAAGAAAGTATTGCTACAAGTCAAAATTGCCAAAAAAAAAAAAAAGAAGAAAGAAGAAGAAAAACTATATCAAAGTCTGGTTTACTTGACCTTGCCTAGGGCTGCTGATGTCACTGACATCAGATCATAGATTGTTAATCATAGCTAAGCAGTATGTTACATAAGAGAAGCTGCTTAATATCTTTGAGCCTTGATTGCCCTCAGGAAAGGTTTCTGAAATCTCTTCCAGGTGTATAGCGCTCAATATACCTTATCTTGTCTACTATCCCTTTCTCTATTTAGGTTTTATTAGAGTCAAACATATATGTTAGTGTATATTCTTAACTGTGAATCGCTACCAAATAAAAGTGGTAAGAATAAAAAGTATGGATGGGAAAAGCTAACCAGCTATTAAAATATTAATGAAATGACCAAGGTTTTTTTTTCTACTTTGGTTTAACTAAGGTATAAATAATAGTGTCTACGACTGAATAGATACTGGGATAAATATTTCCAAAATAAATCAGTGTATTTATCAATGAGAAAATAATGGCTGGTCAAAATATTTCAGAAGTGATTAAGAATGGCATCCCATAGGTGCTTTTTATTATACAACAGTTAGCTCATATAGTGGCATATGCTCTTCAACGGTGAGTCCACTGACACCATTACCCATGTTTATAGTCATAGGAAAAATCTCTGATACCTTTAAAATATTTCTTGTAGTCAATGGTAGAAATACTCACGTGCTCATTTTATGTAAGGTTCAATATCCAGCCACAACAGTGGCGTAATATTAGGCATTGAAGAACTCTGAATATTTTTTTTCCTGTCCCTTGTATCTTTGTAACCTACTAGTTAAATATTTTCATTACTCTTAGTAAAGGCAAAATCTTTGATTCCACAGTTAAAAAAATAGAGTTTAAGATATTACTAATATAAATATTATAGAATTAATTCTACAAGTCATGTTACTAAAATAGGGGTATTTATTTAAATTACAATATGGGAAATGTTCTTTGCTTCAGATTAGAAAATTAGCAAATAAGTCTCTATTAATAAAGATTTTCAAAGGTATAAAACATAGGGACTTCCCTGAGAGTTCAGTGGTCAAGACTACCTTCTTCTTTTTTTTTTTTTTTTAAAGATTTATTTATTTATTTACTTTCGGGGGAGGGGAGCGGGCGGGCCACTTCTATTGGTCTTTCATTTCTCCATTTTCATTTGTCTTCATTCTTTGGCTCCTGTGGGCCTCCCATAGCGGTGGCGTCTGTCGTTGCAGAGCACCGGTTCTGGGCACATGCGCTCCAGAGCTCCGGCTCGGTGATAGGACACATCAGTCCAGCTGCTCCGCGGCACGTGGGATCTTCCCAGGCCAGGGCTCGAACCGGCGCCCCTTGCACTGCAAGGCGGTGTCCTTACCCACTGGACCACCAGGGGAAGCCCTCAAGACTACCTTCTAACGCAGCAGAGGGCAAGTTGGTTGGGGAGCTAAGATCCCACATGCCTCAGGGCCAAAAAACCAAACCATAAAAAAAAAAAAAAAAAGGCAATTTTGCCACAAGTTCAATAAAGATTTTTTTAAAAAAGGCATAAAGCATATATAAAAAGACTTTGTTTTGTACTGCTCAAGTTTAAAATAATAAAATCTACTCAAAAATATTTTATTAGTAAAGGAAAGCAAGAAATAAGCACCTAAAGGCTTTCCTGGTGGCCTAGTGGTTAAGAGTCTGCCTGCCAATGCAGGGGACACAGGTTCCATCCCTGATCTGGGGAGATCCCACATGCCCCATAGCAACTAACTCTGTGTGCCACAATTCTTGAGCCCATGCTCCACAGCCTGTGAACTCTAACTACCAGTCTGCTTGCTCCCTAGAGAGAAGAGAACACAAGAAAAGCCACTGCAATGAGAAGCCTGAAATGCAACAAAGAGTAGCCGCCACTGGCCACAATTAGAGAAAGTGCACACAGCAACAAAGACCCAGAGTGCCAAAAAATACTCACTAAATAAATAAAATTGAAAAGAAGAAATGAGTACCTCACTATTCAATAAATGTGAGGAAAGGGCCCCCAAGGACAATAGTGAGGAAGAGACAAGTTGTTCCATCACGAATCTAGAAAATGAAATGTGAAGCATTGCTCCCCCACAATAAAACGAATACAGTTTTAAAAACAAGAATTATCATTCCAGGTTCTTTCTATGATATCTCATTAATAGTCACAACAGCAAGACCCAGAAATATTAAGCACCTCTTATACAAGGACATTCAGCTAAAGATCCGAAGGACTAGGTTTCTGTAATGACAAAGTCAAGTGTGATTCAGTCAAGCTATCCTCTTTCTCTCATCCTTGAGTGAGCACCAAGGGATTCCACTTTGTTTTGATTTGTCTTTCTTACTTTGGAGAGCTTCCCTGAAGGCTCAGAGGATAAAGAGTCCGCCTGTAATACAGGAGAAACAGGATTGATCCTTGGGTAGGGCTCGAACCGGCGCCCCTTGCACTGCAAGGCGGTGTCCTTACCCACTGGACCACCAGGGGAAGCCCTCAAGACTACCTTCTAACGCAGCAGAGGGCAAGTTGGTTGGGGAGCTAAGATCCCACATGCCTCAGGGCCAAAAAACCAAACCATAAAAAAAAAAAAAAAAAGGCAATTTTGCCACAAGTTCAATAAAGATTTTTTTAAAAAAGGCATAAAGCATATATAAAAAGACTTTGTTTTGTACTGCTCAAGTTTAAAATAATAAAATCTACTCAAAAATATTTTATTAGTAAAGGAAAGCAAGAAATAAGCACCTAAAGGCTTTCCTGGTGGCCTAGTGGTTAAGAGTCTGCCTGCCAATGCAGGGGACACAGGTTCCATCCCTGATCCGGGGAGATCCCACATGCCCCATAGCAACTAACTCTGTGTGCCACAATTCTTGAGCCCATGCTCCACAGCCTGTGAACTCTAACTACCAGTCTGCTTGCTCCCTAGAGAGAAGAGAACACAAGAAAAGCCACTGCAATGAGAAGCCTGAAATGCAACAAAGAGTAGCCGCCACTGGCCACAATTAGAGAAAGTGCACACAGCAACAAAGACCCAGAGTGCCAAAAAATACTCACTAAATAAATAAAATTGAAAAGAAGAAATGAGTACCTCACTATTCAATAAATGTGAGGAAAGGGCCCCCAAGGACAATAGTGAGGAAGAGACAAGTTGTTCCATCACGAATCTAGAAAATGAAATGTGAAGCATTGCTCCCCCACAATAAAACGAATACAGTTTTAAAAACAAGAATTATCATTCCAGGTTCTTTCTATGATATCTCATTAATAGTCACAACAGCAAGACCCAGAAATATTAAGCACCTCTTATACAAGGACATTCAGCTAAAGATCCGAAGGACTAGGTTTCTGTAATGACAAAGTCAAGTGTGATTCAGTCAAGCTATCCTCTTTCTCTCATCCTTGAGTGAGCACCAAGGGATTCCACTTTGTTTTGATTTGTCTTTCTTACTTTGGAGAGCTTCCCTGAAGGCTCAGAGGATAAAGAGTCCGCCTGTAATACAGGAGAAACAGGATTGATCCTTGGGTAGGGAAGATCCTCTGGAGAAGGAAATGGCTACCCCACCAATATTCTTCACAGAGAAGTGCATGGACAGAAGAGCCTGCTGGGCTACAGCCCATGGAGTCACAAAGAGGCACAACTGAATGACTAAGCCTACACACATACTATACCTTAGTTCAGGGATTAACAAAATACAGTAAACCTCTTCTCTTGCTATTTTCAGCATTTCCAAAAATAAGATTTTTCTGGTTATTACAATAACTACTAGAAAAATAAGCAAAATTGTGCAACAGAAAGAAAACTGACTGGAAATGCCACTATGCAGACATAATCAATGTGCATATTTCAGTATCTGTTCTTCTCTTCTTTTTATGTATCTGTATGAATATACTGGTTAATACATGTATGTGTATATACACATATATATATATATATACACAGACACACACATCTTTAATTCTTTAAAATGTTGTGACCTTTTTACTTGTATTTTCTTTGCCATTACATTTTGTAAAAATACGATTTCTAATGACTGCCTTCTTCTTTTTGGTTCTACTACCATTTCTTGCACTATTTTCCTTTTGTTGGACCTTTATTTTGTTTACATTAATTCTCTTGCTTTCATTTGTCTGCAATTTTCTTACCTAGAAGTCAGAAACTGAGCTATTTAATCTATGAAAATATTTTCGGAAAAAGTTCTCTTGCAAAAAAAAACTTAAAACTGGGGGCTTCTCTTTTAGCTCAGTGGTAAAGAGTTCACCTGCCAATGCAGGAGACATGGGTTTGATCCCTGATCCAGGAAGATCCCACATGCTGCAGAGCAACTAAGCCCATAAGCCAAACTACTGAGCCTGTGCTCTAGACCTTGGAGCCACAGATATTGAGTTCATGTGCCGCAACTACTGAAGCCCGTGTGCCCTAGAGGCCGAGTTCCACAACAAGAGATGTCACCGCAACAAGAAACATGCTCACCTCAACTAGAATGTAGCCTCCACTCCCTGCACTTAAAGAAGAGGCTGTGGCAGCAGCGAAAACCCAAAATAGCCAAAAATAAATAAATAAATAAATAAAAATTAAAAATATAAAACATTTTTAAAAACTTAAAAGTGGAAAATGTTTGTTACTTTCTCACAACTCACTGGTTGTGAATTTGATGAAAAGGTACTTACATATTTTTAAGCACAAATACAATCAGACAAGTTTTTCCAACTCAAAGTATGCTATTATCACGTCTTCTATAATACCGTTTATTATTTCTCTGGGTGGTGTTGATTTCCTTAATACATTTTCAACTGAATCAGCCAAACAAAATAATCATATACTGAGATGATATTTACTAAAATCCACTCCTAAGAAAAATACTTGTAAAATCTGCTATACAGGTTTGGCATATCTGACACCCCAAAAATAATCAAGCTAAACACTGTAACTTTGAAAAGGATGTATGGTGATGGTATACTGTCCAAACATTTACCATCATCAAAAACATCCTATGATTTTGAAATGTAAAGCAAAAAGGGTAGATAAATGCAAATAATTTCACCAACCTTGTACGCCTTAAGCTAAATTAGTCTCTTAAGAAACCAAAAAAAAAAAAAAAAAAAAACAATGTATGATAGTCAAGAGGATTTCATTTTTATCATAGGAAAGGGAATCAATAGGACCCAAATCAGTGAGACTATAAATATATTTGACATATGACAGTACTGAGCTACCAAAAAAAAAGTTGAAGCATAGGGACTTCCCGGGTGGTCCAGTGGGTAAAGAGTCCACCTTGCAGTGCAAGGGGCACCGGTTTGATCCCTGGCCTGGGAAGATCCCATGTGCCATGGAGGCTAGACCCATGTGTCCAATTAGGAGCCAGTGCTCTGGAGCGCATGGGCCCACAGCCAGTACTCTGCAGCAAAAGAAGCCACAAGGATGGGAGGCCTACACAGGCCAGAGAATAAAGATGGATGAAAATAAATAATAAATTAAAAATAAAGAGATGGCCAAAATTAAAAAAAAAAAAAAGTTTGAGTGTAATGAACAGTAGTTTTATGACAGGATTAGCCAGAAATTACCATTCATTTTAGATCCTAAGGGTTAAAATGTCTCTCAAGTTTCCAATATTTACCCTGGTATGTATACATAAAGAGACTAGAATTATTAGGAGAAGATGGAACTGAGAGAAAGAGTTTGAACAAGATATAAAATAGGAGGCAAACTAATTCAATATTGACGCATCAGGGTTATTTTATAAACATTATTAATGCATCAGGGATAGTCTATGGACATTCAAAGAAGAAATCATGAGACTTTCCAAATCACCCAAATATTCAATCTCACTTGCAAATTTTAAAAGGACAGACCCTTTAAAAAGAAACTATCTTTTAAAAATTAGAGGGACTTCCCTGGTGGTCCAGTAGCTAAGATTCTCAAGGTAGAGAGCCTTGATTCAATCCCAGATCAGGAAACTGTATCCCACATGCCACAACTAAAGGTCCAGCATTCCACAACTAAGACCTGTCATAGCCAAATAAATAAACATTAAAATAAAAAAAAGAATAAAACATAGGGACTTCCCTAGTGGTCCAGTGGTGAAGACTCTGTGTTCCCAATGTAGGAGTCCTGGGTTCAATCCCTGGTCAGGGAACTAGATCCTATGTGCCCCAGCTAAGACCCAGCACAGTCAAATAAATAAATAATTGAAAAAAAAAAAAAAAAGAATAAGGTCTAGTACCTAAATGAACATCAAGGAACAACACAAACGGAATGACCACGTGACACCCTATTTCATATTTTCCTTTGAGTGCTCAGATTGCCAAGAAAGTTTGCCAGAGATAGCTTAAATTTTCACCTTATTCCATAAACTCCCACTTAGCAAAGGAAAGATTTCCAATGCTAAGTTTGGAGAATTTGATATTAAAGAACTATTATAATATTTATCCATTCTGAGAGGCAGTTTGTAATTTCTTTTACTTCTGGGAATTTTTAATGTCAAATTGTTCATTTTTCTTATATTTTTGGCAAATCAGACATATGATTTTCCTCCTTCCTTCCTTCTTCCTTCTTCCCATTTCTCTTATCTTCTATTTTCTCTTCTCTCCTATGGTCTTCCTCTTCCTCCTCTTCCTCTTCTTACTTTCTCCTTCTCCTTCCCCAGCCCCTTCCCTTCTCTTCCCCTCTCTCTAGCTCTCTTTGCCTGAAAACAAAATTGCATCAAAAGTGTCCATACTGTTGTGTTAAAAGGAAGATATTGACTGACGGTTGCAAATTCTGACAAAATCCTTTAGGTCAGGCTTGAAATGGGCTTTGGGGATTACAGTGCTCCAATGTAAGAAAGCACAAAATCAAAAAGACGTTTTCTTTCTGGGCAAAGCTATACGTGAGAACCATACGGATCACCAGATCATGCTTTCCAGATTTTTCTGAAAAGGAGCAGAGGTAATGAACAGGAGGATCTACACACACTCGTATTGGAAGTTTGCCTGTTTTTTCCTTAGCTAGTGACATTATTTTCCTTGTAAAATCTCCATGAGCGTTAGGAAGTATTTTGTGCAAATAGCATTCAAGAGGAGACATTGTTTTTACCTAGCTTCTGAATTCATTATTCAGAGGAAAGAAAAATGCAAATTGATTGCAAATGAAGCTGCCAATTAAACTGAGAAAAAAAATGTTTAAATATTCCCTTGGTGACAAGCCATATTTTTTCTTCTATTTACCCAGATTCTGCAGAAGAGGCCAGCCTCATAGAGAAGAATTAGGAAATTAGTATATAGGAAAATGACAGAAGGTAAAGTTAATGGTCTAAAAATCAATCTACTACTTTCAGGGATTACTGATTTCTTTCATGCACAAGTTGAAAAGAACTGTACATTGATAGTGAGCTAACACTGTTACCTGTATTTTGCATAGAACAACAATAGTATATGTTTAAGTTCAGAATATAAGGCAAACCTCTGATGTTCATAGTGAAAATCACATCATGTATTCAAGGTTTATCTGGATATTTTTTGGCATTTACCAAGATATCTTCATCTGGATGCAGGTGTCACTCAATTTTCAAATGTCTTTCCAAGACTGAACCCTTTTGGCTTTTTAATCCTAGGTCAATAGTGTAAATGTTAGCACAAGGAAAGTTAATACCGATTTTCTCACCTTAGACTAACAAGATTTCTGGATTGCACTGGCAAACAATTCAACAGAAATTTAGAAAGGATATTTTAAGAGCAGGAAATCCCTTGTCAAGGAGGAAAAAAAAACTGTAGGCAGACAATTCTCATGTCCAATGACTTCTACATTAAAAACAAATGTTTCGTACTATTGAAATCATTTTATTACCCAGTTCATTCCTCTTATCTGGAGGTAATTTTTAACAGATTCCAGTCTACTTTGCAGACACAAATTTCCAGTCACTCTCCTTCATGCCCCAAGAGGCTATTTCATAAGCAAGCTAACATCAATTCCAACAAGATTCATTTTTTCCATCACTTTACACCCTAGAAAACTGATACAGACTTCCCCAGATGAAGTTTAATACAGAACATAGGTTTATGAAGTGTAGAACCTCATTTCAAATGTACACATAACATATTGATTTAGATTTTGGAAACATTTTCAAAGAATACAAATGTGCTGGATCCAAGGCTTAAATGGTCCTTTTTGCTAAAATACAGCTCATAAAAGATTTCAGAAGGCCAGAAAGCTTTAAAATTTAGTGGCTTTTTCTTGAGTTGTCCCAGAATGTTCTCGTTTAGAAAATAAATTGTATACCTGGCATGCAAATGTGTAGTCTAAGCAACTCATTATATTAAACAAATTTGACAACTGAGGACCTGATTATGAATTTTAAAGCCTGAATGCTTAGAATAAAGGTTCATGAGTAAAAACCATGACAATAAATAACATATAATACTCTATGAACAATAAAATTTCTCCCAAACTTAAGGATGTGATTAGTGTCAGTGAAAAGAAATGCCTTCAGAGACATGGTCACTCAAATTCTATATCCAGTCTGAGAAATATCATTAAGGCTTGTGTAGTAAGTAGAACTGTCTCATAGTTCATATCTTTTATCTTTCTTAAAAACAGAGATGCACCCTCAATCACACCCAGTCTGTTATCACACTCTTCCTATATAAATTTATATTTTATCCTGAGTAATGAGCTCCATAATTGAATTGGACTATGCAAAAATAATACATCTTTTTACTCAGCCCTAAACTTTTCTGTTTGATGGTTTCTCACACTTCAAAATATGCATCCCACCTCATTCTTTCAAAAAGTGTTTATTGGGTACTTATTTCACGCTAGGGGTTGAGACACAAAATTGAAAAATCACTTTGCCCTTCAGAAGCTAATAATTAAGAAATCCAAAATTAGGTTTAAAAAAGAGAGGAGGGATTCTGTGCAACACTCCAATCCATGCCTTCCACAATGTGCTTATTTATGTCCACCATGATCATCTTGTGCTGATTTATATCGTGATTTCCTAAAACAAATTCCAACAAGATTCATTTTTTCCAGTCACTTTACACTTCCTCATTTGCCCCAAGAGGCTATTTCATAAGCAAGCTAACATCAATTCCAACTAGATTCATTTTTTCCATCACTTTACACCCTAGAAAACTGATACAGACTTCCCCAGATGAAGTTTAATACAGAACATAGGTTTATGAAGTGTAGAACCTCATTTCAAATGTACACATAACATATTGATTTAGATTTTGGAAACATTTTCAAAGAATACAAATGTGCTGGATCCAAGGCTTAAATGGTCCTTTTTGCTAAAATACAGCTCATAAAAGATTTCAGAAGGCCAGAAAGCTTTAAAATTTAGTGGCTTTTTCTTGAGTTGTCCCAGAATATTCTCGTTTAGAAAATAAATGGTATACCTGGCATGCAAATGTGTAGTCTAAGCAACTCATTATATTAAACAAATTTGACAACTGAGGACCTGATTATGAATTTTAAAGCCTGAATGCTTAGAATAAAGGTTCATGAGTAAAAACCATGACAATAAATAACATATAATACTCTATGAACAATAAAATTTCTCCCAAACTTAAGGATGTGATTAGTGTCAGTGAAAAGAAATGCCTTCAGAGACATGGTCACTCAAATTCTATATCCAGTCTGAGAAATATCATTAAGGCTTGTGTAGTAAGTAGAACTGTCTCATAGTTCATATCTTTTATCTTTCTTAAAAACAGAGATGCACCCTCAATCACACCCAGTCTGTTATCACACTCTTCCTATATAAATTTATATTTTATCCTGAGTAATGAGCTCCATAATTGAATTGGACTATGCAAAAATAATACATCTTTTTACTCAGCCCTAAACTTTTCTGTTTGATGGTTTCTCACACTTCAAAATATGCATCCCACCTCATTCTTTCAAAAAGTGTTTATTGGGTACTTATTTCACGCTAGGGGTTGAGACACAAAATTGAAAAATCACTTTGCCCTTCAGAAGCTAATAATTAAGAAATCCAAAATTAGGTTTAAAAAAGAGAGGAGGGATTCTGTGCAACACTCCAATCCATGCCTTCCACAATGTGCTTATTTATGTCCACCATGATCATCTTGTGCTGATTTATATACGTGATTCCTTTTCACAGAGAAATGTTTAAGAAGAAAACACAGCAGAGGATCTCTGTTAATGCTTTGTGTATTCTCTCCAGTGTTCTTTCCCCAGTATCACCATAATGTTTATCTAGACACAATGTAGAGAAGACGTGAACATGCTTAGAATAAGACCATCCTTTTGCCAGCTTCCATGGAGAGGGGCCAAAGAGGAACCAAGTCAAAAGCAAACTGACTAGGTCTCCTGGAGTTTTGGGTCTTTATTAGAACAAATGAAATGTGACTCTCAGAGCTGTGCAGACTCCTGGCAAGATCTCATTCCCACTGCATGCCATGGCTCCAACACAACTAACTCACATTGTGTTCTATATCCTTGTTTATTTCAGACACGTAAGAAATCCAGCCCTTTCCATTTTTCTTTTCTGACACCCAGCCACTATCCTCTCTCTCCTGTTGGTGGTGGTGGTTTAGTTGCTAAGTCATGTCCAACTCTTGTGACACCATGGACTGCAGTCTGCCAGGCTCTTCTATCCATGGGATTTCTCAGGCAAGAATACTGGAGTGGGCTGCTCTTTCCTCCTCCAGGGGATCTTCCTTACCCAAGGATGGAACCTGGGTTTCCCTCATTGCAGGTGGTCTCTTCCACTGTAGGCGGATTCTTTTTTTTTTTTAAACATTTATTTATTTATTTTGGAGAGGGGTAGGGTGGAGGGAGGGACGGGCGGGTCACTTCTATTGGCCTTTCATTTCTCTATTTTCATCCGTCTTTTTTCTTTGGCTCTTGTGGGCCTCCCATCGCGGTGGCCTCTGTTGTCACAGAGTGCCAGCTGTGGGCACATGCGCTCCAGAGCTCCAGCTCGGTGATTGGACACATTGGTCCAGCCGCTCTGTGGCACGTGGGATCTTCCCAGGCCAGGGATCGAACCGGCGCCCCTTGCACTGCAAGGTGGTATCCCCACCCACTGGACCACCAGGGAAGCCCTGTAGGTGGATTCTTAACTGACTGAGCCAGCAGGGAAGCCTCTTCCTCCCTTTAATTTATTTTAATGTATACTTTGCCAACTCTTTAATTTATGACTCCAGAAACTCATTCAATACAACTCTCATTTAAGCAAATGTTTTGAAAGTAACTTCCTTTACTTTTGCTCTGAAGACACTGCTTTCTATACATCTTTCTTTGGAACTGAAATATGTGCCTTCCTCAACCTCATTGCTGCTTCTGAAGCACTTTCTTCTCCTTCTCCCTATCAACACTGAGATTTGAATCTCATGTGATTGGACTAACCAAGCCAAAGATCTTTGCCAGCTTCCATGGAGAGGGCCAAAGAGGAACCAAGTCAAAAGCAAACTGACTAGGTCTCCTGGAGTTTTGGGTCTTTATTAGAACAAATGAAATGTGACTCTCAGAGCTGTGCAGACTCCTGGCAAGATCTCATTCCCACTGCATGCCATGGCTCCAACACAACTAACTCACATTGTGTTCTATATCCTTGTTTATTTCAGACACGTAAGAAATCCAGCCCTTTCCATTTTTCTTTTCTGACACCCAGCCACTATCCTCTCTCTCCTGTTGGTGGTGGTGGTTTAGTTGCTAAGTCATGTCCAACTCTTGTGACACCATGGACTGCAGTCTGCCAGGCTCTTCTATCCATGGGATTTCTCAGGCAAGAATACTGGAGTGGGCTGCTCTTTCCTCCTCCAGGGGATCTTCCTTACCCAAGGATGGAACCTGGGTTTCCCTCATTGCAGGTGGTCTCTTCCACTGTAGGCGGATTCTTTTTTTTTTTTAAACATTTATTTATTTATTTTGGAGGGGGGTAGGGTGGAGGGAGGGGGACGGGCGGGTCACTTCTATTGGCCTTTCATTTCTCTATTTTCATCCGTCTTTTTTCTTTGGCTCTTGTGGGCCTCCCATCGCGGTGGCCTCTGTTGTCACAGAGTGCCAGCTGTGGGCACATGCGCTCCAGAGCTCCAGCTCGGTGATTGGACACATTGGTCCAGCCGCTCTGTGGCACGTGGGATCTTCCCAGGCCAGGGATCGAACCGGCGCCCCTTGCACTGCAAGGTGGTATCCCCACCCACTGGACCACCAGGGAAGCCCTGTAGGTGGATTCTTAACTGACTGAGCCAGCAGGGAAGCCTCTTCCTCCCTTTAATTTATTTTAATGTATACTTTGCCAACTCTTTAATTTATGACTCCAGAAACTCATTCAATACAACTCTCATTTAAGCAAATGTTTTGAAAGTAACTTCCTTTACTTTTTGCTCTGAAGACACTGCTTTCTATACATCTTTCTTTGGAACTGAAATATGTGCCTTCCTCAACCTCATTGCTGCTTCTGAAGCACTTTCTTCTCCTTCTCCCTATAAACACTGAGATTTGAATCTCATGTGATTGGACTAAACAAGCCAGTAGACCTCTATAAACTTGAGTCACTGCTCCATTGTGAAGGAGGCTACCTCTTCCCTTGACCTCCAGTTCAAACGTGATCTGTTTTTCTCTCTCTAATTCAATGGCCACTTCTAACCCTCCTTTGTTGATTTGCCCCATTTGTGATCTCCAAACACAGGAGGTCCTTGGGGCTTAGTCCTTGGATCTAGGTCTAATTATAATAGCCCCCCATAGATCATTCTCAAATGTTCCCATCTAAATGAAAAGGGATTCCATCCTTTCTGTTGCCAGGCAAAATTAAGTTCACCTTGTAGCACTGTCCTTGACTTCTATTTTCATGTTCATCCCACTCATCAACAAATCTACCTCCTAAAGCTGAGCTTCATCTCTAAGATATACCATTTCCCACACCTTAAGATTCTCTGATATTGGCAAATGACATAAAATTAATGGCAGGTCATATTTCAACTGGTTCCAATTGGTTCTAATTTAGAACCTAAACTATATCATTTCTTTCTTGGTTAAAATTTACCTCAAAGCATGCTTATACTCTGCCTAAAACCTTGCAATGGGTTCTATTTCATACTAGATAAAATCCAAAGTCATTACAATAACTAAAAAGGGCCTATAATTGTAGATCTCCTTCCTATTCTAAATTGATTTTACCCTTGCTCAGTCTGTTCGCTTCTCTTGGCCTCTGGATACTCCCACCTCAGGTACTTAGCATTTAGTGTTCCCTCAGTTTGGAATGCTTTTCTTTCAGGTATTACATATGCCTCACTTGCTCACTTCTTTAGACCTTTCAATAAGCATCACCTTCTCCAGTCAAGCCTACCCTGCCTGCTGTGTTTAAGTTGCAACATCCTTCCCTCCAACAGTTTCAATTGCCCTTCCTTGTTGTATTTTTCACCACAGCATTTATTACTTTATGATGCATTATAAAGAGCATATATTTTTTAACTCTTTCATTCATTTCTATATTCTCAGTGCTGGTCTGTAAAGGCCCAAATTTGGTGCTTGATACTTAATTATTGAATGAGTAAATATATAACATGGGTGTAATTTTTCTTTCATAAAATTGGATCTGAGTAGACTGTATGTCTACTCCTCTTTTTCAGTAGTAGTTTGAACAACATACATGTTCTTGTCTCTAATATAAAATAAACTTAACTATTTTCTTTTAATGCCTATTTACTTAAACATCATTGTTATTAGAGATGGTATTTATTGAGCACTGGTTATATGCCATTATATACATTATATACTATCATTTTGCTAATTTTTTTATGTATTATTAGATATAATTTTCCTTATAAGTCTATGAGTTAGGTAATATTACCACTATTTTACAAATTAGGAAATCAATTCTCAGAGAGATTATTATTGTCTTAAGCCCTCCTAATAATACAGAAAGTTTGGATTCAAACTAAAATAGGCTGACTCCAAAGTTCATTACCCTGCCTCTGAAGGCCAAATGTGGAACTTACAGATGAAATCACATTGGCTGTATTTGCTATCCTTATTTAGATTTACATGGTTTTACGATTCATCACAGGCCTTTTATCCAGAGGCATTCCTGCCCATGGGTTCTTTATTTGATTTCTCTCAACATCAGCCCCATGATCCCTTTTAAGGAACAATATATGTGTGTGAGTCATTTACCTCTGTAGAAAAAAAGATGGGAACCAACATTATCTATGATCATTTGTAAATAGTTTTCAATATTGGGATTCATGTTTGGAACTGAGGACAAGATGACCTTCCAGAGAAAAGACATGAGTTATGTGGCAGGAGAGTAGAATTAACTAACAAAATTAGAGCTATTTTAAGAAGAAAGGAGTAAGGGGTTCTTTGTAGACAGCAGCCAATGTACATGGAGGTAGGAGCTCTGTGCTGGCCTGGTCTTGGCTTATGTCAAAGAGGAAATTGAGAGTTCATTAGAGATCAATAAGGGCCTCTGTTTATTTCATTCAGGTGCAGCTTCCGGAAGAAGGGGAAGTTTACATTTACTCCGAATTTTCATTATTGGTTGAATATTTGGTAGCCCTCAGGGAGTAGTGAAGAAACCAGAACAGGAAAAAAAATCATGGCAAGAATTTTAGCATCTGTACTGAAATTGGTCATGTGGGTTTAGTGCCACGCTGAGAAGCTAGTTCCATCAGGGACTTCAGATACACGAATACATTGGATATCTGAAGACTAGTTTTTGTTGTTGTTGTTGTTTAGCTGATGTAGTAGTATTGAAACACGGCTCTAAATTTCCTGACACACCTCCTTTCAAGAAGTGGGTATATGTCCTGTCCCTTTGAATCTGAGGTGTTTGACAGCTTGATTAATAGAATAGTGTACAATAAGTGCTGACTCAGACATCTTCACTTTCACTGTTTTCAACTGGGGCAGAGCTGCTCTAAAATGTTGTATTGGCTTTGGCTGTAAAACAACATGATTAAGTTTTATGTATACAGACTTCCTCTCCTTTTTTTTTTTTTTTCTTTTTTTCTTTTTTTTTAAACTTTATTTATTTATTTATTTATTATTTATTTTTGTACATGTATGTTCCCAGATCATTCATATGCATATCCCTTGACCCTCCCCCCACCCAGTTCCCCCCCTCCCATCCCTCCAGACCATCGCTCCAAGTGGTTGTAGGTACTACTATTCCCCTAGCACAATGACAATAGCTATCTTTTCTACACATGACTGTATAGGTTTCCATGTTACTCCCTCCCACTGTACGGTCTCCACGATGTCTTTATGTCTATTCTCTGTTTTTTCATGAGTTCACTGCGTGTGTTATCATGACCATCTTACTAGATCCCATATATATGAGTTAGTATACTATACTTGTCTTTCTCTTTTTGACTTACTTCACTTTTTACTGAGTTCTAACTGAGGACAAGATGACCTTAGAGAAAAGACATGAGTTATGTGGCAGGAGAGTAGAATTAACTAACAAAATTAGAGCTATTTTAAGAAGAAAGGAGTAAGGGGTTCTTTGTAGACAGCAGCCAATGTACATGGAGGTAGGAGCTCTGTGCTGGCCTGGTCTTGGCTTATGTCAAAGAGGAAATTGAGAGTTCATTAGAGATCAATAAGGGCCTCTGTTTATTTCATTCAGGTGCAGCTTCCGGAAGAAGGGGAAGTTTACATTTACTCCGAATTTTCATTATTGGTTGAATATTTGGTAGCCCTCAGGGAGTAGTGAAGAAACCAGAACAGGAAAAAAAATCATGGCAAGAATTTTAGCATCTGTACTGAAATTGGTCATGTGGGTTTAGTGCCACGCTGAGAAGCTAGTTCCATCAGGGACTTCAGATACACGAATACATTGGATATCTGAAGACTAGTTTTTGTTGTTGTTGTTGTTTAGCTGATGTAGTAGTATTGAAACACGGCTCTAAATTTCCTGACACACCTCCTTTCAAGAAGTGGGTATATGTCCTGTCCCTTTGAATCTGAGGTGTTTGACAGCTTGATTAATAGAATAGTGTACAATAAGTGCTGACTCAGACATCTTCACTTTCACTGTTTTCAACTGGGGCAGAGCTGCTCTAAAATGTTGTATTGGCTTTTGCTGTACAACAACATGACTCAGTTCTATGTATACAGACATCCTCTCCTTTTTTTTTTTTTTTCTTTTTTTCTTTTTTTTTAAACTTTATTTATTTATTTATTTATTATTTATTTTTGTACATGTATGTTCCCAGATCATTCATATGCATATCCCTTGACCCTCCCCCCACCCAGTTCCCCCCCTCCCATCCCTCCAGACCATCGCTCCAAGTGGTTGTAGGTACTACTATTCCCCTAGCACAATGACAATAGCTATCTTTTCTACACATGACTGTATAGGTTTCCATGTTACTCCCTCCCACTGTACGGTCTCCACGATGTCTTTATGTCTATTCTCTGTTTTTTCATGAGTTCACTGCGTGTGTTATCATGACCATCTTACTAGATCCCATATATATGAGTTAGTATACTATACTTGTCTTTCTCTTTTTGACTTACTTCACTTTTTATGATAGGTTCTAGAGCCAGCCACCTCATTAGGACTGAGTCTTCTGCATTTCTTTTAACAGCTGAGTAGTATTCCATTGTATATGTGTACCAGAGCTTCTGGATCCATTCATTTGTCGATGGACATCTAGGTTGCTTCCATGTTCTGGCTATTGTATAGAGAGCTGCAATGAACATTGGGGTACAGGTGCCTCTTTCATTTTTGATTTCATCAGGATATAGGCCTAATAGTGGGATTGCTGGGTCATAGGGTGCTTCTATTTTTAGTTTTTTAAGGAATCTCCATATTGTCTTCCATAGAGGTTGTACTAATTTACATTCCCACCAGCAATGCAAGAGGGTTCCCTTTTCTCCACACCCTCTCCAGCATTTGTTGTCTGTCGATTTGTTGATGATGGCCATTCTGACAGGTGTGAGGTGGTATCTCATTGTGGTTTTAATTTGCATTTCTCTGATAATAAGCGAGGTTGAGCATTGTTTCATGTATTTTTGGGCCATCTGTATGTCCTCTTTGGAGAGGCGTCTCTTTAGATCTTTTTCCCATTTTTTGACTGGGCTGCTCATTTTCCCTGTGCTGAGTTGTCTGAGTTGCTTGTAGATTTTGGAGATTAATTCTTTGTCTGTTGTTTCATTTGTTATGATTTTCTCCCACTCTGTGGGGTGTCTGTTGAACTTTTTTGTAATTTCTTTTGCTGTACAAAAGCTTTTAAGTTTCATAAGGTCCCATATGTTCATTTTTCTTTTCAGTTCTGCTATTTTAGTTGGTGGGTCAGAGAAGATTTTGCTTTGATTTATGTCCTTGAGGGTTTTGCCTATATTCTCCTCTAAGAGTTTGATGGTTTCTGGTCTTACATTGAGGTCTTTAATCCATTTTGAGTTGATCTTAGTGTATGGTGTCAGGGAATGTTCCAATTTCATTTTTTTGCATGTAGCTGTCCAATTCTCCCAGCACCACTTGTTAAAGAGGCTGTCTTTGTCCCATTTTATAGTTTCTCCTCCTTTATCAAAAATAAGGTACCCATAGATGCGTGGGTTGATCATCCTCTCCTTCTTGGACCCAGCTCCCACCCTCCTTCATCCCATCCACCTAGGTCATCACAGAGCACCAAGCTGAGTTCCTGTGCTGTACAGCAGCTTTCTATTAGCTATCTATTTTCACACATGAGTGAATACATGTCAGTCCTAATCTCCCAATTTTCCTCATGCTCTCCTTCCCCTACTGTGTCCACATGTCCATTCTGTACATCTGTGTTTTGATTTCTGCCCTGAAAATAGTTTCATCTATGCCATTTTTCTAGATGCTACATATATGTGTTAAGATGTGATACTTGTTTTCTCTTTATGACTTAACTTCACTCTATGGAAGACTCTAATTCCATCCATGTCACTACAAATGACCTGATTTTTATATCTCAGAAAACTCATGCTCAGAGCCAAGCCACCATGCAATTATAGAAAGTCCAAGTTGTCTGTCGATTTGTTGATGATGGCCATTCTGACAGGTGTGAGGTGGTATCTCATTGTGGTTTTAATTTGCATTTCTCTGATAATAAGCGAGGTTGAGCATTGTTTCATGTATTTTTGGGCCATCTGTATGTCCTCTTTGGAGAGGCGTCTCTTTAGATCTTTTTCCCATTTTTTGACTGGGCTGCTCATTTTCCCTGTGCTGAGTTGTCTGAGTTGCTTGTAGATTTTGGAGATTAATTCTTTGTCTGTTGTTTCATTTGTTATGATTTTCTCCCACTCTGTGGGGTGTCTGTTGAACTTTTTTGTAATTTCTTTTGCTGTACAAAAGCTTTTAAGTTTCATAAGGTCCCATATGTTCATTTTTCTTTTCAGTTCTGCTATTTTAGTTGGTGGGTCAGAGAAGATTTTGCTTTGATTTATGTCCTTGAGGGTTTTGCCTATATTCTCCTCTAAGAGTTTGATGGTTTCTGGTCTTACATTGAGGTCTTTAATCCATTTTGAGTTGATCTTAGTGTATGGTGTCAGGGAATGTTCCAATTTCATTTTTTTGCATGTAGCTGTCCAATTCTCCCAGCACCACTTGTTAAAGAGGCTGTCTTTGTCCCATTTTATAGTTTCTCCTCCTTTATCAAAAATAAGGTACCCATAGATGCGTGGGTTGATCATCCTCTCCTTCTTGGACCCAGCTCCCACCCTCCTTCATCCCATCCACCTAGGTCATCACAGAGCACCAAGCTGAGTTCCTGTGCTGTACAGCAGCTTTCTATTAGCTATCTATTTTCACACATGAGTGAATACATGTCAGTCCTAATCTCCCAATTTTCCTCATGCTCTCCTTCCCCTACTGTGTCCACATGTCCATTCTGTACATCTGTGTTTTGATTTCTGCCCTGAAAATAGTTTCATCTATGCCATTTTTCTAGATGCTACATATATGTGTTAAGATGTGATACTTGTTTTTCTCTTTATGACTTAACTTCACTCTATACGGAAGACTCTAATTCCATCCATGTCACTACAAATGACCTGATTTTTATATCTCAGAAAACTCATGCTCAGAGCCAAGCCACCATGCAATTATAGAAAGTCCAAGTAGTCTGTGGGAAAACATGTGAAGAGAAAAAGGAACCCCAGCGCATGGCCCTAACTGAGCTTCCAGTCACTAGCCAGCCCAAACTTGCCAGCTATATGGGTGCCGTATTGGAAATGAATCCTCCATTGCCCAGTCAATATGTTCCAACAGATGACGCTTAGAACAAAGACAAACTTTCCTTACCAACCTTGTCCATACTGCAAATTCATGAATGCTAAAAATGATTGTTGTACTTTTGGAACACAGTATTTTGGAATGATTTGCAACCAATAACTAGAACATATTATAATATTTTACTCTTACCTAATTAAACCTCTGATATAATCTTAAAATACTGCAAATTGTTGCAAAATAACTTTTTCAACCTCTGCTGTGCATCTCTACTTCAATGCTTTTCAAAGAAGGATCTATAAAGTGAAAGAGCTAAAATAAGGGTACCAAGTCTGATGCAAGGCCTGGATAATCCACAAACTGGATAATCGATAGTCTGTCATTAAGATATAAGGTATAATTATCTTGAGAAGTCAGTCTGTGAAAAATTAACAGCAGACATTATAGCACTGCACATGCTTCAGAGAGCGTACACTTTCTAGAAAGGCTTAAAATCAAACTTATGCTCTCTGAATTGTCAAACTACATCCTAGAAACAGCACAATTGATGCTAGTCATTGAAACTCATGCTATCATCAAATTAAAATCTTAACTATTACCAGATCACAAAGTTAAACCCAGCTCCCACCCTCCTTCATCCCATCCACCTAGGTCATCACAGAGCACCAAGCTGAGTTCCTGTGCTGTACAGCAGCTTTCTATTAGCTATCTATTTTCACACATGAGTGAATACATGTCAGTCCTAATCTCCCAATTTTCCTCATGCTCTCCTTCCCCTACTGTGTCCACATGTCCATTCTGTACATCTGTGTTTTGATTTCTGCCCTGAAAATAGTTTCATCTATGCCATTTTTCTAGATGCTACATATATGTGTTAAGATGTGATACTTGTTTTTCTCTTTATGACTTAACTTCACTCTATACGGAAGACTCTAATTCCATCCATGTCACTACAAATGACCTGATTTTTATATCTCAGAAAACTCATGCTCAGAGCCAAGCCACCATGCAATTATAGAAAGTCCAAGTAGTCTGTGGGAAAACATGTGAAGAGAAAAAGGAACCCCAGCGCATGGCCCTAACTGAGCTTCCAGTCACTAGCCAGCCCAAACTTGCCAGCTATATGGGTGCCGTATTGGAAATGAATCCTCCATTGCCCAGTCAATATGTTCCAACAGATGACGCTTAGAACAAAGACAAACTTTCCTTACCAACCTTGTCCATACTGCAAATTCATGAATGCCAAAAATGATTGTTGTACTTTTGGAACACAGTATTTTGGAATGATTTGCAACCAATAACTAGAACATATTATAATATTTTACTCTTACCTAATTAAACCTCTGATATAATCTTAAAATACTGCAAATTGTTGCAAAATAACTTTTTCAACCTCTGCTGTGCATCTCTACTTCAATGCTTTTCAAAGAAGGATCTATAAAGTGAAAGAGCTAAAATAAGGGTACCAAGTCTGATGCAAGGCCTGGATAATCCACAAACTGGATAATCGATAGTCTGTCATTAAGATATAAGGTATAATTATCCTGAGAGTCAGTCTGTGAAAAATTAACAGCAGACATTATAGCACTGCACATGCTTCAGAGAGCGTACACTTTCTAGAAAGGCTTAAAATCAAACTTATGCTCTCTGAATTGTCAAACTACATCCTAGAAACAGCACAATTGATGCTAGTCATTGAAACTCATGCTATCATCAAATTAAAATCTTAACTATTACCAGATCACAAAGTTAAAGCTTTTATTCATGTAAAATATACTAAACTATGGTGCATGCCAGCCATCAAGTTCCATGCTTTCCCATGCATCTTTGTTATATAATTTTCGTAGGCTGTTTCATCATCTCGTAAAATCTTTGATTGCAGGGAGAAATGTCCTTTTTTTGCCTTGATATTTTCCTTGCATAAACATGAAAATATAAGGCCATTATAAATATTTTCCAAACCAAGATTATTCTATTATTCAATTTGGAAATAAAATTTTGTTTTGACAGATACTTGACTGTGACAATCATTCTATCATCCAGGTACATTTGTTCATTATATTTCAAATAGTAATGATCACAAATGACTAAATGACTTTAAAAAAGAAATTCTTTCTAGACAATGTCATCCTAAGAAACACTCAAATTGCAAAACAAGGTATTTAGAATTACGTCCTTCAAGACACTCAGTGGAGAAAACAAACTATAGTTACCAAAGGAGAAAGGGGCAGGGGAAGGAATTAATTAAAAAATGAAGTTGGGGAGCAAGAAGCCTCTGGAACCCAGAGCGAGAAGCCGCGGCGCCGCGAGAAGCCGCGTGGCTGCAGAAGCGCCGCATCACAAGTAAGTTCAACCACTCCAACTGGAGGGCTTGCTGAATGGAGAGGGGAAGTCGCCCACGGGTTGCTGACCAGGGACCGGGCAAGAGCCAGACGGGAAAGCTCGCGCCCGCCTTTGGGACTTAGACATGTAACTGGCAGTGCACGTGTGCCAGCAGTGGAGGAGCCTGCGCACCCCTAGAGCCACAGTAGCAGCAGAGGAAGCCGGGGAAAGAGCAGGAATTGTAGACTACTGGCGGGTGCGCGGTAGAGCCCGGGCGTCCCCCTCCAACACGGGACTGCGCGCACCGCGGCTTCCGCCCAACGGACTGGGATCAGCCCACCGTCCCGGCCAGCACCCAGTACCCTGTTTTGTGCTGAAACAGCACCCTGTTTTGTGCTGAACACAAAAACAGAAACCATAGCAACCGGCGCTATAAGGGAAAGCCTACAGACATCAAGACACCACCATCAAGAGCAGATTGGTTTCCAACAGGCAGATGAGAAGATAAAAACCAAGGACAGTATTTAGCTTTTTTTTTTTGCTTGTTTATTTGTGGTGGACTATTTTGCTTATTCAATTGATTGGTCTGGTTTGGGGTTTATTAGTTTGTTTATTCTGTTTTATTTTTGTTTGTTTTGGTTTTTGTTTATTTTGTTTATTATGTTTTTTGGGTTTTTTTTGGTCTCTTATTAATTTTTTATGCCCTTTTCAATTTTTAATTTCTTTTTTTGACTTTTATTTTATTGTATTTTTTTTTAATTTTAGTTTTAATTCTTGGAAACCTCTAATTCTCTTTCCACTTTCCCACTGCTTTCTCCCTCTATGCTCTAAAGGTAAAACATTTTCCTATCTACCAATATCCTCTAGATAAATTATTTCCTATCTTCCTGTCTCCACTATTCTCTTCCCAATACACTATAAACAATACACAGACTAATCTTTGCTACTTAACCCTATAAAATCCTTCCAAGAGGAATCTATACCTTCTCATTACCTATACACTCTCCTCCTCGTCACCCCCAACACATGTCCTAGTTAAAAATTGCTCTCATCAAAATTATCCAAGTCAGGACCTTGCGATGGATCTATTTATTCAGGCACTATTTTAATTAATTCAAAGCTTAACGGGCAAGTATCATCTATGATTGCGTGATTTGCCAGATAGATTTCCTGTGCCTTATCTCTGTAAAACTGGTCAGTTGTGGGGATTGCTGTGTATGTATGTATATCTTACAATTATGTTAGAAAACATCTGCATGCTTTTATGACTGTCACCCATCAGGGATGAACCTCTTGTTCCTCAGATGCTAGTATGTGAACTAATATCACGGAACACCATAGCAAACCAGACATAGAGACTACACCCCCTGACCAATCATGAAACCAAGGATCCTCGGAGCGGAAGCCCTGATTCCAAGACCCCACACTACCAAAGAACATACAACACTACAGAGTATTCATCTGTAAGCAGGACCTAACACCATCCAAGACACAAACCACTGAACCCTTCTACAAGGACAGAAACCAAAAGTAAGGGAGAATTCAACCAAGAAGCCTGGCGGGGGAAAAAGAACTCCACACACACAAAGAAACAAAAATTAACCTAATAATGAAACATCAGAGAAACACTGAACAAATGAAGGACCAAGCTAGAGAAACACCTCTTCAAATGACAGAGGAGGAGATAGACAAACTATCTGAAAGAGAATTCAGAAAAGCTATACTAATGAGGATGCAAAACACCGAAAACAGAATATTAGAGGAAATTAGTGCATTGAGAAGAGACATGCAAGAAATGAAAAATAAGCAAATAGAGACTATCAATTCAATTGCTGAACTCAAAAACACTATAGAAGGTCTCAACAGTAGAGTATCAGAGGCAGAAGAATGGATAAGTGAGCTGGAAGACAGAATGGTGGAAATAAGTGCTGAAGAACACAACAAAACTGAAAGAATTAAAAGCACTGATGATAGCCTCAGAGACCTATGGGACAATATCAAACGCACCAACATTAGAATTATAGGAGTCCCAGAAGAAGAAGAGGGGAAGAAAGGCTATGAAAAAATTCTTGAAGAGGTTATAGTTGAAAATTTCCCCAAAATGGGAAAGGAAATAGTCAACCAAGTCCAAGAGGAATCTATACCTTCTCTTTTTTCCCCCCGTCACCCCCAACACATGTCCTAGTTAAAAATTGCTCTCATCAAAATTATCCAAGTCAGGACCTTGCGATGGATCTATTTATTCAGGCACTATTTTAATTAATTCAAAGCTTAACGGGCAAGTATCATCTATGATTGCGTGATTTGCCAGATAGATTTCCTGTGCCTTATCTCTGTAAAACTGGTCAGTTGGGGGGATTGCTGTGTATGTATGTATATCTTACAATTATGTTAGAAAACATCTGCATGCTTTTATGACTGTCACCCATCAGGGATGAACCTCTTGTTCCTCAGATGCTAGTATGTGAACTAATATCACGGAACACCATAGCAAACCAGACATAGAGACTACACCCCCTGACCAATCATGAAACCAAGGATCCTCGGAGCGGAAGCCCTGATTCCAAGACCCCACACTACCAAAGAACATACAACACTACAGAGTATTCATCTGTAAGCAGGACCTAACACCATCCAAGACACAAACCACTGAACCCTTCTACAAGGACAGAAACCAAAAGTAAGGGAGAATTCAACCAAGAAGCCTGGCGGGGGAAAAAGAACTCCACACACACAAAGAAACAAAAATTAACCTAATAATGAAACATCAGAGAAACACTGAACAAATGAAGGACCAAGCTAGAGAAACACCTCTTCAAATGACAGAGGAGGAGATAGACAAACTATCTGAAAGAGAATTCAGAAAAGCTATACTAATGAGGATGCAAAACACCGAAAACAGAATATTAGAGGAAATTAGTGCATTGAGAAGAGACATGCAAGAAATGAAAAATAAGCAAATAGAGACTATCAATTCAATTGCTGAACTCAAAAACACTATAGAAGGTCTCAACAGTAGAGTATCAGAGGCAGAAGAATGGATAAGTGAGCTGGAAGACAGAATGGTGGAAATAAGTGCTGAAGAACACAACAAAACTGAAAGAATTAAAAGCACTGATGATAGCCTCAGAGACCTATGGGACAATATCAAACGCACCAACATTAGAATTATAGGAGTCCCAGAAGAAGAAGAGGGGAAGAAAGGCTATGAAAAAGTCTTGAAGAGGTTATAGTTGAAAATTTCCCCAAAATGGGAAAGGAAATAGTCAACCAAGTCCAAGAAGCACAAAGAGTTCCATACAGGAAAGCCCCAGAAGAAACACACCAAGGCACATTCTAATCAAACGAACGCAGACTAAATATAAAGACAGATTACTAAAAGCAGCTAGGAGCAAACAACAAATAACATATAAAGGAAACCCCATACGTTTAACTGCGGATCTCTCAACAGAAACCCTGCAGGCCAGAAGAGGATGGCAAGACACATTTAAACAGCTAAAAGAGAATAGCCTCCAACCAAGATTTCTCTACCCAGCAAGAATCTCATTCAGAATTGATGGTGAAGTCAAAAGCTTCACAGACAAGCAAAAACTAAAAGAATTCTGTACCACAAAACCAGCCCTACAACAAATGTTAAAGGGCCTGATATAACCAATAAATAGAGTAGGAGAAGCCTTACAAATCAAACCCCAAATTTCTAAGAAGATGACAATAGGAATATTCGTATCAATAACTACTTTGAACGTAAATGGACTAAATGCTCCAACCAAACAACACAGGCTGGCTGAATGGATCCAGACACAAGACCCATATATATGCTGTTTACAAGAGACCCACTTCAGACCTAGAGACACCCATAGACACTGAAAGTGAAAGGCTGGAAAAAAATATTCCATGCAAATGGAAATCAAAAGAAAGCTGGAGTAGCAATCTTCGTATCAGACAAAATAGAAAAAAGAGACCCTATTAGAGGAAATTAGTGCATTGAGAAGAGACATGCAAGAAATGAAAAATAAGCAAATAGAGACTATCAATTCAATTGCTGAACTCAAAAACACTATAGAAGGTCTCAACAGTAGAGTATCAGAGGCAGAAGAATGGATAAGTGAGCTGGAAGACAGAATGGTGGAAATAAGTGCTGAAGAACACAACAAAACTGAAAGAATTAAAAGCACTGATGATAGCCTCAGAGACCTATGGGACAATATCAAACGCACCAACATTAGAATTATAGGAGTCCCAGAAGAAGAAGAGGGGAAGAAAGGCTATGAAAAAATTCTTGAAGAGGTTATAGTTGAAAATTTCCCCAAAATGGGAAAGGAAATAGTCAACCAAGTCCAAGAAGCACAAAGAGTTCCATACAGGAAAGCCCCAGAAGAAACACACCAAGGCACATTCTAATCAAACGAACGCAGACTAAATATAAAGACAGATTACTAAAAGCAGCTAGGAGCAAACAACAAGTAACATATAAAGGAAACCCCATACGTTTAACTGCGGATCTCTCAACAGAAACCCTGCAGGCCAGAAGAGGATGGCAAGACACATTTAAACAGCTAAAAGAGAATAGCCTCCAACCAAGATTTCTCTATCCAGCAAGAATCTCATTCAGAATTGATGGTGAAGTCAAAAGCTTCACAGACAAGCAAAAACTAAAAGAATTCTGTACCACAAAACCAGCCCTACAACAAATGTTAAAGGGCCTGATATAACCAATAAATAGAGTAGGAGAAGCCTTACAAATCAAACCCCAAATTTCTAAGAAGATGACAATAGGAATATTCGTATCAATAACTACTTTGAACGTAAATGGACTAAATGCTCCAACCAAACAACACAGGCTGGCTGAATGGATCCAGACACAAGACCCATATATATGCTGTTTACAAGAGACCCACTTCAGACCTAGAGACACCCATAGACACTGAAAGTGAAAGGCTGGAAAAAAATATTCCATGCAAATGGAAATCAAAAGAAAGCTGGAGTAGCAATCTTCGTATCAGACAAAATAGACTTTAAAGCAAAGAAGATTCTAAGAGACAAGGCAGGACACTACATCATGATTAAGGGATCTATCCAAGAGGAAGACATAACAGTCATGAATATCTACGCACCCAACACAGGGGCACCTCAATACATAAGACAGATACTTTCAGACATAAAAAAAGAAATCAACAACAATACAGTAATAGTAGGAGACTTTAACACTCCTCTCACACCAACGGACAGATCATCCAAACAGAAAATTAATAAAGAAACACAAGCCTTAAATGCCACACTAGAAAAGATGGACCTCATCGATATCTTTAGGATGTTCCACCCAAAAGCAGAATATACTTTCTTCTCAAGTGCTCACGGAACATTCTCCAGGATAGACCACATCTTGGGCCACAAATCAAACCTCAGTCAATTCAAGAAAACCGAAATTATATCAACCATCTTCTCGGACCACAATGCAATGAGACTAGAGATCAACTACAGGAAAAAAACTGCTAAAAACACAAACGCATGGCGATTAAACAACACATACCTAAAAAGCCAACTGATTACCGAGCAAATCAAAGGAGAAATTTAAAAATTCCTAGAAGAAAATGACAATGAACACACGACAGTGCAATACCTATGGGATACTGCAAAAGCAGTTCTAAGAGGGAAATTTATAGCAATACTATTTCACCTCAAGAAACTAGGAAAATATGAAGTAGATGACCTAACCCTCCGCTTAAAACAATTGGAGAAAGAAGAACAAAAACACCCCAAAGCCAGCAGAAGAAGGGAAATCATAAAGATCAGAGCAGAAATAAATGAAAAAGAAACAAAAGAAACAATAGTAAAGATAAATAAAACAAAAAGCTGATTCTGTGAAAAGGTAAACAAAATTGACAAGCCACTGGCCAGACTCATTAAGAAAAAGAGAGAAGAACCAGATCAATGAAATCAAAAATGAAAAAGGAGAGATTACAACAGAGAATACAGAAATCCAAAGGATTATAAGAGACTATTATGAACAACTCTATGGCAACGGAGTCTGAATCCAGGGACCCAAAGCAGAAAACAGGCCAATGAGTGATCTGAATATAGAAGCTAGCCACGAGGAACCAGGCAAATAAAAATTATGGATATGAGGAACTTGAAAATATCAGATCTAGCATTTCTGCAAATTTCAGAATCCAAAATATTTGCCCAGTGGCCAGTAAGGCCATGAAAAACTATGTGTTCAGTCATGCCTAACTCCTTGCAACCCCATGAATTGCAGCCCGCCAGGCTCCTCTGTCCATGGGGTTCTCCAGGCTAGTATACTGGAGTGGGCTGCCATTGCCTTCTCCAGGGGATCTTCCCGACCGGGGGAAGGAACTCATGTCCCCTACTTTGGCAAGCAGATTCCCTACCACTAGCGCCACCTGGGAAAACTATGCAGTTCCAAAGAGGGCAGGCAGAGCAGAAAATACTCATTGTAACTTAACCACCACAGAATCTGTGGGTTGACATTGTAATAGAAGTTTATTTACGGGTGTTTCAAGAAAACTGAGAGAAGAAATTACTCATTTGTATGCAAGACAAGGACTTGCTGTTCTGTGATACTACTGCATCACATGCATCTGGCATAGGATTTAGAGTTTTATGCAGGAG
The DNA here is from genome assembly GCA_022376925.1 of Tragulus kanchil. NCBI lineage: Eukaryota > Metazoa > Chordata > Mammalia > Artiodactyla > Tragulidae > Tragulus > Tragulus kanchil. Next base: position 33,230,438 of record JAIOJX010000028.1, on the reverse strand, counting down.
AAATGTTCTACTTTAGAGAAACGATTCCTCACTTTTATATAGCACTTTAGAGTTTATAAAGGTCGTTTACATTCATGATTATATGTTGTGGTAGATAGCACTTTTAACAATAGCCCTAAAATGATTGGATTGCAAATGGAAGAAGAGTCAGCTCAAATGGAAACTTGTTTAATTATGCAAGAAATAGGGAGTTTCTCATTTCAGGCAGAGGTGGTTTCAGAGGCTAAGTAATAGCACCAGGATAGAGTCCTCTGTGTGTCTCTGTCTCTTTCTCTGGTCTCAGTTTTCCCACCACTGTGTTGACTCTCAGTGATCTTCTCCCTGTGTGGTAACAAGCAGGGTCACCAATACTGCAGGCCACCAACCTCTCCACTTAAAAAACCTAGCTCAGAAGTGTCAGAAAATACCTCTTTCCTGAGAGTTGCAGCAAGAGTCCAAGGTTTAGTCAGGCCACAGTTGTTAATCCATCCCCAATCCATCTCTGTGGCCAGGGGCACGTAGAATTTCTGTCAACTAAGAGTGCAGGTCAGCTCCACCCAGCTCATGGGGACTGAAAATGAGAAAGGCTTGACCCTGAAAAGAAAAGAAGGGATGCTGGACAGGCAATAGCACAGATATTCACTATAAAATTGTAACCATCTTTTTCACACAAGAAGTTAAGAGGCTTGCTCAATATTACTCAGAATAGCTAGGTTTCTGACTAGCTAGGACAATGCCTAATTCTAATCCCATTCTCTAGGTTGCTCCTAGTAAAGACGCTAGCTACCGTCTTGCCAGTCTTCTGTTGGACCCGGGGGTTTGACACTTGCAGTCAATACAGCTGAGCTGAAGCCTGCTGGGTTTCTCATTTTTGCAGTTCCAAAGGAGGGCCCTACTTTGGCAAGCAGATTCCCTACCACTAGCGCCACCTGGGAAAACTATGCAGTTCCAAAGAGGGCAGGCAGAGCAGAAAATACTCATTGTAACTTAACCACCACAGAATCTGTGGGTTGACATTGTAATAGAAGTTTATTTACGGGTGTTTCAAGAAAACTGAGAGAAGAAATTACTCATTTGTATGCAAGACAAGGACTTGCTGTTCTGTGATACTACTGCATCACATGCATCTGGCATAGGATTTAGAGTTTTATGCAGGAGAAATGTTCTACTTTAGAGAAACGATTCCTCACTTTTATATAGCACTTTAGAGTTTATAAAGGTCGTTTACATTCATGATTATATGTTGTGGTAGATAGCACTTTTAACAATAGCCCTAAAATGATTGGATTGCAAATGGAAGAAGAGTCAGCTCAAATGGAAACTTGTTTAATTATGCAAGAAATAGGGAGTTTCTCATTTCAGGCAGAGGTGGTTTCAGAGGCTAAGTAATAGCACCAGGATAGAGTCCTCTGTGTGTCTCTGTCTCTTTCTCTGGTCTCAGTTTTCCCACCACTGTGTTGACTCTCAGTGATCTTCTCCCTGTGTGGTAACAAGCAGGGTCACCAATACTGCAGGCCACCAACCTCTCCACTTAAAAAACCTAGCTCAGAAGTGTCAGAAAATACCTCTTTCCTGAGAGTTGCAGCAAGAGTCCAAGGTTTAGTCAGGCCACAGTTGTTAATCCATCCCCAATCCATCTCTGTGGCCAGGGGCACGTAGAATTTCTGTCAACTAAGAGTGCAGGTCAGCTCCACCCAGCTCATGGGGACTGAAAATGAGAAAGGCTTGACCCTGAAAAGAAAAGAAGGGATGCTGGACAGGCAATAGCACAGATATTCACTATAAAATTGTAACCATCTTTTTCACACAAGAAGTTAAGAGGCTTGCTCAATATTACCTAGAATAGCTAGGTTTCTGACTAGCTAGGACAATGCCTAATTCTAATCCCATTCTCTAGGTTGCTCCTAGTAAAGACGCTAGCTACCGTCTTGCCAGTCTTCTGTTGGACCGACGGACAGCGTTTTGACACTTGCAGTCAATACAGCTGAGCTGAAGCCTGCTGGGCTCTTCTGGAGATATGTTTGCATTCTTGATACCGTGTGCAGACAAAATAGGGGATATCCCATCCCTTTCCTCCTGTCTTTATTGAAGACATGAGACCTGGGGATGCAGCATCACAAACTCACTTATGAAGCAAGGAGTCAAGCCAACTCACCTGAAATAGCAGAATGGAAGTCTGGAAGAAAGCTGTGTTTAAGTAGCAACATCAAGGTACTCCTAACCCTGAATTGTCAGTCTAAATCTTGTTGTAATACATTATTAAATGGCTTTATTGGCATTTTAGGTCACCTCTAGGTGAAATCCTGGTTTTTGTTTGCTTGATTTTAGTAAAACATTCCTAATATATATTAATATTAATAGCTGATCTGTAATTAGGAAACTGATACTTTGGGCCCCATAGAAACTGTGGCTTTTTATACATTAAAGGCTTAATTAAACTCCTCCAGTTAACCGTTTCCAAGTTCTTAGATGAATTCTCACAGTAACTCCCATGGACTAATTCTATTATTTGCCTTAAAGGCTTATTGTTAACATAAAAATGCATTTTTTAGAATGTCTTAAAAACCATAGAGATCTTTACAAAAAAAGAAGAAAAAAAAGCAGTCTGATCACAAGAACCATCTGAAACATCTTTTGATTTAAGAGTATATTAGAGAATAAAAGAACTCATTCATGGCTACCTAAATTAAATAATGTTTTATAACATCCAGAAATTGCTTGTTGTGATTTAATTCCAAGAATTTTAGATAGAATTTATATCCACCAAGAAATCACCAGCCACTTTAATTTTACCTTGCATATTTTTAAAAGCTTTAGTGTGAATAAGTATTCTTAAATAAAAACAAAAAAGACACAACAGGATGACCAACCCACTGTATTTCTCAGGACTGTACCAGGGTTGCCACCAAATGTCTCACATCCTGGAAATCCTCGATCCCAGACAAGGCTGCTGGTTGCTCCCTCTGTGACCCTAGGACTATAGGACCCTAACAATTTTGTTATCTTTCTGCCTTTTAAGTTATGTTGACTTTCAGTTTTTCTAATGTTAAGCATCTAATAATTTATTGACAGGTATATCTCCTTTCATTGCTTTTCAATTTTTTTAGGGAGGTGGTGAGAAGGGAGCGGAGCAGGCGGGCCACTTCTATTGGTCTTTCATTTCTCTATTTTCATCCTTTCTTGTTCTTTGGCCCCTGTGGGCCTCCCCATTTTTTACACCGGCTGGGCGCCACTCCAAAATAGGGGAATTTTGTCTTTATTGAAGACATGAGACCTGGGGATGCAGCATCACAAACTCACTTATGAAGCAAGGAGTCAAGCCAACTCACCTGAAATAGCAGAATGGAAGTCTGGAAGAAAGCTGTGTTTAAGTAGCAACATCAAGGTACTCCTAACCCTGAATTGTCAGTCTAAATCTTGTTGTAATACATTATTAAATGGCTTTATTGGCATTTTAGGTCACCTCTAGGTGAAATCCTGGTTTTTGTTTGCTTGATTTTAGTAAAACATTCCTAATATATATTAATATTAATAGCTGATCTGTAATTAGGAAACTGATACTTTGGGCCCCATAGAAACTGTGGCTTTTTATACATTAAAGGCTTAATTAAACTCCTCCAGTTAACCGTTTCCAAGTTCTTAGATGAATTCTCACAGTAACTCCCATGGACTAATTCTATTATTTGCCTTAAAGGCTTATTGTTAACATAAAATGCATTTTTAGAATGTCTTAAAAACCATAGAGATCTTTACAAAAAAAGAAGAAAAAAAAGCAGTCTGATCACAAGAACCATCTGAAACATCTTTTGATTTAAGAGTATATTAGAGAATAAAAGAACTCATTCATGGCTACCTAAATTAAATAATGTTTTATAACATCCAGAAATTGCTTGTTGTGATTTAATTCCAAGAATTTTAGATAGAATTTATATCCACCAAGAAATCACCAGCCACTTTAATTTTACCTTGCATATAATTAAAAGATTTAGTGTGAATGAGTATTTTTAAATAAAACACAAAAGACACAACAGGATGACCAACCCACTGTATTTCTCAGGACTGTACCAGGGTTGCCACCAAATGTCTCACATCCTGGAAATCCTCGATCCCAGACAAGGCTGCTGGTTGCTCCCTCTGTGACCCTAGGACTATAGGACCCTAACAATTTTGTTATCTTTCTGCCTTTTAAGTTATGTTGACTTTCAGTTTTTCTAATGTTAAGCATCTAATAATTTATTGACAGGTATATCTCCTTTCATTGCTTTTCAATATTTTTAGGGAGGTGGTGAGAAGGGAGCGGAGCAGGCGGGCCACTTCTATTGGTCTTTCATTTCTCTATTTTCATCCTTTCTTGTTCTTTGGCCCCTGTGGGCCTCCCATCACAGTGGCCTCTGTTGTTGCAGAGCACCGGCTCTGGGCGCATGCATTCCAGAGCTCCGGCTCAGTAATGGGACACGTGGGTCCAGCCGCTCCGGGCACATGGGATCTTCCCAGGCCAGGGATCGAACCGGCAGCCCTTGCACTGCAAGGTGGTGTCCTTACCCACTGGACCACCAGGGAAGCCCCCCTTTTTCTTTTTTTTTTTTGCTTTTCATTTTTTTACTCTTCACAGACATTTATTTTTTTTACAGATTGAAGGTCTGTGGCAACTCTGGATTAAGCAAGTCTGTTGGTGCCATTTTTCCAACAGCATTTGCTCATTTTGTGTCTCTGTGTCACTTTTTCGTAATTCTTGAAGTATTTCAAATCCTCCACCATCAAAAAGATTACAACTCATGGAAGACTCATTTTTAGCAATAAAGTAGTTCTAATTAAAAGTAATTAGAGTTGTAAGTACATTTTTTAGACATACTACTATTTCACACTATAGATTCCAGTAAAGTCTAAATGTGACTTTTATATACGCCAGGAAACTTGTTTTATTGCAATGCATTAGTGTGGTGTCTAGAATTGAACCCTAAATACCTCTGTGTTATGTCTCCATTCATTCACTTCAGCAAGCATTTCTAAGCCAGCTCACCAATACGGCAGACTCCATGGGTACATCCAAAGAGCTCACAATCTTAGTGGTAAGACTTGACCTCAATACATAATGGAGGGCTTCCCCTGGTGGTCCAGTGGGTAAGGACACCGCCTTGCAGTGCAAGGGGCGCCGGTCCGAGCCCTGGCCTGGGAAGATCCCACGTGCCACGGAGCGGCTGGACCCAAGTGTCCAATTACGGAGCCGGCCAGAGCCGGCGCTCTGCAACGACAGACGCCACCGCGATAGGAGGCCCACAGGAGCCAAAGAACGAAGACAAATGAAAAATAGAGAAATGAAAGACCAATAGAAGTGACCCGCCCACTCCCTTCCCTCCCCAACCCGACCCTCGCCCAAAGTAAATAAATAAATAAATCTTAACCAAAGAAAAAAAATACATAAGGGAGTCACTGTAATACCACTTCAGGCTGACCCTAGCAAATTTGCTTACTAACGTCTACGGGTTGTATATCTTTTGAAAATATCTGTTTTCCCCAGCAATAGGCAGCAGGTAGGAACTATTTTAAAAAAATAAATAAACAGGTAAAAAAATTACAATAAGGCAAATGGCAGACGAAGCCTTCTACAAATTTGAACATTTAAAAAAGCAAACATGCTGCAAAACAGCCACGCACTGAAAATAAAGGAAAGACTCAGTGAGATCCTGCTATCTGTGCTAGCCACTCTGACAAGTACTTGACATGGAAGGTTTACTCTAAAAGGATTACAGTTAAATTTTAATGGCAAGATTAGCTAACTTTTGAGTTAGATTAGGCAGAACCGTCCTAGAAGGCATGGGGTGAAAAGACCAAATGGGACTGAAAACTCGGACTCAACACTAAACATTATCACTCTGCTAAATTTATAAGATCCTAGTACGACATTCACAGAGGGACAGCAAAGTGCATAAATCTTTTTTCAGCTAACTATTTATCTAGGAACTGTTAATTTCAACAAGGAAAAAGAAACCTATTTTGAGTATTCTCTATGCTAATTAACAAACTCTCTGCTGTAGCATTACAGTAATACTTGAACTATTTGCCATACCTCTAGAGTGTGAAATTCTTACTAAAGTCCTTCAAATGTAAACTAATGATCACTAGAATATGGAGTCAATTTAATACACATAAACAAGAGGGAGAGATGAAAAATCCTATAGCATTTTAAAATAAATTATCTTGTAATAAATATGAGAGATGCATAGTGATTATCTTTTATTTTTTTAAATTTTATTTTTTACAGTTTTATTGTTTACTGCCACACATTGACCTGAATCCACCATAGGTATACACATGTTCCCATTACCAAACAAAATACTCTGGTGTTTCAAGGGCTTGACAAGGTAATGCTGAGTGAGATTTTAAGAGATGAACACAAGTTTGCAAAATTGAAGAAGGAAAAATGATGTTAGGCAGAAGAGATAGCACTGTGCTAAGGTGTCTATATGAAAGACCTTGATACTGTGGGAAACAATAGGATGTTTCTGAACAAGTTCAGAGGCTCATGAGTGGCAATTTCTCATTCAGAAATGTACTGAAAAGAAGATTGGAGTAGCCAAGATGGAGGCAGGATTTGTAAGTAACAGTTTGGACCATCCATTCTAAGTACTGGGATGATAATGGAGATTTTTTTAGATAGTGGGGTGACTTGTTATTTAATTAGCAATGGGAAAAGTGGATATAAGAGAGAAGAAGATCAGGAAAACAAATCAGAAGCAAGGAATGATGTATATTTGAACTTAGGTCTCTCTGTCAAAATTCATTCCTGTATTCAACACCCAGTACAATATTATTTGAGCATCTACAAGGCACCATTTGAGCATCAACTAGACACTGGAAAATGGTATTGGCAAAGTCAAAACCTCAGTTTTCATGAACAGAATGACCACATCCCTGTTTACATAAAACAGTTTTTTTATTGTAAATAAAAATGTTAGTATAAAAAGCAATGCACTATCAAAGTACTCCAGATTATATAAAACATTATATGCTTGTCCAACGCATGGAGAGTCAGTTCTGGGAAAGGAGAAAGTCATCACACAAGTTTTAAAAGCACCAATTTAGAACAGTATGTTTAATGAGGAAATGTGCTCCGGAAATAAAGTAGGAAAAGAGCCTAGAATGTGTATGTGTGTGTGTGAGAGAGAGAGAGAGAGAAAGACAGAGACAGAGAGAGAGAGACTTTTAAAAGAGTGAATATGGAAGGTGACATTCAAAAGATTAAGTCAGAGAGCAATCTGAGGCACAGGGAATAGTTAATGCAAAGTCTCTAAACAGAAGCAGGCCTGGTGTGTTTGAGGAACAGGGAGGATGCCTGTGTGGCCAAATCAGCAAGAAAGGCGAGGAAAGTAGAATAAAATCAGTGAACTAGTGCGAGATAGGGCTGTGTGGGCCCTTGAGCCGGACAAGAAATACAGACTCCTCTAACTTTTGAACCAGAAAGCACATTCAGCGAATACTGAGAAATCTAAAAACCTCTGAATGAAGCCTGTTTATACTTATAGGGCCATTTTTTAAAAATTGCATTGTTGTATGTGTTACTTTAAACATATGGTATCTTATGTTTCCCACAATCATTAAAATGGAATCTATTGAATTAAAATGTTAAGGTAGTCATTTACTGTGATTTCACTGACAGCTCATGTTTATGAAATATATTTGGCCTGATCCATAATGAAAAAGCAGACTTTGGTGGCACTACTACATGGCAAGGGTCACACTTTTGCCACAAGAAGAGTGTGAGCCTGCTCTCTAAACAAGACAGAAAGGGACTAACAAGCAGTGGAGCCTAGAAGGAGAAAGCAGCCACCAGCCTCAAGGCAAGAGGTATGGAAAGAGTAACATGGAAACCGACATTACCATATGTAAAATAGACAACCAATAGGAATCTGCTATAAAACTAAGGGAACTTAAACAGGGGTTTTGTAAAATCCTACCCTAGAGGGGTGGGATGGGGAGGGAGATGGGAGGGAAGCTCAAGAGGAAGGGGACATACATATACCTATCTATCACTGATTCAGGTTGGGGTGTGGCAGTAAACAATACAACTCTATAAAAGCAAAAAGTCAATAAATAAATTTTTAAAAACCTCTTGTCATATTACCAAAAGACAATTACCTCTTAGTCAACTTCCCATTTCACAGAAGCACCACATTTTTGCAAGAACTCCACTTTACCAAGATTTTCTTAGTAATACCCTGTGTTGTTCAGGTAGCTCCCACTGCCTTGCTGGGCCTAAAATGCAATTTTTGGCTGACTAGACAGCCACAGCCCCTCTGCATTGCATTTTCACTGGTAATCTTTTTCTGCCTTCCCCCTTCATTCTGCAGAGCCAGCCTATGCAGGACTATGCCCTTTCAATCTAAGTTACCATCACTGGTGCAGATGAGGGTACAGTTATCAAAACTAAGGAGAGGTTTGAGAAGACTGAAATTCATTTCCAAGGGTAGGGCCAGTTAAGGCCAAGTTCAAATATTCCTTTTAAGTAATGTGACTATCTGGACTTTCCTCTAAATTGTTTTTTCTCAACCTTAGTTTTCATCCCAACCACAAAGAGCAGCAGGGCTGGCTATTCCACACGCTAACATTTTGCCTGGATTTGCTTGCTCCTTTGCTCAGGGTGCCTTTCTGCCTATTCTCTGGAGAACTTCTCATTCACCATTTAACCGTCAATGTACCCAAGACCCTCCAGCTGTTGGTATTCTCTTTCTGTATCCTCATGGTCCACATCATACTTTTATGATAGAATTAGTCACATGTTATATATTTTTATTTTTAATTATGGTAAAATCACACAACCTGCTTGACCATTTTAAAGGTACAGTTTAATAGTGTTAAATATTAACAAAATACATTCACACCAAAGAATTGATGCTTTCGAATTGTGATGTTGCAAAAAAACTATTGAGAGATTCCCCTGGACTACAAGGAGATCAAACCAGTCATCTTAAAGGAAATCAACCCTGAATATTCAATGGAAAGATGGATGCTGAAGCTCCAATACTTTGGCCAGTGCAGGCTAAGAGCTGACTCATTGGAAAAGACCTTGATGCCGGGAAAGATTGAAGGCAAAAGGAGAAGAGGGCAGCAGAGGATGAGACAGTTAGATAGCATCACTGAATCAATGAACATGAATTTGAGCAAACTCTGGGAGACAATGGAGGACAGAGGATCTGCTGTACTGCAGTCCATGGGGTGGCAAAGAGTCAGATACAGCTTAGTGACTGAACCACAAGAACACATTCACATTGTTGTACAATCAATCTTCAGAACTTTTTTCCCTCTGTGTTGTTCAGGTAGCTCCCACTGCCTTGCTGGGCCTAAAATGCAATTTTTGGCTGACTAGACAGCCACAGCCCCTCTGCATTGCATTTTCACTGGTAATCTTTTTCTGCCTTCCCCCTTCATTCTGCAGAGCCAGCCTATGCAGGACTATGCCCTTTCAATCTAAGTTACCATCACTGGTGCAGATGAGGGTACAGTTATCAAAACTAAGGAGAGGTTTGAGAAGACTGAAATTCATTTCCAAGGGTAGGGCCAGTTAAGGCCAAGTTCAAATATTCCTTTTAAGTAATGTGACTATCTGGACTTTCCTCTAAATTGTTTTTTCTCAACCTTAGTTTTCATCCCAACCACAAAGAGCAGCAGGGCTGGCTATTCCACACGCTAACATTTTGCCTGGATTTGCTTGCTCCTTTGCTCAGGGTGCCTTTCTGCCTATTCTCTGGAGAACTTCTCATTCACCATTTAACCGTCAATGTACCCAAGACCCTCCAGCTGTTGGTATTCTCTTTCTGTATCCTCATGGTCCACATCATACTTTTATGATAGAATTAGTCACATGTTATATATTTTTATTTTTAATTATGGTAAAATCACACAACCTGCTTGACCATTTTAAAGGTACAGTTTAATAGTGTTAAATATTAACAAAATACATTCACACCAAAGAATTGATGCTTTCGAATTGTGATGTTGCAAAAAAACTATTGAGAGATTCCCCTGGACTACAAGGAGATCAAACCAGTCATCTTAAAGGAAATCAACCCTGAATATTCAATGGAAAGATGGATGCTGAAGCTCCAATACTTTGGCCAGTGCAGGCTAAGAGCTGACTCATTGGAAAAGACCTTGATGCCGGGAAAGATTGAAGGCAAAAGGAGAAGAGGGCAGCAGAGGATGAGACAGTTAGATAGCATCACTGAATCAATGAACATGAATTTGAGCAAACTCTGGGAGACAATGGAGGACAGAGGATCTGCTGTACTGCAGTCCATGGGGTGGCAAAGAGTCAGATACAGCTTAGTGACTGAACCACAAGAACACATTCACATTGTTGTACAATCAATCTTCAGAACTTTTTCCATCTTGCAAAACTAAAATTCTATACCCATTAAATGAAAGTGGAAAAAATGAAAGTGAAGCCACCCAGTTTTTTCCAACTCTCTGAGACCCATGAACAAGTCATTGAATTCTCCAGGCAAGAATACTGGAGTGGGTAGCCTTTGCCTTTTCCAGGGGATTTCCCCAACTCAGGGATCGAACCCAGGTATCCTGCATTGCAGGCAGATTTACCATCTGAGCCACCAGGGAAGCCCAAGAATCCTGGAGTGGGTAGCCTATCCCTTGTCCAGAGGATCTTCCCAACCCAGTAACTGAACAGGGGTCACCTGCATTGCAGGCAGATTCTTTACCAGCTGAGCTACAAAGGAATCCATATATACCTATATCCCTATATACCCATTAAACACTTCTCCCAATTTGTTCTCACCTGCCCAGCAACAACCATTCTACTTTCTGTTTCTTCAAATCTGACTAGTCTGGATGCTTCGTATAAGTGGAACAATATAGTATTTCTCTTTTTCTAGCTGGCTTATTCACTTAGCACAGTATTTTCAAGGTTCATCCAAATTGCAGTATGTGTCAGATTTTCATTCCTTTTTAATATTTCATTGTATAGATATAGTATTTTGTTTATTATTTATCCATCAATGAATACTTAGGTTTCTTCCACCTTTTGGCTAATGTATAATGCTGCTATAAACATGAGTGTACAAATATCTCTTTGAGATCTTGTTTTCAATTCTTTTGGATAAATATCCAACATTGGAATTTAAGGATCATGTGAATCCAATGTTTTGAGGAACCAGCATATTGTTTTCCATAGTGGCTACACCTTTACATTCCGATCAGGAGCACACAAAGATTTCAGTTTTTCCCTTACCCATCTTCAGGAAAAGACCTTGATGCCGGGAAAGATTGAAGGCAAAAGGAGAAGAGGGCAGCAGAGGATGAGACAGTTAGATAGCATCACTGAATCAATGAACATGAATTTGAGCAAACTCTGGGAGACAATGGAGGACAGAGGATCTGCTGTACTGCAGTCCATGGGGTGGCAAAGAGTCAGATACAGCTTAGTGACTGAACCACAAGAACACATTCACATTGTTGTACAATCAATCTTCAGAACTTTTTCCATCTTGCAAAACTAAAATTCTATACCCATTAAATGAAAGTGGAAAAAATGAAAGTGAAGCCACCCAGTTTTTTCCAACTCTCTGAGACCCATGAACAAGTCATTGAATTCTCCAGGCAAGAATCCTGGAGTGGGTAGCCTTTGCCTTTTCCAGGGGATTTCACCAACTAAGGGATCGAACCCAGGTATCCTGCATTGCAGGCAGATTTACCATCTGAGCCACCAGGGAAGCCCAAGAATCCTGGAGTGGGTAGCCTATCCCTTGTCCAGAGGATCTTCCCAACCCAGTAACTGAACAGGGGTCACCTGCATTGCAGGCAGATTCTTTACCAGCTGAGCTACAAAGGAATCCATATATACCTATATCCCTATATACCCATTAAACACTTCTCCCAATTTGTTCTCACCTGCCCAGCAACAACCATTCTACTTTCTGTTTCTTCAAATCTGACTAGTCTGGATGCTTCGTATAAGTGGAACAATATAGTATTTCTCTTTTTCTAGCTGGCTTATTCACTTAGCACAGTATTTTCAAGGTTCATCCAAATTGCAGTATGTGTCAGATTTTCATTCCTTTTTAATATTTCATTGTATAGATATAGTATTTTGTTTATTATTTATCCATCAATGAATACTTAGGTTTCTTCCACCTTTTGGCTAATGTATAATGCTGCTATAAACATGAGTGTACAAATATCTCTTTGAGATCTTGTTTTCAATTCTTTTGGATAAATATCCAACATTGGAATTTAAGGATCATGTGAATCCAATGTTTTGAGGAACCAGCATATTGTTTTCCATAGTGGCTACACCTTTTACATTCCGATCAGGAGCACACAAAGATTTCAGTTTTCCTACATCTTCAACAACACTCTTTAATTTTCTGGCTTCTCTGATAGTAGCCATCCTCATGGGCGTACAGAAACTGGCACAATTGTTTTAATTATCTATTGTTTAGCACTGACTTCCTTCCAGAGACAGAACTAAGCTTTTTCATCCCTATGTTGCTAAGGTCTAATCATGAGCCTAGAATATAATACGTCCTTTAAAAAAGTCCATTCAAAAAATAAATGTTATAAAACCTCAAATGAGCCTTTGCCTTCTTCAGCAACAGAAGGCACCCTTTCATCCAGTGGGTCAAGGAATAAATAGTTCATTGCTGGAAGCTGCAGTAGCAGTGGTAAAAAAAGGAAAAAAAAATGCAGGCAAACTAGTTCCATGGGACTTTTATTAGAAAAAAATGGAGGATTGGGGTGACAGCAGGGAGCTGATGCAAGACTGAGACATAGCCCTGAGAGGAGTTGATTTGAAGAAAATTCTCTCTGCCTATGGACTTCAATCCCTAACCAGAGGTCTCCATCTCTAGTCCCCTGAGGAGCATTTTAGGCATTCCTGTTCCTGTTCGTGTGTGTGTGTGTGTGTGTGTGTGTGTGTGTGTGTGTGAGAGCTCAGTAGAGACTGACTCTTTGCAATCCCATGGACTGTAGCCTGCCAGGCTCCTCTGTCCATGAGATTCTTCAGGCAAGAATACTGGAGTGGGTTGCCATTTCCTATTACAAGGGATCCTTCTGACCCAAGAGTCGAACCTGTATCTCCTGCACTAGCAAGTGGACTATTTACCACTGCACCACCTGCAAAGTTCCTGGCCATGAAGGCCACTGGTTACCTAGGAAGGGGGAATGTTCCTGCCCCCTACCCCACCAGTCAGAACACAGTCAGAGAAATTCTATACAGTTCTTTCTAATTAGGCTTTAGAATCCAAACAATTCTAGAACACAGCCCACTGGCAAACTGGAGGATGCCATAGAGTTAATCATAATTTTACACATGATATGGAAACTCAAACATGAGTGTACAAATATCTTTGGTTTTTCAATTCTTTTGGATAAATATCCAACATTGGAATTTAAGGATCATGTGAATCCAATGTTTTGAGGAACCAGCATATTGTTTTCCATAGTGGCTACACCTTTACATTCCGATCAGGAGCACACAAAGATTTCAGTTTTCCTACATCTTCAACAACACTCTTTAATTTTCTGGCTTCTCTGATAGTAGCCATCCTCATGGGCGTACAGAAACTGGCACAATTGTTTTAATTATCTATTGTTTAGCACTGACTTCCTTCCAGAGACAGAACTAAGCTTTTTCATCCCTATGTTGCTAAGGTCTAATCATGAGCCTAGAATATAATACGTCCTTTAAAAAAGTCCATTCAAAAAATAAATGTTATAAAACCTCAAATGAGCCTTTGCCTTCTTCAGCAACAGAAGGCACCCTTTCATCCAGTGGGTCAAGGAATAAATAGTTCATTGCTGGAAGCTGCAGTAGCAGTGGTAAAAAAAGGAAAAAAAAATGCAGGCAAACTAGTTCCATGGGACTTTTATTAGAAAAAAATGGAGGATTGGGGTGACAGCAGGGAGCTGATGCAAGACTGAGACATAGCCCTGAGAGTTTTTGATTTGAAGAAAATTCTCTCTGCCTATGGACTTCAATCCCTAACCAGAGGTCTCCATCTCTAGTCCCCTGAGGAGCATTTTAGGCATTCCTGTTCCTGTTCGTGTGTGTGTGTGTGTGTGTGTGTGTGTGTGTGTGTGTGTGAGAGCTCAGTAGAGACTGACTCTTTGCAATCCCATGGACTGTAGCCTGCCAGGCTCCTCTGTCCATGAGATTCTTCAGGCAAGAATACTGGAGTGGGTTGCCATTTCCTATTACAAGGGATCCTTCTGACCCAAGAGTCGAACCTGTATCTCCTGCACTAGCAAGTGGACTATTTACCACTGCACCACCTGCAAAGTTCCTGGCCATGAAGGCCACTGGTTACCTAGGAAGGGGGAATGTTCCTGCCCCCTACCCCACCAGTCAGAACACAGTCAGAGAAATTCTATACAGTTCTTTCTAATTAGGCTTTAGAATCCAAACAATTCTAGAACACAGCCCACTGGCAAACTGGAGGATGCCATAGAGTTAATCATAATTTTACACATGACAAAACCAAGATTCTTTATGAATATAAACAATGGCACAAGATCAAAGATTATATCCCAAAGGTCCTGATTCCTGCTCTGTATGGAGCTTGGCCTTGTGAACCTTATCAGCAATTTAAACATGCATTTTGCATATTTCATTGTCAAGCTGTGAATATATTTCTTCCCAGACAGCTCGGTTTTCCTAAGAGAGATCCTGCATTATATTCCTTCTCTTACTTCTTATTAAGGAAAGAATCAGTAGTTTTCTGTTGCCCAACAACCCACACTTTCAAAGCACAGGCCTTCCTATGTAGTATGCACCTTAAATAATTACAGGTCTCTTTTAAAAATAAACTCTTCCCAGCGCGTTACCTGTCTACATTTTTATTGTCTTTTGGTTCTGCCTTTGAGTTGTTTCAGCAGCACTAATTATAAAGAAAAAGATAAGGTCGGATTGTTTTTCTTTCCCACTCACAGCAGCTCAGAAAATGAACTGTAGTATTCAGCATTCTTATTTGTACAGGTAATGATGTGTTCATTGTGGCAACGTCTTCACAGATAATAAAAATGACATGCTTTTTGCAGATGTGCTAATTATCTTTTCTTGATCAAGAAAAAAGTACCGAATCAGCTTCCAACTACACAGTTTCATTTATATCCATATTTCATGCTGGCAAGGAGCCTGGGCTATTTTGTGCTACTTCATTTTTGGGCTAGGAAATAAAAATATTCTGGAAAATTATTGTTAAGAAATGTTTAAGCTAACTAATATATATGACTGATTGTGCAAGATCACCACCAGTTAGGCTATAATACTGATGCAAATTCAGAGAAATAGTGAGGAAACTAAAGGACACATAGGATGAATGGTTTACAACACACAACTTGTGCCATGAGGAACAATTCAGTCCACTTTGGACATGCAGAAATAACTCTGCTAAATAAACAACTATTTGTACTAGGAAGGAGTAACCTGTATATTTTTAAGACATAAAAACTACATCATTCCCTAGCAACAAAAAAAAGGCCAGCATAGTCATAGTAGTCCATTCATTTATTTCTTTTTACTTGTAGAGCATTAAGACTAGAATTGTTTGTGATTGCAGGCTAGGTTTATCAAATCTGTTACCTTTGATTATAGTTCTTTATTATTTTCTGAAAGCCTATTTAGTTGTGAAATTGGATGTAAAATCATATTCTTGGCAGAAAAATAAAACCCTGATCCTTAACCTTAATTTACACATTTCAACCTCAAAGAAATCAGTATGATTTATGTTTATAAAGTAATACCTTCAATACCATGAAATGTTACAACATAAAACCAAGATTATTCACTATCAACAGAGAAAATGAGAGAGAAAATAACTTTTCTCTGTATGTTTTGTTTTAATGGGCACCAAATTTTCTATAATTCCAACCAAAAGCCATTTTCTAATAATAGAGCCTTAATTTAACACACAAAGAAAACTATGCATATGCCTTGATCCATTTTAATTTTTTTTGGTTCTGCCTTTGAGTTGTTTCAGCAGCACTAATTATAAAGAAAAAGATAAGGTCGGATTGTTTTTCTTTCCCACTCACAGCAGCTCAGAAAATGAACTGTAGTATTCAGCATTCTTATTTGTACAGGTAATGATGTGTTCATTGTGGCAACGTCTTCACAGATAATAAAAATGACATGCTTTTTGCAGATGTGCTAATTATCTTTTCTTGATCAAGAAAAAAGTACCGAATCAGCTTCCAACTACACAGTTTCATTTATATCCATATTTCATGCTGGCAAGGAGCCTGGGCTATTTTGTGCTACTTCATTTTTGGACTAGGAAATAAAAATATTCTGGAAAATTATTGTTAAGAAATGTTTAAGCTAACTAATATATATGACTGATTGTGCAAGATCACCACCAGTTAGGCTATAATACTGATGCAAATTCAGAGAAATAGTGAGGAAACTAAAGGACACATAGGATGAATGGTTTACAACACACAACTTGTGCCATGAGGAACAATTCAGTCCACTTTGGACATGCAGAAATAACTCTGCTAAATAAACAACTATTTGTACTAGGAAGGAGTAACCTGTATATTTTTAAGACATAAAAACTACATCATTCCCTAGCAACAAAAAAAAGGCCAGCATAGTCATAGTAGTCCATTCATTTATTTCTTTTTACTTGTAGAGCATTAAGACTAGAATTGTTTGTGATTGCAGGCTAGGTTTATCAAATCTGTTACCTTTGATTATAGTTCTTTATTATTTTCTGAAAGCCTATTTAGTTGTGAAATTGGATGTAAAATCATATTCTTGGCAGAAAAATAAAACCCTGATCCTTAACCTTAATTTACACATTTCAACCTCAAAGAAATCAGTATGATTTATGTTTATAAAGTAATACCTTCAATACCATGAAATGTTACAACATAAAAACCAAGATTATTCACTATCAACAGAGAAAAAAATGAGAGAGAAAAATAACTTTTTCTCTGTATGTTTTGTTTTAATGGGCACCAAATTTTTCTATAATTCCAACCAAAAGCCATTTTCTAATAAATAGAGAAAGCTAGCTTGCCCTTAATTCTAACACACAGAAGTTATAAACTACATGACCCACATAGTCGTCACTCTTTCTCTCCTAATCCTATCAGTGCAGACAAACTGACTTCCATAAAAAGTTGGTGAGATGTTTAATATGAGTCTGCTGTAGGGCCAGAGGGTTGCTGAGTCCATTTCTTCATTTCTTCAGGTTGGTCTGGACATTGGTGCTCCTAGGTTAAAATGTGATAACAGCGTCCCAGGTGACTCAGGGGTAAAGGATCCACCTGCCAATGCAGGAGATGAGGGTTTGGTCCCTTGGTGTTAAAGGAAATGGCAATGAACTCCAGTATTCTTGCTTAGGAAATCCCATGGACAGAGGAGCCTGGAAGGCTACACTCCATGTGGTCGCAAAGAGTCAGACATGACTCAGCAACTAAACAACAACAAAAAATGTAAAGGTAAGGTATGGAGCTAGAATGAAAATTCAAGTCTTTGGCTTCCTAGTTCAAAAGTTCTTTTTACCAGAATACTATAGCTATGTGACCTTGGACAAGGCTTTCACCTTTTCTGTGTCTCTTCATCATTATTAAAATTAATGTTATAACACTACCCAAACCTAATCACTGAGTTGTTTTGACATAACACATTCATATAACAGTACAATATAAAATATAAGGTACCCTGTCCTTGAAAATAATAAAAATCACAATATCTAAACAAGATGAATGCGCCACATATATGGACTACTCACTCACCATATAATAGTAATAACTTGTGAAAACCTCCATGGAGAAGAAAAGTGACAGACTCATTGATGTGCCAGACCAGATACAGGCACTTGACTTGTGTTCTGGCCACAGAATCCCTGGCAAGAGCTTGTGCCAGTGCTTAGACTCTAGAGCCAGTTGCTGCTGCCAGTACAAGCTGGCGGCATCTCCAATGGTGGATGCACCACTGCCCTCATACAAACCGTGAACTACACCTGACAGCACCCACCTGATAACTATGCCAGACAACTCTCTCTCCCTCATCAGGGTTTCTCAGTTCCATTTAGTCACTCAGTTGTGACCAACTCTTTGCAACCCCATGGGCGGCAGCACACCAGGCTTCCCTGTCCTTCATCATCTCCCTGAGCCTGCTCAAACTCATGCCCATTGACTCACTGATGCCATCCAACCATCTCATCCTCTGTCGTCCCCTTCTCCTTTTGCCTTCTATTTTTGCCAACATCAGGTTCTTTTCCAATGAATCATCTCTTCACATCAGGTGGCCAAACTACTGGAGCTTCGGCTTCAGCATCAGTCCTTCCAATGAATATTCAGGGTTGATTTCCTTTAGGACTGACTGGTTTTATCTCCTTGCAGTCCAAAGGATTCTCAAGAGCTTTCTCTAACACCACAGTTCAAAGGCATCAATTCTTTGGTGCTCAGCCTTCCTTAGGGTCCAGTTCTTACATCCATACATGACCACTGGGAAAACCATAGCTTTGACCATAAGGACTTTTGTCACCAAAGTTATGTCTCTGCTTTTGGATATGCTGTCTAGTGTTTGTCATAGCTTTTCTTCCAAAAGTGTCTTCTAATGTCCTGGCTGCAGTCACCATTCACAGTGACTTTGGAGCCCAAGGAAATAATGTCTGTCACTTTTCCCATTGTTTGCCCATTTATTTACCATGAAGTGATGGGACCTGATGCCATAATCTTTGTTTTTGGAATGTTAAGTTTTAGGCCCCTTTTGCACTCTCCTCTTTCACCTTCATCCAGAGGCTCTTGAGTTCCTCTTCAGTTTATGCCATAAGGGTGGTGTCATCTGCATACCTGAGATTATTGATATTTCTCTCAGCAGTCTTGATGCTGGCTTTTGCTTCATCCAGACTGGCATTTAGCATGATGTACTCTCTATATAAATTAAATTATTAGGGTGAAAATTTTACAGCCTTGATCTACTCCTTTCCCAATATGGAATCAGTTCATTGTTTCAGGTCTAGTTCTAACAGTTGCTTTTGACTTGCACACAGATTTCGCAGGAAGCAGGTAAGGTGGTCTGGTATTCCCATCTCTTTCAGAATTTTCCAGTCACGCTCCACACAAAGACTTTAGCATAGTCAATAAAGCAGAGGTGGATGCTTTTCTGGAATTCCCTTCCTCTTTCTATGATCCAATGAATGTTAGCAATTTGATCTCTGGTTCTTCTGTCTTTTCTAAATTCAGCTTGTACATCTGGAAATTCTTGGTTCACATACTGTTGAAACCTAGTTTGGAGAATTTTGAGCATTACTTTGCTAGCATGCAAATGAGTGCAATGGTGCAGTAGTTTGAGTGCTCTTTGGCATTGTCTTTCTTTGGTATTGGAAAGAAACCTGACCTTTTCCAGCCATTTGGCCACTGCTGAGTTTCCCAAATTTGCTGGCATATTGTGTGTAGCAATTTAACAGCATCATCTTTTAATATTTGAAATAGCTCAGCTGGAATTCCATCACCTCTATTATCTTTGTTCATAGTAATGCTTCCTAGGGCCCACTTGATTCACACTCTAAGATGTCTGGCTTTAGGTGAGTGCTCACACCACCATGGTCATCCAACTCATTAAGATCTTTTTTGTATAGTTCTTTGCATTCTTTCCACCTCTTCTTAATAGCGTCTTCTGTTATGCTCATACCATTTCTACCCTTTCTTGTGTCTATCTTTGCATGAACTGTTCCTTTGGCATCTCTAATCTTCTTGTAGAGATCTCTAGTTCTTCCCTTTCTGTTGTTTGCCTCTATTTCTTTGCATTGTTAACTTAAGAGGGCTTTCTAATCTCTCCGTGCTGTTCTCTGGAACTCTGCATTCAGATGGATACATCTTTCCTTTCTGTTGCCTTTCACATCTATTTTTTTCAGCTATTTGTAAGGCCTCCTCAGACAGCCATTTTGCTTTTTTGCATTTCTTTTCCATGGGGATGGTCTTGGTCCCTGTCTCCTGTACAATGTCACGAACCTCCGTCCAGAGTTCATCAGGCACTCTATCTATCAGATCTAGTCCCTTAAATCTATTTCTCACTTCCACTGTATAATTGATTTAGGTAGGTGGTTTTTTGGTATTCCCAGTTCTAACAGTTGCTTTTGACTTGCACACAGATTTCAGGAAGCAGGTAAGGTGGTCTGGTATTCCCATCTCTTTCAGAATTTTCCAGTCACGCTCCACACAAAGACTTTAGCATAGTCAATAAAGCAGAGGTGGATGCTTTTCTGGAATTCCCTTCCTCTTTCTATGATCCAATGAATGTTAGCAATTTGATCTCTGGTTCTTCTGTCTTTTCTAAATTCAGCTTGTACATCTGGAAATTCTTGGTTCACATACTGTTGAAACCTAGTTTGGAGAATTTTGAGCATTACTTTGCTAGCATGCAAATGAGTGCAATGGTGCAGTAGTTTGAGTGCTCTTTGGCATTGTCTTTCTTTGGTATTGGAAAGAAACCTGACCTTTTCCAGCCATTTGGCCACTGCTGAGTTTCCCAAATTTGCTGGCATATTGTGTGTAGCAATTTAACAGCATCATCTTTTAATATTTGAAATAGCTCAGCTGGAATTCCATCACCTCTATTATCTTTGTTCATAGTAATGCTTCCTAGGGCCCACTTGATTCACACTCTAAGATGTCTGGCTTTAGGTGAGTGCTCACACCACCATGGTCATCCAACTCATTAAGATCTTTTTTGTATAGTTCTTTGCATTCTTTCCACCTCTTCTTAATAGCGTCTTCTGTTATGCTCATACCATTTCTACCCTTTCTTGTGTCTATCTTTGCATGAACTGTTCCTTTGGCATCTCTAATCTTCTTGTAGAGATCTCTAGTTCTTCCCTTTCTGTTGTTTGCCTCTATTTCTTTGCATTGTTAACTTAAGAGGGCTTTCTAATCTCTCCGTGCTGTTCTCTGGAACTCTGCATTCAGATGGATACATCTTTCCTTTCTGTTGCCTTTCACATCTATTTTTTTCAACTCTTTGTAAGGCCTCCTCAGATAACCATTTTGCTTTTTTGCATTTCTTTTTCTTGGGGATGGTTTTGATCACTGTCTCCTGTACAATGTTACCAACCTCTGTCTATAGTTCTTCAGGAATTCTGTTTATCAGATCTAATTCCTTGAATCTATTTGTAACTTCCCCTATATAATCGTAAGAGATTTGATTTAGGTCATACATGAATGGCCAGAGGTTTTCCCTACTTTCTTCAATTTAAGTCCAAATTTTGCAATAAGAAGTTCATGATCTGAGCCACAGTCAGCTCCAGGTCTTGCCTTTTCTGCCTGTACAGAGCTTCTCCACCTTCAGCTGTAAAGAATACAATCAATCTGATTTTGGTATTGACCATCTGATGATGTCCATGTGTAGAGTCATCTCTTGTGTTATTGGAAAAGGATGTTTGCAATGACCAGTGCATTCTCTTGGCAAATCTCTGTTAGCCTTTATCCTGCTTCATTTTGTACTCCAAGGCCAAACTTGCCTGTTAGTCAAGGAATCTCATGACCTCCTGCTTTTGCATTCCAGTCCCCAGTAATGAAAAGGACACCTTTTTTTGATGTAAGCTCTAGAAGACCTTGCAGGTCTTCATAGAACCATTCAACTTCAGCTTCATCAGCATTAGTGGTTGGGGTAAAGACTTGGATTACCGTGATAATGAACGGTTTACCTTGGAAACAAATCGAGATCATTCTGTCGTTTTAGATATTGTACCCAAGTACTGCATTTTGAACTCTTTTGTTAACTATGAGGGCTAGTACTTTCTTCTAAGGGATACTTGTCCACAGTAGTAGATATAATGGTCATCTGAATTATATTTATCCATTCCTGCCCATTTTAATTCACCAATTCCTAAAACATCAATGATCATTCTTGCCATCTCCTGCTTGACCACTTCCAATTTACATTGATTCATGGACCTAACATTCCAATGCAATATAGTTCTTTGCATCATCAGACTTTATTTTCACTACCACACATATCCACAACTGGGTGTTGTTTCTTCTTTGGCTCAGCCTTTTCATTCCTTCTGGATCTATTTCTCTGCTCCTCTCCAGTAGCAGTTTGGGCACCTACTGACCTAGTATGGTCAGTTTCTGGTTGATGCTAACAATGCAAGATGTCATAGGAGTTTCTCAACATCCATATATCTGGAATTCAGAAGTGAGGGAGAGGATGCCCAAGGAATTCTGTTTATCAGATCTAATTCCTTGAATCTATTTGTAACTTCCCCTATATAATCGTAAGAGATTTGATTTAGGTCATACATGAATGGCCAGAGGTTTTCCCTACTTTCTTCAATTTAAGTCCAAATTTTGCAATAAGAAGTTCATGATCTGAGCCACAGTCAGCTCCAGGTCTTGCCTTTTCTGCCTGTACAGAGCTTCTCCATCTTTGGCTGTGAAGAACAAAATCAATTTGATTTTGGTATTGACCATCTGATGATGTCCTTGTTTAGGAACATCTCTTGAGTTGTTGGAAAGGTTGTTTTCTATTACCAGTGCATTCTATTGGCAAAACTATGTTAGCCTTTGCCATACTTCATTTTGCACTCCAAGGCCAAACTTTCCTGTTAGTCAAGGAATCTCATGACCTCCTGCTTTTGCATTCCAGTCCCCAGTAATGAAAAGGACACCTTTTTTTGATGTAAGCTCTAGAAGACCTTGCAGGTCTTCATAGAACCATTCAACTTCAGCTTCATCAGCATTAGTGGTTGGGGTAAAGACTTGGATTACCGTGATAATGAACGGTTTACCTTGGAAACAAATCGAGATCATTCTGTCGTTTTAGATATTGTACCCAAGTACTGCATTTTGAACTCTTTTGTTAACTATGAGGGCTAGTACTTTCTTCTAAGGGATACTTGTCCACAGTAGTAGATATAATGGTCATCTGAATTATATTTATCCATTCCTGCCCATTTTAATTCACCAATTCCTAAAACATCAATGATCATTCTTGCCATCTCCTGCTTGACCACTTCCAA
Source organism: Tragulus kanchil (assembly GCA_022376925.1). Classification (NCBI taxonomy): domain Eukaryota; kingdom Metazoa; phylum Chordata; class Mammalia; order Artiodactyla; family Tragulidae; genus Tragulus; species Tragulus kanchil. Next base: position 33,207,474 of record JAIOJX010000028.1, on the reverse strand, counting down.
TTTACATTGATTCATGGACCTAACATTCCAATGCAATATAGTTCTTTGCATCATCAGACTTTATTTTCACTACCACACATATCCACAACTGGGTGTTGTTTCTTCTTTGGCTCAGCCTTTTCATTCCTTCTGGATCTATTTCTCTGCTCCTCTCCAGTAGCAGTTTGGGCACCTACTGACCTAGTATGGTCAGTTTCTGGTTGATGCTAACAATGCAAGATGTCATAGGAGTTTCTCAACATCCATATATCTGGAATTCAGAAGTGAGGGAGAGGATGCCCATGGGATGAAATTTGACCAGTCGAAGACAGTTACTAGCAGGTAAGTTCTGGTGCTTTCCGCAGTTGGGTGGACTGTTTAGAGAGGCAGTAGTGTCTCGTGGCTTCACGGATGATATTCTGTGTGACATGACTGCAGTCAGTTCAATTGCAATTCCCTTGTTTTTTTAGTCCCTCTTTCCAGCCTGACTCACCTTTCCCTTCACATTCACTTGCTTGAGTTTCACTCATAATGAAGTGTAACCCCTAATATTTGTCTCAAGCACTATTTTCTAAGAAACATAAGTAGAGATAATATCTGGTTAGAAAGAAGAGAAAAAGATTAATCATAAATGAAGGGTCAAGTTGAAGACAGAAATTATGAATTTATATTCAGTTGGTAAGTAGAGTTACATGATGCATTTTTCCAGCATTCCAGGAAAAAAAAGTAGAGAAAATAATGAGTTAGGTTTGTTTATTTATTTAACCAATTGAATTTCTTCTCAGTGTAATTACCAGACTACTCATTAGGGATTCTAAGATATAAAAAAATCCATCACATTCTAGTTGTTTCTTTTTTAGAAGTCAAGTTTATATGGTGAAATTTATGCTGAGATAATCCAAGACACACTTGAAATAGTATTTGCGAAGGGTCAAGAGGGAAGTAAATAACACATTGGGAGACAAGGACAGATGAGGAAACTAAAGGTACAGATGAGATCAGAGAACAAGTCAGTAAGGAAGGGGAATACAGACAGTAAAGAGCTGTGGAAAAAAATATCAGGACACATTTCAGGCATGGTACTATAGTTCTTTGCATCATCAGACTTTATCTTTCACTTTACCCCCATTTACATTGATTCATGGACCTAACATTCCAATGCAATATAGTTCTTTGCATCATCAGACTTTATTTTCACTACACATATCCACAACTGGGTGTTGTTTCTTCTTTGGCTCAGCCTTTTCATTCCTTCTGGATCTATTTCTCTGCTCCTCTCCAGTAGCAGTTTGGGCACCTACTGACCTAGTATGGTCAGTTTCTGGTTGATGCTAACAATGCAAGATGTCATAGGAGTTTCTCAACATCCATATATCTGGAATTCAGAAGTGAGGGAGAGGATGCCCATGGGATGAAATTTGACCAGTCGAAGACAGTTACTAGCAGGTAAGTTCTGGTGCTTTCCGCAGTTGGGTGGACTGTTTAGAGAGGCAGTAGTGTCTCGTGGCTTCACGGATGATATTCTGTGTGACATGACTGCAGTCAGTTCAATTGCAATTCCCTTGTTTTTTTAGTCCCTCTTTCCAGCCTGACTCACCTTTCCCTTCACATTCACTTGCTTGAGTTTCACTCATAATGAAGTGTAACCCCTAATATTTGTCTCAAGCACTATTTTCTAAGAAACATAAGTGGAGATAATATCTGGTTAGAAAGAAGAGAAAAAGATTAATCATAAATGAAGGGTCAAGTTGAAGACAGAAATTATGAATTTATATTCAGTTGGTAAGTAGAGTTACATGATGCATTTTTCCAGCATTCCAGGAAAAAAAAGTAGAGAAAATAATGAGTTAGGTTTGTTTATTTATTTAACCAATTGAATTTCTTCTCAGTGTAATTACCAGACTACTCATTAGGGATTCTAAGATATAAAAAAATCCATCACATTCTAGTTGTTTCTTTTTTAGAAGTCAAGTTTATATGGTGAAATTTATGCTGAGATAATCCAAGACACACTTGAAATAGTATTTGCGAAGGGTCAAGAGGGAAGTAAATAACACATTGGGAGACAAGGACAGATGAGGAAACTAAAGGTACAGATGAGATCAGAGAACAAGTCAGTAAGGAAGGGGAATACAGACAGTAAAGAGCTGTGGAAAAAAATATCAGGACACATTTCAGGCAGGTATTAAGCCACTCTGGTGGCAGCAAGCCCAGAGTATAAGCCTAAGAGAGAATGGGGCTTACTGAACGTGAATGAACATTGTCAAATGAGAGGAATCTGAAGAACTAAGGCAGAAGTGCTGGTGCCTTGTGTGAACTGAAAGCATACAAGGTAAACCCAAAGATATTACATCCCACCTTCGTCTTTACTTTTCCCTAAATTTGGCATCATCAACTCAATGGACACAAAACTGAGCAAACTCTGTGAGTCAGGAAAGCACTGGGAAGCTTGGTGTGCTGCCATTCATGGGGTTGCAAAGAGTCAGACATGACTCAGCAACTGAACAACAGCGACAAATTTGGTTAAGATAGAAACAAGCTGCAATTAAGAGGGGAAGAGGCTGACTCATCAACTGCCCAATTAAAATAACCATAAGTCCAATAAGGGGCGAGATAAGATTTCACAGATCTTTTCTGGTTGTAAATATTTTAACCATATTTTAATGCTGCTAAGCCCATTCTTGTGGTGAGAAGTGATACAAACAGGAAAAATAGCAGGTAGGAGTGAGAGATAGGAAAGGAGAAATGATTAGGAAACAGAACAAGAAGGTCACTGGTATGTAGTATACGCAAGAACTGTGGTAGGGAGGTGAATCAGCATGGGGAAAGCACAGGGAGAGCAGCCCTAGGAACACTCTGTTCAGTGAGTGATGAGAAATGCAGATGATGAGAGCTCCCATTACAGAAATGGTGGGTGGGCTTTCCAATTCTCTGACTAAATTACACCAGGAATGCAGTACCATGAAGGGTTAACAGTACTGCTTTCTTTAATTATTCTATGCCATTTCCTTCTGTAAGCAATGCCAAGCCCCTCAAAAAAAGAGATATTTGACCTTATTAGAAGATTCTAGAGTGCTGGGTTGGGAAGGTCCCCTGAAGAAGGGATAGACTACCCACTCCAGTATCCCTGGGTTTCCCTGGTGGCTTAGACAGTAAAGAATCTGCCTGTAATACAGGAGACCTGGGTTTAATCCTTGGTTCGGGTAGATCCCCTGGAGAAGGGGAACAGCTACCCACTCCAGTATTCTTGCCTGGAGAATTCAGTGGATAGAGGAGCCTGGCAGGCTACAGTCCATGAGGTCACAAAGAGTCAGACATGACTGAGTGACTTTCACTCACTCACATTCAAAGTGCTTATAATAAACCTTGTTGTGGCTTACTTTGTGACTACACAGCCCTTTCCTTCCCCCACCCACATCCAAGCATCACCCACATCCCCAACTAGTGGAGGTGCTGATCAGAAGACCTTGCAAGGATTTGGAATGGAGAAGAGAGGCAGAGGTCATTTGAACCTGTCTCTGAACCCAGCAGGGAAATAGGCAGGCATGGAACAAATAGGAGGTTTTTGTGGTGAGTTCCACCTACGCTCCTGAAAATTGCCTTCCTAAAAATTGGAGAAAAATGCAGAAGAATCAGTCCTAATGAGGTGGATGGATCTAGAACCTATTACAAAAACTGAAGTAAGTCAAAAAGAGAAAGACAGGGCTTCCCTGGTGGTCCAGTGGGGTAAGGAAACTGCCTCGCAGTGCAAGGGGTGCTGGTTCAATCCCTGGCCTGGGAAGATCCCACGTGCCGTGGAGCGACTGGACTGATGTGTCCAACTACCAAGCCAGAGCTCTGGAGCTCATGTGCCCAGAGCTGGTGCTCTGCAGCCAGAGTGGTCACTGTGACAGGAGGCTCACACAGGCCAAAGAACAAAGATGGATGAAAATGAATAAATGAAAGACCAATAGAAGTGACCCCAAAAAAAGAGAAAGACAAGTACAGTATACTAACACATATATATATGGAATCTAGTAAATGGTAATGATAACATATGCAGTGAAATGATGGGAAAACAGACATAGAGAATAGACATATAGACATTGTGGGGAATGAACAATGGTTGGGAGGTATAGAGGGGGTAATATGGAAACCTATACTATCATATGTGAAAAGGATAGCTATTGCCATTGTGCTGTGGGAATAGGGGATCCTGCAGGGTCACAGTGCCACGGCCTGGAGAGGTGGGATGGAGAGGACTGGAAGGGGTTGGAGAAGGAAGGGGGCCAGGGATATGCATATGACTGATCTTTGAACGTGCATGTCTGTGAACAAGAAAACTCTATATAAATTTAAAAATATATATATAATAATAATTTTTAAAAATATGATTATTGACATTCCTTTTCTGAGTCTGTGATCTTTTGATTCTCTAAAAGCTTACAGAGCATCCAAGAGTTCATATACATTGCTGTGGCCTTCACTTTCCCAGAACTTCATAAAGTTTTGAAAGCATTTAGTTCCCTGAATTAAATACCATTCTGTTTGAAAAGCTTGGCGTGATTTCTGGTTTTTGAACTGAACCCTGATCGATATACTTTTTCCTTCCCTGTAATATCCATCTTAACATGGAAATTGGTCATTTTTTAGTGCAACAGTAAGCTTTTAAGCTTTTTTATTTTTTCATAAGCCATAGGTTTTTTTTTTACTACTTCCAATGAAAGTGTCAGAGTAATCATAAAAAATCTCTGAAATATTATAAACATCATATTATCAGAGCTTATCAGTATGATATTCTTGCTATTACAAAATGAAATGAATTAATAATATATTTTTTTCCTTGGAGTAAATCCAACTTTATAAGTTTTGGACCTGATTTTTTTTTTATGTAACTTAATAGATGTAATAAAATTATATAACAGTTTCCTCCATAATAGGTGAGAGGAAAGAATTTAATAATTGCTCTGGCATAAAGGAAATACTTTCCACCTCTTTCTAAGGAACAGTGTTGCATTCAGGAAATAACAACTTAGTCATTTGATTATGGCTACAGTGGAAATTTTTAATTAATGTTATAATAATCTTTGTAATTTAAGGCATAATTTTAATTCATTTTCATTACTTAAGCTGAAAAATGCCAAATTATCCTTCAAATATTTTTTATCTTCCTATTACAAAAATCTTTATTATCATAATTACCATTTCTGATATTTAAGAAGGAAGAGCAGTAGTTTATCAGTTCATAAGCTTCTGTGAAGCTACAGACCAGACAAATCAGTTTATTCAATTAAACAAGTGCAGAGGAAGATGTGACTCATGCATACATAAAGACCCATGGACTCCACCAGGCTCCTCTGTCCACGAGATTCTCCAGGAAAGAATACTAGAATAGGAAGCTATTCTCTTCTCCAGGGGATCTTCCCAACCCAGGGATGAAATCTGGGTCTCCTGCATTAGCAGACAGATTCTTTACCATCTGAGCCACCAGGAAAGCCCCACATAAAGGCAGTAGAGGGCAAGTCTTCAGCCTCTAGACCAACTGTGCCAAGCCTAACCCTGGAGCCTCTGGCTAAGAAAGATAGAACTGCCCCGCCCACATCCAAGAGTTCATAAAGTTTTTGAAAAGGCATTTAGTTCCCTGAATTAAATACCATTCTGTTTGAAAAGCTTGGCGTGATTTCTGGTTTTTGAACTGAACCCTGATCGATATACTTTTTCCTTCCCTGTAATATCCATCTTAACATGGAAATTGGTCATTTTTTAGTGCAACAGTAAGCTTTTAAGCTTTTTTATTTTTTCATAAGCCATAGGTTTTTTTTTTACTACTTCCAATGAAAGTGTCAGAGTAATCATAAAAAATCTCTGAAATATTATAAACATCATATTATCAGAGCTTATCAGTATGATATTCTTGCTATTACAAAATGAAATGAATTAATAATATATTTTTTTCCTTGGAGTAAATCCAACTTTATAAGTTTTGGACCTGATTTTTTTTTTATGTAACTTAATAGATGTAATAAAATTATATAACAGTTTCCTCCATAATAGGTGAGAGGAAAGAATTTAATAATTGCTCTGGCATAAAGGAAATACTTTCCACCTCTTTCTAAGGAACAGTGTTGCATTCAGGAAATAACAACTTAGTCATTTGATTATGGCTACAGTGGAAATTTTTAATTAATGTTATAATAATCTTTGTAATTTAAGGCATAATTTTAATTCATTTTCATTACTTAAGCTGAAAAATGCCAAATTATCCTTCAAATATTTTTTATCTTCCTATTACAAAAATCTTTATTATCATAATTACCATTTCTGATATTTAAGAAGGAAGAGCAGTAGTTTATCAGTTCATAAGCTTCTGTGAAGCTACAGACCAGACAAATCAGTTTATTCAATTAAACAAGTGCAGAGGAAGATGTGACTCATGCATACATAAAGACCCATGGACTCCACCAGGCTCCTCTGTCCACGAGATTCTCCAGGAAAGAATACTAGAATAGGAAGCTATTCTCTTCTCCAGGGGATCTTCCCAACCCAGGGATGAAATCTGGGTCTCCTGCATTAGCAGACAGATTCTTTACCATCTGAGCCACCAGGAAAGCCCCACATAAAGGCAGTAGAGGGCAAGTCTTCAGCCTCTAGACCAACTGTGCCAAGCCTAACCCTGGAGCCTCTGGCTAAGAAAGATAGAACTGCCTCCTTATTTCAGCCTCTTGCTTACATGAGTATCAAACCTAACTGTAATAATCATTCTTCATTTCTATAAACAGTAAGAAAAACTTAAGAACAAAGTTGGCACAATAGGAGTAGGGGGAACTATATTTCAATATTTCATTTCTGAAGGTGAGTTCATGAGAATCTAGAGATGGGCAGATGAGAAAAAGCACACTGACCTGCCAGGATGCAAACAGCTTGGAAACTGTCCTAGCTGGTTCTATGAAAAATTTCAGGGTTCAACACTGAGAAAAATAACTGACAATTTTTTGTGACTAGCAGTATGGAAGTCTACATTTGTAAAAGTCCAAAAGTTATCTAGAGCTAAATTCAAAAAGAAAGGAGAAGAGCTAATCACACAAACACAGACACTTATGGAGAAGTTGCATCATTCCTGTGTGTGGCCACCTTTTCCATTTTAAAGAACCGTTGCTGTGAAAATACTGTCATATCGATGCTACTAGAACCAAGAAACCATCTTCAGAATATAGACTAGGCTGTCAGATCAAGTGACCTAAATTAGATTCTTGAGTTTAGGGGTCCCTAAAGATTCTAGTGATCAAAAGCTTAAGGTAAGCCTAAGGCAGAACCCTTTCTATTTTATTTATTCCATTACAAATCAAATTATATATTTTCCACACAGGTAATTTTAAACAGTCACTGTATACTATCATGGGTAAAGAATCTATAAAAGAATAAAAATACTCTCTTGAGGGAGAATAAAATGAACTATCAAACAAAAACAAAAACAAAACAAACAAACAAAAAAAACCCTTTCCATTGACCAGATCCCTGTTTATACAACATAAGTAAATAAATATTCATTTGTAGACAATAATTTTTTTTTCATGACACTGTGTGATTTTTATCCCACAGTTGGCAAGGCTGAAGCACTTTGGTACCAATCACCATCCCATGTGGAGCTGATGGGCAGGCTCTGGCCTGAGCAGCTCCATAATAGGCACAAGCTCTATCTAGAACACAAGGAGCTCTTGGAATTCACCATATAATTACATTTTCTTTATGGCAAAGCAAAGTAGATGGAGAAAAATGGAAACAGTGACAGACTTTTTCTTCTTGGGCTCCAAAATCACTGCAGATGGTGATTGCAGTCATGGAATTAAAAGACACTTGTTCCTTGGAAGAAAAGCTATGACAAACCTAGACAGTGTATTCGAAAGCAGAGACATCACTTTGCCAACAAAAACTTGTATAGTCAAAACTATGGTTTTCCCTATACTGTCATGTGTGGAAAAGATAGCTATTGTCATTGTGCTAGGGGAATAGGAGTACCTACAACCACTTGGGGCGATGGTCTGGTGGGATGGGAGGGGGGGAACTAGGTGGGGGGAGGGTCCAGGGTTATGCATATGAATGATCTGGGAACATACATGTAAAAAATAAAAATAATAATTAATATATAAAAAAAAAACTATGGTTTTCCAGTAGTCATGTATGGATGTGAGAGTTGGATCATAAAGAAGGCTGAACACCAAAGAACTGATGCCTTCAAACTATGGCACTGGAGAAGACTCTTGATTCCCTTGGATAGCAAAGAGATAAAACCAGTCAGTCCTAAAGGACATCAACCCTGAATATTCATTGGAAGGACTGATGCTGAACTTGAAACTCTAATATTTTAGCTACCTGATGCAAACAACCAACTCATTGAAAAAGACCCTGATGCTGGGAAACATTGAACGCAAGAGAAGAAGGGAGTGACAGAGGATGAGATGGCTGGATGGCATCTTTGACTCAATGGACATGAATTTGAACAAGCTCCAGGAAATAGCGAAGGACAGGGAAGGCTGACGTACTGCAGCCCATGGGGTCACAAGGAGTTAGACATAACTTAGAAACTGAACAACAAGAAGTAGAAAAAGATAAAAAGCAATTTAGAGAAAGTTACACAAATTCTTAGTGAGTTCAACCACATAAAAGATATTTGCTCTCCTGAATGATTTAAGAGCAATTAACTTAATGCTACTATCATGAAGGTAGAAGAAATTTTTTTAAAAGATTGATTTATTTATTTATTTTGGTGGGGGTGGGGTGGGGAGGGAGGGGAGCAGGCGGGCCACTTCTATCGGTCATTCATTTGTCTATTTTCATCCATCTTTGTTCTTTGGCCTGTGCGGGCCTCCCATCGTGGGGGCCTCTGTTGTCGCAGAGCACTGGCTCTGGGTGCATGCGCTCCAGAGCTCCGGCTCGGTAACTGGACACATCAGTCCAGCCACTCTGCAGCACATGGGATCTTCCCAGGCCAGGGCTCAAAACAGCGCCCCTTGCACTGCAAGGAGGTGTCCTTACCCACTGGACCACCAGGGAAGCCCGAAGGTAGAAGAAATTTTAAGAAACCCAATATCAAAAGATATGAAGATTTCTCTTCCTTTAACTCTGTTTAAATGTGAACCCTCATAAGTCACTATATATATATATATATATATATATGTATATTTTTCATATCTTATATATTTGTATTTAATTTAATAATCTATTTTTTGCACATGGGTTTTGTTTTTAGGATTCCTATAAATCAGGAATATTATTGGGGCTTCCCTTGTGGCTCAGTGGATAAGAACCCGTCTGCCAATGCAGGAATATTATTTTTTCAAAATTGAACTAAAGCCAGCCCAGCACTCCATAAAGATGGGTATTTAGAAAACATATGTGATGTGCGCATGTATGCTCAGTCATGTTCGACTCTTTGTGACCCCATGGATGGTAGCTCAGGAGGCTCCTCTGTCCATGGGATTTCCCAAACAGGAATAAATTTTAGAGTGGGTTGCCATTTCCTACTCTAGAGGATCTTTCTGACCTAGGGACCAAACTCATGTTTCTTGTGCCTCCTGCATTGGCTGGCAGATTCTTTACCAACTTGTGCCACCTAGAAAGTCCCATTACTTGATAGCAACCAATAATGGGGCTTCCCTGGCAGCTTAGACATTAAAGAATCTACCTACTATGTAGGAAGCGCAGGGTTGATTCTTCGGTCAGGAAGATCCCCTAGAGTAGGAAATGGCTACCCATCCCAATATTCTTGCCTGGGATTTCCAGGGCAGAGGAGCCTGGTGGGCTGCAGTCCATAGGGTCACAAAGAGTTGGATATGAATGAGTGACTAACACTGTCACGTTCACTTTCAATAATATTAACTTATGAAATTTATGGTATGATTTAACACATTAATCTCCCTTATCCTCAGCCCCCTAGTTTTATAACCTAGCTTGTCTTCTCTTGCTCAACACTTGTTTCAATAAATGTTAAATAAATTGATAAATGAGTGAATAATTGAGCCTATATCTTCAAATCTCATCCTATTCAGGCACCTCTCCTCAATGACCACTATTTACTTCTACATTTAATCTTATGCCTTGAAATAATTTTTTCTCCTGTACCCAGGGATATCATACATAAGTCTATCAAAAGATATGTTATACTTCCCTGCAGTATCTTGTACTAACTATACCTAAGCTTAGATCATCTCAAACCATCACAGCACACTCCATGGCATATTTTTCATCTGATTAGCTTATAGTAAATCACAAAGCCATGGTGAGATGTTTTTCCTCACAACTTCTAGATCTAAAGTACAAATATTATGATTTTACTCTGCAAAATTATACTAATACAATTAATTAAGTTAGTTCAACTAGCTTTTCCTTCAGAAAGATGGACAATAAGTAGAATGCACCTCTTTTCTATTCTGTGTTTAACTGTCAAATCTGCTCGGCTTTCTGTATCTAAAGCTCTTACTAAATACTATTCCATTTTGATTAGCTTCTTCCATTCCCATGGACTGCTTTAATTTAGACTATGAAATAGTTACTATTGGATGAAGGATACAGATAAAAACAAATACATGACTAACCTCTTTAAACTAGCATGATATAGATAGGCTATGCTTCTAGACTGAGAGAGCAAGAAAAGGATTTCAAAGACAGAGATGGAAAGTCAAAGCTAGCTAATAAATATTTACAAATGGTATTTACAAATAATTCAATAGTATCCCTCTTATTAAGTAAGTCACAGGGTATGTTTTTGTTCTACAACCAATCTAAGACAAGGTGGTAAAGTCCATAGAAAGGAGTTGCACCAAATCACCATGATTCACCACACATCTTCGGAAGGCTGAGAATGAAAAAGACAAAGAGAATTAATTCCTGATTTACATATTCTGCTAATAAAGTGGCAAGGTCTTATGGCACAAACACAACAGCTGCAAATTATGTAATTATGTATCTGTATGCAAATTTGCAGACATCTCATAAATGCTGGAACACTATTTGCAATGCTAATTAAGTGGCTTTTATTGCTGCTGCATAATTCCTACATGTGATTTGGTTCCAGATGTCATTGTAGCTTGTGAAACCTTTATTGTCAGGTTAGCTGAGGTAAATTGTTTCTTTTTTTAAAAACCCCACCCCAATGACCACTATTTACATTTAATCTTATGCCTTGAAATAATTTTTTCTCCTGTACCCAGGGATATCATACATAAGTCTATCAAAAGATATGTTATACTTCCCTGCAGTATCTTGTACTAACTATACCTAAGCTTAGATCATCTCAAACCATCACAGCACACTCCATGGCATATTTTTCATCTGATTAGCTTATAGTAAATCACAAAGCCATGGTGAGATGTTTTTCCTCACAACTTCTAGATCTAAAGTACAAATATTATGATTTTACTCTGCAAAATTATACTAATACAATTAATTAAGTTAGTTCAACTAGCTTTTCCTTCAGAAAGATGGACAATAAGTAGAATGCACCTCTTTTCTATTCTGTGTTTAACTGTCAAATCTGCTCGGCTTTCTGTATCTAAAGCTCTTACTAAATACTATTCCATTTTGATTAGCTTCTTCCATTCCCATGGACTGCTTTAATTTAGACTATGAAATAGTTACTATTGGATGAAGGATACAGATAAAAACAAATACATGACTAACCTCTTTAAACTAGCATGATATAGATAGGCTATGCTTCTAGACTGAGAGAGCAAGAAAAGGATTTCAAAGACAGAGATGGAAAGTCAAAGCTAGCTAATAAATATTTACAAATGGTATTTACAAATAATTCAATAGTATCCCTCTTATTAAGTAAGTCACAGGGTATGTTTTTGTTCTACAACCAATCTAAGACAAGGTGGTAAAGTCCATAGAAAGGAGTTGCACCAAATCACCATGATTCACCACACATCTTCGGAAGGCTGAGAATGAAAAAGACAAAGAGAATTAATTCCTGATTTACATATTCTGCTAATAAAGTGGCAAGGTCTTATGGCACAAACACAACAGCTGCAAATTATGTAATTATGTATCTGTATGCAAATTTGCAGACATCTCATAAATGCTGGAACACTATTTGCAATGCTAATTAAGTGGCTTTTATTGCTGCTGCATAATTCCTACATGTGATTTGGTTCCAGATGTCATTGTAGCTTGTGAAACCTTTATTGTCAGGTTAGCTGAGGTAGCACACATCAACACCACTAATAAAAACTCTATTTATAATTAAATTACTTGCAGTGACTCCGGGATTTTTCATCATTCTGTCCATCTCTTTTACTCATACAATATGCAGATGGAGTTTGGGCCAAGGGGGATTTTTCAGTAGTTGCATTCCCATACAAGTGGTTAATCTGTTTAATCTCATCCACATAAACTAAGATCAACTGTCTAATAAGCACAGAATAGTTCACATAACAGACTGAAAGCAGTACGGGTCTTAGGGTGGATGCCATAAAGTTTTATTTTAAGTTTTACCACTAAAAGAATAATTTCATTTGCTCTATTCCAATATCAGTATTTTAATAGGCTGAAAAAATATTATTTCTTATTGAATAGTATGAAATGATTTGAAAATCGTACATAGGAAATTGTCATACTTCTAATTCATATGTTAAAAAAGACATTAAGAAAAAAATGTATACTGAGCACCTAATACGTGCATAGTATTACAGATGCTCCAAGGAAGCATAATCTCAACACCTGAGCCCTAAAATAGCTCAAAAATAATTTGAGAAGATAACACCTAAAAAGGTTTAAAATATACACCATATATATAAAATGGATAGCCAGTGGGAATTTGCTATGACTCGGCAGTTCAAACCGGTGCTCTGTAACAAACTGGAGGCTGGAAATGAGTGGCAGGTGGGAGCAAGAGGGAAGAGACATATGTTTACCTATGGCTGATGCATGTTGATGTATAGCAGAAACCAACACAATATTGTAAAGGAATTATCCTCCAATTAAAAACACATCATTTTTTTGAAAAACATTAAAAAATGATTTAAAGCTATTTGCTGTTGTCTTAAAGTATAATTGACCTATAACACTAAATCACTAAATATCTAACCAGTTCCAGGGGTTAGATATTTCTATAGACTACATAATATGTGTAGTCATTATGTCAGCATACATGGATGTTAGAATATAACTATTATTTCTCATGCTGCACACTTCATCCCCATGACTCATTTATTTTGTAACTGGAAATTTGTACCTCTTAATGGCCTGTACCTATTTCACTCATTTCCCCATCCCCTCCTCTCTGGCGATCACCTGTTCTCTGTATCTTTGAATCCATTCTCTTTTCTGCCTGTTCCTTTGTTTTGTATTTTGTATTCCACATGTAAGTAATATACTAATGTATTAGTTTCTTTCACTCTAACATTTCACTATGCATAATACCCTCTAGGTCTAACCATGTTGCAAATGGCAAGAGTTTATTATTTTTTATGACTGAGTAGTATTTAATTGTGTGTGTGTGTGTGTGTGTGTGTGTGTGTGTGTATTTATCATGTTCTTTTTTACTAACTTATTCACTGATAGACACGGCTGCTTCCATATCTTGAGTATTTATAAACAATACTTCAATGAACATAGGGGAATATATGTCTTTTACAGGGGAGGGGTTAGGGAGGGAGGGGGCAGGCCACTTCTATTGGTCTTTCGTTTCTCTATTTTCATCCATCTTTGTTCTTTGGCCCGTGTGGGCCTCCCATCACAGTGGCCTCTGTTGTCGCCAAGTACCAACTCTGGGTGCATGCGCTCCAGAGCTCTGGCTCAGTAATTGGACACATCGGTCCCGCCACTCCGCAGCATGTGGAATCTTCCCAGGCCAGGGGTCGAACTGGCGCCCCTTGCACTGTAAGGCGATGTCCTTACCCACTGGACCACCAGAGAAGCCCACATATGTCTTTTTGAATTAATGTTTTCTTGCTTTTTGGATAAATATCCAAAGGTGGAATGACTGGATCATTGGATAGTCCCATTCTTAATTTCTTGAGGAAACTCTATGTTTTCCACAGTGACTGTACCAATTTACATTCACCAACAGTGCATGGGCTTCCTTTTCTCCACACTCTCTGTAGCATGTTATTTCTTGAAAAACACATCATTTTTGAAAACATTAAAAAATGATTTAAAGCTATTTGCTGTTGTCTTAAAGTATAATTGACCTATAACACTAAATCACTAAATATCTAACCAGTTCCAGGGGTTAGATATTTCTATAGACTACATAATATGTGTAGTCATTATGTCAGCATACATGGATGTTAGAATATAACTATTATTTCTCATGCTGCACACTTCATCCCCATGACTCATTTATTTTGTAACTGGAAATTTGTACCTCTTAATGGCCTGTACCTATTTCACTCATTTCCCCATCCCCTCCTCTCTGGCGACCACCTGTTCTCTGTATCTTTGAATCCATTCTCTTTTCTGCCTGTTCCTTTGTTTTGTATTTTGTATTCCACATGTAAGTAATATACTAATGTATTAGTTTCTTTCACTCTAACATTTCACTATGCATAATACCCTCTAGGTCTAACCATGTTGCAAATGGCAAGAGTTTATTATTTTTTATGACTGAGTAGTATTTAATTGTGTGTGTGTGTGTGTGTGTGTGTGTGTGTGTGTATTTATCATGTTCTTTTTTACTAACTTATTCACTGATAGACACGGCTGCTTCCATATCTTGAGTATTTATAAACAATACTTCAATGAACATAGGGGAATATATGTCTTTTTACAGGGGGAGGGGGTTAGGGAGGGAGGGGGGGCAGGCCACTTCTATTGGTCTTTCGTTTCTCTATTTTCATCCATCTTTGTTCTTTGGCCCGTGTGGGCCTCCCATCACAGTGGCCTCTGTTGTCGCCAAGTACCAACTCTGGGTGCATGCGCTCCAGAGCTCTGGCTCAGTAATTGGACACATCGGTCCCGCCACTCCGCAGCATGTGGAATCTTCCCAGGCCAGGGGTCGAACTGGCGCCCCTTGCACTGTAAGGCGATGTCCTTACCCACTGGACCACCAGAGAAGCCCACATATGTCTTTTTGAATTAATGTTTTCTTGCTTTTTGGATAAATATCCAAAGGTGGAATGACTGGATCATTGGATAGTCCCATTCTTAATTTCTTGAGGAAACTCTATGTTTTCCACAGTGACTGTACCAATTTACATTCCCACCAACAGTGCATGGGCTTCCCTTTTCTCCACACTCTCTGTAGCATGTTATTTCTTGTCTTCTCAATAATAGCCATTCTAACAGGTGTGAGGTGGTGTCTCATTATGGTTTTGAATTGCATTTCCCGACTGATTAGTGATATGGAGCATCTTCTCACATGCTTGATGGCCATCTCTGTGTTTTTTTCTTGGAAAAATGTCTATTCAGCTCCTCTGCCCAGGTTTTACTCATGTTGTTTGTTTTCTTGAGTTGTTTGTATGAGTTTTTTATATATTTTGGATACTAACTTCTTATCAGATATATGACTTGTCAATATCTGCTTCCATTCAACAAGCTGCCTTTTTGTTTTGAGATAGTTTCCTTCATGTTCAGAAGCTGTTTAGTTGAATGCAGTAGTATTTGCTCATCTTACTTTTGCTTCCCTTGGCTTTGAAGTGGACTCACAAAAACATTGCTAAGACTGATGCTACTGCTTATGTTTCTTCTAGAATTTCATGATTTCAGGTCTTAACAGGGGTGACTCTATGTATTATTCAGTTTGTGAGAGCAGCTTTCTAATTCTAATGAGTAAGGTAAGGAGAGGCTTAATATTGATGGAGTGTACAAGAATGAAAATTTGGGGTATCATTCTTTGTCATTCATTTGCTAGGTCATGTGTAACTCTTTGCTACCCCCATGAACTGCAGCACACCAGGCTCTTCTGTCCTGCACTATCTCCCAGAGTTTGCTCAAACTCATGTCCACTGAGTCAGTGATGCCATCCAACCATCTCATCCTCTGTTGCCCCCTTCTCCTCTTGCCCTCAATCTTTCCCAGCATTAGGGTCTTTTCCAATGAGTTGGCTCTTCACATCAGGTGACCAAAGTATTGGAGCTTCAGCTTTGGGTTGATATTTATATTGCTGGAGAAGCTGAAGGTCGAGCTATTGCCACCCAAAGGTAAGGCTGGATGAAAGAGTTTATGTAAAAGCTTAACATCTGCACCATGAAGTTGGGAGCATATGTGAACATCAAGATGAGTGCTCATCTCTCAGCCAGAGAGTAAACCAACAGGATTTGAAAGGAACATATTAGACCATACATGAAAAAAAAGATGGGGTCATTTTCCACTGCAGTTCCCCATGGCACTATGAATGACTGGAAAAGATAATTAGCAGCTGCATGGCTCCACATGAAAGTAAAAGGATGATAAAGAAGTTACTCTTGTGCTGAATGATAAAGAGGCCCCAAATCCAAAGACAGGAACTTGAGGATATGAATCATTGGTGGTGACAAATGGAAACTAGATACTCTTTCCTGCATGAGGATGTTAGCCAAGTTAAAATTAAGAGATAACCAGAAAGAAAAAAAAAAAAAAAACATGAATACCACCTGTGTAGATATCTTGACATCAACAAAAACCATCAGGATTAGAAAAAAAAGAGAGTAAGCCAGAACTTAAAGGATAGATTTTCTGCATTGCCATGTACTCATGAAGCTGTTTAGTTGAATGCAGTAGTATTTGCTCATCTTACTTTTGCTTCCCTTGGCTTTGAAGTGGACTCACAAAACATTGCTAAGACTGATGCTACTGCTTATGTTTCTTCTAGAATTTCATGATTTCAGGTCTTAACAGGGGTGACTCTATGTATTATTCAGTTTGTGAGAGCAGCTTTCTAATTCTAATGAGTAAGGTAAGGAGAGGCTTAATATTGATGGAGTGTACAAGAATGAAAATTTGGGGTATCATTCTTTGTCATTCATTTGCTAGGTCATGTGTAACTCTTTGCTACCCCCATGAACTGCAGCACACCAGGCTCTTCTGTCCTGCACTATCTCCCAGAGTTTGCTCAAACTCATGTCCACTGAGTCAGTGATGCCATCCAACCATCTCATCCTCTGTTGCCCCCTTCTCCTCTTGCCCTCAATCTTTCCCAGCATTAGGGTCTTTTCCAATGAGTTGGCTCTTCACATCAGGTGACCAAAGTATTGGAGCTTCAGCTTTGGGTTGATATTTATATTGCTGGAGAAGCTGAAGGTCGAGCTATTGCCACCCAAAGGTAAGGCTGGATGAAAGAGTTTATGTAAAAGCTTAACATCTGCACCATGAAGTTGGGAGCATATGTGAACATCAAGATGAGTGCTCATCTCTCAGCCAGAGAGTAAACCAACAGGATTTGAAAGGAACATATTAGACCATACATGAAAAAAAAGATGGGGTCATTTTCCACTGCAGTTCCCCATGGCACTATGAATGACTGGAAAAGATAATTAGCAGCTGCATGGCTCCACATGAAAGTAAAAGGATGATAAAGAAGTTACTCTTGTGCTGAATGATAAAGAGGCCCCAAATCCAAAGACAGGAACTTGAGGATATGAATCATTGGTGGTGACAAATGGAAACTAGATACTCTTTCCTGCATGAGGATGTTAGCCAAGTTAAAATTAAGAGATAACCAGAAAGAAAAAAAAAAAAAAAACATGAATACCACCTGTGTAGATATCTTGACATCAACAAAAACCATCAGGATTAGAAAAAAAAGAGAGTAAGCCAGAACTTAAAGGATAGATTTTCTGCATTGCCATGTACTCATTATGTAAGAATATCTTTTGATTCCATTATCCATCCTCCCTCATATCTCTGATCCAACATCAAAGGAGCTAGCCCTGGAAAGAAAGGGGCTGGGTTGGAGGTATCTCAAAGTCAGACCATAACCAGTCTCCAGCCACACACACACACACACACAGAGACAAGATCAAACTTCTAGTTGCAAGAGGGGTGAATTTTAACTTGTGTATGAGTATGTAGGGAAGAAGGTATTTAATAGGAAACATTGTAAAAAATATTTTAAAAAATCAATTTTGTCTTATACCCTAATAATATGAGAGTCAAGAGTACTGAGCTATCCTAATTTTATACCTTCTATTCTTTTTTAAAAATGTATTTATTAATTTATTTGGCTGCACTGAGTCTTAAGCTGCCACATGTGAACTCTTCATTTTGGCATGTGAGATCTAGTTCCCAGACCAGAGACTGAACCCAGCTGCCCTGCATTGGGAGCACAGAATCTGAGCCACAGGACCACCAGGAGAGTCCTGACTTTCTATTCTTTTCTAAAGCAACTTTGTCACTGCCTTTCAAATGGCCTATTATCAAGAAGAGCAGCAATGCTGAAAGCTTAGAAATCTAGAAAGAGCTTTGAAAACCAACTGCAAACACCACATGTTTCATCCATTTTAAGTTCTCTGGTTCTGTCTGATTCTGGTGTTGACAGTCTTTTTTCTTTTTTTTATTTATTTATTTATTTATTTATTTATTTTTGTACATGTATGTTCCCAGATCAATCAGATGCATATCCCTCGGCCCTCCCCCCACCCAGGTTCCTCCCCCATCCCTCCAGACCATTGCTCCAAGTGGTTGTAGGTACTCCTATTCCCCTAGCACAATGACAATAGCTATCTTTTCTACACATGACAGTATAGGTTCCCATGTTACTCCCTCCCATTGTTCGGTCTCCACAATGTCTTTATGTCTATTCTCTGTTTTTTCATGAGTTCACTGTGTGTGTTATCATGAAATCAAAACTGAAAGAGGCACCTGTACCCCAATGTTCATTGCAGCTCTCTATACAATAGCCAGAACATGGAAGCAACCTAGATGTCCATCGACAAATGAATGGATCCAGAAGCTCTGGTACATATATACAATGGAATACTACTCAGCTGTTAAAAGAAATGCAGAAGACTCAGTCCTAATGAGGTGGCTGGCTTTAGAACCTATCATAAAAAGTGAAGTAAGTCAAAAAGAGAAAGACAAGTATAGTATACTAACTCATATATATGGGATCTAGTAAGATGGTCATGATAACACAGACAGTCTTTTTTCATACTGAAATGTCTACACAGGTGGGATTCATGTTTTTCTCTGGCCAGTGTTCAAGTTCAATTTCTCCATATCTCACTGAGGAAAGGGTAGCCTAGTTTTTCTTTGGTACCTCCAGTGTTCTGTGTCCCAAAGTCCCTATTCCTGGGTTTGAACCTCATTACTCGGCAGCTCTAGAGAAACAAGCAACTCAGTGGCTTTTAATACACTCAATAGGTTGTACAACAATCATGACAATTGTTTTAGAACATTTTTATCACCCCTAAAGAAACTCTTGCACATTAATAGTTCTCCCTACTTCCCCCAATTCTCCACCCTCCACCTAGGGCCCTAAACAACCACTCATCTACTTTCTATCTCTAAATTTGCCCATTGTGAATGTTTCATATAAATGAAATCATATAATACATGATCTTTTGGTTCTTTTCTTCGGTTCATACTTTAGCAAACACCACATGTTTCATCCATTTTAAGTTCTCTGGTTCTGTCTGATTCTGGTGTTGACAGTCTTTTTCTTTTTTTTTATTTATTTATTTATTTATTTATTTTTGTACATGTATGTTCCCAGATCAATCAGATGCATATCCCTCGGCCCTCCCCCCACCCAGGTTCCTCCCCCCCATCCCTCCAGACCATTGCTCCAAGTGGTTGTAGGTACTCCTATTCCCCTAGCACAATGACAATAGCTATCTTTTCTACACATGACAGTATAGGTTCCCATGTTACTCCCTCCCATTGTTCGGTCTCCACAATGTCTTTATGTCTATTCTCTGTTTTTTCATGAGTTCACTGTGTGTGTTATCATGAAATCAAAACTGAAAGAGGCACCTGTACCCCAATGTTCATTGCAGCTCTCTATACAATAGCCAGAACATGGAAGCAACCTAGATGTCCATCGACAAATGAATGGATCCAGAAGCTCTGGTACATATATACAATGGAATACTACTCAGCTGTTAAAAGAAATGCAGAAGACTCAGTCCTAATGAGGTGGCTGGCTTTAGAACCTATCATAAAAAGTGAAGTAAGTCAAAAAGAGAAAGACAAGTATAGTATACTAACTCATATATATGGGATCTAGTAAGATGGTCATGATAACACAGACAGTCTTTTTTCATACTGAAATGTCTACACAGGTGGGATTCATGTTTTTCTCTGGCCAGTGTTCAAGTTCAATTTCTCCATATCTCACTGAGGAAAGGGTAGCCTAGTTTTTCTTTGGTACCTCCAGTGTTCTGTGTCCCAAAGTCCCTATTCCTGGGTTTGAACCTCATTACTCGGCAGCTCTAGAGAAACAAGCAACTCAGTGGCTTTTAATACACTCAATAGGTTGTACAACAATCATGACAATTGTTTTAGAACATTTTTATCACCCCTAAAGAAACTCTTGCACATTAATAGTTCTCCCTACTTCCCCCAATTCTCCACCCTCCACCTAGGGCCCTAAACAACCACTCATCTACTTTCTATCTCTAAATTTGCCCATTGTGAATGTTTCATATAAATGAAATCATATAATACATGATCTTTTGGTTCTGGTTTCTTCCCCTGAATAAATCATTTTCAAGGTTCATACATATTGTAGCATATATCAAT
The DNA here is from genome assembly GCA_022376925.1 of Tragulus kanchil. Taxonomy (NCBI): domain Eukaryota; kingdom Metazoa; phylum Chordata; class Mammalia; order Artiodactyla; family Tragulidae; genus Tragulus; species Tragulus kanchil. The sequence goes on along the minus strand of JAIOJX010000028.1, from coordinate 33,186,858 downwards.
ATTTTATTCTTTTTGTATTGACAAATACTATTTCACTGCATGAATAAATCACATTTTACTTATCCATTTATCAGTTAATAGACATTTGAGTTATTTCTCAAATGTCATGAACAATGATGCTATCACTACTTATGTAGGACTCTTTATGTAGATACACATTTTTCCTCTCATGTAGATACCTAGGAATAGGATTGCTGGATCATATAACTCTGCACTGAACAGTTGGAAAAACTGTTAACAGCATTTGGAAGCAACTGTACCATTTTTGCATACCCATCTGCAGTATATGAAGGTTTTAATTTCTCTGTGCTCTCATCAACAACTTTTACTTTTTAGCTATAGCCATCCTACTAGGTGCAAATTGATACCTCATTATACTTTGAATTTGCATTTCCCTAATGACCAAGCATCTTTTCATATGTTTATTTGTGATTTGTATTCCTTTCTTGAAAAAATATCTACTAAATCTTTTGCTCATTTTAAATGGAATTATTTGTCCAGTTTATCTACTTATCAAACTATCAAGTGCCAAATTAATTTCCTGTTATAAAATCTTTCTTGCCTGTGCTTTTGGTATTGTATCTAGGAAACATAACTCAAAATAAAAAAAAAATATATATACTACCCCTTGATTTTTTTCCCAAGAGTTTCATGGATTTAGCTCTTACATTTAGGTCTCTGATATGTTTTTTCTTTTTTGTATGATGTAAATTAGTCGTCCAATTTTATTCATTTGCATATTGATGTCTAGTTGCTCCAGCATCATTTGTTAGAAAGATCACTCTTTCCCAATGGAAGCATCTTAGAACCCTTGACAAAAATTAATGCACCACAAATGTACATTATTTCTGTACTCTCAATTCTATTCTATCTATTTATGCCAGCAATATGCTATCTTAGATAATATAGCTGGTAGTAAGTTTCAAAATCAGAAAACCTAAGTAATCAAATCTTTTCTTCCTTTTAAATATTGAGGGCCATCTGACTCCCTTGTATTTCCATATGAATTTGAAGATTGTTTCTCAATTTCTGCAAAAAACCCACATGGGATTTTGACAGCATATGCACTGAATCTGTAGATTACTTTGAGGCTTTTGGTTATCTAAGATAATAGTAAGTCTTTCAATCCATAAACTTGGAATATTCTATTTATTTTGATTTTCTTTACTTTTTTCAACAATGTTCTGTAGCTTTCAGTGTATAAGATGTTGCAACCTTTTGTTATATTTATTCCTAAGTATTTTATCTTTTTTGATGCTAAGTAGAATTGTTTTCATTGTTCCGTTTTCAGACTGTTTCTTCCAAGTGTATAGAAATACAACTTATTATATCAGTTGTGCATCTTGCAACATTGCTATACTCAAATATTAGTTCTAGTAGCTTTTTAGTGGATTCTTTATGGTTTTCTATCTACAGGTCTTGCCATATATAAATACAGACAGTTCTACTTTTTCATTTCTAATTTGACGCCCTTTCTCTCTTTCTTTCTCTCTCTCTCTCTCCCTCTTTCTTTCCCCTAATTGACTTTGATAAAGCTTCTTATACGATGTTGCACAGAAGCATAGATATTCTTTTTTTCTGATCTTGTAGGGGGAAAGCGTCCTATTTTTCAATGAATAGATATGGGGGTACTTATATGTTTTTCATAGATGCTCTTTATCAAATTGTTTGCAATCAAAAGACCCACAGCTTTCTTTCCTCATGATTTTTGCCTAGTTTCAGTATGTACGGCAAATCTGGTCTCACAGAATTGATTGGGACGTGTTCACGCCTCTTCTTTTTCTTAAGAGAGTATGGTTTGATGATGAATGAATGGATAACAAAGCTCTGGTACATACATACAATGAAATACTACACAGCTGTTTAAAGAAATGCAGAAGAATTAGTCCTAATGAGGTGGCTGGATCTAGAACCTATCATAAAAAGTGAAGTAAGTCAACAAGAGAAGGACAAGTACAATATACTAACACATATATATGGAATCTAGTAGGATGGTAATGATAACACAGACACAGACAGTAGACATATGGACATAGTGGGGAATGAACAGTGGGTGGGAGGCATAAAGGAAATAGCATGAAAACCTATACTATCACATGTGAAAAAAATAGCTGTTGTCATTGCACTGTGAGAAAAGGGGATCCTGTAAGGGTGCTGTGTGATGGTCTGGAGGGGTGGGATGGGGGGATATACATATGACTAATCTGGGATCATACATATCTGTAAACAACAAAACTGGGTAAAAGTAAAAAGTAAAATAAAAATTAAAAAACAAAAAGAGAGGGGATATTAATTCCTTTTAAAATCTTTTGGATACCATCTGGGCCTAAGTTTTTCTCCATGACAAGTGTTCATTGTTCCGTTTTCAGACTGTTTCTTCCAAGTGTATAGAAATACAACTTATTATATCAGTTGTGCATCTTGCAACATTGCTATACTCAAATATTAGTTCTAGTAGCTTTTTAGTGGATTCTTTATGGTTTTCTATCTACAGGTCTTGCCATATATAAATACAGACAGTTCTACTTTTTCATTTCTAATTTGACGCCCTTTCTCTCTTTCTTTCTCTCTCTCTCTCTCTCCCTCTTTCTTTCCCCTAATTGACCTTGATAAAGCTTCTTATACGATGTTGCACAGAAGCATAGATATTCTTTTTTTCTGATCTTGTAGGGGGAAAGCGTCCTATTTTTCAATGAATAGATATGGGGGTACTTATATGTTTTTCATAGATGCTCTTTATCAAATTGTTTGCAATCAAAAGACCCACAGCTTTCTTTCCTCATGATTTTTGCCTAGTTTCAGTATGTACGGCAAATCTGGTCTCACAGAATTGATTGGGACGTGTTCACGCCTCTTCTTTTTCTTAAGAGAGTATGGTTTGATGATGAATGAATGGATAACAAAGCTCTGGTACATACATACAATGAAATACTACACAGCTGTTTAAAGAAATGCAGAAGAATTAGTCCTAATGAGGTGGCTGGATCTAGAACCTATCATAAAAAGTGAAGTAAGTCAACAAGAGAAGGACAAGTACAATATACTAACACATATATATGGAATCTAGTAGGATGGTAATGATAACACAGACACAGACAGTAGACATATGGACATAGTGGGGAATGAACAGTGGGTGGGAGGCATAAAGGAAATAGCATGAAAACCTATACTATCACATGTGAAAAAAATAGCTGTTGTCATTGCACTGTGAGAAAAGGGGATCCTGTAAGGGTGCTGTGTGATGGTCTGGAGGGGTGGGATGGGGGGATATACATATGACTAATCTGGGATCATACATATCTGTAAACAACAAAACTGGGTAAAAGTAAAAAGTAAAATAAAAATTAAAAAAAACAAAAAAGAGAGTTTGGTTTGAATATTAATTCCTTTTAAAATCTTTTATAGATTTCAATGATACCATCTGGGCCTAAGTTTTTCTCCATGACAAGTGTTCAAATTCCTAACTAAATGATTTTACTTGTTATGTTCCTATTCAGATTTTTCATCTCTTCTTGAGTTAGTTTTAGTAGTCATAGGAACTTGCCCATTTTTCCCAAGTTATATAGTATGTTGGTACAAAGTTGTTTACTGTTTTCTCTAATAATCATGTTCATTTCTGTAAGATGGGCAGTGATGTCCCCTCTTTCATTCATGATTTTATTAAGTTGAATCTTCTTTTTTTTATTTACCAGTATTTCTATGTGCGAAATCATGTTCCTATCTAGTGTCCTTTCATTTCAACCTGACGTACGACCTTTTAAATTTTTGTCAGGCAAATTTGCTATCAATGAATTCTCTCAGTTTTTTTTTTTTATGTGGGAATGGCTTTAATTCTCCTTCATCTTTAAAATATTATTTTGCTGAATATAGAAGTTTTTGTTGATTGGGTTTTTTTTTTTTTCCAGCATTTACAATATGCCATCATATTATTCTCTGTCCCCCATGGTTTCTGATGAGAAATCAGCATTTAATCTTATTGACAATCCCTTCTACATCATAAATCAAATGTTTTTCTTGACATTTTTTCTCTCTCCTCTTCTTTTGGAACATCTATTATTTTGGTATGCTTAATGATGTCCCACAGGTGTCTAATGGTGCTTATTTTTCTTCATTCTTCTTTCTTTCTGTTTCTCAAACTAGATAACTTCAGTTGAGCTATCTTCAAGCTTGTCACTCTTTTGACATGTCACATTTGAATTCATATAAGCTGGTGGGCTCCTCTATTGAATTTTCCATTTCAATGGCTGTACTTTTCAAATCCAAATACTCTTTTTTAGAATTTCTATTTTTTATTGACATCTTTTCCTAGTCAAGACATTTTTATCACACATCTTTAATCCTTTATAAGTGATTTCTTTTGATTCTTTAAGCAGATTATAAAAGCTATATGAAGTCTGAATTTATTAAGGGGATCCTATTTAAAATCTTTTAAAAAAAGTAAAATAAAAATTAAAAAAAACAAAAAAGAGAGTTTGGTTTGAATATTAATTCCTTTTAAAATCTTTTATAGATTTCAATGATACCATCTGGGCCTAAGTTTTTCTCCATGACAAGTGTTCAAATTCCTAACTAAATGATTTTACTTGTTATGTTCCTATTCAGATTTTTCATCTCTTCTTGAGTTAGTTTTAGTAGTCATAGGAACTTGCCCATTTTTCCCAAGTTATATAGTATGTTGGTACAAAGTTGTTTACTGTTTTCTCTAATAATCATGTTCATTTCTGTAAGATGGGCAGTGATGTCCCCTCTTTCATTCATGATTTTATTAAGTTGAATCTTCTTTTTTTTATTTACCAGTATTTCTATGTGCGAAATCATGTTCCTATCTAGTGTCCTTTCATTTCAACCTGACGTACGACCTTTTAAATTTTTGTCGGGCAAATTTGCTATCAATGAATTCTCTCAGTTTTTTTTTTTTATGTGGGAATGGCTTTAATTCTCCTTCATCTTTAAAATATTATTTTGCTGAATATAGAAGTTTTTGTTGATTGGGTTTTTTTTTTTCCAGCATTTACAATATGCCATCATATTATTCTCTGTCCCCCATGGTTTCTGATGAGAAATCAGCATTTAATCTTATTGACAATCCCTTCTACATCATAAATCAAATGTTTTTCTTGACATTTTTTCTCTCTCCTCTTCTTTTGGAACATCTATTATTTTGGTATGCTTAATGATGTCCCACAGGTGTCTAATGGTGCTTATTTTTCTTCATTCTTCTTTCTTTCTGTTTCTCAAACTAGATAACTTCAGTTGAGCTATCTTCAAGCTTGTCACTCTTTTGACATGTCACATTTGAATTCATATAAGCTGGTGGGCTCCTCTATTGAATTTTCCATTTCAATGGCTGTACTTTTCAAATCCAAATACTCTTTTTTAGAATTTCTATTTTTTATTGACATCTTTTCCTAGTCAAGACATTTTTATCACACATCTTTAATCCTTTATAAGTGATTTCTTTTGATTCTTTAAGCAGATTATAAAAGCTATATGAAGTCTGATCCATGATGATTCAATATCGGTTCAGTGCTTAACCAAGACTTCTATCACTATCAAAAAAAGTGAATTCATTCATGACTGTATAGCTGGAAAGACATGTACTAAATAAGATTTGCTGACATTAGAGACATTATCCTTCAATAACTCTGATGTATTTGCCCCTCACCTTCTTTGTCTACATATATAACAAGTTTCTGATATGTCAGCTAAGATTTTTAAGATGTTTATATAAACTACATAGAAGTGAGTGATTCTTTGTCTTCCAGATATTCTTTGATTCCACCTTTCAAAAGGCTTACTTCTGCTTAACTCTAAGCTAATAAAGATAAAACGGCCATTGTTGCTGTTTAGTTGCTAAATTGTGTCTGACTCTTTTGTGACCCATGGACTGTAGTCCACCAGATTCCTCTGTCCATGGGATTTCCCAGGCAAAAATATTGGAGTGGGTTACCTCTTCCTTCTTCAGAGAATATTCCAAACCCACGGATCAAACCCACAACTCCCGCATTGGCAGGCAGATTTTTTATGACTAAGCCACCAGGGAAGCCTAAAGATAAACTATGAGATATCAATACTTAAAGAAGAAAGAAAATAAGCAATAGAAGCATTGGTGGATTATAAAAATTGAATCACTTACCAATTTAAAGTAGATAAAGGATTATCTGGGAAAGTTGCATTTGATATATATACTTAGATCACCCTTGTCTTCTCTAGCTGTTGACATCTTACACAAGTCAAAGACAACTTCTTAATAGAAGAAATAAATCCTGAGTGAGGACAAAGTAGCATTGGTCTGTGTATACTGTCTCTGTCAGATATCATAATATTATTTGTGAGAGACTGTCATTATGGTTTTCCATGATGCTGAACTCAAAAGATTAAGTCATCCTCTGAGCATTTTAAATGAAACTTCAAAAATTCCACATAGATAACTGTGATTTTATTTATATTTTTAAAATTCTATAGCTGTTTTAACCTCCTTATGAATTAAAGTTCCATTTGATTTCAACCTAAAAATATTCACAACTTTTATAAACCTTAAATACCAATATGTCTCAAATATGGCCTTATACAATACAAAGAATAAGGAAAAGTATTACTTATTTTGATCCTGAGCTAAATCCTCAAGACACAACCTTATCGTTTCCAAACCAGAACACTTTTGAAAGTGGAGATTGCAGTTAATGATACATCTAGACAACCACAAAACACAAAAAAGTACCATTGACACTACAAACTTAGAAAATTACCAGGTTATCCAAGCTTCCCATTCCAATCTCATTTCTACTCAATTTCCATGTTGCTGTTTCTGTAACTATTATATACCTCTTATCATTCCTTTAAGAATGACAACTCCTGTGGGTGATATACCAGCTATTTTGCTTTCTTAATGATTCAGGACTGGGTTTTAGAGTAACCACTAGTCTCCACTTTCCACGGTTATGGTCTAGAAATAATACATGTACTACTCTAACCATTTAGTGTGCTGTTGCCATATAAATTTTCATATAGTGTTTTTTAATCTATCACATACCTTCTCAGAGAGCTTCAGTAACTCCCCATTTCCTACTGTACAAACCCAGACCCTTCATGCCTACCAAAGAGTTCAAATTCATGGTCTGTATCCAGTAATCCAAACTATTGCTCATGCTCCATAACTCACATCACCCAAAGCAGATAAAATGATCTTCCCTTATCCTCTCCTGATGGACTGTAATACTATTCTTCACTTATGATCCAGCTTAAAAGAGCTCTCTCTTTGTTACTCTACAACTACTATTGTTAATACCATTGCTGTTGGTGTGGATACTATCAATGATGGAAAAATACGGTAACTATAAAACTTATTGTCCAAACCAGAACACTTTTGAAAGCAAAGAGAATGCAATTAATGGTACATATAGACAAGAGGCATGATCCACACTGCTTTAGGCAAACTAGGTATTGTTACAAGCAGTCACTTTATAATTTTCACAATCAATTTTAAGAATAATATTGAACTCCTATACATCAGAAAATAATTTACAAATTATAACTCTACTTTTAACTGAGATTTAATTACCAGTTTAAAGGAAAAAGCTGATATAATCTTAAAAATTTGAACAAATGCAAACCTAACTTTAAAAATAGCTATTTCTCAGCTCATATGTTTCCTGTCCAGTTCATCATGGTAAGTCTTTAAAGTAGGTAAAATAAATTAAATATATCAGAAATTTATATATAAATTTGGAAATGGTTGGTGGGTTTTCTTTTTTATTTTATTTTTGGCTGTAGTGGGGCTTTTTTGTTGTTGTTGTTGCTGCACTCAGGCTTTCTCTAGTTGAGACAAGCAGAGAAGGGGATCTAGTCTTTTGTTGCCATATGCAGACTTCTCATTGCAGTGGTTTCTCTTGTTGCAGAGCACAGACTCTAGGTGCTCAGGCTTCGGTAATTGTGGCTCACGGTCTCTAGAGCACTGGCTCAGTAACTGAGACACACCGGCTTAGATGCTTTGTGGCATGCGGGATCATCTCAGACCAGGGATTGAACTGGTGTCCCTTGTATTGCAAGGTGGATTCTTAAACACTGGACCATCAGGGAAACCCCAGTGTGTTTTTTTAATTTTTTATAAACTAGTGCAAAAGTTGCACTACTTTTATTCTCATCTCATAAAATTTAACTGCCCAGAGAAGTTCTTTAAAATTCATCTCATGACCAAAGTTGAATTAGCCAAATGTTGATACAAATATTTAAACTCTTAAAGGTTAACTCAATTAATCAGAACTAATCCAGTCTATCTGGTCTGTTTAAGTTTACAGAAACTGATAGAAATCTTTCCTAAATTAGTCTTGAGATGTTAGGTACTGTTACTTAAAACAATTGTTTTTAAATTTGTTTAAATCACATGGATAATGCCTGTATGGCTTCCTCTTCCCAAGCCACTCATCTCAAAGAATTCAGGAAAAAGAAGGAAAGGTTTCATATGAGGTACCTACCAGCCAGAATTTTTCTGTGAAAAGGGCATAGTAAGGGAACACAGTGCTATCCAGCCAGTGAGAGCCCAAGAAGGAAGACTTCACTTCTTTAAGGAAAACATTCAGAAGAAACACCAAGAAAGAAGCGATGGCCTCAGTTATGGTACCAATAGCCCCAAGACAATATCAGTAATAACAATGTTAACAAAATCAGTTACTCTTAAAGGAAATCAACTCTGAATATTCTGACTGATGCTGAGGCTGAAGCTCCAATACTTTAGTCATCTGATGTGAAGAGTCTACTCACTGGAAAAGACCCTGATACAATGAAAGATTAAAGGCAGGAAGAGAAGAGGACAACAAAGGATGAGATGGTTGGATAGCATCACAGACTCGACAGATATGATTTTCAGCCAACCCTGGAAGATAGCAAAGGACAGGGAAGCCTGGTCGGCTCCAATCCATGGTGTCTCAGAGTCAGATACATCTTAGCAACTGAACAACAACCATATCAGGTAATACTAAACTTTCAGTTTCTTTTCACCATAACAATTATCATTTGAAATTCTGCTTTATCACTCCAGTACCTAGAGACTACCTTGATCAACAGCTATTTTAATAAGCTGATGGAAATGAGTTAGTGAGACCACCCTGGAACACCTGTTTACACAGCTCTTTATAAACAGTGTACATGATTACATGTCCTTAGGCTTATTAGTTCCTACCCAGGAGTGATGTATTTTGCAGAAGTTATGACTCTGATGTAAAACTGGTTTAAGATGCTTTATAAGTAGCCTGGGAGTTCCTTTCACAGTTACTCAGGCACTATTCAGTGTCTGTATTTCTGTAAAGTGCTCTGCGCTCACTGGTTTTCATGTTCTAACAGAAAACAAGTTTTCCCTCTTGCGGATGAAATGATCAGGTGAGAAACACTGTCAATTTAGCATGAAAGAATGGAAATACACTTTTTTTTAAGTTTAACTTTTAAAAGTCAGTGCTTTCTATTCCTCTGGCATGTTGCACATGTTTTCAGGCTTACCCAGAGGAGAGGTATTAACCTGGAGCCTCTTCATGTAGGTTCATTTTCACTGAATGCAGTCGATGCAGAGATACCATCAGTTCCTTCTGCCAATGCCTACCTTCTTCACAAAGGAGCCGAATCACAAACCTCAAATGCCTTAAAGAACAGAAAGAGAATAATCTGCAACGGCCACCTGCCTCTCTCTTCTCATGGCAACCACTTTCTTTCTTAGTTGCCTTGAAAGTTTACTGCAATGATACTACATTCTATGAAATTCAACCAACACCTTACCTTCTGGACTCAGTGTGTTACCTTGGAGTTTGTAAATCTCAACTCTGGTCCTACCTCTTAGAGATGGAAGAAATTAGCAATCAAAAAAAGGAGCCGAGATGGCAATCACTGTATGAGTCTACCCTATCTCCCTCCTCTCCTCTCCCAACACCTGCTGCCAATCTGTCCTTTTCTAAACTGACACTGATCTAAGAAAGAGCAAAGACAAAGCAATCATTATCAGAATTTACTTTGGGTAACAACCTTGGAGACCATGAGAGTCTTAGGAACCAATCTGCATATCTGTTCTTGAGCTCTGGACGAACTAAGTAATACCACCATGTTATTTAGAGCTCTGACCTTGCTAACTATAAGCTGAATGTCATAAGCTCAACCATATCACAGTCTACGGATGTGGCAGCCTGAGGAGCAGGAGAAGAACCTCTGTTGAGGGGAGTGAGGTCCCATCAGGGCAGGCTGAAAGGATCTGTGGAGGAAAGAAAGCAAAGGGCCAGCCTGGTACTCAGCACACTTCCCCACAGGGCTGCATACAGCATTCTTGGGTGGCCCACTCACTGGAAGTCAGAGCTCTCAACAGCTCTGCTGGCACATTGCTGTGACTATTCTGCAGAGGGTGTTGATGGTGACCCAGCTGCTAGCCATAGCTCAATGAGATGTCAGGGACCAGAATATTCACACTTCAACACACTGCCCTATCTAAGAGGCGCTTTCTAGCACTGCCTTCCTATACAAAGAGATTTGCAAGGGCCACTTGTCAATAAGCAACATATGATGAAAGAATCCACATTAGCAAAGGGCATTCTCATAAATATTCAGACGTTCTGATCAGGATCCAACAGTAACTTCTTCCAAGGGTTTAGGGACCCTGATCTGTTGCAGCTTGCTGGACTCCAGTCCCCCTTCCCTTGTGCTGGTGAATACTGCTCCACTGGAGGGCTCTGTCCCTAGAGAAGCTTAGACATGAAAGCCACAGGTTGCTTTTGAGACTAAGGCGATTACACTGAGTAGCCTCTTCCACCATCATTCATCATCTTGGCCTCTGCTGTCTTCCATGGTCCATTCTACTGAGCACCTATTTACAGTGCCAGGCTCTGTAAGAGGAACAGCTAACTCAAACACAATAAAGAACAAGGTGGATGTGTTGCTCTCTTGCAGTGTGTGTCTAGAAGTAGAAGCACACAACAAATACACCAACAAATTAAACAGCTACACATGGTAATGAGAGCTATGAAGGAATGAATACAGCTCTGTCAGTCATGTCTGACTCTTCTGACCCCATGGACTGTAGCCCACCAGGCTCCTCTGTTCCTGGGATTCTCCAGGCAAGAATAATGGAGTGTACTGCCATTTCCTTCTCCAGTGGATCTTCCTGACCCAGAGATTGAACCCGGATAGCCTGTACTGCAGGTTGGTTCTTCACCAGCTGAGTTACTGAGGAAGACCCTATACAGCTCTGTGATACAGACAAATTTTGGGGCTTGGATGGAGTGATCAGAGGAGGTCTCTCTGAGTAGTTGAGATTTAAGCCAATGCAAGAAAGATGAGAAGTAACTGTAAGATCTCAGCGCAGCAAGAGACAGGCAAAACGGCCAAATTAGAAGCAAAAAGTTAAGTTTTATTGGGATCCTATTCCCGGGCGAGGTTCACAGGTCTGTGAGCGAGGCCATGAAGTCGCGCCCAGAGGCGGGGCAAGGGGCTTTTATCTGCTCAACGTAAAAATGTGAGTCAGGGGAGGGGTAAGGTCTTGCACTTGCGCAGAGGCATTTAAAAAGTAAGTCAGCTATACTCGATCTGGGCGGGAAGATTCTGGATGCAGCTGGCACCAGTGATGAATCAGCAGGAAATCTTTTGCGACCACTGCCTCCTGGAACGGCTAGGCCCCATGGACCTTCCACCAACCTAACACTCCAGTCTTTTTGGTGTAATAGGATGCTGAGTTTTGTCTGGCTACTTCCTGCTGAGTCTTCGTTTGGGCAGGAAGAGTTTAAGGCTGGCCTGTAGGTGGGGGGCCAGTGCGCAGCCAAGAGCAAGGATGGAGAAGCACCAGATATGGTCCTGTCCACTGAGGCTCTAAGGACTGAGGGCAGAGGGGTTTGAGGAGGACGCTGTCTCCCAGCTGTAGAGAAGTGGCCGTTGAAAGATCACCTTCATCTGGCTTTGGAAGGGAGAGGTCAGCATGTTCTCGCAGCAGAGTCCTAATTAAAGGCAGACAAGGGAGGTATGATGCAAGAGGAGGGGGTTCAGTTGACAAGTTGTGGTTGAAGAGGAAGGGCCTTCCATATAGGAGTTCGAAGGGGCTGAGAAAGGTTGGGGCCCCTAGGGTTGGGAAGGCCTGATTTGTAGCCTAATATGATAGGATTGATTAGGGTCTGGCAGAAGATTCTACAGTAAATTTGAAGAGACTGGGAGAAGAGATTGGGGGAAGAGAAAAGGCTTAGGGAGTTATTGGAGGAGGGGCTTAGGGAGTGGATGACAGCTTTAAGATGTGTGAGGATATTGCAACCAAGGAGAGGAACAGGGCATGAGGGGATGACTAGGAATGAGTAAGTGAATGAAGTGGAATCTAGGAAGCAGAGCAATGGTTCTGTGTAAAAAGGGAGGGTAGGGCAACCATCAATACCCATAACTGAGATCTGGGAAGCAGTTAGAGGCCCTAAATGGCTCAGCAGTACAGAGAAGGTAGCTCCCATGTCTATCAGAAAGGAAATAAACTTACCTGCTACCTGAAGCATTACCCTGGGCTCGGCGAGGGTGATGGGGGTCCTCGAGTCCAGGTGCCATCAGTCTTTGGCCCGGCCTAGCAGTTCCAGGGCTGGAAGAGTCAGGTTGGTGGGACCTCCACGTGGAGGCACCGAGGATGCACCAGACGAGTCTGGGCAGTCGCTCTCCCAATGGCCCATCTGGCCACAGGTGGGGCAAGGCTTGTTGGGTGTCCATGGATCAAGGCATAGTCTGGCCCAGTGGTCTTCTTTGCCACATTTGAAACAGGCCCCTGGCAGGGTCTGGCATTGCGAGGAACCCCTTGCCCTCTTATCCCAAGGGGCTGTCAGCCACAGGGCCACAAGCAAGGCTTGGGTCTGGAGTGCAATCTTTTGCTGTAACCTAGCTTGGCGGACTGCCTTAGTCTGTTTATCTTTGGCATTAAAAACTTTAAAGGCCATATTTACCAGATCTCAGATAGGGGTATGTGGACTGTCTTTTGTCCATTTAAGATTTTTATGGATATCTAGAGCTGACTGGGTGATGAAATGGGTAGCCAGGATCATAGTCTCCGTGAGGAAGGTCGGGTCCAGGTGGGGACATAGGAGAGAAGGGTGATTGACTTGAATTAGGGTTGGGTCTCAAGAGTATGGGTGAAAGCCAACCAGTCCCAGACTGGAAGCTGGAAGGAAAGGGAACCCAGCATGGGCGGAAGCCGACCAGTCTCGGACTGGAAAGCTGGAGAAAAGGGAGGGAGAGAGAGAGAAAGAGAGCATGAAAAGGGAGGGAGTGAAAAAAGGAGGGGAAGAAGGTCAGGGGCTTAAAGTCTTTATATCAGGAGGCTGAGACCATTTCCCATTTCTACAGCAGAAGTTGTCCAGACTAGTGAGGATATTAAAATCAAAAGTTGCATTTTTTGGCTATTTTGATTGGTTATCTAAAACAATATATAGAGTGTGGTTAATTGAGAAAGACCTAAGGCATTTTTCGATTTGGGAAAGGTGACCCAAAGAAAAAGAAACATGTACCTGAACCACCCCTTCAGCACTGGGAATGTCCCGGAGGGGACAAAGAAGAGTAGAAGGCTTTGTTAAGGTGGAGCCTGGAATTCGAGAACGAGTATGAAAGCTGACTAGGGATCTCAGGGAAGAAAGGTGTGGGGTGGCTACCTGGTGAGGAATAGAGCCATAGGTGCCTAAGGGGAAGGAGAAAGAGTCTTAGAGTGATGGTGGAAAGGGAGGGCTGGAAGAGCAGGCTCGAGCAGGAGGGGCAGATGGCTGGGAGGCAAGAGAGGGTGGGGTAGGTCCCGGATAGGGTGGGGACAGGTAGGAGGATGAGAAAGGTCTTCAGGTGGTTCAGAAAAAGAGGAGGGATCAGCTTCAGGCAAAGTGTGTGGGGGGGAGGTGGGGGGTAGTTTGGATCTGAGAAAGCTCTTTCTGGCTAGGAGGACTTGGGTGGTGGGCCAGCCAGAGCAGAGGGAGGGACAGGAGCAAAGATCCCAGAATGCCTGTACATAGGGAACTTCAGACCATTTTCCGTTCCTGCGGCAGAAGTTATCTAAATCAGTGAGGATATTAAAATCGAAAGTCCCAGTTGCCGGCCTAAATTATCCAGAGAGTATTGGGGCCAGACAGTATTATGGTAATAGACAGCCCAGTGGAGTCTGGGGGTTGGCTTTGAACTGATTTCCCATGTCGTAACCCGGGGTGGCTGAGGGAGTGAGGCTAGATAGAGACTGGCATCCCAAGTATCTATCCAGGATCACGGAATGGCCGGAGACCTCAGGGCTGTTGGGACATCTCCACGATAGCCTTGGAGGCCGGAAGCCTTACCTGGTAAGGCGGAAGTTTCCCTGACACAGCTGCGATTTCGGTCAGGTACCCAGACGCAGCACCCCAAGTGAGGACCGGGAAGGAGGAGGGGACTTAATACTCACAGCTGCCAGATCGGGTGGGAGGCTGGTAGTTCCCTGCTGCATTCAAGGATGGAGGGGAAGGAGAAGCCCTCACGGGGGACCGTGGGGCACAATCTCCTCCCGGGTTTTGGCGCCAGATGTAAGATCTCAGCGCAGCAAGAGACAGGCAAATCGGCCAAATTATAAGCGAAAAGTTAGGTTTTATTGGGATCCTGCCCCCGGGCGAGGATCACAGGTCTGTGAGCGGGACCTCACATGTGCAGAGGCGATGAATCAGCAGGAAATCTTTTGTGGCCACTGCCTCCTGGAATGGCTAGGCTCCATGGACCTTCAACCAGCCTAACAGTAACCAGTCCTTGGAAAACTGTGTGTGTGTGTGTGTGTGTGTGTCAGAGAGAGAGAAAGGGAGAGAGATAAGGATGCAGTGGGCTGTGATGGAGGTGTGGTGGGATATGTTGTTTCCTACAGGGAAAAGAGTTCAGTTCAGAAAGGAAAGTTGTACCTAAATAGTAAAACTAGAGAGATGGTATAAGATGAAGTTTAGAAAATAGACAGGGGTCATGTCACTGTATCCATGATAGAGAAATTTGTTTTACACTCCAGGTATAAAGAAAACCACTGGTGGAGCTAAGATGGCGGCGTAGAAGAACGTGCACTCATCTCTCCTGCAAAATCGCCTGAATTGCAACAAGTTCCTGAAAAACCATCGACAGGAGGAAGTTGGATCTGATCACAAAAAAGATACCCCACATCGAAAAACAAAGGAGAAGCCGCATCAAGACAGTAGGAAGGGCTCAATCACACTTTTAAAAGTCAAACCTCATACCCGCCAGAGAGGCTGGGGGGGGCCAAAGGCGCAAAGCCTGTTGCAGATCAAGACCCGGAAAAGGGGTGGTGACGCCCACAAGAGACTGAGCCAGACCTACTTTGGAAGGTCCAAGTGCCCCCTTGAACAAGAAGTGCCCTTGAGCAGTCCTCAGAAGGATGGCACTCAGTTCCCTTTGGAAGAGGTTACCATTAACCAGATCACAGAGCCACCGAGGAGGACTGGAAACTCTGTGCACACTGTGATCCAGGAGAGGGGAAGAGTGATCCTGCATGAGACTGAGTCAGACTCACCTCTGAGTAATCTGACGTCTCCCGCAGTGGCGGGGGTCGACGGTGGCCTGCAGTAGGGTCGGGGTCACTGTGGAAGTGCTTCCCATAGAGCGTGTGGGAATAAATCCTTTGTGAGACAGATGCCATTTCCCTACTGTAGTTTGGCTGCTGGTCAAACTACAGGGCTGCAGGTCAAGCTACAGGGAGGGAATTTAGCTCCACCCAGCAAGAAAAGGGATTTGGATTAAGAAACTCCCAGGGCCAGCCTGGGTTGGCCTTTTAGTTCTGGAATAGGCCAAAATAAACTAGCAGTCAGAGGTCTTCAGATCCAACCACTGCCAGAGGCAAGAAAAAGACTGATAATTCCTGAATAGACAGCAAGAGACAGAAGAACATAAACACTATTTTCAGGTTTTGTCTGAAGCTGGAGTTACTGCTGGATTTTTTTTAAATTTCATTTTATTCCTTTTTCTTTTTTATTGCTTTGTTTTGTTTTGTTTTAATTGTTATTTTCTCGCTTTTCCAAATCCACTCAGCACACCCCCCCATTTTTTTTTGTTTTTTTTGTTTGTTTGTTTTTGGGGGGTGTGTGTGTGAGAGTGGGTGTGTTTATTTCCTCCATTGAATTATATTGAAGCTACTAATCTTATCAGTAAGACTGAATATATTCAAGTTTACGTAATTTTTTTTCTTCTTTTTCCGTTTAAACCACACATTTTATTTTGGCATAAACTTCTGGTTCCACATTGGCCTTTTAAGGTTCTGTGGGTGTTTCGTTTGTTTTTATCATTTTTGCTTTGTTTTTCTATATTTTTCTATATACTTATCTCTATTTTAATTTTTAAAATTTTTTTATTTGTACTACTACTTCCTCTATAATTCTTTGCTTTCTCTGATGCTCCTTTCCTATAGCACTAAACTCTAATACATACAAATCTTTATCTCCCTATATTTAACTTTGCAGTATTATTCTATATTTCTCTTCTATCCTCCCTTTCTCTTTTTCCATCTTCCCACCATATTTGTTACCCTGTTCTATCCTCATTGCCTTATCCTCAATGGAGTCCCTGCTCTAGCATTATTCTCCAATTGATGCTCTACTTAGTTTGGTTATTAACTGGTGGATATCATTTTTGGTTTTCTCTATTCTCTGTGCTAACATATTGTACTGTATTTCCAGTTGGAATGCTTGGGTTATGTTACAGCTCTATATGTTTCTGTGTATAATTCAATACCCTGGATAGTATTTGCATAATATTTTAATTGCCATTTGTCAAAGGTATACCACTTGTCAAAGGTATACCTTCTGTTTCTTATTCATGTATATATGTTTTAATATCACTTAATGCCATAACAAACCAGCCATGAAATCTTCATTCCCTGGTCAGGCAACAAGCCCCAGGGTTTTAGGGAGGGAGCACTAACTCGAAAACTCTACAATATTAGAGAATTCCTAACACTAGAGAGCAGTATACCAGAGAGAACGCCAACAAAGGTAATCACTTGTATGCAAGTCCTAACATCACCCAACCACCAGCATCACCCAGAATAAGAAGCCCCATCCAAACAACATACACCAACAGATGTAACTCAAAGTCTGGGAAAAGGAAATCCCAGAGTCAGTTTAAAAATTAAAAATAACAATGAAACGGCAGAGAAATACCACACAGTGAAGGAACAATCCACGAACACACAAGATCAAATCAATGAAGAGAATTTGGACAAACTTTCTGAAAGTGATTTCAGAAGAATGATAGTAAAGATGATCAAAGACTCTGAAAATAGAATGTTAGAGAAATTATAAGACACAACTAACACACTGAATAAAGAAATACAAGAACTTACAGAAAAAGTAACAGAGACAAACAACTCAATTGCTGAACTGTAAAACACTGTAGAAGGAATCAAGAGCAGAGTATCTGAGACAGAAGACTGGATAAGTGAGCTGGAAGATAGAATCGTGGAAGTAACTGCTGAAAAAACAGACTCTAGCTCAAAGAATGAAAAGAGCAGAGGATAGCCTCAGAGACCTCTGGGATAATATCAAATGCACCAATGTTTGAATTATAGGGGTTCCAGAACAAGAAGAAAAAAACAAAGGCTATGAGAAAAATTTTGAAGAGATTGTATTTGAAATTTTCCCCAATATGGGAAAAGAAATAGTCAATTGAGTCCAAGAAGCACAAAGAGTACCATACGAAATCAACCCGAGAAGAAACACACCAAGACACATATTAATGAAGCTAACACAAATTAAACACAATGACAGAATTCTCAAAACTGCAAGGGAAAAGCAACAAGTGACATACAAGGGAAAGCCCATACATTTAACAGCTGATCTTTCAACAGAAACTCTGCAGGCCAGAAGGGAATGGCAGGACACATTTAAACGGCTCAAAGAGAATAATCTGCAACCAAGAATCCTCTACCCTGCAAGGATCTCATTCAAAATGGATGGAGAAATCAAAAGCTTTACAGACAAGTAAAAATTAAAAGAATTTAATCACACCAAACCAGCCTTGCAATGAGTGTTAAAGGGACTTATATAGACAACAAGTAGAAAAGAAGGAGAAGATCCACAAAACAAACCCACCATAACATCTAAGAAGACGACAATGGGATCATTTGTATCAATAATTACTTTGAATGTAAATGGACTAAATGCCCCAACCAAAAGACACAGACTGGCTGAATGGATTCAAAAACACGACCCATACATATACTGTCTCCAGGAAACTCACTTCAGACCTAGAGACACTCATAGTCTGAAAGTGAGAGGATGGAAAAAGATATTCCATGCAAATGGAAATCAAAAGAAAGCTGGATTAGCAATCCTCATAGCAGACAAAATAGACCTCAAAATAAAGAAGATTCGAAGAGACAAGGCAGGACATTACATAATGATCAAGAGATCCATCCAAGAAGAAGACATAACAATCATAAATATCTATGCACCCAACACAGGAGCACCCCAATACATAAGACAAACACTTTCAGACATAAAAGAAGACATCGACACTAACAAAATCATAGTAGGAGACTTTACCACTCCTCTCACGCCAATGGACAGATCATCCAAACAGAAAATTAATAAAGAAACACAAGCCTTAAATGCCACACTGGAAGAAATGGAGCTCATGGATATCTTTAGGACTTTCCATCCAAAAGCAGAAGAATACACTTTCTTCTCAAGTGCTCACGGAACATTCTCCAGGATAGACCACATCTTGGGCCACAAATCTAACCTCAATCAATTCAAGAAAACTGAAATTATATCAACCATCTTCTCAGACCACAATGCAGTGAGACTAGAGATCAACTACAGGAAAAAAAAAATGCTAAAAACACAAACACATGGAGATTAAACAACACATACCTAAAAAATCAACTGATTACTGAGCAAATCAAAGGAGAAATAAAACAATTCCTACAAGAAAACGACAATGAACATACAACAGTGCAAAACCTATGGGATACTGCAAAAGCAGTTCTAAGACGGAAGTTTATAGCAGTTCAGTCCTACCTCAAGAAACAAGGAAAATCTCAAACAGATGACCCAACCTTACACTTAAAACAACTGGGGAAAGAAGAACAAAAACACCCCAAAGCCAGCAGAAGAAGGGAAATCATAAAGATCAGAGCAGAAATAAATCAGAAAGAAATGAAAGAAACAATAGTAAAGATAAATAAAACAAAAAGCTGGTTCTTCAAAAAGGTCAATAAAATCGACACACCACTGGCCAGACTCATCAAGAAAAAGAGAGAGAAGAACCAGATCACCAAAATCAAAAATGAAAAAGGAGAGATTACAACAGAGAATGCAGAAATCCAAAGGATTCTAAGAGACTATTATGAACAGCTATATGGCAACAAACTGGACAACCTGGAAGAAATGCACAGTTTCTTAGAGAAGATTAATCTCCCAAGACTCAACCAGGAAGAAATAGAAACTATGAACAAGCCAATCACAAGCTCAGAAATCGACCTTGTGATCAAAAATCTACCCAAAAATAAAAGCCCAGGGCCAGATGGTTTCACAGCCGAATTCTTCCAAACATTTAAAGAAGAGCTAATGCCTGTCCTTCTAAAACTCTTCCAAAAAATTGCACAGGAAGGAACACTTCCAAACACATTCTATGAGGCCTCCATAACCCTGATACCAAAGCCAGGCAGAGACAATACAAAAAAAGAAAATCATAGGCCATTTTCACTGATGAATCTAGATGCCAAAATCCTCAACAAAATCCTAGCAAACAGAATTCAACAACACATCAAAAAGCTCATACATCATGATCAAGTTGGGTTCATCCCAGACATGCAAGTATTCTTCAATATCTGCAAATCAATCAATGTGATACACCATATCAACAAACTGAGAGACAGAAATCACATGATCATCTCAATAGATGCAGAAAAAGCCTTTGACAAAGTACAGCATCCATTTATGATAAAAAAAAAAAAAACCTTCAAAAAATGGGCATAGAAGAAACCTATTTCAACATAGTGAACGCCATATATGAGAAGCCCACAGTGAACATTATCCTCAATGGTGAAAGACTCAAAGCATTCCCTCTAAGATCAGGAACAATACAGGGGTGTCCACTTTCACCACTACTATTCAGTATAGTCCTGGAAGTTGTAGCAACAGCAATAAGAGAAGAGAAAGAAATCAAAGGAATCCAGATTGGAAAGGAAGAAGTCAAGCTCTCCCTATTTGCAGATGACATGATATTATACATAGAAAATCCCAAAGACACTATTACAAAACTACTAGAGTTAATCAGCGAATTCAGCAAAGTCGCAGGATATAAAATCAACACACAGAAATCACTGGCATTGCTATACACAAACAATGAAAAATCAGAAAACGAAATCAAAGAGGCAATCCCCTTCACCATCGCGACCAAAAGAATCAAATATCTAGGAATAAACCTACCCAAAGAAACAAAAGAACTATACACTGAAAATTACAAAACACTCATTAAAGAAGACTTAAACAGATGGAGAGATATTCCGTGTTCCTGGGTCAGAAGAATCAATATTGTGAAAATGACCATACTACATAATGCCATCTATAGATTCAATGCAATCCCTATCAAACTACCAATGACATTCTTCACAGAACTAGACCAAAGAATAACACAGTTCATATGGAAACACAAAAGACCTCGAATAGCCAAAGCAATCCTGAGAAAGAAAAACGGAGCTGGAGGAATCAGCCTCCCTAACTTCAGACTCTACTACAAAGCAACAGTTATCATGACAGTATGGTACTGGCACAAAAACAGAAATATCGACCAATGGAACAAGATCGAGAACCCAGAGATAAAAAACCCACGCACCTATGGCTACCTTATTTTTGACAAAGGAGGTGAACATATAAAATGGGACAAAGACAGCCTCTTCAACAAGTGGTGCTGGGAAAATTGGACAGCTCCATGCAGAAAAATGAAGTTGGAACATTCCCGCTGGGTTCACCCAGACATGCAAGTATTCTTCACAAATATCAATGTGATACACCATATCAACAAACTGAGAGACAGAAATCACATGATCATCTCAATAGATGCAGAAAAAGCCTTTGACAAAGTACAGCATCCATTTATGATAAAAAAAAAAAAAACCTTCAAAAAATGGGCATAGAAGAAACCTATTTCAACATAGTGAACGCCATATATGAGAAGCCCACAGTGAACATTATCCTCAATGGTGAAAGACTCAAAGCATTCCCTCTAAGATCAGGAACAATACAGGGGTGTCCACTTTCACCACTACTATTCAGTATAGTCCTGGAAGTTGTAGCAACAGCAATAAGAGAAGAGAAAGAAATCAAAGGAATCCAGATTGGAAAGGAAGAAGTCAAGCTCTCTCTATTTGCAGATGACATGATATTATACATAGAAAATCCCAAAGACACTATTACAAAACTACTAGAGTTAATCAGCGAATTCAGCAAAGTCGCAGGATATAAAATCAACACACAGAAATCACTGGCATTGCTATACACAAACAATGAAAAATCAGAAAACGAAATCAAAGAGGCAATCCCCTTCACCATCGCGACCAAAAGAATCAAATATCTAGGAATAAACCTACCCAAAGAAACAAAAGAACTATACACTGAAAATTACAAAACACTCATTAAAGAAGACTTAAACAGATGGAGAGATATTCCGTGTTCCTGGGTCAGAAGAATCAATATTGTGAAAATGACCATACTACATAATGCCATCTATAGATTCAATGCAATCCCTATCAAACTACCAATGACATTCTTCACAGAACTAGACCAAAGAATAACACAGTTCATATGGAAACACAAAAGACCTCGAATAGCCAAAGCAATCCTGAGAAAGAAAAACGGAGCTGGAGGAATCAGCCTCCCTAACTTCAGACTCTACTACAAAGCAACAGTTATCATGACAGTATGGTACTGGCACAAAAACAGAAATATCGACCAATGGAACAAGATCGAGAACCCAGAGATAAAAAACCCACGCACCTATGGCTACCTTATTTTTGACAAAGGAGGTGAACATATAAAATGGGACAAAGACAGCCTCTTCAACAAGTGGTGCTGGGAAAATTGGACAGCTCCATGCAGAAAAATGAAGTTGGAACATTCCCTGACACCATGCACAAAGATCAACTCAAAATGGATTAAAGACCTAAATGTAAGACCAGAAACCATCAAACTCTTAGAGGAGAACATAGGCAATACACTCAAGGACATACATCAAAGCAAGATCTTCTCTGACCCACCTACTAGAATAGCAGAACTAAAAAGTCAAATGAACATGTGGGACCTAATGAAATTTAAAAGCTTTTGTACAGCTAAAGAAATTACAATAAAGCTGAACAGACACCCCACAGAGTGGGAGAAAATCATAGCAAATGAAACAACAGACAAAGAATTAATCTCCAAAATCTACAAGCAACTCAGACAACTCAGCACAGGAAAAACGAACAACCCAATCAGAAAATGGGAAAAGGACCTAAACAGACACCTCTCCAAAGAGGACATACAGATGGCCCAAAAACACATGAAACGATGCTCAACTTCACTTATAATTAGAGAAATGCAAATCAAAACTACAATGAAATATCACCTGACACCTGTCAGAATAGCCATCATCCACAAATTAACAGACAATAAATGCTGGAGAGGGTGCGGAGAAAAGGGAACCCTCTTGCATTGCTGGTGGAAATGTCAATTGATACAGCCTCTATGGAAGACAGTCTGGAGATTTCTTAAAAAACTAAAAATAGAAGCACCATATGACCCAGCAATCCCACTATTAGGCTTACATCCTGATGAAATCAAAACTGAAAGAAGCACCTGTACCCCAATGTTCATTGCAGCTCTCTATACAATAGCCAGAACTTGGAAGCAACCTAGATGTCCATCGATGAATGAATGTTTACAGAAGCCCTGGTACATATATACAATGGAATACTACACAGCTGTAAAGAGAAATGCAGAAGAATCAGCCCTAATGAGGTGGTTGGATCTAGAACCTACCATAAAAAGTGAAATCAGTTCAGAAAGAGAAGGACAAATACAATATATTAACACATATATATGAAATCTGGTAGGATGGTGATGATGGTACATGTAGTGAAGCGACGAAAAGACAGACATGGACAGTGGACATATGGACATTGTGGGGAAGGAACAGAGGGTGGGAGGCGTAAAAGAAGTAGCATGAAGGCCTGTACTATCATGGGTGAAGAAAACAGCTACAGTCATTGCTCTGTGAGAAAAGGAGATCCTTCAGGGGTGCTGTGTGATGGTTGGGAGGGGTGGGAAAGGGGGGGATATACATATGACTAATCTGGGAACATATATATCCGTAAACAACAAAACTCTGTAATATTTAAAAGTAAAATAAAAGTTAAAAAAAAAAAAAAAGAAAACCACTGAATGGTGTTAATCAGGGGAGGAATTAGGATAAATGTTTGCTGAATAAAGGAAGGAGTGAATGCATTCATCTCCTCCCAACCCCACAGCTTTCCACAGTCTGTGCTACCTGAGTCCTATCTCTCCACATCCTTCTTCATGTTATTACTGTCTTTTCATCACCACTTTACGCAGTGTGAAAGTCAACCCTTTTCTTTCCTTTATAACTCACTTCTTTCCACATTTAGACCTCACTGAGAGGAGAGGCATGTGCCAACATAGAGCTACCCACTGAAATATATGGAGACACACAGAATTGCTTGCTGACTTTTGCATTTGATAAAAAAGCTATTTCACAGTTTGCTCACTCCCAGCAGCTGGTCTCCTCCATGTTTGATACAGCCTCAAACAGTCTGGAGATTTCTTAAAAAACTAAAAATAGAAGCACCATATGACCCAGCAATCCCACTATTAGGCTTACATCCTGATGAAATCAAAACTGAAAGAAGCACCTGTACCCCAATGTTCATTGCAGCTCTCTATACAATAGCCAGAACTTGGAAGCAACCTAGATGTCCATCGATGAATGAATGTTTACAGAAGCCCTGGTACATATATACAATGGAATACTACACAGCTGTAAAGAGAAATGCAGAAGAATCAGCCCTAATGAGGTGGTTGGATCTAGAACCTACCATAAAAAGTGAAATCAGTTCAGAAAGAGAAGGACAAATACAATATATTAACACATATATATGAAATCTGGTAGGATGGTGATGATGGTACATGTAGTGAAGCGACGAAAAGACAGACATGGACAGTGGACATATGGACATTGTGGGGAAGGAACAGAGGGTGGGAGGCGTAAAAGAAGTAGCATGAAGGCCTGTACTATCATGGGTGAAGAAAACAGCTACAGTCATTGCTCTGTGAGAAAAGGAGATCCTTCAGGGGTGCTGTGTG
Organism: Tragulus kanchil; assembly: GCA_022376925.1. NCBI lineage: Eukaryota > Metazoa > Chordata > Mammalia > Artiodactyla > Tragulidae > Tragulus > Tragulus kanchil. The sequence goes on along the minus strand of JAIOJX010000028.1, from coordinate 33,162,517 downwards.
ATGGTTGGGAGGGGTGGGAAAGGGGGGGATATACATATGACTAATCTGGGAACATATATATCCGTAAACAACAAAACTCTGTAATATTTAAAAGTAAAATAAAAGTTAAAAAAAAAAAAAGAAAACCACTGAATGGTGTTAATCAGGGGAGGAATTAGGATAAATGTTTGCTGAATAAAGGAAGGAGTGAATGCATTCATCTCCTCCCAACCCCACAGCTTTCCACAGTCTGTGCTACCTGAGTCCTATCTCTCCACATCCTTCTTCATGTTATTACTGTCTTTTCATCACCACTTTACGCAGTGTGAAAGTCAACCCTTTTCTTTCCTTTATAACTCACTTCTTTCCACATTTAGACCTCACTGAGAGGAGAGGCATGTGCCAACATAGAGCTACCCACTGAAATATATGGAGACACACAGAATTGCTTGCTGACTTTTGCATTTGATAAAAAAGCTATTTCACAGTTTGCTCACTCCCAGCAGCTGGTCTCCTCCATGTTCATGGGAACACTTATCTATCAGAATGGGAATTCCACAGGAGCAGGACCTGCATTTTCTTTACGTCAGTTCTGTGAGGAAATATATATGTTACCTACTTTACAAACTCAGCAGAAGTGCCAAATATGCCTTCTGTGTTGCCACTAGGCAAACTTACAGCCTCCAGCAATTTCCTAACACCTCTCATAGGGAAAGAGAAACAAACCTTCTTCTTATAGCTTTTTAATTGGTAAATAAAAGTAAAGACCACCAACAGCAGGTGGCACACGGGTAAAGAATCCTCCCGCAAATACAGGAGACTCAAGAGAAACATGGGTTCACTCCCTGGGTTGGGAACATACCCTGGAGAAGGAAATGGCAGCCCACTTCAGTATTCTTGCCTAGAGAATTCCAAGAACGGAGGAGTCTGGTGAGCTAAATAGTCTATAGCGTCACAAGAGTTGGACACGACTGAGCATGCATGACTAAACAGGCACACACACAAACACACACACAGAGGCCTCTGTGAGGAACACATTTCCCTAGGAAAGCATTGGGGAGGAACAAAAGCAAGGGACTTTACTCCCTGTTTCCCAAGAAAAATACCTTCCCTGTCTTGCAGGGGAAGAATTTAGATCTAACCAAAACATTTATGACTTCAAATTTTTTTTTACCCAAGTTTGTTTCACAAGATTGGCATGGAAATCTCAAATGACTATAATCTTTCTGCATTTCTAAAGCATCAAAGGTCTGACCTTATCTTTCCAGAGCCCAAGAGAAAGCCTTGTGGCTTCCATCTAAAACAGTTCTTCAGGCAGTGCACATTTTGCATAAGTTAAATGGCTAATGGGCTGCTCTAAGGTTGTAGAATGTTCTGCATTTGTTTTTCTTCTCTTTATTCTTTTTTTCTACCTCCTCTAGGTGATTCATCAGGCATACTTCTTGAACCAGCTGTGAGAGATTAAGAAATGTTATTTGTATTCAAGGGAAGAATTCTCAGGCAAGGAACAATCTGCCTGTTGAATACATTCATGTAAATAGAACAAATGTTTTAAAGCTGAGCAAAAGGAAAGCAAGGGGCACATGGAGGAGAAAAAGAAAAAAACTACCTCTCAGCACAAACCATGCAGAACTTTGATCATTATTTCAAATGAGACTAGATCTCACTGTGTGTGACAAGGCTCTGGATCCAGGATTTCTGCATCTCTGAGAAGAGTTCAAGTAGCAGCAACCCTTCCCCTTTCTGCTTTCAGCTGAGACAGTGATAAATATAATCATCATTAATAAGTTTAAAACTTAAGGCAGAATTTTAACAATAGAAGACCACATTAATTAGGAGCCAATTAGATATCAAGCAATAACCATACATATGAAACACTGACTGTACTTTATAAACATGATCTTAACTTTCCAATATCCCTATGTATCTTTTTAATGACTTCTCAGGTGGTTAAGTGGGAAAGAATTCATCTATCAATACAGGAGACATAGGTTCAATCTCTAGAAAGAAAATTCATGGAAGGAAATGGTAACCCACTCCAGTATTCTTGCCTGGAGAATCCCATGGAAAGAGGAGCCTGGCGGGCTACACTCCATGGGGTTGCAAAAGGATCAGACATGACTTAAAAGCTACTAAATACACACATCTTTACAACAAATGAGCAATCTGAAACTCAGAAAGGGTAAGTGATTTTCCCACAATCATCTTGCAAACTAGGGGATTTTGATCCACCAATTAAACTTCTCTGGATCTTAATTGTTGTGAGGTACTTTGTGCTTTTCATCTGAAAAATTTAGAGTTGTAATAGGTGATCGCTAAGGTATATTTCAGGTTTCCCAGGTAGCACTAGTGGTAAAAGAACCTGCCTGGCAACCCACTCCAGTATTCTTGCCTGGAAAAGCCCAAGGACAGAGAAGCCCAGTGGGCTACTATCAGTGGGGTCACAAAGAGTCAGATATAAGTGAGCGACTCACATACACACACATACAGCATAGCATCTGGGAAAGAGCCAGGGTTGAGTGCTGACTACAATATCAGCTGGTGTGTGACTTCAGTCAACTCACTTATTCTAAATTTTCTACTTAGTTCAACACTGACTCTGTTCCAAATAATCAAAATCAGACTCAGGTCAAAAAAAAAAAAAACGATTGTGCCTCCCCTTTCTAGTTCCTTCCTCCTTGCTTTGCTTTCCAAGGGAATCTATAAACTACATATAGACACCTTTCTTCTCAAAATTTAATAGTAAGGAAAATTACAGAAACGAATATACAATTTGGTAAATTTTACTGATCAAGTGGAATATTTTTTGGTCACTTCTATTGATCTTTCATTTATTTATCTTTGTTCTTTGGCCTTTGTGGGCCTCCCATCCAGTGGCCTTCTGCAAGTAGCAGCAACCCTTCCTTTCTGCTTTCAGCTGAGACAGTGATAAATATAATCATCATTAATAAGTTTAAAACTTAAGGCAGAATTTTAACAATAGAAGACCACATTAATTAGGAGCCAATTAGATGTCAAGCAATAACCATACATATGAAACACTGACTGTACTTTATAAACATGATCTTAACTTTCCAATATCCCTATGTATCTTTTTAATGACTTCTCAGGTGGTTAAGTGGGAAAGAATTCATCTATCAATACAGGAGACATAGGTTCAATCTCTAGAAAGAAAATTCATGGAAGGAAATGGTAACCCACTCCAGTATTCTTGCCTGGAGAATCCCATGGAAAGAGGAGCCTGGCGGGCTACACTCCATGGGGTTGCAAAAGGATCAGACATGACTTAAAAGCTACTAAATACACACATCTTTACAACAAATGAGCAATCTGAAACTCAGAAAGGGTAAGTGATTTTCCCACAATCATCTTGCAAACTAGGGGATTTTGATCCACCAATTAAACTTCTCTGGATCTTAATTGTTGTGAGGTACTTTGTGCTTTTCATCTGAAAAATTTAGAGTTGTAATAGGTGATCGCTAAGGTATATTTCAGGTTTCCCAGGTAGCACTAGTGGTAAAAGAACCTGCCTGGCAACCCACTCCAGTATTCTTGCCTGGAAAAGCCCAAGGACAGAGAAGCCCAGTGGGCTACTATCAGTGGGGTCACAAAGAGTCAGATATAAGTGAGCGACTCACATACACACACATACAGCATAGCATCTGGGAAAGAGCCAGGGTTGAGTGCTGACTACAATATCAGCTGGTGTGTGACTTCAGTCAACTCACTTATTCTAAATTTTCTACTTAGTTCAACACTGACTCTGTTCCAAATAATCAAAATCAGACTCAGGTCAAAAAAAAAAAAACGATTGTGCCTCCCCTTTCTAGTTCCTTCCTCCTTGCTTTGCTTTCCAAGGGAATCTATAAACTACATATAGACACCTTTCTTCTCAAAATTTAATAGTAAGGAAAATTACAGAAACGAATATACAATTTGGTAAATTTTACTGATCAAGTGGAATATTTTTTGGTCACTTCTATTGATCTTTCATTTATTTATCTTTGTTCTTTGGCCTTTGTGGGCCTCCCATCCGAGTGGCCTCTCTGGCTGCAGAGCACCGGCTCTGGGCGCATGAGCTCCAGAGCTCCAGCTCCGTATTTGGACACATCCATCCAGCGGCTCCACTGGCATGTGGGATCTTCCAAGGCCAGGGATCAAACTGGCGCCCCTTGCACTACAAGGTGGTGTCCTTACCATTGGACCACCAGGAACACCCCTAAGTAGAATTTTTGAATGATCTTTGAAATCCACTTTAAAGTTTATACATATGTGAGATAAAGAGGGGATCACTCCATAAACTTTCAAAGGATTGTAGAGCATTCTGACCTACTTTCCACTCATAAGCAGCTTTAGGAGAAAATGGCAATTCACCAAAAAACAAAACATAATGATGAAGTTGGGGGTTTTATATATATAAAGGCATGAATAAACTACTTGAAGTAATGGGTAAATATTAGAGGCTTTTTACTTGTTTTTTTTGTGTGTTTTGTTATGCTTATGGAATAACCTAGATGTCACAAAGAAGCAAATTATCATGCAAATCCTGAAAACTCCCAAGGAAAAGTTTTATTTTCTTGAAATGGAGAGTAATTCACATCTTCAAGGACTGTAGATTAATCTTCAATTTGCTGAAAGCTTACATAACAATGGAAGCGCTTCAGATCCTGAAGCTTTGGGTTCAAACCTGTGGTTGAGTTTTGTTTGCCAGAGTTCAGGATTGGGTCAGGGTAAAATCAAAGCCCAGTTTCTGCTCAGTAACCTGAGCTTTTCTCCCACGAACTCCATGCCCTCTGCCTGTCCCTTCCACTTCAGCTTTTCTTCTCCATGAAAGTAATCTGCCTAAATAATTACTGACTGCTTACTTTATACTGTAAAAATACAGCTGTATAGCACAAATAATTCAAAACACGTATGTTTCTTAAATGGAAACTAATTTTAAGGTATCCTAAAAGTTTAAAGATTTGTCCCAAGGTATTTTAATAAGACCTTAAAATTTCAGGTTAGAAGCTTATTTCTTTTTTAACTGGAAACCATTTCAAGCTTGAAGAAATGCTACATGATTTTCCTGTCACATCCTCTCTGGTAAAACTAACTCTGAGTAAAGTCAACTCAGGAAAGCACAAATAGAGAGATGGAAAAATGACTAGTGATACTTTAAAGTCATGTTTAAAGTTTGTCCCTGAATTTCTCTGTTACATGAGCCAACAAATTCTTTTCAATTAAAAAAAAAAAAAAGCAACAGGAATAAAAATAGCATGAAAAACATCAAAGCACCTTTCATAAGGTATATATAGCATGAACATTTTATCCCATCATTGCTCTATTGTTTACTTTCCCTGTCTCTCTGAACAGATATACAAATGGTAACAGATACACTGAAACAGGACTCAATGAAAAGAGAAATGCAAATCTCATCTGTTAGAAACATTGTTAGCAAAAAACATGGGGTGAATACTGTAGAGCATGTATGGATGAGGGGTGGAGGGTGGGAACTCTTGTTGGTGGGAATGTAAATTGGTGCAGCCACTAGGGGAAATAGTATGGAGGTCCCTCAAACAATTAAAAATAGAACTACCATATGACCAAACACTTTCACTTCTGAATATATTTCTGAATAAAATGAAATCACTAACTTGAACAGATATCTGTACCTCCATGTTCACTGCAACATTATTTACAGTAGCTAAGACACAGAAACAACCTATGGGACCATCAGCAGATGAATGGTTAATGAAAACACAGTGTGTGTACACACACACACACACACACACACACACACACACACATGTATATACATATACACACATAAATGATGAATACTATTCAGCCATAGAAAGAAGGCAATCTTGCCATTTGTGACAATAAAGATGAAACTTGAGGGTATTGTACTAAGTGAAATAAGTCAGAGAAAGACAAATACTGCATGATCTCACTTACATGCAGAATTAAAAACATTAAATTCAAAGCAACAGAGAGTAGATTGGTGGTCACGAGGGAAAAGGTGGAGAAAAGCTAGTCAATGGTACAAACTTTCAGATATAAAATGAATAAATTCTGGGGAATCTAATATACAGCATTATAATCATTAACCATATAATAGTAATAGTGTATTGTATACTTAAAAGTTACTAAAAGAATAGATCTTAAAAGTCCTCACCACAACCCCTAAAAAATGGTAGCTAAGTAAGATGATTTGTGTGTTAATCAATTTTATTGTGATAATCATTTATCAAATATACATCTATATCAAATCTTTACCTTGTACACTTTAAACTCACACAGTGAGTAGAAAACATTTTTTTAATTTAAGTCATGGGATTAAGTGGAGATAATTTCATAGATAACACATCTGGATTCACAAATCTTTGTTTCTTCATGGGACAAGAAATTTTACATTCATTTTGGAAGTAAAATCAAAGTTCCATAAGACAGTTTTGTATTTGGACTCCTGATTAATCATTTCACTATTTCTTCAATTGAATTGTCTCTGTTCAGTCATTAAGAGTAATGATTACTCTCCAGACATAATTTCTAAGTCATTTAAGTTAGTCCTTTAGAGAAAAAAATATCTTCCATAAAAGTGATAAGGGTTTCCCATACATGAAACTATAAAGGACTTTCTAATCAAAAGGGTGAAGCAAGCACACATATTTGAAAACACCTTATGTTAGTGTTCTAATGATCGTTGTTACTAACCATGCTGACCCAAATAATCTATAGTGTAGACAGAGAAACATAATATTTACTTTAAAGCATAGTTTAATCTATTTAGAAAAAAAAAGGAAGTCTAGAGTCTGGATAGATTAGTAGTATCTTAAGTTATCAAATTAAGAAAAACAAAGAGTTAAAGAAAACTTTATTGAGGGTAATTTGTACTTTTCTCTCCAGTTCCAAGTGAAATAAGTCAGAGAAAGACAAATACTGCATGATCTCACTTACATGCAGAATTAAAAACATTAAATTCAAAGCAACAGAGAGTAGATTGGTGGTCACGAGGGAAAAGGTGGAGAAAAGCTAGTCAATGGTACAAACTTTCAGATATAAAATGAATAAATTCTGGGGAATCTAATATACAGCATTATAATCATTAACCATATAATAGTAATAGTGTATTGTATACTTAAAAGTTACTAAAAGAATAGATCTTAAAAGTCCTCACCACAACCCCTAAAAAATGGTAGCTAAGTAAGATGATTTGTGTGTTAATCAATTTTATTGTGATAATCATTTATCAAATATACATCTATATCAAATCTTTACCTTGTACACTTTAAACTCACACAGTGAGTAGAAAACATTTTTTTAATTTAAGTCATGGGATTAAGTGGAGATAATTTCATAGATAACACATCTGGATTCACAAATCTTTGTTTCTTCATGGGACAAGAAATTTTACATTCATTTTGGAAGTAAAATCAAAGTTCCATAAGACAGTTTTGTATTTGGACTCCTGATTAATCATTTCACTATTTCTTCAATTGAATTGTCTCTGTTCAGTCATTAAGAGTAATGATTACTCTCCAGACATAATTTCTAAGTCATTTAAGTTAGTCCTTTAGAGAAAAAAATATCTTCCATAAAAGTGATAAGGGTTTCCCATACATGAAACTATAAAGGACTTTCTAATCAAAAGGGTGAAGCAAGCACACATATTTGAAAACACCTTATGTTAGTGTTCTAATGATCGTTGTTACTAACCATGCTGACCCAAATAATCTATAGTGTAGACAGAGAAACATAATATTTACTTTAAAGCATAGTTTAATCTATTTAGAAAAAAAAAGGAAGTCTAGAGTCTGGATAGATTAGTAGTATCTTAAGTTATCAAATTAAGAAAAAACAAAGAGTTAAAGAAAACTTTATTGAGGGTAATTTGTACTTTTCTCTCCAGTTCCAAGAGAAAAATCCTTCTTCAATTTAGGTTTAGTATCTGAAAAATGGCTTTTGGCTTACCTTGTAAATTTCAATGATATGGGCCATCTGCTCTATGTGATAATATAAAGGTGGTGATTTATTCCAGGGCCTTTATCATATGAATAAAGCATAACTCAGATTTGCATCAAAAAGAAAAACCAAATTAATTACAGTGAGATGAAAATAAACACAAATTTCCCAACATCATAATGAAGTAGAGGTAGGGCTCAACTGATTACGTTTCAAACCAGATTCAAGTCAGGTTGACTAGAGTTTTTATAATTTACATGAAATGAAAACAAAAAAGTAGAAATTCTAATGAGATTCTCCAACAGAATAAAGTATTTGTCAGTGTGTGCCACAATCACTCAGTTAAAACTAGATGCAAATGGTCAAATAAAATATCAAATCATTCAAAAAGTACCAAACCATCTGGGAAGAATTTGGAGCCTCTAATAATAATGTTTGGTGCTCCTCTGAAAAAGAAAGAAAGAGGGAGAGAGAGAAAAGAAAGAAAAAGAACTTCAACTGAAAGGAGAGGTTGCTTTATGCTTTTCTGAGCATCCAAGGAAACTATGATTTTATTCACTTTACTTGAATCTTTTATTGTCAGATTCTCCAAACACCTGCAAGTTGTAATACAATTGAGTTTTAACACAAGTCACAAGAAATACACATTTGAAATTTTCTCCTAATCTTTGGAAGTCAACAAGCTAAATGAAGTAAATTTAGTACTTTAATCCTGTTTTTTCTCTCAGTTTATCTCTAGTACTACCTCTCTTTGTTTCTCCAGATCAAAGAAACAAGTAAGTAACTCCAGGAATATTAAAATGAATTATTGATGCAGTGCTGACCTCATAAGGTAGTCTCTAGGTAGTTTCTTGATCATCCAATGAAAAATTCACTTTTTGTTGAAGTTCAATCACCTCAGACTTTCAAGATTTAATATACTTTCTTTGGTATAAGAAGATGACAATTGACTCATTAACAGATCATTTGTTTTTGAGTTGCAGATGGATGCACACTTAAGTTGTTTTCATGAAATATTACTTACTTTGGGGAAACGGCAATCTCATTTTCAAATTAACCAGGCCTCATGAACAACAATATTCTCAGCATCTTAGTTTTTCTTCAGTTACAACTCGATTAATGCCTAGTTCCTAAATTTTATTTGCATTAAATTAGATGCATTCATGTACAGATTTAGAAGATGGAATGGTACTGAACTCATACTAAATATTCATACATATTTCTTGAATTTCAATATCTTGGTCACACTAGTTACTACATTAATCTTGTGCAAAGCTAGAAAAAAAAAATCCATTCTTAATAAAACCAGATTAGCAGGTTTCAGAGACAAGTTTAAGACAAGTCTTTAGCTCTTTTAGATTTTAGAACAAAAACTAGCCTACAAAAGAGGCCAAGGCATTATTATTATTTGTGGTTGTTGTTTTTCTTAAGGAGGAAAGTTACAGCTAAGACCTAAAATTGAAAGCCAAAGTCACTAATCAACACACATGCACAGTTCAAATTCTGCCAACAATTTGCCTAATTTACTGAGAAATGCCAACTAAAAATGGCTTGAGAACAACTACCACTGTGTAGTCAATAAAGATGAAGACATGAACTTGTAGCTGGAAGAGTCATTAAAACAGAACGCTTGTGGAGAAACTCTTCATTTTTCCACCACAAAAACAGACTCTGGGCATCAGCTGTAAAGACAGTGATGTGTACAAGAAGAGGAAGCTGGCATTCCATTCTCTGGCAACATGTCACTTAGCCAGTGTATTTGCCAGTCATCTCTGTGTTACCCCACTTGGAAAAAGAGAATGTGAGAGCAGATGGAGATGACAGGACTATGTGAGTACTCTGTGAGTAAGATAGAGCCATACAAAGTCGCTGGGTTTGAGGATTCCTGCCAGCATTCCACTCAAGACGTCTGTTTAGATAAGGATTCCAGTACCGAAATGATAGTGGTATGTGGGAACAGGTGGAAAGGGAGAGTAGAGGAATATGCAGAGGCAGAGAGGAGCATAGAACAGATCAGAGGGGAGGTCCTCCTTACAAGTGGCCTCTGAAGGGTTCATACACACATCCCAGTGAGAGAATCAGCTTGTAGGTACCTTCTACCTAGATGTTCAAAGCTCAACCAACACTCACTGAGAAGTGCTGAAGAGACACAACCAACCCATGAGAAGATTGCATCCTTCTTGGTTAATTAAGATGTTTTCCACTTTCTTCCTCCCTACACTGGCCTCAAATACAATGAAGGAACGGAGCTATCACCAAAAAGGAGGAGAAAGGGCATGGACGAAAGAAAAGTGAAACCTTTCTTCCTTCCCCCCGCAGATATATACTCTGAGGCACATGACATGAGTCACAGTCAGGTGTCATTGCACTAGAAACAAGAAGTGTTTCTCCAGTGGAATATCACAAATGAATCCTAAAATATATGTGTAGATCCAAAGGATCAAAAATAGTTAGGACAGTCTTAAAGAACAAGGATAAAAAAGAACCGTTGGTACCCATCTCACATTGTGCACAAAAATTAATTTGAGATGGATTATACATCTAAATGTGAAAGGTTAAACAGTAAATTTTCTAGAGTTAAACCATTTGCCAAGGAATTTTGACATGCTGCAGAAAACTCAAATACCACTGGATATTTTTTCATTGGTGAAAGAAACAGCAATACAAACTTCTGTTTGACTCTTCACAAGCAAACTGCTCAAGTTACTCACATTCTCACCATTACATTGTGTTACATTTTATTCCATTCATATGTTTGCAAAACCAGATGCTTTCTGGTAGCTATTGGGACTTCTCTGGTGGCCCAGTAGCTAAGATTCTGTGCTCCCAAGGCAGGGGATGTGGGTTCAATCCTTTGTCAGGGAACTAGATCCCACATGCCACAACTAAGATTTCACATGCCAAAACTAAGACCCAGTGCAACCAAATAAATAAGTAAATACTTTAAAGCAAGAACAACAGAAAGCAAGCACTGTGGGGAAATTAACATGGACAGAGTATCAAGGTGTTGGTGTCCAATAAGTTTCCAAGATTTGAGGAGTTTTGCAGTTCAATAGGCATGCACCCCATTAGCAAGTCATTAGGGTGCTGAAAAATAAAGTAGAAATGCTATTTTTCTTTTAGTTAATTTATATTATATTATATATTGCTTCAAACGTGTACTATGATTTGGGACACAGGCTTCCTAGGTAGCACAGTGGTAAAGAATCTACCTGCCAAAGCAGAGACATGGGAGATGCAAATTCCATCCCTGAGTTGGGAAGATCCCATGGAGGAGGAAATGGCAACACACTCCAGTATTCTTGCCTGGAGAATCCCATGGATTCCAGAAAAACCTGGCAGGCTGCAGTCCACAGCACTGCGAGGAGCTGGATACCACTGAGTGACTGAGCACACACACACACACACGTGATTGGGGACATAAATTCTTATTAAGTTGTTTGATGCATGCATGCTCAGTCAGTAAGTCATATCTGACTCTTTGTGACCCCATGGATAGAAACCTGCCAGACTCCTCTGTCCATGAGATTTCTTCCTCCAAGTGATCTTCCCAACCCAGGGACTGAACTCACAGCTCCTGCATTGGCAAGAGGATTCTTTACCAATGAGCCATTTCAGAAGTTCTAAGTTGTTTGGACCTACTTACTTAATAAACAGAATTGTTAACTGTTTCTTTGGGCCAAGGTGCTCTCTGAAAAATGACTTATGTATTAAAGGCTCCATAAACCAAGAAAGTTTTTTATAGAAGAAAACATAGGGGGAACTATTCATGACCTGTGTTAGTCACTCAGTCCTGTCCTACTCTTTACAATCCCATGAACTGTAACCTACCAGGCTCCTGCACTGTCTATGGAATTCTCCAGGCAAGATTATTTAACATGGCATAATTGACAACATCTATTATAGACAAATAGTCTATATTTATATCCCGTGTTATCTGATATTCTTCGATACACAGGTCAATAAGTACAGTATACTAGAGTGCCCAAAGTATGGGTTCTAACTAATATGGGTCCTAGATGCCTATTTATTAACCACTGTGTAACCCTGATAAGTTACCTAGCTTCTCTTTAAAACCAAGATGTCATCTATCATACTGGATTGTTGAAAAAAATTAAAGGGGATAATGTGTGTCTGTCAGACATGAAGCACTAAATAAACAATATATTTTATCATTATTTTCATTTCTCTTCCACAAATCCCTGGTAAGCTTACAATGCTTTTGTGACCATTTATGCAATGTAGCAGTGTCACAGTTTTGTTTATTCTGATTGAGATAGTTTTAAAATAAAAAATCAGATGGAAGTTGGGAAGAAAAAAGGGAAATAGCATTGAATGGATGAGGATGAACAGGAAAGAATAAAGGTATCTGGAATACAGTTTCAAAAAGGCAAAACACTGTGCAAGCATGATAATTCTACTCCTTAAAATAGAACAGCACTATCTATGTGCAGGAGGGTCAGAAGGCATTACAGTGGAACTAAAGCAATACAATCCTATCTATCAGAGAAGATGGTTGAGAAATAGCTATCCAGTTGGACCAACATTATTCATCTCAAGAGTCCAAGTTATTTTATGTCTCTGAAGCCTAGATGGTGCTGACAAGTAAAAGGGCAGAAGTCATCATCTCAGAATTATGAAATCACTACGGCAATGAAAGCCAACTAGAGAGGAAATTTTAACTCAATGTACATTGTGTCTGTATCAAAGTAAAATTAATTCCAGTCACGTTTCTGAAACTACATAAGGAGAGTCTGAAAATTCTCTACCGATCATTGGATAATAAATGGAAGTCAATCATACCATACCCATTAATTTAATACGTGTGACATGTTTTCACAATCACTCTGCTACTTTATTGGTTTTCATAAACTGAAAAATTATTCATAGTTTCACTCAAGACCTTAGGCTCTCAACCCTGCTTTGTGCTCATACTGTTTTAAGTTTCTCTAATGGGAATTCTCTTACCCTACGACTATTTCAGAATGTTGATTCTCAAGAAAGGAGACATAATACTTTAGCAAAACATTACCTTGAGCCAATACCTGCAATCCAAAGATTTCTAAGTCTACCTGAAGGTCTGCAGAGGTTTTAATTCCCTGTTAATTGTATTGAAATAATGGACTTCATTATCCTTTTTTTTCCTAAGATGAACCAGTTTTTCAAGGCCAAAATCCCTAGCAAGTGTCTCTGTCAGCCTTAGAAGACAGAAACATTTTAGAGGGATGTTTTTGAGTTAGAATTTTATGAGAAGTAATGATGAGTACAATCGACTTTTACCTTGGGGCAGTGAAAATGTTGCCCTTTCAAATTTCCCCTCTCGGTGCCCCCAATCCTGGCCTCTGGTCATACTCTGACTATTTTTCAGCTGTTAGGATCATATCCAGTTAGAACTGACCTCTACAGCAGAAAAAAAATGGACAAATTAAAGAGTAAAAGATCTGGAAGACATTTGACACATCCATCACGGGCCCTGAAATAATAAAAAACAAAGAAATCTAAGAGACTGGCTCCTTGGGAAAGAATGTGAGGGGTGCTTGACACTGCCCAGGATGGCACAGCTGAGATGAATACATGCGCTGTTCTGAAATGGGCAACGTGGGACTGCAGCCCCAGCTGTGATAACAGGGGTCCACTGACCCGTGACTCCATCTTGACTAAATTGCAGGTCTTGAATCTAATCATTATGTTAAAAAGAGGTGTTTAGCCCCTGAAAGGAAGGCAAGTCCGGAAAAAGAGACATGGCAATCTGTGAAAGCCACACTATGACCTAAAATCCACAAATACATGTCATCCCACCTGCTATTTGTCTCTGCCAGAGCTGTCTTCCAGTGATCCAGAGATGAGAGAGGGGAACAGCAGCTTTTATAAGAAGTAATAATGTGTGGTGTGAAATTGTGTGTGTTGCTGAAAGGCCATGGTCCCGTGTAGCGTCATTTCCATCCCTTTAGGTGGTGCTCCATGAACTTCCACACATATCTGAGAACTACACTGGTTTAGCAAGTTAACAGCATGCAGCTTTCCACACGTTTCTACTTGAAACAGGAAACTTGATTCAGGTGCATTGAATCTTGAGCAATATCACACACTGAGAACTATGACCTACTAATACAGAAGTGTATTCTCCTAGAAGTGGGTCCTAGGTCTGTTAAATGTCCTTAGCAAAATCTCTGGTTTTGTTACTCCCCAGGAAGAGTAGCTGCCTCCAAGACATGAAATTGGGAGATTGGACAACGGGAAACAGTAGGCAGAGAAGATTTGTGTTCTGCACTTTTGGCACCATATGGCTATTTTTCCACATATGTAAATTACCTTGTATTTGGCCAGAGTCTAGTGATTATATTATCTTAATAATTATTAAATATTCTGCAGTGTTAAAATCTTTTCACATATATCAGTTCTCCCATTTTAGACTTTAGGAGTTGCATGAGCTTGTACTTCAGGTTCAAACCAAAGGGGAGACCAATAGGGAGCCTTGCACCAAAAGGAAGGCTTTTCTAATGAATTCATTTTTTAAATTGGAAAATAATTTAGTGCTATGTTGTGCTGGTTTCAGCCAACATGAATCAGTCATCCCTACCCTCATTCCACCCTCTAGGTCATCACAGGGCATCACAAGATAAGCTCCCAATGGGGAAATTTAAAACAAAGATTTTTATAGATTATCAGTAAGTAAATATACAAGTCAGACTAAAATGCAATGTTAACCTAATACTTACTCTATGATACCATGTGACTTTCAAGGAAGGGGCAGGTAACGTGGGACCCCGTGACTCCATCTTGACTAAATTGCAGGTCTTGAATCTAATCATTATGTTAAAAGAGGTGTTTAGCCCTGAAAGGAAGGCAAGTCCGGAAAAAGAGACATGGCAATCTGTGAAAGTCACACTATGACCTAAAATCCACAAATACATGTCATCCCACCTGCTATTTGTTTCTGCGATAGCCGTCATCCAGTGATCTAGGGATGATAAAGAGAGGCAGCAGCTTTTATAAGAAGTAATAATGTGTGGTGTGAAATTGTGTGTGTTGCTGAAAGGCCATGGTCCCGTGTAGCGTCATTTCCATCCCTTTAGGTGGTGCTCCATGAACTTCCACACATATCTGAGAACTACACTGGTTTAGCAAGTTAACAGCATGCAGCTTTCCACACGTTTCTACTTGAAACAGGAAACTTGATTCAGGTGCATTGAATCTTGAGCAATATCACACACTGAGAACTATGACCTACTAATACAGAAGTGTATTCTCCTAGAAGTGGGTCCTAGGTCTGTTAAATGTCCTTAGCAAAATCTCTGGTTTTGTTACTCCCCAGGAAGAGTAGCTGCCTCCAAGACATGAAATTGGGAGATTGGACAACGGGGAAACAGTAGGCAGAGAAGATTTGTGTTCTGCACTTTTTGGCACCATATGGCTATTTTTCCACATATGTAAATTACCTTGTATTTGGCCAGAGTCTAGTGATTATATTATCTTAATAATTATTAAATATTCTGCAGTGTTAAAAATCTTTTCACATATATCAGTTCTCCCATTTTAGACTTTAGGAGTTGCATGAGCTTGTACTTCAGGTTCAAACCAAAGGGGAGACCAATAGGGAGCCTTGCACCAAAAGGAAGGCTTTTCTAATGAATTCATTTTTTAAATTGGAAAATAATTTAGTGCTATGTTGTGCTGGTTTCAGCCAACATGAATCAGTCATCCCTACCCCTCATTCCACCCCTCTAGGTCATCACAGGGCATCACAAGATAAGCTCCCAATGGGGAAATTTAAAACAAAGATTTTTTTATAGATTATCAGTAAGTAAATATACAAGTCAGACTAAAATGCAATGTTCCAGAAACTATTCTAATACTTACTCTATGATACCATGTGACTTTCAAGGAAGAAGGTGAGGGCAGAGAATCAGGGGAGATTGTCAAGTGATTTCCTTCAGAGAAAGGTAGTCAGAATCATCAAACACCAATAAACAAACCAAGTTGCCACCTCTAAGGTGACTTCAAAATCTATTTCAAATTCTATAAATTAATAGAATTATACTTATAATTATATTTATTACTAGGTAATAAAAGACTTCCTCTTATATTTAGTTTAGCATAATAAGCATAAATAACAGTATACATTTGTAACCAAGAAGAAATTTCCCTCCCAGCATTCATGGAACCAAATAATTTTCCTAAAGTGCAAACTAATCTGAAAACTTTCTGGCAAATTTTCCTTATAATTAAATAATTTTAAAAATATATTTTGAAAATGATCAACTCTGATCATCAGTTATTCACAAATTCTGATATCCTCCTTAGTTACTGCCATGGCTAAGGAAGCTACACTAACCCAGAATCTATAGACACAAAAAGATAACTACCAAAGATATCTAGGCACTGGTCTGCATAGTAAAGAGCAACAACCATGTTTCCAAGCCTAAGTGAGGACCACATAAGCATCCCAAAGACATTGACCACATGAAGTCAAAAAGCCCTCATCAGGCCTTGTGATATGATAATCCAGTTTCCTTCCATTTCTTTCTCCAGTCCTTCAGTGTAATTTATGTGGCTTATTAACACAGATGGCTTAGCCCCAGTAATAAGACTCAGATTCTAGTTCCAGTTCTTATGTCAGAGTGCTTACTTAACAGACTTAAACAGCCTTACAACTTCACACCTTGTTTAAGTTCAGAACATGAATCAGTAAAAAAATGAGCCTTGCACCAAAAGGAAGGCTTTTCTAATGAATTCATTTTTTAAATTGGAAAATAATTTAGTGCTATGTTGTGCTGGTTTCAGCCAACATGAATCAGTCATCCCTACCCCTCATTCCACCCCTCTAGGTCATCACAGGGCATCACAAGATAAGCTCCCAATGGGGAAATTTAAAACAAAGATTTTTTTATAGATTATCAGTAAGTAAATATACAAGTCAGACTAAAATGCAATGTTCCAGAAACTATTCTAATACTTACTCTATGATACCATGTGACTTTCAAGGAAGAAGGTGAGGGCAGAGAATCAGGGGAGATTGTCAAGTGATTTCCTTCAGAGAAAGGTAGTCAGAATCATCAAACACCAATAAACAAACCAAGTTGCCACCTCTAAGGTGACTTCAAAATCTATTTCAAATTCTATAAATTAATAGAATTATACTTATAATTATATTTATTACTAGGTAATAAAAGACTTCCTCTTATATTTAGTTTAGCATAATAAGCATAAATAACAGTATACATTTGTAACCAAGAATAAATTTCCCTCCCAGCATTCATGGAACCAAATAATTTTCCTAAAGTGCAAACTAATCTGAAAACTTTCTGGCAAATTTTCCTTATAATTAAATAATTTTAAAAATATATTTTGAAAATGATCAACTCTGATCATCAGTTATTCACAAATTCTGATATCCTCCTTAGTTACTGCCATGGCTAAGGAAGCTACACTAACCCAGAATCTATAGACACAAAAAGATAACTACCAAAGATATCTAGGCACTGGTCTGCATAGTAAAGAGCAACAACCATGTTTCCAAGCCTAAGTGAGGACCACATAAGCATCCCAAAGACATTGACCACATGAAGTCAAAAAGCCCTCATCAGGCCTTGTGATATGATAATCCAGTTTCCTTCCATTTCTTTCTCCAGTCCTTCAGTGTAATTTATGTGGCTTATTAACACAGATGGCTTAGCCCCAGTAATAAGACTCAGATTCTAGTTCCAGTTCTTATGTCAGAGTGCTTACTACAGACTTGAAATCAAGCCAAGCATTAAACAGCCTTACAACTTCACACCTTGTTTAAAGTCTGCTGTGGGGAAAAAGTACAGAGAGGAGCAGGTAATATCTACCTGTGCATCTGGGAAAACCACTCAGGACCAAAGCCAGGGCAGAAATGTGTTCAGATGTACCACACACACCTCAACTTGATTTTATACAATTATTTTCTATCCCTTAATACGCTGCTCTACAGTCTCTAGTAGCAGGGTACAGTGCCAGGAGACACTTGGGGACTCTGAGAGGAGGGCTTTCTGTCTTGTTCACTGTTACATTCTCAGCAACCAACTTAGGACTTTATACATAGAGATATACAGTAAGTGTTTCTTGAGTAATGTTCTTGACTGAAATTAACATTTGAGGTAAGAATTATTTAAAGAATCTGCCTGCAATGCAGGAGACCTGGGTTGGATCCCTGGGTCAGGAAGATCCCTGAAGAAGGGAATAGCAACCCACTCCAGTATTCTTGCCTGGAGAATTCCATGGACAGAGGAGCTTGGGTGAGCTACAGTCCGTGGGGTCACAAAGCCTCAGACATGTCTGAACGACTAATACTTTTCACTTGTTTAGAGGGAACCAAAAATATACACTCAATATATTTTAGATTGTAGAGATATAGAACAGGGAAAATAATGAGATTTTGCAACTGAATGGGTGTCATAAATGTTTTGGACATAATATCTGATTTTGTCCTTATCACAGACAAATCATATAACCAAAACTGGTCTCCCTCAAAATGTCATCCCAGACATGTAAGCCAACTATTTAACTTCATATTTGGCCTTGCTTCCCAAACTGCCTGGCCTTTCCACTAAAAATAGTTCAGTGTTGAATACTGTAGCTATTTAATTGCTCTAAAATTCACTGAATATTATTTTGAAGTGCAGTGATTTTTAAAAATGGTATTTAGACTTAGTTGATCATGTCAGTCATGATTAACATCCTGAAGAAGTTTAGTGGGGAAAGGTCAAAACATTTGTTTTTAACATACTGATAGGTTTTTAAAACAACCATAGAGTATGAAGATAAAAAAAATATTACACATTTGGAAGCCCAAAAAGGGGGTTATATTCACCCAGTACACAGAGGACCCAGTAATAGTCTACCTTTATGGCAGAGGGCTTACTACAGACGTGAAATCAAGCCAAGGATTAAACAGCCTTACAACTTGACACCTTGTTTAAAGGCTGCTGTGGGGAAAAAGTACAGAGAGGAGCAGGTAATATCTACCTGTGCATCTGGGAAAACCACTCAGGACCAAAGCCAGGGCAGAAATGTGTTCAGATGTACCACACACACCTCAACTTGATTTTATACAATTATTTTCTATCCCTTAATACGCTGCTCTACAGTCTCTAGTAGCAGGGTACAGTGCCAGGAGACACTTGGGGACTCTGAGAGGAGGGCTTTCTGTCTTGTTCACTGTTACATTCTCAGCAACCAACTTAGGACTTTATACATAGAGATATACAGTAAGTGTTTCTTGAGTAATGTTCTTGACTGAAATTAACATTTGAGGTAAGAATTATTTAAAGAATCTGCCTGCAATGCAGGAGACCTGGGTTGGATCCCTGGGTCAGGAATATCCCTGAAAAAGGGGAATAGCAACCCACTCCAGTATTCTTGCCTGGAGAATTCCATGGACAGAGGAGCTTGGGTGAGCTACAGTCCGTGGGGTCACAAAGCCTCAGACATGTCTGAACGACTAATACTTTTCACTTGTTTAGAGGGAACCAAAAATATACACTCAATATATTTTAGATTGTAGAGATATAGAACAGGGAAAATAATGAGATTTTGCAACTGAATGGGTGTCATAAATGTTTTGGACATAATATCTGATTTTGTCCTTATCACAGACAAATCATATAACCAAAACTGGTCTCCCTCAAAATGTCATCCCAGACATGTAAGCCAACTATTTAACTTCATATTTGGCCTTGCTTCCCAAACTGCCTGGCCTTTCCACTAAAAATAGTTCAGTGTTGAATACTGTAGCTATTTAATTGCTCTAAAATTCACTGAATATTATTTTGAAGTGCAGTGATTTTTAAAAATGGTATTTAGACTTAGTTGATCATGTCAGTCATGATTAACATCCTGAAGAAGTTTAGTGGGGAAAGGGCAAAACATTTGTTTTTAACATACTGATAGGTTTTTAAAACAACCATAGACTATGAAGATAAAAAAAATATTACACATTTGGAAGCATGCTTATATTCATACCAAATACTGGAGGGGCAGGTTTGAACACAAGAGCTATCACTGACATTCTGGCACCTACAAGGGGGATTGTACCTCGCCTGTCTGATCCATAGAAGTCACTACATGAAGACCTACCATTCCCTTCACTCCCTTTAAATCATCCAACAGAATACATCCAACTCAAACACGCACCATCAGTACTCACTGGGGAATGACCTTACAAGGAAGTAATGGGACTTGCTTCCTAAGAATCTCTATCAGGGCATACCACATAAGATAAAATCATAGCAAAGGATTTCCCCAAAGTTTCCTGATGAAAGAAACATGACCTTTTCAGGTGTAAACTGATGGACTGAACAGGGGAGACAATATGTAGACTTTTTTAAATAAGGCTGACAAAAAACTAATGACTAATCTCCTAGAGTAAGCCAGAACACCTCTCAGGTGTCCTCCATCAGCAAGCAAAAGGAAAAGGTTACATCTGTCTGAAACACAAGACCTTCTTAAGCAAGAAATGAAGTCAACACCAAGCTAACTCTCGGCAAATGTTATGTGGGCCAGCTCCTAACTACCTTATCAAAAGTCCTCAGGATTGGGAGGGGGCCATGGATATACATACGACTAATCTAGGATGATACATAGCTGTAAACAACAAAACTTTGTAAAAGTAAAAAAGTCCTCAGGGTTTCTGGAAAAGTGGGTGGCCAGATGTTTGCAGCACACAGCCTGTCTGCTCAGGCCGGGACCTCCGAACTGGCTGCTATCTAGTAAAAAGTCTTTCAAGTCCATGTGAAGGGGAAGTGCAAATCCCTTTAGACAAGTCTCCATGGTATGAATTTGTAGAGCCTCATGCAGACTGTGACTTTTATAACAGTCACTTTTTTGTTTTTTATGCCCTAAAATCCCAAATTTCATTTCATGCTGGCCCTGTAGGTTACTATGGAATAAAAAATTTTAGATTAGATCATGTCAGTCATGATTAACATCCTGAAGAAGTTTAGTGGGGAAAGGGCAAAACATTTGTTTTTAACATACTGATAGGTTTTTAAAACAACCATAGACTATGAAGATAAAAAAAATATTACACATTTGGAAGCATGCTTATATTCATACCAAATACTGGAGGGGCAGGTTTGAACACAAGAGCTATCACTGACATTCTGGCACCTACAAGGGGGATTGTACCTCGCCTGTCTGATCCATAGAAGTCACTACATGAAGACCTACCATTCCCTTCACTCCCTTTAAATCATCCAACAGAATACATCCAACTCAAACACGCACCATCAGTACTCACTGGGGAATGACCTTACAAGGAAGTAATGGGACTTGCTTCCTAAGAATCTCTATCAGGGCATACCACATAAGATAAAATCATAGCAAAGGATTTCCCCAAAGTTTCCTGATGAAAGAAACATGACCTTTTCAGGTGTAAACTGATGGACTGAACAGGGGAGACAATATGTAGACTTTTTTAAATAAGGCTGACAAAAAACTAATGACTAATCTCCTAGAGTAAGCCAGAACACCTCTCAGGTGTCCTCCATCAGCAAGCAAAAGGAAAAGGTTACATCTGTCTGAAACACAAGACCTTCTTAAGCAAGAAATGAAGTCAACACCAAGCTAACTCTCGGCAAATGTTATGTGGGCCAGCTCCTAACTACCTTATCAAAAGTCCTCAGGATTGGGAGGGGGCCATGGATATACATACGACTAATCTAGGATGATACATAGCTGTAAACAACAAAACTTTGTAAAAGTAAAAAAGTCCTCAGGGTTTCTGGAAAAGTGGGTGGCCAGATGTTTGCAGCACACAGCCTGTCTGCTCAGGCCGGGACCTCCGAACTGGCTGCTATCTAGTAAGAAGTCTTTCAAGTCCATGTGAAGGGGAAGTGCAAATCCCTTTAGACAAGTCTCCATGGTATGAATTTGTAGAGCCTCATGCAGACTGTGACTTTTATAACAGTCACTTAGTTTCATGCATACATCCCAAATTTCATTTCATGCTGGCCCTTAAAAAGCTCTGAAAGAAACAGTTCAAATTCTTTAGTTATCACCTGATTCTAAGTTTACTCTCTTACTGTCCAGAGGGCAGAGTGAAAACATGAACGAAGTTTATTACTCCATAGAAAATAAATAATCACCAAGGCCCATCTGCCCTAAATTTTTATTCTTACACAGTTAATGCAATTGTTGGCTGCTTATTTTTTTAACGTCTGCACAGGATCCAATCCTAGCTTTCTACAGCATTCCAATCACATTGGCGGTGAGAGCTAGACATTCCAAATAGTCCCCAGACGGGAACTGCGGACAGGGGACGGGTCAGGGGTGCCAGGAATGGCACTGCTAAAGCATCATCTCTGCTTGATATCTGAGCTGAGCCATTTCTACTCGAAAATGCCTGTCTTGGTGCTGGGTAGAATGAGGCCACCCAGTGAAAAAGTCCCTGTTCTTCTGAGAACCCCAGACTCCCACAGTAGAAAGAGGCCCAGTGGATGGATCTCAGCTCTGCCTCTAAGAAGAACGGCCAGACTCCACCACTTTGGATGGACCGGAATCCTGAGATCCCTGGGGGCTTGCTTTCCCTGCTCATGCACTCACACTAGATAATGTGCTTGTCCTAATCCTCTCTCAAGGTGTGTGCTCAGTTGATCAGTTGTGTCTGACTCTTTGTGATCCCATGGACTGTAGCCCACCAGACTCCTCCGTGGATGGGATTCTCAGGCATGAGTACTGGAGCAGGTTGCCCTTCTCCAGGGGATCTTCCTAACGCAGAGATTGAACCCACATCTCCCACATTGGCAGGCAGGGTCTTTACCACTGGCGCCACCTGGGAATTTCAGCCCTCTCTCAAGCCAAGACGATTCACCAGGTCCCAGCCTGTTCACCCTCAGATTCAGTTTATGCCTCTCTTTCCCCCTGCTCTGCTCTGTATCCCAGAACATGACTCCTGCCCACTGTATTTCTGTGGCTCCCAGCAAATGAGAAATCCAGGCAAGATCCTGGGGCACAAAAAGAAAAGAGAACTAGGGTATTTCTCCTCATGTGGCACCTCCAGCAGCTGCCAGGTATCCTCAACAGTTAACAAAACTGGAGGGGAAAAAGCCTTGCCTTCTGGATCTCCTCTTGGGTTGCCAAAAAATCTTCTTCTTCAACATGTGAATGCTCAGTATATTTGCATTTTTTCCAGTCAGTTTGTAAAGGTTCAACCACAAAGATTTAACAACAGAAAAAAATAAATAAATAAGAAGAAAAATATGAAGTTCCAAGTCACAGAGAACACTGAGACTGGGAAAGGGAAGAACCACGAAAGGACCTCCAGCAATACTTCTCCTTCCTAAAGGCACTCAGACCCTCAGACAGCACTCTTTCAAGAGGTCCAGGAGCCGTAGGCATGATTATCCAACACATTTCCAGAAAGAGCAGACCTCTGAGAGTCAGGTCTAGGAATATGCTTTTAACAAGGCCAGCATGATGCTTCTGAACACTAAACTTCAAGAGTGATTTCACATCTCATTAAAGTCAAAAGCAGCAGGCAAATACATAAGGATCAGGCTTTTTTTTTTCCCCCCATTTTCTTTACCACTCTACCTCCTACAGAACAATATACTGTCTTGGAAAAAAAGGGGCAAAAAAGAACATGTATCTCGATACAGGTATGACATACATACAGGTCTTCATTTCACCCCCTTTAATGGATAAAGAACATAAAGTAAAAGAAATAAAATACAATGGCCCAGAAAAGGGACATCCATGGGGTTGCAAGGAGTCAGACAGGACTTAGAGACTGAACAACAACAACAAAATACTTGGAATATTCATATATGTTCCAAAGGCACACATTTATTTAGAGTCAATACTTCGAAATCATTAAAAAAAAAAAAAAAAAACCTCATTCTTTTCTAGGACTTTTTTTTTAAAAAAGTTTGGAGGAAGCTATCTGTTATTTTTGCTTTCGAATTCCACAATTCTAAATCAGACAAAAGAGTGTCCTACTTATGGGAGTCTTTTATTTTTATGGTGTTCTCCTTTCAATTGTTATAATAAATATAGCTACCTACAATCAGCATGCTTCAAAATGGGATGGAACCATGACCTGTATTATGCTTTAAAAAAAAAAAAAACTGGCTTCTGGAAGAAATGTAGTTATTAAGAACACAATCCCCTCTAATCTGAGGTGGCTGTGGCAGCCAGAGGGCAGCACAGTTAGGACCTCTGGAGTAGCCTTGCTACAACGGTGCCCATTTCAAACAGAAATCAAATCTTCCTCGGAACTGGACTGTTAATATGTTTTGAGTTATCAGAAAGATTTTCATCTGACATGAAAATTTTTTCAAGATCACTGAAAACTCAACTTGGGACTGAATACTGTTTCTGCCATGAAATAGCTATGCAACCCACCTACTCTTCCAAATCTTCTAATTTGTATTTGCTCATCTTTAAGATGAAGCCTTAAAATTTATGGATAATTCCAACTTGAAAGTACATCATGGCATGCAACAGAAAGGCAATACATCAACCAGAATCCTGCCCCAAATCATATTCTATCATGCACTTTCTAAAAGGCAATACATCAACCAGAATCCTGCCCCAAATCATATTCTATCATGCACTTTCTATAAAATGGCAAACACTAACTTAAACGACCTTCCTGTCATTAACAACAAAATAATTGCAAGTTTCTCTTTATACTGTGTGGTAAATTAGAGAATACACAGACTGGTGCCATAAAGTTTAACTGGTATTAGAGAGAAAGGGCTTCCCTGGTGGCTCAGTCAGTAAAGAACCTTCCTGCAATGCAGGAGAACTGGGCTCGATTCCTGGATTAGGAAGATCCCTTGAAGGGAATGGTTACCTACTCCAGTATTCTTGTCATGAACAGTGGAGCAGAGAGGAGCAAAGAGGATGGTGAAATTCACATCACCCATCCTCTGGACTGAGGTGCCCTGGACTGAGATAAGCTTCTTAAACCTCAGTAGGCTACCACCAACCCTGGGAACAGCTATGTTCCTCAGTTACTACCTGAGTAACAAGGAAATTCCAGGGCTTTTAAAAATTATCATTTGCTTGAACGGTGGGTAGCTGTAATACACTTGGATGTAAAAAGTTCAGCTTTCAAAAGGTGTCCACAAAGGAGAGCAAGACTTCTAATGGTAATCCAAGATTTCCCACCTTTTTAGAGCTCTGAGAACAGATGTCCAGAGAAAGCAGCCTCTGGGAACTAAACTGTGGCCCAGAACAGTCCTTTAAGTTTAACTCTGAAGTTTCTTCACAATTCCATACTCTACCCAACAGTTTCACACCAATAGAATACAGAATTTTGTATTCAGATCGACTAACATCCTTTTAAGTCAATTCAGAAATACCAGTTTGGTGATATATACTGGTGTGAAGTTAACAACATTTAATCAAACGTCTCTCTTCCCAAAGTTCTTTCTCAGATGTCTAGTGGTTGGTTGGCTACAGGGATAGGAGAATGAGGAAGAGGAGGAGAGAAGTATGTTACACAGTCTTTGACATATTCCAATTGCATTAGTGTTGTGTACCAGAAGTTATCATTTTATGACCTTATTTAGAAAACAGAAACAGAACTTAGGGTCACCTGAGGAAAGATGCGAGGAAGGGATACACTGTAACACTGAAAACAGATACCCCACAGGGACCTACTCTGTACCACAGTGAACTCTGCTCAGTGCTATGGGGCAGCCTGGACTGAAGGGGGTTTGAGGGAGAATGGATACAGGTGTATGTATGGTTGATTTTCTTTACTGTGTAGCTGAAACAATCACAACATTGTTAATCAGCTATATGCCAATACAAAATTAAAAGTTTAATATTATAAAGCTATTGTTTAAACTGTTGTTTTAATTTCACTCAGGCTGAATCATTTTTGAAACAAATTAGACAAAAAAAGGAGACAATTTATGCTTAAGCTTACTATTAAGACAAATACATGTAAGAGAAACTGCCTTTCAAGAATCACAAAAATATGAATAAGGATGAGATCATGTCCTGGGTTTACTCAGAACGTGACTTAGTTCTCTACTAAATAGTTTATTAAAGGAACTTAAAAGTCGAGAAGACTCTGTTCTGCCCTGTAAACCAAAAGCCACCCAGCAGCTGAGAAATTGATAACCATAAAGCTTAGGAAGAAAAATGAATGCTTTGGAGCATAAATTTTTCCATTAAATTATGCCAATAAACTTAGGGCCTTGAAAGTTACTATACTGAAATATTTTTTAAAGAAGGAAGAAAATGCTCTTGGTCTACCTTCAAAGTATAATTGGAAACTGAAAGAATAAAGTAACAAGATTTTCTTTAATGCTACAAAGACAAATTAATCAATTTACTGATTTTATGTTCACTGTGCATCAATCAGTGTGAATATAAATTTATCAATGTAGGAGATAATGTTTCCAATTTTTCAACTAAAGAAAGAAGGGTAGGTATATCTCCAGTTAAGCCCTTCCTAAGGTTTCCAGATGAATACTATTTTTTCCACTGGTTAAGTAAGAACACCAAAGATGAATTAAGGTTGTTATATTAAACTAGAGTAAGAACAACTCCCAAGATTTAAAAGCCACGGAAAGTTGCTGAGCACAACTGTTCCTATTTCATACTAGTTATAGTCAGTGGTAGTGGAAGAGCATGTATAATTTAGGCTTGGGATAAAGTGCAGGATGCTGTTACCACAGTGGAATCAGTATGTTACTAGTTCCCTACTAATTCAGGGCATGTAGAGAATGGTATAAAGTGAATTTATTGCAGTGACTCTACTGTTCTCTTCATTTCTTTCTTCTCTACCTAACATTCTTTCTTTTTCTTCCTCTCACTGAAACAAATCAAGCCTTTATAGGATTCAACAATGTGTGGATTAATTATCATGATTCCTGGGTTCTAATACAATTTTTCCAGTAATTCACAAAGTAAGCATTTAAGTTCACTCTAAATGATAGCAGCTGAAAAGATGATTTTGATATCTGTTAATTCTACATTTATAACATACTATTGTCCAACTTCATTTCAAGGAGGGATAAAATAGGAGAGAGCAAATATAAATCAAAGTGAAATAAAGAAAAAAGAGTAAAATGTGGAGACATAATCCTAGTATTATCTTCAAGTTTCTTAAGTCTAGGTTTGGTTGTATACAACTAAATCTATGTAAGCTCCGCTTATAAGATTTTCTTATCTATAATGGAAATATTGATTCCACTGTGACCTCTGTCTCTCTTGGCTTTTAGAACACCGGAGATCAATAATCAAGAAAAGCCATATATTCATACTGTGTGAACAGGACTACTCAAGATCCATGTATCCAGTGATATCCCAATGGTGTGACAGAGGTCATACCTTCTGTTGTAACTAAGGGATGAGCCAATTTCTAAGTGCTATTTTCAAGCCAAATATCACAGTCTTCCTACCTTCTGTCATCACTCTCCCCATGCCTGTGCAATTTATGCAAATGTCAGCACCCTAAACCAAAGCTTTCTTTCCACGCTTCCACACTTTGCTCTTCAGCCTGTACATGCTGTCTTACTCATCTTGTGCTCAAAGTCCTGTTCCTCTTCCTCACCCTCCTTAACTCAACAGCCATCTTACCCCCATCGCTCAAAGTCATAATTCCAGATTGAATACTATTTTTCCACTGGTTAAGTAAGAACACCAAAGATGAATTAAGGTTGTTATATTAAACTAGAGTAAGAACAACTCCCAAGATTTAAAAGCCACGGAAAGTTGCTGAGCACAACTGTTCCTATTTCATACTAGTTATAGTCAGTGGTAGTGGAAGAGCATGTATAATTTAGGCTTGGGATAAAGTGCAGGATGCTGTTACCACAGTGGAATCAGTATGTTACTAGTTCCCTACTAATTCAGGGCATGTAGAGAATGGTATAAAGTGAATTTATTGCAGTGACTCTACTGTTCTCTTCATTTCTTTCTTCTCTACCTAACATTCTTTCTTTTTCTCTTCCTCTCACTGAAACAAATCAAGCCTTTATAGGATTCAACAATGTGTGGATTAATTATCATGATTCCTGGGTTCTAATACAATTTTTCCAGTAATTCACAAAGTAAGCATTTAAGTTCACTCTAAATGATAGCAGCTGAAAAGATGATTTTGATATCTGTTAATTCTACATTTATAACATACTATTGTCCAACTTCATTTCAAGGAGGGATAAAATAGGAGAGAGCAAATATAAATCAAAGTGAAATAAAGAAAAAAGAGTAAAATGTGGAGACATAATCCTAGTATTATCTTCAAGTTTCTTAAGTCTAGGTTTGGTTGTATACAACTAAATCTATGTAAGCTCCGCTTATAAGATTTTCTTATCTATAATGGAAATATTGATTCCACTGTGACCTCTGTCTCTCTTGGCTTTTAGAACACCGGAGATCAATAATCAAGAAAAGCCATATATTCATACTGTGTGAACAGGACTACTCAAGATCCATGTATCCAGTGATATCCCAATGGTGTGACAGAGGTCATACCTTCTGTTGTAACTAAGGGATGAGCCAATTTCTAAGTGCTATTTTCAAGCCAAATATCACAGTCTTCCTACCTTCTGTCATCACTCTCCCCATGCCTGTGCAATTTATGCAAATGTCAGCACCCTAAACCAAAGCTTTCTTTCCACGCTTCCACACTTTGCTCTTCAGCCTGTACATGCTGTCTTACTCATCTTGTGCTCAAAGTCCTGTTCCTCTTCCTCACCCTCCTTAACTCAACAGCCAGCACCTACCTTTCCCATGCTCTGGTCGTCTGCACCAATCCTCAAGCCTTTTGCTTCAATAGATACTTCCACAGAATTTATACTGATAGATGCATGTACTAGAAATCAGCACCTACATTAACTGACATTTTAATAAGGATAGACTGGGAATGTGTATTCATTGAAAAACAGTCTAAAAAGAGGAAGCCATGGATATTGATCAGTAGAAATATTCCAGTTTTGAAAAACATGTCAGAAAAGACATCATACATGAGATGGGATTTCCAAAACTACCAATTAAGACTTACTCTTCTTAGCCATGTTTGGGTGAAATATTTCTTTCATAACATTGGGATCTGCAGTATCTGAGGTACCACTCTTCATTAGTGTCATGTCCAGGGAGCATCAAAGAGGGCTCTGCTCTGTATTGCATTATATTTCCAGGTGGTGGTTCTATCATTAAGTTGTGTTTGACTCTTGCAAACCCATGGACTATAGCCCACCATGGGATTCTCCAGGCAAGAATACTGGAGTGGGTTTCCATGCCCTTACCCAGGGGATCTTCCTGACTCAGGGACTGAACCAGGGCCTCCTGCATCTCAGGTCAATTCTCTACTGACTAAGCTACCAGAGAAGCTCTATGCTCCCAGAATGAACATGGCAAAGAGCCATGTTCTGAAGCTGTTGGTCAGACAGAATTTCCTTTGGTTTGGCATTACCTGTTGGGTGTCACTGGTCAGCTTTTTTATACTTTACCACATTGGTAATTGGAAATCATGTGACCTCTGTCTCAAAATTAATCAAGAAAAGCCATATATTCATACTGTGTGAACAGGACTACTCAAGATCCATGTATCCAGTGATATCCCAATGGTGTGACAGAGGTCATACCTTCTGTTGTAACTAAGGGATGAGCCAATTTCTAAGTGCTATTTTCAAGCCAAATATCACAGTCTTCCTACCTTCTGTCATCACTCTCCCCATGCCTGTGCAATTTATGCAAATGTCAGCACCCTAAACCAAAGCTTTCTTTCCACGCTTCCACACTTTGCTCTTCAGCCTGTACATGCTGTCTTACTCATCTTGTGCTCAAAGTCCTGTTCCTCTTCCTCACCCTCCTTAACTCAACAGCCAGCACCTACCTTTCCCATGCTCTGGTCGTCTGCACCAATCCTCAAGCCTTTTGCTTCAATAGATACTTCCACAGAATTTATACTGATAGATGCATGTACTAGAAATCAGCACCTACATTAACTGACATTTTAATAAGGATAGACTGGGAATGTGTATTCATTGAAAAACAGTCTAAAAAGAGGAAGCCATGGATATTGATCAGTAGAAATATTCCAGTTTTGAAAAACATGTCAGAAAAGACATCATACATGAGATGGGATTTCCAAAACTACCAATTAAGACTTACTCTTCTTAGCCATGTTTGGGTGAAATATTTCTTTCATAACATTGGGATCTGCAGTATCTGAGGTACCACTCTTCATTAGTGTCATGTCCAGGGAGCATCAAAGAGGGCTCTGCTCTGTATTGCATTATATTTCCAGGTGGTGGTTCTATCATTAAGTTGTGTTTGACTCTTGCAAACCCATGGACTATAGCCCACCATGGGATTCTCCAGGCAAGAATACTGGAGTGGGTTTCCATGCCCTTACCCAGGGGATCTTCCTGACTCAGGGACTGAACCAGGGCCTCCTGCATCTCAGGTCAATTCTCTACTGACTAAGCTACCAGAGAAGCTCTATGCTCCCAGAATGAACATGGCAAAGAGCCATGTTCTGAAGCTGTTGGTCAGACAGAATTTCCTTTGGTTTGGCATTACCTGTTGGGTGTCACTGGTCAGCTTTTTTATACTTTACCACATTGGTAATTGGAAAACATACCCATGCTGGTAGCTTCAAAAGTTCACCCACTAACTTAAAAGCACATCTGGTTGGTCCACTTCTCAAATCACAGTGAAAGGAAAATAGAAAAGGCAATATGCCTATTACCTGGAGCCATTATTCACAGTAGTAAATCCTTTTTAAGAAAGAAATGAAAAATATATATACATATGACTAAACTGGGAACATACATATCTGTAAACAACAAAACTCTGTAAAAGTTAAAAGTAAAATAAAAATTAAAGAAAAAAGAAAAATGAAGAACATGAAATACATAAAGTAGCCTTAATAACAGTAAAAAACTAACAAAAGAGTTTTTGTTTCAATACTGACAAACTCTTTCTAATCATAGTTAGAAGCATTATGGTCATAAATGCCAAAATATTTGGGGCAGAGAACATATAGTCCTGGTTCTTTACAAATATTGCAATAAGAGGAAGGTAATAGGGACACCTCTGCTTCAAATGCACTAAATCAGTTAATTTTTAATTAGTCACAATCATAATACAGACACACACACACATTCATCTTCTATAATGAGGGTTCTAAAATGGTTTTCTTAATTACAATTTGGTTAATTGAATGAAGAAACAGACTCTCCTACAGGATAGGTGCTAGGAAGCGGAATTTATGTTTTCTGCTAAACGTGTTATTCCCTCAAATGGAACATTCTTGATTAAGGAGCCCAGACACTACAGTTCATGCTGAAGGCAGGAAATTGGGTTTTCAGAACATAATAAGAATGGGTTCCCTCTGCAACTCTTCCCATGCTCATTACAGTCTTCATCATGAGAATGGATTCATACGGTGGCATTTTCAGCTCATATTATCATCTCTGTCACAAGCATGAGGTATTTGAATTTTAATGCCTAGTAAGTCTTAACACAGCTGTCCTACACTGTCATTATTTTATCCTCTGGACAAGAAAACTACTAGGGTCTGCCAGAAGACCCCCTGGGTTACAGAGCTATAGCCAGAAGAGAACTGAAATACTGGCCAATCAGCTCAGCAGGTAGGACTTACAAAAAATCTAAGAGAATATCATTTTTCATCTTGTAGGATGCTGCTGTTATTCAGTCACTAAGCCGTGTCCAGGTCTTTGTGATCCCAGGGACTGCAGCACACCATGCGTCCCTGTCCTTCATCATGTTCTGGAGCTTCCTAAAACTCGTGAGTCTTGGAGCATAGTGATTATTCAAATGCTGATAATGTAACATAACACATGAGAATAATGAATGTGGTACCTCAGGAGACACTGATAGTCAAAATACACTTTAAATTCTGAAAGAATATCATCCATAACCCCTAGAGGGAGGATTGTCACTGTCTTGATCCTCAGAGCTGAACTAGTTAAGAGCACACTAATTGCATGATCTAAGGAAACAGAAAGACCACGCTTTTTTTTTTTGGCTGCTCTGGGTTCTTTGTTACTGTGCACGGGCTTTCTCTAGTTGCGGCCAGTGGAAACAAGTCTTCACTGTGGTGACTTCTCTTGTTGTGGAGCATGGGGTCTAGAGTGTGCGGGCTCAGTAGTTGTGGCACATGGGCTTACTTGTCCAGATGCATATGAGATCTTCCCTGACCAGGAATCGAACCCATGTCCTCTGCACCAGCAGGCAGATTCTTAACTACTGGGCCATAGGGAAGTCCCCACCACACTTTTTTAAAGAACTATATGTTCAATGTAAAACTATTTTCTTCTCAGAGATATGATTTTTTTTTTATCTTAAAGTTCAAAATTTGAGGACATCTGGGATTTCCCTGGTGGTCCAGTGATCAAGAATCTCCCTTTCAATGTAAGGCACATGGGTTTGATCCCTTGTTGGGCAATTAGAATCCCACATGCTTTGGGGCAACTAATTCTGTACAGTGCAATGAAGAGCAATGCAGCAAAAAAAAAAAAAAAAAAAAAAAATACACTGGAAGAACAAACAGGCAAAAATGGCCAGAGAAAATCTTTTAATTGAGGCTCCAATGCTGACTCTACTAATTAATAGCTTCTAAGTCTCTATTTCCTCTTCCATGACATGGATGATGGTACCTACTATGTATACCTAACAGTATCGTGGCAGGAATTAAATGAAACGGTGTGTCTGCAAAGACTTTGACAAGTACAAAGCATTTTTAGAAACATGACCTGATCAAATCATCTTTAAATTAGGCACATACTAAGTGAAGTCTCACTTTGGGAGACTACTGTAAAATTCATAACCAAGGCCTCCAATTTCAAAGCAAAGTGGTGGCATTGCTGATGGTATACAAAACCACACGGCAGTGAGGAGCAGGTAGCCCACAGGAAGAGGCTTTACTCATTCCTGAAAGCACATTCAGCTCTGATCCCAATCCTGCGGAGCACAGGCCGGAAGCCTTTCTTATATTCTCTGTGAGTTTCTCTTCAGATCATCTCTTCTTCTCTGACACAGTTGAAAAATGTGCAGGCTAAGGAAGATAATGCAAATAGGGCAGCCCTGTCTCTTTCCATCGAGCATGAACCTACGTTTAGAGCACACTAATTGCATGCTAAGGAAACAGAAAGACCACGCTTTTTTTGGCTGCTCTGGGTTCTTTGTTACTGTGCACGGGCTTTCTCTAGTTGCGGCCAGTGGAAACAAGTCTTCACTGTGGTGACTTCTCTTGTTGTGGAGCATGGGGTCTAGAGTGTGCGGGCTCAGTAGTTGTGGCACATGGGCTTACTTGTCCAGATGCATATGAGATCTTCCCTGACCAGGAATCGAACCCATGTCCTCTGCACCAGCAGGCAGATTCTTAACTACTGGGCCATAGGGAAGTCCCCACCACACTTTTTTAAAGAACTATATGTTCAATGTAAAACTATTTTCTTCTCAGAGATATGATTTTTTTTTTATCTTAAAGTTCAAAATTTGAGGACATCTGGGATTTCCCTGGTGGTCCAGTGATCAAGAATCTCCCTTTCAATGTAAGGCACATGGGTTTGATCCCTTGTTGGGCAATTAGAATCCCACATGCTTTGGGGCAACTAATTCTGTACAGTGCAATGAAGAGCAATGCAGCAAAAAAAAAAAAAAAAAAAAAAAAATACACTGGAAGAACAAACAGGCAAAAATGGCCAGAGAAAATCTTTTAATTGAGGCTCCAATGCTGACTCTACTAATTAATAGCTTCTAAGTCTCTATTTCCTCTTCCATGACATGGATGATGGTACCTACTATGTATACCTAACAGTATCGTGGCAGGAATTAAATGAAACGGTGTGTCTGCAAAGACTTTGACAAGTACAAAGCATTTTTAGAAACATGACCTGATCAAATCATCTTTAAATTAGGCACATACTAAGTGAAGTCTCACTTTGGGAGACTACTGTAAAATTCATAACCAAGGCCTCCAATTTCAAAGCAAAGTGGTGGCATTGCTGATGGTATACAAAACCACACGGCAGTGAGGAGCAGGTAGCCCACAGGAAGAGGCTTTACTCATTCCTGAAAGCACATTCAGCTCTGATCCCAATCCTGCGGAGCACAGGCCGGAAGCCTTTCTTATATTCTCTGTGAGTTTCTCTTCAGATCATCTCTTCTTCTCTGACACAGTTGAAAAATGTGCAGGCTAAGGAAGATAATGCAAATAGGGCAGCCTTGTCACTTACCATCCTAGCCAGCACTGGCGCTGGAAAAATGAAAAAGCTTCTGACATACTGAAACTCAGCAGCAGCCTTCTCACTGGGGTGAGAACAATATTTTTAATCCTCCCTGGAAAGATCAAATTGAATCAGTGGCGAGCACTGCCTGATCCAGCTCTATGTCACTGACTGTTGGGATGAGAAGCCTACAGAAGTCTGCAGAGCTTGACTTTGTAATGTACGTCCTTCTATAGAAATTCAGGAAGAAGGAATAAAGCATTCCTGCAAAAAGATTAACCTCAAGACCATGTGGTGATGTCAGAGGGGAGGACCACATAACACATATTCTGCCTGGCTGTTAGATTTAGCCAAAAGTCATCAAATTTCACAGCTGATCTTGGCTGGACTTTCCTTCCCTCTAGCAAGACAGAGCATATGTATGTTTCAGTGCATACCAGTATGTATTTTAGTAGTTACATATTAAAAGCAGATTCTATTAATCAATAATATGACATTGTGGCTGCTTCATGGAAAGTTCTTTTTAATGACAATTAAAACTGGAGGCAGTGGTCTTCAAACTTTAGTGTATATAGTAAACATCTGGAAAGCATAAAAAATACAGATTCTAGCTGCCCGCCTGCAGAATCTCATTGAACAGATCTGGAATGAAACCCCAGAAATTGCATTTTTTAACAAGCACCCCAGGTGAAACTTATCCCACAGTTTCTCAGTCTTAATGTGATTTTTATAATCCCAATTGCATCTAAATCCTTTGAAAGAAAAGAAAAAAAAAAAAAATGGAAGGGGGAAGACAGCTCAAAATGCATCCTGACAGTTTTGTAGATGGTCTTACTCTGGCGTTTAGAGACTTTAAATCAAAATTTTATGGCATATTAATCCATATATGAATGTGTTTTTTTTTAAATCAAACAAAGGAAAGATGTGTTCCCAGAAAATTATTCGACTTCCTCAAAGCAAATATCTTTCATATGAGATATTTCAAGGAGCTTAGTTTTATATGTTCAAGTTAATAGTCTTAAGCACGGTATTTAATTTGAGCTTAAGACTGTAAGTTTTTGCATCACTTTGGAAGTATTCAAAACTGAAGTATAAAAGTAATGCAACTAATTCAAGATGCTCAAATAGCCACAGCTATTCTGCAGTGAAATATTACATCAACATTTCTCTAAATACAAAACTCAATACTTCTCCTTAAAATAATACTCACAGCTCTTTTTTAAGCCTAAGACTTCAATTACTTACTTTTCATAATGATAGTACTAAGTATAGCAAATCTAATTAGACCAATGTTATATAGCATATAGCAATCACTGTTTTCAAACAAATCTATTATTCTTTGGAAGAAATAAGTTTTCCAGTTCTGGACAAGTGAAAACCTTGACTGGGACCGTATATTTTGGTTTTGTTCTTTGCACTTGAAATTGGGTTTTACTTCCTACAGTCCTTAACAGGGCTGACTTCAAGGATGTGTGATATGCGTAGTCACACAGAGTCCAGCCCTTGGCTTAATGCTTTACTATCACTGTCTTGAAATTCCTAATTTTTTTTTAACAAGCTGCCTCAATCTTTCATTTGTCATTGTTGCTGTTACGCATTAGTGTCTGACTCTGCAGCCCCATGAACTGCAGCACCCTAGCAGGCTTCTCTGCCCTTCACTATTTCCCAGACTTTGTTCAATCTCATGTTCATTGAGTCAGTGATGCCATCCAATCTTCTTGTTCTCTGTTTCCCCCTTCTCCTCTTGCCCTCAATTTTTCCCAGCATCAGAGTCTTTGCTAAAGAGTCAGGTCTTTGTACCAGGTGGCCAGAGTACTGGAGCTTCAGCTTCAGCATCAGTTCTTCCACTGAAAAACTTCCAATGAAGCATAAGTCCTTCACTTGTTACTGGACTCTATAGATCATGTATCTAGTCCCGCTCCTTAATAACATTCAGGTGTGACATTTGGTATTTCTTTCAACAAACACTCCCAGCACTGATATCCTGCTTGGGTGTGCCCACGATCCTCTGATGCATTGGTTCACTGTAACATGTGCTGTGTTAATCACTCAGTCATGTCTGACTCTGTGACACCATGGACTATAGGCTGTCAGGCTCCTCTATCCATGGACTTCTTCAGGCAAGAATATTGGAATATTGGAGCTTCCTTCTCCAGGGGGTCTTCCTGAACCAGGGATTGAACCTGGATCTTCCACACTGCAAGCAGATTCTTTACCATCTGAGCCACCACAGAAGGCCTTCATTCCACTAATTTGTATGTGTGTGCTAAGTCACTTCTGTTGTATCCAACTCTGTGTGACACTGTGGACTGTAGCCTGCCAGGTTCTTCTGTCCATGGGATTCTCTCGGCAAAAATACCAGAGTGGATTGCCATGCCCTCCTCCAGGAGATAGTCCCAACCCAACAATCAAACCCCTGTCTCTTACATCTCCTGCATTGCCAGGCATGATCTTTACTACTAGGAGCACCTGGGAACACCTGGGTAATATAGTTATTACCAATAACTGGACTATAGAAAGGAATAAAGATGCATTTCCTGTGAGGACAGCACTCCAAATCCAGGGAGGGACTAATCATTCATGTTAGCTAGTATGCAAAAAATATTCCCCATGTACGGTCTTCATGAATATTCACAATTTCATATGAAATTATTTATAAACTAACAGAAATATTGCACCTAGTCTAAAACTCAAGTTATATCAGGTATGAACTGCAGCACCCTAGCAGGCTTCTCCTACTATTTCCCAGACTTTGTTCAATCTCATGTTCATTGAGTCAGTGATGCCATCCAATCTTCTTGTTCTCTGTTTCCCCCTTCTCCTCTTGCCCTCAATTTTTCCCAGCATCAGAGTCTTTGCTAAAGAGTCAGGTCTTTGTACCAGGTGGCCAGAGTACTGGAGCTTCAGCTTCAGCATCAGTTCTTCCACTGAAAAACTT
This sequence comes from Tragulus kanchil, assembly GCA_022376925.1. NCBI lineage: Eukaryota > Metazoa > Chordata > Mammalia > Artiodactyla > Tragulidae > Tragulus > Tragulus kanchil. The sequence goes on along the minus strand of JAIOJX010000028.1, from coordinate 33,125,467 downwards.
CCAATGAAGCATAAGTCCTTCACTTGTTACTGGACTCTATAGATCATGTATCTAGTCCCGCTCCTTAATAACATTCAGGTGTGACATTTGGTATTTCTTTCAACAAACACTCCCAGCACTGATATCCTGCTTGGGTGTGCCCACGATCCTCTGATGCATTGGTTCACTGTAACATGTGCTGTGTTAATCACTCAGTCATGTCTGACTCTGTGACACCATGGACTATAGGCTGTCAGGCTCCTCTATCCATGGACTTCTTCAGGCAAGAATATTGGAATATTGGAGCTTCCTTCTCCAGGGGATCTTCCTGAACCAGGGATTGAACCTGGATCTTCCACACTGCAAGCAGATTCTTTACCATCTGAGCCACCACAGAAGGCCTTCATTCCACTAATTTGTATGTGTGTGCTAAGTCACTTCTGTTGTATCCAACTCTGTGTGACACTGTGGACTGTAGCCTGCCAGGTTCTTCTGTCCATGGGATTCTCTCGGCAAAAATACCAGAGTGGATTGCCATGCCCTCCTCCAGGAGATAGTCCCAACCCAACAATCAAACCCCTGTCTCTTACATCTCCTGCATTGCCAGGCATGATCTTTACTACTAGGAGCACCTGGGAACACCTGGGTAATATAGTTATTACCAATAACTGGACTATAGAAAGGAATAAAGATGCATTTCCTGTGAGGACAGCACTCCAAATCCAGGGAGGGACTAATCATTCATGTTAGCTAGTATGCAAAAAATATTCCCCATGTACGGTCTTCATGAATATTCACAATTTCATATGAAATTATTTATAAACTAACAGAAATATTGCACCTAGTCTAAAACTCAAGTTATATCAGGTATTTAACAACATGAAAAACAACAGAATTTTTCACTATTTGGTGGGGGATTCAGGTAGACAGCTACAGTGCCCTACAGTACCCAAAATATATCGTCAAAGTACTCTTCAAAAATAGTGTTTGATGACATAAAAACTTGATTTTTAATATTTAAAAAATACACCAAAAAGAAATAGCAGCAGATTGGATACTGCAGAAGAAAATAGTAACAAACTTGAAAGCAGGTCAATAAGAACTATCCACAACTTATAGAAGAACAAAGATAAAGATGTACAGAGGAACAAAGATAAGGGTAACAGCAGATTTCTCACTAAAAAGTGCAAGTTAGAAGTCCATGGAGCAAAATCTCAAAACTACTGAAAAAAAAAATCAACCTAAAGTCCTCTAGTCAGTAAAAGTATCCTTCAGAAACAAAGGGTAAAATAAAGTTTTCAGACACATGAAAGCAGATATAATTCATTAGAAGCCTACAGAGAAAGCTACAAGAAGAGCTACAGATGACTAACCAATGCAAATTGTTATAACAGAGTAATCCTCAAGGCCTACAGAATTAATAATTTTACTTTCCTCCTAAATGAAATAACCCCAGTAGGCTGATTGTGGTTTTGTTCTGTTATGTTTTAGTTTATATACTTAATTTTACAATTTTGTCTTTTCATGCATTCAACTATCAGTTCTCATGATTACCAGTATTTTGTTTTGTTTTGCTTTGTTTTAAACAGTCTTAATTTGCTGCTTCTAATCAATGGACTCAGAACCTAGATACGAAAATGTATTAAAATTATAAATAAAGGAAGCTTAAATAACCTCAACTGCTTTGTTTTTGTTCAGTCCCTCAGTTGTGTCTGACTCTTTGCAACCCTACGAACTGCATACATCAGGTTTCCCTGTCCTTCACTATCTCCTGGAGCTTGTCCAAACTCATGTCCTCCAAGTCATTGATGCTATCCTACCATCTCACCCTCTGTCACCCTCTTCTCCTCCTGCCTTGAATCTGTCCAAGCATCATGTCTTTTCCAGTGAGTCGACTCCTCTCATTGGCTGGCCAAACTATTGGAGTTTCAACTTCACCATCAGTCCTTCCAATGAATATTTCCTAAAGGAAATCAATTAATTTGATCTCTTTGCAGTCCAAGTGACTCTCAAAAGTCTTCTCCAACACCATAGTTTGAAGGCATCAATTCTTCAGTGCTTAGACTTTTTATGGTCCAACTCTCATATCCATACATGACTACTGGGAAACCCATAGCCTTGACCATACGAACCTTTGTCAGCAAAGTAACGTCTCTCTGGTTTTTTAATACGCTGTCTAGGTTTGTCATAGCTTTTCTTCCAAGGAGTAAGCGTCTTTTAATTCCCTGGCTACAGTCATGATTCACAGTATTTTGGAGCCCAAGAAAATAAAATCATTTGCTTTAAGCCATTAATTTTGTGTGATATAATTATTCACTAGAAGCATTTCCCACCAGCTTTATTCTTTAAAAAAAAAAAAAAACCCATAACAATTATTATAAGGAAAACTACTACATACTGAATGTCTCCTCTGTACCATTCTATACCTCTCATATATTAGATTAGAATTCAGATATTCCAAGATATGCTGGAGACTTGGGTTCAGACCCTGGATGCGGAGATCCCCTGAAGAAATGACAACCCACTGCAGTATTCTTGCCTGGTGAATCCTATGGACAGATGAGCCTGGTGGGCTATAGTCCAGGGGGTCACAAAGAGTCAGGCATGACTGATGAACTGAGCACACACACACACATTCCTAGATAAAATTGCACCTCTCCACTTCTGGTGTTACTTTGTGGAGAGATCACTTGGCCTCACATTCTTGATCTAGGCAACTCTAAAGACCATGTTCTTGCTACTGCATCACCTGTTCCTGTAGTTACTAGAAGCACAGTATACACAGGGTATTCAAATATACATGAGAAGATATATCAGAGAAGAACATATATTACGAATATAAGTAAGGGCTTCCCTGGTGGTCCAGCGTGTACAGTCTGCCTTGCAGTGTAAGGGGCACTGGCTTGATCCCTGGCCTGGGAAGATCCCACATGTGACAGAGCAGCTGGGCCAGTGTGTTAAATTACAAGTCAGAGTTCTGGAGCACATGTGCCCAGAGCCAGTGCGCTGTGATGGGAGAGGCCACTGTGACTGGAGGCCCACACATGCAAAAGAATAAAGATTGATTAAAAATAAATGATGGATTAAGACTGAATTGGGGGACGGTGGAGCTAAGATGGCGGTGTAGAAGGACGTGCACTCATCTCTCCTGCAAAATCGCCTGAATTGCAACGAGTTCCTGAAAAACCATCAACAGGAGGAGGTTGGATCTGATCACAGAGAGGATACCCCACATCGAAAAACCAAGGAGAAGCCACATCAAGACGGTAGGAGGGGCATAACCACACTTTTAAAAGTAAAACCTCATACCCTCCAGAGAGGCTGGGTGGGCCAAAGGAGTAAGCGTCTTTTAATTCCTGGCTACAGTCATGATTCACAGTATTTTGGAGCCCAAGAAAATAAAATCATTTGCTTTAAGCCATTAATTTTGTGTGATATAATTATTCACTAGAAGCATTTCCCACCAGCTTTATTCTTTAAAAAAAAAACCCATAACAATTATTATAAGGAAAACTACTACATACTGAATGTCTCCTCTGTACCATTCTATACCTCTCATATATTAGATTAGAATTCAGATATTCCAAGATATGCTGGAGACTTGGGTTCAGACCCTGGATGCGGAGATCCCCTGAAGAAATGACAACCCACTGCAGTATTCTTGCCTGGTGAATCCTATGGACAGATGAGCCTGGTGGGCTATAGTCCAGGGGGTCACAAAGAGTCAGGCATGACTGATGAACTGAGCACACACACACACATTCCTAGATAAAATTGCACCTCTCCACTTCTGGTGTTACTTTGTGGAGAGATCACTTGGCCTCACATTCTTGATCTAGGCAACTCTAAAGACCATGTTCTTGCTACTGCATCACCTGTTCCTGTAGTTACTAGAAGCACAGTATACACAGGGTATTCAAATATACATGAGAAGATATATCAGAGAAGAACATATATTACGAATATAAGTAAGGGCTTCCCTGGTGGTCCAGCGTGTACAGTCTGCCTTGCAGTGTAAGGGGCACTGGCTTGATCCCTGGCCTGGGAAGATCCCACATGTGACAGAGCAGCTGGGCCAGTGTGTTAAATTACAAGTCAGAGTTCTGGAGCACATGTGCCCAGAGCCAGTGCGCTGTGATGGGAGAGGCCACTGTGACTGGAGGCCCACACATGCAAAAGAATAAAGATTGATTAAAAATAAATGATGGATTAAGACTGAATTGGGGGACGGTGGAGCTAAGATGGCGGTGTAGAAGGACGTGCACTCATCTCTCCTGCAAAATCGCCTGAATTGCAACGAGTTCCTGAAAAACCATCAACAGGAGGAGGTTGGATCTGATCACAGAGAGGATACCCCACATCGAAAAACCAAGGAGAAGCCACATCAAGACGGTAGGAGGGGCATAACCACACTTTTAAAAGTAAAACCTCATACCCTCCAGAGAGGCTGGGTGGGCCAAAGGCGCAAAGCCTCTTGCAGATCAAGACCTGGGAAAGGGGCGGTGACGCCAACAAGGGACTGAGCCAGACCTGCTTTGGAGGGTCCATGTGCCCTCTTGAACAAGAAGTGCCCTTGAGCAGTCCTTGGAAGGGTGCTACTCAGCTTCCTTTGGAGGTTACCATTAACCCGATCACAGAGCCACCGAGGAAGACTGGAAACTGTGCGCACTGTGATCCGGGAGAGGGGAAGAGTGATCCTGCATGAAACTGAGTCAGACTCACCTCTGGGTAATCTGACGTCTCCCGCAGTGGCGGCAGGTCGACAGTGACCTGCAGCAGGGTCAGGGTCACTGTGGAAGTGCTTCCCATAGAGCGTGTGGGAATAAATCCTTTGTGAGACAGATGCCATTTTCCCTACTGTAGTTGGCTGCTGGTCAAACTGCAGGGCTGCTGGTCAAGCTACAGGGAGGGAATTTAGCTCCACCCAGCAAGAAAAGGAATTTGAATTAAGAAACTTCCAGGGCCAGCCTGGGCGGGCCTTTTAGTTCTGGAATAGGCCAAAATAAACAAGCAGTCAAAGAGGTCTTCAGATCCAACCACTGCCAGAGGCAAGAAAAAGACTGATAATTCCTGAATAGTCAGCAAGAGACAGAAGAACATAAACACTATTTTCACGTTTTGTCTGAAGCTGGAGTACTGCTGGATTTTTTTTAAAATTTCATTTTATTCCTTATTCTTTTGTATTGCTTTGTTGTGTTTTGTTTTATTTGTTATTTTCCCTTTTTTCCAAACCCACTCAGTTCACCCCTGTTTTGGTTTTTTTTTGTTTTTTTTGGGTGTGTGAGTGTGGGTGTGTTTATTTCCTCCATTGAATTATATTGAAGCTACTAATCTTATCAGTAAGACTGAATATATTCAAGTTTACGTATTTTTTTGCTTCTTTTTTCCTTTTAAGCCACACATTTTATTTTGGCATAAACTTCTGGTTCCACATTGGCCTTTTAAGGTTCTGTGGGTGTTTTGTTTGTTTTTATCATTTTTGCTTTGTTTTTCTATATTTTTCTATATACTTATCTCTATTTTAATTTTTAAAATGTTTTTATTTGTACTATTACTTCCTCTATAATCCTTTGCTTTCTCTGATGCTCCTTTCCTATAGCACTAAACACTACTACATACAAATCTTTATCTCCCTATATTTAACTTTGCAGTATTATTCTATATTTCTCTTCTATTCTCGCTTTCTCTTTTTCCCTCTTCCCACCATATTTATTACCCTGTTCTGTCCTCATTGCCTTATCCTCAATGGAGTCCCTGCTCTAGCATTATTCTCCAATTGATGCTCTACTTAGTTTGGTTATTAACTGGTGGATATCATTCTTGGTTTTCTCTATTCTCTGTGCTAACGTATTGTACTGTATTTTTGGTTGAAATGCTTGGGTTATGCTACAGCTGTATATGTTTATGTGTATAATTCAATATGCTAGATAGTATTTGCATAATAGTTTAATTGACATTTGTCAAAGGTATACCTTCTGTTTCTCATTCACGTATATATGTTTTAATATCATTTAATGCCATAACAAACCAGTCGTGAAATATTCATTCCCTGGTCAGGCAACAAACCTTGGAGGGAGCACTGACTCCAAAACTCTACAATATTAGAGAATGCCTAACACTAGAGAGCACTATACAAGTGAGAATGCCAAAGGAGGTAATCACCTGTATGCAAGCCCTGACATCACCCAACCACTAGCATCACCCACCCACCCAGAATAAGAAGTCCCATCCAAACACCAACAGACCTAACTCAAAGTCTGGGAAAGGAAATCCCAAACAGAGTTAGTTAAAAAATTAAAAATAACAATGAAACAGCAGAGAAATACCACACAAGTGAAGGAACAGTCTACAAACACACAAGATCAAATCAGCGAAAAGGACTTGGACAAACTTTCTGAAAGTGATTTCAGAAGAATGATAGTAAAAAATGATCAAAGACTCTGAAAATAGAAAGAGAGAAACTGCAAGACACAACTAACACACTGAATAAAGAAATACAAGAACTTACAGAAAAAGTAACAGAGACAAACAACTCAATTGCAGAACTGAAAAACACTGTAGAAGGAATCAAGAGCAGAGTATCTGAGACAGAAGACTGGGTAAGTGAGCTGGAAGATAGAATCGTGGAAGTAATTGCTGAAAAACAGAATCAAGCTCAAAGAATGAAAAGAGCAGAGGATAGCCTCAGAGACCTCTGGGATAATATCAAAAGCACCAATGTTCGAATTATAGGGGTTCCAGAACAAGAAGAAAAAAACAAAGGCTATGAGAAAATTTTCAAAGAGATTATACTTGAAAATTTCCCCAACATGGGAAAAGAAATAGTCAATCAAGTCCAAGAAGCACAAAGAGTACCATACGGAATCAACCCGAGAAGAAACACACCAAGACACATATTAATGAAGCCAACACAAATTAAACACAGTGACAGAATTCCCAAAGCAGCAAGGGAAAAGCAACAAGTGACATACAAGGGAAAGCCCATACATTTAACAGCTGATCTTTCAACAGAAACTCTGCAGGCCAGAAGGGAATGACAGGACACATTTAAATGGCTCAAAGAGAATAATCTGCAACCAAGAATCCTCTACCCTGCAAGGATCTCATTCAAAATGGATGGAGAAATCAAAAGCTTTACAGACAAGTAAAAATTAAAAGAATTTAGTCACACCAAACTAGCCTTGCAATGAGTGTTAAAGGGACTTATACAGACAACAAGTAGAAAAGAAGGAGAAGATCCACAAAACAAACCCACCATAACATCTAAGAAGATGACAATGGGATCATTTGTATCAATAATTACTTTGAATGTAAATGGACTAAATGCCCCAACCAAAAGACACAGACTGGCTGAATGGATTCAAAAACATGACCCATACATATGCTGCCTCCAGGAAACTCACTTCAGACCTAGAGACACTCATAGTCTGAAAGTGAGAGGATGGAAAAAGATATTCCATGCAAATGGAAATCAAAAGAAAGCTAGAGTAGCAATCCTCATAGCAGACAAAATGACCTCAAAATAAAGAAGATTCGAAGAGACAAGGCAGGACATTACATAATGATCAAGAGATCGATCCAAGAAGAAGACATAACAATCATAAGTATCTTGCACCCAACACAGGAGCACCCCAATACATAAGACAAACACTTTCAGACATAAAAAAAGAAATCAACAACAATACAGTAATAGTAGGAGACTTTAACACTCCTCTCATGCCAATGCACAGATCATCCAAACAGAAAATTAATAAAGAAACACAAGCCTTAAATGCCACACTAGAAGAAATGGACCTCTTGGATATCTTTAGGACTTTCCATCCAAAAGCAGAAGAATACACTTTCTTCTCAAGTGCTCACGGAACATTCTCCAGGATAGACCACATCTTGGGCCACAAATCTAACCTCAGTCAATTCAAGAAAACTGAAATTATATCAACCATCTTCTCAGACCACAGTGCAGTGAGACTAGAGATCAACTACAGGAAAAAAAACCGCTAAAAACACAAACACATGGAGATTAAACAACACATACCTAAAAAACCAACTGATCATTGAGGAAATCAAAGGAGAAATTAAAAAATTCCTAGAAGAAAATGACAATGAACACACGACAGTGCAAAACCTATGGGATACTGCAAAAGCAGTTCTAAGAGGGATGTTTATAGCAATTCAATCCCACCTCAAGAAACAAGGAAAATCTCAAACAGATGACCTTACCTTACGCTTAAAACAACTGGAGAAAGAAGAACAAAAACACCCCAAAGCCAGCAGAAGAAGGGAAATCATAAAGATCAGAGCAGAAATAAATCAGAAAGAAATGAAAGAAACAATAGTAAAGATAAATAAAACAAAAAGCTGGTTCTTCGAAAAGGTCAATAAAATCGACACACCACTGACCAGACTCATCAAGAAAAAGAGAGAGAAGAACCAGATCACCAAAATCAAAAATGAAAAAGGAGAGATTACAACAGAGAATGCAGAAATCCAAAGGATTCTAAGAGACTATTATGAACAACTCTATGGCAACAAACTGGACAACCTGGAAGAAATGGACAGTTTCTTGGAGAGGATTAATCTCCCAAGACTCAACCAGGAAGAAATAGAAACTATGAACAAGCCAATCACAAGCTCAGAAATCGACCTTGTGATCAAAAATCTACCCAAAAATAAAAGCCCAGGGCCAGATGGTTTCACAAGTGAATTCTACCAAACATTTAAAGAAGAGCTAATGCCTGTCCTTCTAAAGCTCTTCCAAAAAATTGCCCAGGAAGGAATACTTCCAAACACATTCTACGAGGCCACCATCACCCTGATACCAAAGCCAGGCAAAGACATCACAAAAAAAGAAAATTATAGGCCAATTTCACTGATGAATCTAGATGCCACAATCCTCAACAAAATCCTAGCAAACAGAATTCAGCAACACATCAAAAAGCTCATTCATCACAATCAAGTCAGGTTCATCCCAGGCATGCAAGGATTCTTCAACATCCACAAATCAATCAATGTGATACACCATATCAACAAATTGAAAGACAAAAATCACATGATCATCTCAATAGATGCAGAAAAAGCCTTTGACAAAGTGCAGCATCCATTTATGATAAAAACTCTTCAAAAAATGGGCATAGAAGGAACTTATCTTAACATAGTGAAAGCCATATATGAGAAGCCCACAGTGAACATTATCCTCAATGGTGAAAGACTCAAAACATTCCCTCTAAGATCAGGAACAAGACAGGGCTGTCCACTTTCACCACTTCTATTCAACATAGTCCTGGAAGTTCTAGCAACAGCAATAAGAGAAGAGAAAGAAATCAAAGGAATCCAGATTGGAAAAGAAGAAGTCAAGCTCTCTCTATTTGCAGATGACATGATATTATACATAGAAAATCCCAAAGACACTATTACAAAACTACTAGAGTTAATCAGCGAATTCAGCAAAGTCGCAGGATATAAAATCAACACACAGAAATCAGTGGAATTCCTATACACAAACAATGAAAAATCAGAAAATGAAATCAAAGAGGCAATCCCCTTCACCATCGCAACCAATAGAATCAAATATCCAGGAATAAACCTATCCAAAGAAACAAAAGAACTATACACTGAAAATTACAAAACACTCATTAAGGAAGACTTGAACAGATGGAGAGATATTCCGTGTTCCTGGGTCAGAAGAATCAATCTTGTGAAAATGACCATATTACATAATGTCATCTATAGATTCAATGCGATCCCTATCAAACTTCCAAAGACATCACAAAAAAAGAAAATTATAGGCCAATTTCACTGATGAATCTAGATGCCACAATCCTCAACAAAATCCTAGCAAACAGAATTCAGCAACACATCAAAAAGCTCATTCATCACAATCAAGTCAGGTTCATCCCAGGCATGCAAGGATTCTTCAACATCCACAAATCAATCAATGTGATACACCATATCAACAAATTGAAAGACAAAAATCACATGATCATCTCAATAGATGCAGAAAAAGCCTTTGACAAAGTGCAGCATCCATTTATGATAAAAACTCTTCCAAAAATGGGCATAGAAGGAACTTATCTTAACATAGTGAAAGCCATATATGAGAAGCCCACAGTGAACATTATCCTCAATGGTGAAAGACTCAAAACATTCCCTCTAAGATCAGGAACAAGACAGGGCTGTCCACTTTCACCACTTCTATTCAACATAGTCCTGGAAGTTCTAGCAACAGCAATAAGAGAAGAGAAAGAAATCAAAGGAATCCAGATTGGAAAAGAAGAAGTCAAGCTCTCTCTATTTGCAGATGACATGATATTATACATAGAAAATCCCAAAGACACTATTACAAAACTACTAGAGTTAATCAGCGAATTCAGCAAAGTCGCAGGATATAAAATCAACACACAGAAATCAGTGGAATTCCTATACACAAACAATGAAAAATCAGAAAATGAAATCAAAGAGGCAATCCCCTTCACCATCGCAACCAATAGAATCAAATATCCAGGAATAAACCTATCCAAAGAAACAAAAGAACTATACACTGAAAATTACAAAACACTCATTAAGGAAGACTTGAACAGATGGAGAGATATTCCGTGTTCCTGGGTCAGAAGAATCAATCTTGTGAAAATGACCATATTACATAATGTCATCTATAGATTCAATGCGATCCCTATCAAACTTCCAATGACATTCTTCACAGAACTAGACCAAAGAAAAACACAGTTCATATGGAAACACAAAGACCTCGAATAGCCAAAGCAATCCTGAAGCAGAAGAATGGAGCTGGAGGGATCAGCCTCCTCAACTTCAGACTCTACTACAAAGCAACAGTCATCAAGACAGTATGGTACTGGCACAAAAACAGAAATATCGACCAATGGAACAAGATCGAGAACCCAGAGATAGGCCCACGCACCTATGGGCACCTTATTTTTGACAAAGGAGGTGAACATATAAAATGGGACAAAGACAGCCTCTTCAACAAGTGGTGCTGGGAAAATTGGACAGCTCCATGCAGAAAAATGAAGTTGGAACATTCCCTGACACCATGCACAAAGATCAACTCAAAATGGATTAAAGACCTAAATGTAAGACCAGAAACCATCAAACTCTTAGAGGAGAACATAGGCAATACACTCAAGGACATACATCAAAGCAAGATCTTCTCTGACCCACCTACTAGAATAGAGGAACTAAAAAGACAAATGAACATGTGGGACCTAATGAAATTTAAAAGCTTTTGTACAACAAAAGAAATTACAATAAAGCTGAACAGACACCCCACAGAGTGGGAGAAAATCATAGCAAATGAAACAACAGACAAAGAATTAATCTCCGAAATCTACAAGCAACTCAGACAACTCAGCACAGGAAAAACGAACAACCCAATCAGAAAATGGGAAAAGGACCTAAACAGACACCTCTCCAAAGAGGACATACAGATGGCCCAAAAACACATGAAACGATGCTCAACTTCTCTTATAATTAGAGAAATGCAAATCAAAACTACAATGAGATAGTAGTCAGTCTCACAGTCTCACACCTGTCAGAATAGCCATCATCCACAAATCAACAGACAATAAATGCTGGAGAGGTTGCGGAGAAAAGGGAACCCTCTTGCATTGCTGGTGGAAATGTCAATTGATACAGCCTCTATGGAAGACAGTCTGGAGATTTCTTAAAAAACTAAATATAGAAGCACCATATGACCCAGCAATCCCACTATTAGGCTTACATCCTGATGAAATCAAAACTGAAAGAAGCACCTGTACCCCAATGTTCATTGCAGCTCTCTATACAATAGCTAGAACATGGAAGCAACCTAGATGTCCATCGACGAATGAATATTTACAGAAGCCCTGGCACATACATACAATGGAATACTACACAGCTGTAAAGAGAAATGCAGAAGAATCAGCCCTAATGGGGTGACTGAATCTAGAATGTATCATCAAAAGTGAAGTCAGTCAGAAAGAGAAGGACAAATACAGTATATTAACACATATCTATGGAATCTAGTAGGATGGTGATGATGGCACACGCAGTGAAGCGACGGAAAGACAGACATGGACATTGGACGTATGGACATTGTGGGGAAGGAACAGAGGGTGGGAGGCGTAAAGGAAGTAGCATGAAGGCCTGTACTATCATGGGTGAAGAAAACAGCTATAGTCATTGCTCTGCGAGAAAAGGGGATCCTTCAGGGGTGCTGTGTGATGGTCGGGAGGGGTGGGAAGGGGGGGATATACATATGACTAATCTGGGAACATACATATCTGTAAACAACAAAACTCTCTAAAAGTTAAAAGCAAAATAAAGGTTTAAAAAAATAATAATAAAATTTTTTAAAAAATGATGACTTAAGAACCAAAAAAAGGGTTAAAGAAAGAATATAAGTAAATAGATGTTTATTATGTTAAGTATATATGTTTATAATGTATATTTCTAATGCTCATAAAGTAAGCAGCAACACTAAAAGTCATTACCATATATCTCCTATCTCTTGCTACTTTGATCTTACTCTACCAAATGAAGGAAACAAAAAATTTCAAACAAGTAAATGGGATGTTCTCAGATATCTCAAGGATAACTAGATTGACTACCCACCTCTAATAATCTCCCAAGAATAGAAAATGCCACATAGTTTCCTTAAGGGAACCCGAAGTCTGCCAAGAAAATCAAAAAAGAAAATTGGGCCCAGTAGCATGATAGATGGGTTAGATTCAGCTTGTCACTCTACGGTATTCTGCCAGAATAATTTGCAGGGACAGTGCCTTAGCAATCAACCATAACTCAAGAAACACAACCAGCAGTCTCCCAGCTGAAATAACCCCTAGTTAGGTCTGATCCTCAAGACAGTCAAGGTTGCACTGCTCACTGCTGAAGGGACCTTAATTCTCTCAATGTTCATTCTACATTTCACGAGCAGCGATTTGTAGAAATGTCATTTCATTTGTGCTTTTCAGATATGTACTGAATTTATGGATGGTTTCTTTTCCAAATGAACAATGAACTCCAACTCTAGGGGTCTCTGAGACAGATAGGAATGCTCGTATATGCAGGTGGACTTAACCCTTCCTTTGATTTCTCTTGGACCTCAAATTAATGTTTCTCTCATCACTGACACTGCTGCCCATGACTAATTTATACTCTGCGGGATTATTATGACATCTCATTCAGTGTAGCATCTCTGAAATTCAAAGAATGAAGAACAGTGAATTATCTGTGAATATGGGCCAGGGTTAATCATTTCAAAACTGAGTGGGCATGTACATAATAGACTGAAGGCCAGAGGCTAAGTCAACACCAGAGGCCATTTCCTCACACCTGATACACTGATCAATCAATCATCTTATTCCTTATTCTCATCATCCTTCCTGCACCTCTCTCTCTCTTCCTGACTTTTTGTCTCTATATTCAACCGTCCTCACTTGATTCCACTTCTTTATTTTTCTTTTCTTTCCTCTTTTTCTCCATTTCCTTTGCCCCTTTCTCTTACGATTTCTTTTCCTTCATCCTTCTCATCACCCTTTACATGATATAAAATTAAAGTCTAATTGTTGTATTTGTTGAATTATGTTTTACAGTCCTACTCTTTCAAAACTGGAACAAATAAAAACTTTCACACATGTCTCAAGAGCAGTTTTTCACTGATTTTTTGCTTTGAGCAAAAAATGAGCCTTGTCTCAGGGACTCACAAATCTGAAGTTCACTTTTGAATTATCTTTACTTTGGTAATAGCCTGAAAGAACATTTTGCTTTTCTTCTGAGAAGCTGGTAACAAATAGGAAAGAAGAAAATCAAAATGTGAAGCCAAGTAGTTAAATACAGCTTGATTATATCAAGTAGCCTTTGATCATGTAAAAATTCCAATAAAGACTTTGAAAATGGAGTTGTATTATTTAGCTCTAAAGGACTATTTTGTCACTGAGCCAATGGACATGGGTATGAGAAGCTCTGGAAGATGGTGCAGGACAGGAAAGTCTGGCATGCTGCAGTCTGTGGGGTCGCAAAGAGTCAGACACAACTGAGCGACTGAAATGAACTGAACTGAACTGAATAGAAATATCCAAGGTTATGTGTGTTTCTATTTCTTACATGGAAGGTGCCAGAAGACAGAAGAGTAAAACTCATGATGCCTTAGGAGGATTTCAAGAACTTTGAAGAGTGATTTAATAGAGCTCAAGAAAAATGGCAGGAACTGGGGGAAAAAAATAAAACATGAATGGACCATAACAGCTAGATACTGCTGCAATAAACTTATATCAATCAACAAATATATACTTAAGGTCTACTCCATACCAAATGTTCTACCAGGTGTTAAAACATACAGGAGTGCTCATTTTGTAGTGGAGAGCAAAAGAAATTTCAAAAGTGAAATGTAATTTAGTGATAAGAAGAGGATGCAATGGAAACACAGCCCTGTAACTGAGATATGTAGCAATCACTTCCTGAAGGAGGTAGAATCTATCCAAGTTTCAAAGGGGATGAGGGGATGGAGAAGAAAAATGAAAAGACATTTCAAGCATAAAGAGAATTTGGTTCAAAACAGGAGCAGAAATGTAGTATCTGCCACCAGATATTTGGATTCCACAATTTTTAAATGTATGAAAATAAGTGAGTTGTTGCATTCTACTTCATTTTCACTTTCCAATCCATTTAAGAGACTTACAGTGAAGATATAATGGGAGTCCTCAAATATGCCTACCACAGAGTCTAGCATAAAGTATGTCACATAAACTTTCCATGTAATTGCATTTCACCAAATCTAGTACACCAAAAAGAGTAAGCTACACCAGTATTTTATGCAACTCAAACAAATATGAACTGTAATAATATTAAGCTAAAATCAGCTGTAAGATGCATCCTAATCAAAAAAAAAGAAAAAAACTTCCAATCAGTATGTTGAAACTGAAAAAATCCAAGATAAGACCATTATTAACTATCAAAATGGATGTGAAAATTTAAATAAGGCATACCAGCCTTGGGGACACACCTGATTTTGTAGTTAGCTTTTCATGATATCAATGATTTGCTTATTTCTTCTTAAGAGTCAATATTGCCTATGGCTGATTCATGTTGCTATATGGCAGAAACAAATATAATACTACAAAGAAATTATTCTCCAATTAAAAACACATAATCTTTTAATTTCAAAAATAATTTTAAAAACAGTCAATGTTATTCTGGGTATTTATCCAAAGAACACAAAGATACTAATTCAAAATATATATAAAGCCATATGTTCACTGCAGTATTATTTACAATAGCCAAGATAAGGAAACAGAGCATCAAAGGATAGATAAGTGGGTAAAGAAGATGATGTATGTATACACAAAGGAATACTACTCAACCTTAAAAAAAGAATGAAATTCTGCAATTTGTGACAACATAGACAGACCTTGAAATTATTGTACTAAGTAAAATAAGTCAGATAAAGACAAGTATAATAAGAGTTTTTTCATATGTGGAATCTAATAAACCAAAACAAACAAACAAAATAAAGCAATACAAACTCACAGGAACAGAACAGACTGGGTAAAATGGGTGAATGGGCTCAACTGTATGGTGACGAATGGTAACTAGACTAATGATGGAGTCCATTTTGTAGTTTATTCAGATATATAATTACAATGCTGTACACATCAAACAAACAAACAAAAAGATTAAAATCAGCTCCACATTCTACACTATTCCTTTATGATATTTTCAGCCTGGATCACATAATCCTCTAGTTCTTATGTCAAGTCAAAAAGACCTATTTCCACATGTGATATGTAATTGGGTGCTATAGATTTAATAAAATAACATTCTGATCTCTTATTTTCCAAAATATTCTGAACACTGTTAGTAAAATGAAGTTTGTAATTCTGGTCAGTAGATACTACTTGAAAACATTTAGCATGTTGCAAGTTTAAATTTTTTAAAAGTCAATTCTCACACCATTCAATAAAGGATTAAATATTTGTTGCTGTAATATACCAAATAATAAATTAGCAGCTGCATTCCTTCCTACAGTTGTTCCAGTTGATATCTGGCTATCTTTCACACAAGCAGTGGTCACTTGGTCAGTATTTTAAGTCCCACGGACCAAAGAGAAGGAATTGTAGCTGAAGAAATGCAATAAAAATTATCCACTCACAAGTCATCTTTATTTGCATAGTTAGATGTCATTCCAGTCCCTGTTTATAGAATTACTGAAGTACTGCATACTGATTTTTTAGGTATAGTTAAATGTCAGCCTACATTCCTCTCAAGTTAGCATTTTCAGGCAATCTCAACCTTGTCTAGCCATAGGCTTAAAGGCATTTTGAAAAAAGGCATTGCCAAAGTTACTATGACAGAAATGTTATTTTTCAAAATAAGTGAGAATTATAAAAAGGAAACAGGTTTTCTTAAAGATTTTCTTAACTCTAATGAAAACAGCTATTGGTGATAGGCTCTTAATTATTAATAAGGAGTATCAAGGGAAACATTAAGCTAGCTCTCAAAATTGTTACTTACTAGAGAGCAAATCCTAAGAAAGTTGTGAGGCAAACTTGATGACTGACCCAGATTCAAGAGTTCTTTACCTAATGTAACAACCACTAAGTTACTGAGGCTCTGGAGTATTTGAACTGTGGCAAGTTCCAATTAACATGTGTTTTCAGTGTAAAACACACAGTGATTTTCAAAGACTTGGTACAAAATAGAATATTTTTATACTGATATCAGCATAATTTTTTTATTATGCTTGCATGTTCAAAGAAAAAAATATTTTCAATGCATTGGGTTAAATAAAAATAATTATTAAAATTGATTGCATGTGTTCTTTTACTTGTTTTAAAGTAGCTACTGGGAAAATCTTAAGTTACAGAGAGACTCAGATTTGCAGCTCACATATTTCTATTGCAGAGGGCTCTTCTTGAGGTGGCCCTGTGTAGAAGGCACAGACAAAGCTGCCTGGGAGTTTTCCAGAGCAATGGTAGGAGGTACAGAGCTGTTTATTTAGCTCACATGATCTCACTCCCTAACAATTCTATGTGAAACCAAGTATTGAATGGATTTGCAACGGGTTTTGCTGTAATATACCAATAAAAAGCAGCTGCATTCCTTCCTACAGTTGTTCCAGTTGATATCTGGCTATCTTTCACACAAGCAGTGGTCACTTGGTCAGTATTTTAAGTCCCACGGACCAAAGAGAAGGAATTGTAGCTGAAGAAATGCAATAAAAATTATCCACTCACAAGTCATCTTTATTTGCATAGTTAGATGTCATTCCAGTCCCTGTTTATAGAATTACTGAAGTACTGCATACTGATTTTTTAGGTATAGTTAAATGTCAGCCTACATTCCTCTCAAGTTAGCATTTTCAGGCAATCTCAACCTTGTCTAGCCATAGGCTTAAAGGCATTTTGAAAAAAGGCATTGCCAAAGTTACTATGACAGAAATGTTATTTTTCAAAATAAGTGAGAATTATAAAAAGGAAACAGGTTTTCTTAAAGATTTTCTTAACTCTAATGAAAACAGCTATTGGTGATAGGCTCTTAATTATTAATAAGGAGTATCAAGGGAAACATTAAGCTAGCTCTCAAAATTGTTACTTACTAGAGAGCAAATCCTAAGAAAGTTGTGAGGCAAACTTGATGACTGACCCAGATTCAAGAGTTCTTTACCTAATGTAACAACCACTAAGTTACTGAGGCTCTGGAGTATTTGAACTGTGGCAAGTTCCAATTAACATGTGTTTTCAGTGTAAAACACACAGTGATTTTCAAAGACTTGGTACAAAATAGAATATTTTTATACTGATATCAGCATAATTTTTTTATTATGCTTGCATGTTCAAAGAAAAAAATATTTTCAATGCATTGGGTTAAATAAAAATAATTATTAAAATTGATTGCATGTGTTCTTTTACTTGTTTTAAAGTAGCTACTGGGAAAATCTTAAGTTACAGAGAGACTCAGATTTGCAGCTCACATATTTCTATTGCAGAGGGCTCTTCTTGAGGTGGCCCTGTGTAGAAGGCACAGACAAAGCTGCCTGGGAGTTTTCCAGAGCAATGGTAGGAGGTACAGAGCTGTTTATTTAGCTCACATGATCTCACTCCCTAACAATTCTATGTGAAACCAAGTATTGAATGGATTTGCAACGGGTTTCAGTGGGAGAAAATACTACCCAGTTCAGTATGCATGTACTATGTCCACTCATTCAGGCATGTCTGACTCTTGGCAGCCCCATGGACTGTAGCTCACAAGGCTCCACTGTCCATGGGGCTCTCCACAAAAATACTGGAGTGGGTTGCCACTCCCTACTCCAGGGGATCTTCCTGACCCAGAGATCAAGCCCATGTCTCTTGTATCTCCTGCACTGGCAGGCAGATTCTTAACCACTGAGCCACCTGGGAAGACCCAAAGTGCATGTAACAATGCATTTAGAAAGACTCAGTGAGAAGTTTTGGTCCACTGTTAGCAGAAACCATCTCCAATGAGACCTTCTGTTCTTCCAAATATACACTCATCCTACAAACTTGACAGTTTCTTTCCTAGCTTTTTACTGGCCTTCTGAAACATACTCTAGGGTGTCAAAAAAGTCTTGAGCTTGGATTCCTTTCAGAGATGTAAGGGGCATTCATTTTTTAAAAAACACTGGGTAGTTCCTGCCAACTTAAGATTTTGCTAAGTCTGGAGAGAAAGCCATCTGTTTCAAGTGACAACTTTAGAGGTGTCAGTGGCATTTGGCCAGGTAACGTTCCAATTCACTGAATATTTCCTGTGCCTCAGGAATATAGCACCCCACAAGGTTCTTCATCACCAGATCCTACAAGGTGGTCACCCACGTGGTAGGTGACCTCCTAATATTCATAGTGCCAAGTGTGAGATGGAAAGAAAGTGATTTTCAAAGACTTGGTAAAATAAAAAACAGCATAATTTTTTATGCTTGCATGTTCAAAGAAAAAAATATTTTCAATGCATTGGGTTAAATAAAAATAATTATTAAAATTGATTGCATGTGTTCTTTTACTTGTTTTAAAGTAGCTACTGGGAAAATCTTAAGTTACAGAGAGACTCAGATTTGCAGCTCACATATTTCTATTGCAGAGGGCTCTTCTTGAGGTGGCCCTGTGTAGAAGGCACAGACAAAGCTGCCTGGGAGTTTTCCAGAGCAATGGTAGGAGGTACAGAGCTGTTTATTTAGCTCACATGATCTCACTCCCTAACAATTCTATGTGAAACCAAGTATTGAATGGATTTGCAACGGGTTTCAGTGGGAGAAAATACTACCCAGTTCAGTATGCATGTACTATGTCCACTCATTCAGGCATGTCTGACTCTTGGCAGCCCCATGGACTGTAGCTCACAAGGCTCCACTGTCCATGGGGCTCTCCGGGCAAAAATACTGGAGTGGGTTGCCACTCCCTACTCCAGGGGATCTTCCTGACCCAGAGATCAAGCCCATGTCTCTTGTATCTCCTGCACTGGCAGGCAGATTCTTAACCACTGAGCCACCTGGGAAGACCCAAAGTGCATGTAACAATGCATTTAGAAAGACTCAGTGAGAAGTTTTGGTCCACTGTTAGCAGAAACCATCTCCAATGAGACCTTCTGTTCTTCCAAATATACACTCATCCTACAAACTTGACAGTTTCTTTCCTAGCTTTTTACTGGCCTTCTGAAACATACTCTAGGGTGTCAAAAAAGTCTTGAGCTTGGATTCCTTTCAGAGATGTAAGGGGCATTCATTTTTAAAACACACTGGGTAGTTCCTGCCAACTTAAGATTTTGCTAAGTCTGGAGAGAAAGCCATCTGTTTCAAGTGACAACTTTAGAGGTGTCAGTGGCATTTGGCCAGGTAACGTTCCAATTCACTGAATATTTCCTGTGCCTCAGGAATATAGCACCCCACAAGGTTCTTCATCACCAGATCCTACAAGGTGGTCACCCACGTGGTAGGTGACCTCCTAATATTCATAGTGCCAAGTGTGAGATGGAAAGAAAGTGGCAGGGCTGTGAGTTCAACGTCACGACAAGCATTTGTTCCTCATGCCCTTCCCTCGACCCCTGTTTCCATGTGGCCAGGTGTGAGCTAGACTGCACAGCAGCCCCAAGCCTTGATCACACATCAGAATCATCTGAGGACCTTTCAAACTACCAGTCCCCAAGGCCCTGCCCTAAGAGTGCCTGATTTATAAATTTGTCCTGTCTGTGGGCCCAAACATGGATGCTTCTCAAATCTACTCAAGATATGCTAATATGCCACCAGGATTCAGGACCACAGAGTTAGGACAAGTGGCCTTACACTGAAGTCTGCCTCAAAGTCACTAGGAGGGCTTGCTAAGCCAACCTGGCAGGGGTTCTCGGATATGACACCAGACTCTGCACTGTCACTATGCTCAGGAGAGGCTGATGCCTGTGGCCCAGGGTCCACATGTTGAGGACAACTCAGGACTGCAGAACCCTCCTCTGCCTCCTTCGTCTAGTCCGTCCTCTGTGACTAGGAGTGACTGAGTATTGAACTGGGGAGAAGAAACATTGTACTTCCCCTTCCTTCCCTCTCACATGGAGCCAAGCGAGAGACAGCAGATCAGGGTAGGCCTTCTGCACAGGCAGGAGGCAGGAGGATACCCTCTGGCTTCATATTCTGTTCTGTTCTGCCTGGGGAAGAAAACGTCAGCTTAGGGGAAGTATTCGCAGAGCTGAGGTCATTCCCCAACCTGATTAGAATTGTTTAAATATATAACATTTTAAATTTTGGGTCTCCATTCTTCTGTCTTCTGGGTGCACTGTCTCATTATACTCAGAACGCTACAAGAGAAAACTTTTTAGTGTTACTTCGGGTAGTTCCTGCCAACTTAAGATTTTGCTAAGTCTGGAGAGAAAGCCATCTGTTTCAAGTGACAACTTTAGAGGTGTCAGTGGCATTTGGCCAGGTAACGTTCCAATTCACTGAATATTTCCTGTGCCTCAGGAATATAGCACCCCACAAGGTTCTTCATCACCAGATCCTACAAGGTGGTCACCCACGTGGTAGGTGACCTCCTAATATTCATAGTGCCAAGTGTGAGATGGAAAGAAAGTGGCAGGGCTGTGAGTTCAACGTCACGACAAGCATTTGTTCCTCATGCCCTTCCCTCGACCCCTGTTTCCATGTGGCCAGATGTGAGCTAGACTGCACAGCAGCCCCAAGCCTTGATCACACATCAGAATCATCTGAGGACCTTTCAAACTACCAGTCCCCAAGGCCCTGCCCTAAGAGCGCCTGATTTATAAATTTGTCCTGTCTGTGGGCCCAAACATGGATGCTTCTCAAATCTACTCAAGATATGCTAATATGCCACCAGGATTCAGGACCACAGAGTTAGGACAAGTGGCCTTACACTGAAGTCTGCCTCAAAGTCACTAGGAGGGCTTGCTAAGCCAACCTGGCAGGGGTTCTCGGATATGACACCAGACTCTGCACTGTCACTATGCTCAGGAGAGGCTGATGCCTGTGGCCCAGGGTCCACATGTTGAGGACAACTCAGGACTGCAGAACCCTCCTCTGCCTCCTTCGTCTAGTCCGTCCTCTGTGACTAGGAGTGACTGAGTATTGAACTGGGGAGAAGAAACATTGTACTTCCCCTTCCTTCCCTCTCACATGGAGCCAAGCGAGAGACAGCAGATCAGGGTAGGCCTTCTGCACAGGCAGGAGGCAGGAGGATACCCTCTGGCTTCATATTCTGTTCTGTTCTGCCTGGGGAAGAAAACGTCAGCTTAGGGGAAGTATTCGCAGAGCTGAGGTCATTCCCCAACCTGATTAGAATTGTTTAAATATATAACATTTTAAATTTTGGGTCTCCATTCTTCTGTCTTCTGGGTGCACTGTCTCATTATACTCAGAACGCTACAAGAGAAAACTAAGTGTTATGTATTAGCCTCCAGAAATACCAACATACTTCTCCCCCTTTTGCACGGGTTCTTCTTCTTAGCCCTTTGAAAGCCTTATAAACAAGTTCACTGACTAGTAAACAGGGCTGTAAAAGCTGGGGAGAAAACACGGCCCTGTTTGATGGGATCAATTTTTTGAAGGAGGGAGAAGACAAATAGACATGACACACCCACAGTCAATGGTTACTAAGATGCATGGGCGAGCTCAATGTTGCTCCACTCCACAGATTCACCTTATTTAGCTCCTATTTTCTATGACTATCATAAGAAAAAAAATACAAGAGAGACACCCTGGATACTAGCAACAATCACCAGATCAGATAGTTACTGAGAAATAATAATAATAATATGCCTCTCCTGTGTGCCAGAGGCTGCCCTGACTTGCCTGCTGCAGTGTCTCCCACTAAACAACTCTCTGCATCGGTAGGTACTACTAGGTAAGGAAATAAAGGCATGGCTGGGTTAACGCTAGGTCCAACTAAGACTGAAGTTATTACATTCATATGCTGGTCTGTCTAGGGGGAGAGCTGATAGGATGTCCACTGTATGCATATAGTCGCAGCCAAACACCTTTTTAGGGGCTGTGAAAGATACAAAGAAATAAAAGA
The DNA here is from genome assembly GCA_022376925.1 of Tragulus kanchil. Lineage (NCBI taxonomy): Eukaryota > Metazoa > Chordata > Mammalia > Artiodactyla > Tragulidae > Tragulus > Tragulus kanchil. The sequence continues at coordinate 33,102,971 of JAIOJX010000028.1, read as the reverse complement.
TACCATATCCATTCATTCCCCAAGCTCAAAAGTTGTGTGGCCTAGTTACAGAGGTAAAAATCTATGCAATGTATATGCTTCAGGGCTATTCTCTCCAATCATCACACCCTCTCTTCTCCCATTGAGTCCAAAAGTCTGTTCTTTACATCTGTGTCTCCTTTGCTACCATATGTAAAATAGATGACCAATGCAAGACTGACATATGATGCAGGGCAGCCAACACCAGTGTTCTGTGACAATCTGGAGGGATAGGGTGGGGAGGCAACAGAAAGGGGCATTCAGGGTGGAGGCGCACATGTATACCTGTGACTGATCCATACTGATGTATGGCAAAACCCAGCACAATTGTGTAAAGTAATTATCCTCCTATTAAAATAAATAAATAAATTTAAAATAAAAAATTTTAACATATATGTACACGATGACTTAGAGGGATGGGATGCAGTGGTCAGATGGGAGGGAGGCCAAGGAGGGAGGAGATATATGCATAAGTATGACTGATTCACATTGTTGTATAGCTGAAACCAATACAACGTTGCAAAAGAATTATCCTCCAATTAAAAATACGTTTTTAAAATATATGTACAAAAAAGTTAAACAACACAATATTTAACGGTGAACAGAATATGAACTGGACTCCAATCTAAAAAACGTTTCAAAAAACATTGGAAAAAATTAAAACGTACTAATATTCAGACAAAATGATAGCACTTCAGACAAGGACAGTTGTGTGGAATTGCTAGAATCAGACATAACACAGAAAACAGAACTGCAGGAGACTCATAAACAGAATCACCAATAAAGGCCACCTTGCAATTCAGTAAAAAGAAGCAGTGAAGCTTGGGAAAAAGAGAAATGGATTAAGGGATCAAGACTGAATCCCATTTGGCCAACTGTGAACTGTGTGATCCTGGTAATTCGTTTTACATGTCTGGCTTGTGGTTTCGTGGCAAAATTGGGAAATCAAACTAGATGGAGGCTTCTGAAAATTCATTTTAGGAGACCACAAGTACAAATTGGAAAATGCATCTTTATTTTCTTTAAATGAAATTTATAGCACATCCTCCAATTATGAATACAAGCAGCCTACCACAATAGCATTAGCAATGTTTGTGATCTTGTTCTAACATAAATTATGGCTATTTTTCATATTACAGTAGAGTTTTTACAGAGATACCTCAAATATTTACAATCACCAGCTCTCCAAATTTATAGTAATCATCAAACTCACAGTGATTTCTTATTATTTATTAGTAAAAGGCACATATATTCTTGTTGCACAACATTCTTTAAAATGTTTTGATAAGCAGGTTGAACATAACCCATTATTTTATAATCATACGCATGCTAGCTTATGTTTCTTAAAAAGGTTTTCCTGAGACAGGGCTTTACCAGACTATCCAAGGGCCCTCTGAGTTTGACAGTGTCTAAGTGTTATTCCCAAGAACTTGGTAGAATTCTAAATCTGTCAACTCAGAACCAGAGATGCCTCACTGGCTAGGACACATACCAAGAACAAGCAATTGCAGGTCATGAGGTATGATTAGGAAATGGCAAGAGAGAACAGAACAAGACGGAGCTACTCAGACCATCAGTGAGAAATACTTAGCCAGTAGATGTACCAGGCAGCCAGACTTGACACACAATACAGAACGGCCTGTCCTCTTGGGAGGGGACAATACTGTGGTCATCCTGACACCAGGGAGACAGCAGACCTTCCTAGCCACTATCAAGTGCTTCACCACCACTCCTTTCAGAGAACAGAGGAAAATCTTTCAAGCACAAGTGGAAGAACTGCAGAAGGGGATGCTTAAAACAAATTCACGGATCAATCAGCCCATTGCATGGCTTCCCCCAAATAAGACTTGCACTTGAAACTTAGAGTAAGGAAAAAAAATGGTCCTTCATTTGAATTAGGTCTTAGAAAAGCAGTCATTTGATCATGTTATTAAGGAGAAAGGATGACAGAAATTAACCTGCATGGACCACTGAAGAGCCAAGCTTCTAGGTCAGTGCTTTATGGGCAACACTGAATCTGGTAGCACTAATCAACAATTTGGCAAATAAGATAGTAGAGACTCACAAAGTCACATGGTCAGAGCTAGAAGGGTCCTCAGACATTATCCCTCCAAGTTCCTCCCTTTGCTCATGAGAAAACTGAGACCGAGAGAGGAGGAGGAACAGAATAAAGACTCTATATACTTTTCTGCTTTCTCACCTAACCTCTTCTCAATGTCCCATGAAGGCTCCCACATAAGCAATCAGGTATGTGTGTTCTCTAAGTAATTAAGCCCTTTATTGAAAGTCAGAACATAGAGTGAACATAAGCCTCAGTCTGAAAACTAATGTTTGCAGAATGAGAGTTTGGAAGAATTGTTTTTATTTTAAAATTCTTCTTTGAGCATCTAGTTCTATTGGAAATGAGAAAAATTAGTTATCGGTCAATTTGTTTCTCCTTCTTTCCTATGTTCCAGGGACATCTAGGTTCCAGGGGATGATGGTATAGGGGAAGCAGTTGGGCCAAGGTATCATTTTATGCAGTCCAGCATCAGACAACATGTTTGTCATTACAATGAGGAACTCCACCCCATGTACAGTTGCCACCAATGGTCACACATTTCTGTCTTGGTCTGTGCATCTCTTGGCTACCTCTATGCCACTGAGACACAGGATCGAACCTTATATTTCTGTACCATCAATATCACAGAAAACTTCATAACTCTGTCCATGCCACTGCCCACCATTACCCTGAAACCATCTCTTCTCCCTCACCTCTTCATGGCTCTCTCCACATGGATGACCTTCCTGCTCTTAGATATCACAAAGCTTTCTGAGGATTTGCAGACCACCCAGAGCTGTGCCTGGGCTCTAGAAAGTAAGGCTTCTCTCTCTGGAACTCCCATTCTAACAATGTCCCCCTCGACTGCATCCAGAGGAACTTCTCATCTTGGGGATAAAACAGAAACAATCCCTTTCTTCTCTTCATTTACCTGGAGCCCTGCCTAGTTCCCTAATGTCACAGATATTTAGAAATTAAGTCAAAGTAAACCAACTTTCTTACATTTTTCACTCTTTTATATCCTGCCACCGAGGCAAGGAGCACACTGCACAGGCTCACAAACAGCAAGGGTGAGGAAGAAAACGCTTGTAATGAATGACAAACCATGTTCATTTCTGCAGTGGTTTATCACCAAAGATTAAAGTCAATGGAAAATGAGGAGGGGGTAAAGAGATCTATAGGAGGGGCATTTGGGAAATTTATCAAACTATGAAAAACAGCACTTTCTAGTTTTTCATAGCTATATTGAATAAAGATGAAGAGTAATATTTTAAACAAACATAAACTGTTTATCGGGCTTCCTCAGTGGCTCAGGGGTAAAGAATCTGGCTGCCAATGCAGGAGGTACAGGAGATGCAGTTTCAATAACTGGGTAGGAAAGATCCCCTGGAGCAGAGCATTGGCAACCCACTCCAGTATTCTTCCCTGAAGAATTCCATGGACAGAGGAGCCTGGCAAGGTACAGTTCATAGGGTCACAAAGAGTTGAACGTGACTGAAGCAATTGACCCCAGAGCACACAGTTTATCCTTAATATCCTACCAAATGAGTATCCTCTTCTCATTTTCAGAACTTTTAGGATTCCCTTTCTCTTATCTGGTGTGCCTCACCTGCATACCCAGCTGCTTTTACTGACTCAACCTTCAGGAGGCCAAAGGTGAAGCTGTTGGTACTGATATGTCCATTCAGTAACCTACTTAGGCATCAGAAATCCTCTTATAACAGCACAGAATATCACTTAATTTAACTCCTGCTCACCTTAATCACAAAAGAATTGTATTTTCAACTATCAGAAAATATTATAAACCAACTTCTGCATCCTTGAATTTGTCTAAAAATGTTATAATCAATTAACTGAATTTTAATTCTCTTTTGTTGTCATGAAAATATTAATAACCTGACAGTCTTGGGGGCATTTAAAATATCTTTGTTGATATGTTTACCTATGAAGGGTCTGCATCCAGAGGAACTTCTCATCTTGGGGATAAAACAGAAACAATCCCTTTCTTCTCTTCATTTACCTGGAGCCCTGCCTAGTTCCCTAATGTCACAGATATTTAGAAATTAAGTCAAAGTAAACCAACTTTCTTACATTTTTCACTCTTTTATATCCTGCCACCGAGGCAAGGAGCACACTGCACAGGCTCACAAACAGCAAGGGTGAGGAAGAAAACGCTTGTAATGAATGACAAACCATGTTCATTTCTGCAGTGGTTTATCACCAAAGATTAAAGTCAATGGAAAATGAGGAGGGCGTAAAAGAGATCTATAGGAGGGGCATTTGGAATTCATCAAACTATGAAAAACAGCACTTTCTAGTTTTTCATAGCTATATTGAATAAAGATGAAGAGTAATATTTTAAACAAACATAAACTGTTTATCGGGCTTCCTCAGTGGCTCAGGGGTAAAGAATCTGGCTGCCAATGCAGGAGGTACAGGAGATGCAGTTTCAATAACTGGGTAGGAAAGATCCCCTGGAGCAGAGCATTGGCAACCCACTCCAGTATTCTTCCCTGAAGAATTCCATGGACAGAGGAGCCTGGCAAGGTACAGTTCATAGGGTCACAAAGAGTTGAACGTGACTGAAGCAATTGACCCCAGAGCACACAGTTTATCCTTAATATCCTACCAAATGAGTATCCTCTTCTCATTTTCAGAACTTTTAGGATTCCCTTTCTCTTATCTGGTGTGCCTCACCTGCATACCCAGCTGCTTTTACTGACTCAACCTTCAGGAGGCCAAAGGTGAAGCTGTTGGTACTGATATGTCCATTCAGTAACCTACTTAGGCATCAGAAATCCTCTTATAACAGCACAGAATATCACTTAATTTAACTCCTGCTCACCTTAATCACAAAAGAATTGTATTTTCAACTATCAGAAAATATTATAAACCAACTTCTGCATCCTTGAATTTGTCTAAAAATGTTATAATCAATTAACTGAATTTTAATTCTCTTTTGTTGTCATGAAAATATTAATAACCTGACAGTCTTGGGGGCATTTAAAATATCTTTGTTGATATGTTTACCTATGAAGGGTAGAACTGGAGTTCTCTGATGATGCTTTCTAGAGCTTGGCAAATAATTTAAAAATATGATCTTCATCTTTGGCTGGAGGTCAAACCAGGTTTCACCAAGGCAAATTGAAAACATGTTTAAAGACTCATCTTGTGCCTACAACAACCTCTCACAATGTCAGTTGGAAGCCCGGGCCACCCTGTTAATTTGAAAGCAACAACAAATTTTCAACTAACTCCACAGTTACCTCGACAAATCCTTTGGGCATATTTTTAAAGGTGAAACTTGCATGCTCCATGACTTTTTGTTTCCAGGCAAGGGTTTTTATGCTACTAATTATGAACTAATTATGCCGTCCTCAGAGAGCCAGGAATCCTACCCAAAGTTTGAGGGACAGAGTTTAAAGCAAAGTTTGCTTCCCGCAGTTCCTACTTCTTCTGACTATTGGATTTTTATTTATTGCAGCAGATTTATCATGTGCTAGATAATTTCACATTCATGGTTTTTCTAGTGCTCAATTTATCAAGGGGAGCAGCGCCACATCCTCCTGTATTTTATCGCAAGTACCATCAAGGCAAGAGAGACAGGTTCTCTTTCTCCTGCAGTGACTCTACCGCTAAATCATAATTCATAACAATGTGTCTGCGCTGGGTTCAATTTTTAATGTTGCTTCCCTTTTTGGAATGTTTACATAACAGGGGAAAAGAGGGCATTATATATGAGTCACATTCATATCACTCCTGTGTTCTCTATTGGAGGGTGAAACCAGATAGCTGAAAAATACTCAGTGATTGTAGCGACTGACTTTGAACACTTTTTTTTTTTTGAAGTTGTGCACTTTTTCATTATCAAAGCCAAGAAAAATGAGGAGAAAAGTGATGAGGGCTGAAGTCACGACTTTCACTTTCCTTCTAAATTTAAAAAGTGAGGTGCCTAGTGATATTGCACATTGATTACATGACTCACAATTAGTTAGAATCGGGTCCATCTGGATTACTGAAGGATCGCTATCCATCAGCAAGCTCCATTTTTATGCTATTCCTTATGCTGTGAATGGGCTTCCCTGATGGCACAGTTGGTAAAGAACCCACCTGCCAGAATAGTAGACGCAAGAGATGTGGGTTGAATCCTTGGGTCAGGAAGATTCCCTGGAGTAGAAAATGGCAACCCACTCAATCTTACCTAGAAAATACCATGCACAGAGAAACCTAGCCATGGGGTCACAAAAGGGTTGGACATGACTGAGCACACACACAGTTACTAATAAAATCCATTTTACTTTAGACAAGAGCAACAGATCCTCTCGCTTTTTCTAGAGAATAACACTTGTTCTTTCTTAATACTTTTCTCCCCACAAACCTTCACTTACTTGTAGAAGGTTTACCTGTGCAAAGTAAGCCCAGGATGTAGTTAACTTCTATATGAAACATTAACTTTAAAGATTCCTAGTTTTATTTCCATGAAAGCTAATGTAGATTCTCCAAAGACATTTTCAATAAGAGTGAATAGTAGAGAGCAGTGATCTTTACCCAGAAAAGTTCAAAGTATCTCCTTCAAATGACCTTCTAATGAATAACAGAAGTAAGGGGAACAGCGTCCACTGTGTGACTTTCAACAAAGTGCTTCACCTCTCTGGACCTATGATGCCTCATCTGCAGACTGAGGACAATTCTTGTGCTCAATTGTATGATTTCTTGGCTAATGATATTCTGATCTTTATTCTACTTTGTTGCAAAGAGCAACAAAGTTGCATTATCTGTTTGGATTTAATGACTTATTTTGATTAATATAAATTTTTAATGTCCCCAACTCCTATATATGAGTCACATTCATATCACTCCTGTGTTCTCTATTGGAGGGTGAAACCAGATAGCTGAAAAATACTCAGTGATTGTAGCGACTGACTTTGAACACTTTTTTTTTTTTGAAGTTGTGCACTTTTTCATTATCAAAGCCAAGAAAAATGAGGAGAAAAGTGATGAGGGCTGAAGTCACGACTTTCACTTTCCTTCTAAATTTAAAAAGTGAGGTGCCTAGTGATATTGCACATTGATTACATGACTCACAATTAGTTAGAATCGGGTCCATCTGGATTACTGAAGGATCGCTATCCATCAGCAAGCTCCATTTTTATGCTATTCCTTATGCTGTGAATGGGCTTCCCTGATGGCACAGTTGGTAAAGAACCCACCTGCCAGAATAGTAGACGCAAGAGATGTGGGTTGAATCCTTGGGTCAGGAAGATTCCCTGGAGTAGAAAATGGCAACCCACTCAATCTTACCTAGAAAATACCATGCACAGAGAAACCTAGCCATGGGGTCACAAAAGGGTTGGACATGACTGAGCACACACACAGTTACTAATAAAATCCATTTTACTTTAGACAAGAGCAACAGATCCTCTCGCTTTTTCTAGAGAATAACACTTGTTCTTTCTTAATACTTTTCTCCCCACAAACCTTCACTTACTTGTAGAAGGTTTACCTGTGCAAAGTAAGCCCAGGATGTAGTTAACTTCTATATGAAACATTAACTTTAAAGATTCCTAGTTTTATTTCCATGAAAGCTAATGTAGATTCTCCAAAGACATTTTCAATAAGAGTGAATAGTAGAGAGCAGTGATCTTTACCCAGAAAAGTTCAAAGTATCTCCTTCAAATGACCTTCTAATGAATAACAGAAGTAAGGGGAACAGCGTCCACTGTGTGACTTTCAACAAAGTGCTTCACCTCTCTGGACCTATGATGCCTCATCTGCAGACTGAGGACAATTCTTGTGCTCAATTGTATGATTTCTTGGCTAATGATATTCTGATCTTTATTCTACTTTGTTGCAAAGAGCAACAAAGTTGCATTATCTGTTTGGATTTAATGACTTATTTTGATTAATATAAAGTGTGACTGTGTCAGAACCTCCATTCCAAAATCTTTGTCAAATTCATTTGGTCTCCTTTGGTCTGTACTTGGTAAGTATTTGGACAACAGGACAATATTTTTGGAAAACTTCAGAGGTTTAAATAAGATGAGAGTTTTATATCCTCAAAAGTGGTGAATGGGCCAGCCCTCAGAACACTTGCATAAACAATGACTTGTTCTTAGTTTGGCAAAGCTTTTAGCATTGTATTAGAAAGTTAATAGCTGTTTTGAAGCATTCTAGAGATCAGTTATTATCTACTCACTCTGAGTCCAATTCTTGTTTCACTCTAATGGTGTCCTAAATTGCTCATTGAAAGCAAACTGAATCCTGAGGTTAAAATAAACTTGATGCTACTATCTTTTATAAGGCAAAAATTATAATAAAGTCTAGATGAATTTAGGATCATCCAATAGGTCACGGGTTAAATTTTTCAAGAAAAAAAAAAAAAAGCTCAACAGATTAAAGTAAGGTATTCTCTTTCATTAGAAAAAGAAAAGCCTGATATAGAACAATTCTATGTTTTCAAACAACATAATGAATAAATTAAGTCAACAAGACATAGAAGTCAGTTGCTGCAGAATGTCCCCACAACATGTTTTGGGTAGGAAAATGCTTGATATACACTCAGTAAATGTTAGTTCTCAGCAATTCAATTATTAGAGTCTGAGGCATGGTTTTCCTGCTGGAGAAAGTTTTACCATCGACAAATAGTCAATAACCACAGTTCTTATTTCTTGTCTGTTCCACCTTGAGAAGAATTTACTGGTGTAAAGATATTCCCCTTACTTACACTCATAACTGAGGTGTAGTGTTCTGGAATTTGTGGTTGTTGTTCTAGTTTGGTTTTCTATTTCATATTATTGGTTTTTTACAAATATATTAGCTACTTAATCCCCAAACAAGTAGTTTTTTTATAGAGCCACTGGTGTCTATCTTCCCATTTAAATCAAAATCAACTTTAAGTGTTATACTAAATACCAATGGACATTCTTGGCTAATTGATATGATTTCTTGGCTAATGATATTCTGATCTTTATTCTAATTTGTTGCAAAGAGCAACAAAGTTGCATTATCTGTTTGGATTTAATGACTTATTTTGATTAATATAAAGTGTGACTGTGTCAGAACCTCCATTCCAAAATCTTTGTCAAATTCATTTGGTCTCCTTTGGTCTGTACTTGGTAAGTATTTGGACAACAGGACAATATTTTTGGAAAACTTCAGAGGTTTAAATAAGATGAGAGTTTTATATCCTCAAAAGTGGTGAATGGGCCAGCCCTCAGAACACTTGCATAAACAATGACTTGTTCTTAGTTTGGCAAAGCTTTTAGCATTGTATTAGAAAGTTAATAGCTGTTTTGAAGCATTCTAGAGATCAGTTATTATCTACTCACTCTGAGTCCAATTCTTGTTTCACTCTAATGGTGTCCTAAATTGCTCATTGAAAGCAAACTGAATCCTGAGGTTAAAATAAACTTGATGCTACTATCTTTTATAAGGCAAAAATTATAATAAAGTCTAGATGAATTTAGGATCATCCAATAGGTCACGGGTTAAATTTTTCAAGAAAAAAAAAAAAAAGCTCAACAGATTAAAGTAAGGTATTCTCTTTCATTAGAAAAAGAAAAGCCTGATATAGAACAATTCTATGTTTTCAAACAACATAATGAATAAATTAAGTCAACAAGACATAGAAGTCAGTTGCTGCAGAATGTCCCCACAACATGTTTTGGGTAGGAAAATGCTTGATATACACTCAGTAAATGTTAGTTCTCAGCAATTCAATTATTAGAGTCTGAGGCATGGTTTTCCTGCTGGAGAAAGTTTTACCATCGACAAATAGTCAATAACCACAGTTCTTATTTCTTGTCTGTTCCACCTTGAGAAGAATTTACTGGTGTAAAGATATTCCCCTTACTTACACTCATAACTGAGGTGTAGTGTTCTGGAATTTGTGGTTGTTGTTCTAGTTTGGTTTTCTATTTCATATTATTGGTTTTTTACAAATATATTAGCTACTTAATCCCCAAACAAGTAGTTTTTTTATAGAGCCACTGGTGTCTATCTTCCCATTTAAATCAAAATCAACTTTAAGTGTTATACTAAATACCATAGTATCTTCAAGTGGGATTACGGTCCAGATGTCTCATCTAAGTTTTCATCCAAAACAGGAGACAAAGAGAATAGAGGGCTCAATAAAACTATGTATTTATCGTAATTATTCCATGTAAAACATCATGTGTGTGTGCATGTATGGATATAGCTATATTTGTATACACATCCATAAAAAAGACATGAATTCAAGTTTTAAAAATTATATGCCTAAGAGATTTGCTTTGAGGAAGTGTTACTTCTATAAGCAATATAACAAAAGACAAAGTATGTCTGGTGATGGCTGAATAATACGAATGCACTAAATACCATACCACCAAATCGTATACTTAAAAATTGTTGAGATAGTTTTATGTGTGTTTTATGATAATAATAAATAATAACTGATAATAATTAAGTAAGCCTAATCTATGAAGAAAGAGCAAGCAGTATCACATTCAAGGGCAAATACAATCCTACAAGACTATCTGCCCTTATACACTGATTATCCCTGAATCTCAAATTGGAGTCTAGAGAGGGCATACTCAGAAGTCAGTTTGCTCCATGGTACTCACAGGGAACAGATAGATGACAGTGAGATTTACCCAGCTTGAGTCTGGCTACAAGGCCACTTTTGGAGAATGTGTGTTGCTGAGATAGTATGGTCTCCAGCTACAATTCAAAATATATTTATGTGATAAATTTGGTGTGAATATGTTGGTGGGTTATCTAAAGGTATATATATATATTACCTAGAATTATTCAGTTAATATTTGACTATTTTCTCTACATATTTGTGGTTGCACTCTCTTCAACGACTTTGAATATTCTTCTAAATAGCAATTTTACAGTCACTTAGAGATGTACAAAATTACTTAACAAATTTCCTATGCTTAATCCTTGACATTATTTCCAACTTTTCTCCATTATAAATAGTGCTGCCATGAGCACCTATATATATATATATACATATACAAAATATATATATAAAATATCTTTTTTCCCCACTCTGTGGACAATGGGATTCTCCTACTTTTTTTAGATTAATAAGCTTTATTTTTTAGAGCACTTTTGGGTTCACAGTAAAATTCACTGGAAAGCAAGAGTTCCCATTTAGCCAGTCTCCACACATGCACAGCGCCCCCTACTGTTAGCATCCCATACCACAGTGGTATATTTGTTAACAATCCATAAACCTATACTGACACATCATCATCATTCAAAATCCATAGTTTTATATTAATGTTAAGTCTTGGAATATCTTTTTATATCTAATATAGTATCATTAAGATAAATATTTTAAAGTAGAATTGCTGAGAATCAAAGGATATAAACATGAGACAAAATTTTACACATATATTTTGGGTGTCAGTTTCTCACTAAGTTTAAGCCTGAGACACTCTTCCAACATAGCACAGTAATTTTCAGTCCGACAGATATGGATTCAAGCCCCGGCTCTGGACTTCCTAGCATGCCGACTTCTTGTGCAACTTGGCCTCTAAACTTCAGTTTCTTCACACAAAAAACAGGGATAACCACAACCACCTCAGAGGATTTTGTGAGAACTAAATGAAATCATGTGTACAACCCACTTAGTATGAAGAAAGAGCAAGCAGTATCACATTCAAGGGCAAATACAATCCTACAAGACTATCTGCCCTTATACACTGATTATCCCTGAATCTCAAATTGGAGTCTAGAGAGGGCATACTCAGAAGTCAGTTTGCTCCATGGTACTCACAGGGAACAGATAGATGACAGTGAGATTTACCCAGCTTGAGTCTGGCTACAAGGCCACTTTTGGAGAATGTGTGTTGCTGAGATAGTATGGTCTCCAGCTAAAATTCAAAATATATTTATGTGATAAATTTGGTGTGAATATGTTGGTGGGTTATCTAAAGGTATATATATATATTACCTAGAATTATTCAGTTAATATTTGACTATTTTCTCTACATATTTGTGGTTGCACTCTCTTCAACGACTTTGAATATTCTTCTAAATAGCAATTTTACAGTCACTTAGAGATGTACAAAATTACTTAACAAATTTCCTATGCTTAATCCTTGACATTATTTCCAACTTTTCTCCATTATAAATAGTGCTGCCATGAGCACCTATATATATATATATACATATACATATATATATATATAAAATATCTTTTTTCCCCACTCTGTGGACAATGGGATTCTCCTACTTTTTTTAGATTAATAAGCTTTATTTTTTAGAGCACTTTTGGGTTCACAGTAAAATTCACTGGAAAGCAAGAGTTCCCATTTAGCCAGTCTCCACACATGCACAGCGCCCCCTACTGTTAGCATCCCATACCACAGTGGTATATTTGTTAACAATCCATAAACCTATACTGACACATCATCATCATTCAAAATCCATAGTTTTATATTAATGTTAAGTCTTGGAATATCTTTTTATATCTAATATAGTATCATTAAGATAAATATTTTAAAGTAGAATTGCTGAGAATCAAAGGATATAAACATGAGACAAAATTTTACACATATATTTTGGGTGTCAGTTTCTCACTAAGTTTAAGCCTGAGACACTCTTCCAACATAGCACAGTAATTTTCAGTCCGACAGATATGGATTCAAGCCCCGGCTCTGGACTTCCTAGCATGCCGACTTCTTGTGCAACTTGGCCTCTAAACTTCAGTTTCTTCACACAAAAAACAGGGATAACCACAACCACCTCAGAGGATTTTTGTGAGAACTAAATGAAATCATGTGTACAACCCACTTAGTATGGCACCTAGCATCAATAGCTATTTTTGCCAAGAATTTGCTTGAGGCCAAGGCTGCAAACTGAGTCTGAAAGTCAAAGTTTACTCCTGACATTTTAATAAGGTATACCACACACACAGCATCTATCTCCTCTCTGAAAACACCCACTTTGATCTAAGAGACTATCAGTGAAGATCCAGGCTGTCTAACTACATGACTATGTGACCAACCTATCTGCACAATCCACAGCATGTTCAATGGAGTGAGTTGATCTCAATTCATCCATACCTCCCCATCCTGGCCAGCATTTGCCAGGGGTAACAAACTTACCCCCTTCACTGACTTTGAGCTAGCCACGTGACTTGCCTCGGCCAATGGGATGTGAGCAGATGTAAAGTCAACCACGCCCATTCAAAGGCTCTGTCTGAGCTTGGGAGGTTTGACTCATCTTCCTGTGCTCATTCCTGCACTGTGAGAAAAACATGGCCCTGTGCAGATACTCAGCCACCTGGACCCTGGAAAGGAAAGGCAGGAGGATCAGACCTGAGCTCCACTGCAGCCAACCCACACACCCGACTGGGACAAATTAATCTTTGTTTACAGATGTAAGCCCCAAGATTTGGGTTCATTTCTATCACTGGAGGCATGCTTGACTGCAGAACAGAGTCATGGACGGGGAGGAAGGTGTCTCTTGAGGGAGCATATTTGTTTGGAGACATTTACTAAAAGCAGAGTCACCGCAATGACCCAACCCCTCTTTCCTATAATAAAGGCAAGGTACTGCAGAGTGTTAGCAAAGAGAATATGATTGAGAAACTGGAGCCAAAGTCTTGGAATATCTTTTATATCTAATATAGTATCATTAAGATAAATATTTTAAAGTAGAATTGCTGAGAATCAAAGGATATAAACATGAGACAAAATTTTACACATATATTTTGGGTGTCAGTTTCTCACTAAGTTTAAGCCTGAGACACTCTTCCAACATAGCACAGTAATTTTCAGTCCGACAGATATGGATTCAAGCCCCGGCTCTGGACTTCCTAGCATGCCGACTTCTTGTGCAACTTGGCCTCTAAACTTCAGTTTCTTCACACAAAAAACAGGGATAACCACAACCACCTCAGAGGTTTTTTGTGAGAACTAAATGAAATCATGTGTACAACCCACTTAGTATGGCACCTAGCATCAATAGCTATTTTTGCCAAGAATTTGCTTGAGGCCAAGGCTGCAAACTGAGTCTGAAAGTCAAAGTTTACTCCTGACATTTTAATAAGGTATACCACACACAGCATCTATCTCCTCTCTGAAAACACCCACTTTGATCTAAGAGACTATCAGTGAAGATCCAGGCTGTCTAACTACATGACTATGTGACCAACCTATCTGCACAATCCACAGCATGTTCAATGGAGTGAGTTGATCTCAATTCATCCATACCTCCCCATCCTGGCCAGCATTTGCCAGGGGTAACAAACTTACCCCCTTCACTGACTTTGAGCTAGCCACGTGACTTGCCTCGGCCAATGGGATGTGAGCAGATGTAAAGTCAACCACGCCCATTCAAAGGCTCTGTCTGAGCTTGGGAGGTTTGACTCATCTTCCTGTGCTCATTCCTGCACTGTGAGAAAAACATGGCCCTGTGCAGATACTCAGCCACCTGGACCCTGGAAAGGAAAGGCAGGAGGATCAGACCTGAGCTCCACTGCAGCCAACCCACACACCCGACTGGGACAAATTAATCTTTGTTTACAGATGTAAGCCCCAAGATTTGGGTTCATTTCTATCACTGGAGGCATGCTTGACTGCAGAACAGAGTCATGGACGGGGAGGAAGGTGTCTCTTGAGGGAGCATATTTGTTTGGAGACATTTACTAAAAGCAGAGTCACCGCAATGACCCAACCCCTCTTTCCTATAATAAAGGCAAGGTACTGCAGAGTGTTAGCAAAGAGAATATGATTGAGAAACTGGAGCCAAAGTCCCAGGGTGGCCAGGCTGGTAATGGAAGTCGGCCTCACCTCACTCTGGTTATTTCTCTCCAGCGGTGATTTACAAGGTGATAAAGAAACTCCCGCCGCAAAAGGTACTTAGGCTGTTAAAAACCAGCTTTTTATGATCCCTTGTTCTTTATAGTACATGTTATTTCATTAATCAAATGCTTATTCTATTAGAAGTCCCAAACCTTTAAGATGGTGGGACATTTCATTTTTATTGCTCTCGATGGCATTGAAACCCACATGCTCCCCAGCAGGCCACTGGTGAATGCCTAGTGTTCAGGCTCCTTGCATTTTCTGTCCTCTTTGATCCTATCTATTTTGTATTAATATTTGGGACTTCAAAAAAACATATTTTTTTGCTTTTTGCTTCATGTCAGTACTGGAATAGATACTGAGAAAATTAGCTAAAACCCTTTGTGTTCCATAGCCATGTGTTTGAAGTCTGGAACTAGTCACTGATGTCATGATCAAGCACACTGGCTTCCATGGTGTACCTCATCTCTTCTGGCCTAAGCTTCAGCTGGCTCTGTCTTACCGTCAGCTGGTAAAATTAGATGCTCCCATCCAGTCATCCATGAGCAAAGCCTGTCTGAGTCATTCTCTCCCTTGCCAAAGGTGGGTTTTATCTTGGAATCTCTTGATGTGCATTTTCATGAGTAAAGTGGTTAATTTGTCATTGTCTAGTTTTCATCTTTAGACTGTTTTCAAAGGCTCTGTCTGAGCTTGGAAACTTTTGGACCCGGGAAAAAATGGCCCTGTGCAGATACTCAGCCACCTGGACCCTGGAAAGGAAAGGCAGGAGGATCAGACCTGAGCTCCACTGCAGCCAACCCACACACCCGACTGGGACAAATTAATCTTTGTTTACAGATGTAAGCCCCAAGATTTGGGTTCATTTCTATCACTGGAGGCATGCTTGACTGCAGAACAGAGTCATGGACGGGGAGGAAGGTGTCTCTTGAGGGAGCATATTTGTTTGGAGACATTTACTAAAAGCAGAGTCACCGCAATGACCCAACCCCTCTTTCCTATAATAAAGGCAAGGTACTGCAGAGTGTTAGCAAAGAGAATATGATTGAGAAACTGGAGCCAAAGTCCCAGGGTGGCCAGGCTGGTAATGGAAGTCGGCCTCACCTCACTCTGGTTATTTCTCTCCAGCGGTGATTTACAAGGTGATAAAGAAACTCCCGCCGCAAAAGGTACTTAGGCTGTTAAAAACCAGCTTTTTATGATCCCTTGTTCTTTATAGTACATGTTATTTCATTAATCAAATGCTTATTCTATTAGAAGTCCCAAACCTTTAAGATGGTGGGACATTTCATTTTTATTGCTCTCGATGGCATTGAAACCCACATGCTCCCCAGCAGGCCACTGGTGAATGCCTAGTGTTCAGGCTCCTTGCATTTTCTGTCCTCTTTGATCCTATCTATTTTGTATTAATATTTGGGACTTCAAAAAAACATATTTTTTTGCTTTTTGCTTCATGTCAGTACTGGAATAGATACTGAGAAAATTAGCTAAAACCCTTTGTGTTCCATAGCCATGTGTTTGAAGTCTGGAACTAGTCACTGATGTCATGATCAAGCACACTGGCTTCCATGGTGTACCTCATCTCTTCTGGCCTAAGCTTCAGCTGGCTCTGTCTTACCGTCAGCTGGTAAAATTAGATGCTCCCATCCAGTCATCCATGAGCAAAGCCTGTCTGAGTCATTCTCTCCCTTGCCAAAGGTGGGTTTTATCTTGGAATCTCTTGATGTGCATTTTCATGAGTAAAGTGGTTAATTTGTCATTGTCTAGTTTTCATCTTTAGACTGTTTTGAGTAATATGTAATTATTCATAACTATCCTTTTACAATTTGTAATCATTGTATAACAATCACCTCGAATCATTCCTTAGATGCAATATGTATGAGATAAGTAGAAAGATAAACTGATAGAGACATAGATCAACTAATATGAATAACATCTTTTCACCAAATTACAATGCATAAATATTTCAGAGCCTTTAGAAGGTGTTTGCAGACAAATGCAAACCCTGTCTTAATAATGCCTTGACCATAAAAGCAAACATTAGAAAAAAATTTAAAGAAATAGCAAGCTCCAAGCTGCTAGAACAGTATTTGATAAACATATCTTAACTGAGAAATGGGAGAGGAGGAAGGAAGGGGAGAAAGGGAAGGAGGTGAGAGAAAGGACTGGTAATCTCCCTCAGAAACTGGGAACAGAGGAACAACACTGACATTTATAGAATCCCTCCCAGTTCCATTCTAATGGGAATGGGAACCCACTTCAGATCAAGGTGTTAGCAGGGCCATACTTCCTCTGAAGGCTTCTAGTATTTTTCAGTGTGTCTTCACTGGTTTCTTCTTCTGTGCCTTCAAACAGGCATAGATTTCCCACATTGGGGGAAAAAACTGCCTAGTTAGCCATCTTTTTCCTTCATATTTGCCCTTTTCTTTTACAACAAGACGTTCAGTGTCTCCAGATCTAAGTTTGCTCCACATTCTTCTTAAAGTGGTTTCTTGAAGCTGGCAAGGCATCACGAATCCCAAATATAGTGCTTCCTTATGTTCCCTTCCTTTGATCTCTCAGTAAAATTTGCCTCTAATTACTCCTTTATTCCTCAAAACCTTTTCCCTGATAACTATTTCTCATGCTATCCGTAAGACCATCCCTACCCAGTCTCTCTCACTGGCTCTGTCTCCCTTCGCCATCTATCATGGCCCTGAGTCCCAGTCTTGACCATCCTCTCTCCTCCTCTGTCCCTTTGAGCCTTCACTGGTTTTCATGTTAAATATGAGGATGATCCTGAAACACCTGTCTCTAGCACAGACCTCTTGCCAAAGGTGGGTTTTATCTTGGAATCTCTTGATGTGCATTTTCATGAGTAAAGTGGTTAATTTGTCATTGTCTAGTTTTCATCTTTAGACTGTTTTGAGTAATATGTAATTATTCATAACTATCCTTTTACAATTTGTAATCATTGTATAACAATCACCTCGAATCATTCCTTAGATGCAATATGTATGAGATAAGTAGAAAGATAAACTGATAGAGACATAGATCAACTAATATGAATAACATCTTTTCACCAAATTACAATGCATAAATATTTCAGAGCCTTTAGAAGGTGTTTGCAGACAAATGCAAACCCTGTCTTAATAATGCCTTGACCATAAAAGCAAACATTAGAAAAAAATTTAAAGAAATAGCAAGCTCCAAGCTGCTAGAACAGTATTTGATAAACATATCTTAACTGAGAAATGGGAGAGGAGGAAGGAAGGGGAGAAAGGGAAGGAGGTGAGAGAAAGGACTGGTAATCTCCCTCAGAAACTGGGAACAGAGGAACAACACTGACATTTATAGAATCCCTCCCAGTTCCATTCTAATGGGAATGGGAACCCACTTCAGATCAAGGTGTTAGCAGGGCCATACTTCCTCTGAAGGCTTCTAGTATTTTTCAGTGTGTCTTCACTGGTTTCTTCTTCTGTGCCTTCAAACAGGCATAGATTTCCCACATTGGGGGAAAAAACTGCCTAGTTAGCCATCTTTTTCCTTCATATTTGCCCTTTTCTTTTACAACAAGACGTTCAGTGTCTCCAGATCTAAGTTTGCTCCACATTCTTCTTAAAGTGGTTTCTTGAAGCTGGCAAGGCATCACGAATCCCAAATATAGTGCTTCCTTATGTTCCCTTCCTTTGATCTCTCAGTAAAATTTGCCTCTAATTACTCCTTTATTCCTCAAAACCTTTTCCCTGATAACTATTTCTCATGCTATCCGTAAGACCATCCCTACCCAGTCTCTCTCACTGGCTCTGTCTCCCTTCGCCATCTATCATGGCCCTGAGTCCCAGTCTTGACCATCCTCTCTCCTCCTCTGTCCCTTTGAGCCTTCACTGGTTTTCATGTTAAATATGAGGATGATCCTGAAACACCTGTCTCTAGCACAGACCTCATGCCTGTGTTTCATTCCCTGTAGTAAATTTCCCCTGGGATGGACAAGTGCATCTGTTGTGTTTCTCCTCCAATTGCTCTTCCCCAAACATCCAGTGTGTGTCTCTTATCAGACCAACCAAAGCACCTTCCTTTCTATACCAACTGCCCAAATCTTAATCCAGTCCCCCGTTGTCATTCATATGAATTATTATAGTTGCTTCCCCTTTGGGTAGTCTGAGGATTATCTCAATTGCCCCCTCTGCTCTATCGTGAAGACCAGGAGGTTTTGAACCAACCAAGGATTTAGAATCAATGGTAGCAGTATGATGTATTCTTTACTTTAAAGTACATACCCGTCTTTATACATAAATATTCTAATGTAGTAGGTCTTAGTTGGGGCCCCAAATTTTATATTTTACAAAAACAGGTTGTATGAATTTCCTGGGGCTATGGTAATGAACTATCATAAATTGGTTTAGAACAACAGAAATGTATTCTCCTTTCACAGTTCTGGAGGCAAGAAGCATGTTGATGGGGCTCCCCCTAAAGGCACAAGCTCCAGCTTCAGGTAGTCTCAGGCATTCTTTACTTGAGGTGCCCATCATGGCCCTCTGTGTGTATCTGTCTCCCTGTCCAGACTTCACATTTTTATAAAGACATCCATCACATTGAACTAAAGGCCCACTCTAATGGCCATGTTTTAATTTAGTTACTTCTGTAAAGAACCAATTTCCAAATAACATCACATTCTGAGGTGCTAGAGGTTAGTTCATTTCAGTTCAGTCTCTGTCATGTCTGACTTTTTGTGACCCCATGGACTGCAGCATGCCAGGGTTCCCTGTCCTTCACCATCTCCCAGAGTTTGCTCAAATTCATGTCCATTGACTCAGTGATGCTAGCCAACCATCTCATCCTCTTTCATCCTCTTCTCCTTCTGCCTTCTATTTTTCCCAGCATCATGGTCTTTTCAAACTTTTCTAACTAGACGTTAGGATTTCACAGTATCTTTCTTTGTGCTATGCTCACTCACTTTAGTCATGTCTGACTCTTTGAGACTTTATGGACCACAGCCTGCCAGACTTCACTGTCCATGGGATTCTCCAGGCAAAAATACTGGAGTGGGTTGCCATGCCCTCCTCTAGGGGATCTTCCCAACTTAGGGATTGAATCTGTGTCTCTTACACCTCCTGCATTGGCAAGTGGGTTCTTTATTACTAGTGCCACTGGGAAGTCCTATCTTTCTTTGGGAAGACACAATTCAATGCACAATGTAAGTAATCCTTACCACTCCATAAATTTGCAAACCATTGATACAGATAAAAAGCTAGCACATTATAGTCATCCTTCAGTATCCACAGGGGAATGGTTCCAGAGCCACCTTCCAAATACCAAAATCTGTGGCTACTCAAGCCCTTTATATAAAATATCATGATATTTGCATAATATTTGCATAATATTCACACAGATAATATTTGCATAATTTCTTAAAAATTCTCCCATTCTGTTGAAATAATCTCTATGTTATTTATAACAATACAATGAAAATTCTATGTATTTGTGTTTGGAGACTTTCTGGAATTTTTTTTTCAAATATTTTGATCCTCAGTTGGTTGAACTCATTGTTACAGAGCCTGCAGATACAGAGAGCCAACTGTACTCCCTTCCTAATTTTCTTTCTATTGCTACGGTTACATGAAGGAGAAGATTTGTTTTCTTACAGACTTCTGTGACAGATCTTTATTACCTCTTTAATAATTGTTTATCTTTATAATCGAAGGAGAATAGACTTCAGACTTATAGACTTGGGCAGAAAACAGTACCAACCTAGAATTCCAACATTTTTTTTTGGATTTATATTTTTTATGTTTCTTTCAATTAATGGCAAGTGGTAGGCCCACTCTAATGGCCATGTTTTAATTTAGTTACTTCTGTAAAGAACCAATTTCCAAATAACATCACATTCTGAGGTGCTAGAGGTTAGTTCATTTCAGTTCAGTCTCAGTCATGTCTGACTTTTTGTGACCCCATGGACTGCAGCATGCCAGGGTTCCCTGTCCTTCACCATCTCCCAGAGTTTGCTCAAATTCATGTCCATTGACTCAGTGATGCTAGCCAACCATCTCATCCTCTTTCATCCTCTTCTCCTTCTGCCTTCTATTTTTCCCAGCATCATGGTCTTTTCAAACTTTTCTAACTAGACGTTAGGATTTCACAGTATCTTTCTTTGTGCTATGCTCACTCACTTTAGTCATGTCTGACTCTTTGAGACTTTATGGACCACAGCCTGCCAGACTTCACTG
Source organism: Tragulus kanchil (assembly GCA_022376925.1). NCBI lineage: Eukaryota > Metazoa > Chordata > Mammalia > Artiodactyla > Tragulidae > Tragulus > Tragulus kanchil. The sequence continues at coordinate 33,081,909 of JAIOJX010000028.1, read as the reverse complement.
TCCATGGGATTCTCCAGGCAAAAATACTGGAGTGGGTTGCCATGCCCTCCTCTAGGGGATCTTCCCAACTTAGGGATTGAATCTGTGTCTCTTACACCTCCTGCATTGGCAAGTGGGTTCTTTATTACTAGTGCCACTGGGAAGTCCTATCTTTCTTTGGGAAGACACAATTCAATGCACAATGTAAGTAATCCTTACCACTCCATAAATTTGCAAACCATTGATACAGATAAAAAGCTAGCACATTATAGTCATCCTTCAGTATCCACAGGGGAATGGTTCCAGAGCCACCTTCCAAATACCAAAATCTGTGGCTACTCAAGCCCTTTATATAAAATATCATGATATTTGCATAATATTTGCATAATATTCACACAGATAATATTTGCATAATTTCTTAAAAATTCTCCCATTCTGTTGAAATAATCTCTATGTTATTTATAACAATACAATGAAAATTCTATGTATTTGTGTTTGGAGACTTTCTGGAATTTTTTTTTCAAATATTTTGATCCTCAGTTGGTTGAACTCATTGTTACAGAGCCTGCAGATACAGAGAGCCAACTGTACTCCCTTCCTAATTTTCTTTCTATTGCTACGGTTACATGAAGGAGAAGATTTGTTTTCTTACAGACTTCTGTGACAGATCTTTATTACCTCTTTAATAATTGTTTATCTTTATAATCGAAGGAGAATAGACTTCAGACTTATAGACTTGGGCAGAAAACAGTACCAACCTAGAATTCCAACATTTTTTTTTGGATTTATATTTTTTATGTTTCTTTCAATTAATGGCAAGTGGTATTTCCCATATAGCAGTGATGTAATTTCCTTTGAAAATAGACCATTTAAACAGAAGAATCATTTCAGGAAAACAGTGAAATAATATGTGGAAAAAAAATCCCAAAGGTATTCATTAATGCAATAGTTTTAAAAACACTGTCACTGTCTAATGCTACATAACTTGCATGGTATCTTTCCCCTGCTCTAACTTCTGTGGATTTCCACTTGAATTCTAGAATGCTAGTATTCAAGGCCATTTGCATCGTGTCCCCACCTGATGCCTACAAGTTTAGCCAACCCCTGCCTCACCAAGACATAAACCAGTCATGAGCCAGGCTCCCTGGCCTCTCCTCTATCCAATGATCACGTTAACTGACTTTTCATCTCTGAGTCAACATAAACAGTCTCCTCAGAATCCAAGAGTATTTTTCCATCTCTTGTTTTCTGTTCCTTGTCTTGCCTAAGTCACATCCTATCCACTTTTCACCAGTGAGCTCCAGCCTTACTTACTCACTGGGTGACAATGTAACTAATGGTGTGACTTTCTGCAGACCTCCAGCTGCAGTTCTCTGTCTGTTTGATACTAACTAACTGGCTTTTGATTCCTTTGCTAGATATTTACAGAGCACCTGCAAGTTTGAACCTTATTCTAGATGCTAGGAATACAATTGTAAACATAAAGCATGTGAGCCCTATCCTCACTAGGTTTATAGACCTTGTAGGAAGAGGGACAAAACATTAATGAGATTAAATGATTAGGTATTCTGAAAGCAAAGGTGTAGAAGAGTACAAGTCTATAGTAGGGAGATCTTAACTATTCAAGAAAGCCAGATCAGCCTCCTCAAGGAAATGAGAACCAAAGGATGAATAGCAGTCAGTCTGGTAAATGAGAAGGGTTGGGGGAAAGAAAGGGTATTAGGGCAGAGGCGGTGAAAGGGGTTGAGGGGACAATAGCAGAATAATAGGAGATGAGAGAGAGCATGGAGGCTTGAGGAGCTGTAGGAAGGACAGGGCAAAGATGGGGAGAGGTTAGAGCAAGTAATGATACTGCAGGGAGGGAAATAATTTCTGCAAGGTTACACACTCATTGTAATGTTGAACCCTGGTGTTTAGGCCGATGCACTAATGGGTTTAAGCCAGGCAGTGATGTGGTCATGTTTTATTTTAGAAAACACACTGAAAAAATTGAAGAGAGACAAGAGGAAGACCATCCAGGATCTTGCTACAACAAATAAAGGATGACGCCATCTGGGAGAGGCAGTGGCTTTGGAAATAGATGGGAGGTATTGGAGATACAAAGTGAAGAGGAACTAAAGAGCCCCTTGATGAAGGTGAGAGGGGAAAGTGAAAAAACTGGCCTAAAACTCAACATTCAAAAAAATGAAGATTATGGTGTCTGGTCCCATCATTCCATGGCAAATACATGGGCAAACAATGGGAAGAGTGACAGACTTTATTTCCTTGGGTTTCAAAATCACTGTGGATGGTGACTGCAGCCATGAAATTAAAAGACACTTGCTCCTTAGAAGAAAAACTATGAAAAACCTAGACAGCATATTAAAAAGCAAAGACATTACTTTGCCAGCAAAGGTCTATATAGTCAAAGCTGTGGTTTTCCCAGTAGTCATGAATGAATCTGAGAGTTGGACCATAAAGAAGGCTAAGCACCAAAGAATTGATACCTTTGAGCTGTGGTGCTGGAGAAGACTCTTGAGAGTCACTTGAACTGCAAGGAGATCAAACCAGTCAATCTTAAAGGAAGTCAACCCTGAATATTCATTGGAAGGACTGATGCTGGAGCTACAGTACTTTGGCCACCCAATGCAAAGAGAAAACTCATTGGAAAAGGCCCTGATGCTGGGAAAAATAGAAGGCAGAAGGAGAAGAAGACAATAGAGGATGAGATGGTTGGATGGAATTACTGAGTCAATGGACATGAGTTTGAACAAGCTCCGGGAGATAGTTAAGAACAGAGAACACTGGCGTGCTACAGTCCATGGGGTCACAAAGAGTCAGACACAACTGAGGAACTGAACTGACTGGCTGATTGGAGATATATTTTGAAAGAACCCACTTAGGTGGGTTTAGGACTTCGGTCAGATGTGTAGAGTGAGGGAGAAGGAAAGATCCCAGAAAGTCCCTGGACTCTGTCTGGGACAACCTGGTGGGTGATGATGTTATTTATTATCTACTAAGACAGGAAACACAAAAGGAGGAACAGAACCTGGCTGGAAGGTTTGGAGGTAGGTGTTGGAGGAACTGTGAAAAGCATTGTGCCCTTTCAGTTTCAAGTAGCCGTGAGCCCCTCATGTGTGGACAATGCCCTGGGTGAAGTCAGACTTGGCATCTAAGGCTGAGGAAAGAGACAGACCTGGGAATTATCACATCACAGAGCTTTGGAGTCTGGGCCACTTTTGTGAATTTGAGGAAAAAAAAGTAAAAAAAACTGGCCTAAAACTCAACATTCAAAAAAATGAAGATTATGGTGTCTGGTCCCATCATTCCATGGCAAATACATGGGCAAACAATGGGAAGAGTGACAGACTTTATTTCCTTGGGTTTCAAAATCACTGTGGATGGTGACTGCAGCCATGAAATTAAAAGACACTTGCTCCTTAGAAGAAAAACTATGAAAAACCTAGACAGCATATTAAAAAGCAAAGACATTACTTTGCCAGCAAAGGTCTATATAGTCAAAGCTGTGGTTTTCCCAGTAGTCATGAATGAATCTGAGAGTTGGACCATAAAGAAGGCTAAGCACCAAAGAATTGATACCTTTGAGCTGTGGTGCTGGAGAAGACTCTTGAGAGTCACTTGAACTGCAAGGAGATCAAACCAGTCAATCTTAAAGGAAGTCAACCCTGAATATTCATTGGAAGGACTGATGCTGGAGCTACAGTACTTTGGCCACCCAATGCAAAGAGAAAACTCATTGGAAAAGGCCCTGATGCTGGGAAAAATAGAAGGCAGAAGGAGAAGAAGACAATAGAGGATGAGATGGTTGGATGGAATTACTGAGTCAATGGACATGAGTTTGAACAAGCTCCGGGAGATAGTTAAGAACAGAGAACACTGGCGTGCTACAGTCCATGGGGTCACAAAGAGTCAGACACAACTGAGGAACTGAACTGACTGGCTGATTGGAGATATATTTTGAAAGAACCCACTTAGGTGGGTTTAGGACTTCGGTCAGATGTGTAGAGTGAGGGAGAAGGAAAGATCCCAGAAAGTCCCTGGACTCTGTCTGGGACAACCTGGTGGGTGATGATGTTATTTATTATCTACTAAGACAGGAAACACAAAAGGAGGAACAGAACCTGGCTGGAAGGTTTGGAGGTAGGTGTTGGAGGAACTGTGAAAAGCATTGTGCCCTTTCAGTTTCAAGTAGCCGTGAGCCCCTCATGTGTGGACAATGCCCTGGGTGAAGTCAGACTTGGCATCTAAGGCTGAGGAAAGAGACAGACCTGGGAATTATCACATCACAGAGCTTTGGAGTCTGGGCCACTTTTGTGAATTTGACAAAAGCTAAGGGCATGAACACTGATTTTGCATATAATTTTAGGGAAGTCACAGACTCTTGGATGCTACTAAGTGGACTGATGGATAATAATAGAACCTGCAGGATTGGACAAGACAATCCAAGAAGAGAATAGAGAAGATAATTAAAGGCAGAGGCCTAAGGAACCCCAATGCCTATGAGACACTTCCAGTAGAGGGAAAAGAAGCAGATTGAAAAAGTCTGAGAAATGGAAGGATTTTTTTTTTTTTAAAGGCAGCATCTGAAGGGAAGAAAGGGGTTTTCTGATCAGTATCATTCTGCATATTCCTTCTGTATAACATGTCTGCAGGCTCTTTAAAGGCAAGGGCCTGACACTTCTTTTATAACCCTGATATCTAACTATTGATTCTCAATGACAAACAATCACAAACAGTGCTGTGTTCTGCCACTAAATCATGTCTCTTAGCGACCCCATGGACTGTACCCCTCCAGGCTCCTCTGTCCATGGAACCTCCCAAGCAGGAATACTGGACTGGGTTGCCATTTCTTTCTCCATGGGGCCATCCCAACCCAGGGATCAAACTTGCATCTCCTGCATTTGCAGGCAGAATCTTAACCAGCGATACACAGTTCTTTGAACTAAATTCACAATGAGGAATTAGTAGGCTGTGCTTGCTATTACCTCAAAATAGTAAAGCAAATAATCCACTAAACTATGGAATAAACACTATGTGAAAACTAGAGGGTCATTGACTTAAAGAAACAAACCCAAACTATGGAATAAACACTATGTCTAGGCTGTGGAGAGGAAAGATGCCCAGAAAGTCCCTGGACTCTGTCTGGGACAACCTGGTGGGTGATGATGTTATTTATTATCTACTAAGACAGGAAACACAAAAGGAGGAACAGAACCTGGCTGGAAGGTTTGGAGGTAGGTGTTGGAGGAACTGTGAAAAGCATTGTGCCCTTTCAGTTTCAAGTAGCCGTGAGCCCCTCATGTGTGGACAATGCCCTGGGTGAAGTCAGACTTGGCATCTAAGGCTGAGGAAAGAGACAGACCTGGGAATTATCACATCACAGAGCTTTGGAGTCTGGGCCACTTTTGTGAATTTGACAAAAGCTAAGGACATGAACACTGATTTTGCATATAATTTTAGGGAAGTCACAGACTCTTGGATGCTACTAAGTGGACTGATGGATAATAATAGAACCTGCAGGATTGGACAAGACAATCCAAGAAGAGAATAGAGAAGATAATTAAAGGCAGAGGCCTAAGGAACCCCAATGCCTATGAGACACTTCCAGTAGAGGGAAAAGAAGCAGATTGAAAAAGTCTGAGAAATGGAAGGATTTTTTTTTTTTTAAAGGCAGCATCTGAAGGGAAGAAAGGGGTTTTCTGATCAGTATCATTCTGCATATTCCTTCTGTATAACATGTCTGCAGGCTCTTTAAAGGCAAGGGCCTGACACTTCTTTTATAACCCTGATATCTAACTATTGATTCTCAATGACAAACAATCACAAACAGTGCTGTGTTCTGCCACTAAATCATGTCTCTTAGCGACCCCATGGACTGTACCCCTCCAGGCTCCTCTGTCCATGGAACCTCCCAAGCAGGAATACTGGACTGGGTTGCCATTTCTTTCTCCATGGGGCCATCCCAACCCAGGGATCAAACTTGCATCTCCTGCATTTGCAGGCAGAATCTTAACCAGCGATACACAGTTCTTTGAACTAAATTCACAATGAGGAATTAGTAGGCTGTGCTTGCTATTACCTCAAAATAGTAAAGCAAATAATCCACTAAACTATGGAATAAACACTATGTGAAAACTAGAGGGTCATTGACTTAAAGAAACTTAGAATGTAATCTGTCCTAAAAACATACTTGTGACATCTGCACATCAAGCCACTCAGGGAATAATATGAACTGCATCTATTCTAGCAAAGACTGATGCTAACGATACAGAACTCATAGTGCAAACAGTCACTGGGCCAGGAGTCAGGAGAACCGGGTTTCAGGCCCAAATCTGCTACTTGGGAACTGGGTTACTGTGGACAGTCTCTGTACTTCCCTGGGTCTAAGTTCAAGTTCTGAAGCCTGGTAGTGCCCACTCTGTGCCTCTAAATGCTGAACATTAGAGAGTCTACAGATGCTCAGACAGATGAATGCTGAGGGAACATGATCTATAAATTCTACTTGACAGTGTACCTCTTACACACTGCAGAACAAAAGCAGTTGTTACCAAACTTTGCCAAGCTGCCAGCATGTTACTAGGTATACAAAAGATGGATTCTTTCTGAGCAGTGTTTCTTCTGATTTTTTTTTTTTTGGCCAATGAGTAATTTCTAAGTGTGGGTGAGGGTGATCAATTGCCAAATGTTTCTATTCTATTATCTCACACCACTTTACTACTAAGGGAAAGGGGGAAATGAGTAAATTCCTTGCTGATCTAACCCTAGCATAAATAATAATTAATTTTCTTTATAAAAACCTCAACTTGCTGAATACATTGAGAGAACAAGCAAGAAAATAAAACATGACCTTAACCACAAACAGATGGCATTCTCCTTTCAGTGATGATGTACACTTTTGAAGTTTTACGGAAACCACACAGCACTCATGCTTTCAATTATTTTTCCAGCTAACAGAGGCAGACACCAATTTTTTTTTCTTTACAACTGATTGCTCTTCCAGTCCAGTTCATGTGCCTGAGTTGGAAATTCACCTCCGTGAAGGCAAGAGAAATAAACTTTGGCAACCTCTTGATTTGGCGTCCCCTGAAATATTTGACTAAATTTAAATCATCATTTGGCTAGGTCCCTGCTCCCACTTTCTTTTCCTCGGGGGAAACATAGGGAATGGGAACTCAAAGAGACTGGATACAATTAAACCAGCTTTGTCTTTTCTCTCTATATTGGAAAAATTTACTACACTGGTAGATATGAAGCACAGATGGACTTCTCTTTCGTCTCTTCCTACTTATCTTCTTGTGTGTGTCTTTGCAGTCCAAGCCAAGAGAACACCCACAGATGCAAAGACTGATGCTAACGATACAGAACTCATAGTGCAAACAGTCACTGGGCCAGGAGTCAGGAGAACCGGGTTTCAGGCCCAAATCTGCTACTTGGGAACTGGGTTACTGTGGACAGTCTCTGTACTTCCCTGGGTCTAAGTTCAAGTTCTGAAGCCTGGTAGTGCCCACTCTGTGCCTCTAAATGCTGAACATTAGAGAGTCTACAGATGCTCAGACAGATGAATGCTGGGGGAACATGATCTATAAATTCTACTTGACAGTGTACCTCTTACACACTGCAGAACAAAAGCAGTTGTTACCAAACTTTGCCAAGCTGCCAGCATGTTACTAGGTATACAAAAGATGGATTCTTTCTGAGCAGTGTTTCTTCTGATTTTTTTTTTTTTGGCCAATGAGTAATTTCTAAGTGTGGGTGAGGGTGATCAATTGCCAAATGTTTCTATTCTATTATCTCACACCACTTTACTACTAAGGGAAAGGGGGAAATGAGTAAATTCCTTGCTGATCTAACCCTAGCATAAATAATAATTAATTTTCTTTATAAAAACCTCAACTTGCTGAATACATTGAGAGAACAAGCAAGAAAATAAAACATGACCTTAACCACAAACAGATGGCATTCTCCTTTCAGTGATGATGTACACTTTTGAAGTTTTACGGAAACCACACAGCACTCATGCTTTCAATTATTTTTCCAGCTAACAGAGGCAGACACCAATTTTTTTTTTTTCTTTACAACTGATTGCTCTTCCAGTCCAGTTCATGTGCCTGAGTTGGAAATTCACCTCCGTGAAGGCAAGAGAAATAAACTTTGGCAACCTCTTGATTTGGCGTCCCCTGAAATATTTGACTAAATTTAAATCATCATTTGGCTAGGTCCCTGCTCCCACTTTCTTTTCCTCGGGGGAAACATAGGGAATGGGAACTCAAAGAGACTGGATACAATTAAACCAGCTTTGTCTTTTCTCTCTATATTGGAAAAATTTACTACACTGGTAGATATGAAACACAGATGGACTTCTCTTTCGTCTCTTCCTACTTATCTTCTTGTGTGTGTCTTTGCAGTCCAAGCCAAGAGAACACCCACAGATGGAGATGGGACATGCTTATTATCCTTGCCCAAGGCATTCTAAATTGTGCATATTATCTGCTGAGGTTTTTCTGAAAGTGGAGAAAAAGAAAATAATAATCTATAATTTGAAATGGGGCTTCCTTGGTGGATCAATGGTAAAGAATCTGCCTACAATACAGGAGACCCAGGTTCAATCCCTGGGTTGTGAAGATCCCCTGAAGGAGGGCATGGCAACTCACTCCAGTATTCTTTCCTAGAGAATTCCATAGACAGAGAAACCTGGTGGGTTACCATCCATAGCGTCACCTAGAGTCAGACACAACTAAAGCGACCAAACAGCAGCAGCAGCATAATTTGAAATATGCAAAAATTTAAAGAGGATAGTAAAAAAAAAAGATCAACTATATTCATTTCTTTGTTCATTCAAAAAATATTTATGAAGTATCTCCTATGGCCTGGCACTCTTCTAAGGACAGAGGTAATATCTCAACAGCTTAGCCTCATATATCAGCTCATTACCCTCTGCAGTGATGCTGTGTTTTTAGAGTATATGGCTTGACCAATTGTGTTTTCATGAAGTATATGTAATTAGATACTTCTGGGGGGGTTGAGATGTACAGTTTATTTTTTGTTAAAGTGTGGTTGATCTATAGTAATATGTTAGTTTCAGGTGCACAACCTAGAGACTCAACGTTTTACAGATTATACTCTGTTTATAGTTATTATAAAATGTTGGCTATACTCCCCGTGTTGTCCAATATATCCTTGCATTTTGTTTATCTTGTATATAATAGTCTGTTCCTCTTAATAATTCTTCTGGAGGTGCCTAAAAATGCCATTTTGAAAATCTCAATTCAGCAGTGCATGACAAATACATGTCAAAACTTCTGTTCAGTTTAATTTAATTTAACTATTGAGGCCTGTAACATCTCTGAATACCTGGCCTGGGAGTCTCTGCAAGCCAGTTCCTTGTCCCTCACCTCTGTACATGCCATCACCCTGCACAGTTCCTGGCCCATAGGAGGTTTTCAACACATGAAGTTCTCATCCCATGTTTTTTTTTCTTTCCTTTTGGTGGCAGTCCAAGCCAAGAGAACACCCACAGATGGAGATGGGACATGCTTATTATCCTTGCCCAAGGCATTCTAAATTGTGCATATTATCTGCTGAGGTTTTTCTGAAAGTGGAGAAAAAGAAAATAATAATCTATAATTTGAAATGGGGCTTCCTTGGTGGATCAATGGTAAAGAATCTGCCTACAATACAGGAGACCCAGGTTCAATCCCTGGGTTGTGAAGATCCCCTGAAGGAGGGCATGGCAACTCACTCCAGTATTCTTTCCTAGAGAATTCCATAGACAGAGAAACCTGGTGGGTTACCATCCATAGCGTCACCTAGAGTCAGACACAACTAAAGCGACCAAACAGCAGCAGCAGCATAATTTGAAATATGCAAAAATTCAAAGAGGTTAGTAAAAAAAAAAGATCAACTATATTCATTTCTTTGTTCATTCAAAAAATATTTATGAAGTATCTCCTATGGCCTGGCACTCTTCTAAGGACAGAGGTAATATCTCAACAGCTTAGCCTCATATATCAGCTCATTACCCTCTGCAGTGATGCTGTGTTTTTAGAGTATATGGCTTGACCAATTGTGTTTTCATGAAGTATATGTAATTAGATACTTCTGGGGGGGTTGAGATGTACAGTTTATTTTTTGTTAAAGTGTGGTTGATCTATAGTAATATGTTAGTTTCAGGTGCACAACCTAGAGACTCAACGTTTTACAGATTATACTCTGTTTATAGTTATTATAAAATGTTGGCTATACTCCCCGTGTTGTCCAATATATCCTTGCATTTTGTTTATCTTGTATATAATAGTCTGTTCCTCTTAATAATTCTTCTGGAGGTGCCTAAAAATGCCATTTTGAAAATCTCAATTCAGCAGTGCATGACAAATACATGTCAAAACTTCTGTTCAGTTTAATTTAATTTAACTATTGAGGCCTGTAACATCTCTGAATACCTGGCCTGGGAGTCTCTGCAAGCCAGTTCCTTGTCCCTCACCTCTGTACATGCCATCACCCTGCACAGTTCCTGGCCCATAGGAGGTTTTCAACACATGAAGCTATTAAAACTTCATATTTTGTATTATGGATTCATGGCTGTCAGCGTACTTAAAGTAGTTTTAAAGAGTGAAGCTCCAAACAATTAAAAGAATAAAAGTTTACCTCTTGTTTGAAAGCCATGCTCTATCAAGAAAGCATACTCATATGGCTGTGGTAGGGGCTCTTAGAAAAGATCTCACCCTGTGGGTGTGTGGAGGAGGGAGGAGGTGGAGGTCACCTTGAGGTAGGGGATGGATGGGCTCCAGGTTAGACATCTACAGCTGGCCTCAAGTTTACATTTAATGGGGCACAAAAAAGTGGGCTTCAGGTTGGATACTTAGACCTGTTAACATTTTCTGAGACAAGAGATGGTAGGTGGGCTCCAGTTAAGGCATTTACAATCGGCTTCCTTTTTGCCCTCCAAAATGGAAGTAATAATAGTGAAAGGGTTTTTACCTCGATTTGAGAGTTAAACCCATGGCCCAGATCTGATCGAACCCTGCTTGGGACTTGGACCCATGTGGCTGGAGCTTGAATTCCAGCCAAAACCCTGTTTGGGACTTGAACCCACGCGGCTGGGGCTTGAACCTAGCCAAAACTTGGTTTGGGACTCAAACCCACATAGCTAAGGCTTAACCCCAGCAAAAATTCTGCTTTGACTTGAATCCACGTAGTCAGGACTCAATCCCACCCAAAACCCTGTCTGGGACTCGAACCCACACGGCCGGGACTTAATCCAGCACTCACCCAACGTCTGGACCCACTGAGACTCAGGTTCTTCGTGCCTCAATGCAGAAGGAATTCAGCGAGAGACAGAGTGATAGGCAAGAAGAGGATTTATTAGGATAGGGTACTTGTAAGAGGTGCAAGCAGGCAGGCAGGAAAGCTCTGCTCTGCTCTGCTCTGTTCTCAATTGAGTGAGCAGTAATATATATAGGATGGTAGAAGACTGCCCCCCTCAAATAGACGCGGATGCAGGACATACATCATTGGTTGCTTCTTCGCCAGATCCTCCTTCATCAGCTGTTTATACCCAGTCAAGCCTGCTTCACTGAACAAGGAGCAGCTCTCCTGAGTTATCGTCAACTCACTGACCTCCCAACCTTTCTCAGGTGTCTCCCTTCTACCTACCACCCCCTACTAGGACTCTACAACCACCTACGTATTCTACTCTGTCCCTATCAATAGTAACAGGGTAAATAGCCATGTTTGTTTCTTGTCAACACCTTGAAGTAATAGTCATGGCAGTACTCAAGGTAGTAATCACAGCAAGGACAAAGAGGAGCAAAACCCTATTTGAGTAAAGGATTGAGGGATCTCCCTCTCCCGTCTTTTGGGACAAGGGAGACACTACATATGCACAGAAAGGCTCCTTATGGGTCAAAATTCAGGAGATAACACCAGCCCATAATGAGTCTTGTTCCAGAAGCCTTCACTTTGAGATCCATCTTGGCTGAGGGTGCATGCATACACCAGGGGAATGCTCCAGGGTCAGTCGGTTGTGGAATAAGAGACTAAATAACTGGCCAATAAGACAGAGACCCAGAAGAACTGCCCTATAGAAGTGACTTCACCAGCCTCTTTACTGTACTGCTCCTCACTGAGGGCATGCCAGCAGCCTTTCTCTCCAGGTGTGCATTTCTGCCTTGCTTCTATCTTAATTAAACAAGCCCCTTCTCTGAGTTACCACCCACTTGATGTTGTGTTGTGTTTTGTCATTAATACTAAACTTTGCACCTGCATTTACAGTTGCTGCCTCCATGATAAATGCATTTTCCACTGATGCCAAAGATCCAACGAAAAATAGCTTCTACCTCTGGCCTTTGCTTAGTCTGGTGGCTGGGACTCCTGGTTCTCACCCAGGCTACCCAGGTTCAGTTCCTGGGCAGGGAATTAGGATGTCGCATTGTGCCACAGCTCACTGCTGCCATCCTGAGATCAGTCTGTGGCCAAGAGGGCTTCTCAAAGTGCACACACTCAGATGCAGGCTCAGTCTTGCTGACCCAATACCGGGTGAGAGAGAGTTGGATACTGGGCTGAGTATCAGAGCTGAGTGGATACAGAGCTGAGTCCCTCCATGCAGTCCACTGACTCTTCTACAGTATGTAACCCACACAACACGTGGGTTTAAAACTGTGAAAAAAGTTAGAATGCCATCCAAGATTAAGAGACCTATAGGAAAGCGAGAAGACTTAAGTCTTTGTATTTCAGACATCCTTTTCATTAGGCAAAAAGTCACCCAGGGAACAATGGGAAACTGGATTCTGATCTCCCCTTTGATTTTCAAATTGATGATTTAATTGAGTGCTTCCTGCACGGATACAGAGAACAGTCTCCTGGTTCATTAGCATTAATGGAATGAGCAGCCATTAATTAGAGAGAGATTAGTTTAAACAAAAAGGGATTAAATTTAGATTCACTTATTATCCTTTCCATTGTTAGTACTATGGAACCCTATCGTGCGGGGATAAGGACAAGAGAACTGGTGATTGGACAGAATATGAATCAATTACCGGATATATATCATATGCCTGCTCTGTGCAAATATCACTCTGTAAAGATATAGAGAAAGATAAGACACGATAGGACAGAACACACACACAGATAGAGATGGAGAGAAAGATGAGACAGAGACTAAAAAGTAGAGACCCAGAGTCATTTTACATTTACATTTTTCTTCCTTTGTTATGGAAAATTTTTTTAACTCTCTCCTTTCAAACATAGAGCTATCAAGAATGTTTTTTTTCTGCCCTAAAATCAGTAAATTCTCTGGAGACAGTGTGAAAAGAATCAATGCTAGATTTTTCCCAATTGAAATTATTTGCATACAGCACAGCAGAATGGTTTCCAATCCTACCAGACCAAGGCCCTCTTTAAAAAATGTAACACCCCATTTATTATCCAGAAATGAAGTCCCTTTCATAATATAAGCTACCTGGAACCTCATTTATTAAAAATCTTTAAATTCATTGTCTTTTAAATATCAACAAATGTCAAGCGTTGGTAGTATGGTAGTAAACAGGGGTGTTTTCCAAACTCAAAAAATTCATTATAATGCCATAACAGTAATATGCAAAATAAATAAAAGTAAAGAATAAAAAGCTAAAATACATAAATAGTATGTATTTCATTTTCTTGATTCTTTTCCTTTTTCATATAAAAAGGTAACTTTTAGATGTCTCGTGCTAAAATGATGAATAGATCACCTCTTTTAAAAGAAGTACTTCCCCATAATCGTAACTAGAGAATCAGATGATCACAGTTTCTTCGCCAGTTATTCCTAACTTTTGCTGAGACAGACCCCTATGATCACCTGAAAGACTTTTTCCCAGGAAAAAATACACAAATGCACAAAAGCACTTGTACACACACATTTCCTATGTTCTATGACCTGAGAAATCATCTGTGACCCTGATTAAGACCCTCTGCTAGCTCAATCATGACAAGTCCAGCATCATCTTTAAGTGTAAATATTCTAGACTCACTATCCACCTCTGGACCCCAGCTGTCTTATCAGTCAATTCTATACATGTTCAGGTGTTGAACTATCAAGGTTTAATTTATGTTCTAATAATGCCTCTACACAAGCAGAACATTAAAGAATCAGCCCCTGGCCACATCTTTAAACACCACTATAAAAATACGATAATTACGTGATCATACCAAAGTATAGTAAACCCTTCTCATCCTGGTTCACTTTATGCAAAATTCAAGCAGAAACAGACTTATTATTTTAATCTTTTTCCCCAAGTATGAAGATTTTAGATAAAATATGGGAATCCCTCCAAATGGTCATCATGTCCTATCACTGGATAGCTTTCCAGAAGGAAGGGAGCTCTGATCATCCATCTTTGCCTCACTCTCCCAATTACCATTCATCTATTTTATTATACATCATTTTAAATTTTCATTTTACTGCATTGATTCTTATCATATGTTCATCTTTAACTGGCACATACACAGGGCTTAGCATGTGCCAGGAACTGTTTCATGGACTTTATCAATGCTGAAAGTGAAAGTGTTAGTTGCTCAACTGTGTCGGACTCTTTAAAATCCCATAGACTTAGCCTGTCAGGCTACTTACTTTTTCCCAAAAAAGTAACACATAAGAATACATAAATAGTATGTCATTTCATTATTTTTTTTGATTTTTCAGGGTGTTTTCCAAACTCAAAAATTCATTATAATGCCATAACAGTAATATGCAAAATAAATAAAAGTAAAGAATAAAAAGCTAAAATACATAAATAGTATGTATTTCATTTTCTTGATTCTTTTCCTTTTCATATAAAAGGTAACTTTTAGATGTCTCGTGCTAAAATGATGAATAGATCACCTCTTTTAAAAGAAGTACTTCCCCATAATCGTAACTAGAGAATCAGATGATCACAGTTTCTTCGCCAGTTATTCCTAACTTTTGCTGAGACAGACCCCTATGATCACCTGAAAGACTTTTTCCCAGGAAAAAATACACAAATGCACAAAAGCACTTGTACACACACATTTCCTATGTTCTATGACCTGAGAAATCATCTGTGACCCTGATTAAGACCCTCTGCTAGCTCAATCATGACAAGTCCAGCATCATCTTTAAGTGTAAATATTCTAGACTCACTATCCACCTCTGGACCCCAGCTGTCTTATCAGTCAATTCTATACATGTTCAGGTGTTGAATTATCAAGGTTTAATTTATGTTCTAATAATGCCTCTACACAAGCAGAACATTAAAGAATCAGCCCCTGGCCACATCTTTAAACACCACTATAAAAATACGATAATTACGTGATCATACCAAAGTATAGTAAACCCTTCTCATCCTGGTTCACTTTATGCAAAATTCAAGCAGAAACAGACTTATTATTTTAATCTTTTCCTCAAGTATGAAGATTTTAGATAAAATATGGGAATCCCTCCAAATGGTCATCATGTCCTATCACTGGATAGCTTTCCAGAAGGAAGGGAGCTCTGATCATCCATCTTTGCCTCACTCTCCCAATTACCATTCATCTATTTTATTATACATCATTTTAAATTTTCATTTTACTGCATTGATTCTTATCATATGTTCATCTTTAACTGGCACATACACAGGGCTTAGCATGTGCCAGGAACTGTTTCATGGACTTTATCAATGCTGAAAGTGAAAGTGTTAGTTGCTCAACTGTGTCCGACTCTTTAAAATCCCATAGACTGTAGCCTGTCAGGCTACTCTGTCCATCTAATTCTCCAGGCAAGAATACTGGGGTGGGTGCCATTCACTTCTTCAGAGGATCTTCCTGACCCAGGGATCGAACCCAGGTCTCCTGCATTGCAGGTGGATTCTTTACCATCTGAGCCACCAAGGCAGTCCTTTATCAATACTAGTTCAACTAATTCCTTCTAACAACTTGATCAGATCACTGTAATTATTATCTCTCTTTTATAGATAAAGACACAGAGGTACAGAGAGGTTGTAAATAATTTGTGCAAAGTCACAGGGATATTTACTTCTGAAGCTGTGACTAGAGCCCAATTAGTCTGGCACCAGAGTAGGTCATTATGATTAGTTATCTTTCCCTGTTTTTGTTGTGTGTGTGTTTCCATGGACTATTTGTATGGCCCCCAAAATCCTAACCAGGAAGTACATTCTACATGTTAGTTGTTAAACACAGGAAATGTCAGGCTGCTCGATCGATTCCTTTTCACCTTGCATCTCAACATGAAACCAAAATCTTCCTGCCAAAAGGATTTAACATGCCAATCCAGTAACCACTAAACAGAATATGCTCATGGTGACCAAGAAAATGCAGATACCAAGGAGAAGACAAGCCAAAAGCCTTGAAGAGATACAGAAAACAGTAGCAACAAAAATACAGATAGCATAACACTTATGAAGCATATATAAGAAAAGCGCCTATGGAAATAAATTGATTAAAAAGACTTAAGATTTTAAAATCTGCTTTTATATGCATAAGCAATAGACCCTCCCCTGAGACTTGACCAATTTGCTACAGCATTGTAAAGATACAAAACATAACAATATGTCACCATCTTTCTTTCTTGAAAAGAACCTAGAAATCATGTCCTATCACTGGATAGCTTTCCAGAAGGAAGGAGCTCTGATCATCCATCTTTCCCACTCTCCCAATTACCATTCATCTATTTTATTATACATCATTTTAAATTTTCATTTTACTGCATTGATTCTTATCATATGTTCATCTTTAACTGGCACATACACAGGGCTTAGCATGTGCCAGGAACTGTTTCATGGACTTTATCAATGCTGAAAGTGAAAGTGTTAGTTGCTCAACTGTGTCCGACTCTTTAAAATCCCATAGACTGTAGCCTGTCAGGCTACTCTGTCCATCTAATTCTCCAGGCAAGAATACTGGGGTGGGTGCCATTCACTTCTTCAGAGGATCTTCCTGACCCAGGGATCGAACCCAGGTCTCCTGCATTGCAGGTGGATTCTTTACCATCTGAGCCACCAAGGCAGTCCTTTATCAATACTAGTTCAACTAATTCCTTCTAACAACTTGATCAGATCACTGTAATTATTATCTCTCTTTTATAGATAAAGACACAGAGGTACAGAGAGGTTGTAAATAATTTGTGCAAAGTCACAGGGATATTTACTTCTGAAGCTGTGACTAGAGCCCAATTAGTCTGGCACCAGAGTAGGTCATTATGATTAGTTATCTTTCCCTGTTTTTGTTGTGTGTGTGTTTCCATGGACTATTTGTATGGCCCCCAAAATCCTAACCAGGAAGTACATTCTACATGTTAGTTGTTAAACACAGGAAATGTCAGGCTGCTCGATCGATTCCTTTTCACCTTGCATCTCAACATGAAACCAAAATCTTCCTGCCAAAAGGATTTAACATGCCAATCCAGTAACCACTAAACAGAATATGCTCATGGTGACCAAGAAAATGCAGATACCAAGGAGAAGACAAGCCAAAAGCCTTGAAGAGATACAGAAAACAGTAGCAACAAAAATACAGATAGCATAACACTTATGAAGCATATATAAGAAAAGCGCCTATGGAAATAAATTGATTAAAAAGACTTAAGATTTTAAAATCTGCTTTTATATGCATAAGCAATAGACCCTCCCCTGAGACTTGACCAATTTGCTACAGCATTGTAAAGATACAAAAACATAACAATATGTCACCATCTTTCTTTCTTGAAAAGAACCTAGAAATCATGCTTGGGAGAATAATATCTTCTTGCAGTGCTATGTAAATATTATAGACTCAGTGAACTGTGAGGCTAACCTACGTGTACTTGGATGTTAGTATTGGATTAGCATTGGATTCAAGCAAGCCGAGGAGAGATTCTTAGGCTGGAAGAAAAAGAGGTCATAAAATAATTATTTTACCAGTAATAATCCACAGATGTCCCTTGCTCCTTCTTCAATACCCATTCAACAATGCTTTGTAATTATCATAAAGTCATCTCTAGTTAAAAGATAAGTAGAAATTAAACTTCTGGATTTATTATTATTATTTTAATTTTGACCTCTTTTATTGGTCCTTCATTTATTTATTTTCATCCATCTTTGTTCTTTGGCCTGTGTGGGCCTCCCATCGCAGTGGCCTCTCTCATTGCAGAGCACCTGCTCTGGGTGCACGTGCTCCAGAGTGCTGGCTCCTAATTGGACACACCAGTCCAGCTGCTCTGTGGCATGTGGGATCCTCCCGTGCCAGGGATCGAACTGGTACCTCTTGCACTGCAAGGCAGACTCTTTTACCCACTGGGCCACCAGGGAAGCTCCTGGATTTATTATTTTTTAATGGCAGTTTGTAGATGTGCACGCTCAATGGCTTTGGTCATGTTCAACTCTTTACAATCCTATGGACTATAGCCTGCCAGGCTCCTTTGTCAATGGGATTCTCCAGGCAAGAATACTGGAGTGGGTTGCCGTGCCCTCCGCCAGGAGATCTTCTAAACCTAGGAAATGAACCTGCATCTCTTACATCTCCTGCATTGGCAGGCGGATTCTTTACCACTAATTGGGAAGCCATAATGGCAAGCTTACTGATTACCAGTCTCCACGCAAACTTCCTCTCGCCACCTCACAAGAAAATCATAAAATCCCCACTGCAAAGGCTAACACAACTAAGGAGCCAACCTAAGAATATGATTAAAAAGCCCCCTTAAGATTTTAAAATGCATATATAAGAAAAGCGCCTATGGAAATAAATTGATTAAAAAGACTTAAGATTTTAAAATCTGCTTTTATATGCATAAGCAATAGACCCTCCCCTGAGACTTGACCAATTTGCTACAGCATTGTAAAGATACAAAACATAACAATATGTCACCATCTTTCTTTCTTGAAAAGAACCTAGAAATCATGCTTGGGAGAATAATATCTTCTTGCAGTGCTATGTAAATATTATAGACTCAGTGAACTGTGAGGCTAACCTACGTGTACTTGGATGTTAGTATTGGATTAGCATTGGATTCAAGCAAGCCGAGGAGAGATTCTTAGGCTGGAAGAAAAAGAGGTCATAAAATAATTATTTTACCAGTAATAATCCACAGATGTCCCTTGCTCCTTCTTCAATACCCATTCAACAATGCTTTGTAATTATCATAAAGTCATCTCTAGTTAAAAGATAAGTAGAAATTAAACTTCTGGATTTATTATTATTATTTTAATTTTGACCTCTTTTATTGGTCCTTCATTTATTTATTTTCATCCATCTTTGTTCTTTGGCCTGTGTGGGCCTCCCATCGCAGTGGCCTCTCTCATTGCAGAGCACCTGCTCTGGGTGCACGTGCTCCAGAGTGCTGGCTCCTAATTGGACACACCAGTCCAGCTGCTCTGTGGCATGTGGGATCCTCCCGTGCCAGGGATCGAACTGGTACCTCTTGCACTGCAAGGCAGACTCTTTTACCCACTGGGCCACCAGGGAAGCTCCTGGATTTATTATTTTTTAATGGCAGTTTGTAGATGTGCACGCTCAATGGCTTTGGTCATGTTCAACTCTTTACAATCCTATGGACTATAGCCTGCCAGGCTCCTTTGTCAATGGGATTCTCCAGGCAAGAATACTGGAGTGGGTTGCCGTGCCCTCCGCCAGGAGATCTTCTAAACCTAGGAAATGAACCTGCATCTCTTACATCTCCTGCATTGGCAGGCGGATTCTTTACCACTAATTGGGAAGCCATAATGGCAAGCTTACTGATTACCAGTCTCCTACGCAAACTTCCTCTCGCCACCTCACAAGAAAATCATAAAATCCACAAGGAGAGAAAACCCAACCTGACATAATTCATGTGCTTAACACAACTAAGGAGCCAACTGCTTTGATTTTGAAATTACACATAGGTCTATCAGAACCTCACCCAATGCCATAATCTGTCATGAAAAAAGAATCGAGAAAAGTGATGAACTTAGACAAAGCACAGACAATGTGACAATGTCACCCTCAGAAAGAGAAGGTTCAACATCATGTGCCAAAATATGCCACAGCACTAGAGACAAAGAAGGAGCCTAAAACCTTGTAGGACCAAAGGAGTCAGTCTAGCACTGCATCTAGGGGATAATCAGATACAAGGAGAAGCAATAGTGAAGGAAAGAAGAAAATACAGGAAAACTGAGTACCCTGAGAAAACAAAACAGAAGAAATACCTAATCCTGCCCTATTCCAACAAAATCACTGTTAAAACTGCGCATAAGAGGATAAAACTGACAGAAAAGAGTGTATAGAATTATAAATCCTGTGAAGAAAATATAAAGGACTAGGGAAAAAGACACCTCCATTTAAAATTACTATAAAAAATACAAAAGGTACAGTACACCTAACATAATATTAATCTTTACATGTATAATTCAGTGGAATTAAGTATGTGTATAAAGTTGTGCAACTATTACCACAATCTATTTCCAGAACTTTTTCATTACACCAAACTAACTCTGTAGTCATTACCTATGATTAGGGAAAGATTTCTAATTCTTACTTAAATCCAGATGCAATGAAACACTTCTGACTATGTAACCATAAAATCTGCATGACATAATCAAAAGACAAATAAATGAGGATAAAGTCTTAGTAACACAATCACAAATAAAGTCTTAAATGCTCCTAACATACAAAGAACTTTTCAAATTAGGACAAATGACCAGAAATTCTATTTAAAAAATGGGCAAAAGCCAAGAAAGGGTAATTTTCAAAGAAGTATAAAACTAGTCTGAAAGCGTATGGAGATGAAAAGATTTTTCAATCTCCCTCATAAGAAAAATCCAATAAATTCTAAAACGAATACCAAAAGACAGCCTCTAAGACCACAGAAGGGATCCCTGGACAGGAAAGAGATCTAAAATAGTATTGATAGAGAAGAGGCAGGTCAGTTGGCAGTGCCGTTTATCCAGGGCCTTAGAATGTAAAGGCTGACTAATGTCACCAGTAACAGGGAGTCAAAAACCTCCACAGAAAAACAATCAATTCATCATTGCAATGCTCACAAATAACATGTTCTGGACTTCGCATTACTTATTCTCTGTTTACAAAAATAATTGTGAGGTTTTTTGCACATGGTGGGGTGCAAAAGTATGAAATAAATACATATGTGCAAACACACTAGCATATTTTATTAAAGATTATACTTTTTAACCAGTTTCAGCTCCACAGCAAAACTGCAAGTCCAGGAAATTCCTATATACCTGTGTTCCAACACATGAATAGTCTCTCTTATTACCAACATTCCCCACCAGAGTGATACATTTGTTACCACTGAGAAACCTACCTTGACACAACCTTTTAACTCAAATCCATAATTTACATTAGAGTTGATGCTTAGTGTTGTACAGTCCATGGGTTTGGAAAATTACTATAAAAAATACAAAAGGTACAGTACACCTAACATAATATTAATCTTTACATGTATAATTCAGTGGAATTAAGTATGTGTATAAAGTTGTGCAACTATTACCACAATCTATTTCCAGAACTTTTTCATTACACCAAACTAACTCTGTAGTCATTACCTATGATTAGGGAAAGATTTCTAATTCTTACTTAAATCCAGATGCAATGAAACACTTCTGACTATGTAACCATAAAATCTGCATGACATAATCAAAAGACAAATAAATGAGGATAAAGTCTTAGTAACACAATCACAAATAAAGTCTTAAATGCTCCTAACATACAAAGAACTTTTCAAATTAGGACAAATGACCAGAAATTCTATTTAAAAAATGGGCAAAAGCCAAGAAAGGGTAATTTTCAAAGAAGTATAAAACTAGTCTGAAAGCGTATGGAGATGAAAAGATTTTTCAATCTCCCTCATAAGAAAAATCCAATAAATTCTAACACGAATACCAAAAGACAGCCTCTAAGACCACAGAAGGGATCCCTGGACAGGAAAGAGATCTAAAATAGTATTGATAGAGAAGAGGCAGGTCAGTTGGCAGTGCCGTTTATCCAGGGCCTTAGAATGTAAAGGCTGACTAATGTCACCAGTAACAGGGAGTCAAAAACCTCCACAGAAAAACAATCAATTCATCATTGCAATGCTCACAAATAACATGTTCTGGACTTCGCATTACTTATTCTCTGTTTACAAAAATAATTGTGAGGTTTTTTGCACATGGTGGGGTGCAAAAGTATGAAATAAATACATATGTGCAAACACACTAGCATATTTTATTAAAGATTATACTTTTTAACCAGTTTCAGCTCCACAGCAAAACTGCAAGTCCAGGAAATTCCTATATACCTGTGTTCCAACACATGAATAGTCTCTCTTATTACCAACATTCCCCACCAGAGTGATACATTTGTTACCACTGAGAAACCTACCTTGACACAACCTTTTAACTCAAATCCATAATTTACATTAGAGTTGATGCTTAGTGTTGTACAGTCCATGGGTTTGGACAATTGTACAAAGACATATATCTATCATTCTAATACCCGAATATTCTCACTGCCCTAAAATCTCCCTGTTCTTTGTCTTTTCATCCCTCCCTCCCCACAATCCCAGGCAAACATTGATTCTTTTACTCTCTTCACAGTTTTGCCTTTTCCAGAATGTTACGTAGCTGGCATCAGTAGGTAGCCATCTTAGACTGACTTGTTTCACTTATGTATTTACACTTCCTCTTTAATAACCTATTTCATTTTAGCATTGAATAGTGCTCCATTGTCTGACTATACTACAGTTTATTTAATCATTCATACTGAAGGATATGGTGGTTGTTTCCAAGTTTGGGAAATTATGAAAATAGCTGCTATGAACATCCATGTGCAGACTTCTGTGTGAATATAAGTATTCAGTGCCTATGAGTAACATCAAGGAGCATGATTCCTGGATTGCATGGTAAGAGTATGTCTAGTTTTATAAGAAATTGCCAAAGTCTCTTCCAAAGTGGATGTTAGCCTTTTGCACTCCCATCAGCAATGTTTCTGTGGCTAATGAGTTTCTATTACTCCACATCCCCCTCTAGCACTTGGTAATGGGGTCAGTGTTGTGGATTTGGGACATTCTAATGAGACAGCATACTAAAAAGAAGACACATCATTTTACTAACAAAGATCCATATGGTCAAAGCTATGGCTTTTCCAATAGTCATGTACAGATTTGAGAGTTACATCATAAAGAAGGCTGAGCACTGGAATAATTATTTTTAAATTGTGGTGCTGGAGAAGACTTGGAGTCCCTTGGACAGCAAGGAGATCAAGCCAGTCAATCCTAAAGGAAATCAACCCTGAATATTTATTGGAAAGGTTGATGCTAAACTTGAAGCTCTAATACTTAGACCACCTGATAAGAAGAGCCTACTCATTGGAAAAGACCCTGATGCTGGAAAAAATTGAGGGCAGGAAAGGGGCCATAGCATATTTTATTAAAGATTATACTTTTTAACCAGTTTCAGCTCCACAGCAAAACTGCAAGTCCAGGAAATTCCTATATACCTGTGTTCCAACACATGAATAGTCTCTCTTATTACCAACATTCCCCACCAGAGTGATACATTTGTTACCACTGAGAAACCTACCTTGACACAACCTTTTAACTCAAATCCATAATTTACATTAGAGTTGATGCTTAGTGTTGTACAGTCCATGGGTTTGGACAATTGTACAAAGACATATATCTATCATTCTAATACCCGAATATTCTCACTGCCCTAAAATCTCCCTGTTCTTTGTCTTTTCATCCCTCCCTCCCCACAATCCCAGGCAAACATTGATTCTTTTACTCTCTTCACAGTTTTGCCTTTTCCAGAATGTTACGTAGCTGGCATCAGTAGGTAGCCATCTTAGACTGACTTGTTTCACTTATGTATTTACACTTCCTCTTTAATAACCTATTTCATTTTAGCATTGAATAGTGCTCCATTGTCTGACTATACTACAGTTTATTTAATCATTCATACTGAAGGATATGGTGGTTGTTTCCAAGTTTGGGAAATTATGAAAATAGCTGCTATGAACATCCATGTGCAGACTTCTGTGTGAATATAAGTATTCAGTGCCTATGAGTAACATCAAGGAGCATGATTCCTGGATTGCATGGTAAGAGTATGTCTAGTTTTATAAGAAATTGCCAAAGTCTCTTCCAAAGTGGATGTTACCCTTTTTGCACTCCCATCAGCAATGTTTCTGTGGCTAATGAGATTCTATTACTCCACATCCCCCTCTAGCGCTTGGTAATGGGGTCAGTGTTGTGGATTTGGGACATTCTAATGAGACAGCATACTAAAAAGAAGACACATCATTTTACTAACAAAGATCCATATGGTCAAAGCTATGGCTTTTCCAATAGTCATGTACAGATTTGAGAGTTACATCATAAAGAAGGCTGAGCACTGGAATAATTATTTTTAAATTGTGGTGCTGGAGAAGACTTGGAGTCCCTTGGACAGCAAGGAGATCAAGCCAGTCAATCCTAAAGGAAATCAACCCTGAATATTTATTGGAAAGGTTGATGCTAAACTTGAAGCTCTAATACTTAGACCACCTGATAAGAAGAGCCTACTCATTGGAAAAGACCCTGATGCTGGAAAAAATTGAGGGCAGGAAAAAGGGGCAACAGAGGATAAGATAATTAGATGGCATCCTCAACTTGATGGACATGAGTTTGAACAAACTACTAGAGATAATGAAGGATAAGGAAGCCTGGTGTATACAGTTCATGGGGTCACAAAGAATCAGACACAACTTAGCAACTGAATAACAATAATAGGTATATGGGCTTCCCTAGTGAGTCAAAGGTAAAGACTCTGCTGCCAATGCAGGAGGCCTGGATTCAATCCCTGGTCCAGAAAGATACCCTGGAGAAGAAAATGGCAACCCACTTAGTATTCTTGTGTGGAGAACCTCATAGACAGAGTATCCTGGCATGCTACTGTCCATTGGGTCAGAGGTGACTTAGCAACTGAACATCAACAACAGGCATGTAGTGGTATCTCATTGCTGTTTTAATTTGCATTTCTCTGATGATTTATGATATGAGGAATATTTTCATATGCTGATTTGCCATCTGGATATCTCCTTTGTTAGTGACTGTTAAAGTCATTTAGCCTCTTTTTTTTTTAAATTGTGTGGTTAG
Source organism: Tragulus kanchil (assembly GCA_022376925.1). Lineage (NCBI taxonomy): Eukaryota > Metazoa > Chordata > Mammalia > Artiodactyla > Tragulidae > Tragulus > Tragulus kanchil. Next base: position 33,056,852 of record JAIOJX010000028.1, on the reverse strand, counting down.
ATTTTTATTGTTGAGTTCTAAGACTTCTTTATTTGGAGAACAGTGCTTTATCAGATATGCCTTTTGGAAATATTTCCTCCCATTCTGTGGTCTGTCTTCTTATTGTCTTGAAATTATCTTTCAAAGAGCAGTAGTTTTCAATTTTAATCAAGTCGAGCTTATTAATTACCTTTTTAATAGATCATGCCTTCAGTGTTGTACTGTAAAACACATATCCAAAACCGTCTAGGTTTTCTCCTATGTTATACTCTTGGAGTTTTATGTTTTTGTATTTTACATTTAAGCCTGTGATTCATTCTGAGTTAATTTTTGTGAGGGATGCAAAAGTCATATCTAGGCTCATTTTGGGTTTTTTTGTCATTATCGCAAATTTATTGTGGAGTCCCTTGGACAGCAAGGAGATCAAGCCAGTCAATCCTAAAGGAAATCAACCCTGAATATTTATTGGAAAGGTTGATGCTAAACTTGAAGCTCTAATACTTAGACCACCTGATAAGAAGAGCCTACTCATTGGAAAAGACCCTGATGCTGGAAAAAATTGAGGGCAGGAAAAAGGGGCAACAGAGGATAAGATAATTAGATGGCATCCTCAACTTGATGGACATGAGTTTGAACAAACTACTAGAGATAATGAAGGATAAGGAAGCCTGGTGTATACAGTTCATGGGGTCACAAAGAATCAGACACAACTTAGCAACTGAATAACAATAATAGGTATATGGGCTTCCCTAGTGAGTCAAAGGTAAAGACTCTGCTGCCAATGCAGGAGGCCTGGATTCAATCCCTGGTCCAGAAAGATACCCTGGAGAAGAAAATGGCAACCCACTTAGTATTCTTGTGTGGAGAACCTCATAGACAGAGTATCCTGGCATGCTACTGTCCATTGGGTCAGAGGTGACTTAGCAACTGAACATCAACAACAGGCATGTAGTGGTATCTCATTGCTGTTTTAATTTGCATTTCTCTGATGATTTATGATATGAGGAATATTTTCATATGCTGATTTGCCATCTGGATATCTCCTTTGTTAGTGACTGTTAAAGTCATTTAGCCTCTTTTTTTTTTAAATTGTGTGGTTAGATTTTTATTGTTGAGTTCTAAGACTTCTTTATTTGGAGAACAGTGCTTTATCAGATATGCCTTTTGGAAATATTTCCTCCCATTCTGTGGTCTGTCTTCTTATTGTCTTGAAATTATCTTTCAAAGAGCAGTAGTTTTCAATTTTAATCAAGTCGAGCTTATTAATTACCTTTTTAATAGATCATGCCTTCAGTGTTGTACTGTAAAACACATATCCAAAACCGTCTAGGTTTTCTCCTATGTTATACTCTTGGAGTTTTATGTTTTTGTATTTTACATTTAAGCCTGTGATTCATTCTGAGTTAATTTTTGTGAGGGATGCAAAAGTCATATCTAGGCTCATTTTGGGTTTTTTTTTTGTCCAATTATACCAGCATTTTGTATTTAAAGGACTGTCTTTGCTCCATTATATTGCCTTTGCTCTTCTGTCAAAGATGAGTTGATTGTATGTGGTCTAAGTTCTCTACTATTTTCCACTAAACTGTCTAAGAACACACTGCCTTGATTACTGAAGCTTTACAGTCTAAGTTTTGAAGCTGGGTACTGTTAACCATCCAACTTTGTTCTTCTTCTTCAATATTGTGTTGGCTATTCTGGCACACATATCTTTACTTAGATGTATTTCTTTCTCTAAGCTCTCCAAACATTCAAACTGATGGACTTAAAAATATAGGAAGAGTTTATAAAGAGATACAAAGAAGCAACTTATCCTTTATGTCCTGTCTTCTTAGTAAATATAAACTTCTTATTGAATATAGCATTCTTCTAGAGAAATGTATAAATTGTATAAATGTATAACCAACTTAATGAGTTTGAGTAGAGAAAACATACTCATCTTACTAGCACCTGAATCAAAAAAAAAAAAAAAAAAATTCCAAAAGCCTCCCTTGATCACTTCCCAGTCATTATTCCCACTAAGAGTAATCACTACCTTGAATCTCAAAAACCGTAGATGAGCTTTGCCTTTTTTAAACTTAACAATGAAATCATACTTGCTTCTTGTGTTTAGCAGTATATTATCCATATTGTGGCTTGTAGTTGTAGTCATTCTCATTGATATACTCCAATGTTTTTTTTATTCTTTCTACTGCTGATGGTCACTGAGTACTTACTAGTTTAGGACTATCACATAGGGCTGTTATGGACATTGCAATTATGTCTTTTAGTGAACACATGAATACATTCTACTGGGGACATTCCTAAGATTAGAATTCCTGGGTCATAGATATGTTAAACTTTAGTAAATACAAATAGTTTTACTGATAACAGGAGCCCTGTATGAGAGTCCTAACTGTATTCCATTCTAATCAACACTTAATTGTCTTTTCTACTTTAACCATTCAAGTGGATGCCAAACATATTATGCTTAGAAAAAAATACTGTCAAGAAAATATACTCTAAAAATAATAATATTTTTTTTACTACTGGTTATTTTTACGGGGAGCTTCGATAGCATTTTAAACATGAACTCCAGTTGCTTTTGATGCAGATTATCAGGGTTCACCAATTGGAGAAATACTATGTCCTAATTCTTTCTAAAGTAAATCTATATTGAATATCTGGGTAAAAGCTATCTGTCTTCAGGATGCTAAATTCTCTCTGAACAAGCAGTGGTAGATGATCTTTATTTTGCAACAGCCCTGTTTTTGTCCAGTTATATTATTGAAAAACTCTAAAATGACCAAGAGACAGATGTTTAATCACATGTCACTTGGTTGTATCTTGGACCTCAAACTGCTAATCATTTGTATCAATATGTTGAATGACTACATATGTCAAAGGGCAGGCCCACCAAAACTGTATCTTTCTCATTTATCTAATACTGCCTTACAAAATACCCCAAATCTTACTGCTTTATAGTTCTCATAAGTCTGAGTTGGATGAATGGTTTTTTGTTGGTCTTTTAGGATATCTCAGGAGAAATATCAACAACTTCAGATACGCAAAAGATACCACTCTAGTGGCAGAAAGTGAAGAGGAACTAAAGAGACTCTTGATGAGGGTGAAAGAAGAGAGTGAAAAAAGTCTGGCTTAAAACTCAAAATGCAAAGCACTAAGATCATGGCATCTGGTCCCATCACTTCATGTCAAATACAAAGGGAAAATGTGGAAGTCATGACAGGCCTTATTTTCTTGGACTTCAAAATACTGTGGATGGTGACAAAATTAAAAGATGCCTGCTCCTTGGAAGAAAAGCTACGATAAACCTAGGCAGCATATTAAAAAGCAGAGATACCACTTTGCTGACAAAGGTCAATATATTCAAAGCTATGGTTTTTCAAGTAGTTGTATTCCAATATGAAAGTTGGACCATAAAGAAGGCTGAGTGCCAAAGAGCTGATGCTTTCAAATTGTGGTGTTAGAGAAGACTTTTGACTGAAAGAATCTGGATTGCAAAGGGATAAAACCAGTCAATTCCAATGGAAATCAACCCTGAATATTCATTGGAAGGACTGATGCTGAAGTTGAAGCTCCAATACTTTGGCCACCTGATGTGAAAAGCCAACTCATTGGAAAAGCCCCTGATGCTGGAAAAGACTGAAAAAGGAGAAGAGGGTGGCAGAGGGTGCGATGGTTGGATGGCAGTACCAACTAAATGGATGTGAGCTTGTGTAAACCCTGGGAGATGCTAGAGGACAGGGAAGCCTGGCTAGCTACAATCCATGTGGTTGCAAAGAGTCAGACATGACTTAGCAACTGAACAACAACAGCATGAGCTCATGTTGTGATGGGATGGACCTGGAGGGTAAATCTATATTGAATATCTGGGTAAAAGCTATCTGTCTTCAGGATGCTAAATTCTCTCTGAACAAGCAGTGGTAGATGATCTTTATTTTGCAACAGCCCTGTTTTTGTCCAGTTATATTATTGAAAAACTCTAAAATGACCAAGAGACAGATGTTTAATCACATGTCACTTGGTTGTATCTTGGACCTCAAACTGCTAATCATTTGTATCAATATGTTGAATGACTACATATGTCAAAGGGCAGGCCCACCAAAACTGTATCTTTCTCATTTATCTAATACTGCCTTACAAAATACCCCAAATCTTACTGCTTTATAGTTCTCATAAGTCTGAGTTGGATGAATGGTTTTTTGTTGGTCTTTTAGGATATCTCAGGAGAAATATCAACAACTTCAGATACGCAAAAGATACCACTCTAGTGGCAGAAAGTGAAGAGGAACTAAAGAGACTCTTGATGAGGGTGAAAGAAGAGAGTGAAAAAAGTCTGGCTTAAAACTCAAAATGCAAAGCACTAAGATCATGGCATCTGGTCCCATCACTTCATGTCAAATACAAAGGGAAAATGTGGAAGTCATGACAGGCCTTATTTTCTTGGACTTCAAAATACTGTGGATGGTGACAAAATTAAAAGATGCCTGCTCCTTGGAAGAAAAGCTACGATAAACCTAGGCAGCATATTAAAAAGCAGAGATACCACTTTGCTGACAAAGGTCAATATATTCAAAGCTATGGTTTTTCAAGTAGTTGTATTCCAATATGAAAGTTGGACCATAAAGAAGGCTGAGTGCCAAAGAGCTGATGCTTTCAAATTGTGGTGTTAGAGAAGACTTTTGACTGAAAGAATCTGGATTGCAAAGGGATAAAACCAGTCAATTCCAATGGAAATCAACCCTGAATATTCATTGGAAGGACTGATGCTGAAGTTGAAGCTCCAATACTTTGGCCACCTGATGTGAAAAGCCAACTCATTGGAAAAGCCCCTGATGCTGGAAAAGACTGAAAAAGGAGAAGAGGGTGGCAGAGGGTGCGATGGTTGGATGGCAGTACCAACTAAATGGATGTGAGCTTGTGTAAACCCTGGGAGATGCTAGAGGACAGGGAAGCCTGGCTAGCTACAATCCATGTGGTTGCAAAGAGTCAGACATGACTTAGCAACTGAACAACAACAGCATGAGCTCATGTTGTGATGGGATGGACCTGGAGGGTAGTTCTCTCCACATAGTTCTTCATCCTCAACAAGCATAAATGGCTTCCTCACATAGCGGCAGCAATGTTCTAAGACAGAGAGGATGAAAACTGCAAGATCTCCAGGTATTTAGATTCTTGTACCACATTTTCTTAGTCAAAGCAAGTCACAGGGTCAGCGCAGAGTCCAATGACGGGGAAATGGATTATATCTTTTGATAAAACTGCAAAGTCATGTGGCCATATTTTTCAGTTACCACAAGTGAGAATCTGAATAGGCTAGTACAAAATGAAAGCTAAATAAATATTGGTAGCATTATAATATGATAACAATTACATTTATGTGTTTCTTAATTATATTTCTCAGCATCAGCAAAGCCTTTCAATAAATATCTGCCTATTATAACATTTCAACACCATTCCTCTAAATCATGAAATCAGCAAAGCATTCACCCTCTTCATAATGTGAGTTTCTTTTTTGACCATGCTATGCACTATGCAGGATCTTAGTTCTCTGACCAAGGATTGAACGCTAGCATCCCGCAATGGAAGTGTGGAATTTTAACCACTGAGACTGCCAGAGAAGGCCCCATGCTGTTTATTTCTTGATCAACATTTAAAGTCCTTGACCAAAAGTTATAAATTGTTTTTGACCTTTCTCTAAGTCAGTGTTTAGCTCTCATCCAGAAAAGGGTTTCCTCTATTTATAGACTAAATCAGCCAGTTGTTCTACTCACCTGAAGATGAAAGCACTGATCAATACATGGTTTCCACTAGAGATAGCCCAGTTATACAAAACAAATCATTTTAAATGTTTCAACTATCATTTAAAACACTGCCTTTTATAGAAAACAGAATGCAGGGACTCAACCTGTTACACATCAGCCAGAGAAGAGGCATAAATCCACATTCAGAAATATGTGAAAGCACTGGCTTTGTATAGACCATTATTTGACAGACTGAACCACAATTCAATTTATGGAGCTCACAGTAAACATCAGGCCTTTTCTCTGGCCTCAATTATAAGCAAGACCATCAAAACAACTGCACCACTTTCATACTGAGCCAACTCTCCCTTTCCTCTAGGCCAGTGGCTCTCAGCTGGAGGCAGTTTTGCCCACAAGTGACATTTAGTAATGTCTAAAGATACTTTACATGTCACAACAGGAGAAACACTACTGGCACCTAGTAGGCAGAGGCCAGGGGTCTGCGAAAAATCCTACAATGCACAGAACAGCTTCCACGACAGAGAATTTGTCAGCCCAAATGTCAACAATGCTGAGACTGAGAAATCCTTTCCTAACCATGTCCTCATGGTTCACTGATCTGTTCACTGTGCCAGAGTGCAGCAGTGGTGTACGGGAGCTGGCCTATACCACACCAGCTCATGAAAGCCAACCATGCGTCCATCCTTCTGTCTCCATGATGGGAGTATATACATGAAGAAAACTGGCAAATGCTACAAATGATGGCCTACTGTTAAACATGTGTCAGTACATCAGTGGGTGCAGCCCTGCCCCACTGGAGTTACATAGCCTGTGAACTCTAACTTCTTCCCCACCGGAGGTCTCTTACTTCTTGGGCTAAAGAAGTAGCTCATTAGCAATGTGCTGTTAATGACACAGAATGACCAATAGTGTGTTATCCAGTGACAGGTACTCACGTTTCTAGTTAAAGTGAAAGGTAATCTTTCCACAGAATGATATTTATCTCCTAAAGCCCCCACATCACACATACACAGAGACACATGACATATGAGTGTATATATGCACACCAATTTCTTATTGATGCAGTATAGTAATCAGCAGACCTTACACGGAAGGCAAGGTTTTGACTTTTCCAGGTAAGAGTGTAGCACCTGAGGACAGAGGAGCAGCAAGACGAGAGAAGCCTGTGTCCCTCACAACCTTGTGGAGCACCGCTGCTTCACCAGCTAAGACTTAAACAAGAGAGAAATAAGCTACCTGTTTAATCCACTGTTCTTTGAAAATCTTCTCAAAAGAAGTCAAACTGTGAGACAACATGGATGAACCTTGAAGGCATTATGTCAAGTAAACTCAGACAGGAAAAGACAAATAAATATTGTATGATCTTCTGTAAGTTGAGGTGATAGAGATCTTTCATCTGTTTGCATCCTAATCCTTGTGGACCAACCCAACTCTCCCTGCTTCTCACTGGTCTGTGTGTTTCAAATGGATATAATAAACTGTGATTTGAGCATCAGAGAAAAAGTATGGTATGCTCTCACTTATATATTTTAAAGGGGCTTCCCTGGTGGTTCTGATAGTAAAGAATCCACTTGCAATGCAGGAGACCCAGGTTCTATCCCTGGGTCAGAAAGATACCTTGGAGGAGAAAAGGGCTACCCACTTCAGTATTCATGCCTGGAAAATTCCACAGACAGAAAAGATTGGTGGTGTACATTCCATAGTGTCACAAAGAGTTGGACACAACTGGGCAACTTAATACTTAACTTTCATAAACTTAAAAAAAAAAACAACTTCATTTAAAAAAAGAGATCAGATTTGTGATTATCAGAGACAAGGGGAGAGGTGGGGGTGTCAAAAGGTTGTAAGATCAGTAAGTGTCCAAGAAAGTGTCAAAAGGTTGTAAGATCAATAAGTACCAGGGATGTAATATACAACATAATAACTATAGTTACCCTATATATTTGAAAGTTTCCGAGTGAGTTAATCTTAAAAGTTCTCATCATAACGGGGAAAAACACTTTTAACCTATATGAGATGATGAATATTAACTAAATTTATGTGATAATCACTTCATAATATGTGTAAGTCAAATCATTATGCTATGCAACTTAAGTTTATAAAGAGCTGCATGTCAATTACATCTCAATAAAACTACATAGAAAAATACCAAACTTTTATATTCAGTAATAGAAAAGTATAGTAATCAGCAGACCTTACGGAAGGCAAGGTTTTGACTTTTCCAGGTAAGAGTGTAGCACCTGAGGACAGAGGAGCAGCAAGACGAGAGAAGCCTGTGTCCCTCACAACCTTGTGGAGCACCGCTGCTTCACCAGCTAAGACTTAAACAAGAGAGAAATAAGCTACCTGTTTAATCCACTGTTCTTTGAAAATCTTCTCAAAAGAAGTCAAACTGTGAGACAACATGGATGAACCTTGAAGGCATTATGTCAAGTAAACTCAGACAGGAAAAGACAAATAAATATTGTATGATCTTCTGTAAGTTGAGGTGATAGAGATCTTTCATCTGTTTGCATCCTAATCCTTGTGGACCAACCCAACTCTCCCTGCTTCTCACTGGTCTGTGTGTTTCAAATGGATATAATAAACTGTGATTTGAGCATCAGAGAAAAAGTATGGTATGCTCTCACTTATATATTTTAAAGGGGCTTCCCTGGTGGTTCTGATAGTAAAGAATCCACTTGCAATGCAGGAGACCCAGGTTCTATCCCTGGGTCAGAAAGATACCTTGGAGGAGAAAAGGGCTACCCACTTCAGTATTCATGCCTGGAAAATTCCACAGACAGAAAAGATTGGTGGTGTACATTCCATAGTGTCACAAAGAGTTGGACACAACTGGGCAACTTAATACTTAACTTTCATAAACTTAAAAAAAAAAACAACTTCATTTAAAAAAAGAGATCAGATTTGTGATTATCAGAGACAAGGGGAGAGGTGGGGGTGTCAAAAGGTTGTAAGATCAGTAAGTGTCCAAGAAAGTGTCAAAAGGTTGTAAGATCAATAAGTACCAGGGATGTAATATACAACATAATAACTATAGTTACCCTATATATTTGAAAGTTTCCGAGTGAGTTAATCTTAAAAGTTCTCATCATAACGGGGAAAAACACTTTTAACCTATATGAGATGATGAATATTAACTAAATTTATGTGATAATCACTTCATAATATGTGTAAGTCAAATCATTATGCTATGCAACTTAAGTTTATAAAGAGCTGCATGTCAATTACATCTCAATAAAACTACATAGAAAAATACCAAACTTTTATATTCAGTAATAAAATAACCATTGATTAGTAAAGAAAGTTTCAATAGTATTTTTGAATTTAACATTAGCCTCCTCTGAAAAAAATATTATTGATATATATAAAATTCTCAGTATTTATCAGTATATCACTCTATTTGAATTTTTGAAGCTAGAGTTTGAAAGAATTATTGTTTTCTAGATGTTAGGTATAAAGACAAAAAGGCAATTAGACAAAAACTACTGGGTTGGTCAAAAAAGGAACTCTGTTGGTCAACCCAGTATATTCATGTAAATATCTGAGGAAACCTGGTTCTTAATACTCATGTATATTTGATATAAAACTAAAGAACTGAAATCTGTACGAACTCTTAAACTTCTTATAACCCCCTTGATACTATTATGGACCTGTCTCCAAAGTTAAGTTACTCAATTATAATATTAGGATTAAGTTGGACTCTTGGAGAACAATTCTATATAATTAAGATGTGCATGTAATGTGTGCACTCTCAGTCATGTTGGACTCTGCAACCTCATGGACAGTAGCCCACCAGGCTCCTTTTTCTATGGAATTTTTCCAAGCAAGAATACTGGAGTGGGTGGCAATTTCCTTCTCCAGAGGATCTTTCTGACCCAGAAATCAAGCCCACAACTCTTGAGTGTCCTGCATTGCCAGGTGGATTCTTTACCACAAGCACTACTTGTCAATAAAAGGGAACCAGATTTTAGAAAATATGACAGGGAGAGTCCCACTGACAAAATGGAGAATCTAAACTGCCTTGCCTAGGAGAATACATAAGACTAGGGTCAGCTAGCTTAAGTTCTAGTCATTTATCATGCATTACTATCACCCCCATTTCAAAAAGACACCCTAAAGGTGTGGGCAGCTTCATAGACTTCTTCCATCCACCCCAGAATTCTGAGGGAAGCACTTCATGTTCATCTGTACACCCAGCCTGCAAAACTCAAACCTGTTTTGTGTCTTAGGCCAGGGGTCCCCAAACTCCTGGATCTACTGCCTGATGATCTAGGAGGAGCTGATGTAATAACACTAGACATAAAGTGCATAATAAACGTAATGCACTTGAATCATCCCCAAACCACTCCTCCACTTCAGTTCATGAAAAAATTGTCTTCCATGAAATTAGTCCCTGATACCAAAAAGGTTGGGTTTGTTGGAGGATCCAGACATTTTGCAAACAGAAAGGGAGCAGACAACCAGCAAAGATATGCTGTGTTCTTTCCTTTTCTTCCTAGTTCCTTTTTCTTCTTCCTATAACTAGAAGATGAGGAAAACACAGCAAAAAGACATTTTGAAAAAGTTATGGAGTTCGTCGAAGTCCACTCCTTATGCATCTTGGGAGCCAAATTGTTAGGTTATAGAGGAAAGCTGGGCTTCCCTGGTGGCTCAGACAGTAAAAAATCTGCCTGTGATGCAGAACACCCGCATTCTATCGTTGGGTTGGGAAGATCCCCTGAAGAAGGAAAGGGCTACCCACTCCAGTATTCTTGCCTAGAGAATTTCATGCACAGAGGAGCTTGGCAGCTACAGTCCATGAGGTCACGAAGAGTTGGAAACAACTTAGCAACTAACACTCACCACCTAGAGGAAAACTAAGGAACCCTATTTAGAAATTTAAATTTTAAACCCCAGGCAACAAATGTCCAGACTGTGGATATTTGGAGGTTCAAAATAGAAAATGAATCAAGATAATTTAGGACCAATCAACAGAGTCCATCCAGAAAAGATATTCTATTTTATTAAATATATCTCCAGAAGCATAATGAAGTTGTTATGCCAGTTATAGTTAGAACTTCCACTCTTCAGCCTTGATCTCAAGGGGAAATGTGACCTTTGGAATAGGTGCCATTCTTCCTTTCTGCTGTAAGAGTTTTGGAAGAGAGGGACTAATGAAAACCTCACCTTTCTCAGATGCTGGATCTAGCATGACATTCCCCAAATGGTATGCTCATGCCCTAATCCCCAAAGCCCATAAATGTTACCTAATTTGGAAAAAAAGAGTCTTTGCAGATGTAATTAAGTAAGAATCTTGAGATGAGAGCATCCTGACTTATCTGAGTGGCTCTAAATCAAATGACTGAACAACAAAACTCTGTAAAAGTTAAAAGTAAAATAAAGGTTTAAAAAAATAAATAAATAAATCAAATGACTGTGCTTGTAAAAGACACATAGAAAAGGGGAGGCAATGAGATTACAGGTAGAGGTTAGAGTGATAGAATCACAAACCTAGGGTGGCAAGGGATATCTGAAACTGCCAGAAGCTGGACAAGACAGCAGTGACCATCTTCTAGAACCTTTAGAAGGAGGGCAGTCCTGCCAACACCTTGATCTCAGACCTCCAGAATTGTGAGAGAAATAACTGCTCTTGTTTTAAGCCACTAAGTTAGGGGGGACTTTTGCTAGCACAAAAAACTAACACAGTAGTGTAAGCTCTGTAAATAATCTGAGAATGAAGGCTACAGAGCCAAGATGATCTGCTAAGGTCCAGCAGTATTTGTCTTTCTCTTCTGTGAACAAAGATAATGAAGACAACAATTAGCCAAGGTTCAAGACAACAACTAACACCAGATCCTCCATAACTAATATCCACTTCAAGGTAAATGTCTTCTCTGGATTCAAGAATAGGAGGATGACTCATTCTCTCATTTTTCCCTTTTTGTCTGTCCATGCCACTCCACCTTCCTGCCAAAAAATAACCTGTTCTTTTAAGTAGCTACTGAAATAGTATTTCACTGACTGAGTCAAAGTTGGAAGACCTGAAACAGGTTGTCACGAGACTGTAGAGTTCTCTCAAAGTCATTTCTCAGAGATAGGAATTCAGCTTCATGGTAGGAATTTATCATAACATCAGAAGAAGAACACAAAATTTTATAAGCAAAATGTCTTTTACAGTAATATTTATAATATTAATAGCAAAGATATGTAAAATAAACCAATTAACCAACACTGAAGACTGATTAAATACATTTAGCAGAGCCACATAAAAAGATTCTGTGCAATCACTAAAAAAGAATGTTGCTAGAGACACTTTTTTGACAAGTAATATATTGTTGAGTCTAAAATCATTACAAAATATTATGAACAGTTTTTTCCTCATCTTCTTTGAAACACACTGATAGAAATGTCTATATGATTACCTAAAATATCAATAGTAATTCTCTGGGTTTAAATTACAAGTGGTTTTATTTATTTATTTATACCTGTAACATTTCAATAATGAAAATATATTACATATGAAATTTAAAAACATTTTAAAGATAAACTCCATAGAAAAATATAGACACATGAACCACTGTGAATTTTACCAAAAGCTCTTCTATTCATACGTGTCAATGAATTCATTGATTTTTCTGTAACTTTTCCTCTGGGAAATTCCAATCTTTCTGGATTTAACTAGTATGCTAAGTCATGTTCAACTTTTTATGACTCTTTGGACTGTAGTCTTCCAGGCTCCTCTGTTCATGGCATTCTCCAGGCAAGGATATTGGAGAGAGTTGCCATTTCCTCCTCTAGGGGATCTTCCCCAGCCAGGCATTGAACGTGAGTCTCCAGTGTCACCTCCATTGCACACAGACTCTTTACCTGCTGAGCCATCGGGGAAATCCCTTTTTCATTATTATTTTCCTCTTATTAAAATAGAGGGGTGGGGGGGCTTCCCCTGGTGGTCCAGTGGGTAAGGACACAGCCTTGCAGTGCAAGGGCCGCCGGTTCGATCCCTGGCCTGGGAAGATCCCACGTGCCACGGAGCGGCTGGACCGATGTGTCCAATTGCCGAGCCGGAGCTCTGGAGCGCATGCGCCCAGAGCCGGTGCTCTGCAGCGACAGACGCCACCATGATGGGAGGCCCACAGGAGCCAAAGAACAAAGACGCATGAAAATGGAGAAATGAAAGACCAATAGAAGTGGCCCTCCCACTCCCCTCCCTCCCCAACCCGACCTCCACCCAAAATAAATAAATAAACAAATCTTTTAAATGAAATAAAATAAAATAGAGGGGACTCTACACATTTGCAATTAATTAAATGTTCTGGTTGATAAGTCTGATGCCAATTCTCTAAATACACTGGAATAAAATAATAAAAAATAGTTTAACAGACAAAAGCACCCTCAGTATTTTTTCAGGGAAACCAAAATTTCCCCTAAAAAAAGTCATATTATGTGATTCAAATTAAGCATAAAATTTTCAATAAGACTCACTTCAGATCACACCATTAAATGAAACCTATCACATTTTTCCATTGTCAGGCAGATCAGAGGATTACATAGCTATTGCCATTGTTATATGTTTAAAGGGTTAATATAATTGAAGCTCAATCTCCCAGTTTATGAAAATATAGCAAATATAAACACATACCATCTTAATCACTCCCAGTACCTAAACTAGAACAAGCATACACAATGTACAACTGAATGATTCTACTTTGCCTTTTTTTTGCATTATTATACAGAACTCCTTAGGAAAAAAATATAAAAGTTGACAACTGACCATTGGGGAAACTTCTTACTGTATAGCTTCATATAAAACAAATTAGTGAGGAAAGATTCACAATAAATTAATACGTTGAATTAGGTCTAAACTCAATAAGATTACATTAAAATCTCATTTCATCCTATTAACAATTCAATAAAATGATGCCAATTAAATGAGGCAATCGGTGAGAATGAGATTTACTTGATGTTTCATCTATTCTCCCTCATTGCTAGGTTTCATTTTTAACAGCCTGTTGACAGGGATTCTCTCCTGACAGCACCAGAGCTAGAATCATGAGTCAGCTTTGAAATCAGTGTGGGGAAAAAATAGCTCTCAAATTGCCATTTACCACATCTGTCTCTCCAGATAATTGAATTCCTGTTGAAAATACATCATAGGAGATGTTCTAGACATAGCAGGAAAGAGAAGGAAGTCAGTGAGTGGAAGCACTGAAAATATAAACTAAAGAACAGCATGATACATAAAATAATTTAGAAAGTTGTACTTGCTGTAATTTCTAGTGCATTTCAACTTGGAGATGAGCCCCCAAAGGACTAATCCAATCCCATTTTTATTTACGCACCGCAGGTTTCAGTTTAAAGAGGCGTGGTGCACTTGCTGGGCCTGCTCATTTTAAGTGTCATAGCCTAGGGTTTAATCTATTGAAACACCCTGATAATGGATCCAACCACATTTCTGAACAGTCCACCCGCCAAGTCTCGGCTGGCTTAGCCCATTATAAAAATTCATAATCATTCTGGATATGGGATCAGAGTGTACTAGCCTCTGAGGTGCCAGCAGAAAGCAATATTATTTCACTAATCTCTAAGTAACTCAGAGGGAGTGTCATGGCAGATATGCTACAGTACATAGCTATTGCCATTGGTATATGTTTAAAGGGTTAATATAATTGAAGCTCAATCTCCCAGTTTATGAAAATATAGCAAATATAAACACATACCATCTTAATCACTCCCAGTACCTAAACTAGAACAAGCATACACAATGTACAACTGAATGATTCTACTTTGCCTTTTTTTTGCATTATTATACAGAACTCCTTAGGAAAAAAATATAAAAGTTGACAACTGACCATTGGGGAAACTTCTTACTGTATAGCTTCATATAAAACAAATTAGTGAGGAAAGATTCACAATAAATTAATATGTTGAATTAGGTCTAAACTCAATAAGATTACATTAAAATCTCATTTCATCCTATTAACAATTCAATAAAATGATGCCAATTAAATGAGGCAATCGGTGAGAATGAGATTTACTTGATGTTTCATCTATTCTCCCTCATTGCTAGGTTTCATTTTTAACAGCCTGTTGACAGGGATTCTCTCCTGACAGCACCAGAGCTAGAATCATGAGTCAGCTTTGAAATCAGTGTGGGGAAAAAAAATAGCTCTCAAATTGCCATTTACCACATCTGTCTCTCCAGATAATTGAATTCCTGTTGAAAATACATCATAGGAGATGTTCTAGACATAGCAGGAAAGAGAAGGAAGTCAGTGAGTGGAAGCACTGAAAATATAAACTAAAGAACAGCATGATACATAAAATAATTTAGAAAGTTGTACTTGCTGTAATTTCTAGTGCATTTCAACTTGGAGATGAGCCCCCAAAGGACTAATCCAATCCCATTTTTATTTACGCACCGCAGGTTTCAGTTTAAAGAGGCGTGGTGCACTTGCTGGGCCTGCTCATTTTAAGTGTCATAGCCTAGGGTTTAATCTATTGAAACACCCTGATAATGGATCCAACCACATTTCTGAACAGTCCACCCGCCAAGTCTCGGCTGGCTTAGCCCATTATAAAAATTCATAATCATTCTGGATATGGGATCAGAGTGTACTAGCCTCTGAGGTGCCAGCAGAAAGCAATATTATTTCACTAATCTCTAAGTAACTCAGAGGGAGTGTCATGGCAGATATGCTACAGTACAAGTCTTCTTTCCAGTCTCTTGTTATGTTATACATATAGACTCAGTGAGGGGTTAAGCCTCACTGACCTTGCCCTAGGTATGGAGTATGCTTTCCCCAACTTTTCATAACTCTAAGCCCTTTGTAAGTCCAGCCCTAACCAACAAATATAGTTTCTTTAATGGCTATTCTAAACAATCAAATTCCAGAGTAATTAAGGAACATGGACTATGTCAGACTTTACTTACCTAGGAATTTGCTCAATAAAACTGAAGAGAACAATGGAATACTTGTAGAGCCTAACACAGAGACTGGTATTTTTTCACTTGCATAGGTAACTATGCAATAAATATACTTTAAATGTATAAATCAACAGCCAGTAAGTACCTTATGAGTGAACACATCAGAAAGAAGTGTTCCCTAATTTAATTTGTTGTGTAAGGAATAAAACAGTGGTCCTCACCTGATAGTGATTCTGCCCTTCTGCTCTGGAATATTGTCAAGATTTAGAAATATTTTTGATTGTCACAACTGGAGCGGATGCTATAGACATCTAGTGGGTAGAGGCTAGAGCTACTGATTGCTAAAGTATCTTAAAATACACAGGGAAATTCCCCTCAACCAAAAATTATCCAGTCAAAAGTGTCCATAATGCCAAGGTTGAGAAACACTATGAGAGAGAAATTGAAGGTTTGAGACACTGATAAAATAGAAGAGTATTTAGGGGCAATTCATTATCTTCTGTTGAGAATCACAGGTCAGAAAGACCTGAGCATGGGGAGAAATACTCCTGGTTACAATGAGACTTCAGCACATTGGAAAGTTAAAAGAACGGACTGTGAAAATGTCACATGCGTTTTTAACACCCACACTCACAAGCCTGTTACATACAACTCTAATACGGAAACATTCGGTTGAAGCTGAAATTCAACTTCAGTTCTTTGTCATGCCCAGAGTTTACACAAAGAACTTTCCCAGATTAGCATCTGCAACCGTTTCCTTTCAAAAATCCTTTTGAAATTATACATGTAACTCTGTACTGCCCTGACTGCAGCATAGAAGAAAGAAAAGAGAAGAAATGTCTTATTTTCTCTTCTACAATCCCACTTCTCTCTCTCTCTCTTTTTTTTTTTTTTTTTTTTGAGGTGGGGTGGGGGGGGGGGCCACTTCTATTGGTCTTTCATTTTGTCTGTTTTCATCCATCTTTGTTCTTTGGCCCGTGTGGGCCTCCCATCGCAGTGGCCTCCATTGTTGCAGAGCACGGGCTCTGGGCACATGCACTCCAGAGCTCCGGCTCAATAATTGGACACATCAGTTACACCGCTCCGTGGCACGTGGGATCTTCCCAGGCCAGGGATCGAACCAGTGCCCCTTGCACTGCAAGGTTGTGTCCTTACCCAATGGACCACCAGGGAAGCCCCCCACTTCTCTTTTTTAACTTAAAAAAGGCATGTATGGCTTTTAGTCATAGATCTCAGCATTATTCATACTTTGTGCATGAAATCAGAGGAAAATTGAAGATAATTATTTTTCCAGTGCTATATAGAATAGTAGTATAGTGTAGTATACAATAGAATACTACTCAGCCATTAAAAAAAAATTTTTTGCCATTTGCAACAGCATGGCTGGACCTAGAGGGTATAATGCTTAGTAAAGTTAGACAGAGAAAAACAATTATTGTATAAGATCACTTATATGTGGAATATAAAAAATAAAATGAATGAATATAACAAAAACAAACTCACAGATATAGAGAACAAACTAGTGGTCATCAGTAGGATGATGGTATGGGATTAATAGATATAAATTACTATGTATAAAGTAAGTAAGCTATAAGGATATATGGTATAGCACAGGGAAAGATAGTCATTATTTCATAAATAATTTTAAATGTAATATATAAAATATTGAATCATTAAGTTGTATAACTGGAACTAATATAATACTACCTCAAATTAAAAACAAAAGACTGACAGGGATGTCTCTAGAGGTACAGAGTTAGGACTTCACCTACCAGTGCAAGGTGTGTAGGTTCAATTCCTGGTCAAGGAGCTAAGATCCCACATGACTCCTGGACAAAAAAAAGAAAAAAAGAAAAAAAAAAAACAGAAAACAGAAACAATGTTGGAACAAATTCAATAAAGACTTTAAAAATGGCCCACATGAAAAAAATCTTAAAAAAATAAAGTGTTTTAAAAAAGACTTGAGGAATGAAATCTGATTGTAAGATAAAAGGACATCAGAGTTATTGAAGTAAGAGGCAGAAGTCTCACCATGGTGGGAATGTAGATTGATACAGCCTGTATGGAAGACAGTATGGAGATTTCTTAAAAAACTAAAAATAGAAGCACCATACGACCCAGCAATCCCACTCTTAGGCTTATACCCTGATGAAATCAAATCTGAAAGAAGCACCTGTACCCCAATGTTCATTGCAGCTCTCTATACAATAGCTAGAACATGGAAGCAACCTAGATGCCCATCAACGAACGAATGGATCCAAAAGCTCTGGCACATATATGCAATGGAATACTACACAGCTGTAAAGAGAAATGCAGAAGAATCAGCCCTAATGAGGTGGCTGGGTCTAGAACCTATCATAAAAAGTGAAGTAAGTCAAAAAGAGAAAGACAAATAAAGTATACTAACACACATATATGGAATCTAGTAGGATGGTGATGATGGCACATGCAGTGAAGTGATGAAAAGACAGACATGGACAGTGGACATATGGACATTGTGGGGAAGGAACAGTGGGTGAGAGGTGTAAAGGAGGTAACTTGAAGGCCTGTACTATCATATGTGAAAAAAATAGCTATAGTCATTGCTCTGTGAGAAAAGCAGATATTTCAGGGGTGCTGTATGACGTTCTGGAGGCGTGGGATGGGGGGGATATACATATGACTAATCTGAGAACATGCATATCTGTAAACAAAGGAAAGATAGTCATTATTTCATAAATAATTTTAAATGTAATATATAAAATATTGAATCATTAAGTTGTATACCTGGAACTAATATAATACTACCTCAAATTAAAAACAAAAGACTGACAGGGATGTCTCTAGAGGTACAGAGTTAGGACTTCACCTACCAGTGCAAGGTGTGTAGGTTCAATTCCTGGTCAAGGAGCTAAGATCCCACATGACTCCTGGACAAAAAAAAAGAAAAAAAGAAAAAAAAAAACAGAAAACAGAAACAATGTTGGAACAAATTCAATAAAGACTTTAAAAATGGCCCACATGAAAAAAATCTTAAAAAAATAAAGTGTTTTAAAAAAGACTTGAGGAATGAAATCTGATTGTAAGATAAAAGGACATCAGAGTTATTGAAGTAAGAGGCAGAAGTCTCACCATGGTGGGAATGTAGATTGATACAGCCTGTATGGAAGACAGTATGGAGATTTCTTAAAAAACTAAAAATAGAAGCACCATACGACCCAGCAATCCCACTCTTAGGCTTATACCCTGATGAAATCAAATCTGAAAGAAGCACCTGTACCCCAATGTTCATTGCAGCTCTCTATACAATAGCTAGAACATGGAAGCAACCTAGATGCCCATCAACGAACGAATGGATCCAAAAGCTCTGGCACATATATGCAATGGAATACTACACAGCTGTAAAGAGAAATGCAGAAGAATCAGCCCTAATGAGGTGGCTGGGTCTAGAACCTATCATAAAAAGTGAAGTAAGTCAAAAAGAGAAAGACAAATAAAGTATACTAACACACATATATGGAATCTAGTAGGATGGTGATGATGGCACATGCAGTGAAGTGATGAAAAGACAGACATGGACAGTGGACATATGGACATTGTGGGGAAGGAACAGTGGGTGAGAGGTGTAAAGGAGGTAACTTGAAGGCCTGTACTATCATATGTGAAAAAAATAGCTATAGTCATTGCTCTGTGAGAAAAGCAGATATTTCAGGGGTGCTGTATGACGTTCTGGAGGCGTGGGATGGGGGGGATATACATATGACTAATCTGAGAACATGCATATCTGTAAACAACAAAACTCTGTAAAAGTTAAAAAAAAAAAAAAGAAGTCTCACCATGAATAAAAGGATATACAACTTATAGGGGCTGTGAGCATCTTTCAGTGGTCTGGTGAAGCCAATACAACCTTTCTTAGAACAAAACATCTACCTCTGTTTCACTGACTATCTTAAAGCTTTTGACTGTGTGGATCAGGACAAATTATCAAAAGCTCTTAAAGAGATAGGAGCACCAGACTATCTTACCCATCTCCTGAGAAACCTGCATGTGTGTCAAGAAGCAACAGTCAGAACCTGGCATGGAACAACCAATTGGCTCAAGATCGAGAAAGGAATATGACAGAGTTGTCTGCTATTTCCTGTTTAATGTATAGAGTGAGCACGTCATCAGAAATGCCAGGCTGGATGAATTATAAGCTAGAATCAAGATAGGCAGGAAAAACATCAACAACCTCAGATATGCAGATGATACCACTCTAATGGCAGAAAGTGAAGAGGAACTAAAGAGCCTCTTGATGAGGGTGAATGAGGAAAGCGAAAGAACCAGCTTAAAACTAAATATTAAAAAAATGAAGGTCATGGCATCCAGCTCCACTACTTCATGGCAAACAGAAGGAGAAAAGGTGGGTGTAGTGATAGATTTCCTCTTCTTGGGCTCTAAAAGCACTGCGGATGGTGACTTCAGCCATGAAATCAGAAGACAACTGCTTCTTGGCAGGAAAGCTATGACAAACCTAGACAGTGTGGTGAAAAGCAGACCCATTACTCTGCCAACAAAGGTATGTATAGTCAAGGCTATGGTCTTCCCAGTGGTCACATACTGCTGTGAGAGCTGGACCATAAAGAAAGCAAAGGTCCAAAGAATTAATGTCTTCAACCTGTGGTGCTGGAGAAGACTCCTGAGAGTCCCTTAGACAGCAAGGAGATCAAACCTGTCAACCTTAAGAAAAATCAGCTCCGTTTAAAGCTGAGTGGAATGCATATGTGGAAAGGAAGGAACAGTGGGTGAGAGGTGTAAAGGAGGTAACTTGAAGGCCTGTACTATCATATGTGAAAAAAATAGCTATAGTCATTGCTCTGTGAGAAAAGCAGATATTTCAGGGGTGCTGTATGACGTTCTGGAGGCGTGGGATGGGGGGGATATACATATGACTAATCTGAGAACATGCATATCTGTAAACAACAAAACTCTGTAAAAGTTAAAAAAAAAAAAAAGAAGTCTCACCATGAATAAAAGGATATACAACTTATAGGGGCTGTGAGCATCTTTCAGTGGTCTGGTGAAGCCAATACAACCTTTCTTAGAACAAAACATCTACCTCTGTTTCACTGACTATCTTAAAGCTTTTGACTGTGTGGATCAGGACAAATTATCAAAAGCTCTTAAAGAGATAGGAGCACCAGACTATCTTACCCATCTCCTGAGAAACCTGCATGTGTGTCAAGAAGCAACAGTCAGAACCTGGCATGGAACAACCAATTGGCTCAAGATCGAGAAAGGAATATGACAGAGTTGTCTGCTATTTCCTGTTTAATGTATAGAGTGAGCACGTCATCAGAAATGCCAGGCTGGATGAATTATAAGCTAGAATCAAGATAGGCAGGAAAAACATCAACAACCTCAGATATGCAGATGATACCACTCTAATGGCAGAAAGTGAAGAGGAACTAAAGAGCCTCTTGATGAGGGTGAATGAGGAAAGCGAAAGAACCAGCTTAAAACTAAATATTAAAAAAATGAAGGTCATGGCATCCAGCTCCACTACTTCATGGCAAACAGAAGGAGAAAAGGTGGGTGTAGTGATAGATTTCCTCTTCTTGGGCTCTAAAAGCACTGCGGATGGTGACTTCAGCCATGAAATCAGAAGACAACTGCTTCTTGGCAGGAAAGCTATGACAAACCTAGACAGTGTGGTGAAAAGCAGACCCATTACTCTGCCAACAAAGGTATGTATAGTCAAGGCTATGGTCTTCCCAGTGGTCACATACTGCTGTGAGAGCTGGACCATAAAGAAAGCAAAGGTCCAAAGAATTAATGTCTTCAACCTGTGGTGCTGGAGAAGACTCCTGAGAGTCCCTTAGACAGCAAGGAGATCAAACCTGTCAACCTTAAGAAAAATCAGCTCCGAATACTCATTGGAAGGATTGATGCTAAACCTGAAGCTCCAGTAATTTGGTCATCTGATGTGAACAGTCAACTCATTGGAAAAGTCCCTGACACTGGGAAAGACTGAGGGCAGAAGGAGAGGAGACCGTGAGAGGATGAGATGGCTGGATAGCATCACCGATGCAATGGACTTGAACTTGGGGAGACTTTGGGAAATGGTGAGAGACAGGTAGGGCTGGTGTGCTGCTGTCCATGAGATTGCAAAGAGGTGGACATGACTGGGCAACTGCACAACAACGACAAGAATGTTCATAAATGTGTTAAATAGAACACATAGGACTAAGATGAGACCCAATTATCTGAAGGTACAGTTTTAAGTATGAACCCATCAGCAGTCCCAGGATTCCAGGTAAATCATTCCTACCTGAAGTTCAAGGCCAAATTATGAGCTAGTTTTCAGGCTAAGGAATGAAAAGGTGATGGAAAAGAATGAAGCAGTTTAGAACTGGAGGTCACTGCTGTTATCCGCTGTAACCTATTAAAAAAAGGAAGCCATTCAATGGGAAGATGGCTTAAGCCAGTGCTAGGACTGAACAAAATGAAGACTCAGAAATAAAGTTAAGTATGCCAGAAGTGGGCTTTGCTAGACTGGGACATCCCACCTCCTCTCTCTCTGAAAGATGCTGTTCTTTCCTTGTCAGATGACTGTTCTTATACTTTAGAACATGTGTCTTCAGTGATGCCAAAGAAATTTTTGAGCAGTTAGTGATAGATTTCCTCTTCTTGGGCTCTAAAAGCACTGCGGATGGTGACTAGATGAAATCAGAAGGGGGGCCCAAAACCCTGCTTCTTGGCGGGAAAGCTATGACAAACCTAGACAGTGTGGTGAAAAGCAGACCCATTACTCTGCCAACAAAGGTATGTATAGTCAAGGCTATGGTCTTCCCAGTGGTCACATACTGCTGTGAGAGCTGGACCATAAAGAAAGCAAAGGTCCAAAGAATTAATGTCTTCAACCTGTGGTGCTGGAGAAGACTCCTGAGAGTCCCTTAGACAGCAAGGAGATCAAACCTGTCAACCTTAAGAAAAATCAGCTCCGAATACTCATTGGAAGGATTGATGCTAAACCTGAAGCTCCAGTAATTTGGTCATCTGATGTGAACAGTCAACTCATTGGAAAAGTCCCTGACACTGGGAAAGACTGAGGGCAGAAGGAGAGGAGACCGTGAGAGGATGAGATGGCTGGATAGCATCACCGATGCAATGGACTTGAACTTGGGGAGACTTTGGGAAATGGTGAGAGACAGGTAGGGCTGGTGTGCTGCTGTCCATGAGATTGCAAAGAGGTGGACATGACTGGGCAACTGCACAACAACGACAAGAATGTTCATAAATGTGTTAAATAGAACACATAGGACTAAGATGAGACCCAATTATCTGAAGGTACAGTTTTAAGTATGAACCCATCAGCAGTCCCAGGATTCCAGGTAAATCATTCCTACCTGAAGTTCAAGGCCAAATTATGAGCTAGTTTTCAGGCTAAGGAATGAAAAGGTGATGGAAAAGAATGAAGCAGTTTAGAACTGGAGGTCACTGCTGTTATCCGCTGTAACCTATTAAAAAAAGGAAGCCATTCAATGGGAAGATGGCTTAAGCCAGTGCTAGGACTGAACAAAATGAAGACTCAGAAATAAAGTTAAGTATGCCAGAAGTGGGCTTTGCTAGACTGGGACATCCCACCTCCTCTCTCTCTGAAAGATGCTGTTCTTTCCTTGTCAGATGACTGTTCTTATACTTTAGAACATGTGTCTTCAGTGATTACAGGTAACCATGTATATGAAATATTCATCCTCCTCCCTTGCTCCAGAAGTTCAGTTCTGTAAGAATGTTTAATGGAGTAGCTCAAAAAATTGTTTTCTGATATGTATTACCTGTTTCTGAGGAACACGGCCTCTTTTAGATTCTGGATTTGAAATAAATCTAAATGCTGTAAGTTCCTGAATAAACACCAAAGACAACTGTGGGGATCTCACTGGCTGGATCTACAATGGAGCACGTAATGAACTTGCCTCTGCTAACTCAGCATCATCCCAGAGTGTTCCAGGACTCAGATAGACAGTGTTTATTTCTGGGGATATCTGAGAAGCTAATTTGTTTCCTCTGGGGAGTCACAGTTGAGTCTGTCTTTGAGGAAATTTGAATTATCAAGATCCCTGGCTCCTGGAGAATAGGGTTAGGATTTCTGGGCAACAATATTGACACCAAACAGCCAGCACCAAACAGGGCCCGAAAAGGGTGAGAATCTGTCCCTTCTAGTCACTTCAACTCAAGAGAAAGTACGCTGCAGCCTTACGTCTCACACACCCACACAGAGCAAACCATAATCAAGAAAGGGACTTGTTCAAAATGCTAGAGGCTGGGTCCCCAAGGGGCTTGCCTGGTGTCTCAGATGGTAAAGGATCTGCCTACAATGCAGGAGTACTACCTAGTTCAAAGTACCTTCAACTTTTACCCTGAACTCATTGCAGTGTGTGAACTGCTAGGGTTCATAAATGTATTAAACAGAACACATAGGACTAAGATGAGACCCAATTATCTGAAGGTACAGTTTTAAGTATGAACCCATCAGCAGTCCCAGGATTCCAGGTAAATCATTCCTACCTGAAGTTCAAGGCCAAATTATGAGCTAGTTTTCAGGCTAAGGAATGAAAAGGTGATGGAAAAGAATGAAGCAGTTTAGAACTGGAGGTCACTGCTGTTATCCGCTGTAACCTATTAAAAAAAGGAAGCCATTCAATGGGAAGATGGCTTAAGCCAGTGCTAGGACTGAACAAAATGAAGACTCAGAAATAAAGTTAAGTATGCCAGAAGTGGGCTTTGCTAGACTGGGACATCCCACCTCCTCTCTCTCTGAAAGATGCTGTTCTTTCCTTGTCAGATGACTGTTCTTATACTTTAGAACATGTGTCTTCAGTGATTACAGGTAACCATGTATATGAAATATTCATCCTCCTCCCTTGCTCCAGAAGTTCAGTTCTGTAAGAATGTTTAATGGAGTAGCTCAAAAAATTGTTTTCTGATATGTATTACCTGTTTCTGAGGAACACGGCCTCTTTTAGATTCTGGATTTGAAATAAATCTAAATGCTGTAAGTTCCTGAATAAACACCAAAGACAACTGTGGGGATCTCACTGGCTGGATCTACAATGGAGCACGTAATGAACTTGCCTCTGCTAACTCAGCATCATCCCAGAGTGTTCCAGGACTCAGATAGACAGTGTTTATTTCTGGGGATATCTGAGAAGCTAATTTGTTTCCTCTGGGGAGTCACAGTTGAGTCTGTCTTTGAGGAAATTTGAATTATCAAGATCCCTGGCTCCTGGAGAATAGGGTTAGGATTTCTGGGCAACAATATTGACACCAAACAGCCAGCACCAAACAGGGCCCGAAAAGGGTGAGAATCTGTCCCTTCTAGTCACTTCAGCTCAAGAGAAAGTACGCTGCAGCCTTACGTCTCACACACCCACACAGAGCAAACCATAATCAAGAAAGGGACTTGTTCAAAATGCTAGAGGCTGGGTCCCCAAGGGGCTTGCCTGGTGTCTCAGATGGTAAAGGATCTGCCTACAATGCAGGAGTACTACCTAGTTCAAAGTACCTTCAACTTTTACCCTGAACTCATTGCAGTGTGTGAACTGTGACCACTACTATTGTGTCTTACTGTAGGAACAAATAGTTTAATTGCAATTGGTTGCAGTTTCATTGTAGATACTACAGATCTTTCTCTTTTTTATTTTATTATTGTTGTTGTTGTTACTATCATCATTATTTAGTGGAAAAGTGAAATTTGTTCAGTTGTGCCCAACTCTTTGCAACTCCATGCGCTGTAGCCCACCAGGTTCCTCTGTCCATGGAACTCTCCAGGCAAGAATACTGGAGCAGGTTTGCCATTTCCTTCTCCAGGGGATCTTTCTGACTCAGAGATCTGGCCTCCAGTCTCCTGCACTGCAGGTAGGTTCTTTATCGTCTGAGCCATCAGGAAAATCCTTTGTTATTACTATCATCTTTACTCGGAGGGAGGGACATGTTAAAAGGCATACACCAAGATGCAAACAATATTTCAAAAACACTAACAATTTTTAGAAATAGAAGCTGTTTCTAAGGAGAGTGAACACCATTAAGCTACCTTCTCCCTGCTCAGACAGCACTCCTAACCGTCATTGCTGAATTCCTGGAGATAATACTACAAGCCACATAAAATGCATTCAATTTGACAACCCACGATTGCAACAGGAAATTTATGGAGAAATCAGTCAACCAACATCCAAATAGTTAGCAAGCTAAAGAAAAGGTACAAAGTGTAGTCTGTAGTGACAGCAAAATATATGTCCCAACCTTTCCAACAGAACCTGGGAAAAGAGGTGCTGCAGTGTCTATAGAGAATCGAGTATATGTTTACTGTCTATTTGAACAAATTGATATATGGAACAAAAATCTCCTAGGAGCATAGGAGTGCACAAATTAGATGCTCACTCTCTCTCTGTTGTTATGATACAGCGATTACGTTCCTTCATTCAGACAATACTGCTATATTCTGAGGACCTCTATATACTGGGTCACCCAAGGCATGTGGTTTCCTTAGCCTTTTGATGATTTCATGTACCTCATAGAAAAATCACATTAATGAAGATGAGCTTCATTTTGAAAGGTGAAAAGAGACAGATTTCAGTACAAATTGTGACCTATTAATGGATAATTCAGAATTTATCTCTGCAGAGTCATTTCCTGACCTGCCAAAAAAAAAAAAGGAAGGGAAGAAAGAAATTAGACAGTGATTCAGCTTGTAATTTAATATTCAAGAACCTAACAAATATGCTAGGTGAAAATCCTAGCCTTATTTCACCCTCCTGACTTTGATAAAGTGTTCATGCTTCAAACAGATGACTCTGGCATTAGGCTAGGGGCACTGCTGTCTCCGATAATGAAAGAAGAGAAACACCCAGTAATGTATACATACAAGAAACTTTTAATATTTCAAGGAAAGCCTTGGTCTTCTAAAAAGCTCATCTATTCAGCAGACTTCTTGAAATTTTATTCTTGAATAAAATTCAAAGGGAAGAAAGGCAACACATATTTAAGCAATTTTTTATTAGAAAGTTTAATCAGAATTATGATAGTGTTGGTGAGATACAAGCATTTAGCACAAATAATGATTACAATAGATTTCAAAAGTAACTAAATGATAAAATATTACGTGGGGAAGTATATATGACTTTAAAAACACTCACTGAACTCTAAGAACTTTTTAACATAATATAATGTAATATACATAGACACTTAGTTGGTTTTCAAATTCGAGAAGAGATTTATTGACAAACACATCTAAACTTTAAATTTTGCTCTTTTGCTTTCTCTTTTGTCATTTTAGCTCTCTTCATTTGCCTCTAAAATGTGTTTTTCTATGTCTCCTGAACATTTTTATAATATACGACTTTTATTGGCTTTCAGTGTTTATAATAATTATCTCATATTTATAAAGTTTAGACATTCCCTTTATAATATATCTTGATCATTCATCATCTTCTCTCCTCTCAGAGCTCATGCTCCTTGATAAGGTCAACTAAAAAACGGGCACATACCAATTCTTTTGTTCCGTCAGCCACACTCTAGTTCCACGGTGACAGTGGGAGAAATACGTGGAGACCACAACTGCCCAAACACTATCCATTAAAGTCACTCTTGGTTATTGTCTTAATGAAAGTGTTTTTCAATATTTGTGATAAGTATTAACTTTCTATACTCTGCCACTCTACAAATCAAAAGAACTGAATCTATTACACATGATTCTGAAGGTAAGAGTACTTCTGATGGAATTTGAAATTATTAAGGAATCTCAAGGGCATTAAGCCTGAAAATAAACTCATTAGATCTTCCAAACGAACAGAGTCAATATTGGGAGACCACGTGCATGTAGATTCTGTCTTTTCCCCCCCAGCCCCTGAAATTGGAAACACACCACCAAGAGGAAGTAATAACAATGCAGTCAAATATTCAAAGTCCAATTTTTACTCACATTGATTATTTTTAACATTTTGAAATATCATTTTTATACTTCCATCTGAAAGTAGTTATAAAGACTAGAATTCCAGTTTGGAGGGGAGCAAAATGAAAAATTATTATGACAGGGATAACTTTCAAATTAACAGTCTATATTCCTGTCCTAACTCTCACTAGCTGGAAAACATGAACTTTCACTGTAGGATTATCAGCTGGTACATTCAACATAGAAGGAAACAAAAATTCTCCTTCAGACTTAAATTGAGCTTTTACCTTGCTTCTCTTTTCTCAACTCTGAACTCAGAAAATGAGATATCATCATTTTTAAAAGGAAAGCGTAAAACTATTTCTCAGTCTTTAAAGCTCTGACTTAATTCATTTCAGAAACAGATCAGTGCTCATCCAAATTGTTGGCCCCATCGCACCCAGTCATTCTTGATGATAAGGTAAAAGAGGTGATACACATGGTCAGTTGCCCCTTGAGAGAGAGAAACATATCTTAATAGCATTCATTCCAAATCTACAGTGCATGTCAGAAATGCTCTATATCTGTGCTTCTAATATCACTCAGAAAGGTGTCAACAAAATACGGTGTATGTACTCTATCACAAGAGGCTTTCAGTACTCCTGGAGGTGAGCTTACCATTTTTAAACCTTTTTTAAAAGGGGAGTGTTTGTGATGACTAGGGGCTTGCTTAAAATGAAAATTTCACTAGTTTTCCATTTGTCACTCCAAAGTTTGGCTCTGTGTTTTCTGAACTTGTTTCAGTTCAAATATATGTTAGAGTGTTAAGAGGATTACATAGCCAGGGAGTTGTTTTTCTTATTCATTTCACAAACGACTCTTATCTATCTACATGGTAGATGAACAAGAACTATTCATAGTGAGGAACACAACACGCTAGAAGTTAAATACAGGAAAATGTCTAGAAACAATCAAAGAACAGGAGTATGTGTTAGGTAGAACACTAAATGAAGAGTGGTGAGTGCATTTCAGTGAAATTTACTCTCTTCTAAAATGTTAAAGTTCACAAAACGTTAACCATTGATTTCAAACAGAACAAGGCAAAACAGAAACATGAGTAAGGTTATACCAATAATGTGGGTAGACCACGTGCATGTAGATTCTGTCTTTTCCCCAGCCCCTGAAATTGGAAACACACCACCAAGAGGAAGTAATAACAATGCAGTCAAATATTCAAAGTCCAATTTTACTCACATTGATTATTTTAACATTTTGAAATATCATTTTATACTTCCATCTGAAAGTAGTTATAAAGACTAGAATTCCAGTTTGAGGGGAGCAAAATGAAAAATTATTATGACAGGGATAACTTTCAAATTAACAGTCTATATTCCTGTCCTAACTCTCACTAGCTGGAAAACATGAACTTTCACTGTAGGATTATCAGCTGGTACATTCAACATAGAAGGAAACAAAAATTCTCCTTCAGACTTAAATTGAGCTTTTACCTTGCTTCTCTTTTCTCAACTCTGAACTCAGAAAATGAGATATCATCATTTTTAAAAGGAAAGCGTAAAACTATTTCTCAGTCTTTAAAGCTCTGACTTAATTCATTTCAGAAACAGATCAGTGCTCATCCAAATTGTTGGCCCCATCGCACCCAGTCATTCTTGATGATAAGGTAAAAGAGGTGATACACATGGTCAGTTGCCCCTTGAGAGAGAGAAACATATCTTAATAGCATTCATTCCAAATCTACAGTGCATGTCAGAAATGCTCTATATCTGTGCTTCTAATATCACTCAGAAAGGTGTCAACAAAATACGGTGTATGTACTCTATCACAAGAGGCTTTCAGTACTCCTGGAGGTGAGCTTACCATTTTTTTAAACCTTTTTAAAGGAGAGTGTTTGTGATGACTAGGGGCTTGCTTAAAATGAAAATTTCACTAGTTTTCCATTTGTCACTCCAAAGTTTGGCTCTGTGTTTTCTGAACTTGTTTCAGTTCAAATATATGTTAGAGTGTTAAGAGGATTACATAGCCAGGGAGTTGTTTTTCTTATTCATTTCACAAACGACTCTTATCTATCTACATGGTAGATGAACAAGAACTATTCATAGTGAGGAACACAACACGCTAGAAGTTAAATACAGGAAAATGTCTAGAAACAATCAAAGAACAGGAGTATGTGTTAGGTAGAACACTAAATGAAGAGTGGTGAGTGCATTTCAGTGAAATTTACTCTCTTCTAAAATGTTAAAGTTCACAAAACGTTAACCATTGATTTCAATAATATTTTCAGGAACTGTGTTTAATATTGGCTCTATGTCTATTAAAAACACAGGAAAATCATGAGTAAGGTTATACCAATAATGTGGGTACTGGGGCTTCCCTGTTGGTCCAGTGGGTAAAGAGTCTGCCTTGCAGTGCAAAGGGCACCAGTTCGATCCCTGGCCCAGGAGGATCCCATATACCACGGAGCAGCTGGACTGGTGTGTCCAATTACAAGCCAGCACGCTGCAGCGCATGTGCCTAGAGCCAGTCCTCTGCAGTGAGAGAGGCCACTGCAATGGGAGGCCCACACATGCCAAAGAATAAACATGGATGAAAATAAATTAAAAACTAACAAAAAATTTTTAAAAGGCCAATTTTTTTTAAAAAAAAAGTGGATATTGATACAACATTAACTCTTCTTTGTGTATTAACATGACAACCTAATAAAGATTTAGTTTTCAAGAGAAATTTTGGGAAAACATTAATAGTACACTGAGAGCATTAAAGAAGCATTGCAGACTTCTTATCTTTTATCTCTGGGCAAATGATTAATTCTTCTGAAGCAATTTGGGCTAATACCTATTATTAGTTTCTATGTATTATTGATATTAGAACTATTTGAGTATATTCATGGCTCTAACACTCCTTAAGCAAATGGCACAGCAATTATTGGAATTGAAAAGTATTTGTACATCAAAGTCAAATGCTAATCTTGGGACTAGTTCCTTCTTTCACAAAAGAATTTATCTAGTTCTTAATACTGTAATTATTGGGAGGTAACACTCCTTAAGGCCCCCAATGGCAACGAAAATTTCACTAGTTTTTCATTTGTCACTCCAAAGTTTGGCTCTGTGTTTTCTGAACTTGTTTCAGTTCAAATATATGTTAGAGTGTTAAGAGGATTACATAGCCAGGGAGTTGTTTTTCTTATTCATTTCACAAACGACTCTTATCTATCTACATGGTAGATGAACAAGAACTATTCATAGTGAGGAACACAACACGCTAGAAGTTAAATACAGGAAAATGTCTAGAAACAATCAAAGAACAGGAGTATGTGTTAGGTAGAACACTAAATGAAGAGTGGTGAGTGCATTTCAGTGAAATTTACTCTCTTCTAAAATGTTAAAGTTCACAAAACGTTAACCATTGATTTCAATAATATTTTCAGGAACTGTGTTTAATATTGGCTCTATGTCTATTAAAAACACAGGAAAATCATGAGTAAGGTTATACCAATAATGTGGGTACTGGGGCTTCCCTGTTGGTCCAGTGGGTAAAGAGTCTGCCTTGCAGTG
Source organism: Tragulus kanchil (assembly GCA_022376925.1). Taxonomy (NCBI): domain Eukaryota; kingdom Metazoa; phylum Chordata; class Mammalia; order Artiodactyla; family Tragulidae; genus Tragulus; species Tragulus kanchil. Next base: position 33,025,745 of record JAIOJX010000028.1, on the reverse strand, counting down.
CAAAGGGCACCAGTTCGATCCCTGGCCCAGGAGGATCCCATATACCACGGAGCAGCTGGACTGGTGTGTCCAATTACAAGCCAGCACGCTGCAGCGCATGTGCCTAGAGCCAGTCCTCTGCAGTGAGAGAGGCCACTGCAATGGGAGGCCCACACATGCCAAAGAATAAACATGGAAGAAAAAAAATTTAAAAAACTAACAAAAATTTTTTAAAAGGGCAATTTTTTTTAAAAAAAAAGTGGATATTGATACAACATTAACTCTTCTTTGTGTATTAACATGACAACCTAATAAAGATTTAGTTTTCAAGAGAAATTTTGGGAAAACATTAATAGTACACTGAGAGCATTAAAGAAGCATTGCAGACTTCTTATCTTTTATCTCTGGGCAAATGATTAATTCTTCTGAAGCAATTTGGGCTAATACCTATTATTAGTTTCTATGTATTATTGATATTAGAACTATTTGAGTATATTCATGGCTCTAACACTCCTTAAGCAAATGGCACAGCAATTATTGGAATTGAAAAGTATTTGTACATCAAAGTCAAATGCTAATCTTGGGACTAGTTCCTTCTTTCACAAAAGAATTTATCTAGTTCTAACATTTGAAGTATACTGTAATTATTGGGAGGAAATGGAAGCTGACTCTTGACATAAAACTCAAAATAAGTTGCTAGTGGATTTCATAACATATTTCCCAATTCTTTCATCAACAGCTCATCTAAGCAGTGCTAGTTAAAGGAGAAAAGATGAGTTCTCAGATAAGACTAGATTATAGAAGACAGTTTAACTTTAAACTTGTTTTATTACTGAATAAGCCATTTTTAAATTACCTTGTCGTATAAATTTGGTTTAGTTTTTCTTAATTTACAACATAAATTATCATATTTTAATTTTCAAATATTGAACAGAAAGTTGATGCCAAGGCAAAATTATGCTTAAAACACTACCTTTTTTAATATTTAGCTATTAAACTTGTCTCAAATAACTATTCTGGCATTTTAATACATAACTAAGAAAGTATGTGTAGTTCTTGAAGCAATGCATAACTTAAATTGTTATCAATTAAAGTAGTCACAGTTTATGCTCATGTGAGAATGCTGATTTCAACAAAATAAAAACAATGTTCACTTATAGAAATGTTTAACAACTTATGCAAGCTCTTAAATGCAAAATAAAGCAGTGTTTGAAGATCATTTAGCATTGGGGTTAACACAAAGCAATGATCAGCATAGTTCATGCTAAAATTACTAGAAGCCATTATCTTTTAAAATATCCTGTACAGCACTCTTGAAGAAATTTCCCTGGGATAAGTCTCCCAACTTGCTTAATGAGGTATGTGTGTTGCTATGCATTCCTTGTAATAAACTGGTTCAAAGAATTTCAAAAGAATTAAAACAGTGACTCTCACAGTATCCTGTACACCAATGATCTACATTTGTGTGTGTGTGTGCTCAATTGTGTTCAACTCTTTGCAACCCCACGGACTCTAGCCCACCAGGCCCCTCTGTCCATGGGATTTCCAGGTAAGAATACTGGAGTGGGTTGCTATTTCCTCCTCCAGGGGATCTTCCCAATTTACAGATTGAACTGCATGTCTTAAGTCTCCTGCATTGGCAGATGGATTCTCTACCACTGAGCCACCACATTTGCAGATATGAAAAATAAGGGACAGAGGTAAAATAAATAAAAACTTATGCATTTTGTCTAACATTTTTCATTGCAGCCCTAGGCCTACACCTGTTTCTTGTTACAAAGGAATTTGTTAGGACAGAGAATTCCCCAAAACACTTAAATGGCTGTGGGTCTTTCTTTTCATGACTGAATTCCTCCTATGTAGTCAAAATTGCCTCCTTGAAGACCTTTTTTACAGGCTTTGTGGATATTATTAAATATTATTTCTTGGCCTTTCTTTCTTACTACAGTTGACCTTTGTACAACATGGGTTAGAACTGTACGGGTCCACGTATAGCAGATTTTTTTCAATACATGACCTGCAATTGGTTGAAGCCATGGGTATGGAAGTCAAGACATGAAGAAACTGCATATATGTATATGAATATACTGCATAAAGGCTTCCCAGGTGGCACTAGTGGTAAAGAACCCACTTGCCAATGCATAAGAGACAAAAGACACTCAAATTCAATCCCTGGGTCAGGAAGATCCCCTGGAGGAGAGCGTGGCAACCCATTCCAGTACTCTTATCTGGAGAACCCCATGGACAGAGGAGTCTGGAGGGCTACCATCCATAGAGTTGCATGAATTAGACACAACTGAAGCGACTTAGCACAGCACAGCACGTAAAGCATATATACGGAGGGCTGACTATAAACTATACTTGAATTTCCAACTACTTCGAGGTTCAGTGCACCTAACTCTTACATTGTTCAATGATCAATTGTATATATATTTTAAAGGTTCTGATTTAATGAGTGAGAGGTACTACCTGGGCATTGTGATCTTTTTTTAAAAGCTCCTCAGGTAATTCCATGCACACCAAAGTTTGAAAACAATTGAGATATACTGTATTTTCCATAGAAAAGTAAAAGTATATTTAAGTCTAAATATTTAAGATTATGGCCTTAATTCTTTATTTCAAAAAATAATGTAATATTTGGGCTTCACATGTCTCCAGTCCATATTTCCACAATTAGTTCACAAGGAAAGCATATGAGACTTTCTCAGATGCCATACTTGCCATATTTGATCTATGGGAGCAGTGAAAGTGAAAACGTTAGTCACTCAGTTGTCTCTGAGTCTTTGTGACTCCATGGACTGTAGCTGGCCAGGCTCCTCTGTTCATGGAATTCTCCAGGCAAGAATACTGCAGCTGGTGGCCATTCACTTCTCCAGGGTATCTTTCTGACCCTAGATCAAACCCAGATCTCCTGTATTCCAAGCAGATTCATTACCATCAAAGCCACCAGGGAGCAGTACCTCATTAAAAAGTGGTTTGATTTAATGATTTAGTGACTTACTGTAACTCAAATGAGTTCTAGTTGCTCAGTATTTTCTATTTTAGGTCTTTGAATAATATTGTTTCATAAAATTTTTCTATTTAATAATCTCTTCAAGATTAACAGTCTAGGGGCTTCCCTGGTGGTCCAGTGGGTAAGGACACCGCCTTGTAGTACAAGGGGTGCCAGTTCGATCCCTGGCCTGGGAGGATCCCACGTGCTGTGGAGTCACTGGACTGAAGTGTCCAACTTCCGAGCCAGAGCTCTGGATTGCACGCACCCAGAGCCAGTGCTCTGTGAAAACAGAGGCCACTGCGATGGGAGGCCCACACACATCAAAAGAACAAAGATGGATGAAAATAAATAAATGAAAGACCAATAGAAGTGGCCCGCCCACCCCCTCCCTCCCCAACCCCCCCCCACACAAAAAGATTAACAGTCTATTTGATTTCCTTTGATCTTCAAAAGCAACAAAACCCGTGCACCAAACATATAAATCCAAAATTTGTATGTTTTCATTAATTAAAATAGCTTCATTAATAAATATTCATCAAAAATGAATTGTGTTAATCACCTAAATTATCTTCTTTAGTCATTTTTAACAATACAAATGAATAGACAGAAGAGAGTTTTCAATAAGACTACTTCTGTCATATTTTAACCCAATATAATGGTGTTCATGTTACCATTTCTCACACAAAAACCTTTCAGATAAATCAAATACTTAACTTTAGCTTTGCAAGCATACAACTTCCCAAGGCATGGAACTGACCAACACAGATGTGGTTTCATATAACCAATTTATTTTACTTTCCAGCTTTATTTCTACATTCCTCCAACCGGTGCCATGACAGCAAATAGATAGTAAATTATTTCCAATCTCATTATCACCAAATCATTCTTCTTCAAATCAGCTTACTCCAGGGTAAAGCTGTGCTATATTTGGATCTAATACTTTTTTAGGCAACAGAAAAAATTTAATTCCAAAAGTAGGAAAGTATACATAAAATGAATTGAGCATAAGGTGATGACATTTTGGAATTTAAAATGCGGTACCGCTACTTGGGAACTGATTTTTTTAAGTATCTCACAATTTTTGGATACAGATTCACCCATCAATGATACTTTAATATTACATGTGCATTCCTGGAGCTCCCTGCTATTGGGGGTTCCTTACTATGTAACATTCTTCTCATTACAAAAAAATAGGAAAAAAAAAACCCACAATACTATTGAAGACTGGCTTTCCAAGTGGTGAGTGGTAAAGATTCTGCCTGCCAATATAAGACACACAGATTTGATCCCTGAGTCAGGAAGATCCCCTGGAGTAGAAAATGGCAACCCACTCCAGTACTCTTGCTTGAAAAATCCCATGGACACAAGAGCCTGGTGGGCTACAGTCCATGGGGTCGCGAAAGTCAGAAAAAACCAAGTCATGGAGCACATACTGAAATCTGTTTTGCTGCAGGCCTGAATAAAATTATATCCCATTGGCCACTGCACTTTAAAAATTACTCACCTAATAACCAATTAAAAATTAATCACCTGAGTAATTAAAACAGACAATTACAATAAGTAACTCGTTAAAAGCACAATATTTTTTCCAAGTTACCTAAGTCAACCTTAGACTGTGAAGAATTTTGATGATACTTGACAAATGCTACTATATATAACATTACAAGTATTCATACTATTTTATTGTATTCTGACTTCAACATCTAGGGAAACTAAGTCACAGGGATTCACAGACCTATAATAGATCAGAGATGAGACATTAATTCCAGCACTAAAATTAAAGGCTTTCCAGATTCTACTCATAAGTCCTACCTACCAGACCATAAATTCCTCTTCTAAAAATCATTAAATTACCCTTTAGCTCAAGTGACAGAACCATTCCTTTCAGATACAAGAGTCTTTGGTTCAAGTGCCCAAATGAAAGAATTTGTCATAAAAACCACAAAAAGAAGCTTGATTAAAGAACCTTTAATGAAGATCTGACATTTAATCTGCTCTTTATTGGATAAGATCTTGAAATATTCTCTTCTTAAGAATTCATTTCATATTCATTTGTAATAGTACTTGATCATGGGAACGTGACTATGTGCTGGTACTAAAAGAAGATAATTAAGCAATATGTTCTGCCAAGGACATCACCACCCTTTAACATCCATCATCCCACTTGGATAGTTAATAACTTTAGTAATGTTGCCCTGACATCGTAATGAGAATGCTTCATATTCTATAGCTCCTTTGTCAATTGGACCTGCTCTAAGGTCAAATGTTGGCAGCTTTGTGATAAAACTTTTGTGTTTGCTGTGCCCCTTTCCAAGGGATTTCCCCCAGACACAAGTGAAGAAAAATGCCAACAAGACTTAGATGGCACTTATGTTCTTAAAGACACTTTCTCATATGCCAATTACCTCTTAACACTCCACCACCATGCCTTGAAAAAAAATAATATTGTATTAGCTTGTACAAAGTATCAAAGACAGACAGTTGCATTACCTATTAACATAGATATGAGTATGCTGAAACAATATACTAAGCAATATAGCCATACTTGACATGTCACTTTTAAAATAAATAGTTCCATGAAACTTATGGTTAAAGGTCTAATAGCATTTTTTTTCTATTTTCTTTTTTCTTGTGAAGTTTCCAGTTAACTAGAAATATGAATAAAGTCAAAGAGAGAGTTCTGAAATTGAAATTCTACTCTAGACTATATTAAATTCTGATCCAAAGTTTCATCTCAACAAAAAACATCAAAAGTAAAGAGAAGTCAAAAGAGTAACAGTAAAACTTTGATCTTCCAAGCCCAAGTCAATTGCAGTAATGTGTACGTGCATATGTGTGTGTCTGTGTGTGACATTTGTTCACTTAAAGATACCAGTGAGAGCCTCTAACAGAAAAACACTTACTCCCATAGTCAAAAACAAAATGTATTTCCACATTAACGGTACTTTTCAGCAACTCACCAAAACTAAAGCTTAGATTAGCTTATCAAAGAGGAATCTGAGTATTTTGTAAACCCCTTGGAAGACAGAAAAGACTAAATTATACCATGAGGTTCAGGGAACACATGGACCAATTTCTGCCCTCTAAGTTCGTAGAAAATGCTTTTCCATTGACCCTTGAGGGAATCTAATTTACTTTATCAAGAGTTTCAACGTTATATTCAACTCCTGAAGTCTCAATGGACTGAAGACAAAATATTAGATCAGATAAAGATATCTGGGGAAAGACTTAAACTGTATTGCATTTTTCACTAAGAAAACAAATCAATAAAACCACAATCTGATAAAGGATTCCTCTCCAAAGACCTTAATAAACACCTTATCAAAGAAGGTGTATAATAATCAAAGAAGTTGTATAATAATAGCAAGTGAGCCTATAAAATATGCTTTACATTAATATCATCAGGGAAATGCAAATTCAAACAACAAAATACTGTTACACACCTACTAGAAGCAGAAAAATTCAAAACACTAAAGTGTCTAAAGCCACTGTATCAAAAATGCCTTGAAAAATAATATTGTATTAGCTTGTACAAAGTATCAAAGACAGACAGTTGCATTACCTATTAACATAGATATGAGTATGCTGAAACAATATACTAAGCAATATAGCCATACTTGACATGTCACTTTTAAAATAAATAGTTCCATGAAACTTATGGTTAAAGGTCTAATAGCATTTTTTTTCTATTTTCTTTTTTCTTGTGAAGTTTCCAGTTAACTAGAAATATGAATAAAGTCAAAGAGAGAGTTCTGAAATTGAAATTCTACTCTAGACTATATTAAATTCTGATCCAAAGTTTCATCTCAACAAAAAACATCAAAAGTAAAGAGAAGTCAAAAGAGTAACAGTAAAACTTTGATCTTCCAAGCCCAAGTCAATTGCAGTAATGTGTACGTGCATATGTGTGTGTCTGTGTGTGACATTTGTTCACTTAAAGATACCAGTGAGAGCCTCTAACAGAAAAACACTTACTCCCATAGTCAAAAACAAAATGTATTTCCACATTAACGGTACTTTTCAGCAACTCACCAAAACTAAAGCTTAGATTAGCTTATCAAAGAGGAATCTGAGTATTTTGTAAACCCCTTGGAAGACAGAAAAGACTAAATTATACCATGAGGTTCAGGGAACACATGGACCAATTTCTGCCCTCTAAGTTCGTAGAAAATGCTTTTCCATTGACCCTTGAGGGAATCTAATTTACTTTATCAAGAGTTTCAACGTTATATTCAACTCCTGAAGTCTCAATGGACTGAAGACAAAATATTAGATCAGATAAAGATATCTGGGGAAAGACTTAAACTGTATTGCATTTTTCACTAAGAAAACAAATCAATAAAACCACAATCTGATAAAGGATTCCTCTCCAAAGACCTTAATAAACACCTTATCAAAGAAGGTGTATAATAATCAAAGAAGTTGTATAATAATAGCAAGTGAGCCTATAAAATATGCTTTACATTAATATCATCAGGGAAATGCAAATTCAAACAACAAAATACTGTTACACACCTACTAGAAGCAGAAAAATTCAAAACACTGACAACAGCAAATGCTAGTGACAAAACTGTCATACAGTGCTTGTGGGAATGCAAAATGACACAGTCACCTTGGAAGACAATTTGGAAGTTACTTACAAAACTAGGCATACCCTAAACCATGTGGTCTAGCAAGCATGCTCCTTGGTACTTACCCAAAGGAATTGAAAGCTTATATTTACACAAAAACCTGCATTAGATGCTTATAGAAGCTTTATTCATAATTGTCAAAACTTGGAAGCAACAAAGATGTCCTTCAGTAGATCTACAGATAAAACTGTGGTACATCCAGAAAATGGAATATTACTCAGCACACAAAGTAAATAAACTACCAAACCATGAAAAAAAAAATCATGAAAGAACCTTAAACACATGTCACTGAGTGAAAGAAGCCAGTCTGGAAGATTACATCACAAGATTCCAACTATATGACATTCTAGAAAAGGCAAAACTGTCTCATCCTTCTGATGGGAAGGTGGAAAGATGAATAGAGTATAGAAGGTTTTAGGGCAGTGAAAATATTTCATATGATATTATAATGATGAATATATGTCATTACACTTTCACCCAAGCCCAAAGAATGAACACCAAGCATACACCATCAGCAAACTACAGGCTTTAAAAGATTTTGATGTGTTAATGTAACTCATCTTTGGCAAAAAAATAAAAAATAAATACCATTCTAGTGAGTGCTGATAATGGTGGAGGCTATGCTTGTTCAGGAGCAGCAGGTAAGTAGAAAATCCCTGAATTTCTTTTTCAGTTTTATTGTAAACCTAAAATGTTCTAAAATTACTGTCTTTTTAAAAATAAACATAGTTATCCACTGTAGTTTCTTTCTGAGCTTAGTTTTATTCCTGTCATGAACAGCTTTTTCTTTCCAAGTTAAGAGAGATTTAAGGAGATTTTGTTCATTCTAAAGTTTTGTATCTCTAGGAAGAAAGGGGATCGAGTTTGGTCTCTGGGTCACTGCTTAGACTCCTCAGACGACACACACCACAGCGGACAGCGACGGCTCTCCCTTCTTCTCCTCCCAATTCTCAGGCTGCCAATGGACTCCGTGTCCCATAAAGACCTTGTCTTCTCACTACAAACCCCAACTTCCAAATGCAATATTTAGCACAATGATCAATAATATGTGTTAAATGAATATCAGTGAACAGAAATGAAAAATGTCTTACTTCAGTCTCTGGAATTATAAATACATGAAAACTGGTGGAACTGTTTGAAAGCAAAACTACTAAAAGCAACTAGAATCGCTGCTGATAGAAAAAAGCCAATCTTTCTAAATACTAGGTAGAATTTTTCACTTTATTTCAGAAATCAACACTTTACATGATTTTGAATTTTTACAAATTTCCAGAAGCTTTGGCAAATCACATCTCTTAACAGAGATAAGCATTACCCCGTGAAACATATTATATCATTTTTTTGACCTTTGTCCCCTTTTATGAACCTGTCACTGAGTGAAAGAAGCCAGTCTGGAAGATTACATCACAAGATTCCAACTATATGACATTCTAGAAAAGGCAAAACTGTCTCATCCTTCTGATGGGAAGGTGGAAAGATGAATAGAGTATAGAAGGTTTTAGGGCAGTGAAAATATTTCATATGATATTATAATGATGAATATATGTCATTACACTTTCACCCAAGCCCAAAGAATGAACACCAAGCATACACCATCAGCAAACTACAGGCTTTAAAAGATTTTGATGTGTTAATGTAACTCATCTTTGGCAAAAAAATAAAAAATAAATACCATTCTAGTGAGTGCTGATAATGGTGGAGGCTATGCTTGTTCAGGAGCAGCAGGTAAGTAGAAAATCCCTGAATTTCTTTTTCAGTTTTATTGTAAACCTAAAATGTTCTAAAATTACTGTCTTTTTAAAAATAAACATAGTTATCCACTGTAGTTTCTTTCTGAGCTTAGTTTTATTCCTGTCATGAACAGCTTTTTCTTTCCAAGTTAAGAGAGATTTAAGGAGATTTTGTTCATTCTAAAGTTTTGTATCTCTAGGAAGAAAGGGGATCGAGTTTGGTCTCTGGGTCACTGCTTAGACTCCTCAGACGACACACACCACAGCGGACAGCGACGGCTCTCCCTTCTTCTCCTCCCAATTCTCAGGCTGCCAATGGACTCCGTGTCCCATAAAGACCTTGTCTTCTCACTACAAACCCCAACTTCCAAATGCAATATTTAGCACAATGATCAATAATATGTGTTAAATGAATATCAGTGAACAGAAATGAAAAATGTCTTACTTCAGTCTCTGGAATTATAAATACATGAAAACTGGTGGAACTGTTTGAAAGCAAAACTACTAAAAGCAACTAGAATCGCTGCTGATAGAAAAAAGCCAATCTTTCTAAATACTAGGTAGAATTTTTCACTTTATTTCAGAAATCAACACTTTACATGATTTTGAATTTTTACAAATTTCCAGAAGCTTTGGCAAATCACATCTCTTAACAGAGATAAGCATTACCCCGTGAAACATATTATATCATGTTTTGACCTTTGTCCTTTTTATGAAACATGTACTAGTGTTTCTGTTTATTCATTTGATCTCAACACCCCTAAATTGTAAATGAAATATTTCTCCCACATTTGAATTGGTATTTTGGTCCTCTGTGGGTGAACTTGGATACTCAGTTTTCTTAGTTTTCATATTTTTGTTTTATGTTCCAGAAATGTAGTCCTACTTTCAGTTCCTTTTCTTTTAAAATATTTTTCAAGATGATGCCAGCTTCAGTGTACAGAGAAGAAATGCAAACTTGGGTTCAGAATCTGCTATTAAATACCTGAGCTTCTTCTTCCTTTATATTCACTAAGAAGTAAACAAAAATCCTCCACTTAAATGCTTTGACATGACTGATTCAGTCAGTTAACTCTTTATCATGGAATAAAGTCACCTTTAGAAAATGACTGAAAGTAAAACAGAGGTGGGGTTGTTTATTCTCTGATGTTTTTACCAGACCCCAAAGGAACGAGGAGGAGAATAATTAGTGCTTACCTTCCCCTCAAGCAACAGCTGTTTCCCTCAACAAAAGGAAAGGCCGCTGCTCTCAAGCACCTGAACCACCTTTATATTCTTTCCTGTTCCCATTTAGCTCTTGCTCTGTACTCGAACATTTATAAACTTTCCATATGGCAAAGCAGATGAGGATCCCTTTGGGTATATCTTGTAAATACCAAATGAAATATCATAAGTGATGAAACATTACAATGATCTAATTTGTAATGCCTCAAATGTTTCCCATGGTCTCTCAACTGTAGCCTCGTATGTGTGGTTGAAAACCATCCTTCTCCCTGTTGACCTGGAATAATTTACAGTTTCTTTCCGGAATTACAACCCTCAATTTAAGCAATGCAATCAAAGCATCGGGTTATCAGTGAGGTGACTAAACAAAATAAACCAATATAAAGCTATTAGAATTTTACATACAACTTTATACTAGAATCGCTGCTGATAGAAAAAGCCAATCTTTCTAAATACTAGGTAGAATTTTTCACTTTATTTCAGAAATCAACACTTTACATGATTTTGAATTTTTACAAATTTCCAGAAGCTTTGGCAAATCACATCTCTTAACAGAGATAAGCATTACCCCGTGAAACATATTATATCATGTTTTGACCTTTGTCCTTTTTATGAAACATGTACTAGTGTTTCTGTTTATTCATTTGATCTCAACACCCCTAAATTGTAAATGAAATATTTCTCCCACATTTGAATTGGTATTTTGGTCCTCTGTGGGTGAACTTGGATACTCAGTTTTCTTAGTTTTCATATTTTTGTTTTATGTTCCAGAAATGTAGTCCTACTTTCAGTTCCTTTTCTTTTAAAATATTTTTCAAGATGATGCCAGCTTCAGTGTACAGAGAAGAAATGCAAACTTGGGTTCAGAATCTGCTATTAAATACCTGAGCTTCTTCTTCCTTTATATTCACTAAGAAGTAAACAAAAATCCTCCACTTAAATGCTTTGACATGACTGATTCAGTCAGTTAACTCTTTATCATGGAATAAAGTCACCTTTAGAAAATGACTGAAAGTAAAACAGAGGTGGGGTTGTTTATTCTCTGATGTTTTTACCAGACCCCAAAGGAACGAGGAGGAGAATAATTAGTGCTTACCTTCCCCTCAAGCAACAGCTGTTTCCCTCAACAAAAGGAAAGGCCGCTGCTCTCAAGCACCTGAACCACCTTTATATTCTTTCCTGTTCCCATTTAGCTCTTGCTCTGTACTCGAACATTTATAAACTTTCCATATGGCAAAGCAGATGAGGATCCCTTTGGGTATATCTTGTAAATACCAAATGAAATATCATAAGTGATGAAACATTACAATGATCTAATTTGTAATGCCTCAAATGTTTCCCATGGTCTCTCAACTGTAGCCTCGTATGTGTGGTTGAAAAACCATCCTTCTCCCTGTTGACCTGGAATAATTTACAGTTTCTTTCCGGAATTACAACCCTCAATTTAAGCAATGCAATCAAAGCATCGTATCAGTGGGAAAAGATCACTTAACTTGGAACACACTGAACATTTTCTCTATGAGGTGACTAAACAAAATAAACCAATATGAAGAGGGAAATTCTTAGACTTCCCAGATGGCTCAATGCTAGAGATTCGCCTGCCAATGCAGGAGATGTGGGTTCAATCCTCCAGTTGGGAAGATCCCTTGGAGAAGGAAATGACAACCCACTCCAGTATTCTTGCCTGGAAAATTCCACGGATAGAGGAGCCTGGCATGTTTTACTGCCCATGGGGTCACAAAATAGTTGGACATGGCTCAACAACTAAACAACAAAATAAATGGAAAATTTTATCTAAATTTAAGGAAGAGACAGGAAAATCTATCATGGGTAATTAACTGTCAGGGAGCTTGTGAAATAAATCCCAAAATCAATCCATTCAAGTTCTTAATACTTGGGAAACACAATCAAACAAAGCACAGGTAAGCAAATAAATCATCTAAATGAAAGCTCTTGAGTTTAAAAAAAAATCTGGAAAAATACTTGACACACTTCTGGCAAAATTCAAATGCACATATTACCTGAAAATAGAGGGAGGGTATGTGCAAGGATACAGTCAATACTCATGCTGCATTTTACCAGATTGTCATATGGACTGTGTGGGATGTTGGCTCTGTGATAAACACACATACTTCATTAAAGAATAGAATAAGTCACTCAGTTGGGCCAGACTCTTTTCGACCCATGGACAAGCCATGGAATTCTCCAGGCAAGAATACTGGAATGTGTAGCCTTTCCATTCTCCAGGAGATCTTCCCAACCTAGGGATCGAACCCCAGTCTCCCACATTGCAGGTGGATTATTTGCCATCTGAGTCACCAGGGGAGCCTTAGTTCATTAGAGGAACTACACTGAATCAGATGAAATGAAATTGTTATATTATCACAGAATAAAATTCATTGGTCAGTAATTGATGAATACCATTTTCTGGGTTCTACACATGAACACAACTATTAAAATCATTATGCTAAAGAAAGTTTTGAGACCACCCATAGATCCGAGACTTTCTGTCAAATTAGAAACTATTCTGTAAAGTAGAACAAAATGGCCCATGACCCTCTCTAATATTTTTTTTTTAAATATTGTACCTAATGAGCATTAGAAGCTTCCCTGGTGGCTCAGGTAAAGAATCCAGTAAAGAATGCAATGCAGGAAAGCCATGTTCAGTCCCTGGGTTGGGAAGATCCCCTGGAGAAGGGACTGGCTACAAACTAATGAGCCTTGTCTCTCTCTCTTTTTAATGAGTTTTCTCATCTAGACAAAGTGGAAAATTGAAACAATTCAGATTGAAACAGATATTTTCCTTAAATTATGTGAAAAAGAATCTTATAATTTGTTTTGTTATGGTCATATAGACTTGGTCTCTAAGGTTTTGGGGTCATTTTAATGATTTTAATACCTTGTAACATAAATTATCAGTTCTCTTTTAGAAATTGCAAAATTGGTACACTTGTTCTTTTATTTAGCACGTATTTTTTAAGGTGTAAACTTTACTAAACATGGAGGATTAAATGTAAACGTGATTCAGTTCCCACCCAAAAGAAGCTCAGACAGACATACAGATTTTAGTATAAAATATATAGACATTTGCATGTTCTACAGCTTTCTTAATACTATAGAACTATAGTTTGCTAACTATTCTAATACTAACAAAGATTTGTGGACACATGGAAGCCTAGAGAGGCTGGTCTGTGTCATAGTCAGATGAGAGAATAGTCCTAGTTGTGCACAAATTTTATCAGCACTATGTGTAAATTAGAGAATTGGTGGTCACTTTAGAGACCCATTAATTTACAGTGGACACATACCATCTTCTGATGAAATGGGCTCTGGTCAAATGCCATAAACTTTGGGTCAAAACTCCAACATCTTCCTGCTGCCAAAGGTCAAAACCTACTTAACATTTCAGACATACAACGCTTCAAAATTCAACCCACCAGCTCCACAGTCATGCTACTAGTCACCTACACTAACCATCTGTGCCAACGGTGCTCAGCCACTCGGTTGTGTGCAACTCCTTTGTGATTCGATGGACTGTAGCTGTGTAGCCCATCAGGCTTCTCTGTCCATAGGATTTTCCAGGCAAGCATACTGGAGTGGGTTACCATTTCTTACTCAAGGCAATCTTCCTGAACCAGGGATTGAACCCATGTCTCTTGAGTCTCCTGCATTGGCAGGTGGATTCTTCACTACTAGTGCCACCTGGGAAGCCTGAAATAGCCTGTTTTTTTCTCTAGAACATACTATGGTCATTCTTCCACATGACCCTTTGGGAGGAGATTTTGCTATAGAAAAAATATATGTATATACTACTCAGAAACAGTTTAACTGAACTTCTAGTCCTTCCAGACTCTTCACTATTGGTAATGTCTTACTCCTAGTGTCAGGTTTAAGTCCTACATACTTGGTGAGCCTGTCCAGCCTCCACAGTCCTCACTATTCTATCTCCTCAACAATGTGGCACTTGTCTGCTCCATTCCTTTGGAATGTGATATATGCCATGACTGTCGTCTGTGTATCTTTGTGCATGTGTACCATAACACACATAGGAATGTGGAGACTGCTCTTGTTGTTTAGTACCTAAGTCATTTAGCTCTCTGAGACTCCATGAACCCCAGCACGCCAGGCTTCCCTGTCCTTTACTATCTCCCAGAGCTTGCTCAAAGTCATGTCCATTGAGGCACTAATGCCATCCAACCATCTCATACTGTGTCACCCACTTCTCTTTCTGACTTCTCTTTTTCCCAGTGACAGGGTCTTTTCCAATGGGCCAACTCAGTAGAGATTATTAAATACATATTTCTATTTATATTTATAATTATTATTGTATAGTAATACATTTTTAAGTTATTGAAATTTTATAATTACATTACACATTGTTCATAATTAATCTATGGTATATGTTATATCATATAAAATATAATAGAGTAATGAAAATTAACACATTGAGATTGATGAATATATTTATATTTTATATGATACATGTATATTTTATTTTTTAATTTTTTTAACATCAAAAACATTTTGTATTGGAGTATAGCCAATCAACAGTGTTGTGATAGTTTCAGGTAGTTATATACGTACATGTTAGATAAATACATTGTATGTATGAAAGTGAAAGTGTTAGTCCCTCAGTTGTGTCTGACTCTATGACCCCGTGGACTGTAGCTCACAAGGCTTCTCTGTCCACGGGATTCTCCAGGCAAGAATACTGGAGTGGGTTGCCATTCCTTTCTCCATGGGATCTTCCCAACCCAGGGATTGAACCCAGGTCTCCAGCATCGCAGGCAAATTCTTTACCACCTGAGCCACCAGGGAAGGTGAGTATATACATTGTATAGATACACATAAGTATATACATGAATGTACATTCAAAATATATATATATTCAAGATATTATATATCCCAAGATATTATATACAATATTATATTCTTTATATACAAGAATATATATATATATATAATGCTGTATAGCACAAGGAGCTCAGTGCGATGCTCTATGACAACCTAGAGAGGTGGAATGCAGAGGGTGGGATGGAGGTTCTTCAGAGAGGGGATATATATATACTTATAGCTCATTGACATTGTTGTATAGCAGAAACCAGCACAGTATTGTAAAGTATATATCCTCCAAGTAAACATTAAAAATAAATGAATACAATATATAGTCACATGCAACAGGTATATATAATCTTTTCTATCCTTCCAGGTCATAAGTTTCATGTCCTAATACTTCTTCTGTACATCAGGTACATTTTTCATGGAAGATGGTTAGCAGCTGCATAAGGAATAAAAGGAGACCACAAGGAAATGAAGCTTGGGACTACCAGCAGCTGCATGATAGTATTTAAACAATTTCCACCTCCCCGCCTACTTGGCCCAGCATTCTACTGATCTGGGATTCCCAGGAGGCTGTCAGATTATCCTGGGGATGTTCCCATCCCTGCTTCCTATTATTGTATAGTAATACTTTTTTAAGTTATTGAAATTATATAATTACATTACAC
This sequence comes from Tragulus kanchil, assembly GCA_022376925.1. Classification (NCBI taxonomy): domain Eukaryota; kingdom Metazoa; phylum Chordata; class Mammalia; order Artiodactyla; family Tragulidae; genus Tragulus; species Tragulus kanchil. Next base: position 33,009,679 of record JAIOJX010000028.1, on the reverse strand, counting down.
ATTGTTCATAATTAATCTATGGTATATGTTATATCATATAAAATATAATAGAGTAATGAAAATTAACACATTGAGATTGATGAATATATTTATATTTTATATGATACATGTATATTTTATTTTTTAATTTTTTTAACATCAAAAACATTTTGTATTGGAGTATAGCCAATCAACAGTGTTGTGATAGTTTCAGGTAGTTATATACGTACATGTTAGATAAATACATTGTATGTATGAAAGTGAAAGTGTTAGTCCCTCAGTTGTGTCTGACTCTATGACCCCGTGGACTGTAGCTCACAAGGCTTCTCTGTCCACGGGATTCTCCAGGCAAGAATACTGGAGTGGGTTGCCATTCCTTTCTCCATGGGATCTTCCCAACCCAGGGATTGAACCCAGGTCTCCAGCATCGCAGGCAAATTCTTTACCACCTGAGCCACCAGGGAAGGTGAGTATATACATTGTATAGATACACATAAGTATATACATGAATGTACATTCAAAATATATATATATTCAAGATATTATATATCCCAAGATATTATATACAATATTATATTCTTTATATACAAGAATATATATATATATATAATGCTGTATAGCACAAGGAGCTCAGTGCGATGCTCTATGACAACCTAGAGAGGTGGAATGCAGAGGGTGGGATGGAGGTTCTTCAGAGAGGGGATATATATATACTTATAGCTCATTGACATTGTTGTATAGCAGAAACCAGCACAGTATTGTAAAGTATATATCCTCCAAGTAAACATTAAAAATAAATGAATACAATATATAGTCACATGCAACAGGTATATATAATCTTTTCTATCCTTCCAGGTCATAAGTTTCATGTCCTAATACTTCTTCTGTACATCAGGTACATTTTTCATGGAAGATGGTTAGCAGCTGCATAAGGAATAAAAGGAGACCACAAGGAAATGAAGCTTGGGACTACCAGCAGCTGCATGATAGTATTTAAACAATTTCCACCTCCCCGCCTACTTGGCCCAGCATTCTACTGATCTGGGATTCCCAGGAGGCTGTCAGATTATCCTGGGGATGTTCCCATCCCTGCTTCCTAGAGGGTAAGATGTCAGAAAAGCAAGCAGACATGCAAGTAGCAGGCAAGTGACTTCTCCACCACTAATCAGAGTACAGAGAATAGGAGAGGGGCAATTTGAAAGAGTGCAAATTGAAGTAGAATGTGATTGTCACAGTGTGAATATTATTCATACATAAGATGTTTGCAAAAACACTTGAGACCAAAGAAAAGTTAACAAAGGGGTTGAACTAAACATTCCAAGATAAACAATCTTACAAGCCATTAAAGAAACTCAGATTAAACTGCATTTTGAAATGGCTATCAAATTACTGAGTGGCTTATTTTTTAACGGTCGTGGTCAGTATTAACCATGGTAGTAGTCATTCTCTGGTAGCAATGCATCTTGCTAAAAACATTTATTTCATGAAAGACCATCAGTATAAGTCGGAAGCAGTATTCTTCCTTCTAGAAGTCTAGTCTCAATAAACTCAGACCAAAACCTAAATAAAAGATATCACTACATTTTTTTTTTGGTAGCAAAATTTGAAAAAAAAACTAAATGTTGAAAAATAGAAAATTTACCACTTATGGCCTATTCAGTGGTGAATAACTATGTGGAAATTGAAAATGTTAGTTCTGAAACTTCCCTGGCTGTCCAGTGGCTAAGACTCCATGCAGGGAGTGTGGGTTTGTTCCTTGGTCAGGGGATTAGCACCCCCTGACATACATTGTGTGGCACAGACAAAAAAAAAAAAAAAAACGTTTTTTTTAAAGTTAAAACAAAAATGTTAGTTTTGAGAAACATTTACAACATGGAAATTTTCACAATATCATGTTAAAGTAGAAGAGATACAAATAAATTTACACTGTGATTACCATTCTGTCTAAAAATATGCATAGTAGAACATCCTAGAGGGAACAGACCAAAATGTTAAAGACAGTAATACAGTTTTTCCTTCATGTTTTATATTTCCAAATTATTTACAACTGAGAGTGTATTAATAATCCAAATAAAGGTCAAGGTCTTCTTTAAAATAACAGTTCCAAAGGAATACTGGATCTCTTAAAAAAAAAATTTGTGACAGAAGTTGCAAAATTGCTGGTTATTAAAGAGGTCATTTTATATAAAATGCTTATAGGTAATATCAAGGGCAGTTCCTATTGAGAATGGGCCCACTTTCTCTCTGATTTAAGAAATTAGGTGAAAAGAAGTCCCCTTCTGACTTCACAAAGCCCACATTAATTTGACCCCTTTGTTCTTACCCCGCCCTTTATAAAACAGAAGAGTGTTGCTAGTAAAAGCCAGGAAGATTGGCACAGCAGTCCAGTGAGGGCTTTCACAAACAGCAGGAATATGAAAGATCTGTAGCATAAATTGGAAGAATCTGGCTTGATTATAAGGAAATAACCCAATGAAGTGTGTGCATAAGATTAACACTCTAAGTGTGTTAGAGTAACATCAACTATGTTAAGAATTTACCTAAGAGAAAAAGAACCAGTATGAACCTGTATGGTTTTTTTATTTAAACTTGCTCTTTATATATTTTTAATGTATGAGGCAATTGCTACCACTGACCAGTTGTGTGATCTTGGCAAGTCCTTTCATTTCCTAGTGTTTTGATTTCCTCCAAAGCATTAGAGAACAATGCTAGTTAAGAATGTGACCTCCAGGGCTGGACTGAGTTCGCATTCTGGTTCTGCTGCATTCTAGTCCTTTGACCATGGAAGATAAATAACCCTCTGCAGGCCTACATTTCTAACCGTAATGAGGATAATAGTAACTACTTTATCAAGTTAAAAGAAATAAATGTTAATATAGATAAAATACTGACAGCTGAATATCTAGCGTTAATATGTGTTGTGTTCAGATGCTGTCATATTCGACTCTTTTGTGAACCTGTGGACTTTTGTCCACCAGGCATCTCTGTCCCTGGGGATTCTCCAGGCAAAAATACTGGAGCGGGGTGCCATTTCATCCTCCAGGGGATCTTCCCACTCAGGGATCAAATCTGCATCTCTTGTGTCTCCTGCATTGGCAGGCATGTTCCGTTACCACTAGCGCCCCATGGGAAGACTTTCACCTCTAAAATTAAAAGTTTAATAAAACAGAGAAACGGGGGGAAAAAAAGTTTAGGCAGGATCTGCAAGTTCTCTTTCAGTTCTAAAATATCCAGATTTAAAGGATTTGAATTACTAATTGAGGTTATCATGTTTGTATAACTGACTAAGTAATTGTATTTTCATTTTTAATTTAAAATGAGGATATCTTGAGGTTATCATGTTAATGTATAACTGACTAAGTAACTTCTTTTTTTCAAAAAGCCCACATTAATTTGACCCTTTGTTCTTACCCGCCTTTATAAAACAGAAGAGTGTTGCTAGTAAAAGCCAGGAAGATTGGCACAGCAGTCCAGTGAGGGCTTTCACAAACAGCAGGAATATGAAAGATCTGTAGCATAAATTGGAAGAATCTGGCTTGATTATAAGGAAATAACCCAATGAAGTGTGTGCATAAGATTAACACTCTAAGTGTGTTAGAGTAACATCAACTATGTTAAGAATTTACCTAAGAGAAAAAGAACCAGTATGAACCTGTATGGTTTTTTTATTTAAACTTGCTCTTTATATATTTTTAATGTATGAGGCAATTGCTACCACTGACCAGTTGTGTGATCTTGGCAAGTCCTTTCATTTCCTAGTGTTTTGATTTCCTCCAAAGCATTAGAGAACAATGCTAGTTAAGAATGTGACCTCCAGGGCTGGACTGAGTTCGCATTCTGGTTCTGCTGCATTCTAGTCCTTTGACCATGGAAGATAAATAACCCTCTGCAGGCCTACATTTCTAACCGTAATGAGGATAATAGTAACTACTTTATCAAGTTAAAAGAAATAAATGTTAATATAGATAAAATACTGACAGCTGAATATCTAGCGTTAATATGTGTTGTGTTCAGATGCTGTCATATTCGACTCTTTTGTGAACCTGTGGACTTTTGTCCACCAGGCATCTCTGTCCCTGGGGATTCTCCAGGCAAAAATACTGGAGCGGGGTGCCATTTCATCCTCCAGGGGATCTTCCCACTCAGGGATCAAATCTGCATCTCTTGTGTCTCCTGCATTGGCAGGCATGTTCCGTTACCACTAGCGCCCCATGGGAAGACTTTCACCTCTAAAATTAAAAGTTTAATAAAACAGAGAAACGGGGGGAAAAAAAGTTTAGGCAGGATCTGCAAGTTCTCTTTCAGTTCTAAAATATCCAGATTTAAAGGATTTGAATTACTAATTGAGGTTATCATGTTTGTATAACTGACTAAGTAATTGTATTTTCATTTTTAATTTAAAAATGAGGATATCTGTGTTTCTATTGGTAAAAAGATTAAAATTTAGACAATAAAAGGATATGCCTTAGTATAAACACCAAAAAGGAAACAGGGAACCACTTTTTACTGATGGCAACTTAGCCAGACAGAGGAAATAAAAGGATACAGTCAGCTTCACTGACTGACCTTACAAATTTAATGTTTTGAAAATATCATTATCCTGAAAGGGGTTTACTGTACAGACCAAAAGATTAGGTCCAGTTATATGGATGCTGTCTTTATTGTGTCTTCAAATACCTCATAGATATGGTTTCAGTTCTGTAAAACTACCTAACCAATGAAAACCCACTCCCTGGCTGGCCAATAATGTCAGGAGCTGTTTGGCACGTATAAGATATCACATATAACTTTGGCCATAATCACTTTTGTGACAGTAAAGTATCTTCATGGTTAAATTGTTAATATTTAATTTGATTAACTCTCATCGATCAATTAGAAGCACACTCCAGTTAACTTCTTGCATGCCTTATTTGGTCTTCCCCCAACCAATGACTGTAACTCTAAGACAACTGTATTCATGTTCTTTTGCTGAAAAAAGCTGCCAAAACTTTACCAGGTGCTTAAACAAGAATGAAACAGGTTGTTTTCAAAGAACTGGAAACAATCAAATATTTACTTTGACACACACAAAAAAAGAACTATTTATGCAAAATATTTATGGAGTCCTAAATGCAAAATACAAAGCAAGCTATGTCCTTGGTGTCTTAGCTTCTTTCTTCTCCCACCCTCCTCCAGGTCCTACAGTACCTCTCCACCCCCCAACACAAACACACTTTAAAATTCACAATAAAGGAGGCAGAATTCATCCTCCAGGGATCTTCCCACTCAGGGATCAAATCTGCATCTCTTGTGTCTCCTGCATTGGCAGGCATGTTCCGTTACCACTAGCGCCCCATGGGAAGACTTTCACCTCTAAAATTAAAAGTTTAATAAAACAGAGAAACGGGGGGAAAAAAAGTTTAGGCAGGATCTGCAAGTTCTCTTTCAGTTCTAAAATATCCAGATTTAAAGGATTTGAATTACTAATTGAGGTTATCATGTTTGTATAACTGACTAAGTAATTGTATTTTCATTTTTAATTTAAAAATGAGGATATCTGTGTTTCTATTGGTAAAAGATTAAAATTTAGACAATAAAAGGATATGCCTTAGTATAAACACCAAAAAGGAAACAGGGAACCACTTTTTACTGATGGCAACTTAGCCAGACAGAGGAAATAAAAGGATACAGTCAGCTTCACTGACTGACCTTACAAATTTAATGTTTTGAAAATATCATTATCCTGAAAGGGGTTTACTGTACAGACCAAAAGATTAGGTCCAGTTATATGGATGCTGTCTTTATTGTGTCTTCAAATACCTCATAGATATGGTTTCAGTTCTGTAAAACTACCTAACCAATGAAAACCCACTCCCTGGCTGGCCAATAATGTCAGGAGCTGTTTGGCACGTATAAGATATCACATATAACTTTGGCCATAATCACTTTTGTGACAGTAAAGTATCTTCATGGTTAAATTGTTAATATTTAATTTGATTAACTCTCATCGATCAATTAGAAGCACACTCCAGTTAACTTCTTGCATGCCTTATTTGGTCTTCCCCCAACCAATGACTGTAACTCTAAGACAACTGTATTCATGTTCTTTTGCTGAAAAAAGCTGCCAAAACTTTACCAGGTGCTTAAACAAGAATGAAACAGGTTGTTTTCAAAGAACTGGAAACAATCAAATATTTACTTTGACACACACAAAAAAAGAACTATTTATGCAAAATATTTATGGAGTCCTAAATGCAAAATACAAAGCAAGCTATGTCCTTGGTGTCTTAGCTTCTTTCTTCTCCCACCCTCCTCCAGGTCCTACAGTACCTCTCCACCCCCCAACACAAACACACTTTTAATAACTTCACAATAAAGGAGGCAGAAAATAAAAAGGAAGGTTGAAATATGTCATCTCAATACTAACAATATGTGTTACTCCAGAGAAAGCCAGATGGTGGAGACAGACACAGCACTGCTGCCTTTCAAATGTGAGACTCCAGTATCACTCTGAACCTGAAAGATGCTTCCCACAGCCAAAAAGAACACCAGGAAACAATCAGAGTCTCCAGGGAGCACAGTGAGATTCTTGCCACACTGATGTGTCTCAAAGCCTTTCATTCTCTGAGCAAAGAAACATTCAGTCAAGAACAAAAATGAAAGGGGGAAATGATACCAGGGTTTGATGGTCCATTCTGCCATCTGGCTCTTCTTTTTGCAATCAGTTCAAAAACAGGATGGGTAACTCTATTTGCTTCTTTTTGCAAATATCAGTATGAAAAAGCAGCAAAAGAGACAGATTTCTCATCCGGTTCTCAGAAGGGCTGGCAATGGCTATTGTGATCAATTACTGGATAAAAAGGTACACTTTGTGGTTCAGCATTTCAGAGAACAAAGTCACAGAAAGATTTTTCTCAAAGGAAATCACAGGAGAAGAGTGTGAGTCGATTATAGAGCTCAAAAAATATCACAGCCTCAAAAATGATTTTGAGTATCAAAACAAGTGACACAATAGCATTATTGAAAGCCTCAGAGTCCTGATTCTGAAAGATGTATCTAATACATAAGCTTGTATGAGACTGGTATGCCTGTATCAGTGGTTAAATTGACTATTCTCCTATGGACCACAACATTCTAAGAATTAAATTGAAAAGGCTCCCACGATAGCAAATTGTCTGCATTTCTGATACATCATTGTCTTTGCCTCTGAAAAAATGGTTATTTCAAAATTTCCTATAACAGAAACTTCTAAGATCCACCAACATAGCTTACATCAATTCAGATCAATTTAAAAAAAAAAAGGGATTCTAGCCAAAGTAAAACTGGAGAAAGAGTGAAATAATTGGAGGTAATAAAACAGAGTACTCTTCTCAGACTTTTGGATGAGAGAAATTTCTCTCTGTTCTATAAAGATGAAAAAATGGGAAGACCAAAAAGTCCCTCTGATTCCCATGGTTGAAGTTGGGTATGGATCCTGCAAGCAAACGGTGCTCTCTGAAAGACAGTTAGCTGCTCATCCAAAAATGAATAAAAAGAATTTAGTATGTAAGATAATAATATTAAGACCCCAAAAAATATAGTATATGAGCACATAAATATGGAATATAGAAAAATGGTACTGATGAAACTATTTTCAGAGAGGAATGGAGACGCAGATATAGAGGAGAGAATTGTGAACACAGCTTGGGGAGGAAAGAGTGAGATGAAAGGAGAAAGTAGCACTGACATATATACACTAACATGTATAAAACAGAGAGCTTGTGAGAAGTTGCTGTGTAACACAACAGTCCAGCCTGGCACTCTGGGAACATCCAGGGGAGTGGGGGCTGGGAGACAGGAGGGGAGGGAGAGTCAAAAGGAGATGATAGTGGCCCACGTGACCTGGTGGCAGTGGGGCCCCCGCGCCCGCCTCCCGCGGTGCCTCTGCCTGGGGACCAGCAGGGGAAGCGGCAGCAGCCACCCTCCAGTTGCCCAAGTGGTCGCTGCTCCGGCAGCGCTGTTGCCTCCGGCGTCCTGCCTAGACTTGCCGGCCCCCGGGAGAAATGTTGCGGAAGTGCCGCTGAAAGGGCCAGAGCGGCAAGGATTTGGGACACATTTGGAACCTTTAAGCTGTCTGACATTGACCTCCTTTCATTATTAATAAAGAAGCAGGAGCTTAGGATGTATTAACACCAACTCATTAATATACTAACCGGACAATGTTCTACAACAATTCTACATTGTAGAACTGGATTGGCACAAAATAAAATAAGTTCTTATTATACTCAGCCTATAATATAACTCGATGGAGGAGAATTTGATAAGCATGAGAGAAGACCACTCTTTTCATGTTCATTACAGAATGGAAGCTTCTTGCCTAGAATTGGCCTTGGAAAGAGAGCGCCTGTGTAAATCAGGAGACTGCCGTGCTGGTGTGTCATTCTTCGAAGCTGCAGTTCAAGTTGGAACTGAAGACTTAAAAACCCTTAGCACCATTTACAGCCAGCAGGGCAATGCTTATTTCTATTTGCATGATTATGCCAAAGCATTAGAATACCATCATCATGATTTAACTCTTGCAAGGACTATTGGAGACCAGTTGGGGGAAGCGAAAGCTACCGGTAATCTGGGAAATACTTTAAAAGTTCTTGGGAATTTTGATGAAGCTGTAGTTTGTTGTCAGCGACACCTAGATATTTCCAGAGAGCTTAATGACAAGATGGGAGAGGCAAGAGCACTTTACAATCTTGGAAACGCGTATCATGCCAAAGGGAAAAGTTTTGGCTGCCCTGGTCCTCAGGATGCAGGAGAGTTTCCAGAAGAAGTAAGAAATGCTCTACAGGCAGCCGTGGATTATTATGAAGAAAACCTATCTCTGGTGACTGCTTTGGGTGACCGAGCAGCACAGGGTCGTGCCTTTGAAAACCTTGGAAACACCCATTATCTCCTTGGCAACTTCTGGGATGCGGTGATAGCTCATGAGCAGCGTCTCCTTATTGCAAAAGAATTTGGAGATAAAGCCTCTGAAAGAAGAGCATACAGCAACCTTGGAAATGCATATATATTTCTTGGTGAATTTGAAACTGCCTCCGAATACTACAAGAAGACACTGTTCTTGGCTCGCCAGCTTAAAGACAGAGCCATAGAAGCACAGTCTTGCTACAGTCTGGGAAACACATACACTTTACTGCAAGACTATGAAAAGGCCATTGATCATCATCTGAAGCACTTAGCAATTGCCCAAGAGCTTACTGATAGAATTGGTGAAGGAAGAGCGTGTTGGAGCTTAGGAAATGCATACACAGCTCTAGGAAATCATGACCAGGAGATGCATTTTGCTGAAAAGCACTTGGAAATTTCAAGAGAGGTTGGAGATAGAAGCGGTGAACTCACAGCACGCCTGAATCTCTCAGATCTTCCAATGGTTCTTGGTCTGAGCTACAGCCACAAAGTCAGAAAATATTGAAATTGATAACAGTTTGCATGGTGCACACCCCAAGTTTGGGCGCCGACCCCAAAAATCAGGAGACTGCGTGGTGTGTCATTCTTGAGCTGCAGTTCAAGTTGGAACTGAAGACTTAAAAACCCTTAGCACCATTTACAGCCAGCAGGGCAATGCTTATTTCTATTTGCATGATTATGCCAAAGCATTAGAATACCATCATCATGATTTAACTCTTGCAAGGACTATTGGAGACCAGTTGGGGGAAGCGAAAGCTACCGGTAATCTGGGAAATACTTTAAAAGTTCTTGGGAATTTTGATGAAGCTGTAGTTTGTTGTCAGCGACACCTAGATATTTCCAGAGAGCTTAATGACAAGATGGGAGAGGCAAGAGCACTTTACAATCTTGGAAACGCGTATCATGCCAAAGGGAAAAGTTTTGGCTGCCCTGGTCCTCAGGATGCAGGAGAGTTTCCAGAAGAAGTAAGAAATGCTCTACAGGCAGCCGTGGATTATTATGAAGAAAACCTATCTCTGGTGACTGCTTTGGGTGACCGAGCAGCACAGGGTCGTGCCTTTGAAAACCTTGGAAACACCCATTATCTCCTTGGCAACTTCTGGGATGCGGTGATAGCTCATGAGCAGCGTCTCCTTATTGCAAAAGAATTTGGAGATAAAGCCTCTGAAAGAAGAGCATACAGCAACCTTGGAAATGCATATATATTTCTTGGTGAATTTGAAACTGCCTCCGAATACTACAAGAAGACACTGTTCTTGGCTCGCCAGCTTAAAGACAGAGCCATAGAAGCACAGTCTTGCTACAGTCTGGGAAACACATACACTTTACTGCAAGACTATGAAAAGGCCATTGATCATCATCTGAAGCACTTAGCAATTGCCCAAGAGCTTACTGATAGAATTGGTGAAGGAAGAGCGTGTTGGAGCTTAGGAAATGCATACACAGCTCTAGGAAATCATGACCAGGAGATGCATTTTGCTGAAAAGCACTTGGAAATTTCAAGAGAGGTTGGAGATAGAAGCGGTGAACTCACAGCACGCCTGAATCTCTCAGATCTTCCAATGGTTCTTGGTCTGAGCTACAGCACAAACAACTCAATGATGTCAGAAAATATTGAAATTGATAACAGTTTGCATGGTGCACACCCCAAGTTTGGGCGCCGACACAGCATGGAAAACATGGAACTTATGAAGTTAACACCAGAAAAGGTACCAAACTGAAACAGTGAAATTCTTGCTAAACAAAAACCTCTTATTGCCAAACCTTCTGCAAAACTCCTTTTTGTCAACAGATTGAAGGGGAAAAAGTACAAAACTAATTCCTCCACTAAAGTTCTCCAAGACGCCAGTAATTCCATTGATCACCGAATTCCAAATTCTCAAAGGAAAATCAGTGCAGACATTGTTGGAGATGAAGGGTTCTTTGATCTGTTAAGCCGATTTCAGAGCAGTCGGATGGACTATCAGCGGTGCTGCTTACAGGAGAAGAGCTCGGCCCCAGCTGCAGCAGCTTCTTCCACTCCCCTCAGGAGGAGGCTGCAAGCACCACCAGTTTCCGTGGTGTCCCCCAACACAGATGAGTTTTTAGACCTTCTTGCCAGCTCACAGAGCCGCCGTCTAGACGACCAGAGGGCCAGCTTCAGCAACCTGCCTGGGCTTCGTCTGACACAAAACAAGAGTCAGTCGGTACTCAGCCATCTGGTGACCAACGACAGCAAAGAGCCGGAGGAGGACTTCTTTGACATCCTTGTCAAATGTCAGGGATCCAGATTAGATGATCAGAGATGCGCTCCGCTACCTGCTGCCACAAAGGGACCGACAGTACCAGATGAGGACTTCTTTAGCCTTATTTTACGGTCTCAGGCAAAAAGAATGGATGAACAGAGAGTTCTTTTACAAAGAGATAAAAACAGAGACAATGAATTTGGGCTGAAGGACCTTTTGCAGAATAATGCTTTGTTGGAACTTGAAAATTCAGGAAAAAAATAGGTGAACCACTAGTATACTATTTAATATATTTTTTAAAGTGATCTTTTTTCCTTTCAGAACACTGCAGGAAGGAAATTCAATTACTTTGTTCCTCAAAAGGAGAAATCAGAGCACTGTACTACAGCTTAAAATGTTTTTAGCATGATATAAATACTGAACCTTCAATGATGTCAGAAAATATTGAAATTGATAACAGTTTGCATGGTGCACACCCCAAGTTTGGGCGCCGACACAGCATGGAAAACATGGAACTTATGAAGTTAACACCAGAAAAGGTACCAAACTGAAACAGTGAAATTCTTGCTAAACAAAAACCTCTTATTGCCAAACCTTCTGCAAAGCTCCTTTTTGTCAACAGATTGAAGGGGAAAAAGTACAAAACTAATTCCTCCACTAAAGTTCTCCAAGACGCCAGTAATTCCATTGATCACCGAATTCCAAATTCTCAAAGGAAAATCAGTGCAGACATTGTTGGAGATGAAGGGTTCTTTGATCTGTTAAGCCGATTTCAGAGCAGTCGGATGGACTATCAGCGGTGCTGCTTACAGGAGAAGAGCTCGGCCCCAGCTGCAGCAGCTTCTTCCACCCCCCTCAGGAGGAGGCTGCAAGCACCACCAGTTTCCGTGGTGTCCCCCAACACAGATGAGTTTTTAGACCTTCTTGCCAGCTCACAGAGCCGCCGTCTAGACGACCAGAGGGCCAGCTTCAGCAACCTGCCTGGGCTTCGTCTGACACAAAACAAGAGTCAGTCGGTACTCAGCCATCTGGTGACCAACGACAGCAAAGAGCCGGAGGAGGACTTCTTTGACATCCTTGTCAAATGTCAGGGATCCAGATTAGATGATCAGAGATGCGCTCCGCTACCTGCTGCCACAAAGGGACCGACAGTACCAGATGAGGACTTCTTTAGCCTTATTTTACGGTCTCAGGCAAAAAGAATGGATGAACAGAGAGTTCTTTTACAAAGAGATAAAAACAGAGACAATGAATTTGGGCTGAAGGACCTTTTGCAGAATAATGCTTTGTTGGAACTTGAAAATTCAGGAAAAAAATAGGTGAACCACTAGTATACTATTTAATATATTTTTTAAAGTGATCTTTTTTCCTTTCAGAACACTGCAGGGAAGGAAATTCAATTACTTTGTTCCTCAAAAGGAGAAATCAGAGCACTGTACTACAGCTTAAAATGTTTTTAGCATGATATAAATACTGAACCTTCAATAGTGTAGTATTAACATTCCTCTGGACACTCACTTGTGTCTGGGTGGAGGTGTCTTGAAAGGTACTTCATCAACATGGTGTTTACCGCTTGGGATCATGCTCTTTGGCAACCTGTTAGATTCCTTTATCTAGTATTTGTAAAGTAGGAAGGTAAAATGACTCTAGACTAAGATTTAATGCTCTTGCTGAGGTAATTTTTTTTTACTCTTAATTGACAATGGCATTTTTTATATCTAACCATGGACATAGTGAAAAATTACGCTATTTCATAAAAATACTATACTTGAACAATGTGTAAATAGTCCATTAAAAAAATCTAGATTTTTTTTCCACTAAGAAAATCTCTATTTTCAGTATATTTTTAGGCCAAAGCCATCTTAAAAGAAATTCTTAAGAATAAACTTCTTTTAGTGTGGAAAAAAAAGCGGGGGGTATGATAGAGGGACGGGCCAAGATGGCAGAGGAATGAGGGGAACATTTCACCAGCTCCCCAACAGAATCACCAGAACTAATCAAGAAGTGAAACACCACCAACAAACCAGCCGCTAAACGACAGAAGAACTCCTTAGGTCCGCGAGGGTCGAAGAGTGAACAGCCAGAACTTTCCCAGAGCTACTGTTCTGAGAACCCTCTATCCTAACCCCCACGCCTACAGCACAGATGGAGAGCACGCCAGCAAGTGAGTGGAGCGTCACCAGAGAGAGGGCAGCGCTCAGCGCGAAAATTCCAAGAATCCAGCCGGATCACCAGCCGAAATTAAGACTCTGCGCAGATAAGATACTGGAGCGGGGCCGGGCAGAACACAATTAGGAAGTTCCCCGCGGGGAGCTGCCTAGGGACCTGGATAGAGCCGAACAGGGAGTGCCCACCACGAAAATCACACCGCTTGGCCGGGTGAAAATTGCGACTTTCTGCCTGGTACCGGGTAAGTTCAAACACTCCTAGTTAGGAGCTTGCTGAACGGAGAGGGGAAGTCGCCCACGGATTGCTGACCAGGGACCGGGCCCAAGCCAGACGGGAAAGCTCGTGCCTGCCTTTGGTACTTGGACGCATAACTGGCAGTGCACGCACACCAGTCGTGGAGGAGCCCGTGCACCCCCATAGCTACACCCGCAGCAGAGGAAGCCAAGAGAAGGGAAGGTATTGGAGGCTACCGGCGGGTACGTGGTAGAGCCGGGGCGCTCCCCGCCAACACGGGACTGTGTGCCTCGGCCCCCCGCCTGTCGGACTGGGATCAGCCCACCGCCCCGGCCAGCAGCTGAGCTTGCAGCAAAGTCTTCGTTTTGCTGAAATCAAAAACAGAAACCATAGCAACCGGTGCTGTAAGGGAAAGGCACCATGGACATAGTGAAAAATTACGCTATTTCATAAAAATACTATACTTGAACAATGTGTAAATAGTCCATTAAAAAAATCTAGATTTTTTTTCCACTAAGAAAATCTCTATTTTCAGTATATTTTTAGGCCAAAGCCATCTTAAAAGAAATTCTTAAGAATAAACTTCTTTTAGTGTGGAAAAAAAAGCGGGGGGTATGATAGAGGGACGGGCCAAGATGGCAGAGGAATGAGGGGAACATTTCACCAGCTCCCCAACAGAATCACCAGAACTAATCAAGAAGTGAAACACCACCAACAAACCAGCCGCTAAACGACAGAAGAACTCCTTAGGTCCGCGAGGGTCGAAGAGTGAACAGCCAGAACTTTCCCAGAGCTACTGTTCTGAGAACCCTCTATCCTAACCCCCACGCCTACAGCACAGATGGAGAGCACGCCAGCAAGTGAGTGGAGCGTCACCAGAGAGAGGGCAGCGCTCAGCGCGAAAATTCCAAGAATCCAGCCGGATCACCAGCCGAAATTAAGACTCTGCGCAGATAAGATACTGGAGCGGGGCCGGGCAGAACACAATTAGGAAGTTCCCCGCGGGGAGCTGCCTAGGGACCTGGATAGAGCCGAACAGGGAGTGCCCACCACGAAAATCACACCGCTTGGCCGGGTGAAAATTGCGACTTTCTGCCTGGTACCGGGTAAGTTCAAACACTCCTAGTTAGGAGCTTGCTGAACGGAGAGGGGAAGTCGCCCACGGATTGCTGACCAGGGACCGGGCCCAAGCCAGACGGGAAAGCTCGTGCCTGCCTTTGGTACTTGGACGCATAACTGGCAGTGCACGCACACCAGTCGTGGAGGAGCCCGTGCACCCCCATAGCTACACCCGCAGCAGAGGAAGCCAAGAGAAGGGAAGGTATTGGAGGCTACCGGCGGGTACGTGGTAGAGCCGGGGCGCTCCCCGCCAACACGGGACTGTGTGCCTCGGCCCCCCGCCTGTCGGACTGGGATCAGCCCACCGCCCCGGCCAGCAGCTGAGCTTGCAGCAAAGTCTTCGTTTTGCTGAAATCAAAAACAGAAACCATAGCAACCGGTGCTGTAAGGGAAAGGCTACATCACCAAGACAACACCATCGAGAGCAGATTGGCTTCCACCAGACAGATGAGAGGATAAAAACCAGGGACAGTATTTAACTTTTTTTTGTTTGTTTATTTGTTGTGGACGGTTTTGTTTATTTGATTGATCTGTCAGGTTTGGCTTTTTTGTTTTTAGTTTTTTTTTGTTTTTTGTTTTTTGTTTTTTTCTCGTCTTATTAAGTTTTTCTTCCCTTTTTAATTTCTTTTTTTTATTTTTAATTTTTGTTTTAATTTTAATTCTTGGAAACTTCTAATTTTCTTTCCTCTTTGCCACTGCTTCCTCCCTCTATGTTCTAAATGTAAAACTTTCTCCTATTTACCACTATCCTCTAGATAAATATTTCCTACCTTCCTGTCTCCACTATTCTCCTCCAGCTGCACTAAACACTACAACACACTAACCTTGACTACATAACCCTATAAAATCCTTCCAAGACGAATCTATACCTTCTCATTACCCATACACTCTCCTCCTCCTCACCCCCAACAGATGTCTTAGCTAAAAATTGCTTTCAATGAAATAGTCCAAGCCAGGACCTTGCCCCGGATCTATTTTTCCAGGCACTATTTTAATTAATTCAGAGATTAACGGGCAAGTATCATCTTTGATAGTGTCATCTGCCAGAACAATTTCTATGCTTTATTTCTGTAAGACTGGTTAGATGTGGTTATTGCTGTGTATGTGTGTATATCTTACGACTATGTTAGAAAACATCTCATGCTTTTATGACTGTCACCCATTAGGGACACACCTCTTGCTCTTCAGATGCTAGTATTTGAACTAATATCACGGAACACCATAGCAAACCAGACATAGAGACTACACCCCCTGACCAATCATCAAACCAAGGATCCTTGGAGTGGAAGTCCTGATTCCAAGACCCCCCACTATCAAAGAACATACAACACTAGAGATTATTCACCTGTAAACAAGACCTAACACCACCCAAGACACAAACCACTGAACCCTTCTACAAGGACAGAAACCCAAAGTAAGGGAAATTCAACCAAGAAGCCTGGTGGGGAAAAGAACTCCATACACACAGACACACACAAAGAAACAAAAATTAACCTAATAATGAAATGATAGAAAAACACTGCACAGATGAAAGACCAAGCTAGAGAAACACAGCTTCACATGACAGAGGAGGAGATAGACAAATTATCTGAAAGAGAATTCAGAAAAGCTATACTAATGAGGATGCAAAATACTAAAAACAGAATATTAGAGGAAATTAATGCACTGAGAAGAGACATGCAAGAAATGAAAAATAAGCAACTAGAGACTACCAACTCAATTGCTGAACTCAAAAATACTATAGAAGGTCTCAACAGTAGAGTATAGGAGGCAGAAGAACAGATAAGTGAGCTGGAAGACAGAATGGTAGAAATAAGTGCTGAAGAACAGAACAAAGCTGAAAGAATTAAAAGAACTGAGGATAGCATCAAAGACCTATGGGACGATATCAAATGCACCAACATTAGAATTATAGGAGTTCCAGAGGAAGAAGACGGGAAGAAAGGCTATGAAAAAAATTTTTGAAGAAGTTATAGTTGAAAACTTCTCCCACATGGGAAAGGAAATAATCAACCAAGTCCAAGAAGCACAAAGAGTTCCATACAGGATAAACCCTAGAAGAAACACATCAAGGCACATTCTAATCAAACTAACGCAGACTAAATATAAAGACAGATTACTAAAAGCAGCTAGGAGCAAACAACAAATAACATATAAAGGAAACCCCATATGTCTAACTGGGATCTTTCAACATTCTAATCAAACTAACATAAAAGCATCTCATGCTTTTATGACTGTCACCCATTAGGGACACACCTCTTGCTCTTCAGATGCTAGTATTTGAACTAATATCACGGAACACCATAGCAAACCAGACATAGAGACTACACCCCCTGACCAATCATCAAACCAAGGATCCTTGGAGTGGAAGTCCTGATTCCAAGACCCCCCACTATCAAAGAACATACAACACTAGAGATTATTCACCTGTAAACAAGACCTAACATCACCCAAGACACAAACCACTGAACCCTTCTACAAGGACAGAAACCCAAAGTAAGGGAAATTCAACCAAGAAGCCTGGTGGGGAAAAGAACTCCATACACACAGACACACACAAAGAAACAAAAATTAACCTAATAATGAAATGATAGAAAAACACTGCACAGATGAAAGACCAAGCTAGAGAAACACAGCTTCACATGACAGAGGAGGAGATAGACAAATTATCTGAAAGAGAATTCAGAAAAGCTATACTAATGAGGATGCAAAATACTAAAAACAGAATATTAGAGGAAATTAATGCACTGAGAAGAGACATGCAAGAAATGAAAAATAAGCAACTAGAGACTACCAACTCAATTGCTGAACTCAAAAATACTATAGAAGGTCTCAACAGTAGAGTATAGGAGGCAGAAGAACAGATAAGTGAGCTGGAAGACAGAATGGTAGAAATAAGTGCTGAAGAACAGAACAAAGCTGAAAGAATTAAAAGAACTGAGGATAGCATCAAAGACCTATGGGACGATATCAAATGCACCAACATTAGAATTATAGGAGTTCCAGAGGAAGAAGACGGGAAGAAAGGCTATGAAAAAATTCTTGAAGAAGTTATAGTTGAAAACTTCTCCCACATGGGAAAGGAAATAATCAACCAAGTCCAAGAAGCACAAAGAGTTCCATACAGGATAAACCCTAGAAGAAACACATCAAGGCACATTCTAATCAAACTAACGCAGACTAAATATAAAGACAGATTACTAAAAGCAGCTAGGAGCAAACAACAAATAACATATAAAGGAAACCCCATATGTCTAACTGCGGATCTTTCAACAGAAACCCTGCAGGCCAGAAGACAATGGCAAGATACATTTAAACGGCTAAAAGAGAATAACTTCCAACCAAGAATTCTCTACCCAGCAAGAATCTCATTCAGAATTGATGGTGAAGTCAAAGCTTCACAGACAAACAAAAACTAAAAGAATTCTGTACCATAAAACCAGTCCTACAACAAGTGTTAAAGGGCCTGATATAGCTAATAAATGCAAGAGTAGGAGAAGTCCTACAAATCAAACCCCAAACTTCTAAGAAGATGACTATAGGAACATTCGTATCAATCATTACTTTGAATGTAAATGGATTAAATGTTCCAACCAAATGACACAGGCTTGCTGAATGGATCCAGACACAAGACCCATATATATATGCTGTTTAAATAGACCCACTTCAGGCCTAGAGACATTCATAGACTGAAAGTGAGAGGTTGGAACAAGATATTCCATGCAAATGGAAATCAAAAGAAAGCTGGAGTAGCAATCCTCATATCAGACAAAATAGATTTTAAAGTAAAGAAGATTCTAAGAGACAAGGCAAGTCACTACATCATGATTAAGGAATCTATCCAAGAGGAAGACATAACAGTCATGAATATCTACGCACCCAACACAGGGGCACCTCAATACATAAGACAGATACTTTCAGACACAAAAGAAGAAATCAATAATAACACAGTAATAGTAGGAGACTTTAACACTCCTCTCAAACCAATGGACAGATCATCCAAACAGAAAATTAATAAAGAAACACAAGCCTTAAATGCCACACTAGAAAAGATGAACCTCATCGATATCTTTAGGACTTTCCCTCCAAAAGCAGAAGAATACACTTTCTTCTCAAGTGCTCACAGAATATTCTCCAAGATAGACCACATCTTGGGCCATAAATAAAACCTCAGTCAATTCAAGAAAACTGAAATAATATCAACCATCTTCTTGGACCACAATGCAATGAGACTAGAGATCAACTACAGGGAAAAAAACGCTAAAAACACAAACACATGGCGATTAAACAACACATACCTAAAAAACCAACTGATCACTGAGGAAATCAAAGGAGAAATTTAAAATTCCTAGATGAAAATGACAATGAACAAATGACCGTGCAAAACCTATCGGATACCGCAAAAGCAGTTCTAAGAGGGAGATTTATAGCAATACAATCCTACCTCAAGAAACTAGGAAAATATGAAGCAGATGACCTAAACCTCCGCTTAAAAAAAACAGCAGAAGAAGAGAAATTATAAAGACTAGAGCAGAAATAAATGAGAAAGAAATGAAAGAAACTATAGTAAAGATAAATAAAACAAAAAGCTGGTTCTTCGAAAAGGTAAACAAAATTGACAAGCCCCCGGCCAAACTCATCAAGAAAAAGAGAGAGAAGAACCAGATCAACAGAATCGAAAATGAAAAAGGAGTGATAATGGACAACAAACTGGACAAACTGGAAGTTTCTTGAGGAAGATTAATCTCACAAGACTGAGCCAGGAAAAGAACAACCCAGAAATAGACCCACTTCAGGCCTAGAACATATGCAGGGGAACAAGATATTCCATGCAAATGGAAATCAAAAGAAAGCTGGAGTAGCAATCCTCATATCAGACAAAATAGATTTTAAAGTAAAGAAGATTCTAAGAGACAAGGCAAGTCACTACATCATGATTAAGGAATCTATCCAAGAGGAAGACATAACAGTCATGAATATCTACGCACCCAACACAGGGGCACCTCAATACATAAGACAGATACTTTCAGACACAAAAGAAGAAATCAATAATAACACAGTAATAGTAGGAGACTTTAACACTCCTCTCAAACCAATGGACAGATCATCCAAACAGAAAATTAATAAAGAAACACAAGCCTTAAATGCCACACTAGAAAAGATGAACCTCATCGATATCTTTAGGACTTTCCCTCCAAAAGCAGAAGAATACACTTTCTTCTCAAGTGCTCACAGAATATTCTCCAAGATAGACCACATCTTGGGCCATAAATAAAACCTCAGTCAATTCAAGAAAACTGAAATAATATCAACCATCTTCTTGGACCACAATGCAATGAGACTAGAGATCAACTACAGGGAAAAAAACGCTAAAAACACAAACACATGGCGATTAAACAACACATACCTAAAAAACCAACTGATCACTGAGGAAATCAAAGGAGAAATTTAAAATTCCTAGATGAAAATGACAATGAACAAATGACCGTGCAAAACCTATCGGATACCGCAAAAGCAGTTCTAAGAGGGAGATTTATAGCAATACAATCCTACCTCAAGAAACTAGGAAAATATGAAGCAGATGACCTAAACCTCCGCTTAAAAAAAAAACCAGCAGAAGAAGAGAAATTATAAAGACTAGAGCAGAAATAAATGAGAAAGAAATGAAAGAAACTATAGTAAAGATAAATAAAACAAAAAGCTGGTTCTTCGAAAAGGTAAACAAAATTGACAAGCCCCCGGCCAAACTCATCAAGAAAAAGAGAGAGAAGAACCAGATCAACAGAATCGAAAATGAAAAAGGAGTGATAATGGACAACAAACTGGACAAACTGGAAGTTTCTTGAGGAAGATTAATCTCACAAGACTGAGCCAGGAAGAAACAGAAACTTTGAACAACCCAGTCAGAAGCTCAGAAATTGACATTGTGATCAAAAATCTACCCCAAAATAAAAGCCCAGGGCCAGATGGCTTCGCAGCCGAATTCTACCAAACATTTAAAGAAGAGCTAAGGCCTGTCCTTCTAAAACTCTTCCAAATAATTGCACAGGAAGGAAAACTTCCAAACACATTCTACAAGGCCACCATCACCCTGATACCCAAACCAGACAAAGACAACACAAAAAAGAAAAATTATAGGCCAATTTCACTGATGAACTTAGATGCCAAGATCCTCAACAAAATCCCAGAAAACAGAATTCAACGACACATCAAAAAACTGATACATCACGATCAAGTCGGGTTCATCCCAGGCATGCAAGGATTCCTCAATATCCGCAAGTCAATCAACATGATGTACCATATCAACAAATTGAGAGACAAAAATCACATGATCATCTCAATAGATGCAGGAAAAGCCTTCGACAAAGTACAGCATCCATTTATGATAAAAACTCTTCAGAAAATGGGCATAGAAGGAACCTATCTCAACATAATAAAAGCCATATATGAGAAACCCACAGCGAACATTATCCTAAATGGTGAAAGACTGAAAGCATTTCCTCTAAGATCAGGAACAAAACAAGGGTGTCCACTTTCATCACTCTTATTTCAACATGGTCCTGGAAGTTTTAGCAACAGCAATAAGAGAAGAGAAAGAAATCAAAGGAATCCAGATTGGAAAGGAAGAAGTCAAGCTCTCTCTTTTTGCAGACGACATGATATTATACATAGAAAATCCCAAAGACACAGTTACAAAGCTACTAGAGCTAATCAACGAATTCAGCAAAGCTGCAGAATACAAAGTCAACACACAGAAATCACTGGCATTCCTATACACAATGAAAAATCAGAAAACGAAATCAAACAGGCAATCCCCTTCACCATTGCAACCAAAAGAATCAAATATCTAGGAATAAACCTACCCAAAGAAAGAAAAGAATTGTACACAGAAAATTACAAGACACTCATGAAAGAAATTAAAGAAGACTTAAACAGATGGAGAGATATTCCATGTTCCTGTGTCGGAAGAATAAATATTGTGAAAATGACCATACTACCAAATATCATCTACAGATTCAATGCAATACCTATTCAACTACCATTGACATTTTTCACAGAACTAGACCGAAGAATAACACCGTGCATATCAAAACACAAGAGACCTCGAATAGCCAAAGGAATCCTTAGAGAGAAAAACAGAGCTGGAGGAATTAGCCTCCCTAACTTCAGACTCTACTACAAAGCAACAGTCATCAAGACAGTATGGTACTGGCACAAAAACAGAACTATAGATCAATGGAACAAGATCGAGAATCCAGAGGTAAACCCACGCACCTATGGGTACCTTAATTTTGACAAAGGAGGTGAAACTATAAAATGGGACAAAGACAGCCTCTTCAACAAGTGGTGCTGGGAAAATTGGACAGCTACATGCAAAAAAATGAAGTTGGAATATTCCCTGACACTATACACTAAGATCAACTCAAAATGGATTAAAGACCTCAATGTAAGACCAGAAACCATCACACTCTTAGAGGAGAATATAGGCAAAACCCTCAAGGACATACATCAAAGCAAGATCTTCTCTGATCCACCTACTACAATAGCAGAACTGAAAAGAGAAATGAACATATGGGCCCTCATGAAACTTAAAAGCTTTTGTACAGCAAAAGAAATTACAAAAAAGCTGAACAGACACCCCACAGAGTGGGAAAAAATCATAGCCAATGAAACAACAGACAAAGAATTAATCTCCAAAATCTACAAGCAACTCAGACAACTCAGCACAGGGAAAACGAACAACCCAATCAAAAAATGGGAAAAAGATCTAAAGAGACGCCTCTCCAAAGAGGACACACAGATGGCCCAAAAGCACATGAAATGATACTTAACCTTGCTTAGTATTAGAGAAATGCAAATTAAAACTACAATGAGATATCACCTCACACCCATCAGAATGGCCATCATCAAAAAGTCTGCAGACAATAAATGCTGCAGAAGGTGCAGAAAAAAGGGAACACTCCTGCATTGCTGGTGGCAATGTCAATTGATACAGCCTCTATGGAAGACAGTCTGGAGATTCCTTAAAAAACAAAAATAGAAGCACCCTATGACCCAGCAATTCCACTATTAGGCTTATACCCTGATGAAATCAAAACTGAAAGAAGCACCTGTACCCCAATGTTCATTGCAGCTCTCTATACAATATCTAGAACATGGAAGCAACCTAGATGTCCATCGATGAATGAATGGATACAGAAGCTCTGGTACATATATACAATGGAATACTACTCAGCTGTTAAAAGAAATGCAGAAGACTCAGTCCTAATGAAGTGGTTGGCTCTAGAACCTGTCATAAAAAGTGAAGTAAGTCAAAAAGAGAAAGACAAATACAGTATACTAACACACATATATGGAATCTAGTAGGATAGTATTGATAACATACGCAGTGAACTCATGGAAAAACAGAGCATAGACATAGGAACATTGTGGAGAAGAAATAGGGAGGGGGAGGCATGGAGGGAGTAACATGGAAACCTACACTGTCATGTGTGGAAAAGATAGCTATTGTCATTGTGCTAAGGGAATAGGAGTGCTCACAATGGCATGGGGCAATGGTCCAGAGTGGTGGTAGTGGGGGCAGGGATATGCATATGACTGATCTGGGAACATACATGTCAGTGAACAACAAAGCTCTGTAAAACCTTTAAAATAAAGAATTAAAATAAAATAAAGTATAGGAAGGATGTGCATAGTTTATATGCAAATATTATCCTATTTTGTGTAAGAAAAAAAAAAGAAAGGGGATGATATGCTTATAATTATGGCTGATCTGAGTTGTTGTATGGCAGAAACCAACACAACATTGTAAAGCAATCTTCTTTCAACTAAAAAATAAATAAGACCTCAGAAGAAATTCTTTATCCGAAATGTGTATGAGCAAAAGCACAAAATCCAAAAAAGGCAACTTGGG
The DNA here is from genome assembly GCA_022376925.1 of Tragulus kanchil. Taxonomy (NCBI): domain Eukaryota; kingdom Metazoa; phylum Chordata; class Mammalia; order Artiodactyla; family Tragulidae; genus Tragulus; species Tragulus kanchil. The sequence goes on along the minus strand of JAIOJX010000028.1, from coordinate 32,986,120 downwards.
CTCAAGAGAGAAGTCCTGGAAAGGGCCACTTTTATGAATTAAAACTACAATGAATCACCTCACACCCATCAGAATGGCCATCATCAAAAAGTCTGCAGACAATAAATGCTGCAGAAGGTGCAGAAAAAAGGGAACACTCCTGCATTGCTGGTGGCAATGTCAATTGATACAGCCTCTATGGAAGACAGTCTGGAGATTCCTTAAAAAACAAAAATAGAAGCACCCTATGACCCAGCAATTCCACTATTAGGCTTATACCCTGATGAAATCAAAACTGAAAGAAGCACCTGTACCCCAATGTTCATTGCAGCTCTCTATACAATATCTAGAACATGGAAGCAACCTAGATGTCCATCGATGAATGAATGGATACAGAAGCTCTGGTACATATATACAATGGAATACTACTCAGCTGTTAAAAGAAATGCAGAAGACTCAGTCCTAATGAAGTGGTTGGCTCTAGAACCTGTCATAAAAAGTGAAGTAAGTCAAAAAGAGAAAGACAAATACAGTATACTAACACACATATATGGAATCTAGTAGGATAGTATTGATAACATACGCAGTGAACTCATGGAAAAACAGAGCATAGACATAGGAACATTGTGGAGAAGAAATAGGGAGGGGGAGGCACGGAGGGAGTAACATGGAAACCTACACTGTCATGTGTGGAAAAGATAGCTATTGTCATTGTGCTAAGGGAATAGGAGTGCTCACAATGGCATGGGGCAATGGTCCAGAGTGGTGGGATGGGGGGAACTGGGGGGGTGGGGGCCAGGGATATGCATATGACTGATCTGGGAACATACATGTCAGTGAACAACAAAGCTCTGTAAAACCTTTAAAATAAAGAATTAAAATAAAATAAAGTATAGGAAGGATGTGCATAGTTTATATGCAAATATTATCCTATTTTGTGTAAGAAAAAAAAAAGAAAGGGGATGATATGCTTATAATTATGGCTGATCTGAGTTGTTGTATGGCAGAAACCAACACAACATTGTAAAGCAATCTTCTTTCAACTAAAAAATAAATAAGACCTCAGAAGAAATTCTTTATCCGAAATGTGTATGAGCAAAAGCACAAAATCCAAAAAAGGCAACTTGGGCTCAAGAGAGAAGTCCTGAGGACCACTTTTAGGATTTTCTATCAACTAGGTTTATGAATACAAATGTAGAGGAAGAAAGAGCATAAAAGAGGTAGAACAAAAATGTACTTAAATAATAGAGGGGAAAAAATTAGCCGAGGGAAATGTAGAAGAGGGCAGGAATGAGAGTTGCACAGTGCTGTGAAAATAATAAAACTGAAATTAGAGGAGGTTGAAATGGCTGTCCAAGTACAACGGATGCTAATAAAGACAGGAACATTAGAGAATTAATTACTGGAGACAATTTAGAAGACTACTTCACCCTTGGAGTCCACAGTTATGTCGGTTCCCTTTAAAAGCCTGATTAAAATTCCCATGCTTCTGTTCATTCTAAATTCTACTTTTATGAGGAAAGAGGAAAATAAATTAATTCAGAAGTTATTCAAGAGAATATGTTACACTGGATGCAACCAAAAATCTGTATCTAAAGTACAGGAGGATAAGTGATCACAGTAGAAATATCAAGAAATGTTTGGATTATTCTCTGGTTACCAAGGCAGAAAAGTATACAATATAGTTTTTAAATGTCAATCAAAAATAGTTGGAAAAGGCTTCCTTGGTGGTCCAGTGGGTAAGGACACTGCCTTGCAGTGCAAGGGGTGCCAATTCAATCCCTGGCCCAGGAAGATCCCATGTGCCGCAGAGCGACTGGACCGATGTGTCCAACTACCAAGCCTGAGCTCTGGAGCACATGTGCCCAGAACCGGTGCTCTGTAACGAGAGAGGCCACTGTGATGGAAGGCCCAAACAGGCCAAAGAATAAAGATAAATAAATGAAGGACTAGTAGAAGTGGCAATAAAAAAAAAAAAGTTTGAAAAAAAAGCATCAATCCTCCAGAGTTGAGGCACAGCTAGAAAAATAGGTCACTTGTACATGTTACAGGTACTCAAACTCTGTGAGAACTTTTGTATTCTAATAAAGTGTTTTCATTGATAGAGGTCAAGGTATTTTTTATATTCAATACTATACATGTGTGAGTATAATTACCTTACATATGTCATACTTAATGTTATATATCTATAATACAGAAAAACACATAAACACAAGGACTTTAAATTACCAAGGGCTTGCAACTGGAAATTGGTGGGGGCTGGGATGGATGGATATTAGGAAGGGAAGTGATATGTATTTTGATATAAGAAATATGTTAGAATGGTCATATTAGGGGAAAGTCATTAATAGGCTATATTGGCTATCTTGTATAGAAAAAGGATCCAAATATTCATAAAAGAGGGCTTCACTGGTGGCTCAGCAGTACAGAATCCATTTGCAATTCAGGAGTCATAGGAGACACAGGTTCAATTCCTGCGTCAGGAAGATCCCCTGGAGGAGGAAATGGCAACCCGCTCTAGTATTCTTGCCTTGAAAAATCCCATGGACAGAGGAGCCTGGTGAGCTACTATCCATAAGATTGTAAAGTGTCAGACATGACCTAAGTGATTTAGCATGCACGCATGCATTCATAATAGAGAAGCCACTCTCATAGCACAGCGCTATGTTCCAGGCAGTCCTATGATATTTTTAAACCCACCATCAGCAGGTGTTGCGTCTTTTCATTTCTCATGTGGTGTTCTCTTAAAGACAGTTCCACTCTCCTATTCTGTCTTGCCCAGAAGATGAGTAGGGTGGGAAAACAGAATAAACAGAAGCAGGTATCTTCATTCAGTCTGTCCATCTGTCTGTTTGTCTCTCTCTCTCTCTTTCAGAAAACATTCAGACTTTTGATCACCCATTGCCAATCACAGGTTTGGCATAGCCTCAAAGACTGATTACAGCCAAGCCCACTCGATGTTTCATTATGCTCTGTACAATGATAAACAATGCAAAAATACGCTTAAATGTATATAAATCTTAGTTAGAGTAGATAAGATTTTACCAGGAATATTGTTCCAAATCTGATAACACATAGTAAGCTACATCTGCATTTTGCTTGTTTACATTGGTTCTAGTATTTCAACGAATATTTATATTAGTATTAGAATTGGTGTCAGTATTCCCACTAGAATTCTCTTAGAGTGACCATAGTCAGAGTTTCAGAGTCAGACATTTCTGTGTCTGTATCCAGGTCTGCTACTTTGGATATAGTACACAATGTGGACTTGTGCAAGTTATCTGTTCTCTTAACTTCTTAATCAGTTTTCACATCTGATTTTAACTCATGCAGTTGTAGTAAGAATTAAATAAGATGATCAAGGGATACCATTAAATGGCTGTTACCTAGTATAAATGAGTTTCAGAATGGTTAGGTTTTTTTCTTTTTCCACTTCCCTTTTTTCTTTTCCTGATGCAGTCTCCTAAACTGCACAATAGAAAAGTGACTTTGATATTCTTGTGGGATTTTTTTTTTTTCTTGGCCACTTCTACTAGTCTTTCGTTTATCTTTTTTCATCCATCTTTGTTCTTTGGCCTGTGCAGGCCTCCCATTGCAGTGGCCTCTCTTGCTGTAGAGCACCAGCTCTGGGCGCATGCGCTCCAGAGCACTGACTTGGTAGTTGGACACATCGGTTCAGCCACTCCACGGCACGTGGGATCTTCCCAGGCCAGGGATCGAACTGGCACCCTTGCACTGCAAGGTGGTGTCCTTACCCACTGGATCACCAGGGAAGCCCCTTCTTGTGGGATTTTAAGCAGTGACTCCTCAGTGAAAGAGAAGCTGTTTTCAGCAGCTAGGATGCTTGGCAAGATTAAGATGGAAGCCTGACTTGAAAGAAAATTGTGCAAAAAACCCATAATGGAAAAACAAGACCAGAGAAGTAGCTGCTAATTAGCAAGCAGGCAGTGCAATGATGTATTGTGAGTGTCAAAAATGAAGCAGCAAAGAGCAAAGTCAGGACTATTTTTGCTATGGATATAGCCAACCTTTAGGAAGGGCCATGTTTCCCAGTAATTTAATCTGAAAGATATAAATCATGACTGAAAAGCTTCTTGAATCAGTAATGGAGAAAAACACCTACATTCTAGCAAGGTTTCTATGATAAAAGACAGGTTTCCATACATATGAAAGGGGAAAAAATAATTATCAATCAAAGATAACACCTGGATACCTGTTTGAAGTGAAACTGGAGGTCAACAAAGGCAAAATTAAATAAATAAGAGAAAGATCTATTGTCTCTGAGTTTAAGGAGCTCACCACTAGAATTCTCTTAGAGTGACCATAGTCAGAGTTTCAGAGTCAGACATTTCTGTGTCTGTATCCAGGTCTGCTACTTTGGATATAGTACACAATGTGGACTTGTGCAAGTTATCTGTTCTCTTAACTTCTTAATCAGTTTTCACATCTGATTTTAACTCATGCAGTTGTAGTAAGAATTAAATAAGATGATCAAGGGATACCATTAAATGGCTGTTACCTAGTATAAATGAGTTTCAGAATGGTTAGGTTTTTTTCTTTTTCCACTTCCCTTTTTTCTTTTCCTGATGCAGTCTCCTAAACTGCACAATAGAAAAGTGACTTTGATATTCTTGTGGGATTTTTTTTTTTTCTTGGCCACTTCTACTAGTCTTTCGTTTATCTTTTTTCATCCATCTTTGTTCTTTGGCCTGTGCAGGCCTCCCATTGCAGTGGCCTCTCTTGCTGTAGAGCACCAGCTCTGGGCGCATGCGCTCCAGAGCACTGACTTGGTAGTTGGACACATCGGTTCAGCCACTCCACGGCACGTGGGATCTTCCCAGGCCAGGGATCGAACTGGCACCCCTTGCACTGCAAGGTGGTGTCCTTACCCACTGGATCACCAGGGAAGCCCCTTCTTGTGGGATTTTAAGCAGTGACTCCTCAGTGAAAGAGAAGCTGTTTTCAGCAGCTAGGATGCTTGGCAAGATTAAGATGGAAGCCTGACTTGAAAGAAAATTGTGCAAAAAACCCATAATGGAAAAACAAGACCAGAGAAGTAGCTGCTAATTAGCAAGCAGGCAGTGCAATGATGTATTGTGAGTGTCAAAAATGAAGCAGCAAAGAGCAAAGTCAGGACTATTTTTGCTATGGATATAGCCAACCTTTAGGAAGGGCCATGTTTCCCAGTAATTTAATCTGAAAGATATAAATCATGACTGAAAAGCTTCTTGAATCAGTAATGGAGAAAAACACCTACATTCTAGCAAGGTTTCTATGATAAAAGACAGGTTTCCATACATATGAAAGGGGAAAAAATAATTATCAATCAAAGATAACACCTGGATACCTGTTTGAAGTGAAACTGGAGGTCAACAAAGGCAAAATTAAATAAATAAGAGAAAGATCTATTGTCTCTGAGTTTAAGGAGCTCACCACTAGAAATTCTGCTTTACAAAGTTTCAGCTGTATGTGATTTTGAAACATTAATGATTTAATGCCTGCCAGACAAAGAAAGAAAAAAGATGTCAGAAATCAAAGACAGATATAACTGTGTCATCAGCATAAAAATGGAGGCTGACATCATAATGATAAAAAGAAAAATCAGTCCAGGGCAAAAACATGCAAACTAAAATAATGGACCAATGCAGAACGACACAGTGCTTTGGAAGAATACAGCTGGCAGTTGATGAAAACAGGATGATACGTATCATCTGATAGCCAGAGAATTAGGAGTTCACAGAGCACAGAGTCAGAAGCGTCCACATGATCCTTTGCTATGCAAATAATACACAATGCTCATCCAAATTCACTTTCTAAATCAGGATGGTCTGTCATTTCTCCATGTTGCAGCATGTAGAACTATAGAAGTGTAACCATATTATCCAACCAACAACCATCTGGGGCTATTCAAGCATAAAATAATCTTGGCCCTGATTCATCATTCCTACATCGTTCAAGACCAGTTAAGTCTCAAGAACCCATGATGTCCCAATATGCATTCAATGACTGGTCACTGAACATCTGTTATACCTAAATAATAGAGTTAAGTGTTGTGGAGAAATAGAGAGCATTAAAAAAAAAAAGAAGAAGAAGAAAGAAAGCTTAAACTGTACACAACTAGTAGACTATCAGTTACTTACAAAATAATTACTTTCCTATTTGCCTAGATCATATTTTATTTGTTGTTGTTCTTGAGTCACTGAGTCATATCTAACTCTTTTAGACCCCACAGACTATAGTATGCTAGGCTTCCCTGTCCTTCGCTATCTCCTGGAGTTTTCTCAAACTTATGTACATTGAGTCGGTGATGCCTTCCAACCATCGCATCCTCTACCACCACCTTCTCCTCTCGTCCTCAGTCTTTCCCAGATCACTGGGGTCTTTTCCAATGAGTCAGTTCTTTGCATCAGGTCGCCAAAGGATTAAAGTTACAGTTTAAGCACTAGTCGTTCCAACGAATATTCAGGGTTAATTTCCTTTAGGAATGACTGGTTTGGCCTCCTTGCTGTCCAAGGACTTTCAAGAATCTTCTCCAACACCACAGTTTGAAAGCATCAATTTTTTGATGCTCAACCTTCTTTATGGTCTGACTCTCATGTCTGTACATGACGACTGGAAAAACCAAAGCTTAAACTATATGGACCTTTGTCAGCAAAATGATGTCTCTGTTTTTAAATACACTATCTAAGTTTGTCACAGCCTTTCTTCCAAGGAACAAGTGTCTTTTAATTTCATGGCTGCAGTCACAGTTCACAGTGATTTAGGAGTTAAAAAAGTGAAATCTGATACTGTTTACACTTTGTTCCCATCTGTTTTCCATGAAATGATGGGACCAGATGCCATGATCTTTGTTTTTAGAATGTTGAATTTTAAGCCAGCTTTTTCACCCTCTTCTTTCACCTTCATCGAGAAGTTCCTTAATGCCAGCGAAGGAGCCTTGAGTTTTGCCTTCAGTCTATAAAAATATTTGTACATAGCTCCAGGTTATGAACAGTGTAGAGTGGGAAGGATGTGCACTCTGAGAAGAAGAATTAAAGAGAATAAACTACTGCAAGAGGACAACCAGCAGGCCAGTTTCATAAGAAATGGATCAAAAGTAAGAACCAAGCTGAAAATGATGTCACCTATGCTAAGCCCATATCATCAAACTGAGACTTAATCATAGCTTTAGCTCCCCTAGAAATGGAATCTTGGTAAACCAGACACTCAAGAATAAGCTGACCAGGGCTTCCCTGCTAGCTCAGTGGTAGAGAGTTCACCTGCCAATGCAGTAGACAAGGGTTTGATCCCTGATCTGGGAAGATCCCACATACTGTGGAGCAACTAAGCCCATGAGCCACAACTGTTGAGTCTGTGGTCTAGAGCCTCGGAGCCACAACTATTGAGCCCATGTGCTACAACTACTTAAGCCTGTGTGCCCTAGAGCCCACGTTCCACAACAAGAAAAGTCACTGCAACAAAAAGCCTGCTCACCTCAACTAGAGAGTAGTCTCCATTTCCTGCAACAGTGGCAGCAGTGAAAACCCAGAATAGCCAAAAATAAATAAATAAGTAAATAAATAGAATAAAGTTCATTGGAAAAAAAAAAAAAAAGAATCACCTGATCAGCACTAGTTAGGTCATCTGCCTGGACAGATCCCCCTGTCAACTTCTAAAGGAAAGTAACTTTGTAATAACCAGCCCACTTTTTGCCTGGTCTAGTTTTCTTGTTCCCACTCCCTTCTGCCTGCCAAGTCTTCATTTTGAACAGATTCTCAAAATTCCTTTCTATCTGCTAGATGGAATGCTGCCCAATTTGAATAGATTTTTGTTCAAATAAACTTTTACATTTTTCTTATGCCTCAGTTTATCTTTTACCACCAGTTCAAGATGGTCCTAATACTGAACCATCTGTATGAATTTGGACAAGGTATTTAAATTCCTTGATTCCCCAACTCATTCATCTGTAAAATGAGGAGAATATTGCTTATTTTATTAGCAAGCTATGTGGATCAACTTCTAAAATATGTGAGAGAAGAGTCAAACAACATCAAGACATGTGCAGTCATCGTGGGGCATCGAAACAAGGTATCAACAGAGGCCCTGTGGAAATGGAAAATTATAGGCAGGTTACAAAGGATACATTAACAAGATTTGGAAACACAAAGATGTGGCAGATGTAGGGCAGAAAGGGATCAAAATCTATACCTGAATGTAGGAAACTGAGACAATAGTAATATCACTAAAACAACTAGGGTATAATTGAGTGAGGACCCATTTCATGGGAGGACCAGGAGTTACATTTTGGGCAAATCAATCTAAATTGTAGGCAAGAAACCAAACGTGCTTAGAAAACAAGAGACGGTTTGAGAAGTGACCATCAATTGGGGATCAATTCACATAAAAAGAGTGAAAACAGGCAAAGTAAACACTGCAACCCCTTTTAGAATTCTGAATTACTCTAATACATATTTAAGTTAGCTACAGACAATATGCTTAGTATTTGGATCTTTTATCCCCTTCTTTTCTGAATACACACAGGAATTAAAAATCTAAGTCAGTATAAGCATTTAAAGAAAAAAAAAAGAATTATGATGGAAAGGAACAGTCGTTGTCCAAATCTACTTGAGAAGCAGAATATGAAACTAGTCTTCAAGCATCTCCTCCAGTGAAACGTTTCTGTTTACAGAATTAGTGCCAGTGGACAGGGCTTAAGTCCATGCTCTAGTTTCTGTAGAGCACTGTGGAGTCCCAGGAGATGCTTTGAGATCTGTAATTTCTCCCACCTCCCATTTGTAATAACCAGCCCACTTTGCCTGGTCTAGTTTTCTTGTTCCCACTTTCTGCCTGCCAAGTCTTCATTTTGAACAGATTCTCAAAATTCCTTTCTATCTGCTAGATGGAATGCTGCCCAATTTGAATAGATTTTTGTTCAAATAAACTTTTACATTTTTCTTATGCCTCAGTTTATCTTTTACCACCAGTTCAAGATGGTCCTAATACTGAACCATCTGTATGAATTTGGACAAGGTATTTAAATTCCTTGATTCCCCAACTCATTCATCTGTAAAATGAGGAGAATATTGCTTATTTTATTAGCAAGCTATGTGGATCAACTTCTAAAATATGTGAGAGAAGAGTCAAACAACATCAAGACATGTGCAGTCATCGTGGGGCATCGAAACAAGGTATCAACAGAGGCCCTGTGGAAATGGAAAATTATAGGCAGGTTACAAAGGATACATTAACAAGATTTGGAAACACAAAGATGTGGCAGATGTAGGGCAGAAAGGGATCAAAATCTATACCTGAATGTAGGAAACTGAGACAATAGTAATATCACTAAAACAACTAGGGTATAATTGAGTGAGGACCCATTTCATGGGAGGACCAGGAGTTACATTTTGGGCAAATCAATCTAAATTGTAGGCAAGAAACCAAACGTGCTTAGAAAACAAGAGACGGTTTGAGAAGTGACCATCAATTGGGGATCAATTCACATAAAAAGAGTGAAAACAGGCAAAGTAAACACTGCAACCCCTTTTAGAATTCTGAATTACTCTAATACATATTTAAGTTAGCTACAGACAATATGCTTAGTATTTGGATCTTTTATCCCCTTCTTTTCTGAATACACACAGGAATTAAAAATCTAAGTCAGTATAAGCATTTAAAGAAAAAAAAAAGAATTATGATGGAAAGGAACAGTCATTGTCCAAATCTACTTGAGAAGCAGAATATGAAACTAGTCTTCAAGCATCTCCTCCAGTGAAACGTTTCTGTTTACAGAATTAGTGCCAGTGGACAGGGCTTAAGTCCATGCTCTAGTTTCTGTAGAGCACTGTGGAGTCCCAGGAGATGCTTTAAGATTTCTCCTGTTCTATTACCTCCCAATGCCACCCACCTTCCTTGAGGTTTTCCAATTTGGGTGAGAAATGCTACCCAGGCCTGCAATTTCTCCACTTTGTATGGTTGTCTGCTTTATTCCCTTTATTCCTAACATGATCCAGGGCTGGGAGGAGACCAGCAGCAGTTGTGGACCCAAAGGGAGCCTCAAAATGTACAAAGGGGTCTCTAGGACAGAACAGCATCCCCAGAGCATGAGAGACAAAACGCTATCTAGAACCATTGGTTTCTGGAAATTCCAGTTAATGACAGAGCTGGATGGTGCATCTGAACAGGGCCGAAAGCAAAACCAAGTGAGACAGAAGCAAAACAGGAAGCAAGGTAACTAAAACGAGGGAAAAGGGGGACGGGTGAGGGCTCAATTCTGTAAACTCTTGTAAAGGCTCTAAATTGTGAAACACTCAACAAAACTTTTTCACAGCTATTGGTGCCTCAGGCTTATTTCTTAATTCAATACTTTAAGAAAATCAAGTTAGTGAAAAACTACAGTGAAAAAGTGAAACACAATGCAAATGAATCTCTCGGTAGCTAATTTATCTCTGAAACCATTTGCTGAAATTCTTTTTCCAATAACTCCAAATATCATCTCCATGGATGCTTGATATCAAACTGTGAAATGGGCATTGTAGGAATGAAAATCAACCATTAATTTCAGAAGAGTGAAAGCAACTTCGCTGCTCTGTATCCAACACTGGACACAGTGCCTAACACTTTCCTTCTCTCCACTGTAAAGATGAACAGCTTGCTCTAACAAACACACACTCAAATGAGAGGCTCAGTCAGCCTTCCTCTCAGCTTCTTCTGTGTAAAGTATTTTGTGGATACATACGCCCTGGCACCTACCCAAAAAGGAGCCATCATTGGCTGAATTTTGCAGGATGCTGAGCAGACTCAGCCAAGGGGTAGGACTGGGGCAGGGACTATCATTCAGAGTGGTCTGGAGGAGACGAAAACAGAGTGGCTGCATTCACGCCTGGTCAGGTTACGTCAGGCGGCATCAAAGCCAAAGAAAGAAACCAAAGACGAGCACCGAGTCCAAAGGCAGAGACCACAAAAATATGGTGCCATGGCAGATGTAATGGGAACACAAGGCTGCAGAACCACAGTCAGCCTGTCCTCACTCTTCTGTCACTCTAGCTACTAGAATCACTCAAAACTCATGGGAGCTAGGACACTGCTCTTTCATGAAAATGTTGGCAAGGGACTCATCAAACAGTCTCTACAATCTGCTACATTCCCAGGGGAACTTAGGAACACAGAATGTCATATCGCAAGTTCACTGAAGGTGTTTTGCATCAAGCATCAGTAAGTTTTTCTATCAAAGATCAGACTGTAAATATTTTAAGCTTTATGGATCAAGAGGAAAAAATCAAAGATATTGCATAGATACTAACGTGAGAAGAGATAAAATAAATTTCCCCAATGCTGTTTTGACAAAATTCAAAGCAGCATAATTATTTAAAAAAAACTAAAACGAGGGAAAAGGGGACGGGTGATAATCAACTCAACAAATTAACAAAAATTTTCACAGCTATTGGTGCCTCAGGCTTATTTCTTAATTCAATACTTTAAGAAAATCAAGTTAGTGAAAAACTACAGTGAAAAAGTGAAACACAATGCAAATGAATCTCTCGGTAGCTAATTTATCTCTGAAACCATTTGCTGAAATTCTTTTTCCAATAACTCCAAATATCATCTCCATGGATGCTTGATATCAAACTGTGAAATGGGCATTGTAGGAATGAAAATCAACCATTAATTTCAGAAGAGTGAAAGCAACTTGCTGCTCTGTATCCAACACTGGACACAGTGCCTAACACTTTCCTTCTCTCCACTGTAAAGATGAACAGCTTGCTCTAACAAACACACACTCAAATGAGAGGCTCAGTCAGCCTTCCTCTCAGCTTCTTCTGTGTAAAGTATTTTGTGGATACATACGCCCTGGCACCTACCCAAAAGGAGCCATCATTGGCTGAATTTTGCAGGATGCTGAGCAGACTCAGCCAAGGGGTAGGACTGGGGCAGGGACTATCATTCAGAGTGGTCTGGAGGAGACGAAAACAGAGTGGCTGCATTCACGCCTGGTCAGGTTACGTCAGGCGGCATCAAAGCCAAAGAAAGAAACCAAAGACGAGCACCGAGTCCAAAGGCAGAGACCACAAAAATATGGTGCCATGGCAGATGTAATGGGAACACAAGGCTGCAGAACCACAGTCAGCCTGTCCTCACTCTTCTGTCACTCTAGCTACTAGAATCACTCAAAACTCATGGGAGCTAGGACACTGCTCTTTCATGAAAATGTTGGCAAGGGACTCATCAAACAGTCTCTACAATCTGCTACATTCCCAGGGGAACTTAGGAACACAGAATGTCATATCGCAAGTTCACTGAAGGTGTTTTGCATCAAGCATCAGTAAGTTTTTCTATCAAAGATCAGACTGTAAATATTTTAAGCTTTATGGATCAAGAGAAAAAAAAATCAAAGATATTGCATAGATACTAACGTGAGAAGAGATAAAATAAATTTCCCCAATGCTGTTTTGACAAAATTCAAAGCAGCATAATTATTTAAAATATTTTTCTACAATACAGGTCTATAGATAAGATAAATAGAATTTACACTTGCAAATAATATAAATGGAATTCTCTGGGGGGAAAATAAAATTTTGTTTAGTTGAAGTTTAAAGTTAGTCCCTTGCATTAAAAAGGATTACAGAAAACAATTTAGGTGATACAAACAAACTTTAATGCCTCATGAAGTAAATTGTCATTGTTGTTCAGCTTCTTAGTCATATCTGACTCTTTGCAACCCCAAGGACTGCAGCACTCTAGGTTTCCCTGGCTTTCACTATCTCCTAGAGTTTGCTCAAATCCATGTCCATTGAGTTGGTGATACTATCCAACCATCTCTTTTGTTCTCACCTTCTTCTGTCTTCAGTCTTTCCCAGCATCAAGGTTTTCTCCAATGAGTCAGCTCTTCACATCAGGTGGCCAAAGTACTGGAACTTCAGCTTCAGTATCAGTGAATGAATATTCAGGATTTATTTCCTTTAGGATTGACAGATTTGGTCTCCTTGCAGGTCAAGGGACTCTCAAGAGTCTTCTCTGGCACCAGAGTTTGAAAGCATCAATTCTTCAGTGCTCAGCCTTCTTTATGGTCCAACTCTTACCTTTGTACATGACTACTGGAAAAACCATAGGATTTGACTATACAGACTTTGACAGCAAAGTGATGTCTCTGCTTTTGTGAATATGCTGTCTAGGTTTATCATAGTTTTTCTTCCCAACTCTGGAGCCAAGCATCGGTGCCATGGCAGATGTAATGGGAACACAATGCTGCAGAACCACAGTCAGCCTGTCCTCACTCTTCTGTCACTCTAGCTACTAGAATCACTCAAAACTCATGGGAGCTAGGACACTGCTCTTTCATGAAAATGTTGGCAAGGGACTCATCAAACAGTCTCTACAATCTGCTACATTCCCAGGGGAACTTAGGAACACAGAATGTCATATCGCAAGTTCACTGAAGGTGTTTTGCATCAAGCATCAGTAAGTTTTTCTATCAAAGATCAGACTGTAAATATTTTAAGCTTTATGGATCAAGAGAAAAAAAAATCAAAGATATTGCATAGATACTAACGTGAGAAGAGATAAAATAAATTTCCCCAATGCTGTTTTGACAAAATTCAAAGCAGCATAATTATTTAAAATATTTTTCTACAATACAGGTCTATAGATAAGATAAATAGAATTTACACTTGCAAATAATATAAATGGAATTCTCTGGGGGGAAAATAAAATTTTGTTTAGTTGAAGTTTAAAGTTAGTCCCTTGCATTAAAAAGGATTACAGAAAACAATTTAGGTGATACAAACAAACTTTAATGCCTCATGAAGTAAATTGTCATTGTTGTTCAGCTTCTTAGTCATATCTGACTCTTTGCAACCCCAAGGACTGCAGCACTCTAGGTTTCCCTGGCTTTCACTATCTCCTAGAGTTTGCTCAAATCCATGTCCATTGAGTTGGTGATACTATCCAACCATCTCTTTTGTTCTCACCTTCTTCTGTCTTCAGTCTTTCCCAGCATCAAGGTTTTCTCCAATGAGTCAGCTCTTCACATCAGGTGGCCAAAGTACTGGAACTTCAGCTTCAGTATCAGTGAATGAATATTCAGGATTTATTTCCTTTAGGATTGACAGATTTGGTCTCCTTGCAGGTCAAGGGACTCTCAAGAGTCTTCTCTGGCACCAGAGTTTGAAAGCATCAATTCTTCAGTGCTCAGCCTTCTTTATGGTCCAACTCTTACCTTTGTACATGACTACTGGAAAAACCATAGGATTTGACTATACAGACTTTGACAGCAAAGTGATGTCTCTGCTTTTGTGAATATGCTGTCTAGGTTTATCATAGTTTTTCTTCCAAGGAGCAAGCATCTTTTAACTTCATGGTGGCAGTCACGATCTTCAGTGATTTTGGAGCCCAAGAAAGTAAAGCCTGTCACTGTTTCCATTGTTTGTCCATTTATTTCCTGTGAAGTGATGGGACCAGATGCCATGATCTTCATTTTTTTGAATGTTGAAATTTAAGTCATCTTTTTCACTCTCCTCTTTCACTTTCATCAAGAAGCTCCTTAGTTCCTCTTCACTTTTTGCCATTAAGGTGGTGTCATCTGCATATTTGAGGTTACTGATACTTCTCTCAGCAATCTTGATGTCAGCTTGAGCTTCATCTAGCCAGCATTTCACATGATGTACTCTGCATATAAGTTAAATAAGCAGGGTGACAATATACAGCCTTGATGTTCTCCTTTCCCAATTTTGAACCCGTCCATTGTTCCATGTCTGGTTCTAACTGTTGCTTCTTGAACTGCATACAGGTTTCTCAGGAGGCCAGTAAGCTGGATACTTTCCATTCAAAGAACTGCAAAATGGAGTGAAAGCTAGGAACCTTTCACAGGGTAAACCATAAAGAACAAGGAAGGCAAAGATAAAATAGCTGATTGGCTAGCCACACAGCCAACATTGTTTGGGTAAGAAATAAACAAGGAAATAGGTATGAAGCCCAAAACTAGCTTGGCATCTGGGGGTTGGCTGACTGTATATACTGTATTTCTGGTCAAACAGAACACTTACAGGAACTTGAGAGTTATTTGAGTTTGCTGACATGCTACCCTGGATAGAAATGGCTTCATCTAGGACCTAGAAAATAATTTCAATACCTATAATCAAATCAATCTCAAATGTTCATTTATAAAAGCCATTCTAAGGTTGTACCACCACACAAATAGGCAGTGGCTAGATTTGGCCGAAAGGCTGTA
This sequence comes from Tragulus kanchil, assembly GCA_022376925.1. Classification (NCBI taxonomy): domain Eukaryota; kingdom Metazoa; phylum Chordata; class Mammalia; order Artiodactyla; family Tragulidae; genus Tragulus; species Tragulus kanchil. The sequence goes on along the minus strand of JAIOJX010000028.1, from coordinate 32,970,939 downwards.
GTTTGCCAGCGTCTGACAATTTTTTTCTGAAAACAATCTGAATTTCAGAGATTTGGGAATTGATCCAAATCATAAAACCTACAGAAACAGGACAAGCATGTAATCTCAGCTAACCAGTTATGTGTTCTAACTCCAGGACCTTTCTATCAACATTAAAGTTTTAGATCAATAGTGACGGTTAATTTTATGTGTCAACTTGGCTAGTCTATGATGCCAGATATGTGATCCAAAATTATTCTGTGTGTTTCTCAAGGTTGTTTCTGGGCTAGATTAACATGTAAATCAATAGTCTGAGTAAAGCAGACTACCCTGCATAATGTGGATGGGTCTCACCCAATCAGTTGAAGGAATGAACAGAACCAAGACTGACTCCAGAAACAAGGAGGGGCTTCCCTGGTGGTCCAGTGGGTAAAGAGTCCACCTTGCAGTGCAAGAGGCACTGGTCTGGGAAGATCCCACATGCCACAGAGTGGCTAAACCGGTGTGTCCAATTAGGAGCCAGAGCTCTGGAGTGCATGCGCCCAGAGCTGGTGGTCTGCTACAGGAGAGGCAACTGCAATGGGAGGCCCACACAGGGCAAAGAACAGAGATGGATGAAAAAAAACAAATGAAATACCAATAAAAGAGGCCAAAGTTTAAAAAAAAAAAAGAAGCAAGAAGATCAGCAAAGATCCTTCGGCCTGTTATTTCCTGAATCTGTAGCTTCCTAGCCAACCCTACAGATTTTCAACTTGCCAGCCTCCATAATTTTATGAGCCAATTCCTCAGTTCCTTAAAAGATCCCTCTCTCCTCATAAATACACACACATACATGTATACACCCTACTGTTTCTGTTTCTCTTGAGAATCCTAAACAGTACACTAACCAAATTTATAATCTCATGGATAATAATACTATTAAAAGATAACCTAAGCACACACACACATATAAACCCATGCCAATTCTGTGACAAAAACTACATGAAGAAAAAACAAAAAAATTATAATTCATAATATTTAATTTTTATTCATATTTATTAATTATCTACTAGGTAGACTATTGGAAATAAAATAGAGAATAAGCCAGACCCAGACCTGATCTCTCATTATTTTCTAACAAGAGAAACAAAGCAAAAAAAGGACACACAAGCATCAAATAGAACAATAGTAAATAAAAGTTAGCAAAAAAAAAAAATGCTATGTAGAAAACAAAGAGAGGATTGACAGAGAACAGTAGAGGAACCAGGAAAGGCCCCTCAAAAGCTCAGGGATAAAAAAGTTTATTGAAATTCCAGGAGAGGGCAAAGTTGGAGCTAAGGAAACACCGTGCACAAAACAGACAGGAAATAGTAAAGAGTTTGGACTCTTCACAGACCTGGAAGATCAGTGAACAGTACAAGATAAAATACTAAGCAGAGAACAGGAATTTGGCTCCAAAGTTGGTGACGGGGAAGGTAAAAAAATGGCATTATCTCTCCCAGCAATTATCTGTTTCTCTCCACTCACCAATATAAGATTCCTCCTAAAAATAAAATGGAAGGTAAATGTATTTAAACTCAGCTGAAGTAGACAGATTCATAGAGAAAATCTCTTTCATATTTTATGCCAATTGCAAATAGGGTGTTCATAATCTCTATGTTCAAGTCTCCCTACATGACTCTCAACACAGTGAATCAAAGGAAATAAATACTTATCAAAATTATAGCTAAAGGGGCTTCCCTGGTGGTCCAGTGGGTAAGGACACCACCTTGCAGTGCAAGGGGCGCCGGTTCAATCCTGGCCTGGGAAGATCCCACATGCCGTGGAGCAACTGGACCGATGTGTCCAACTACAGAGCCGGAACTCTGGAGCACATGTGCCCGGAGCTGATGCTCTGTAGTGAGAAAGGCCACTGTGCTGGGAGGCCCACACAGGCCAAAGAACAATGATGGATGAAAATGAATAAATGAAAGACCAATAGAAGTGGCCAAAAAAATGCTTTAAAATGATAGCTAGATTTCAACAATAGGGATCAAGATCAGAGTAAATCATAAGTTTTTAGAGAAAAGTGACAAAGTCAACTTTTTGTAGTTAGCACCTAACAGCAAATTTTCAACAAATTCTGTAGGAGGTTATGAACGGTTATTATATACAACTTAATATTATTAAGGGTGTTATATCATGAGTTATAGTAAGAAATATGTTTGATCTTCATCCATGTTTCTGGAACAGAGGTTCTAAAACCCTTGAAATTTCTTTAGCAATGAGAACTACAAATGTGTCTCTTGTTACATGAATAATGAGACTTTTGGACCTCACCTAAAGATGGGGGCTGGTTGCCAGGAGAACTAACCAGGTGATTGGAGAACTGGAACTTTCAATCCCATCCCCACCTGACCTCAGGAGGGAAAGGGAATAGAGTCAATCACTAAATAACAATAATTTAATCAGCCATACCCCACAAAAATGCAGAAGCAGAAGATTTAAAGAGCTTCTAAGTTGGTGAATTCATGGACATACAAGGAGAGAGGCACACCCAGAGCACATGGAAGCTCTATGCTCTTTCCCCATACCTTCCCCTTTTATATATGGTTATTCCTGATCCTGGAACCAGCTATCCTTTGCCATAAACCAGTAATTTAGTAGATAAACTGGTTTCCTAAGTTCTGTGAGTTGCCTTAAGCAAATTAATCAAACCCAAGGAGGAAGTCATGGAAACCTTTCATTTACAGCTATTCAATCTAAAGCACATATTTTATGCCAATTGCAAATAGGGTGTTCATAATCTCTATGTTCAAGTCTCCCTACATGACTCTCAACACAGTGAATCAAAGGAAATAAATACTTATCAAAATTATAGCTAAAGGGGCTTCCCTGGTGGTCCAGTGGGTAAGGACACCACCTTGCAGTGCAAGGGGCGCCGGTTCAATCCTGGCCTGGGAAGATCCCACATGCCGTGGAGCAACTGGACCGATGTGTCCAACTACAGAGCCGGAACTCTGGAGCACATGTGCCCGGAGCTGATGCTCTGTAGTGAGAAAGGCCACTGTGCTGGGAGGCCCACACAGGCCAAAGAACAATGATGGATGAAAATGAATAAATGAAAGACCAATAGAAGTGGCCAAAAAAATGCTTTAAAATGATAGCTAGATTTCAACAATAGGGATCAAGATCAGAGTAAATCATAAGTTTTTAGAGAAAAGTGACAAAGTCAACTTTTTGTAGTTAGCACCTAACAGCAAATTTTCAACAAATTCTGTAGGAGGTTATGAACGGTTATTATATACAACTTAATATTATTAAGGGTGTTATATCATGAGTTATAGTAAGAAATATGTTTGATCTTCATCCATGTTTCTGGAACAGAGGTTCTAAAACCCTTGAAATTTCTTTAGCAATGAGAACTACAAATGTGTCTCTTGTTACATGAATAATGAGACTTTTGGACCTCACCTAAAGATGGGGGCTGGTTGCCAGGAGAACTAACCAGGTGATTGGAGAACTGGAACTTTCAATCCCATCCCCACCTGACCTCAGGAGGGAAAGGGAATAGAGTCAATCACTAAATAACAATAATTTAATCAGCCATACCCCACAAAAATGCAGAAGCAGAAGATTTAAAGAGCTTCTAAGTTGGTGAATTCATGGACATACAAGGAGAGAGGCACACCCAGAGCACATGGAAGCTCTATGCTCTTTCCCCATACCTTCCCCTTTTATATATGGTTATTCCTGATCCTGGAACCAGCTATCCTTTGCCATAAACCAGTAATTTAGTAGATAAACTGGTTTCCTAAGTTCTGTGAGTTGCCTTAAGCAAATTAATCAAACCCAAGGAGGAAGTCATGGAAACCTTTCATTTACAGCTATTCAATCTAAAGCACAGGTAACCATCTTGATTCTCAGCCAGCTTCTAAAGTAGGAACAGTCTTGTGGGTGTATATGCACGTGTGCTCAGTTGTGTCTGATTCTTGGCAACCCCTTGGACTGCAGTCTGTCAGGCGCCTCTGTCTATGGAATTCTCTAGGCAAGAACACTGGAGTGGGTTGCCATACCCTTCTCCAGGGGACCTTCCTGACCCAGGGATTGAATCTGAGTCTTCTGGGTCTCCTGCATTGTGGGCAGATTCTTCAGTGCTGAGCCATCAGGGAAGCCCAATCTTATGGGAGTGAGCCCTAAACCGAAGAATCTGATGCTCTCTGGATAGGTAGTGGCAGAAATGAATCAAATTGTAGGACGTTCAGCTGTGGTGTGATCACTGTTTCAATGTGGCGGAATAGGTGGGGGGCAGGGGACTCACACATCAAAATTGGTGACTAGAGTTGTAAAGGATTCATTTATTAAATAAACAAGAAATGGATAAAAGCAGTCAGCTTTTTGTGCACCAGTCCTAGTTTATACCCTAGTCACTAACTGGTCTAGGCTTCCCTAAAAACCACCTAAGCACCACATTTACAAGCAGCATTCCAGGTGCTGATATGCTAACCAGAAATGTTTCATTGGCAGAAAGCAGCCTTCTCCCCTGGCTCTAGAGGCTCCTTCCTGTGCTCCTTTCTTCTGTATATAAGTTTTGGAATAATCTATTGGAATAATCAAAGCCACTCTTGCAGAGTTTGGGAATATTTTTGTAAGCTATGGGATTTGTTTTGTGTGGTTTGGCTCTTCATCTTCATTGATCAGCTACTTTCTCTCTCTAGAAGGCTCACACTAGTCTCAGTGATACACAACACACTAAGAATAGATGTCCCTGGGTGGAGGAGGGAGAGGGCCAGGGACATACATATGACTAATCTGGGATTATACATATCTGTAAACAACAAAACTCTGTAAAAGTTAAAAGTAAAATAGGGCCTCCCTGGTGGTCCAGTGGATAAGGACACCGCCTTGCAGTGCAAGGGGCACCAGTTCGACCCCTGGCCCAGGAAGATCCCACGTGCCATGGAGCAGCTGGACTGATGTGTCCAATTACTGAGCCAGAGCTCTGGAGCGCATGTGCCCAGAGCCAGTCCTCTGCAATGAGAGAGGTCACTACGATGGGAGGCCCACACAAGCCAAAGAACAAAGATAAATGAAAGATCAATAGAAGTGGCCAAAAAAAAAAAAAGTAAAATAAAAATAATTATTTAAAAAATGAAAAAGAAAAGAATAGATGTCCCAACAGCCACAGATGGTCAAACGACCGACTTTGAAAACTACATCATTCACATACAAAAACATTTGGTTTCCTGGACTTTCCTGGTGATCCAGTGGCTAAGACTCTGTGCTCCCTATGCAGGTGACCTAGGTTCAATCCCTGGTCAAGGAACTAAATCTGACATGCCACAACTAAAAGATCTTACATGCCACAACTAAAGATCCCACATGCCATAGTTAAGACCCAGCATAACCAAATAAATAAATAAATATTGTTTAAAAAGATTTTGGCTTCAGTTATTTGAAGAATTTCTTCATTTGTGTATTGGGGATGGCAGAGGATAGGGACAGAGAAGGTGGCAATATTTCATTATTTTCATAATTCTTTCTGAAATCTAGAATGAGTGAATGAATTTTCTAAAACAAATACTCTAATAGTGAGTTTTCTAAAATAAGTATTTCTTTCTTCAGGTTTTTTTGGGGGAGCGGGAGGGGGCACTTTTATCCATTTTTTGGCTGCATGCTTCTATTGGAATAATCAAAGCCACTCTTGCAGAGTTTGGGAATATTTTTGTAAGCTATGGGATTTGTTTTGTGTGGTTTGGCTCTTCATCTTCATTGATCAGCTACTTTCTCTCTCTAGAAGGCTCACACTAGTCTCAGTGATACACAACACACTAAGAATAGATGTCCCTGGGTGGAGGAGGGAGAGGGCCAGGGACATACATATGACTAATCTGGGATTATACATATCTGTAAACAACAAAACTCTGTAAAAGTTAAAAGTAAAATAGGGCCTCCCTGGTGGTCCAGTGGATAAGGACACCGCCTTGCAGTGCAAGGGGCACCAGTTCGACCCCTGGCCCAGGAAGATCCCACGTGCCATGGAGCAGCTGGACTGATGTGTCCAATTACTGAGCCAGAGCTCTGGAGCGCATGTGCCCAGAGCCAGTCCTCTGCAATGAGAGAGGTCACTACGATGGGAGGCCCACACAAGCCAAAGAACAAAGATAAATGAAAGATCAATAGAAGTGGCCAAAAAAAAAAAAAAAGTAAAATAAAAATAATTATTTAAAAAATGAAAAAGAAAAGAATAGATGTCCCAACAGCCACAGATGGTCAAACGACCGACTTTGAAAACTACATCATTCACATACAAAAACATTTGGTTTCCTGGACTTTCCTGGTGATCCAGTGGCTAAGACTCTGTGCTCCCTATGCAGGTGACCTAGGTTCAATCCCTGGTCAAGGAACTAAATCTGACATGCCACAACTAAAAGATCTTACATGCCACAACTAAAGATCCCACATGCCATAGTTAAGACCCAGTATAACCAAATAAATAAATAAATATTGTTTAAAAAGATTTTGGCTTCAGTTATTTGAAGAATTTCTTCATTTGTGTATTGGGGATGGCAGAGGATAGGGACAGAGAAGGTGGCAATATTTCATTATTTTCATAATTCTTTCTGAAATCTAGAATGAGTGAATGAATTTTCTAAAACAAATACTCTAATAGTGAGTTTTCTAAAATAAGTATTTCTTTCTTCAGGTTTTTTTGGGGGAGCGGGAGGGGGCACTTCTATTGGTCTTTCATTTATCTATTTTCATCCATCTCTGTTCTTTGGCCTGTGTGGGCCTCCCATCGCAGTGGCCTCTCTCGCTGCAGAGCACCGGCTCTGGGTGCATGCGCTCCAGAGCTCCAGCTTGGTAGTTGGACACATAGGTCCAGCTGCTCCACGGCACGTGGGATCTTCCTGGTCCCCTTGCACTGCAAGGTGGTGTCCTTACCCACTGGACCACCAGGGAAGCCCTAAAACAAGTATTTCTTAGATCATATTTTAAGAGCTCTCATAATTCCTTTTATGAGCAATGCTTAATGGAGAAAAAGAGCCACTTTTATCAAGTTTCACCTCAGGGATATGGAGCATACAGACTGAGAAGGACAGGGTTGGGTGGAACATTTGGAACTCACATCATATTTACCTAGAAGCTGTTTGTATTTCTTCAGTGTAATCGCTCCTTATGTCACCTTCATATCTCCAATGCATCTTGCCCTTGAGTGAGTCAGTTTTATATGGAAATCAAAAAAGAGGTGAAATTTTATATCTGAATGAATGCCACATGGAACAAGGTCATCACATGTAAGAAAGTGATACAAACCGTAAACAAAGCCGCTATAGGAAAAGGCATGCTTGTTAGGCCTCTCTTATCTCGATCATAAGAACAGGGAAATCCCTGTTGATATTTGGATTGCATATCAATTATTCATTTGGCAACCACAACCACTACCGCCAGCAGCTAGACAGAGAATAATGTGATGACAATACTTCCTTCCTAGGGAGTAGTAAAAGCTTCCTGGAGGACATAAGCTTGGAGGCTCTGTGATTTAAGTTCTCACTTAGTGTTCATGCTCAGAACCCATAGCTTTTGTTGACTCATCTGAAATCTCACCATAAAATAGCCACTAACTGGAAGCATTAAGTCATTTTCCCAAAGTCATACAGGCTGTTGTTTTCTAAGCTGAGACTAGAAACCAGTTGTCCTCTCTCCCACACCAACGCATGTTCCACCATCACATGGTTCCTGGCTATAAACAAAGGAGCCAAAAGAACAGGGTGTGGTTTAAAGATGAGGAATATGAAAGGAGGTGAGGCTACCTGTCAAGTGAGGGGAAGAGCTTTACAACAAGCCAGAACAGGGGTCTTCTTGATTCAGCAAGCATTGAGGAACTGCCTTAAACCCCTGATGAAGCAAGAAGGATCCAACGATAGATGCCTCTTAAAAATTGGCTGAAGAGAAGCCATCCAAAGAAAGAAACTGGATATGAAGAAAGATGAGTGAGAACAAAAATAAATGGTAAGACCCCAGCTACTCAGGGACAGAAGTAAACCATAAGACTTGGCAAGTTCCTCCTTGAACCTAACTCACAAAGGCAAAGATTGCTTATGAAGGGGCACAGTTTTTTAGACTCATAAGATGCAGCTAATAGCATAGCTGAATATTGAGCTACCTCTGATTCAACCACTTTAAATTGCATCTCGCCTCGGCCTCTTCTGGAGATGCAAATGGCAACCCACTCCAATATTCTTGCCTGGAAAATCCCATGGACAGAGGAACCTGGCAGGCTACAGTCCATGGGGTCACAAAGAGTAGAACAAAACTTAATGACTGAGCACTTAGTCTTCTACTGTGCAGTGTAAACCCTCCAGTCTTAGCATTAGAGTTCAGTGAGGTCTTTCTAGAAACCAACTTGTGCAAGCCTCAGAATACCTGTAACAGAAGCAGATCAGGGAATTATCTAATTACCTTGATGTTTTTGAGGCACCAGAGAAAAGCACTGATCTAAAGAAGTCTTCCTTTCACTTTGTTCCTCTCTATCATCTTTTAAAAGCATGAAATAGGGAGTGATCTATGAAACTACTTTTAAACGGTGCTAGAAAGAACAAAGACCTAATAAGGGCTGTGAGAAGAGATGACCTCCTTTGGAATGTTTAGGGTGTTGAGAGAGACATCCCAGGGTTTCAGATGCCACCACATTTTTTCTTCTAGGTCCCTCCTGTGAATATTTTTTACTTTACTAGAACTTAGTAGCCTTATTTTTGGTTTCTCTAATAATTTGGAAACCCTGCTCTAAAAAAGATCAGAAATTTTATATCAAGTATTTCTGAGATACTAAGTCAAATGTTTTTCTATTTGTTATCTAGTTGTGTCAACATAAGACAGCAGACGTCTGGACATTATTTGAACGCTAATGTATGAACTGAAAAAAGAGACCACTGAATTTAGATGTTTTGATTTTTTTCTCATCTTTTAAAAGACTAAATTTTGGAATTTTATTCTGTTCTATTCGTTCTAAGGAAACCAATCTGCCGATGCTTTTCTGAAAGATGCTAACAATAGGAAAAAATATTCAAAACAATTAGAGGAATGTGGTGCTTTGAACCTAGGAGAATGTGTATATCAACTCTCACAGGAAACCTCAGAACTGGTATTAGAAGTTCCAGTCATTTTGTTTTTCAGAGAACAGAACAGCATGTAGCTATTTATTGAGTACACTTTGTAGGGGGCATACAAAGCATACAGACAGCCTCTTTTGTTTATGATATGGATTCTCCCAGTGTTCGGGAGCTTTCCTTCCAACAGCATCACTTCAGCTGGTACAAACTTCTTTCAGAAATCAACAGGATCTTTATTCACAGCCTCTCATAAACAGAACCATGGGGCCAAGGTCATGCTGCTTTTCCCCTAAGAATCAGAGCCCTGCCGATCCTGCTCTATTTGTTCTTCCCCATGCCTCCTGTTCTTTCAGCAGGCAGATGCCTCCCAGAAGGAAACCAGATGCCAGGGCAGCGGGGGACTCTTGAGCTGCATAAGCCAAACTTCGGGAGTTGGAATGAGGAAGAGCCGCATGGCCCACTCCACCCCTGGTGATGTCTCTAATGTCAAGAAGCATGCACATTGAGCAGCAGAGAAACCCATCCAGGCTGGGAGAGGGAGCTGCACAGACAGGGAGTATGGCCAAACACTTGAAAGTGTTCTTGTCTGCGGACAGACAGCTCGCTTGCTCATTGTTCTGCCTCTTCCGTTACTGGCAGCATGCTGTCTGTGGAATGGTTTGAGGTCTCTACAAAGATGAGAGTTCTGGATTAAGCCTGTGACGTTTTTTGTCCCTATTTCCCCCAGACTCAAAATCAATTATGCAGATTTCTAAGTCTGGTTGAAAGCTGAAGAGCAATGCTGTCCTCTTGCATCATGAATTTTTGTTTCAAACATTTCTCAGTATTCATCAGTGCTTTGTCAATCAATTTACACTGAGTGGTGCCTCCATCACCTTGCATTCCTGAGTGACCCTGTCAAGCAGAGTCCCCAGTGTCAGATATGTAGCATGAGCAAGAAGCAGCTTTTGGGCTAATCAAGATATTATGGTTGTTTATTCCATAGCAAATCCTGGCCTATCCTGATGACTTGATGACTTGACCCAGGGGTTGGGTGTTCAAATGCTTTCAAAGTAAAACTTCAGGCCTGTCTTCCCCATTCCACACACACTGCCCGCCCCCCAGGACACTTCTCCCTCTGCTGTGGCATAGTGCTGAAACACTCGCGATCAGCTCCCTTCACAGACATAGAAATGGATATAAGCCAGATGTGAGTTTGACATCCTTCCTTTTTATGGTCCCTATTGGTTGTAACAAGACAGGTAGGTATATGTTAGTCAGTGTCATGAGAGAGACTGACAATGAACAGCTAGCTACCTAAAGCACTCTGGGCTAGTCCAGAGTCTGTGAGGATAACAATAATGTTTCTAACCTGGTGAGACAGACAGACAGACATATAGATACATAGGTAGACTGATAGATAGATAGATAGATAGATAGATAGATAGATAGATAGATAGATAGTAGATCCTATTAGTTCTGTTTCTCTGGAGAAACATGACACTGATATACATGACTAAGCTTAAAATCAAACTGGGAGGGTTCTACAATATTATACAGCAAAGGTTGCAAATATAAACATTAAGGTCATTTTCACAACTACCATGGGTGGCAAAGATAGAACACCCTACATCTGTTTCCAGCTACTTAAAGATGAGTAAATGCTTCAGCTGCTGTGGCACAGGGCAGGAGAAGGGGAGATACTTGGATCACCTTTCCCATTGCCAGGGCAGATGGTGGACATATGTGGAAGAACCACCCAACTCCTAAGGTCACTGAGTCTGAGAGGCAGCACATAACAACCGCATTATTAGGAATGTTAAAACATTTTAATTTTCTGAAGGTGTAACTCTTATGAAGATTTTCTTTAAGTCTGGTTGAAAGCTGAAGAGCAATGCTGTCCTCTTGCATCATGAATTTTTGTTTCAAACATTTCTCAGTATTCATCAGTGCTTTGTCAATCAATTTACACTGAGTGGTGCCTCCATCACCTTGCATTCCTGAGTGACCCTGTCAAGCAGAGTCCCCAGTGTCAGATATGTAGCATGAGCAAGAAGCAGCTTTTGGGCTAATCAAGATATTATGGTTGTTTATTCCATAGCAAATCCTGGCCTATCCTGATGACTTGATGACTTGACCCAGGGGTTGGGTGTTCAAATGCTTTCAAAGTAAAACTTCAGGCCTGTCTTCCCCATTCCACACACACTGCCCGCCCCCCAGGACACTTCTCCCTCTGCTGTGGCATAGTGCTGAAACACTCGCGATCAGCTCCTTCACAGACATAGAAATGGATATAAGCCAGATGTGAGTTTGACATCCTTCCTTTTTATGGTCCCTATTGGTTGTAACAAGACAGGTAGGTATATGTTAGTCAGTGTCATGAGAGAGACTGACAATGAACAGCTAGCTACCTAAAGCACTCTGGGCTAGTCCAGAGTCTGTGAGGATAACAATAATGTTTCTAACCTGGTGAGACAGACAGACAGACATATAGATACATAGGTAGACTGATAGATAGATAGATAGATAGATAGATAGATAGATAGATAGATAGATAGTAGATCCTATTAGTTCTGTTTCTCTGGAGAAACATGACACTGATATACATGACTAAGCTTAAAATCAAACTGGGAGGGTTCTACAATATTATACAGCAAAGGTTGCAAATATAAACATTAAGGTCATTTTCACAACTACCATGGGTGGCAAAGATAGAACACCCTACATCTGTTTCCAGCTACTTAAAGATGAGTAAATGCTTCAGCTGCTGTGGCACAGGGCAGGAGAAGGGGAGATACTTGGATCACCTTTCCCATTGCCAGGGCAGATGGTGGACATATGTGGAAGAACCACCCAACTCCTAAGGTCACTGAGTCTGAGAGGCAGCACATAACAACCGCATTATTAGGAATGTTAAAACATTTTAATTTTCTGAAGGTGTAACTCTTATGAATATTTTTTCAACTTTCAAGTGCATATTTAAGAATCCAACTTATAGGGGAGCAAGGAACTGCCTAAAACCAACTCCTTTCTACCTGCTGTCTGGATCACACAAATATTACCTAGACCTTTAACATCTTTGGTATAAAAGGATAATATGGTAAAGGAAATAAAGCATATACTGACGATCTAATTTACATAAGAGAAGATACAAAGAGTTTAAACAATCTACCACCATCTAAACATTAAGGTCATTTTCACAGCTACCATGGGTGGCAAAGAACTAAGAAAGGATTGCAGGTACTTGACTCTTTGAACAAGATGCTTCCCAAATCATCACATGCCACTCATTGAGTCATTTAAAACAACAGAGTGTGCCTGAGACTAGCCTCCTGTGCAGTAAAGGACAGAGCAAGTCTTCTAAAAGATTTGATCAGGCATGGAGTCCACAAATCTTCACTGAGCACTTTCCCCCTTCTTTGTGACAGGCAGTGTGCTGTGTTCTAGAGATACACTGGTTAACCAAACCAGACACAGTGCCTATCCTGAGAAATGCAGGCTCCAGTGGAAGGAGAGCTGTGGAGAAGACTTTAAATATTCACATGAACAGATGGATACACACAGCAAGAGGGAGGCGCCTAAGAGTCCCTGTGCCAGGCATAGGGCAGGAAGGGCTTTCTTGGGGAGCAGTGATACAGATATGATCTAAAGAATGAACTGGAGTTACTAAGACAAAGAAAAGAGAATGGTGTTCCAGGGAGAGGGTCTAGAATATACAAAGCCCTTATACTGGGAAGACGTGAAGAGAATACAGGGATGAAGGAAGGAAGTGGAACAGAGGAGCTTGTAAAAGGCAAGACCAGATTAAACAGGCAGGGGCAGATCTTGGAGGGGCAAGAGGCCATTTTAAGGAATTCTACTTTATCCAGAGAAGAGGCAAGACCTTGGAGATTTGTAAGCCAGGGGTTACACTCCCTATCATTAGGCCTGAGTCAATTGCCACCTAGAAAAGAAGTTCGTTGCTTTCTTTTTTATTAGTTCAATATAATCCTGGAAAAGCAGACAGGCTTTTTTAATTTGGTCACAAAACTTACACCCTTCCTTAAAGTGTTCCCATGCCACACTCACAAACTTGAAATCTTTTCCATGACATTCTTATCCTTCCAAGATGGTACAAGATTGCAAGAAACATGTCATGGAGCAGGACAAAGAGGTTGGGCTTTCCAGATATAGTCTGGATCTCAGCTATGATGCAGATGGTGTCAGTGCATTGCCAAGGTCATATTTTATCTTGACATCTTTACATAAGAGAAGATACAAAGAGTTTAAACAATCTACCACCATCTAAACATTAAGGTCATTTTCACAGCTACCATGGGTGGCAAAGAACTAAGAAAGGATTGCAGGTACTTGACTCTTTGAACAAGATGCTTCCCAAATCATCACATGCCACTCATTGAGTCATTTAAAACAACAGAGTGTGCCTGAGACTAGCCTCCTGTGCAGTAAAGGACAGAGCAAGTCTTCTAAAAGATTTGATCAGGCATGGAGTCCACAAATCTTCACTGAGCACTTTCCCCCTTCTTTGTGACAGGCAGTGTGCTGTGTTCTAGAGATACACTGGTTAACCAAACCAGACACAGTGCCTATCCTGAGAAATGCAGGCTCCAGTGGAAGGAGAGCTGTGGAGAAGACTTTAAATATTCACATGAACAGATGGATACACACAGCAAGAGGGAGGCGCCTAAGAGTCCCTGTGCCAGGCATAGGGCAGGAAGGGCTTTCTTGGGGAGCAGTGATACAGATATGATCTAAAGAATGAACTGGAGTTACTAAGACAAAGAAAAGAGAATGGTGTTCCAGGGAGAGGGTCTAGAATATACAAAGCCCTTATACTGGGAAGACGTGAAGAGAATACAGGGATGAAGGAAGGAAGTGGAACAGAGGAGCTTGTAAAAGGCAAGACCAGATTAAACAGGCAGGGGCAGATCTTGGAGGGGCAAGAGGCCATTTTAAGGAATTCTACTTTATCCAGAGAAGAGGCAAGACCTTGGAGATTTGTAAGCCAGGGGTTACACTCCCTATCATTAGGCCTGAGTCAATTGCCACCTAGAAAAGAAGTTCGTTGCTTTCTTTTTTATTAGTTCAATATAATCCTGGAAAAGCAGACAGGCTTTTTTAATTTGGTCACAAAACTTACACCCTTCCTTAAAGTGTTCCCATGCCACACTCACAAACTTGAAATCTTTTCCATGACATTCTTATCCTTCCAAGATGGTACAAGATTGCAAGAAACATGTCATGGAGCAGGACAAAGAGGTTGGGCTTTCCAGATATAGTCTGGATCTCAGCTATGATGCAGATGGTGTCAGTGACATATTGCCAAGGTCCATATTTTACCTCCCCTTATAGGCAAGGCAGCCCCCCTCTGGGGCCAGAAATAGTTCTCTGCTCAAAGTGGGGGTGAAAGGAAAAGTATGGGGCAGATTGACAATCCAGGCAATCACAGTTTTAATCATTATAGGCTTTCTCTGGTAATTGAATCTAGTTCTTAATGTGAGCTGAGTTTCTGTTTAGAATTTTTAACTTACAGAGGCAGAGGCTAGGAGTCCTTGGAAGTCCCATGATTAATTGGTAAAAGAAGAAAATGCCAATGAAATATGAGGATCGCTGAAAGACATTAAAAGACCTTAAAACTCTATTGTCTCTCCTGCACTCCAAAGTAATTTTTAAATGGTAATTACACCTTTGAAGGGTATTTAATTAGTATGAAAAAGAACTCTGGATGAATGTGGCGCTCTTCATCTGACTTCAATTGATACACGGTGATAATATTCAAGACTAATTTCCAAAGCTTTTATCACTTGACTGAGCATTGGTCTGTTTCTTAAGTTTAAAAGGATTTTCTAATCTTTTGCTTCCCAGGAGTTAAGCAGAGAACCTGTTAAGGGCTATGGATGTAGAAGAGAGGAGGTAAAAATATTTTAAATGCCCTGTGGAAAATGCTGTCAAGTCCAGGCTAGGTCAAGTTTAACAGTCTGTGGTGAAACAGGGATTTAAGTTACAAACCTCCAAAAAGAAAATTTCCAGTCTCTACTTCTGGATCACTGAGCAGCATCTGGTGGCTTCTCTCAGTGGCTGACACCTTGTAAGAACCCCCATCTTCATCCTTACCATCAACAACAAAATAAGCTTGCTGTGTGCTTGGCATTACATTAAGTGCATATATACTTAAATGATTAGCACTGTAAGATAGTTTTAGAAAAAGACAATTATGATCACTCTCAAGTAGATGCTCAAATGGTTTAACTAGCTTATTAAGCAAATCATTCATTATGAATCTATTAGATTTGCATAAAACACACTCTGCCACTGCCACTCTCACAGATATAATGGCAACACCCTTTGAACTAAGGCCCATAAGTTGCCTTAATGGGTTACATCAAAATTTTAATGGCCTAGAACTTAGCCACTTACATTTACTACCTAGACAGATGTTGAGTGCCTCTAATGAGAAGATGGTTGGATACTGGGTTTGTAATGCCCTCTGCTTAAATTCTGTAATTAACACATGTCATTGTTTAGCATTTTGATCCCTCTCTTTAAAAAGGATTTTATATTAGCCAAGGCAATTAATTTTCCTCGGAAAGGACCTCAGATGCACCTTAGACCTCATCTCCTACGACTCTTCTGCCTCTTCCCTTCAAGAAAAACACAATGACCTCCTTGATGATCATTAAAAGACCTTAAAACTCTATTGTCTCTCCTGCACTCCAAAGTAATTTTTAAATGGTAATTACACCTTTGAAGGGTATTTAATTAGTATGAAAAAGAACTCTGGATGAATGTGGCGCTCTTCATCTGACTTCAATTGATACACGGTGATAATATTCAAGACTAATTTCCAAAGCTTTTATCACTTGACTGAGCATTGGTCTGTTTCTTAAGTTTAAAAGGATTTTCTAATCTTTTGCTTCCCAGGAGTTAAGCAGAGAACCTGTTAAGGGCTATGGATGTAGAAGAGAGGAGGTAAAAATATTTTAAATGCCCTGTGGAAAATGCTGTCAAGTCCAGGCTAGGTCAAGTTTAACAGTCTGTGGTGAAACAGGTATTTAAGTTACAAACCTCCAAAAAGAAAATTTCCAGTCTCTACTTCTGGATCACTGAGCAGCATCTGGTGGCTTCTCTCAGTGGCTGACACCTTGTAAGAACCCCCATCTTCATCCTTACCATCAACAACAAAATAAGCTTGCTGTGTGCTTGGCATTACATTAAGTGCATATATACTTAAATGATTAGCACTGTAAGATAGTTTTAGAAAAGACAATTATGATCACTCTCAAGTAGATGCTCAAATGGTTTAACTAGCTTATTAAGCAAATCATTCATTATGAATCTATTAGATTTGCATAAAACACACTCTGCCACTGCCACTCTCACAGATATAATGGCAACACCCTTTGAACTAAGGCCCATAAGTTGCCTTAATGGGTTACATCAAAATTTTAATGGCCTAGAACTTAGCCACTTACATTTACTACCTAGACAGATGTTGAGTGCCTCTAATGAGAAGATGGTTGGATACTGGGTTTGTAATGCCCTCTGCTTAAATTCTGTAATTAACACATGTCATTGTTTAGCATTTTGATCCCTCTCTTTAAAAAGGATTTTATATTAGCCAAGGCAATTAATTTTCCTCGGAAAGGACCTCAGATGCACCTTAGACCTCATCTCCTACGACTCTTCTGCCTCTTCCCTTCAAGAAAAACACAATGACCTCCTTGATGATCTTTAAAAATGCCAACCTCCTCAGGACATTTACACTCGTGTAACCTCTGCCTGGAACACTGTACATCTGGGTCTCAGAGCACCAGACACTAAAGTGGTATTAGACAAGCAAGAGATGTCCTGAGAGAAATGCCCATGAGGAAGAATGGGGAGGAGGCCGGAGGAGGCTGGGAGAGCTGCCAAACCACAGTGCAGATCCCATCCCAGTGATGAAGAGAAAGAAGGAAAGAGGGAGGGAGAGAGGCTGTGAGGGAAGGAGAAGGAAGGAAAGAGAAAAGAAAGAGAGGGAGAGAAAGAAGGAGGAAGGAAGAAGAAAAATTTTTTTGCATTTTCTTAGCTACTCTCATTTTGTTTTCTTTACTTCCAATTTTATAAGAAGTAACTGACATACAGCACTGTGTAATTTTCATCATTGACATTTTAAAATGCCTATCTCAACACTGTCAACAACACTGACTTTTTTAACTATCAATTTCATTGGTTAAAATATTTTTTATCCTGTGAATTTATATACCTCATTATGTTTTTGAGCCTAGTTTTCATTTTTATTAAACCAGTGAAATATCTGGTTTTCTAATAGTTTGGCCAAAAAATTCATTTGGGCTTTTCTATAGCAGCTTATGAAAAAAACTGAACAAACATTTTGGCTAATCCAATACTTGGACAATTTCTCTAAAGAAAGGTCAGTGGTTTTTATTAACAATATTATCACACTAATATGTATATGAGATATAAACATAACTAATATTAGCAATATATACTTTTTATGTGAAAATGAACATGTAAGTTGCTCAGTTGTGTCTGACTCTGTGTGACCCCATGGACTGTACCCCAACCAGGCTTCTCTGTCCATGGAATTCTACAGGCAAGAATACTAGAATGGGTAGCCATTCCCTTTTGAAGGAGGTCTTTCTCACCTAGAGATCAAACTTGAGTCTCCTGCATTTCAGGCAGATTTTTTAGCCTCTGAGCTACCAGGAAAGCACTATATACTATATATACACACACATATGGCAGAGTATGTTTGAATGAGCAGAAGATTCATTTTTTTCCAAAAGGATTTTATATTAGCCAAGGCAATTAATTTTCCTCGGAAAGGACCTCAGATGCACCTTAGACCTCATCTCCTACGACTCTTCTGCCTCTTCCCTTCAAGAAAAACACAATGACCTCCTTGATGATCTTTAAAAATGCCAACCTCCTCAGGACATTTACACTCGTGTAACCTCTGCCTGGAACACTGTACATCTGGGTCTCAGAGCACCAGACACTAAAGTGGTATTAGACAAGCAAGAGATGTCCTGAGAGAAATGCCCATGAGGAAGAATGGGGAGGAGGCCGGAGGAGGCTGGGAGAGCTGCCAAACCACAGTGCAGATCCCATCCCAGTGATGAAGAGAAAGAAGGAAAGAGGGAGGGAGAGAGGCTGTGAGGGAAGGAGAAGGAAGGAAAGAGAAAAGAAAGAGAGGGAGAGAAAGAAGGAGGAAGGAAGAAGAAAAATTTTTTTGCATTTTCTTAGCTACTCTCATTTTGTTTTCTTTACTTCCAATTTTATAAGAAGTAACTGACATACAGCACTGTGTAATTTTCATCATTGACATTTTAAAATGCCTATCTCAACACTGTCAACAACACTGACTTTTTTAACTATCAATTTCATTGGTTAAAATATTTTTTATCCTGTGAATTTATATACCTCATTATGTTTTTGAGCCTAGTTTTCATTTTTATTAAACCAGTGAAATATCTGGTTTTCTAATAGTTTGGCCAAAAAATTCATTTGGGCTTTTCTATAGCAGCTTATGAAAAAAACTGAACAAACATTTTGGCTAATCCAATACTTGGACAATTTCTCTAAAGAAAGGTCAGTGGTTTTTATTAACAATATTATCACACTAATATGTATATGAGATATAAACATAACTAATATTAGCAATATATACTTTTTATGTGAAAATGAACATGTAAGTTGCTCAGTTGTGTCTGACTCTGTGTGACCCCATGGACTGTACCCCAACCAGGCTTCTCTGTCCATGGAATTCTACAGGCAAGAATACTAGAATGGGTAGCCATTCCCTTTTGAAGGAGGTCTTTCTCACCTAGAGATCAAACTTGAGTCTCCTGCATTTCAGGCAGATTTTTTAGCCTCTGAGCTACCAGGAAAGCACTATATACTATATATACACACACATATGGCAGAGTATGTTTGAATGAGCAGAAGATCTAAATAGACATTACTTCAAAGAAGACATACAGATGTCTAAAAGGTACATGAAAAGATGCTCAACATCACTAATTATTAGAGAAATGCAAATCAAAACCACATTAAGGTATCATCTCACACTGGTTAGAACAGCCATGATCAAAACGTTTACAGACAATAAATGCTGGAGGGGGTGCGGAGAGACAGGAACCTTCCTACACTGTTGGATGTAAATTGATACAGCCACTATGAAGAACAGTATGGAGATTACTTAAAAATCTAAAAATAGAGCTATCATATGACCCTGCAATGTTACTCCTGTGCATATATCTGGAGAAAGACATGATCTGAAAGGGTACATGTACCCCAATGTTCATGGCAGCACTTTTTACAATAGCCAAGACATGGAAGCAACTTAAACGTCCATTGACAGCAGAATGAATAAAGAAGATGTGGTACATATAAACAATATGACTCAGTCATTAAAAAGAATGGAATAATGCCATTTCCAGCAACATGGATGGACCTAGAGAGTGTCATACTGAAAGAAGTTAGACAGACAGAGAAGGAGAAATATTGTATGGCATCCCTTCTATGTGAAATCTAAAAAGAAATATTACAAATGAACTTACCAAAGAGAAAGAGACTCACAGACTTAGAAAACAAACTTACAGTTTGTTGACAGAGGGTAGGGATAGTTAGGAAGTTTGGAATGGACATGTACATACTGCTAAGATTAAAATGGATAACCAACAAAGACCTATTATAATGGGACAAAGACAGCCTCTTCAACAAATGATACTGGGAAAACTGGACAGTTACATGCAAAAAAAATGAAGTTGGAACATTCCCTGACACCATACACAAAGATCAACTCAATATGGATTAAAGACCTAAATGTAAGACCAGAAACCATCAAACTCTTAGAGGAGAATATAGACAAAACCCTCAAGGACATAAATCAAAGCAAGATCTTCTCTGATCCACCTACTAGAATAGCAGAACTAAAACCAAAAATGAACATGTGGGACCTCATGAAACTTAAAAGCTTTTGTACAGCAAAAGAAACTACAAAAGGGCTGAACAGACAACTCACAGGATGGGAGAACATCATAGCAAATGAAATAACAAACAAAGAATTAACCTCCAAAATCTACAAGCAACTCAGAAAACTCAGCACAGGAAAAACGAACAACCCAATCAAAAATGGGAAAAGGACCTAAAGAGACACCTCTCCAACGGCAACAGACAGATGGCCCAAAAACACATGAAATGATGCTCAACCTCGCTTAGTATTAGAGAAATGAAAATCAAAACTACAATGAGAGATCACCTCACACCCGTCAGAATGGCCATCATCAAAAAATTGACAGACAATAAATGCTGGAGAGGGTGCAGAGAAAAGGGAACACTCTTGCATTGCTGGTGGGAATGTAAATTGATACAGCTGCTATGGAAGACAGTATGGAGATTTCTCAAAAAACTAAAACTAGAAGCACCATACAACCCAGCAATCCCACTGTTAGGCTTATATCCAGATGAAATCAAAACTGAAAGAGGCACCTGTACCCCAATGTTCATTGCAGCTCTCTGTACAATAGCTAGAAC
This sequence comes from Tragulus kanchil, assembly GCA_022376925.1. Lineage (NCBI taxonomy): Eukaryota > Metazoa > Chordata > Mammalia > Artiodactyla > Tragulidae > Tragulus > Tragulus kanchil. Next base: position 32,950,372 of record JAIOJX010000028.1, on the reverse strand, counting down.
ATGGAAGCAACCTAGATGTCCATCAACAAATGAATGGATTAAGAAGCTCTGGTACATATGTACAATGGAACACTACACAGCTGTAAAAAGAAATGCAGAAGAATCAGTCCTAATGAGGTGGCTGGATCTATAACCTATCATAAAAAGTGAAGTAAGCCAACAAGAGAAGGATAAGTACAATATACTAACACATATATATGGAATCTAGTAGGATAGTAATGATAACACATGCAGTGAAGTGATGGAAAAACAGACATGGAGAGTAGACATATGGACATTGTGGGGAATGAACAGTGGGTGGGAGACATAAAGGAAGTAGCATGAAAATTATACTATCATATGTGAAAAAATTAGCTATTATCATTGTGCTGTGAGAAAAAGGGATCCTGCAAGGGTGCTGTGTGATGGCCTGGAGGGTGGGATGGGAAGTATACATATGACTAATCTGGGATCATACATATCTGTAAATCAAAGCAAGATCTTCTCTGATCCACCTACTAGAATAGCAGAACTAAAACCAAAAATGAACATGTGGGACCTCATGAAACTTAAAAGCTTTTGTACAGCAAAAGAAACTACAAAAGGGCTGAACAGACAACTCACAGGATGGGAGAACATCATAGCAAATGAAATAACAAACAAAGAATTAACCTCCAAAATCTACAAGCAACTCAGAAAACTCAGCACAGGAAAAACGAACAACCCAATCAAAAATGGGAAAAGGACCTAAAGAGACACCTCTCCAACGGCAACAGACAGATGGCCCAAAAACACATGAAATGATGCTCAACCTCGCTTAGTATTAGAGAAATGAAAATCAAAACTACAATGAGAGATCACCTCACACCCGTCAGAATGGCCATCATCAAAAAATTGACAGACAATAAATGCTGGAGAGGGTGCAGAGAAAAGGGAACACTCTTGCATTGCTGGTGGGAATGTAAATTGATACAGCTGCTATGGAAGACAGTATGGAGATTTCTCAAAAAACTAAAACTAGAAGCACCATACAACCCAGCAATCCCACTGTTAGGCTTATATCCAGATGAAATCAAAACTGAAAGAGGCACCTGTACCCCAATGTTCATTGCAGCTCTCTGTACAATAGCTAGAACATGGAAGCAACCTAGATGTCCATCAACAAATGAATGGATTAAGAAGCTCTGGTACATATGTACAATGGAACACTACACAGCTGTAAAAAGAAATGCAGAAGAATCAGTCCTAATGAGGTGGCTGGATCTATAACCTATCATAAAAAGTGAAGTAAGCCAACAAGAGAAGGATAAGTACAATATACTAACACATATATATGGAATCTAGTAGGATAGTAATGATAACACATGCAGTGAAGTGATGGAAAAACAGACATGGAGAGTAGACATATGGACATTGTGGGGAATGAACAGTGGGTGGGAGACATAAAGGAAGTAGCATGAAAATTATACTATCATATGTGAAAAAAATAGCTATTATCATTGTGCTGTGAGAAAAAGGGATCCTGCAAGGGTGCTGTGTGATGGCCTGGAGGGGTGGGATGGGGAAGTATATACATATGACTAATCTGGGATCATACATATCTGTAAACAACAAAACTGGGTAAAAGTGAAAAGCAAAATAAAAATTAAGAAAGAAAGACGTATTATATATCACATAGAGCTCTGCTAAATGCTATGTGATAGCCTGGATGGGAGGGGGTTAGAGGGAGAATGGATACATATAGATGTATGGCTGGGTCCCTTGGTCGTTCTCCTGAAACTATCACAACATTTTTTTTTTTAATTTTGGCTTCTTTTATAGGTTTTTTCTTTATTTTCATCCATTTTTATTCTTTGGCCTGTGTGGCCCTCCCATTGCAGTGGCCTCTCTTGCTGCAGAGCACCGGCTCTGGGCACATGAGCTCCAGAGCACTGGCTCCTAGTTGGACACACAGGTCCAGCTGCTCCATAGCATGTGGGATGCTCCTGGGCCAGGAATTGAACCGGTGTCCCCTTCACTGCAAGGCAGACTCTTTACCCACTGGACCACCAGGGAAGCCCTATCATAACATTTTTTATCAGGTATATCCCAATACAAAATTAAATGTTCAATAAAACTGTGAACATTATAAAAATAAACAGCTTCTAAAACTATGAGAGAATAAATCTCTTTTGTTTTAAGCCATCTGGCTTCTGGTAATTTGTTACTGCCACCAGAGAAAATCACATGTGTGTAGTTTGTGCACATTCACATGCACACACATACATATACATGTTTATTTGTGTATCTATCAGACTCACACACATTAGTGCAATTCAATGTAATTTAACTTTACCACTTCACTGTCTTATTCTCCAACTACAGATAAAAAACAGCCTCCTGGAAAATATCCTTCTAGCTCTTGGTTTTATACAATTTACTCTACTTAATTTTTAAAATACAATCCAAAAATTGAACTTCACTATGTGTCTTTTCTATGTGTCTGTTGGTTATTTTTGACCTAATAAAGTGATGTGTCTGTCCTGTGTTATTCTTGTTCCACTAACATTCCACAATCAATGGTGTTTATGAGCTCAAAGAAAAGAAATGGCCAGTTTAACAAAGTTAAAATGTCTTTTAATTTTAACATCTGAAGATGTTATTCTTCCATAGGGAATTTTCATATATAAATACAAGTAAGTAGGCTTTCATATACTGTACCATCTCTGGGTCCTATTCATTGTCAATTCCCTGCTCTAGGTCTTATATTTTTATATATTTCTACTGCACTAGATTATGTGATCCTTGAGAGAATCTTTCGCTGCCTTGAGTCCAATGTGTGGCATTGATCTCAAGGCTTAACTGGTACTCAACAAATGCTTATTAAATTAAACCTGAAAACTGTGAAATAAATCAAATGCTTATCCATTAAAACATCACATAGGGCTTCCCCTGGTGGTCCAGTGGGTAAGGACACCGCCTTGCAGTGCAAGGGGCGCCGGTTCAATCCCTGGCCTGGGAAGATCCCACGTGCTGTGGAGCGGCTGGACAGATGTGTCCAATTATGGAGCCGGAGCTCTGGAGCGCATGTGCCCAGAGCCAGCGCTCTGCGACGACAGATGCCACCGCAATGGGAGGCCCACTTGGGCCAAAGAACAAAGACGGATGAAAATAGAGAAATGAAAGACCAATAGAAGTGGCCCGTCCACTCCCCTCCCTCCCCAACCCGACCCCCGCCCAAAATAAATAAATAAATAAATCTTTTTTAAAAAATAAATAAATAAAACATCACATAATGGCTAAATCTAAACTGTACCTCACTGTTAGAAAGATCAAAAATATAAATATACAGGGTTGAAGGTGATTTGCAGACGATTTGTATGTAAATCGCACATTCAAAGACCATGTAGATTTCTCTTTGGCAATTGTGTGTGAAATTCTATTCATCATAGTCCCACAATGTGGGTATAAGGCATAAGTAATATTCTTTTTCATTTTTGCTTAGTGCAAAGCCTTATCTACTCCAGACAATGGTTTATGTTTCTTACAGTAAAAATCTGGACCAGCAACACAAACTGAATCCTTCATCTATGCCAACTTACATACTGAACACTAAAGCAATCTACATCAGTAGTGGGACGGTTGTTTGATTATGAGATGAGAAGCACTGTCAGAGAAATTAGAAATAAATCTTGCATCTAACCTTAGGAGGAAGCTGTTATAATCAATTAAAAGAAACATCAACAGCTACCAGGTTCTGTGATTTTCATAGCGTTGCTGCCTTCCACTAAGCAGTAGCTCTGGGATGCTACACTCAAACTACTCAAAGCTATTCATCTCCAAGAAGTTGTGACAGTTACCTTGCTGTTTCCTTCCCACTCCCCAAGGGGAAATTTAATCAAGTTTGTCAGAGCTTGAAAGAATAGGGGGAAAATACACACAATCAAGCTAACCTTCAAAAACCAGATAAAACCACCAAGAATTAATCAAAACTTAACTTGAAACCCTTTCAGAAGTGCAAAATTCACATGGTATCCCAGAGATAGATGATCCCATGAATTTTGATGGATGCAGCACACCAGTTTGATAAAACGGTGATGTTTTCCTGCCATAAGTGGTATAATTCACTATGCATCATATGCATTCATTTAATAAGATCGCTGTTTCAGGCACTTCTCACAAACTGCCATCCTCACAGGCCACTCACTCTGCTGATTCAGCTTTCTGCTGTACTGGGTCAGGCTTCCTCCAGCTCTGTTTTTTTCATAACACAAGCTAATGATCTGGTGCTTTCTTGCATGTTGAGGTTAATAGATAACTAATACATTTTAGCACATTCATTATGGCCTGTTTTCCACTGAGGAAAAAAAAAAACTGCACATTGGGTTGTTCTGCTTTGACAAATGTGGTGCTACACCGTGAAGGCTGATTAAAATCAATACTTCTGTGGAAAATTGCATATAAGATGTATTAGTATCCAGAATACTCTGATAAGAACGCTTCTCATTCTCAGTTCTGCTTTTACCCCACTCCACCCCCCAAAAAACCATGCTAAAACTGGATGTGAGTATTCATGAGGAATTCAGTGTTTTTTCAACTAATAAATTATAATGATTCATCAGACCATCGCTTGTCATTTAAGTCAAGGAGAATTTTAGTTGAGTTTGGAGAGTAATGTTAGCTAATGAGGAACACTGAGAAACTGAAAACATCCTGAGGTCATATTTCATATCCAATCTAAATTTCAGAAAGCCACCAGAAATTCCATGGCATAAACTTTCTCAATTTAAACAAGAGAGCAAACAACAAGCAGAGAGCAATGATTCAGTAGAGAAGGAAAGCAAAATTGGAGATGACCATGAGATGTAACTCCCAGGCACATGTGCAGACAACTGGGGAAGGGCTTTGGGTTTTGCACTGGCAGAGAAGAGAGACACACAAATCTTAGCCAGGCCTAAGGGAAATGACCTGCAACTAGCAGCAGCATTGTTTTTAGGTAAGTCTCATAATGCCCCACCCAGTAAGTATTGGTTAAGTGTTACTATTGCCATTTCACTGAAGAGGAACATAATCAAAGAGGCTCAGTAAGTACCAAAACTGGAATTCGAGCTCATGATCTAAGGCTTGGCTCTTTCCACCCTCCCTCTGGTCTCATTCCCTAAAACTCACTGGCAGAGTGAATGTTTATCCCATGAATTTTGATGGATGCAGCACACCAGTTTGATAAAACGGTGATGTTTTCCTGCCATAAGTGGTATAATTCACTATGCATCATATGCATTCATTTAATAAGATCGCTGTTTCAGGCACTTCTCACAAACTGCCATCCTCACAGGCCACTCACTCTGCTGATTCAGCTTTCTGCTGTACTGGGTCAGGCTTCCTCCAGCTCTGGTTTTTTCATAACACAAGCTAATGATCTGGTGCTTTCTTGCATGTTGAGGTTAATAGATAACTAATACATTTTAGCACATTCATTATGGCCTGTTTTCCACTGAGGAAAAAAAAAAACTGCACATTGGGTTGTTCTGCTTTGACAAATGTGGTGCTACACCGTGAAGGCTGATTAAAATCAATACTTCTGTGGAAAATTGCATATAAGATGTATTAGTATCCAGAATACTCTGATAAGAACGCTTCTCATTCTCAGTTCTGCTTTTACCCCACTCCACCCCCCAAAAAACCATGCTAAAACTGGATGTGAGTATTCATGAGGAATTCAGTGTTTTTTCAACTAATAAATTATAATGATTCATCAGACCATCGCTTGTCATTTAAGTCAAGGAGAATTTTAGTTGAGTTTGGAGAGTAATGTTAGCTAATGAGGAACACTGAGAAACTGAAAACATCCTGAGGTCATATTTCATATCCAATCTAAATTTCAGAAAGCCACCAGAAATTCCATGGCATAAACTTTCTCAATTTAAACAAGAGAGCAAACAACAAGCAGAGAGCAATGATTCAGTAGAGAAGGAAAGCAAAATTGGAGATGACCATGAGATGTAACTCCCAGGCACATGTGCAGACAACTGGGGAAGGGCTTTGGGTTTTGCACTGGCAGAGAAGAGAGACACACAAATCTTAGCCAGGCCTAAGGGAAATGACCTGCAACTAGCAGCAGCATTGTTTTTAGGTAAGTCTCATAATACCCCACCCAGTAAGTATTGGTTAAGTGTTACTATTGCCATTTCACTGAAGAGGAACATAATCAAAGAGGCTCAGTAAGTACCAAAACTGGAATTCGAGCTCATGATCTAAGGCTTGGCTCTTTCCACCCTCCCTCTGGTCTCATTCCCTAAAACTCACTGGCAGAACTTTAGTCGCTTAATACTCTATGTCAGCGATCCCCAACCTCCAGGATCTAATGCCTGATGATCTGAGGCAGAGCTGATGTAATAATAATAGAAATAAAGTGCACAATAAACATAATGGGCTTAAATAATCCTGAAACCATTCCCTCTCCTTGGGTCCACGAAAAATGTTCTTCCACAAACCCACCCTTGGTGCCAAAAATGTTGGAGACAACAGCTCTACATCCTCAAAGTTTATCTGTGATTGTTTGGTGGTGGTATTTATTGGTTTCTTTGTTTGGGGATTTTATATCTCTAAGGTAGTTCCTAGCATTCTGTGTGACAGTTTATCTCTTAACATGACTGTCTTTCATGGGAGCTGAATCTCCCTGAAGACAAGACACATTTTACTAGTGTATTCTCATCTCTTAGCAGTACCTGGAATATATTAGGTACTCAATAAAGGCTTGTATGTTTGTTCCATCATTCATATATCAACATTTATTGAACTCCCAGCATGTGTCAGACACTGAGGACGAAGCAGTAAACACAGACAGAAGATCCTGCTCTCAATCAGTGAACGGAAAACAGCACCCAAATCATCACATAAACTAAAACTCATTGCATAGCCCACCTAGTTATGTACTATAGCAAAGGCACAAAGGAACAGAGAGCAATGATTCAGTAGAGAAGGAAAGCAAAATTGGAGATGACCATGAGATGTAACTCCCAGGCACATGTGCAGACAACTGGGGAAGGGCTTTGGGTTTTGCACTGGCAGAGAAGAGAGACACACAAATCTTAGCCAGGCCTAAGGGAAATGACCTGCAACTAGCAGCAGCATTGTTTTTAGGTAAGTCTCATAATACCCCACCCAGTAAGTATTGGTTAAGTGTTACTATTGCCATTTCACTGAAGAGGAACATAATCAAAGAGGCTCAGTAAGTACCAAAACTGGAATTCGAGCTCATGATCTAAGGCTTGGCTCTTTCCACCCTCCCTCTGGTCTCATTCCCTAAAACTCACTGGCAGAACTTTAGTCGCTTAATACTCTATGTCAGCGATCCCCAACCTCCAGGATCTAATGCCTGATGATCTGAGGCAGAGCTGATGTAATAATAATAGAAATAAAGTGCACAATAAACATAATGGGCTTAAATAATCCTGAAACCATTCCCTCTCCTTGGGTCCACGAAAAATGTTCTTCCACAAACCCACCCTTGGTGCCAAAAATGTTGGAGACAACAGCTCTACATCCTCAAAGTTTATCTGTGATTGTTTGGTGGTGGTATTTATTGGTTTCTTTGTTTGGGGATTTTATATCTCTAAGGTAGTTCCTAGCATTCTGTGTGACAGTTTATCTCTTAACATGACTGTCTTTCATGGGAGCTGAATCTCCCTGAAGACAAGACACATTTTACTAGTGTATTCTCATCTCTTAGCAGTACCTGGAATATATTAGGTACTCAATAAAGGCTTGTATGTTTGTTCCATCATTCATATATCAACATTTATTGAACTCCCAGCATGTGTCAGACACTGAGGACGAAGCAGTAAACACAGACAGAAGATCCTGCTCTCAATCAGTGAACGGAAAACAGCACCCAAATCATCACATAAACTAAAACTCATTGCATAGCCCACCTAGTTATGTACTATAGCAAAGGCACAAAGGAACAGAGAACTTTAAGAGTATAGGACAGTTTGGAGAATTCCGGAAGGATTCTAAAGAAAAGGATTTGTGAGTGAAAGGTCAAGAATGAGCAGATGCATAGAAATTCCTAGCATTCCCTCAGGCAGGAGATGACAGTGCAAGACTAGATCTGTAGGTAGAGAGCCAGTATGGCTGGAGGGTGAAGGTGGAGAGGGAAACAGGGAAGCACGAAGAGACAGTGCTTCATCCAAGAAAAGCACACTCTTTCATTAACCAGAAGCATCTATAGAGACTTCCACAAAGAGAAAATCCACAATTGTCTGTTCCAGTTCCAGAATATTTGGAGCAGCTGCCCATTTTCTTTCCAAACTCACTTCTTAAAAAAAAGATTGCTCAACTTATTATATAAGTAAGTTTCCATTAGTCCTCCTTGTCCTTAGCACTCGGCTGTCCAGACCAGGGACTCTGTCAGCAGCAACTTCTCTGACTACCGGAGAGTCAGGGGCACTTATGAAGCAGTAACACCTGAAAGGAGGAGGCTGAGAAAGCAAGTTTCCATAAATTGGGTTGAGAAGAAGTTCCTTGTCTACAGTGCTGGTGGTGAAACTATATATCCAACTGATTATCCAATAAATAATCATCAGTAATTAGCAAAGTGAAGTGAAAGTTGCTCAGTCATATCTGACTCTTTACAACATCATTGGATTGTAGCCAGCCAGGCTCCTCAGCCCATGGAATTTTCCAGGCAAGAATACTGGAGTGGGTTGTCATCTCTTTCTTCAAATTATCAAAGACTGATAGATTTTTCTTGAAAATCATAGATAAACCCCAGACTAATAATTTCATCAGTATTATCTTTCCTGACATGCCATATATTCTTGGCTTCTATTCCTTAAGAGGCAGTTTGCAAAATTCTTGTTTTGTGACAAAAAAAAATATCATTTTTGAGTCATCAGCAAATAAACTGTTTTAGCATGGTAACTTGGAAACTATTGTGAATCGGCACAAAGGAACAGAGACGACTCCTCCTGCTCTCAATCAGTGAACGGAAAACAGCACCCAAATCATCACATAAACTAAAACTCATTGCATAGCCCACCTAGTTATGTACTATAGCAAAGGCACAAAGGAACAGAGAACTTTAAGAGTATAGGACAGTTTGGAGAATTCCGGAAGGATTCTAAAGAAAAGGATTTGTGAGTGAAAGGTCAAGAATGAGCAGATGCATAGAAATTCCTAGCATTCCCTCAGGCAGGAGATGACAGTGCAAGACTAGATCTGTAGGTAGAGAGCCAGTATGGCTGGAGGGTGAAGGTGGAGAGGGAAACAGGGAAGCACGAAGAGACAGTGCTTCATCCAAGAAAAGCACACTCTTTCATTAACCAGAAGCATCTATAGAGACTTCCACAAAGAGAAAATCCACAATTGTCTGTTCCAGTTCCAGAATATTTGGAGCAGCTGCCCATTTTCTTTCCAAACTCACTTCTTAAAAAAAAGATTGCTCAACTTATTATATAAGTAAGTTTCCATTAGTCCTCCTTGTCCTTAGCACTCGGCTGTCCAGACCAGGGACTCTGTCAGCAGCAACTTCTCTGACTACCGGAGAGTCAGGGGCACTTATGAAGCAGTAACACCTGAAAGGAGGAGGCTGAGAAAGCAAGTTTCCATAAATTGGGTTGAGAAGAAGTTCCTTGTCTACAGTGCTGGTGGTGAAACTATATATCCAACTGATTATCCAATAAATAATCATCAGTAATTAGCAAAGTGAAGTGAAAGTTGCTCAGTCATATCTGACTCTTTACAACATCATTGGATTGTAGCCAGCCAGGCTCCTCAGCCCATGGAATTTTCCAGGCAAGAATACTGGAGTGGGTTGTCATCTCTTTCTTCAAATTATCAAAGACTGATAGATTTTTCTTGAAAATCATAGATAAACCCCAGACTAATAATTTCATCAGTATTATCTTTCCTGACATGCCATATATTCTTGGCTTCTATTCCTTAAGAGGCATTTTGCAAAATTCTTGTTTTGTGACTAAAAAATAAAAATGATAGGTATTCCAATAATGCTATTGATATGACAGTCATCAGCAAATAAACTGTTTTAGCATGGTAACTTGGAAACTATTTTGCACAGTTGATTTGGAACACTTATTCACCTCACATAGCAGTTGATCTCCTGCAGCACAATTACAAAACAACTGCTTCACTCCCAGGCCAATTCCTTACCATGAGTAGGCCACCCTAGCCAGCACCTGGTTGGCATTCTCACCTTTACTCATAACATGCATCCTAACTGATTTTGCCTCCAACCTCCCTGTACCTAATCTTGATGTGCTGCTCTTCCCCTGTTGGCATGAGTTTCTTCTCCTGACTATCAAGCAATTTAACCAAAATTATAATTTAAGCTCAGCCCTGTTGCTGTTGTTAAGTTGCTAAGCTGTGTCTGACTCTTTGCAATTCCATGCAGTGTAGCCCCCAGATGCCTACTAAGTCACATGTTAAGAAGATTTGCAAAGATGTAAAACAATTCTTCTCTTAAATTTTTTTTAGTCTTATAATCTTAAAAGTGCTTAATAACATAATTCAACCAAAAATTCAATGAAATTTTAAAAGCAAATAAAAATACATTTAAATTTAAATCTTAAATATTAAAAATTTTAAAAGCACATATTTTATTTTTTGTGCCAGCAATGTTTCTTATGCTTAGCAATATGTAGTTGTGATCATATATGGAAGATAACTACAGTTTCCTATTAAGTTCCTTATTTTGGAATAAGTGTTTGACATATTAAAAACCCTTTTTAAATGTTTTTTAAATGCTGCTTTCTTCCAAATTATCAAAAAAGTAATTAGCAAAGTGAAGTGAAAGTTGCTCAGTCATATCTGACTCTTTACAACATCATTGGATTGTAGCCAGCCAGGCTCCTCAGCCCATGGAATTTTCCAGGCAAGAATACTGGAGTGGGTTGTCATCTCTTTCTTCAAATTATCAAAGACTGATAGATTTTTCTTGAAAATCATAGATAAACCCCAGACTAATAATTTCATCAGTATTATCTTTCCTGACATGCCATATATTCTTGGCTTCTATTCCTTAAGAGGCATTTTGCAAAAATTCTTGTTTTGTGACTAAAAAATAAAAATGATAGGTATTCCAATAATGCTATTGATATGACAGTCATCAGCAAATAAACTGTTTTAGCATGGTAACTTGGAAACTATTTTGCACAGTTGATTTGGAACACTTATTCACCTCACATAGCAGTTGATCTCCTGCAGCACAATTACAAAACAACTGCTTCACTCCCAGGCCAATTCCTTACCATGAGTAGGCCACCCTAGCCAGCACCTGGTTGGCATTCTCACCTTTACTCATAACATGCATCCTAACTGATTTTGCCTCCAACCTCCCTGTACCTAATCTTGATGTGCTGCTCTTCCCCTGTTGGCATGAGTTTCTTCTCCTGACTATCAAGCAATTTAACCAAAATTATAATTTAAGCTCAGCCCTGTTGCTGTTGTTAAGTTGCTAAGCTGTGTCTGACTCTTTGCAATTCCATGCAGTGTAGCCCCCAGATGCCTACTAAGTCACATGTTAAGAAGATTTGCAAAGATGTAAAACAATTCTTCTCTTAAATTTTTTTTAGTCTTATAATCTTAAAAGTGCTTAATAACATAATTCAACCAAAAATTCAATGAAATTTTAAAAGCAAATAAAAATACATTTAAATTTAAATCTTAAATATTAAAAATTTTAAAAGCACATATTTTATTTTTTGTGCCAGCAATGTTTCTTATGCTTAGCACTATGTAGTTGTGATCATATATGGAAGATAACTACAGTTTCCTATTAAGTTCCTTATTTTGGAATAAGTGTTTGACATATTAAAAACCCTTTTAAATGTTGTTAAATGCTGTATGGTATTCCATTGTATGAATATGCTGTCTTTTACTATATCTTTTGTTAAATATTTAAGTTTATCATTCCCTCTTAGAAATAATGGTGATGAACATCTTATGTGCCAAGTTAGGAACTAAAAAAATACTTATTTAATGGAAATTTGAATCGCTAAAGTGGATTTTAGGTGGGATGCCTTAAATATATTGAGGTTGTCTATTTTACACTACACAGAAACATCAAAAAATATTGATTTTGGCCCAAATGCTTTGGAAGCACCATCCTCATGGAATGGTGCTCTCATTTTTAAATTCTCATAATAATTTCAGAATTTTTTGTATTTCAATCAGAGCATTTTGGATTATTACATCAAGTCAAGCTTCCTAATAGCCAGCTATTTTTTAATTGCAATCAATGTTTACATGAGCAAATCTGTAAAAGATTTGGACATAATTCTCAGTTTAAAATGGACTATCAGACACTGAAGGGAAGTTCAAATAAGCTGATAATAAAGTAAGTGTGGGAAAGCTTTCACCAATTGAGCAGAAAGGCAGAAAAATTAGAATAAAATGACTGAGTGGACATGACTCAGCCAGGAGACAAGCAGAACCAAACTAAAAAATAAGGTATCAATTAGGGCTTCCCCTGGTGGTCCAGTGGGTAGGGACACCACCTTGCAGTGCAAGGGGCGCTGGTTCAATCCCTGGCCTGGGAAGATCCCACGTGCCGCGGAGCGGCTGGACTGATGTGTCCAATTACCAAGCTGGAGCTCTAGAGCGCATGCTCCCAGAGCCAGCGCTCTGAGACGACAGAGGCCACCGTGATGGGAGGCCCACAGGAGCCGAAGAACAATGATGGATGAAAATAGAGAAATGAAAGACCAATAGAAATGGCCCGCCCATCCCCCCCCCCCCCCCCCCCCCCCCAAAAAAAATAATAAAAAAATAAATAAATAAATAAGGTATCAATTAAAACAAATGCATCCCAGGAAAACAAAGAAAACCATGTATGTTATCACCCAGCAATGTGAACATGTGACAGATGTGATGTACATGACAGTATTTGCACTACTTTCTCTCCCAGTTAGACATGGATTAACCACAAAACAAAGATCCCACAATACAGACTTAGAAGAAAGTCTCAGTACAAGGACATCTACTTCAAAGTCATCCAGGCAATCTAATGCCATGGCCAAGTCATGCCACCCATCATGCAGCACAGCAAAAAGGTGACCCCAAAGAAGTAGGCAGAGAAAATGACACCACTTTGTCATCATTTTCCTTGGAGAAACAAGGATGCATGATGTTTTATGAATAGGCACAATCTCCTTGTGTAAGTAACGTGGTAAAATATAATAGGGTGATTACATGCTCTGTTGAAAAGGAGTGGGATGGCTTTCTGCCCTAAAGCCCTTGGTGGCTTTTCAAGCACGGCATGAAGCATGTTTGCTATTTCTTTACCACAGATAGAACTGCAGTGATGTAAAAGAGCTGATCCAGCTTCCTGCAGAAAGACTGTTTATTAGGTCCACTGTTCATTTTGTATACTCCTGGACTTGTTGGCTCATGCAGTCATATCCAATATGGACACTGACTACTGGAAATGCAAAGACAGCAGTTGTGGTTCCGTCAGACCTTTTTGGGTTTTCTCACAACACACTAATTAATGCAAGACCATGAGGTCAGTGTCTTGTCAGGTTGACCTGATACCTCTTACAGTATGGAATCTCCTTAACAAAGATCTTAAGACAAGTTGCCAACAATCTCAAAGTTCTGATGATTTGGAGAAGGAAATGGCACCCAACTCCAGTATTCTTGCCTGAAAAATCCCATGGACAGAGGAGCCAGAGAGGTCCTAGAGTCCATGGGGTCACAGAAAGTCAGACAAGACTGAGTGATTAAGTATTCATCATTAAGTCCTGGAGATATATATTCCATCCTGCTCTCCTTCAAAATTAGAGAAATGAAAGACCAATAGAAATGGCCCGCCCACCTCCCCTCCCTCCCCATCCCCCCCAAAAAAAAATAATAAAAAAATAAATAAATAAATAAGGTATCAATTAAAACAAATGCATCCCAGGAAAACAAAGAAAACCATGTATGTTATCACCCAGCAATGTGAACATGTGACAGATGTGATGTACATGACAGTATTTGCACTACTTTCTCTCCCAGTTAGACATGGATTAACCACAAAACAAAGATCCCACAATACAGACTTAGAAGAAAGTCTCAGTACAAGGACATCTACTTCAAAGTCATCCAGGCAATCTAATGCCATGGCCAAGTCATGCCACCCATCATGCAGCACAGCAAAAAGGTGACCCCAAAGAAGTAGGCAGAGAAAATGACACCACTTTGTCATCATTTTCCTTGGAGAAACAAGGATGCATGATGTTTTATGAATAGGCACAATCTCCTTGTGTAAGTAACGTGGTAAAATATAATAGGGTGATTACATGCTCTGTTGAAAAGGAGTGGGATGGCTTTCTGCCCTAAAGCCCTTGGTGGCTTTTCAAGCACGGCATGAAGCATGTTTGCTATTTCTTTACCACAGATAGAACTGCAGTGATGTAAAAGAGCTGATCCAGCTTCCTGCAGAAAGACTGTTTATTAGGTCCACTGTTCATTTTGTATACTCCTGGACTTGTTGGCTCATGCAGTCATATCCAATATGGACACTGACTACTGGAAATGCAAAGACAGCAGTTGTGGTTCCGTCAGACCTTTTGGTTATCTCACAACACACTAATTAATGCAAGACCATGAGGTCAGTGTCTTGTCAGGTTGACCTGATACCTCTTACAGTATGGAATCTCCTTAACAAAGATCTTAAGACAAGTTGCCAACAATCTCAAAGTTCTGATGATTTGGAGAAGGAAATGGCACCCAACTCCAGTATTCTTGCCTGAAAAATCCCATGGACAGAGGAGCCAGAGAGGTCCTAGAGTCCATGGGGTCACAGAAAGTCAGACAAGACTGAGTGATTAAGTATTCATCATTAAGTCCTGGAGATATATATTCCATCCTGCTCTCCTTCAAAATTTCCAATTATTCACTCAATTCATAAATATATACTGAATGCCTAGTATGTATCAAGTACTTCTAAGCTCTAAGCATAAAGCAGTAAACAAAGCAAAAGTGCCTAATCTCATGAGAAAAAAAAGAAAACAGTGCAGAGACAGGAACTGCCACCATGACATTTTAAACACAGTTGTCAGGGAAGGCCTCACTTAGAAGAAGCCATTTGAACAAGACCTAGTGAGGGGCAAGCCGCAAGGTTATCTGGAGAAGAAATGTGCCAGGCAGAGGCCCAGGTGAAGGGGCATCACCTAACAAGATCAAAGAGGACAAAGGAGTATAGGGAGGGCAGAGTGAACAGGGACAAATATGGAAAGGGAAAGAAGAAGGAGTGTGGCTGGTGCTCAACCAAGTAAAGGGGAGGAAACCACCAGCAGTGCAAATGTTGGCATCATTAATGGACTAGGAACTGAATACTGGATTTAACAACATGGAAGTTATTAGTATCCTTGAAACGAACCATTTCTTTGAAGTGACTAAGGCAAAAATCTGATTGAAGTGGGTCTAAAAGTGAAAGTGAAAAGAGAATTTGGAGATGATAAACATGAGCTGGGTGCATGCTTAGTCATGTCCGACTCTGCAATTCCATCCATGGACTGTGGCCAGCCAGGCTTACTCTCCCATGTATGGGATTTTCCAGGCAAGAATACTAGAATGGGTTGCCATTTCCTATATCAGGGGATCCTGTCAACCCAGGGATTGAACATGAAATCTCTTTCAAAAAATTTAACTTGGAAGAAAACATAAATGAGATCAGGAAAGGTTATGTTTAGGTGGGAGACATTCACTCCATGTGTTGGCTGAAATGCTGTAGTAGATAGAGAGAAAAAGGATACTGAAAGAGACTGAGGAGAGAATTGCTGGAGTCAGAGACAAATGCTGGGGTTGGTGATAGAGTTTAACACAGAGACTAATAGGGGAGAAACAGAGTATTTGGATGTAGATATAGACAAGTGAGTTGATGAAGGAATGGCAGTTTACAGAATCATGACTCATGAGAAAAAAAGAAACAGGGGCAAGTCCTGGAGATATATATCCATCCTGCTCTCCTTCAAAATTTCCAATTATTCACTCAATTCATAAATATATACTGAATGCCTAGTATGTATCAAGTACTTCTAAGCTCTAAGCATAAAGCAGTAAACAAAGCAAAAGTGCCTAATCTCATGAGAAAAAAAAGAAAACAGTGCAGAGACAGGAACTGCCACCATGACATTTTAAACACAGTTGTCAGGGAAGGCCTCACTTAGAAGAAGCCATTTGAACAAGACCTAGTGAGGGGCAAGCCGCAAGGTTATCTGGAGAAGAAATGTGCCAGGCAGAGGCCCAGGTGAAGGGGCATCACCTAACAAGATCAAAGAGGACAAAGGAGTATAGGGAGGGCAGAGTGAACAGGGACAAATATGGAAAGGGAAAGAAGAAGGAGTGTGGCTGGTGCTCAACCAAGTAAAGGGGAGGAAACCACCAGCAGTGCAAATGTTGGCATCATTAATGGACTAGGAACTGAATACTGGATTTAACAACATGGAAGTTATTAGTATCCTTGAAACGAACCATTTCTTTGAAGTGACTAAGGCAAAAATCTGATTGAAGTGGGTCTAAAAGTGAAAGTGAAAAGAGAATTTGGAGATGATAAACATGAGCTGGGTGCATGCTTAGTCATGTCCGACTCTGCAATTCCATCCATGGACTGTGGCCAGCCAGGCTTACTCTCCCATGTATGGGATTTTCCAGGCAAGAATACTAGAATGGGTTGCCATTTCCTATATCAGGGGATCCTGTCAACCCAGGGATTGAACATGAAATCTCTTTCAAAAAATTTAACTTGGAAGAAAACATAAATGAGATCAGGAAAGGTTATGTTTAGGTGGGAGACATTCACTCCATGTGTTGGCTGAAATGCTGTAGTAGATAGAGAGAAAAAGGATACTGAAAGAGACTGAGGAGAGAATTGCTGGAGTCAGAGACAAATGCTGGGGTTGGTGATAGAGTTTAACACAGAGACTAATAGGGGAGAAACAGAGTATTTGGATGTAGATATAGACAAGTGAGTTGATGAAGGAATGGCAGTTTACAGAAGTTCTCATCTTATTACTTCTATTTTATGGGTTTTATTTTTTCAATGAAATATGGCCCAATGTCACCAAATAAGATCGAGAATGGGAGAGGGAATATTAGAGGCTTCCAAAAAAGGAAAATCATTCTCCTTGAATGAGTGAGGGAAATCAGTAGGATGTCAGGGTACACTAGGATCCCATTAGGGGTTAGTGGCAGGGCCAGCCTCATTGACATCTGACCCGTACAGTCACACAGGGCCCTGGACTAAGAAGGCTCAATGATTGGTTTAATGCATTACTATGTGTATCTCGAAATTCTTTAAAATGTTCTCTTTGAAGTCATGTTCTCTAAATGAAGCCCAGTGGAACAAGGCAGCACCTGTGTGGGCAGAGAAGATGTGTCAGGCAGCAGCACACGGAGGTGGTCATGGTCCAGCAGTAGACTGTGCACATGTATAGGATCAAACCTGGGAGCAGATGAGGAGACAGCACTTGTGCTGCTGCCCTGTCGCGTGCCTCAGGGTGGTCCTGGTGCCCTAGTCCTAGGCAAACAGCCCAGACTGGCTTGTGCAACGGCAGAGGCAGCAATAAAAATGGCAGGGGCTCCAGGAGAAAGGAGGGCCTGTGTGGGGGTGCGGTGGGGGGCAGCTCCTGGGACTGTGATGGGAAGTCACTTGCCTCTGTTCCCAGAGCCTCCTCCTACAGGGTCTAAACAAGTATTAACTCTCTGGACTGAGCACTAGGACAAGACATGTTACCACTCAGGCAGCAAATTTTACTAGTCAGTTTGTTGTCAAATAAAAGGAAGCACAAGGATATCACAGGAAAGCCAATCAAGGAGTCAGTAGAATTCTTTAAAAAGTTTAGAATCTCTAGTTTCAAAATATGCTATGTTGCAAAGCAAATAACCACACACTTAGAAATAGAAATTTAAATTAAAAATCATCATATCCAGCAGTAAGGAATACTATTATCACACTCAGCTTCAGATGAACTTATTAATAAAGAACCCAATTTTTTCTTATAATCAAAAATATAGCAAGAGAATATATAAGCATTTTGAAATATTATACAAATCATGACACCGCTTTCACTCACTTGTACAACCTCCTCAAGTTACAGGAAACATCAGAGGAAATATTAAAAGGCTATTATATGAATTTATATCCAAAAATTAAATTCAAGCTTATTTGAAAATGATTTTATGAAGACTGATATCTTTTTAGAAAAATCACCCCGCAAGAATCATCAGCTCTAGAAGTGCTAAAATTGATCAAAATCATTTATCAGAAGTGTAATATACTCAGTATACAAGGGACCAGTACTAGGAAGAAAGGATGATTAGAACCATGTCGAAAGATGCTTCCCACAAAAGACATTAAGAGATAGTGAAAAATATAAGCAGCATTTGAAATTTCTTCTACAAACTGTTGATTGCTCTGCTTCTTCACTTATATCTGTACCTATGTGCACCAAAATATGACTTACTGTTTATTTCTGAGAGTAATAAGAAGTGTTTTGACAGTTCAGGATACCACCAATCATGCAATAAATTTCTCATGTTTCCATGGATTCTTATAAATCTTATAAATGACATCATTTCTCAGCAGTCTACATTTCATCTATTTATAATTCATAATCATGTCAACAAAGATAATATCATAACAGGCTTTTTTTAAAAGACTACCAATCTTGTCACAGCCTATACTCTAAAAACTCTTAAAAGTTTCTAATAACAATTTCATCATCAGAAAGATCCTCCACAAAATCAGACCTTACCAAAAACCTTTTGTAATCTTACTTTTTCATGAAGTTCTCTTAAATTATACTGATGGAAAATGGAAGCATATAAAAAAATAAACTTTGATCATCTATTATAAATGAATTTTCAGAAAAGTGAACCAGAAAAATCTTCAGATCATTTGATATATATTAATGAAATATTACTTCATTGTGTTACATTAAATTATACCCCTAAATATTAATTTTTTGCAATTTGTAAATTTATGTTACTAATCAAGTATCACTATAACCACATACTATGGCTTATAAGTTGCAGAATATTTTTAAAGTGAAAAAGCTTTTATTTTAGTGCATTTACTGCCATTCTCATTGTCTTTTGTGTTATGCATAATAATACCTCATAGAATGCCTAGTCTCAAGAGCTCTTGGCATGAATCCAATAACACCTGAGCTAGTTCACAAGTTCTTCAGTTAGAAGTACCTGAAATTCTATCAACTAATGCTGGCTACATACAATCTTCCAATGAGTCAATAGAAGACTGCTTTCAGAGGATCTTATGATTCTGCAACCTCAGTGACTTCATAATATCTTGGTTTGAGGGCAATTATCTAGTTTTCTTTTAAAATTTTGGAGAGTGACACAAATAACTCAAATGTTCTGATGGTCAGAAAGTTGTTTTTCCTACTTCATCTGTAAATGTGGTCACATTAGCTACATCCAAAGACTAGATAGAGTTCAGCAGTAATTCACAACTGTCAGTATACTTAAGCAAAACTGAAAGTGTTAGCTGCTCAGTTGTGTCCAACTCTGAGACCCCAAACAAGCCTCCTGCCAATACAGGAGACATAAGACACTCAGAATCCATCCCTGGGTCGGGAGGATCCTCTGAAGGAGGGCACAGAAACCCACTTCAGTATTCCTGCCTAGAGAATCCCAAGGACAGAGGAGCCTGGTGGGCTACAGTCCTTAAGGTCTTAGAGAGTTGGACACAACTGAAGTGACTTATCACACAGGCATGTCAGTATACCTAACAACTCTTAGAACAAACAAGTGGGGGCAAGGCAGGAGATTTAATCTACAACGAAGTAGCCTAATTTTCAAAGTACCGTTAAGCCAGTATCTCTAAATTGTGTGTGATGTCTCTTTTTTTTTTTCTCTTTTCTCAGGAGTGCCTTCAAAATTACTATTATAATTTGAGACGTGGACCATAGAAAATGGACCAAATGATAAGATAATGGCCAAAAGCATTTCCAAAATGAGACCAGCTGTCGACCTTGTCTTTGGAAGGGAGGTTCTGGCAAACATCCATTGGCCCCTGGCCTAGTCTTGTTTCAAACTGATTAGCAAACCTTCTGGTCAATCAGTCCTGCCCCAAATTAAGTTGTTGGTAAGAAAGAAGGAGCAGTATCATTTGCATTACAAAGCTCTCAGGAATCTGATTGATGAGATGTGACTTCCTTAAGCCTCTCTCAGACAGAGTAAAAGTAAGGTTGATCATTTTTCTAAATCAGGGAGGAGGAACAACTAAACCCAGAACACTTTACATACTGAAGAATGGGCTGACATTGATCATTCAGATGTTTCTACACTTGCAGGCAGATACAAGTGAATAGTCTTTTTATGTAAACTGTATTTCTACCTTCACAGGTATCTTGGCTCATATGCAAAAATGCTTGAAAAATCTCCATTTGGTTCTAAAAATTGATATCTAGTCTATGCTGAGACAGAACCACTATCTTTCTTTTTGACTAATCATGTCACTTTGGGCTTTCATTATATTTCATAATGCTTGAAGAACCAGGATGTGACCTGGGATATATTTCAATCTATGGGACAACAATACTAAAACAAAAGTCTCTCCTTTTCCAAGTATCTGGAGATTCTATAAATATTGAATTTTATTCCAAGTTATTGCCTGAAAATGTGTTATTACTAGGGTAATAAACTAAATCACGGCCTTAGCACATAGCACAAACTTTATATTCAGGAGATGCCTAAGAAACCATCTAGTTCAAAGCTGTGGTTTTAAAGCTCAGGACGCTGTAACTCAGAGACTTTAAATGATCCGCCTAAGGTCACACTGCAAATTGGTATCAGACCTTGAGTTAAAAATGTAGGGCTTGTGATTTCTAGCCAAAAGTTTTTCCAGTGTAAAAGTGATCATTTTGTGTCTTCAGGAAGCTTACAGTATTATCCCACAATGACTCCTTATGAATCATTTAGTAGCATAGAAACAAGCTGGTTTTTAATGAGTCTAGAATTGACTTGTGACCCTGTACATAAAATATTAAACCAGGAGACAGATGGGTTGTGAATGTGGCAAAAAGCCATGCCATGTTACATATACCCATGCTAGGAGATAATATAATTTCTACCTTACCCACTTTATGACACTATGAGTAGCTTGCAAGTATTCAAACTTTAAAGTGCTGGCTGCAATCCAGGGCTAGCTGTGTCAGGGTGCTAATAATCTTGGGAGCTTTTTAGACTTAAAAAATGCTCAAATTGTAGGAGTGAAGGAAAGAGCAAGAAAATAATCAAATTCATCATTACTGTAAACGAAATAGAAATATTTTCAAATTCAGCATGTTGTATGGTAGGGAAAACATTTTTTTCTTTATCTTCTACTATGTATCTGGGGCCCGTGAATTAGGCTGACATGAGACAGATAAACAGGAGAAAAGGGGAAACAAATTTAAGTGATGTTTTTAACTTTCATACACAGGGACTACACAGAAAAGAAGTAAAACCTCCAAGGAATGGTTAGATTCAGTAACATATATACCTTTTTAACAAATGATGGTAAATTATGGAGATATGCCTACACAAAGGGAGTCAGGTTGGGCTTCTAGAACAGCAAACTGTGGAAAGAAAAATATGTGAAAACTAATGGAATACAAGGGTTACTTTAGTAACATTTGTACAGACTGTTGGTGCCAACTTCATGACCATAGAATTCCCATAGAGAGGAGATTTATGGCAGTGCTCATTTCTCAGAAGTTGCTGCATTTAGTCAGATAAGGGAAGTTCTGAGTAAGCTTCTTTCTGAATCAGTTGATTTTCAATTGCCTTCATCTTAAAATAATCCACATATCAAAATGGTCTATTTGAAAGTGGAATATCCTGATCCTCTTCAGCTCAAAGGATGGAGTGACCAAGGTGATCCAAAATCTTTCCATCAGGGGCTTCCCTGGTGGTCCAGTGGGTAAGGACACTGCCTTGCCATGCCAGGGGTGCCAGTTCAATCCCTGGCCTGGGAAGATCCCACGTGCCACAGCGGCTGGACCGATGTGTCCAACTGCCGAGCCAGAGCTCTGGAGTGCATGCGCCCAGAGCCAGTGCTCTGCAGCGAGAGAGGCCACCACAATGGGAGGCCCACACAGGCGAAAGAACAAAGATGGATGAGAATGAATAAATGAAAGACCAATACAACTGGCCGGAAAAAAAAAAAAAAAAGTTTTTTAAATCTTTCCATCAGCTTCAGAAGCTGCAGTTTAAATTTCTGTGATCAGCTAAGTAGACCCTTCAATTCAATACAAACTCAGAAAGATCATCCAGAACCATTTTACACAGAGAAAGAAGCTGGCAGGTAGAGAAGAGGAAATCTCATGCAATTCTAAAGCTTAATTGTTGGAAGATGGCTTCAACTAGACCATCATGTATACTTCACTGTTTTTACAGGTGAGGAAATAAGGCTGCTCTAGTCTCCCCTAAGGTCTTCGCTAGTCATAACAGAGAAAGAGTTGAAGCAGATCTTATTGACTTCCAGTCCAGCTCAAATACTTTGATAAAGTCAATTAATTAATCAATCAAGGGTTTGTTGGCAGATGTGCCCTACCAAGTCACATGGGAGACATGTGTCCATCCTTGATACAGTCTCCATCAGTACAAAGAGAATAGCCACAGGTCTTCCTTAAAAGCACCATATCTCTGATGCTTTATGGCAAATGGAAGATTATTCTCAAATCAGATATACTCTGATACATAAACTCAATAAATGTCAGACCAAAAATATTCTAGATTAAAGAAAAAACAGATTTCAATGGACCTTTTCTATCAATTCTACAGAAACAAGTTATAACTTAAACTCCACTGTAGAAAAGAAAGTTCCCTAACCAATGTTCACAGGTTATTCTTTATAGAAACTTAAATCACAATTCCAATACAGAAATATACAATAATTCCAATATTTTTTGATACTATTGTTCCTTTCATTTGACACAATCCACCATGCTCTTTGGAGAGAGAGAAGCTCATAAAACAGAAAGGAAAGAGTATTTGTAGGCTGTAAAGTCTCTTGTGGAGAGAAACACTAAGACATGTTTCAGAGATTCTTTAAAAATATAATTCTGCTGAATCGGAGGGAAGGGGAGTTTGGGGGAGAACAGATACATGTACATGTAGGCTGAGTTCTTTGGCTGTCCCCCTGAAATTATCACAATACTGTTAATCAGCTATACTCCAATATAATAAAAAGTTTAATATATTTTTTCTGAAATAAACCTTTACTCTTTCAGCAGAAAACTTCAATGATTAAGACTATGCTAAAAATGATAAAGATAGGACTAGACTTTTATATTAATTAATACTTCACTGTACACTTCCACATTTGTAATTCTAGGCCAATTTTTACTGACCTCACCAAAGTAGGACAGGCACATAAATAAGCATTTGAAGATACAAAGTTAAATGGATAGTATAGAGCATTCATCATGGAGGAACAACATATAAAACAAATACATAGAAATGGAAAATTATTAGCTATGTTCCAAAAAATTGTTCCCGGAAATATGTTCCAAGTGAGCAAATTCCACTGCCAGTGTTGTCTCTGTACTCCAGCAAATCAGTCTAAATTGCCTTTCTGCCTTGAATCAGGAAAGGTACCCTACTCTGACTCCGTTTCTGTTTCATAAAGTGGGAATAAGAATTCTTACAGTATTGTGGAAAAGATAAAATAAATAAATATGAAGTTCTTGACACAGTTCCTAGTACATAGTAAGAGCTAAACAAATAGAAGCAGTTATACTAACTTATTGCTAGTTGCTACATACATAGTTTTATATAGAGGAACAGGAGGATGTGAGCTAATAAGTGGTTGTGAAATATACCAAATACAGACTCAGAACCTGGCAAAGCAGCATGACTGGCCAAAGGAAACCTGGAAGAAATGACCCCCAAAAGGTAGTTCAAACCACCACGAGGGCATAACTCTCTGAGTCTGCCCATGTGTCTATACGCATGTATTATAGTCTTTTTCCTCCTAATAAACACTTATCTCACTACTTTCCATCTCTATGTGGAAGTCCATCTCTACAATGACAATGGGCCAGGGCCTTGTCACTGGCCACTGGTCCCTTGTGGTGTGGTAGCCAGGATCGGTGCTCTCACCGCTTTGGCCTGACCTCTGTCTCTGGCCAGCAACTGAGAAATTCTGCTTCAAGGCTTGCAGGCTGAGGCCACTCAAGATGCTTCAAGGCTTGCTAACATGTACATGTAGGCTGAGTTCTTTGGCTGTCCCCCTGAAATTATCACAATACTGTTAATCAGCTATACTCCAATATAATAAAAAGTTTAATATATTTTTTCTGAAATAAACCTTTACTCTTTCAGCAGAAAACTTCAATGATTAAGACTATGCTAAAAATGATAAAGATAGGACTAGACTTTTATATTAATTAATACTTCACTGTACACTTCCACATTTGTAATTCTAGGCCAATTTTTACTGACCTCACCAAAGTAGGACAGGCACATAAATAAGCATTTGAAGATACAAAGTTAAATGGATAGTATAGAGCATTCATCATGGAGGAACAACATATAAAACAAATACATAGAAATGGAAAATTATTAGCTATGTTCCAAAAAATTGTTCCCGGAAATATGTTCCAAGTGAGCAAATTCCACTGCCAGTGTTGTCTCTGTACTCCAGCAAATCAGTCTAAATTGCCTTTCTGCCTTGAATCAGGAAAGGTACCCTACTCTGACTCCGTTTCTGTTTCATAAAGTGGGAATAAGAATTCTTACAGTATTGTGGAAAAGATAAAATAAATAAATATGAAGTTCTTGACACAGTTCCTAGTACATAGTAAGAGCTAAACAAATAGAAGCAGTTATACTAACTTATTGCTAGTTGCTACATACATAGTTTTATATAGAGGAACAGGAGGATGTGAGCTAATAAGTGGTTGTGAAATATACCAAATACAGACTCAGAACCTGGCAAAGCAGCATGACTGGCCAAAGGAAACCTGGAAGAAATGACCCCCAAAAGGTAGTTCAAACCACCACGAGGGCATAACTCTCTGAGTCTGCCCATGTGTCTATACGCATGTATTATAGTCTTTTTCCTCCTAATAAACACTTATCTCACTACTTTCCATCTCTATGTGGAAGTCCATCTCTACAATGACAATGGGCCAGGGCCTTGTCACTGGCCACTGGTCCCTTGTGGTGTGGTAGCCAGGATCGGTGCTCTCACCGCTTTGGCCTGACCTCTGTCTCTGGCCAGCAACTGAGAAATTCTGCTTCAAGGCTTGCAGGCTGAGGCCACTCAAGATCAGCTGGATCCAACTGTGGAACTATCAGCTATAGCGTACACCATCAAATCTACTGACATGGTTCCTGAAATCTCAAGGATATGTTAGAAAAATGCTCAGAAGTCAAACTATTCCAAGACAAATCACATGTGCCCATTGTGAACTCATCATCATGTACCCTTAAACACACTTTCTCCTCATCTGGAGATGTACTATTAATGAGAGCCAAAGGAGACACTTCCATTATGGGAAAACATGCTTTGGATTAGCGCTTGAGAGAGGTACTGGATGCAAGTAAATTTTGCTTCATGCTCATTAAAGTGGAAAAGCCAAAAATCCTAGCTTGGATCCAATTCAGATACGGCAGATAATAACCAAAATCATAAGCACTGTTAAAGCATTTCAACTAACATATACAACAAAGACAGTGAACGTCTCGGTACATCTCCTAAATAAAAATGGCCTGTGGGTTTCCTACATAAAAATGTCATTTTAAAGCCTCCTTTAAAGTGGAAAATTTTCCTAAGGAACAAGTGATGCCCACTTACTTAATTTACAGTTATCTCTACTTTTGTTGATTGTGCATGATTACTCATAATTCTTAGCAAATGTGTTGAATTTGGATGATGTCATACTCAACTTTACATGAATTTAGTTCTTTGTATGTTTCTTCTTAGATCCCAGAACACAACTCTTCGGAGGCAGCACAACAACGTTTTGTGTTTCTCTATGTGCCCAAAGTAGTCATAATAGAGTTTAAATGCAGAGGCCACAAATGGTGGTTGAATAAATTGCCACCTTTATCCAAGAGTGAAAGATCCCTCCTAGTCATTATACTATTTCTACAGGTTATATTTTTCATACAAAGAATCTAAGAATTAATGAAACTAGATAAAAGACCTTGGAGTATTAGACACAGTAAAACTACCTCCAGTTACTTGAGTCTCAGAAAGTCTGTACCAACAGGGTGTTTCAAGAGATTCATGGACAGAGGTTGTAGGAAATGACCCACTAGGTCCCTCAAAACTCTGAGATTCTGTGATTAAATATTCTACCAATGCTATTTCACAAATACATATTTTAATGATTCCTAGCATGTCTTATTTTACTCATTTTTGAAAGGTCATTTAATTTTTTTAAGTGAGTTAATTAGTGAGCAACGTAGTCTTGAATGATTGCCGGGTGGCAATACTAGCCTATTACCCTACTAAAAGCTAAGGTGACACCAATTAAGTTAAGGGTGACTGATAATTTTCCTTTATTATTATACCTGTATTCATATTTAGATACTTTTCGTTAATGCTCTTGGGGTCAGTTAAAAGATAAAGGGGAACTCAACTCAGCTCATTAATAAAATTTAAAAGTTGAGTTTCCAGGCTGTATACACTAATTACTTTCTGCCACTACTAAGGCATTTTATATCTGCATAGATGAACACACAAGCAATGAAAGGGACCGTCTGGAAATGAACCTAGGAGGAAAAAAAAAAAAAAACTAACACAGAAAATAAACAAGATCAGCACTCCTGCCAATTCTTCTCTTGTCCCAGTAGTGCCTTTAACTTATTAATGTTGGCTGATGCAGTTCTAGGCTGACCTGTTATTACAAAAGCTTTGTTGTTTGGTAACCAAAGGGAAAAATATTCTTACAGCTGATAATCTGATGACGACTTTTGAAGACAAGGGACATAGCAGGTAATGATCTTTCTACATGGGACTTCTGCACTTTGTAATTGCTCAAGCTTTCAGGACATAAGAATGTGACCTTTTCAGTCCTTGTGCTTCCTACACTGTGCAGTGCTTGTTCCTACAAACAAAATGCCAATAGACTCCTCCTACTTGCCTCTTAACACAAGTGGAGTGATCACCAACCAAATCATTAATCCAGACTTATACCATTTATTCTAAATGTAAGAGCATTAACAACCTTTTTTTATTTGAATATCCCTTTGTGGATGTGTGCCTTTCATTTAAAAGTATGGCCAAGTGTGACTTTGAAGCATTTTTGTTGATAGTATAAACTCTTGTTACATGTCCAGGTTTTTCCTAACGTGAGCATTTCAGTTGAATGGTTATCATTAAATCAATTTTCACATAAGCATTGAGAGCATTCTTTATTGCAGTTTTTAAAAAGGTACTATCGGGACCTCCCTGTGGTCCTGTGGTTAAGAATCCACTTTTCAATGAGGCAACATGGTTTTGATCCCTGATCAGGGAACTAAGGTTCCCACATGCCATGGGGCAACTGAGCCTGAGAACCACAACTAGTGAGCCTGTAAATAAACAAATAAATAAGGAGCTATACACATGACTATTTCCCCTGTGGTGATGAAAATCAGTGCAAATACTACACTGATAATTATCTACTAAACATGGAAGTTAGAGTTCACTACTGCTTGATCCTTCTTCCTTCACACTGTGTGGAAGGTGATTTTCCATAAAAATTGACATTTTATCTGTTTTGCATATTGTTAAAGGGCCCTGTGTCTCTTTCATCTTTCTTAAGAAAAACTTGTTTATTTCCTTGAAATCCACACACATTATGTAATCTTATAATAACACCTCTTCTGGGAATCTTGCCTGATATCCTCCAAAATGAATTTTCTCCTCTTTATGTCACCTACCGTTTTTGACTTTTTCTTTACAGTTCACAATTCTAAGGGCTATCCTTCACTTGGACACTGACATGAACAGCAGCCCTCAAGTTGTGCAGACACAATGTGCAGGCAGCATTGTACAAACAAATGTTGCATGCATATAAACTAACCATTAAAACATTGCTGAAGAACACACAAAGAATTTGATCCGATTTCCAGAAGGGCTGTGTGACAAACTTAGCATACACATCTCTCCCCAGTGAAACAACCATTTAACTGGTAAAAATTACAAAACACAAATGCTTAAAATCTCTGGAAATTGACCTAAAGGCATACTGCAGATCAATAAGCATTTATTCAAGAAAACTCTTAAATGTCAATGAGAACACTGGGAGTCTAAGACATTTCAGCCAGAAGTTATTCCCATTCCTTCCCCACCTACATATTACAGAATGTCTACTATATTTCCTGAGAAGATGAGAGATCCTTTAGAACACCACTCCCAGCCAAAAGGTTATGATTTTTTCCCAGGAGAGGCATGTTGTCAGCATCTCTCACCCCAGTCACCAGCCCTCCAAGTAAACAGGATTAATTCAATCAGGAGGGAAAGATAGACTACTTCAATAAATGCTGTTTGAACCAGTTACATATTGAATTCACCTCTCATTTTACACACCAGAACAAATTCCAAATAAAACAAAAATTTAAATACAAACAAAAACAAAACCAGAAAAGTAACATAAAAATAATAGAGAATCCCTTTACAACCTGAAAGTGAATAGAGCCTTTATTACTATCTCTGAAAACCAAGAATCCATAAAGTACTAATGACTTACTACATAAAGAAAAAATTTTTCATTCGGCAAAATTTTCCATTTGGCAAAATTTTCCAATTTTGTTTATTCCAATAAGCAAAATTAATAGGTGTATGACAAATTGAGGGGAAACATCTGTAACCACAATACAGATAAATGATTAATCTTTTAAATATATAGGTAGTTTTAGAAATCAATAAGGAAAAGATTAGCAACAATAAAGAAAAGAATCCAACAATATAAACAGATAATTCTCAGAAAAATTCAAATAAGTCTGACAGATGTCAACCTCACTTTTAAAGAGAAATGCAAATTACATTACCCTGAAATACCATTTTTAACCTATTAGACTGATGAAAACTCAAAGTGTTATGACATATGCCAGCCATAGAGCTGTGGAGTGTAAAGTTTTACTATCCATATGGAAGGCAAACAGCATCTATCAAAGTTAGAAATACATATAATTTTTGACAGAACAATTCCACTTTTGGGTTTATACAACATATGTAAGTACGTGAATATGTGTAAAATAATGTATGTGCAACTATTCACTGAAGCATTAACAGCAAAGGATTGGAAGATAACCTTTATAATTTTTTAATGGGGGTCAATTAAATTACAGTATATCTATTAAATGGATTATCTATGCAGTCATTTTTTAAAATTGCACAAACTCTACATACTGACTGAAATGGAATATTGTCTAGAGAAAAAGAAAGGATTAAAACAGTGTGTTCAATACTATCTTTTTTATAAAAGGTGAGAACCTAAGGGTATATATTATTTTTTTTTGTATATACAAATAGAAACTCCAGAAGGACATAAAAGGAATTAATGATAAGAGTATCTTAACAATGTGGGTCACAGGAATTAGATGAGGACAAGTGTGAGATCGGAAGGAAGACTTTTCAGTGTATTTTTTCTGTTGTTTAGTGTTCAGTTGTGTTTGACTCTTTTGCGAAGCCATGGACTGTAGCCCACCAAGCTCCTCTGAGCATGGGATTCTCTAGACAAGAAGTGAGTTGCCACTTTCTTCTCCAGGTGATCTTCCTGACCCAGGGATCAAACTCCACATCTCCTATATTGGCAGGCAGATCCTTTACCAGTGAACCACCAGGAAAGTGCTTTCAAGATATACTTTACTTTTTTAAAATATATTTAACCATGTGCACTAATTCCCCACTAAAAACAAATCCATTTTTTAAAGTGAAAAATTAGGATGAAATAGGTTAGACAATTCATTCTCTCTGGCCCAGTCACTACTCCTTTCTGTGAAACCCTCCAGAAAGGAAATATATATATATGCCTACAGAAAATAAATGCAAAAAATAAAATAAAATACAACATTATTACTAGGTGAAGGATATTTTGACCCCAAACTCCACATGGCAACCACCTAGAGAACTCTTTCAGCCTTGTATAGAGATAGACTCTATCCTCTTAAAAGCAAAATTGTATCTGACTTCCATATACACCAGGGTCAGAGAAAAGGAAAGAAGACAGAGAAGAGCAACAACATTTCTCCAAAGCCCAGGAGCAACCTAGACCCTCTCCAGTCAGAGCTGTGGCTGAGGGCTAGGCAGTCACACAGTCAGACTGGCCCTTAAAACCCTGTCTTCTGCCTCCCAGAAATGTTGGGAGATAAATGTCCCTTGGTATCTTACATTAGAATGAAAAGCAAGACCACACTCTGATTTTTACCCGTTTCAAGATGGATAAAATTGATTTTTAAAATTGCACAAACTCTACATACTGACTGAAATGGAATATTGTCTAGAGAAAAAGAAAGGATTAAAACAGTGTGTTCAATACTATCTTTTTTATAAAAGGTGAGAACCTAAGGGTATATATTATTTTTTTGTATATACAAATAGAAACTCCAGAAGGACATAAAAGGAATTAATGATAAGAGTATCTTAACAATGTGGGTCACAGGAATTAGATGAGGACAAGTGTGAGATCGGAAGGAAGACTTTTCAGTGTATTTTTTCTGTTGTTTAGTGTTCAGTTGTGTTTGACTCTTTTGCGAAGCCATGGACTGTAGCCCACCAAGCTCCTCTGAGCATGGGATTCTCTAGACAAGAAGTGAGTTGCCACTTTCTTCTCCAGGTGATCTTCCTGACCCAGGGATCAAACTCCACATCTCCTATATTGGCAGGCAGATCCTTTACCAGTGAACCACCAGGAAAGTGCTTTCAAGATATACTTTACTTTTTTAAAATATATTTAACCATGTGCACTAATTCCCCACTAAAAACAAATCCATTTTTTAAAGTGAAAAATTAGGATGAAATAGGTTAGACAATTCATTCTCTCTGGCCCAGTCACTACTCCTTTCTGTGAAACCCTCCAGAAAGGAAATATATATATATGCCTACAGAAAATAAATGCAAAAATAAAATAAAATACAACATTATTACTAGGTGAAGGATATTTTGACCCCAAACTCCACATGGCAACCACCTAGAGAACTCTTTCAGCCTTGTATAGAGATAGACTCTATCCTCTTAAAAGCAAAATTGTATCTGACTTCCATATACACCAGGGTCAGAGAAAAGGAAAGAAGACAGAGAAGAGCAACAACATTTCTCCAAAGCCCAGGAGCAACCTAGACCCTCTCCAGTCAGAGCTGTGGCTGAGGGCTAGGCAGTCACACAGTCAGACTGGCCCTTAAAACCCTGTCTTCTGCCTCCCAGAAATGTTGGGAGATAAATGTCCCTTGGTATCTTACATTAGAATGAAAAGCAAGACCACACTCTGATTTTTACCCGTTTCAAGATGGATAAAATGTGAATTTTCCATTGTAAATCAGTCAAGATTGTGGAAATGGAGTACTATTCATTGCTTGGGAGAAATGGGTTTTATTGCCTTTGATCAACACTCAGAGGCAAGAGATTAGGCGAAAGCCCTGTGGTCCCCAGAGAAGCTAACTAGGTGTTTTCAAGGATAAGTGCAGGAGTTTGTCAATTACAGAAGATGGATTTAATGCTTCCTATCAATAAATATTTACACATACATGACCTATATGAACTGAACCTATAATGTGGATATATCTTTTATAAATTGGAAGAAAACTCACATTAGCCCAAGTAGGTGATACAACACACACAGTTACAGTCTAAATTTTAAATAGATTATTTTTGCATGCTGGCATAGATACAGAAACTGTTCTATGGAGGCCCCAGAAACAGATCTATTTGATAATCTGCCTACTATTTAACAACACTTTTCTAATAAAACTAGAAGATATTAACCCTCTATCAATGCATTTTCTATTCTACTTTATCATTGTTGCCATGAGAGATTCAGAGATTAAATATTTCCATGTGTGACTCATCAGGGTTTTCACAGTTCACATTAATCAGAAGCTTAAATGTAGGATAATAATATTTATATGGATTTTCCTGGTGCTTCAAATGATAAAGAATCTGCCTGCAATGCAGGAAACCCAGGTTCTATCTCTGGGTCAGGAAGATCCCCTGAAGAAGTAAAGGCTACCTCTTCCAGTATTCTTGCCTGGAGAATTCCTGGACAGAGGTGCCTGGCAGGCTACAGTCCACAGCTTCACAAAGAGTTGGACAGAATTGAGTAACTAACACACATAATAATTTATATACTATAAAACTCAATTACCTAGTCTTTGGAATATGAGAATTTTGGACAGCGATAGATTCTATATAATTTAATCAGTCATCATTATGAATAATATCATATCTGTATAATATATATGAACATTATATATTTATATAGTAGATATAACCTATCATATGGAATATTATATATAATCTACTGCATACAACTGAATATATAATTTATGCTATATAATCTAACAGGTAGTCTATTATATACATAGATAGTAGATATTGTACACATATATGCATAATAGATATAAAAAGGCCTATTAAAATTTGTGAGTTTAATTACACAGTTTAGATTTTTTACCTATTTCTTGTTTTTCTCTCCCTGCCACTACTGTCAGTGACCCCGTAGAGCACTTTTTCTCCCTGTCTCTACTTCTCTCATTTTATATCTGCTATGAGCTTAGAAATCATACACTGAAGGCTCTTTAAAGGAAACGTAATGTGAAGATAAGGCTTTGAAATAAGAGCTAAGGAATCACTTGAAGCCATAGGCATGGGATTTTAATGCAGGCACTTAGAGCCTGTGACGCTTTACTTTGCCTGTGTACAGAGCTTTGTCACTTATTGCTTTGGGCTACCTATATTAGAAAAGGGTGCCACTGTATGACTTTGGTCAAGATTAGGCATCACTATAAGAAATGGCTACCCCATTTTGTTTATGCCTTGCTTTTTTATAAAAAAAATTTATTAAAGGCATATAAAATCATAAGAAAATAATTTTTTAAACTAAAGAAAAAAATTATGTGAGGTTTAAGGCAAAGGGAAAGAAAAGACAGAGCCAGGTGGAAGACTCATCACAATGCCAACCAGTCCCCACATTTGCCAGAGATGAGTAACAGATCTACTTTTTTACTTTGTAGTAAATCCAAAGAAGGTAGCAAAACCTTTTCTGTCTACTTAGTGTAAATAAAACAATTGCTTCAACAAAGCACAGATTCTGTGGATAGTGAGTCCCTAAAGCAATTTTTCCTTAGTTTATCATCAAGAAGTCACTGTGAAGCATTAAAATAACATCCGCAACCACTTTACAAGAGATGCAAAGATGAGTATCACTGGACTGTTTTTATAAAATTCTACAACATAAGTTAACAGCATGTGTGCACAGTCACTCAGCCTATGGGAAAAAATCCTATGGGGAAAAGAAAATGCTTCAGCTCATTGAAAACACATAAAATGATTCATTCTAAAACAAAACAACAGTTGATTTTCTGTGGCCAGTCATGGTGGCCCAATGGTAGTGTTTTGACAGTGTCAGGTACACATGTGGTCATATGACAGGTGAGTCTACTTAACTCCTCCAATCACTGCAGGATAATTGACAGGCCCTCCAAGTCCCACCAGTGTGTCCCAGTTCCTCAGCACATCAGATAAATCTTTTTTTTTTTTTTCCCCAGATAAATTTTGATTTAAGCCCAGGAAACACAGCAATGAACTTCAGTATTATTCCAAATATCCACTTAAAATATGGTTGCTCATATGGGCTTTAGAACAAGGAAAGTAGAGACAAATTAATCAAATGGAACAAAACACTGGAGACATTTCTACCAGAGGTTAATAGTCAAGGCATGAAGCAACCTAGATGAACTACTAGCTTATGGCTAAAGGCACATCCAACATAAAGAGGAGAAAGAAACTTCAACATATGAATACAGAACTATTCTTTTTTGCCTGTGAAAGCAAGCCAAAATGTTAACACTGACTGCTCTACTTTACTTTCTATATAAACAAGCAGCATTAGTATTTCCCCAGAGCAAAAGGTAAAATATTGTTCATAATGAGGTAAGGTTTGGAATTTAAAACACAAACAGCAGGGTACTTGAACAAAGCCAGATTATCAAGTGCAAACAATGGATCAATTGTCTGTTGAGTGAAAAGATAACCAAATTTCCAACGCCTGGGGGCCTAGAAGGATAGCTGTTACACTGAACGTTTTTCTGCATCAATTTTCTTACCTGTTAGAGAAGGGAAGAGTTTGACCTTGACACCAAGAGGTCTGCACACACCAGTGCCTAAAAGCAACTTAGCATTCAATTGAAGAAGGTCTGAACCTCTTGGAAAGAGGGATGACTGTCAACTATTAATCTCTATATGCTCAAAAGTAGATGTTAAAGATTCATTGAATTTAGCAGTTCTAAATAAAGAGTACCAGAAGTACAATTCTTCAAATGTAAACCTTAAAATAAAGAGACTATATCTGTGTAAGTCAATTTGTTCAGCTCATTGAAAACACATAAAATGATTCATTCTAAAACAAAACAACAGTTGATTTTCTGTGGCCAGTCATGGTGGCCCAATGGTAGTGTTTTGACAGTGTCAGGTACACATGTGGTCATATGACAGGTGAGTCTACTTAACTCCTCCAATCACTGCAGGATAATTGACAGGCCCTCCAAGTCCCACCAGTGTGTCCCAGTTCCTCAGCACATCAGATAAATCTTTTTTTTTTTTTTCCCCAGATAAATTTTGATTTAAGCCCAGGAAACACAGCAATGAACTTCAGTATTATTCCAAATATCCACTTAAAATATGGTTGCTCATATGGGCTTTAGAACAAGGAAAGTAGAGACAAATTAATCAAATGGAACAAAACACTGGAGACATTTCTACCAGAGGTTAATAGTCAAGGCATGAAGCAACCTAGATGAACTACTAGCTTATGGCTAAAGGCACATCCAACATAAAGAGGAGAAAGAAACTTCAACATATGAATACAGAACTATTCTTTTTTGCCTGTGAAAGCAAGCCAAAATGTTAACACTGACTGCTCTACTTTACTTTCTATATAAACAAGCAGCATTAGTATTTCCCCAGAGCAAAAGGTAAAATATTGTTCATAATGAGGTAAGGTTTGGAATTTAAAACACAAACA
The DNA here is from genome assembly GCA_022376925.1 of Tragulus kanchil. Classification (NCBI taxonomy): domain Eukaryota; kingdom Metazoa; phylum Chordata; class Mammalia; order Artiodactyla; family Tragulidae; genus Tragulus; species Tragulus kanchil. The sequence goes on along the minus strand of JAIOJX010000028.1, from coordinate 32,915,228 downwards.
GCAGGGTACTTGAACAAAGCCAGATTATCAAGTGCAAACAATGGATCAATTGTCTGTTGAGTGAAAAGATAACCAAATTTCCAACGCCTGGGGGCCTAGAAGGATAGCTGTTACACTGAACGTTTTTCTGCATCAATTTTCTTACCTGTTAGAGAAGGGAAGAGTTTGACCTTGACACCAAGAGGTCTGCACACACCAGTGCCTAAAAGCAACTTAGCATTCAATTGAAGAAGGTCTGAACCTCTTGGAAAGAGGGATGACTGTCAACTATTAATCTCTATATGCTCAAAAGTAGATGTTAAAGATTCATTGAATTTAGCAGTTCTAAATAAAGAGTACCAGAAGTACAATTCTTCAAATGTAAACCTTAAAATAAAGAGACTATATCTGTGTAAGTCAATTTGTTCAGTACCAAAACCATGTCAATGATACTAAAGTATTTAAACACTTTTTTTTTTTTTTTTTTGCAGAAGATGCTAAGGAATCAGCACTCTTGATTGGAAGAAACAGACAACCCTCTCATGACAGGTTATCTGTTTATAGAGAGAGAGGCAGTTCTCCTCACAAAACTTCAGGAAGATCATAGTCAAAACTAGGCCTCAAGTTAGGACCAGGACTTGAAAAGGGGCCAATACTCCCTATCCCTAGGTCTTTCATTGCTATTTTCTTAGCATGTTGGCTTTTTTCTCCAACCTGAGACCCACTTCTTCCCCACAGGAGGAAACACAAAGCCAATGGCTCTCTGTTAGCAACTTTCTGAGCTAAGAAATTTCCCCTCACTTACTTTCTTCTGTGATTGGTCCAACTGAACTACCTGCCTACTCTCAGACAAATCCTGTAGATGGTGTAGTTTCTGTCATTGGCCCACTCTGGGCCAGTGTGCCTACCCTTAAAGTGAGGGGCAAAAATGTATGATTGGAGTTAGGAAAGATGAAATTTTGGCAAAAGAACAAAGAATACACTGAACCACAGAGATGGAGAAGGAATGAGTTAAATAAACCACTCATAGGAAACTCAGCTTGTTACTCTCCTGAGTATTTAGAACACTTTAGGCTATGTAGAAGTTAATTGCTTCAGAACACTAGACCCATGATCTCATTAAGATCATTAACAGGAGCTTCCCTGGTGGTCCAGTGGGTAAAGAGTCTGCCTTGTGGTGCAAGGGGCGCCGATTCGATCCCTGGAATGGGAAGATTCCACATGCCGCAGAGCGGCTGGACTGGTGTGTTCAATTGCAAGCTAGCACTCTGGAGCGCATGCGCCCAGAGCCAGTGCTCTGCAAGGAGAGAGGCCACTGCAATGTGAGGCCCACACAGGCCATGGAGTCAAGATGGATGAAAATAAATAAATGAAGGACCAATAAAAGGGGTCAAAATTTAAAAAAAAAAAAAAAAAAGATCATTAAGGACTCAGTAATCTTTGTTTGCACCCAGCATTAGCCCAGCATAAATAAAGGAGGATTTCAATGTCCTGCAACTGACAGCATGAGTGACAGCAATGTGTACTTATGTTAATAGAAGCTGATATTCCATCCATAAGGAATCATCAAAATTATAAAAGTCAGTCAAAGAAGTACAGCTGTATTGAAAGAGCATGACAATAGATCATTATGTGGCTCCATAGAAACCCTCAAGAGCCTCTAGTGTGAAGAGACAAGAATGGCTTTTATCTAGATGGGGAAAGAATCTAAAAAAGATTGGATAAATGCATATGTATAACAGATTGACCTTGTACACCTGAAACTGTCACAAACTATTTACAATGTTGTAAATAAACTATATCCCAATAAAAATTTTTCAGAAAAGAATGGCTTTTATGTAAGATATTATCTATATGGAATTGGGTGTTTCTAAGGTACATTAAAATAAAGCTCTACTAGCAAATAAATTGAACTGGATATTCTGAAAAGCCCTTACTGTAAAACACATAGAGAATAGTCAGTGAAATATAGCAAACATCCATTTAAATACACAATTGTGTTTCCAAGAAAGTGAGAGAAATATTAGCAGAAGGATGGGCAGGGGCAGGGAGGAGAAACAATACCACAAAGCAGAAAACCTGAATGGTCAAAGAGAACAAAAATTACGACTGCCCTGGGAACATTTACCAATCCCAAGAAATTAGCAACTTGGATCTCAAAGCTGTGCAAGGGACAGAAGACAAGGCTTTAAGCCTGTGCAAGATAAAGAGTTGGATAAATTCAGAAATCATGAGTAAGGCAATAAAAGCCTCTAACAAAAGTAAAGAAATGAAAAAAAAAAGTAAAGAAATGAAAGGAGAATTTTTCCATTTCTGAGTCTCAGTCCTGGGAAAAGAAAAAACTCCCCCTCAAGAATAAAAAACCACAGCCCTACCCTGAAACAGGTTTGGACATTTTTATGCTTGAGTGGTGTCTAAGGAAACCTAAGCCAAGAAAGAAATGTAAAGAAATCCCAAGTAGGGAATGTTTTGGAACACCAGGCTGAAACAAATATAAAACTTCTCTTGAGCAACACACTCAGAACCGAGGTCCACAAACTTCCCCCCAATAAAGAATGGCTGAACAAGCTCCCACAGATCAAAACTGCAAAACACATAAATTATGTGTTGGTTTTGCTGACTCCACGTTAGTTTATTTCCTTATGTAGAAGTAGAAGGGGATTGAACATGTTTTTAAACTCCATCAATTCAGTAGGAATCATCAAAGGAGCAGAAGAAAGAAGCATAAAAAAACTGAGGCAAAAAAGAAAAAAAAAAAAGCACCTAAAGAAGAGAATAGAATAAATCTAAATGTCAGTAATCACCATAAATCTAAATGCCTTTAACTGATCATTCAAAGACAAATAATGAAACTAGACTTAAAAACTGAATCTACTTGTACAGTTTAAAAGATTCCACCTAACACATGAGGAAATATATACAAAGAACTCTTAAAACTCAACAAAAAGTAAACAAAGAACCCAATTTAAAAAAAAAAATGCACCAAAGACCTTAACAGACTCCTCACCAAAGAAGATTTCTAGACTGCAAATAAACACATGAAAATATCCTCCACATCATGAGTCATCAGGGAAATACAAATTAAAACAAGTGAGATACCACTATACACTATTAGAATGGCCAAAACCCAGAACACTAACAACATCCAATGCTAACGAGAATGTGAACCAGTAGGAATTCTCATTCATTGCTGGTGGGAATGTAAAATGGCACAGCCACTTTGGAAGACAGTTTGGTGATTTTTCACAAAGCTAAACACACTCTTACAACACATTCCAACAATTGTGATCCCTGGTATTTACCCAAAGGCGTTGAACACTTATGTCCACACAAAAATCTGCACATGGATGCTTACGGCCCTTTTATTTACAATTACCAAAGTTTGGAAGCAACCAAAATGCTCTCCACTAGGCAACAGGCATCCATACAATGGAATATTATTCAGTTTGAAATGAAATGAGCTACTAAGCCAAGAAAAGGATGGAGAAAACTTAAAATGCATATTACTAAGTGAAAGAAGCCAATGTAAGAAAGCTACATACTGTATGATTCCCACTTTATGACATTCTGTAAAAAGGCAAAACTATGAAGACAATTTAAAAAAAGATCTTTGGAGAGAGGGAGGTGGAAGAAATGAATAGACAGAGCACAGAGGATTTTTAGGGCAATACTCATTTTTAGTGAAAATACTCCATATATTATAATCATGGAAAAACTCCAACGCAGAATCCGAAAGCTCCCACAGATCAAAACTGCAAAACACATAAATTATGTGTTGGTTTTGCTGACTCCACGTTAGTTTATTTCCTTATGTAGAAGTAGAAGGGGATTGAACATGTTTTTAAACTCCATCAATTCAGTAGGAATCATCAAAGGAGCAGAAGAAAGAAGCATAAAAAAACTGAGGCAAAAAAGAAAAAAAAAAAAAGCACCTAAAGAAGAGAATAGAATAAATCTAAATGTCAGTAATCACCATAAATCTAAATGCCTTTAACTGATCATTCAAAGACAAATAATGAAACTAGACTTAAAAACTGAATCTACTTGTACAGTTTAAAAGATTCCACCTAACACATGAGGAAATATATACAAAGAACACTTAAAACTCAACAAAAAGTAAACAAAGAACCCAATTTAAAAAAAAAAATGCACCAAAGACCTTAACAGACTCCTCACCAAAGAAGATTTCTAGACTGCAAATAAACACATGAAAATATCCTCCACATCATGAGTCATCAGGGAAATACAAATTAAAACAAGTGAGATACCACTATACACTATTAGAATGGCCAAAACCCAGAACACTAACAACATCCAATGCTAACGAGAATGTGAACCAGTAGGAATTCTCATTCATTGCTGGTGGGAATGTAAAATGGCACAGCCACTTTGGAAGACAGTTTGGTGATTTTTCACAAAGCTAAACACACTCTTACAACACATTCCAACAATTGTGATCCCTGGTATTTACCCAAAGGCGTTGAACACTTATGTCCACACAAAAATCTGCACATGGATGCTTACGGCCCTTTTATTTACAATTACCAAAGTTTGGAAGCAACCAAAATGCTCCACTAGGCAACAGGCATCCATACAATGGAATATTATTCAGTTTGAAATGAAATGAGCTACTAAGCCAAGAAAAGGATGGAGAAAACTTAAAATGCATATTACTAAGTGAAAGAAGCCAATGTAAGAAAGCTACATACTGTATGATTCCCACTTTATGACATTCTGTAAAAAGGCAAAACTATGAAGACAATTTAAAAAAAGATCTTTGGAGAGAGGGAGGTGGAAGAAATGAATAGACAGAGCACAGAGGATTTTTAGGGCAATACTCATTTTTAGTGAAAATACTCCATATATTATAATCATGGATACTCATCATTACACTTTCATCCAAACCCATAGAATGTACAACACTAAGAGTGAACCCTAAGATGAGCTATGGACTTTGGGTAATTATAATGTGTCCATGCAGGTCCATCCTTTGTAAAAAGGGTACTATTCTGGTGGGTGATATTGATAATGGGCATGCACAGGAATAGGGAGTAAACTCAGAATAGAGTACAAGCATTATGGTGTGTTTCCTACTGGGGAAGGATCCCGACTACTAAAACAGGCAGTTCTTTAATCCTCCCTTCTGACCATTCACAGCCTCAAAAATAGTTCAAATCTTACCAAAATATCATGTATACAAAAATCGCTCAATGCACACTTTAATAAAAATACAGCCCATTTAAGGAGAACTACAGCAGTAATGAATCTTCCCAGGTGATACAGTGGTAAAGAATCTCCCTGCAGGAGACACAGAAGACGGGGGTTCAATCCCTGGGTCAGGAAGATCCCGGAAGGAGGAAATGGCAACCCACTCCAGTATTCTTGCCTTGAGAATCCCACAGACAGAGGAGCCTGGCAGGCTATATATAGCTCATGGGGTTGCAATGAGTTAGACACAACTGAACAACTAAACACACACACAGCAATAATAGCTAAAGTTCAAACTCTATTTTATCTCACACTTCAAGGTTTCCATCTTCCACTACCACCATTTCTACATTCCTGCTCTTTGCTCCTCATTTTTCTGATCTAGTTACTTCTCTCCTCTCTTCCATCCCTTTCTTCAAAAGGATAAGAATGAGTGGAAAGTGACAGATAATGGAAAAGATCCACAAAAGAGGCCCAATAAGACCATTTTACTCACTTTGCACAATGCAGGAACTAAGTGCTAACTTTCTGTTTTCTCGGTTTCTCTCACCTTTGCTCTTATCTGAGCATCACCTGCTCTGAGTTGAAACACTGCTGCGAGCATCCTCTAACATAAGGAAATAACCAAAGCCCTGAAAGGTCTAGCGATTAGAGATAGGTATTTGAATCATTTGACTTTAAACCAATTCTTGAAAAGTCCATTAGCTTCAACAAGGAATCCATATACACACAGAAAACTTCATCCAAAGACAACAAAGTAGTAGCATGCCATGAATCTTGAGAATCCCCTCATTTTTCCTGAGATGCAGAGATGGCCAGACATGCCTCGTCAGGGAGGACACTGACGTGGACCACCACTGGTGAATTCCTGGGGAATTATTGGGCCCCTCCATATGAAAAAATGAGTGATGACATGGATAGCTCAGATAGTCCTCGAACCCCAGATAAGTTTTTTAGACCTAAAATTTGCCCTTTAGAAAGTGAGATAAGTTCATAAGGAGAAGAGGAATGGGTAAATATGATGTTACCTAAAGGAGGAACATATATTAATCTAAAAGGCAAGAATATTGTGTCCAAAAGAAGAGAAATTTTGAATCAGTGAAAGAAAGTTCCTCTAGCGAGGGAGAAAGTGAAACTTCATCTGAGTCACAGCTACCCCATAAGAGTAAGCAAGGGAAGCATGAGAAATAAAGAAGGAATTTTTTAAAACAATGCATCATTATTCTTAGGTATAGGGCAGCTCAAGTTAGAATAAATAGCCTGCCCTGGTCTAGCACAGGTGTTAAAGTTCCATGGTTCAGATTTTTCCTTAATCATGAGTTTGAATGATCTAAAGGGAAGAAAGTATTTGATTCTAAGGATTTGATTTGAATTTGTTTTAATCAAGTGAAATAAAGTTAACTTTATGTAATGCTTGAATAAATATAAAGCTGAAATAGAGAAGTGATCAGTTAATGATTTATTAAGTGAATCAGTATGTTTAGAGGGAAAGGTTAAATAAATTAAGTGGTTGGAAACAATTAAAAATCAAATAGTTAGAAACAAGTTATAAAGAAATTGGAAAGAAAGGAAAAATTGATTATAAAAAGAGTGATGATTAGATTGTGAGGCAGCTTGCTCATGCGGCTCGAACATGAGAGGCTCTCCAGCTCTGGGGTAAGAATATTGTATTTTTGTTGATTGAGTTCTGAATATTTAAACCCTACTGTTATGTTTTGACTATGATTATTGATGCACAGCTATGTTGTATTAAGTTGATTATCAAGACATATAAATGTTGATTTACTGTCTTGCAATAAATCTGATCTTGATTTGAACTCCACACCTTTTTACTGTTGAAGTTCTAGTCTCAAATTAGAGGGAACTACAGAGTATAGGTTGAAGTTTTCTGATAATAGTACCGGGGCAATTGAGTGTTTCCCCAATTCTATTAATTAGAAATAAGTAACTATACTCTGCCCGCGGCAACATTATGTTATATAAGAATCATAGTAGGTGGGCCTGAGTGTGTTCTGGTATGTAAAGGACGAAAGTGAAGATATATTTTATTTAAGATGTATATCTTTTACTTTCCAAAGTCAGAGTTCAAACACCTCCTACTTCATATCTTTTAACAAAACGTTACTGCATCACTGATGGAGTTACTCACTGCATTAATAATATCATAATTCCATTGACTTGAACTTGATTAAATATGCACTTGTCTTTCAAAGAAAAGCAAAAGAAAATGTGCTGCAGCAAAGAACTGATCATACCTGCAGCATATGAAGACAGTTTGATTTCAGACATAATGTATTTAAAGGATCATGTCTACAAGCTGTGCTGCATCTACATATCTCATATACATTACTTCCTGAACTTGATGTGCTATTGGTTTTTTTTCCTTTGTGCTGGTCATTGCAAAGTTAATATTTATATCAACATTAGAGAATTACAGCTCATTCACTGAATCAAAACTTCAGTCTTATTCTATCACATTCCAAGAGCCAGTACATTTTCAGGGCCCCTTTTGAAGGTCATTAAGCATCACAGAAAGATCCATGATATACATTTCCTTGCACCCTGAGGATGCAAGAATCACAACATTCTGATCGACCCTGACTGTATTGTGAGGAGACTGGCTGCTTTGGCAACCACAGGTTATTAGCATTGAGTTACCAGGTGACCAGTTGCACAGAACTTCACTTACGTTGCTGAATAAAAACTGATTTGGGATCTTTAGTATAATGGTAGTTGGGTTTGACAACAGTGCTTTAGGAATAAGGACTGATTCCCAGCGCATGTCTATAAACAGCAAAGTGGTAAATGCATTTTCAATCACACGATTTCTACAACAGACCAACTGCAATTCTCATACAGCTAACCCAGTCCTGAAGTGAATCTTGAGTAAGAGTAGTCACATCTTTATTTCAAATCACCTGAATTCACTTAATTTTATTAATACGCTATTTTATTCTATCAAATAAATTATACCCCTTGATTCCTTAAAACAAATCCTGCAACACTTTGTAGGTAAGATTATAAATTTGCATAATTACTTCATTTGAAGTTATTAAACTACTAAGGCTGCAAAACTGATTAAACTAATTTTCATTGAACTAATCATTCAGGGAAACAATGCTTTCCCCTCAAAAAAGTACCAATTTCCTAGAAGTGCACTTCATGGCTTTATTTCCTTTGCTAATTGATCCTAGTCATTTAATTCAATAATTTTTATAAAGTTAAAATTCTAAAGATTTAATTGACTTTTGCTTCACTTCCAATTATGTCTAATTTGTTTCTATTCAGTTTCATTAAATCCATTATGGTTGGACTAATTGTAATTACTCCCAATAGCTCATTTACTCTAAAATAAGGACTCTCTCCTCTGTTACTTTCAAGTAATTTTTCATCAGAGTTAGGTAGGGTCTCTTAATCATATTAATACAAATGGCTTCCTATATGCATCAACAGGTTTGCGTTTAGCACGTAGGCAGTCCATTGTATAATAACTCAGTAAAGCTGGCAAGAACTAAGATATGGCACAGCAGTTATATAGAAAGCTTCCCAGTAGCCATCATTAATATCAGTTGTAATATGCAGACAATCGGTTGGTTTCACATTTCATTACACTAGCTATGAACTCATATCAGTTATAGAAACTTGCGAAAAATACAGAAACTGAATAAAAGTGAATGGCAATGTGAATAATGTTCACAGACAAGTCGGAAGAGGAAGTACTTCGACCCTGGCTGCTTTGGCAACCACAGGTTATTAGCATTGAGTTACCAGGTGACCAGTTGCACAGAACTTCACTTACGTTGCTGAATAAAAACTGATTTGGGATCTTTAGTATAATGGTAGTTGGGTTTGACAACAGTGCTTTAGGAATAAGGACTGATTCCCAGCGCATGTCTATAAACAGCAAAGTGGTAAATGCATTTTCAATCACACGATTTCTACAACAGACCAACTGCAATTCTCATACAGCTAACCCAGTCCTGAAGTGAATCTTGAGTAAGAGTAGTCACATCTTTATTTCAAATCACCTGAATTCACTTAATTTTATTAATACGATATTTTATTCTATCAAATAAATTATACCCCTTGATTCCTTAAAACAAATCCTGCAACACTTTGTAGGTAAGATTATAAATTTGCATAATTACTTCATTTGAAGTTATTAAACTACTAAGGCTGCAAAACTGATTAAACTAATTTTCATTGAACTAATCATTCAGGGAAACAATGCTTTCCCCTCAAAAAAGTACCAATTTCCTAGAAGTGCACTTCATGGCTTTATTTCCTTTGCTAATTGATCCTAGTCATTTAATTCAATAATTTTTATAAAGTTAAAATTCTAAAGATTTAATTGACTTTTGCTTCACTTCCAATTATGTCTAATTTGTTTCTATTCAGTTTCATTAAATCCATTATGGTTGGACTAATTGTAATTACTCCCAATAGCTCATTTACTCTAAAATAAGGACTCTCTCCTCTGTTACTTTCAAGTAATTTTTCATCAGAGTTAGGTAGGGTCTCTTAATCATATTAATACAAATGGCTTCCTATATGCATCAACAGGTTTGCGTTTAGCACGTAGGCAGTCCATTGTATAATAACTCAGTAAAGCTGGCAAGAACTAAGATATGGCACAGCAGTTATATAGAAAGCTTCCCAGTAGCCATCATTAATATCAGTTGTAATATGCAGACAATCGGTTGGTTTCACATTTCATTACACTAGCTATGAACTCATATCAGTTATAGAAACTTGCGAAAAATACAGAAACTGAATAAAAGTGAATGGCAATGTGAATAATGTTCACAGACAAGTCGGAAGAGGAAGTACTTTCTCAGAAATGATGGATTCCTACAGCAAGATCATTTTATAGTTTGTTTTTTTAAATATCTATTTCCATTTTTATAAAAGCCTAATGAGAAACACATACAAGAAAAAAAAAAAATTGTCAATGTTATCTGGGGCTTCCCTGGCGGTCCAGTCGGTAAGGACACCGCCTTGCAGTGCAAGGAGTGCCAGTTCAATCCCTGGCCTGGGAAGATCGCACGTGCCACGGAGTGGCTGGACTGATGTGTCCAATTACCCAGCCGGAGCTCTGGAGCGCATGCGCCCAGAGCCGGTGCTCTGCGACAACAGAGGCCACTGCGATCAGAGGCCCACATGGGCCAAAGAACAAAGACGGACGAAAATAGATAAATGTAAGACCAATAGAAGTGGCCCGCCCACCCCCTCCCTCCCCAATCCCCCCAAAAAAATAAAATTAAAAAAACATAGTTATTAAAATGTAATCTGAACTTTCATTAAAGATTGTATGAAAGATTCATTACTAACTTTTTTTAAAAGAAGAAAAGAGCAGTAAGTTACTTTATAAGATGAAAAACAGAGAGAAAGAGAAAATGGAACAATATATATTTCAAGTAGGGACAACAGGAGTTTTCTTTTTATCTCTTACTGATTTTCTCTCCTGATATCAGAAAATGTAGGCAAAGACAAAGTACATTTTTCAAGACAGATAGAACTTGACACAAATGACTGTTAAAAATTATTTTGCAGGGCTTCCCCTGGTGGTCCAGTGGGTAAGGACATCGCCTTGCAGTGCAAGGGTCGCTGGTTCAATCCCTGGCCTGGAAAGATCCCACGTGCCGCGGAGCTGCTGGACCGATGTGTCCAATTATCCAGCCGGAGCTCTGGAGTGCATGCGCCCAGAGCCGGCACTCTGAGACGACAGACGCCACCACGATGGGAGGCCCACAGGAACCAAAGAACAAAGACGGATGAAAATAGAGAAATGGAAGACCAGTGGAAGTGGCCTGACCGCTCCCTTCCCTCTCCAACCTGACCCCCACCCAAAAATAAATAAATAAATAAATATTTTTAAAAAAATAAAATTATTTTGCAGAGCTAACAAAAATCTCTGTGACTCATTTCTTCCATTTGAAGAAACTATGATGCTTTATGATTCTGTTTATATGAATTATTGAAATAAAATTATAGAGATAAAGAACAGAATAGCTGTGATTAGCAAGGATAAGAACTACAGGGGAAGAGGGTAGAGGTGTGACTGCCAAGAGATAAATAAGGAAGCCTTGGGAAGATGGCTTTTGAAAATTTATTAATTTTTTTAAATTTTTGGTTGCACTGAGTCTTCATTGCTATGCAGGGACTTTGCTCTAGTTGTGATGAGAAGGGGGCTACTCTCTAGTTGTGATGTGTCAGCTCTTCACAGAAGTGGCTTCTCTTGTTGCTGATCCTCCTAGATCAAGGATTGAACCTGTATTCCCTACAGTGCAAGATGGATTCTTAACCACTGAACCACCAGGGAAGTCCTGAGGCACAGTTCTTTATCTTGATTGTGGTGGTAGTGGTGATACAAATCTATGCATGAGATAAAACTATATATATAAACTACACTGGGTTTTGATATTGTACTATAAAGATGTAAGATCTCACCATTGGGAGAAAATGAGTCAAGAGTACACAGGATGTCCCTGTGCATTTTTTTGCAAGTTTTTATGAATTTATATTTCAAAATAACTTTAAAAACGTAAGACCTAAAGTCCATCATTCTCAGAAAGAAAAAAAAACAGTGAGGACTAACAAATCTGTTCAATAATGTCAAATATGCAACAATCCAGAAGAGAGCCATTTTCTGTCCACAATGCAGCTGTCATTTAGCTCCTTCTGTTGTGCCTTAAAGGACTGGAACACTTTTTATAACATGTATCATTATTCACTTCATCATGAACCTAAATGCAACGTGATAGAATAATGGTTTGTAACAACTGTGGAATAAAAATTACATCCCTGCCCCTGGTTCCTGGAAAAGGAGTTCTAGGAGCATCTTTTGTTCTAATACTTGGTCTTTGACCCCATTCATGACACAAGATTCTAAACCCCTGGAATTTCCTGGCAGTCCTGTCTTCTGTCCTAATGAGATGAGGCTTGGTGGTCTCCTGGACGGGGCTGGTCATGGGAAAGACCAAGAAGAAGCCAACATAAAGTCCAAATAGTCTACAGCTGGGAGAGTTTCCTGGTTGCTGTATACGGCCCTGTATCAGAAAGGTCATACAGCCCAACTCCATAGAGAGAGAAGTCCCTGTGCTCCCAGAGCTTGCCCTACATGTCACTTCAATCTAGCTGTTTATCTGCATCCTTTACTAGATAATAAACAGATAAACAGAAGTATTTCCCTGAGTTCTCTGAGCCATTCTAGCAAATAATCAAATCCGAGGCGATGGTCATGGGGTCCCCCTATTTACAGCTGATGGGCCAGAAATACACAGACTTACAACTGGCATCTGAAGGAGTGGGGGCCGTCCTGGCGACTGAGACCTTCACCTGTGGGAGCAGACGCTTTCTCAAGGTCACTAGCGTCAGAACTGAGTTACGTGGTAGGATGACCTGCTGGTATCACAGAATTGCTTAGTGTGAGGAAAAAAACCACACACACACACACACATCTGGTGTCAGAAAGTGTGAGTGGGATAATAACAGAAAAACACAAGGAGGAGGAGTGTAGGTTTTCTTTCCAATAACAATTAGCATTTTTATTTATAAAGAGACATAATGATAAAAAATCAAAAACTGGGGGTAAAGGAAAGGATAGCGATAAGGTTACAGTGGCAAAATGCATAGCAGAGCAGACAAAATAAAGGAACTGGAAATAAAATAATCCCCATATTGTGAGGAAATCTTGGGACAGTGAAGTAGAAGAGTTGGGATTCTGAACACAGAACTGTGTTCCTGCCTTAAACCTACTGAATAAACTTAGATAACTTACTCCTTTTCCCTAAGTCTCAATTTTCTTTTCTACAAAATAGAATGAAAATCTCCAAGGTCCCAAAACATTGGTACTCTTTGGCTTTATAAGGAATTTAATTGGATCTCTAATTTCAGTTCTAATAATGCTTATGTGCTGCACTGCAAGCAGTATGTCTAAACACTCACGTTGGTCCTGATAAATAATTAAATCTAGCATTTGGCAGCTGAAGGTTATTGCACTCTGTTAAGTATTCTTGAAACTCATTCTCTATCAGTGTATCAAGATAAAATGCCAACAACTTAATAGATACAATGCCTATTAGCAACTGTGACTGCTGTGTTATCTCAGGAGACCTTGTGAGGATAATGCTAAGAAGCAACTCGTGCTGAAAATTAGCCTAATTTTTCCCCAAGATAAAAATAACCCAAAAATGTTAAAACCCCTAAAATTAGTTTAGACTGAATACTAATTCTTATGCAAAAGTGTTATCCCTGTGCTCCCAGAGCTTGCCCTACATGTCACTTCAATCTAGCTGTTTATCTGCATCCTTTACTAGATAATAAACAGATAAACAGAAGTATTTCCCTGAGTTCTCTGAGCCATTCTAGCAAATAATCAAATCCGAGGCGATGGTCATGGGGTCCCCCTATTTACAGCTGATGGGCCAGAAATACACAGACTTACAACTGGCATCTGAAGGAGTGGGGGCCGTCCTGGCGACTGAGACCTTCACCTGTGGGAGCAGATGCTTTCTCAAGGTCACTAGCGTCAGAACTGAGTTACGTGGTAGGATGACCTGCTGGTATCACAGAATTGCTTAGTGTGAGGAAAAAAACCACACACACACACACACATCTGGTGTCAGAAAGTGTGAGTGGGATAATAACAGAAAAACACAAGGAGGAGGAGTGTAGGTTTTCTTTCCAATAACAATTAGCATTTTTATTTATAAAGAGACATAATGATAAAAAATCAAAAACTGGGGGTAAAGGAAAGGATAGCGATAAGGTTACAGTGGCAAAATGCATAGCAGAGCAGACAAAATAAAGGAACTGGAAATAAAATAATCCCCATATTGTGAGGAAATCTTGGGACAGTGAAGTAGAAGAGTTGGGATTCTGAACACAGAACTGTGTTCCTGCCTTAAACCTACTGAATAAACTTAGATAACTTACTCCTTTTCCCTAAGTCTCAATTTTCTTTTCTACAAAATAGAATGAAAATCTCCAAGGTCCCAAAACATTGGTACTCTTTGGCTTTATAAGGAATTTAATTGGATCTCTAATTTCAGTTCTAATAATGCTTATGTGCTGCACTGCAAGCAGTATGTCTAAACACTCACGTTGGTCCTGATAAATAATTAAATCTAGCATTTGGCAGCTGGAGGTTATTGCACTCTGTTAAGTATTCTTGAAACTCATTCTCTATCAGTGTATCAAGATAAAATGCCAACAACTTAATAGATACAATGCCTATTAGCAACTGTGACTGCTGTGTTATCTCAGGAGACCTTGTGAGGATAATGCTAAGAAGCAACTCGTGCTGAAAATTAGCCTAATTTTTCCCCCAAGATGCATCAAAATGATTAACCATTCCATTTGTAGAAATTTAATGCTCTCAAATATCTAAATACCTTACTAAAATTTGAAGTTTCTAGACTGACATTATCCTAATTCTTTATGCAAGTATTCACTGAGTCCTCATATGGTTATGCTTTACAGGGGGCTCAGATGGTAAAGAATCTACCCATAATGCTGGAGACTCAGGTTTAATCCCTGGGTTGGGAAGATACCATAGAGAAGGATATGCAACCCAACCCACTCCAGCATCCTCGCCTGGAGAATCCCATGAACAGAGGAGCCTGGTGAGCTACAGTCCATGGTGTTACAGAGTCAGACAGAGCTGAGCAACTAAGCACACACACACTCTCTCTCAGTCTCTCTCTCTCTCTCTCTCTCACATACACACACACACACACACACACACACACACACACACACACAAATGAGTAGCCTTGCCACTCATCACAACATATTTATACATCTGTTTTATACTTGTGATCATAATAACATCAACCTTAAATTCATACCAAAAAATTCAGGAAAGAGAGAATGGGGCTAAATATCTAGGATGCTCATAAACAGTCAAAAGATAAAAGGTGGTATAAGCAGTCTCTGACAGTGCTGTGAAAAGACATCAAGTTGAGCATTATCAAGCTAATAAAAAAATTCTTAACCAGATGCTGAACATTAAAGTTATAATGTTGCCTGCCACCGAGATACAAGCCAATTCAAGAATAGAGGTAATATACATAGGAATATCTCTGGTAAACTCTAGCTGACCTCAGCATGAAAGAAAACAGGGAGTAAGGGTAGTGAGATATTGGCTCTCTCAATATACGGTTTGACTCACCAGCAGGCGGACGGAACCCCGGATTATAAGGAATTTAATTGGATCTCTAATTTCAGTTCTAATAATGCTTATGTGCTGCACTGCAAGCAGTATGTCTAAACACTCACGTTGGTCCTGATAAATAATTAAATCTAGCATTTGGCAGCTGGAGGTTATTGCACTCTGTTAAGTATTCTTGAAACTCATTCTCTATCAGTGTATCAAGATAAAATGCCAACAACTTAATAGATACAATGCCTATTAGCAACTGTGACTGCTGTGTTATCTCAGGAGACCTTGTGAGGATAATGCTAAGAAGCAACTCGTGCTGAAAATTAGCCTAATTTTTCCCCCAAGATGCATCAAAATGATTAACCATTCCATTTGTAGAAATTTAATGCTCTCAAATATCTAAATACCTTACTAAAATTTGAAGTTTCTAGACTGACATTATCCTAATTCTTTATGCAAGTATTCACTGAGTCCTCATATGGTTATGCTTTACAGGGGGCTCAGATGGTAAAGAATCTACCCATAATGCTGGAGACTCAGGTTTAATCCCTGGGTTGGGAAGATACCATAGAGAAGGATATGCAACCCAACCCACTCCAGCATCCTCGCCTGGAGAATCCCATGAACAGAGGAGCCTGGTGAGCTACAGTCCATGGTGTTACAGAGTCAGACAGAGCTGAGCAACTAAGCACACACACACTCTCTCTCAGTCTCTCTCTCTCTCTCTCACATACACACACACACACACACACACACACACACACACACACAAATGAGTAGCCTTGCCACTCATCACAACATATTTATACATCTGTTTTATACTTGTGATCATAATAACATCAACCTTAAATTCATACCAAAAAATTCAGGAAAGAGAGAATGGGGCTAAATATCTAGGATGCTCATAAACAGTCAAAAGATAAAAGGTGGTATAAGCAGTCTCTGACAGTGCTGTGAAAAGACATCAAGTTGAGCATTATCAAGCTAATAAAAAAATTCTTAACCAGATGCTGAACATTAAAGTTATAATGTTGCCTGCCACCGAGATACAAGCCAATTCAAGAATAGAGGTAATATACATAGGAATATCTCTGGTAAACTCTAGCTGACCTCAGCATGAAAGAAAACAGGGAGTAAGGGTAGTGAGATATTGGCTCTCTCAATATACGGTTTGACTCACCAGCAGGCGACGGAACAGGATTATTGCCCCATATGCCTCTTTCCATCTGTTTTGATCATCCAGGCAGACCTAGGCTGAAACAAAATGAAAGCACTAACATATAGTTTCCTTGGCTGCATTTTTAATAGTCTGACACCAAAAAACACTTAGTCATCGTGCCACACACAACACTCCTAACCCCAGGATTTTGCATTCTCAGGCTATTTGTCACAAGATGCACAAGGCAGTGCAAATTCATCAGTATAACCAGAAATACTGCATAAAAGACATCCCACATATGGCTGGTCACAGCAAAACAACGATTCCAGGTTATCAAAAATTTCATTTTACACTTGTCGGAGCTTCTTTGTGGGCTACCAGTGGAATAGGGGGTTTCCCTGGTGGCTCAGATGGTAAAGAACCCACCTGCAATGCAGGAGACCTGTGTTTAAATCCCTGGATGGGAAAGATCCCCTAGAGAAAGACATGGCAACCCTCTTCAGTATTCTTGCCTGGAAAAGTCCATGAACAGAAGAGCCTGGGGCTACAGTCCAAAGGGTCACAAAGAGTCAGACAAGACTGGAGCGACTAACCAAGTAAAATGAGTGGAAGAAAACACAGGCCCATCCATAGGGCTGCCACTTGGGAGATGGCCTCACATTAAAAGTTCTTCACTGGGACTTCCCTGGAGGTCCAGTGGTTGAGAATCCACCTGCCAATGCAGGGGACATAGGTTTGATTCCTGGTCCAGGAAGATCTCAAAGCATCTAAATCGGTGTGCCAAACTACTGAGCTCCAGAGCCCAGGATCCGCAACTACTGAGCTGTGTGCCTCGAGCCCATGAGAAGTCAGCATAATGAGAAGCCCACAAACTGTAATGAAGAATATCCCTCACTCACAGCAAGTAGAGAAAGCCCATGCACAGGAGCAAAGACCCAGTGCAGCCAAATTATATAAGTAAATAAAAGTTCTGCACAAAGAAACAAAATGAACCAGAGATTTGCTTTCACTCACAGCAAGTTATGAGAAAGCTTTGAAGGACAAAAGAGGTAATATACATAGGAATATCTCTGGTAAACTCTAGCTGACCTCAGCATGAAAGAAAACAGGGAGTAAGGGTAGTGAGATATTGGCTCTCTCAATATACGGTTTGACTCACCAGCAGGCGACGGAACAGGATTATTGCCCCATATGCCTCTTTCCATCTGTTTTGATCATCCAGGCAGACCTAGGCTGAAACAAAATGAAAGCACTAACATATAGTTTCCTTGGCTGCATTTTTAATAGTCTGACACCAAAAAACACTTAGTCATCGTGCCACACACAACACTCCTAACCCCAGGATTTTGCATTCTCAGGCTATTTGTCACAAGATGCACAAGGCAGTGCAAATTCATCAGTATAACCAGAAATACTGCATAAAAGACATCCCACATATGGCTGGTCACAGCAAAACAACGATTCCAGGTTATCAAAAATTTCATTTTACACTTGTCGGAGCTTCTTTGTGGGCTACCAGTGGAATAGGGGGTTTCCCTGGTGGCTCAGATGGTAAAGAACCCACCTGCAATGCAGGAGACCTGTGTTTAAATCCCTGGATGGGAAAGATCCCCTAGAGAAAGACATGGCAACCCTCTTCAGTATTCTTGCCTGGAAAAGTCCATGAACAGAAGAGCCTGGGGCTACAGTCCAAAGGGTCACAAAGAGTCAGACAAGACTGGAGCGACTAACCAAGTAAAATGAGTGGAAGAAAACACAGGCCCATCCATAGGGCTGCCACTTGGGAGATGGCCTCACATTAAAAGTTCTTCACTGGGACTTCCCTGGAGGTCCAGTGGTTGAGAATCCACCTGCCAATGCAGGGGACATAGGTTTGATTCCTGGTCCAGGAAGATCTCAAAGCATCTAAATCGGTGTGCCAAACTACTGAGCTCCAGAGCCCAGGATCCGCAACTACTGAGCTGTGTGCCTCGAGCCCATGAGAAGTCAGCATAATGAGAAGCCCACAAACTGTAATGAAGAATATCCCTCACTCACAGCAAGTAGAGAAAGCCCATGCACAGGAGCAAAGACCCAGTGCAGCCAAAAATTATATAAGTAAATAAAAGTTCTGCACAAAAAGAAACAAAATGAACCAGAGAGATTTGCTTTCTAGCAATTTAAATTGGGAATGTATAAAAATAAGGCACTTGGCAATAGAAGCAAAAGTGGAAAAGTTATGAGATAGAGAGATGCTTTGAAGGATCAAAAGTGAGCCAAGGTTACTGCTGGAGTGACTACTCGCCTCTCCCCAGTCCTCAGTCTAGGGACTGAGCTAGAGTATAGAAATATCATGGAGACAATTTATAGCTCAGATCAAAGAGATGATATGTTTAACTGCCAAGTTGAAAGGGAGCTATATTCCTAGTGCCAGAATCTCCCACACTATATCAGGGCCAGAAAGGATTGGTTTCAATACTTTTGCCCACCACAAAATTATATAATAAGGGACAAAGAGAGTTTTAAGAGAGAACATTCAGAAAGCCAGAGACGAGCCCTCTTACTCTTCCGCCAATTTGTGTGACTGCATGAGAGGAGGGAAGGGTAAGGGCAGCACACTCAAAAAGTCTGTGAAATTTGGACATTACCATCTCAAAGAGTAAAGGCTTCTCAGGCCATTTGTGGGCCCAGAATAGACACAGAAGACAGCAAGGTCACAGGTGGCCAAATAATCTGCTGCATCAAAGGATTTCAAGTAAGGTGAATGGACTTCCATGGAGGATCTCCAAACAGAACTGCCTTTTTGTGGGAAGAACAGAGCTATAATTTATAAAGTGGTACACAGTTTTCCACTGTAGAGCACTGCTTTCCCCAAAAAAGATGTTCTCAGCTGCCTACACCTGCATTTCCAGACAACAGCCCAGAGCCACCAGTGACATGACACTGCAACAGCTGCTCAGCTACTCTTTTTAGGCAGGACGCCCTCACCCATGTTAGTAAACTGCCCTCTTGGCTTGCTGCCTCTTCTTCTATGACATGAAAAAAATATGTAATCAAGCAGTTTTAGAAAAGAGGACGGCTACCCACTCCAGTATTCTTGTCTGGAATTCCATGGACAGAGGAGCCTGGTGGACTTACAGTCTGTGGGGTCACAAACTGGAACATGAAAGAAAATTAAAGCCTGCAAGAAATAAAAGGAAGCTGAGAGTAAGAGCTTAGACCTGTGAACAGTTACTGAGTAAAGTTTTTAACAAAATGAACCAGAGAGATTTGCTTTCTAGCAATTTAAATTGGGAATGTATAAAAATAAGGCACTTGGCAATAGAAGCAAAAGTGGAAAAGTTATGAGATAGAGAGATGCTTTGAAGGATCAAAAGTGAGCCAAGGTTACTGCTGGAGTGACTACTCGCCTCTCCCCAGTCCTCAGTCTAGGGACTGAGCTAGAGTATAGAAATATCATGGAGACAATTTATAGCTCAGATCAAAGAGATGATATGTTTAACTGCCAAGTTGAAAGGGAGCTATATTCCTAGTGCCAGAATCTCCCACACTATATCAGGGCCAGAAAGGATTGGTTTCAATACTTTTGCCCACCACAAAATTATATAATAAGGGACAAAGAGAGTTTTAAGAGAGAACATTCAGAAAGCCAGAGACGAGCCCTCTTACTCTTCCGCCAATTTGTGTGACTGCATGAGAGGAGGGAAGGGTAAGGGCAGCACACTCAAAAAGTCTGTGAAATTTGGACATTACCATCTCAAAGAGTAAAGGCTTCTCAGGCCATTTGTGGGCCCAGAATAGACACAGAAGACAGCAAGGTCACAGGTGGCCAAATAATCTGCTGCATCAAAGGATTTCAAGTAAGGTGAATGGACTTCCATGGAGGATCTCCAAACAGAACTGCCTTTTTGTGGGAAGAACAGAGCTATAATTTATAAAGTGGTACACAGTTTTCCACTGTAGAGCACTGCTTTCCCCAAAAAAGATGTTCTCAGCTGCCTACACCTGCATTTCCAGACAACAGCCCAGAGCCACCAGTGACATGACACTGCAACAGCTGCTCAGCTACTCTTTTTAGGCAGGACGCCCTCACCCATGTTAGTAAACTGCCCTCTTGGCTTGCTGCCTCTTCTTCTATGACATGAAAAAAATATGTAATCAAGCAGTTTTAGAAAAGAGGACGGCTACCCACTCCAGTATTCTTGTCTGGAATTCCATGGACAGAGGAGCCTGGTGGACTTACAGTCTGTGGGGTCACAAACGGCTGGACACAGCTAAGTGTCTAACACTGTTACTTTCTTTCAAGCAGTTTACAGATAGCCTGCAAGAAATAAAAAGGAAGCTGAGAGTAAGAGCTTAGACCTGTGAACAGTTACTGAAGTATCTATACCTGGTATCAATTTTTCAAAATATTACTACAGAAAAAAAAAAATTACCACAGTAACTCAAGGTGACCAAAATGGGACCAGATACGGTCTAGGGAGATTAGGAGTTCAAAATTTTGAAAAGACTAGAGTGACATTCCATTTCATTAGTCTTTAGAGAAATATCAGAAAACATTGAGATAATATTATATATCCACCAAAATAACCAAAACTTAAAAATTTTTAATATCAAGTATTTACAACGATGTGGAGTAACTGCAAGACTCATGTACATCTGATGAAAATCAAATTGATACAAACCATTTTGCAATACAGTGCTAATATGGTCCAGCAATTTCAATCCTAAAGACATAACTCAACAAAAATTAGTACATGTCAATACATATGGATACCAAAGTCATGTACATGAATGTTAATAGCAGCATTATATTTTAAAAGTGAAAAATGGAAGGAACAGAAATGCCAATCAATAATAAAGAGATAACTGTCTTTGGGGACATTTGCACAACAGCAATAAACATTAAAAAACTATTTCCACATGCATTGAGATATATTAAATCTCACAAATATAATGGAGAACAATAGAACCTAGTCACAAATAAAATGCATAGTATACTTTCAGTTATTTAAAATTCTATGATAGACAAAATCAAGAGAATAATTTCCTTGAGGTAGATACTAAGAGTGGTAACCAGAAGAGGGCTTAAAAGGACTTTTATAGTGCAGGTGATGTTTTATATTTTTATCTGGATTATATTTATATGGCCATGTTCAATTTGTGATGACTCATCCATCTGCATGCATTTGCCTTATTCAGTTTTATGTGTGCACGGTGTACTTTAGTATATATTTTTTAAATATCTATTTAAAACGATAAACACATCCTCTCTCAAAAAGACACATTCTATCACATTAATTCAAGCAGTGATAATAAGAAACTCCTGAAAGCAACCAGAGAAAAAAAATACACAAAGGAACCTAGATTTATGATTATTATTATTATCTTATCAGAAATAACAGAAGCCACAGAAATTTCACAAAAAATAAAGAATAAAAGGCACCCAAATTAGAAGATAATAAGTAAAACTTTCATTAATTGCAGATGATGTAAGACTGTAGATAGAAAATGTCTGTATAATTACATATATAATCACATCAAAAAGAATATAATACCTAGGAGCAAATTTTTTTTTTTCTTTCTTTTTATTTATTTATTTATTTATTTATTTATTTATTTTTGTACATGTATGTTCCCAGATCAATCAGATGCATAGATTTTCTGCTAGAAGTTTCACTGTAAATGGTGTAAAAGAAACAGGACAAGTGAGGCATTATAATTACATCTCAATATTTTGAATGTTTTGAGTTGAATGAAAAGAAGACTACATGTTGCAATGATATTTGAATGGAAAACTAAAAAGGAAATAATTATTTTGACCATAATTACTCTGAGGATAAGTGGTGCACAGTCAGAGCTCTCAGCAAGATCAGAGAGAATGTTGAAGACTTTATCGGATGATTTGTAAGCTGCTAGGGGGGGCTCAGACAAAGAGCTGGAGCTCAGACAAAGATCTGCTTTGGGTTTGAATCTAAACACACTTTGTTTTCTCTTATAATTATATAATATAATTATAAGAATTATATGAATTTTCTTATAATTTGTTTTTATGTAACTCTTATTCAAGAAAGAGAAATGAATGTGTCTTGTTTTATTGTTGTTGTTATGATTCTTTTTGTCTCCTTTTCGGTTTTGTTTTCTTCTTCCAGGCAAGCAGTCAAATGTTTCACCATGAGGCTCAGTCCCGTGTGATATGGTTTCATGATAATAACAAAGCTTAGGAAAAACATTTGTCATAGGAAATAGTATTTGTTCATTGGGATTTAGAATATGCTTTTAATGAGGAATTGAATCTTCTCGCTTAGGCTGTAAATCAATTTGTCAGCTTTGTTGTGACTAACCCACACTCTGTAAACAAACTCACCAAATTTGCTCTAGTTAATTTCCCCCAATCTTTTTCTCATAAGAAATGTTTTTTTGGTTCAATTTTATCTGTGCAGAGTCATTTACGGTTACCTGGGGCTGATTCTGATTCAAACAAAATATAAAGCTCTTTCTTCTATGAATATAAGAGGTGACCCTTAATTTTATGTTTGGGATCCATTCATGAAGTAATTCTTATAAAGCAAGTAAAGGAATCTAGTTTGGAAGATTGTATTAATTACAGTATTTTTACCTTGAAGTCTTCAAGGTGCTTTCAAATTTCTTAACTCAATTGACTTTCATAATCATATTATGAACTAAACATATCCCAGTTTTAAGGGTGTGGAACTGAGACAGAAGATTAGTAACTTGTTAAAGTTTGCCAGACTTGCAAGTTAAAGGTTACCAACCAGGTCTTCCTTGCTCAGAACCTCATTCTGAAACTGCCTGCTGACAACGTGAAACTGTTGAACATTGACAATACAATCAGCGCTGCCCACCCAAGTACTTTAAATCCTCTTATTCCTGTATATCCTTCCAGTTGTATTGAGATACAATTAACATACAGCACTGTATAAATTTAAGGTATAGAGCATAATGGTTTGACTTATGTACATCATGAAATGAAATGATTGCTGCAATAGGTTTAGTGACTATCCATCAGTTCATATGTACACAAATAAAAGAAAAAGAAACTCATTGTTTTTCCTTGTGATGAGAACTCTTAGGGAAGTCCCTGTAATCCTTTGTGTCTAACTTTGTGTCCTCCTTTTCATCTACTTTACCTGATTCCTTCCCAGGAGGTCAAGCAAAATGGAAGAAAACTATATTTTAAAAAATCAGCATCTCCCCATTTTCTGACTTATATTCACTTAGCAAATATTCATTGAGTACCTATATATCAAACCAATTTGCTGATACACCTGTTAACCAGACAGACAAAATTTTTAGCAGACTGCTGCAAAGTGTTTGATTCTAATAATCCGCCATTTCAATGATTTTGCTTTATTTTTATCTTCTATTAAAACCTCTTATATCCTTCCTGAGGTAGACAGAGTCACAACAAAGATGTAATTTGAGATCATTATCTAACATTGATTTATTTCTCTTGCAAATTTATGTGACTAACCCACACTCTGTAAACAAACTCACCAAATTTGCTCTAGTTAATTTCCCCCAATCTTTTTCTCATAAGAAATGTTTTTTTGGTTCAATTTTATCTGTGCAGAGTCATTTACGGTTACCTGGGGCTGATTCTGATTCAAACAAAATATAAAGCTCTTTCTTCTATGAATATAAGAGGTGACCCTTAATTTTATGTTTGGGATCCATTCATGAAGTAATTCTTATAAAGCAAGTAAAGGAATCTAGTTTGGAAGATTGTATTAATTACAGTATTTTTACCTTGAAGTCTTCAAGGTGCTTTCAAATTTCTTAACTCAATTGACTTTCATAATCATATTATGAACTAAACATATCCCAGTTTTAAGGGTGTGGAACTGAGACAGAAGATTAGTAACTTGTTAAAGTTTGCCAGACTTGCAAGTTAAACGTTACCAACCAGGTCTTCCTTGCTCAGAACCTCATTCTGAAACTGCCTGCTGACAACGTGAAACTGTTGAACATTGACAATACAATCAGCGCTGCCCACCCAAGTACTTTAAATCCTCTTATTCCTGTATATCCTTCCAGTTGTATTGAGATACAATTAACATACAGCACTGTATAAATTTAAGGTATAGAGCATAATGGTTTGACTTATGTACATCATGAAATGAAATGATTGCTGCAATAGGTTTAGTGACTATCCATCAGTTCATATGTACACAAATAAAAGAAAAAGAAACTCATTGTTTTTCCTTGTGATGAGAACTCTTAGGGAAGTCCCTGTAATCCTTTGTGTCTAACTTTGTGTCCTCCTTTTCATCTACTTTACCTGATTCCTTCCCAGGAGGTCAAGCAAAATGGAAGAAAACTATATTTTAAAAAATCAGCATCTCCCCATTTTCTGACTTATATTCACTTAGCAAATATTCATTGAGTACCTATATATCAAACCAATTTGCTGATACACCTGTTAACCAGACAGACAAAATTTTTAGCAGACTGCTGCAAAGTGTTTGATTCTAATAATCCGCCATTTCAATGATTTTGCTTTATTTTTATCTTCTATTAAAACCTCTTATATCCTTCCTGAGGTAGACAGAGTCACAACAAAGATGTAATTTGAGATCATTATCTAACATTGATTTATTTCTCTTGCAAATTTATACTATGTGGGAATTACAGAAAATTAAAATATGAAGGAAATTCAGATAAATACATGCAAATACAAAATTAGATACTTAAAATTCAGAAAAACTGCTAAAGATTAATAAAGTAAAAGATTAGGCAAAGAAATCAGGGAGTGGAGTATGACTTAGAAAGTAGATCTGAATAAAAGGATTAAGAGCTACTTTTCATTTAGTTGAAGGACATTGTTGGGATGGAAATCTGTGTTACAGGATACTAGCTTTTCTATTTAAACCACTCTACTAGCAGTACAGTACTTAAAAGAGATAAGGAGGATTGGAAATATCAAAGGCAATCGTATTATTTAAGTAAACCTGTATCCAAAGCCAAAAAAAAAAAAAACAAAAAGAACTTTTTGGTAATGATCTTCTGTGAATATCTGTCTCAGTAGACATTTTACATGTTCTTTGATTATTTAACTGACTAGATTTCTACTACTTAAAAGGCCTTTTCCCTCAGCTCTTATTATTTGCCACCTGAGGTTTCCTTTGCAGATGCCCTTTATCTCTTGGTGGTGGTGGTTGTGTCACTTCCGTCATGTTCAACTCTCTGTGACCCCAAAGATTGCAGCACATCAGGCTTCCTTGTCCTTCACCATCTCCTGGAGTTTGCTCAAACTCATGTCCATTGAGTCAGTAATGCCATCCAACCATCTCATCCCCTGTCATCCCATTCTCCTCATTGTTTTTCCTTGTGATGAGAACTCTTAGGGAAGTCCCTGTAATCCTTTGTGTCTAACTTTGTGTCCTCCTTTTCATCTACTTTACCTGATTCCTTCCCAGGAGGTCAAGCAAAATGGAAGAAAACTATATTTTAAAAAATCAGCATCTCCCCATTTTCTGACTTATATTCACTTAGCAAATATTCATTGAGTACCTATATATCAAACCAATTTGCTGATACACCTGTTAACCAGACAGACAAAATTTTTAGCAGACTGCTGCAAAGTGTTTGATTCTAATAATCCGCCATTTCAATGATTTTGCTTTATTTTTATCTTCTATTAAAACCTCTTATATCCTTCCTGAGGTAGACAGAGTCACAACAAAGATGTAATTTGAGATCATTATCTAACATTGATTTATTTCTCTTGCAAATTTATACTATGTGGGAATTACAGAAAATTAAAATATGAAGGAAATTCAGATAAATACATGCAAATACAAAATTAGATACTTAAAATTCAGAAAAACTGCTAAAGATTAATAAAGTAAAAGATTAGGCAAAGAAATCAGGGAGTGGAGTATGACTTAGAAAGTAGATCTGAATAAAAGGATTAAGAGCTACTTTTCATTTAGTTGAAGGACATTGTTGGGATGGAAATCTGTGTTACAGGATACTAGCTTTTCTATTTAAACCACTCTACTAGCAGTACAGTACTTAAAAGAGATAAGGAGGATTGGAAATATCAAAGGCAATCGTATTATTTAAGTAAACCTGTATCCAAAGCCAAAAAAAAAAGAAAAAGAACTTTTTGGTAATGATCTTCTGTGAATATCTGTCTCAGTAGACATTTTACATGTTCTTTGATTATTTAACTGACTAGATTTCTACTACTTAAAAGGCCTTTTCCCTCAGCTCTTATTATTTGCCACCTGAGGTTTCCTTTGCAGATGCCCTTTATCTCTTGGTGGTGGTGGTTGTGTCACTTCCGTCATGTTCAACTCTCTGTGACCCCAAAGATTGCAGCACATCAGGCTTCCTTGTCCTTCACCATCTCCTGGAGTTTGCTCAAACTCATGTCCATTGAGTCAGTAATGCCATCCAACCATCTCATCCCCTGTCATCCCATTCTCCTCATGTCCTCAATCTTTTCCACCATCAGGGTCTTTTCCAATGAGTTGGCTCTTCACAATCAGGTGTCCAAAGTACTGAAGCTTCACCTTCAACATCAGTCCTTCCAATGAATATTCAGGGATGATTTCCCTCAGGATTGACTGGTTTGATCTCCTTGCAGTCCAAGAGACCCTCAAGAGTCTTCTCCAGCACTACAATTTGAAAGCATCAGTTCTTCAGCCCTCAGCCTTCTTCATGTTACCCATTCCCAATTAATAGATTCCATCTCTCTGCACTGTGACCTCTAGTTTTTATTGATGCTGTTCACATTTTAGCTCACATCAGTTGTGCAAACCAGGCTCCCTGATTTGCTCATCTGTTTTCATTTTGTGGTATAAAACTTAACATGTCCAGCAGAAATGTGAATAAGCAATTATCTGTTACATCAGTGTTCCCCAGATGCAAGTTACTCAGTGTTTTTGTTAACCCTTAGAATGGCAAAGTTACGCAACCTGCACAACCAGTGAGTGCTCAGTGGGAAACTTAGCCACTGAAAATACACAGTCATCATTTTAAAACAAAAGGGAAAAAATTAAATGTCTCTTTAGGCTAATAAACCTTTTTAACAAGGATTCTTTTAACATTTCCATATATAATAACATACAAATCAAAACCATTCTAGGTCACTTACAGAGGAAAAAAAATGATTTTAAAATTTGATGCTTCAAAGAAATGATGAGAGATAAATCTAGTCAGCTGAATGAAAATGAAATGCTATAAGATTTTTGCCCAATTCATGTCCAAATAAAAACCTAAGTTTACTCTACACAGGAAAAGAACACAAATATTGAATGGTAAAAATCTCATCATCTCTGTTTCATCTTTTCATCTGATGAGCCCATTTCAATCTAATGAACCCCCTTTATCTTTTCATCATTTCACACACAAACTAAAATACACACAAAAGTTTTGCTAATCATTAGGATAACAGAGAATAAATCTTGCTTCTAAAAGTGCATGCCATTTTCAGACTAATTATTCAAATGTGTCTACCAGCACCTAGCACAGAATGGGGTATTAGAAGGCCTCAGACAAAGCCTCATTAGACAGTATACTGCAGTCAAACTAGTGCAACAAAAACACTGCCAGAAGTCATTCTTTTGCAGCATCTGCCTGCTTTGTACTACTATCCTATTCTCCCTTTATTTCTCCATCCTTTTCCCTTGCCTCTGCTCCTAGCAACCCTATTGCTCACACAAGCCTTTCCTGGGCCAGCTGCCACCATTCCCAGTCTAGGATAAGCCTTACCTGGCAAAATACAGGGCTAATATCTCCTCTTTTAGACAGCTTTCTATGTCACAGATAGAACTATGTGCTACTCTGGATGCCTTCCCCTTGCCCAAGATAAACTCATAACACTTGTAGTTTATACCTATTTGTTCTTATGTCTCTCACTGCTCCCCTCCTCCATGAAAGCAGCAGCCCATGGAACCGGATTCTCTGTACTTATTTAAACCCAGAACCTAGTACAATATCTGGTAAATAGTTGAAGGGATGACAGTGTATGACAGAGGAAAAGATGGTTGGATAGCATCACTGAGTCAAAGATACGAGTCTGAGCAAACTCCAGGAGATGGTGAAGGACAGGGAAGCCTGGAGTGCCGCAGTCCATCGTGTCTCAAAGAGTTGGACAAGACTGAGTGACCAAACTGAACTAACAAGAACTTATAAAATGAATTAATAAAACAAATCATTTCAAAGCAAACAACGTAATTGACATCTAAACAAGTCCTCAAGTTTATCCCATTATCTTTCAATTCTCTCTGCCTTTTCCTTTCTTCCCCACTCTTCGCAAATGAAAAGACCAATGATCTATAAACCTTCCTAGCAAGACTTGGAGTTTTAACTAGTTAATATAATAAATTAACCTGTTTCAGAGATGAAGGAGTTGAAGCACAGAGAAGTTAAAAAAATTTCCCTAATAGGAGCTGTGACCTAAACTCTGCATTCTTTGTTATTGGTGTGGTCAATTGCCCAGCCGTGAATGTCTCTTTGCAACCCCATGGACTGTAGCCTGCTAGGTTCCTCTGACCATGGGATTTCCAAGGAAAGAATACTGGAGTGGGTTCTCATTTCCTTCTCCAGGAGATCTTCCCAGTCAGGAATCAAACCTGTCTTCTGCATTGGCAGGCGGGGTCTTTACCACTGAGCCACCAGGGAGGCAGCTGTATTCTTTACAGTAATACTAACCCGGGTGATGGAAGGTCCAGGGAAGAGGAACACTGACCCATGAAGGCAGATGCCAGGGAAAGACTCCAGAATGGAGCCTAGCACCCAGAACAGGCTCTTTTGAGATTCCTGGAAGATGGTGAATGGGCTGGCCAGGTCTGTAAAGCAGGAATCAAAAAGGAAGGACAATGTGCCCCTTATGGTATTTACCTGTAACTTAACTGACTGACATGTTAGCATGTTCCAGGTAGCAACCTGTCAGGCAGGTGTAGTAGATATTATGCATGACTCTGATGTACTTGGTTCTGCTTTGGTCTGGGTTTTGACTGGGGCTGTTAACTCAGTCAAGTACTCCTGGACATGACCCTGGCTCTGATTCACAGCAGTTGCACTAGTCATGTGTTCCTAGAGTGCAGTGGCCAGTTGATTAAGCATCCTCCCCAATCACAACCCCCTGTTTTGTCATTGTTGCTTTCACAATGTGTCCAATCTAACAAGATCATTCTTGAGGCTTCATTCCAACTCCAAAGTAAAGAACAGATGAGGGGCTTCCCCTGGTGGTCCAGTCGGTAAGGACACCGCCTTGCAGTGCAAGGGGCACCGGTTCGATCCCTGGCCTGGGAAGATCCCACGTGCCGCGGAGCAGCTGGACTGATGTGTCCAATTACCGAGCCGAAGCTCTGGGGCGCATGCACCCAGAGCAGGGGCTCTGCGACAAGAGAGGCCACCACGATGGGAGGCCCACACGGGCCAAAGAACAAAGAGGGATGAAAATAGAGAAATGAAAGACCAATAGAAGTGGCCTGCCCGCTCCCCTCCCTCCCCAACCCGACCCCCGTCCAAAATAAAAATAAAAAAAATAACAGATGAATGCCCAATGTGGTTTAAATCAAAATAAAGTTCATGTTAAGATAGCTATGTTGTTGGGCTTCCCTGGTGGTTCAGTGGGTAAAGAGTCTGCCTTGCAGTGCAAGGGGCATGGGTTCGATCCCTGGCCTGGGAAGATCCCGTGTGCCGCAGAGCACTGGACCAGTGTGTCCAATTACGAGCCAGCACTCTGGAGCACTTGCACCCAGAGCCGGTGCTCTGCAATAGGAGAGGCCACTGCAATGGGAGACCCACACGGCTGAAGAATAAAGATGGATAAAAATAAATAAAGAAAATAAAACAATAAAAGAGGCCAAAATTAAAAAAAAAAAAAAAAGATATCTCTGTTGGTTTCAAAAACTAAAATGTTTTCAACTAAACCAGCTCAGTGGAAAACAAAAGGGAAATTTTTGTCCAGATTTGCTTGTCTGAAGGACTATATCGTTTCTTAAATGTAAGTATTAAAGGGTAGAATTTACATAAAATCTCAACCAAAAAATGGCATTCTGCCTGCAAAAGCAGTTCCTATAAAATATTATATTTTATATAAAATGCCACATGATATATAATGTATGCTTATATATACACAATCTATATATCAATATTTTGTAAAATATGTTTGGAGTATTTGTTTTAACAATATGTTTACAATGTTGAACTGACAAGTAATCAATGCATTCATGCCTTTTATAATCTTTCCAAAACAAATATTTTACATTCGATATTCATACATGTCCCAGGTGTGTGAATCTGCGTGCCAACGCAAGAGATGTGTTTTTTTATCCCTGGGTCGGAAATACCCCTTGGAATAGGAAATGGCAACCCAGTCCAGTATTTTTGCCTGAGAAATCTCACCAAAAGAGGAACCTGGTGGGTCACAGTCCATGGGATTGCAGAGTCAGACATGACCAAGCAACTAAGCACACACATGCACACCAAGTAAAGAAACTATTCCTCACTTGCTAGCAAAGTTTCTTAGAAAACTGAACTTGAAATAACCAACTTCTGCTTAAAGATGTTTCAAAAATTCCAAAAAACTTATCTCATGTACAAAAATGGCCCATAATTTAGGCAAACTCATATTTAAATGTCAAATTCCATTCATTTATTATTCATTTATCCATTTATTCCATCTTTTATTTTAACGACTTAAAATTTTAAAACTTCCTTTACTATTTTTCTTAAACTAAAGAGCAATTAATAAACAATGGTTAATAAAGTTGCTCTCTTTGGGGGAAACCTAAGGGGTGTTTGCATTCTTCTTGAGTTGTATAAGCAAAGTTAAAAGTTTCTATGAAAAATAATTAGGCCTTAGAAATTGAGATGGTTGTTATATTAGGTCAGAGATAACCACAGCTAAATTTATCATTTTCATATGTGTCTTTTCATCTCCTTGAAAATGTAATTAAAATACAATGGCCAAAATAAAAAAAAAAAAAGATATCTCTGTTGGTTTCAAAAACTAAAATGTTTTCAACTAAACCAGCTCAGTGGAAAACAAAAGGGAAATTTTTGTCCAGATTTGCTTGTCTGAAGGACTATATCGTTTCTTAAATGTAAGTATTAAAGGGTAGAATTTACATAAAATCTCAACCAAAAAATGGCATTCTGCCTGCAAAAGCAGTTCCTATAAAATATTATATTTTATATAAAATGCCACATGATATATAATGTATGCTTATATATACACAATCTATATATCAATATTTTGTAAAATATGTTTGGAGTATTTGTTTTAACAATATGTTTACAATGTTGAACTGACAAGTAATCAATGCATTCATGCCTTTTATAATCTTTCCAAAACAAATATTTTACATTCGATATTCATACATGTCCCAGGTGTGTGAATCTGCGTGCCAACGCAAGAGATGTGTTTTTTTATCCCTGGGTCGGAAATACCCCTTGGAATAGGAAATGGCAACCCAGTCCAGTATTTTTGCCTGAGAAATCTCACCAAAAGAGGAACCTGGTGGGTCACAGTCCATGGGATTGCAGAGTCAGACATGACCAAGCAACTAAGCACACACATGCACACCAAGTAAAGAAACTATTCCTCACTTGCTAGCAAAGTTTCTTAGAAAACTGAACTTGAAATAACCAACTTCTGCTTAAAGATGTTTCAAAAATTCCAAAAAACTTATCTCATGTACAAAAATGGCCCATAATTTAGGCAAACTCATATTTAAATGTCAAATTCCATTCATTTATTATTCATTTATCCATTTATTCCATCTTTTATTTTAACGACTTAAAATTTTAAAACTTCCTTTACTATTTTTCTTAAACTAAAGAGCAATTAATAAACAATGGTTAATAAAGTTGCTCTCTTTGGGGGAAACCTAAGGGGTGTTTGCATTCTTCTTGAGTTGTATAAGCAAAGTTAAAAGTTTCTATGAAAAATAATTAGGCCTTAGAAATTGAGATGGTTGTTATATTAGGTCAGAGATAACCACAGCTAAATTTATCATTTTCATATGTGTCTTTTCATCTCCTAAGTACAAATGCCTTGTTATTTGCCTTCTTTAACTATAAAATAAAATTCAGTGAGCAAATAAAAATTCCATGCAGCTCAACACATAAAAGTTGTTTTTACAGTGATTTAAAATCAAAGCCATCCTGTCCCCTCCTGGCCTCAGTGAAAATGGTTTCAATTGGAGCAGAAATGTGGTAATGAGTAATGACCAATCTGCAGTAAAACAAATGCAAGAATATGAAACTATGGAAGATTAGAAGTCACTGATGTTCAAAGCTTAATAAACCAAACATCAGAAGTACAAGATTGCATGTTTTCATAACATTAAAATAATTAAGATGGCTCACAAATGTTGCCCAATGAGTTTTAAATCTAGTTAACCCCAATGGTCTATAAAAAATGTAAAGATGCTTTTACCTCACTGGCACTATTCTTGATGTCCCTAAAAATGCCTATTGTGACCTCATACCACTTCCTCTGAACAGTGCTGAACTAGAACTAGGCACCAGTATGGGATTCTGGGAGTGGAAAAGAACATAGGAGCTGACTGCTTCCACCACTGGGCTAGATTCCTTCATAGATGTTCATACTCACTTTAATGCTTTTTGTTGCAGATGAGAATGTGGAATTCCAGAAAAACTGAATAAACTTGCTTCACCCAATGGCAAATCTAGGAGCTGTACCATTATCTGTTGGTCTACAAGATTGTTTCTAAAAGACTTTACTAGCATAGGCCAGATTTAAAGATATCAACACAGAATGAGCATAAATGAAAGTGTCAGTTATATGGTCACATCCTCCCTTAATTATGTGTCTGAAAAATAATTCAAATGAAAAGGAGGAATATTATATTAATAACTATCACATTAGTTGTCTTGGAAGAAGCTCTTTTTCTTTTTCTTCCCCCTGCCCTAGTTTTATTGAGATGTAACTCACATACAGCATTGTATAAGTTTAAGGTATATAGAATAATGATTCGATCTACATACACCATGATATGATGACCACAATAAGCTTAGAAATTGAGATGGTTGTTATATTAGGTCAGAGATAACCACAGCTAAATTTATCATTTTCATATGTGTCTTTTCATCTCCTAAGTACAAATGCCTTGTTATTTGCCTTCTTTAACTATAAAATAAAATTCAGTGAGCAAATAAAAATTCCATGCAGCTCAACACATAAAAGTTGTTTTTACAGTGATTTAAAATCAAAGCCATCCTGTCCCCTCCTGGCCTCAGTGAAAATGGTTTCAATTGGAGCAGAAATGTGGTAATGAGTAATGACCAATCTGCAGTAAAACAAATGCAAGAATATGAAACTATGGAAGATTAGAAGTCACTGATGTTCAAAGCTTAATAAACCAAACATCAGAAGTACAAGATTGCATGTTTTCATAACATTAAAATAATTAAGATGGCTCACAAATGTTGCCCAATGAGTTTTAAATCTAGTTAACCCCAATGGTCTATAAAAAATGTAAAGATGCTTTTACCTCACTGGCACTATTCTTGATGTCCCTAAAAATGCCTATTGTGACCTCATACCACTTCCTCTGAACAGTGCTGAACTAGAACTAGGCACCAGTATGGGATTCTGGGAGTGGAAAAGAACATAGGAGCTGACTGCTTCCACCACTGGGCTAGATTCCTTCATAGATGTTCATACTCACTTTAATGCTTTTTGTTGCAGATGAGAATGTGGAATTCCAGAAAAACTGAATAAACTTGCTTCACCCAATGGCAAATCTAGGAGCTGTACCATTATCTGTTGGTCTACAAGATTGTTTCTAAAAGACTTTACTAGCATAGGCCAGATTTAAAGATATCAACACAGAATGAGCATAAATGAAAGTGTCAGTTATATGGTCACATCCTCCCTTAATTATGTGTCTGAAAAAATAATTCAAATGAAAAGGAGGAATATTATATTAATAACTATCACATTAGTTGTCTTGGAAGAAGCTCTTTTTCTTTTTCTTCCCCCTGCCCTAGTTTTATTGAGATGTAACTCACATACAGCATTGTATAAGTTTAAGGTATATAGAATAATGATTCGATCTACATACACCATGATATGATGACCACAATAAGCTTAGTGAACATCCATCATCTCATATACATGTAAAATATTAATAAAAAGAAAAAATATTTTTCCTTGTGATGGAACTCTTAGGATTTATTCTCTCAACAACTTTCATGTGTAACAACTTTCATGTTAATTATAATAATCATGTTGTACATCACATCCCTACTGTTGTATGTTTTAACCATCTTCATCCAATTTCCCTTTGCCTACTCCCTGCCTCTGGTAACCACAGATCTGGTCTCTCTTTTCTATGGTTGTTTGCTTATTTGTTTGTTTTGAAGCAATTGACCTACAACACTATGTTAGTTTCCAGTACACAGCATAATGATTCAATGTTTCTATACATTACAAAATGATCACCACAATACGTCTAGTTGCCATATCACACAAATATTACATTATTATTGATTATGTTCCTCAGGATGTACTTTTCATCCCCATGACTCACTAATTTTATAAATAGAAATTTATACCTCTTAACCTCCCTCACCTATTTCTTTTTATTTATATATTCTTAGTACCATATTGTTTCAAGCTTGCCTCAAAGTGTACAGCATACCACTGTTAAAAACATGTGCTGAAATTGTAATGATAACCCTCTCACATCAACCCCCACCCATATGGACTAACCCATCCTATTAAACAAAATGCATTGTCACCAGTTATAAATGAAACAGTCATTAGAGATGACAAAAAGCTGTAACAACAAAGTGTCGATCATCCTCTGTT
This sequence comes from Tragulus kanchil, assembly GCA_022376925.1. Classification (NCBI taxonomy): domain Eukaryota; kingdom Metazoa; phylum Chordata; class Mammalia; order Artiodactyla; family Tragulidae; genus Tragulus; species Tragulus kanchil. Next base: position 32,879,915 of record JAIOJX010000028.1, on the reverse strand, counting down.
CTGATCTGAGGTTTTTCAAAAGGGCTGACCATGACTTTGCCGGATCACATTTTGTATTTCAGATTCAAGTTTCTTAGGGGAGACACAAACTGAACTTACTTCATAATGTGAAGCACCAGATCCTATAGCCCTTCTCACAGAATCAAGTCAAATGGATCTGGCACAGAGGTTGAGGGTTTTGACAAGAGCTTGCATGTGTGTGTATTCCTCAAGGAATGAGATAGAAAGAGAGAACAATGGAGAACGATTTAGAGCTTAAGAGCAGCTATCACATTAAGTAATCTCTTCTTGAATTCCAGTCACCTTGGTGGTTAGGGCTGTGTTGTCCAATACACTAGCCACTGGCCACTTGAAATGGGACCATTTCAAACTGAGTTGTGTTAGAAGTGCAAAATATAACCTGGATTTCAAAAGCTTAGTTTGAAAAAATAGTGCAAAATATCTCATTAAAATTTTTAATTGATTGCATGTGTAAATGATAATATTTTTGATACATGGAACTAAATTAAATATATTATTAAAATTAATTTCACCTACATTCAACCCCACTAAAGCTTGTACTCCTCCTATATGGAAATGATTAGGGGAAAAGACTTCACAGCAGGAAGAGGGGAAAAAACTGCATTTTCAGTTGCAGTGGTTAATAGAATGCATTAACCATTAACTTGTTAGCAAAGCTATGTAATTAGCACAGTTGCTAAGAATCACAGAAGTTGCTAGACAAAGATAATGCAACTTGAACTAACAAACCAAATGGGAACTATTTATAAAAATAGGAGTGTAGGGGGGTTTTCTTACTGAATTGCATGAAATATGTTGTATTTGAAACAAAGGAAAATGTGTTTCCCAACAGCATTTTAAAAGCCAGAAATATGACTAACATTATTCCATTAAAGAACTGAGACACTTTGCATTACTGCTTTTTACAGTGCTTGCTAAGGCTATCTTCCTCGTCCAGTTGAATAAAAGACTTAAACTGTACAGTGCAGGGGAACTTTTGACCTCTGATTTCCTGAATTGGCAGAATGATGGAAAAGCTGACCTGCTCAGCCTGCAGGTAAAAGAAAGGAATCCAGACACAAAACCGTATTGTTATGTGGCCTGTTTACCCTCTGTACTTGAAACAAGATAGAGACTTCAGGATTCACCCCCCAAATTAAATAAACGCAAAAATGGTCATCTCCCAAACAGAGGCAGAAAGCTACATGTTACAAAGGGCAGCTGTCATGTGACTGAAAACATCAAGAGAATTATATGGTACTTTTCAATCTTTTTTTCATTCAAATACCTGTACATTCATTACCACACCTTGTTGAGTAATCTTCAGGTAGTCCATAAATGGATTTACTTTCAAAATGCATCTTTAGTCTTGGCCAGGAATACTTTGGGTTCTTAAATGGTATTTGATTTGCAGCTATCACATTAAGTAATCTCTTCTTGAATTCCAGTCACCTTGGTGGTTAGGGCTGTGTTGTCCAATACACTAGCCACTGGCCACTTGAAATGGGACCATTTCAAACTGAGTTGTGTTAGAAGTGCAAAATATAACCTGGATTTCAAAAGCTTAGTTTGAAAAAATAGTGCAAAATATCTCATTAAAATTTTTAATTGATTGCATGTGTAAATGATAATATTTTTGATACATGGAACTAAATTAAATATATTATTAAAATTAATTTCACCTACATTCAACCCCACTAAAGCTTGTACTCCTCCTATATGGAAATGATTAGGGGAAAAGACTTCACAGCAGGAAGAGGGGAAAAAACTGCATTTTCAGTTGCAGTGGTTAATAGAATGCATTAACCATTAACTTGTTAGCAAAGCTATGTAATTAGCACAGTTGCTAAGAATCACAGAAGTTGCTAGACAAAGATAATGCAACTTGAACTAACAAACCAAATGGGAACTATTTATAAAAATAGGAGTGTAGGGGGGTTTTCTTACTGAATTGCATGAAATATGTTGTATTTGAAACAAAGGAAAATGTGTTTCCCCCAACAGCATTTTAAAAGCCAGAAATATGACTAACATTATTCCATTAAAGAACTGAGACACTTTGCATTACTGCTTTTTACAGTGCTTGCTAAGGCTATCTTCCTCGTCCAGTTGAATAAAAGACTTAAACTGTACAGTGCAGGGGAACTTTTGACCTCTGATTTCCTGAATTGGCAGAATGATAGAAAAGCTGACCTGCTCAGCCTGCAGGTAAAAGAAAGGAATCCAGACACAAAACCGTATTGTTATGTGGCCTGTTTACCCTCTGTACTTGAAACAAGATAGAGACTTCAGGATTCACCCCCCAAATTAAATAAACGCAAAAATGGTCATCTCCCAAACAGAGGCAGAAAGCTACATGTTACAAAGGGCAGCTGTCATGTGACTGAAAACATCAAGAGAATTATATGGTACTTTTCAATCTTTTTTTCATTCAAATACCTGTACATTCATTACCACACCTTGTTGAGTAATCTTCAGGTAGTAAAGAACCCATGAGAAAGCTGAAATTAACTACATAGCATTTTCCACATTTTCAAAAATGCATCTTTAGTCTTGGCCAGGAATACTTTGGGTTCTTAAATGGTATTTGATGTGATCTCATGACATAGCCTAAAAAGTCATACTTGGGAACCCCTGTGTGATATTAAGGACCCAGGAAGGGGAAAACTTACTTCTTCCACATCACTCTTCAGAGACAGGCAGGCGATTCAGAGTGGATGGATGGCTCTGCTCCATGAAGTCATCCAGGGGCTCAGCTGCCTTATGCCTCATTGCTCTGACATCTCTCAGGGAATTCTAATCATCCACACGGTCAAACATGTCTCCCCACAATATCCACATTCTATCCTGTAGGCAGAGGAAAAGAGAAAGTGGATACAAAATACTCCTTTTAAGGGTATTTTCTTGCCAGGTGGCACTAATGGTAAAGAATCTACCTGCCAAACAGGAGACTGGGGTTCAATTCCTGGGTTGGGGAGATCCCCTGGAGAAGGGAATGGCAATCACTCCAGTATTCTTGCCTGGAAAATCTCATGGACAGAGGAGCCTGGTGGACTACAGTCCATGGGGTCACAGAGAGTCGGACATGACTTCGTAGCTGAGCATGTACACATATCCTAACCAGGAAAGTGAGGGCTGAGGGACTGGCTCAGAGTTCCTCTGTCCTGTTGCCCTTTCCCTTGCTGGGGAGCACAGACGGGCAGACCTCCCTTCAAGGGAGGTTAGGCTATGTGGTCTCTTTCTGGGCAGCCATATGCCCAGGAGGGTAGAACTTCTCAATATCACTAGATAAATACCTAATTGGCGGTTGAAACTTCACACATCCAAAACAAGACTCTTGACTTTCAATTCAAGTAAATGGCACTATTTACCCAGTTATTTCGGCCCCAAATCTAGAAGTCCCATCCTTTCTTCCTCACTCCCCACAACCAGCCCATCAGATGAACTTACATTTTTCTCTCTGTTGCAATAACACTATCTTAGTCCTATTTATATGGTACTTTTCAATCTTTTTTTCATTCAAATACCTGTACATTCATTACCACACCTTGTTGAGTAATCTTCAGGTAGTAAAGAACCCATGAGAAAGCTGAAATTAACTACATAGCATTTTCCACATTTTCAAAAATGCATCTTTAGTCTTGGCCAGGAATACTTTGGGTTCTTAAATGGTATTTGATGTGATCTCATGACATAGCCTAAAAAGTCATACTTGGGAACCCCTGTGTGATATTAAGGACCCAGGAAGGGGAAAACTTACTTCTTCCACATCACTCTTCAGAGACAGGCAGGCGATTCAGAGTGGATGGATGGCTCTGCTCCATGAAGTCATCCAGGGGCTCAGCTGCCTTATGCCTCATTGCTCTGACATCTCTCAGGGAATTCTAATCATCCACACGGTCAAACATGTCTCCCCACAATATCCACATTCTATCCTGTAGGCAGAGGAAAAGAGAAAGTGGATACAAAATACTCCTTTTAAGGGTATTTTCTTGCCAGGTGGCACTAATGGTAAAGAATCTACCTGCCAAACAGGAGACTGGGGTTCAATTCCTGGGTTGGGGAGATCCCCTGGAGAAGGGAATGGCAATCACTCCAGTATTCTTGCCTGGAAAATCTCATGGACAGAGGAGCCTGGTGGACTACAGTCCATGGGGTCACAGAGAGTCGGACATGACTTCGTAGCTGAGCATGTACACATATCCTAACCAGGAAAGTGAGGGCTGAGGGACTGGCTCAGAGTTCCTCTGTCCTGTTGCCCTTTCCCTTGCTGGGGAGCACAGACGGGCAGACCTCCCTTCAAGGGAGGTTAGGCTATGTGGTCTCTTTCTGGGCAGCCATATGCCCAGGAGGGTAGAACTTCTCAATATCACTAGATAAATACCTAATTGGCGGTTGAAACTTCACACATCCAAAACAAGACTCTTGACTTTCAATTCAAGTAAATGGCACTATTTACCCAGTTATTTCGGCCCCAAATCTAGAAGTCCCATCCTTTCTTCCTCACTCCCCACAACCAGCCCATCAGATGAACTTACATTTTTCTCTCTGTTGCAATAACACTATCTTAGTCCTAATTATCTGTTTCTTAAACTATCATAATACCCTCCTAACTGAATTTCCTTTTTAATTCTTACACTCTTTTAATCCCTTATCCACAAAGGGACCACAGTGATAGTTTTAAGTCATAAATTATATCATGTCATTCATTGTTTAAGCCCTCCAGTAACTTGTCATTTATCTGGATAAAACTCAGACTCCGTTTTTTTGTTTTAATTTTTTGGCCCATTTTATTTGTCTTTTATTTATTTCCATCCATCTTTGTTCTCTGGACTGTGTGAGTCTCCCATCACAGTGGCCTCCTGCTGCAGAGCACCAGCCCTGGGCACATGTGCTCCAGAGCACTGGCTCATAATTGGACACACTGGTCCAGCCGCTCCACAGCATGTGGGATCTTCCCAGGCCAGGGATTGAACCAGCACCCCCCACACCACAAGGCAGACTCTCCACTCACCGGACCACCAGGGAAGTCCCAGATTCCTTATATCCCATATCCTCTATATGATTGGTTCTTGCTTACCTTCCCATTTTCATCTCAATTGGCATTCTATGAGTATTTCATACATACTCCATTCTTTACCACCCTTGAATCTTTTGCTCTTGCCTTTTGCTTTGTCTGAAATGTTCTTCCTCTAGATCTTTATATCTTTTCCCTCACAATTTTGTTCTTTTTTTTAGTTGTGGCAAGTATTTGCATTAATGAGTTTACATATATATTTGACTCTATGTTGTCTTTAGATCAACTGTGGGTTTCTGTAAGTATTAAATTCAGTTCCAGTGATTTAGATTATCCATGAATGCGAGAATGATTTTTTAACATGAAATATATTTTATTACAGAAAAAATCTAAAGAGAAAGATCATATTGATTGGAAAATATTTTTAACTTTGTTGGTGATCACTGACTATCTGCTTACATATTACATTGTGTGTATCACACACACACCTTCTCAAAACAAACAACAGTGCTCACTTCAGCAGCACATAGACTAAAATTGGAATGATAGAGAGGATTAACATGGCCCCCATACAAGGATGACATGCAATTTGTGAAGCGTTCCATATGAAAAAACAAACAAACAAACAACCAGAAAAAGAGAAACAACACCCTTGCCAAAAATTAGAAACTGAAGTGATAGGAAAAGTTCAGAATTGAGAAAAACTTTGACTTGAATGAGAGCAATGTGTTTGTTGTATGTATTCTACTTTGTTAATGATTTGCATACAAATATTCTTATAGTTCAGAAATAAAGCATCTAACAAATTCTAACACTACAAACAGTTTTTTCTAATTTACATAAGTAAAATTAAATTTCTTTATCACTATAAAAACTTCTCATGGAACTCTAGTGGTAGGAGATGGGCAATAAACAAATGGCCATATGGATAATAATGTCTGATAGTGATAAAGCCATGAAAAAATTTAACAGTATAGGGCTTCCCTGGTGGTCCAGTGGGTAAGGACACCGCCTTGCAGTGCAAGGGGCGCCAGTTCAATCCCTGGCCTGGGAAGATCCCACGTGCAGTGGAGTGGCTGGACCGATGTGTCCAATTACCGAGCAGGAGCTCTGGAGCACGTGCACCCAGAGCCGGTGCTCTGCAACAACAGAGGCCACTGCAATGGGAGGCCCACATGGGCCAAAGAACAAAGATGGATGAAACTGGACAAATGAAAGACCAATAGGAGTGGCCCACCCGCCCCCCTCCCTCTCCACCCCCTCAAAAAATATAATAAATTTTAAAAAATATTTACAGTATAAAATGATGTCGAGTGGTTGGATCAAATTTAGACAGTAGAGGAAAGGAAGATTTCTGAAGAGATAACACTTGAGTTCCTATGTACTGATAATTGTGTTGTGAAATGATATATTCATATCTTCAGTGATTTGAATACTACATCTTTATTCATCACATATCTAGTTGTGAGTTTTGAATAAAAATAAGAATTTGAATGAAAATGACAGGAAAAAACAAAATGTAAGCTTGCCTTAAACCATTCTTGAAATTTGATTATATAGACTTTCTAATTCAAAGTAGAAAGTTAATAAATCTCTGAAATGTCTGAATCAATCAGGGTTGCCATCCCAAACAGAAGCCTACCCATTTAGGTTTCTGCTACTTCTTATTTTATAAGATTCAATCATCACTGTCCAGCTCCTCTGAGGAACAGTGGTTCTTTCTCAAGAGCAAGGACCATTCATCTTTGTCTTTCTATAGCCCTGCACACCTCCAGGCATACCATGGGTATTCAGTAGTCATTTAACCAACTAATCAATCAATCTTCTTATCCTCCAGTATCAAGCTAACTGAGCTTCTGACATACAGAAGAACTAAATTAATGTTTGTTGAATTAACATGTTACAAATACATCATTCATCTAAGTCCCTGAGATTAGACAACAGCAAATCAAAAAAAAAAAATTGTCTTTGAAGACAAATAGATCTGGAATCTAGGGAGTCCAGCCCCACTCTTCAGCATCTATTTAAACATAAACAGGGTAATCTTTCTGGACTTCAGATCTTTCATCTGTTAGAAAAGGATATATTTAAAATGAATAACCAACAAGGACCTTTTCCATAGCACAAAATATAGGACCATACTGACCTGCTCAATATTATGAAACAACCTAATGGGAAAAGAATTTGAAAAAGAATAGATATATGTATAACTGAATCACTTCACTGTGCATATGAAACTAATACAACACTGTTAATCAGTTATATTCCAATATAAAGTAAAAAAGGTTTTAAAAGACAAAGAAAACTAACCATAGTTCTTTAAGTATTGAAAACATGTCAAGAAATTTTTTTAAAACTCCAATAATAAAAATTTTTAAAGCCAAAAAAGGAAAGGATAATAGTTTACAACGTGCTGTGGTGCATTAAAAGGCAATGTGTGGAACTCCTGCTAGAATTTCTGAACTAAGGTAAACTCTGAAGCAGTAAGAATAGATACCACACACTGTTAGTTAGCATCTTGTACACATTTATGCGTTGGGTGCCCACAGACACAGTAAGGAACTGCTATCTTCATCATTGTGGGCATCAAGAGTACTTACGAGATTTTCCTCCAAGCAGAGCAAAACCAAGAGCAAAAATTAACACTCTAAACACTTAGTCTCAAAGAATAAGTAGAACAAGACATGAGAGTCATCTCTCTGGCTGTGTGCCTCTGCTAGAAGCAATCTGATGTAAAAAAAAATGACGGCCCTCTCTGCTTTAAAGACATATGTCTATCAATCAGTACCCCAAATACCCATTTAGTTTCTTATCCTCCAGTCCAGCTCCTCTGAGGAACAGTGGTTCTTTCTCAAGAGCAAGGACCATTCATCTTTGTCTTTCTATAGCCCTGCACACCTCCAGGCATACTATGGGTATTCAGTAGTCATTTAACCAACTAATCAATCAATCTTCTTATCCTCCAGTATCAAGCTAACTGAGCTTCTGACATACAGAAGAACTAAATTAATGTTTGTTGAATTAACATGTTACAAATACATCATTCATCTAAGTCCCTGAGATTAGACAACAGCAAATCAAAAAAAAAAAAATTGTCTTTGAAGACAAATAGATCTGGAATCTAGGGAGTCCAGCCCCACTCTTCAGCATCTATTTAAACATAAACAGGGTAATCTTTCTGGACTTCAGATCTTTCATCTGTTAGAAAAGGATATATTTAAAATGAATAACCAACAAGGACCTTTTCCATAGCACAAAATATAGGACCATACTGACCTGCTCAATATTATGAAACAACCTAATGGGAAAAGAATTTGAAAAAGAATAGATATATGTATAACTGAATCACTTCACTGTGCATATGAAACTAATACAACACTGTTAATCAGTTATATTCCAATATAAAGTAAAAAAGGTTTTAAAAGACAAAGAAAACTAACCATAGTTCTTTAAGTATTGAAAACATGTCAAGAAATTTTTTTAAAACTCCAATAATAAAAATTTTTAAAGCCAAAAAAGGAAAGGATAATAGTTTACAACGTGCTGTGGTGCATTAAAAGGCAATGTGTGGAACTCCTGCTAGAATTTCTGAACTAAGGTAAACTCTGAAGCAGTAAGAATAGATACCACACACTGTTAGTTAGCATCTTGTACACATTTATGCGTTGGGTGCCCACAGACACAGTAAGGAACTGCTATCTTCATCATTGTGGGCATCAAGAGTACTTACGAGATTTTCCTCCAAGCAGAGCAAAACCAAGAGCAAAAATTAACACTCTAAACACTTAGTCTCAAAGAATAAGTAGAACAAGACATGAGAGTCATCTCTCTGGCTGTGTGCCTCTGCTAGAAGCAATCTGATGTAAAAAAAAATGACGGCTTCTCCCAGAGAATCATAAGTGGTAGATAGGTTTTTTTTCTGTTAGCATTGTCAAATGACAATGCTATGAAATTACAATACAGAAACAGGTGTTGTTGTTTTAAGATAACATCTTTTATAATACTTTCCTTTTTATTTCTGTGTATAAAAGGTTTTTATTAACGTATGACTCAGGCCATAAACCTGAGCATTATCCTTGACTTTTTTCTTTCTCTCATACATTATATCCAATTCCTCAGGAATATCTGCCAATCCCACTTTCAAAATTCAATCAGAACTTGCCTCTGCCACCATCTCCAGAACTACAACTTGTTCAAGAAGGCATTCTCTCTCACCCGGATTTTGTATAGCCTCTAACAAGTCTCACTGCTTCTACCATTGACTTCTACAGTCTATCTGGGAGCCACAGTCAGAAATATCACTTTAAAACTAGATTGAGGACTTCCCTGGTGGTTCAGTGGCTCTCTGCTCCTACTGCAGGGGACATGGGTTCCATCCCTGGTTGGGGAACTAAGGTCCTACATGCCACAGTGGCTCTCTACCCAGTCTAAAAGACAGCATCTTCTGGATGGCCTATCAGGCTGTCCATGGTCTGTCCCCCACTCCTGTCTAACCTCCTCCCCTACAACTTCAACTTCATTCACTGCTGCAGCCATGATGACCTCCTCGCTTTCTCAGGAATGCAACAGACAAGTGTCTATGTTGTGATCTCTGTTCTACCATCTCCCTCTGTCAAGGAAATTCTTCTCCCAGATATGCTTTAATTTGCATTACCCTAATACTTGGTGATGCTGAGCATCTTTCCATGTGTTTATTGCCATTTGTTTATCTTCTTTGGGAAAATGTCAAACTCTTAGCCCATTTTTGAATCACGTTTTTTGTGATTACTATTGCTATCAATTTTTAGGAGTTTTCCATATAGTCTAGATATTAATTCCTTATCAGATTTTTTAACTTCTACAAAATAGCATTGGAATTTGTTAGGAATAGATTAAATTTGTAAATCATTTTAAGTAGTATTGGAATCTAAACAATACCAAGTGCTTTAATCCATGAACACAAGATGTCTTTTCATTTTACTTGTGTCCTCTTTATTTTCTTTCAACAATGTTTTGTAATTTTCAGTGTACAAATTTTTTACTTCCTTGGTTTATTTACGAGTATTTCATTTTTGATGCTATTATAAATAAAGTTATTTTCTTGCCCTTCATTTTCAAATTGTTCACTATTATTGTATAAAAATGCAGATAATTTTTGTAAGTTTATTTTTTCTCCTATTAATTTGCTGAATCTGTCCATTAATTCCAATAGAGAATAGCGGTTTTGTGAAATTGTTAGGGTGTTCTTCACTAAGATAAAATCATCTGCAAATGGAGGTACTTTTAATTCTACTTTTCAATTTGGATGCTTTTTCTTTTGTTTCTTCCTTGTTGTTCTGGCTAGACAGATTGAATAAATACCTGAGAGGCTGAATACATTTTTTTTAAAAGGTTTTCACTTAAAGTTACTATTTTTCCCATTTCCATACTCTAATCATTACAATTCACTAAACCCATCCTCACAGGGAGGGAAATTAAGCTTCATCCTACCAAAGATTTTGTAGACATGTGTTAAATTCACCATAGCAGTCAATAGATATTTGGGGAGAGATTTTGGAGCAAATATCTTGTTTCTCCTTAATGTTTTCAGATATTAATTTTAGCTTTCATCCATGAATCTTGTCTGCAGCAATTATTACTGTGGCATTTTAGTAGTCTTTTCTCCATTTCAATCATTCTTTCTATATTTACTATTTGGAATTTTTCTGTAAAGAAGATCTGTCACTTCTCTACCACTTATTTATTCAATCATTTATTTCTATCAATATGAACTTATGAACACTGTTTTGTTCGGACTGTAATTCAGTAGTATTTATTATTTATTTTTATTGCTTCAGTTGTTCCAGCTCTGGACATCGGGAGCTCTTAGAAGTCAGTTCCTCTGTTCCTTTGACATGCCTACTCCTCCTTTTTTCTTTTCCCTTACTTTTACCACAAAATGTTCCAGGCTATTATGAATTTCCCCTGCCCTCACTGTATAATCAGTTATTTCTTTAGGGATCCCAGTTTCAGAAAAGGACAATTTTTTAATTCAATGTCCATGTGTCACAATGTGTAACTCCTAGATTATCCCTATGCTATAATTAATGCTACAATGAATTAGAGATCTTCAATAATTAAGGCATGTCTATTATAGTACTCAGGGTAGTAGACTGTGCTAAAATGGAACATGGATCCAACAATAATCCTTCACCCTTTATTCTGTTCTAGCACTTACCTACTTCACCTCTATGGGTTTTTGCTTTGATTTTCTTGCCCTTCATTTTCAAATTGTTCACTATTATTGTATAAAAATGCAGATAATTTTTGTAAGTTTATTTTTTCTCCTATTAATTTGCTGAATCTGTCCATTAATTCCAATAGAGAATAGCGGTTTTGTGAAATTGTTAGGGTGTTCTTCACTAAGATAAAATCATCTGCAAATGGAGGTACTTTTAATTCTACTTTTCAATTTGGATGCTTTTTCTTTTGTTTCTTCCTTGTTGTTCTGGCTAGACAGATTGAATAAATACCTGAGAGGCTGAATACATTTTTTTTAAAAAAAGGTTTTCACTTAAAGTTACTATTTTTCCCATTTCCATACTCTAATCATTACAATTCACTAAACCCATCCTCACAGGGAGGGAAATTAAGCTTCATCCTACCAAAGATTTTGTAGACATGTGTTAAATTCACCATAGCAGTCAATAGATATTTGGGGAGAGATTTTGGAGCAAATATCTTGTTTCTCCTTAATGTTTTCAGATATTAATTTTAGCTTTCATCCATGAATCTTGTCTGCAGCAATTATTACTGTGGCATTTTAGTAGTCTTTTCTCCATTTCAATCATTCTTTCTATATTTACTATTTGGAATTTTTCTGTAAAGAAGATCTGTCACTTCTCTACCACTTATTTATTCAATCATTTATTTCTATCAATATGAACTTATGAACACTGTTTTGTTCGGACTGTAATTCAGTAGTATTTATTATTTATTTTTATTGCTTCAGTTGTTCCAGCTCTGGACATCGGGAGCTCTTAGAAGTCAGTTCCTCTGTTCCTTTGACATGCCTACTCCTCCTTTTTTCTTTTCCCTTACTTTTACCACAAAATGTTCCAGGCTATTATGAATTTCCCCTGCCCTCACTGTATAATCAGTTATTTCTTTAGGGATCCCAGTTTCAGAAAAGGACAATTTTTTAATTCAATGTCCATGTGTCACAATGTGTAACTCCTAGATTATCCCTATGCTATAATTAATGCTACAATGAATTAGAGATCTTCAATAATTAAGGCATGTCTATTATAGTACTCAGGGTAGTAGACTGTGCTAAAATGGAACATGGATCCAACAATAATCCTTCACCCTTTATTCTGTTCTAGCACTTACCTACTTCACCTCTATGGGTCCTACAGACAATAAAACTTAATGAGTCTACAACGGAAAGACAAAAGGCAAAAGATACTCTTAGGAGGAACTTTTCCCTGAGTAAACTCCTAGTTGATCTCTATTTCATCTTTTATGGCCCTCCCCCAGTTTAGCCTTATTCCTTCCATTTTATTAATAATTTTGAATAAACTATTACTAAATTAAAAGAATCCTCTCTCAGGTGGCGCAGTGGCAAAGAATCCTCCTGCAGAGCAGATCCCTGGGTCAGGAAGATCTCCTGGAGGAGGAAATGGCAACCCACTCCAGTATTCTTGCCTGGGAAACCCCACAGACAGAGGAGACTGGTGGTTGCAATCCATAGGGTCACAGAAGAGTCAGACATGACTAAGTGATTAAACAACAATGAGACTAAATTACTATACCAATAAGGGGATAAAAATATAGAACAATGAATTTTGCTAGCTTATAAAATCAGTATCTTCTTGGCATTAACATAATACAATCTACTGCTGCCTAGATCACTCTCACCAAACAACACTAGAGCAGTAGTGTTTGACAGAAAGGGTTTCCTCCCTACGAGGGGAGAGTGTGCAATACACAAGACATTCTTCATGATGACAACTGAGGACGATGCAACTGGCATCTGTTGAGTAGAGTCCTGAAATGCTGTGAGACTCCCTAGGGTGCACAAGAGCCCTCCACAACACAGAAACAGTTGGCCCAAAGCACAGCAGTGCCAAGGTGGAGAACTCCTGCACTGAAGGAGCTTTCAGTTTTCAAATTGGTTCAGTGGTTAAATAACAGATATTTTCCTTGCAGCTTTTTAAAGGAAACATTGGCAAATGCCATGGATTCTCTGCCCCATAACACCAAGTCCAATAAACGATTCTCTAGAAGAATCAAATGATAGACTATGAAGGGTACACTGAGGCTACCAAACACCAAGAAAGCAAAGATGGAGTTGAAAGTTCAGGATGCACCTTAGCTTGTTCCATTTTGAACACGTTATTTATCTGACTCAGTCAAGGCTCAAATGCATCAGAAAAATAAACTGTTACCTATGCAGATTATCAGTGAACCTACACATTTAGCCAAAGTAATAATGGCTTCCCAGTAAGTAGACAGAACTCTAGTGTGACACAGGTAAGAGAATGGGGGCCAGGAGGTAACAAGTAGAAGTCTGATCTTTCACTGACTGTGCAACTCAGAGCAAATCATGTAGTTTTCCTGTGTACCAGTTTCCTTATCTCAAAACTTTCCTAAATTGATAATAAATGTGATTGCAAATGCCTGCCTTATCTACATCACAAGGTCATCATGAGAATCAAATCTTTTTAACTGGAATAAACATATACTATTTAAATGAACTTTATCTGCTTCTTTTTCCTTTTTTTAAATTATCAGAGCATAATAGCATTTTTACAGGAGACTTGGAAAATACAAAATGTACAGTTCCACTATATATTACAATTATGTTTTAAGTAAACTAAGATTTTTAGTTGAAGCTCCAATATCAAACCTTCAAAAATTAATAGAATGAACAGAAAAGTAAAAGGATATATTAGATCTGTAAACCACTATGAACCAATTTAACATGAAGAATCAAAATGTTTTAAATACACTTTTTCCTTACGTACTTGGATACGGATATTGTCCCATAATATCTTTCTTACTCAGTACATAAGATTTTGCAAAGAACAATGCTTTTGGAACACCACTGAAAAGTATATTCTTAGAGAGAGGAGGCTGAACATTCCCACATAAAGACATTACAATTGACTTGTTTCTTTTCCCCACCAAGGATCCCATTAGAATATGAAAATGAATTGAAAAAATAATATCACAGACAAACCACAAACTGGGATAAATCAAAGCCAAGGTGGAGAACTCCTGCACTGAAGGGTGCACAAGAGCTTTCCAGTTTTCAAATTGGTTCAGTGGTTAAATAACAGATATTTTCCTTGCAGCTTTTTAAAGGAAACATTGGCAAATGCCATGGATTCTCTGCCCCATAACACCAAGTCCAATAAACGATTCTCTAGAAGAATCAAATGATAGACTATGAAGGGTACACTGAGGCTACCAAACACCAAGAAAGCAAAGATGGAGTTGAAAGTTCAGGATGCACCTTAGCTTGTTCCATTTTGAACACGTTATTTATCTGACTCAGTCAAGGCTCAAATGCATCAGAAAAATAAACTGTTACCTATGCAGATTATCAGTGAACCTACACATTTAGCCAAAGTAATAATGGCTTCCCAGTAAGTAGACAGAACTCTAGTGTGACACAGGTAAGAGAATGGGGGCCAGGAGGTAACAAGTAGAAGTCTGATCTTTCACTGACTGTGCAACTCAGAGCAAATCATGTAGTTTTCCTGTGTACCAGTTTCCTTATCTCAAAACTTTCCTAAATTGATAATAAATGTGATTGCAAATGCCTGCCTTATCTACATCACAAGGTCATCATGAGAATCAAATCTTTTTAACTGGAATAAACATATACTACTTAAATGAACTTTATCTGCTTCTTTTTCCTTTTTTTAAATTATCAGAGCATAATAGCATTTTTACAGGAGACTTGGAAAATACAAAATGTACAGTTCCACTATATATTACAATTATGTTTTAAGTAAACTAAGATTTTTAGTTGAAGCTCCAATATCAAACCTTCAAAAATTAATAGAATGAACAGAAAAGTAAAAGGATATATTAGATCTGTAAACCACTATGAACCAATTTAACATGAAGAATCAAAATGTTTTAAATACACTTTTTCCTTACGTACTTGGATACGGATATTGTCCCATAATATCTTTCTTACTCAGTACATAAGATTTTGCAAAGAACAATGCTTTTGGAACACCACTGAAAAGTATATTCTTAGAGAGAGGAGGCTGAACATTCCCACATAAAGACATTACAATTGACTTGTTTCTTTTCCCCACCAAGGATCCCATTAGAATATGAAAATGAATTGAAAAAATAATATCACAGACAAACCACAAACTGGGATAAAACATTTACAAAGCACATTTCTGAAAAGGACTTATATCTAAAATATACAGAGAACTCTTACAACACAACAATAAGAAAATAAACAATACAATTCTAAAGTGTGAAAAGATCTAAACAGCTATCTCTCTAAGGAAACTATACAGATACCAAATGCTGTGCTCTGTAGTCGCTCAGTCATTTCTGACTATTGCAATCTCATGGACTATTAGCCCACTAGGCTTCTCTGTCCATGGGAATTGTCCAGGCAGGAATACTGGAGTAGGTTACCATTCCCTTCTCCAGGTAATCTTCCCAACCCAGGGATCAACCCCAGGTCTCTTGCATTGCAGGCAATTCTTTATTATCTGAACCACCACGGAAGCCCACAGACACCAAATACGAATGTGAAAAAAAAAACAGTAAATACCATATGTCATTAGACAATTACAAATTAAAAATATCAAAAACAAATTAAAACAGCTACATATGTGTTAGAATGGGTAAACATTTTCCTTAAAACTTTCAATACCAATTTCTGACAAAGACATGCAAAAAAGCACAAGCACTCTCATTTATTGCTGATGGAAATGCAAAATGGTAATGCCACTTGGGAAGACAGCTTGTCAGTTTCTTACAAAGCTGAACATACTTTCACCATATGATCCAACAATCATACTTCTAGGTATTTACCCAACTGGTTTGAAAGCTTAAGTTCTCACAAAAATCTGCACGCAAATGTTTATTCAGTCTTATTCATAATTTCCAAAACTGAAAGCAAAGATGTCCTTCAATATGCAAATGAATAAACAAACTGTGGTATACCTACACAAGGAAATACTATTCCATATAAAAGGAAATGAGCTATCAACATACCCATTGATACAGATGAACATTAAACACATATGGCTAAGTAGAAAAAACCTATCTGAAAAAACTACATCCTATATGATTCCCATTACATGACATGCTAGAAGAAGCAAAACTATAGCAACGATGCAAAGATCAGTAGTTACCAGGAGTTTGGGAGGGTTGAATAGGTAAATCAAAGATGATATTTTTAGGTCAGTGAAGCTATTCTGTACGATACCGTAATGGTGGCTATTTTGCATTTGTAAAATCCATAGAATTTTACCAGATGGCTCAGCAAATAAAGAATCCGCCTCCAAAGCAGGAGATGTTGGAGAACTGGGTTCAGTCCCTGAGTCAGAAAGATCTCCTGGAGAAGAAAATGGCAATCCACTCCAATATTCTTGCCTGAAAAATCCCACGGACAGAGGAGCCTGACAGGCTATAGTCCAAAGGGTCACAAAGAGTCAGACACAACTGAGCAGAGCAGCAGAGTAGAGCACAGAATTTTACAGAACAAAGAGCAAACCTTGATGTATGCAAATATTTTAAAATAATTTCTGAGGTTAGGGGTCCCCTAATGGTATGCAATCTGTGACAAAAGAGTCTAAGTGTATTAGAAATATATACATATAAACCTGAACCACCACGGAAGCCCACAGACACCAAATACGAATGTGAAAAAAAAAAACAGTAAATACCATATGTCATTAGACAATTACAAATTAAAAATATCAAAAACAAATTAAAACAGCTACATATGTGTTAGAATGGGTAAACATTTTCCTTAAAACTTTCAATACCAATTTCTGACAAAGACATGCAAAAAAGCACAAGCACTCTCATTTATTGCTGATGGAAATGCAAAATGGTAATGCCACTTGGGAAGACAGCTTGTCAGTTTCTTACAAAGCTGAACATACTTTCACCATATGATCCAACAATCATACTTCTAGGTATTTACCCAACTGGTTTGAAAGCTTAAGTTCTCACAAAAATCTGCACGCAAATGTTTATTCAGTCTTATTCATAATTTCCAAAACTGAAAGCAAAGATGTCCTTCAATATGCAAATGAATAAACAAACTGTGGTATACCTACACAAGGAAATACTATTCCATATAAAAGGAAATGAGCTATCAACATACCCATTGATACAGATGAACATTAAACACATATGGCTAAGTAGAAAAAACCTATCTGAAAAAACTACATCCTATATGATTCCCATTACATGACATGCTAGAAGAAGCAAAACTATAGCAACGATGCAAAGATCAGTAGTTACCAGGAGTTTGGGAGGGTTGAATAGGTAAATCAAAGATGATATTTTTAGGTCAGTGAAGCTATTCTGTACGATACCGTAATGGTGGCTATTTTGCATTTGTAAAATCCATAGAATTTTACCAGATGGCTCAGCAAATAAAGAATCCGCCTCCAAAGCAGGAGATGTTGGAGAACTGGGTTCAGTCCCTGAGTCAGAAAGATCTCCTGGAGAAGAAAATGGCAATCCACTCCAATATTCTTGCCTGAAAAATCCCACGGACAGAGGAGCCTGACAGGCTATAGTCCAAAGGGTCACAAAGAGTCAGACACAACTGAGCAGAGCAGCAGAGTAGAGCACAGAATTTTACAGAACAAAGAGCAAACCTTGATGTATGCAAATATTTTAAAATAATTTCTGAGGTTAGGGGTCCCCTAATGGTATGCAATCTGTGACAAAAGAGTCTAAGTGTATTAGAAATATATACATATAAACCTTACATACATGTAAAGGAAGGGGGAGAAATGGTTACTACTTCAGTGTGGACTGTACAAGGTAACTTCCTTCCAAAGAAGACTCTATAGATGGGCTTCCCTGGTGGTCCAGTGGATTTAGAGTCTGCCTTGCTGTGTGAGGGGTGCCAGTTCGATCCCTGGACCAGGAAGATCTCATGTTCGGCGGTGTGGCTGGACCCGTGTGTCTAATTACCAATCAGCACTCTAGAGCACATGTGCCCAGAGTCAATGCTCTGCAACATAAGAGGCCCCTGCAATGGGAAGTCCACACAGGCCAAAGAGTAAAGATGGATGAAAATAAATAAATAAATACCAATAAAAAAGGCCAAAATTTTTAAAAAGACAAGAATACTCTATAGAAAGAGAGAAAAAAAAAAAGACTAAGACCTGATAAATACTACCTTAGCCAGATGATCAAGGTCAACATCAACAGTGATGTCACATTGATTATAGTATGTACTCGATATAATATGGAGACTATAGCACTTTACCTCTGATGTTCTTCTCCCACCAACCCTTAACCTCAGTCCAATCATGAGAAAAAATCCAGGAGAGGGCCATCCTACAACATACAATCAGTCCTCAAAACTCTCAAAGTCATACATAGCAAAGAAAGTCTAAGAAGCAGCTAAGAAATGACTAAAGAGATGTGACAACTGTTAAGTGTAATGCAATGTGTAATGTGGTGTCCTGCATGAAATTCTGGAACAGAAAAATGACATTCGATGGAAACTAAGTAAATGTAAATAAAATATGGACTTAGTTAATAATAATGCATCGATACTGATTCATTAGCTATAATAAAGGGACCACAATAATGCACTGGAATAATACATGACATTAATGATAAGGGACATGGTGATGAGTGTATGTAAACTTCTGTATACTCTAAGTTTACAATATTGAGTCAGAACACTTAGAGCACAGAAATTTTACAGAACAAAGAGCAAACCTTGATGTATGCAAATATTTTAAAATAATTTCTGAGGTTAGGGGTCCCCTAATGGTATGCAATCTGTGACAAAAGAGTCTAAGTGTATTAGAAATATATACATATAAACCTTACATACATGTAAAGGAAGGGGGAGAAATGGTTACTACTTCAGTGTGGACTGTACAAGGTAACTTCCTTCCAAAGAAGACTCTATAGATGGGCTTCCCTGGTGGTCCAGTGGATTTAGAGTCTGCCTTGCTGTGTGAGGGGTGCCAGTTCGATCCCTGGACCAGGAAGATCTCATGTTCGGCGGTGTGGCTGGACCCGTGTGTCTAATTACCAATCAGCACTCTAGAGCACATGTGCCCAGAGTCAATGCTCTGCAACATAAGAGGCCCCTGCAATGGGAAGTCCACACAGGCCAAAGAGTAAAGATGGATGAAAATAAATAAATAAATACCAATAAAAAAGGCCAAAATTTTTAAAAAGACAAGAATACTCTATAGAAAGAGAGAAAAAAAAAAAGACTAAGACCTGATAAATACTACCTTAGCCAGATGATCAAGGTCAACATCAACAGTGATGTCACATTGATTATAGTATGTACTCGATATAATATGGAGACTATAGCACTTTACCTCTGATGTTCTTCTCCCACCAACCCTTAACCTCAGTCCAATCATGAGAAAAAATCCAGGAGAGGGCCATCCTACAACATACAATCAGTCCTCAAAACTCTCAAAGTCATACATAGCAAAGAAAGTCTAAGAAGCAGCTAAGAAATGACTAAAGAGATGTGACAACTGTTAAGTGTAATGCAATGTGTAATGTGGTGTCCTGCATGAAATTCTGGAACAGAAAAATGACATTCGATGGAAACTAAGTAAATGTAAATAAAATATGGACTTAGTTAATAATAATGCATCGATACTGATTCATTAGCTATAATAAAGGGACCACAATAATGCACTGGAATAATACATGACATTAATGATAAGGGACATGGTGATGAGTGTATGTAAACTTCTGTATACTCTAAGTTTACAATATTGCTTAAATATAAAATATGAAACTGTTATAAAAATAATCAGTCCTAAACATCATTAGACTATAACACTAAGGGAACTTATACAGAGGCTCTGTTACAACCTAGAGGCATGGGATGAGGAAGGAGCTTGGAGAGAAGTTCAAGTGGGAGAGGCCATGTGTATATCTATGATTTGGATTTATGTGTGGCAGTAAACAATAAACCTCTGTAAAAGTAAAATTTAAAAAATAAATAAATAGATAATTTTTAAGGTTATATTATGATGATCAGAGCAATTTACAACTTGAGAAAAAAGATCACTTAAATATAAGAAAAACGTCATTAGAGAGAATGATGATTAATAATAAATAATAATGTATCAAACTGTAATTTGTAAATAATAATGTATCGAATGGTAATTTGTAAAACTTCTCCACAAGTTTGGTTTTACTAACCAATGACGGGAACAGAAGACTAATATTTTTTCTGACTTTTTTTTTAACTTTTTATTTTACTGTTTACTTTTGCAGAGTTTTGTTGTTTACAGACATGTATGATCCCAGATTAGTCATATGCATATCCCCCCATCCCATCCCTCCAGGCCATCGCACAGCATCCCTGCAGGACCCACTTTTCTGACAGTGCAATGGCAATAGGAGACTAATTTTTAATTTGCTCAGTAGTCTACTCTGGGGCAGTGGAAGCCATCATTAATCATCAGCCATTTATAAAAGTTAATAGAAAGATGTCACTATTTAGGTGCATACCAGAACTCATACAAAAGGAGCCTGATTTTTCATAGAAAGAAATCCTAGAGACAGCCAGGGGTCCTACAACATACAATCAGTCCTCAAAACTCTCAAAGTCATACATAGCAAAGAAAGTCTAAGAAGCAGCTAAGAAATGACTAAAGAGATGTGACAACTGTTAAGTGTAATGCAATGTGTAATGTGGTGTCCTGCATGAAATTCTGGAACAGAAAAATGACATTCGATGGAAACTAAGTAAATGTAAATAAAATATGGACTTAGTTAATAATAATGCATCGATACTGATTCATTAGCTATAATAAAGGGACCACAATAATGCACTGGAATAATACATGACATTAATGATAAGGGACATGGTGATGAGTGTATGTAAACTTCTGTATACTCTAAGTTTACAATATTGCTTAAATATAAAATATGAAACTGTTATAAAAATAATCAGTCCTAAACATCATTAGACTATAACACTAAGGGAACTTATACAGAGGCTCTGTTACAACCTAGAGGCGTGGGATGAGGAAGGAGCTTGGAGAGAAGTTCAAGTGGGAGGGGCCATGTGTATATCTATGATTTGGATTTATGTGTGGCAGTAAACAATAAACCTCTGTAAAAGTAAAATTTAAAAAATAAATAAATAGATAATTTTTAAGGTTATATTATGATGATCAGAGCAATTTACAACTTGAGAAAAAAGATCACTTAAATATAAGAAAAACGTCATTAGAGAGAATGATGATTAATAATAAATAATAATGTATCAAACTGTAATTTGTAAATAATAATGTATCGAATGGTAATTTGTAAAACTTCTCCACAAGTTTGGTTTTACTAACCAATGACGGGAACAGAAGACTAATATTTTTTCTGACTTTTTTTTTAACTTTTTATTTTACTGTTTACTTTTGCAGAGTTTTGTTGTTTACAGACATGTATGATCCCAGATTAGTCATATGCATATCCCCCCATCCCATCCCTCCAGGCCATCGCACAGCATCCCTGCAGGACCCACTTTTCTGACAGTGCAATGGCAATAGGAGACTAATTTTTAATTTGCTCAGTAGTCTACTCTGGGGCAGTGGAAGCCATCATTAATCATCAGCCATTTATAAAAGTTAATAGAAAGATGTCACTATTTAGGTGCATACCAGAACTCATACAAAAAGGGAGCCTGATTTTTATTTCCTTTGTGTGCCTGGTAAGTCACTTCAGTTATGTCCAACTCTTTGCAACGCTATGGACTGTGACTTACCAGGCTCCTCTGCACGTGGGGATTCTCCAGGCAAGAGTACTGGAGTGGGTTTCCCTGCCTTCCTCCAGAGGATCTTTCTGACCCAGGGATGAAACCCTCACTTCTTATGCCTTCAGCTTTGGCCAGTGGGCTCTTTATTACTAGTTCCAGCTGAGAAGCTTCCCTTTATTTCCTGCTTTCCTAGTAAGAGCAAAAGATGAGGGGTCTCCACTCATATCATTGAGTAGCAGTCACAGGGAATTTCTGGTGCAGACAGAGATCACTCAGCACCTTTCCTCCCAGAACACTGGGGCCCTGGTGAAGTGTGTGAGCTTCTGAACATCCCCCTTTCCATTCCGGAATCAGGTAATCTACCACATGTTCCAAGACACACATGTTCAAAATCTTTCTTAGAACAGTACATGAAAAGAATTATTTAAATGTAAATTATTAAACTGAAAGTGAGATTGGCTAGGGCCACTTGCTAGAAAGTATAGTAGGTCTACCTACTGTCCTTCCCTCCCTCTCTATTCCAATGTACTCATATGAGCATCAAACTCACTGGGGAAAAAATGAACCTAGTTATTTAGAATAGAGACCCATCTGGCCTTGTATCCAGTAACATTTTCTCCCCCAAATTCCACTTCAGAGCATAACTTCCAGAAAGTGTGAAAGTTGTGCCCGACTCTTTGCAACTCTATGGACTGAAACCAACCAGGTTGTACTGTCCATGGAAGTTCCCAGGCAAGTACAGTGGTGTGGTTTACCTTTTACTCCTCCAGGAGAGCTTCCTGACCCAGGGTCAAACCCCTGTCTCCTCCACTGCAAGCAGACTCTTTACCAATTGAGCTACCAGGAAACCCCTCCAGCCCTCAACTAAGAAGTTCCTCCCTGCCAGAAAACTACCAGAGATTAGTCATATGCATATCCCCCCATCCCATCCCTCCAGGCCATCGCACAGCATCCCTGCAGGACCCACTTTTCTGACAGTGCAATGGACATAGGAGACTAATTTTAATTTGCTCAGTAGTCTACTCTGGGGCAGTGGAAGCCATCATTAATCATCAGCCATTTATAAAAGTTAATAGAAAGATGTCACTATTTAGGTGCATACCAGAACTCATACAAAAAGGGAGCCTGATTTTTATTTCCTTTGTGTGCCTGGTAAGTCACTTCAGTTATGTCCAACTCTTTGCAACGCTATGGACTGTGACTTACCAGGCTCCTCTGCACGTGGGGATTCTCCAGGCAAGAGTACTGGAGTGGGTTTCCCTGCCTTCCTCCAGAGGATCTTTCTGACCCAGGGATGAAACCCTCACTTCTTATGCCTTCAGCTTTGGCCAGTGGGCTCTTTATTACTAGTTCCAGCTGAGAAGCTTCCCTTTATTTCCTGCTTTCCTAGTAAGAGCAAAAGATGAGGGGTCTCCACTCATATCATTGAGTAGCAGTCACAGGGAATTTCTGGTGCAGACAGAGATCACTCAGCACCTTTCCTCCCAGAACACTGGGGCCCTGGTGAAGTGTGTGAGCTTCTGAACATCCCCCTTTCCATTCCGGAATCAGGTAATCTACCACATGTTCCAAGACACACATGTTCAAAATCTTTCTTAGAACAGTACATGAAAAGAATTATTTAAATGTAAATTATTAAACTGAAAGTGAGATTGGCTAGGGCCACTTGCTAGAAAGTATAGTAGGTCTACCTACTGTCCTTCCCTCCCTCTCTATTCCAATGTACTCATATGAGCATCAAACTCACTGGGGAAAAAATGAACCTAGTTATTTAGAATAGAGACCCATCTGGCCTTGTATCCAGTAACATTTTCTCCCCCAAATTCCACTTCAGAGCATAACTTCCAGAAAGTGTGAAAGTTGTGCCCGACTCTTTGCAACTCTATGGACTGAAACCAACCAGGTTGTACTGTCCATGGAAGTTCCCAGGCAAGTACAGTGGAGTGGTTTACCATTTACTCCTCCAGGAGAGCTTCCTGACCCAGGGGTCAAACCCCTGTCTCCTGCACTGCAAGCAGACTCTTTACCAATTGAGCTACCAGGGAAACCCTCCAGCCCTCAACTAAGAAGTTCCTCCCTGCCAGAAAACTACCAGAGATGCTATTACTAGTCAAATTTTGAGTGCTCCAATATAACAAACTCCTTTCATAAAAGAGGGAAAGGTCATAAAGATATTCATTATATATAGCAAATCTCAAAAACTCCTAGAATAGAGAACAAAAAAGCTGAATCTATTATTTCTTTCCCCCACAAACAGCCACATTAATACAAATGGCATATCATAAATATATATAAAGATCCTGACTTAAACAGTGAAAAGACAACCTACACAAGCAGAAAAGTATTTTCAACCATGTGTCTGATAAGGCGTCAATGTCTGATATTTCAAGAACTCATTCAACTAATGGCAAAAAAATCAAGCAATCCATCTATAAAATGGGCAAGGATCTGAATAGATGTTCCTCTAAACAAGATATAGAAAAGTATGACAGGAACATGAAAAGATGCTCTTCCTCACTCATCATTAGGGAAATGCAAATTTAAACCACAGTGAGATATCACCTCATGCCCATTAAAATGGCCATCATCAAGACAAGAGATAAGTAGTGCTGGCATGGATGTGGAGAAAAGGGAACCTCTATGCACTGCTGGTGGAACTGTACAGCCACTGTGGAAAACAACATGGGGTATCCTCAAAAAATTAACAGTAGAACTACCATATGATTCAGCAGTTTCACTTCTAGGATACATTTAAAGAAGACAAAAACAGTAACTAAAAAAAAAAATTTGTACCCCCATAGTCATAGCAACATTATTCACAATAGCTAAAATATAGAAACAACTTTAGGGTTAGTCCATGAATTAATAAAGAAGTTGTGAAATATATATAATTCAGCCACAGGAAGTGAGAAAATACTCCATTTACAATAATAAACTTGAAGGCCTTATGCTAAGTGAAATTGTGTGTGTGTGTGTGTGTGTGTGTGTGTGACTCAGTAGTGTCTGACTCTTTGCAACTGTAGCCCACCGGGCTTTTCTGGAATTCTTTTCCATGGAATTCTCCAGGCAAGAATACTGGAGCGGGTAGCCATTCCCTTTTCCAGGGAATCTTCCCAACCCAGGGACTGAACCCAGGTCTCCTGCATTGCAGGCAGTTTCTTTACCATCTAAGCCAGCAGTGATAATGGTAGTGGTGTAGTTGCTCAGTCATGTCTGATTCTTTGGAACGCTATGGACTGTAACCTGCCAGACTCTCTGTCCATGGAATTTTCCAGGCAAGAATATTGGAGTGGGTTGCCATTTCCCCTTCTCCACCAGGCAAAATACAAAAAGACAAATACCATACAATATCAGTTATACATAGGATCTCAAAAAAAAAAAAAATCACACACACAAAGACTCATAGACACAAAGATCAGATTCATGATTATCAGAGGCAGGGTGGGAATGGAGGAGTTGAAGGAAGTAGGTCAGAAGGTACAAACTCTCAAACTCCCATTTATAAGGTAACAAGTACTAGGAATCTAATGGCAAAAAAATCAAGCAATCCATCTATAAAATGGGCAAGGATCTGAATAGATGTTCCTCTAAACAAGATATAGAAAAGTATGACAGGAACATGAAAAGATGCTCTTCCTCACTCATCATTAGGGAAATGCAAATTTAAACCACAGTGAGATATCACCTCATGCCCATTAAAATGGCCATCATCAAGACAAGAGATAAGTAGTGCTGGCATGGATGTGGAGAAAAGGGAACCTCTATGCACTGCTGGTGGAACTGTACAGCCACTGTGGAAAACAACATGGGGTATCCTCAAAAAATTAACAGTAGAACTACCATATGATTCAGCAGTTTCACTTCTAGGATACATTTAAAGAAGACAAAAACAGTAACTAAAAAAAAAAATTTGTACCCCCATAGTCATAGCAACATTATTCACAATAGCTAAAATATAGAAACAACTTTAGGGTTAGTCCATGAATTAATAAAGAAGTTGTGAAATATATATAATTCAGCCACAGGAAGTGAGAAAATACTCCATTTACAATAATAAACTTGAAGGCCTTATGCTAAGTGAAATTGTGTGTGTGTGTGTGTGTGTGTGTGTGTGACTCAGTAGTGTCTGACTCTTTGCAACTGTAGCCCACCGGGCTTTCCTGGAATTCTTTTCCATGGAATTCTCCAGGCAAGAATACTGGAGCGGGTAGCCATTCCCTTTTCCAGGGAATCTTCCCAACCCAGGGACTGAACCCAGGTCTCCTGCATTGCAGGCAGTTTCTTTACCATCTAAGCCAGCAGTGATAATGGTAGTGGTGTAGTTGCTCAGTCATGTCTGATTCTTTGGAACGCTATGGACTGTAACCTGCCAGACTCTCTGTCCATGGAATTTTCCAGGCAAGAATATTGGAGTGGGTTGCCATTTCCCCTTCTCCACCAGGCAAAATACAAAAAGACAAATACCATACAATATCAGTTATACATAGGATCTCAAAAAAAAAAAAAATCACACACACAAAGACTCATAGACACAAAGATCAGATTCATGATTATCAGAGGCAGGGTGGGAATGGAGGAGTTGAAGGAAGTAGGTCAGAAGGTACAAACTCTCAAACTCCCATTTATAAGGTAACAAGTACTAGGAATCTAATGTACAACACATTGACAATAACAACTAGAAGATTAAAGCTATAAGATTTATAGGAAAGTTGTTAAGAAAGTAAATTGCAAGTTCTCATATAAAAAGGATTCTTTTTCTTTTCTTCTTTCTTTTCTTTTTATTATATCTATATAAGAATATGGATGTTAACCTATTGTGGTAAGTATTTCACAATATATGTAAATCAATCCATCATGCTTTATGCCTTAAAAGTATATAGTGATGTACGTTAATGATTTCTCAATAAAACTGGGGAAAAAAGCAACCACTAAATCTCAGTCTTTCGTGTTAGTTGATCACTGTGTGGTCCAAATTCAATGCTGTTTCTCTAGAACATCACTATATTCCCCTCCCTTCACAATACGATGAGAAAGACCTCTGTGTGCATGCCCTTTAAGCTCCTTGGAGATGACATCGCCAATGCAAAAGGGACCATAAGACAAAGAACCTGGGATGTTGGGAGCATACTGAGGCAGGCCAAATGTTCTGCGGATCCTGACATCAGGTTATTGAAATTGAAGATGGAAAAACACATACTGAGTCATTCGGTTCTCTCCCTTGAGGGCAGTAGATTATGCTGGACAGTATATTATTTAGCACTTTGCCCAGTTCTATTCTAAATAGTCCTTCCTTAGAGGCCATTCACTCAAACCAGGGAAGGATTTTCTAACAAGTGAAAGGCTTTCTACTGGTTAGTCATTTCTTCCACAAAACGTACATTCTCCCACTGAGATATTAAAACATAAAACCTACTGAATAACATGAAAACAGTGTGATATTGCAGAAAGAGTGTGGAGCTCTAAGAAAATGGTCCCAAAGTGGTCCAGGTGCTCATTCAGCCTTGCCTAGACAACAGCTTGCTGAGACTACTCTCCTGCCTGCTTTCTACCTAGAAGGAGGGACTACATCCAAGCTCAGCTTCCCAAGAACTAGTGGCTTCATGCCCCGCCTCCCATAGCAATGTCCCACAGGTACAAAGTCTCCAGGTGCATTTAATATGCCTCAGCAACTCTTGCAAACAGCTGACACCCACATACAGACTGATGGGCACTCAAAGAGTCTGATTAATCCTCATCTACAGGTTTGCTCTCAGCCTCACTCTATTAGAAAGGCACTAGACCAAAAATGGCTTCCCTGGTAGCTCAGATGATAAACAATCTACCTGCTAATTCAGGAAACCTATGTTTGATCCCTGGATCAGGAAGCTCCCTTGGAGGAGGGCATGGCAATCCACTCCAGTATTCTTACCTAGAGAATCCCATGGACAGAGAAACATGGCTGGCTACAGACCACAGGGTCGCAAAGAGTCAGACACAATCGAGTGATTGTCACTTTCACTGTTTGAGACCACAAACCCAGGTTACTTGCCAGCGAAGCACCTCACCTCTCGAATTTTCACCATGGGGGAAGAGGAGAGGAGAAAAGGCTTCCCATATTGGGCAGATTCTCCAACATATGCCATGTTCTAACCTGGTACCTGACAGACAGTGACCCAGATGGGGCCCTCCTTGAGCAACAAAGATCAAGGACTTCAAAGCCAAGTACTGGGCACTTGGATGTCCATTAGCCATATGAGCTTGTTTCTTCATCTATCAACTAGAAGATTCTAAGATTATAAGAGCTGGTGATGATGTACCCCATGTGCAGCATTGTGGTTGGCATGTTGAAGAAATTCAGCAAATGGTAGTGACTACTGTTGGTACAATTTTCCTCAGTAAAAATGAATAGGAACTCCTTAAGACATATGAATTTTTTTTTTAATATGTAACCTAACATGTACAGTGTTTATCACAGAGAAAGAAAACATTCCATGGAATAGGTGGTAGTGATAAAGCACCGCTCACTGGTTATATAAGTGAGGAAGAAAATGAGTAAAGGGCTCAGCATGCTCTAAGGCCCCCCTGTCAGGATGACAAACCCAGACATGCAGGGCGTTTTCCAAGGCATCTACCCCCCTTCTGAATCTGGTCAGGATGACTAAACCCAGTACAGAGGGACTCTCAAGCCTTCCCAAGAACTAGTGGCTTCATGCCCCGCCTCCCATAGCAATGTCCCACAGGTACAAAGTCTCCAGGTGCATTTAATATGCCTCAGCAACTCTTGCAAACAGCTGACACCCACATACAGACTGATGGGCACTCAAAGAGTCTGATTAATCCTCATCTACAGGTTTGCTCTCAGCCTCACTCTATTAGAAAGGCACTAGACCAAAAATGGCTTCCCTGGTAGCTCAGATGATAAACAATCTACCTGCTAATTCAGGAAACCTATGTTTGATCCCTGGATCAGGAAGCTCCCTTGGAGGAGGGCATGGCAATCCACTCCAGTATTCTTACCTAGAGAATCCCATGGACAGAGAAACATGGCTGGCTACAGACCACAGGGTCGCAAAGAGTCAGACACAATCGAGTGATTGTCACTTTCACTGTTTGAGACCACAAACCCAGGTTACTTGCCAGCGAAGCACCTCACCTCTCGAATTTTCACCATGGGGGAAGAGGAGAGGAGAAAAGGCTTCCCATATTGGGCAGATTCTCCAACATATGCCATGTTCTAACCTGGTACCTGACAGACAGTGACCCAGATGGGGCCCTCCTTGAGCAACAAAGATCAAGGACTTCAAAGCCAAGTACTGGGCACTTGGATGTCCATTAGCCATATGAGCTTGTTTCTTCATCTATCAACTAGAAGATTCTAAGATTATAAGAGCTGGTGATGATGTACCCCATGTGCAGCATTGTGGTTGGCATGTTGAAGAAATTCAGCAAATGGTAGTGACTACTGTTGGTACAATTTTCCTCAGTAAAAATGAATAGGAACTCCTTAAGACATATGAATTTTTTTTTTAATATGTAACCTAACATGTACAGTGTTTATCACAGAGAAAGAAAACATTCCATGGAATAGGTGGTAGTGATAAAGCACCGCTCACTGGTTATATAAGTGAGGAAGAAAATGAGTAAAGGGCTCAGCATGCTCTAGGCACGTTGCAGCATCTACCCTTCTACTGTCAGGATGACAAACCCAGACATGCAGGGCGTTTTCCAAGGCATCGGCTCTCCAACTGCTCTCTACTTCTCTCTGAATCTGGGATCCTGAAGGTTTGATCTCCTGCAGTCACTTAACACTGCTCAGCAGGTTACACAGGAAGAATCAGTCACTCCTCAATACTAAGTTTTATATGCTATGGGGGTAGAAAACTTAAAACATGTGAGAGTATGTGAGATGGGGAGGTGTGGAGTAAGAAAATACAAGAGCATGAACATAATGTGAAATGTATGTGATAATCTTGCAGACAAAGCAAAAGAGAGCCTGGACCCTTGTTACTGACAGTTAAGGCTTCAAGTGGAGCTTAGAGACATCCCAGCTCCATCCCTACATCTCTTAGCTCTGTTCCTGCTCTCTATCTACAAAGCCACAACAAAGGAAAGACACTAGAGGATCAGAAGTTTAATCCCTTCAAAATAACTTTGCATTGGATATTAAAGGCCTAAATTCATCTATCTACATTTGCAGTGTCTTACTTGAATTAAAATCCAATAGCCCAACCCAACAAGATCCTGCTTACGAGAAACATAGAGAAAGCTGAAATAGAATGAATTAAGAGTTGAGTTTATTAACTAATCAAACTTACACCAAAAGAAAGCAAGTTTGGCAATATCACCTCAGGCAACATAGTCTTTAAGTATTTTAAGTTAAAAGAGCATTGTATTATGCTAAAGTTAAGCTAATACTAAAGACATAATATGTGTAAACTTTAATATGCCAAGTAAAAGTGCCCCAAAATGTATAGAACAAAAATGTATAGATGCATGGCAGAATTTGATATTTTTAACCCTTTTCAATCAATATATAACAGGCCCCAAGTTCAAAAACAGAACACAATAAGGGCCACAAAATAATGTAACTTGTAATGCAACTAATAAAAATACCCAACTTCTTTATCTCAAAAGTAGAGATCTCAACCTCTTACATAACCTTATTTGTCTGTCTGCGTGTGTGCTCAGTGGTGCCCAACTCTGAGACCCCAGGAACTTTAGCCCAACAGGCTCATCTGTCTATGGGATTTCCCAGACAATAATACTGGAGTAGGCTTCTATTTCCTTCTCTGAGTGTCCTTCCCCACCCAGTGATCAAATGCACATCTCATCCATCAGTCAGCAGATTCTCTACCACTGTACCACCTGGGAAATCCTGCATAACCTTTGTCCATATATAGTCACCAATTGTGAAAACAAAATTATCAGCTTATTTCCAGAAATTATTATGGCAAAGAGCTGCAAAACATATTTACCCATGTGAATCACTAGCATACTGATGGTGACAAACACAGTGACTAAACTACTGCTTACATGCTTTCCGGGCCCTATAATTCAGATACCTGTGTTTTAACTTTTTTCTTTTTTTTTTTTTTTTGTCCACCCTCCGCAACCCCTGTATCTTAACTTTTACATCCTCCTGGGCTGTGATAGTGATTTTATAGTTTTCTGTGGAACTGCACCAATTCTATAAAACCTGAAAAAGCCCTCAAAATTCCACATATGTGGGTTGTCACCGGCCCTAGTAATTACTTCCCACATTTGGCATCAAATTCTCCGACAAAGCAAAAGCAAATATACTACATGCTAGAGAGAAACGAATGAAAAGTACCTACCAGGAGACAGAGCTAACACTCAGCACCTCCCCAGTTTTTGCATTTGAGTCTTTCTCAGACGGCTCAGCCTTTCAATTCCCCCATCAACACATTACATAGGCATTCTTTTCAAAAATTATTGTCTGTATACCTGACGAATCTAGGTACCAAAATAATTTCACCAGGAGGGCCAGACTCTTTTCAATGTCTTCTGTGAATGACAGAATCACAGAGCTCAAGTGAACCGTGGGTGTGCAAATCTCAGCAAACACCAGGAACAGCAGGACCCTGAGCGTGCAGACAGGATCATAAAACTTGCACAGCTGTTAACTTTTTCTCCAGAAAGAAAACTACTTGGAAGATTAGTAGCTGTTTTTCTTTGCTTTTACTTCTCGCTCTTCTTTTCTGGTTGACATTTGAAAATACTGGCCTTTCTGCCCCACCTTGTTGCCACCACTCCTTGCCACCAATGAAGCAGTTCACTGCATGAATTAGGGGGGAGACATCTCGTCAAATCCGTCTCTATCCAGATGTAATCTTCCAGCGGGATTTCCCAGACAATAATACTGGAGTAGGCTTCTATTTCCTTCTCTGAGTGTCCTTCCCCACCCAGTGATCAAATGCACATCTCATCCATCAGTCAGCAGATTCTCTACCACTGTACCACCTGGGAAATCCTGCATAACCTTTGTCCATATATAGTCACCAATTGTGAAAACAAAATTATCAGCTTATTTCCAGAAATTATTATGGCAAAGAGCTGCAAAACATATTTACCCATGTGAATCACTAGCATACTGATGGTGACAAACACAGTGACTAAACTACTGCTTACATGCTTTCCGGGCCCTATAATTCAGATACCTGTGTTTTAACTTTTTTCTTTTTTTTTTTTTTTGTCCACCCTCCGCAACCCCTGTATCTTAACTTTTACATCCTCCTGGGCTGTGATAGTGATTTTATAGTTTTCTGTGGAACTGCACCAATTCTATAAAACCTGAAAAAGCCCTCAAAATTCCACATATGTGGGTTGTCACCGGCCCTAGTAATTACTTCCCACATTTGGCATCAAATTCTCCGACAAAGCAAAAGCAAATATACTACATGCTAGAGAGAAACGAATGAAAAGTACCTACCAGGAGACAGAGCTAACACTCAGCACCTCCCCAGTTTTTGCATTTGAGTCTTTCTCAGACGGCTCAGCCTTTCAATTCCCCCATCAACACATTACATAGGCATTCTTTTCAAAAATTATTGTCTGTATACCTGACGAATCTAGGTACCAAAATAATTTCACCAGGAGGGCCAGACTCTTTTCAATGTCTTCTGTGAATGACAGAATCACAGAGCTCAAGTGAACCGTGGGTGTGCAAATCTCAGCAAACACCAGGAACAGCAGGACCCTGAGCGTGCAGACAGGATCATAAAACTTGCACAGCTGTTAACTTTTTCTCCAGAAAGAAAACTACTTGGAAGATTAGTAGCTGTTTTTCTTTGCTTTTACTTCTCGCTCTTCTTTTCTGGTTGACATTTGAAAATACTGGCCTTTCTGCCCCACCTTGTTGCCACCACTCCTTGCCACCAATGAAGCAGTTCACTGCATGAATTAGGGGGGAGACATCTCGTCAAATCCGTCTCTATCCAGATGTAATCTTCCAGCGTTAACAGAGCTCAGGAAACTGGCTTTGCTCTCAAGGTTATTTTGTGGATATTGTTCTCCAACATATGTGAGGAATAAAGAGTGTGTGTGTGTGTGTGTGTGTATCTTTGTGTATCTTTGTGTGTTTTAATGAGGCAAATTAAGGACCCTGGTATTCCACAGATCTCTCTGATGGCAAAGTATTGCCCTGTATGACACCAAAGGGTTGATTTAAGAAACCCTTCAGAAAGTCAGTATTGTTTTTATTTGCTCTATAGAATGAACTGTCAAGGAAATACAAAAATTTGACCTCCACAAACATATACAAATGGATGCCCACAAACATAAGCTTGTGTGCTATGGCAGCAGTAATTAAAAGAGAGCAAAACAGGGATCCAAATGACCCTCCCCACCTTCAAGCTTTTCCCCTGAAAATGGTTCCAAAAGTGATAAAATATAATTATCTCCTATGAAATCAATCTCAAAAAGTTAGAAACAGACACTGAAATATCCTGCATTACTTTAACTCATCATGAAATAATTCCTTCAATAAGATATCTACACAAGGACTTCCCTGTTGGTTCAGCAGTTAAGTATTCATTCACCAATGCAGGAGACAGAAGTTCAATCCCTGGTCTGGGAAGATCCCAAATGCCATGAGGCAACGAAACCTTTGCACCAACTACTGAAGACTATGCATATGTAGTCTGTGCTCCACAACAAGAGAAGCCACCGCAATGAGAAGCCCAAGGATGGTAATAAAGAGTACCTCTCACTTGCCTCAATTAGAGAAAACCTGTGTGCAGCAACAAAAACCCTGCACAGCCCCAAAAAACGATACCTACAAAAATACTTTGATAACCTTTGAATTTTCAAATTTATCTAGTTTCCTTAATTGCCTTATGAAAAAATTCTTAACAGTAAATTTCTTGAAGGTTTCAAGGTATATGAATGAACACACAGGTGAATATAAATTAACGTATGACTTTGCAGTTTCCCATTCCAGATAGCTAGGAGGATTCTGGGCTCACCTCTGCCCACAGACACACTGAATCTGCAGCTACAAATGGAATGTCCTCTGGAAAAACAACAACAACAACAATAACTAAGAACAGTCTGTGCAGCTCTACCCATCTGGCAAATGAGAAAGGCCCAGAATGAAGCAGGCAAGAGAGGCTGAGACACCATCTTACCATAAGCCCCAACCCCCTAGCACAGTGCCAAACCTGGAGCTTCTCCCCAAGCAGCAAAGTGTAAATCCCACGCCATTCAGTCTGATTTCTAGGACCGCCACTTGAAAGATGAGCCCCAAAGTATTTAGCTTTGAAAGCCAACAGAGTTCAAGTCCACAGGATCCACAAAGCTAAAACAATTTGAGAAACAGCTCTTAAAGGGCTCAAGGGCTGGGACTTACCTACCCAGAGCTCAGCACAGAAGCGACCCATCCTGAGTTGTCCAGACTCTATGTGAATGAGGCTCATGTGCTAATCTTACTGCATCAGCCTAAGGGGCAAACATCTAATTGAGCACATGTCTGCAGGCCTGCTGCCTGAGAGGCATCATCTTTTTTTTTTTTTTTCTTCTTTTGCTTTGCCTGCAGGTGCCATTAATTTGCTCCCTGTAGCCTGATTCTTGCTGTGGGCTCATTCATCTCTACACTCTCCCTGCCTTACTTCAGCCAATGGGATCATCTTCATGTTCTCCCTCTGCCACACTCCAGAGTACCATTATCTCCCAGAGGGGAGTTGTTACCTGCATCTGGTACCCCAGCTTTTTTGTCTGGTGCCCCAGCTTTGTGGCTGCTGCCTGAGGGAACACTCTTTGATCTCCTGACTCTGGAGGCCAGTGAGGCTTGTGTTCTTGGGTGCCATAGATTTGTAACAGTCAGAGAGACAGTTCTGGGCAGGCTACCACCCCAAGGTACTGCACAGACCACAGACTGATACACACCCCTAGTCTTTGCAAGAAAGAGGCCATTTGCATGTCTTGGAGTTTGGCCTGAGGGGCGGGCTTCAGATTTGGCACCTATCTAGAGGCCTTGGCTTCCCTGGTGGCTCAATGGTAAAGAATCAGCCTTCCAATGCAAAAGACGCAGGTTCAGTCCCTGGGCCAGGAATATTCCCTGGAGGAGGGCATGGCAACCCAATCTAGTATTCTTGCCTGGGAAATCCCATGAACAGAGGAGCCTGGTCAACAACAGTCCAAAGGGACGCAAAGAGTCAGACATGACTTAGTGACTAAGCAACAACACACAGCACAAAGGCTTACAGAGGTGCTCTCAGGCAATGAGGGCCATATTCCTGTGCTCTTTATTGGCCTCACTAAGATCACCTGATCTCCCAGAAAGGGGCTTATACACATCTCTAATTTTTATAACAGATGCCCTGAGGATACCTCCAGATTGTCTGGATGTAGTTGCCTGAGGGTCTAGCTGATTCTAGACTCAATCAGATTCCAATCAATCTGAATCTAGATGCTGCCTGAATGCCTCCCCTTCGGGGCACCCTCAATTTCTAGGAACTATTGAAAATAAGACAGGCTGCTTGGACAATCGCAAAGGTTTGAGGGACAGCCCAGAACTAGAGGAGGGATGAATTGTAAGATTCATCTTCCACATGAGGCCACTCCTTCAAAACTGGAAAAGGTAACTTTTAGCTAACGAAAAGAAACCAACACAGGTCAAGCAAAATGAAGAAACAAAGGACTGCATTCCAAACGAAAGATAAAACCTCAGGGAAGATCCTTAGTGAAATGCAGAAAGATAATATACCCAACTAAGTGTTTAAAATAATGGTCATTAAGATGCTCACTGAACCTGGGAGAACCATGGGCAAACACAATGAAAACTTCAAGAGAAAATATAAGTACCAAATGGAAATTACAGAGTTGAAGAATATGATAACTGAACTTAAAAACAGACCCTTCCTGTTCAGAATCTCAGGAAAATTGGGATGACATGATGAGAAACCCTGTGTCTGGAGGTCAGTAGACCCAGTTCTACCCTCTGGTCATCAGTTGCTTCTGAGGTCACAGACAAGTTAGAACCTGCTTCTCTGTTAGTTAATTGAGTTTTATACCACGTATTATGTTAGGTACTTTGAACTTGCTACCAGATGGTTCCTAAGACTCTCTCTGTAGTCCATCCAGTAAGTAGAAGAGCAGGCTAAAGACACACAACAAAACAGTCAACCAGGACAGAAGACCATGCTCTCCTTTGCTGACCGTCTATATTGGGTGGCTTCCCTGGTGGCTCAATGGTAAAGAATCAGCCTTCCAATGCAAAAGACGAGGTTCAGTCCCTGGGCCAGGAATATTCCCTGGAGGAGGGCATGGCAACCCAATCTAGTATTCTTGCCTGGGAAATCCCATGAACAGAGGAGCCTGGTCAACAACAGTCCAAAGGGACGCAAAGAGTCAGACATGACTTAGTGACTAAGCAACAACACACAGCACAAAGGCTTACAGAGGTGCTCTCAGGCAATGAGGGCCATATTCCTGTGCTCTTTATTGGCCTCACTAAGATCACCTGATCTCCCAGAAAGGGGCTTATACACATCTCTAATTTTTATAACAGATGCCCTGAGGATACCTCCAGATTGTCTGGATGTAGTTGCCTGAGGGTCTAGCTGATTCTAGACTCAATCAGATTCCAATCAATCTGAATCTAGATGCTGCCTGAATGCCTCTTCGGGGCACCCTCAATTTCTAGGAACTATTGAAAATAAGACAGGCTGCTTGGACAATCGCAAAGGTTTGAGGGACAGCCCAGAACTAGAGGAGGGATGAATTGTAAGATTCATCTTCCACATGAGGCCACTCCTTCAAAACTGGAAAAGGTAACTTTTAGCTAACGAAAAGAAACCAACACAGGTCAAGCAAAATGAAGAAACAAAGGACTGCATTCCAAACGAAAGATAAAACCTCAGGGAAGATCCTTAGTGAAATGCAGAAAGATAATATACCCAACTAAGTGTTTAAAATAATGGTCATTAAGATGCTCACTGAACCTGGGAGAACCATGGGCAAACACAATGAAAACTTCAAGAGAAAATATAAGTACCAAATGGAAATTACAGAGTTGAAGAATATGATAACTGAACTTAAAAACAGACCCTTCCTGTTCAGAATCTCAGGAAAATTGGGATGACATGATGAGAAACCCTGTGTCTGGAGGTCAGTAGACCCAGTTCTACCCTCTGGTCATCAGTTGCTTCTGAGGTCACAGACAAGTTAGAACCTGCTTCTCTGTTAGTTAATTGAG
The DNA here is from genome assembly GCA_022376925.1 of Tragulus kanchil. Classification (NCBI taxonomy): domain Eukaryota; kingdom Metazoa; phylum Chordata; class Mammalia; order Artiodactyla; family Tragulidae; genus Tragulus; species Tragulus kanchil. The sequence continues at coordinate 32,842,766 of JAIOJX010000028.1, read as the reverse complement.
TTTTATACCACGTATTATGTTAGGTACTTTGAACTTGCTACCAGATGGTTCCTAAGACTCTCTCTGTAGTCCATCCAGTAAGTAGAAGAGCAGGCTAAAGACACACAACAAAACAGTCAACCAGGACAGAAGACCATGCTCTCCTTTGCTGACCGTCTATACCTTCTTCCTTACATGTATCAGGATGATTGGAAGAATGAGAGGCAGAGGAAACATATTCATGGTCTGCTTCTCCTCTCCTTCAACAAACAAAAAGCTGTAAGATGTCTTTTATCACATCCAGTATTCAGAAATTTATGGTCTGATGTCAAGGCACTGTGTAAGGAAGCAAAACCCACTGAATCCAATGACAGCCCACACCTGTTCTCCTGACCTTCCAAGCTCATTCTCCCCAGGTACAGGCCATTAACTTGACACTGCAATTTATTTGCCTATGAGAGCATCTCAGACATCCCCAATCACAGACACGCAGCATGCTGCAAAAAGCACAGTAGCCATGAACTCCCAAGACATCCTATAAACATAATGGATCGGCTGGACTGTTTTGGTTGTGGTAAATAAAGGGCTTGGCTTGTGCTGGGAAGGCAGACAGGAGTTGTAGCTATCAGGTGGCATAACCAGCTTCGTCACAGGCTTCTCCAAAAGGGAATGTTTGATACCATTCTTCCTCGTTCCAAATCTTAAGTTTGTTAAACTTCTCCAAGGAGTCCCAGGAGAGTTTGAGCTTGAGGAAAAAAGACATGAAATGAATTCTTTTTCAGAAAGTTAACCTTAAGCATAAGTATGCTCATTTGTTTAGCCCAAGAGAAGAGTTTATTGAGAATTACTTAGGCACCAGGAAAGATGTGGCATCAGGTGGTAACTGTGACTTCACTGCTACTTCTGCTTGGGCAGCCAATTCTGACATTTCCATCCATTAGAAGAAAACACAACTTAACTTGTACGTAAAAGGTTGGGTTACACCCCAGAGGTGGTTAGACATTTCCCCAGGCGCTGTGAGATGATCCCCCAGGAGCGCCTAAACTCCCAGAGCCATCTTTGAACTAAACGCTTCTGGTTTTCACAGGGCTGCCACCCCTCAAAAATCACCAACTCTAGGAACTTCCATGGTTGACCCATGGTTAGGAGTCAACGCAGGGGACACAGGTTCGATCCCTGGTCCCAGAAGACCTATGTGCCTCAGGACGCCTAAACCTGTTCACCAAAATCATTGAGTCTGTATTCCTAGAGCCTGTGCTCCACAACAAGAGAAGCCACCATAATGAGAAACCCATGCACCAAGCTAGAGAGAAGTACCTACTTGCTGCAACTAGAGAAAGACCAAGTACAGCAACAAGGACCTGGTGCAGCCAAAAAAAACCCACCAACTTTAGCAATCCCATCGCAACACCTCAACAAGAAACACTGGTTGACAAAAGGTAACACAATCATGATTTTTCTTCATAATTGTGATTCATCTTCACATTATCATGATTTAAATTGTTTGATAGCACAGCCTTGTTTTGACTTATAACTCTTAAAGGAATTCATAATAAATTCTAACTTTATTTTGGCTCAAATTAAAATATTTTTAAAGCTAGGATAAATTGCATCAAGTATCAAATAACACCATTCTTGGGATTGACATGAATAATCACATTTTCATTTCATCCTACACATTTGGACATCACTAGGCCATGCAAACATCTTAAAACAACATTTTACTGGAGACCCCTGCACTGATATAGTATGGTGGGAATACACATTTTTTGATTTTATTCTTTTTGTTTTTCTATATATTCCCAGTTATTTAGAATATTAAGAAAATTTATTAAAATGTAACAACCTTTGAAAATGTATACACTTAATAATATGAAACATATGTAATTATGTGGAACATTCTTTAAAAAATAGATGAAAATCCTGCATTTCTATTCTATATATCAAAACATTCACAAGAAGCCGGTACAGAGCAAGTGCTCTGAAATCTTCCCAGGAGGCAGAATTTTAATTCATTAATTATAACAAGAAAAAAATGAATTATAAAACAATTGATGATTTTACCTGAGATGTCCACATACCCTCAGACACTCCTGGGAAAAACACCATCTTTGACTCCCTCACACCATTTTGACCGCTTCATGTTAGAAAGGACGTGGTATGGAACCAGACTGGAAAAGTCTTAATTTCCCAAAAGTTTCCTTTCTTTTTCTTCTTAATACATTGAAGTTTGCCTCCAGCATAAAAATCATGCAACCATTGGGAAGATTTTTAAAAGCTCTGCTACAAAGAGTTTCTGCTTTGGTTCCTCAGGACACCAAATAATGATTCTGACTAATATTTTCATTGAGTTTGGCAACTAGCTTGACTTGTTTCCAAATGGACTCTTTTTTGTCCTTTGGTGTCATGTAGAAGTAATTTGAACCTAAAAGTCATTAGCAACTAAATGTAAGATTATTGATCTAGCTGCACAGGAAACTCAAAACTTGACAGCCTGATGGAAAAGCTTCATACATTTGTATAAGAATTGGTAATATTTAGCAAGCATTGCGTATATGTCAAGTGGTATTCTTAGCACTTTACATGTATTAACTCTTTTCATCTTGTAATAACCCTAAGGAGAAGGCAATATTATTGTCCTCATTTTCAAGAAGAAACTGAAACACAGAACAATTAAATAACAGCTAATAAGTAAAGAAGCAAAGAAGCGACCCAAGGCAGTCTTGATCTGGGACCTGCCCTCAGTCACCAAGCTGGAATTGCATCATCACCCTGTATATGGTGTGCTGGTTTATTAATTGTGTATAGCAGGGATCAAGACCATGGGCTCCCATAGACACCAGTGTTCATGTCCAGTCTTCTACTTACTAGCTGAGTATCCTCCACAAATTTATTAAGTAAATCTCTTTGCCTCAATTTCCTTAATCTAAAACCTAACTTACATGATTCTTTTTTTTTTACTTACTATGTTTCTGTTGTTTAGTTGATAAATTGTGTCACCCCGCCAAATGAATTATAAAACAATTGATGATTTTACCAAAAATAAGAGGTACAGAGCAAGTGCTCTGAAATCTTCCCAGGAGGCAGAATTTTAATTCATTAATTATAACAAGAAAAATGAATTATAAAACAATTGATGATTTTACCTGAGATGTCCACATACCCTCAGACACTCCTGGGAAAAACACCATCTTTGACTCCCTCACACCATTTTGACCGCTTCATGTTAGAAAGGACGTGGTATGGAACCAGACTGGAAAAGTCTTAATTTCCCAAAAGTTTCCTTTCTTTTTCTTCTTAATACATTGAAGTTTGCCTCCAGCATAAAAATCATGCAACCATTGGGAAGATTTTTAAAAGCTCTGCTACAAAGAGTTTCTGCTTTGGTTCCTCAGGACACCAAATAATGATTCTGACTAATATTTTCATTGAGTTTGGCAACTAGCTTGACTTGTTTCCAAATGGACTCTTTTTTGTCCTTTGGTGTCATGTAGAAGTAATTTGAACCTAAAAGTCATTAGCAACTAAATGTAAGATTATTGATCTAGCTGCACAGGAAACTCAAAACTTGACAGCCTGATGGAAAAGCTTCATACATTTGTATAAGAATTGGTAATATTTAGCAAGCATTGCGTATATGTCAAGTGGTATTCTTAGCACTTTACATGTATTAACTCTTTTCATCTTGTAATAACCCTAAGGAGAAGGCAATATTATTGTCCTCATTTTCAAGAAGAAACTGAAACACAGAACAATTAAATAACAGCTAATAAGTAAAGAAGCAAAGAAGCGACCCAAGGCAGTCTTGATCTGGGACCTGCCCTCAGTCACCAAGCTGGAATTGCATCATCACCCTGTATATGGTGTGCTGGTTTATTAATTGTGTATAGCAGGGATCAAGACCATGGGCTCCCATAGACACCAGTGTTCATGTCCAGTCTTCTACTTACTAGCTGAGTATCCTCCCACAAATTTATTAAGTAAATCTCTTTGCCTCAATTTCCTTAATCTAAAACCTAACTTACATGATTTGCCATGAGGGTTAAATTAGATAATATTTGCATAGTGTTTAGCCAGTGTAACCATACATTATGTTTCTGTTGTTTAGTTGATAAATTGTGTTTCACTCTTTTGCAACCCCATGGACTGCAGCCTGCCAGGCTCCTCTGTCCGTGGGATTTACCAGGCAAGAATACTGGAGTGGGTTGCCATTTTCTTTCTCCACGGGTTCTTCCCAACCCAGGGGGTTTAAAACCCCTGTCTCCTGCATTGGCAGGCACTGGCAGGTGATTTGTTGCCACAGAGTCACCAGGGAAGCAAACCTATATGTTAAGGCTCCTGTAAATGGTACTTAGTAGAATTGTATCTACTCTCTCATATATAGCTTTTCCCAGGTGGTTCAATGGTATAGAATCTACCTGCCAGTGCAGAATATCCAGGTTCAATCCATGGGTTAGGAAGATCCTATGGAGGAGGAAATGGCAACTCACTCCAGTATCTTGCTTGAAAAGTCTCCTGGATGGAGGAGCCTGGTGGGCTACAGTGCAAGGGGTCACAAACAGTCAGATATGACTGAGCGACAGAGCACAATATACAGTTTACCCTCAAAGATAGTAGAATGCATTTAGAATCTTTACAGTTAAATTATGTTTACAAAGAGAAAGGCTGATCCCTTGTTTCAGAACTGAAGAATCAAAAGTCAAGATTTAGCTGTAGTTGGAAAGTTTTGCAGACCTTAAGTGAGCAGTGCTTTCATCTAGTTGTTCTTTTGTTTCATAGTATGGGAAATACCCGAATTGGAGTGTTTTTAAACTCGTCTTTGCTGCCAAAAGGCAGAAACACAAACAATGCACTGCTTGTAATCCTTGCCTCAAGAGATCTGTGAACAGAATGAAGAAACAAAGATCATTCAGTTAAAAAAAACCAAGCTTGGGAATTGGGCATCATCACCCTGTATATGGTGTGCTGGTTTATTAATTGTGTATAGCAGGGATCAAGACCATGGGCTCCCATAGACACCAGTGTTCATGTCCAGTCTTCTACTTACTAGCTGAGTATCCTCCCACAAATTTATTAAGTAAATCTCTTTGCCTCAATTTCCTTAATCTAAAACCTAACTTACATGATTTGCCATGAGGGTTAAATTAGATAATATTTGCATAGTGTTTAGCCAGTGTAACCATACATTATGTTTCTGTTGTTTAGTTGATAAATTGTGTTTCACTCTTTTGCAACCCCATGGACTGCAGCCTGCCAGGCTCCTCTGTCCGTGGGATTTACCAGGCAAGAATACTGGAGTGGGTTGCCATTTTCTTTCTCCACGGGTTCTTCCCAACCCAGGGGTTAAACCCATGTCTCCTGCATTGGCAGGCACTGGCAGGTGATTTGTTACCACAGAGTCACCAGGGAAGCAAACCTATATGTTAAGGCTCCTGTAAATGGTACTTAGTAGAATTGTATCTACTCTCTCATATATAGCTTTTCCCAGGTGGTTCAATGGTATAGAATCTACCTGCCAGTGCAGAATATCCAGGTTCAATCCATGGGTTAGGAAGATCCTATGGAGGAGGAAATGGCAACTCACTCCAGTATCTTGCTTGAAAAGTCTCCTGGATGGAGGAGCCTGGTGGGCTACAGTGCAAGGGGTCACAAACAGTCAGATATGACTGAGCGACAGAGCACAATATACAGTTTACCCTCAAAGATAGTAGAATGCATTTAGAATCTTTACAGTTAAATTATGTTTACAAAGAGAAAGGCTGATCCCCTTGTTTCAGAACTGAAGAATCAAAAGTCAAGATTTAGCTGTAGTTGGAAAGTTTTGCAGACCTTAAGTGAGCAGTGCTTTCATCTAGTTGTTCTTTTGTTTCATAGTATGGGAAATACCCGAATTGGAGTGTTTTTAAACTCGTCTTTGCTGCCAAAAGGCAGAAACACAAACAATGCACTGCTTGTAATCCTTGCCTCAAGAGATCTGTGAACAGAATGAAGAAACAAAGATCTGGCAAGAAAGAATGCACTGTTTGAGCTAGAGTCTGTTTTTCAGCAGTTACTTCCACCATTTTATCTTCCAGCTCACTTATCCGGTCTTCTGTCTCAGATACTCTGCTCTTGATTCCTTCTACAGAGTTTTTCTCAGCACTGGAAAAACGAACAACCCAATCAAAAAATGGGAAAAGGACCTAAACAGACACCTCTCCAACGATGACATACAGATGGCCCAAAAACACATGAAACGATGCTCAACTTCACTAATAATTAGAGAAATGCAAATCAAAACTACAATGAGATATCATCTCACACCCGTCAGAATGGCCATCATCCACAAATCAACAGACAATAAATGCTGGAGAGGCTGCGGAGAAAAGGGAACACTCCTGCATTGCTGGTGGGAGTGTAAATTGATACAGCCTCTATGGAAGACAGTCTGGAGATTTCTTAAAAAACTAAAAATAGAAGCACCATATGACCCAGCAATCCCACTCTTAGGCTTATACCCTGACGAAATCAAATCTGAAAGAAGCACCTGTACCCCAATGTTCATTGCAGCTCTCTATACAATAGCTAGAACTTGGAAGGAACCTAGATGCCCATCGACGAACGAATGGATCCAAAAGCTCTGGTACATATATACAATGGAATACTACACAGTTGTAAAGAGAAATGCAGAAGAATCAACCCTAATGAGGTGGCTGGATCTAGAACGTATCATAAAAAGTGAAGTCAGTCAGAAAGAGAAGGACAAATACAGTATATTAACACATATATATGGAACCTAGTAGGATGGTGATGATGGCACATGCAGTGAAGCGACAGAAAGACAGACATGGACAGTGGACATATGGACATTGTGGGGAAGGAACAGTGGGTGAGAGGCGTAAAGGAAGTAGCATGAAGGCCTGTACTATCATAAGTGAAGAAAATAGCTATAGTCATTGCTCTGTGAAAAAAGGGGATCCTTCAGGGGTGCTGTGTGATGGTCGGGAGGGGAGGGAAGGGGGGGATATACATGTGATTAATCTGAGAACATGCATGTCTGTGAACAACAAAACTCTGTAAAAGTTAAAAGTAAAATAAAGGTTTAAAAAAAAAAAAAAGAAAGAAAGAATGCACTGGGCCAACTCAATACCACACTGTTTCTTGGAGTGAGGAGAAAAAAAAAAGAGTAAATTTTTCCAAGGGAACAGCCAATGCATATTACTCTAGTGAAAGTACTTATACATACAAAATAGAGACAGAACGTAGGGGAAAAAAAATAGCAAACTGCTGTAAGAAGAGACTAAACTCCTATGGGAAAAAGATGCTCTGGTTTAGTTTTATACCTGGAGAGTGGAGATTAACATTGAGAGGGGATGTCTAACACAGGGCCTAGCATATAATATATAATGAGATTAATTAATATTTACTCAATAAGCAATAGAAGAACGCCTAAAAATTTTTCTACACAGAAACCAAAATCTGCTTTCAGAAAGACGACTATATGCCTAGATTCACTCATGAACAACGTGCTATCCAAGTACTGTCACAAAGAGAGAAAGCCTGTTTATAGAAGACCTCTGCCAACATTTCTACCTATTGGCTACATTAATGTATCTTTAAAAGCTTTAAATTGCAGCTCTCTATACAATAGCTAGAACTTGGAAGGAACCTAGATGCCCATCGACGAACGAATGGATCCAAAAGCTCTGGTACATATATACAATGGAATACTACACAGTTGTAAAGAGAAATGCAGAAGAATCAACCCTAATGAGGTGGCTGGATCTAGAACGTATCATAAAAAGTGAAGTCAGTCAGAAAGAGAAGGACAAATACAGTATATTAACACATATATATGGAACCTAGTAGGATGGTGATGATGGCACATGCAGTGAAGCGACAGAAAGACAGACATGGACAGTGGACATATGGACATTGTGGGGAAGGAACAGTGGGTGAGAGGCGTAAAGGAAGTAGCATGAAGGCCTGTACTATCATAAGTGAAGAAAATAGCTATAGTCATTGCTCTGTGAAAAAAGGGGATCCTTCAGGGGTGCTGTGTGATGGTCGGGAGGGGAGGGAAGGGGGGGATATACATGTGATTAATCTGAGAACATGCATGTCTGTGAACAACAAAACTCTGTAAAAGTTAAAAGTAAAATAAAGGTTTAAAAAAAAAAAAAAAGAAAGAAAGAATGCACTGGGCCAACTCAATACCACACTGTTTCTTGGAGTGAGGAGAAAAAAAAAAGAGTAAATTTTTCCAAGGGAACAGCCAATGCATATTACTCTAGTGAAAGTACTTATACATACAAAATAGAGACAGAACGTAGGGGAAAAAAAATAGCAAACTGCTGTAAGAAGAGACTAAACTCCTATGGGAAAAAGATGCTCTGGTTTAGTTTTATACCTGGAGAGTGGAGATTAACATTGAGAGGGGATGTCTAACACAGGGCCTAGCATATAATATATAATGAGATTAATTAATATTTACTCAATAAGCAATAGAAGAACGCCTAAAAATTTTTCTACACAGAAACCAAAATCTGCTTTCAGAAAGACGACTATATGCCTAGATTCACTCATGAACAACGTGCTATCCAAGTACTGTCACAAAGAGAGAAAGCCTGTTTATAGAAGACCTCTGCCAACATTTCTACCTATTGGCTACATTAATGTATCTTTAAAAGCTTTAAATTTCAGAATTCATAAACTTTGTGACTCTTTGCCGAATAATTCTTAAGACTGCTGAGTCTGCAGAGATGAGAGGTCAGCAGAGATGATGGTTACAAAATTGATCACGTAATTTCTTTCCACAACAAACTATCCTAAACCTGCTATTATGATGGTTAATTTTATGCATCAACTTGGCTAGGCCACAGACACAGATATTAGGTCAAACACTGATGCTGTGAAGGTGATTTTTTAAGATGAGATTAACATTAACATTAAATCAGCAGATACTGAGTAAAGCAAATAAAGTCTGTGGGCATCATCCAATCAGTTGAAGACCTTAAGAGAAAATGACTAAGACCAGACGAAGCAGGAATTCTACCTACAGGCTGCCTTGAGAGTAGACTGACATCGATACGCCATCCCTAGGTCTTCAGCCTACCAGCCTGCTCTGCAGATTTCAGGTTGCCCAGCCTCAGCCTCACATGAGCCAGCTCCTTAAAATTAATTAATTAATTAATGGCCAGATATAGCTGATCTGGGCTGACCACTCATACATCTGCAGTCAGGTACTTGCTGGATTGGGGTCTGGCCGTTTTAAGCAGGGCTTAACTAGGATGACTCATCTTTGTTCTACATGGCCTCTCAGCCTCCAGCAGTTCTGATGGGTCCTTTTCACATGGGTTGGGTAGGTTTCCAACACAATGAGCTGAAGCATTCAAAGCTTCCAGAAAACAATGAGCTGAAGCTTGCAAAGATTCTAGAAGCCCAGGCTTGGAATTTGCAGGAGATCGCTTCCATTGCATTTTGTTGCCCAAAGCAAATAAAAGGTCAGACCAGATCCAGGAGGAAGTAAAACATGCTCTACCTCTCAATGATGGGAACTACGATGGGACTTCAGGGTGTGCAATACAACATAGCTAAGTTGAAGCTCACAGAATGTTTGTGGGTGGGACACTGTTGCTGCAGTGTTAGTTTGGAATATACTAAAAACATTGAATAAGATGTTACACTTGACCTAAGGAGCCTACAGTAAGTGGAAATAAGGGAGGAGTAAAAATACAGTAATAATAGAAAACAATAATATATGCATTCACTGACACTGTAAAAAGCTCCAAAATGGGAAATTCAGATCAAGTCAAGCAGACAGAACTTCCTAGAAGAGGCAACACTGAACAATTATGGTTAGAAAAGTCCATAGTAAGTCAAAATGTATGCTTGGGAGTATACCAAACTTTCATTTCTGTTGTTAGGATAGAAAACAGCTTATTAGTAACTTGAGCAATGATTAAAATAGTGTAGTCTTTGAGTTAGAAAGAACTGAGTTTGACACACTCACACACTCAATAATTATGTGAACCTTGGGTAAATTATTTAACCCACTACTACTTCAAATCCTTATTTCAGGCAGAAACAAAAATAGTATTTAGGGGCTTCCCTGGTGGTCCAGTGTGTAAAGAGTCCATGTTGCAGTGCAAGGGGCACTGGCTCAATCCCTGGTCTGGGAAGATCCCACGTGCCACTGAGCAGCTGGACCAGTGTGTCCAATTACCAGCCAGCACTCTGGAGCGCACGTGCCCAGAGCCAGTGCTCTCCAGCGAGAGAGGCCACTGTGATCAGAGGCCCACACAGGCCAAAGAATTAAGATGGACAAAAATAAATAAATGAAGGACCAATAAAAGAGGCCAAAATTTAAACAACAAAAAAATTAGGGCTTCCCTGGTGGTCCAGTGGGTAAGGACACTGCCTTGCAGTGCAAGGGGCGCCAGTTCGATCCCTGGCATGGGAAGATCCCACGTGCCGTGGAGCGGCTGGACTGATGTGTCCAATTACCGAGCTGGAGCTCTGGAGCACATGCGCCCAGAGCTGGTGCTCTGCAAGGGGAGAGGCCACTGCGATGAGAGGCCCACATGGGCCGAAGAATAAAGATGGATGAAAACAGATAAATGAAAGACCAATAGAAGTGACCTGCCCGCCCCTCTCCCTTCCCACCCCCATACACACAAAATAAATAAATAAATAATAGTATCTACCCATTAATATTGCTTTGTGTTTTAAGTAAAGTATATGCAAAGCTTGATGACAGTGCCTGGAGCATACAAAGCAGTCAATAAATTATACTATTACTGCTACACTTTTTCTTTTAAATATTCCTTGTTGCATAATTTTTTTTTTTAACTCCCACAGAGATGATTATCAGTCTTTCTAGAATTAGGGTTACAGAAGTTAACTCAAATATGCAAATTGTTGTTTCTCTTGAGATTCAGAAAAGCCATTTCTTGGAAGGAGAGTTACTTACCTGCTGGTCCCTAAGACAACACCACTCAGGGTGGGGTCTACCAACACACAAAGTCCCCAACCCCTTTCAGGAGTAAGCAAGGTCAAAGCTATTTTCCTAATAGTACTAAGACACAGCTACCTCCTCCACTGTGCTAACATTTGCACTGAGGGTGCAATAGCGATGGAGGTGGACTGCTGGGTGGCAGTGCCAATCAGGGCGAAGGCATCAAACTCTACAGGTAGTTATTGTGTTCTTCACCTCCACGCACTCATCCATGAGACTCAAGGATCGCCTTAAAGAAGCAACACAGATTATTAATTTCATCAATTTGATCCTTGGATATGGGTTATTTTAATATTCTATGTGACACAATGAGAAATACATGGTGCTTTTGCTATACATATTGGATTAAAATTGTTGCTTGAAAAAAATCACTTGTATGATAAAGTCATGAATAGAACTAGTCAGTTTTTTACGTGAAACACATTTTGGGGTTTTTTGTTTGTGTGCTTTCTAATTTATTTATTATTTTTAATGGAAGGATAGTCGCTTTACAGAACTTTGTTGCTTTCTGCCAAACATCAACATAAATCAGCCATACATGTATGTCCCCTCCCTCTTGAACTTCCTTCCCATCTCCTTCCCCATCCCACTCCTCCAGGTTGTTACAGAGCCTCTGTTTGAGCTCCCTGAGATGTACAGCAAATTCCCATTGACTAACTGTTTTACATATGATAATGTATGGGGAAACATCATTTTTTAGTAGAAAGAATGACAGGTAAATTATAGTTGTTCAGACTTAGGCATTTGGCAGACATTTCACACACACACACACAAAAGTTAGTCCGTCACTTTGAGCAAAACATTCATTGCTGACGACAAATTTCCAACTTGAGAACTTTCCTGATATTTCAGGGCTTTTCTTATGAGATTGATGATGATTGAAGTGAATGTAATTTTTGGATATTGCATTTTTAAATGGGTCAGTAGTTAGAAGAAATGCATAAGTCATGAATCAATATTTTCAAATCACCAAAGCATAACATTACAAAATTATCCATATATAATAGAACCATTCAAAATAAAAAGGTGGATTTTTATGTAACAGTGTAAAAATATATTGATATGCTTTCAGATTCCACATTGCAACTAACTCTTAAGAAACTACCACTTGAGGGAGTAACATGGTAGCCTATACTGTCATGTGTGGAAAAGATAGCTATTGTCATTGTGCTAGGGGAATAGGAGTACCTACAACCACTTGGAGCGATGGTCTGGAGGGATGGGAGGGGGGGAACTGGGTGGGGGGAGGGTCAAGGGATATGCATATGAATGATCTGGGAACATACATGTACAAAAATAAATAAATAAATAAATAAATAAATAAAAGAAACTACCACTTGTCAAGTTTTGGTGAAATATCAAAGTGTGTCCACAATTATATTAAAAGGTTATTAAAATACTTCTCCTTTTTCTAACCACATATCCATATGAAATTTTTCTTTCTATACATCAGCTGAAACAATTTATCACAACAGACTGAATACAGAAGCAGGTCTAAGAATATATCTGCCGTCTATTTATTAATCAGGCATTCAAAAGATTTGTAAAAACATGAACATAATTTTGCTTTTTTCACTAAATTTTTTGTTTTATAAAATATAGATGGTTTCCATAAAAAATATGCAATTTATGTTAAAATGCATTGGATTTAGTGTCTTAATAAATGAGTTAATTTTTTTTAAAATTTCTGTTTAATTACTAATACATAAATACACATAGATGTAACCCACAAAAGCAAAAGCTCTTACAGGTTCCCAATAATGTTTATGTGTGTAAAGGGATCCTGAGAGTGAAAATTTGTGAGCTATGCTCCACAAAAAACGTCACTATCATCTGGAAGTGCCCTTCAATCTCAAGGGCATAGGACTAAGCCTGGCCATTGAGACTCCTCTGAGTAGTGATCAGTGTCACCCAGTACATAAAATGCATTGAATGTCTGCATATTCCAGAAAGATGAAGTTTGATGTGCTGGCAGAACCCAGGTCATGGGAAGCTTGGACACTTGGCTAGGATTTGGACTTTACTCTGAAAGGAGGAAAAAAAGGTAACTAAAGTTGTTTTTTAAGAAGAGATGATGTAGTCAGCTTTATACTTTAAAACATAAGTATGGAGCTGAGTCTATGATGGAATAAAGGTGACCAGACTAAAGTCAAGAAGATTGGCTGGAGCTTTTAGCTGTCATCCAGGTAAGACAAGATTAGATTAAGGCCACTTAACCTAAAGTAGGAACAGGAGGAAAAGAGATCTTTTGGGAGAGGCAAAGGAGATAGAATCTGAATTCTTCATGACTGAATGGGTGGCATATCCTTCCTTCAAAGTCGTTCTCAACATTTTGCTCAAATAAGGTTCCTGTTTAACAAAAATGATGGTTCTCTGTTGTAACAAACTGCCTGGTGCCTTGACTATTGAGAGTTTAACATATTAGGCAAAAACAAACAAAAAATGGAATACTGAAGGACTGCTTTCATGGGGCTGAAAGAATTCCTGAGAATATGAGTTGGTTTATTTTCCTTTCTGTACTTATTTTGGAGTGAGACTTCCAAATGTAACTCTCCAATTCTAGGATTATACAGAGTGGAGATACTTTGCGCTGCCCAGGCAGTTACAATATCCTCCTGAAGAAGTTCTTAGAGGGCTTCCTTCCAAAAAAGAGATTCTCACTTGGAGAACATGACTCATTAACTGCTTATTTTGAAAGTTAACTCCTGTGGAAACTAGACAAATGAAGGGAGAACCAAAGAGGTGATAAAATCACTTCAGAACTTACTGCCTTATCAATGTTCAAATCCATGGAGCATATAAACTGATAGATCAAGGTTTCCAGAATATATTACTATTGTAATATTGTTATATTAATCCTTTTACCAAAAAAAAAAAAAAAAACTGAGTAACAGGGAATTTGAATAACTAGCTCATTCTGACTTCCAAGGCCACCAACATTAACACAAGCAAGGGAAGAACGAAGAGATGACCGTGGAGTGTGGGTTACTTAGAAACTAGCTCACAGCCTTAGTTCTGGTTGGGATAATTCAACTAAGAATTTGGTCCTTCTGTCCAATAATGTCAGTAGTTCTTGTCATCATCATTTAAGTGAAAAAACATTTCGCCGTGACTTCCTCTAGCTCAAATTTCCTGGGGTCATTTCAAAGCTTAGTGTTTGGATAGCATATATTTTGAAGGTTTTCTTAATAACTTGTTTTATATTTTATTTTTGTACAGGTGCTTTAGTTCTAGGGGGAAAAGATCTTCTGTTTACATAGTGCTTTATTAGTTAAGGTTATTGTTATATAATATTCACTCTGTATGAAAAAAATTCTACCTTACTTGGTGGTTAGGTCTCCAGGAATCCCATCTCATCCTATAACTACTCACAAACTCAAAAATACACAAAAATGCAGTTATTGAAAAAGAGCTTTGCAAAACTTTTACACTAAGTCATACCACTGCCTATAAGCATTACCAAGAGTAAAATTATCAAGTTTGACGATTTGGCTTCTGGACAAAGGAACAAAAAATAGATGTCTGGAAGCAGACACTGTCAGAAATAAGTGATGGCAAATAGCCCAACAGTAGAACAGAAAGCAAAAGAACTGCAACTAGGGAACAGAAGAGCTAGAAAAACTAGTCTTATCCCTTCTCTTCACATTTCCATGGAAGAGGGAACTTCTATTGCAACTATCACTCTACACAGAAAGAGGAAAGAGAAGACGTCAGAGAAAACAAGTCCATCTCTCCCTCTACCTCTTTATTCAACCCTTGTCAAGACAATTTAAAAGGGTGTGTCAAAATCTCAGAAGCAAAAACCAGAGTGTCGAGTTCCTTTCATTCAACATCTACATTCAGGTGTAGCAGTTGCTCCTTATCCTGTGAGACACTGTGGATCACCCTCTTCTTTCCATTCCCTCACAGGAAGTCCACCTAGGCCAACCTTAGAGTCTGCTTCTATTAGCCTTTCTCTCTCCCCAGTCCCCTCCCCATATATGGGCATGAGAAGCACTCAACCATTGGCTATGTCAACAAGTTTGAGTAGGTAAATTCTAAGTAATCACTTTAAACTCAGACCAATTTATGCAGATGGGCTGGAGCTTAAATTTACCAAAACTGGAGGATTAAATTTACTCCATTTTGGCCTCAGAGAATCATAAAGTGCATGCGCAAATTAAGAAAGTAAATCCTACTTCCCATTTTTCATTGATTGTTCTCAGGCCGGGAGGTGTGTGTGCTCAGTTATTCAGTCCTGTCTGATTCTTTGTGACAGCATGGGCTGTAGCCTGTTAGGCTCCTATGCCCATAGGATTTTCCAGGCAAGAATACTGGAGTGAGTTGCCATTTCCTCCTCCAGGAGGCAAAAGGAATGAAGAATGAGATTTAGGCAACATTATCAATTGAACAATGTCCCCTTAAAATATGCTGACGTCCTAACTCCTCAGTACCTGTGAGTGCAACCTTATTTATAAATGGACCTTTCCAGATCTTCAAATCAAAATAAGATCGATAGGATGGCAATAGGGTGAGTCCTATTTCAATATGACTGTGCCCTTATAGAAATGGAAAATTTGACCAAAGAGAAAGAAGCACATACACAAAAGAGAATATCATGTAACAATTGGGGATTGGAGTGATGTATCCAAAAGCCAGGGGACACTGGAGATTGCCAGGAAGTCACCAGAAGCTGGAAGAGGCAAGGAATGATTCCTCTACACATCTCATAGGAAGTACAGACATGCCAACACCTTGATTTTGGATTTCTAGACTCTAGAACTGTGGCACAGTTAAACACTGAGTTGGTCAAATTTTCATTCAGATTTTTCCATAAGACATTGCTACAGAGCTCTAGAAAGCTGAGCCACCCAAACCTTTCACTATTCAAAAGACATCAAAGAGCGTTTTCCAGAAAATTATGCATATTAATGTGTTCAAAAATCACTAGCATCCAGTAAATGCAAATTTAAACATAAGATACATTTCATTTAGCAAAATAGTATTTTTTTTTACTTAGAAACAGTGATTTTCAAGGGCAGGTAAAAAAGGCACCCAAACATTTTTGGCAGAAACACGAATCAGTGCAACCTTTCTGGAAGATACCTTAGAATATGTGTCAGGAGTCTTCTGAGAATTCATCCTAATGGAATACTGTTAAACTTCATAGCACTTGTCACTTCCTAATACTGTATGATTTACTCATTTATGCTTATTGTCAGTCTCTGCCTACTGGAATTTAAGTTCTACAAGGACGAGGATTACTCACTTATGTATCCCAAACACCTAGAATATTTCCCAATACATTGTAAATGCTCCATAAGCATTTGTTGAATATATTAATCAAGAAGTCCACCAAGATTTATGCACAAAGGTGTTCGCTGAAGCACTGCTCACAATAGCCAAACACTGGGAAAGTATAAATGACCACCAGTGGGAGACTGGTTAAGGAAATAATGATGTCATCACATAATGGGATATCAAATAAATGGGATTTACCAAATAAATCATCAAGAATAATAAGCTAAGAGAAAACATTCATAATATATTAAAAAGTTTTAAATGATTAGAAAATTATAGAGAGAATAACACTTTAACTGTATTAAAGAATAGTAATAATGCCAATGTTAACAGTTAACAGTGATGACCTCTGCCCAGTGAGCTTGTAGACATTTTGTTTTTTCCTTTATAGTTTTCATATTTTCTACAAGCATTTCGATAAAATTTTGAACTGTCCACATACTCCACAAACATGAGTGGTATTTTATCACACAGCATGGTATAATAATAATGTTTATAATAACAACATAGGGTCCATCATATCCTCAAAAATTTTTTAAAAATATTCTACACATCTCATAGGAAGTACAGACCCCCTTTTTCTAGAAAGGCTTGGGGCAAATTTTCATTCAGATTTTCCATAAGACATTGCTACAGAGCTCTAGAAAGCTGAGCCACCCAAACCTTTCACTATTCAAAAGACATCAAAGAGCGTTTTCAGAAAATTATGCATATTAATGTGTTCAAAAATCACTAGCATCCAGTAAATGCAAATTTAAACATAAGATACATTTCATTTAGCAAAATAGTATTTTTTTTTACTTAGAAACAGTGATTTTCAAGGGCAGGTAAAAAAGGCACCCAAACATTTTTGGCAGAAACACGAATCAGTGCAACCTTTCTGGAAGATACCTTAGAATATGTGTCAGGAGTCTTCTGAGAATTCATCCTAATGGAATACTGTTAAACTTCATAGCACTTGTCACTTCCTAATACTGTATGATTTACTCATTTATGCTTATTGTCAGTCTCTGCCTACTGGAATTTAAGTTCTACAAGGACGAGGATTACTCACTTATGTATCCCAAACACCTAGAATATTTCCCAATACATTGTAAATGCTCCATAAGCATTTGTTGAATATATTAATCAAGAAGTCCACCAAGATTTATGCACAAAGGTGTTCGCTGAAGCACTGCTCACAATAGCCAAACACTGGGAAAGTATAAATGACCACCAGTGGGAGACTGGTTAAGGAAATAATGATGTCATCACATAATGGGATATCAAATAAATGGGATTTACCAAATAAATCATCAAGAATAATAAGCTAAGAGAAAACATTCATAATATATTAAAAAGTTTTAAATGATTAGAAAATTATAGAGAGAATAACACTTTAACTGTATTAAAGAATAGTAATAATGCCAATGTTAACAGTTAACAGTGATGACCTCTGCCCAGTGAGCTTGTAGACATTTTGTTTTTTCCTTTATAGTTTTCATATTTTCTACAAGCATTTCGATAAAATTTTGAACTGTCCACATACTCCACAAACATGAGTGGTATTTTATCACACAGCATGGTATAATAATAATGTTTATAATAACAACATAGGGTCATTTTATAAATATTAAATTACACTCAATATCCTCTATATATAAAGAAGGGAAATCTATGTGAAGGAAATATGGGTTTGATTAGTCTCTGTATATTTCTGTGCTTTTATTTCTAAATTCAGGAGGTAGACAATATACTTTTTAATGCTTTCCATTCAAAAAAGTTAAAATTTTTAGAAGTTACAGTTCTTTAAGAGGTAACCTTCAATTACCTGAAAAAGTCATTTATATGAAATACCTAGTTCCCTTATTGCTGGTTAAACAAAACATTATTGCACACATTACAAGGGAAAGGGTATTTATTTGACTTTGGGCAGTTTCAACAGTGCTGTTTAATACTATACTTTGCATACCATTCAAGCTGATCATTTAATTTAAATGGCAGAATTATAAACAATCGATCCTATGTCAGTGTCAATGTATTGCATCAGTTACCATCAATGTAACAATACCTAATAACACAAACACAATACCTAAAAGTTTTATGAATATGTTAAATAGTCTTATAGCAAGGTTCCTAAATTCAGTGTAAGAGAAACAGAGGCATGGGGAGTTTGTGAGGGAACACATCTACATTGACACAATCACCAAGAGAATTACGGAGATAGGGAGTAAGTCCAGGGTTCCTCTGAAATCATTCTGGCAAGAACAACTTGACGAACATGCTCAATAATGCCTTCCCTCATCATTACACTCCATTAACTAGACATTTTTCAACTTCATCAGAAGCAGCCAAGTTTAATACTACCAATCATAAAAATAGAAATAGTTTCTTCCCTTCTTCTAGGTGTCCTTAAGGAAAGTGAACTTCAAGACTCCCATCTTGACTTCAGCATGGCTCTCATCATGCAGATCTACTGGTTGGGGTTTTCTTGAGCTGTGAAGCCCAAATACTTGCTCAAAATTCAGCCAGAGGCTAACCCTCCAACATATACTATTGGTTGAAAAGAAAGGGTTAGCTGCTCAATTGTGGCGACTCTTTGTGGCCCCAAACACTGTAGCCAGCCAGGCTTATCTGTCCATGGAATTCTCCAGGCAAGAATAGTGGAGTGGGTGGCCATTTAGTGCCTAATACATAAGTGGTATTTTATCACACAGCATGGTATAATAATAATGTTTATAATAACAACATAGGGTCATTTTATAAATATTAAATTACACTCAATATCCTCTATATATAAAGAAGGGAAATCTATGTGAAGGAAATATGGGTTTGATTAGTCTCTGTATATTTCTGTGCTTTTATTTCTAAATTCAGGAGGTAGACAATATACTTTTTAATGCTTTCCATTCAAAAAAGTTAAAATTTTTAGAAGTTACAGTTCTTTAAGAGGTAACCTTCAATTACCTGAAAAAGTCATTTATATGAAATACCTAGTTCCCTTATTGCTGGTTAAACAAAACATTATTGCACACATTACAAGGGAAAGGGTATTTATTTGACTTTGGGCAGTTTCAACAGTGCTGTTTAATACTATACTTTGCATACCATTCAAGCTGATCATTTAATTTAAATGGCAGAATTATAAACAATCGATCCTATGTCAGTGTCAATGTATTGCATCAGTTACCATCAATGTAACAATACCTAATAACACAAACACAATACCTAAAAGTTTTATGAATATGTTAAATAGTCTTATAGCAAGGTTCCTAAATTCAGTGTAAGAGAAACAGAGGCATGGGGAGTTTGTGAGGGAACACATCTACATTGACACAATCACCAAGAGAATTACGGAGATAGGGAGTAAGTCCAGGGTTCCTCTGAAATCATTCTGGCAAGAACAACTTGACGAACATGCTCAATAATGCCTTCCCTCATCATTACACTCCATTAACTAGACATTTTTCAACTTCATCAGAAGCAGCCAAGTTTAATACTACCAATCATAAAAATAGAAATAGTTTCTTCCCTTCTTCTAGGTGTCCTTAAGGAAAGTGAACTTCAAGACTCCCATCTTGACTTCAGCATGGCTCTCATCATGCAGATCTACTGGTTGGGGTTTTCTTGAGCTGTGAAGCCCAAATACTTGCTCAAAATTCAGCCAGAGGCTAACCCTCCAACATATACTATTGGTTGAAAAGAAAGGGTTAGCTGCTCAATTGTGTGCGACTCTTTGTGGCCCCAAACACTGTAGCCAGCCAGGCTTATCTGTCCATGGAATTCTCCAGGCAAGAATAGTGGAGTGGGTGGCCATTCCCTTCTCCAAGTGATCTTCCAGACTGGAGGATAAAACCCAAGTCTACTGCACTGCAGGCAGATTCTTTACAATCTGAGTCACCAGGGAAGCAGCACTATTAGTTGGACATAGTTATTACATTCAGATTTGACCACAAGGCTATTTGGTTTCACCAGTCTGTGTGTTCTTGGGATATTATTCTTTAAGGAAGTGCTTAAGTTACAGAAATATCAGGGAAGATCCCCCAGAGGAGGAAATGGCAGCCCACTCCAGCATTCTTGCCTGAGAAATCCCATGGACCGAGGAGTCTGGTGGGCTATAGTCAATGGGGTCACAAAGAGTTGGACATGACTGAGTGAGTAACACTTTAACTACACTTTTAACACTTTAACTATGAGAACACTGGAAATTAAAAAAAAATAGTAGATATAATATTTTTAAAATCTTTTCTTAAGAATATGTTGATGAGCTGGCAGGAGAGTAAGAAATACTATCAATCATAAATCTAAATCAAAGCAGAAACCTGGAAAGGTAAGCAGAACACTAAAATCAAGTTGTGACCATTGGGTATTAGCCAAACTCAATGCACTTCAGCTACATCTTTTATGGCCTGGTGGGTGGGTGGGAAAAGATTGAGAGACAAAGACAAAGCCAATCCAAAAGCCCACCCAGCTACTTCAAGAGCAAGAATCCTGAAATTCAGAGAAAAGATTCATTAAGATAAAACAAAATAATAAAATAAAAATTCCCCACATTTTCTATTTGCAACACTTCCCTTTACAGAATTCAAAGAAAGAGCAGATATGTGACCTCTTTGCTCCCAGGAAACAGGGCAGAGGACACATGGCCTAAACCTAAAGAAGCAGAGCTTCTGCTCAGGTTGAGGATCTGGAGAAAGCGATACAAAGCTCTGAAGATGGTAGCTCTCATGTCCTTAAGGAAAGTTCAAGACTCCCAGTTCAGCATGGCTCTCATCATGCAGATCTACTGGTTGGGGTTTTCTTGAGCTGTGAAGCCCAAATACTTGCTCAAAATTCAGCCAGAGGCTAACCCTCCAACATATACTATTGGTTGAAAAGAAAGGGTTAGCTGCTCAATTGTGTCGACTCTTTGTGGCCCCAAACACTGTAGCCAGCGCGGCTTCTCTGTCCATGGACTTCTCCAGGCAAGAATAGTGGAGTGGGTGGCCATTCCCTTCTCCAAGTGATCTTCCAGACTGGAGGATAAAACCCAAGTCTACTGCACTGCAGGCAGATTCTTTACAATCTGAGTCACCAGGGAAGCAGCACTATTAGTTGGACATAGTTATTACATTCAGATTTGACCACAAGGCTATTTGGTTTCACCAGTCTGTGTGTTCTTGGGATATTATTCTTTAAGGAAGTGCTTAAGTTACAGAAATATCAGGGAAGATCCCCCAGAGGAGGAAATGGCAGCCCACTCCAGCATTCTTGCCTGAGAAATCCCATGGACCGAGGAGTCTGGTGGGCTATAGTCAATGGGGTCACAAAGAGTTGGACATGACTGAGTGAGTAACACTTTAACTACACTTTTAACACTTTAACTATGAGAACACTGGAAATTAAAAAAAAATAGTAGATATAATATTTTTAAAATCTTTTCTTAAGAATATGTTGATGAGCTGGCAGGAGAGTAAGAAATACTATCAATCATAAATCTAAATCAAAGCAGAAACCTGGAAAGGTAAGCAGAACACTAAAATCAAGTTGTGACCATTGGGTATTAGCCAAACTCAATGCACTTCAGCTACATCTTTTATGGCCTGGTGGGTGGGTGGGAAAAGATTGAGAGACAAAGACAAAGCCAATCCAAAAGCCCACCCAGCTACTTCAAGAGCAAGAATCCTGAAATTCAGAGAAAAGATTCATTAAGATAAAACAAAATAATAAAATAAAAATTCCCCACATTTTCTATTTGCAACACTTCCCTTTACAGAATTCAAAGAAAGAGCAGATATGTGACCTCTTTGCTCCCAGGAAACAGGGCAGAGGACACATGGCCTAAACCTAAAGAAGCAGAGCTTCTGCTCAGGTTGAGGATCTGGAGAAAGCGATACAAAGCTCTGAAGATGGTAGATATTCTGTCATCATGACAGTGGCGTTAAAAGCACAACAGCATCAGGGCAGAAACTATGAATTAACAGCAGTGCTAATGGCTGTGTTCTTATCTTCCTAGTTTCATTTGGTTCCTCCCTATCTTCTGAGTATGGTTCTCCAGATTTGTCATGATTCTTCTAAAATACTTCTAATGAACATCATTTCTAATAAATTTTTACTAAGTCAGCCAGAGTTGATCTCTGATGTTTGCAGCTGAACACCTTATTAATTGGCTTCCCACATGGTTGCATTAGTGGTAAGGAACCTGCCTGCCAATGCAGGAGATGCAAGATACAAGGGTTCAGTCCCTGAATCCAGAAGATTCCCTGGAGGAGGGCATGGCTAGTGACTCCAGTATTATTGCCTGGAGAAAACCACAGGCAAAGGAGCCCGGTAGGGCTACAGTTCACAGGGTCTCAGAGCTGGACATGACTGAAGCAATTTAGCATGCACTCACACACCTCATTAATAAAAATCTCTCTCCAAACTCAGAAACCTTCAATGTCAGGGCTTCCCTGGTGGTCCAGTGGGTAAAGAGTCTGCCTTACAGTGCAAGGGGCACCAGTTCAATCCCTGGCACAGGAAGATCCCACATGCCGTGGAACAGTTTGACTGGTGTGTCCAATTACAAGCTGGCACTCTGGAGTGCATGTGCCCAGACCTAGTGCTCTGCTACAGAAGAGGCCACTGCGATGGGAGGCTCACACAGGCCAAAGAACAAAGATGGATGAAAATAAATAAATGAAAGATCAAGGGGCTTCCCTGGTGGTCCAGTGGGTAAGGACACCACCTTGCAGTGCAAGGGGCGCTGGTTCGATCCCTGGCCTGGGAAGATCCCACGTGCCGCGGAGCAGCTGGACCGATGTGTCCAATTACCGAGCCGGAGTTCCGGAGCTCTGGATCCCTCCCCAGGGATCAAACCCACATCTCCCCAGAGGAGGAAATGGCAACCCACTCCAGTACTCTTGCCGGGGAAATTCCATGGACAGAGGAGCCTGGTGGACTATAGTTCATGGGGTCACAAAAAGTCAGACACAACTGAGCAACTGAGCAACTGAACTACCACCACCAAACTTTCATCTATATGTCTACAATTCAAGACCATTCCAATAACCTGTCCTGAATCTTCATAGTCCAGTCACACCCCCTACTAATTTACATGAAGAAGAATTATGATGCTCATTTTCCAAATCATAAGACTGAAATTAGTTTAGTCGCTTGACAGAGTTAAGTGAGTATCAAGAAGCCTAGGCTTTCATAACTAATGTTGCCTCATGGTACTAATAATTTGCTTCATTTTGTTTTCATAGAGGGATTCTCATATGTAGTAAGCACCTGCAATGATCCTAGCACTTTATTAGATGTTCTTGGTTTCGGGCTTTTTTGTTTTTTGTTTTGGTCTCTTCTATTGGTCTTTCATCATCCATCTTTGTTCTTTGGCCTGTGTGGGCCTCCCATTGCAGTGGCCTCTCTTGCTGCAGAGCACCAGCTCTGGGCGCATGTGTTCCAGAGCTCTAGCTCAGTAGTTGGACACATCAGTCCAGCCACTCTGTGGCGCGTGGGATCTTCCCAGGTCAGGGATTGAACTGGTGCCCCTTGCACTGCAAGGCAGTGTCTTTACCCACTGGACCACCAGGGAAACCCAGGTGTTCTTGTTGATAGAAAGAAACAGTCTTCCATCAGGACAGCCTGTAGTAAGAATGTGTTCATTTCAATACTGATTTGCCCAATTACTCTGTGTGAATTTGGATAAATTTTTTAAGACTTAATGCCTCAGTTTCCTTATCTATTGGGGATGATACTCATCTTCCATGTCTTCCTAACCATTGCGCCTGTGACAGTCAAATGCTAACTGTTGATGGTAAAGTAATAAAATGTTATTTCAAGTACTTGGAAACAAGAAAATTAAGATCACTCTCTAAGAAAGTCAAATAAAAACAGAGTAGAATGGTGGTTACTGGGGGCTATGGAGTTGGGAACTAGAGAAATGTTGTTAAAGGGTACAAACTTACAACTAGTAAATAAGTAAGTGCTGAGAATCTAATGCACAGCACAGTGATTATCGATTTAAAAATACTATATTATGAACTTGCTAACAGATTATATCTCAATTCTACCTACCACCAAAAAGAAATAATAATTACATGACGTAATAGAGATGTTAACTAACAGTATGGTGAAAAATTGTATTGCAATATATGTATCACCAAACTTTCTCATATGTCTACAATCAGACCATTCCAATAACCGGGAATCTTCATAGTCCAGTCACACCCCCTACTAATTTACATGAAGAAGAATTATGATGCTCATTTTCCAAATCATAAGACTGAAATTAGTTTAGTCGCTTGACAGAGTTAAGTGAGTATCAAGAAGCCTAGGCTTTCATAACTAATGTTGCCTCATGGTACTAATAATTTGCTTCATTTTGTTTTCATAGAGGGATTCTCATATGTAGTAAGCACCTGCAATGATCCTAGCACTTTATTAGATGTTCTTGGTTTCGGGCTTTTTTGTTTTTTGTTTTTTTTATGGGCCTCTTCTATTGGTCTTTCATCATCCATCTTTGTTCTTTGGCCTGTGTGGGCCTCCCATTGCAGTGGCCTCTCTTGCTGCAGAGCACCAGCTCTGGGCGCATGTGTTCCAGAGCTCTAGCTCAGTAGTTGGACACATCAGTCCAGCCACTCTGTGGCGCGTGGGATCTTCCCAGGTCAGGGATTGAACTGGTGCCCCTTGCACTGCAAGGCAGTGTCTTTACCCACTGGACCACCAGGGAAACCCAGGTGTTCTTGTTGATAGAAAGAAACAGTCTTCCATCAGGACAGCCTGTAGTAAGAATGTGTTCATTTCAATACTGATTTGCCCAATTACTCTGTGTGAATTTGGATAAATTTTTTAAGACTTAATGCCTCAGTTTCCTTATCTATTGGGGATGATACTCATCTTCCATGTCTTCCTAACCATTGCGCCTGTGACAGTCAAATGCTAACTGTTGATGGTAAAGTAATAAAATGTTATTTCAAGTACTTGGAAACAAGAAAATTAAGATCACTCTCTAAGAAAGTCAAATAAAAACAGAGTAGAATGGTGGTTACTGGGGGCTATGGAGTTGGGAACTAGAGAAATGTTGTTAAAGGGTACAAACTTACAACTAGTAAATAAGTAAGTGCTGAGAATCTAATGCACAGCACAGTGATTATCGATTTAAAAATACTATATTATGAACTTGCTAACAGATTATATCTCAATTCTACCTACCACCAAAAAGAAATAATAATTACATGACGTAATAGAGATGTTAACTAACAGTATGGTGAAAAATTGTATTGCAATATATGTGTATCAAATTGACACGTTGAACACCTTAAACATATACAATGCCATACGCCAATTATATCTTGATAAATTTTAAAATACTGCTCTTCATGAACTAAATTATGAAATCAAGATCCAAAGAATCAGAACCAAGCTAAATAACATCACCTTTTTTTGGGGGTGTGGGGGGGCACTTCTATTGATCTTTCATTTATTTACCTTTGTTCTTTGGCCTGTGTGGGCCTCCCATCGCAGTGACTTCTCTCCTCACAGAGCATTGGCTCTGGGCACATGTGCTCGAGAGCTCTGGCTCAGTAGTTGAGGCATGTGGGATCTTCCCAGGCCAAGGATTGAACCAGCGCCCCTTGCACTGCAAGACAGTGTCCTTACCCACTGGACCATCATGGAAGCCCTAAATAACATCACCTTAAGGAGATAGAATGAACTGCAGGTCAGAAACATTAACAATGGTCTGAATTTATGGTTCCCAAGGGAGCAGATAAACTGGTGGATTGGGATGGACATATATATACTACTACATGTAAAATAAATAACTAATAAGGACTTCACTATATAGCCCTGAAACTCTACTCAGTACTCTGTAATGACCTATATGGGAAAAGAAACTAAAAATGAGTGGACAGATGGGCCTTCCCTGGTAGCTCAGTGGTAAACAGTTCAACTGCTAATGCAGGAGACACAGGTTTGATCCCTGATCCGGGAAGATCCCACATGCTGTGGAGCAACTAAGCCCGTGAGTCACAACTACGTAATAAATTAAGATGATGTCTTCCTAACCATTGCGCCTGTGACAGTCAAATGCTAACTGTTGATGGTAAAGTAATAAAATGTTATTTCAAGTACTTGGAAACAAGAAAATTAAGATCACTCTCTAAGAAAGTCAAATAAAAACAGAGTAGAATGGTGGTTACTGGGGGCTATGGAGTTGGGAACTAGAGAAATGTTGTTAAAGGGTACAAACTTACAACTAGTAAATAAGTAAGTGCTGAGAATCTAATGCACAGCACAGTGATTATCGATTTAAAAATACTATATTATGAACTTGCTAACAGATTATATCTCAATTCTACCTACCACCAAAAAGAAATAATAATTACATGACGTAATAGAGATGTTAACTAACAGTATGGTGAAAAATTGTATTGCAATATATGTGTATCAAATTGACACGTTGAACACCTTAAACATATACAATGCCATACGCCAATTATATCTTGATAAATTTTAAAATACTGCTCTTCATGAACTAAATTATGAAATCAAGATCCAAAGAATCAGAACCAAGCTAAATAACATCACCTTTTTTTGGGGGTGTGGGGGGGCACTTCTATTGATCTTTCATTTATTTACCTTTGTTCTTTGGCCTGTGTGGGCCTCCCATCGCAGTGACTTCTCTCCTCACAGAGCATTGGCTCTGGGCACATGTGCTCGAGAGCTCTGGCTCAGTAGTTGAGGCATGTGGGATCTTCCCAGGCCAAGGATTGAACCAGCGCCTTGCACTGCAAGACAGTGTCCTTACCCACTGGACCATCATGGAAGCCCTAAATAACATCACCTTAAGGAGATAGAATGAACTGCAGGTCAGAAACATTAACAATGGTCTGAATTTATGGTTCCCAAGGGAGCAGATAAACTGGTGGATTGGGATGGACATATATATACTACTACATGTAAAATAAATAACTAATAAGGACTTCACTATATAGCCCTGAAACTCTACTCAGTACTCTGTAATGACCTATATGGGAAAAGAAACTAAAAATGAGTGGACAGATGGGCCTTCCCTGGTAGCTCAGTGGTAAACAGTTCAACTGCTAATGCAGGAGACACAGGTTTGATCCCTGATCCGGGAAGATCCCACATGCTGTGGAGCAACTAAGCCCGTGAGTCACAACTACTAAGTCTATACTCTAGAGCCTTGGAGCCGCAACAACTGAGCCCATGTGCCGCAACTAGCCTGTGTACCCTAGAGCCCTAGTTCCACAACAGAAGTCACCGCCACAAGCCTGCTCACCTCAACTAGAGAGTAGCTCCCACTCCCTGCAACTAGAGAAGAGCCTGTGGGAGCAGTGAAAACCCAAATAGTTGAAAATACATAAGTAAATAAAAAGAGTAGACAGATGTATATGTATAACTAATTCACTTTGCTGTACAGCAGAAACTAACACAACATTGTAAATCAACTGTATTCCAATAAAAATTTAATAATTAAGTTAACAATAATCTGATTCACCACATTAAAGAACTTAACAACTGAATGCGACAATAGTAAAATAGTAAAATGGATTGTCAAAAACAGCAAACAAAAAGGCAGAGATGCAAACTTGAGGACAATGCCAAGCAGAGAACCTTAGCTGAAGGCTTTTAGTACAATGGTTACATTAGCAAGACAATCTGCATGACAGAGATAAAAATACCAGACTTAGAACTTTCTTAGCCTCTTCTTTGCCAAATGACCATCTAGAAATTTTTAGATTTCTAAAACTGATCTGTCCACAGAGTGATATTCAAATGAGCATTTTTGTTGATGTGATCATTGTAGTTTACTTTAGGAAAAGTGATTTTAAAATTAGTCTTATGAGTTTAGCTCTGTGAACTCACTACTGAGGATGCTTTCTTGACAAAATCTAATTTCTGAGTCTAGCAGCTTGAGAGCCAAACCTTAAGTTTGCCAGGGTGACCATGAAACTCAGAAACATTAACAATGGTCTGAATTTATGGTTCCCAAGGAGCAGATAAACTGGTGGATTGGGATGGACATATATATACTACTACATGTAAAATAAATAACTAATAAGGACTTCACTATATAGCCCTGAAACTCTACTCAGTACTCTGTAATGACCTATATGGGAAAAGAAACTAAAAATGAGTGGACAGATGGGCCTTCCCTGGTAGCTCAGTGGTAAACAGTTCAACTGCTAATGCAGGAGACACAGGTTTGATCCCTGATCCGGGAAGATCCCACATGCTGTGGAGCAACTAAGCCCGTGAGTCACAACTACTAAGTCTATACTCTAGAGCCTTGGAGCCGCAACAACTGAGCCCATGTGTCGCAACTAGCCTGTGTACCCTAGAGCCCTAGTTCCACAACAGAAGTCACCGCCACAAGCCTGCTCACCTCAACTAGAGAGTAGCTCCCACTCCCTGCAACTAGAGAAGAGCCTGTGGGAGCAGTGAAAACCCAAATAGTTGAAAATACATAAGTAAATAAAAAGAGTAGACAGATGTATATGTATAACTAATTCACTTTGCTGTACAGCAGAAACTAACACAACATTGTAAATCAACTGTATTCCAATAAAAATTTAATAATTAAGTTAACAATAATCTGATTCACCACATTAAAGAACTTAACAACTGAATGCGACAATAGTAAAATAGTAAAATGGATTGTCAAAACAGCAAACAAAAAGGCAGAGATGCAAACTTGAGGACAATGCCAAGCAGAGAACCTTAGCTGAAGGCTTTTAGTACAATGGTTACATTAGCAAGACAATCTGCATGACAGAGATAAAAATACCAGACTTAGAACTTTCTTAGCCTCTTCTTTGCCAAATGACCATCTAGAAATTTTTAGATTTCTAAAACTGATCTGTCCACAGAGTGATATTCAAATGAGCATTTTTGTTGATGTGATCATTGTAGTTTACTTTAGGAAAAGTGATTTTAAAATTAGTCTTATGAGTTTAGCTCTGTGAACTCACTACTGAGGATGCTTTCTTGACAAAATCTAATTTCTGAGTCTAGCAGCTTGAGAGCCAAACCCTAAGTTTGCCAGGGTGATACCATCCTGAGAAAACTCAGAAAAGGCAGCCAATGCTCTTCTCTCTGCTAAATACTAACCCTGCACACAAACATGCAGTGAATGTTGTCAGGCATGCATACGAGTTACTGGAAAACATGCTTGGATTATTTTGCATCCTTTACGAAGTGCTACTTTCAAGCACAAAAACTAGATAAAGCCCCTGTAAAAAGAAAATATACCAGCAGAAAAGCAGAAGCACCATAAAAAAGAAATAACTTCAGAAGTGAGAAGAGATGTTGCGACACTAATATTTGAAGACAATGATAGCACCAGTTCCTTAAGCACTTAGAAATTTTCAACTGAACCATGTTGTCAGAATAAAAATCAAAAGCATTTTAAAAAAAACTCAGTATAAGAACTCCTAAAATTATAAGATAGAAATACAAGTTATAAGAAGGCACAAGTCTGACATGTCCCCTTACCCAAAAAGAGGGGAAAAAATGAATCTAAGGCAGTTTCACTGAGTCATTTGAAACTCATAAAAAAGAAAAAATTGAGCTACTGAGTTGTGATGTTAATGAGCACCCATTCACACATTGCCTGAAGATAATGAGGCCGTACTCTCACAGTATAGGATAAGTAATTAATGCTTCCAATTATCATGAATTTTCAGAGGAAACAACAGTTAGGAACTGCCACAAGCTATGCTATGCGTCATAGATTGTTACAGCCAAGGGAGAAAAACTCTTAGCAAGAGTGAAAATTTTGTATCACTTTCTGTGCTGGAAGACGCAAACAAAGCTATTTCAAAAAATATTTTTATTATATAGGAAACAAAAACATTTTTTCTAAAGTGCTCAGCTTACTGCATCCACACAAGTGGAAACAAAAAGTTTCACAGACTCTCTAGTCTAAGGTGGGTCTGCTATCCAGTAACTTCATCCACTTCTAACTCCAGGCTCTTTTCATGGACTGGCTTCTAATTTTGCAAAAATCCAAATATATAGCCTCGAGAAAATTCATAACAGGCTTGTGAGTTTTGCACTTGGGTAACTAAAAGGGATGTTGCCTTGTTAACCTCAAAAGATTGGCAGAACAATTTTATCACATTTTCTGAAAAAAATCTATACAGATTTAAGGTCGAGTTCTGGATTTAATTGAAGTAACCTTTTGTGCAATCTAGCTTTAATGAAGTGCAATGAAGTTAAACTCCATGGGGGCCATTAATCTGAAACACTCCATTTAAAAACTACAAGGGGAGTTTTTAATAAACAGTGTGAATGAATGCCCATGTGGAAAGGTAATTGAGAGGGAACTGGTGTCTAGGCCAGGTTGTTATTAAACCCTTATCACAGGTAAAACTGAAACCCCCAATGGCAAGCAGGTCTGTGATTTATATTGCTCTTCCCATCCTCACTTTAAAGAAAAGGCTATGTTTAATAATGAAAAAATCCTGTGACTAAGCTATAAAATAACTGAACAATTACTTAGAATAATTTATACAGTGCAATACACTGACCTTGCTTTAAGCATAAAATCTACAAAATAACTTTGGCAATAAAACTGTGAACTACTAAAAGGACTAAAGGTTTTAACCATTTTTATTGTGTGGCACCTGGGGGGACCATAAATACGCATTATTCTCTAATCATAGGGCTTAAGAAAATTCATTTTTTTTTTCTCTTAAAATGCCTTTTCAGAGAAAAGCTGGCTCAGTTTGGCCAATGGCAAATCAAGAATTCCAATGTCCTCGCTTTAAAAAGATTACATGTCATTTCTACAATATTTTTTTCTCCACCTGTGAATTCTGCCTCTCTCTCTTCACTAACCAAGCATTGCCTGAGGAGGAAAACTGGCAATAACATTTCTGTATTGCCTATTTAAATATTTACTCTTTCAAAATTAAAAAAATGGAGGCAACTAAGCTCTATTCCAGTGGTAAGAGTTGATGCTGCCACCTCAGCCCACTGAGGCAAGAATGCTTCTATTTCTGGATACAAATAATACCCCACCGCTCAGCAATCCAGAATCAATGTTTCCACTTTCCACGGTGGCTTTCAAAAACAAAGTTCAACTTTTACTCCGATCTGGCATCAGAGCAGCAGATAACCAAGCGTGACATTTCACTCCAGCTGCCTTCAGTGTCTCAATCACCATAGCTGAGCAAACACTTTTTCTCTGAATGCTTCTGAGTTCATAAAATGACTTCAACAGATTGTCTTTCAATCGACTTCAAATTCCATGAAATCCAGTTGATTTCTGTAAGATTGGAATATCGGTACATTGAAACTCTGTAGAAACAAATTTCAAGGCAGCATCTTCTCTTTTGGTCATAAAAACTCTTAAAGTTTACCTTGCTTTACTCGCAATAAACCTAGCTAGTTTACCTCCCAAATGGGAACAAAGTCGCAAAGATGTCACCCCTGGGGTGACTTTACATAAACAGACGCTAGAGGAAAACCTCTCAGTCAAAAATACTGCCTGAATAGTCCACCTTTAAGTGCCGCTGAAGCTATAAGCATGGGAGAGTTATTGCTTGAAAGCAAAAGAGCTTTAAGGTATAATGCATTAAGCCATTATTAGTCTCTTAAATACACCTAGCGAAGTAGCTAACCCATAGCGTGGAAGAGCAGTAAAAGAATGAAAAATATGATAGTGAACTACTAAAAGGACTAAAGGTTTTAACCATTTTTATTGTGTGGCACCTGGGGGGACCATAAATACGCATTATTCTCTAATCATAGGGCTTAAGAAAATTCATTTTTTTTTTCTCTTAAAATGCCTTTTCAGAGAAAAGCTGGCTCAGTTTGGCCAATGGCAAATCAAGAATTCCAATGTCCTCGCTTTAAAAAGATTACATGTCATTTCTACAATATTTTTTTCTCCACCTGTGAATTCTGCCTCTCTCTCTTCACTAACCAAGCATTGCCTGAGGAGGAAAACTGGCAATAACATTTCTGTATTGCCTATTTAAATATTTACTCTTTCAAAATTAAAAAAATGGAGGCAACTAAGCTCTATTCCAGTGGTAAGAGTTGATGCTGCCACCTCAGCCCACTGAGGCAAGGATGCTTCTATTTCTGGATACAAATAATACCCCACCGCTCAGCAATCCAGAATCAATGTTTCCACTTTCCACGGTGGCTTTCAAAAACAAAGTTCAACTTTTACTCCGATCTGGCATCAGAGCTGCAGATAACCAAGCGTGACATTTCACTCCAGCTGCCTTCAGTGTCTCAATCACCATAGCTGAGCAAACACTTTTTCTCTGAATGCTTCTGAGTTCATAAAATGACTTCAACAGATTGTCTTTCAATCGACTTCAAATTCCATGAAATCCAGTTGATTTCTGTAAGATTGGAATATCGGTACATTGAAACTCTGTAGAAACAAATTTCAAGGCAGCATCTTCTCTTTTGGTCATAAAAACTCTTAAAGTTTACCTTGCTTTACTCGCAATAAACCTAGCTAGTTTACCTCCCAAATGGGAACAAAGTCGCAAAGATGTCACCCCTGGGGTGACTTTACATAAACAGACGCTAGAGGAAAACCTCTCAGTCAAAAATACTGCCTGAATAGTCCACCTTTAAGTGCCGCTGAAGCTATAAGCATGGGAGAGTTATTGCTTGAAAGCAAAAGAGCTTTAAGGTATAATGCATTAAGCCATTATTAGTCTCTTAAATACACCTAGCGAAGTAGCTAACCCATAGCGTGGAAGAGCAGTAAAAGAATGAGAAATATGATAGAGGCAGAGGAAAAGTTCTGGGAGCTCTAGCCCCATTGAGGCCCTTCAGAAAATGAGTTCTGGCTCTTAGAGAACAAACTTATGGAAAATGATAGAGGGAGGGATAGTTAGGGAGTTTGGGATCCTTGTGTTCACACTGCTATATTTAAAATGGATAACCAACAAGAACCTGCTCCAGGTGGCACTAGCTGTAAGGAACCCACCTGCCAATGCAGGAGATATATTAGACATGGGTTCAATCCTTGGGTTGGGAAGATCCCCTGGAGGAGGGCACGGCAACCCACTCCAGTATTCTTGCCTGGTGTATCCTATGGACAGAGGAGCCCAGGGGGCTGCAGTCCATGGAGTCACAAAGAGTTGGACACAACTGAGCGACCAGGCACAGCACAGCACATAGCACAAGGACTCTGCTCAATGTGATGTGCCAGTTTGAATGGGAAGGGAGTCGGGAGAGAATGGATACGTGGGTCTGCATGGTTGAGTCCCTTTGCTGTCCAGCTGAAACCATGACAATATTGTTAATCAGCTATACTTCAACATAAAATTAAAACTTTAAAAAGAAAATGAATTCTGGTTCCCTCAGGGATTCATACATTCAACTCGGGTCATCCGAGAAAGGGGACTGACTGGGGTTGCATGTGGCCACAAATATGGAGCATGCAGTATTGAAAAGAGAAGACAGTGCTAAGGTCTAGGGCAAGGGCTGTGTTGTCAGGTCCTTTGTCTTGTCCTTGGAGGACACACTGAGCCTCAGAGAACAGCACAGTCAAAAACAAAGGCCTGATTCTTCACTAGCCCACAGGCAGCCAAATCTCTGAATGAACCTCACATCCTCCAGAACAGAAAGCAGAACACAACAGAAAGCCTTTCTGAGAGGGGAAGGATGTGGTCCCCTCATCTCAGGACTGGGAAAACTGCCTTAGGAAGGAGACTGAGAATTCCACACATCTAACTTCACTCCCTCACAAAATTCTACTAAAATTATCATGAAAAAAACTTTTCCGGGGCCTAGACTTACAATGATGGGGAGAATAGAAGGGAAAAAGTCCACAGCTGAAAAGCAGAAAGAGATGTGGTAATTTATTGGCAGACCAAAGACAACTTCTCAACCAGCAGTAAGGAAAACCAATGACCAATCTGACTGACAACACAAGATCCATAAAAGTATAGGAAATCACATAATTCTGGACATAGGGTGAATGTGGAGGAATGTTGAGAAGCCTATTTGAAAGCAGACAGATGTTCAGATCCATATACATACATACACACACACACACACACACACACGTATATATATATGTGAGTGAAAGTTCCTCAGTTGTGTCTGACTCCCATACTTAAATGTAAATGTTCAGAACACCACCAATAGGATAGTGCAGGGGAGGAAACTTTTGTAATAAAAGGGCTTCCCTGGTGACTCAGATACTAAAGAATCTCCTCACAACACAGGAGACCCAGGTTCCATCCCTGGGTTGGGAAGATGCCATGTTGTGAAGATCCCCCAGAGAAGGGAGTGGCTACCCACTCCAGCATTCTTGCCTGGAGAATTCCATGGACAGAGGAGCCTGGCAGGCTACAGTCCATGAGGTTGCAGAGAGTTGGACACGACTGAGCGATTGAACTGAACTGATAAACACGATCACGTGTACTATAGATAGCTAGTAGGAAGTTGTTGTA
This sequence comes from Tragulus kanchil, assembly GCA_022376925.1. Lineage (NCBI taxonomy): Eukaryota > Metazoa > Chordata > Mammalia > Artiodactyla > Tragulidae > Tragulus > Tragulus kanchil. The sequence goes on along the minus strand of JAIOJX010000028.1, from coordinate 32,808,110 downwards.
CAGCACAGGGAGCTCAGCTCGGTGCTCTGTGATGACCCAAAGGGGTGGGATGGGAGTGGGAAGTGTGGGAGGGAGGCTCAAGGGGGAGGGCATCTATGTATACACAGGGCTGATCCACTTTGCTCTACAGCGGAAATGAACACAACGTTGCAAAGCAATTATACTCTAATTAAAAAAAAAAAAAAGATGGGAGGTGTGATAGTTTGTGATGATGTATGTCTGGGTGTGGTGTCATTTATAGCCTTCTCCCCAGTTGATGGGCTAATGAAACTCTTGGAGGGAATCCGTGACCACTGAGTTCCTTTTGGAGGGTTGGCCTTTTGACAGATAAGCAGAGTTCAGAGAAAGCCTCCCTGCATTGCTTTTGCCTTCAACTAAAATCAAAAACTGAACCCTCACAAAATTCTACTAAAATTATCATGAAAAAAACTTTTCCGGGGCCTAGACTTACAATGATGGGGAGAATAGAAGGGAAAAAGTCCACAGCTGAAAAGCAGAAAGAGATGTGGTAATTTATTGGCAGACCAAAGACAACTTCTCAACCAGCAGTAAGGAAAACCAATGACCAATCTGACTGACAACACAAGATCCATAAAAGTATAGGAAATCACATAATTCTGGACATAGGGTGAATGTGGAGGAATGTTGAGAAGCCTATTTGAAAGCAGACAGATGTTCAGATCCATATACATACATACACACACACACACACACACACACGTATATATATATGTGAGTGAAAGTTCCTCAGTTGTGTCTGACTCCCATACTTAAATGTAAATGTTCAGAACACCACCAATAGGATAGTGCAGGGGAGGAAACTTTTGTAATAAAAGGGCTTCCCTGGTGGCTCAGATACTAAAGAATCTCCTCACAACACAGGAGACCCAGGTTCCATCCCTGGGTTGGGAAGATGCCATGTTGTGAAGATCCCCCGGAGAAGGGAGTGGCTACCCACTCCAGCATTCTTGCCTGGAGAATTCCATGGACAGAGGAGCCTGGCAGGCTACAGTCCATGAGGTTGCAGAGAGTTGGACACGACTGAGCGATTGAACTGAACTGATAAACACGATCACGTGTACTATAGATAGCTAGTAGGAAGTTGTTGTACAGCACAGGGAGCTCAGCTCGGTGCTCTGTGATGACCCAAAGGGGTGGGATGGGAGTGGGAAGTGTGGGAGGGAGGCTCAAGGGGGAGGGCATCTATGTATACACAGGGCTGATCCACTTTGCTCTACAGCGGAAATGAACACAACGTTGCAAAGCAATTATACTCTAATTAAAAAAAAAAAAAGATGGGAGGTGTGATAGTTTGTGATGATGTATGTCTGGGTGTGGTGTCATTTATAGCCTTCTCCCCAGTTGATGGGCTAATGAAACTCTTGGAGGGAATCCGTGACCACTGAGTTCCTTTTGGAGGGTTGGCCTTTTGACAGATAAGCAGAGTTCAGAGAAAGCCTCTCCCTGCATTGCTGTTTTTCAAGTGCCTTCAACTTAAAATAATGAACATACCAAAACATCACATATTGGTGCGGCATGCTCTGAACTCCTTCAGGGTCTGAAAGATACAAATAGAAGACAGTGTCCATCCAGGATGACCACGGACTGACTAACTGGAGTCAAAGAAGGAGGGAAAAGAGAAATAGGAGCAATGTGGGCTGATGACATCCCTCAAATGTCTTTTCTGTCCCCAGGTTCCAATAACTGCTTCTTCCCCTTATACAGAGTGAAGTGTATAAGGCTTACTTATTGGGAAAAGAAGCCTTGTTCTTACTGGCCCAGCCTCCCACACGTTTGTAAGCACTCCCTATGTTATATATTCCTTGAAGTTTTTACCTTCAGTTGGTCATCTGAATCCTGAAAGAATAATGTCTCCAGGATCCTTTATCTGTAAGATCCTAAAGGACGTGCATCAGTCAAAAAGAGAGACTGGAGATACAGAGAAGGAACCTGAACTGAAAGGAAGACTGAGATACAGGAAACAGAGAAGCAAAGAGTCAAAAAGAAATCTGCACAATAATAGTAAAGGGAGAGCCCAGGATTACACAGCTGATTGTGGTGTATGAAAGCAGAGTTGAGTGGAATCAGCTTGGAAGATTCTGGAAAAGATTACTTAGATGATGGGAGACTCAAAACACTTAACAGATGGTAACTTTTATTTTTTTATGATCTATTCATTGTCATATTTTTTAACATTTTTAATTGGAGTACAATTGCTTTATGATGCTGTGCTAGTTTCTGCTAAAGAATGATGTGAATGATCTGTAAGTATACATATATCCCCTCACTCTTAAGCCTCCCTACAACCCCCACCCATCCCACCCCTCTAGGTCTGTGCTATACAGCTGCTTCCCACTGGCTATCTATTTCACACATGCTGTACCTGGTCATCTATATACGTCAATACTATACTGTCAGTTCTTCCCACCCTCTCCCTCCCTCCATTGTGTGCACAAGTCCATTCTCTATGTCTGTGTCTCTATTCGTGCTCTGTACATAGGTTCATCAGTACCATTTTTCTAGATTCCATATATATGTGCTAACATATGATATTTGTTTTCCTCTTTCTGACTTACTTCACTCTAAGTAATAGGCTCTATGTTCATCCACTGGATAGGAACTTTTAGAGAGAGGATTTAGACAACCCATGGGGAGCCTAGGGTTGTATTAGTAATAAAAACATGGAGAATTAAACACATGAAAAAAGAGGCATTAATCCAGAAAGGACAAAAAGTCACATAAGAAAAGAAAAGCAATCACAATTTGCCACAGGCTCAGCAGTGAATGGTGATTACATAGCCACAGTTATGAAATAATGACTATAGCTCTAACCAAAAGTATAACCTAATGGGAAGGAGGCTTGTGAGGAGGTAGAGAGAGGAGAAGGAAAGAGAGAAACTTTAGCTCCCATAAACAATACCGAAAATTGAAAATATGAGAAGCAATAATAAAATCATGCTATTATTATACAGTAGCAGATCCAAAGGCGGGAGGGCAGTAAAAGTTAGAAACTGTTGCCTCTGGGAAAGAGGTAAGAGGAGGAAAGAGAAGGCAGATTATTTTTCATAACCAAATGCAATTATTTGATTCTTCAAACCATGTGTAGCTTTACTAAAAAATAGAAAATAGAAGAAGTCAGAAAGAGAAAGAGCAAGGAAAAGAAGGAAGAGAAGGAGACAAACCAGAAAGGAAGGAGCTTTGGCTTTTTAAAAAAAAAAAAAAAAAGGAAGAAAGAAAGAAATTGATTCAAATAAGAAAAGTCAACATTACTGAACAGAAACCTGGCTCGGAATGCTTCGGTCTGTGCAGAGCTGCTTTCACTGTTTACCCTGATGGTTCCTTCCGCTGGCTGTGCTCAGCCCACTGGAGCCCTCTGGCTAAGTCAACAAGCCTGTAGCCATGGGTTTTTACAAACCCATCTAGCCAGTCCAAATGTCTCAGCTAAGCTGGGTCCTGGCAGTGCCCCATCCAGTCCCAGTATGTATGATTAAACTTCCCAGGCATCTATTGTTCTCTCTCCCTTGTAGATACTCGTTAACCCTCCAACAAGGAGGTGCATGTCACCTTTTGGCTTGTGAAGATGCTCCTGGAATTTCACATCATGGTTCTCTACCTTCAACTCCTCTCTCCTTTGGGGCAAGTGGTCAGCATTTACCTTTTTAGGGGTCTTCTGTTATGCAAGCATTCCCACTGACCCTACACTTTTGAGGATTCAAAGAAATACACTAACTGATTTTGTACAAGTGAACTACTCCAAACTACCAGTGACATACACGGAGAGGACAGACCCTTCCTCAGAGGTAGCACAGATCATCTCATTCAAGCCCTTAAGGAATCATCACCACTGTGCCCACCTGGTCCTATGATGTGGGAATCCTACAATAGCAGCTGCCTTTCAAAGCTCATCTAAGATTATAAGCCTCAGCCACATTTTCAATCGTGAATATCCCTCAAGCCTGAATTGGCATTTTATCAAAATATAAAGGCAAGAACATGGGCCCAATCTAAACAGTTCCTCTTTTGCCACACTATGAATGCATTTAATTCACTAAATGAGAAGTGTTAGACAGAATGCTAGGTGCTCCATCAGCAGAACAATTGGACCTTAATCATCTCGATGTTAAAGTGACTTATTACATAACACCCAGGTCTGATCACATAATCACAGGTCACGTCAATACCATTATTTATAGTCAGAACTCCCTCCGGTAGTCAACTTAAGAAAAATACATTGAGTGAGTTGCATGAAAATCCAAAAAAATATATCTTATTAGTGCCATAAAATCCTCATAGCCCAAGCTAACAAATGAAAAGTCCCGGACAACTACTTGCAGAGGTAAGGAATCAAATAAGACTATATAATTAATAGCTGTGTTCTTCCAGCTCTGAAAAATCAGACAAGATTGCTTCTTCCTTTAATCTTCTCTCAACAACAACAGACTTAAAATGAGCATCTATAACACTGTAAAGTTCAACAGCAGAAATCTAGCACAAACCATAACCAATCAGCAGAAAAGAAATAGAAAATTGGGTGTTAATAACACTGAAAAGAGGAGTGAGCTCTGGACTGAGTCTCCAGGAAGGACTTCCAGAACACCTCTGCAAAGATAGCCATCCAGTACAAGTAGCCCAATTAGGAAGGTGGGGAATGAGATACTCGTTAACCCTCCAACAAGGAGGTGCATGTCACCTTTTGGCTTGTGAAGATGCTCCTGGAATTTCACATCATGGTTCTCTACCTTCAACTCCTCTCTCCTTTGGGGCAAGTGGTCAGCATTTACCTTTTTAGGGGTCTTCTGTTATGCAAGCATTCCCACTGACCCTACACTTTTGAGGATTCAAAGAAATACACTAACTGATTTTGTACAAGTGAACTACTCCAAACTACCAGTGACATACACGGAGAGGACAGACCCTTCCTCAGAGGTAGCACAGATCATCTCATTCAAGCCCTTAAGGAATCATCACCACTGTGCCCACCTGGTCCTATGATGGGGGAATCCTACAATAGCAGCTGCCTTTCAAAGCTCATCTAAGATTATAAGCCTCAGCCACATTTTCAATCGTGAATATCCCTCAAGCCTGAATTGGCATTTTATCAAAATATAAAGGCAAGAACATGGGCCCAATCTAAACAGTTCCTCTTTTGCCACACTATGAATGCATTTAATTCACTAAATGAGAAGTGTTAGACAGAATGCTAGGTGCTCCATCAGCAGAACAATTGGACCTTAATCATCTCGATGTTAAAGTGACTTATTACATAACACCCAGGTCTGATCACATAATCACAGGTCACGTCAATACCATTATTTATAGTCAGAACTCCCTCCGGTAGTCAACTTAAGAAAAATACATTGAGTGAGTTGCATGAAAATCCAAAAAAATATATCTTATTAGTGCCATAAAATCCTCATAGCCCAAGCTAACAAATGAAAAGTCCTGGGCAACTACTTGCAGAGGTAAGGAATCAAATAAGACTATATAATTAATAGCTGTGTTCTTCCAGCTCTGGAAAATCAGACAAGATTGCTTCTTCCTTTAATCTTCTCTCAACAACAACAGACTTAAAATGAGCATCTATAACACTGTAAAGTTCAACAGCAGAAATCTAGCACAAACCATAACCAATCAGCAGAAAAGAAATAGAAAATTGGGTGTTAATAACACTGAAAAGAGGAGTGAGCTCTGGACTGAGTCTCCAGGAAGGACTTCCAGAACACCTCTGCAAAGATAGCCATCCAGTACAAGTAGCCCAATTAGGAAGGTGGGGAATGAGGAAGTAACTGTCATTTAATATTCGAGCTAGACCCTCAAACGCCCTACCAAAAAGCTCTTCATCTCTGGGCTTACCAGAAGGGTGACTATCTCCTTCTCATTTCTGCCTTCCAAATCTTAACTTGAGAGAATCTAAGTGGTGAGGCCAATTTCCATCCAGAACCTCAGGCAAAAAGACATCTGAGAAAGATGCAGCTTTGGGCTTTGCGGTCTCTCTAGTACAAGAAGGTACAGTAGATGGAAATGGGTGCTCAACCTTGATTTGTCACATAAACCTAAAAGCATTTTTTCCCAGCAGCCTCAAATTTAGTCATTCTCCACGAAGACTTCCTCACCTATGCCAATCTGGACACGCCTTTGGTCATAACCACAACAAAATGCAATACTAATGTGCACTAACATTTACTATTATTATCCTCATTTTAAAGTTGAGGAAGCTAAGAAATACAGAGGTAAAATAATGTGTCCAAGGTCACAGGAGAAGTGGTGAGGCCATCTGGCTCCCTAATCTGTGACTTTTTAAACTTCAATTTATTTTTAATTGGAAGGTAATTACTTTACAATATAGTAATGGTTTCTGCCATACATCAGCAAGAATCAGCCATAGGTATACACATGTCCCCTCCTTCTTAAACCTCCCTCCTATTTCCCACCCCACCTAATCTGTGATCTTAATCTCTATACTATTTACATGGAAACCACAGGAGCTTGCAGTCCAGAGTGTCTAGACTGGGAGATGTACAAAGCTGGTCTACGATGTTTATGCACAATCATGTGTCAATTGATTCAGATGCTCTGATATTTCACTAAGCCCCATACCTTAATCTCCTGCCAAGAGGAAACCTAGGTAGAGGAATTAAGGACTTCCGGTCACTGTGCTCCCTCCTGTGTCCCAGAAAGTGTTGGATCCTAGAAGAAGATGGATCACTAAAACACAACTTCAAGACCTGGATGGAGAATTTCCTGGTTGTCCAGAGGTTAAGGCTCCATGCTTTCACTACTGTGGGCCCAGGGATCAATCCCTTTCCCTGGAACTAAGATCCTACATTGAGGGAGCCACACATTGAGGGAAGGGGAAAAAAAAAAAAAACCTGGATGAACAAGATGGATAGATCTTTAAAGAAAAATATGAGGACCTGAAACATATATTTCCTAGGAGGTATGATCATCCATCATTGACAATAAGCAATCTGTTATAAGTAAGGGTGTTTCCCTGTAATTTTCAAGTCCTGCATTTATAAGCCTGACCCTTTAGGAGGCTCCACTTCAGAGCATGAGAGGTGAAGGAAGAGAGGAGCTGCCCACAGTAATGGGACAGCAGAGTTCCAGTATGCCAACAGAGAGAACACCTTACTCATAGCTGACCTCAGCCCTCAGCAGCATAGCCTCCTCATAGCTCTATCAGCCTTCATCTCTGCCCACTGGTCAACCAAGGTTCCAAGCTTCCCACATCCAGTATTCTTGATTTTAAAGATTCTTCTCAGTTTAGTCACACCATCACTGTTCATCAACTTGACAACAGCCTACTTAATATAAACTGTGTTCAAAATCTTGCCCTTCTACATCTGCCACTGCCCATTAAGACAGGAAATAGATACATACTATCGAGCTTTCTCTTTATTTACCACTTTAAGAAAGTTCATTTCATGAAGTTTCCATATTGGTAAAGATGGGCATGCACACCCTTTTGTGAGCAAAGATATAAAGTTTCCAGGAAAAACTGGGTCTTTAAGTGTTTGACTTAGTTTTACTGAAAAATGTAATATTACCATTTCAGAAAAAAATTTTAAGACTTTTCAAAGGCTCATTGGATATCAAATAGTCCTTATGAAACCGGATATAGTATAAATTAATCAAAATTATATATCTTTAATGTTCCTTAAAACTCCAACATTTCATATTTTTTAGGGAACTATTGAACCTTCAGAGCTACAGAGAAAGGAGAAGGAGAAATAGAAGGCAAAAGATGAAAGACATATGGTTTGGGAAAGAGTGATGAGATCATTAGAAAAAAAGTAATTTATGTGGAGATACAAATACAGGCAGAGAATCTAAAAGACAACTTCAAGACCTGGATGGAGAATTTCCTGGTTGTCCAGCGGTTAAGGCTCCATGCTTTCACTACTGTGGGCCCAGGGATCAATCCCTTTCCCGGGAACAAAGAACCCAAATTGACGGAGCCACACATTGAGGGAAGGGGAAAAAAAAAAAAAACCTGGATGAACAAGATGGATAGATCGTTAAAGAAAAATATGAGGACCTGAAACATATATTTCCTAGGAGGTATGATCATCCATCATTGACAATAAGCAATCTGTTATAAGTAAGGGTGTTTCCCTGTAATTTTCAAGTCCTGCATTTATAAGCCTGACCCTTTAGGAGGCTCCACTTCAGAGCATGAGAGGTGAAGGAAGAGAGGAGCTGCCCACAGTAATGGGACAGCAGAGTTCCAGTATGCCAACAGAGAGAACACCTTACTCATAGCTGACCTCAGCCCTCAGCAGCATAGCCTCCTCATAGCTCTATCAGCCTTCACCTCTGCCCACTGGTCAACCAAGGTTCCAAGCTTCCCACATCCAGTATTCTTGATTTTAAAGATTCTTCTCAGTTTAGTCACACCATCACTGTTCATCAACTTGACAACAGCCTACTTAATATAAACTGTGTTCAAAATCTTGCCCTTCTACATCTGCCACTGCCCATTAAGACAGGAAATAGATACATACTATCGAGCTTTCTCTTTATTTACCACTTTAAGAAAGTTCATTTCATGAAGTTTCCATATTGGTAAAGATGGGCATGCACACCCTTTTGTGAGCAAAGATATAAAGTTTCCAGGAAAAACTGGGTCTTTAAGTGTTTGACTTAGTTTTACTGAAAAAATGTAATATTACCATTTCAGAAAAAAATTTTAAGACTTTTCAAAGGCTCATTGGATATCAAATAGTCCTTATGAAACCGGATATAATATAAATTAATCAAAATTATATATCTTTAATGTTCCTTAAAACTCCAACATTTCATATTTTTTAGGGAACTATTGAACCTTCAGAGCTACAGAGAAAGGAGAAGGAGAAATAGAAGGCAAAAGATGAAAGACATATGGTTTGGGAAAGAGTGATGAGATCATTAGAAAAAAAGTAATTTATGTGGAGATACAAATACAGGCAGAGAATGGAACAATTAAATGGGGGAAATAAGATGAAAACAGAAGAGGAGAGCACTAAGGGAGTAAAAATGGTGGCAGAGCACAATAAGAAGAGAATGAACAACAAACGATACTTGCTCACCTCTAAAACACAATGCATCCCACACACACACACACACACACACACACACACACTTTTACGAGATCTCACATTGCTCCATTACAAATTCATTTCTGCTTTTCAATCAGTGAATGAAATCCACATTGGGCAAATCAATATGGTAGGGAAAATTCCAGAATTCAGAAAACCCATCTGCAAATGATTAGTTGTATATGACTTTCAGCAAGTTTCCTAATCTCTCTTCATTTAATCTCTATATAATGAGTATAGATTTATAGATTACTATGCAGGAAAACACTGGATCCCCATGGACAAAGAAAGCAAGAAGACACTGAAAGAGAAAAATGAGGACCAAAGTACAAGGAGTAAAGAATTAAGCTCATTTAATTCATTTAAAACTCTCTGGCCTTGCGGGCAACTGAGACGAAGTCCAGTAGCTAGGCCACTAAAATGAAGCCAACATTTCTGTTTCCATTGAGAGCAGTCAGGCTGATGCTCCAGACAGATCAATGTGAAAAGTGTACCTACAACTCACCTCCATAAATATCATTACTCAGTTGTGTCTAACCTTTTGCAATCCCACAGACTGTGTAGACCACCAGGCTCTTTTCTCCATTGGGAATCTCCAGCAAGAATACCTGAGTGAGTTGCCATGCCCTCCTCAGGGGATCTTTCCAACCCAGGGTTTGAACTTGGACCTCCTGCTTTGCAGGCAGACATCTGAGTCACTAGGGAAGCACACTTACCTCCAAAAGAGGCCTTCAAATGAGTGACCAGTGAAAGTCCTGGATGCCTTCCTGTTCCTCTAAAGTCTCTTGACTTGAATAGCTTTCCCCAGGGTCCCTGCAGCCTTTTCTTCTGGCCCTCCATCCATGTTCCAGCTGCTGCTAGAGGTGATATTAGGTGATGATTGATGAAGATAATAATTATGGTATTAATCCTAACTAAAACAATGATAGAAATTAAATCCAATAACTATAATAAGTAGGAGAGAAAAAGGAATGAAAAAAAAGGAAGATAGGGAATATTTCGCTGGTGGTCCAGTGGCTAAGACTCCATGCTCTCAAGTAGGGGCAGCACTGGTTAAATCCCTGGTCAGGGAACTAGATCCCAAATACCACAACTAAGAGTTCACATGCCACAATGACTGAAAAGATTGAAAATCCCAAGTACTGCAACTAATACCCAGTGCAGTCAAATGAGTAAATAACTTTTTTTTAAGGTAAGAAATATGGGGAAAATTAGAGTATGAAGAGAAGAGTTACTCTGTTTCAAGAGTTGTGCTGCAGCAAAAGAAACTACAAACAAGGGGAACAGACAACCCACAGAATGGGAGAAAATAATAGCAAATGAAACATCTGACAAAGAACTAATCTCCAAAATACACAAGCAGCTCAGACAACTCAATACTGAAAACACACACAACCCAATCAAAAAATGGGAAAAAAACCTAAAGAGACATCTGCCCAAGGAAGACATACAGATGGTCAAAAAACACATGAAAAGATGCTCTGTATCACTTGTTATTAGAGAAATACAAATAAAATTACAATGAGATACCACCTCAGACCAGTCAGAATGGCCATCATCAAAAAATCTACAGATAATAATGCTGGAGAGGGTTCAGAGAAAAGGGAACACTCTTGCATTGTTGGTAGAAGTGTAAATTGAAACAACCACTATGGAAGACAGTATATAGATTCCTTAAAAAACTAAGAATAGGGCTTCTCTGGTGTTCCAGTGGCTAAGGACACTGCCTTGCAGTGCAAGGGGTGCCGGTTCAATCCCTGGCCTGGGAAGATCCCACGAGCCATGGAGTGGCTAGACCCATGTGTACAACTACTGAGCCGGAGCTCTGGAGCACATGTGCCCAGAGCCAGTGCTCTGCAGTGACAGAGGCCACTGTGCTGGGAGGCCCACAGGCCAAAGAACAAAGATGGATGAAAGCAGATAAATGAAAGACCAATAGAAGTGGTCAAACTTCTGGCCCTCCATCCATGTTCCAGCTGCTGCTAGAGGTGATATTAGGTGATGATTGATGAAGATAATAATTATGGTATTAATCCTAACTAAAACAATGATAGAAATTAAATCCAATAACTATAATAAGTAGGAGAGAAAAAGGAATGAAAAAAAGGAAGATAGGGAATATTTCGCTGGTGGTCCAGTGGCTAAGACTCCATGCTCTCAAGTAGGGGCAGCACTGGTTAAATCCCTGGTCAGGGAACTAGATCCCAAATACCACAACTAAGAGTTCACATGCCACAATGACTGAAAAGATTGAAAATCCCAAGTACTGCAACTAATACCCAGTGCAGTCAAATGAGTAAATAACTTTTTTTTTAAGGTAAGAAATATGGGGAAAATTAGAGTATGAAGAGAAGAGTTACTCTGTTTCAAGAGTTGTGCTGCAGCAAAAGAAACTACAAACAAGGGGAACAGACAACCCACAGAATGGGAGAAAATAATAGCAAATGAAACATCTGACAAAGAACTAATCTCCAAAATACACAAGCAGCTCAGACAACTCAATACTGAAAACACACACAACCCAATCAAAAAATGGGAAAAAAACCTAAAGAGACATCTGCCCAAGGAAGACATACAGATGGTCAAAAAACACATGAAAAGATGCTCTGTATCACTTGTTATTAGAGAAATACAAATAAAATTACAATGAGATACCACCTCAGACCAGTCAGAATGGCCATCATCAAAAAATCTACAGATAATAATGCTGGAGAGGGTTCAGAGAAAAGGGAACACTCTTGCATTGTTGGTAGAAGTGTAAATTGAAACAACCACTATGGAAGACAGTATATAGATTCCTTAAAAAACTAAGAATAGGGCTTCTCTGGTGTTCCAGTGGCTAAGGACACTGCCTTGCAGTACAAGGGGCGCCGGTTCAATCCCTGGCCTGGGAAGATCCCACGAGCCATGGAGTGGCTAGACCCATGTGTACAACTACTGAGCCGGAGCTCTGGAGCACATGTGCCCAGAGCCAGTGCTCTGCAGTGACAGAGGCCACTGTGCTGGGAGGCCCACACAGGCCAAAGAACAAAGATGGATGAAAGCAGATAAATGAAAGACCAATAGAAGTGGTCAAAAATTAAAAATAGAAGCACCATATGACCCAGCAGTCCCACTATTAAGCTTATACCCTGATGAAATCAAAATTGAAAGAGACACCTGTATTTCAGCTCTCTACACAACAACTGGAACATGGAAGCAACCTAGATGTCCATCAATGAATGAATGGATAAAGAAGCTCTGGTACATATATACAATACTGAATACTTCTCAGCAGCAAAAAGAAATGCAGAAGATTCAGTCCTAATGAGATGGATGAATCTAGAACCTATTACACAAAGTGAGGTAAGTCAAAAAGAAAAGGACAGATATAGTACACTAACACACATATATGGAATCTAGTAAATTCGCACTGATAAATACACACGCAGAGCATCAGTGGAAAACAGTCATAGAAAACAGACTTACAGACATTGGGGAGAGGGAAGAGCGGGTGGGAGATATGGAAAGAGCAACACAGAAACCTATACTATCTTATGTAAAAGAGATAACTATTGTCAATGCACTGTGGGACTAAGGGATCGTACATGGGACTATGCAATGGCCTGGAGGGATGGGATGGGGGGACATGGGATATACATATGACTAATCTGGAATCATACATATCTGTAAACAACAAAACTCTGTAAAAGCAAAAAAGCAAAATAAGAAAACTCGTGATTGTGAAACAAAAAGAGAGCTGTGCTGGTTGCTTTGTTCCTTCTTTCTCCCATTTATGACATCCCTACCATCCACAGTGTTTGTTTATAGTGTTGTCAAGGCAAGCACACTTTCCTTCCCTCAGGATGTTCATAGAGAGAATTACAAACATGTGTCTTAATATATCATGATAAGTGCTATGGTAAGGAAACACAGTGTTAGATTGACACATAAGGTCCAAACATGAGTGGTCTGGAAGTCCACACATTCATGTGTTATATGTATGAATTGATGGAGCAGGACACAGTTGTGGAGGCATGATAACCATTTGCAGATTGTTATTGGAGAACAAGGCAAGAAATGTTGATAGCACGGCCACTTTGCTGGGAGGCCCACACAGGCCAAAGAACAAAGATGGATGAAAGCAGATAAATGAAAGACCAATAGAAGTGGTCAAAAATTAAAAATAGAAGCACCATATGACCCAGCAGTCCCACTATTAAGCTTATACCCTGATGAAATCAAAATTGAAAGAGACACCTGTATTTCAGCTCTCTACACAACAACTGGAACATGGAAGCAACCTAGATGTCCATCAATGAATGAATGGATAAAGAAGCTCTGGTACATATATACAATACTGAATACTTCTCAGCAGCAAAAAGAAATGCAGAAGATTCAGTCCTAATGAGATGGATGAATCTAGAACCTATTACACAAAGTGAGGTAAGTCAAAAAGAAAAGGACAGATATAGTACACTAACACACATATATGGAATCTAGTAAATTCGCACTGATAAATACACACGCAGAGCATCAGTGGAAAACAGTCATAGAAAACAGACTTACAGACATTGGGGAGAGGGAAGAGCGGGTGGGAGATATGGAAAGAGCAACACAGAAACCTATACTATCTTATGTAAAAGAGATAACTATTGTCAATGCACTGTGGGACTAAGGGATCGTACATGGGACTATGCAATGGCCTGGAGGGATGGGATGGGGGGACATGGGATATACATATGACTAATCTGGAATCATACATATCTGTAAACAACAAAACTCTGTAAAAGCAAAAAAGCAAAATAAGAAAACTCGTGATTGTGAAACAAAAAGAGAGCTGTGCTGGTTGCTTTGTTCCTTCTTTCTCCCATTTATGACATCCCTACCATCCACAGTGTTTGTTTATAGTGTTGTCAAGGCAAGCACACTTTCCTTCTCTCAGGATGTTCATAGAGAGAATTACAAACATGTGTCTTAATATATCATGATAAGTGCTATGGTAAGGAAACACAGTGTTAGATTGACACATAAGGTCCAAACATGAGTGGTCTGGAAGTCCACACATTCATGTGTTATATGTATGAATTGATGGAGCAGGACACAGTTGTGGAGGCATGATAACCATTTGCAGATTGTTATTGGAGAACAAGGCAAGAAATGTTGATAGCACGGACTTGAGGAGTGGAAAAAGGTAAAGACCAGAGTGGATGGATTAACAAGGTTCAGTGGTTAATTAGGTGTGGAGGGAGAAGACGAAATCAGAAAAAATTATGGCTGCTGGTGGGGAGAGTAGGGAAAGACATAGTTAGGAAGTTTGGGAAGGACATGTACACATTGCTATATTTAAAATAGATAACCAACAAATACCTACTGTAGAGCACAGGAAACTCTGCTCAATGTTATGCAACAGTCTAAAATAGGAAAAGAATAGATAAATATATATGTAAAAATGAATCACTTTTCTGTATGTCCTAAACTAATACAACACTGCTAATCAACTATATTCCAACATAAAATAAAAAGTTAAAAATATAAAAACTTGGGCTTCCCTGGTGGTCCAGTGGGTAAGGACACCGCCTTGCAGTGCAGGGGGCACTGGTTCGATCCCTGGCCTTTGAAGATCTCACATGCCACAGAGCGACTGGACCGGTGTGTCCAACTACCAGTCGGAGCTCTGGAGCACATGTACCCAGAGCTGGTGCTCTGCAATGAGAGAGGCCACTGCAATGGGAGGCACACAGGCCAAATAACAAATATGGATGGAAATAAAGAAAATACCGATAGAAACGGCCCCCCCAAAAAAGAGGCAAATCTTAAAATATATAAACTTGTAGGGAGTAAGCCAAGAAAAGATGAATAGGTGTGAACTATGTAGGCTCTGTTGTACCTATTGTGGTAATTCCACTAATTAGGGAACACTTTTTCAACTAAAAAACAACTTAAAAAACACTAAAAAGAATTCCAAATCCATAGACTGACCTACTGAGTGTGTTGCAATTTCATTTCTTGGGGTAGGGGACACAAGAAGCAGGACAGGTTTGGGATAAGAAGTTTGACTTAAGACATATGAGCTCTATATGTGTGCATATATGTCACCTACCTGTAAACAACCAGTGGGCTAGTGAATATACAGGCCTGCTGCAAGCAAATGGAAAAGAGATGCTATGAAGGAAACAGAGTTTCTGGTCAACCCTGAGGGTTCAGCTCGAGTTAGAGATCATTAACAGTGGCTCAAGCTTTGAGTGGCACATATTATCTTATGTAATCCTTTTTCAACCCTATGTGGTAGGTATCATTCTCCTCATTTCTCAGAGGAGAAAAACAAAGCTCAGAAATGTTCAGTAATTTGCCTAAGTTCTCAACTCTTGCCTTGACTGATCTGTCGGAGCTTAAAGCTTAGTCTCTGACCACCACACTACAAAGCTTAGTCTCTGGCCACCACACTATGCTGTCTCTATGAAGTGTTAATTTGTTTTCCTTCCCAAAGTAATTGCTCTAAAGACACAAAATAATAATAATGAAATGCGGATCCCCTTCTCAAGAAAATCAGAGTCTAGTTGGGGGAGAGATCCATAAATAGCCATTAATGTGCTAAAAATACAATCTGATCAGTACAAATAAGTAGGTATAAAATCTGTAGGAACAGAGAGAGGAGGCAGTCAAGGGAGAAGAGAACACGACAGCTGGGATGGAATATTGGAAATGACCTTAGAGAATGAATAGACCTCAGGAGTGTCTTAAGTGGTGATGATGATTTTTTTCCCACATTTACAAATCAGGTGAAAAGGCTAAACCAATAATTCCCTGCCAACCAAACACATGTCTATCCACTAAAGTCCCAACTGTTGACTGCCCACGCAGGGGCCCAGCTGGAGGCCAGCTTCAGGCCCTAACCCCAGAGTGCTGGCTGCTTTGATCATTTTGAGCAGCATGATGTGTCTGTGTCACTAGCCACATAGGCAATTTTTTAATGTCATTCTCTGACATTCCCTGTTTACAACACAGCTGTCTATAAAAAGACTACTCTCCAGATGGTTGCAGCCATTCCTAGTAAGACCGTGTTTACATCGAAGGGACTTTTCCCCTAAACTTTCAACATCACCCTGTTAGAGTAACCATCTCTTGCTTCAAAATGAAATTCACCCATATTTCATGAAAGTCTATTCATTACACGTTGTCATTTATTACCCCTTTGTTCATTACTAAAATTAGAAATTGCAAAGTAATAAGAATCTGCTTGTGAAATGATGCTCTACTTCACTTATAGAGAAATGCAAATCAAAACTACAATGAGATATCACCTCACACCCGTCAGAATGACCATCATCCACAAATCGACAGACAATAAATGCTGGAGAGGCTGTGGAGAAAAGGGAACACTCCTGCATTGCTGGTGGGAGTGTAAATTGATACAGCCTCTACGGAAGACAGTCTGGAGATTTCTTAAAAAACTAAAAATAGAAGCACCATACGACCCAGCAATCCCACTCTTAGGCTTATACCCTGATGATATCAAAATTGAAAGAAGCACCTGTACCCCAATGTTCATTGCAACTCTCTATACAATAGCTAAAACATGGAAGCAACCTAGATGTCCATCGACGAATGAATGGATACAGAAGCTCTGGTACATATATACAATCGAATACTACACAGCTGTAAAGAGAAATGCAGAAGAATCAACCCTAATGAGGTGGCTGGATCTAGAACGTATCATCAAAAGTGAAGTCAGTCAGAAAGAGAAGGACAAATACAGTATATTAACACATATATATGGAATCTAGTAGGATGGTGATGATGGCACATGCAGTGAAGCGACGAAAAGACAGACTTGGACAGTGGACATATGGACATTGTGGGGAAGGAACAGGGTGTGGGAGGCGTAAAGGAAGTAGCTTGAAAGCCTATACTATCATAAGTGAAGAAAATAACTCTAGTCATTGCTCTGTGAGAAAAGGGAATCCTTCAGGGGTGCTGTGTGATGGTCTGAAGGGATGGGAAGGGGGGGATATACATATGACTAATCTGGGAACATACATATCTGTAAACAACAAAACTCTGTAAATAAAGGTTTAAAAAAAAAAAAGAATCTGCTTGGAACATGCTAAAGAATAAGTTTTATGCTAAAGAAATAAGAAATTATTTCAAGGTACCTCTTCTCATTTTCTTGCTCTCTCTTAATAATTATTTTTTCTTCTTGTTTATAGAAAAGAAGCTATCTTTGTGCAACTATGTTGACCAATAATTTATACATGTATATTCATCATTTTAGGTTACAAAGGAAAATATGATTGATTTAGAAGATCTTGTACTATGTAGGGCTGATTCACTTTGCTGAATAGCAGAAAGTAACACAACATTGTAAAGCCAATGCTTTTTAAAAATAAAATTATGGAAAAGGAAATAAATAAATATTTTTTGAAAAGAAGCTTTTGTATTATCAAATTCCATTACTCTAGTATTTTGATGCTGTGTTTCACATCACAGCCAGACTAATTTTGTATAACATTAACTTGGGCTTCCCCTGGTGGTCCAGTGGGTAAGGACACCGCCTTTCAGTGCAAGGGGAGCCAGTTCGATCCCTGGCCTGGGAAGATCTCACGTGCCGCGGAGCAGCTGGACTGATGTGTCCAATTACCGAGCCAGAGCTCTGGAGCACATGCGCCCAGAGCCGGCGCTCTGCAACGACAGACGCCACCGTGATGGGAGGCTCACAGGAGCCAAAGAACAAAGACGGATGAAAATAGAGAAATGGAAGACCAATAGAAGTGGCCCGTCTGCTCCCCTTCCTCCTCAACCCGACCCCCGCCCAAAATAAATAAATAAATAAATCTTTAAAAAAACAAAAAACATTAACTTTATGTCACATTACTGCTTAAGTGGTTTTTATCTCATCAAAATTCTTCCTTGATTTCCTTAATGGTAACATACATCAATTGCTTCAAACTTATTTCTACTACTCTCAACACAATATCTCTACTTCAGCTGGTGGAATTTCCTTACTGAGCCTTATCTTCTCTACTTCATCCTAAACCTCACACAAATCTCATGCCCATTCCAACTCTCAGCCTCTACTGCTTTATTCAACAATATTTATTAACTTTCTACTGTGAGTCAGGCAAAATGGAGGACTCTCAGCTATTTAAGACAATGTCCCTGCATCCCTAAGTTGGGGGCTTCCCAGATGGTGATAGTGGCAAACAATCTGACCTGCTAATGCAAGAAATGCAACAGACGTGGGTTCTATCCTGGCTCTGGAAGATTCCCTGGAGGGCATGGCAACGCACTCCAGCATTCTTGCCTTTTTCAAGGTACCTCTTCTCATTTTCTTGCTCTCTCTTAATAATTATTTTTTCTTCTTGTTTATAGAAAAGAAGCTATCTTTGTGCAACTATGTTGACCAATAATTTATACATGTATATTCATCATTTTAGGTTACAAAGGAAAATATGATTGATTTAGAAGATCTTGTACTATGTAGGGCTGATTCACTTTGCTGAATAGCAGAAACTAACACAACATTGTAAAGCCAATGCTTTTTAAAAATAAAATTATGGAAAAGGAAATAAATAAATATTTTTTGAAAAGAAGCCTTTGTATTGTCAAATTCCATTACTCTAGTATTTTGATGCTGTGTTTCACATCACAGCCAGACTAATTTTGTATAACATTAACTTGGGCTTCCCCTGGTGGTCCAGTGGGTAAGGACACCGCCTTTCAGTGCAAGGGGAGCCAGTTCGATCCCTGGCCTGGGAAGATCTCACGTGCCGCGGAGCAGCTGGACTGATGTGTCCAATTACCGAGCCAGAGCTCTGGAGCACATGCGCCCAGAGCCGGCGCTCTGCAACGACAGACGCCACCGTGATGGGAGGCTCACAGGAGCCAAAGAACAAAGACGGATGAAAATAGAGAAATGGAAGACCAATAGAAGTGGCCCGTCTGCTCCCCTTCCTCCTCAACCCGACCCCCGCCCAAAATAAATAAATAAATAAATCTTTAAAAAAAAAAAAAAAAAAAAACATTAACTTTATGTCACATTACTGCTTAAGTGGTTTTTATCTCATCAAAATTCTTCCTTGATTTCCTTAATGGTAACATACATCAATTGCTTCAAACTTATTTCTACTACTCTCAACACAATATCTCTACTTCAGCTGGTGGAATTTCCTTACTGAGCCTTATCTTCTCTACTTCATCCTAAACCTCACACAAATCTCATGCCCATTCCAACTCTCAGCCTCTACTGCTTTATTCAACAATATTTATTAACTTTCTACTGCGAGTCAGGCAAAATGGAGGACTCTCAGCTATTTAAGACAATGTCCCTGCATCCCTAAGTTGGGGGCTTCCCAGATGGTGATAGTGGCAAACAATCTGACCTGCTAATGCAAGAAATGCAACAGACGTGGGTTCTATCCCTGGCTCTGGAAGATTCCCTGGAGGAGGGCATGGCAACGCACTCCAGCATTCTTGCCTGGAGTATCCCACAGACAGGAAGCCTTGCATGTTACATTCCATAGCGTCACAGAGTCAGACATGACTAAAGTGACTTAGCATACATATACACGCCCTGTCCCTCAACAGCTTACATTTCTAATATGGGAGATTAAACTCTGACATAAATCATTTCCAAAGTATGATATTTGCTCTAACAAAGGCATAGATAAACCCGACTTCAAGGTTCAAGGAGAATAAACATCTTGAATGCTCTTTACCTTCTCTATCCCGTGGTAGACCATTTTCAGTATCTGGTTGAAGTCCTACCTCATTCAAGAAGTTTCCCTAAATAAGGGCTTCCCTGGTGGTCCAGTAGGTAAAGAGTCCGCTTTGTGGGGCAAGGGGCACTGGTTTGATCCTTGGCCCGGGAAGATCCCCTGTGTCACGGAGCGGCTAAACCTGTGTGTCTAATTATAAGCCAGCGCTCTGGAGCGCATGCGCCCGGAGCCATCGCTCTGAAAGGAGAAAGACCACTGTAATGGGAGACCCACATAGGGCAAAGAATGAAAATGGATAAAAATAAATAAATAAAAAAAAACAATAACAGAGGTCAAAACTAAAACAAACTTTATTTAAAGAATCTTTGATTGATTTGGTCTGATTTTTAAAAATAATAACTCACTTCATTTATCCAACAATTGTATGCAGAGGACATACAAAGAGCTAAGCAATGATATTTCTTACATAAGGTGAGCAAAATGGCATGCTTTAAAGATAAAGAGCTTCTGTTCTTGGAACTCTTCAAGAAGGATGAAATGTTAAACACTGGCTCTTGAGGGTTTCCATCCAACAATCCCGACCATCAAGTATGACAAAATTCAGCTCATTTTACTGAGCCTTATCTTCTCTACTTCATCCTAAACCTCACACAAATCTCATGCCCATTCCAACTCTCAGCCTCTACTGCTTTATTCAACAATATTTATTAACTTTCTACTGCGAGTCAGGCAAAATGGAGGACTCTCAGCTATTTAAGACAATGTCCCTGCATCCCTAAGTTGGGGGCTTCCCAGATGGTGATAGTGGCAAACAATCTGACCTGCTAATGCAAGAAATGCAACAGACGTGGGTTCTATCCCTGGCTCTGGAAGATTCCCTGGAGGAGGGCATGGCAACGCACTCCAGCATTCTTGCCTGGAGTATCCCACAGACAGGAAGCCTTGCATGTTACATTCCATAGCGTCACAGAGTCAGACATGACTAAAGTCACTTAGCATACATATACACGCCCTGTCCCTCAACAGCTTACATTTCTAATATGGGAGATTAAACTCTGACATAAATCATTTCCAAAGTATGATATTTGCTCTAACAAAGGCATAGATAAACCCGACTTCAAGGTTCAAGGAGAATAAACATCTTGAATGCTCTTTACCTTCTCTATCCCGTGGTAGACCATTTTCAGTATCTGGTTGAAGTCCTACCTCATTCAAGAAGCTTCCCTAAATAAGGGCTTCCCTGGTGGTCCAGTAGGTAAAGAGTCCGCTTTGTGGGGCAAGGGGCACTGGTTTGATCCTTGGCCCGGGAAGATCCCCTGTGTCACAGAGCGGCTAAACCTGTGTGTCTAATTATAAGCCAGCGCTCTGGAGCGCATGCGCCCAGAGCCATCGCTCTGAAAGGAGAAAGACCACTGTAATGGGAGACCCACATAGGGCAAAGAATGAAAATGGATAAAAATAAATAAATAAAAAAAACAATAACAGAGGTCAAAACTAAAACAAACTTTATTTAAAGAATCTTTAATTGATTTGGTCTGATTTTTAAAAATAATAACTCACTTCATTCATCCAACAATTGTATGCAGAGGACATACAAAGAGCTAAGCAATGATATTTCTTACATAAGGTGAGCAAAATGGCATGCTTTAAAGATAAAGAGCTTCTGTTCTTGGAACTCTTCAAGAAGGATGAAATGTTAAACACTGGCTCTTGAGGGTTTCCTAATGTCCAGAACCAGTGGATCCCTGACCCAGGTTCATAGTCAATGACAAGTCATTTTCAGAATTTCTAAGCTAAAAATATATATTTTGTACATTGTTTTTTCTCCTTTGGCTTACTAGGTCTTTGATATGATATGTAATGTGACTGCCCACTGGTCAGCTCCAGCATGGACCACATACAGTAGGGTAGCGACACAGAGCACAGGTGAACACATGGTTTACCAGACTGTGTTATTACTGCCCAACATATTTCATGATTTTCTCCAAAGAAGCATAGGAATTAGTGGTTCTGAACTACTTATGGCCATTTTATTCCAATCTGACCATATAAATAGCTTACTGTGGCCCCTACATTAGGCAGCAAGCTCCTTGAAAAATAGCACATGGCATTTCTACCCATCTACATTGAGGACTGAAACCCAAAACATGGAGAGAATTCACCAAAGACTTCCACCATAGTTCTTTATTTCCCTTTAGCCTTCTATGGATTCATTTCTCTTAGAAAAAAAAGAAAATAATCCTCATTCCCCACTCATGCCAAACTGCCAGAGAACTCCCAAGAAAAATTTGAAGGGAGGAAAGGGTGTGGAGGGCGGAAGTAGAAAGAACATAAACCTCCTTCCATCTTATCAAATCCCGATGGTCTGTTCCTTAAGAGAACTTGAAATTCAAAAGCAATTAGATATGAAAACAATATAATTCATTTATAAATAGTCAGATAAAACTGTACCTTAACATAGCTGCAGAGAAAGCTATTGCTCTTTAAAGAAAATCAAACAACAAGAAACTGTTTGACCAGTGAAGTTCACTGTACACTTGATACTGTAAGTCAGTGAGTGCTGGATGTATCGTTCAAGTCTGCACTGTCCTGTTAAGGGTCAAACCTGCAGAGAAGTCTTGACAAAGAATTTCATTGACCTCACAATACATTTTATGTCTCTCCTTGGAAATGTTTAATGTCTGCAATTACATGTCAGCCACCCCAGTGCTTCAGAACACTCTACAACTGCAGTCATCTTCAAGAAAACCATTCAGAACAGAAAACTAGGACTTTACTGTCCTCTGCTGGATACCTAAGCTAAGGACTATTCCTGCATTCTCTTCAGGGAGTTTTTAAGAAGAGCCGTGAATTAACACTATGTGGCGAGGGACACTTTATTAAAATGAACAATCCTTGGAGGAGGAAATGGCAGCCCTCTCCAGTATTCTTGCCTGGGAAATCCCATGGACAGAGGAGCCTGGTGGGCTACAGTCCATAGGGTGGCAAAGAGTCAGACCTGACTGAGCACACACTCATATCCAGAAATTCGCCACCACCCTTGTTGGTCCTCCCCATTGTCTGGCTGTCTCTCCTACTATGGTGGCTACCCGAGGTGTCCTAGCGTAGATCCTGGAGTTTAAATCATTACTAAAATAATAAAAATAATTTAAAATCAAAATAAAAAGGTGAGCAATCTTGAGCACACAAAACTTAATCCATTGCCTTGTACACTTCACTACTGTGACAGATTGAATAGTCCAGGGCATGTTCAGCCATATCTAACTAAGTTATTATTAAAATGAAGAAATTTTTAAAATATATATTTTATTTGTTCCTTTTAAGTAGTCCTTACATAGGGTTGGCCAAAAAAGTTCATTAGGGTTTTTCCAGAAGAACCCAAATTAATGTTTTGGCCAACCCAATGCTTTTTTGTCAATATAACTGACACCTACAGGTGTTTATTTATGATGCTAAATAATTGACACCAACATGCGTCAGGAAAGATGAAGATGCCAGCATTCAGGTGAGAGGAGCTGACAGTTCTGTTTTACAGGTCAGTAACATTATACAAACCTTAAGAATATCTGTGTATGTGTGTTGTTTGTAGATTTTGTTATTGAAACTAATACTTTCTCTAAATGTTGTTTTATGCATAAATTTCAATGGAGTTGAATTATTTTGAAAATCATTTTGTGTCTGTGACCATAGTTAGATAGTGGCAGCAGCCTGGACACCTAAAACGCAGCTCTGTAGTAATTAACTAATTAATTTAATGCAGCTCTGTGAAGGCCTTCTATTTAAAAAAAAAAAAAAAAACACTGCAAAATCCTTGTGTCTAATTTCTAGTTATAAGGTTATAATACTGTCACTGTGGGGACAAGCCACAGAGTTCTTCTCTCAACCAAAAACAGTACATTTAAAAGACGAGGAAAAGAGTGTTTATTGAGCTGCTTCCCGGCCCAAGTACGAGCCCAGGTAATCTCACATTAAGACGCATACTGGGGCTTCCCTGGTGGTCCAGTGGGTAAGGACACCACCTTGCAGTGCAGGGGCTCTCCAGTATTCTTGCCTGGGAAATCCCATGGACAGAGGAGCCTGGCGGGCTACAGTCCATAGGGTGGCAAAGAGTCAGACCTGACTGAGCACACACTCATATCCAGAAATTCGCCACCACCCTTGTTGGTCCTCCCCATTGTCTGGCTGTCTCTCCTACTATGGTGGCTACCCGAGGTGTCCTAGCGTAGATCCTGGAGTTTAAATCATTACTAAAATAATAAAAATAATTTAAAATCAAAATAAAAAGGTGAGCAATCTTGAGCACACAAAACTTAATCCATTGCCTTGTACACTTCACTACTGTGACAGATTGAATAGTCCAGGGCATGTTCAGCCATATCTAACTAAGTTATTATTAAAATGAAGAAATTTTTAAAATATATATTTTATTTGTTCCTTTTAAGTAGTCCTTACATAGGGTTGGCCAAAAAAGTTCATTAGGGTTTTTCCAGAAGAACCCAAATTAATGTTTTGGCCAACCCAATGCTTTTTTGTCAATATAACTGACACCTACAGGTGTTTATTTATGATGCTAAATAATTGACACCAACATGCGTCAGGAAAGATGAAGATGCCAGCATTCAGGTGAGAGGAGCTGACAGTTCTGTTTTACAGGTCAGTAACATTATACAAACCTTAAGAATATCTGTGTATGTGTGTTGTTTGTAGATTTTGTTATTGAAACTAATACTTTCTCTAAATGTTGTTTTATGCATAAATTTCAATGGAGTTGAATTATTTTGAAAATCATTTTGTGTCTGTGACCATAGTTAGATAGTGGCAGCAGCCTGGACACCTAAAACGCAGCTCTGTAGTAATTAACTAATTAATTTAATGCAGCTCTGTGAAGGCCTTCTATTTAAAAAAAAAAAAAAAAAAAACACTGCAAAATCCTTGTGTCTAATTTCTAGTTATAAGGTTATAATACTGTCACTGTGGGGACAAGCCACAGATTTCTTCTCTCAACCAAAAACAGTACATTTAAAAGACGAGGAAAAGAGTGTTTATTGAGCTGCTTCCCGGCCCAAGTACGAGCCCAGGTAATCTCACATTAAGACGCATACTGGGGCTTCCCTGGTGGTCCAGTGGGTAAGGACACCACCTTGCAGTGCAGGGGGCACCAGTTCAATCCCTGGCCTGGGAAGATCCCACGTGCCGTGGAGCAGCTGGACCGATATGTGCAACTAGCGAGCCGGAGCTCTGGAGCGCATGTGCCCAGAGCCGGTGCTCTGCAGCGACAGAGGCCACTGCGATGGGAGGCCCACATAGGCCAAAGAACAAAGATGGATGAAAGCAGATAAATGAAAGACCAATAGAAGTGGCCAAAAGAAAAAAAAAAAAAGATGCATATTGTTCAGTGCAGATTATAGCTGTAAGGACAGTCTCAAAACACACATACTAGAAAGGGCTGCTAGCATTCATCTCCCTTCCACCTCCCAACATGACTCTGGCTCCAGAAACATGATCTCATCTCTACCTTAGACACATACATGGAATCTAGAAAACTGGTACTGATGAACCTGTCTACAGGACAGCAATGAATATGAAGACGCAGACATAGAGAACAGACTTGTGAACACAGTGGGGGAAAGAGAGGGTGGGATAAATTGAGAGAGTAGCATGAAAACATATACATTACCATATGTAAAATAGCCAGTGGAAATATACTGTGTGACATAGGAACCTCAAATCCAGTACTCTGTGATAACCTAAAGGGATGGGATGGGGTGGGAAGTGAGAGGCAGGTTCAAGAGGGTGGGGACATATGTATACCTATGGCTGATTCATATTGTGGTATAGTAGAAACTAACACAATACTGTGAAGCAATTATCCTCCAACTAAAAATAAATAATTGTTTAAAAAGTAAACAATGAAGAATAACTGACACAACTGAGTACTAGGCTTTGAAAAATGTATTGATGAATCTGATGGGTATTTGAAGGAATTACTTGAAATATATTGGAAAATTTTTATGATAAAAGCTGTATGAAAATATTAGTTGTTTTTCCTTTTTAAGCTCAATCTGATTTGAATATTTGTGGCTAGAAAGTTCATTATGAAAATCAACATATACTTTTCAAATAAACAAATGCTTTCATTTAAAAAAATAAAATGAGTTAAGACAACTTCATTTAAAAAATAAATAAATAAAAATGACTTTCCTAACAGTAGGTGGAGAAAGGAAGGTCAATGAGGAGAAATCTTCTGGAGCTTACCCTTGATGCTGCCACTGACATCATGACCTAGAGTAATCACAACCTCTCCAAGCCTGGGTATCTACATCTGCACAGTGGGAACAGTACTGGTCTCACACTTTCCTCTCTTCATAGTCTTTCAAATGAACTGCTTTACTAGCAGATTCTTGGTACTGTGAAGGACTTATTTCAATTAGTACTTATTCTTTTTTTTTTAATTTTGGCCTCTTTCATTGGTTCTATATTCATTCACCTTCATCCATCTTTATTCTTCGGCCTGTGTGGGTCTCCCATTGCAGTGGCCTTTCTCGTTGCAGAGCACTGGCTCTGGGTGCATGTGCCCAGAGCCCTGGTTCATAACTAGACACACTGGTCCAGCCACACCATGGCTTGTGGGATCTTCCCTGGCCAGGGACTGAACCGGTGTCCCTTGCACAGCAAGGTGGACTCTTTACCCACTGGGCCACCAGGGAAGCCCTCAATTACTTTTTAAAGGCACTGTTTAGGGCAAAGGCAGTGACTCTAAAAGCAGACAGAGCCAGGCATAAACCACAGTTCTGCCTCTTGTCAGCTAACTACCCCCACATAACTCTGAGTCTTAAACCCCACCCGCACCTCCTCCAGGATTTTTCTGAGGATCAAATTAGCCTGTCCCAGGGTGAATGCTCAACAAGTATTTGTTCATTTCTATCTCCCTAGTTACCTTCAACTGTGATCAGTTCTTCATCTATCAGATCGAGCCGAGAAAAGGGACAAGATTTTTTTCAGAGTCCCTCCCTACTCTTAAAACCATTATTAAACCATTTTTTCTAAGTGTTTAGGAAATCAGGGAAAATAAGTAAGAGGCCACTTCTAGGATCCCAACGTGATTATAGGTGCTGGGAAAAGCTTAAAGGGCACCTGGCTCAGTTCTCTTACTTTAGATATAAGAAAACTTGGCCAGTGGACTCACTCCAAGAAAGAGCCAGTGACAGAATTCCAACCTAGCAGGCTCTCAAAGACATAAAAACGCTGCTTTAGTCCAACCATAACCCATCTTTCTAGAACACGCCCTTCTGGACAGCCTGAGTTATAGTATGGGGTTGGCAGGTTGAGATACTCATCAAATTCCAAAAAGGAGGGTGAAAATCAGAGACACCAGCTGATGCAGGAAGACCTGCAAATGAGCATCAGAAGGTGGATTTTTTGTTAGTCTGGGTAGGAATAAGCCTACAGTCTTAAACACATTTTTTAAATCTGCAGGATTTATGTCTTGTGTTGGGATTGTAAATAGATTACCAAAAGCTTCTACAGAGCACTTCAATGTAAACTAACTAAATAAATAAAACCATGAGATCTAAAGGAGAAAGAAGAATTGCCTTTGCAGAACTGCGCCATCTCTGGGCATATCCTGGGCTCTTCCTCCCCCATTTTGAAATATTGAAGTATTGTTCATCCAGTCACATCACGCTGTTCATCCAGTCACATCACGCATTGCCTTCTACCTCATTTTATTCTTTCCTGAATTCATTATAACATAAAAAAGAGACTTGCCTAAGATCTATAATGCAATATTACCACAATTTAGTCCTTGCCAACGTCTCATATCCTCAGCATTCCGTCTCCCAGAATATATTACAAAGATATTTCACTATAAATGCAGTTGTCATTCAGAAATGAATACAAATGGCACTGTATTTGATCTAATTAGGCTGGAATCGAGCTTTGATCTGTCTCCCAGGTTTAATAATGGGTGACCTATCCTGTGTCAGTTCTGCTTCCTTCCTTGCTTCCCAGCCAGCATGCCCCCCTCCCCCAGATTTCACAGGTTCCCTCATTACTCTTTGTGGTGTGTTTGTTTGTTTTCTCAAGTGATGAGTTGAGTAGAATCCCTGCCTGGAGAATGAGTTTGGATTTGCTAGTGCTGATTTATTCACTTGCTTATGCCAGAGCAGCAGCACTGGGCATTTGCGTTAGAAAACAGGAATTATTACTGTTACATCTTTAATGTCATACATGCGCCTACATATAATTATGAAGGGAGATAAATTACTTCTCAAAAATCAACAGTATTCTTTGCAGCATCTTGCGTCCATGTGCTTTTTGAGCAAATGGCAGCATAATGTATGGCTCTTTGGGGGAGTATTGACTTGTCAGTATAGCACTGTACAAACCTAGCATTTTCAAAGACCAGCCAAACATATGTTAAAAAGAAATACTCCACTAGAGAGAACAATACATAAACACAAATCTAAACTTTCCTTTTATCTACCTCAATCAACATATATAGTAAGCCTGTCTCTCCTTAAATTGTAAAACCAGAACTCAGTCCTGCTGGAGATGTTCATAAACAGCCAGGCAACATTCCTGTGTTGCTTATAACTTTGTACATTTGTCTGCATTAGACGAAGACTTGTTTTCAAGCTTCTGTTAATTCCTAGAAGTGGGAAAACATAGGTGTGCCAATCTAGGACTTTAATAAAGAGAGCCACAATATACCACTGTCCTTAAGATCCATTTGAAAGACCACCTTAGACAAGAGGCCTTTTTAATAAAATCGTTACTCAACCCTTTGGATGGAATCCCAGGGAAGATCGTTCAAACATGAAATTTCATGGTAAAGCAAATTTGCAAAATAGAAATACACTAGTCTCATATCCTCTCTTGGTAGGATAGAGAGGAAGAGAAGCGAAATTTAGATTAGCCTTCAATAGGAAAGAAAACTTCTTTTTCCTTCACTTATCTTTTAAACCCATCAAACACTTATCTGCAGTAGAAATATGGAAATAGTCTGGGAAATAAATTCTTAGATGTACAACTGCCTGGATCACTTTAAAATATTTTTCTAAAGTTATGCATTTGCCTCCCTAAAAATTAGCTTGAATTGACACAGCATGCTCCTGAAGGCTGGTTATGCTCTCTTTCGCTGCTCCTGAAATTCAGGGAGTTAACACCAAGTGACCAATTACACCTTGGGCTATCCAGGAAAGGCCCCAAGATCTCTACCTGAGGGGAGAGACAAAATCTGGGTGATGAACCGAAGTAAGAGAACCAGACATATCCCTGGGGTTTGTCTATGAAAACCAAGCCCTTTGTTTGAAATAGCAGATGTCATATTAACTGCTTACAATTTTAAATTATCTCATAATAAACTATACTTTGAAAGGTTTTAAAATTTTACTTAGAGATGGATATGTATTGGTCTTCACTTATTCTCAATCTCAGTTTTCCTTCTCAGACCTTTCATACAATTCTTTGGTATATAAAGATGCATCTGCGTGCATGCGCATGTGCGTGTGTGTGTGTGTGTGTTAGTCACCCAGTCATGTCCAGCTCTTTGCCACCCCATAGACTGTAGCCCATCAAGCTCCTCAGTCCATGAAATTCTCCAGGTGAGAATACTGGAGTGGCTTACCCCTCCCTTATCCAGGGAATCTTCCCAACCAGAGATTGAACCTAGGTCTCCTACATTGCTGGTGGATTCTTTACTGTCTGAGCCACCAGGGAAGCCCATATAAAGATGTACAATACAATAAAGATGTATCTACCACTCAAGTCCAGTCCAGTGTAGGTCAGCCGGGGCTCTGCTCCATTTCATTATTCAAGAAGACAAGTAATGGACATTCTACCACCTCAACACGTGGCCCTACAGGGAAGACTCAGCCTGAGCTTCATCCTAGAGCTCACATACAAATATTTGTATTTTTAGCCTTCAGCAGTGCAAGTGACATGCTTCCCACCAAACTAGAATGGAAGCTGTGACATGTGAGAGAGCACGTGGATACACAAAGAGGATTGTATGTCCTGGCACAAAAGAAATCCTTTCTCTGATGGTCAGAAACTCTTACACCATGCTCACTCAAAGTTGGCCCTGGGACACTCCAGTTTTAAAGAGATGTCCTGCCATGCTTCCTCCTTCTCCCCGGTTCTTGGCTTTAGAATCGAAAGCCATTGGTCAAAATGATTCTCATTGTCCAAAGAAAAACAGAAAGTAACATTTGATGTCTTGTTAAAGAGGCACCAATCAGACTACAAAGAGCTTTCATTTAGAATAAACAGCATAATCTGAATCTACCTTTTATTAGTTAAGGTACACTTAACTTTTCTTTTTAGTGATTTCAATTTATTATATGAATTGTCCTAAATAAATTACACCTTTTTTAAAAGAGGACCCATGTTCTAACACATCTCAGTACCTCACACAACATCTAGCATGGCACCCTGCTTAGGAGTTGAACTGATTTACAGCTATGTAAAGGGTCCTTTTAAATGCTGGATATATCACTTATTCACTGTCATTAGACAGAGAAGGGACATCTGTCTGACCCTGACTTTCACGTAAGAACACAAGTTGTAACGATATTTTTGACATTTGTGTTTCAGCATTTCTGATTCTGTAAAATGAGCTTCTGGCTCAGGCAAACTCTTGCTTAGATCAGGGCATGAGGTCTTGATTAACATGTTCATCTGAAAGTTACCCCATATTAATACTCTGAGAGGATAACTTTGGTATATTTGATCTTCTTCAAAAGGAGATAAGAGGTTCTATTCATTGCCTTCACATATATCTAAAAAGCTAAACCAATCTTCATTTTCTTACCTAACCACATAGAACTTTCTCCACTTGACTTTTAGGTTTTATTTAATCTGACCTTCCCCTTTTTCTCTAACTTCACATAGACCAAGACTTGCAAAGACCTATATTAAAAGAAAATATGCTTTGCACTAAACATGCCTGTGTTCTCAGGAAATAATTTCAAGAAATGGTGAAGTTTCTAAAACCGTCAACATCAGCCCTCTCTCAGACCAACCTTGAATCTGGCCAGGCTTATGGTTGATTAGACCAAAGGAGTATGGCAGAAGTGACTCTGTGTGACTTCCAAAGTGATTTACAAAAGACAATGCAACTTCTGCTGGTACATTAGAACATTCGTGCTTGGAGTCCTGACCTACCATGTTCGCATCTATCCTAAAGCCATTAAACTGTGAGGAAGCCAAACCACATGGAAAAGCCACATGTGGGCATTTCAGTCTATAGCTCTAGTCTTTGCAGCCTCCCAGTCCAAGTGCCAGACATATGAATAAATCAGTCGTCAGTTACTTCCATCCATTAGTCTTTTTAGTATTTCCAGCTGAAGACTCAGAAAGCATGGGGATAATCTAAAAAAAATTTGATGTCTTGTTAAAGAGGCACCAATCAGACTACAAAGAGCTTTCATTTAGAATAAACAGCATAATCTGAATCTACCTTTTATTAGTTAAGGTACACTTAACTTTTCTTTTTAGTGATTTCAATTTATTATATGAATTGTCCTAAATAAATTACACCTTTCTTAAAAGAGGACCCATGTTCTAACACATCTCAGTACCTCACACAACATCTAGCATGGCACCCTGCTTAGGAGTTGAACTGATTTACAGCTATGTAAAGGGTCCTTTTAAATGCTGGATATATCACTTATTCACTGTCATTAGACAGAGAAGGGACATCTGTCTGACCCTGACTTTCAAGTAAGAACACAAGTTGTAACGATATTTTTGACATTTGTGTTTCAGCATTTCTGATTCTGTAAAATGAGCTTCTGGCTCAGGCAAACTCTTGCTTAGATCAGGGCATGAGGTCTTGATTAACATGTTCATCTGAAAGTTACCCCATATTAATACTCTGAGAGGATAACTTTGGTATATTTGATCTTCTTCAAAAGGAGATAAGAGGTTCTATTCATTGCCTTCACATATATCTAAAAAGCTAAACCAATCTTCATTTTCTTACCTAACCACATAGAACTTTCTCCACTTGACTTTTAGGTTTTATTTAATCTGACCTTCCCCTTTTTCTCTAACTTCACATAGACCAAGACTTGCAAAGACCTATATTAAAAGAAAATATGCTTTGCACTAAACATGCCTGTGTTCTCAGGAAATAATTTCAAGAAATGGTGAAGTTTCTAAAACCGTCAACATCAGCCCTCTCTCAGACCAACCTTGAATCTGGCCAGGCTTATGGTTGATTAGACCAAAGGAGTATGGCAGAAGTGACTCTGTGTGACTTCCAAAGTGATTTACAAAAGACAATGCAACTTCTGCTGGTACATTAGAACATTCGTGCTTGGAGTCCTGACCTACCATGTTCGCATCTATCCTAAAGCCATTAAACTGTGAGGAAGCCAAACCACATGGAAAAGCCACATGTGGGCATTTCAGTCTATAGCTCTAGTCTTTGCAGCCTCCCAGTCCAAGTGCCAGACATATGAATAAATCAGTCGTCAGTTACTTCCATCCATTAGTCTTTTTAGTATTTCCAGCTGAAGACTCAGATAGCATGGGGTAGATAAAGTCATCCTTACCATCCTACCTGAATGCTTGACAATCCAATGAACATAATAAAATGGTTATTTTAAGCTTCAAAGTTTTAGGGTAACTCATTACACAGGGCTAGTAAATGAAAGAAGTCCATGCCTATAGGCTCTATCCTAGTTTTCATGGATGTATGATCAGTCGTGTCTGACTCTTTGCAACCCCATAGACAGAGTCCGCCAGGTTCCTCTGTCCATGGGATTCTCCAGTCAAGAATACTGGAAGCGGGCTTCCCCTGGTGGTCCAGTGGGTAAGGACACCACCTTGCAGTGCAAGGGGAGCCGGTTCAAGCCCTGGCCTGGGAAGATCCCACGTGCTGCGGAGCAGCTGGACTGATGTGTCCAATTACCGAGCCAGAGCTCTGGAGCGCATGCGCCCAGAGCCGGCGCTCTGCAACGACAGACGCCACCGCGATGGGAGGCCCACAGGAGCCAAAGAACAAAGACGGATGAACATAGAGAAATGGAAGACCAATAGAAGTGGCCCGTCTGCTCCCCTCCGTCCCCAACCCGACCCCCGCCCAAAATAAATAAATAAATAAATCTTTAAAAAAAAAAAAAAGAATACTGGAAGTGAGTCACCATTTCCTCCTCCAGGGAATCTTCCCAACCCACAGATCAAACCTGCATCTCCTGCACTGGCAGGCCGATGCTTTACCACTGAGCCACCTAGGAAGCCCATTATAGTTTTCTAGAGTTGTTATATTGAAGCATCATAAACTGGGAGGTTTAAACAGCAAAAGTTGCCTCATGATTTTGGAAGCTTATGAACTCAAGATAAAGGTATCAGAAAGGTTGACTCTGTGTGACTTCCAAAGTGATTTACAAAAGACAATGCAACTTCTGCTGGTACATTAGAACATTCGTGCTTGGAGTCCTGACCTACCATGTTCGCATCTATCCTAAAGCCATTAAACTGTGAGGAAGCCAAACCACATGGAAAAGCCACATGTGGGCATTTCAGTCTATAGCTCTAGTCTTTGCAGCCTCCCAGTCCAAGTGCCAGACATATGAATAAATCAGTCGTCAGTTACTTCCATCCATTAGTCTTTTTAGTATTTCCAGCTGAAGACTCAGAAAGCATGGGGTAGATAAAGTCATCCTTACCATCCTACCTGAATGCTTGACAATCCAATGAACATAATAAAATGGTTATTTTAAGCTTCAAAGTTTTAGGGTAACTCATTACACAGGGCTAGTAAATGAAAGAAGTCCATGCCTATAGGCTCTATCCTAGTTTTCACGGATGTATGATCAGTCGTGTCTGACTCTTTGCAACCCCATAGACAGAGTCCGCCAGGTTCCTCTGTCCATGGGATTCTCCAGTCAAGAATACTGGAAGCGGGCTTCCCCTGGTGGTCCAGTGGGTAAGGACACCACCTTGCAGTGCAAGGGGCGCCGGTTCAAGCCCTGGCCTGGGAAGATCCCACGTGCTGCGGAGCAGCTGGACTGATGTGTCCAATTACCGAGCCAGAGCTCTGGAGCGCATGCGCCCAGAGCCGGCGCTCTGCAACGACAGACGCCACCGCGATGGGAGGCCCACAGGAGCCAAAGAACAAAGACGGATGAACATAGAGAAATGGAAGACCAATAGAAGTGGCCCGCCTGCTCCCCTCCGTCCCCAACCCGACCCCCACCCAAAATAAATAAATAAATAAATCTTTAAAAAAAAAAAAAAGAATACTGGAAGTGAGTCACCATTTCCTCCTCCAGGGAATCTTCCCAACCCACAGATCAAACCTGCATCTCCTGCACTGGCAGGCCGATGCTTTACCACTGAGCCACCTAGGAAGCCCATTATAGTTTTCTAGAGTTGTTATATTGAAGCATCATAAACTGGGAGGTTTAAACAGCAAAAAGTTGCCTCAGGATTTTGGAAGCTTATGAACTCAAGATAAAGGTATCAGAAAGGTTGGTTCCTTCTGAGTGTCATGAAGGGAGAATATGTCCCACGTGGTTCATCTTGGTTTGTAGAGGATCATCTTCTCTTTGTGCCTTCCCATTATTTTCCCTCTATACCTGTCTGTGTCCTGTGTTTCCGACGTTCCTTTCCGTTTATGGAAATGAGAACACTAGTCACACTGGATTAGGGCACACCCTAATGACCTCATTTTAAGTTGATTACCTTTTTAAAGCCCTGTCTCCAAATACAGTCACATTCTAAGGCCTGGGAAGTTACAACTTTAAAATATGAATTATTGGGAAACACAATTCAACCCATGACAGGCTCAAAGGCGACTTTTACATAGCATTATGTATGAAGACATTTACATATAGTGTCTCTGGAATAGTGGAAATAAATTATTTTAAAAGATTGTGGGAGCAAGTTCTATTTTTGACTGTCTAAAAATACTTCATATACGCATATATGTACCTATGACACATATGTAGGGATATGTGTGTGTATTCCAAAACATGGATGGACCTTGAGGGCATTATGTCAAGTGAAATGAGTCAGACACAGAAAGGAAAGTGCTGTGTAATAGTCCTTGTATGTGGAATCTAAGAAAGTCAAACTCAAAGTACAAACTTCCAGTTATAAGATGAATCAGTTCTGGAGATCTAATGTACTGAATTTAATGCACTACATAGTGATTGTAGTTAATATTACTGTATTGTATACTTGAAAGTTACAAGTAGATCTTAACTGTTTTCACCACACACAAACACGCACACACACACACAAGTGGAATTATGTAAGATGATGGAGGTGTTAACTAACTCTATTGTGGTAATCATTTCATAATACACACATGCATCAAACCATCACACTGCACCCCTTAAGCTTAGCACAATGTTATAGGTCAACTATATCTCAGTAAAACTGGAAGGGGAAAAAAGCAGTAATCAAATCCTAGAAATGAAAAACACAGTAATAAAGATGAATAATACATTCTATAGCCTCAGGAATAGACTCATACAATCCAGGAAAACCTCAGCAAAGATAAGTCAATAGAAATCACCTAGTCTGAAACACGAAATAAAAAAGGAAAGAAGGAGAAAAAAGAACAGAGAAACCACATATTACAAGATAATATCAAATGGTCTAATGTGTGTATCACTGGAATCTCAGAAGAAGAGAGAGAGAAAACAGGGCAGGTGAATTATTAGAATAAGTACTAGCCAAGAGTGTTATAAAATCAATGACCACCCCCAAACTTCAGATCCAATAGCTCAGAGAACAATAAACAGAAATAAATAACAAAACACACACACACACACTTGCATGCATGAACCCATACACACCTGGCACCTCTCATTCAAACTGCTGAAAACAAATAGGAAATCCTGAAGGCAGCCAGAAAAAAAGAGACACATTTCTGCAGGGAGACAACTCTTTATGGGTCACATGTGTTTCTGTGCATCTTAGAGAGGCAATGATTGCCCATTGTTCCAGACTATCCAAATAATCTTGCCTATAAAAGTCTACAAGATAGGAACAATGTCCCTTTCCAGGGCAAAAAGCAGGTTTGCTTACCTTCTTAGAAGACACAGAGTCTCTCTCCGGAATATAAGGCAGGTATGTTTACTGCTCATTATAAAAGATTTGGGTTGACCAAGCTTAGGGTTTCTCTCCTATAATGTAACCCATCTGGAGTCATTTGCATCATCACCCTGTAGGACTTGGGGGCAAAGGGAACAGATGCAAATACACTGGCACTCACGCTGTTTTCTGTGCCATGAGTAATAAAGTTCTTTGTTTCTCACTCAAAAGTCTCATATCTTCCTCCTTTTATGAACCTGTGGCAGACTAAATTTTTAGGTGGCAAATAAAGCAAAATCCCAGATCCTTTACAAATCTTCACACTAAGAAAAGATTACATCGACTCTTCATCACAAAACATGCAACACAGAATACAATGGCATGATATCTTGAAAATGCTAAAATGAAAAACTGTCAACTGAGTGCTCTACTCCCTATAAAGATAACTTTCCAAAAATGAAAGAGAAAGAAAAACTCTCAAACAAAGACTGAGAGAATTCATTGCCAGCAGAGCTATACTGTAAGACTATCCAAAGGAGTTCTCCAGAAAGATAAGTCAATAGAAATCACCTAGTCTGAAACACGAAATAAAAAAGGAAAGAAGGAGAAAAAAGAACAGAGAAACCACATATTACAAGATAATATCAAATGGTCTAATGTGTGTATCACTGGAATCTCAGAAGAAGAGAGAGAAAACAGGGCAGGTGAATTATTAGAATAAGTACTAGCCAAGAGTGTTATAAAATCAATGACCACCCCCAAACTTCAGATCCAATAGCTCAGAGAACAATAAACAGAAATAAATAACAAAACACACACACACACTTGCATGCATGAACCCATACACACCTGGCACCTCTCATTCAAACTGCTGAAAACAAATAGGAAATCCTGAAGGCAGCCAGAAAAAAAGAGACACATTTCTGCAGGGAGACAACTCTTTATGGGTCACATGTGTTTCTGTGCATCTTAGAGAGGCAATGATTGCCCATTGTTCCAGACTATCCAAATAATCTTGCCTATAAAAGTCTACAAGATAGGAACAATGTCCCTTTCAGGGCAAAAAGCAGGTTTGCTTACCTTCTTAGAAGACACAGAGTCTCTCTCCGGAATATAAGGCAGGTATGTTTACTGCTCATTATAAAAGATTTGGGTTGACTAAGCTTAGGGTTTCTCTCCTATAATGTAACCCATCTGGAGTCATTTGCATCATCACCCTGTAGGACTTGGGGGCAAAGGGAACAGATGCAAATACACTGGCACTCACGCTGTTTTCTGTGCCATGAGTAATAAAGTTCTTTGTTTCTCACTCAAAAGTCTCATATCTTCCTCCTTTTATGAACCTGTGGTAGACTAAATTTTTAGGTGGCAAATAAAGCAAAATCCCAGATCCTTTACAAATCTTCACACTAAGAAAAGATTACATCGACTCTTCATCACAAAACATGCAACACAGAATACAATGGCATGATATCTTGAAAATGCTAAAATGAAAAACTGTCAACTGAGTGCTCTACTCCCTATAAAGATAACTTTCCAAAAATGAAAGAGAAAGAAAAACTCTCAAACAAAGACTGAGAGAATTCATTGCCAGCAGAGCTATACTGTAAGACTATCCAAAGGAGTTCTCCAGAAAGAAAGAAAATTATGCCAGCTAGAAACTTGTATTTATACAAAGCTGTGATGAGTGCTAGAAATGGAATAAGCAAATACTGGACACAAACACCTGCTCCAATCATTCCTGAATTTGTCATTTCTTTTTGTACACAAAGCAGCCAGTTGCCTTAAAAGAGTGAATGGGGAGAAGATCAGTCCTACACCCAGGTTGGGGAGTGCAGAAAATGTGCACTACTTCTATTGAAGCTAACTGCATTGCAAAACTCTAAATACCCTTCCAATAGTACATGGAAGATTCGATGGAAGCAATTCAAACCTGGAAGTGCTGATGAGTAAGCACATCAGTTATTGGGGCTACCTCTGCAACTAAAGGAATCTAGACTCTACCCAAGGACTTGAGCAATATTCCACTGGCTGAAACATAGAATAAGAGACAAACAAGAAAGAAAAAAAAAATTATGGGAGGAGAAATTCATTTGGGGAACTCAAACATTTTATAGAAACAAGGAATAAAAAAAAAAATGGACTTCATTATGGGGGGAGTTTCACTGTGTTCGCTTTTACAAATGGCAGCAAACTTAGGAGTTTAATAAATTTGTTTGGACCATGTGCCATTTGGATTCTGCTGATGTCTAGCAAGCTCAATGGGACAACATGGCTATGGCTGCCATGATTAGTGTTCATCAAAATCTAGTACTCTTCCTTCTGGGTAAATGAAACACTGCATTTCCAAGATCCCTGCAGTTACACACAGTTGCATGAAAACTTCTAGCCAGTGAAATGGGAGCAGAGATGATATGCCTCACTTTCAGGCTGAAGCCATGAAAAGCCTCCACACAATCCTTAGACTCTCTTTCTCTTCATCCAAGAACATGGAGGTCTTACGTGGACTTCCCAGGCAAGATTAAAGCAGTCTGAATTGCTGAGTTCTCACCTGGACTCAGGACCACAAAGGATTCATATAAATTTTTGTGGGCCAAGTCACTGGATAAGAAAAAAAATTAACAACTTTTCTAAACCTCTTTTTTATCTAAAGTCTCTTCACATTTTCAGAATATCTTCATAGATACAAAAGGAAATGAAATTAGAAGAAGAATCAAAAAGAACTTTAGGAAACAGTTTTAATTCTTGTTCAGTTGTTTTACTTCAAATGTGTAGCAAGCCATGGACTCAGTTGCTAAACCATCATTTCATATCCAGAAAGAAAGAAAATTATGCCAGCTAGAAACTTGTATTTATACAAAGCTGTGATGAGTGCTAGAAATGGAATAAGCAAATACTGGACACAAACACCTGCTCCAATCATTCCTGAATTTGTCATTTCTTTTTGTACACAAAGCAGCCAGTTGCCTTAAAAGAGTGAATGGGGAGAAGATCAGTCCTACACCCAGGTTGGGGAGTGCAGAAAATGTGCACTACTTCTATTGAAGCTAACTGCATTGCAAAACTCTAAATACCCTTCCAATAGTACATGGAAGATTCGATGGAAGCAATTCAAACCTGGAAGTGCTGATGAGTAAGCACATCAGTTATTGGGGCTACCTCTGCAACTAAAGGAATCTAGACTCTACCCAAGGACTTGAGCAATATTCCACTGGCTGAAACATAGAATAAGAGACAAACAAGAAAGAAAAAAAAAATTATGGGAGGAGAAATTCATTTGGGGAACTCAAACATTTTA
Source organism: Tragulus kanchil (assembly GCA_022376925.1). Taxonomy (NCBI): domain Eukaryota; kingdom Metazoa; phylum Chordata; class Mammalia; order Artiodactyla; family Tragulidae; genus Tragulus; species Tragulus kanchil. The sequence continues at coordinate 32,768,985 of JAIOJX010000028.1, read as the reverse complement.
TAGAAACAAGGAATAAAAAAAAAAAATGGACTTCATTATGGGGGGAGTTTCACTGTGTTCGCTTTTACAAATGGCAGCAAACTTAGGAGTTTAATAAATTTGTTTGGACCATGTGCCATTTGGATTCTGCTGATGTCTAGCAAGCTCAATGGGACAACATGGCTATGGCTGCCATGATTAGTGTTCATCAAAATCTAGTACTCTTCCTTCTGGGTAAATGAAACACTGCATTTCCAAGATCCCTGCAGTTACACACAGTTGCATGAAAACTTCTAGCCAGTGAAATGGGAGCAGAGATGATATGCCTCACTTTCAGGCTGAAGCCATGAAAAGCCTCCACACAATCCTTAGACTCTCTTTCTCTTCATCCAAGAACATGGAGGTCTTACGTGGACTTCCCAGGCAAGATTAAAGCAGTCTGAATTGCTGAGTTCTCACCTGGACTCAGGACCACAAAGGATTCATATAAATTTTTTGTGGGCCAAGTCACTGGATAAGAAAAAAAATTAACAACTTTCTAAACCTCTTTTTTATCTAAAGTCTCTTCACATTTTCAGAATATCTTCATAGATACAAAAGGAAATGAAATTAGAAGGGAAGAATCAAAAAAAAGAACTTTAGGGGAAACAGTTTTTAATTCTTGTTCAGTTGTTTTTACTTCAAATGTGTCAGCAAGCCATGAGGCCATCTCTAGTTCTGCTACAACTGGCATTGATCATGTTCATGAGTGTAGTCATGATCCTAAGACCAACCTGTGTATCCTCACTTATTCTCCTGTGTCAGAGGACATGATAATGAAAAGCAAAGTCTGCAACGTGATGAAACTCTCTCCAATTCACAACCAGTTGAAAATATTGTGGGCCCACTGCCAGATAGCATTCTTATGCTGGATCTTTTTCTCAGCACCCTAAATTAACCAGCTGGAATTCCCTTTTAAGTGCCAACCTTTTTGCTCTTTCAAAATGTAGGGGTTTTCTCTTTTTTTAGTTGAAGATCTGCCTCTCATCATGGAGATGGAACAATGCATTCTCAGCTTCTCCTGAAAAACAGACTTCTTGGATGCAATAAGCTCAGAGGAAGGTAAAGACAGATCCCAGAGCACTTATGTTACGCAGGGTATATGGACACTGCTCATAGATCAAAACAGGCTTTCAGAGCACTGATTGTCACCTCATGAAACCCTCCACGGTAATAGCCCTGCCAGCCTCCTAAGGAATTCTTCAGGGCAAAATAAGTCAAAAAGGAAACAGCTATTCTAAATGAATAACTGAACTAACTAAATCGATTGATAAAGAAGAGCTCCATGAGGGATAATTAAGGACTTTGGGACAGTCATGTGCACATGGCTGTATTTAAAATAGATAACTAACAAAAACCTATTGTATAACTAACAAAAACGTATTGTATACCCATGGAAGTCTGCTCAGTGTTATGCGTCAGCCTAAATGGGAGGGGTGCTTGGGAGAGAATGGATAGATTATTGTGTATGGCTGAGTCCCTTCACTATTTACCTAAAAATATCACATTATTGTTAATTGGTTATACCCCAATACAGAATGTTTTTTTCTGTTAAAAAATAAAAATTAAATTAAAAAGAAAAAAGAAATACATATGACTAATCTGGGATTATACATCTCTGTAAACAACAAAACTCTGTAAAAGCAAAAAGTAAAATAAAAATAATTAATAAAAAAAAAGAAAAAAGAAATGTGACAATGACAAAAACAAGGAGAGCTCCACGGTCTAGGAGCATATTTGATATAAGATTTCAAAAATGAAGAAATACATTTTATTCTCATGTATCTCAAATTCTTGTTCAGGAAATGCAATTCTCAAAGGCCATCTTAATTATAAAATACCCCAAATTAAAAAGTGAGATAGAAGTATAATGCTATAAAATACTCATTCCAGAAAGATTAAGTGGTGTGAAAGAGGTTTTTATTTATTTATTTAAAAATAAACATTTATTGTACATCTATTATATGTCAGGTTTTCAACTCACCTATTAATAATTTATACAGGTGGATTATATTTGAGAATACCAATATTGCATCCTCCCCACATTTTTCCTCTTCCCAGTGTAACAGAGAGGGTATTTCATAGAACACAGACTCTGGAGTAAGAATGCTGCTGTACCTTCACCAGCTACGAGACTTTAACGAGTCACTTAATCTCTTTGTGTCTAAGTTTCCTCATCTATAACACAAGTGAAGATGACAGAGTTAATAAATGTATTTAGAACAGGGTCTGTAAGATAATTGCTGTTCAGTCACTAAGTCATGTCTAACTCTTTGAGACCCCATGGACCGTAGCATGTCAAGCTTCCTCGTCCTCCACTATCTCCCAGAGTTTGCTCAGATTCATGTCCACTGAGTCAATGATGTCATTTAACCATCTCATCCTCTGTAAGATGCTAGGGGCTCAGTTTTAGCCATTAGGATTTGCTTTTACACCAAATTCAAACTGGCAGCTCTTCCTTATATTCAGAAGGACAGCAAGGAGATCAAACCAGTCAATCCTAAATGAAATCACCCCTGAATATTCACTGGAAGAACTGATGCTTAAGCTGAAGCCCCATTACTTTGGCCACCTGATGCAAAGAGTTGACTCATTGGAAAAGACCCTGATGCTGGGAAAGATTGAAGTCAGGAGGAGAAGGGGACAACAGAGGACCAGATGATTGGATGATATCACCAACTCAATGGATATGAGTTTGAGCAAACTCTGGGAGATAGTGAAGGACAGAGAAGCCTGGCATGCTGCAGTTCATGGGGTCCCAATGAGTCAGACATGACTGAGCAACTGAACAACAATAACAACAAGTTTACCAACACACTCCTGTCTTTACCTCAGATTTAAAGGCACATAATTCTCCCACCTTCCCTGCCTCTGGAGGCTTCTTAGTGTAGACCATACTTGGGCCTCTTGCTTTGTAAGGAAGAAAGGTTGGGTAATATCCTCCTCAATTGATTTCTCGTATAATTTCTGTGTCTCCTCCACAATGCTGCCACAGTTATCTCTCTAAAGCACAAATCTCATCTAATCTGCAAAGTCTAAACTTTAACATGAAATTCAAAGTCCAGTCTGCCCCCAATTTTTCTACTTTAATCTTAATATATTTTTATGGTTTTATTTCCCTCCATTTTCTCCCAGATCCCAAATATCCTGGACCGCTTATTAGTCCCCAGAGATTTTATGTACTTTAAGGCCCCCATGCCTCAGTCTGTACTGCCTCCATCTAGCCTGGATTGTCCTTGACTAGCTTGAGTGTGACCTCATAGAACACAGACTCTGGAGTCAGAATGCTGCTGTACCTTCACCAGCTACGAGACTTTAACGAGTCACTTAATCTCTTTGTGTCTAAGTTTCCTCATCTATAACACAAGTGAAGATGACAGAGTTAATAAATGTATTTAGAACAGGGTCTGTAAGATAATTGCTGTTCAGTCACTAAGTCATGTCTAACTCTTTGAGACCCCATGGACCGTAGCATGTCAAGCTTCCTCGTCCTCCACTATCTCCCAGAGTTTGCTCAGATTCATGTCCACTGAGTCAATGATGTCATTTAACCATCTCATCCTCTGTAAGATGCTAGGGGCTCAGTTTTAGTCATTAGGATTTGCTTTTACACCAAATTCAAACTGGCAGCTCTTCCTTATATTCAGAAGGACAGCAAGGAGATCAAACCAGTCAATCCTAAATGAAATCACCCCTGAATATTCATTGGAAGAACTGATGCTTAAGCTGAAGCCCCATTACTATGGCCACCGGATGCAAAGAGTTGACTCATTGGAAAAGACCCTGATGCTGGGAAAGATTGAAGTCAGGAGGAGAAGGGGACAACAGAGGACCAGATGATTGGATGATATCACCAACTCAATGGATATGAGTTTGAGCAAACTCTGGGAGATAGTGAAGGACAGAGAAGCCTGGCATGCTGCAGTTCATGGGGTCCCAATGAGTCAGACATGACTGAGCAACTGAACAACAATAACAACAAGTTTACCAACACACTCCTGTCTTTACCTCAGATTTAAAGGCACATAATTCTCCCACCTTCCCTGCCTCTGGAGGCTTCTTAGTGTAGACCATACTTGGGCCTCTTGCTTTGTAAGGAAGAAAGGTTGGGTAATATCCTCCTCAATTGATTTCTCGTATAATGTCTGTGTCTCCTCCACAATGCTGCCACAGTTATCTCTCTAAAGCACAAATCTCATCTAATCTGCAAAGTCTAAACTTTAACATGAAATTCAAAGTCCAGTCTGCCCCCAATTTTTCTACTTTAATCTTAATATATTTTTATGGTTTTATTTCCCTCCATTTTCTCCCAGATCCCAAATAGCCTGGACCACTTATTAGTCCCCAGAGATTTTATGTACTTTAAGGCCCCCATGCCTCAGTCTGTACTGCCTCCATCTAGCCTGGATTGTCCTTGACTAGCTTGAGTGTGACCTCTTCTCTGAAGCCTCTCTTATGACTGAGGCCAGAATGACTTTTGTGTGTCTCTTCTCTCACGCCTCTATAAGAATACTAATAGGACTTCCCTGGTAGTCCAGTGGTTAAGAATTTGCCTGCCAATGCAGAGGACATGGGTTCAATTCCTGGTCCAGAAAGATCCCACATGCCATGGAGCAACTAAGCCCATGCACCACAACTATTGACCCTGTGTACTGCAACTACTGAAACCGGCATGCCTATAGCCCATGCTGCGCAACAAGAGAAGCCACTGAAATGAGAAATTCACCTTTTTATGTACCAGACCAACACAGTGCCCAGTGCTACATTGTTGCTCAAAATATTTTTTTTTAATGAATTAATGAATATCTAGAAGAGGAAGCAAGGGACAACACTGAGAATGGAAGTTCATCTCCCTAATCCGTTCCTGAACAATTCAGTCAAAAAAAAAGCCATCAAGGGCTTCCCTGGTGATCCAGTGCGTAAAGAGTCTGCCTTGCAGTGCAAGGGGTGCTGGTTCAATCCCTGGCCCAGGAAGATCCCATGTGCCATGGAGTGGCTGGACCAGTATGTCCCATTTAGAGTCAGCCCTCTGGAGCACATGTGCCCAGAGCTGGTGCTCTGCATGAGAGAGACCACTACAATGGGAGGCCCACACAGGCCAAAGAATAAAAAGACCAACGAAAATAAATACAAATAAAAGAGGCATGATGGGGAAAAGAAAAAAAAAGTCATCAAGTGGGGCTGGGTAAGAAAGAAGGCACATAATTCTCCCACCTTCCCTGCCTCTGGAGGCTTCTTAGTGTAGACCATACTTGGGCCTCTTGCTTTGTAAGGAAGAAAGGTTGGGTAATATCCTCCTCAATTGATTTCTCGTATAATTTCTGTGTCTCCTCCACAATGCTGCCACAGTTATCTCTCTAAAGCACAAATCTCATCTAATCTGCAAAGTCTAAACTTTAACATGAAATTCAAAGTCCAGTCTGCCCCCAATTTTTCTACTTTAATCTTAATATATTTTTATGGTTTTATTTCCCTCCATTTTCTCCCAGATCCCAAATATCCTGGACCGCTTATTAGTCCCCAGAGATTTTATGTACTTTAAGGCCCCCATGCCTCAGTCTGTACTGCCTCCATCTAGCCTGGATTGTCCTTGACTAGCTTGAGTGTGACCTCTTCTCTGAAGCCTCTCTTATGACTGAGGCCAGAATGACCTTTGTGTGTCTCTTCTCTCACGCCTCTATAAGAATACTAACAGGACTTCCCTGGTAGTCCAGTGGTTAAGAATTTGCCTGCCAATGCAGAGGACATGGGTTCAATTCCTGGTCCAGAAAGATCCCACATGCCATGGAGCAACTAAGCCCATGCACCACAACTACTGACCCTGTGTACTGCAACTACTGAAACCGGCATGCCTATAGCCCATGCTGCGCAACAAGAGAAGCCACTGAAATGAGAAATTCACCTTTTTATGTACCAGACCAACACAGTGCCCAGTGCTACATTGTTGCTCAAAATATTTTTTTTTAATGAATTAATGAATATCTAGAAGAGGCAGCAAGGGACAACACTGAGAATGGAAGTTCATCTCCCTAATCCGTTCCTGAACAATTCAGTCAAAAAAAAAGCCATCAAGGGCTTCCCTGGTGATCCAGTGCGTAAAGAGTCTGCCTTGCAGTGCAAGGGGTGCTGGTTCAATCCCTGGCCCAGGAAGATCCCATGTGCCATGGAGTGGCTGGACCAGTATGTCCCATTTAGAGTCAGCCCTCTGGAGCACATGTGCCCAGAGCTGGTGCTCTGCATGAGAGAGACCACTACAATGGGAGGCCCACACATTCCAAAGAATAAAAAGATCAATGAAAATAAATACAAATAAAAGAGGCATGATGGGGAAAAAGAAAAAAAAAAGTCATCAAGTGGGGCTGGGTAAGAAAGAAGTATCTGCCACTGACAAGGAGAGTTGGGGTAGAACTGAAGTGTCCCAAAGGAGGGTACCATAGTGTGAGCAGGGGAAGTGGGGGCATCCAAAAGGTGGAATAGGAGAAACACTTGACAAAGGTGTTGGGTCCCAAGTGGGGTGAAAAGGACATCCTCACAGTGACACATTAAAAGACAAAAAGTCAACTTAAAGCATGGAAAAACATGAAACATCAAATAAGTGATAATAACAGATAATAATCAGTTGAATAAAATAGAAAACCATTCATTCATCCTAACATTAATAAATACATTAAAGTTTGATTGGGAATATGATAGTTTCAAAGTCTTAGAAGTACCTTGCCACAAAGTACTTATTATTTATGAAAGAAAATGAGTAACTTTAGTGAAGACTGATAGATACAATCACAATCAAGAGATCAAACTAAACATTATCAGTAATGGGACACACTGAAATTTGCACCATCTGATAAGATCCAATGAGAAGAAGAGTGTCACTTGTCTGATATTTCTCCCAAAGATGCATATCTTGAATGCAATCATGAGGAATTATCAGATAAATACAAATTGATGGGCATTCCACAAATTAACTAGCCTGTAATCTTCAACAGTGTCAAGATGATGAAGGTCAAGGAAAGAATGAGAAACTTTTTCAGACTGAAGAAAACAAAAAATATTTGACAACTAAACATAATACAAGATTCTGAACTGAATTCTTTTGCTAAAAAAGAGAATATATATATATATATATATATATATACACACACACACACACAATTATTGGGAAAATCAACAAACTTGAACAGTATTTATCAATGCTATTTTCTGATTTTGATATTATATTGAGGACTTACATAAAAATGTTCTCATTATAAGAAATATACCATGCAGTATTCAAAACTGATCAGGCATCATTTCAGTAATTTGCTCTCAAAAAGATCAGAAAAAAGGCTCTTTGAATTATGCCTGTAACTTTTCTGTAAGTTTTAGAATGAAAATAATACAAATTGTGTGTATTTATATGTTTATATAAATATATACATTTTTTTTAATTCCTCCTTGACACTGATAACTAGCCCTTGCTAAAGAATCAGCCAGCCACATTTGGCTCTATACACACACTATTTGTACTAAGTGTCAGGAATAGGACCTTCTGATTTTCTGTTTTATTTTGGTAGTTGAATATATCAGGTGGCATTAGTGGTAAAGAATATGCTGCCCGTGCAGGAATAAGAGACTTGGGTACAGTCCCTGAGCTGGGAAGACCACCTAGAGGAAGGAATGTCAGCCCACTCCAGTATTATTGCCTGGAGAATCCCATGGACAGAGGAGCCATGCGGGCTACAGTCCATAGGGTCACAAAGAGTTGGGCATGACCGAAGCAACTTAGCATGCACTCATAGACTCTTCCTAGATCCTCATGTGGTTTCTGCATTTTTGTGAACAACTGACAAAATTAGTTCAGTCACTCTTGGCTTGTAGTATTTTGAAATCAAATGGAATATATCAGAGAAGTCAACCACAAACACACATTAACCCTGGGAGGAATCAATGTAGCTAAAAGGTTATCAGACATCAGACTAAATTTACCAGCTCTTTTGTCCCATCAGTCAAGTTCCTAGTAAACAACCATGGCCACATTATCAGTAATGGGACACACTGAAATTTGCACCATCTGATAAGATCCAATGAGAAGAAGAGTGTCACTTGTCTGATATTTCTCCCAAAGATGCATATCTTGAATGCAATCATGAGGAATTATCAGATAAATACAAATTGATGGGCATTCCACAAATTAACTAGCCTGTAATCTTCAACAGTGTCAAGATGATGAAGGTCAAGGAAAGAATGAGAAACTTGTATTCAGTGATGAAGTCAAGAAAGAATGAAAATTTTTAGATAAAAAACAAAAAATATTTGACAACTAAACATAATACAAGATTCTGAACTGAATTCTTTTGCTAAAAAAGAGAATATATATATATATATATATATATATATATACACACACACACAATTATTGGGAAAATCAACAAACTTGAACAGTATTTATCAATGCTATTTTCTGATTTTGATATTATATTGAGGACTTACATAAAAATGTTCTCATTATAAGAAATATACCATGCAGTATTCAAAACTGATCAGGCATCATTTCAGTAATTTGCTCTCAAAAAGATCAGAAAAAAGGCTCTTTGAATTATGCCTGTAACTTTTCTGTAAGTTTTAGAATGAAAATAATACAAATTGTGTGTATTTATATGTTTATATAAATATATACATTTTTTTTTAATTCCTCCTTGACACTGATAACTAGCCCTTGCTAAAGAATCAGCCAGCCACATTTGGCTCTATACACACACTATTTGTACTAAGTGTCAGGAATAGGACCTTCTGATTTTCTGTTTTATTTTGGTAGTTGAATATATCAGGTGGCATTAGTGGTAAAGAATATGCTGCCCGTGCAGGAATAAGAGACTTGGGTACAGTCCCTGAGCTGGGAAGACCACCTAGAGGAAGGAATGTCAGCCCACTCCAGTATTATTGCCTGGAGAATCCCATGGACAGAGGAGCCATGCGGGCTACAGTCCATAGGGTCACAAAGAGTTGGGCATGACCGAAGCAACTTAGCATGCACTCATAGACTCTTCCTAGATCCTCATGTGGTTTCTGCATTTTTGTGAACAACTGACAAAATTAGTTCAGTCACTCTTGGCTTGTAGTATTTTGAAATCAAATGGAATATATCAGAGAAGTCAACCACAAACACACATTAACCCTGGGAGGAATCAATGTAGCTAAAAGGTTATCAGACATCAGACTAAATTTACCAGCTCTTTTGTCCCATCAGTCAAGTTCCTAGTAAACAACATGGCCACCTCTGTTTCAATTGCTCTATTTCCTTGATTCTAAGATCATATGTTTTTCATATTTTAACATTTCTGAAATAAAGACTAGTTTTGCATTTTATGTCAAAGGAGGTTTGCCATATGCAAGTAATTGTTGTAACAAGTGTTTTGTTACCACTGCTATGAATGTAGCTAAATCTATTAGAAAAGATGACAAGAGTTTTCTGAGCTAGGAAAGGTTATTCTGAATCCACGAAAGATCCTCTCTTAGGTTCCAAATATTTACCTATCAGAGATATCAGGCTATTTACCTTTCAGGGATTTAGGAATCAAATAAGGAAAAAGTGAAGCAACAAATTTAAGCATAGTATTCTTTAGTGTGTCTCCAAGGCATAGTAGACAGGAACTCTCTAAGTACTAAGAAGATCCAGAGCAGGAATATGGACTCTAGAACGTCATAGGTCATCATGATATTATGCATCAGTGCAGACACTAAAAATGATTCAGGAGGAACCTTAGACTCTGACTGTGACAAAGGTTTAGAATCAAATTTCAGGATACAAAATAAATTTGCATTAAAAAATATGCTGTTATCAGTTTTTTTAATTGTCTGTTGTAAATATATTTTTCATCTGTGAAAACTGTTTATCTTATAAATGTTTGTGTCATGGGGTTTTAACATAATAAAAACACCCATTCCATGAGACAATTTCCATTGATATGACTGCTGATAATTCTTTATTTTCAAAAGCAGTAAAAATTGAGAAAATAGGATCAAAACCATTAATTTCTTTATGCTTCTTGAATTAGATACTTAAATCTTCACAATTAAACCTAGCTACAGTCCATAGGGTCACAAAGAGTTGGGCATGACCGAAGCAACTTAGCATGCACTCATAGACTCTTCCTAGATCCTCATGTGGTTTCTGCATTTTGTGAACAACTGACAAAATTAGTTCAGTCACTCTTGGCTTGTAGTATTTTGAAATCAAATGGAATATATCAGAGAAGTCAACCACAAACACACATTAACCCTGGGAGGAATCAATGTAGCTAAAAGGTTATCAGACATCAGACTAAATTTACCAGCTCTTTTGTCCCATCAGTCAAGTTCCTAGTAAACAACATGGCCACCTCTGTTTCAATTGCTCTATTTCCTTGATTCTAAGATCATATGTTTTTCATATTTTAACATTTCTGAAATAAAGATTAGTTTTGCATTTTATGTCAAAGGAGGTTTGCCATATGCAAGTAATTTTTGTAACAAGTGTTACAATTTGTTACCACTGCTATGAATGTAGCTAAATCTATTAGAAAAGATGACAAGAGTTTTCTGAGCTAGGAAAGGTTATTCTGAATCCACGAAAGATCCTCTCTTAGGTTCCAAATATTTACCTATCAGAGATATCAGGCTATTTACCTTTCAGGGATTTAGGAATCAAATAAGGAAAAAGTGAAGCAACAAATTTAAGCATAGTATTCTTTAGTGTGTCTCCAAGGCATAGTAGACAGGAACTCTCTAAGTACTAAGAAGATCCAGAGCAGGAATATGGACTCTAGAACGTCATAGGTCATCATGATATTATGCATCAGTGCAGACACTAAAAATGATTCAGGAGGAACCTTAGACTCTGACTGTGACAAAGGTTTAGAATCAAATTTCAGGATACAAAATAAATTTGCATTAAAAAATATGCTGTTATCAGTTTTTTTAATTGTCTGTTGTAAATATATTTTTCATCTGTGAAAACTGTTTATCTTATAAATGTTTGTGTCATGGGGTTTTAACATAATAAAAACACCCATTCCATGAGACAATTTCCATTGATATGACTGCTGATAATTCTTTATTTTCAAAAGCAGTAAAAAAATTGAGAAAATAGGATCAAAACCATTAATTTCTTTATGCTTCTTGAATTAGATACTTAAATCTTCACAATTAAACCTAGCTGAAACATTTTCTGGGAGGCAACGGGTCTGAGAACATGGGATTGTGCAGATAGCTTAGTGTAATCACATGATGCATTTATTTCAATTCACAATTAGCCTTTTACCTCCTGGCTGTTTTCCACTTGGGGCAGTAAAGGACTAGGTAAAGTACAAAATGTAATAGTGTTCTTGACACAAAGCTAGTACTTAATAAATATTTACTGATTAAATGAGTTAAATTCATTGAGTTCAATCAGTTCATCCACATAGGAAAAAAAGTATATTGATGCCTAAGAAAGTTAATATAGCTCTACCCTACAGTGATTCTAACCTGAAAGTTTTCCAAGTTCCATTTTCATTCTATGTATGTGACCTTTAAGTGCCCTGCTAACCATAGGACTGCTTGAAGTTCTGAAGAAAATGCATTTTACAGATTACATAATCTACAAAAGAAGTTTGCTGGTTAGACACTTTTATTATTAAAATAACAAAACACTTCTCTGTTTTGAAGGTTCACCTATAAACTTATTTCTTTTTAGATTACATTTCATTATGCTGTTTTGATTAGAACTCTGTTTTACCTCACCCTAGGGTGCCGGCATGAAGACTTCAATTGAAGCAAAACTCTGATTCATGGACTAAAGGAAGTCTTGATACTTCACTTCCAACGTGACCTTTATCTTCACTCAGCCATTTCTCATTCAAGGAACTAACCAGTCGTATCTGACTCAGGAAGAATGTGGTCTCTTTCTTCCACCCTTTGGATACCAATGTTTATAAATGTGCTGCAGATGTATACAAATAAATACTAACTGTATTCAAAGGGGGTCATCTTTCCCCTCTCCAATTTGACCCTCTCTGTCTCAACAGTGAAGGTGCCCAGTATCAGCAGACACTCACCACTCGCCAGTTACAGGCTTCTCTATCTTTTTACTTCCTCCCAACAAATGCAACAGGCAACTCAACCTAAAAATTCGTTACAGTTTTTAATTGTCTGTTGTAAATATAGTTTTCATCTGTGAAAACTGTTTATCTTATAAATGTTTGTGTCATGGGGTTTTAACATAATAAAAACACCCATTCCATGAGACAATTTCCATTGATATGACTGCTGATAATTCTTTATTTTCAAAAGCAGTAAAAATTGAGAAAATAGGATCAAAACCATTAATTTCTTTATGCTTCTTGAATTAGATACTTAAATCTTCACAATTAAACCTAGCTGAAACATTTTCTGGGAGGCAACGGATCTGAGAACATGGGATTGTGCAGATAGCTTAGTGTAATCACATGATGCATTTATTTCAATTCACAATTAGCCTTTTACCTCCTGGCTGTTTTCCACTTGGGGCAGTAAAGGACTAGGTAAAGTACAAAATGTAATAGTGTTCTTGACACAAAGCTAGTACTTAATAAATATTTACTGATTAAATGAGTTAAATTCATTGAGTTCAATCAGTTCATCCACATAGGAAAAAAAGTATATTGATGCCTAAGAAAGTTAATATAGCTCTACCCTACAGTGATTCTAACCTGAAAGTTTTCCAAGTTCCATTTTCATTCTATGTATGTGACCTTTAAGTGCCCTACTAACCATAGGATTGCTTGAAGTTCTGAAGAAAATGCATTTTACAGATTACATAATCTACAAAAGAAGTTTGCTGGTTAGACACTTTTATTATTAAAATAACAAAACACTTCTCTGTTTTGAAGGTTCACCTATAAACTTATTTCTTTTTAGATTACATTTCATTATGCTGTTTTGATTAGAACTCTGTTTTACCTCACCCTAGGGTGCCGGCATGAAGACTTCAATTGAAGCAAAACTCTGATTCATGGACTAAAGGAAGTCTTGATACTTCACTTCCAACGTGACCTTTATCTTCACTCAGCCATTTCTCATTCAAGGAACTAACCAGTCGTATCTGACTCAGGAAGAATGTGGTCTCTTTCTTCCACCCTTTGGATACCAATGTTTATAAATGTGCTGCAGATGTATACAAATAAATACTAACTGTATTCAAAGGGGGTCATCTTTCCCCTCTCCAATTTGACCCTCTCTGTCTCAACAGTGAAGGTGCCCAGTATCAGCAGACACTCACCACTCGCCAGTTACAGGCTTCTCTATCTTTTTACTTCCTCCCAACAAATGCAACAGGCAATCAAATCAAACCTAAGATTTTGACTTTTATTCACTCTTGTTGATAAAAATCTGTACTAATCTGAAAAAGGAAATGGTTTGGAGCCATGTGAACATCGTATACAAATGCAAATTTTTTCTCTAAAAAAAAGTCTATCTGACCCAAGGCCACAGAGTGTTTTCAATGCAGTCATTGGATTAAAGAAATCCAGAGACCCATAGAGAATTCTTAGGTGCTTACTTCATAGTAAAATGAAAATCAATAAGCATTAACAAACAATAGGACTTTCCTGGTGGTACAGTGAATAGGAACCTGCCTGCCATGTAGGGAACACGTGTTCGATGCCTTGTCCTGGAAGATTTCACCTGCCTCAGAGCAACTAAATCCACAAGCCACACCTACTGAAGTCCACACACCTAAAGCCTATGCTCAGCAACAAGAGAAGCCACCACAATAAGAAGCCTACTGACCACAACGAAGAGTAGCTCCTGCTCACCATAACTAGAGAAAGCCCGTGCACAGCAACAAAGACCAGCACAGTGAAACAATCAATTAAATAATTAATTTTTAAAAACTGTTAAAAAAAGAAACAATGAACCACCAAAGTACTACACTAAATTAAGAGGTGAAGAGAACACAAGATGTGGAATAAGAAATTCTGTTCCTGCAGTCTTATGGACATTGGGTGAGGGAGAGGAATATGCTACGGGACTAGGGGATCTCAAACAGGAGCTCTGTGGCAACCTGGAGGGGTGAAATGAGGAGGGAGATGCGGGGGAGTTTCGACAGGGGACATGTGTATATCTATGGAGGATTCAGGTTGACGTGTGGCAGTAGAGAACAAAACTCTGGAAGAAAAAAAAAAGAACAGAGAAGATGGAATAATACAGTCAGACTACTTAATAGCACAGAGAAGTACGAAAGAGGAAGCAGTTCTTTCCTCTTTATGAATTATAGTAATTCTTCAGATGCCTTTGAGATGTTCTTCAGTCCTGAGTTTGCTCGAAAAGTACTATGTGTATGGAGTTCTACACTGGACCATAAACAGACTATTCTGTTTTTACTTATTATTACTCCCTAATTTTTCTCTTTTCAATTTTCCCTCTACCGAGAGATAAGACTGGAATTATTACTCGAAATGAAAGGCTACAACAAGGGGAGGGAAAAAAAGAAATTCTGTCCCTGTACTTCAGTGCCGAATTCAAGTTAACTGTGACTTTTAGCAAAACATTGACTTCATTCACAAAGTGGAGAAAATATAGTTACACCTAATAAGAAGAAAAAGGATAGCAATAACATATTATACTTACCTTACAGGATTATTTGGAAATTCAAAGTAGGAAATAATGTTTGTGCAATAATTCCAAATAAAAAGTACTATATAAATGTTACTATTATCGTAGCAACAGTAAATAATAAATAATAAGGTCTCATGTTGGCTGACCCTACAAACAGAGTGTTTCTTCTAAGAATTCTGCATACCAGGAAACTTTCCATGATACAGTCCCCAGCGCAATTTATATTTCAGGGAATATATATGGTCTAAGACATTCCCCTGAATAGTACATTCATCCTTCTAGAAGGCAGAGGCATACAGCCCAGTATAGTCATATACAATATCATAATTAGGTAACTTGAAACTGACCTATATCTGGTGCCATTTATTTTGCTGGGTTCCCTTAGAATTGTCCCTAATTCATTGTAGACTTTTAAATATGGGTTGAAGATAATATGTACCACACACAACTTCTGGGAAATGTAAACCAACAATATGGTTCACTGGTTACGAAGTCTGTTTGGATCACCTCCAAGGACCCAAAAGCAGATAAATGGGGGGGTGGGATGGAGTGAGAGATGGGAGGGAGGTTCAAGAGGAAGGGACATAGGTATACCTGTGACTGATTCATGCTGATGGAAAGCAGAAGCCAGAGCAATATTGTGAGGCAATTATCCTCCAATAAAAATTAAAAAAAAAAAAAAACTAAGCACTATTTTTAAAAAAGACTAAATATGAGGGTTACCTGGTGAAATTGTGAACTAGCCCCTGGAAATGTTCAAGCACAAACTAAGTGACTCTATAAGAAATATCACAGTTCTTCCTCCTAAAAAAAAAAAAGAAATAGAACAGTCTCATTTTGATGGGCTATTGGCCTACATACTTTTTAAGGCTTTCAGAGTCAGACTCCATGACTCAGTGACTTAGCTCATTTGAATAGTCTGTATAACAGTACACTGCAACTAATAAAGTAAATAGTACTCATGTAAACTTAACTGAAAAATATTCCAAGACTTATTCTCTCAGACCATGAGAGAATGTCTATTGAAACATTTCCATAGTCTGAATAGAGATTCTGTGCAAGTATTTCCAAAAAACAATATTTTAAAATTTTTGTGTTTGTGCATACTCAGTTGTTCAGTTGTGTCTGATTCTTTGTGATGCTATGGACTGTAACTCACCAGGCTCCTCTGTCCATGGGATTCTCCAAGCAAGGATACTGGAATGGGTTGTCATTCCTTTCTCCAGGGAAAATTTTTATATATAACATTTAAAAATATACAATTATCCTCATTCATTGCTAATTGAAACACAGTGGAGGGAAATTAGGAGCCTGTAATTACTCCTTTAATTCTTCTAAGAATTTATCTAAGAAATGTTCAAAGATACCCACAAGGTCTACATATAAGGATTATTTCTTTGTTGTACACCTAAAACAATGCAAATCAACTATTCTTCAATAATATAAAATCTGTTAAATCATCTAGAAAATGAATTTAAACAACAAAAAAGATAACCAAAAAAAAAGATAATCAGAGCTATTTATACCAGTTAAAATTTTTAAATAACCTCCAATTTCTCTGTATATTCACATGATGTTATATTCTGCAGTTCATTAAAAATCTTACATTGTTACCAAGGGAAATACTTCTGATACATTAAATTTTTTTAAAAAACATATATTTTATTTATCTTTTGCGGGGGGTGGGAGGGGGATGGGTGGGCCACTTCTATTGGTCTTTCATTTCTCTATTTTCATCCGTCTTTGTTCTTTGGCTCTTGTGGGCCTCCCATCGCGGTGGCGTCTGTCGTTGCAGAGCACCGGTTCTGGGCGCATGTGCCCCAGAGCTTCGGCTCGGTAATTGGACACATCAGTCCAGCCGCTCCGCGGCACGTGGGATCTTTCCAGGCCAGGGATCGAACCGGCGCCCCTTGCACTGCAAGGCGGTGTCCTTAACCACTAGACCACCAGGGAAGCCCCACATTAAACTTTAAAAACAATTTTAAAGTCAATATGGGCCAAATGATCTCAATTTTGTTTTACATAAATAGATAAAATAATATTTCTCTTTTTTTCTTTGTATATCTATAAATACATATATACAAAGACCACAAGAAACATATCAAAATACCAATGGCATAGCTAGCTCTGGGTAACAGATTTATTAAGGGTTTTTATTTTCTTCCTCATGTTTTCTAGAATTTTCCAATTTTCAACAATAAAATAATTATGTAGTCATAAAAATAATAAATGATATATTTATTTTAAAACTCTCCAAATTAAGTCCTTCTGAATCCCATGGCCACCATTCAATTCAATAGACATGTTTTGAAGATTAGCTGGGCTCCTGTTAGGAAGTGTTATTTTACTGTACATCTTAAAGATTATCATCAAAATAAGGTAGGATTGATGGAGTGCAAAAAAAATTAAACTTTTGTTAAGTACTTTGATTAACTACTTAATTAAGTATAATTATAACTAATAACTGAATTGCTGTTTAATTTATATACACTATTTAGAGATTCATAATATGTGACTTAAAATGAAACTTGATATCTTGTTTCCCACTGTATTCCATTCCTTGCACATAACATACACTCAGTATTTCTTAAGGAAAGAATGACGAACAGGAGGAAGAAAGGAGTAGATGTGCTGTTTCTTATTAAAAGATAATCAAAAAAAAAGATAATCAGAGCTATTTATACCAGTTAAAAATTTTAAATAACCTCCAATTTCTGTGTATATTCACATGATGTTATATTCTGCAGTTCATTAAAAATCTTACATTGTTACCAAGGGAAATACTTCTGATACATTAAATTTTTTAAAAAAACATGTATTTTATTTATCTTTTGCGGGGGGTGGTAGGGGGATGGGTGGGCCACTTCTATTGGTCTTTCATTTCTCTATTTTCATCCGTCTTTGTTCTTTGGCCCATGTGGGCCTCCCATCGCGGTGGCCTCTGTTGTCGCAGAGCACCGGCTCTGGGCGCATGCGCTCCAGAGCTCCAGCTCAGTAATTGGACACATTAGTCCAGTCGCTCCGCGGCACGTGGGATCTTTCCAGGCCAGGGATCAAACCGGCGCCCCTTGCACTGCAAGGCGGTGTCCTTACCCACTGGACCACCAGGGAAGCCCCACATTAAACTTTAAAAACAATTTTAAAGTCAATATGGGCCAAATGATCTCAACTTTGTTTTACATAAATAGATAAAATAATATTTCTCTTTTTTTCTTTGTATATCTATAAATACATATATACAAAGACCACAAGAAACATATCAAAATACCAATGACATAGCTAGCTCTGGGTAACAGATTTATTAAGGGTTTTTATTTTCTTCCTCATGTTTTCTAGAATTTTCCAATTTTCAACAATAAAATAATTATGTAGTCATAAAAATAATAAATGATATATTTATTTTAAAACTCTCCAAATTAAGTCCTTCTGAATCCCATGGCCACCATTCAATTCAATAGACATGTTTTGAAGATTAGCTGGGCTCCTGTTAGGAAGTGTTATTTTACTGTACATCTTAAAGATTATCATCAAAATAAGGTAGGATTGATGGAGAGCAAAAAAAATTAAACTTTTATTAAGTACTTTGATTAACTACTTAATTAAGTATAATTATAACTAATAACTGAATTGCTGTTTAATTTATATACACTATTTAGAGATTCATAATATGTGACTTAAAATGACACTTGATATCTTGTTTCCCACTGTATTCCATTCCTTGCACATAACATATACTCAGTATTTCTTAAGGAAAGAATGACGAACAGGAGGAAGAAAGGAGTAGATGTGCTGTTTCTTATTAAAATGGTCATAATTCTCTCTTACACCATTTCTATGAAAAACTTAGATTTGACTTCCATAATTTCAGTTTATGTCATGTTTGTCCAAAATATAACCCATAGGATGAGACAAAAACAGAAACTGAAGTGGTTTTCCAAGTCCTCAGAATGAAGCAGATACAGAAGTTTGTGAATATTATCTCAGACACACCTTGACTCCACCAGATGTCCATGAAAAAACCTATTTGGGAACAGAGGCTATATGTGACATCCCGACTTTTCTCAAAAACACCTTGGGGAAAGAGAAGTGCATCAGCAAGGATGTAGTTGAGCTGTTAGTTCTAAGGCTCCCTGTTGGACTAGCCCATTTCATCCTAGAGCCCGGATTCCTACATCTCTCCTGCCATGTTCCTTATCTCGGGGTGTCACTTGGCCTGCAGCTGCTAATTACTGGTTACACAAGATTGGCAGTATGTTCTAGAGAAACAAAATACCAAATTACACAATGTGGTGGCAGCCCTAATTAAACTCAGACTCATTTGTTTCAGGCAATCCTATGCAGAGTTGGAAGGTATGAGGAAGTGAATCTGTTGTTTTTTTTAAAAAAAAAAAAAAGTCCCAGCTAGTTGTAAATTTTTTTAAAAAAATTAACAAATTAGGTGGAAATTTTTTATATAACAATAGCATGTTCCATAAAAATCCCATAACATTTCTTAAAAAAAAAATGCCCTGTATTTTGTTTGGGCCCAAGCTAAAAGCCACCAACCAAACTTAGTGGAAATAAAAGACTAGTTTGAGTGATGGTTTGGGGGAAAATATACACCCAGCAGTCAACATATTCTTAGTATGAATACTGTCTTTAAGAGGCAAGAAACAACTGAAAATGTGGTTCATTTTCTTCAAGGAGAGAGGATGGTTTCTATCAG
The DNA here is from genome assembly GCA_022376925.1 of Tragulus kanchil. Lineage (NCBI taxonomy): Eukaryota > Metazoa > Chordata > Mammalia > Artiodactyla > Tragulidae > Tragulus > Tragulus kanchil. The sequence continues at coordinate 32,749,670 of JAIOJX010000028.1, read as the reverse complement.
AGCCGATAGTAGTTAATGGGATGAAGGTAGCATAGAAAATGGGGAAACTTGGCCTTCTGAATGCACCATTTAAAGTGAAAAGCCTCAGTGCTCTATGCAATTGGTTTTGAAATCTTCATGACTAGAAGTCAGAAATGTTGGAAGTTAATATACCGTTCAGGGATGAAATGCACTTCTGATGTTCAGTGGAGATGTTTTCAAGGTGAAACCAAAGCCTATAAACAAATAAAAGGCTACATCAGCTGTCTTAGAAATCTTATCTATATAAATTCTTTATTGCTGAAAATGACAGACAGAAAGGAAAGCCACATGTTGCTTGCTTCACTGTTGGCTGTGGCAGCTTTTAAATCCCTGCCTTCCTAGGAAGTGACCTCATAAGAAAATCTTATAACATTGTCATTTGGGGAAATCCTCATAACATCCGGGTTAATGCGCTTATACTGGAGGCAAGGTCTCTGAGGACATTTAATAACCAGAAAGTCCTGAGGGGCCTTGATGTAGCTGGGTCACAGAAGGATTTCTCTCAGTGCACATCTGGGACGTTTTCTGGCATATTCTATAGCAGGCCACATGGCTTAATAGTTAAAATATGGGGCTGATAGTTACAAGAGTTTGGGGATCAGATAGCAACTGAGCTATTGCCCGATGAGTTGACCCTAGACGAGTCATGACCTTGTGGTACTCCAGTCAGCTTAGCTGTAAATTGGGCACAAAGGCCAGACTTTACCAAAACCAGATGTGGTTCTCCAGCCCTGCTCTTCGATATCTTTTTTTTAAGCTGGCTGTCAAGTCTCAATTTTTTTTTCATATATAGAAGGGAAGAGGCATTTTATGATACACTTTCCCAGTAAGACTTGGACAAGTGAGGTCCAAGAATGGAAGCCTGGGGCTTCCCTGGTGGTCCAGTGGGTAAAGAGAATGAATCCACCTTGCAGTACAAGGGGTGCCAGTTCAATCCCTGCCCGGGAAGATCCCACATGCCACGCAGCCGCTGGACTGGTGTGTCCAATTACAAGCCAGTGCTCTGGAGCGCGTGCACCCATGCTCTGCAGTGAGAGAGGCCCACACATGCCAAAGAATTAAAAAAAAAAAAAAAAAAAGATGGATGAAAATAAGTATAAATAAAAGAGGTGTGATGGGGAACAGGAAAAAAAAAAGTTAAGAAAAAAAAAAGAATGGAAGCCTGACCCAGTCCACAATCTAGTACTCTCCTATCTGATCAAGCTTATGTCCATCAGAGAAGTTACAACAGCTTATGCACACTGAGGGTTTACAGTGCTAATTAGAATCATGTCTACATATCCCTAAGAAAGGTACTTAGCGCACTACTTTTCTAAGTTGTAGGTCCATCACAGAGACAGGGGAAAGACATCATCTTCCTCCTTTTAAATACAACAGAACATCTGTAAATGACTTTTTTCAGTCCAATCCCCTCTATTAACCAAGGCTTTCCATTTGTTGTGCAAAGCACACTGAGCAATGCCACTTCTGCCTGCAGCATGCTATTGTGTCTGCTCCCTTCTCCTCCCATCCTGGGGTCTATTTGGGTAACATAAGTCAGTTGAGTTTGTACCCAAACTCTTTGTACTAGTTTCATTTTTAACTATCTAAATTAAGGAACCATTATTGAAAGTGTAAAAAGAGAATTATTTTTTCTATGGAAAGTGAAGGTGATTGTTTTGGAATAGCTTAATAGAGATGAGTCACATTTTTTAAATAGTCATCAAATTAGGTAAAACTCTGTAAGAAAACTCCCTTCAGGTTGCTCTACAAGTATCTGTAAGTTCTCCTTCCATCTTAAAGAAATGTAAAATGACTTTCCATGGTACCTTATGGAAGAAAGACAATCAGGATTCCAATCAGCCAATCAACAATTAAAGAAAAGGCCTTGGATCCATATCAACAGATCAAAAAAAATACATGCATGTGTTTGTTAAGTTAAAATAATATGTGTGCATAGTACTTATTTATATGCACAAATATGTTTATGTCTATAAACAGGTATACACATACAACTACATACATTTTACATATCAAATGATTTTATACAAATTAATCAACAAATGATCCATAATAAATGGCATGTTACTCTTGTCTTTAAGATCACTTTTGAAATAGTTCATTGTTCTTGTAACTAGTATTTTCTGAACCAGTGGAGGAGCAGTCTGTGGGGGTATTTTTGGTTTGGGCTTTTTTTTTTTTCACTTCAGTATCACAAACTGTCAATGGTCCTTGCAGATCTCATCTGGACTATGGACTTAGGGTCTCATGAAGCAGAAGCATTCCCCCTCCAGCCCTAACTGGAGCCAGATGGCAGGGAGACTTTCTGTGGGGCCCTAAGCCATGCAGAAGGCAGCCCTGCCATGCAGCAAAACTTCGCTTACTACAACAGCTCCCCTCTGCTTAATATACACACTGCCCTGGTAAGTGAAAGCCAAAACCCAATCATGCCAGATCCCTGCTTCAGGGAAAGAAGCCACAGCCCATTCCAACTGGACTCAGCCCCCATAATCTCCCCTTCATTGACTCAAAGCAATCAAAGGCCAACTGTCACATTCAAAACTGGGTGGTTGACTCTTCTATTCCTGGCAATTGGAACCATATATTTCATTAGAAAGTATAGTTGATTCCAAAATCCAAGAGTTAACCATCTGCACTCTCAACCAGAAATATAAATAAACAAAGACATCATGCCTTTTACTAATCTCTTTGAAAACTGTTGACTCTTGGCTGCTGGAGGGTAAATGCTCGTTTTTTTGTCAATAGTGGCAAAAGATGGCAAATAATATTTTGTACCACAAAACTCAGCCTGAACCACTGTTAGAAAGAACAGATTGCCTCCCACCTCTGGTGATTCTGTTGGAACATCAAAGGCAGTCAAAATGAGAAGTTAACAGTCACTCCTCCCAGATGACCCAAGAGGAGGGAGTACTCTGGACAACACTCACAGGTGAAACTACACAGTCTGCAATCAGGATTCCAGTCAGCCAATCAACAATTAAAGAAAAGGCCTTGGATCCATATCAAAAGATAAAAAAAAATACATGCATGTGTTTGTTAAATTAAAATAATATGTGTGCATAGTACTTATTTATATGCACAAATATGTTTATGTCTATAAACAGGTATACACATACAACTACATACATTTTACATATCAAATGATTTTATACAAATTAATCAACAAATGATCCATAATAAATGGCATGTTACTCTTGTCTTTAAGATCACTTTTGAAATAGTTCATTGTTCTTGTAACTAGTATTTTCTGAACCAGTGGAGGAGCAGTCTGTGGGGGTATTTTTGGTTTTGGCTTTTTTTTTTTTACTTCAGTATCACAAACTGTCAATGGTCCTTGCAGATCTCATCTGGACTATGGACTTAGGGTCTCATGAAGCAGAAGCATTCCCCCTCCAGCCCTAACTGGAGCCAGATGGCAGGGAGACTTTCTGTGGGGCCCTAAGCCATGCAGAAGGCAGCCCTGCCATGCAGCAAAACTTCGCTTACTACAACAGCTCCCCTCTGCTTAATATACACACTGCCCTGGTAAGTGAAAGCCAAAACCCAATCATGCCAGATCCCTGCTTCAGGGAAAGAAGCCACAGCCCATTCCAACTGGACTCAGCCCCCATAATCTCCCCTTCATTGACTCAAAGCAATCAAAGGCCAACTGTCACATTCAAAACTGGGTGGTTGACTCTTCTATTCCTGGCAATTGGAACCATATATTTCATTAGAAAGTATAGTTGATTCCAAAATCCAAGAGTTAACCATCTGCACTCTCAACCAGAAATATAAATAAACAAAGACATCATGCCTTTTACTAATCTCTTTGAAAACTGTTGACTCTTGGCTGCTGGAGGGTAAATGCTCGTTTTTTTGTCAATAGTGGCAAAAGATGGCAAATAATAGTTTTGTACCACAAAACTCAGCCTGAACCACTGTTAGAAAGAACAGACTGCCTCCCACCTCTGGTGATTCTGTTGGAACATCAAAGGCAGTCAAAATGAGAAGTTAACAGTCACTCCTCCCAGATGACCCAAGAGGAGGGAGTACTCTGGACAACACCACAAAAGAGGTGCTTACAGGTGAAACTACACAGTCTGCAGGCTTTTACCACTGCTTTGTGAAGAAGTCCTATAGAAACAGAACAGGTAACCACAGGAGTGCTCTCATCAGATACCATGAGGCCCACTCCCGAGTGACGTGAATGTACTGCACAAAATTTGGAACCAAAGAAAAAACACTTATTTGGACAACATTGACATTTACAGGTAGTTACATTCTTAGTGGCTCTTTGAGCATTTGATCGTAGGCCAGCTGCCTTGAGTATTTCGCTGTTCCAAGGGAAATCTAGACCCAGGCGGCCAAAGGCATTGTAACATAAGTCATGATGACATTATCATGGAGAACAGCAGCAACATGGGGTGGTAGAAATAACAGTGCCTGGGAACCTCAAAATCCTTCTTGAAAACAACCCATGTGTTTCCCTGTACATACAGCAATTGACTTTTTCCATTTTCTCTCCAAGTGCCATCAGAGCCCAGGTATTTCTCATGACATTAAGACTGTTTAACCAGAACCTGGAGCTTTTGCCCAGCAGACGTTGTCTCACAGTATGAAGCCATAAAACAGACTTCAGTCCTGTTCTTTACAGGGACGAATTGGGCTTGATAAATTTTGCTATGCTCTGTTTGAAACCAAGTACACCTTTTAAACTGTCTGGGAGTTTGATCTATTGCAGATCTGAGCAGGTTAAACTCTTTTGACCCACAGTTTAAAAAAAAAAATTAGAAACTCTTCAGGACTGGCAATTGGAACCATATATTTCATTAGAAAGTATAGTTGATTCCAAAATCCAAGAGTTAACCATCTGCACTCTCAACCAGAAATATAAATAAACAAAGACATCATGCCTTTTACTAATCTCTTTGAAAACTGTTGACTCTTGGCTGCTGGAGGGTAAATGCTCGTTTTTTTGTCAATAGTGGCAAAAGATGGCAAATAATATTTTTGTACCACAAAACTCAGCCTGAACCACTGTTAGAAAGAACAGATTGCCTCCCACCTCTGGTGATTCTGTTGGAACATCAAAGGCAGTCAAAATGAGAAGTTAACAGTCACTCCTCCCAGATGACCCAAGAGGAGGGAGTACTCTGGACAACACCACAAAAGAGGTGCTTACAGGTGAAACTACACAGTCTGCAGGCTTTTACCACTGCTTTGTGAAGAAGTCCTATAGAAACAGAACAGGTAACCACAGGAGTGCTCTCATCAGATACCATGAGGCCCACTCCCGAGTGACGTGAATGTACTGCACAAAATTTGGAACCAAAGAAAAAACACTTATTTGGACAACATTGACATTTACAGGTAGTTACATTCTTAGTGGCTCTTTGAGCATTTGATCGTAGGCCAGCTGCCTTGAGTATTTCGCTGTTCCAAGGGAAATCTAGCCCCAGGCGGCCAAAGGCATTGTAACATAAGTCATGATGACATTATCATGGAGAACAGCAGCAACATGGGGTGGTAGAAATAACAGTGCCTAGGAACCTCAAAATCCTTCTTGAAAACAACCCATGTGTTTCCCTGTACATACAGCAAGTGACTTTTTCCATTTTCTCTCCAAGTGCCATCAGAGCCCAGGTATTTCTCATGACATTAAGACTGTTTAACCAGAACCTGGAGCTTTTGCCCAGCAGACGTTGTCTCACAGTATGAAGCCATAAAACAGACTTCAGTCCTGTTCTTTACAGGGACGAATTGGGCTTGATAAATTTTGCTATGCTCTGTTTGAAACCAAGTACACCTTTTAAACTGTCTGGGAGTTTGATCTATTGCAGATCTGAGCAGGTTAAACTCTTTTGACCCACAGTTTAAAAAAAAAAATTAGAAACTCTTCAGGACTGGAATCTAAATGTAGGAAACATACAGATACTACATAAACTGTATGGAAATATTGAGGCCTCTAGGTATAAAGTCTCAGATTAGTTTCCCTGTTCACTGTCCACCAGGTTGAGACTCTGAACATACTGACTCCTTCTGACATGGATTGCCATACAATCGCCTTATCACAAGGAACCAATTCCGTGTGGACCACATTAACACATTTGAAAACCTCCAGGAATTGTTGGATAATAATACATCATTGCACGCTGCATACACCAGCTGTATATAGTTGAGCCATTTGATAAAATTCTCAGCCTTGGTTTTCTCTCTACAACCAAAGGGCTTTGGACTGTCAGAGTCTCTCAAACTTTACAATGAATAAGAATCACTTGGAGAGTTCGATATGCATGCAGATGTGGTAGATCTAGATGAAGCCCAGATCATACGTGTTTAACAAATCCTCCAGGTAAAGGGGTTCCTAACCTCAGGGATCTAATACCTGATGATCTGAAGTGCAGCTGGTGTAATAGAAATAGAAAAATGCACAAGAGTTTCCCTGGTGACACAGTGGTAAAGAATCCACCTGCCAACGCAGGAGCCACGGGTTTGATCCCTGATCTGGGAAAATCCCACATGCTGAGGAGCAACTAAGCCCATGAGCCACAACATTTAAGCCTGTGCTCTGGAGCCTGGAAGCCACAAACACTGGTTCCACGTGCTACAACTACTGCAGCCCACACACCCTAGATCCACAACAAGAGAAGCCATTGCAATGAGAAGGCCAAACACCACACCTAGAGAGTAGCCCCTGCTCTTCACAACTAGAGAAAAGCCTGCGCAGCAACAAAGACCCAGCACCACCAAAAATAAATAAATAAATAAAACAAAGTGCACAATAAACATAATGCACTTGAATCATCCCCAAACCATCTCTCCAACCCTTGGTCTGTGGAAAATTGTCTCCCATGAAACCAGTCCCTGGTGCCTGAAGGTGGGGAGCTGCTGCTCCAGGTGATTCTGACACTGATGGGCTGTAAACCACACCTGTTGAAAGAGAGATTAAGGTTCCCAAGAACATCTGGGTTCTAACCATCCACCATTACCAGCCAGTCTCTAGTAAATGGAGCAACTAGCCCTCAAGCTCAGGAAATACCTGCCTGAACCAGAGTAAATAGTTAAGCTAACAGCTTCCCTGAAAAGTCCTTTTTCTCAGTGCTATCAACACGATTATGACATTTCTTGAGCAGCCTAGGCACATGAAAAACAAATTTTAATACACTGACATTTAAAGTGTCAAATCACAAGGAACCAATTCCGTGTACATTAACACATTTGAAAACCTCCAGGAATTGTTGGATAATAATACATCATTGCACGCTGCATACACCAGCTGTATATAGTTGAGCCATTTGATAAAATTCTCAGCCTTGGTTTTCTCTCTACAACCAAAGGGCTTTGGACTGTCAGAGTCTCTCAAACTTTACAATGAATAAGAATCACTTGGAGAGTTCGATATGCATGCAGATGTGGTAGATCTAGATGAAGCCCAGATCATACGTGTTTAACAAATCCTCCAGGTAAAGCGGTTCCTAACCTCAGGGATCTAATACCTGATGATCTGAAGTGCAGCTGGTGTAATAGAAATAGAAAAATGCACAAGAGTTTCCCTGGTGACACAGTGGTAAAGAATCCACCTGCCAACGCAGGAGCCACGGGTTTGATCCCTGATCTGGGAAAATCCCACATGCTGAGGAGCAACTAAGCCCATGAGCCACAACATTTAAGCCTGTGCTCTGGAGCCTGGAAGCCACAAACACTGGTTCCACGTGCTACAACTACTGCAGCCCACACACCCTAGATCCACAACAAGAGAAGCCATTGCAATGAGAAGGCCAAACACCACACCTAGAGAGTAGCCCCTGCTCTTCACAACTAGAGAAAAGCCTGCGCAGCAACAAAGACCCAGCACCACCAAAAATAAATAAATAAATAAAACAAAGTGCACAATAAACATAATGCACTTGAATCATCCCCAAACCATCTCTCCAACCCTTGGTCTGTGGAAAATTGTCTCCCATGAAACCAGTCCCTGGTGCCTGAAGGTGGGGAGCTGCTGCTCCAGGTGATTCTGACACTGATGGGCTGTAAACCACACCTGTTGAAAGAGAGATTAAGGTTCCCAAGAACACCTGGGTTCTAACCATCCACCATTACCAGCCAGTCTCTAGTAAATGGAGCAACTAGCACTCAAGCTCAGGAAATACCTGCCTGAACCAGAGTAAACAGTTAAGCTAACAGCTTCCCTGAAAAGTCCTTTTTCTCAGTGCTATCAACACGATTATGACATTTCTTGAGCAGCCTAGGCACATGAGCAAATATTACACAGCAGTTTTTTTAATTTATGAAAATACAAAACACTTGGAGTCATTTAAAGTGTCAAATTTTCATAATTTATGGCAAATACTTCACCCTTTACATTCTATAAAATCTTTTCTATAGAAGAGTATTAGAGATCAAACTACTATAGCATTGTCTGTTGCCAGTTACCACATTCTGTGCTGTATTAAGTTGCCCTGGTTGGAGTTCTGTTGATTGCCTTGTGCTATACTCAGTAACAAATTATAGGTATATTATAGGACAGTCAGACTGATGTGAGCTCAGAAGGCACCTGTATGAAGCATTTCTAAAGAACCGTAATAATTTTACTAGATGTGACAAACCTTATAAAAGTTAAATAATGTCCCACTTTTTAAGCATTTCATTTAATACAACTGAACACATGGAGGGCATAGAGAATGGTATTTAATTCTTTCCATATGTGGATTTAATACAACACAAAAGTTTCAGTCCCAGATTGCTAATTTTCCACCATGTGGTAACCATTTAGCAGATTTTTTAAAAAACACTTACCAAATTACAGAGTTGGATTTCAGAGGCAGCAGCTATAAGTAGGCTTAGGGTACCTGGTGTCCCTCTGGCTTGGTCCTGGACATCATGAATAAGCAGTAAATCTTGACAGTATTTTTATGACAGTGCTTGCTAGTTTTTATAGGAATGAGATGCAAGTTTGCATAGCCACATGCTAATGTACTTTTAAAAATAGATTGAATTGTTGTGACTCCCTCCAATTCTGATCATTTTTAGCCACCTATGAAAGTAAAAGGCCAGCATCTAAGATTCAGCCCTTTACAGAACGTCTATGGGTTACCAAGACTGAAAGAAATCCTTACCAGCTATTTGAAAAGTAAGCTGAACCAAACCATCTTAGCTGCTTGTTCTTGAAAAGCAACCTCTGATCAAGCTAGAGGAAATACCTGCCTGAACCAGAGTAAACAGTTAAGCTAACAGCTTCCCTGAAAAGTCCTTTTTCTCAGTGCTATCAACACGATTATGACATTTCTTGAGCAGCCTAGGCACATGAGCAAATATTACACAGCAGTTTTTTTAATTTATGAAAATACAAAACACTTGGAGTCATTTAAAGTGTCAAATTTTCATAATTTATGGCAAATACTTCACCCTTTACATTCTATAAAATCTTTTCTATAGAAGAGTATTAGAGATCAAACTACTATAGCATTGTCTGTTGCCAGTTACCACATTCTGTGCTGTATTAAGTTGCCCTGGTTAGAGTTCTGTTGATTGCCTTGTGCTATACTCAGTAACAAATTATAGGTATATTATAGGACAGTCAGACTGATGTGAGCTCAGAAGGCACCTGTATGAAGCATTTCTAAAGAACCGTAATAATTTTACTAGATGTGACAAACCTTATAAAAGTTAAATAATGTCACACTTTTTAAGCATTTCATTTAATACAACTGAACACATGGAGGGCATAGAGAATGGTATTTAATTCTTTCCATATGTGGATTTAATACAACACAAAAGTTTCAGTCCCAGATTGCTAATTTTCCACCATGTGGTAACCATTTAGCAGATTTTTTAAAAAACACTTACCAAATTACAGAGTTGGATTTCAGAGGCAGCAGCTATAAGTAGGCTTAGGGTACCTGGTGTCCCTCTGGCTTGGTCCTGGACATCATGAATAAGCAGTAAATCTTGACAGTATTTTTATGACAGTGCTTGCTAGTTTTTATAGGAATGAGATGCAAGTTTGCATAGCCACATGCTAATGTACTTTTAAAAATAGATTGAATTGTTGTGACTCCCTCCAATTCTGATCATTTTTAGCCACCTATGAAAGTAAAAGGCCAGCATCTAAGATTCAGCCCTTTACAGACGTCTATGGGTTACCAAGACTGAAAGAAATCCTTACCAGCAATTTGAAAAAGTAAGCTGAACCAAACCATCTTAGCTGCTTGTTCTTGAAAAGCAACCTCTGATCAAGCTAGAGGAAAAACACTTCCCAATACCAACTAAAGTTTATTTTCTACCACCACAAACAGGGAATTGGGATCTTCTAGAGCAGGAAAGGCCGAGGATCTCTCTACTCTTTCATGTTTCTCTTATTCTACAACAGCTTTGAGTACCTGAATCAGCCTAGTGAAGAAATTCTTAGAAAGAGACAAAACTCCATGGCAGCGTGTGTGGGTCAGAAAGTGGAGATGCAAATCATGCACTACCAGGGGCACCATCTAATATGACAAATGCACATGAAGGTACTGAGAAAACTTTAAAACTCCAGCCAAATGTTAGCAATTATTATTAACCCATTGAGACTGACCAGAAGCCTGGGACCACTAATCAGAGCCTTACATCTGGACTCTGCAGTCAGAAACAAAGATACTGCATTGTTCGCCTATCTGATGATTCATGTCTATCTGGCCCAGAAGAAAAACTACCCTTTCAAAATGATCAACTCCTGGGGAAACATATTTTATCTCCCAGAACCAATTACAGTTAATTCTCCTGAGTTCAAGCGGTTTGGGACCAAATCTATTTCACACATAATTGAATACTATGAACAACTTACCCAGGAAAATTCAAAATATATACATGGGACTCTCCATGGAGCCTCATAACACAGTGTGGGCAAAAGGCATAGCCATCCAATTTCCAGACTTTCAAAACTGGTGGGAACAGCCATAAGAGTGAGTGGAGTAGGGGGTTCGCAGTAAGAAAAACTACCAGCCAGGATTCTGCAAGGGTTCTGCCCTCCCTCTGTCAAAGAGTATGTAATGGAATCTAAAATCATACATTTCTACTCAAGCAAAGAGAATGTAGCATTTTCATTTTCTATGACTAATTGAATCTTTTCTCAAACCTCTATCATACTGGTTTACCATGGGGGAATTGCAGAGAAATGCTTTCCACTTGCCATTTAATGGTGACTCAGTCTTACAGTTCAAATAGAAACTCTCAGCAACTGACTCTGTCTTTTGGGGGTAAATGTCCAGCCTTTCAGGTATCTACAGTGGTGGTTCATGGTGAGGGGAATATGCAATTTATGGAAGCATAAAGTGGATCTGGATGGGTCCTTCTAATCTTTGCTGATTTCTGCAGTAAAACTACCAGCCCGCCATGTTCCCTGGTCCCTTAACATGACTTCTTCCAAGACATGCCTGGAAAGATTATGATTTATTCTCCTTTCTTGATCAGTGCTGATTCTTCCTCCACCCTCTCAGTCTCATTCATGGTTTCCATCTGTCTCCTAAAAAAACCTGTTTACTTCATGGCCTCTGCAGTAGGGTCACTCCTGCTCAGATCAGTGGCCCCTGGAAGCAAGGCCTTGGCTATCAACAGAGCTCATGACTGTCTACTTTCCCCTTATGGCCAAGTATGTTAGTCACTCAGTCATGGCTGACTCTTTGTGATCCCATGGACTATAGCCTGCCAGGCTCCTCTGTCCATGGAATTCTCCAGGTAAGAATGCAGGAGTGGGTTTTCATTTCTTTCTCCAGGGGATCTTCCTAAGCCAAGGATCAAACCCAGGACTCCTGCCCTGCAGATGGATTCTCTACTATCTGAGCCAAAAGGGCCAAGTGGTGACCCAAAGTGCTGACTCCAGCTCCCTCTGTCCAACCAAGCTGCTTTTACTCTGTGATGATAGCCCCATGTTATTACCAAGCTGCCTTGCACTTCGGTCCCCCTACCAAAGTTCAGAACAGTACGCAAAAGTCCCTCAACTTAGCTGATGACTCTTCTCTGAGATTTTACAACAATGTTTGTGCCTCACCTCCTGTCTATCCTACCTCCCTCTCCCTTCCCCCGCTGTGAGTCCCAGGCCAGGATGTAGAGGCTCTCCTCTTTTTCTACAAGAATTTCTCTGACGGCCTTTTCTGATTCTCCCACGACTTAAAATACAACTCAGTGACTTAACTGAATCACAGATCTGTTTATGAAAGTTAAAGAAATTTTTAAATCTCATTTCTAACTCTCCAGTCCCTGGCTTTGGGGCTCATGGTAGACTCAGAAATACAGGTTTGAATCTCAAAAGTAAAACATTGCTTCTGTAATGATCTTAATGCAAGCTGAAGAAAACTAGTTTCTCTGAATGAAAAAGAAAAGCACAGTGATAGATTTCCAAACATTATCCCAATTATAGGCAGCAACTAGAAAAAGGAAAACCTGGCAATCCACTGCATCTTCTCAAATAGACACAGGGGACCTTGGCCAATTCCTTCCCCCTGTCACAACTCCCCCACATAGGCAGGCACACACACACACACACACACACACACACACACCTGCTCTCAGTCACCTTGTGCAGCTGCTCTTCAGAAATGGGAGTTCCTATGACAGATTCCACTCAATATCACACGTCTCACTGGCAACCAGGGTGTGGCATGGTGTCCCTAAAGCCGATTTCATGACACATTCCTCAGGCATACACTCAATCCTGATATACTTCTTGTGGTCCTAAATTTTTTACATTCTAATTCCAAACTGCTACATTCCCACTCGTGTTAGACCTTAAGGTTTTCCTTTCTTTTTTCATAACACGTCAAATGTATTGAATATCAGAATTGTCCAGACAAACTGCATAAAATCAAGCAAATAATTTCCACATGAAGTGAAATTACAAGAGTTTATAGTCAAACCTTTGAGTATTTCTAAAGTATCAATAAAGAATGCAGTCAAAATCTTATCTGTACTCAGTACTAACATAGTCTTTGTTCTTAGAATGAGTATGGTAATTGTTCAGTCCAGTCGTGTCTGATTCTTTGCAACCCCATGGACCATAGCCCACCAAGCTCCTCTGTCCAGGGGATTCTCCAGGCAGGAATACTGGAGAGGGTGTCCATGCCCTTCTCCAGGGGATCTTCCCATCCTAGGGAGTTCTTAGAATAGAGCAAGTAATTAATTAATTAATTGTAATTCAATTAATAAATGTATTAATTATACTACATTTTTCACTAGGGTACTAATAAAAATAGATTCTAGAGAGAAAAAATGAAATTTTATCCTTAAGTTTTGGGAGTTTAATAATTTAGATGATGTCCTCAATTTATGTACCTTATTGTGATACAGTCACCTAAATTTAATTCTGGTGTAAGGCAGAAAATTAGTCAGTTGTCTTTTGTAAATATATAGAAAGACTTCCCTGCCAATCCAATGGTTATCTCCCAGAAACAATTACAGTTAATTCTCTGCACAGTTAAGACTCTGTACTCCCCATGCAGGGGCCCAGGCTCAAACCCTGGTCCGGGACTTAGATCCTGTGTGCCACCACAAAGACCTGGTGCAGCCAAGCACATTTTTAATAAAAGAGAAAGAGAGAGGTAAAGGCATCTCTATCACCTTATTCTTAAAAAAAAAAAAAAATCCCCTACAAACTTCCCGTACTTTTCTATTCTTTGCTTAGTACCGTTGCTGGATTACCAGCCTTCTCCCTAATACCTACATGTTCAGATCTTCCTTATAGTAGCATCACATTACTACACGGATCCCTGGTCAAGGAACTAGATCCCACATGTTGCAACTAAAAAAATCCTACATGCCACAGAAAACATTGAAGATCCTGCCTATCACAGGGTAACTGATGCAGCCAAATAAATAGATTAGATAAATATTTTTTTTAATTTAAGTAGATAGGCATAATTTGGCCATAGCTCTTAAATAAAATTTAGAGTGAAAGGCATCCTTCTAAATCTAATTTAACCCCATCAGAAGCTACCCTTCCAGTACATTAGTGCCAAGAGGACTTTGTCTCTAATACCATTTCCCCACTAAAAAAACCAGGGCTCCTTAAAGAAATGGCTATTTCAGGGCTAGTGTAGAGTGTATACAAGATAGACCCAGAAATCTTGTTATGCCAGAAACTAAGAAAATGCTTTTTTAAAATGTGGTTATCACGAGGACACAGAAGACTTCTAGATGATCGTCCCATTATCTTAATCTGGGATAATTTAAATATGAAAATAATTAAGGACTGTAATAAATTATAGACCATTGAAAACATAGAGTTAATGAGTCCAAACAGATAATAAATAGATTTAATATAAATTAAAAACTCATTTGGGACAGAAAAGGGCTCTTGCTTGTAGAATGTTGAATGGTTACTGGTAAACATGGAGGAAGTGGTAAATGTAGAAAACGGACTTTTCAGCCACCATCTTAAACTTTGGTTTTGGCATGAGTCACTAATAGATGCCAAATCTCAGGGGGAATTTTTATGAGAAGTGGAATATTCGTATGCTCTCTCCAGACAGTATGATTAGCTGCAAATGTAGAGGGGTAGGAACAGTATACGGATACATTGGAGAACACTTTGACCAGGCGATAAAAGTTACTATCAACATTGGGGGCAAGGGGAAAACCCTTAGATCCTGTGTGCCACCACAAAGACCTGGTGCAGCCAAGCACATTTTTAATAAAAGAGAAAGAGAGAGGTAAAGGCATCTCTATCACCTTATTCTTAAAAAAAAAAAAAAATCCCCTACAAACTTCCCGTACTTTTCTATTCTTTGCTTAGTACCGTTGCTGGATTACCAGCCTTCTCCCTAATACCTACATGTTCAGATCTTCCTTATAGTAGCATCACATTACTACACGGATCCCTGGTCAAGGAACTAGATCCCACATGTTGCAACTAAAAAAATCCTACATGCCACAGAAAACATTGAAGATCCTGCCTATCACAGGGTAACTGATGCAGCCAAATAAATAGATTAGATAAATATTTTTTTTAATTTAAGTAGATAGGCATAATTTGGCCATAGCTCTTAAATAAAATTTAGAGTGAAAGGCATCCTTCTAAATCTAATTTAACCCCATCAGAAGCTACCCTTCCAGTACATTAGTGCCAAGAGGACTTTGTCTCTAATACCATTTCCCCACTAAAAAAACCAGGGCTCCTTAAAGAAATGGCTATTTCAGGGCTAGTGTAGAGTGTATACAAGATAGACCCAGAAATCTTGTTATGCCAGAAACTAAGAAAATGCTTTTTTAAAATGTGGTTATCACGAGGACACAGAAGACTTCTAGATGATCGTCCCATTATCTTAATCTGGGATAATTTAAATATGAAAATAATTAAGGACTGTAATAAATTATAGACCATTGAAAACATAGAGTTAATGAGTCCAAACAGATAATAAATAGATTTAATATAAATTAAAAACTCATTTGGGACAGAAAAGGGCTCTTGCTTGTAGAATGTTGAATGGTTACTGGTAAACATGGAGGAAGTGGTAAATGTAGAAAACGGACTTTTCAGCCATCATCTTAAACTTTGGTTTTGGCATGAGTCACTAATAGATGCCAAATCTCAGGGGGAATTTTTATGAGAAGTGAAATATTCGTATGCTCTCTCCAGACAGTATGATTAGCTGCAAATGTAGAGGGGTAGGAACAGTATACGGATACATTGGAGAACACTTTGACCAGGCGATAAAAGTTACTATCAACATTGGGGGGCAAGTGGATATCCATCACGTGCCTCTGGAGAAGCACACAGTTTGGGCCTGGAGTGTATATGCGGATGGAATCATAAGGCACCACTGGAGACACCCAAGATGAGAACTATTCTCTTTTTAAAATCTTCTTCTCTTAAAATGGAGGATTGTATTCTTGGGTTTCCTGGTGGTCCAGTGGTTAAGACTCCATGCCTCCACGGCAGGGTCCTTGGGTTCAGCTTCTGGTCAGGGAAGTTCTGCATACCAGGAGCTGCAGTCAAAGGAAAAAGGATGGGGGGAATAGGCAAGACTGTGTTCTTCAAAATGTCCGTGTCATAAAAGGCAAAAATAGCCTGTGGAGATGCTTCTGGTTAAATGAGACTAAAGCTACTTGCCAGTGTGTTCCTAAATTAGACTATGTACATCAGGGGAAAAGGGGATAATGAAGGACATTATTAGGCCAATTGACAAAACTGGAATATAAATGGTAGATCAGGTAAAATTATTGTAGCAGTATTAAATTTAGTAGAGTTGATAAAAATACTGTATTCAAGAAAATATCCCTATTCGTTGGAAATCCACACTGAAGATTGTGGGGCCATGATGAATGCAATTTACTCTCAAATGGTATAAGACAAAAGAGAGGAAAAAAATGATTTAAAACACACACACACACACCCCAAAGAGAGCAGGCAGGGCATAATAAAACAAGAAAGATAGTAACAGAGCAAAATGTTAAAAATAAGTTAATCTAGGTAAAAAATATACAGGTGACCTAGGTACTATTCTTGTAATGTTTCTATAAGTTTGAAACTACTTTCAAGTACATAGGTCTAAAATATTCTCTCCTTCCCTTACATGTCTTATACACTTTTTGATGTCTTTATCATGACCTACACTTTCTGAAAAATATCAAGATTTTTCCATGGATAAATAAGATAAACATCACAATGCTTTTAAATAATCTTAAGCTTAAGAAACTAAAAACATTAAGGTTAAGGTGGAAATAAAACATTTTAAAAACAAACCACAGATTTATATACAAAAGCATAAGCCTTGATTTGATCCAGGGGTGCGAGGGGAAGCTAAAACATAATGTCAACAAAGCTAAAATATAACAAACATAAAACGTAAACATACAAGGATAAATGCATAAATAGCTCTTGGACAAAACATGTTTCTCTGCCACATGGATTAAAATAAGAAAGCACCATATTCCTGTTTAAATACAAAGGTTTCTTTTGAAGTCTGTGACAAAATCTCACAGTATTTTTTCAAATAAACTTTTATTTGAAAAAATAAAAGCATTCACCCAATGTTACTTTCACAACCAAAGTCATCCTCCAAGAACAGAGGAAGTGTCTCTCTAACCTTATAATCACACCTGGAGATCCTTCTGGGCACCACATCTCCCATGGATTAGCATCAGCCCAGCACGCACCAACCATCCTTTGAAAATGCGGAAATCTAATTTACTACAGCATGAGAACTGTGGAGGCATAAACTCTCTGCAGGCAGGTAAACTGCAGCACCCAGAATCCTAATCTGGTGACTGGTTCACTCGAACACTCAGAGCCTTGCCCAACCCACGAGTGCCCTTTTGGGAGGAGAAGACACCCGTCGGGGTAGAAGCAATCTTACAGCACCTTTCATGACTCTGTAGGTCCCTGGGTTTAGCTGAGTGGGTTTTCTGACAAACATGATAGCAGCTGGGACTACAGCTCGTCAGGGAGTTAGGGTTGCAATATCCAAAATAGCTCACTCATATGGATGGTGCTAGTGCCGTGAGCTTATCTGGTGCAATTCTAGAACATTTTGATTCACTTCTGCATGGCTTCTCCATGGGGCTTGGGCTTTACACAACAAGGTGAGTGGTTTCTTTCCTCTCTCTCTCTTTGTTTTTAATTATGTGGCATGTGGAATTCCAGTTCCCTGACTAAGGATGAAAGCCACAATCTCCTCACTGGAAGCATGGAGTCTTCACCACTGGACCACCACGGAAGTCCATGGCAAGTGGTTCCTGAAAATGAGGGCCTCAAGAGGAAATATTCTAAGAGGAAGGAAGTGGAAGCCTATTTTAAGGTTTAGTCTTAAAAGTACCAGAATGCCCCCTTCTGTCCATGGGATTTCCCAGGCAAGAATATAGGCGTGGATTGCCTTTTCCTTCTCTAAGGGATCTTCCCAACCCACAAATAAAGTTCACATTTCCTGCATTTCCTACTTTGCAGGTGGATTCTTTACCACTGAGACATCAGGGAAGCCCAAAATATGAAGATGCACACACCTAAATATGCAGCTCCATTCCTAATATGAGAGAGGGACAAGCACTGTATGACGTCAATGATATATGGAATTAAAGAAAATTCATATAAACAGAAAGAAAAAAAAAGTACCAGAATGCCATCTTCACCACATTCTGTGGGCCATACCAGTCACAGGGCCAGTTTGGGTTCAGGTAGAGGGGATCTTGTTTTTCCCTTTGATGTGAAGAGCAGCAAGCAAGCAGACGCAGAAGAGGAGGAATTTGGGTACCACGTCAGATAACTCAGCTGATAAAGAATCTGCCTACCATGCAGGAGATCCCAGTTCGATCCCTGTGTTGGGAAAATCCCCTAGAGAAGGGATAGGCTGCCCATTCCAGTATTCTTCAGCTTCTCTGGTGGCTCAGATGATAAAGAATCCACCTGCACTACGGGAGACCTGGGTTCAATCCCTGGGTTGGGAAGGTGCCCTGGAGGAAGGCATGGAAACTCACTGTAATATTCTTGCCTAGAAAATCCCATGGATAGAGGAGCCTGGCGAGCTATGGTCCATGGGGTTGCAAAGAGTAGGACATGACTGACCAACTAAGCACAGCTCGGGAGACTGATCTGATACTTTGCTATTCTGTTAATATCATTTTCTCAGACACTCTTGTTTCTTACTGAATTCACAGTAGAATTAGGGTCAGTTCGAAGTCTCCCAAATTACCTGATATTTGACCTCTTATTTTTTTCCAATCCTGGCATTCTGCATCCATATGCCTTAAAGAAAAACTTTGATATAGTTATTCTATTTATTCACATTTAAATACATATTTTAAGAACAATTCCTTCCTGAAAATGAATCTTTGAATCTATCACCTTTATACCTTTTAGTTGTCCAAGTGCCAGTCATATCTTTCCCCTAAGGTCTCCTCATCTGCCAGTCATTATAAATTAGCATGTCAAAAACTCACATTTAATATGACTAATCTGGGATTATACATATCTGTAAACAACAAAACTCTGTAAAAGTAAAAAGTAAAATGAAAATTAAAAAAAGAACTCACATTTAGATGGCACAATATCACATCCATAACATAATTTGTGCCTGCAATGAAAGAGTTATACTTCAAAGGCAGACATCATTAGCAAATGGTGGAATTTCATTAAACAGCTAAAACAACTGTTTTGCCAGTAAAAATAAAAGCCATGAATAATACTTCAGAGCTGGTCTTAACCTCTTATAAAATACAGAAGATAAAGCAGAAAAGGAGGGAAAGATGTTTCTAATCTGTGTTAAATCTATTCCCACTGTGAGTAAATCACTTTTCTTTAGATTTATAAGAGTTTTCTCATAAATGCATGTCACTGCCTTTGAGTAATTGCTGTCAAGTAAAGAGCTTTAACTTTCTCCATTTTTTATTAGCAAGGCACAAAAACCTCAGCAAATATCTTCATTTGTAGCCGGTAGCTGTTCTCAGCATGAGTCTGTGAGGACGTGACTTGGTACAAGATCCAAACTAAATTAATGTGGCAGACATTTGTAGCACGTGGATGAACTTAACGATTGTCATACTGAGTGAAGTAAGTCAAACAGAGAAGGAGGAATGTCATATGACACCTCTTATATGTGGAATCTAAAAAGAAAAGATACAAATGAACATATCTACAAAACAGAAAGAGACTCACAGACTTACAGAACAAACTTATGGTTGCCAGGGAGAAGAGTAGAGGGAAGGGATAGTTAGGGAGTGTGGATAGACATGTACACATTTCTCTATTTAAAATGGAAAACCCACAAGGACTTACTGTAGAGCACGAGAAACTCTGCTCAACGTGATGGGGCAGCCTGGATGGGAGGAAAGTCTGGAGGAGAATGGACACATGGATATGTATGGTTGAGTCCTTTCAATGTTCACCTGAAACTATCACAACATTTTTATTTGGCTATATTTAAATATAAAATAAAAATTTCTTAAAAAGAACTGAATTAATATGCCCAGGACCCTGAGGGCTGGATCTGGTCTAGTTCCAGATGATGGAGGAATTGCTATGAAACAATCTTCTCTTCCGATGAAAGCAAGTATCCTCAAGTATAGCCATGCTGGCCACCTAGAGCTCAGAAGTCCAGAGAAAAATTTGATGTCATTTACTACTTTAAACAACATCTACTTGGGACACGAGACGCAACAAGCTGTGAAAGGTGATTTCAAAATTCCAGAGTTAAGAGGGTGATAGCAGGACTGCCTTGTCAGACCAGTGGCTAGGACTCCACGTTTTCATTGCATATATATGAGAGGGTGAGAACAACTACAAAACATTTTTTCATTTGGAGCCAAAATGCAAAACAAGTTGCAGAAAAACATTATATATAGGGAGAGAGAAGTTAGACAACATCAGTAAGTGTGGTTAACATACTCTTAACAATAATTTTCAATAACAAAACTGAACATTATGTAAGTTGACAATACTCTATCTTGTTTAATCTTCCTATGTCTCACCCTCTTTAAAATAAGTCTGACTTCAGGTACTAATTTTATTTTTTAAGCACTTCCCCCAAGAAGCCGTGGGAGGATATCAGGGCAAGAATTATTAACTTCTTAGAACACAGCCACTAAAATAAGGTGCTGTTGACACTCTGCCTGAAAGGACCACATCTAGTGTACTGATTGGCAATATTTCAAGGGTATGTAGTAAAAAAAAAAAGCATTAACTGGTATTTGAATCATATTCATTATGTGCTATTTCTTTTCTCCCTATCATGGTAATCTTTCATTCTTTAAAGACCAGTGGTTTTTGTCTGAATGTCCCAAATCCCATATTTTGGAAAGACGCACTAAAAGGTTTTGAGTGACTACTCTTTGGGGGAAATTATATTAAAGTTTTGATTTCAAAAAAAAAGAGGACCACATCTAAGTATTTCAGCAAGAAAGAGAGTTTACACACTTACTGAACTTGCTTTTTCACTGTTTTATTATACATTCAAAATAAAAAGCTGTTTTGGAATGAATTAAAATATATTTGCCTCATGTGGACACTTGGAATTAGATTTAAGATTTAAGAAGAAAATAGTGTCTTCTAAAATGAATGTAGTAGTCATCAAAAAGTACAAGGTGTCATCACTACTGCTCAAATCCTTTTATGAGACAAAATGGCCTAACAGACATCTAGAAAGGATTAATTGCTCACTTCTGAGTGATAAGAAAATGATTACATTTGGTGATAAGATTAAATGAGGTAACAATCATTTGTTTTATTAAAAATGCTGGCATCAGAGTCTGAATAATACATTTTTAGAGGGGGATAATGCTCTTTTAATTTCTAAATTAATCTCTACGAAGAACCCAGAACCCCCTGTGGTGTGCAACTTGGATTTATACTAATGACACACAGGACAGCTGCCACCAGCAAAATACAGGCAAACATAGAGAAGGAAAGGGACCTGAGATTATCAGTATGACGCAACTACAGGGTGTCAAAATTGATTGATTTTCCTTGAATCAAGTCAGCAGGATCCAAAAATGCTTTAGAATGCCATCTTACTGGAAAGATCCAGTTTTGCCAGCAAGGTGGAAATGAATTCACCAAGTTTGTGTTGCAGCCGCCACTCAGTGTGAAAACGGAGCCCATGCTTAATCTTCCTATGTCTCACCCTCTTTAAAATAAGTCTGACTTCAGGTACTAATTTTATTTTTTAAGCACTTCCCCCAAGAAGCCGTGGGAGGATATCAGGGCAAGAATTATTAACTTCTTAGAACACAGCCACTAAAATAAGGTGCTGTTGACACTCTGCCTGAAAGGACCACATCTAGTGTACTGATTGGCAATATTTCAAGGGTATGTAGTAAAAAAAAGCATTAACTGGTATTTGAATCATATTCATTATGTGCTATTTCTTTTCTCCCTATCATGGTAATCTTTCATTCTTTAAAGACCAGTGGTTTTTGTCTGAATGTCCCAAATCCCATATTTTGGAAAGACGCACTAAAAGGTTTTGAGTGACTACTCTTTGGGGGAAATTATATTAAAGTTTTGATTTCAAAAAAAAAGAGGACCACATCTAAGTATTTCAGCAAGAAAGAGAGTTTACACACTTACTGAACTTGCTTTTTCACTGTTTTATTATACATTCAAAATAAAAAGCTGTTTTGGAATGAATTAAAATATATTTGCCTCATGAGGACACTTGGAATTAGATTTAAGATTTAAGAAGAAAATAGTGTCTTCTAAAATGAATGTAGTAGTCATCAAAAAGTACAAGGTGTCATCACTACTGCTCAAATCCTTTTATGAGACAAAATGGCCTAACAGACATCTAGAAAGGATTAATTGCTCACTTCTGAGTGATAAGGAAATGATTACATTTGGTGATAAGATTAAATGAGGTAACAATCATTTGTTTTATTAAAAATGCTGGCATCAGAGTCTGAATAATACATTTTAGAGGGGATAATGCTCTTTTAATTTCTAAATTAATCTCTACGAAGAACCCAGAACCCCCTGTGGTGTGCAACTTGGATTTATACTAATGACACACAGGACAGCTGCCACCAGCAAAATACAGGCAAACATAGAGAAGGAAAGGCACCTGAGATTATCAGTATGACGCAACTACAGGGTGTCAAAATTGATTGATTTTCCTTGAATCAAGTCAGCAGGATCCAAAAATGCTTTAGAATGCCATCTTACTGGAAAGATCCAGTTTTGCCAGCAAGGTGGAAATGAATTCACCAAGTTTGTGTTGCAGCCGCCACTCAGTGTGAAAACGGAGCCCATGCTTAAACTTACATCATCATTTCATGAACTTAACTCTTGGGTTTCTGAGCCCAACTCCTATAGCCTATATAGGCATTTTATACCTTACTTGTCACTGCTTATTCTCCAAAAGCAGGGAGTAAAGTTTTTGTAAGGAAAGAAAATTATAAGAATAAACTGGACGAAATGTTTTGGATAAAATGCTGGTAACATTTGCCAGTCACTCTGGTATGAATTCAACCCTGTACCAGCGCCTTCTCACAGATCACAGAGTAGATGGTGGGTGAAGTTGATGGGATATTGATTGCAGCAGGAAAATAGGGGCTATAAAACAAAAGATGATTAACATGAAATCGTTGAGTGAAGCAAAGTCTTAATAGACTGGGAGTTGTTAAATAAAACAGAGAATGGGTAAAAGAATTGAGCTCTTAGATCACTTACAATGGAATTCCTTTTTATTATATATTAAAATTCTCCTGTGCACTTTTACTTTCCTGTATATTATCAATCCATATCCACCCAGTGGAAAACATCTGAAATTAACATGTGGGGAAAACTAACCAAATCTGAGACACATCATCAATCAGAGAGAAGGCAACTCAGAAAGAAAGCAATGGCAACCAGGACCTTTAAAACCTATGAATACTGTCAGAAAATGAAGCTTTTCTTGATTTTTTTCTTTTCCAAAGAACCACTTACATTTCACTACTGATACCAGGTGCAACTTTTTTTTTTTTAATAAATGTTGCTGCAGTTTTACAAGTTGGTTAGTTGCTTAAAATATGTAGTGCTCAAAGAACAGATACATTTCTAAACTATTCCTAAAGTTAACTTCCAGAGACAAGTAGTTTCCCTGCCAAAATCACTCTGGGTAACATGGAAAGGCACCTGAGATTATCAGTATGACGCAACTACAGGGTGTCAAAATTGATTGATTTTCCTTGAATCAAGTCAGCAGGATCCAAAATGCTTTAGAATGCCATCTTACTGGAAAGATCCAGTTTTGCCAGCAAGGTGGAAATGAATTCACCAAGTTTGTGTTGCAGCCGCCACTCAGTGTGAAAACGGAGCCCATGCTTAAACTTACATCATCATTTCATGAACTTAACTCTTGGGTTTCTGAGCCCAACTCCTATAGCCTATATAGGCATTTTATACCTTACTTGTCACTGCTTATTCTCCAAAAGCAGGGAGTAAAGTTTTTGTAAGGAAAGAAAATTATAAGAATAAACTGGACGAAATGTTTTGGATAAAATGCTGGTAACATTTGCCAGTCACTCTGGTATGAATTCAACCCTGTACCAGCGCCTTCTCACAGATCACAGAGTAGATGGTGGGTGAAGTTGATGGGATATTGATTGCAGCAGGAAAATAGGGGCTATAAAACAAAAGATGATTAACATGAAATCGTTGAGTGAAGCAAAGTCTTAATAGACTGGGAGTTGTTAAATAAAACAGAGAATGGGTAAAAGAATTGAGCTCTTAGATCACTTACAATGGAATTCCTTTTTATTATATATTAAAATTCTCCTGTGCACTTTTACTTTCCTGTATATTATCAATCCATATCCACCCAGTGGAAAACATCTGAAATTAACATGTGGGGAAAACTAACCAAATCTGAGACACATCATCAATCAGAGAGAAGGCAACTCAGAAAGAAAGCAATGGCAACCAGGACCTTTAAAACCTATGAATACTGTCAGAAAATGAAGCTTTTCTTGATTTTTTTCTTTTCCAAAGAACCACTTACATTTCACTACTGATACCAGGTGCAACTTTTTTTTTTTAATAAATGTTGCTGCAGTTTTACAAGTTGGTTAGTTGCTTAAAATATGTAGTGCTCAAAGAACAGATACATTTCTAAACTATTCCTAAAGTTAACTTCCAGAGACAAGTAGTTTCTCTGCCAAAAATCACTCTGGGTAACATGGAAACCTGTACTATCATATGTGAAACAGATAGCATTATCATGGCACTGTGGAAATAGGGGATCCTGCAGGAGCACTGTGTGACGACCTGAAGGGGTGGTTTGGGGAGGACTGGGAGTGGGGTGGAGGAGGGAAGGGGCCAGGAATATACATATGACTAATCTGGGATTGTACATATCTGTAAACAACAAAACTCTGTAAAAGTAAAAAGTAAAATAAAAATAATTATTAAAAAGAAAAAAAAATTACTCTAGGGAAGAAATAAACACCCATTTCATCTACCTCTCCAGATACACACATACAAAAACACAAACTACCACCACCACCACCACAAGGATTCTGACTAAGATATTATTGCCAAAGAAGCTTCCTTTGACCAGAAAACAAAGCATTGTGAAAACATTCATGCTTTTATTCTATTAAAGAAAGAAGTAATTTTTCTGAATCAAAGTGTTTAGGGGAATAACTCCAGAGCTAAGTGTGTGCACTCCATCACTGAGGACCACAACCTTAGCTCCCTGTGCGCCAGCTTTCAAAGTCAGGAATCCTGAACTCCACTGAGTAAGTTTGTGTCCCCGCTGATGGAAGGACATTTTTCCCAGAAAACCTCAAGGCCCCTGCAGTACATTCAATGAAAATATTAAAACAAAGTTTACACTGAGTCTTTTGCCAAGGTAGAGTTTCAACTGAACTACTGATAAAAAGTGACATAACATTTGTAAATCTCCTAATCATTTCTACACTACACAAAATATCAATGACTGAAAGCACTATCTGATATTAACAAGATTTAATGACAAGTATTCATATGGGGTGAGTAGATCTAAGCACTCAGTATAGTTGACCCAAGATCTCCTTTTTACCCACTTCATTTGTTTTCCCTTGACTGATGAGCAAATGGTATGAAATAGCAAACTCAAGGTTCATTCTTTATACACAAGCCTCTCTGATTTAATTTAGGGCTGCTGGATATAGCAAATAAAAATACAGAGCGCCTAGGTAGATTCGCATTTTGAAAAGCAAGTGATAATATTTTAGTATAAGTACACCCTATGCAATATTTGGTACATAGGTAAATTTTTTTAATTATTCACTATTTACTTGAAATTCACATTTAACTGGGTCCACTGCATTTTATCTGGCAACCTTACTTCATATGCCCTTACATTATATTTTAGAATTTACTCAATCATTAAGGAAATAAGAGAACCATCAGAGATAGAAAAGTTTAAAATGCCAATCTGTGACTGAGAAAATGTACCTGAAAGCCCTTTATATCTATATAAAGTGTAATACCACTAGTTCTCAATGGGTTGTGGCAGAGAGGAGGAAAGGAAGAACAGGGATCACTGAGAAATATTTTCCCCCAGATTGAAACCACTACACTGTATAAATATTGTGTAGTACTTTCCTATTTTTATTTTAGTCTTAAAGGCAGTAGTTATAAACACAAACTTTGGGGAGAACCTGACCTAAGTTTGAACCACAGCTCTTTCACTTACCAGCTGTTTGATTCTAGACCAGATACTAAACCTCCCTAAGTCTCCTCTTTTTCATACTTAAAATTAAAGCGGGGCTTCCCCCGGTGGTCCAGTGGCTAAGGACACCGCCTTGCAGTGCAAGGGGCGCCGGTTCGATCCCTGGCCTGGGAAGATCCCACGTGCGCGGAGCGGCTGGACGCATGTGTCCAATCACTGAGCCCGAGCTCTGGAGCGCATGCGCGGAGCCGGCGCTCTGCAACGACAGACGCCACTGCGATGGGAGGCCCACAGGAGCCAAGGTAGAGTTTCAACTGAACTACTATAAGTGACAAAAATTTTAACTCCTAATCATTTCTACACTACACAAAATATCAATGACTGAAAGCACTATCTGATATTAACAAGATTTAATGACAAGTATTCATATGGGGTGAGTAGATCTAAGCACTCAGTATAGTTGACCCAAGATCTCCTTTTTACCCACTTCATTTGTTTTCCCTTGACTGATGAGCAAATGGTATGAAATAGCAAACTCAAGGTTCATTCTTTATACACAAGCCTCTCTGATTTAATTTAGGGCTGCTGGATATAGCAAATAAAAATACAGAGCGCCTAGGTAGATTCGCATTTTGAAAAGCAAGTGATAATATTTTAGTATAAGTACACCCTATGCAATATTTGGTACATAGGTAAATTTTTTTAATTATTCACTATTTACTTGAAATTCACATTTAACTGGGTCCACTGCATTTTATCTGGCAACCTTACTTCATATGCCCTTACATTATATTTTAGAATTTACTCAATCATTAAGGAAATAAGAGAACCATCAGAGATAGAAAAGTTTAAAATGCCAATCTGTGACTGAGAAAATGTACCTGAAAGCCCTTTATATCTATATAAAGTGTAATACCACTAGTTCTCAATGGGTTGTGGCAGAGAGGAGGAAAGGAAGAACAGGGATCACTGAGAAATATTTTCCCCCAGATTGAAACCACTACACTGTATAAATATTGTGTAGTACTTTCCTATTTTTATTTTAGTCTTAAAGGCAGTAGTTATAAACACAAACTTTGGAGAGAACCTGACCTAAGTTTGAACCACAGCTCTTTCACTTACCAGCTGTTTGATTCTAGACCAGATACTAAACCTCCCTAAGTCTCCTCTTTTTCATACTTAAAATTAAAGCGGGGCTTCCCCCGGTGGTCCAGTGGCTAAGGACACCGCCTTGCAGTGCAAGGGGCGCCGGTTCGATCCCTGGCCTGGGAAGATCCCACGTGCGCGGAGCGGCTGGACGCATGTGTCCAATCACTGAGCCCGAGCTCTGGAGCGCATGCGCCGGGAGCCGGCGCTCTGCAACGACAGATGCCACCGCGATGGGAAGCCCACAGGAGCCAGAGAACAAAGACGGATGAACATAGAGAAATGAAAGACCAATAGAAGTGGCCCGCCTGCTCCCCTCCCTCCCCAACCCGACCCCCGCCCCAAATAAAGAAGTAAATAAAACAATCTAGTTTAGATTAATACCAACTTAATTGCAACAGTACACAAAAACTTTAAAAAAAAAAAAAAATTAAAGCGATGATACCCTTTCATATGGCACGGGTAAGCACTGAAAGTATTACATCCTCTTATTAAATCACTTAGGACATCACCTGACACACAGGAAGCACTTGCTAATTGAATGTTATTATTTTTATCACATTGCACAAATTGTATTTACCATACCCATTAACCAAAGATAAAGCTTCCTGGCAATCATGATCCCAAAAGATCTTATTCCCTGACTTATCTATGAACAGAGTTTGCAAGTGAGAAGAACCAGAAGTCACTTGTAATTTGCAGAATGCATGGTTCGGCATGAACACTTATTCTGAAAAAATTCAGGAGCCCAGGGAAAGTCAAGTTCCTCTCAGAACCATTTTTCTTCTTTATGCTGGCTCTTTCAGAAGCTCTCTGGGGTGAATTTCTTCCCCACCCTGATGACTGAAGCAAGGAATCCATCTGGTTTCCAAGTACAGTTGCTCCTCCACCCTTGGTATCCATGAGGGATTGTTTCCAGAGCTGAATGACAACAACAAATAACCTATGTACATCGCCCCATATATTTTAAATCACCTCTAAATTGCTTGTAATACCTAATGCAATATAAACTCCATGTAAATAGCTATAAATACAATGCAAACGTTATATAGTTGCCATTGTGCAGAAAATTCAAATTTTTGTTTTTTAGGAACTTCTTGGAAGCTTTTTCCAAATATTTTCAGTGCAAAGTTGGTTTGAATGCACAGTTATGGAACCCAAGGGCCCTAAGGATTGAGCATACAGGGCTTCTCCTATAATTCCATTTTAGAATTTGCTCTCTGCGGTCAGAAATAAGTATTTATTTAATTAATCAATTTCTTTTTCGACTGAGCTGAGTTTTCATTGATATTCATGGGCTTTCTCTAGCTGCAGTGAGTAGGGGTTACTCTCTAGTTGTGGTGCTTGGGCTGCTTATTGTGGTGGCTTCTCTTGTTTCAGAGCACAAGCTCTAGAGTATGTGGGCTTCAGTAGTTGTGGCCCACGGGCTTAGTTGTCCCATGGCATGTAGAATCTTCCCAGACCAGGGATTGAGCCTGCATCCTCTGCATTGGCAGCCATATTTTTGGCCACTGAAATACCAGGGAAGTCCAGAAATTAGTCATTGAAATTGACATTCCCTGCAGATTCTAAAATGGTTCTCTGAAGTGTGGTTCAGTGGTTAGAAGTCAACATTCCTCACAGCTGTGGACTGGTTTCTTTCCTCCACATAAACACAACAAAAGAATTGGCAGAATCCCCTGTCTACCACAGTGTAGGAGTTGTTTGAGGGGAGGAGTCAACACATGGCTCCCAGGCATTCACGCTGAGTGAGCAAGCCACTCTAATCACACACACCCTGAAGGCTTATGTGGCATTTTTAGGCTTATTACCTTATTAGAGGAAATAGGACAGTTGCTTTATTGAAAGAAATGCTGGGAAAGCCCAATTTGTGAAATGTGTTTCACTTCAAAGTCTGTGGCTTACAGGCAACAAGGAGTTAGCAGAAGAAATTTATAACAATTTCAAACTCACCCTAAGTCTGGAGTTTCTGTTAAGGATTTCTACCTTCCTAGCATACTTGGAGAAGTGAAGGACTGCTTGTAAAAGTCTTTGCTACCCAGAGAGACAGCAGATGCCAGCACTGTTAGAATTGATAGAGGCTGTGGATGCTTCACTCCCTGGTGCCCTGACATCACATGGATATTTTGCACCTGATTGGTTTTAAACCTTTAATAGACACCTAGAATTATACCACTGAAGATAAGTGTACAGCCTCTTGAGTTTTCTTACAGAAAGAGAAAATGATTTTCTAGGACTCGGGATTCTGTTTTTTCAAAAGCACTCCCATCTGCCAAACTAATTAGCAGAGAACATTCACGTGTGGACCAGATGCACATCCTTTGTTTGCATCACATTCCTAAAATGTTCTTTCAGACATCATGCTTTCCCCTGATGCTTAGGCTAAGAAGGAGATAAATAACTAGATGGCACACAAGTCATGAGGCTTCCCAGGTTGTACAGTGGTAAAGAATTTTCCTGCCAGTCAAGGAGACGCAGGAGATCCAGGTTCAATCCCTGGGTCGAGAAGATCCCCTGGAGAAGGAAATGGCAACCCACTCCAGTATTCTTGCCTGGAGAATGACATGGACAGATTAGCCTGGGGAATGGTGGTGGGGGCTACAATCCATGGGGTTGAAAAGAGTCAGACACAACTAAGTAACTGAGCACACACACACGCACAGGCAAGTCACACCACAGCCTAAATGAATCATGCCCTGTCATGCTTCACATTCCCCTTGGAAATGCTAGCTCCCTAGATTTTCTACTAGCTCCATATTCAATAAGGAAAAGGGGGATAACTAATGGTAATAGTAATTCTTATCCTTTCAGTTCTATGCTGTCTTTTGTCAATACATCCAACAGCCATGTTCACATCACATCTAGGGGTATAATTCATCACTCCAAAGGACACACAGAAGAAAAAGAATGATAACAACTATATGCAGCTTATGAATTATCCATTTTTAATTTTTTAAATATTTTTAAATGGAGGAAATTTCTTTACAATATTATGTTAGTTTCTGCCATAAATCAACATGAACCAGCCATAAGTAGACATACATCCCTTCCCTCTTGAACCTCCCTCTCCATCCCACCCTTCTAGATTGTCACAGAGCATCAGGTATCACACTGTTAAGGATTTCTACCTTCCTAGTAAAAGTCTTTGTTTTTACCCAGAGAGACAGCAGATGCCAGCACTGTTAGAATTGATAGAGGCTGTGGATGCTTCACTCCCTGGTGCCCTGACATCACATGGATATTTTGCACCTGATTGGTTTTAAACCTTTAATAGACACCTAGAATTATACCACTGAAGATAAGTGTACAGCCTCTTGAGTTTTCTTACAGAAAGAGAAATGATTTTCTAGGACTCGGATTCTGTTTTTCAAAAGCACTCCCATCTGCCAAACTAATTAGCAGAGAACATTCACGTGTGGACCAGATGCACATCCTTTGTTTGCATCACATTCCTAAAATGTTCTTTCAGACATCATGCTTTCCCCTGATGCTTAGGCTAAGAAGGAGATAAATAACTAGATGGCACACAAGTCATGAGGCTTCCCAGGTTGTACAGTGGTAAAGAATTTTCCTGCCAGTCAAGGAGACGCAGGAGATCCAGGTTCAATCCCTGGGTCGAGAAGATCCCCTGGAGAAGGAAATGGCAACCCACTCCAGTATTCTTGCCTGGAGAATGACATGGACAGATTAGCCTGGGGAATGGTGGTGGGGGCTACAATCCATGGGGTTGAAAAGAGTCAGACACAACTAAGTAACTGAGCACACACACACGCACAGGCAAGTCACACCACAGCCTAAATGAATCATGCCCTGTCATGCTTCACATTCCCCTTGGAAATGCTAGCTCCCTAGATTTTCTACTAGCTCCATATTCAATAAGGAAAAGGGGGATAACTAATGGTAATAGTAATTCTTATCCTTTCAGTTCTATGCTGTCTTTTGTCAATACATCCAACAGCCATGTTCACATCACATCTAGGGGTATAATTCATCACTCCAAAGGACACACAGCAGAAAAAGAATGATAACAACTATATGCAGCTTATGAATTACCCATTTTTAATTTTTTAAATATTTTTAAATGGAGGAAATTTCTTTACAATATTATGTTAGTTTCTGCCATAAATCAACATGAACCAGCCATAAGTAGACATACATCCCTTCCCTCTTGAACCTCCCTCTCCATCCCACCCTTCTAGATTGTCACAGAGCATCAGGTATCACACAGTAAATTTCCACTGGCTATCTATTTTACATATGGTAATGTGTATGTTTCAATGTTACTCTTTGAATTCATCTCTCCCACTCTTTCCCTGGCTGTGTCCACAAGTCTATTCCCCATGTCTGCGTCTCCATTGCTGCCTTGCAAATAGGTTCATCAGTACCATCTTTCTCCATATATATATATACATTAATATATGACTCCATATATATACATTAATATATGATATTTGCTTTTCTCCTTCTGACTTATTTCACTCTGTGTAATAGGCTATAGATTCATCTACCTCATTAGAACTGACTCAAGTGTGTTCCTTGTAATGGCTGAGCAATATATCCATTGTATATATGTACCACAGCTTCTTTATCCATTCATCTGTCAATGGATATCTACCTTGCTTCCATATCTTAGCTACTTGTAAATGAGGTGTCACCTCACACCAGTCAGAATGGCCATCATCAACAAACTACAAACAATAAATGCTGGAGAGGGTTTGGAGAAAAGGAACCCTCTTGTACCATTGGTGGGAATGCAAATTGATACAGCCACTATGGAGAACAGTACAGAGATTCCTTAAAAAACTGAGAATAAAACTACCATATGTGGAGAAAGAAATGGCAACCCACTCCAGTACTTTGCCTGGAAAATCCCACAGACAGAGAAGCCTGGTGGGCTACAGTTCACAGAGTCACAAGTCAGATGTGATTTAGTGACTACAACAAAAAACTCTTAAAGGTAGTGCTTTACCATCTCTCCTTGTGGCGATCTATTTCCCTAGAGCTTCTTGGTCAAATCATTCATCTCTCTGTCTGAAAGATGTGATTCATATAAATAAATCTGTAACACCTATTTTCATGAAACATTTTTAAGAGTATATGAAAATTTTCAGTTTTCAAAACAGTAACAGCTAAATGACATTACAGTGCTGATTCTATGAAGAGTCATTATCTATTTCCCAGCCACGAAAAATAGTACTACTGTCCACTGCAGAGTCAGTGACAGACTGCTCTCCATTTGATTTGCTATTTTTCTGGGCCATTAGCACCCTGTTTAAACACAGATCACCCTGGCCAATAACCACAATCCTGGCCTTGTTACCTTGGTACTTCCTTCTCTCACATGAGCACCTGTTCCACAAACCTAACGCTTTGTTTGAAAAGGGATACCTAACAAAAGGGGCCTATCCACTTGAGAAATCTTCCTGGTCCAGATTTAGAAATAAGTCACTCTATTTAGTCCTCCTTTCTCCACTCAACTGTCAAAAGCTTCCTTTTCTCGTTAAAGACAGAACTTTAATGTATCCCATTCTTACTTTCCTATAGGCAGATCCAGAATCTGACCTACAGGCTGTCTTCTGCTTAGATCACCTTTTTTTAGCCTCTCCTTTCCATTAAATTCAAAACTCATTGTTTAAACAATCATTTTCATTCCTAATTTTAAATTTGGACATTAGCCTTACCCAATATGTGTTATATAGCAAAAAAAGAAGAAAATATACCTAAGATACCTACGTTATCAATGAAAAATCTACAAACAATGAATGCTGGAGAGGGTTTGGAGAAAAGGGAACCCTCTTGTACTGTTGGTGGGGATGTAAATTGATACAGCCACTATGGAGAACAGTAGGGGGATTCCTTAAAAAACTAGGAGTAAAGCTACCATATGTGGAGAAAGAAATGGCAACCCACTCCAGTACTTTGCCTGGAAAATCCCACAGACAGAGAAGCCTGGTGGGCTACAGTTCACAGAGTCACAAGTCAGATGTGATTTAGTGACTACAACAAAAAACTCTTAAAGGTAGTGCTTTACCATCTCTCCTTGTGGCGATCTATTTCCCTAGAGCTTCTTGGTCAAATCATTCATCTCTCTGTCTGAAAGATGTGATTCATATAAATAAATCTGTAACACCTATTTTCATGAAACATTTTTAAGAGTATATGAAAATTTTCAGTTTTCAAAACAGTAACAGCTAAATGACATTACAGTGCTGATTCTATGAAGAGTCATTATCTATTTCCCAGCCATGAAAAATAGTACTACTGTCCACTGCAGAGTCAGTGACAGACTGCTCTCCATTTGATTTGCTATTTTTCTGGGCCATTAGCACCCTGTTTAAACACAGATCACCCTGGCCAATAACCACAATCCTGGCCTTGTTACCTTGGTACTTCCTTCTCTCACATGAGCACCTGTTCCACAAACCTAACGCTTTGTTTGAAAAGGGATACCTAACAAAAGGGGCCTATCCACTTGAGAAATCTTCCTGGTCCAGATTTAGAAATAAGTCACTCTATTTAGTCCTCCTTTCTCCACTCAACTGTCAAAAGCTTCCTTTTCTCGTTAAAGACAGAACTTTAATGTATCCCATTCTTACTTTCCTATAGGCAGATCCAGAATCTGACCTACAGGCTGTCTTCTGCTTAGATCACCTTTTTTTAGCCTCTCCTTTCCATTAAATTCAAAACTCATTGTTTAAACAATCATTTTCATTCCTAATTTTAAATTTGGACATTAGCCTTACCCAATATGTGTTATATAGCAAAAAAAGAAGAAAATATACCTAAGATACCTACGTTATCAATGAAAAGATACCTGCTTCATCAGTGAAAGGTGCTTGGAATCTTCTGGCATTAAAGTTTAGATTAAAAGTGAAATGGTAGATTTTGATTATGAACTTTCAAAATCAATGATACTATAATACAGAAATATGCATAAAACTTGAACTTGCAACACCTTTGGAAAATAAAGCTAGACTATAAATTCTTCTTCCCTAGGCATATACATATACTGATATTCTGTATCATATTGCTCAAGAAGCCAGTCTAATAAAGTATATGCTTATCTTTAAGGTAAAATAAAATGAAATAAAACTATCATATGGAAAAAAAAAAAAACTATCATATGACCCAACAATCCTACTATTGGATATATATCCAGAACAAACCATAATTGAAAAAGAAAAAAGACATATGCACCTTAATGTTCAGCATTTTTATTTTTATTATCTTTAAAAATCAAGATCAAAGTTTTTAAAACAAAAGTGATTTCAGAATGCTGAGAAGTCAACAAATGCTAAGTCGCTGGTATTTTCCGGGCACAGTCCTAGCAGTGGGTGTGAGCTATAAGCAAAATGGTCAGAGTCTCTGCTCATAGTCCAAATGTCTAAATTTTTGATGTGCAGAGGTTTAAGAAATTCAATCAATTTTCATATAATTAAGATTCAAAAATGCTTAATATTTGAGAATATTTTGTTACTTCCCTTTAATGTATCAAGCCTTTTAGATCAATACTGAAATTTAATAAGTGACCACTTTCTCACCAGAAATGAACAGTAAGCCATCCTAAATGATAGAATCTTTACATAGAATGGTTCACTAGAAATTCTGTCACTATAATATTAAATATGCCTGAAACTGGCTGTGAAAATAATCAGAAGTGACATGAGTGATAGTCCCTAACCACTCTGATCAAACATACAGGTCAGGTTTTAAAAAGGAGGAAGACTGGAGGAGAAGGGAGATGGAAAAATCTCCAGGAGGAAGGCACTCATTTAGGACTGCCTTGTTACAGACTTAGGAGTGCTGTAAAGGGAGGCTCAAAACAGAAACTTTAAACAATCATTTTCATTCCTAATTTTAACTTTGGACATTAGCCTTACCCAATATGTGTTATATAGCAAAAAAAGAAGAAAATATACCTAAGATACCTACGTTATCAATGAAAAGATACCTGCTTCATCAGTGAAAGGTGCTTGGAATCTTCTGGCATTAAAGTTTAGATTAAAAGTGAAATGGTAGATTTTGATTATGAACTTTCAAAATCAATGATACTATAATACAGAAATATGCATAAAACTTGAACTTGCAACACCTTTGGAAAATAAAGCTAGACTATAAATTCTTCTTCCCTAGGCATATACATATACTGATATTCTGTATCATATTGCTCAAGAAGCCAGTCTAATAAAGTATATGCTTATCTTTAAGGTAAAATAAAATGAAATAAAACTATCATATGGAAAAAAAAAAAAACTATCATATGACCCAACAATCCTACTATTGGATATATATCCAGAACAAACCATAATTGAAAAAGAAAAAAGACATATGCACCTTAATGTTCAGCATTTTTATTTTTATTATCTTTAAAAATCAAGATCAAAGTTTTTAAAACAAAAGTGATTTCAGAATGCTGAGAAGTCAACAAATGCTAAGTTGCTGGTATTTTCCGGGCACAGTCCTAGCAGTGGGTGTGAGCTATAAGCAAAATGGTCAGAGTCTCTGCTCATAGTCCAAATGTCTAAATTTTTGATGTGCAGAGGTTTAAGAAATTCAATCAATTTTCATATAATTAAGATTCAAAAAATGCTTAATATTTGAGAATATTTTGTTACTTCCCTTTAATGTATCAAGCCTTTTAGATCAATACTGAAATTTAATAAGTGACCACTTTCTCACCAGAAATGAACAGTAAGCCATCCTAAATGATAGAATCTTTACATAGAATGGTTCACTAGAAATTCTGTCACTATAATATTAAATATGCCTGAAACTGGCTGTGAAAATAATCAGAAGTGACATGAGTGATAGTCCCTAACCACTCTGATCAAACATACAGGTCAGGTTTTAAAAAGGAGGAAGACTGGAGGAGAAGGGAGATGGAAAAATCTCCAGGAGGAAGGCACTCATTTAGGACTGCCTTGTTACAGACTTAGGAGTGCTGTAGTGCACATTATGAGGCCAGGCTCAAAACAGAAACTTTAGGTATGGCACAGACATCTAACATAGCTAACTATAAACATATGGCTTCCAGGTCTTTGGGCTTTACATTTGATGATAGTAAAGAAAAGTATCCTTCCAAAGATGACAATGCCTAAAAGGTAGATACATCAGAGCCTCCTTCTGGCTGACTCCCTTTCAAAGCAAAGGAGTTTACCAGCCTTTAGTACTCTAGCTACTTCAAAGCAGACAACCTCCATCTGAGTTTATCAGTAATGCACATGCTGCATCAGAATATCAAAATGCAGTGAGACGGGTCACCACACTTAGTCTAGGAGGGAAAATATGGAACCTAGGACCTCAAAGATTAATTGTTATTTTTATACCCCATTAACAACATTCATTTTATTTTCCAGAAAATAGTTAAGCTCCTAACATGTGCCAGGCTGGGCACTGGGAAGGCAATATCCAAGACACAAGTGTTTCAGGTCGCTGCCATACTTGATGCACCAAGAATTACAGGAGGGCTGCAGTGGAGAAGAATGACAAATCATAACTTGGTACACCCAATCTGCCAGAAAAATAATTGTTCAGTATTGTTGTTGTTCAGTCACCTGGTCGTGTCTCACTCTTTGCGATCTCATGGACTGCAGTATTGAGCCTGCTTAAATACCAGTACAGTGGGTAGTAGCTCACATATTACTGAATGCTACTGGGAGCCACGTCCTAGATAACATGATCTAAGGGGCAGCTAGAAGGCCTCCGTGGGTGTTCAGAAACTGGTCAGCTTGCCAACCCTCTGCCCAGCCCCAGCAGCAAGAAGGCCTCTCGCTGCTTCTCCCAGCAGTTGGTCTCCATTAAACACATCCAGTCACATGTCCACCGGCCACATAGACCCAGCCACCTACAAATAAGAAAAACATTGTTCTCACTCAGTCCCCCTAAAACAATCTGGAACTGTATGCAATGATCTCCAGCATCTGCCACAATCTAATTGCTTGGTAGGCAACATGGAGTGTTTCTCCTTATGTTTTCCTTTCTCCACCAGCCTGCCCAGGTCTGCTGCACCTCACTCCTCCCAAGCTGGCTGGCTGCCTGGGTGTCTGCAGACCATGACCTTGACTTTTTTTTTTTAAGTGTTTTTCCGTGACTCATTTCCTTTCTGTCTTCTATTCCCTCAGAAACCTGGTCATGGCTTCTTCAGTTCAACAGTTTGCATCTGTGACACACATTCCCAGCAAGCACACCTTAATCAGGGTTCCATCAGTGTTGTCCAGTTCAGTGTGCCAAGGGCAGTGAGAATTCTGTATGAGAGCTACAAGAGAGAATGTGTGGGATGCGAGGCAATAAGATATGTGGTTAGGGGCACCCGTGCTTGGAGCAGGCCAGATGCGGGCCAGAACCTCTGCTCCATTGAGGACTAGTTTTGCCTGTTTATCCTCTCTGGGCTCAGTTTCTCCTGTGAGATGTGGGAACTGTAACACCCAGCTCCAAAGGTTGTGATAAATGTTAAATGCACTGATATATATGAGAAGGTTTAAACAATGCCTAGTACATAGTGAGAATGCAATAGATGTCAGCTCTCGTGTTCCTGTCACCAAGAATAGCAATTTGATTTGTGGGGCCTGGTACAAAATGGAAATGCAGAATCCTTGTTCAAAAATTATTAAGAAAAAAAAAGAGAAAAAAAAAATTATTAAGAGTTTTCAGGACCTTGACAGCAGACCTTAAGTCAAGTGCAGGACCCTTCTGAGCACAGGGTCCTAGGCGAGGGTACAGGGCACATGCCCATTGAGTCAGACTGACTTGGGTCTAGGTCCAGGGTAAAACCACATTCCTGATCCTTGATTTAGGAATTTTTAGGGTGAAAATTGTGAAAAATCCTTAGAAACACATCTTATGTTTGCTTCTGGGAGAGAACACGCAGGCAGGAAAAATAGCCGGCACATCAAAAATACAAATGAAATATACTAATACCAAAAAAAAACTCAAAGGTTTTGTAAGTGGTAATCACTTAAACAACTTTGGGGAAGTGGATCAGGGGCAAAAATAACATCTTCTGATATTTCACTAAAGCTGTTCTTCAGTGACAAAATTTTACAATAAATCCATGTTGATCACTCACTATCAGTTCTTGCAAACAGAAGCTTTTGCTAAATAAAAGGAATACTGGAACAACGAAGCACAGGAGTTTGGATTTCTTCTAAGACAAAATCATTTGTTTTTAGAGCCTTATCCCTTACTATTTAATTTTGTAGTTTAAATTGCCTGTCATACCGTAAGAAAATACAGCCTGGACCCGGAGCTTAATTACAGTTTTTTTCATCTTTTTAACCAGTTCATTCTCCACATTTTTTTCTTCTATCACTTGTAATCAATTCTTTGCAATTTACTATACAAATGTTATTGAATGCCCTCCATTTATTTTAAAGATCTAAATTCTGATGAAATAAGACTGTACAATCCATGCAAATAGCGTCCTTTACCCACTCCCAGGTCCCCAGCTATAAATCATGACATGACAGTATCTATCTGGAGGCCAAGTCACCATGTCCATCTTGTTTAGGACAAAATTTTCATAAATCATATTCCCTTTTCCTCTTTCTTCCACTCTACATCTCAGTGAAAACACTTCCTTTTTCCAAATTCATCATTTCCAGCAGTGTTCATTTTCAACCTTAATTTCCTGGTCAATCTATTCATCCAAATGCCTTTTTTGGAAGTGGCATATGTCTGAATACACTGCATTAGAGCCAGAAATTTTTTTAGAGCTCTTCTTATCTGCTAAATAACCTCTTGAGAAAAGGTTAATATATCCCTATATATTCTGAAGTTCCAAATCTCCCCCTTTTCCAGGAGCTTAAAATCATATTAAAGTCACTTCAAATCACTTGAACTATGGCTCTCTGCTCTGCCCCTATTTTAGCTGACAATGATAGTGTTACATTAATTTGTGGGCCACAGAAATAAAAGTGGCATACTTAAATTTTTTAATATACCTTTCTACAATTTCCAAAACTATGCTTTTAAAAATCTACTTCTGGGAGAAAATTATTTAAAACTTTAATTTTAAAACAAACTTTTCCCACAATGAGTTCAGAAACTTAATGTCCCTGGTCTTGGAAAATCCTCTTAGCAAGCTATTTTTCTTAATAGACTGTTTTGACTAATAATAGGAGGAACACACACATTTAACCTCTTAGGCACTGCTCTCTTGGATGGTCAAGGAAGTGATCATTAGGAGAGGGTTTTTTGTTTTTTTTTTTTTTTGAGTGTTTAGATCTTTTCTTTTTATTTTTTTTTTATTCTTTATTTTAAAGGTTTTACAGAGTTTTGTTGTTCACAGACATGTATGTTCCCAGATCAGTCATATGCATATCCATGATCCCCACCCCCCAGAGATGGTTTTTAAATCTGCCCAAGTGCACCATAATTTCCTTGATTTGTCCACATAACTTTGAATGGTGATGACAGAAGAGGATTCTAAGGTCCATTAGGAGCAGTGACACTAATCCCTTATTTACACTTAACTCCCTCACACCCCTTTCATTCAGTGGTATTGCAATGGCTGTGAGAGGGTTCACACCCTTGAATTCTAAGCCACAACTGAGAACAACATGAAGGGCATGCCAAGGGCAACCATGCCGTGAGAAACACATGACCAGGATGAGTGCTGGTCACATGAGTGACTGAGCACCAGTGACCCACAAATCTCCTCTCTTTCCCAAATACACAGTAGGGACCCTAAGAAGAAGAGAAAAGACTGGGGATTAGAATTGTTGCCTGAAGGTTCCCCACCACTCTCTGGACTCACAGAGAACAAGGACCACATCTTACTGCAGCTCCTGGTGGTGCTGGGCACATAACTACATTCAACAAGGTAAGATGCAGTTGATTAGCCCATCAACTAATGGGAGCTAGATGAAATGGAAGCTACCTGAGAGCAGCACCCAGGGAAAAGAGACTCTGAAGATGAAGGTTCTTTTGGCAAGGAAACAAGTGGAAGACAAGCCTAGGTGGGCATGGCAGTGGGAGATCGCTGGGACATGAAAGACTGATGCAGATGACATGAGAAAGAGAGTAAAAATGCAGGACCATTGGGAAAAAATCAAATTCTGATACCTTGCAGTTTTCACCAGGGATCTCCCTAAACAGACCCAAGTAACCAAGTTGGAAAAAAGAGGCCTGGTTGCTTCCAGCATTACAAACAACCATGATATGGGGAACATTAAAAGTTTAGAGTCCCAGTCATGGGGGTATTGAACCATCATGTACCAGGAGTGCTAGTACATTTTCTGGTGAAGAACTTTTTCAGTTGAGAATTGACCTTGACCTCTGAACTTCTCACCCTAATCAACAACCCACAGAGCTGCAGCAGACTCTGTCAGAAGGTGATTAGAGAGGAGACCAAGTGGAAAGCCTTGTTCAAGGTATTTTCTAAATAAAAATGGTTAACTGGTATTTTGTATGATACAGTAGATAAAATCATCTTCCTAAAAATATTTGATAGGGCTTCCTTGGTGGTCCAGTGGGTACGGACACCGCCTTGCAGTGCAAGGGGCACCGGCTCCATCCCTAGCCTGGGAAGATCCCATGTGCCATGGAGCAGCTGGACCGATGTGTCCAACTACCAAGTCAGAGCTCTGGAGCGCATGTGCCCAGAGCCAGTGCTCTGCGACAACAGAGGCTACTGTGATGGGAGGCCCACATGGGCCGAATAACAAAGATGGATGAAAAATAGATAAATGAAAGACCAACAGAAGTGGCCCACCTGCCCCCCTCCTTCCCCAACCCACCCCCTCACCAAAAAAAAAATATTTTTTTTTAAATAAAAATTTGATAAAATATGTGCTTTTCCATGCCGAGCAAAAGAAGCCTAACACAAATGTATACATACTGTATGATTCTATGTATACAAAGTTTGAGAATAAGCAAAGCTAACGTCTAGTGACAGGAAGTAGATCAGTGGTTGCCTGGTGCGGGGCGGTGACTGGGGAAAGGAGGCTCACAGGGACCAGAGGGAACTTCTGGGGTGACATAAATGCTCTACGTGCTGGTAATGTCATATCACTCATCAAACCACATCAAAATTACCTCTAAAATGCATGCCTTTTATTTTATGTAAGTTATATCTCCATTAAGTTGATAAAAAAAAAACTGCCTTTACACTCCTATGTTTGCTTACTTTCTTTAATAGCCTTAAAGTTTGCTTACTAGGACTTCCCTGGTGGCAAAGTGGATAAGAATCCACCTGCCAATACAGGGCACATGGGTTCAATCCCTGGTCCAGGAAGATTCCACATGTCGTCTCGGAACAACTAAGCCTGCAAGCTGCAACTACTGAAGCTTGCGTGCTCTAGGGTCCATGAGTCACAACTGAAAAGCCCATGTATCACAACTGTTGAAGCCCAAGTTCCTATAGCCTGTGCTCTGCAACAAGAAAAGCCATCACAATGAGAAGCCCACATATCCCAACTAAAGTGTAGTCTCTACAGCAATGAAGACCCAGCACAGTCATAAATAAATAAATAAAGCAATGTGTACATGTCAGGAAAAAAAAAAACTCTTTAAAAAAATGATAAAAGAAAAATGTACTTACTAACTGAGGCCAGCTAGAGCAGACTGTTTAATGGAGTAGCTGGGGCCAACTATTTCTCAAAACTCCTTGGGCCACACTTATTTGTGTGCCCTCCATAATTTAACTGTCTTAGGCACAAGTACAGAGAAAACACTCAAGGAACATATATCACATTAAAGGTGTGTTCACAGCCTGCTATAAGGGTCAGTGAGCTGGCCTTCTGCCAGACCAAGGCAGGTGGAGAATTCTGTCATGTGGG
Source organism: Tragulus kanchil (assembly GCA_022376925.1). NCBI lineage: Eukaryota > Metazoa > Chordata > Mammalia > Artiodactyla > Tragulidae > Tragulus > Tragulus kanchil. Next base: position 32,707,651 of record JAIOJX010000028.1, on the reverse strand, counting down.
CCTCATGAGCCACATTCTAGAAAGAATTTTGAGAGATATTATATAGAAAATCCTGGGTAATCTTAAACATTAACTGCAATTAAGCACAAAATGACCAGTTTCTATGTACACAAGCTTTATAGAAAGCACACATTTTATACTATCTTCTCTGAGTGTTTCTGCTTTCTTGGTATAGAACACTGAGTCTGAACACTGAACCAACTTAGTTTAAACATCTAAATGGTATCTATTATCAGCAACCAGTGAAAATATAAATTATATTAATATATAGCATTTTAAATATATTTCAAAATATGACTCTAGTGAATGAAGAGTAGTTGCTCTTTTACTATGATGGCATTTATAATTACCTGTCAGAATAGCTACATAAGTAAAAATGATTGAAACAATTCACCTAATACTCTGGTCATAATAAAAATATTGAAAAATGGGTATTTTTCTCTTTGTGTCCGTCCATCTAATTATAAGCTTTAAAATGTGTTTTCATTCACTCAAAGATACTTATTGCATACCTGTCAAAATGCTGGTAGCTAGGGAAACACAGATGAATAAAACAGATACGGCTGCTGTCTAATGGAGCATACAGTCTATGGGAGAAGACAGACATTAAAAAAACAATCATACAAATTACATACATGTTCTAGTCACAATTCATGATAAATGCTAGGAAGCAGGGATAAGGGAAAGTGCATGAGAAGATGTAACTAAGGGACCTAATTCAGATGCAGGGAAAATAATACAGAAGAGGTCTTTTACGTTGTATCAGATGAATGATGAGTAGCAGTCATCCAATCAAAATACAGGAAAAAAGAGTTTTCTAGTCTGAGAGATCAGCATATGCAAAATCCCTGAGTCAGACAACAGCTCAGCTGGCCAGTGAAAGCAGCAGAAGCAACACGAAGCTAGAAAAGTACAACATGAAAGATCAAAAAGGCATAGCAGGGCTTCCCTGGTGGTCCAATGGGTAAGAACATCACCTTGCAGTGCAAGGGGCACCAATTTGATCCCTGGCCCAGGAAGATCCCATGTACCGCAGAGAGGCTGAACCACTGTGTCCGACTACTGAGTTGGAGCTCTGGAATACATGTGCCCAGAGCCGGTGCTCTGTGACAAGAGAGGCCACTGCGATGGGAGTCCCACACAGGCCAAAGAACAAAGATAAATAGATGAAAGACCAATAAAAGTGGCCAAAAAAAAAGGCATAGCAGAGCATACCGAGGTGCTTTTATTTCATACTAATTTAAGAGGAAGAGTGCTCATTCTACAATGTTGATCAGCTGGCTTCCAAGCCTCACCTCTGAAAACACTTGTTTTCAGTTTTCTCTGATCTGCTATACTAGCTTTCACCAGTCCATCTATTTACCTGTGTATTGGTTTCCTAGGGTGACAATAACTGTTATACAGTGAGTAGTATAAAACAACAGAAATTTACTTTTCTCACAGGTTTGGAGGCCAGAAGTCTGAACTCAAGTTGATCATATGGTTGGCTCCTACATAGAGGCTCACAGGGAGAAAAGATCCTAAGTCCCTCTTTCATTGAATTATTTCTCTTTGTGTCCGTCCATCTAATTATAAGCTTTAAAATGTGTTTTCATTCACTCAAAGATACTTATTGCATACCTGTCAAAATGCTGGTAGCTAGGGGAACACAGATGAATAAAACAGATACAGCTGCTGTCTAATGGAGCATACAGTCTATGGGAGAAGACAGACATTAAAAAAACAATCATACAAATTACATACATGTTCTAGTCACAATTCATGATAAATGCTAGGAAGCAGGGATAAGGGAAAGTGCATGAGAAGATGTAACTAAGGGACCTAATTCAGATGCGGGGAAAATAATACAGAAGAGGTCTTTTACGTTGTATCAGATGAATGATGAGTAGCAGTCATCCAATCAAAATACAGGAAAAAAGAGTTTTCTAGTCTGAGAGATCAGCATATGCAAAATCCCTGAGTTAGACAACAGCTCAGCTGGCCAGTGAAAGCAGCAGAAGCAACACGAAGCTAGAAAAGTACAACATGAAAGATCAAAAAGGCATAGCAGGGCTTCCCTGGTGGTCCAATGGGTAAGAACATCACCTTGCAGTGCAAGGGGCACCAATTTGATCCCTGGCCCAGGAAGATCCCATGTGCCGCAGCGAGGCTGAACCACTGTGTCCAACTACTGAGTTGGAGCTCTGGAATACATGTGCCCAGAGCCGGTGCTCTGTGACAAGAGAGGCCACTGCGATGGGAGTCTCGCACAGGCCAAAGAACAAAGATAAATAGATGAAAGACCAATAAAAGTGGCCAAAAAAAAAAAAAAAAGGCATAGCAGAGCATACCGAGGTGCTTTTATTTCATACTAATTATAAGAGGAAGAGTGCTCATTCTACAATGTTGATCAGCTGGCTTCCAAGCCTCACCTCTGAAAACACTTGTTTTCAGTTTTCTCTGATCTGCTATACTAGCTTTCACCAGTCCATCTATTTACCTGTGTATTGGTTTCCTAGGGTGACAATAACTGTTATACAGTGAGTAGCATAAAACAACAGAAATTTACTTTTCTCACAGGTTCGGAGGCCAGAAGTTTGAACTCAAGTTGATCATATGGTTGGCTCCTACATAGAGGCTCACAGGGAGAAAAGATCCTAAGTTCCTCTTTCAGAATCTGATGGCTGCCCACAGTCTCCGCATTTATTGACTTGTGGCAACAAAACTCCCAGCACTACATGGCCTCTCCCTGGGTGTCCATTTCTGTCTTCAAAGTTCCCTTTTACTGAGGACATCAATCCAAGGATTAGGGCCCACGCTAATCCAATATGAGGACTTCCCTGGTGGCTCAGTGGTAAAGAATCCACCTGCCAATACAGGAGACAATAGTTTGATCCCTGGGTTGGGAAGACCCCGTGGAGAAGGAAATGGCAATCTGATCCAGTATTCTTGCCTGGGAAATCCCATGGACAGAGGAGCCTGGTGGGCTACAGTTCACGGGGTGACAAAAGAGTTGGACACAATTAAGCCAACTAAACAACAACATAATCCAAGATGATCTCATTTTACTTTGATTACATGTGCAAAGATCCTATTTCCAAATAAGATCATAGTCACAGATACCAGGAAGGTTCAGCCCACAAAAAGAGCTCCTAAAGTAATTTTACCGAGGATGTGACATGATCATATTTGCATTTTAACATCATGTTGCCTATTAGATAGAGAAGAGATTGGAGAGAGGCTAAAGCAGAAGAGTGTAACCAACGAAGAGGGTATTCTGTGCTCCATTTTTAATACCATAGTAGAATAAGTGTTCTGGAAAATTTTCATCATATAAAACATATAGAAACACTAAAGAATATTTTTCGATTCTTTTAACTATATTACTGAGTTAAGAAATAATAATATAACTAACTTTAAAGGGGGTAGAAATTTTAAAAGGCCAAAAAATTAAATGAGGACTTCAATCCAGAATGGTAAGTTGTCACTGCAGTGGAGATGAAATCAGGTATTTGCAACAACCTCTGGGGCTGGAAGCATGAGCTTTATATCCTTTATAGGAGACAGTAGGCAAAGCATTTAACTTATATGCAGAGACTGGATGAATCACAAGGTGGAATCAAGATTGTCAAAAGAAATATCAATAACCTCAGATATGCAGATGAAACCAATCTAATGGCAGAAAGTGAAGAGTCTCTTGATGAAGGTGAAAAAGGAGAGGGAAAAAGTTGGCCTAAAGCTCAACATTCAAAAAACTAAAATCATGGCATCCAGTCCCATCAATTCATGGCAAATAAATGCGGAAAAAGTGGAAAACAGTGGTAGAAAAAATTTTTGAGCACCAAAATCACTGAGAATGGTGACTGCAGCTATGAAATTAAAAGACACTTGTTCCTTGGAAGAAGAGTTATGATGAACCTAGACAGCATATTAAAAAGCAGAGACATTACTTTGCTGACAAAGGTCCATATAGTCAAAGCTGTGGTTTTTCTAATAGTCATGTACAAATGTGAGAGTCGGACCATGAAGAAGGCTGAGTGCTGAAGAATTGATGCTTTCAAATTGAGATGTTGAAGAAGATTCTTGAGAGTCCCTTGGACAACAAGGAGATCAACTCTACAGTTCACGGTGACAAAAGAGTTGGACACAATTAAGCCAACTAAACAACAACATAATCCAAGATGATCTCATTTTACTTTGATTACATGTGCAAAGATCCTATTTCCAAATAAGATCATAGTCACAGATACCAGGAAGGTTCAGCCCACAAAAAGAGCTCCTAAAGTAATTTTACCGAGGATGTGACATGATCATATTTGCATTTTAACATCATGTTGCCTATTAGATAGAGAAGAGATTGGAGAGAGGCTAAAGCAGAAGAGTGTAACCAACGAAGAGGGTATTCTGTGCTCCATTTTTAATACCATAGTAGAATAAGTGTTCTGGAAAATTTTCATCATATAAAACATATAGAAACACTAAAGAATATTTTTAGATTCTTTTAACTATATTACTGAGTTAAGAAATAATAATATAACTAACTTTAAAGGGGGTAGAAATTTTAAAAGGCCAAAAAATTAAATGAGGACTTCAATCCAGAATGGTAAGTTGTCACTGCAGTGGAGATGAAATCAGGTATTTGCAACAACCTCTGGGGCTGGAAGCATGAGCTTTATATCCTTTATAGGAGACAGTAGGCAAAGCATTTAACTTATATGCAGAGACTGGATGAATCACAAGGTGGAATCAAGATTGTCAAAAGAAATATCAATAACCTCAGATATGCAGATGAAACCAATCTAATGGCAGAAAGTGAAGAGTCTCTTGATGAAGGTGAAAAAGGAGAGGGAAAAAGTTGGCCTAAAGCTCAACATTCAAAAAACTAAAATCATGGCATCCAGTCCCATCAATTCATGGCAAATAAATGGGGAAAAAGTGGAAAACAGTGGTAGAAAAAATTTTTGAGCACCAAAATCACTGAGAATGGTGACTGCAGCCATGAAATTAAAAGACACTTGTTCCTTGGAAGAAGAGTTATGATGAACCTAGACAGCATATTAAAAAGCAGAGACATTACTTTGCTGACAAAGGTCCATATAGTCAAAGCTGTGGTTTTTCTAATAGTCATGTACAAATGTGAGAGTCGGACCATAAAGAAGGCTGAGTGCTGAAGAATTGATGCTTTCAAATTGAGATGTTGAAGAAGATTCTTGAGAGTCCCTTGGACAACAAGGAGATCAACTCTAAATATTCATTGGAAAGACTGATGCTGAAGCTGAAGCTCCAATACTTTGGCCAACTGATGTGAAGAGCCAACTCAATAGAAAAGACCCTGATCCTGGGGAAAGACTGAAGCAGGAGGAGAAGAGGAGCGAGAGTTTGAGATGGCTTGATATCAGTATTGACTCAATGGACGTGAATTTGAGCCAACTCTGGGAGATGGTGAAGGACAGGGGAGTCTGGCATGCTGCGGTCTATGGGGTCACAAGAAGTCAGACATGACTTAGAGACTGAAAAACACCACCTGATGCAGCCTATATCTAAAGCCGTAATGGAAAAAAAGCTACAGTTGTGTGATGTTTCTGTATTTTAACAAAACTTAATTGGGGAGATATAAATTATTAAGGTAGTATACATGTATATGTATAACTGAGTCCTCTTGCTGTTCACCAGAAACTATCACATTGTTAATGAGCTATACTCCAATATAAAATTTAAAGTTTTTTTAATTATTAAGGTCATACAAATTGTAAGCCTTTATTTCAAAAGCATGCAGAGTTTGATCCTGGATTTATAAAATTTTATTTTTGCCTGTCTCTAACTAGTTGGCTAAGTTGTCCTTTGTCCTCTGTGTGTGTATGTTGTTGTGTGTGTGTGTGTCTGTTAGTATGTGTATGGAAAGAGAGAGACAGTGAGATTTGGCATGGTATTCACCTAATTTGATGGCTATTATTTTGAAGTTGTAAAATTCTAGGTGATATATATTCTCATCTTGCTGATGCTGTTCAGTCCATCCAACTCTTATGACCTCATGGACTGAAACCCACCAGGCTCCTCTGTCCATGGGATTCTCCAGGCAAGAAGCCTGGAGTGAGTAGCCATTTTCTTCTCCAGGGAATCTTCCCAACCCAGGGATCAAACCTGCATCTCGTGTCTCCTGCATTGCAGGAGGATTCTTTATCCACTGAGCTACTGGGGAAACCTTATATCATCTCATCTTAACTTTTCTGTATTGCTTGAAATTTTTTTAATGAGAATGAATCAATAAAATATTTATGAGTAATTTATGCTTATTATAGAGCTTTTAGAAAATATTAAAGAGTATGGGAGAGAAAAATAAGCTACATTCCTAATTCTATCAGTGTTACAATTTTGGTGTGTTTCCACTACAATTTATTTAAATATATTCATTTAGGACTTTGCTTTTCTGAAGCAGGAGGAGAAGAGGAGAGAGAGTTTGAGATGGCTTGATACCAGTATTGACTCAATGGACGTGAATTTGAGCCAACTCTGGGAGATGGTGAAGGACAGAGGAGTCTGGCATGCTGCAGTCTATGGGGTCACAAGAAGTCAGACATGACTTAGAGACTGAAAAACACCACCTGATGCAGCCTATATCTAAAGCCGTAATGGAAAAAAAGCTACAGTTGTGTGATGTTTCTGTATTTTAACAAAACTTAATTGGGGAGATATAAATTATTAAGGTAGTATACATGTATATGTATAACTGAGTCCTCTTGCTGTTCACCAGAAACTATCACATTGTTAATGAGCTATACTCCAATATAAAATTTAAAGTTTTTTTAATTATTAAGGTCATACAAATTGTAAGCCTTTATTTCAAAAGCATGCAGAGTTTGATCCTGGATTTATAAAATTTTATTTTTGCCTGTCTCTAACTAGTTGGCTAAGTTGTCCTTTGTCCTCTGTGTGTGTATGTTGTTGTGTGTGTGTGTGTCTGTTAGTATGTGTATGGAAAGAGAGAGACAGTGAGATTTGGCATGGTATTCACCTAATTTGATGGCTATTATTTTGAAGTTGTAAAATTCTAGGTGATATATATTCTCATCTTGCTGATGCTGTTCAGTCCATCCAACTCTTATGACCTCATGGACTGAAACCCACCAGGCTCCTCTGTCCATGGGATTCTCCAGGCAAGAAGCCTGGAGTGAGTAGCCATTTTCTTCTCCAGGGAATCTTCCCAACCCAGGGATCAAACCTGCATCTCGTGTCTCCTGCATTGCAGGAGGATTCTTTATCCACTGAGCTACTGGGGAAACCTTATATCATCTCATCTTAACTTTTCTGTATTGCTTGAAATTTTTTTAATGAGAATGAATCAATAAAATATTTATGAGTAATTTATGCTTATTATAGAGCTTTTAGAAAATATTAAAGAGTATGGGAGAGAAAAATAAGCTACATTCCTAATTCTATCAGTGTTACAATTTTGGTGTGTTTCCACTACAATTTATTTAAATATATTCATTTAGGACTTTGCTTTTCTACATAAAAACCATAAAGTTTTTTTTTTCTGTGTCATTAACTATCTCAGGACTTTGGGAGGGGATTCTATTCTAGTAAATCACATAATAAAGAGATGATGATCATCTAGATTGGTGTGACAAGAGATGGAATTAAAACAAATGAAGAAATAGAATTATGTAGAGACAAAACTGACAGAATAAAGTGATGATTTTGATGTATAGTTTAATTTTCAAGTTACATTGAAATACATTACATTTTGATAAATTTCTTACAAGTCATAATTTGGAAATTTTGACTTCATGTGCCAACATATTTATCTAGAGTCAAAAGAGTATAGATTCATGGGAATTATCTTTTCTAATAATTTCATCCAACAGTATAAATATATATGTTCCCTTCTGGGGAAAGAAACAAAAGGCTTTAAAAGAATAGAAAAGAAAAAGTCTTGGCTCTTAACCAGAAACCTGTATGGCACAATTCTGTCTTCACTACATAACGGTGAAGTCTATTAAAAATCCAAAACTGAGGCAAACTCAGCTCCTCATGCTGCTTTAATAACTCTTCTGAGGGTCTTTGCTACATACCTGAAATGTACTATATTTTCAAAGCTAACTGACTGATTTATGAGGAAACACACATGCGTTTTTTGCCTCACAAAAGCAACCAAAAGCACATTTGGATATTATTAAACTGAAAAGATAAAATACTGCACAGGTCTGATGAATTAATTTTAAAATGTTTTTAAGATAAACCAAGTATCAACTATATCTTGAATGTCATCACTTTGAATGACCAACTAAGTAGATTTACAGACAACTGCATGGCTAAAAGAAATTATTTTGGTCTGTCGTTCAAGAGCTATTATGTCCAAAGACATGGGCAAATGTCCCATCACTTTGAAACCTGCATCTCGTGTCTCCTGCATTGCAGGAGGATTCTTTATCCACTGAGCTACTGGGGAAACCTTATATCATCTCATCTTAACTTTTCTGTATTGCTTGAAATTTTTTTAATGAGAATGAATCAATAAAATATTTATGAGTAATTTATGCTTATTATAGAGCTTTTAGAAAATATTAAAGAGTATGGGAGAGAAAAATAAGCTACATTCCTAATTCTATCAGTGTTACAATTTTGGTGTGTTTCCACTACAATTTATTTAAATATATTCATTTAGGACTTTGCTTTTCTACATAAAAACCATAAAGTTTTTTTTTTCTGTGTCATTAACTATCTCAGGACTTTGGGAGGGGATTCTATTCTAGTAAATCACATAATAAAGAGATGATGATCATCTAGATTGGTGTGACAAGAGATGGAATTAAAACAAATGAAGAAATAGAATTATGTAGAGACAAAACTGACAGAATAAAGTGATGATTTTGATGTATAGTTTAATTTTCAAGTTACATTGAAATACATTACATTTTGATAAATTTCTTACAAGTCATAATTTGGAAATTTTGACTTCATGTGCCAACATATTTATCTAGAGTCAAAAGAGTATAGATTCATGGGAATTATCTTTTCTAATAATTTCATCCAACAGTATAAATATATATGTTCCCTTCTGGGGAAAGAAACAAAAGGCTTTAAAAGAATAGAAAAGAAAAAGTCTTGGCTCTTAACCAGAAACCTGTATGGCACAATTCTGTCTTCACTACATAACGGTGAAGTCTATTAAAAATCCAAAACTGAGGCAAACTCAGCTCCTCATGCTGCTTTAATAACTCTTCTGAGGGTCTTTGCTACATACCTGAAATGTACTATATTTTCAAAGCTAACTGACTGATTTATGAGGAAACACACATGCGTTTTTTGCCTCACAAAAGCAACCAAAAGCACATTTGGATATTATTAAACTGAAAAGATAAAATACTGCACAGGTCTGATGAATTAATTTTAAAATGTTTTTTTAAGATAAACCAAGTATCAACTATATCTTGAATGTCATCACTTTGAATGACCAACTAAGTAGATTTACAGACAACTGCATGGCTAAAAAGAAATTATTTTGGTCTGTCGTTCAAGAGCTATTATGTCCAAAGACATGGGCATCATCTCTACCCACCCTGTAAGCAGTGGAACCCCCACTGATAACAAGGGAGATATACTCCACGTCAAGCATGATACTTCAAAGTATTTTCTCATCTTAAGATTGTCTCAAAAGTGGCCTCCTACAGGGAGAAATAAAATTCTAGCAGTCACAAGAAAGAACTGTCAGCATTCCATCCTTCAGACTGTAATTCAGAGCTGTTATACAAGTCATATGCTGGTTTTATCAGAAATCTGCTTTCTTAGCTATTCTTTGCACATTCCAACCTATCTTCACATACTTGAGTGTTTTTCTGTGTGTGATGAAATAATAACTCTAAAACATAACCATTGGCTGCTAGTTTATACTTTTATTAACCAGGTCTATGGCATGTATTTGATGAGTCTCAGAAAGGCTTCCCCACCTGGCCAGCACCAAGCCCAGCCTGCCACGTGGCCCTGGTAACAGTCTCTCCACTGATTGGCATTTCTCTAAAAGACTGATGCAGGCACTCTTGAGGGCTTTCAAATTCTCAACTATAGCCCCTTGAAGGGCTGCAGAGTTTGGCCACAGAGTTCTGCTCCCACAGGTACCAAGCCTGGAAGAAGAGGGCAGACTTTTCTTGGGATAAAAGAGAAACAGCACAGCAGTGCAACTTGTTGATAACATTTCTCCCCATATGAGGATCACTGGAAATCAAGCTCCAACAAACCCACATCCCACAATTTTTCTTTAGGATTCATTCATCCATTCCACAAATATTTACTGAGGGCCTACTGTATACCAAGCACTATTTGAGCAGTCAGGATGGAAGATCGAACAAAAGAGTCAAACTCTCTTTCCTCATGGAACATTACAAAATTCACATTTAGTATCTCACAAAAGCAACCAAAAAAGCACATTTGGATATTATTAAACTGAAAAGATAAAATACTGCACAGGTCTGATGAATTAATTTTAAAATGTTTTTAAGATAAACCAAGTATCAACTATATCTTGAATGTCATCACTTTGAATGACCAACTAAGTAGATTTACAGACAACTGCATGGCTAAAAAGAAATTATTTTGGTCTGTCGTTCAAGAGCTATTATGTCCAAAGACATGGGCATCATCTCTACCCACCCTATAAGCAGTGGAACCCCCACTGATAACAAGGGAGATATTCTCCACGTCAAGCATGATACTTCAAAGTATTTTCTCATCTTAAGATTGTCTCAAAAGTGGCCTCCTACAGGGAGAAATAAAATTCTAGCAGTCACAAGAAAGAACTGTCAGCATTCCATCCTTCAGACTGTAATTCAGAGCTGTTATACAAGTCATATGCTGGTTTTATCAGAAATCTGCTTTCTTAGCTATTCTTTGCACATTCCAACCTATCTTCACATACTTGAGTGTTTTTCTGTGTGTGATGAAATAATAACTCTAAAACATAACCATTGGCTGCTAGTTTATACTTTTATTAACCAGGTCTATGGCATGTATTTGATGAGTCTCAGAAAGGCTTCCCCACCTGGCCAGCACCAAGCCCAGCCTGCCACGTGGCCCTGGTAACAGTCTCTCCACTGATTGGCATTTCTCTAAAAGACTGATGCAGGCACTCTTGAGGGCTTTCAAATTCTCAACTATAGCCCCTTGAAGGGCTGCAGAGTTTGGCCACAGAGTTCTGCTCCCACAGGTACCAAGCCTGGAAGAAGAGGGCAGACTTTTCTTGGGATAAAAGAGAAACAGCACAGCAGTGCAACTTGTTGATAACATTTCTCCCCATATGAGGATCACTGGAAATCAAGCTCCAACAAACCCACATCCCACAATTTTTCTTTAGGATTCATTCATCCATTCCACAAATATTTACTGAGGGCCTACTGTATACCAAGCACTATTTGAGCAGTCAGGATGGAAGATCGAACAAAAGAGTCAAAAATCTCTTTCCTCATGGAACATACATTTCACATTTTGGAAGTTGATCCCTGGGTCCAGAAGATCCCCTGGAGAAGGGATTTACTACCCCTACCCACTCCAGTATTCTTGCCTAAAGAATATCCTGAACAGAGGAGCCAGGTAGGCTATAGTCCGTGGGGTTGCAAAGGGTCAAGAGTCAGACACAACTGAGCAGCTAACACTTTCACTGTCACTTCTCTTGCCAAAAGAGATTCATTCCCACTTCTGCAGCATTCAGAGAAAAACTTTGGAGCTCCTGGTTATAAATAATAGCTAATACCCCTATAAAAAGTCTATAGTGGCTGAAATTCTCCAAAGTTGAATTTCTTTAGTCTTCATAAACATATATCTGTACTTTCCTTAGAAAAATAAAAAGTGTCTATCAGAGGACAAATGATTTGAACCACTTGAAGCTAAGTGTAAATAGTCTGGTACTTATAAATTCTGTTTCTTAAGAGAAGTTACCTGTGTTCATTACCTTGGAGGGAAAAAAAAACTATGTCACAGATATTTAAAAAAAGTGTTGTATTAGTAATAGAAAACCACAGTAATGTGAGGAATCAATCTCAGAAAGACTTTAAATCCTCTCTCACCTTCCATTACATAGGAGACCTAGGGATATTTAAAAATATCTTGGAAGACAATGGATAATATCTCTTAGCACCTTGAAGTAGAGATAAAAGCATGTTGTTGGGGTCCCATCTTTTAGCAGTTTCTACTCACTTGTAGGAAAACAAAGCTTTCTTACTTTAAGTAATGTGACTGCTGACATCTAATGCCAAGGATTGGCATTTCTCTAAAGACTGATGCAGGCACTCTTGAGGGCTTTCAAATTCTCAACTATAGCCCCTTGAAGGGCTGCAGAGTTTGGCCACAGAGTTCTGCTCCCACAGGTACCAAGCCTGGAAGAAGAGGGCAGACTTTTCTTGGGATAAAAGAGAAACAGCACAGCAGTGCAACTTGTTGATAACATTTCTCCCCATATGAGGATCACTGGAAATCAAGCTCCAACAAACCCACATCCCACAATTTTTCTTTAGGATTCATTCATCCATTCCACAAATATTTACTGAGGGCCTACTGTATACCAAGCACTATTTGAGCAGTCAGGATGGAAGATCGAACAAAAGAGTCAAAATCTCTTTCCTCATGGAACATACATTTCACATTTTGGAAGTTGATCCCTGGGTCCAGAAGATCCCCTGGAGAAGGGATTTACTACCCCTACCCACTCCAGTATTCTTGCCTAAAGAATATCCTGAACAGAGGAGCCAGGTAGGCTATAGTCCGTGGGGTTGCAAAGGGTCAAGAGTCAGACACAACTGAGCAGCTAACACTTTCACTGTCACTTCTCTTGCCAAAAGAGATTCATTCCCACTTCTGCAGCATTCAGAGAAAAACTTTGGAGCTCCTGGTTATAAATAATAGCTAATACCCCTATAAAAAGTCTATAGTGGCTGAAATTCTCCAAAGTTGAATTTCTTTAGTCTTCATAAACATGTATCTGTACTTTCCTTAGAAAAATAAAAAGTGTCTATCAGAGGACAAATGATTTGAACCACTTGAAGCTAAGTGTAAACAGTCTGGTACTTATAAATTCTGTTTCTTAAGAGAAGTTACCTGTGTTCATTACCTTGGAGGGAAAAAAAAACTATGTCACAGATATTAAAAAAAAGTGTTGTATTAGTAATAGAAAACCACAGTAATGTGAGGAATCAATCTCAGAAAGACTTTAAATCCTCTCTCACCTTCCATTACATAGGAGACCTAGGGATATTTAAAAATATCTTGGAAGACAATGGATAATATCTCTTAGCACCTTGAAGTAGAGATAAAAGCATGTTGTTGGGGTCCCATCTTTTAGCAGTTTCTACTCACTTGTAGGAAAACAAAGCTTTCTTTCTTATGTAAAGAATAAACCTTGTAACCACTGTGACTGAATTAATCTTGACATCTAATGAGGGATGGAGGCTACAGAGGCAAATTTGAAAGAAAGGATATTTCATTTAATAAGCTTAACTTGGTGTATATCTTATATTCATGCTGACTTACTCAAAAAATAAGGTTACACAACCAAAATGTAGCAAGGGAGGATCCATTTTTTAGTTTCTGCCTAATCATGAGGCTTACCAGGAGAATAATAATATTGAAAATTTTATCATGAAACTAGATCCCACAAAAGCTAGAGATAAAGAAACATAAAAATTGAAAACCACCATTCATTCCAATTCTCCTTTTTTTGGATCCCCCTCTCTTTTTTTTTTTTTTAAATTTATTTATTTATTTATTTTTTGGGCGGGAGTCAGGTTGGGGAGGGAGGGGAGCAGGTGGGCCATTTCTATTGGTCTTTTGTTTCTCTATGTTCATCCGTCTTTGTTCTTTGGCTCCTGTGGGCCTCCCATCATGGTGGCCTCTGTCGTCACAGAGCGCCGACTCTGGGTGCATGAGCACCAGAGCTCTGGCTCGGTAATTGGACACATCAGTTCAGCGCTCTGCGGCACGTGGGATCTTCCCAGGCCAGGGCTCGAACTGGCGCCCCTTGCATTGCAAGGCAGTGTCCTTACCCACTGGACCACCAGGGGAAGCCCCCCTCTCTCTTTTAACATGCCTTACTGTCTACAATGTGTATTCTCACCCTTCCTTTTGTTATATCCATAACCCAAATATTTCTGTTAAGAATACTTTTGTATATATACATTGTTTTACATGGATATAATGTTTATTTTCATAGTCTGTGGACCTCAATAGGTCACTTAAATTAGAACCTTTTGGAGGAAAAAAACTGTCACAGATATTAAAAAGTGTTGTATTAGTAATAGAAAACCACAGTAATGTGAGGAATCAATCTCAGAAAGACTTTAAATCCTCTCTCACCTTCCATTACATAGGAGACCTAGGGATATTTAAAAATATCTTGGAAGACAATGGATAATATCTCTTAGCACCTTGAAGTAGAGATAAAAGCATGTTGTTGGGGTCCCATCTTTTAGCAGTTTCTACTCACTTGTAGGAAAACAAAGCTTTCTTTCTTATGTAAAGAATAAACCTTGTAACCACTGTGACTGAATTAATCTTGACATCTAATGAGGGATGGAGGCTACAGAGGCAAATTTGAAAGAAAGGATATTTCATTTAATAAGCTTAACTTGGTGTATATCTTATATTCATGCTGACTTACTCAAAAAATAAGGTTACACAACCAAAATGTAGCAAGGGAGGATCCATTTTTTAGTTTCTGCCTAATCATGAGGCTTACCAGGAGAATAATAATATTGAAAATTTTATCATGAAACTAGATCCCACAAAAGCTAGAGATAAAGAAACATAAAAATTGAAAACCACCATTCATTCCAATTCTCCTTTTTTTGGATCCCCCTCTCTTTTTTTTTTTTTTTAAATTTATTTATTTATTTATTTTTTGGGCGGGAGTCAGGTTGGGGAGGGAGGGGAGCAGGTGGGCCATTTCTATTGGTCTTTTGTTTCTCTATGTTCATCCGTCTTTGTTCTTTGGCTCCTGTGGGCCTCCCATCATGGTGGCCTCTGTCGTCACAGAGCGCCGGCTCTGGGTGCATGAGCACCAGAGCTCTGGCTCGGTAATTGGACACATCAGTTCAGCACTCTGTGGCACGTGGGATCTTCCCAGGCCAGGGCTCGAACTGGCGCCCCTTGCATTGCAAGGCAGTGTCCTTACCCACTGGACCACCAGGGGAAGCCCCCCCCTCTCTTTTAACATGCCTTACTGTCTACAATGTGTATTCTCACCCTTCCTTTTGTTATATCCATAACCCAAATATTTCTGTTAAGAATACTTTTGTATATATACATTGTTTTACATGGATATGTTTATTTTCATAGTCTGTGGACCTCAATAGGTCACTAAATTAAAAATCCAGATGACTCACTAGAGAAGGCAAAGAAGTCCTTCTACACGTAAATAAGCAGAGTAAAATCATTTCTCATCCTTGATCAAAGATATTAGCATTCTGAAACAAGGCTGAACTGTTTACAATAGCCAAGACATGGAAACAACCTAAATGTCCATCGACAGAGGAATGGATAAAGAAGAGGTAGTATATATAATAGAATATTACTCAGCCATTAAAAAGAATGAAATAAGGCCATTTGCAGCAATATGGATGGACCTATAAAGTGTCATATTGAGTGAAGTCTTAAGTCAGACAGAGAAGGAGAAATACCATATGACATCCCTTTTATGTGGATCCTAAAAAGAAATGATACAATTGAAATTATTTACAAAATAGAAAGAGACTCACAAACTTAGAAAAGAACTCATGGTTGCAGGGGGGAGGGGATGGTTGGGGACTTTGGAAAAGTCATGTACACACTGCCATATTAGAAATGGATAACCAGCAAAAATCTGTTGTATAGCATATGGAACTCTGCTTGATGTTACATACCAGCCTGGATGGGAGAGGAGTTTGGGGAAGAATGGATACATGTATATACATGTATATACTGTTCACCTGAAAGTGTTCACCTTCACAGTTCACCTGAAACTATCACAAAATTATTAATTGACAGTACCCAAATAAAAATGTTTTTGGTGCAAAAATAAATAAATAAATGCACAACGAAGAAAAAGAATGAAACAAGTCTGATTGGGGAAGCAACAGGAATATTCACTAACTTGATCACAACCCACAGTTCATGGGCCCAGAGTAGAGCCTTTGAGTGACTCACATGCCCCAATGTAATGAAAATTTCAACCATCTCTACACAGAATCTACAGGTTCATTCTCACTTAACATCTGGAGAATTCTCTGATTTCTTGACCTTGGAATAGAACTGCTATACAATTATAGGGAACACAGCACTGACTTGGGCACCCTCAGAGGAGAAATAAGGAGCATTACCTTCTAGGGAAAGGATTTTAGAAGCACTTCTCAGCTTTCTAATTTAAAGTTTTACATGGATATAATGTTTATTTTCATAGTCTGTGGACCTCAATAGGTCACTAAATTAAAAATCCAGATGACTCACTAGAGAAGGCAAAGAAGTCCTTCTACACGTAAATAAGCAGAGTAAAATCATTTCTCATCCTTGATCAAAGATATTAGCATTCTGAAACAAGGCTGAACTGTTTACAATAGCCAAGACATGGAAACAACCTAAATGTCCATCGACAGAGGAATGGATAAAGAAGAGGTAGTATATATAATAGAATATTACTCAGCCATTAAAAAGAATGAAATAAGGCCATTTGCAGCAATATGGATGGACCTATAAAGTGTCATATTGAGTGAAGTCTTAAGTCAGACAGAGAAGGAGAAATACCATATGACATCCCTTTTATGTGGATCCTAAAAAGAAATGATACAATTGAAATTATTTACAAAATAGAAAGAGACTCACAAACTTAGAAAAGAACTCATGGTTGCAGGGGGGAGGGGATGGTTGGGGACTTTGGAAAAGTCATGTACACACTGCCATATTAGAAATGGATAACCAGCAAAAATCTGTTGTATAGCATATGGAACTCTGCTTGATGTTACATACCAGCCTGGATGGGAGAGGAGTTTGGGGAAGAATGGATACATGTATATACATGTATATACTGTTCACCTGAAAGTGTTCACCTTCACGGTTCACCTGAAACTATCACAAAATTATTAATTGACAGTACCCAAATAAAAATGTTTTTGGTGCAAAAATAAATAAATAAATGCACAACGAAGAAAAAGAATGAAACAAGTCTGATTGGGGAAGCAACAGGAATATTCACTAACTTGATCACAACCCACAGTTCATGGGCCCAGAGTAGAGCCTTTGAGTGACTCACATGCCCCAATGTAATGAAAATTTCAACCATCTCTACACAGAATCTACAGGTTCATTCTCACTTAACATCTGGAGAATTCTCTGATTTCTTGACCTTGGAATAGAACTGCTATACAATTATAGGGAACACAGCACTGACTTGGGCACCCTCAGAGGAGAAATAAGGGAGCATTACCTTCTAGGGGAAAGGATTTTAGAAGCACTTCTCAGCTTTCTCTGTGAACAAGGAAATCTCCCCAGAATGTTGAGAATAAGAATCCTCCTACATTCTGGGACTTCAGTGGTAGAGTTTATCTGTCAATGCAGGAGATGCATGTTTGATCCCTGATCTAGGAAGATCCCACATTCTGTGGAGCAACTAAGCATGTAAGCCACAACTAAAAGGCTTCTACCTTGATCTGAGGCTTAAACACAGGGCCCAGACCTAGTCAAACCTGTTTGGGACTTGAACCCACATGGCTGAGGCTCAATCCCAGCCAAAACCCTGCTTGGGACTTGAACCCACGTAATCAGGACTCAATCTTGGCCAAAAACCCTGTCTGGGACTTGAACCCACATGGCCAGGACTTAATCCAGCACTCACCCAACATCTGGACCCACTGAGGCTCAGGTTTTTCATGCCTCAACACGGACGGAATTCAGCGAGAGGCAGAGTGATAGGCAAGAAGAGGATTTATTAGGATAGGGCACTTGTAAGAGATGCAAGCGGGCAGGCAGGAAAGCTCTGCTCCTCCTCTTTGGTGGGCAGCAACATATATATAGAAGGATAGAAGACTGCCTTCCTCAAGCAGATGCAGATGCAGACACAAGGTATACATCAGTAGCTCCTCCTTCCCCAGCTCTTCCTGCCTTATTGAATAAGGAGCAGCATTCTTGAGTTATCGTTAACTTACTGGCCTCCCAACTTGTTCCAGGTTTTACCTTTCCACCTACAGTTCCCTACTAAGACTTCACGACTACCTTACTATTCTACTCTGTCCCTATCACCACTACTGAGCCTATGCTCTAGAGCTTCAGAGCCGCAACTACTGAGCCCATGTGCCGAAACTATCGGAGCCCATGTGCACTAGAACCCAAGTTCCACAACAAGAGAAGTCACCGCAACAAGAAGCCTGCTCACCTCAACTAGAGAGTAGCCCCCACTCCATGCAACTAGAGAAAAGCTTACGGCAGCAGTAAAAACCCAGAATAAACAAAAATAAATAAATAAATAATTTTTTTTTAAAAAGAAAAGAATCCCCCTACATTCCTTATACCAAATCATCCTAGGAGTTCACAGGATGCCTTCTGCTGGGAGACAACAAGTATTGCTTCCACTCAGCAGCTCTGGCCCACGAGGATCCAGTTTCACATGCACCTGCCAAGTGCTCCGTTCTGGATATACAGAATGCAGTAATAACCAGCCTCTCAATAAAACCAGTCAAGAATAACAGGTCTGTCCGTGAATAATTAAGTGAAGGGAGTAAATGAAATATATGGAACAGGATTATCTTATGGGGTTGGAAATACACCTAGTACTCTTTTTTAATTTCATCATCATTTGGAATATAGAAAGGCATTCAGCAAATAGGTCTTGGTTGATTGGTTTATACCCAGAGTATCAAATCATATTATGCATCAGATTTGCCCACAGAGTTATAACACTCTGGCTCTAAAATAAACATACTAGCATAAATGAGCATCCTAAAGGTTTATCCCTTTGAACTCTAAACATTTCTTGCTTTTTTCAGAACCAATAAATAAATCACACAAGAAAAGTAAATTCATCACTTTACAGTAACTTCTTATTTTTGACCCAAGAGAATATGATTCAATCTCATCTACCTCTTTATTTGCCAAAATTAATTTGGTAGATGTTGACTGTTTCACCCTCCTCAAAAAAGCAAATGCTCCTTCTCCTTATTATATCCAAGTTAATGTGCTGTAGAGTCTAAAGGCATCGTCAAAAGGAAAGTTCAGAGAAAACTTTGACTAAGAGAAAAGCTGGACTAAGTCTTTGGCCTCTGGAACTTTCCCCAGCTCTTCCTGCCTTATTGAATAAGGAGCAGCATTCTTGAGTTATCGTTAACTTACTGGCCTCCCAACTTGTTCCAGGTTTTACCTTTCCACCTACAGTTCCCTACTAAGACTTCACGACTACCTTACTATTCTACTCTGTCCCTATCACCACTACTGAGCCTATGCTCTAGAGCTTCAGAGCCGCAACTACTGAGCCCATGTGCCGAAACTATCGGAGCCCATGTGCACTAGAACCCAAGTTCCACAACAAGAGAAGTCACCGCAACAAGAAGCCTGCTCACCTCAACTAGAGAGTAGCCCCCACTCCATGCAACTAGAGAAAAGCTTACGGCAGCAGTAAAAACCCAGAATAAACAAAAATAAATAAATAAATAAATTTTTTTTTAAAAGAAAAGAATCCCCCTACATTCCTTATACCAAATCATCCTAGGAGTTCACAGGATGCCTTCTGCTGGGAGACAACAAGTATTGCTTCCACTCAGCAGCTCTGGCCCACGAGGATCCAGTTTCACATGCACCTGCCAAGTGCTCCGTTCTGGATATACAGAATGCAGTAATAACCAGCCTCTCAATAAAACCAGTCAAGAATAACAGGTCTGTCCGTGAATAATTAAGTGAAGGGAGTAAATGAAATATATGGAACAGGATTATCTTATGGGGTTGGAAATACACCTAGTACTCTTTTTTAATTTCATCATCATTTGGAATATAGAAAGGCATTCAGCAAATAGGTCTTGGTTGATTGGTTTATACCCAGAGTATCAAATCATATTATGCATCAGATTTGCCCACAGAGTTATAACACTCTGGCTCTAAAATAAACATACTAGCATAAATGAGCATCCTAAAGGTTTATCCCTTTGAACTCTAAACATTTCTTGCTTTTTTCAGAACCAATAAATAAATCACACAAGAAAAGTAAATTCATCACTTTACAGTAACTTCTTATTTTTGACCCAAGAGAATATGATTCAATCTCATCTACCTCTTTATTTGCCAAAATTAATTTGGTAGATGTTGACTGTTTCACCCTCCTCAAAAAAGCAAATGCTCCTTCTCCTTATTATATCCAAGTTAATGTGCTGTAGAGTCTAAAGGCATCGTCAAAAGGAAAGTTCAGAGAAAACTTTGACTAAGAGAAAAAGCTGGACTAAGTCTTTGGCCTCTGGAAGTCACACACATAGACACTCAAATAGCAAACAATGACCTGGAATAATAAATTTAGTGGTTTTACTACTTATTATTTTTTTACTACTTATTACTTGATTTTATATGTACAAGTTACATTCTGGATATGTAGAATTCATCTTCTAAAATTGTGAAACAGTGAATACAGACCTACATAACTTCAAACATACATAACTTCAGCTATGTTTAACTGAAGTTAAATTCTCACATGTGAAAATGCATATCACATCATTTACAAAATCACCAAAAGTGGATCTTTATGTGTTATCTCCAAATAACTTATATCACTCTGAAACTTAAATTTAACCTCCTTCCAAGAAATCGTTACATTAAGATATCATCCTGGGCTTCCCCTGGTGGCACAGTGGGTAAGGACACCACCTTGCAGTGCAAGGGGCGCCGGTTTAATCCCCGGCCTGGGAAGATCCTACGTGCCGCGGAGCGGCTGGACCGATGTGTCCAATCACCGAGCCGGAGCGCTGGAGCTCTGGAGCACATGGGCGCTCTGCAACGACAGAGGCCACCGCGATGGGAGGCCCACAGGAGCCGAAGAACAAAGATGGATGAAATAGAGAAATGAAAGACCAATAGAAGTGGCCCACCCGCTCCCCTCCCTCCCCAACACGACCCCTGCCCAAAATAAATAAATAAATAAACCTTTAAAAAAAGAAAAAAAAAGAAGATATCATCCTTCTTCTAAGCAAATTAGTTAACTAAAATTACCAGAAATGGGGCTTCCCTGGTGGTCCAGTGGGTAAGGACACCACCTTGCAGTGCAAGGGGCGCCGGTTTAATCCCCGGCCTGGGAAGATCCTACGTGCCGCGGAGCGGCTGGACCGATGTGTCCAATCACCGAGCCGGAGCGCTGGAGCTCTGGAGCACATGGGCGCTCTGCAACGACAGAGGCCACCGCGATGGGAGGCCCACAGGAGCCGAAGAACAAAGATGGATGAAATAGAGAAATGAAAGACCAATAGAAGTGGCCCACCCGCTCCCCTCCCTCCCCAACACGACCCCTGCCCAAAATAAATAAATAAATAAACCTTTAAAAAAAGAAAAAAAAAGAAGATATCATCCTTCTTCTAAGCAAATTAGTTAACTAAAATTACCAGAAATGGGGCTTCCCTGGTGGTCCAGTGGGTAAGGACACCGCCTTGCACTGCAAGGGGCGCCGGTTCGATCCATGGCCTGGGAAGATCCCACATGCCGTGGAGCGGCTGGACTGATGTGTCCAATTACCGAGCCGGAGCTCTGGGGCGCACGCTCCCAGAGCCGGTGCTCTGCGACGACAGACGCCACCGCGATGGGAGGCCCACACAGGCCAAAGAACAAAGACGGATGAAAATAGAGAAATGAAAGACCAATAGAAGTGGCCCGCCCATCCCCCTCCCTCCCCATTCCACACCCCAAAAAGATACATAAACAAATGTTTAAAATTACCAGAAATGGTTTTCCTTTGGAACTATATCTTTACACCCTAACTTTTAAAGGAATTTGCTCTGATTTATGTTTTTAGAGGCACAACTCATCATGACATAATTCTGAAACCAGACATATTTCACTGCAAGTCTTTTTTAATCAAAATGTTAATCAAGATGATTATAAAGTCATAAGCAATTACAAGAAATAGTAGAGTAAAGGAGGTCATCTATATACTTTCTCCAGTTTGTTCCCATGGTAACATTTCACAAAACTACAATACAACATCACAACCAAAAAACTGACCTTGTACAATCCAGAAATGTGATTCATATTTCCCCAGTTATATATGTCCTCATTTGTGTAGGAGCTTGTCTTTGTCAAGTTTGGTACGGTTTTATCACCAGAGTAGGTTTTTGTATCTACCACCACAGTCAAGGTACTAGATGGTTCCATTGCCACAAAAACCCCCCGTGATTTAATATTTTTCACTTGGCAGACAGCTACACTGTGGTAAATGAAAGCCACCTAGGCCCTGCCTGGTTTTCATGTATTCAGTTTTCACCCAAATGTGATTTTTCATAATAGGTGTCCATTTTTCAAATTCGCTTTTCATAAACTGCCATCTCAACAGGATCCAGATTACAGCTGCAATTTTTTTAATCAAGTCTTATTTTCAGCAGACCATACTTGCTGCACATTGTTGTCAGAACACAGACAATGGGGACATTTTTTAAAATGGCAGAAACCGTCATAGTCCCAAGACTGATAAACATTAGAGTCCCCAGCAAAGTGGATGACCACAGCCTACATCCTCCTTTGTTTTTGGCCCTGGTACTGCCTCTCTCTACTTCTGTAATCTGTATTATTCTAGTCTCATCCGTATTTTAAAGAAGCTATTGATATGTAAAAGAAGTTTTGAAAGAACAGAAATTTTTCTATTTTTCTATTTCTTCTAATATCAGAAGAATTTGAAGTCAAGATCAGCAGTTGATACAAAGCAGATTGCTGTTGTTTAGTCACTAAGTCGTGTCTGACTCTTGAGAACCCATGGACTGCAGCCCACCAGTCTTCTCTGCTTCCATGGGATTTCCCAGGCAAGAATACTGGAGTGGGTTGCTATTTCCTTCTTCAGGGATCTTTCCAACACAGGTAACATGAAATCCATGTCTCTGCATACCCCCAAATCGTTAAATAAAGTTCTAAAAAAGGAATTTGCTCTGATTTATGTTTTTAGAGGCACAACTCATCATGACATAATTCTGAAACCAGACATATTTCACTGCAAGTCTTTTTTAATCAAAATGTTAATCAAGATGATTATAAAGTCATAAGCAATTACAAGAAATAGTAGAGTAAAGGAGGTCATCTATATACTTTCTCCAGTTTGTTCCCATGGTAACATTTCACAAAACTACAATACAACATCACAACCAAAAAACTGACCTTGTACAATCCAGAAATGTGATTCATATTTCCCCAGTTATATATGTCCTCATTTGTGTAGGAGCTTGTCTTTGTCAAGTTTGGTACGGTTTTATCACCAGAGTAGGTTTTTGTATCTACCACCACAGTCAAGGTACTAGATGGTTCCATTGCCACAAAAACCCCCCGTGATTTAATATTTTTCACTTGGCAGACAGCTACACTGTGGTAAATGAAAGCCACCTAGGCCCTGCCTGGTTTTCATGTATTCAGTTTTCACCCAAATGTGATTTTTCATAATAGGTGTCCATTTTTCAAATTCGCTTTTCATAAACTGCCATCTCAACAGGATCCAGATTACAGCTGCAATTTTTTTAATCAAGTCTTATTTTCAGCAGACCATACTTGCTGCACATTGTTGTCAGAACACAGACAATGGGGACATTTTTAAGATGGCAGAAACCGTCATAGTCCCAAGACTGATAAACATTAGAGTCCCCAGCAAAGTGGATGACCACAGCCTACATCCTCCTTTGTTTTTGGCCCTGGTACTGCCTCTCTCTACTTCTGTAATCTGTATTATTCTAGTCTCATCCGTATTTTAAAGAAGCTATTGATATGTAAAGGAAGTTTTGAAAGAACAGAAATTTTTCTATTTTTCTATTTCTTCTAATATCAGAAGAATTTGAAGTCAAGATCAGCAGTTGACACAAAGCAGATTGCTGTTGTTTAGTCACTAAGTCGTGTCTGACTCTTTTGCAACCCCATGGACTGTAGCCCACCAGTCTCCTCTCTCCAAGGGATTTCTCAGCAAGAATACTGGAGTGGGTTGCCATTTCCTTCTCCAGGGGATCTTTCCAACACAGGTAACATGAAATCCATGTCTCCTGCATTGGCAGGCACATTCTTTACCACAGACCACCAGGTAAGCCCAAAGTAAAACATACAGGTAATCAAAAAGAGCAGAAGACACAAGGATAAAGTACAATGTTATAAATAGTCATCCAAGTAATTCCACCTTCATGCAGTCAGGATGATTCTGGCGCGGCAGCAAATCTTAAAATAGAGAATATGGGGAAAACAGAAAAGAATCAAATGGGAAAGGAAAATATAATTTAAGAACATAAAGGCATTCATGTGTTGGAGCCTACATCTAAGATTCTCAAGCTGACAGTTGCAGATGGCTCCACTCCCACAGGCTAACTGAGCTCAGAGAATGGGCTGTGCTGTCTTTGCACAGAGGGCATTACTACACTCTCAAGGCCAGGAAAGTCATATCACGACAGTCACATGACCTCATTTATCTCAGACAACACCCTTCCTTGGAGGCAAAGCCATCTTCAAGTGTTTCAGGATTACATAATAGGCTCTATTCCTGGGATTCACCAAAATTCAAGGTACTTTCTGAAGTTCACTTGAGAGAGATACCTATTTAACTGTTAGGGAACAGGCTGGCTGGTCCCACTAAAGACTCCCTGACTTGAATCTCATATGGGATGCAATCCTGTGAAAGTTCCTCTGTCTCAGTCATTAGCAATCACCCAAATGAAATTTGCCCCCTGATGTAGTCATTCTGAATTGCAGTTTCCACTAATTCTACCCTCTCTGTATCTCCTTAATCCTCTTCACCAATTAAATGAATGTCTACTAAATATCTATAGTTGTGCTGTGAAGAGCAACTGGTGAATAAATTGAACAGTATTCTTTCTACAGCTTCATATTGCATTGTATTTATCCATGGTACTGCCTCTCTCTACTTCTGTAATCTGTATTATTCTAGTCTCATCCGTATTTTAAAGAAGCTATTGATATGTACAAGACGTTTTGAAAGAACAGAAATTTTTCTATTTTTCTATTTCTTCTAATATCAGAAGAATTTGAAGTCAAGATCAGCAGTTGACACAAAGCAGATTGCTGTTGTTTAGTCACTAAGTCGTGTCTGACTCTTTTGCAACCCCATGGACTGTAGCCCACCAGGCTCCTCTCTCCAAGGGATTTCTCAGCAAGAATACTGGAGTGGGTTGCCATTTCCTTCTCCAGGGGATCTTTCCAACACAGGTAACATGAAATCCATGTCTCCTGCATTGGCAGGCACATTCTTTACCACAGACCACCAGGTAAGCCCAAAGTAAAACATACAGGTAATCAAAAAGAGCAGAAGACACAAGGATAAAGTACAATGTTATAAATAGTCATCCAAGTAATTCCACCTTCATGCAGTCAGGATGATTCTGGCGCAGCAGCAAATCTTAAAATAGAGAATATGGGGAAAACAGAAAAGAATCAAATGGGAAAGGAAAATATAATTTAAGAACATAAAGGCATTCATGTGTTGGAGCCTACATCTAAGATTCTCAAGCTGACAGTTGCAGATGGCTCCACTCCCACAGGCTAACTGAGCTCAGAGAATGGGCTGTGCTGTCTTTGCACAGAGGGCATTACTACACTCTCAAGGCCAGGAAAGTCATATCACGACAGTCACATGACCTCATTTATCTCAGACAACACCCTTCCTTGGAGGCAAAGCCATCTTCAAGTGTTTCAGGATTACATAATAGGCTCTATTCCTGGGATTCACCAAAATTCAAGGTACTTTCTGAAGTTCACTTGAGAGAGATACCTATTTAACTGTTAGGGAACAGGCTGGCTGGTCCCACTAAAGACTCCCTGACTTGAATCTCATATGGGATGCAATCCTGTGAAAGTTCCTCTGTCTCAGTCATTAGCAATCACCCAAATGAAATTTGCCCCCTGATGTAGTCATTCTGAATTGCAGTTTCCACTAATTCTACCCTCTCTGTATCTCCTTAATCCTCTTCACCAATTAAATGAATGTCTACTAAATATCTATAGTTGTGCTGTGAAGAGCAACTGGTGAATAAATTGAACAGTATTCTTTCTACAGCTTCATATTGCATTGTATTTATCCATGTTCTTATCACATTTTAGGAGAATTATATATAGTATAATCCCCTAAAGAAGGAAATGGGTTGCCATTCTCTTCTCCAGGGGATCTTCCGAACCCAGGGATCAAATCTACATCTCCTACATTGCAGCAGATTCTTTACCACCGAGTCACCAGGGAAGCCCAAAGTAATGAATGTATAGCGTATGTACTTTCAACAGCATTGCTAAAAGCTTCCCCTGTCTCTTTCTCTTTTGGCCTTACAAATCCTTTTTATGCTAATTAATACAACTAAATTATTAGTCTATGCTAACTAACCCAACTAAATAAGTATTCTAGGGCATCCCTGATGGTCCAGTGGTTAAGAATTTGCCTGCCAAATGCAGGGGACACAAGTTCAATCTCTGGTCCAGGAAGTTCCCACATGCTGTAGGACAATTAAGCCCTTGTGCCACAGTTAACTGAAGCATGCACTTCCTAGAGCATGTGCTCTGCAACAAGAGAAGACACCACAATTGAAAGCCTGCACACTGCAGCTAGAGAAAGCCCTCACACAGCAAGGAAGATCCAGTGCAGCCAAAAATAAATAATTAAAAAGTTTTTAAATAATTATTCTATGTTGATTCATCCAATACTTTTATTCCATTCCAGTTCTATTGGAACTACTAATAGTTTCAAACTTGAGAAGTCTTCAGCCAGTTCTAAGGAAGGTAGGTGCTCCTCTAATGGGCTTCTACAGCACCTTGAACTTCCTGGGTAAGGCCACTGTCCTAAATGGTCTTTCCATTTGTCAGTTAACCACAGTATAATCTGTCCACAGAGTAACGAACTCTCGTTGTTGTTTAGTCACTCAGTAATGTCCGACTCTTTTGTGATCCCATTGTAGCCCTCCAAGCTCCTCTGTCTATGGGATTTCCTAGGCAAGAATACTGGAGTGGGTTGCCATTTCCCTCTCCAGGGGATCTTTCCAACCCAGGGATCAAACCTACATCTCGTGCATTGCAGGCAGATTCTTTATCACTGAGCCACCTGGGAAGTCCAAAATAATGGATGCGTGCTGTGTGCTAAGTCACTTCAGTCGTGTCTGACTCTGCAACCCCATGGACTGTAGCCCACCAGGCTCTTCAGTCCATGGAGATTCTCAGGCAAGAATAGTGGAGTGGGTTGCCATCCATTCCTGTATGTCGCTCTTATACATCCTTGCCATCCCAGTGTCTGCGTAAAGTATTTGGTTGTTAAGTGAATGACCACAGGTCATTTTCTGTTTGCCCTTTCTGTGTGTTGTCTGGTTCAGACTACTGAGAACAGTGTAAGTTGGACACAAAAGCTTACAAATCCTTTTTATGCTAATTAATACAACTAAATTATTAGTCTATGCTAACTAACCCAACTAAATAAGTATTCTAGGGCATCCCTGATGGTCCAGTGGTTAAGAATTTGCCTGCCAAATGCAGGGGACACAAGTTCAATCTCTGGTCCAGGAAGTTCCCACATGCTGTAGGACAATTAAGCCCTTGTGCCACAGTTAACTGAAGCATGCACTTCCTAGAGCATGTGCTCTGCAACAAGAGAAGACACCACAATTGAAAGCCTGCACACTGCAGCTAGAGAAAGCCCTCACACAGCAAGGAAGATCCAGTGCAGCCAAAAATAAATAATTAAAAAGTTTTTAAATAATTATTCTATGTTGATTCATCCAATACTTTTATTCCATTCCAGTTCTATTGGAACTACTAATAGTTTCAAACTTGAGAAGTCTTCAGCCAGTTCTAAGGAAGGTAGGTGCTCCTCTAATGGGCTTCTACAGCACCTTGAACTTCCTGGGTAAGGCCACTGTCCTAAATGGTCTTTCCATTTGTCAGTTAACCACAGTATAATCTGTCCACAGAGTAACGAACTCTCGTTGTTGTTTAGTCACTCAGTAATGTCCGACTCTTTTGTGATCCCATTGTAGCCCTCCAAGCTCCTCTGTCTATGGGATTTCCTAGGCAAGAATACTGGAGTGGGTTGCCATTTCCCTCTCCAGGGGATCTTTCCAACCCAGGGATCAAACCTACATCTCGTGCATTGCAGGCAGATTCTTTATCACTGAGCCACCTGGGAAGTCCAAAATAATGGATGCGTGCTGTGTGCTAAGTCACTTCAGTCGTGTCTGACTCTGCAACCCCATGGACTGTAGCCCACCAGGCTCCTCTGTCCATGGAGATTCTCCAGGCAAGAATAGTGGAGTGGGTTGCCATCCATTCCTGTATGTCGCTCTTATACATCCTTGCCATCCCAGTGTCTGCGTAAAGTATTTGGTTGTTAAGTGAATGACCACAGGTCATTTTCTGTTTGCCCTTTCTGTGTGTTGTCTGGTTCAGACTACTGAGAACAGTGTAAGTTGGACACAAAATTATCCCCACCAATCTTTTGGAAAGGAATTCAACCATGCCTTAACACACTTTGACCCTTTTCAATATACTTCCCCAGCTGCTGTTTTCTACTCCTTGAAAGCATAACAAATCAAAGGACTTTCTTTTTCAGTAAATTCTGAAAAATAATCACCTCACAAATCATGCCAGGTGAATCTCATTAAGATCTTTTGATGCTGTTAATGCTAATTCATTAAAGAAAATGTCCTAAATCCTGACTCAAACAATGACAAAAGTTCAGGGACTCATCTAATTCAACTCACAAAACTGCGCTACATTTCTTTTGCCATGAGCACAGAGAAAAGGAATCAACCGACTGAGAGAAAACAAAAGGGAGGGTTAAGTAATGGCATATTAAATTTGTTTGGGGGTTGGGAAGAGTTTCTAATGCTCTAACACAGGGATTTTTTTTGAACTGACTTTCCCCATCTTTATTAATGACTTTGAGGAAGAAAAGCAAACAGCATCTTAATAACTTCTGCAAGCAAATCACAACATCCATCTGTGCAGTGTTGTTAACATTCAGAGCTGAGAAATGAAACCAAGTAATACAGTCAGATTAGAAATGGAAGCAGGCAATAAAAATAAGATCCAGCCTAGTAAGGTAATATCTCTGTAGGGAATGTTATAAAACACCTTTCTGTAATTGAAGGACCGCCCTTGTAACAGTGTAATAGTAGAAGAGACATAGAACTGTTATAAGAAACTAAAACAGGATTTACTATGAGTGATGACAGAATCAAAAAAACAGTGACTGAGATGTGGGTGGTACTAACACAGGCATCTAAGCAGTGACATGGGCATCTCAAAAAGGACTCAGGGAATCAGTGTCAGTGTTATGCTTAGTTCTCCAGACTTTGGGTGAAAAAAATGCAGAATATTAAAGAAAATTTAGGAGATAGAAAATAATATGAATTAGGGATTTCCTTGGTGGTCCAGTGGTTGAGGCTTCACTTTCCAATGCAGGGGGTATGGGTTCACTTCCTAGTGGGCACCTAGGATTTCAATGTGTCATAGCCAAAAAAACAAAACATAAAACAGAAGCAATATTGCAAAAAAAAAAATGCAATAAACACTTTAAAAATGGTCCACATCGAAAAAATCTTTAAAGATAATAAGAATAATTAAATACCTCAGTGAACTATTTATATGACAAGATTTGAAAGGTCAGATCTGTGTGGTTTACCTAAATAATGACTTCGGAGAGACACAACTATCTATAGGTATCTATAGAAAGCAAATAGTTAAGAAAACATAAAATGACTTAGAAAGTTATAGAAAGCATATGAGAATAAATAGAATGAATGAAATTGAGAGAAAAATTATTATGTCTTTACTTGGATGTGGTGACAGTCTTTCACCAGACATCAAGGGAACTCCACCATGGGCCAGATCCAAAGCCCTGCATTATGTGATTGGGAGACATTTTGTGGTACAAAAGAAAATTACACATCCCTTGTTTTTTGTAAATAATTGACAGCACATTTTCCCCATCCTTTCTTCTTGTGCTAAACACCTGCATTACATAATGTGTGCTGAAAATGTATGGAATATATTTAAACTTCCATTTACACTCTCACAATGGAATATTCAACACTCCTAACCAAATATTTGTCAGTTGGGACTTAGTCAAGTGTTGATACCAAAACTGGTGTTGATATTATTACACTCACCTTCCAACAAGCCAGGGGGTTACTCTGTCATATATAAAATTTACCATACGGAACAAAGAACACTCAGAGTAGGGGGTATAGATGCTATTTCCCAGGGTTTTTTCTTTGAAATCTATTTTACCCTAACTTTTGGACCCAAAGTCACACAATGCAAAATATGCCCTAATCTTTAATTATTTGTATGCACTGACAATGTAACTAAAATGAGTTATAATGAAACAGGTTTAATTTGTATATTAAAATCTCACTTTGTATCTAATACAAATTTAGGACCCAGTCCCCATCCTGAAAAAATGAATACTCTTCTTAAAAAGAGTAGATATGTATGTAAAAATGAATCCATCAATACAAGGTAGAAAACAATCACTAACTAAACGGGACAGAGACACAGTGAGTCATTAAGAGTTAAGAAACTAGAAGACGGGCTTCCCCCGGTGGTCCAGTGGATAAGGACACCGCCTTGCAGTGCATGGGGCGCCGGTTCGATCCCTGGCCTGGGAGGGTCCCAAGTGCCGCGAAGCGGCTGGACTGATGTGTCCAGTCGCCGAGCCGGAGCTCTGGAGCGCATGCGCCCAGAGCCGGCGCTCTGCGGCAACAGACGCCACCGCGGTTGGAGGTCCGCAGGAGCCAAAGAACAAAGACGGATGAAAATCGAGAAATGAAAGACCAATAGAAGTGGCCCGCCCGCTCCCCTCCCTCCCCAACCCGACCCCCGCCCAAAATAAATAAATAAATAAATCTTTAAAAAAAAAGAAAAGAAACGAAACTAGAAGACTTGAGGGCTACTAAGTTAGCCCAAAGATTGAGGGAAAACATTCGGAAAAGACTTGGACTCCATATCATTTGTCTTCTCTACAAATAAATATTCGGCACCTAGCCTACTGAAGCAACCTTTAAAATAGTTTAACTGTACCTCTTGAATACACTTATTTATGTGTGCAGTACTTACCTGTAAGCCTATCGTATGGCAAGGATTATTTTTAAAACTGGAGGTATATAAAAAAATAAATAAGTACCTGATTTCACGGGGATCACATTAGAGAGGAAGCTACCAGTGAAGACATTTTTAAAGGGGTATAAAGAACATGTCATGTTGTAAGAGGTGCTATGAAGAAGGATCAAGTAAAATAAAGGACTAGAACTGACTCATTGGAAAAGACTGATGCTGGCAAAGATTGAAGGCAAAAGGAGAAGAGAAAGGCAGCGGATGAAATGGTTGGATGGCCTCACCAACTCAGTGGACATGATTTGAGCAAACTCTGGAAGATAATGAAGGACAAGGAAGCTTGGCATGCACCACAGTCCATGGGTCACCAAGAATCAGACACGACTGAGCAGCTGAACCACAAAAACAACAACGAATGGACTGGAGAATAGTGGGGATGCCATTTCAAATGGAACAGTCAGAAAAGACTCCTCTAATAATAGGGTACTATTAAGCAGAGGCTTGGATAAAGAGAGACAGAGACAGAGAGTGAGCTCTGGTGATATTTGGCTCTTTTATGCGAAAAGAATTTTTTAATTTATATTTTATTTATTTTATTTGGTATACCAGGTCTTAGTTGTGACACAGATATCTTTGATCTTCATTGCAGCATGCAGGTGCTTTAGTTTCAGCATGCAACTCTTAGTTGTGGCATGTGGGACCTAGTTCCCTGACCAGGGATCAAGCGCCTGCATTGGGACCACAGGGTCTTAGCCAGGGGAGCACCAGGGAATTCCCAGAGCCATGGTGATACTTGGGCAAGAGCTTTCCAGGCAAAGAGCACCACAAGTGCAAAGGCCCTAAGGCAGAATAAGCAGACATGAATGAACTTGAAATCAGGAAGGTGTCAGAGAACAAGATGATTCAAGGCCTTGTTCACTCTGACTTTCAGTCTTTCAGTTTTGTCTGAAACTAAAGATGACTTTAGTGACTTTTAGTTTCATCTGAAAAATGATTGCAACTTTGTAAGCATATGAAAATATTATCTGTCTCAGAGAAGGAAGAATATCATATAATATCCCTTATTGTGGAATCTAAAAAGGCATGATACAAATGAACTTATCTACAAAACAGAAAGAGACTCACAGACTTAGGAAATGAACTCACAGTTGCCAGGGGAAGGGATAGTTAGGAACTTTGGGAAGGTCATGTACACACTGCTATATTTAAAAGTTTTGCACATAATGCTCAATGTTATGTTCACGGGATCACATTAGAGAGGAAGCTACCAGTGAAGACATTTTAAAGGGTATAAAGAACATGTCATGTTGTAAGAGGTGCTATGAAGAAGGATCAAGTAAAATAAAGGACTAGAACTGACTCATTGGAAAAGACTGATGCTGGCAAAGATTGAAGGCAAAAGGAGAAGAGAAAGGCAGCGGATGAAATGGTTGGATGGCCTCACCAACTCAGTGGACATGATTTGAGCAAACTCTGGAAGATAATGAAGGACAAGGAAGCTTGGCATGCACCACAGTCCATGGGTCACCAAGAATCAGACACGACTGAGCAGCTGAACCACAAAAACAACAACGAATGGACTGGAGAATAGTGGGGATGCCATTTCAAATGGAACAGTCAGAAAAGACTCCTCTAATAATAGGGTACTATTAAGCAGAGGCTTGGATAAAGAGAGACAGAGACAGAGAGTGAGCTCTGGTGATATTTGGCTCTTTTTTATGCGAAAAGAATTTTTTAATTTATATTTTATTTATTTTATTTGGTATACCAGGTCTTAGTTGTGACACAGATATCTTTGATCTTCATTGCAGCATGCAGGTGCTTTAGTTTCAGCATGCAACTCTTAGTTGTGGCATGTGGGACCTAGTTCCCTGACCAGGGATCAAGCGCCTGCATTGGGACCACAGGGTCTTAGCCAGGGGAGCACCAGGGAATTCCCAGAGCCATGGTGATACTTGGGCAAGAGCTTTCCAGGCAAAGAGCACCACAAGTGCAAAGGCCCTAAGGCAGAATAAGCAGACATGAATGAACTTGAAATCAGGAAGGTGTCAGAGAACAAGATGATTCAAGGCCTTGTTCACTCTGACTTTCAGTCTTTCAGTTTTGTCTGAAACTAAAGATGACTTTAGTGACTTTTAGTTTCATCTGAAAAATGATTGCAACTTTATAAGCATATGAAAATATTATCTGTCTCAGAGAAGGAAGAATATCATATAATATCCCTTATTGTGGAATCTAAAAAGGCATGATACAAATGAACTTATCTACAAAACAGAAAGAGACTCACAGACTTAGGAAATGAACTCACAGTTGCCAGGGGAAGGGATAGTTAGGAACTTTGGGAAGGTCATGTACACACTGCTATATTTAAAGTGGATAACAAATCAAGACCTATTGTATAGCACATGGAACTCTGCTCAATGTTATGTGCCACCCTGGATGGCAGGGGTTTGGAGAAGAATGGATACATGTATACGTATGGCTGAGTCCCTTTACTGTTAACCTGAAACTATCACAAAATAGTTAATTGGCTATACTCCAATACAAAATGCTTTTTATGTTCAAAAAAATGAAATCCCGCCTTCTTTGACCCTTCCATTAGACAATAACAACATCAATAATAACATGAATATATATTTATGGATCACAAGCTAATGTCATAATACACTCAAAGACAGATCCATTTTACCTACTGTACCACTGTCACGGGCCTATAGCAACAAAATTGATTAAAAATACACTGCCATGACAGTGGACATATGGACATTGTGGGGAAGGAACAGTGGGTGAGAGGCATAAAGGAAGTAGCATGAAGGCCTGTACTATCATATGTGAAGACAATAGCTATAATCATTACTCTATGAGAAAAGCAGATCTTTCACGGGTGCTGTATGATGGTCTGGAGGGGTGGGATGGGGGAATATACATATAACTAATCTGAGAATATACATATCTGTAAACAACAAAACTCTGTAAAAGTTAAAAGTAAAATAAAAGTTAAAAAAAAAAATACACTGCCATGGAGAAGTAATTGCAACCCATTCCAGTATTCTTGCCTGGGAAATCCCAAGGACAGAGGAGCCTGACAGACTATAGTCCATGGGGTCACAAAGGTCAGACAAGACCTAGCGACTAAATGGTAACAACTGTATTATATATTTTATAATATTTCTATATATAGAGAGAGAGAGAGCTGAGATACTTTGCTATACAGCAGAAAGGAGAAATTAACACAACATTGTGAATCAACTATAATTTCAATTAAAAAATTGTTCCTGGGCTTCCCTGATAGCTCAGTGGTAAAGAGTTCAATGCCAATGCAGGAGACACGGGTTCAACCCCTAATCCTGAAGATCCCACATGCTGTGGAGCAACTAAGTTACAACTAAGTAGTTGTGAACCACAACTACTGAGCTGCTCTAGAGCCTTGGAGCCGCAACTACTGAGTCCATGTACCACAACTACTGAAGCCCCAGTGCCCTAGAGCAAAAGTTTCACAAGTGAAGTCACTTCATCAAGAAACCTTCTCACCTCAACTAGAGAGTAGACCCCACTCCCTGCAACTAGAGAACAGCCTGTGGGAGCAGTGAAAACCCAGAATAGCCAAAAATAAATAAATAAATAAATAAATAAATAAATGCATTTCTTTAGGGGAAAAAAAATTGTGCCTTCTATTCTCAACAACAAAACAAAACAAACAAATAAAAAAACTGCCACTCTCAAGTCACCAGCAGTTTATAGATACAAGACAAGAATACCAGTCCAAGGAGGCTAAAAAATAATCGAGAGAACAAGTAGATATGAAATTTACAAGTAATACAATCAATCAGAATCAGGCAGATAAGCCAGAGAATGTATAAGCTGCAAATGAAGCCAGCTAGAAAGGCAAAATCAGGAGTGTATAAATGCCAGAAAATCAAACAGGCATGAGGTTCAATAGTCCCGCATCAGATAATCCACTGAAGTTTAAACAAGAGGGAGGAAGCCAAGAAGGATAGGGAAAGGCATGGAGGTCTGCAGCAGAAGGCAGGAGGGTGCAAGCTACTTGATTACTTTGCAGAGTGAGGTGCTCAGAAAATAACTAGGAGCCAGAACCTGGAGGACTATATAAACATATTAAAGAGTTGGTGCTTGATTCCATCTGTGCCAAGGACCGGTGTGAGGTTTCTTAGCAAGTGACACCACCATCACCTCACATCACATTTTGGAAAGAATATAAATTGAGGAGGGGCAGGAGGAATCTCTTACAATAAATGATAAGGATCTAAATTCAGAGTGAATGTGTAAATGGAAATAACATGTACATAAGAGATTTCTGTGCTGTGCTTAGTTACTCAGTTGTGTCCAACTCTTTGCAACCCCCTGGACTGCAGCACACCAGGCTCCTCTGTCCATGAAATTCTCTAGGCAGGAACACTGGAGTGGGCTACTATTTTCTCCTCCAGGAGATCTTTCCAACCCAGAGATCAAACCCAGGTCTTCCTCATTGCAGACGGATTCTTCACCAGCTGACCTAACAGGGAAGCTCAAGAGAAGACAGAATAAACAGAAACTAGAAGCGGGAAGACCGGAGGAAACTTACATCTTCCCAGCCTGAACAAGGTGAGAATGGTAGGGACTATAGGAGCAATGGTTCCAGGAGTGAGGGTAGAAGAATAAATTCGGTTCCACTTTGTACAGGAGGAGGAGGAGAAAATTTAAGAAATTCATTTGGATTGTTTAAGGCAAGAGAAAAAAATTGAAGCTAAACATTACAGAAGTGTCAAGAATGTTTTATGATGTTGAGACATAGAAAGCAGACCCAAGAAAGAAAAACATTTCACATTTCTCTTCTGGTTAAAACGGAAGAAGGAAATTTTTTCTGTTAAGGTTTATGATAACATACTGTTTCAATTAATCAAAGGCAGGCAAGATGAATTTGGATAAAAGTAAAAATGCAAAAAATTAGTTGCCTCTCTGGAAAAGATAAGTCAGTATTTCCTATGGTCTTAAATCATTCTTCAAAATGATGGGACAAATGTGATCCTATTTATTTATCCAGCCTTTTCCTTGATAGATTAAAGATTTATACAAAAATATTACTACATCTCAAGGACACTAATATACTCCATTGCTAACCTACACAATGTTAAGAGTATAAATCAAGGGAATTTAAAAACCAGACACAGTGTTCTAAAAGGAAAGATTATTCCAAAATTCTTTTGCATACTTTAGAATAATTTCACAAATGAAAAATCTCTGTATTTTCTAAAATCACCCCAAATGCATTATCTATAATAATAATAATTAACAATAATAATAATAGTAATAGAATTAAACAGTTTATAAAGCACTTTCATTACCTTCCTACAGTTAAGAGAATTCTATGACTCAGTATATTCATACATGTTAGAAAACAACAAGTTTTGAAAGACTGCATTTATTAGTGCAAATCACAAAGTTTTAATTATTTCCAACCCCTGCTATAGGTTTCAGCCCGGGAATTGCTATTGGTTATCATTCGGTCTGTGAATAAATCACAGACGGTAGACCATCCCTGCTGGAAGCATTGGTTAGCATAAGACTCCAGTGCCAGAGGCGAAGGGTTGTAATTTAGTTCAATCATGCATTTGTTATAAGAACTCTGACAGGTTTCAGTTCTACAAGTAAGCTTGGCAACACAAAGAAATTCTGTGAAAAAATACTGCACAAAAAAGAATCGATCCTCTTTTCTTATCCTGAGATACAAAATGTGAGTTTTGTATCTCTAAAGAGTAAATTAAATGGAAATTCTGAACAAAGGCCAGAGTAGGCCATGTAGCTAACAAAATGCCTCTCGCATCTGCTGTATAAAATGCTACTCATTTTCAAGACTGACTCAAATACCGCCTTCTCCATGTCTCTGTTTCTCTCATCACATACACTTGCTGACTGCATCCTCTCGCCCAGAGCCTGAGGTACTTTCTCCGAGGTTATCTACATTTAGATGGTAACTGAGTGCCCATGGTCAAGGACTTTCCAATTCATTTTGTGACTCCGACTACAATTGTCCTGCACCAGGCACACAGAACATACTAATTAATGTTGAATACTTTGAAACCTTGGAATGCTACACAGCATTGCAACATGGGTAATCATTTTTTAAAACATTTTGGAAGTTCTTTGGGTGTTGATTTTTCACAAGTTTTAGTATTTCAGTGATAGCAGGTCTTGCCTTTCCAAGTAAGATCTTATTATATTTTAGAAACTGTCAAAAGTCGTATAAAATCAGGTTTACCTAGCTGAACACTCTCTCTTCTTTCCCCCTTGATGCTAAGGAAAGTCCTTTCTTCCCAGGCCAAATGTTTCACAAACAAATCTGCTGAATGGATGAATAAGTGAAGTGAGAAATGAAACTGCATAGGGGTTTATTCATTCAAAAATGAGGAATATGATTGCCTGAACTGCTATAACTAGGCTTTATCCTGACACTGAAAACCCACAGCTTCGACAATAAAGCGGAAAGAGCATAGGGTCCCTACCTGCCGCAGGTGCACTAAGATTTTTCCATTTGCCCAAAGAAGATGCCCTTGAAGATGAGAAAGAGAGGAGAAACAGAGACCTGACTGGAAATGTAGGAGGAAATTTAATTGCCCACGAATCTGACTAGAATAGCAGAGATTAAATTGGACTTAAAGCTACTAGACTCTTGGCAAGGCAATAACTACCATCCATCTCTAATATCTGCTATGACCTCAGGCTCCAAATAACTCAGCACTGATAAAGCCTTGACCAGAGATCCCAGGAAGCACCCAGGGAGCCTTCAGAACATCATTTCCCTCTCTCCCACCTGCCTCACTTTCCTCTCAGGACTTGCAGGGTCCTCCAGCATCACAGATTCCATCCCCCAGTTTCCTAACAGCCAATTCTAGCTCCTCATTTTCTAGCAAGCACCAAGCTTGATTGTGTATCTACCCCTCAGAAGTCAGACCTCAGAGAAAGCCTTGATGGAAAATCACAGGCAAGGAAAACAGAAGGCAGGCAAGAAGGTACTGTAGTGGATTTATACACATGACCACACTTAATCCACATACCAATCCTATAAGGTATGTGTTGTAGTAACCAGAAAATGAGGCTCAAAGAGCTGAAATAATTTGTCTGAAGCTTCACATCCCTACTGAGGATAAAGTCTGGATTCTGAATAGTTATGAGACTTCAAAGTCTACCTTAGTTCCATTCTATGTGACCCTGAAATGCAGCTTAAATCAGTAAGACTGATTTCATCACAAGCCTTATCACCATCTCTGAAGACCAAGCCAACAAAAGAATCTTCCAAATGCTTTATGAGCAATGACAGCATCATGGGAGTAAGTTGATAAATGTCCACAGTTCCTACTTGGGACTTGAGTAGAGAAGAAACTCATGAAGTCAGAGAAAGGAAAAAGAATCTCAAGTAGAAGGGATGGGGAGAATGGGAATGAGGGCCAATAGGGCCAAACCTTACAGAAATCAATCCTACAGATAACTTGGGGGTTTTTCTCCTTTTTTTCCTGATAAATCCAATAAAGATGTCTGTATCTATTACCTAATTTGAAAGGTTTCCTCCCTTCCATCTTAAATGACTTAATAGTGAGCACATAATTCAACTTTAGTTCCTATATGAAAATTATTTCTTTCCATAGTTTTATAATATCATTCAAACAAAGTTGTTTCATGTTATCCTTGGCAACCAAAAGCAGTGTCAACAATGCTCAACATATTAGCGCTATTAGAGAGAAAGCACCATGAAATGCTAAAGACCTTGCTTACTGGGCAATGAAAAATTCATGCCCTGCTCCAGTGGAGCAAAGCTTGGCAGCGTTAGTGACATGACCTCAAAGGACAAACGAAGTTTCCAACCTGCTGTTTCAGATAAACGGCTTTCATTTTACTGTTTGCTTGTGTTTAATAAGGTTACAGAATTGATTCAAGTTGCTCACATAATGCCTTGAAGGCAAAGGAGGTTCTAGCAAGCAGCATCCTCACAACTGACTAATGCTTTCTTTTTCACTCAGAACATTTTTAATAATGCACATTAAAAAAAACAAGTATTCATCTTACAAATTGTTCTGCTGTCCAAATATACAACAGCTTGGCAAACAATGTTTAGAAAACAAAAGCCAACGTAAAAAGACAGATTAAAACAACTAGAACAGTATAGGGTTATATATATATAATTATTTTTATTTCACTAATGCTTTTTGGGGAGACCACTTCTATTGGTCTTTCATTTATCTGTTTTCATCCATCTTTGTTCTTTGGCCCGTGTGGGCCTCCCATCGCAGTGGCCTCTGTCGATGCAGAGCACCGGCTCTCGGCGCATGTACTCCAGAGCTCAGACTCAGTAGTTGGACACATCAGTCCAGCCACTCCACGGCAGGTGGGATCTTGCCCGGCCAGGGATCGAACCGGCGCCCCTTGCACTGCAAGGTGGTGTCCTTACTCACTGGACCACCAAGGAAGCCCCTCGCTTTTTTAAGGAAGGTTCTTGTCATAATACTCAAGAAGGCAACTGAAAAGACTTCTAAGACTCTGCTTCCTATCATATACTGACTTTGCTCTGAATGAAAGTGGAAGTGTCCTTTGCTCAGTTCTGTCCAACTCTTTGCAACCACATGGACTGTAGCCCACCAAGCTCCTCTGTCCATGGGATTTCCCAGACAACAATATTGGAGTGGGTTGCCATTCCCTTCTTCAAAGGGATCTTCCACCCCAAAGATGGAACCCAGGTCTCCTGCACTGCAGGCAGATTCTTTACCATCTGAGCCACATAGGCAGCTCTTGCTCTGGAATAAGTAAATGTAACTAACAAAAATGCTCAATGAGGATTCCATGCTGGTGCTGATGGGATGGGTGCTCCTAATCTGAAACTAGACCACAAAGGTAAGCTGACTGCCTCATATTCATGCCCTGCTCCAGTGGAGCAAAGCTTGGCAGCGTTAGTGACATGACCTCAAAGGACAAACGAAGTTTCCAACCTGCTGTTTCAGATAAACGGCTTTCATTTTACTGTTTGCTTGTGTTTAATAAGGTTACAGAATTGATTCAAGTTGCTCACATAATGCCTTGAAGGCAAAGGAGGTTCTAGCAAGCAGCATCCTCACAACTGACTAATGCTTTCTTTTTCACTCAGAACATTTTTAATAATGCACATTAAAAAAAACAAGTATTCATCTTACAAATTGTTCTGCTGTCCAAATATACAACAGCTTGGCAAACAATGTTTAGAAAACAAAAGCCAACGTAAAAAGACAGATTAAAACAACTAGAACAGTATAGGGTTATATATATATAATTATTTTTATTTCACTAATGCTTTTTGGGGAGACCACTTCTATTGGTCTTTCATTTATCTGTTTTCATCCATCTTTGTTCTTTGGCCCGTGTGGGCCTCCCATCGCAGTGGCCTCTGTCGATGCAGAGCACCGGCTCTCGGCGCATGTACTCCAGAGCTCAGACTCAGTAGTTGGACACATCAGTCCAGCCACTCCACGGCAGGTGGGATCTTGCCCGGCCAGGGATCGAACCGGCGCCCCTTGCACTGCAAGGTGGTGTCCTTACTCACTGGACCACCAAGGAAGCCCCTCGCTTTTTTAAGGAAGGTTCTTGTCATAATACTCAAGAAGGCAACTGAAAAGACTTCTAAGACTCTGCTTCCTATCATATACTGACTTTGCTCTGAATGAAAGTGGAAGTGTCCTTTGCTCAGTTCTGTCCAACTCTTTGCAACCACATGGACTGTAGCCCACCAAGCTCCTCTGTCCATGGGATTTCCCAGACAACAATATTGGAGTGGGTTGCCATTCCCTTCTTCAAAGGGATCTTCCACCCCAAAGATGGAACCCAGGTCTCCTGCACTGCAGGCAGATTCTTTACCATCTGAGCCACATAGGCAGCTCTTGCTCTGGAATAAGTAAATGTAACTAACAAAAATGCTCAATGAGGATTCCATGCTGGTGCTGATGGGATGGGTGCTCCCTAATCTGAAACTAGACCACAGGAATATCCATGGTCCCAAGTCTCAGACTGCCTCAGGACAAGGATCGAAATATCCATCCTCAACTTGGAGCTGAAAATTCTAATAAGAATTTTATTTTCTCCATAAGTATTGTTACAGTCTCAGTGTTTGTGCTCCCTCCACCAAAATTCATGGTTCAGAAAATAATTCCTGGGACTTCCATGGTGACTCAGTGGTAAAGAATCCGTCTTATAGTGCAGGGAATGTAGGTTCAATCCCTGGTCAGGGAACTAAGATCCCATGTACCTCAGAGCAACTAAGCCTGTGTGCCACAACTACTGAGCCTACACACCCACAACTAGTCCAGGTATAGCATCAAAAAGATCCCATACGACACAAAAAAGATCCTGAATACTGTAACTGATCCTAAATACTGAATACTGTAAATATATATATATATATATATATATATATATATATATATAATTCCTAATGTGATGGTACACTGAGGTAGAGTCTTTCCAAGATGATTAGGTCATGAAGATGGGACCCTCATGAATGGAATGAGTGCCCTTATCAAATAGGATATGAATTTACCTATTCTAGACACCTCCTGTAAGTGGAATCATAGCACATTTGTCTTTCGTGTCTAGGTTTCTTCACTTAGAACATGTTTTCATATCCATGTTGTAGCAAGTATCAGAATTTCATTTGCTTTTAATGGCTGAATATTCCATTATAT
Organism: Tragulus kanchil; assembly: GCA_022376925.1. NCBI lineage: Eukaryota > Metazoa > Chordata > Mammalia > Artiodactyla > Tragulidae > Tragulus > Tragulus kanchil. Next base: position 32,665,724 of record JAIOJX010000028.1, on the reverse strand, counting down.
ATATATATATATATATATATATATATATATATATATATACACCACCTTTTGTTCATTCATTCATTCACCCATAAATGAACTTTTGGGTTATTTCCACCTTTTGGTTATTATGAATAATGCAATTATGAACATGGAACAAGTCTCTGAGTCCTACTTACAGTTATCTTGGATATATACCCTGGTATATATGTTATACCTATGCATATGGTCAGGATTCCAAGAATCTACCTACAATGCAGGAGACCTTGGTTGACCCCTGGGTCAGCAAGATCCCCTGGAGGAGGGAATGGCATCCCACTCCAGTATTCTTTCCTGGAGAATTCCATGGACAGAGGAACCTAGTGGACTACAGTCCATGAGGTCATAGAGTCAGATAAGACTGAGTGACTACCCTACTACTACTATCTCTACTATGAACACCAGTCTGTTACTACCATCACTACTATAAACACCAGTCTATTACTACCATCACTACTATGAACACTGGTCTACTGCTACTACTGCTACTACTATGAATGTGACCACTGGCTCATACGGGCATTATGTTTAAACTTTGGAGGAACCAGCATACTGTTCTCCACAGTAGCTGCACTACTTCACATTCCCTGCCATGCAGGAGAGTTCCAATTTTACCACATCCTTGCCAACACTTGTTATCTTCCATTTTATATACAATAGCCACCCTAATGAGTGTAAATATGTTTTTTAAATGCCACTCCTATAATTTCAAAGGGGTGGGAAAAAAAAGCATGAATGTCAGGCTGAATTTGTCATTTAGGTAAAATGAAAGAGATAAACCCCATCTCAAAGGGTGTATGTGATGAGTAAATGAGTACCACATAGAAGTCAGGGTTTCCCCTCAGTGGTAAAGAATCCACATGCAAGCTAGGAACTGCAGGAGACGAGGGTTTGATCCCTGTTTGGGGAAGATCCCCTGGAGAAGGAAATGGCAACCCACTCCAGGATTTTTCTCTGGAAAATCCCATGGATGGAGGAGCCTGGCCAGCTACAGTCCTTGGGGTCCCAAAGAATTGGACACAACTGAAATGACTTAGCAGCAGCAGTAGCATAGAAGGCAATCAACACATGTTGGTCCCTTAGATTTCTACTAAACTTCCTCTCTCAATGTCCAAAAAAGCTCTGTGAAGTTTTAAACTATGTTGATTTGACAGAAAACAGGTTTTAGCTTCTGCTTTGTTTTACCTATAGATCAAGCAACAATGGTCAGATGTATCCTCCATCATCCCTAAATGGCACTACACCTGCACCCCCCTTTCCTCTCCCATTAGGCACTCAGGAGCTCTGTTATGAAGCAAACAAGGAGCAGCTGTAATGCTTAAGGATTGCGTGGGAATGTACTCTAAAATGACAGCTCTGCCAACACTTTTAGTTTGTTGAGTAACTCCAACAAATTTTCTAGTTAAATTAATAAAACACTTTGGCACCATAAAATCCTGAAACACTTGGCAAAAGAAGCAACAAAATATTTTATAAGCAAAGCATACATGTATGACACTTTAGAAATGCTTTCAGAGGCAAGTCACGATGGTGTTTACTTTTAATTAGTGTGTTTTCATGTGTCTCTCAATCACAAACCATGGCACTCATTGCACGTCCTTTGTAAAGTGCTGGAGATCTGTAATAACATTATTTTGGGGCTTCTGACAGGATCTATAGACGGCCCCAGGAACCACAGATCAGTCAACGATGCAATGTCCAAAGTATTTGCAACACTGAACACTTGACTTGCACTGAAGCTGGTGCAACTACATTAAAGAAAGGGTGTTCTAGCCAGATTTCCCACAAGGCCCCAGGGTGGGAAAAAAAAGCATGAATGTCAGGCTGAATTTGTCATTTAGGTAAAATGAAAGAGATAAACCCCATCTCAAAGGGTGTATGTGATGAGTAAATGAGTACCACATAGAAGTCAGGGTTTCCCCTCAGTGGTAAAGAATCCACATGCAAGCTAGGAACTGCAGGAGACGAGGGTTTGATCCCTGTTTGGGGAAGATCCCCTGGAGAAGGAAATGGCAACCCACTCCAGGATTTTTCTCTGGAAAATCCCATGGATGGAGGAGCCTGGCCAGCTACAGTCCTTGGGGTCCCAAAGAATTGGACACAACTGAAATGACTTAGCAGCAGCAGTAGCATAGAAGGCAATCAACACATGTTGGTCCCTTAGATTTCTACTAAACTTCCTCTCTCAATGTCCAAAAAAGCTCTGTGAAGTTTTAAACTATGTTGATTTGACAGAAAACAGGTTTTAGCTTCTGCTTTGTTTTACCTATAGATCAAGCAACAATGGTCAGATGTATCCTCCATCATCCCTAAATGGCACTACACCTGCACCCCGCTTTCCTCTCCCATTAGGCACTCAGGAGCTCTGTTATGAAGCAAACAAGGAGCAGCTGTAATGCTTAAGGATTGCGTGGGAATGTACTCTAAAATGACAGCTCTGCCAACACTTTTAGTTTGTTGAGTAACTCCAACAAATTTTCTAGTTAAATTAATAAAACACTTTGGCACCATAAAATCCTGAAACACTTGGCAAAAGAAGCAACAAAATATTTTATAAGCAAAGCATACATGTATGACACTTTAGAAATGCTTTCAGAGGCAAGTCACGATGGTGTTTACTTTTAATTAGTGTGTTTTCATGTGTCTCTCAATCACAAACCATGGCACTCATTGCACGTCCTTTGTAAAGTGCTGGAGATCTGTAATAACATTATTTTGGGGCTTCTGACAGGATCTATAGACGGCCCCAGGAACCACAGATCAGTCAACGATGCAATGTCCAAAGTATTTGCAACACTGAACACTTGACTTGCACTGAAGCTGGTGCAACTACATTAAAGAAAGGGTGTTCTAGCCAGATTTCCCACAAGGCACAACCATGGATTGATAAAACACTAGAAAACCCAAAGTGACTGTGATTCACTGCTGCACATATGTCCCATGGTATCATAATGTAGCAAATCAACACAAAACAACTACAGATAGAGGTCTCCACAGTGGATACAAACACCTGTTAAAGTAAATAAAACTTCTTGCAATTTTCTGTTTGCTCAAATCAATTCATACTGGTCACAGATTTCACATGCTCCTCTGAGTAATTCAAAACTTTTTGAAGGTCGGCCTTAGGTAAAAGTCAATAGCTTCCGATAGGCAGGCTTCACCTCCCCTGCCTTCCTCCCCACATCTCATGTCCTTTCCCTTCTGAGTGTCAGAGATGCAATGAGTGAATCCACTACTTGGCCTAACCTATCCTGGTCACTTGGGGAAGGCCTCACTGAGGAATTAACACTGGCTGAGGTCTACAGCAGAGCTTCTCACACTTTCACGTGCACATGAATCATGGAGGACTTTGTTAAAGTGTGGATTCTACTTCATTAGGTCCAGGGTGGGGCCTGAATCTTAACAAGCTTCCAGGATGCCCATGCTTCTGATCATGGACGCCACTTAGTGTAGCCAGGCTACAAGAGAATCCAGCCAAAGGGAGTGTGGGGCACCACAGCCCAGGCAGCCTGGACCAGGCCAGCCCACAGATTTAACAAAGAAAAAATAGCAAAGTGACTAAGACAGATGAGTACTGGCATGAAAGATGAGGCTGAAAAAGTAGGTGATTGCTGGGTCAACTCCAACAAATTTTCTAGTTAAATTAATAAAACACTTTGGCACCATAAAATCCTGAAACACTTGGCAAAAGAAGCAACAAAATATTTTATAAGCAAAGCATACATGTATGACACTTTAGAAATGCTTTCAGAGGCAAGTTACGATGGTGTTTACTTTTAATTAGTGTGTTTTCATGTGTCTCTCAATCACAAACCATGGCACTCATTGCACGTCCTTTGTAAAGTGCTGGAGATCTGTAATAACATTATTTTGGGGCTTCTGACAGGATCTATAGACGGCCCCAGGAACCACAGATCAGTCAACGATGCAATGTCCAAAGTATTTGCAACACTGAACACTTGACTTGCACTGAAGCTGGTGCAACTACATTAAAGAAAGGGTGTTCTAGCCAGATTTCCCACAAGGCACAACCATGGATTGATAAAACACTAGAAAACCCAAAGTGACTGTGATTCACTGCTGCACATATGTCCCATGGTATCATAATGTAGCAAATCAACACAAAACAACTACAGATAGAGGTCTCCACAGTGGATACAAACACCTGTTAAAGTAAATAAAACTTCTTGCAATTTTCTGTTTGCTCAAATCAATTCATACTGGTCACAGATTTCACATGCTCCTCTGAGTAATTCAAAACTTTTTGAAGGTCGGCCTTAGGTAAAAGTCAATAGCTTCCGATAGGCAGGCTTCACCTCCCCTGCCTTCCTCCCCACATCTCATGTCCTTTCCCTTCTGAGTGTCAGAGATGCAATGAGTGAATCCACTACTTGGCCTAACCTATCCTGGTCACTTGGGGAAGGCCTCACTGAGGAATTAACACTGGCTGAGGTCTACAGCAGAGCTTCTCACACTTTCACGTGCACATGAATCATGGAGGACTTTGTTAAAGTGTGGATTCTACTTCATTAGGTCCAGGGTGGGGCCTGAATCTTAACAAGTTTCCAGGATGCCCATGCTTCTGATCATGGACGCCACTTAGTGTAGCCAGGCTACAAGAGAATCCAGCCAAAGGGAGTGTGGGGCACCACAGCCCAGGCAGCCTGGACCAGGCCAGCCCACAGATTTAACAAAGAAAAAATAGCAAAGTGACTAAGACAGATGAGTACTGGCATGAAAGATGAGGCTGAAAAAGTAGGTGATTGCTGGGTCATTGTGTCAGGTGCCTACTAGGTAGTAATACAAGGCACTAGGCTAGGCTCTGTTTGTGGTCTGGTACTCAGTTAGCTATATCTGACTTTTGGGGACTCCATTGACTGTAGCCTGCCAAGCTCCTCTGTCCTTGGGAGTCTCCAGGCAAGAATACTAGAGTGGGTTGCCATTTACTCCTCCAGGGGATCTTCCCAACCAAAGGATCAAATCCTTGTCTCCTGTCTCTCCTGCATTGGCAGGTGGATTCTTTACCACTGAGCCACCTGGGAGCTAAGCTCTGAGGAAACAGAAATAAATAAGGAAAACTATTTTTTGTTTTTTGTTTTTTTTTTTGCAGTTCAGGCAAACTATTTAATCTATGTTTGTTTCCTTGTTTGTAAAAGTGAAATAGTAATACATAAGTCTTTGGGTTATTAGGATTAAATAAGTTGTTGCAACATGCTTATAACATTGCCTGACATACTTTAAGCCTTACCAAAGGATTGTGATATATTTACGCCAAAGATAGTTGCCCATTATGACAATTTAAACACATGTAAATAATTGCAAGCAGCATTTCATTGGCAATAATAAGACAACAGCACTTAAAAAAAAAAAAAGAAAAAACACTAAGTGAAACTAAATGAAAAAGATCTTGGCAAAATCTATTTCAAAAAGGATAGAGCAGCCTGAGATCTTCCAGTCTAGCAGATTTATCTTTTGGGTGGAAAACCATCAACGATTTTTAAACAGAGAGGAAATAGATTTAATTGAAATTGTTAAAGGATCTCCCTGGATGCTCTGTAGAGAATGAATTCGAGAGGCATGAAGTTGAAAAGAGTTTTGTCTACACACCAGGTGAGAGGTACTCATGGGGATGGAAGGAGATTGCCTTCAGGATATGTTTTTGAAGGAGAGTAACAGGACTCCAGGGTGGGGCCTGAATCTTAACAAGTTTCCAGGATGCCCATGCTTCTGATCATGGCGCCACTTAGTGTAGCCAGGCTACAAGAGAATCCAGCCAAAGGGAGTGTGGGGCACCACAGCCCAGGCAGCCTGGACCAGGCCAGCCCACAGATTTAACAAAGAAAAAATAGCAAAGTGACTAAGACAGATGAGTACTGGCATGAAAGATGAGGCTGAAAAAGTAGGTGATTGCTGGGTCATTGTGTCAGGTGCCTACTAGGTAGTAATACAAGGCACTAGGCTAGGCTCTGTTTGTGGTCTGGTACTCAGTTAGCTATATCTGACTTTTGGGGACTCCATTGACTGTAGCCTGCCAAGCTCCTCTGTCCTTGGGAGTCTCCAGGCAAGAATACTAGAGTGGGTTGCCATTTACTCCTCCAGGGGATCTTCCCAACCAAAGGATCAAATCCTTGTCTCCTGTCTCTCCTGCATTGGCAGGTGGATTCTTTACCACTGAGCCACCTGGGAGCTAAGCTCTGAGGAAACAGAAATAAATAAGGAAAACTATTTTTTTGTTTTTTGTTTTTTGTTTTTTTTTTGCAGTTCAGGCAAACTATTTAATCTATGTTTGTTTCCTTGTTTGTAAAAGTGAAATAGTAATACATAAGTCTTTGGGTTATTAGGATTAAATAAGTTGTTGCAACATGCTTATAACATTGCCTGACATACTTTAAGCCTTACCAAAGGATTGTGATATATTTACGCCAAAGATAGTTGCCCATTATGACAATTTAAACACATGTAAATAATTGCAAGCAGCATTTCATTGGCAATAATAAGACAACAGCACTTAAAAAAAAAAAAAGAAAAAACACTAAGTGAAACTAAATGAAAAAGATCTTGGCAAAATCTATTTCAAAAAGGATAGAGCAGCCTGAGATCTTCCAGTCTAGCAGATTTATCTTTTGGGTGGAAAACCATCAACGATTTTTAAACAGAGAGGAAATAGATTTAATTGAAATTGTTAAAGGATCTCCCTGGATGCTCTGTAGAGAATGAATTCGAGAGGCATGAAGTTGAAAAGAGTTTTGTCTACACACCAGGTGAGAGGTACTCATGGGGATGGAAGGAGATTGCCTTCAGGATATGTTTTTGAAGGAGAGTAACAGGACTTGCTTGCAAGTGGCCCTGATAGAGAGGAGACAAGAGAAAGAAGCATCAAAGATTAATCCTCATTTCTGGCAGAAGCAAGTAGGTAAATGGAGGGATTTGCTATGAAGAACAAGAAGGCTGGATAAGAAATAAATGAAAAAGAGGGCTTCCCCTGGTGGTCCAGTGGGTAAGGGCACCACCTTGCAGTGCAAGGGGCGCCGGTTTGAGCCCTGGCCTGGGAAGATCCCATGTGCCGCGGAGAGGTTGGACTGATGTGTCCAATTACCGAGCTGGAGCTCTGGGGCGCCTGCGCCCAGAGCCGGCACTCTGCGATGACAGAGGCCACCGCGATGGGAGGCCCACACGGGCCAAAGAACAAAGACGGATGAAAATAGAGACATAAAAGACCAATAGAAATGGCCTGCTCGCTCCCCTCCCTCCCCACCCCACCCCCCGGAAGATAAATAAATTAAAAAAATAAATGTTTAAAAAAAAAAAAAAGAAATAAACGAAAAAGAAAGAACAGATTTAGGAAGAGAATTTGGGGATAGAACTCTCAAGTATTCTGAGTTCTGATTTTATGTATACCTGGTGAAAATCCAAGTAGAAGCTTCAATAAAGATGGTCGGGAGGGGTGGGAAGCGGGGGATACACATATGACTAATCTGGGAACATGCATATCTGTAAACAACAAAACTCTGTAAAAGTTAAAAGTAAAATAAAGGTTTAAAAAAATAATAAAAATAAAATCATACACTTCAAAAAAAATAAAGAAGCTTCAAAAAAAGGGGGGGAGGGGCTTCCCTGGTGGTCCAGTGGGTAAGGACACCGCCTTGCAGTGCAAGGGGCGCCTGTTCAATCCCTGGCCTGGGAAGATCCCACGTGCTGCGGAGCGGCTGGATCAATGTGTCCAATTACCGAGCCGGAGCTCTGGAGCGCATGCGCCCAGAGCCAGTGCTCTGCGACAGCAGAGGCCACCGCGATGGGAGGCCCACAGGAGCCAAAGAACAAAGACGGATGAAAATAGAGAAATGAAAAGACCAGTAGAAGTGGCCCACCCGCCCCCCTCCCTCCCCAACTTCCTCCCAAATAAATAAATAATATTAAAAAAAAAAAAAAAGGAAACAGTTGGACATAGTGTTCTGGCACTTAGCTAAAGAAGTCTGTAGTACAGATTTATATTTGAGAGTCTTAAGTGTTTAAATGATTTTTAAAGCATAGGATTTTTAAAATTTTAAATTCTATCAAGTGAGAGGAAAAGAGGACCCAGAACCAAGCCCTGAGGAACTCGAGCACTTAAGAGTTTGGAGGTAAGGAAGGGGGACGGCGAGAAAGAGGGGAAGGATCCGAGCCAAAGAAAGGGGAAGAAAATCACCCAGGTGTAGAATGCAGTAATGTTATTTTGGGGCTTCTGACAGAATCTAGAAAGGCACACAGAGTCAAAGGAAGGGGTCTCTCTAAGATGGAAGGTAGTGCTTTTTAAATGAAGGATTTATATTTAAATGATGACAGAAAACATCAAGAAGAAAGATTGGAGATGTAGCATGTGTATGTGTTTAACAGCTCAGTCATGTCCAACTTTTTGCAACCCCATGGACTGTAGCCCACCAGGCTCCTCTTTCCATAGGATTTTCCATGCAAGAATACTGGAGTGGGCTGTCATTTCTTTCTCCAGGGGATCTTCCTGACCCAGGGATCAAACCCACGTCTCTTGAGTCCTCAGCATCTCTTGCATTGGCAGGCAGATTCTTTACCACTGAGCCATCAGGGAAGTCCTAAGAATTAAATAGCTCTGGGTCTAATAGTTGGAGAAAACTCAGAGGAAGTTTATTTTGAAGGGATAAAATTAAACCCAGCACAACAGGTGAATGAAGTTCTAATTAAGTGAAAGATGATGAACCTCAAAATGAAAGGCTTTCATTTTCAGGAATCTGAGATTTGGTAGGGGAAGTGAGGAAAACCTAAAGACACAGAATCAGAAGCCTTCTGGGGTATGAGCGGCATCAATTAGAAAAGCATTTTCAAATTCAAATGGGCTATTAAAATTCTCAAATCCCTAGAACTGAACTCCAACCAGGAAAAACACCAGAGGAAATGATCTCCCACTCCCATGAGATCCCAAACATGATTTAGGTAAAAAGCTTTCAGTTTTATGGCTGGGGAAGGTAGCAATAAAGAAAATGAACTTCCTGCCAGTGATTCTTTTTCAAGCCCTGCAATTCCTGTGTCTGGGAAAAGTATAAAGAATGTCCAGCCTCGTGATCAGCAGAATGGCCGCTGACCTTCAGCTTACCAGTGTTCGAGCATCGCAACATCCTAAGGTCGCTCCCAGCCCAGCCTGGAGTTGGGAGGAGCGGGACCCTTGGCTGAACAAGAGCCAACCCTGAGGAACTCGAGCACTTAAGAGTTTGGAGGTAAGGAAGGGGACGCGAGAAAGAGGGAAGGATCCGAGCCAAAGAAAGGGGAAGAAAATCACCCAGGTGTAGAATGCAGTAATGTTATTTTGGGGCTTCTGACAGAATCTAGAAAGGCACACAGAGTCAAAGGAAGGGGTCTCTCTAAGATGGAAGGTAGTGCTTTTTAAATGAAGGATTTATATTTAAATGATGACAGAAAACATCAAGAAGAAAGATTGGAGATGTAGCATGTGTATGTGTTTAACAGCTCAGTCATGTCCAACTTTTTGCAACCCCATGGACTGTAGCCCACCAGGCTCCTCTTTCCATAGGATTTTCCATGCAAGAATACTGGAGTGGGCTGTCATTTCTTTCTCCAGGGGATCTTCCTGACCCAGGGATCAAACCCACGTCTCTTGAGTCCTCAGCATCTCTTGCATTGGCAGGCAGATTCTTTACCACTGAGCCATCAGGGAAGTCCTAAGAATTAAATAGCTCTGGGTCTAATAGTTGGAGAAAACTCAGAGGAAGTTTATTTTGAAGGGATAAAATTAAACCCAGCACAACAGGTGAATGAAGTTCTAATTAAGTGAAAGATGATGAACCTCAAAATGAAAGGCTTTCATTTTCAGGAATCTGAGATTTGGTAGGGGAAGTGAGGAAAACCTAAAGACACAGAATCAGAAGCCTTCTGGGGTATGAGCGGCATCAATTAGAAAAGCATTTTCAAATTCAAATGGGCTATTAAAATTCTCAAATCCCTAGAACTGAACTCCAACCAGGAAAAACACCAGAGGAAATGATCTCCCACTCCCATGAGATCCCAAACATGATTTAGGTAAAAAGCTTTCAGTTTTATGGCTGGGGAAGGTAGCAATAAAGAAAATGAACTTCCTGCCAGTGATTCTTTTTCAAGCCCTGCAATTCCTGTGTCTGGGAAAAGTATAAAGAATGTCCAGCCTCGTGATCAGCAGAATGGCCGCTGACCTTCAGCTTACCAGTGTTCGAGCATCGCAACATCCTAAGGTCGCTCCCAGCCCAGCCTGGAGTTGGGAGGAGCGGGACCCTTGGCTGCGGTTCCCCCTCCACTGCACAGCCTGTGCCTCAGCCTGACAGGGCCATCAGCAGTAGGTGCTAGAGAGACACAGACTGCTGGAGCAAGCAGCTGATGAAATGCAGGATCTCTTCTCTTTGGCAGCAATACCAATATGTGAAGCACATCTCTTTTGGAGCTCTCCAAACCACTTCAAAAGCAAGTTTTCTGGCATGGATCAAGAAAATCAGACAAATTGCCCCCACGTGCATAGCCAACGGCCAAGATATTGATGAGGGAAAGTAGCTAAGGACCCACGCTCGGGCCATGGAGCAGTCCTTCTCAGTGCTCTGTCAGCTCCAGCAGACCCGGGCAGCATCTGAGGACAGCGGAGTCAAGTTTTGTGATGTTCTGCCAACCTAAATGTAGCCAGTTCCCTAGACAACAGAAGCCACCCACCCCTGGACCCTGCCTGCTTCCTAGTGGCCTGCTCAGGCTCCCTGTCCCCACATTTTTCTCACTCTGACAAAGCCAAGCTGTTGGGGCTCCCCTGGTGGCTCAGTGGTAAGGAATCCACCTGCCAATGCAAGAGACACAGGTTTGAGTCCTAATCTGGGAATATCCTACATGCCGCAAAGCAACTAAGCCCTTGCACCACAACTACTGAAGTCTGTGCACTATAGTCCAGGAGCTGCAACTACTCAAGCCCACATGCTCTAGAGCCCATGCTCCACAACAAGAGAAGCCAGCACAGTGAGAAACCTGTGCACCACAACAAAAAGTAGCCCCCACCCACCACAACTAGGGGCAAAAAAAAAAAGAACATCAGAGTATTATTGTGAGCATTGATAGTCAAAATTATTTAATATGCCCAGTGCTTCACACAGGGTTGAGGGTACAGTGGGTACTCAATAAACACTTACAGTCTTCCCAGGTTACATCTCCAATTAGTGGAATTTCTGATAGAGACAACAGCTAGTTCCCAGTAGTCTTATGGGAGGCAGTCAAGTTTATTGCTAACCAATCAGGAAGTCTGCCGCAGACCAAAATATACCTTTTATCACCCAGCCTGGAACTTGGTTAACAAGGGGAAAAACAGGCCATATCCCTAAGAAGACACTACAGGATCCACATCAAAACATAATGAGCTCCCTGCACTTGTCCGATCAATCTCCACTTAGATTTCAGTTCCACAGGGGAGCACAAGTCCCCACAATGAAAGTGATTAAGATGGCATTTAGGGCTTCCCCTGGTGGTCCAGTGGGTAAGGACACGTAAGGCCTTATAGTGCAAGGGGCGCCGGTTCGAGCCCTGGCCTGGGAAGATTCCACATGCCGTGGAGCGGCTGGACTGATGTGTCCAACTACCGAGCCGGAGCTCTGGGGGGCACGCACCCAGAGCCGGCGCTCTGCGACAACAGACGCCACCGCGATGGGAGGCCCACAGGAGCCAAAGAACAAAGACGGATGAAAATAAAGAAATGAAAGACCAATAGAAGTGGCCCGCCCATCCCCCTCCCTCCCCACCCCACCCCCCAAAAGATAAATAAATAAAAAATAAATGTTTTTAAAATTTTTTTTAAAAAAATTTTAAAAAAAAGATGGCATTTAGCCAAGAAACAGATCTCCACACAACGTCCCTAAAAAAGATATATATATATATATATATATATATACACAGAAGACAAAGTACCAGAAAATAACACTGTATTACTATCTGGAAACTTTCCACAAACACAGAGAGACAGGTCTACAAGGCTGAGCTAAAAACTGTTACTAGCCTGGGCTGATGCCAAAGCAAGCCAGAGACCACTCCTGCCTACTTCTCTGGAAACCCAGACACAAGTCTCAGATCTGAACACTCCCTTGTGAGAAAGGAACAGAACACCTGTCAAGAGGAGGACGAGGACAGCAACCAGAGAGCAGTCTCAAGGATGCCCGAGAAGCTTGCCTGGGTTTCATTTTATTCTTTCTTGTTTGTTTTGGTTGTGTGTTCAGTGAAAGAGAGCAGATATCCTCCGCTGCCAAAGGATTTAGAAAGCAGACGTGTCTTATCCAGCATTTGAGGGAACAAAGAGAGTTCAAAGAATGAAATGATTAGACTTTCTCCCAAAGGAGTAGTTGCAAGCTACATTAGCTCTTCCAATTGTCCATAAATCTTTACCTAAAGGCATTTCCCCAATGGTCCAGTGGCTAAGACTCTGGATTTCCAATGCAGAGGGCCCAGGGTTCTATCCCTGGTCAGGGAACTAGACATTATATAAAACCCAGTGCAGCCAAATAAAATATTTCTTTAAAAAATCTTTACCTAAAGTTGGAAAGTTCTGCCTCTATCTGTGACTCATAACAGATCTTTAAACTTGATCAACCATAGCAGTTCATCTCTGGAGATGAACTAAAAGAGAAGGTATGGTAGAAGCTGGAGGCCTTCTGTCCTCTACAGGCCAACAGAAATGCCTCTGCTTCTTACAGAACAGGTGCAGAGAGCCTCCAAATGCTGCTTACCCACTGACGGTACCACAGCACTCTTCCTCATCACAAACACTAAAGAAATCGAAGAATTTTTCTGTCTGTATTATGGTGACTTCTTTGCAGATGGCCTTCCCTGGTGGCTCAGATGGTAAAGAATCTGCCTGCAAAGCTGGAGACCCAGGTTCAATCCATGGATTAGAAAGATTCCTTAGAGGAAGGAATGACAACTGACTCCAATATTCTGGCCTGGAGAATCCCATGGACAGAGGAGCCTGGCCAACTACAGTCTATGGGATCACAGAGTCAGACCTGACTGAGCGACTAACATTTTGCACTTTCTTCACAGCATAATAAAGCTGCTCCCCAGAAAGAAGTAAGATTTCAAAAGAAAGACTGTCAGCACTCTCCAGGTCTTAAAAAGCATTGCTGGAGAATGGTAAATAGGTCCTGAACTCAGAGAGACTTGATTTAAATTCTAGCTGTACCATTTATTAATTGTATGATCTTGAGCAAGTCTCTCAAATTTAGCTCCTCAGCAAAACTGGAACAGTAAGGGAAGCCAACAATAGGGCTTTGTGTGGATTTGTTCATAAATTCTTCTGTATGATTTCAAAGCACATGCTTTACCTATAAAGTCCCCGTGATAGATTAAGCTATTAGAAGTTTCATGTATGTGATTCTGTAAACATTCTGTAACTACAGCAGGGCAAGACTGAATAAATCTTTAGAGGAGATAGTCAAATGTGCTTTGTCTTTAAGAAGTCCAGACAGACATTTTGGACAAGAATCAAGTCATAATTTTACACTATTTTTAGGGACTAGATTTTATCAGATGAGGTGCTATGGACTACATATTTGTGACCTCCCAAAATTCATAGGTTAAATCTCTAACCTACAATGGGATAGCATTACAAGGTTTTTTGTTTTGTTTTGTTTTTTTAAGTTTTTCTTCTTTTGGTGGCGGGGGCGTGGGTTGGGGAGGGAGGGGGGGCAAGCAGGCCACTTCCATTGGTCTTTCATTTGTCCATTTTCATCCATCTTTGTTCTTTGGCCCGTGTGGGCCTCCCATCGCGGTGGCCTCTGTTGTTGCAGAGCACCAGCTCTGGGCGCATGCGCTCCAGAGCTCCAGCTCGGTAATTGGACACATCGGTCCAGCCGCTCCGCAGCACATGGGATCTTCCCAGGCCAGGGATCGAACCAGCGCCCCTTGCACTATAAGGCAGTGTCCTTACCCACTGGACCACCAGGGAAGCCTGCATTACAAGTTTTTGCTTTGGGAAGTGATTTAGTTGAGGTGAGGTCATGACAGTGAGGAACTCGCTATGGGATTAATGTTCTTATAGGAAGAGAAAGAGAGCTCTCTCAGCATACAAGGACATGAGCCACCTGCTGATCAGGAAGTGGGTCCTGACCAGACGTGGGCTTTGCCTTAATCTTGGACTTCTCAGCCTCTAGAACTGAAATAGATGTTTTTGTTTATGATAATATGTTATAGCACTCCAAGCAACTTTTGTGTGTGTTTGTTTTTCAAAGACATGAGTTCTCTTTAAGAAAAAAAAAAAAAAAAAAACGCAAGATTTGTCTTTTTAATACATCCAGTTTAGAGCTTTCCTGGTAGCATAGTGGATGAGAATCTACCTGCTAATGCAGAGGACGTGGGTTCAATTACTGATCCAGGAAGATTCCACATGGCACACAGCAACTAAGCCCACGAGTCACCAACTAACAAAGTCTGTGAGCCCCAGAGCCTGTGCTCTGGAACAAGAAAAGCCACTACAGTGAGAAGCCTGCACATCACACACGGCTAGAGAGTAGCCCCCAACTCGCTGCGACTAGAAAAAGCCCGTGCAGCAACAAAGACTCAGTGCCGTCAAAAATAAATCTGGGAACATGCATATCTGTAAACAACAAAACTCTGTAAAAGTTAAAAGTAAAATAAAGGTTTTGAAAAAAAAAAGAATAAATAGATAAATAATTTTTTCATTCAGTTTAACCGCAGTCACCTAGCATCCTGAGATGCTATCTCCTCCCTCCTCCCTTGAAGTAAGAGCCCTAGGGCTACCGCTCCAAGGAGCCAAATCTCTACCCACATCTGCAGCTCTGGTCTCTGCTCTGAAGGACATTTCTATTCAACTTGACTAGCAAAGAGGGTTTACTAAGTGGAACGAAACACACCCGCGAGCTCGCCAGCCAACATCTGCAGAGCTCACCTCTGTGGACTCTGTTGGACCTCTGAGACAACATAATCCTGCCCATTAGACTGAAGTCTCAGCTGCAGCAGAGAAGCCTACATGCCGGTGTCAGCTGCGCCGTCGATGCCGTGCTCAGCTCTGAGCACCATAGGGTGAACTTGTGGCCACAGCCTCTGGCCAGTGGCTTCTCTCCCTATGTCAATGCCAGTCAGCCTGACACTCAGTCAGCCTTGGCGGTCACTGAATACCAGGCCCACTGGGGCCACCAGTGACTCCATCCTAGTCAGGACAAGATGACCTGCTGGCTCCCAATCCAGGGTTTCCCCTCCACCCCATCTTTTGCCTTTATTGATTAACTGAAATAGATGTTTTTGTTTATGATAATATGTTATAGCACTCCAAGCAACTTTTGTGTGTGTTTGTTTTTCAAAGACATGAGTTCTCTTTAAGAAAAAAAAAAAAAAAAACGCAAGATTTGTCTTTTTAATACATCCAGTTTAGAGCTTTCCTGGTAGCATAGTGGATGAGAATCTACCTGCTAATGCAGAGGACGTGGGTTCAATTACTGATCCAGGAAGATTCCACATGGCACACAGCAACTAAGCCCACGAGTCACCAACTAACAAAGTCTGTGAGCCCCAGAGCCTGTGCTCTGGAACAAGAAAAGCCACTACAGTGAGAAGCCTGCACATCACACACGGCTAGAGAGTAGCCCCCAACTCGCTGCGACTAGAAAAAGCCCGTGCAGCAACAAAGACTCAGTGCCGTCAAAAATAAATCTGGGAACATGCATATCTGTAAACAACAAAACTCTGTAAAAGTTAAAAGTAAAATAAAGGTTTTGAAAAAAAAAAGAATAAATAGATAAATAATTTTTTCATTCAGTTTAACCGCAGTCACCTAGCATCCTGAGATGCTATCTCCTCCCTCCTCCCTTGAAGTAAGAGCCCTAGGGCTACCGCTCCAAGGAGCCAAATCTCTACCCACATCTGCAGCTCTGGTCTCTGCTCTGAAGGACATTTCTATTCAACTTGACTAGCAAAGAGGGTTTACTAAGTGGAACGAAACACACCCGCGAGCTCGCCAGCCAACATCTGCAGAGCTCACCTCTGTGGACTCTGTTGGACCTCTGAGACAACATAATCCTGCCCATTAGACTGAAGTCTCAGCTGCAGCAGAGAAGCCTACATGCCGGTGTCAGCTGTGCCGTCGATGCCGTGCTCAGCTCTGAGCACCATAGGGTGAACTTGTGGCCACAGCCTCTGGCCAGTGGCTTCTCTCCCTGTGTCAATGCCAGTCAGCCTGACACTCAGTCAGCCTTGGCGGTCACTGAATACCAGGCCCACTGGGGCCACCAGTGACTCCATCCTAGTCAGGACAAGATGACCTGCTGGCTCCCAATCCAGGGTTTCCCCTCCACCCCATCAGTATCTATATTAAACAACCAGACTGGCTTTATTTTCATTTCCTCATTTTTGCCACTTTCTAGAATTCTCTTTTTTGAGAATCCTGACCTCCCAACACTCCATAACCCTCTTGAAAGGGACACACCAAATATGCTGCCTGCACAGTGCAAACAGAAGCTGATTTCATTTTTCCATCATCTGGAAAGCACAGAAGGCAATTTCTAAGCAAGCAGTAAAACCTATTTATAAAGAATGCTGATTTGTTTTCTGCACTTTCCACCACAGAGGTTCAATTTATTTCCTTACCATAAAAAGAACCATTACTTTTTTAAAAAACAATCATAGTTAGTACATTTTAGAAATGTTTTAATTTCAAAAAAAAAAAAAACCCAACTTGCAAATTAGAGTGTAAAATAGCTTTCTTAAAATGGTCCCATTTCAGATACAGTTTGCTGATTGATAATTTCGCTGTGCTTCAAGGCAGATGATTTCACAGTCATTGGGTATATAATACAATGATGTCTTTATGAAGCCGTTGGTATCACTAAAAATATAATTATCATAAATAAAATTATAAAGTAAAAAGAGAAATCTTCACTCTGACTATGTCAAATTTTTAACTAACTCATAAATTATATTTCTAAAAGAATATTCCTACATGTTTCTTCTATGGGACAAACCTAATTGCACCCTGAAAACCTAATAATTATGGAATCGGAGCTATACTGATGTTTTGAGTACTTTGTGGTTTTTAGGAAGGCTACCTTTTGCTATTAGCAGGGAAACAGTACCACCTTGTGGAAAAATAGGAAAATGGCTACATTTTGCTCAAACAGCATCAGATTGTGTTTAAAAATACCGGTTAAGTTTCTATAGCGCTTTATACTTGAGTAGCGTTATATTTGTATTTAAAGGACAGCACAGCATTGCTGATAGAGATTTATGAGTGATCTCAAACTGTATTCAGGGAAATATCATCAAAATACAGTTTCACAACCTAGATGCCCATCAACAAATGAATGGATACAAAAGCCCTGGTACTTAAAAATACTACAGATAGATCATATCACCTCAGCTGGCAGCCTTGGCGGTCACTGAATACCAGGCCCACTGGGGCCACCAGTGACTCCATCCTAGTCAGGACAAGATGACCTGCTGGCTCCCAATCCAGGGTTTCCCCTCCACCCCATCAGTATCTATATTAAACAACCAGACTGGCTTTATTTTCATTTCCTCATTTTTGCCACTTTCTAGAATTCTCTTTTTTGAGAATCCTGACCTCCCAACACTCCATAACCCTCTTGAAAGGGACACACCAAATATGCTGCCTGCACAGTGCAAACAGAAGCTGATTTCATTTTTCCATCATCTGGAAAGCACAGAAGGCAATTTCTAAGCAAGCAGTAAAACCTATTTATAAAGAATGCTGATTTGTTTTCTGCACTTTCCACCACAGAGGTTCAATTTATTTCCTTACCATAAAAAGAACCATTACTTTTTTAAAAAACAATCATAGTTAGTACATTTTAGAAATGTTTTAATTTCAAAAAAAAAAAAAACCCAACTTGCAAATTAGAGTGTAAAATAGCTTTCTTAAAATGGTCCCATTTCAGATACAGTTTGCTGATTGATAATTTCGCTGTGCTTCAAGGCAGATGATTTCACAGTCATTGGGTATATAATACAATGATGTCTTTATGAAGCCGTTGGTATCACTAAAAATATAATTATCATAAATAAAATTATAAAGTAAACCGAGAAATCTTCACTCTGACTATGTCAAATTTTTAACTAACTCATAAATTATATTTCTAAAAGAATATTCCTACATGTTTCTTCTATGGGACAAACCTAATTGCACCCTGAAAACCTAATAATTATGGAATCGGAGCTATACTGATGTTTTGAGTACTTTGTGGTTTTTAGGAAGGCTACCTTTTGCTATTAGCAGGGAAACAGTACCACCTTGTGGAAAAATAGGAAAATGGCTACATTTTGCTCAAACAGCATCAGATTGTGTTTAAAAATACCGGTTAAGTTTCTATAGCGCTTTATACTTGAGTAGCGTTATATTTGTATTTAAAGGACAGCACAGCATTGCTGATAGAGATTTATGAGTGATCTCAAACTGTATTCAGGGAAATATCATCAAAATACAGTTTCACAACCTAGATGCCCATCAACAAATGAATGGATACAAAAGCCCTGGTACATATATACAATGGAATACTACACAGCTGTAAAAAGAAATGCAGAAGAGTCAGTCCTAATGAGGTGGCTGGATCTAGAACCTATCATAAAAAGTGAAGGCAGGGCTTACCTGGTGGTTCAGTGGGTAAGGACACCACCTTGCACTGCAAGGGGCGCCGGTTCGATCCCTGACCTGGGAAGATCCCACGTGCCGCGGAGCGGCTGGACCGATGTGTCCAATTACCGAGCAGGAGCTCTGGAACACATGCGCCCAGAGCCGATGCTCTGCGAAAACAGAGGCCACCACGATGGGAGGCCCACACGGGCCAAAGAACAAAGATGGATGAAAATGGACAAATGAAAGACCAATAGAAGTGGTCCGCCGCCCCCCCTCCAAAAAAAAACATTTAAAAAAAAAAAAAGTGAAGGCAGTCAAAATGATAAGGACAAGTACAATATACTAACACATATATATGGAATCTAGTAGGATGGTAATGATAACACATGCAGTGAAGCGATGAAAAAACAGACATGGAGAATAGACATATGGACATTGTGGGGAATGAACAGTGGGTGGGAGGTGTAAAGGAAGTAGCATGAAAACCTATACTACCATATGTGAAGAAAATAGCTATAGTCATTGAGCTGTGAGAAAAGGGGATCCTGCAGGGGTGCTATGAGACAGCCTGGAGGGGTGGGATGGGGGGATATACATATGACTAATCTGGGATCATACACATCTGTAAACAACAAAACTCTGTAAAAGTAAAAAGTAAAATATCAATTTTTGAAAAAAGAAAAAAGAAAAAGCTATAAGGATGCTTCATAAATTCCAAATTGGGACGCGGGTACTTTTTTTTCAAGCAACACTTATCTTTATTATATATGTGCCTAACATATTTTGCATTGAGGTACAGTCAATACGGGAACATTGGGGGGCTACATTTTGCTCAAACAGCATCAGATTGTGTTTAAAAATACCGGTTAAGTTTCTATAGCGCTTTATACTTGAGTAGCGTTATATTTGTATTTAAAGGACAGCACAGCATTGCTGATAGAGATTTATGAGTGATCTCAAACTGTATTCAGGGAAATATCATCAAAATACAGTTTCACAACCTAGATGCCCATCAACAAATGAATGGATACAAAAGCCCTGGTACATATATACAATGGAATACTACACAGCTGTAAAAAGAAATGCAGAAGAGTCAGTCCTAATGAGGTGGCTGGATCTAGAACCTATCATAAAAAGTGAAGGCAGGGCTTACCTGGTGGTTCAGTGGGTAAGGACACCACCTTGCACTGCAAGGGGCGCCGGTTCGATCCCTGACCTGGGAAGATCCCACGTGCCGCGGAGCGGCTGGACCGATGTGTCCAATTACCGAGCAGGAGCTCTGGAACACATGCGCCCAGAGCCGATGTTCTGCGAAAACAGAGGCCACCACGATGGGAGGCCCACACGGGCCAAAGAACAAAGATGGATGAAAATGGACAAATGAAAGACCAATAGAAGTGGTCCGCCGCCCCCCCTCCAAAAAAAAACATTTAAAAAAAAAAAAAGTGAAGGCAGTCAAAATGATAAGGACAAGTACAATATACTAACACATATATATGGAATCTAGTAGGATGGTAATGATAACACATGCAGTGAAGCGATGAAAAAACAGACATGGAGAATAGACATATGGACATTGTGGGGAATGAACAGTGGGTGGGAGGTGTAAAGGAAGTAGCATGAAAACCTATACTACCATATGTGAAGAAAATAGCTATAGTCATTGAGCTGTGAGAAAAGGGGATCCTGCAGGGGTGCTATGAGACAGCCTGGAGGGGTGGGATGGGGGGATATACATATGACTAATCTGGGATCATACACATCTGTAAACAACAAAACTCTGTAAAAGTAAAAAGTAAAATAAAAATTTTTAAAAAAAGAAAAAAAATACAGCTTCAAGGATGCTTCCTAAATTCCAAATTGGGACGCGGGTACTTTTTTTTCAAGCAACACTTATCTTTATTATATATTTGCCTAACATATTTTGCATTGAGGTACAGTCAATCAACAAACAATGTTGCGCTAGTTTCAGGTGAACAGTGAAGGGACTCAGCCATACATATACATATAGCATTCTCCCCCAAACTCCCCTTCCAGCCAGACTGCCACATAGCATTGACCAGACTTCCGTGTGCTATACAGTAGGTCTTTGCTGGTTATCCATTTTAAATATAGTATTGTGTACATGTCTGTCCCAAACTCCTTAACTATCCCTCCGCTCCAGCAATGCTAAGTTCCTTCCCTAACTCTGCGAGTTGTTTTGTTTGGCGAGTAAATTCATTTGGGTATGGGTATTTTTAACACAGCCTGATGATACTTGACCAAATGTATCTATTTTCTTATTTGTCCACAAGATGGTGCTGCGGATTGGGACTAAGGGCTTCCCTGATAGCTCAAAATGGATATTTTTCAACTCAACCTGATGCTACTTGACCAAAATGTAGGCATTTTCTTATTTGTCCGCAAGGTGGTGCTGTGGGCTGGGACTAACGACTTCCCAGATAGCTCAGAATGGGTGTTTTTAACACAACCTGATCCTGCCTGAGCAAGTGAGAGTGTTAGTTGCTCAGTCCTGTCTGACTCTCTGCGACCCCACAGAGTGTAGCCCACTAGGCTCTTCTGTCCATGGAATTCTCCAAGCAAGACACTGGAGTGAGTTGCTATTCCCTTCTCCAGGGAATCTTCTCCACCCAGGGATTGAATGCAGGTCTCTTGCATTACAGGCAGATTCTTTATCCTCTGAGCCACCAGGGAAGCCCCTAAGTGAACAAAATGTAGCCATTTTCTTATTTGTCCACAGGTCATACTGTGGGTTGGGACTACAACTAAAAATGTGTTGCACAGCAAAAGAAAGAAAATTAAAAAATTAAAAAGCAATCTACAAAAATGGAGAAAATATTTGCAAATCATATATCTAATAAGGGATTAACACTTAAAATATGTAAGAAACTCATTTAATAGGAAAAAAAAAATTTTTAATGGACAAAGGAACTAAATAGATGTTTTTTTCCCAAAGGCCAACATGTACATGAAAAGATACTCCATGTCATCACCAGGGAAATGCAAATCAAAACTACAATGAAATATCACCTCACACATGGAAAACAAGAGATACTATCATGCTATAACATTCTGTTTATATCTTTCTCAGGGCACATTTACAAGAAATATCCCTTCCAGCCAGACTGCCACATAGCATTGACCAGACTTCCGTGTGCTATACAGTAGGTCTTTGCTGGTTATCCATTTTAAATATAGTATTGTGTACATGTCTGTCCCAAACTCCTTAACTATCCCTCCGCTCCAGCAATGCTAAGTTCCTTCCCTAACTCTGCGAGTTGTTTTGTTTGGCGAGTAAATTCATTTGGGTATGGGTATTTTTAACACAGCCTGATGATACTTGACCAAATGTATCTATTTTCTTATTTGTCCACAAGATGGTGCTGCGGATTGGGACTAAGGGCTTCCCTGATAGCTCAAAATGGATATTTTTCAACTCAACCTGATGCTACTTGACCAAAATGTAGGCATTTTCTTATTTGTCCGCAAGGTGGTGCTGTGGGCTGGGACTAACGACTTCCCAGATAGCTCAGAATGGGTGTTTTTAACACAACCTGATCCTGCCTGAGCAAGTGAGAGTGTTAGTTGCTCAGTCCTGTCTGACTCTCTGCGACCCCACAGAGTGTAGCCCACTAGGCTCTTCTGTCCATGGAATTCTCCAAGCAAGACACTGGAGTGAGTTGCTATTCCCTTCTCCAGGGAATCTTCTCCACCCAGGGATTGAATGCAGGTCTCTTGCATTACAGGCAGATTCTTTATCCTCTGAGCCACCAGGAAGCCCCTAAGTGAACAAAATGTAGCCATTTTCTTATTTGTCCACAGGTCATACTGTGGGTTGGGACTACAACTAAAAATGTGTTGCACAGCAAAAGAAAGAAAATTAAAAAATTAAAAAGCAATCTACAAAAATGGAGAAAATATTTGCAAATCATATATCTAATAAGGGATTAACACTTAAAATATGTAAGAAACTCATTTAATAGGAAAAAAAAAATTTTTAATGGACAAAGGAACTAAATAGATGTTTTTTTCCCAAAGGCCAACATGTACATGAAAAGATACTCCATGTCATCACCAGGGAAATGCAAATCAAAACTACAATGAAATATCACCTCACACATGGAAAACAAGAGATACTATCATGCTATAACATTCTGTTTATATCTTTCTCAGGGCACATTGATATCTAATGATAATAGCTAACATTTACAACGTACAATTTATCAGAAATTTTAAAAGTATTTTCCTGTGCTAACTTTCTTAATATTCATCATAACCCTAGGAGATATCCCATTTTACAGCTGAAGAAACATAGTTATGTGGAGGTTAATAACTCACAAAGTCATCAAACTCAGAAAGACAGCAAAGTTTGTCTACCCAGTAGTCTGTCCCCAGAGGCTACACACTCTTTTATTTTTTTGCTTTGTATTTTTTTTTTTTTGGCTGTGCTGGGTCTTCGTTGTTCCACATGGACTTCTTCTAGTTGTTGCGAGCAGAGACAACTCCTCATTGCGGTGCGTGGGCTCCTCATTGCTATGGCTTCTCCTGATGCACAGCACAGGCTTTAGAGGTCAAAGGCTTCAATAGTTGTGGCACTCAGGCTTAGTTGCTCCATAACATGTGGGATCTTCCCAGACCAGGGATCAAACTCATGTTTCCTGCATTGCCAGGCAGATTGTTTACCACTGAGCCACCAGGGAAGCCCTATACTCTTAATTAGGTGTTATACTGCCTCTCACTGCACATTGTTTACTTAGATGAAGGCCCTTAAGATCAGGCCCTAAGTTGAAGCATCTTTTGTATTTTCTTACTACCTAGTGGTATCTTTGCAGAGACAGCTGATAAATAATGAAGTGACATCCAATGGCCTTTTCTATCACAACCCTCCTGTCTAATCAAGTCACACTCTGTTCCACTCCCTTCATTATTGCACACCAGGCTTTAGACTCTAAATTTTTTTTTTCATTTTATTTATGTATTGGCTATTCTGGGTTTTCACTGCTGCCACAGGCTCTTCTCTAGTTGTAGGGAGTGGGAGCTACTCTCTAGTTGAGGTGAGCAGGCATCTTGTTGCAGGGACTTCTCTTGTTGTGGAACTCAGGCTCTAGGGCACACGGGTTTCAATAGTTACGGCACATGGGCTCAATAGTTGCAGCTCCGAGGCTCTAGAGCACAGGCTCCATAGTTGTGGCTCGTGGGCTTAGTTTCTCTGCAGCATGTGGGATCTTCCAGGATCAGGGATCAAACACGTGTCTCCTGCATTGGCAGATAAACTCTTTACCACTGAGTTACTGACATTAGGCAAGGTCTACTGTGAAGTAGGCACTGGGTGTAGATATAGATGAAACAAGGATTAGTAAACTATGGCTCCTTAAAAAGCACACAATTAAACTATAGAATAAGAAATGAAGGCTCTTAGGGTGAACAAAGGAAGTCATCTGAAGATGGCTTTTTGGAAGCCACGGTGGCAGTAACACCGTCGCCGGCCTCCGTGGAACCTGTCGAGCTGGACACTGGAGCCGGCGAAGGCGACCGCCAGCAGCACGTCAGCGACCGGGAGATGCCAGCCAACTTGGCTACCAAGTCCAAGCCTTCTGACCACCCATGGGCAAGCACAATTTTCCTGAGCAAATCTCAGGCGAACGTGCAAGAAAAGAGGAAGAGCAATCATTTAGACCATTGTGACCTTAGCAATATACTACCTTGTAAAGAACAGCGATGCAGGTAGATCCTTGGATATCTTTGATGAGAGATCACACCCACTCACAGGAGAAAAGGTTCCAGAGGAGTACTTGAAGCATGACCCTGAACACAAACTGATTTACGGATTTGTTTGTACTCTTTTCAGTGCTGCACAACTAACTGCTAAATGTGCAATGGTAACATTGGTAATCTATTTTTCTCTTTATATCAGCCTCTCTAGAAATGTTTGTCTTGTACGAAAGGGATAGTCCTACTTTTCAAATGAAAGTAGGTTCCTGAAATGATCATCTGAGATTTATTAAGAGAAACATGTCAAAAGGAAGTGAAATATACACATTTGAGCTTAATTAATCATCAGGATTAAAAAAAAAGACACTTGCTTCTTGGAACAAATGCTATGACAAACCTAGACAGCGTATTGAAAAGCAGATATATCACTTTGCCAATAAAAGTCCATATAGTCTAAGCTATGGTTTTTCCATAGTCACAAAGAGCTGCATCATAAAGAAGGCTGAGCCCTGAAAAATTGATGCCTTCAAACCGTGATGTTTTTTCAGGCTTGGCTCGGGGGAGAGCACAGGCTCCATAGTTGTGGCTCGTGGGCTTAGTTTCTCTGCAGCATGTGGGATCTTCCAGGATCAGGGATCAAACACGTGTCTCCTGCATTGGCAGATAAACTCTTTACCACTGAGTTACTGACATTAGGCAAGGTCTACTGTGAAGTAGGCACTGGGTGTAGATATAGATGAAACAAGGATTAGTAAACTATGGCTCCTTAAAAAGCACACAATTAAACTATAGAATAAGAAATGAAGGCTCTTAGGGTGAACAAAGGAAGTCATCTGAAGATGGCTTTTTGGAAGCCACGGTGGCAGTAACACCGTCGCCGGCCTCCGTGGAACCTGTCGAGCTGGACACTGGAGCCGGCGAAGGCGACCGCCGGCAGCACGTCAGCGACCGGGAGATGCCAGCCAACTTGGCTACCAAGTCCAAGCCTTCTGACCACCCATGGGCAAGCACAATTTTCCTGAGCAAATCTCAGGCGAACGTGCAAGAAAAGAGGAAGAGCAATCATTTAGACCATTGTGACCTTAGCAATATACTACCTTGTAAAGAACAGCGATGCAGGTAGATCCTTGGATATCTTTGATGAGAGATCACACCCACTCACAGGAGAAAAGGTTCCAGAGGAGTACTTGAAGCATGACCCTGAACACAAACTGATTTACGGATTTGTTTGTACTCTTTTCAGTGCTGCACAACTAACTGCTAAATGTGCAATGGTAACATTGGTAATCTATTTTTCTCTTTATATCAGCCTCTCTAGAAATGTTTGTCTTGTACGAAAGGGATAGTCCTACTTTTCAAATGAAAGTAGGTTCCTGAAATGATCATCTGAGATTTATTAAGAGAAACATGTCAAAAGGAAGTGAAATATACACATTTGAGCTTAATTAATCATCAGGATTAAAAAAAAAAAAAGACACTTGCTTCTTGGAACAAATGCTATGACAAACCTAGACAGCGTATTGAAAAGCAGATATATCACTTTGCCAATAAAAGTCCATATAGTCTAAGCTATGGTTTTTCCATAGTCACAAAGAGCTGCATCATAAAGAAGGCTGAGCCCTGAAAAATTGATGCTTTCAAACCGTGATGTTAGAGGAGACTCTTGGACTACAAGAAGACAAACCAATCAATTCTAAAGGAAATCAACCCTGAATGTTCATTGGAAGGACTGATGCTGAAGCTGAAGCTCCAATACTTTGGCCACCTGATGGGAAGAACTGATCCATTGGAGAAGACCCTGATGCTGGGAAAGATTGAAGGGAAAAGGAAAGGGGGCAAGAGAATAAGACGGCTAGATAGAACTACAGACTCAATGGACATGAATTTGAACAAACTGTGGAGCCTGACATGCTGAAGCCCACGGGGTCACAAAGAGTCAAACATGACTTAGGAACTGAACAACAAAAACAAGGAGGATAATGATCAGCTGCTTCTTTAGAGAGATCACTCAGCACTACAGTAGTTTAGGAAGAGAGGGAAAATGGAATCAGAGAGGTAGATTATAAAACTGTTGAAGAGACTGCAGCAGGCGACTGAAGCTGAGAGAGACCCTTAAGACCCACCCTATAAGGGAAAAAACCTCCCTCACTGGCATCAGTTTTCACTGTCACCTGCCCCACCTCTCACCCCAAATCCTGCGGCACTAGTGAAATCTTCCGCCCAAAGGCTGACACTTAATTTTTATTTTATTCTCTATGTGTTTCTTCTGCATTATCGAGGCTCCGTAATTAAAGCGGTGCAATAAACGTTTATGGAACTGAGCTGGCTTGTGAAGTCGCCCAAGGCCAGATAATGCAGTCTTTGTTACACCACGCCCCCGCCGCCCCGGCCACACAGCGGGCCCAGCCCTTGCCTGCCAGGCGCAGTCAGGGCCAGACCGCTGAGCCGCATCCGGGGGGTTGGTTGATTGAGTCATTTCATCCCTGACCTAACTATCGCCTCCTCCCGCGATCTCGCAGGCGGCTCTCTCCTGACCGGCTCGATTCCAGCTCGGCAGAGACGCGCCGCGTCCACCAGAGGGCGCGTCTCCCCAGCTTCCCCACTCGGAAAGGCTCGTTTTCGGGGCGGAGCAAACGAACGCGGGTGCCTTTAGTCCCGCTGCGGCTGCCGTACCAGGCTGTAAACAGGAAGCGGAGCTCCAGCTCGGGTTCAAGTGCTTAGCCGCAACCATGGCCGAATACTCCTATGTGAAGTCCACCAAACTCGTGCTCAAGGGAACCAAGGCTAAAAGGTAAGAACGCGAGTCTGAGTTTGTGTGGGAGATTCTAGCTCTCTTTCCGAAGACCCTCTGCCCTCCCTCTCTGGGGCGAGTCTCTTGGAAGCCGCGCCACCCTGGATGGACTGGTCGCGCCCAGCTTGGAGACCAGTAGCCTGGGAGACAAGTTTTGATGAGCCCCCACCCCTAGACATATGCTTGGTAGGACTGTAATCTGACCGTGTGAATTATAACACTGACTTCCTTTATTAGGCATAATTATGTACAACATTGTCTTCCTCCCACCTTAAAAAAAGTTAATTTTTAATGCAGTATGCAGATGTCGGTTCTGAAGAGGATGTGGGTTCGAACCTGGACTCCACCAATTACTAATCTTGTGGCAGATTCGTTAATATCTTTGAACTTCCTATTAAGGGATTAGTGATATTCCGAAAGGTTTATTATATGGGACAACAGCGGTACAGTCAGTAAGTAGAGTCAGATGCAAGGAAGAGGTCACCATGGTGATTTGTGAGTATCAGATTTTTTTTTAAAAGTATCTACGCACTAATACCTCTACCTCTTTTTTAACTGGTAGGTTTATTCGGGGTTTATTATTTACTTAGCATTTCATTCCTAGTCTCAGTGGTAGAGTTTTAGGTTCTTTTAGGCCGCACCGCGCTCCGGCTACACTTAAAGCGGTGCCGTTTATGGAACTGAGCTGGCTTGTGAAGTCGCCCAAGGCCAGATAATGCAGTCTTTGTTACACCACGCCCCGCCGCCCGGCCACAGCGGGCCCAGCCCTTGCCTGCCAGGCGCAGTCAGGGCCAGACCGCTGAGCCGCATCCGGGGGGTTGGTTGATTGAGTCATTTCATCCCTGACCTAACTATCGCCTCCTCCCGCGATCTCGCAGGCGGCTCTCTCCTGACCGGCTCGATTCCAGCTCGGCAGAGACGCGCCGCGTCCACCAGAGGGCGCGTCTCCCCAGCTTCCCCACTCGGAAAGGCTCGTTTTCGGGGCGGAGCAAACGAACGCGGGTGCCTTTAGTCCCGCTGCGGCTGCCGTACCAGGCTGTAAACAGGAAGCGGAGCTCCAGCTCGGGTTCAAGTGCTTAGCCGCAACCATGGCCGAATACTCCTATGTGAAGTCCACCAAACTCGTGCTCAAGGGAACCAAGGCTAAAAGGTAAGAACGCGAGTCTGAGTTTGTGTGGGAGATTCTAGCTCTCTTTTCCGAAGACCCTCTGCCCTCCCCTCTCTGGGGCGAGTCTCTTGGAAGCCGCGGCCACCCCGGGATGGACTGGTCGCGCCCAGCTTGGAGACCAGTAGCCTGGGAGACAAGTTTTGATGAGCCCCCACCCCTAGACATATGCTTGGTAGGACTGTAATCTGACCGTGTGAATTATAACACTGACTTCCTTTATTAGGCATAATTATGTACAACATTGTCTTCCTCCCACCTTAAAAAAAAGTTAATTTTTAATGCAGTATGCAGATGTCGGTTCTGAAGAGGATGTGGGTTCGAACCTGGACTCCACCAATTACTAATCTTGTGGCAGATTCGTTAATATCTTTGAACTTCCTATTAAGGGATTAGTGATATTCCGAAAGGTTTATTATATGGGACAACAGCGGTACAGTCAGTAAGTAGAGTCAGATGCAAGGAAGAGGTCACCATGGTGATTTGTGAGTATCAGATTTTTTTTTAAAAGTATCTACGCACTAATACCTCTACCTCTTTTTTAACTGGTAGGTTTATTCGGGGTTTATTATTTACACAAAGGTTGAGCATTTCATTCCTAGTCTCAGTGGTAGAGTTTTAGGTTCTTTTAGGTGGGAAGGAAAAGTGTCAAGAAGCAAACTGAAGCCACTACTCTTAAGAACTCTGCCTAAGGGTCTGGCATCAAGAATTTATCCTGAATACATGTGAAACTGTTACTGTCAGAATTCATAGGAGGGAGGGGAGAGTTAGCTTCTGAAAGATTTTGTGATGAAAATACAAACAAATGTGTCAAAATCGTTATAACTACCAATGTAATTAATACATATGTAGCACTACATATGTGCCAAAAAATATTCTAAGCACTGCCTATTAACTTTTGTAAAAATTACTCTTGGGTTTTTTATTATTGAGACATACTACATATACTAAGTCACCCTGTTAAAGTAGAATTCAGTGGTTTTAGTATACTCACAAGGTTCACTACTGACAAGTTGTTGAACATTTTCCTCATCTCAGAAAGAAACCCCATAGTCGTTAGCAGTCACTGCCCATTCTGTTCATCCTCTAAAACCTGGCAACCACTAATCCACCTTTTGTCCAAATTGGTTTGCCTCATGAACATTACATGTAAATGGAATCACACAATATACAGACTCAGACACGACTGAGGCACTGAATAATACAATATGCAGCCTTTTGTATCTGGCTTCTTTGAGTTTGGATACCACTCTCAAGGTTTATCTGTGTTGTATCAGTACTCATTCCTTTTATGAGTGAATAATATTCCAGTGTGGGCTCTGAAGGTGGCTCGGTGGTAAAGAATCCGCCTGCCAATGCAGAAGGATGCAGGTTTGATCCCTGGGCGAGGAAGATCCCCTGGAGAAGGAAATGGCAACGCACTTCAGTGTATGCTTGCCTGGAGAATCCCATGGACAGAGGAGCCTGGCAGGCTACAATCCATGCGGTGGCAAAGAGCCAGACATGACTTACTGACTAAACCACCACCAATGTCCCGTTGTATAGATATAACACATTTTGTTTATTCATTCATCAGCTGATGAACATTTGGGTTTCCATTTTGGGGCTCTTCAGAATAATGCTGCTGTGACAATTCTTATGCAAGTTTCTTTGCAGACATAGGTTTTCATTTCTATTGGGTGTAAACTTGGGAGGAGAATCATTAAATCCTATGGTAATTCCATGTCTTTTCGAGGACTCCAAACTTTTCTAAAGTGACTGCACCATTTTACATTTTCACAAACAATATACAAAGGCACACATTAACTCTTAATCCTCACAGTAAGAGTTGAGTTAAATCGTTATCCTCATTTGTATAGGTGGGGAAACTGACTTACAGAGAGACAAAGTTATTTTTCTAAAAAAATCACAGAACTAAGAAATGACAGAATCAGAATTTTATTTATTTATTTGTTTATTTATTTATTGCCACTGCTGTTGATCTTTCATTTACTTATCTTTCTTCTTTGGCCTGCATGTGCAGAGCACTGGCTCTGGGCGCTTGCGCTCCAGAACTCCAGCTCAGTAGCTGGACATATCGGTCCAGCTGCCCTGTGGCAGGTGGGATCCTCCCAGGCCAGGGATTGAACTGGCACCCCTTGCACTACAAGGTGGTGTCCTTGCCCACTGGAGCACCAGGGAAGCCCCAGAATCAGGATTTTAAAAGCCAGTCTGGTTCCAGGCTCTGTTCTCTTTAACTGTAACACAGTATGTACAGGATCAGAAATGACTTCTCAGTATTTTAAGTAAGAGGGTATATCAATGTATGTTGTTGGAAATCAGTAATTTATGTATCCTTGTATACCTTAGAAGTCTTCTAAGATTCCATCTTATGATAGTTAGTATGCAAATCAATATATCTAAACTCATCTATATCAATTATCTCCTGTAGTAAGAAGAAAAAGAACAAAGAGAAGAAGAGAAAAAGAGAAGAAGATGAAGAAACGCAACTTGATATTGTTGGTGAGTCAGTTTTCTGTTCATTCTGAGAAAAGTTAGCATCGGTCAAGATCCCTTTAAAAATATTTTCCTAGTAGGAATAAGGAGTAAAAAGAGAGTAGAAGGAATTCATGGCCGATTCTACTGCTCTTAAAGTGCTAGAATATTAGAACTGTAGAGCTGGGCCTTTAGGCTCTAGCAGAGTAAATGTCACTGATGCCTTTTCTTAAGAACAAAGCTCAGGAGAGAGGAAAGTCTGACTTAATAGGTGCCACTGTTAGACTACTTAATAACCCAGAGATTCTGATGTATCATTTTAAAGGCTTAATACATGTAAGTATTATTTAACCAAATATATTTTACAAATTGTTTTCTATTTTATATTTTTATCATATCGATACCCAGTTGTCCCAGCACTACTGATGAATAGACTTTCCTTTCTCATTAAAGTACTTTGGTATCTTTGTCAAAAGTCAGTTGACTGGGCTTCCCTGGTGGTCCAGTGGGTAAGGACACCGCCTTGCACTGCAAGGGGCGCCGGTTCAATCCCTGGCCTGGGAAGATCCCACGTGCCGCGGAGCGGCTGGACTGATGTGTCCAATGACCGAGCCGGAGCTCTGGAGCACATGCGCCCAGAGCCAGTGCTCTATGACAAAAGAGGCCACCGCAATGGGAGGCCCTCACAGGCCAAAGAACAAAGATGGATGAAAATAGAGAAATGAAAGACCAATAGCAGTGGCCCGCCCGTCCCCCTCCCTCCCTTACCTTTCTTCCCCCACCAAAAAAAAAAAAAAAAGTCAGTTGACTTTATAAGTGTTAGTATATTTCTGTGCTCTGGTCTATTGGTTTGTCTGTTGTTCTGTTGATATATTTGTCTTGATTACTGTCATTTCATAAAGTCTTGAAATCAGGTGGTATGACTCCCAGCTTTATACTTTTGTACTTCTTTATACTCTTCCAGATCCTTTGCATTTCCATATTAATTTTATAATTAATGTATTATTTTCTATAATAAATCCTGTTGTATTTTCCAGGAGAATATTGAATCTAGGTCATTTGGGGAGAATCAGCATTAAGTGTAATTGGTCAGTATGGCACAGAACATATAAAATACAAATAATTTTAAATCATTAACTATTGCATTTTTAAGAAATAATTAATGATATAGCATGTTGATAATGATTCTAAGTAAAGCATTTTTTTTACTGAAAACAATTATAGCTATAAGTCAGAAATAACTTACGTAAACCACTCACTAAATTATTTGAATGTGGTAAAATACACATAACATACAACTCGTCACTTTAGTGTGCAGTTAAGTGTCACTAAGTGCATTCACGTTATTGTGCAGCCATAACCATCATCCATATTCAGTCCAAAAAGAATTTACTTTATTTCGCAAAACTGAAACTTTGCACTCATTAAACTATAAATGCCCATACCTCACTCTCCCCTAGTCCCTAGCAACCACCATCCTATTTTCTGTCTCTGTGAATTTGACTACTTCTAGAACCACAAAAAAAAAAAAAAAAAGACTAAGTTATAACAACCGTGGCAGTAAGTAAGGACCTTCTGTTAAATCTAAAATGCAAATTTAAATTAATGGTTTTATCTTTTAGGAATCTGGTGGACAGTAACGAACTTCGGTGAGATTTCAGGCACCATAGCGATTGAAATGGATAAAGGAAGCTACATGCATGCACTTGACAACGGACTTTTTACGCTGGGAGCTCCACATAAGGAAGGTTTGTGTCTGGTAGAAGCAATGGGAGGGAAAAGGCCACTTGAAGTTAATATTCATTCACTTAGGCCAGAGTCTGACTAATTGCAGTTATATTCCAAAGGAGTGAATCCACTGATTGGATTCTTCGAATTTTGTCCTTCCTCACTATTTACCAGTAATTGGCAGCTCCTTCTTGCCAGCGTAAGCATTTGAAAACATTCTGTGTACCCAAAAGAGTATGGGAATAAGAAACAATATCAATAATTGAAATAATAAATGAAAAGAAAAAGAAAACCTATATGAATCAAAGGTTTGAATGCCTTTACTCTTTAGACCTTTTGCCAGAACTAACCTGGGGCACAGTTAATAATTTGAAATTTTCTCATTTCTTTTAGCCCAAGTGGAAGAAGTATTAATGAGATATGAAGTAATAAGAAAATTAAAAAGCAGTAGCTTTTTGTCTGTATGGCCATCCCTTGAATAAACTAAAGCATTTAGCTTTTTAAACATTAAGTGCTTATTTGTCTATGTGCTGACTGTGTTTTAAAACACAAAGAGATCGTATCTTGGAAGTAAGTAAATAAGCATCATGCTGGCCTATCTTGTTAGATTTGTAAAACTAAACTTCAGTTATTTTTTTTGGAACATATGTTCTCATTGACTGTTAGAGACTTTCTAACTAAACTAAAGTTTAGTCTTACATAGAGAGGATAAAGTAATTCTTTTTTCTTTTTCTGGCTTAAAATAACACGATTATCACACAGTTCTAGAGGTCAGAGTTCCAAAGTGAATGTTGATGATCTAAAATCAAGACGTTAACAGAGCTGTTACGATAAAGTAACTCTTGATACTATCAGTACTATATTTGTGTAGTCACTTAGTCGTGTCCAGCTCTTTGTCCCTCTATCTGTGGAATTCCAGGCAAGAATACTGGAGTAGGATGGATGCTCTTTCCTCCTCCAGGGGATCTTCCTGACCCAGGGATTGAACCCACATCTCCTGCATTGGAGGAGGATTCTTTACTGTCTGAGCCATCAGGGAAGCCCACATACTGTATTATAGTTGCTTAATGTAATATTCCTACATTTTATTTTTAAAGGAAAAACAGCTGGGCTTCCCTGATGGTCAGTGGGTAAAGAGTCCGCCTTGCAGTGCAAGGGGCACTGGTTTGATCCCTGGCCCAGGAAGATCCCACGTGCCACGGAGCAACTGGACCAGTGTGTCCAATTACGCCAGTGCTCTGGAGCGCGTGCATCCAGAGCTAGTGCTCTGCAACAAGGGAGGCCACTGCGATGGCAGGCCCACACAGGCCAAAAGAATAAAGCTGGATGAAAATAAATAAATACAAAACCAATAAAAGGGGCCAAAATTTTTTTTAAATAAATCACAAAACCCTATTAAAAAAAAAAAAAGAAAAGGAGTTACTTGTTTTAAGTTGAAGAGTATTTTTACATGTATATTTATAAGAAATTTAAAATTTATTTCAAAATGTTTTTTCTTCTGTAGTTGATGAGGGCCCAAGTCCTCCAGAACAGTTTACAGCTGTCAAACTGTCTGATTCCAGGTGAGCTTGAGTTGAACTATAATTAATGTATTGTAATACAAAAATGATACAATAGGATAATCCATTAAAAGTAGTATTTTTGAAGAATAATAAATTTGGAAAATGTTTTTGCATAAGGTTTATATAGTACTTATGTTTAAAAAGTGGAATGTTAAATTGTATACATAGAACCACATTGTCCAGCAGGGTACTTGCCACACATGGATTTTGAACATCTGGACTGTGGTTAATCTGAATTTTGTACACACATTGTGGGTTCCATGTTTAATTTTTCTTCTCTCAATATTTAACATTTATCTATTTTATTAATCTGAAGAATTGCCCTGAAATCTGGCTATGGAAAATACCTTGGTATAAATTCAGATGGACTTGTTGTTGGGCGTTCAGATGCAATTGGACCTAGAGAACAGTGGGAACCCGTCTTTCAAGATGTAAGTACTGTTGTTTTTATATAGGCTCCTTTTCAGTGCAGGAGAAGTCTTAATAGTCAGTGAGAGCATATGCTCTTAAGTACCGTTGTTCTTACACAGGTTTCTTGTCAGTGCAGGAGAAGTCTTAACAGTTAGCAAGAGCATATGTTCATAAAAACCAAAACAGTAGAGTGCAATAATATAATGCATTAAGTTCTTTAGAACCATTGTGAGGCCCAGAGCTGCTGCTCTGCAACAGGAGAGGCCACTGCAATGGGAGGCCCACACAGCTCAAAGAACAGAGATGGATGAAAATAAATAAATGAAAGACCAATAAAAGAGGTCAGGATTTAAAAAAAAAAAACATGAATTCATAACCTTAAAAAGATATCAAAAATAGTGCATCAGAGGAGGAAGAAAACACAACAATCAACGAAGTGAAAAGACAAGCTTTGGATTGGGAGAAAGTACTTGCAAAGCAGTTTTCTGTTAAGGAGTTAATGTCCAAAATATATAAGAAACTCATTCAGTAACAAAAACAAAATTGTAAATGGGCAGAGAAACTGAATAGATATTTCTTATTATATGAGCAGAAAGACTAACATATGGTAAAGCCAGGATGGTGAGTCAGTCACAGACAACTCTAGGGATGTTCATTTCACTTTATTTTGGGGGAAGACACTTAAGTTTTAAAATCGTAAATTTAAATGAAAGACTTTATAAAGTCCCTGATGTAACAAGTAAAACATTCCTGCAAAAAAGGGACTCATGGGACTTCCCTGGTGGTCCAGTAGTTAACACTCTGTGTTCCCAATGCACCAGGGCCGAATTGAAACCCTGGTCGGGGAACTAGATCCCACATGCCGCAACTAAGACCCAGCACAGCCAAATAAATTAAAAGAAAATTTTTTAAATTAAAAATAAAAGGGACTCAGCAATACTGTGGTTAATCTGAATTTTGTACACACATTGTGGGTTCCATGTTTAATTTTTCTTCTCTCAATATTTAACATTTATCTATTTTATTAATCTGAAGAATTGCCCTGAAATCTGGCTATGGAAAATACCTTGGTATAAATTCAGATGGACTTGTTGTTGGGCGTTCAGATGCAATTGGACCTAGAGAACAGTGGGAACCCGTCTTTCAAGATGTAAGTACTGTTGTTTTTATATAGGCTCCTTTTCAGTGCAGGAGAAGTCTTAATAGTCAGTGAGAGCATATGCTCTTAAGTACCGTTGTTCTTACACAGGTTTCTTGTCAGTGCAGGAGAAGTCTTAACAGTTAGCAAGAGCATATGTTCATAAAAACCAAAACAGTAGAGTGCAATAATATAATGCATTAAGTTCTTTAGAACCATTGTGAGGCCCAGAGCTGCTGCTCTGCAACAGGAGAGGCCACTGCAATGGGAGGCCCACACAGCTCAAAGAACAGAGATGGATGAAAATAAATAAATGAAAGACCAATAAAAGAGGTCAGGATTTAAAAAAAAAAAACATGAATTCATAACCTTAAAAAGATATCAAAAATAGTGCATCAGAGGAGGAAGAAAACACAACAATCAACGAAGTGAAAAGACAAGCTTTGGATTGGGAGAAAGTACTTGCAAAGCAGTTTTCTGTTAAGGAGTTAATGTCCAAAATATATAAGAAACTCATTCAGTAACAAAAACAAAATTGTAAATGGGCAGAGAAACTGAATAGATATTTCTTATTATATGAGCAGAAAGACTAACATATGGTAAAGCCAGGATGGTGAGTCAGTCACAGACAACTCTAGGGATGTTCATTTCACTTTATTTTGGGGGAAGACACTTAAGTTTTAAAATCGTAAATTTAAATGAAAGACTTTATAAAGTCCCTGATGTAACAAGTAAAACATTCCTGCAAAAAAGGGACTCATGGGACTTCCCTGGTGGTCCAGTAGTTAACACTCTGTGTTCCCAATGCACCAGGGCCGAATTGAAACCCTGGTCGGGGAACTAGATCCCACATGCCGCAACTAAGACCCAGCACAGCCAAATAAATTAAAAGAAAATTTTTTAAATTAAAAAAAATAAAAGGGACTCAGCAGAAAGATCATCAGCACAGATTTAAATTACCTTGGACTCTACAGCCACATCTCACCAAGAGTCATGCAGATGACAGAAAACCCACCGTTTACCACAAACAGGAAATTAAATCAAACCCATGTTATCAGCACTTTTTTCACTAGGTATGATAGACAATTAAATTCTTTCTACACCCAAAACTCCCTCAGACATCGATTCTTAAAGTTCTAAGAGTAAATTTAAAGGCATCAAAAGCCAGCTTTTCTAAATTTTTTCTGCATTTCTTTTGTTTGTTTTTTAATGTTATTGAGGTATAATTGATTATACTTCGACTACGATCTGTTTTTATATTTTCTAATTATGTAGGAAAATCTTAAAATATTACTATTTGAGTAAAATACATTATAATTTTTTTTCTTTAAAGCTAATTGAAAAAAAAAATGACTAAATCAGTTATATCTCAATAAGTCTTTGAGGCCAAAGGAAATAATTCTATTGCATATAGTTAGAATTTAGTCCCACTAATAGAATATACTAAATGCATTTAATATTATCTTTAACTAGTGAGATTGTAAATTATTTTGGTTTGCTTTTCTATGTTTTTTTATTTTCCAGGTTTTCTTTACATTCTTATTCCTAATTCCTTTTAGATTTGAGGAGGAATCAGTTTAGTGTCAAGATTTAAGAATTCTTTTGCAAGTATTTTTATAACTTATTTCTTATTGTTTTGTTTCATTTAGGGGAAAATGGCTTTACTTGCCTCCAATAGCTGCTTTATTAGATGCAATGAAGCAGGTGATATAGAAGCAAAAAGCAAAACAGCAGGAGAAGAAGAAATGATAAAGGTAATCATGAGAGTTTTATAGACTAATATATGTCACAAATATGATGTGACTGCATCTGTTTAAAATGTTGCAGTCTGACCCACACTCACTGTGTGTAATGCATTAGTGAAGGCCATGGTGGAAGACACAAAGAAATGAGGCAAAAAAGCTTTTTCTAAAATGGCCTTAATTCTTATATTTAGCATAAAAATCCATGTTATATTTTCTCTGCTATCAGCATAATTTAAACACATCTATCAAGTATCTGTATACATTTTGTTTTAAATTCAATGTTATATATTTGATTTTATTCTTTTAAGTATCCTCAGTTTTCATAATCTTCAGTTTTAGAGTATTCTTTTTACCTCAAAAAATATCGCTAATCTTTTAAAATAAGAATATTAATACCAGTAATTCTTCATTTCATCATTTGGAGTTGATTGATGTAGAAAGAAATACCATTCTAGATAGTTCAAGAATTAGAAGTTTTGGCGTATCTTCCATAGTTTTCTCAAAAGCCATACTTATCTCAAAAAAATTAAATCTAAAACTTAGATTTTCTTTTGTAATCAAACTGTCAGTCATAGTATTTTTCAGTTACTTAGTCATAATGTTTTCCAGTTATTTACGTAAAACTAAAGCAACTAACTACAGGTACATGCATGATTCTCTAATCTTTGTAGTGTTCCCATGAGGTAGTTACTATTATCTTAACTTTCCAGAGGAAGAAACAGCCTCTAGCCCTCCTTACTTACATCCTCACTGTTTTGACCACTCACTGCATGAAGTCACACAGCTAAAAGGGAGAAAGGATATGTAGCCAGGCCCACCTGACTCTAGACGTTATATTCCACAGCACACTGCTTCTCAGGGAGCAGATCATTAGAAAAATGCCTGCAGGGAATTCCCTGGCAGTTCTGTGGCTAAGACTCCAGGCTTCCACTGCAGGAAAGTGGGTTCTGTACCTGGTCAGTGAATTAAGATCCCACATGCTGCCCAGTATGGCAACAACAACAAGGAAATGCTAGTGGATTTCTGACTCACTTGTTTTTCATTCCTTGTATTTATATTTAATTTTATTGTATTGTGTTTAAATTTTTTTCATCTGAATTACATTATAAAAGTATGATTATTGAAGACAAACAGTGCAGCTCTATATACAGTACTTTGTACATCTACAGAAGAAAAAATACACTATGCTATGCTGTATTTATTAATAGTTGCAGCTGTTTTTATATGAAGTACCTGTCATGTTTCCCTGGGTTCGTTCAGTGCTGATCCAGGGCTCTCTCCACTTTGCCTGTCATACTGCACGCTCTGCTAGTCTATGTCAGCATCTTTCTACCACAACACATTCCCTTCTGCCTGGCCAAGAATTTCCCCAAGTCTTTTAGGACCCTCCCAGCCCAAATGGTTGCACACGTACTATTTGCACATGCCTTGTTTTTGCTCACCACTTTCTGAGCAATCTTGGAATTGTGCTCTAAGCCACAGAGATCACTTTCAAGATGTGGGTCCTTCGGACTGCAAATTGCCATTCTACGACTCTGAATTCTATCCCCTTCTTGCCCCACTCCATTCTCCAGGCAAGAATACTGGAGTGGGTAGCTATTCCTTTCTCCAAAGTATCTTCCCTAATAAAAACAAAAAAAACTAAAAATAAATAAAAAGAAATAAAGTATCTTCCCTACTCAGGGATTGAACCCCAGTCTCCTGCATTGCAGGTGGATTCTTTACCATATGAGCCTCCAGGGATGCCCTTTGCCCCACTCAGTCAATCCTAATTGCAATGTGTATCAGTTAATCCAGGACACTTGAGAGTGAGGATCTGTCAAAATTTACAAAGGTAAAAGGAGTATTTAAATGGGATAAATTCCAATTAGGGAGAAACAAATGGTGTTAGGTTGATAGTTTTAATGTATTTAGTAATAGTGTATGCACAGTAAAACAACTACTTTAAACTTTCAGTGTTTTAAATAAAGTGAACACTGAACAACAGGATGCTTTGATCCTACTGTATTTTGCAGCCAAAACTAAACTAGTTTAATTTAATTTAATCAGGTATCATTAAGCCTTAGATTGATCTGTAAAATGCTTTTCACATAATTTTCTCTTTGGTGTTTCTAACATAAGGTCTCTAAAGAAACGTACAGTAGCAATTATTAATGCAAGTTATATATATAAATAAAAACATAGCTAAAACTTCTTTTTTTCTGAATCTGATTGCTAAGTTGTTTTCTTCTTTTGCATAAACAATCACTTAGAATATTTCTCTTGTAATAAGTAAGGTGGGGCAGGAGAAAGATAAATGTGTAACTTTTGTGTTCTCATCTCCAATGCAGATTAGATCCTGCACTGAAAGAGAAACTAAGAAAAAGGATGATATTCCAGAAGAAGACAAAGGAAATGTCAAACAGTGTGAAATCAATTACGTGTAGGTATTTTTTTTTTCCTTTTAGAATAGTAAGTTTGGCAGTGACATGCTTCTCACGGCACCTAAAATGAGATACTTGAAGCACAAGAAGAGACGGCATAATGTAGACTCTAGGACAGAGCAATAAGATGAATGCTTCAGGTTTCAACGCTCCAGTCATCTGGGTTGGTCTATTCTCTTTGCTCAAGGCTTCTCTGGTGGCTCAGATGGTAAAGAATCCACCTGCCACGCAGGAGATCTGGGTTCGATCCCTGGGTGGGAAAGATCCCCTGGAGAAAGCAATGGAAAGCCACTCAGTATTCTTGCCTGGGAAATCCTGTGGACAGAGGAGACGGGCAGGCTACAGTTCATGGGGTCACAACAGTCAGACACGACTGAGCGATTAAACAACAACAGTCCTGTTCTGTAGAGTGGCTGTCACCATTAGTACATAATGCCTACCGCATGTTGCCAGGACACAGGAAGCTCCACCCAGCATTTGCAAGTGTTAAGTCTGCAGAGCTACCCAGATAACTGCCTTCTTAATGGTGGAGTAGAAAGGTCATTTTGTTTATTATTAATTTATTTTTGTTTAACTTTTCATAGTTTTGTTGTTTACTGCTATACATAAACCCAAATCAGTCATAGGTTATCCCCTTGATACCTCCCACCTAAACCTCCCTCCCACCTCCCAAAGGTCATTTTTGTTGTTGGAAAGTTGTTATTTGAGAAAAACAGATTTTTTTTTAAGTAAATGAAAAAAATTTTTAAATATCTGTAAGCTTGTCAGTAAACATATATATAATCAAAGTTTGAGACATTTTTCAAGAAAATTATTTTCTTAACAGAAAGAAATTCCAGAGCTTCCAAGACCACAAGCTTAAAGTAAGTAAAGAAGACAGCAAAATTCTGAAAAAGGCCCGGAAAGATGGATTCTTGCATGAAACACTTCTGGATAGGTAAGTAAAT
Organism: Tragulus kanchil; assembly: GCA_022376925.1. Lineage (NCBI taxonomy): Eukaryota > Metazoa > Chordata > Mammalia > Artiodactyla > Tragulidae > Tragulus > Tragulus kanchil. The sequence goes on along the minus strand of JAIOJX010000028.1, from coordinate 32,624,993 downwards.
TTTTGGTCATTTCCAGCTATTTTCAGTGGCCAATAGAAGTGGTTTATATAAATACATGTTCTTTAATGAGGTTTAAAACTTTGTCTTTGTCTTTATTTCTCAGTTTTGAATGTGGTAGTATTACCTTAAAGGGACATCATAAGTCTGGGAAAAGATCACTAAGAATATTTAGAAATAGGGCTTCCCCTGGTGGTCCAGTGGGTAAGGACACCACCTTGCAGTGCAAAGGGCGCCGGTTTGATCCCTGGCCTGGGACGATATCACGTGCTGCGGAGCGGCTGGACCGATGTGTCCAGTTACCTAGCCGGAGCTCTGGCGCGCGTGCGCCCAGAGCCGGTGCTCTGCAACGACAGTGGCCACCGTGATGGGAGGCCCACGGGAGCCAAAGAACAAAAGACGGATGAAAATGGAGAAATTGAAGACCAATAGAAGTGGCTCTCCCATCCCCCTCCCTCCTCACCCCACCCTCCAAAAGATAAATAAATAAAATTAAAAAAAAAAACAAAAAGAAAAGGATTAGGCTTACGTTGTTATCCTTGCACCTAATTGTGTGTGACCAGAGAAAAATTACCTTTTAAAAAAAAAAAAAGAATATTTAGGAATAGCCAGATTCCAAGTGCTTGTATATTTTATTGTGAGAAATCCAGGTTTGACTGAAACTTCTTCATAAATTCATTTACCATCAAATTTTTTTACAGCTATTAGAACCAAGGGTATAAAGAGGTAGTTTGACTAATTTCAGGATTCAGTGGGTTCTGTTAAAAGTAGTACAGGTTTCCAATTATTATTTTTGTTTAACTTTCATATTTTTTACTGCTATCAAAAATCAGTCATAGGTTATCCCCTTGATACCTCCCACCTAAACCTCCCTCCCACCTCCCAAAGGTCATTTTTGTTGTTGGAAAGTTGTTATTTGAGAAAAACAGATTTTTTTTTAAGTAAATGAAAAAAATTTTTAAATATCTGTAAGCTTGTCAGTAAACATATATATAATCAAAGTTTGAGACATTTTTCAAGAAAATTATTTTCTTAACAGAAAGAAATTCCAGAGCTTCCAAGACCACAAGCTTAAAGTAAGTAAAGAAGACAGCAAAATTCTGAAAAAGGCCCGGAAAGATGGATTCTTGCATGAAACACTTCTGGATAGGTAAGTAAATTTTTGGTCATTTCCAGCTATTTTCAGTGGCCAATAGAAGTGGTTTATATAAATACATGTTCTTTAATGAGGTTTAAAACTTTGTCTTTGTCTTTATTTCTCAGTTTTGAATGTGGTAGTATTACCTTAAAGGGACATCATAAGTCTGGGAAAAGATCACTAAGAATATTTAGAAATAGGGCTTCCCCTGGTGGTCCAGTGGGTAAGGACACCACCTTGCAGTGCAAAGGGCGCCGGTTTGATCCCTGGCCTGGGACGATATCACGTGCTGCGGAGCGGCTGGACCGATGTGTCCAGTTACCTAGCCGGAGCTCTGGCGCGCGTGCGCCCAGAGCCGGTGCTCTGCAACGACAGTGGCCACCGTGATGGGAGGCCCACGGGAGCCAAAGAACAAAAGACGGATGAAAATGGAGAAATTGAAGACCAATAGAAGTGGCTCTCCCATCCCCCTCCCTCCTCACCCCACCCTCCAAAAGATAAATAAATAAAATTAAAAAAAAAAACAAAAAGAAAAGGATTAGGCTTACGTTGTTATCCTTGCACCTAATTGTGTGTGACCAGAGAAAAATTACCTTTTAAAAAAAAAAAAAGAATATTTAGGAATAGCCAGATTCCAAGTGCTTGTATATTTTATTGTGAGAAATCCAGGTTTGACTGAAACTTCTTCATAAATTCATTTACCATCAAATTTTTTTACAGCTATTAGAACCAAGGGTATAAAGAGGTAGTTTGACTAATTTCAGGATTCAGTGGGTTCTGTTAAAAGTAGTACAGGTTTCCAAAAATGAGATAAAAGTAAGTTTAAAAATTTCTAAGTGTAAAATTGATAAAATTCATGTACTTTCTTAAGTTGAATTCATAAATGTGCAGGATATTTATCATAGCTCATTATTAATACTTATTTATTAGTATTCTTATTTAAGTAAGTAGTGTCCTAGATTTACAACATTAAAAAAAAAGGTTAGAGAGGTTTGGCTGTGAGCTTACAAGTTTAAATCAAGTAAGTGCCACATTGGAAGAGAATTTGATAATTAAAGACAGTGCTTCATTAGTTGCTTCCTGTTAACCAGTTGATCAAGTGGTTACCTGAAGACAGCAAATGAGGTAATGACTGTTTCCAGCTGAGCAAATTAACATGTACCTATTTCTAGAAAATCAAGAATCGCCTATAAAAGTAATCAGGATATGGACTCAAAAGAAATAGAATAAGGTCTGTGTCCTGTAACCTTTATCACATATGAAAATAAAACATTGGCACCTTATTAAATATAACTTTAGGACATACTTAAATTCAGAGTCAGTTAAAATCACTATTATGGATTTTAAAAGCCCTTAGGCAACATAAGTTAAGGATTAGGAAAAAAAAAAATTTTTTTAAGAATAAAATGCCATGTAAAATGAAACATAAAATTGAGAAGTAAAAATTTTAATTAAAATATTTTAACTATAATATTTTATAGTATTATATAATATTTTAACTATAATAACCAAAACTTAGAGCCCAGTTGCTGAGGACGAGGTTATATTTTTAGTAGCAGTTAACTGACTATAGAACATGTTTTTACATAGATTAATTTTATTGTTTTTTCTTTAAACAGGAGAGCCAAATTGAAAGCTGATAGATACTGCAAATGACCAGGCTTCCTGTTTCTGTCCTCTTCTGTTGGTTTCTTCTGATTAATAAAATCAGCACTTTTACAGAATTATTGGACTGTTACGGAGTTATTGCCAAACCAGTAGCTAGATTTTACCAAGATTATCACGTTTAATTGAGCTTCTCCACGGAGATACTTAGTTAACTGCAGTGTTTCATATGGATATGAAACTTGGAGTGACACACTTAAAGTGCAACAGAATTGGTTTTTTTATTTCTGAATTTCCTGTCAGAGAACATGAAGTTCTGCTCTATGAAACGAATGATTCTTTGCAGCTTGTGGAAGCTGTCTCACTACTTTACAGTCTCACTTGACATTTCTTAGTACAGTAGATGCCTAATGAGTACCTTTAAAAGGAAGTTTCAGCAAGGCTTTGATTCTGCCTCTTAAATGTTACCCAAGTTACACACAAGCCAAACAAGTATCAAGACAAGGCGGGGGTGGGGGGAAGGGTGGACAGAGAGAAAGAAACCAGGTATTAAGCAGTGGAGTGGGAAGAGTGAGTGGGTTCAGAACAGAGGCTAAGAGGAAAATTGGGGAAATAACCTACTTAGGATAATTTAGTCATAATGGATATGTATATAACGCTTTCAGCCTCACTTGTGGGATAGGATGAGAGCTGTCAAAGAGGTTCAGACACTAAGCATTCCTGAGGTCTGCTCTGCCAAGGCATTTTTATGCCTAGCCTGTCTCCTTAGAGTTCCTGAACACAGTACCCTGTGTTTCCTGAATCACAGGCTGTGCACCAAGGACCTGGACTTCACCAATGAAAATAAAACATTGGCACCTTATTAAATATAACTTTAGGACATACTTAAATTCAGAGTCAGTTAAAATCAATATTATGGATTTTAAAAGCCCTTAGGCAACATAAGTTAAGGATTAGGAAAAAAAAAAATTTTTTTAAGAATAAAATGCCATGTAAAATGAAACATAAAATTGAGAAGTAAAAATTTTAATTAAAATATTTTAACTATAATATTTTATAGTATTATATAATATTTTAACTATAATAACCAAAACTTAGAGCCCAGTTGCTGAGGACGAGGTTATATTTTTAGTAGCAGTTAACTGACTATAGAACATGTTTTTACATAGATTAATTTTATTGTTTTTTCTTTAAACAGGAGAGCCAAATTGAAAGCTGATAGATACTGCAAATGACCAGGCTTCCTGTTTCTGTCCTCTTCTGTTGGTTTCTTCTGATTAATAAAATCAGCACTTTTACAGAATTATTGGACTGTTACGGAGTTATTGCCAAACCAGTAGCTAGATTTTACCAAGATTATCACGTTTAATTGAGCTTCTCACGGAGATACTTAGTTAACTGCAGTGTTTCATATGGATATGAAACTTGGAGTGACACACTTAAAGTGCAACAGAATTGGTTTTTTTATTTCTGAATTTCCTGTCAGAGAACATGAAGTTCTGCTCTATGAAACGAATGATTCTTTGCAGCTTGTGGAAGCTGTCTCACTACTTTACAGTCTCACTTGACATTTCTTAGTACAGTAGATGCCTAATGAGTACCTTTAAAAGGAAGTTTCAGCAAGGCTTTGATTCTGCCTCTTAAATGTTACCCAAGTTACACACAAGCCAAACAAGTATCAAGACAAGGCGGGGGTGGGGGGAAGGGTGGACAGAGAGAAAGAAACCAGGTATTAAGCAGTGGAGTGGGAAGAGTGAGTGGGTTCAGAACAGAGGCTAAGAGGAAAATTGGGGAAATAACCTACTTAGGATAATTTAGTCATAATGGATATGTATATAACGCTTTCAGCCTCACTTGTGGGATAGGATGAGAGCTGTCAAAGAGGTTCAGACACTAAGCATTCCTGAGGTCTGCTCTGCCAAGGCATTTTTATGCCTAGCCTGTCTCCTTAGAGTTCCTGAACACAGTACCCTGTGTTTCCTGAATCACAGGCTGTGCACCAAGGACCTGGACTTCACCAATGGAAATTCCGCCTCAGTAGAGCTAAGGCTTACTGAGGCATTTTTATGTTTTTTATAATTCCATGTTGATTCCAATGCACAGCCATGACTGAGACCTGGTATGACACCCTGTCTAGTTCTCAGCCTTTATGCTACATCTGTCAGCAACTCGAGACTCCATGGCCCATCCACGGCAGGGTAGCTAAGCCACCAACACGTGCCTTACAGAAGAACTCGCTGCCGCTCTCACCCTCACGTGGCATCCCAGTTCCAATGGCAGGACATTCTCCCATTTTGCTTTTTCCTGATCTCCCAAAGCAGTGGTTCTCAAGCAGGGCCCATTTTTCCCCCAGGGTACATTTTGGAATGTCTGGAGATATTTTTGTTTGTCACAACTGGAGAGAGGAGGCGGTGCTCTGAGATCTAGAGGGTTAGAAACTAAGGATGCTAAAGATCATGGAACACACAAGACAGCACCCCCTAAATAATTCAACAAAGGATTACCGAGCCAAATTGTCAGTGGTGCCAAGATTGTGAAGCTTACCCTAGAAATTCCTTGCTTTTGTCAGCTCCCCAACCCCTAAAGATAAATGTATATATCTAAAAATCATCTAGATAAAGATGGATGAAAAATAAGCAATGACTTAGAGGAAAAAATAAATAAAAAATCATCTAGGATACCTGTAGATTTCCGAGAGCCATTCTTAGAGATGCAGGATTAACAAAGCTATGATAAGTCCCCGGCACTGATACTTTAACAAGCACTCCAGGTAATTCTGAAGAAGGCGATCTCAACCACAGTTGAGAAAAACTGCCCTCAAGAGAGTGAAGTCTTATTTCCAACACTAGCTTGGTGCCAGGAACCACATCCCAGCTGACTGATGTCCCTGGAACATTCTATTAGCGTGAATTTCTGAACGTAATACATTCCAGGATTTCTTGTCACCTGCTCATCCTCATGTTCACTGATTTTCTGTTCAAGACAGCAGGACTAATTACAGGTTCTGACAACTAAGAGGATACAGATTAAAAATACACATTTTCTGCATTCATGGAGTTGACGTACTAGTGAAGGAGGATAACAAGTGAGTAAAAAGTTGCAGGTAACAGGTGAGTGTTCCTTCCCTATTTCGAGCTTTGCACTTTATACAACCCCATTACAGCATTCAGGTTGATTCCAATGCACAGCCATGACTGAGACCTGGTATGACACCCTGTCTAGTTCTCAGCCTTTATGCTACATCTGTCAGCAACTCGAGACTCCATGGCCCATCCACGGCAGGGTAGCTAAGCCACCAACACGTGCCTTACAGAAGAACTCGCTGCCGCTCTCACCCTCACGTGGCATCCCAGTTCCAATGGCAGGACATTCTCCCATTTTGCTTTTTCCTGATCTCCCAAAGCAGTGGTTCTCAAGCAGGGCCCATTTTTCCCCCAGGGTACATTTTGGAATGTCTGGAGATATTTTTGTTTGTCACAACTGGAGAGAGGAGGCGGTGCTCTGAGATCTAGAGGGTTAGAAACTAAGGATGCTAAAGATCATGGAACACACAAGACAGCACCCCCTAAATAATTCAACAAAGGATTACCGAGCCAAATTGTCAGTGGTGCCAAGATTGTGAAGCTTACCCTAGAAATTCCTTGCTTTTGTCAGCTCCCCAACCCCTAAAGATAAATGTATATATCTAAAAATCATCTAGATAAAGATGGATGAAAAATAAGCAATGACTTAGAGGAAAAAATAAATAAAAAATCATCTAGGATACCTGTAGATTTCCGAGAGCCATTCTTAGAGATGCAGGATTAACAAAGCTATGATAAGTCCCCTGCACTGATACTTTAACAAGCACTCCAGGTAATTCTGAAGAAGGCGATCTCAACCACAGTTGAGAAAAACTGCCCTCAAGAGAGTGAAGTCTTATTTCCAACACTAGCTTGGTGCCAGGAACCACATCCCAGCTGACTGATGTCCCTGGAACATTCTATTAGCGTGAATTTCTGAACGTAATACATTCCAGGATTTCTTGTCACCTGCTCATCCTCATGTTCACTGATTTTCTGTTCAAGACAGCAGGACTAATTACAGGTTCTGACAACTAAGAGGATACAGATTAAAAATACACATTTTCTGCATTCATGGAGTTGACGTACTAGTGAAGGAGGATAACAAGTGAGTAAAAAGTTGCAGGTAACAGGTGAGTGTTCCTTCCCTATTTCGAGCTTTGCACTTTATACAACCCCCATTACAGCATTCAGGTCAGCTGTGGAGAGTGGTAGAGATCAAGAATCTACGTATCGGGCTTCCCTAGTGGTTCAGTGGGTAAGGACACCACCTTGCAGTGCAAGGGGCGCCAGTTCGATCCCTGGTCTGGGAGGATCCCACGTGCCACGGAGTGGCTGGACCGATGTGTCCAACTACCGAGCCAGAGCTCTGGAGCGCATGCACCCAGAACTGGTGCTCTGTGACGAGAGAGGCCACTGTGATGGGAGGCCCACATAGGCCAAAGAACAAAGATAAATAGATGAAAGATCAATAGAAGTGGCCAAAAAAAAAAAAAAAGTGTGCGTATCTACAGAGAGCCATGTGATCCGTATTTTTCTATCTTGTACGTAAGCATATCATGAGAAATTTTGTTTAAAGCAGTAACAAAATCAAGATAACATTCTGGACTTCTTCTGGTGGATTAGTGGTAAAGAATCTGCCTGCCAATGCAGGAAACGGGTTCAATCCCTCGTCCAGGAGAATTCACATTCCTCAAAACAGCTGAGCCCATGCACCACAGCTATTGAGCCTGTGCTCTAGAGCCCAGGAGCTGCAACTACTGACCCCATGTGCCGCAACCACTGAAGCCCGCATACCCTGTAGTACCTGCTCCAGAACTAGAGAAAAGCCTGTGAAGCAACAAAGAAAACCAGCACAGCCTAAAACAAAGTAATTTTTTTTTAAAGAAGATACATTCTGATCAAACATTCCCCTAATTTACTAGTCCAGTAACTTTATCAAAAGGAAGGTTATATAGAAAAAAAGCACAAGCAAAGAAAAAGCTCCCCATACCCAGTTATGACTGCTCTCACATTTTCAGATTAGATGATTTCGATTTTTCTATCTTCAAGTTCACTGACTCACTCTTACCATCTGCAAACTGTTATTATACCCATCTGTTGACTTTTTAATCTCAGACAACTATTTTTCACGTGTAGAATCCATTTGATTCTGTGGTTTTTGGCTTTGTTGTTATAATTTCTTTTTCTCTGCTAAAATTTCCTAACCACTCATTAAAAGTATTTTTCGGTGTTTTTGTTTTTAAGCAGAGTTATAAAAGCCCTTTAAAAATCCTTGTCTCATAACTCCAACATCTGGGTCATCTCACGATCAGTCACCACTGGATGGCCTTTTCTTTTTACTATGTCTCTTCATATATCTGATACAATTAGACTATATCTTGGACTTTGTGATTAATACATTGTAGAAGCTGTAGATTCTGTTTTGTCCCTCTAAAGAATTTCTGTTGATACTGTTTAGTAGGCAGTTACTTTGGTTGACCTCAGACTCCAAATTCTGTCTCCCTACAGTGGGCAATAACTGAAATTTTCCTTAAATTCTTTCAGTTTTAGCTGGGCTGCTTGAAGTTGGTCCCGAGGATGTGCAGTTCTAAATTAATGAGAGATTTGGGCTCTGTGGCTTTCTCCTTTTTAAGGATTTCCTCCTCACCTTCTATACCCTTCAGTTACCCTGAACGCTATCCTCAGATTCCTCAAGTAGGATTTGAGTCTAAGATTTCCGTGTGAGTTTGTTGTTTTTTTTTTTAATACTTTATTTATTTATATTTGGTTGTGCTGGGTCTTAGTTGTGACATGTGGGATCTAGTTCCCTGACCAGGGATCGAACCTGGGCCCCCTGCATTAGAGAAGTGCAGAGTCTTAGCCACTGGAACATCAAGGAAGTCCCCTATGTAAGTTTTAATGACTCTAAGTGGCACTGCCTGGGGCCTGTCCTAAGTTTAAAAAAAAAAAAAAAAGTTAAGAATAGAATTCCCTCATTAGAGTGGAAGATATAAAGTCACTAACTGCTCATGTAATTGAAAATTACTGGAAAGCACTGGAAGATGTAGATTATGTGCAAACATTTAAAGGATTGAAACTGAGATTTGAACAACAAAAAAGAAGAAAGGCCCCATACCCAGTTATGACTGCTCTCACATTTTCAGATTAGATGATTTCGATTTTTCTATCTTCAAGTTCACTGACTCACTCTTACCATCTGCAAACTGTTATTATACCCATCTGTTGACTTTTTAATCTCAGACAACTATTTTTCACGTTAGAATCCATTTGATTCTGTGGTTTTTGGCTTTGTTGTTATAATTTCTTTTTCTCTGCTAAAATTTCCTAACCACTCATTAAAAGTATTTTTCGGTGTTTTTGTTTTTAAGCAGAGTTATAAAAGCCCTTTAAAAATCCTTGTCTCATAACTCCAACATCTGGGTCATCTCACGATCAGTCACCACTGGATGGCCTTTTCTTTTTACTATGTCTCTTCATATATCTGATACAATTAGACTATATCTTGGACTTTGTGATTAATACATTGTAGAAGCTGTAGATTCTGTTTTGTCCCTCTAAAGAATTTCTGTTGATACTGTTTAGTAGGCAGTTACTTTGGTTGACCTCAGACTCCAAATTCTGTCTCCCTACAGTGGGCAATAACTGAAATTTTCCTTAAATTCTTTCAGTTTTAGCTGGGCTGCTTGAAGTTGGTCCCGAGGATGTGCAGTTCTAAATTAATGAGAGATTTGGGCTCTGTGGCTTTCTCCTTTTTAAGGATTTCCTCCTCACCTTCTATACCCTTCAGTTACCCTGAACGCTATCCTCAGATTCCTCAAGTAGGATTTGAGTCTAAGATTTCCGTGTGAGTTTGTTGTTTTTTTTTTTAATACTTTATTTATTTATATTTGGTTGTGCTGGGTCTTAGTTGTGACATGTGGGATCTAGTTCCCTGACCAGGGATCGAACCTGGGCCCCCTGCATTAGAGAAGTGCAGAGTCTTAGCCACTGGAACATCAAGGAAGTCCCCTATGTAAGTTTTAATGACTCTAAGTGGCACTGCCTGGGGCCTGTCCTAAGTTTAAAAAAAAAAAAAAAAGTTAAGAATAGAATTCCCTCATTAGAGTGGAAGATATAAAGTCACTAACTGCTCATGTAATTGAAAATTACTGGAAAGCACTGGAAGATGTAGATTATGTGCAAACATTTAAAGGATTGAAACTGAGATTTGAACAACAAAGAGAAAGGCAAGATAATCCGAAACTTGACAGTATGCATTCCATCTTGAGAAATCACAGATATCGGAGAGACGCCAGAACACTAGAAGACGAAGAAGAGATGTGGTTCAACACAGATGAAGACGACATGGAAGATGGAGAAGCTGTAGTGTCTCCATCTGATAAAACCAAGAATGATGATGACATTATGGACCCAATAAGTAAATTCATGGAGAGGAAGAAACTAAAAGAAAGTGAGGAAAAGGAGGTGCTTCTGAAAACGAATCTTTCTGGTCGGCAAAGCCCAAGTTTCAAGCTTTCCCTCTCTAGTGGAACAAAGACTACCCTCTCCAGCCAGTCACCTGCAGCAAACCTGCCTGGTTCTCCAGGCTCACCTGGGTCCCCAGGCTCTCCAGGCTCTCCTGGATCCATCCTTAAAAGTACATCTCAGATGGCAGCTATTACTACCAAGGGAGGCCTGGTGGGTCTGGTAGATTATCCTGATGATGATGAGGATGATGATGATGAAGACAAGGAAGACACTCTACCATTGTCAAGGAAAGCAAAGTTTGAGTCATAATGACGGCAACTGCCTGTGATCAGTACTGATGAGATAACTGGTTCTCTGCCCTCCCCACTACGACATCTACAACAAAGCAGTGGTCGCTTGTGCATGACTGACCCACAGAGCAGCTCACACACTTGACTTCTGCTCATCAAGTGCCAATTCAGTAGAGCAGGAGGAGGGGATGTACTTGGGGGAAGACTTAGACCTTTGAGCTCTCCAGCTTGGACCACACATTGCCCTTTTCTCAGGGAAGGAAATGGAAACAAAAAGCCAGCAGGGCAGGGGGTTTTGTAAGTGGAACTCTGGATTGACTGGTCAGTTGCTACAATCAGAATATGCTTTCTCGGACCATGTTTGCGACTCAGAAGAACAGGCTTTTCTGCCACAATCCTTCACTAGTTAAGAACGCCAGCAGTTTCTTTGTATAAAGAGACCTGCCTTTAAAATCGTATATTCTGAACATTTTAGTCAAGCTAACTTTAACTTAGTATACTGGAAAGCACTGGAAGATGTAGATTATGTGCAAACATTTAAAGGATTGAAACTGAGATTTGAACAACAAAGAGAAAGGCAAGATAATCCGAAACTTGACAGTATGCATTCCATCTTGAGAAATCACAGATATCGGAGAGACGCCAGAACACTAGAAGACGAAGAAGAGATGTGGTTCAACACAGATGAAGACGACATGGAAGATGGAGAAGCTGTAGTGTCTCCATCTGATAAAACCAAGAATGATGATGACATTATGGACCCAATAAGTAAATTCATGGAGAGGAAGAAACTAAAAGAAAGTGAGGAAAAGGAGGTGCTTCTGAAAACGAATCTTTCTGGTCGGCAAAGCCCAAGTTTCAAGCTTTCCCTCTCTAGTGGAACAAAGACTACCCTCTCCAGCCAGTCACCTGCAGCAAACCTGCCTGGTTCTCCAGGCTCACCTGGGTCCCCAGGCTCTCCAGGCTCTCCTGGATCCATCCTTAAAAGTACATCTCAGATGGCAGCTATTACTACCAAGGGAGGCCTGGTGGGTCTGGTAGATTATCCTGATGATGATGAGGATGATGATGATGAAGACAAGGAAGACACTCTACCATTGTCAAGGAAAGCAAAGTTTGAGTCATAATGACGGCAACTGCCTGTGATCAGTACTGATGAGATAACTGGTTCTCTGCCCTCCCCACTACGACATCTACAACAAAGCAGTGGTCGCTTGTGCATGACTGACCCACAGAGCAGCTCACACACTTGACTTCTGCTCATCAAGTGCCAATTCAGTAGAGCAGGAGGAGGGGATGTACTTGGGGGAAGACTTAGACCTTTGAGCTCTCCAGCTTGGACCACACATTGCCCTTTTCTCAGGGAAGGAAATGGAAACAAAAAGCCAGCAGGGCAGGGGGTTTTGTAAGTGGAACTCTGGATTGACTGGTCAGTTGCTACAATCAGAATATGCTTTCTCGGACCATGTTTGCGACTCAGAAGAACAGGCTTTTCTGCCACAATCCTTCACTAGTTAAGAACGCCAGCAGTTTCTTTGTATAAAGAGACCTGCCTTTAAAATCGTATATTCTGAACATTTTAGTCAAGCTACAACAGGTTTGGAAATCTTCTTTGGGGAGGGGAGAATATAAAGTTTCCTCTTTTTTTTAATCTGTTCCCTTTGCCCTTCAAACTGAAGATTTTTTTTCTTAAGTGGGGATTTGTCCCTACTTGATTGATTAAAGATTGAGTGGAATTCTAAAAAAAAAAAAAAAAAGAATAGAATTCCCTTCTTAGTAGAATTAATCAAGTTTCTACATACTTTTGGTCACTCACCATTACCTTTAGATAAATTTTACTATTTTGTTCAAAGTTTACTTTTTGTTGTATGAGTTTAGTCCAGTCAAGTTGTTCCACCATGAATTGCTTAAACCATTATGCCGTGCCCTCTCTTCCCCCAAATTAAGAACCTGCCTGTACATCCCAAGATACAGATACAAAACTCAACATCCCTCAGAAAGAAGTTAATAAATCATTAAAATAATATGCTCATATATCTTAAAATAGGACTGAATTCCTAAAATGGACTCAACATACCAGATGACCCAGTAGCCACCCAAATGCTGCAGAGTTCCTGTGTCAGCTCTGGTATAAACACTAAACAGTCTATGGTTTCCACTCCTTATTGCAGGAATTATATTTACTTAGTTATTCTAAATTCTTATGACACAGAAGAATATATTAAAATATGCTAGCTTACATTGTATTTTATTAACATAATTACTAAGGCATGATAGCTATCATAACAGATGAAATGACTTTCATCAAAGTCTAGATATTGTTCTTTGCAGTGGTCGCTTGGCATCCCCACGAGCAGCTCACACACTTGACTTCTGCTCATCAAGTGCCAATTCAGTAGAGCAGGAGGAGGGGATGTACTTGGGGGAAGACTTAGACCTTTGAGCTCTCCAGCTTGGACCACACATTGCCCTTTTCTCAGGGAAGGAAATGGAAACAAAAAGCCAGCAGGGCAGGGGGTTTTGTAAGTGGAACTCTGGATTGACTGGTCAGTTGCTACAATCAGAATATGCTTTCTCGGACCATGTTTGCGACTCAGAAGAACAGGCTTTTCTGCCACAATCCTTCACTAGTTAAGAACGCCAGCAGTTTCTTTGTATAAAGAGACCTGCCTTTAAAATCGTATATTCTGAACATTTTAGTCAAGCTACAACAGGTTTGGAAATCTTCTTTGGGGAGGGGAGAATATAAAGTTTCCTCTTTTTAATCTGTTCCCTTTGCCCTTCAAACTGAAGATTTTTTTTCTTAAGTGGGGATTTGTCCCTACTTGATTGATTAAAGATTGAGTGGAATTCTAAAAAAAAAAAAAAAAAGAATAGAATTCCCTTCTTAGTAGAATTAATCAAGTTTCTACATACTTTTGGTCACTCACCATTACCTTTAGATAAATTTTACTATTTTGTTCAAAGTTTACTTTTTGTTGTATGAGTTTAGTCCAGTCAAGTTGTTCCACCATGAATTGCTTAAACCATTATGCCGTGCCCTCTCTTCCCCCAAATTAAGAACCTGCCTGTACATCCCAAGATACAGATACAAAACTCAACATCCCTCAGAAAGAAGTTAATAAATCATTAAAATAATATGCTCATATATCTTAAAATAGGACTGAATTCCTAAAATGGACTCAACATACCAGATGACCCAGTAGCCACCCAAATGCTGCAGAGTTCCTGTGTCAGCTCTGGTATAAACACTAAACAGTCTATGGTTTCCACTCCTTATTGCAGGAATTATATTTACTTAGTTATTCTAAATTCTTATGACACAGAAGAATATATTAAAATATGCTAGCTTACATTGTATTTTATTAACATAATTACTAAGGCATGATAGCTATCATAACAGATGAAATGACTTTCATCAAGTCATCAAAATGACTTCTAGATATTGTTCTTTATAGTATTACTCAGGTAACCTCTGTAATCATTTTTTTCAGGCTCACTTGAAATCCATCTTAAATGGATTAAAAGATTAGTAAGAAAATGAGGAAAAGAATAATTTTATGCCTTTACTTCCTTTTTCCTCATCCATCTATGAGTTTACAGGGAGTTTATGTGTATAAGTGCGTTTTGCTTTGTTTTTCACTTCCACAATAGACATTCATTAATCACAGTTCCACAGGCTAGTAAGTCCAAGAACAAGGTGCTGGATGATTCAGTTCTTGGGGGGAGTCTCTTCTTGGCTTGCAGATTACTACCTTCTTCACATGGGAGAGAGAGGTAGAAAAATTCTTTGGATAATTTTAGATTTGCAGAAAAGCTTCCAAAATGGTAGAGTTCCTTTATACTCTTCATCATCTTGTACAGGGTGTTCATGCATATTTCATTCAGGGAAATGGACGGTGTTAAGGCAAGTTTTATGTTATGACATCTCCTATGTACTAATTCTTTACCCCCCAGGAAAATCTCTGGCACTATTCCCTCTATTTCTGTTCAACTGTCTAGCCACTGGGCTATTTCTCTTAAACCAATACTGAGGCTTATTTTCCATGATGGAGAAACAATAAGCATTCTTTCCATCTGGTCTTGTGTTTCAACCTTACCTTTGTAGTGCATAAAAAAAAAAAAAAAAAACCTAAATTTTCTTTTCAGAGTGCACCATGAGGACTTGTACATTAAGATCTGCAGGTATTATTCTCACAATGTTCTTCAAACCTAATGAGGTTTGGCAATTTTGTTCTGAGAGATGCTAATAGAGAAAAAAAGGTGTGGCACTACTCATTAGTGTTTATTTTCCCATCATGCTATTTCCTGTGTCAGCTCTGGTATAAACACTAAACAGTCTATGGTTTCCACTCCTTATTGCAGGAATTATATTTACTTAGTTATTCTAAATTCTTATGACACAGAAGAATATATTAAAATATGCTAGCTTACATTGTATTTTATTAACATAATTACTAAGGCATGATAGCTATCATAACAGATGAAATGACTTTCATCAAGTCATCAAAATGACTTCTAGATATTGTTCTTTATAGTATTACTCAGGTAACCTCTGTAATCATTTTTTTCAGGCTCACTTGAAATCCATCTTAAATGGATTAAAAGATTAGTAAGAAAATGAGGAAAAGAATAATTTTATGCCTTTACTTCCTTTTTCCTCATCCATCTATGAGTTTACAGGGAGTTTATGTGTATAAGTGCGTTTTGCTTTGTTTTTCACTTCCACAATAGACATTCATTAATCACAGTTCCACAGGCTAGTAAGTCCAAGAACAAGGTGCTGGATGATTCAGTTCTTGGGGAGAGTCTCTTCTTGGCTTGCAGATTACTACCTTCTTCACATGGGAGAGAGAGGTAGAAAAATTCTTTGGATAATTTTAGATTTGCAGAAAAGCTTCCAAAATGGTAGAGTTCCTTTATACTCTTCATCATCTTGTACAGGGTGTTCATGCATATTTCATTCAGGGAAATGGACGGTGTTAAGGCAAGTTTTATGTTATGACATCTCCTATGTACTAATTCTTTACCCCCCAGGAAAATCTCTGGCACTATTCCCTCTATTTCTGTTCAACTGTCTAGCCACTGGGCTATTTCTCTTAAACCAATACTGAGGCTTATTTTCCATGATGGAGAAACAATAAGCATTCTTTCCATCTGGTCTTGTGTTTCAACCTTACCTTTGTAGTGCATAAAAAAAAAAAAAAAAACCTAAATTTTCTTTTCAGAGTGCACCATGAGGACTTGTACATTAAGATCTGCAGGTATTATTCTCACAATGTTCTTCAAACCTAATGAGGTTTGGCAATTTTGTTCTGAGAGATGCTAATAGAGAAAAAAAAAAGGTGTGGCACTACTCATTAGTGTTTATTTTCCCATCATGCTATTTCCTAGTTCCAGTCCTCAGATACTAAGTGGAATTGTAAGGAAGAGGAAAAAGAAAACAAGCATGTCTCTTTACTCCTTTAGAAAGGTGGAAACTTAAATATAAGTAGACTCCAAGGTAAGGAATCAAGTCATGACTTCTAACCTTAGTTTCCCAGCTCACCACCTGACAGTTTAAGTTGTACACGTGTGTGTTTAAAAGCTTCAGTTGTGTCCAACTCTGTGTGACCCCAACTCTGTGGACTGCAGCCCGCCAGGCTGCTCTGTCCATTAGATCCTCCAGGCAAGAATACTGGAGAAAGGTGCCATTTCCTAGTAAGAGGTCACCTTTAAAGCAGAGCAGCAGCAATTGTTTAAGCATATCTCTTCTTTTGTTGTTTGGCTTAGAGCACAATTCTAAGATTGCTCAGAAAGTGGTGAGCAAAAACAAGGCATGTGCAAATTGCAACCATTTGGGCTGGGAGGGTCCTAAAAGACTTGGGGAAATTCTGGGCCAGGCAGAAGGGAATGTGTTGTGGTAGAAAGATGCTGACATAGACTAGCAGAGCGTGCAGTATGACAGGCAAAGTGGAGAGAGCCCTGGATTAGAACTCCTTCTTTTGTTGTTTGGGGAAACAGTTTCTTCCCTGTTCCTTGGGAAACAGAATCATCTTGTATGCCCCCCTTATTCTTCATTTTTAGCCCCAAATGCTCTCTAGGAGATATTCTATATACATGTCCATCATTGCCTCTCCCATCTCTCCCACCTCTCCACCTGTGATTACCAACTTTTCCGTGTTCCTTTTGCTGCCATAGCCTTGTTTCACACTGGTGTGCTCTATTCATAACACAGAAAAATGGACAAAGACTTAAGCATTCAGCAGAGGGGTCAACAAAAATTTCTGACAGACAAATCTCCTCTTGATTCTCCCATGAAAATATCCTTTTTGACTTTCCAAGCCGAATTCACTTCTCATTCTGGTGCACCCAGAGAACCCTGCACCACAGCCCAAGCACCAGTTTCGAAGCTTCTCATCACACCTCTCATCACCTCAGGCCTGAAACACATACCATCCACACGCAAAACTACTGTAGTTTCACACTATTCTTCATCAGCATGCTTGACCCACTGGGAATCTGGTTCTCAAGTTCTCTTCACTGAGCCTCTCATCCTGAGTTTCATTAACTTCAGTACTGACAGGACCCTGACCAGTCCATCAACTGCCTTTAGAGGTTCTGTTAATTCGTCTCAGCTAATCTTTCATGCCACCTTAAATTAACTACAGGCCATCAAGGTTTAAGCATGGTGTACTACTGCTACCTTCTTCCTAGGTTGGAAATCCTTATCTCTAATTCTGAATGACCCTTCAGGAAAATAATTGTTCTTTTAACAAGTACACTTCTCATTTTTAAACATTTTGAAATATACCTTCTTAGTTCCAAACCCTGTTATTATTAGGTTTAATTAATGTTTTATTTCTTGTGCTTATGTCCGTGCTCAGTACTGTTCGACTCTTTGTGACCCTATGGACTGTAGTGTGCCAGGCTCTTCTTTCCATGCAATTTTCCAGGCAAGAATACTGGAGTGGGCTGCCATTTCCTTCTCCAGGTGACCTTTCCTACCCAGGGAGTGAACCCGTGTCTCCTTATATTTCTAAATCTAATAAATTAGTGTCCCTTTGATATATTATCTTACATTTATTGAATTAATAGAATATAAGGTATCATTTTTTCAGTCCACTACTAATATTTTCTTATTGTCAATAGATAAAAATTGAGAGAATTTATCACCATTAAGAGAAAAGGTCTAGATAGACCAAAAATGATCCCAGAGAGAAGGTCAGAACTATAATAAAAAATGTTAAGCAAGTATACTGAAGATAATAATGTCCAGATATTCTATATACATGTCCATCATCCATCTCTCCAACCTGTGATTACCAACTTTTCCGTGTTCCTTTTGCTGCCATAGCCTTGTTTCACACTGGTGTGCTCTATTCATAACACAGAAAAATGGACAAAGACTTAAGCATTCAGCAGAGGGGTCAACAAAAATTTCTGACAGACAAATCTCCTCTTGATTCTCCCATGAAAATATCCTTTTTGACTTTCCAAGCCGAATTCACTTCTCATTCTGGTGCACCCAGAGAACCCTGCACCACAGCCCAAGCACCAGTTTCGAAGCTTCTCATCACACCTCTCATCACCTCAGGCCTGAAACACATACCATCCACACGCAAAACTACTGTAGTTTCACACTATTCTTCATCAGCATGCTTGACCCACTGGGAATCTGGTTCTCAAGTTCTCTTCACTGAGCCTCTCATCCTGAGTTTCATTAACTTCAGTACTGACAGGACCCTGACCAGTCCATCAACTGCCTTTAGAGGTTCTGTTAATTCGTCTCAGCTAATCTTTCATGCCACCTTAAATTAACTACAGGCCATCAAGGTTTAAGCATGGTGTACTACTGCTACCTTCTTCCTAGGTTGGAAATCCTTATCTCTAATTCTGAATGACCCTTCAGGAAAATAATTGTTCTTTTAACAAGTACACTTCTCATTTTTAAACATTTTGAAATATACCTTCTTAGTTCCAAACCCTGTTATTATTAGGTTTAATTAATGTTTTATTTCTTGTGCTTATGTCCGTGCTCAGTACTGTTCGACTCTTTGTGACCCTATGGACTGTAGTGTGCCAGGCTCTTCTTTCCATGCAATTTTCCAGGCAAGAATACTGGAGTGGGCTGCCATTTCCTTCTCCAGGTGACCTTTCCTACCCAGGGAGTGAACCCGTGTCTCCTTATATTTCTAAATCTAATAAATTAGTGTCCCTTTGATATATTATCTTACATTTATTGAATTAATAGAATATAAGGTATCATTTTTTCAGTCCACTACTAATATTTTCTTATTGTCAATAGATAAAAATTGAGAGAATTTATCACCATTAAGAGAAAAGGTCTAGATAGACCAAAAATGATCCCAGAGAGAAGGTCAGAACTATAATAAAAAATGTTAAGCAAGTATACTGAAGATAATAATGTATAACATATTTATAAGATATTTAAAAAATTATAAATGAATCAAAAAGAAAACAAGATAGACAAAATTTTTTTAAAAAAATAAGCAAAAGACACAACCAGATATGATGTGGATTGAATTTTTTGTCCACCAAAATTCATACGATGAAACCTAATCCCCAAGGTGGTGGTATTCGTGGATGAAAAAGTTATACTGAGGGCTTCCCTGTTGGTCCTGTGGGTAAACAGTCCGCCTTGCAGTGCAACGGGCACCAGTTTGATCCTTGACCCGGGAAAAGCCCACATGCTGCTGAGCGGCTGGACGGGTGTGTCCAATTACCAGTCAGCACTCTGGAGCGCATGTGTCCAGAGCCGGTGCTCTGCAATGAGAGAGGCCGCTGCAATGGGAGGCCCACACAGGCCAAAGAATGAGGATGGATGAAAATAAGTAAATAAATAAATAAACCAATAAAAGAGGCGAAAATTTTTTAAAAATAAAAGTTACAGTGAAAAGATGGTCTATGAACCAGGTAACAGACCCAGACTAGATAACAGAAGTGCCAGTACCTTGATCTCAGGCTTTTCAGCCTCTAGAACTGCAAGAAATACATTTCTATTGCTTATAATCCACCCAATCTATGGTAACTTGTTAAAACAGTCCAAGCCAATTGAGATAAAATAATTCAAAGAATTACAAAAGCCCATAAATACATGAGAAAAAAGTTAACCTTATCCACAACGGTATACAGGTAATCTTTAACACAACTCTCCAGGGTAGAAAGCCCTGATTTGTAACATTGTTCAGTTTCCATGGAGCACACATCATATGATGAATCAAGGAGCTATCACTGAACACAATCACAAGGCCATAGCACTGGCTCATGAAAGCCACGCCCAACATTGCAAAAGAAAACCACAGTGAGATAGCATGTTCAACTGGTAGACCAGTAAAAATTCAAAAGTCAGTTAATACCAGAGATGGCAAATATACGAAACAGTAGGAACTCTCATCCACCATCTGTGGCAGGAAACAGGATTGATCCCTTTGGCTAAACAGATGCATATTCTACAACTCATACAAACCACTCCTTCAGATCCTTGTATTTAAGATAGAGATGCAATATGAACATCTAGGAATTGATCTGATCTCTTCCTACATGATCCTGATAAAATGAAGTATAGGATTGTGATTGGTTTGCTTATGCTTCTTATATCTTTAATAGAACAACAACAATGAGAAGATCCCTAAAACTTTATTCTACAGCCTGGAGAACTGAAAGAAAGCTTATCTCGGAGAGACTCTGAGAAAAAAGCCCAATCACCAAAATGTCTCACCCCAGTCTTGCTACCAAAATTTACACTTCTTCCAATGCCCATCACAAACTGTAGGCTTTCTACAAGAAGGTTGGAGACTATGAACACCATAAAGAGAAGAAATGAAAGAAGTGTGGTTGAGGAAGAGGAGACAAGGACAGGCTTGTAGAACTAGTTCCCAGTTAGAATTTGAACTTTTTGCTCCCCACAAAGTATCATTACTTAGAGAAGTTAGGACCCTGAGCTCTGTAAGTCATCCGTCACTTCATCATCATATATTTACCATACACCAACATTATGTCAGGCATTGCGTCAGATACTGCAGATATAGTAATTACAACATAGACATGAGATCTCTCTTGAAAGGATTTATAGATTAAGGAAGGTAGACCTTAAACAAATCATAATTAATTAACTGAATAATTATATGTACAAAGGACTGACAAGGAAAAGTACAGGATATCTGTAATGAATCTTCCTATCTGAAAAATGAATAACAGGGACCGAACGTGGTCTTGAAAGTTGTAAGTCAGGGAAACTTTCTCTAAGGAGGATATAAATTAAGTTGGACTCTGGGGAGTTACACGTGTAAGGACAAGCATGAGAAAAAACATTCCATGATAGGAAGCCAGTATGTAGGAACACTGAGGCAGGAAAAAGCACAGTGTTTTTTTTTTTTTTATAAAACTGTTGCATCAAGAGAAAGGTTGTGTTTTATTTTCTGAAATGAGCACAAAGTATACCTTTCACAGTAACACTGAAAGCAGATGCAAGGACTGACAGTGACCTTTGACTAAAGGTAGCTTTGTAAAAAGAAAAATACCAAATAAATCAGTGCCCTTTCTGATTGTTGTAAAACTGGAGGAGGGGAGGGGTTGGGTGGTTGTTACATAAAAGTTGGTCCAAACTTACAGAAAAGCACATATGTGCATAGTTCTGAAGATCTGCAAGAGGGCCATAAAGGCTTTTATGTCCCAAATATTAGCATCCACTTAAAACTTCAAGAATACAAAATAAAATTGTTAACTAGAATTTGTAAAGATGTACAATCAATAATCTAGGTTTTAAAACAGCATGAATTTAAGCAAAGGTGGGCGGGGGGTTGTCTTTTCTTTTTAAACTATTGTATGCAAGACCCTTTTCCACATAATAATAAAGCTGTTGTTGAATTAATATTATTCAAGTTTCTTGGATTGCTGCCTTAAATTGCAGCTAGAAAAGTCTTTCCAGATAAAATGATAAAGCACAGTATTTTGAAGGTTGGAGACTATGAACACCATAAAGAGAAGAAATGAAAGAAGTGTGGTTGAGGAAGAGGAGACAAGGACAGGCTTGTAGAACTAGTTCCCAGTTAGAATTTGAACTTTTGCTCCCACAAAGTAACATTACTTAGAGAAGTAAGGACCCTGAGCTCTGTAAGTCATCCGTCACTTCATCATCATATATTTACCATACACCAACATTATGTCAGGCATTGCGTCAGATACTGCAGATATAGTAATTACAACATAGACATGAGATCTCTCTTGAAAGGATTTATAGATTAAGGAAGGTAGACCTTAAACAAATCATAATTAATTAACTGAATAATTATATGTACAAAGGACTGACAAGGAAAAGTACAGGATATCTGTAATGAATCTTCCTATCTGAAAAATGAATAACAGGGACCGAACGTGGTCTTGAAAGTTGTAAGTCAGGGAAACTTTCTCTAAGGAGGATATAAATTAAGTTGGACTCTGGGGAGTTACACGTGTAAGGACAAGCATGAGAAAAAACATTCCATGATAGGAAGCCAGTATGTAGGAACACTGAGGCAGGAAAAAGCACAGTGTTTTTTTTTTTTTTATAAAACTGTTGCATCAAGAGAAAGGTTGTGTTTTATTTTCTGAAATGAGCACAAAGTATACCTTTCACAGTAACACTGAAAGCAGATGCAAGGACTGACAGTGACCTTTGACTAAAGGTAGCTTTGAAAAAAGAAAAATACCAAATAAATCAGTGCCCTTTCTGATTGTTGTAAAACTGGAGGAGGGGAGGGGTTGGGTGGTTGTTACATAAAAGTTGGTCCAAACTTACAGAAAAGCACATATGTGCATAGTTCTGAAGATCTGCAAGAGGGCCATAAAGGCTTTTATGTCCCAAATATTAGCATCCACTTAAAACTTCAAGAATACAAAATAAAATTGTTAACTAGAATTTGTAAAGATGTACAATCAATAATCTAGGTTTTAAAACAGCATGAATTTAAGCAAAGGTGGGCGGGGGGTTGTCTTTTCTTTTTAAACTATTGTATGCAAGACCCTTTTCCACATAATAATAAAGCTGTTGTTGAATTAATATTATTCAAGTTTCTTGGATTGCTGCCTTAAATTGCAGCTAGAAAAGTCTTTCCAGATAAAAATGATAAAGCACAGTATTTTTGAGAAACTGCTTTTAAGGGAATGAGTGAGGAGGTGTGATAAGCAAAAATTCTTTCCAGAGAGGAAGTCAGAAGCAATCTGGCTTCTAAGTAGAGCCTTCTGAGCTATGGTTGAGTATTCTGTACTTGACTGTAACACTAATGGGAAATCACTGAAAAAATATTAATTAGGGAAGCAAGAAAAGGGGCAAGGAAGAAAAGACATCTGAACACCAGGTTCTGGGGCATCCCACAGATAGAGGTCAGTTAACAAATAGAAAACAACAAAGGATATTGAAAACATGTGTCCAGTGAGGAATGTAAGAATCAAAAGAGAGTGGTAGGGCTTCCCTGGTGGTCCACTGGTAAGGACACCACCTTGCAGTGCAAGGGGCACCGGTTCGATCCCTAGCCTGGGAAGATCCCACGTGCGGTGGAACAGCTGGACCAATGTGTCCAACTACTGAGCCAGAGTTCTGGAGCACGTGCGCCCAAAGCTAGTGCTCTGCGACAACAGAGGCCACCGCGATGGGAGGCCCACACGGGCCAAAGAACAAAGATGGATGAAAATAGATAAATGAAAGACCAATGGAAGTGGTCCGCCCACCCCTTCCCTCCCCAAACCGCCCCCCCCCAAAAAAAGAGAGTGGTATTCTAGAAGCAAAATTAAGTGCTCTACCATCTGTGATATGAAAATGCAATCAGGCACTTGAGGTAAAAAAGAGAAGAAGTCAAGAAACCATGAAGAACCAGAATATTGGAAAACTGTCTTTGTGGCCATAGAAATCATCAAGAATAGGAATCATGTTTAAGAGAGTGACAGTGAAGCAGATATGAAAAATCTTCAAGGGACAAGGAAAAGCAGGAGCCATCAGAGGTCTATAGATGGTCTAGAGTGATGGCCCCAGCTTCCAAGTCAAGTCAAATAACTGTGAATGTTTTGAATGTTGGTAACTCAAGGTTGGCTGTTTGAGTGTTGATACTTAACTATTCATCAACCTACAAACATTGTAGGCAGATTCTTTGCTGACTGGATCACCAGGGAAGCCCACACAAAAATGTCATTTTTGCAGTTTCATATGGTTCAATCCAATATAACTGAATACAGATAACATACATGGTTGAATATACATATGAATTAACATTGACCTCCTAAGTTTATAGATATTTATGTTAGTGGTACTTTCTTTTTCAGTTGTAAACTCCCTTTGATCAGGTCAGGAGTTCCTATTTAGCTGCAAGTGTATCTTTTTTTTTTTTAAACTAGAAGATAATTCCTTTACAATGTGTTGGTTTCTGCCATACAACAATGTGAATCAGACATACATATGCATAGATCCCCTCCCTCGAAAGCCTTCCATCCCAGCCCTAATCCCCATCCCATCCCTCTAGGTCTTCACAGAGCACTGATCCGGCCTAACTATTTTACACATGACAATGTATATATTTCAACACCACTCAATTCATCCCATCCTCTCCTTCCGCCTGCCTCTGTCTACAAGTCCATCCTTTTATGTCTACCTCTCTATTTCTGCCCTGCATGCACGTATATCTTTCACAACTCCTAGTGATCTGCAAGATACTTTTAGTAGTTCATTTAGTACTTCTTATACATGTTACTGTAATTGCTACTGCTCACTTACGTTGTCATTTGAGGGTGATAATCATTCTCCTCACCTTTCTTGGTTAGGAAATGATTGAGAAATACACACAGGCACTGGGTGGGAATCAACACAAGCTTTACTACTAATTAAGTTGGAATAGAAAAAACAACTGGAACCTGAGACCAAGACTCCTTTTCCTCTGGAATGAATTTATACACTCGGTCATTTGACAAATGCAAACTGCTCCCAAGGGGCACAGTCAATTTCGAACATAACAGGGAGTAAACTGAGGGCAGGGTAGGCAGAAGATGAAACTGGGGGGTAAAAGATGAAACTATGTAAAAAAGCCTTCTTTTTTTATTATTATTACTTTCTCTCAATGTCGCCCAGAGCAACCCTTTCATAATGTTTTCTTCAGAGCCCTCACAGTCACTGTGTCAACACTATACTCTTAAAAACTTGTTGGATAGGTGCCAATTTTGTAGGACATAGTCAAAAGCATCAACTACTTCCCCTTCCACTCTTGTTATCCAGGGCTGACCACTACGGGCAGACAGATTGGAATGAGAGAGCTAGTTAAGTCAGGCCACACATATCAAGTGACCCATACAGCTATTTACCAATTAGGTAAGTTACTCTTTCCCTACAGAAATGAGTTAGAGGGCCTTGGAGAAGGTGGAAATTTTCTCTCCCAAAATGAGAGAGCTAAGCTCCAATACTTTGGCGTGTATCTTTTTTTTTTTTAAACTAGAAGATAATTCCTTTACAATGTGTTGGTTTCTGCCATACAACAATGTGAATCAGACATACATATGCATAGATCCCCTCCCTCGAAAGCCTTCCATCCCAGCCCTAATCCCCATCCCATCCCTCTAGGTCTTCACAGAGCACTGATCCGGCCTAACTATTTTACACATGACAATGTATATATTTCAACACCACTCAATTCATCCCATCCTCTCCTTCCGCCTGCCTCTGTCTACAAGTCCATCCTTTTATGTCTACCTCTCTATTTCTGCCCTGCATGCACGTATATCTTTCACAACTCCTAGTGATCTGCAAGATACTTTTAGTAGTTCATTTAGTACTTCTTATACATGTTACTGTAATTGCTACTGCTCACTTACGTTGTCATTTGAGGGTGATAATCATTCTCCTCACCTTTCTTGGTTAGGAAATGATTGAGAAATACACACAGGCACTGGGTGGGAATCAACACAAGCTTTACTACTAATTAAGTTGGAATAGAAAAAACAACTGGAACCTGAGACCAAGACTCCTTTTCCTCTGGAATGAATTTATACACTCGGTCATTTGACAAATGCAAACTGCTCCCAAGGGGCACAGTCAATTTCGAACATAACAGGGAGTAAACTGAGGGCAGGGTAGGCAGAAGATGAAACTGGGGGGTAAAAGATGAAACTATGTAAAAAAGCCTTCTTTTTTTATTATTATTACTTTCTCTCAATGTCGCCCAGAGCAACCCTTTCATAATGTTTTCTTCAGAGCCCTCACAGTCACTGTGTCAACACTATACTCTTAAAAACTTGTTGGATAGGTGCCAATTTTGTAGGACATAGTCAAAAGCATCAACTACTTCCCCTTCCACTCTTGTTATCCAGGGCTGACCACTACGGGCAGACAGATTGGAATGAGAGAGCTAGTTAAGTCAGGCCACACATATCAAGTGACCCATACAGCTATTTACCAATTAGGTAAGTTACTCTTTCCCTACAGAAATGAGTTAGAGGGCCTTGGAGAGAAGGTGGACACTTTCTCTCCCAAAACATCTAACGATCATTGGAAGGGCTGATGCTGAAGCTCCAATACTTTGGCTACCCAATGCAAAGAGATGACTCATTGGAAAAGACCCTGATTCTGGGAAAAACATATGGCAGAACGAGAAAGTGATGACAGAGGATGAGATGGTTGGATGGCATCACTAATTCAATGGACATGAGTTTGAGCAAGCTCCAGGAGATAGTGAAGGACAGGGAAGCCAGGTATGCCACAGTTCGTGGAGTTGCAAAGAGTCAGATACAACTAAGCGACTGAACTGACTGAAAGCGTATACAATTTGGATGATCCTCTTTAAAGAAACATTATACAAAATTACAAGTGTAAAATTAGGTAGATTTGGAATATATCTGAGCAAATGAAGGTCCTGAAACCTAAGTGTTATAGCTTTGTTAATATATAGCTTCATAAGTTCTCCTCTGTTCTTGAGAAGGGAGACAAACCTGTCTTTATGTGTACAGCAGTTAGAATGTTACAGGGTACAGCAATTCAACTTTCAAGCAAACCAACTTGAGCTGGCTTAAATAATAAACAAGAGTAGTGGCTTACAGTAATGAAGAGTCCAGTTGTTGGACAGGCTCCGTGGTTGGTTGAGCTGGTTGCTTAACAATGTCATAATGGCCCAGTTTCTTTCCATCTCTCCTCTGTGCTGTTCACAGTATCTACTCATCCATAAGCAACTCCTTTCAAGTTTAGAGCATGAATGCCAGGCACAATGGGGACCAACAGCTTATGTTTTCCTATAAAAGATGAAACTATGTAAAAAGCCTTCTTTTATTATTATTACTTTCTCTCAATGTCGCCCAGAGCAACCCTTTCATAATGTTTTCTTCAGAGCCCTCACAGTCACTGTGTCAACACTATACTCTTAAAAACTTGTTGGATAGGTGCCAATTTTGTAGGACATAGTCAAAAGCATCAACTACTTCCCCTTCCACTCTTGTTATCCAGGGCTGACCACTATGGGCAGACAGATTGGAATGAGAGAGCTAGTTAAGTCAGGCCACACATATCAAGTGACCCATACAGCTATTTACCAATTAGGTAAGTTACTCTTTCCCTACAGAAATGAGTTAGAGGGCCTTGGAGAGAAAGGTGGAAATTTTCTCTCCCAAAACATCTAACGATCATTGGAAGGGCTGATGCTGAAGCTCCAATACTTTGGCTACCCAATGCAAAGAGATGACTCATTGGAAAAGACCCTGATTCTGGGAAAAACATATGGCAGAACGAGAAAGTGATGACAGAGGATGAGATGGTTGGATGGCATCACTAATTCAATGGACATGAGTTTGAGCAAGCTCCAGGAGATAGTGAAGGACAGGGAAGCCAGGTATGCCACAGTTCGTGGAGTTGCAAAGAGTCAGATACAACTAAGCGACTGAACTGACTGAAAGCGTATACAATTTGGATGATCCTCTTTAAAGAAACATTATACAAAATTACAAGTGTAAAATTAGGTAGATTTGGAATATATCTGAGCAAATGAAGGTCCTGAAACCTAAGTGTTATAGCTTTGTTAATATATAGCTTCATAAGTTCTCCTCTGTTCTTGAGAAGGGAGACAAACCTGTCTTTATGTGTACAGCAGTTAGAATGTTACAGGGTACAGCAATTCAACTTTCAAGCAAACCAACTTGAGCTGGCTTAAATAATAAACAAGAGTAGTGGCTTACAGTAATGAAGAGTCCAGTTGTTGGACAGGCTCCGTGGTTGGTTGAGCTGGTTGCTTAACAATGTCATAATGGCCCAGTTTCTTTCCATCTCTCCTCTGTGCTGTTCACAGTATCTACTCATCCATAAGCAACTCCTTTCAAGTTTAGAGCATGAATGCCAGGCACAATGGGGACCAACAGCTTATGTTTTCCTATCAGAAGAAAAAAAGAGACAATTGTCTCAGTCACAAAGCAAAAGATTCAAACCATGGCCTATTGAATTCAGGACTCTGGGTGACTCAGGCCAAAGCCAAGTATGGGGACAAGAGGAGTAGGCCTTCTATGTCAGGCCAGTCAGGGCCCATGCTTGGAGATGGGGCTAGGCACAAGGTTATGGCTCATCCTGACCACGCAGTTGCTGCATAATGGAGAAGTAAAACTGAGGTTGGTGCAACAGCCACAGTACTCAACCAGAGGGTCGAGCATGGAAAAACGAGTCAGATCCATTCGTGTATTAAAGATAGTCACTTGGTTGACACTTTCATTCCATCTTCATTTTTCCTCTCCCCTAAAGCTTAAATTCCTCTCATAGGACAGGGCAGGAACCATTTGTTCACTAGTTACTCAGCACACAAAATAAGTGCTCAGTATTTACTGAAAGAATAAGTGAATTTACCACAAACTTACAAGAAACAACTGATTGGAGGTATTTCATAGGTAATTTGAATGGTTTGTATAAAATGGAACTATGCAGGGATAAGAAGTCAACAACTACAAAGGATTTAGAGATTACTGATTTGAACTACATCGATAATCTCAGGTCAAAGGGACTTTCCTGATCATCCAGTGGCTAAGAATCCACCTTCCAATGTAGGGGATGAAGGTTGGATCCCTGGTCTGGGAGCTAAAATGCTGTATGCCTCAGGGCAACTAAGCCCAGGAGATACAAATACTGAGCCAGCAGCCGTCCAGAGCAAGCAAGTTGCAGTTAGAGGATCCCACATCCCACTTCTAAGACCCAACACAACCAAACAAATATTAAAAATGGAAATAATTTTCAGGTCAGAACCATATGTCTTATCAAGAAAGTAGAAACAGACAAAAGGATATATATATATATATATATCTTTTTTTTGTAATGTGACTCTTCAGATTCTCACATGCCTGTGGTGTCAGGTGTCCAATGCTTGTGTGCTTAATCACTCGGTCCTGTCCGATTCTTTGCAACCCTATGGACTGTAGCCCACCAGGCTCTTCTGTGCATGAAATTCTCCAGGCAAGAATACTGGAGTGGGTTGCCATTCCCTTCTCCAGGGGTTCTTCCCAACCCAAGGACTGAACCCAGGTCTCCCACATTGCAGGCAGATTCTTCATCATCTGATCCACCAAGGAAGCCAACATCAAAAATATTTCACAGGTTTCTCTGGTGGTCCAATGGGTAAATAGTCCACCTTGCAGTGCAAGGAGCACTGGTTCGACCCCTGGCCCAGGAAGATCCCACATGCTGAGTAATGGCAGGGCCGGTGTGTCCAATTACGAGCCAGCACTCTGGAGTGCATGCGCCGAGAGCCAGTGCTCTGCAGTGAGAGAGGCCACTGCGATGGGAGGCCCACACATACCAAACAATAAAGATGGATGAAAAATAAACAATGACATAGAGGGGAAAAAAAAGAATGAAAAAAACTAATTATAAAAAAAATTGGCAAGGACAAATGAACAATAATAATTTTTTAAAAAGTATTTCACAAAGAAACAGAAAGTAAGTGCAAATTAAAGGATAATTAAGATGACTGTTTTTGACATTATATGGGGGAAGGAAAATTAGATTAAATGGGAGCACTTAGTTTGTAGTTTTGTAATAGAATAAAATATCATTGTGCCTTGAACAAAAGACAATAATTTGATATATTTTTCTATACAAAAATAAAACATAAAGCAAGTCATATTGTTTACTGTGATAAAGAAGACTCCTGGAGGGAAGGAATCATGCAACAATTTTGCAAGACTTCTAATTTCCATCTGTTTCATCATTCTTTAGATGCCTTCCTGAAAGTATGGGCAAAAATCACAGATTGAAACTTAGATTATATTTTAGATACATCTTTAGATTAAATCTTTAAAAAAAAAACTCATTGGTAAATACTGCTGGTAAAACTTCTTTTTTTTTAACCTAGAATATTATTTTCATGTTTCTTGCTATTTTAGTGCAAATCTTTGAATATTCAGTTTTTTTATTAAATCAAGTCATACCTGTTCTGGGTTATGTGTTATGTGTGACAGATTTCATTCAGGATTGGGTAGTTGGGCTGCAATGATTTTAAATCGAGGCTCCACCTCAGGAACCCAGATAGGAGATTAGAAAAAGTCCAAAGCTTGTCAAGAACTTCAGCTATTCTGATAAGCAATTTGATTACTGATGCTGACTCTTCATACTAAATAGGTTATCCAAGTCTTATTTTTGATGCTTGCTATGTAGATAGTATTTGAACCACCCTTCCTGACATAATCGGTCATTTGTACACTTAAATACCACTTCTATGAATATGTCAGTGTGCCATAAAGCATAGCAAAGTTTCAAATGGCCATGTGATTTGAAGAATGAAGCAGGTTAAGAAAAAGATGTAGAGTTTCCCTGGTAGCTCAGTGGGAAGAGTTCGCCGGCCAACGCAGGAGACACGGGTTTGATCCCTGATCCCAGAGGATCCCACATGATACGGAGCAACTAAGCCTGTGAGCCACAACTATTGAGCCTGTGCTCTAGAGCCTTGGAGGCGCAACTGTTGAGCCCATGAGCTGCAACTACTGAAGCCTGTGTGCCCTAGAGACTCAGTTCCACAACAATAGAAGCCACCGCCACAAGAAGCCTGCTCACCTCAGCTAGAGAGTAGCCTCCACTCCTACAACTAGAATAAAATATCTGTTTTGACATTATATGGGGAAGGAAAATTAGATTAAATGGGAGCACTTAGTTTGTAAAAAAACAAAAAAGACAATAATTTGATATATTTTACTATACAAAAATAAAACATAAAGCAAGTCATATTGTTTACTGTGATAAAGAAGACTCCTGGAGGGAAGGAATCATGCAACAATTTTGCAAGACTTCTAATTTCCATCTGTTTCATCATTCTTTAGATGCCTTCCTGAAAGTATGGGCAAAAATCACAGATTGAAACTTAGATTATATTTTAGATACATCTTTAGATTAAATCTTTAAAAAAAAAACTCATTGGTAAATACTGCTGGTAAAACTTCTTTTTTTTTAACCTAGAATATTATTTTCATGTTTCTTGCTATTTTAGTGCAAATCTTTGAATATTCAGTTTTTTTATTAAATCAAGTCATACCTGTTCTGGGTTATGTGTTATGTGTGACAGATTTCATTCAGGATTGGGTAGTTGGGCTGCAATGATTTTAAATCGAGGCTCCACCTCAGGAACCCAGATAGGAGATTAGAAAAAGTCCAAAGCTTGTCAAGAACTTCAGCTATTCTGATAAGCAATTTGATTACTGATGCTGACTCTTCATACTAAATAGGTTATCCAAGTCTTATTTTTGATGCTTGCTATGTAGATAGTATTTGAACCACCCTTCCTGACATAATCGGTCATTTGTACACTTAAATACCACTTCTATGAATATGTCAGTGTGCCATAAAGCATAGCAAAGTTTCAAGTGGCCATGTGATTTGAAGAATGAAGCAGGTTAAGAAAAAGATGTAGAGTTTCCCTGGTAGCTCAGTGGGAAGAGTTCGCCGGCCAACGCAGGAGACACGGGTTTGATCCCTGATCCCAGAGGATCCCACATGATACGGAGCAACTAAGCCTGTGAGCCACAACTATTGAGCCTGTGCTCTAGAGCCTTGGAGGCGCAACTGTTGAGCCCATGAGCTGCAACTACTGAAGCCTGTGTGCCCTAGAGACTCAGTTCCACAACAATAGAAGCCACCGCCACAAGAAGCCTGCTCACCTCAGCTAGAGAGTAGCCTCCACTCCTACAACTAGAGAAGAGCCTGCAGCAGCAGTGAAAATCCAGAATAGACAAAAATAAATAAATAAATAAATAAATAAAATTTTTTTAAAAGATGCAGATATAAGGAAAAATGCATAATATGGTATAATTTTAGGGAAGTAGATTAAATTTTAATGTCTGAAAACAGAATCAATGGTATTTATTAGGGCTTTGAAAGTTAAACGCAAAGTTATATGAAAATCGTGCCAAGAATATTATGCCAACTGACAAATTTTTTGCATAAAGATTCTGATTTTGCCAGATTATCTAACCAGCAATTAATATACTCTCACAGGGGGAAAAATGTGTTTGGTGATGTCTTTTTAAAGTATTTATTTATTTGGCTGCTCCTGGTCTTAGTTGTAGCTAGGTCTTAGTCTTGTGGGATCTTTCACTATCTCACATAAGCTTAGTTACTTCAAGGCATGGGAGACCTCTGTTCCCTGATGAGGGATTGAATCCAAGTTCCCCACAGTTCAAGGCAGATTCTTAAATACTGGGCCTCAGAGAAGTCCCTAGTGACATGTTCAAAGCCTCTCAGCAGTATTTAAGATGAAAGATTTTGAAGGATGTGGAGAAAAGGAAACCCCTGTACACTGTTGGTGGGAATGTAAATTGTTGAAGCCACTGTGGAAAACAGTATGGCAGTTTCTCCGAAAACTAAAAATAGAACTACGATATGATCTAGCAATTCCACTTCTGGGTATACATTCGAAAACAGTAATGGAAAAGATACATGAAGTTTTGGCCATTTTTCCCCGATATTGGAAGCATAGCAAAGTTTCAAGTGGCCATGTGATTTGAAGAATGAAGCAGGTTAAGAAAAAGATGTAGAGTTTCCCTGGTAGCTCAGTGGGAAGAGTTCGCCGGCCAACGCAGGAGACACGGGTTTGATCCCTGATCCCAGAGGATCCCACATGATACGGAGCAACTAAGCCTGTGAGCCACAACTATTGAGCCTGTGCTCTAGAGCCTTGGAGGCGCAACTGTTGAGCCCATGAGCTGCAACTACTGAAGCCTGTGTGCCCTAGAGACTCAGTTCCACAACAATAGAAGCCACCGCCACAAGAAGCCTGCTCACCTCAGCTAGAGAGTAGCCTCCACTCCTACAACTAGAGAAGAGCCTGCAGCAGCAGTGAAAATCCAGAATAGACAAAAATAAATAAATAAATAAATAAATAAAATTTTTTTAAAAGATGCAGATATAAGGAAAAATGCATAATATGGTATAATTTTAGGGAAGTAGATTAAATTTTAATGTCTGAAAACAGAATCAATGGTATTTATTAGGGCTTTGAAAGTTAAACGCAAAGTTATATGAAAATCGTGCCAAGAATATTATGCCAACTGACAAATTTTTTGCATAAAGATTCTGATTTTGCCAGATTATCTAACCAGCAATTAATATACTCTCACAGGGGGAAAAATGTGTTTGGTGATGTCTTTTTAAAGTATTTATTTATTTGGCTGCTCCTGGTCTTAGTTGTAGCTAGGTCTTAGTCTTGTGGGATCTTTCACTATCTCACATAAGCTTAGTTACTTCAAGGCATGGGAGACCTCTGTTCCCTGATGAGGGATTGAATCCAAGTTCCCCACAGTTCAAGGCAGATTCTTAAATACTGGGCCTCAGAGAAGTCCCTAGTGACATGTTCAAAGCCTCTCAGCAGTATTTAAGATGAAAGATTTTGAAGGATGTGGAGAAAAGGAAACCCCTGTACACTGTTGGTGGGAATGTAAATTGTTGAAGCCACTGTGGAAAACAGTATGGCAGTTTCTCCGAAAACTAAAAATAGAACTACGATATGATCTAGCAATTCCACTTCTGGGTATACATTCGAAAACAGTAATGGAAAAGATACATGAATTCCTATGTTTATAGCATCATCATTTATAATGCCCAGGATATGGAAGCAACCTAAGTGTTCATCAAGATGAATGGATAAAGAAGTAGGGGTAATAAATATATACAATGGAACACTACTGAGACTTAAAAAGAAGGAAATTTTGCCATTTGCAGTAACAAGGATGAATTTGGAGGGCACAATCCTAAGTGAAATGATAAGAGAAATATAAAATACTGTATGATATCACTTATATGTGGAGTCTGAAAAATAAAACAAACTAGTGAATAAACAAAAAAGCAGACTCAAAGATATTGAGAACAACTAGTGGTTACTATTTAGGGAGAAGGAAAAGGGGAGGGGGCAGCAATGGGATCCTATGAAATCATGTGTGTGTAACCTTTGAAAATTGTAAAGCACCACAGAATTCAAAGGATCTTTCATTAGATAGAAATTTTTTTAAAAAAGATGATCAGTGCCAGTGCAGTCTATGCTCAGGGTGAGCATGCTCAGAGTGACATTTCTTGTTCTCACCCTGCGCTGCTGCAGTCCAGGTCTTGCCTGCCACAGCTTGACCATGGCTTCAACTTGAACGAGCTATAGAAAGATCTAGGGTTTCCCTGGTGGCTCAGACAGTAAAGAATCTGCCTGCAATGTGGGAGATCCAGGTTCAACCCCCAGGTTCAATCCCTGGGTTAGGAAGATCCCTGGAGAAGCAAATAGCAACCCACACCAGTATTTTTTGGCTGCCTGCTAGTTGAGCTAGTTTGTCTGGGGCTTTCACTATCTCACATGAGCTTAGTTACTTCAAGGCATGGGAGACCTCTGTTCCCTGATGAGGGATTGAATCCAAGTTCCCCACAGTTCAAGGCAGATTCTTAAATACTGGGCCTCAGAGAAGTCCCTAGTGACATGTTCAAAGCCTCTCAGCAGTATTTAAGATGAAAGATTTTGAAGGATGTGGAGAAAAGGAAACCCCTGTACACTGTTGGTGGGAATGTAAATTGTTGAAGCCACTGTGGAAAACAGTATGGCAGTTTCTCCGAAAACTAAAAATAGAACTACGATATGATCTAGCAATTCCACTTCTGGGTATACATTCGAAAACAGTAATGGAAAAGATACATGAATTCCTATGTTTATAGCATCATCATTTATAATGCCCAGGATATGGAAGCAACCTAAGTGTTCATCAAGATGAATGGATAAAGAAGTAGGGGTAATAAATATATACAATGGAACACTACTGAGACTTAAAAAGAAGGAAATTTTGCCATTTGCAGTAACAAGGATGAATTTGGAGGGCACAATCCTAAGTGAAATGATAAGAGAAATATAAAATACTGTATGATATCACTTATATGTGGAGTCTGAAAAATAAAACAAACTAGTGAATAAACAAAAAAGCAGACTCAAAGATATTGAGAACAACTAGTGGTTACTATTTAGGGAGAAGGAAAAGGGGAGGGGGCAGCAATGGGATCCTATGAAATCATGTGTGTGTAACCTTTGAAAATTGTAAAGCACCACAGAATTCAAAGGATCTTTCATTAGATAGAAATTTTTTTAAAAAAGATGATCAGTGCCAGTGCAGTCTATGCTCAGGGTGAGCATGCTCAGAGTGACATTTCTTGTTCTCACCCCTGCGCTGCTGCAGTCCAGGTCTTGCCTGCCACAGCTTGACCATGGCTTCAACTTGAACGAGCTATAGAAAGATCTAGGGTTTCCCTGGTGGCTCAGACAGTAAAGAATCTGCCTGCAATGTGGGAGATCCAGGTTCAACCCCCAGGTTCAATCCCTGGGTTAGGAAGATCCCCTGGAGAAGCAAATAGCAACCCACACCAGTATTTTTGCCTGAAGAATTTCATGGACAGAGGAAGCTGGTGGGGGGTGGGGGGTGGGGAGCTGCAGTCCATGGGATCACAAAAGAGTTGGGCACAACTGAGTGACTAACATTTTCACAGAAAGGTCTAGAGGAGGTGAAGGTGCAGGTGGGAAAAGCCACTAGGAAAAGAGTACTGATGGCTGAAAAACCCAAGACTGAGACAGAAATCAAAAACAAGACGCAGCAGAAATCACAGAGGAGGGCTTCCCAGGTGGTCCAGTGGGTAAAGAGTCTGCCTTGCAGTGCAAGGGGCACTGGTTTGATCCCTGGCCTGGAAGATCCCACGTGCCACGGAGCAGCTGGACTGGTGTGTCCAATTACAAGCCAGCGCTCTGGAGTGCATGCACCCAGAGTCAGTGCTCTGCAGTGAGAGAGGCCACTGAGATGGGAAGCCCACACAGGCCAAAGAATAAAGATGGATGAAAATGAAAAGATAAAGGGCTAACGAAAGAGGCCAAAATTTAATAAACAAAAGAAAGCAATCACAGAGGAAAGCAGAACTTCTGAAAAATGAGAAGCCAGCTGCTGTGGTAGCTCCTATTACAATAGGACATACAGTGAAAACCAGTAACTGTGGATGGGTCATTCAGATAAGTGTGAAAATCTACATTACCTTCACTGGAGTTCAACCGTCCTCTGAGAATGTGCAGGTGCATTCCACAGAGAGGTCACTCTTGGGTAAAGAATCTAAATAGAGTTACCCGATGATTGAGAACCATCTACTGAAACCCATCTCTGTGGAAGGCAGTTTCAAAAAGGTCAAGACAGATACGTTTCTTATCTTGTCCACATAAAGATAACAGAAAACACTGGAACCTCTTGACTCAGGTTGAAAAAAATGCAAAAAGAAAGATTAGCCCTCCTATGACATTGAAACAGACTCCGGTGGGGGATTAATGAACGTTCTAATGAAAATTTATGGAAATAGAGATGGTAAGAAATGAACCATTAATAAAGCCTGAGTGGAATCAAAAGGGAGGTAAACCGGAAGGAAAAATTTAAGCTATAGAAAGATCTAGGGTTTCCTGGTGGCTCAGACAGTAAAGAATCTGCCTGCAATGTGGGAGATCCAGGTTCAACCCCCAGGTTCAATCCCTGGGTTAGGAAGATCCCCTGGAGAAGCAAATAGCAACCCACACCAGTATTTTTGCCTGAAGAATTTCATGGACAGAGGAAGCTGGTGGGGGGTGGGGGGTGGGGAGCTGCAGTCCATGGGATCACAAAAGAGTTGGGCACAACTGAGTGACTAACATTTTCACAGAAAGGTCTAGAGGAGGTGAAGGTGCAGGTGGGAAAAGCCACTAGGAAAAGAGTACTGATGGCTGAAAAACCCAAGACTGAGACAGAAATCAAAAACAAGACGCAGCAGAAATCACAGAGGAGGGCTTCCCAGGTGGTCCAGTGGGTAAAGAGTCTGCCTTGCAGTGCAAGGGGCACTGGTTTGATCCCTGGCCTGGAAGATCCCACGTGCCACGGAGCAGCTGGACTGGTGTGTCCAATTACAAGCCAGCGCTCTGGAGTGCATGCACCCAGAGTCAGTGCTCTGCAGTGAGAGAGGCCACTGAGATGGGAAGCCCACACAGGCCAAAGAATAAAGATGGATGAAAATGAAAAGATAAAGGGCTAACGAAAGAGGCCAAAATTTAATAAACAAAAGAAAGCAATCACAGAGGAAAGCAGAACTTCTGAAAAATGAGAAGCCAGCTGCTGTGGTAGCTCCTATTACAATAGGACATACAGTGAAAACCAGTAACTGTGGATGGGCTCATTCAGATAAGTGTGAAAATCTACATTACCTTCACTGGAGTTCAACCGTCCTCTGAGAATGTGCAGGTGCATTCCACAGAGAGGTCACTCTTGGGTAAAGAATCTAAATAGAGTTACCCGATGATTGAGAACCATCTACTGAAACCCATCTCTGTGGAAGGCAGTTTCAAAAAGGTCAAGACAGATACGTTTCTTATCTTGTCCACATAAAGATAACAGAAAACACTGGAACCTCTTGACTCAGGTTGAAAAAAATGCAAAAAGAAAGATTAGCCCTCCTATGACATTGAAACAGACTCCGGTGGGGGATTAATGAACGTTCTAATGAAAATTTATGGAAATAGAGATGGTAAGAAATGAACCATTAATAAAGCCTGAGTGGAATCAAAAGGGAGGTAAACCGAAGGACATACTGAATTCTGAAACTATGAAGTCTTTTTGGGAACTGTGATGTAGAAATATATCTCCAATGAAGAAATGCTGGTGAGCTGCAACAATAAAGTGGACATAACTAGTTACACAGCCTTCTTCTAAGTAAAGGCAATGAATTCTCCATTTCCTACTGGAGGATTTATTTAAATAAAATATGCTTATTAAATACTTCCTCCAAAGATGGTTTCTTTAGTAACTGGGTCATTTTGTTCAAGAAAAGAATAATGCTGTATTCTAATGTGAAATACAAAAAATTTTTGCCTAATGAAAATGCCACATTATATGTATTATTGTTCAGCTAAGAGGAAGAAAACAAAAATTACTGCTTGCCTTTTGGTTCCTGACATCAGTTCCCACCAATGTAAGCATAAGTAAGAATAAAGCCTGAATTTTCACATAAAATGCAAAGAAGAGAAAAAGATAAATGATCTTTAAACCAAGGAGCCATCTATATAAAAGATGGGACTCCTCTACATTTTTTCATACTTATTCTAAGGTCCAAGATAAAGCAACTTATTTACGCATTTGCACAGAGCAAAGCCCAGGTTTTCACAATAGTGCCTTAGGACCTGTTTCACCTGCATTACCCCCTTTATCTGAAGACTTCACCTACTTTTTAACCCCTCTTCCTTCTGCTCCACCCACACTGATTCCTTGCTGTAGCCAAACTGTTAGGCACACGCTCACTGTTAACCCTTCAGCTGCTCCCTCTGCCTGTGGGGTACTCTTTCCTAGACATTCACAAAAGTAACTTCCTCACCTCCTTCAAATGTCTGGTCAAACATAACTTTCTCAATAATATCCCGTCCCCCTGTGGTAAGTTGCCTCCTGTGTGGAAGGCAGTTTCAAAAGGTAGCAATAGTTCTTATCTTGTCCACATAAAGATAACAGAAAACACTGGAACCTCTTGACTCAGGTTGAAAAAAATGCAAAAAGAAAGATTAGCCCTCCTATGACATTGAAACAGACTCCGGTGGGGGATTAATGAACGTTCTAATGAAAATTTATGGAAATAGAGATGGTAAGAAATGAACCATTAATAAAGCCTGAGTGGAATCAAAAGGGAGGTAAACCGAAGGACATACTGAATTCTGAAACTATGAAGTCTTTTTGGGAACTGTGATGTAGAAATATATCTCCAATGAAGAAATGCTGGTGAGCTGCAACAATAAAGTGGACATAACTAGTTACACAGCCTTCTTCTAAGTAAAGGCAATGAATTCTCCATTTCCTACTGGAGGATTTATTTAAATAAAATATGCTTATTAAATACTTCCTCCAAAGATGGTTTCTTTAGTAACTGGGTCATTTTGTTCAAGAAAAGAATAATGCTGTATTCTAATGTGAAATACAAAAATTCTTGCCTAATGAAAATGCCACATTATATGTATTATTGTTCAGCTAAGAGGAAGAAAACAAAAATTACTGCTTGCCTTTTGGTTCCTGACATCAGTTCCCACCAATGTAAGCATAAGTAAGAATAAAGCCTGAATTTTCACATAAAATGCAAAGAAGAGAAAAAGATAAATGATCTTTAAACCAAGGAGCCATCTATATAAAAGATGGGACTCCTCTACATTTTTTCATACTTATTCTAAGGTCCAAGATAAAGCAACTTATTTACGCATTTGCACAGAGCAAAGCCCAGGTTTTCACAATAGTGCCTTAGGACCTGTTTCACCTGCATTACCCCCTTTATCTGAAGACTTCACCTACTTTTTAACCCCTCTTCCTTCTGCTCCACCCACACTGATTCCTTGCTGTAGCCAAACTGTTAGGCACACGCTCACTGTTAACCCTTCAGCTGCTCCCTCTGCCTGTGGGGTACTCTTTCCTAGACATTCACAAAAGTAACTTCCTCACCTCCTTCAAATGTCTGGTCAAACATAACTTTCTCAATAATATCCCGTCCCCCTGTGGTAAGTTGCCTCCTGTGTGACCCTATGGACTGTGGCGCGCCAGCCTCCTATGTTCAGGGAATTTTCCAGGCAAGAATACTGGAGTTGGTTCAATGTTCTATTCCAAGGGAGCTTCCTAACCCAGGGATCATCGTCCCACGTCTCTTAAGGTCTCCTGCATTGGCAGGCAGATTCTTAACCACTAGCGACACCTGGGAAGCCCTTGTCCTGTCCACCTTACTTAAATTGTGACTCTCCCTACTCTCACCCCACCCACCCACCCACCCACTCCGCTTTTTCTCTGTAGCATTGATTACCTTCTAACAACCTATGTAGGGGCTTCCCAGGTGACTCAGTGGTAAAGACTCTCCCTACCAATGCAGGAAACAGGTTCAACCCTCCCTGGGTCAGAAGATCCCCTGGAGAAGGAAACGGCAACCCACTCCAGCATTCTTGCCTGGAGATCCCATGGACAGAGGAGCCTGGCGGGCCACAGCCCATTGGGTCACAGAGAGTCAGAAGCGACTTGGGGACTAAACCACAACATTCTCTGTCAATTTCCTAGGGTATAATGTTTATTGTGTATTTCTCACCTAGAATGTAAGCCTCATGAGCAAGCAGCCTTCTGTCTTTTATGTTCTCAGCTTATCCCCAGCATCTGGAGAACTAATTGTCACGTGGGAGGTGGACAGTAAATACTGTTTGAGTTAATGAACATTTCTATGATCTGCTTGCTCACTGCTGAATCAGGAACCGCTTATAAAAGATGGGACTCCTCTACATTTCATACTTATTCTAAGGTCCAAGATAAAGCAACTTATTTACGCATTTGCACAGAGCAAAGCCCAGGTTTTCACAATAGTGCCTTAGGACCTGTTTCACCTGCATTACCCCCTTTATCTGAAGACTTCACCTACTTTTTAACCCCTCTTCCTTCTGCTCCACCCACACTGATTCCTTGCTGTAGCCAAACTGTTAGGCACACGCTCACTGTTAACCCTTCAGCTGCTCCCTCTGCCTGTGGGGTACTCTTTCCTAGACATTCACAAAAGTAACTTCCTCACCTCCTTCAAATGTCTGGTCAAACATAACTTTCTCAATAATATCCCGTCCCCCTGTGGTAAGTTGCCTCCTGTGTGACCCTATGGACTGTGGCGCGCCAGCCTCCTATGTTCAGGGAATTTTCCAGGCAAGAATACTGGAGTTGGTTCAATGTTCTATTCCAAGGGAGCTTCCTAACCCAGGGATCATCGTCCCACGTCTCTTAAGGTCTCCTGCATTGGCAGGCAGATTCTTAACCACTAGCGACACCTGGGAAGCCCTTGTCCTGTCCACCTTACTTAAATTGTGACTCTCCCTACTCTCACCCCACCCACCCACCCACCCACTCCGCTTTTTCTCTGTAGCATTGATTACCTTCTAACAACCTATGTAGGGGCTTCCCAGGTGACTCAGTGGTAAAGACTCTCCCTACCAATGCAGGAAACAGGTTCAACCCTCCCTGGGTCAGAAGATCCCCTGGAGAAGGAAACGGCAACCCACTCCAGCATTCTTGCCTGGAGATCCCATGGACAGAGGAGCCTGGCGGGCCACAGCCCATTGGGTCACAGAGAGTCAGAAGCGACTTGGGGACTAAACCACAACATTCTCTGTCAATTTCCTAGGGTATAATGTTTATTGTGTATTTCTCACCTAGAATGTAAGCCTCATGAGCAAGCAGCCTTCTGTCTTTTATGTTCTCAGCTTATCCCCAGCATCTGGAGAACTAATTGTCACGTGGGAGGTGGACAGTAAATACTGTTTGAGTTAATGAACATTTCTATGATCTGCTTGCTCACTGCTGAATCAGGAACCGCTTTAATCATGTGATATGCTTTAAAAGTCAAACTTTCTCAGAGAGAGGAACCCTGTCATCTGCCACCATAAAAAAAAAAAAAAAAAAAACCCTGGGAAAAATGATCCCAAATATCAAATTCTCATTTCCCAACCTCCAGCAAGAACACTGACTTTTCCAACGACGTCATACAAGTGGGTAAAATTGCAATTTCAAATTCAATTTAAGAACTCATATACGTATAAACATATAGTATTCTGAGTTCCTGAGGCATTCAAAAAAAAAACAAAAACAGAAAAGCCCTGTCGAATGTAAAAAAGGTTCCATCAGAAAGTGGAACCCTCGGAGAGCAGGATTTCTCATTGAACTTAAAATAACTTATCCGACTCGGCCAACAGCATCCAAACAGGTGCCGAGCAAATACACCTACGAAGTCGTTTTCCAGGGACGGCCCGCCTCCCAGGTTCACCCACGCCTCCCAGGCTCGGCCGCGCGGAGGCCTCTCGCGCCGCAGCTGAAGGCCCGGCGCTCCTGCCCACCAGGGGAGGAAGGTGCTCGGTGCTACCGGGACATCCCATCCGCTGGAAGGAAAGCCTAACTTCGGCGGCGTGTCACTTCGGAGGCGAAAGTCTACATGGGTGATTCACCGCCTGGAGCATCGGGGAGGACTAACGTAGCCCGGCTCCGGCCCCCGACAGGTGTGACCCCACGGTCAGGGCCACCACCGCACTCACTTCGGGCGCTGCTCGCCCCAGAGCGCAAAGGCCGGGCGCGGTCGCGGGTTCACGCCGCGTTTGGAGACTCTCGTGACGTGCGCCCGTTTCATGGCCATTTGGTACCGAGCGGCCCGAGGACAGCCCTCTCCATATGGAACGGTCCACGGGGGCACCCGGGGTGGGGGTCCCCACCCACCCCCGGGCTGCGAGGAGGGCGCGGCCTCTCCGGAGGTACTTCTCTGCTAGGAAAGTTCCACAGCCGCGCCCGCCGGGGCGGGGCGGAGGCTGGAGCGCCTGCTGGGCGCAACCACTGCGCGCGGCGTGGGGGGTGGAAGGGGAGACCGACAAACACCACGGCCCTACCTCGGGCGCTGACCGCCCTCCTGTGGGTTTATTCTTCTTCTAGAAAGGGTCTCCCGTCCTTCCGTGTCACCGGAAAGTCCGATCTTCTCCGATCTTCTGGGCGCCCATCTCCCCGCGCCGCGCCTTGCGTGGTGCGGTCCGGTCGGCGGGTCACGTGGTGACGGAGGCGTGGCTTGCTTAGCACTCAGGTGGTGCCTCCCGGGGCCTTTGGCGTCTTTTGCTACGCGTTGGTGGATGGAAGGATGCTGGGCTGGAGTCGCCTCAGCTTCGTCCTACTGAGCGGCATCGTCACCTGCTTGGTGGCGCAGCAGGTGCCACCGGTGGGTGAGCTGGAGTCGAGGACGCGGAGAGGGGCGCGCCGGAGCTTGGGGTGGGTGGCACAGGTGCGGGGCAGGCGGAGTTTAATCGACCCGTCGTCGGTCCGTGCAGCATCTTTACAGAGGTCGGTGTTTTCTCAACAGAGGTGTGGTTGCAGAGGTGTGACTGATGAAGTCTTCCCACGGGTTGATTCGGTTCAAAGTGGAACAAAGAAACTTTGGGGGAAAATTATCTCTGCAGACTGGCGATTGTGTTTGCGCACCCTCACATTTGATTGAGTGCAGTTGTTCCATGCTCATCTAGAACTGCAGGACAAGTTCCAGTTGACTTGTGTATACAATTAAGTTAGGAGCTGCTTAAGGACTTTGGCATCCTCTGCTTGGGGACGCGGTACTGAAGGACAAGTCGTAACTGCGGATCCGAAGGGCCCTGGGAAAGGACAAGGCGTCCCCCGTTAGGGCAGGGGGAGTATCCCAGGCCAGTTGGAGTCAAGTGACTACCAGACCTGTGACTCTTTCCCCATCAGGGAAGTAGCAGGAACACAGACTTGATAACTACAGGAGCAAATGCAGGACCAGTTTCATTCTTACTTTGCCAGGGAGGAAGTAGACGCCGGGTGAAGAAACGACTAGTCAGAGGTCACGCTATTGGTTTGGGATACATGACACCTCAGGCCTCTGGACACCCAGTTTGGTGCAATTGCATAATTCTCTTCTCTAAAAACCATAAGACTGCATTTTTCAGTATCGACAGATCAGATAAATATGACGTAAGAGTCCATATGACGTAAAACTAGATAAGGATGCTCTTGATGGTTTTAAGTAGGGATATTGATATTGGGAGCAAGATGTGCATTTCTCCTCTTTTCTTTTATTTCTCTATGGAGAAGTGCTTTAAGAATAAAATCATGGTGAGGTACTATTCAGCCATTCAAAACTGACACAAGATAAAGCAAGTAAAACCAGAAAGCAAAATAGTATGCACAGTGATTTCAGTAAGAAAAAATCATACAGTGTATGTTGTATATGTGTGTGTGTGTATATATATATATATATATATATATATATATATAGGCATGGGTTGGAAGAGTATGGAGAAAAATAAAATTAGTCTGCTTTAATGTGGGTAGAGAATTAATTTGCTGTAAAATGGTGGGGATTGTGGGGATTTTAA
Organism: Tragulus kanchil; assembly: GCA_022376925.1. Lineage (NCBI taxonomy): Eukaryota > Metazoa > Chordata > Mammalia > Artiodactyla > Tragulidae > Tragulus > Tragulus kanchil. The sequence continues at coordinate 32,581,036 of JAIOJX010000028.1, read as the reverse complement.
AAGAATTTTGTACTTTGACATTGTCAATGCTTTCACCCAAAGACCCCAGGAAACACACCTGTAGTTGAAAAAAATGGCTTTATTGTTCTGCAGTGAAAGAATGCTGGCCATGGTCAACTCTGGGGCCTCTCAGTAAATGGGTATTAGGAGAAACCTTTTTTATAGTTTGGATTTTGTGTGTTTCGGGGACACAGGTCTGAGGAGTCATGGGTTTGCTCTAGATGGGATGCTTTTAGAAAGTGAGGCAACACTATGATTGAGTAAAGATGAAACATTTGTTTAGCAAGAGAAGAGTGTCTTTGGTGTTGTTTTGTCTACACCCTTGTTTTGTCTCCACTTAGAGTCAGGAAGTGGGCTTGCTTTGTCTCATTTGATCATGTCTCAGGTTAACCTTCACTGAGGCAGGTATTCTGTGAGGTCGGTTATGTCTAACAGGAGAAAAACAGGCCTGACTTTTGAGTGTCAGATCAGCAAATGCTAATACCGAGAGGTCTCAGTACAGTTTCAGATGTCAGGATCGGCCTTTTATTATCTTTCTCTGTACTTTTATTTTTTCAAGCAAAAATACCTTAGGAGGGATTTTTAGAACAAGAAAAATCAACAGTCCTTCCATGAATCTGGGCTTACCAGGTGGCTCAGTCATAAAGAATCTACTTGACAATGCCGGAGATGCAGGTTCAATCCCTGGGTTGGGAGGATCCCCTGGAGGAGGAAATGGCAACCCATTCCAGAATTCATGCCTGGGGAATCCTATGGACAGAGAAGCCTGGTGGAGCCCCGAAGAGTTGGACGTGACTGACCACACACATGTGCTCCATGAATTTAATATTTATCCGGAACAGTGGTTATCAAAGTCTAGTCGGGCCTCTGGTGTCAGTTTGGGAAGCTGCTTTCACAAATGAAATGAGAAAAATGAGGCTCTAAGGTTATTAATTTAGAATGTTAGATTTATTCTGATTCCAGCTGTCCAATTTTTGTTGTTAAAATATTCTTTCTTGGGCTTCCCTGGTGGCCCAGTGGGTGGGGACTCCGCCTTGCAGTACAAGCGGCTCTAGTTCCATCCCTGGCCTGGGAAGATCGCACATGCCATGGAGCGGTTGGACCGAAGTGTCCAATTACCGAGCCAGAGTTCTGGAGCGCATGCGCCCAGAGTTGGTGCTCTGCAGCGAGGGAGGCCACTGCTGTAGGAGGCTCACACAGGCCAAAGAAATAAATGAGAGACCTATAAAAGTGGCCAAAAAAGTTTTTAAAAATTTCTTTATGTGTGTGTATTTTTGTTTGTCTGTTTGTTTTAACATGTTCACATTGGAGAATAGATCGGCACTCCCCTGTGCTAGGCCCCTCTCATTTTTGTAACTAATCTGGAAAATCTGGGAGCCACTGGGTGAAAAGATTTAGAGAACTTCCCAGAAGTTCCGTGACTTCATCTTTTGACGAGAATAAGCTGTTTTTCATTTTGAATTGTTCTATGATAAACTGTAGCTACAAAGTAACAAAATATATTTCAGAACTCTTGATAAAGATGGTAGTGGGAACTTCAAACAAAAACAGAAATAGTTGGATTTGGAACATCTGTGAATTTTTTGCGGGGGTAGGCGCTTTTCAGACTATGGTATATTTTAAGGTCTTCTTGAGTTATTCTTTGATTCTATTAAGAGATGATCATAGAGGAAAACATAGGCAGAACACTCTATGACATAAATCACAGAGAGATTTTCAGTAGCCTGGGGAATCCTATGCTTGACAATGCCGGAGATGCAGGTTCAATCCCTGGGTTGGGAGGATCCCTGGAGGAGGAAATGGCAACCCATTCCAGAATTCATGCCTGGGGAATCCTATGGACAGAGAAGCCTGGTGGAGCCCCGAAGAGTTGGACGTGACTGACCACACACATGTGCTCCATGAATTTAATATTTATCCGGAACAGTGGTTATCAAAGTCTAGTCGGGCCTCTGGTGTCAGTTTGGGAAGCTGCTTTCACAAATGAAATGAGAAAAATGAGGCTCTAAGGTTATTAATTTAGAATGTTAGATTTATTCTGATTCCAGCTGTCCAATTTTTGTTGTTAAAATATTCTTTCTTGGGCTTCCCTGGTGGCCCAGTGGGTGGGGACTCCGCCTTGCAGTACAAGCGGCTCTAGTTCCATCCCTGGCCTGGGAAGATCGCACATGCCATGGAGCGGTTGGACCAAGTGTCCAATTACCGAGCCAGAGTTCTGGAGCGCATGCGCCCAGAGTTGGTGCTCTGCAGCGAGGGAGGCCACTGCTGTAGGAGGCTCACACAGGCCAAAGAAATAAATGAGAGACCTATAAAAGTGGCCAAAAAAGTTTTTAAAAATTTCTTTATGTGTGTGTATTTTTGTTTGTCTGTTTGTTTTAACATGTTCACATTGGAGAATAGATCGGCACTCCCCTGTGCTAGGCCCCTCTCATTTTTGTAACTAATCTGGAAAATCTGGGAGCCACTGGGTGAAAAGATTTAGAGAACTTCCCAGAAGTTCCGTGACTTCATCTTTTGACGAGAATAAGCTGTTTTTCATTTTGAATTGTTCTATGATAAACTGTAGCTACAAAGTAACAAAATATATTTCAGAACTCTTGATAAAGATGGTAGTGGGAACTTCAAACAAAAACAGAAATAGTTGGATTTGGAACATCTGTGAATTTTTTGCGGGGGTAGGCGCTTTTCAGACTATGGTATATTTTAAGGTCTTCTTGAGTTATTCTTTGATTCTATTAAGAGATGATCATAGAGGAAAACATAGGCAGAACACTCTATGACATAAATCACAGAAAGATCGTCTATGACTTGCCTGCTAGAATAATGGAAATAAAACCAAAAATGAACAAAAGGTACCTAATTAAACGTAAAAGCTTTTGCATAACAAAGGAAATTATAAACAAGGTGAAAATGAAACCCTCAGAATGGGAGAAAATAATAGCAAATGTTACAACTGATAAAGGATTGATTTCCAAAATATACAAGCAACTTATGCAACTCAGTAACAGAAAAACAAACAACACAATCAACAAAGTGGGCAAAGACCTAAACAGACATTTCTCCAAAGGCATACAGATGGCTAATAAATACATGAAAAGATGCTCAACATTGCTGATTATATTAGAGAAATGTAAATCAAAACTATAATGATATATCACCTCACACCAGTCAGAATGCCATTATATAAAAAAATCAAACAGTAAATGCTAGAGAGCATGTAGAGAAAAGGAAACTGTCTTGCACTGGTGGTGGAAATATAAATTGATATAGCCACCATGGAAGACAGTATGGAGATTCCTTAAAAAACTAGGACTAAAACTGCCATATGACCTGACAGTTCCACTACTGGGCATATACCCTGTGAAAACCGTAATTGAAAAAGACACATGCCACGACGTTCATTGCAACACTGTTTCCAATAACTAGGACATGGAAGCAACCTAGCTGTCCACTGACAGATGAGCGCATAGAGAAGCTGTAGCACATATAGACAATGAAATACTACTCAGCCATAAAAGGAATGCATTTGAGTCAGTGCTAATGAGGTGGATGAATGTAGAACCTATTATACGGAGTGAAGTAAGTCAGAAAGAGAAAAGCAACTATTGTGTATTAATGCGTATCTGTGGAATTTAGAAAGATGGTGCTGATGAACCTACATGCTGGGCAGCAGTGGAGATGCAGGCCTAGAGGGCAGACTTGTGGACACGGGCGAGGGGAGTGGTAGAGGGGCAGTGGGACTCATGGAGAGCGTAGCCTGGGAACATGCATGAGCATCCGTAAAATAGAGAGCCAGTGGGAATCTGCTGTGTTGTTCAGAGAATTCAGCCCAGGGCTCTGTGACAGCTTAGAGGGGTGGAGTGGGGTGGGAGATGGGAAGGAGACTCAAGAAGGCGGGGGCATATGTATGCTTATGGCTGATTGATGTTGATGTATGGCAGAAACCACAGTATTGTAATTATCCTTCAGTTTATTTTTTAAGTTTTATTTATTTGTTTTTGGATATCCTGGGATTTTACTACTGCTGCAGGCTTTTTTCTAGGCTCAGGGACTGGGGGCTACCCTCTCGTTGAAGTGAGCAGGCTTCTTGTTGCAGTGGCTTCTCTTGTGGAACTCGGGCTCTAGGGCACACGGGCTTCAGTAGGTGCGGCACATGGGCTCAATAGTTCCAAAAAAAATTTAATGATATATCAGCTCAACATTGCTGATTATATTAGAGAAATGTAAATCAAAACTATAATGATATATCACCTCACACCAGTCAGAATGCCATTATATAAAAAAATCAAACAGTAAATGCTAGAGAGCATGTAGAGAAAAGGAAACTGTCTTGCACTGGTGGTGGAAATATAAATTGATATAGCCACCATGGAAGACAGTATGGAGATTCCTTAAAAAACTAGGACTAAAACTGCCATATGACCTGACAGTTCCACTACTGGGCATATACCCTGTGAAAACCGTAATTGAAAAAGACACATGCCACGACGTTCATTGCAACACTGTTTCCAATAACTAGGACATGGAAGCAACCTAGCTGTCCACTGACAGATGAGCGCATAGAGAAGCTGTAGCACATATAGACAATGAAATACTACTCAGCCATAAAAGGAATGCATTTGAGTCAGTGCTAATGAGGTGGATGAATGTAGAACCTATTATACGGAGTGAAGTAAGTCAGAAAGAGAAAAGCAACTATTGTGTATTAATGCGTATCTGTGGAATTTAGAAAGATGGTGCTGATGAACCTACATGCTGGGCAGCAGTGGAGATGCAGGCCTAGAGGGCAGACTTGTGGACACGGGCGAGGGGAGTGGTAGAGGGGCAGTGGGACTCATGGAGAGCGTAGCCTGGGAACATGCATGAGCATCCGTAAAATAGAGAGCCAGTGGGAATCTGCTGTGTTGTTCAGAGAATTCAGCCCAGGGCTCTGTGACAGCTTAGAGGGGTGGAGTGGGGTGGGAGATGGGAAGGAGACTCAAGAAGGCGGGGGCATATGTATGCTTATGGCTGATTGATGTTGATGTATGGCAGAAACCACAGTATTGTAATTATCCTTCAGTTTATTTTTTAAGTTTTATTTATTTGTTTTTGGATATCCTGGGATTTTACTACTGCTGCAGGCTTTTTTCTAGGCTCAGGGACTGGGGGCTACCCTCTCGTTGAAGTGAGCAGGCTTCTTGTTGCAGTGGCTTCTCTTGTGGAACTCGGGCTCTAGGGCACACGGGCTTCAGTAGGTGCGGCACATGGGCTCAATAGTTCCGGTTCACGGGCTTAGTTGCTCTGCAGCATCAGGGATCAAACCCATGTCTCCTGCACTGGCCAGCAAACTCTTCACCACTGGGCTACCAGGGAAGCCCTATCGTTCAATTCAAAATAAATAAGAAAAAAAGGAAAATATCACAAAAAGTTAAAAAAAAAGAGAGGTGATGATGATAAGCTGTCTCAGTTATGATTATCCAAGAAAATGAAGACACTAGTTCAAAAAGATATTTACACTCCTATGTTAATTGCAGCATTATTTACAATAGCCAATATATGGAAACAACCTGAGTGTTCATTAATGGATGAATGAATAAAGATGTCCTCTTCTCTCTATCTCTCTTATACACACACACACACACATGTGTACACTGGAATACTACTCAGCCATAAAGATGAAATCTTGAAGATATTATGCTGAATGAAATAGGAAAGGACCGATACCGTATGATTTACTCACATATGGAATATAAAAAACAAAAGAATGAATAAACCAAACAAAAGCAAACACAGATATATAGAACAGAATAGTGGTTCCCTCTGAGAGGAGCATCCCAGGTGGCAATAGTGATAAAGAACCCGCCTGCCTGTGCAGGAGACAAGAAGGTTTGATCCCTGGGTTCGGAAGATTTCCTGGAGGAGGGCTTGACAACCTACTCCAGTTTTCTTGCGTAGAGAATCTCATGGAGAGAGGAGCCTGGCAGGCTGCAGTCCATAGCGTTGCACAAAGACAGATACGATCGAAGTGACTTATTATGCTAAAATAGAGACCAGTGGCTTGTTTTGATTGGAGTGGGGTGGGAGATGGGAAGGAGACTCAAGAAGGCGGGGGCATATGTATGCTTATGGCTGATTGATGTTGATGTATGGCAGAAACCACAGTATTGTAATTATCCTTCAGTTTATTTTTTAAGTTTTATTTATTTGTTTTTGGATATCCTGGGATTTTACTACTGCTGCAGGCTTTTTTCTAGGCTCAGGGACTGGGGGCTACCCTCTCGTTGAAGTGAGCAGGCTTCTTGTTGCAGTGGCTTCTCTTGTGGAACTCGGGCTCTAGGGCACACGGGCTTCAGTAGGTGCGGCACATGGGCTCAATAGTTCCGGTTCACGGGCTTAGTTGCTCTGCAGCATCAGGGATCAAACCCATGTCTCCTGCACTGGCCAGCAAACTCTTCACCACTGGGCTACCAGGGAAGCCCTATCGTTCAATTCAAAATAAATAAGAAAAAAAGGAAAATATCACAAAAAGTTAAAAAAAAAGAGAGGTGATGATGATAAGCTGTCTCAGTTATGATTATCCAAGAAAATGAAGACACTAGTTCAAAAAGATATTTACACTCCTATGTTAATTGCAGCATTATTTACAATAGCCAATATATGGAAACAACCTGAGTGTTCATTAATGGATGAATGAATAAAGATGTCCCTCTTCTCTCTATCTCTCTTATACACACACACACACACACACATGTGTACACTGGAATACTACTCAGCCATAAAGATGAAATCTTGAAGATATTATGCTGAATGAAATAGGAAAGGACCGATACCGTATGATTTACTCACATATGGAATATAAAAAACAAAAGAATGAATAAACCAAACAAAAGCAAACACAGATATATAGAACAGAATAGTGGTTCCCTCTGAGAGGAGCATCCCAGGTGGCAATAGTGATAAAGAACCCGCCTGCCTGTGCAGGAGACAAGAAGGTTTGATCCCTGGGTTCGGAAGATTTCCTGGAGGAGGGCTTGACAACCTACTCCAGTTTTCTTGCGTAGAGAATCTCATGGAGAGAGGAGCCTGGCAGGCTGCAGTCCATAGCGTTGCACAAAGACAGATACGATCGAAGTGACTTATTATGCACGCACTCACCAGAGGGAAAGAAGGGCAGGAGGAAGGTGAACGAGATGAAGGTGATCAACCCTATGGTGATGGATTGAAACTAAAATTTTGGTGGTATATACAGAACTAGGGGCTTCCTTGGTGGCTCATGAGTAAAGAATATGTCTGTAATGCAGGAGACGTGGGTTTAATCCTGGATTGAAAAGATTCCCTTGGAGAAGGAAATGGCAGTCCACGCCAGGATGCTTGCCTGGGAAATTCCATGAACAGAGGAGCCATGGTGTTGCCAAGAATTGGACATGACTTAACAACTGAACAACAACAACATGCAGAAGTAGAAAGATAATGTTACACACTGGCAGCTTACATAATTTTATACGTCAATGTTATCTCAATAAAATTAAAAAAAAATATTTAAAAGAAATGGTCACAGAAGTGGTGCAAGACAAGTCTAGAAGGAGAGATGGAAATGACAATATCCAGAGCTCTGTAGACCTTGCTAAGAATTTTGGAATTTGTCCTAAAAACACAGAAGGCTGGTGACTGGTTTTAAACAAGGTATGATAAATTTCTCACTTAGGAAAGATCAGTTTAGATTGGAAGGGAGCAAGGGTAGCTATGAGATTCGTCTAGGGGAGAAAACATGGACTAAGTGACTTGCAGGAGGGTTATGCCAGTGGAAGAGGAAAGAAGCGGATGGTTTCAAACAAGATCCAGAGGTCAAAAGAGCAGAAGGAAGGGTGGGGTGGGAAGAGGGGCAGGCAGGCACCTTTCTGGTGCTCAGCTGAGTGAACACCGGCATCGCCACCAGGGAACAGGGGGAGGGAAGAATGACGATCACGTTCACTCTGGTCACATCGAATTTCAGGTGACACTGACCTTTCAGCAGGCCTTTGGGACTGCAGCTCAGAAGAGCGTATTGGAAGTCACAAGCATGTGACTTGAAGTCCACTGAAGCCGGTGAACATTGATCAGAAAGAAGAGAAGAAAAGAAGAGGTTTCAGAACATATGCGTCAGGTAGAGAAGAAAGAGCGAACTGGAGAAAGAATGCAGCCAGCATTGGAGAGCACGTGTTCGGGGAGCTCAGGGGACAGAGTGGGACAGGTTGCCTCTGTTAAATGCCACAAAGATGTCTCATGTCCGTCGCGCTTGGCGCTGAGAGGTCACTGGTCACCTTGGCCAGAGCCATGTTGGGAGAAGGAAATACATTGCAGTAGCCTACGGAGCAATCAGAAGGCAAGGCATCAGACTGTACTCAGTAATCGGTCTCAGCAGATTCCTGAACTGTGTGAAGATTAAACACACTGGCTCCGTAGTGAATTGCTGATTCAAATTCCACAGAGGGAAAGCCATGGTGTTGCCAAGAATTGGACATGACTTAACAACTGAACAACAACAACATGCAGAAGTAGAAAGATAATGTTACACACTGGCAGCTTACATAATTTTATACGTCAATGTTATCTCAATAAAATTAAAAAAAAATATTTAAAAGAAATGGTCACAGAAGTGGTGCAAGACAAGTCTAGAAGGAGAGATGGAAATGACAATATCCAGAGCTCTGTAGACCTTGCTAAGAATTTTGGAATTTGTCCTAAAAACACAGAAGGCTGGTGACTGGTTTTAAACAAGGTATGATAAATTTCTCACTTAGGAAAGATCAGTTTAGATTGGAAGGGAGCAAGGGTAGCTATGAGATTCGTCTAGGGGAGAAAACATGGACTAAGTGACTTGCAGGAGGGTTATGCCAGTGGAAGAGGAAAGAAGCGGATGGTTTCAAACAAGATCCAGAGGTCAAAAGAGCAGAAGGAAGGGTGGGGTGGGAAGAGGGGCAGGCAGGCACCTTTCTGGTGCTCAGCTGAGTGAACACCGGCATCGCCACCAGGGAACAGGGGGAGGGAAGAATGACGATCACGTTCACTCTGGTCACATCGAATTTCAGGTGACACTGACCTTTCAGCAGGCCTTTGGGACTGCAGCTCAGAAGAGCGTATTGGAAGTCACAAGCATGTGACTTGAAGTCCACTGAAGCCGGTGAACATTGATCAGAAAGAAGAGAAGAAAAGAAGAGGTTTCAGAACATATGTGCGTCAGGTAGAGAAGAAAGAGCGAACTGGAGAAAGAATGCAGCCAGCATTGGAGAGCACGTGTTCGGGGAGCTCAGGGGACAGAGTGGGACAGGTTGCCTCTGTTAAATGCCACAAAGATGTCTCATGTCCGTCGCGCTTGGCGCTGAGAGGTCACTGGTCACCTTGGCCAGAGCCATGTTGGGAGAAGGAAATACATTGCAGTAGCCTACGGAGCAATCAGAAGGCAAGGCATCAGACTGTACTCAGTAATCGGTCTCAGCAGATTCCTGAACTGTGTGAAGATTAAACACACTGGCTCCGTAGTGAATTGCTGATTCAAACTTGTTTTTGTGCGTGGCACAAAATGGGACATAGCCACCAACCACATTGAGCCCCAAGGTCAAGCCTCATACACTTACTCATTACTCGGGAGTAATAACATTGTTAATGTTAGCTTCTATGTCAGCTCTTAGCAGTGATTTCCAGAGTTTCTCCAAGTCACGTAACCCCCCTCTGGCATGGCTCACCTTACTGACTGCGCTTACCTTTCCCCCAGTACTTTAAAGAAAGGAATATACAGCTACCTTTGTTTGCTTAATCAGCAGACACTGTGCACCTACTTCACAACAGATTCTGTTCAGACGTTGGCAGCCAGGTCAGTGAACAAGTATCTTCCCCTAGGAAGAGTTTGTTCATGTTCCTTTTACCTAAATATCCATAGTTTAATAAAATACCATCCCATCAAAGGTCACAAAACAAGTGAAACATTTTGCATGGTCATTTGAGTTGTTGTGTATGCAGGAAACACGCCTTTTCTTTCTTGTTCAAGAACGTCTTGAATATGTGTCTGCTCTGTGGTTCGTAGAGAACGCGTTGAGACAAATCTTATTTAGAAAACTGTTGTTGGTGAATTAAAGAATTGAATTGAAATTGCCTTGCTGGAATTGTTGAACTTCTTCTCCTGTGGTAAGAATGCTGGTGTGCACTATATAATTTCTTCCATTGCCTTTTTCTGGTTAGGTGAGTAAGACAAGCACTCGAGGGTTGTCTGAACTCTTTAGTACAGTCTTAGAGGCATGCATTTCTTTGAGGTTCTAATCTGGCAGGACTCAGATATTTTAGGGAGCTGGACAAGCTGTCATTTCTTTCAGGCATGGGGCAGTCAAGCTGCTAATTTTCACTTTATGTGTTATTTTCCTAAATATAGTTATGTAAGTAACTCTGTAGTTTCTGTGTGTGTGTGTGTGTGTGTGTGAAGGTTCAAGTTCCTAGTAAATAACCAGAATAGTTGAAGAATTTGCTGATGCAAGAAGTGTTTATAAAACACGCTACAGACATTATCACCACTTTCTTTGGCTTTAGGAAGCAAAACTGAGAGAGCACACATGTGAGAGAGACTGAGATTTGAATCGGTTGTATTTTTTTACCCTGTGACAAAGTAGCATAGTATACCACATAGACTACCTAGTATTGCTTTCTATCATTTGTTTACATTCTTTACCTATCATCGATTTAAAGTTTAACCTGCCTTAATAGGGTTGTCGGTTATTAAAAGCATGTGTAGTTAAATTTGGAAGTACTAATAATCTTTTTTTTTTAATGTTGGCCTCTTGTATTGGTTTTTTATTTCTTTATTGTCATCCATCCTCATTCTTTTGACCCTTGTGGACCTCCCACTGCAGCAGCCTCTCTTGCCACAGAGCACTGGCTCTGGGCACATGCACTCCAGAGCACTGGCTCATACTTGGACACACCGGCCCAACCGCTCCTCTGCACGTGGGATCTTCCAAGGCCAGGGATTGCACCAGTGCCCCTTGCACTGCAAGGTGGACCCCTTACCCACTGGGCTGCCAGGGAAGTCCAGTACTAAGAATCTTTAAGCAACAAATGAATTCACTGTAATTTTATTTCTAGTCTACACATAGATTTTGAAGTTGTCTTTCCTTGAAGTCTCCCCTGATAGTGAGAATATAATTGTCTTCATCCTATTCCAGTCTAATCTTTTTGTTTAAAACGACTGTTGTCAGAGGGTATTATGCTTAGTGAAATAAGTCAGAGAGAGAAATACCATAGGTTATCACTTATACAAGGAATCTAAAAAAAAAAAAAAAATGAATATAGCAAAACAGAAACATACGCACAGATATAGAGAGCAAGCTGGTGGTAAGTGGAGAGAGGGAAAAGGCTAGGCAAATTAGGGGTAGGAGATTAAGAGACACAAACCACTAGGTATAAATTATTACTTCATTAAAAGTATTTATTTATTTGATTACACCAGGTTTTAAGTTATAGCACTTGGAATCCATGGTTTTTTGTTTTTGGGTTTTTTGTGTGTATGGCTTGTGGGATTTTTAGCTGTAGCATGTGGGATCTAGTTCCCTGACTAGGGATTGAACCCTGGCCCCCTGCATTGGGAGCATGGAGTCTTACCCACTGGACCACCAGGGAAGTCCCCACTAGGTATAAATTAAATAAGCTCCAAAGACATATTGTATGGCTCAGGAAAATACAGTGACTATTTTATAATAACTTTCTGTGGAATACAGTATATAAAAATTGAATCACTATGTGGATACCTGATAAAAATCCTGTAGATCAAGTCTACTTGAATAAAAAAATAATTAGAAATTTTAAAATGACTGGTGTCAATACCTTATGACCACTTGAAATACCCTAGCCTTATGGATGGTCCCTTTAAAAATTACTATCACATTTACCCTTTACTCCTTTTTTTTTTTTAATTTTGGCCTCTTTTATTGGTTTTTTATTTATTTATTTTCATCCATCTTAATTCTTTGGCCTGTGTGGGCCTCCCATTGCAGTGGCCTACCTTGCTGCAAAACACCGTCTCTGGGCGCATATGCTCCAGAGCACCTGCTGTTAATTGGACACACTGGTCCAGCCCCTCTGCAGCATGTGGGATCTTCTTGGGCCGGGACTCGAACTGGTGCCCCTTGCACTGCAAGGCAGACTCTACACTCGCTGGACCTCCAGGGAAGCCCCTACCCTTTATTCTTAACAGCCAAATTCCATGCAGATTTTTCATTTGTGTATTTCATGTTTATTTATTCCTGTCGGGATTATCAGGGTACAGTGTCTTGCCAACCTCAGACACCTGCGAGTGTGATGACTGGGTTGCCCTCTTATATCTGGGGCCGGTTGGACTCTTTCCTAATATTTGACAGAGCACTTGCAATGTGTGAAACATTGCCTTCTAGTTTATTGGCTTTGGAACCCAGATCATGGAGATATAATTACAAAGGAGAAAGAAGCCTCATTACCTTTCATTACTCACTAAAATGGAAAAGCCCTGAGGGAAATGCAGATTATGGACTATTGGTAATTAGATTGAGGATTTGTTGTTATCTCAGTGGGAAACTATCAGAGTGAGCAGGGAAAGCCTGGCCTGGGATGCGGTCACCTGCTGTGTCATCTCTAATCGCTAACAGAGCCTTGCATCCAGAACATGACCCTCAAGTTCCTGAAAACTTGAAATTCAGTAAAAAGGCCATACATTTGATTTTTGTGAATCAGATCACATTTTAAAAGGTCTGATATTTAGGTGAATCTTCCAGTGAGTCGGTTAGAGGGAGGTAAGAGTTGCATTTCTAAAATTAATTCCTGCCTTCTTATTAAGTGATATGTTTGGAAAGTTCATAGTTGTAGATTAAGATGTTCTTAAGTAGAGTGCTGTTTTTCGGCATCCACGTCCGATTTCACTAAGCAAAGATTTAGAGTACTCTGCCCTCCGTTGCAGTCATTGGTTTTCCTTGGTATATATCAGTTCAGTTAAGTTGCTCAGTTGTGTCCAACTCTTTGCGATCCCAAGGACTGCGGTACACCAGGCTTCCCTGTCCTTCGCCATCTACTGGAACATGCTCAAACACATATCCATTGACTCACTGATGCCATATCATCCTCTATCGTCCCCATTTCCTTTGGCCTTCTGTTTTTACCCAGCGTCAGGCTGTTTTCCAGTGAGTCATCTCTTTGCATCAGGTGGTCAAAGCATTGGAGCTTCAGCTTCAGCATCATTCCTTCCAGTGAATATTCAGGGCTGATTTCCTTTAGGATTGACTGATTTCATTTCCTTGAAGTCCAAGGAACTCTCAAGAATCTTCTTCCACAACGATAGTTCAAAAGCATCAGTTCTTCAGCAGTCAGCCTTTTTTATGGTCCAGCTCTCAAATCCGTACACGACTACTGGGAAAATCATAGCTTCAAGGGTACAGTGTCTTGCCAACCTCAGACACCTGCAGTGTGATGACTGGGTTGCCCTCTTATATCTGGGGCCGGTTGGACTCTTTCCTAATATTTGACAGAGCACTTGCAATGTGTGAAACATTGCCTTCTAGTTTATTGGCTTTGGAACCCAGATCATGGAGATATAATTACAAAGGAGAAAGAAGCCTCATTACCTTTCATTACTCACTAAAATGGAAAAGCCCTGAGGGAAATGCAGATTATGGACTATTGGTAATTAGATTGAGGATTTGTTGTTATCTCAGTGGGAAACTATCAGAGTGAGCAGGGAAAGCCTGGCCTGGGATGCGGTCACCTGCTGTGTCATCTCTAATCGCTAACAGAGCCTTGCATCCAGAACATGACCCTCAAGTTCCTGAAAACTTGAAATTCAGTAAAAAGGCCATACATTTAATTTTTGTGAATCAGATCACATTTTAAAAGGTCTGATATTTAGGTGAATCTTCCAGTGAGTCGGTTAGAGGGAGGTAAGAGTTGCATTTCTAAAATTAATTCCTGCCTTCTTATTAAGTGATATGTTTGGAAAGTTCATAGTTGTAGATTAAGATGTTCTTAAGTAGAGTGCTGTTTTTCGGCATCCACGTCCGATTTCACTAAGCAAAGATTTAGAGTACTCTGCCCTCCGTTGCAGTCATTGGTTTTCCTTGGTATATATCAGTTCAGTTAAGTTGCTCAGTTGTGTCCAACTCTTTGCGATCCCAAGGACTGCGGTACACCAGGCTTCCCTGTCCTTCGCCATCTACTGGAACATGCTCAAACACATATCCATTGACTCACTGATGCCATATCATCCTCTATCGTCCCCATTTCCTTTGGCCTTCTGTTTTTACCCAGCGTCAGGCTGTTTTCCAGTGAGTCATCTCTTTGCATCAGGTGGTCAAAGCATTGGAGCTTCAGCTTCAGCATCATTCCTTCCAGTGAATATTCAGGGCTGATTTCCTTTAGGATTGACTGATTTCATTTCCTTGAAGTCCAAGGAACTCTCAAGAATCTTCTTCCACAACGATAGTTCAAAAGCATCAGTTCTTCAGCAGTCAGCCTTTTTTATGGTCCAGCTCTCAAATCCGTACACGACTACTGGGAAAATCATAGCCTTGACTAGATAGACTTGTTGGCAAAGTGATGTCTCTGCTTTTTAATATGCTCTCTACGTTTGTTACAGCTTCTCTTCCAAGGAGCAAGTGTCTTTTAATTTCATAACTGCAGTTACCATCCACAGTGATTTTGGAGCCCAAGAAAATAAAGTCTTTCACTGTTTCCTTTGTTTGTCCATCTGTTTGCCATGAAGTGATAGGACTAGATGCCATGATCTTTGTTTTTTGAATGCTGAGTTTTAGGCCAGCCTTTCCACTGTCCTATATACAGAATGGAATGCTTAGTTAGCTATAAGAATAAACTAGTGGTTACCAGTGGGGAAATTCTTTACTGTCTGAGCCATCAGGGAAGCCTTGGGGGAGAATAGATAATGTACATGTATGGATGAGTCCCTTTGCTGTCCACCTAAAACTATCACAACATTGTTCACTGGGCTATACTCCAATACAAAATAAGTTTTAAAAATAAAGGGGCTTCCCTGATGGTCCAGTGGGTAGAGTCCACCTTGCAGT
Source organism: Tragulus kanchil (assembly GCA_022376925.1). NCBI lineage: Eukaryota > Metazoa > Chordata > Mammalia > Artiodactyla > Tragulidae > Tragulus > Tragulus kanchil. The sequence continues at coordinate 32,565,989 of JAIOJX010000028.1, read as the reverse complement.
GCGAGGGGGCACCGGTTCAGTCCCTGGATGGGCGGATCCCACATACTGCAGAGCAGGAGCACATGTGCCCAGAGCCAGTGCTCTGCAACGAGAGAGGCCACTGCAGTGGGAGGCCCACACAGGCCGAAGAATAAAGATGGATGAAAACAAAACAAAACAAAACAATAAAAGAGGCCAAAATTTTAAAAATAATAAATTAAAAAATTTAAAGGGTACAAAAAATGAAAAAATGTTGGGGAGCATCAAAGGATTGATATTTTGTGATGTGTCAAAATGATGTGAGGTTCACACATCAGGGTCCATAAACTGAACTGTATTGGCCCACAGGGACTCTTGTTTGCATTTTGGCCGTGGCTGCTTCAGCACAATGGCAGTTGGCTTGTTGCAAAAGAGCCCAAGTGCAGTGTGCTCCTGGCTTTCACTGCTATTCCGTGCACTTCAAATGACGCTTGTGCCATTTTAACTCAACTGCATTTAAGTGACACATGAATCAACACCTCATGTTATTTTAATCTTAAAGAAAATTACTAGGTTAAACCTATTCTATTACCATAAAAAGAAGAGAGAAAATGGACTTCAGATGTGCTCTTGAGGCAAGGTGGAGTAGGGATTATCTTGTTAATTAGCTGGCAAAGCACTGTGTGCATTGCACAATGATGCTAGAGTTGTACCAAAAGAATCGTTGTAAGTCTGTGTTACAAGACCAAGCAGTCATCACAGTGTTCCCAATTCCTAGGGGAAAAAGTGAACAGAGAAATAATATGTCTAGTATCTCATCACCGTAGAATTTATTTACAGATTTTAAAAAGTAAAATGAAACTGACATCAAAGTAATCACCAAGTAGCTTATTTATACACAAAAAGCAAGGAAAGCCATTTACCAAAGGTGAAATGACATTGGATGGCAGAAGCAGAAATGTGTCCTGAGAAAGTCTGTTTCACACTATTAAGCTTCAGCCCAGGACCGTGCTTGGGACTTTGGCAGCAACAGCAAGATCTGTTACAGAGCAAGGTAGATTATTCCCAGTTGTTATCCTTAACCCTTGACACCGATCTGTTATCAGTATTTACTAGAGCATCCAATGCCAAGTTTCAGACTAGACAATTAGTCTCTGTGAATAATCTGCATCAAGCAACAACAAACCAGGGCGTTTTCAAAGAAGCCAAGAACTGAGTAATTCACTAAAGCCTGAAGTGGAATCCACTGTGAGGTATAACGTTTAATAGTGGTCAAACAGAAAAAGGCTTAGGGTTTCCTGGTGTCTCAGACGGTACAAAAAATGAAAAAATGTTGGGGAGCATCAAAGGATTGATATTTTGTGATGTGTCAAAATGATGTGAGGTTCACACATCAGGGTCCATAAACTGAACTGTATTGGCCCACAGGGACTCTTGTTTGCATTTTGGCCGTGGCTGCTTCAGCACAATGGCAGTTGGCTTGTTGCAAAAGAGCCCAAGTGCAGTGTGCTCCTGGCTTTCACTGCTATTCCGTGCACTTCAAATGACGCTTGTGCCATTTTAACTCAACTGCATTTAAGTGACACATGAATCAACACCTCATGTTATTTTAATCTTAAAGAAAATTACTAGGTTAAACCTATTCTATTACCATAAAAAGAAGAGAGAAAATGGACTTCAGATGTGCTCTTGAGGCAAGGTGGAGTAGGGATTATCTTGTTAATTAGCTGGCAAAGCACTGTGTGCATTGCACAATGATGCTAGAGTTGTACCAAAAGAATCGTTGTAAGTCTGTGTTACAAGACCAAGCAGTCATCACAGTGTTCCCAATTCCTAGGGGAAAAAGTGAACAGAGAAATAATATGTCTAGTATCTCATCACCGTAGAATTTATTTACAGATTTTAAAAAGTAAAATGAAACTGACATCAAAGTAATCACCAAGTAGCTTATTTATACACAAAAAGCAAGGAAAGCCATTTACCAAAGGTGAAATGACATTGGATGGCAGAAGCAGAAATGTGTCCTGAGAAAGTCTGTTTCACACTATTAAGCTTCAGCCCAGGACCGTGCTTGGGACTTTGGCAGCAACAGCAAGATCTGTTACAGAGCAAGGTAGATTATTCCCAGTTGTTATCCTTAACCCTTGACACCGATCTGTTATCAGTATTTACTAGAGCATCCAATGCCAAGTTTCAGACTAGACAATTAGTCTCTGTGAATAATCTGCATCAAGCAACAACAAACCAGGGCGTTTTCAAAGAAGCCAAGAACTGAGTAATTCACTAAAGCCTGAAGTGGAATCCACTGTGAGGTATAACGTTTAATAGTGGTCAAACAGAAAAAGGCTTAGGGTTTCCCTGGTGTCTCAGACGGTAAAGAATTTACCTGCAATGCAAGATAGCCAGATTTCTCTTTTTACACCAAAAACATTTTTATGGGGATATAGCCAATTAACAGTTCTGTGATAGTTTCAGGTTAACAGTGAAGGTGCTTGGCCATTCATACACATGTATCCATTCTCTTCAAACCCCTGGATGGCCAGGCTGGTATATAACATTAAGCAGAATGCCATGTGCTATAAATAGATTTTTGTTGGTTATCCATTTCAAACATAGCAGTGTGCATTTGACTTTCCCAAAGTTCTCAACTGCCCCCTCCCCCTTGCAACCATGAGTTCTGTTTTCTAAGTTTATGAGTCTCTTTCTCTTTTGTAAGTAAGTTAACTTGTATCATTTCTTTTTAGGATCCACATAAAAAGGATGTCATGTGATATTTCTCCTTCTCTGGCTGACTTACTTCACTCAGTATGACGCTTTCTAGATCCATCCATACTGCTACAAATGGCCTTATTTCATTCTTTTTAATAGCTGCGTAGTATTCCATTATATATATATCTGTATGCATCTTTTTTTTTAAAGATTTATTTATTTATTTTTATTTTGTGGGGGTGGGGAGGGAGGGGAGTGGGCAAGCCACTTCTATTGGTCTTTCGTTTGTCTATTTTCATCCATCTTTGTTCTTTGGCCCGTGTAGGCCTCCCATCGCAGTGGCCTCTGTTGTCACATGCACATGCACTCCAGAGCTCCGGCTCGGTAATTGGACACATCGGTCCAGCTGCTCCGCCGCACGTGGGATCTTCCCAGGCCAGGGATGGAACCGGCGCCCCTTGCACTGCAAGGCAGTGTCCTTACCCACTGGACTACCAGGGAAGCGCCCTGTATGCATCTTCTTTATCTGTGCCTCTGTTGATGGACATTTAGATTATCTCCATTCTTGGCTATTGTAAACAGTGCTGCAGTGAACATTGGGAGCATGTATCTCTTTGGGCCCTGTTTTCCTCTGGAGTGGGGGTGCAGGGCCATGTGGTGGCTCTATGTTTAGTCCTTTTTTAATTTTTTTAAAACATTTATTTTATTTATTTATCTTTTTGGGGAGTAGGGTGGGGAGGGAGGGGGATGGGCCGGCCACTTCTATTGGTCTTCCATTTCTCTATTTTCATCCGTCTTTGTTCTTTGGCTCCTGTAGGCCTCCCATCACAGTGGCCTCTGTCGTTGCTGAGCGCCGGCTCTGGGTGCATGTGCCCCAGAGCTCCAGCTCGGCAATTGGACACATCAATCCAGCCGCTCTGCAGCACGTGGGATCTTCCCAGGCCAGGGATGGAACCGGCGCCCCTTGCACTGCAAGGCAGTGTCCTTACCCGTAACTGGACTACCAGGGAAGCGCCCTGTATGCATCTTCTTTATCTGTGCCTCTGTTGATGGACATTTAGATTATCTCCATTCTTGGCTATTGTAAACAGTGCTGCAGTGAACATTGGGAGCATGTATCTCTTTGGGCCCTGTTTTCCTCTGGAGTGGGGGTGCAGGGCCATGTGGTGGCTCTATGTTTAGTCCTTTTTTAATTTTTTTAAAACATTTATTTTATTTATTTATCTTTTTGGGGAGTAGGGTGGGGAGGGAGGGGGATGGGCCGGCCACTTCTATTGGTCTTCCATTTCTCTATTTTCATCCGTCTTTGTTCTTTGGCTCCTGTAGGCCTCCCATCACAGTGGCCTCTGTCGTTGCTGAGCGCCGGCTCTGGGTGCATGTGCCCCAGAGCTCCAGCTCGGCAATTGGACACATCAATCCAGCCGCTCTGCAGCACGTGGGATCTTCCCAGGCCAGGGATCGAACTAGCGCCCCTTGCACTGCAAGGCGGTGTCCTTACCCACTGAACCACCAGGGGAAGCCCTATGTTTAGTTTTTTAAGGAACCTCCACACAGTTCTCCACAGTGGCTGTACCAATTTACATTCCCACCAACAGTGCAGGAGAGTTCCCTTCTTTCCACATCCTCTCCAACATTTGTTGTTTGTGCAATCTTTGATGATAGCCGTCTTGACAGATGTGAGGTGGTATCTCATTGTAGTTTTTGTTTGCATTCCTCCAAAAACTAGCGATTTTTGAACATCTTTTCTTATGCCTGTTGGCCATCCGCATGTCCTCTTTAGAGAAATGTCTATGCAGGTCTTCTTCCCACTTTTTGAGTGGGTTGTTTGTTTTGTTGCTATTGAGTATCATAAGCTGTTTGTAAACTTTGGAGATTAATCCCTTATCAGTCACATCATTTGAAAATACTTTGTCCAAGTCTGTAGGGCTGTCTTTTTGTTTTATTAATTGTTTCCTTTGCTGTGCAGAAGCTTTTAAGTAGGTCCCATTTGTTTATTTTTGCTGTTTTTCCATTATTCTTGGAGATGGATTAAAAAAGATCTTGCTGTGATTTATATCAGAGAGTGTTCTGCCTATATATTCCTCTAAGAGTTTTATTGTGTCCAATCTAACACTTAAGTCTCTAATCCATTTTTTTTTAGCCTCTTTTATTGTTTTTTTTCTTTTTTAATTTATTTATTTTCAGCCATCTTTATTCTTTGGCCTTTGTGAGCCTCACACTGCAGCGGCCTCTCTCGTTGCAGAGTGCTGGCTCTAGGCACCTGCACTCTAGAGCACTGGCTCATAATTGGACACACTGGTCCAGCCGCTCCATGGCATGTGGGATCTTCTTTGGCCGAGGATTGAACCGGAGCCCCTTGCACTGCAAGACAGACTCTTTACCCACTGGACCACCAGGGAAGCCCTCCAGTCCATTTTGAACTTATTTTTGTGTATGGAGTAGTGATCTAATTTCCTTCTTTTACATGTGCCTGTCCAGTTTTTCCAGCACTATTTGTTGAAGAGACTGTCTTTCCAGCATTGTGTAGTCTTGCCTCCTTTGTCATAGATTGATTGACTGTAGGTGCATCGGCTTATTTCTGGGTTTTCAGTCCTGTGCCATTGATCTATGTTTCTGTTTTTGTGCCTGTACTATACTCTCGTGATGACTGTAGCTTTGTAGTATAGTCTGAAGTCAGGGAGCCTGATTCCTCCAGCTCTGTTTTTCTTTTTCAAGATTGTTTTGGCTGTTCGGGGTCTTTTGTGCAGGTGACCCATATTTGATTCCTGCATTGGGAAGATTCCTTGGAGAACAGAATGGCTTACCCAATCCAGTATTTTGGCTAGAGAACCTCAAGAGGAGAGGAGACTGGTGAGTCTACTCCAAAACTAGCGATTTTTGAACATCTTTTCTTATGCCTGTTGGCCATCCGCATGTCCTCTTTAGAGAAATGTCTATGCAGGTCTTCTTCCCACTTTTTGAGTGGGTTGTTTGTTTTGTTGCTATTGAGTATCATAAGCTGTTTGTAAACTTTGGAGATTAATCCCTTATCAGTCACATCATTTGAAAATACTTTGTCCAAGTCTGTAGGGCTGTCTTTTTGTTTTATTAATTGTTTCCTTTGCTGTGCAGAAGCTTTTAAGTAGGTCCCATTTGTTTATTTTTGCTGTTTTTCCATTATTCTTGGAGATGGATTAAAAAAGATCTTGCTGTGATTTATATCAGAGAGTGTTCTGCCTATATATTCCTCTAAGAGTTTTATTGTGTCCAATCTAACACTTAAGTCTCTAATCCATTTTTTTTTAGCCTCTTTTATTGTTTTTTTTCTTTTTTAATTTATTTATTTTCAGCCATCTTTATTCTTTGGCCTTTGTGAGCCTCACACTGCAGCGGCCTCTCTCGTTGCAGAGTGCTGGCTCTAGGCACCTGCACTCTAGAGCACTGGCTCATAATTGGACACACTGGTCCAGCCGCTCCATGGCATGTGGGATCTTCTTTGGCCGAGGATTGAACCGGAGCCCCTTGCACTGCAAGACAGACTCTTTACCCACTGGACCACCAGGGAAGCCCTCCAGTCCATTTTGAACTTATTTTTGTGTATGGAGTAGTGATCTAATTTCCTTCTTTTACATGTGCCTGTCCAGTTTTTCCAGCACTATTTGTTGAAGAGACTGTCTTTCCAGCATTGTGTAGTCTTGCCTCCTTTGTCATAGATTGATTGACTGTAGGTGCATCGGCTTATTTCTGGGTTTTCAGTCCTGTGCCATTGATCTATGTTTCTGTTTTTGTGCCTGTACTATACTCTCGTGATGACTGTAGCTTTGTAGTATAGTCTGAAGTCAGGGAGCCTGATTCCTCCAGCTCTGTTTTTCTTTTTCAAGATTGTTTTGGCTGTTCGGGGTCTTTTGTGCAGGTGACCCATATTTGATTCCTGCATTGGGAAGATTCCTTGGAGAACAGAATGGCTTACCCAATCCAGTATTTTTGGCTAGAGAACCTCAAGAGGAGAGGAGACTGGTGGCCTATAGTCCATGAGGTCGCAGAGTTGGACATGGCTGAGCGACTAACACTTTGACTGTTTTAAAGAAAAGGCTTAGTTGGACAAGTGAACAAAACTTCTGAAAATGCCAGATGTTTAAAGCTTGTAGTTATTAATCATATGGTTGGTTGACAGGTACTTGTGGAACATACTTAAATCTATTATGTTATTGTTATTCAACCATGAACTTCTTTTGTTCTTACAGATTTCTTTACTTGGGCGATTTTTGTTAAGAATTAGATACTGTGTGTCCTGATTGTCCATCAGCAGCAGGGACATTTCCCTACAACCTCTGAGCTCAAGACTGAGACTGAGGTTTTTCTGAATAAGAATAACCACCCTCAGTCACTCTTACTGAACACTGTATGCCTTTGAAAATTAGCTTTTGCTAATTTGATAGTGAACTGTCAAATCAATATTGAAAGTGAAATGAAAGTGTTAGTTGCTCAGTCATGTCCAACTCTTTGCCATCCCACAGACTGTAGCCCACCAGGCTCCTCTGCCCATCGGATTCTCTAGGCAAGAATACTGGATTTGGGGCTTCCTGGTGGTCCAGTGGATAAGGACACTGCCTTGTAGTGCAAGGGGTGCTGGTTTGATCCCTGGCCTGGGAAGATCCCACGTGCCACGGAGCAGCTTTTTTGTTGATTCTAATTTCCTTCTTTTACATGTGCCTGTCCAGTTTTTCCAGCACTATTTGTTGAAGAGACTGTCTTTCCAGCATTGTGTAGTCTTGCCTCCTTTGTCATAGATTGATTGACTGTAGGTGCATCGGCTTATTTCTGGGTTTTCAGTCCTGTGCCATTGATCTATGTTTCTGTTTTTGTGCCTGTACTATACTCTCGTGATGACTGTAGCTTTGTAGTATAGTCTGAAGTCAGGGAGCCTGATTCCTCCAGCTCTGTTTTTCTTTTTCAAGATTGTTTTGGCTGTTCGGGGTCTTTTGTGCAGGTGACCCATATTTGATTCCTGCATTGGGAAGATTCCTTGGAGAACAGAATGGCTTACCCAATCCAGTATTTTTGGCTAGAGAACCTCAAGAGGAGAGGAGACTGGTGGCCTATAGTCCATGAGGTCGCAGAGTTGGACATGGCTGAGCGACTAACACTTTGACTGTTTTAAAGAAAAGGCTTAGTTGGACAAGTGAACAAAACTTCTGAAAATGCCAGATGTTTAAAGCTTGTAGTTATTAATCATATGGTTGGTTGACAGGTACTTGTGGAACATACTTAAATCTATTATGTTATTGTTATTCAACCATGAACTTCTTTTGTTCTTACAGATTTCTTTACTTGGGCGATTTTTGTTAAGAATTAGATACTGTGTGTCCTGATTGTCCATCAGCAGCAGGGACATTTCCCTACAACCTCTGAGCTCAAGACTGAGACTGAGGTTTTTCTGAATAAGAATAACCACCCTCAGTCACTCTTACTGAACACTGTATGCCTTTGAAAATTAGCTTTTGCTAATTTGATAGTGAACTGTCAAATCAATATTGAAAGTGAAATGAAAGTGTTAGTTGCTCAGTCATGTCCAACTCTTTGCCATCCCACAGACTGTAGCCCACCAGGCTCCTCTGCACATGAGGTTCTCTAGGCAAAAATACTGGATTTGGGGCTTCCCTGGTGGTGCAGTGGGTAAGGACACTGCCTCGCAGTGCAAGGGGTGCTGGTTTGATCCCTGGCCTGGGAAGATCCCACGTGCCACGGAGCAGCTGGACCGATGTGTCCAACTACCGAGCCGGAGCTCTAGAGCTCATGCGCACAGAGCCAGTGCTCTGCAACAACGGAGGCCACTGTGATGGGAGGCCCGCAGGAGCCAAAGAACAAAGATGGATGACAATAAATAAATGAAAGACCAATAGAAGTGGCCCAAAACAAAAAATACTGGATTGGGTTCATGGGTTTTCACAGGCAAGTATCCTGGAGTGGGTTGTCATTTCCTTTTCCAGGGGATCTTCTCAGCCCAGGGACTGAACCTGGGTCTCCTGTATTACAGGCAGATTCTTTACCATCTGAGTCACCAAAGAACCTCTAATATTTTATGTTCCAATCATTTAGAAATGGAATTTAAGTTCTCAGGATACCCTTTCATAATTTAAGTTTACACTTGATGCTTTTATTTAATGAGTTTAACCTAAAATTATAAGGCAAAACAGTACTTATGTGAGATACATAGCTGTGGCATTTTGACAACAATTAATGTTTGAATCTCAGGTAATATCAGGCTACCTTACACGCTTCCCATGCAATCAAAAGTTAAAACAGGGGCTTCCCTGGTGGTCCAGTGGGTAAGGACACCACCTTGGAGTACAAGGGGCACTGGTTCAATCCCTGGCCTGGGAAGATCCCACGTGCGGCTGGACCGATGTGTCCAACTACCAAGCCAGAGCTCTCGAGCGCATGCATCTGGAACTGGTGCTCTGCAACAAGAGAGGCCACTGGGATGGGAGGCCCACACAGGCCAAAGAACAAAGATAGATAAATGAAAGACCAATAGAAGTGGCCAAAAAATTAAAAAAAAAAAAAATTCAAAAAAAACCCCTTAAAACAGGATGTGAGGTCTCCATTCCCACACAGATAGATTTTCTGAGCTCAAACTACAAGTTTTAGTAGTTCCTTTTCCTACTTTACCTTGCTCTTACTGTGAATTTATAGTTCTTTAAAACAATGTTTTTTCTTTTAACATATTAGATCTCCAGTGGAAAGAAGATCAACAGGCCTTGACATCTTGAACTAATAAAAGAGTGATAAATCAATATGGACTTTAAAAAAAAACCAATTTATACTGAGAACTGTTTCTGTTCTGCTGTTAAGATTGAATCACGTTCCCTAAAACAGTCTCATTCCTTCATTGCCTCAGCTGTGGCCTCCGTGTTGGGGCCTCACTTCAGTTCTCAAGAACACAGTCCGGTCAGGAAGAGGTGCACACACAGATGATTACAGTGCATGTCTGAAGTGTAGCAAGGGAGATGCGTATGGATGCTGTGGGCTTAAGAGTGGAGAGGGTGGCTCTTCTCCTAGGAGAAGTAGATGAAGATAATCACCAAAAAAGACAGTATGTGAACTGGATCTTAGAAGTGGGAGCCAAAAGTTAACAAGGTGGAGAAACGACTTTGTAGTCAGAAGGCAAAAATAAGTGCATGCCCAGGCATGAGAAGGTGAGAGAACCCAGCCTGTGGTTGCATGTGGCTGAACACTGCAGAGGAGTGGCCACGAAGAGGCTAGGGTGGGGAAGGGCAAGATTATGAAGGGGCTATGCACAGCGAGCCCTGGAAGTCTGGTTTAGGTGGGACATTGCCTGCAGTCGAGTTGCCTCATAAGTATTAGTAATACCAGATCCTAGCTTCCCATGGAAAAGGGGTCCAGTGGGTAAGGACACCACCTTGGAGTACAAGGGGCACTGGTTCAATCCCTGGCCTGGGAAGATCCCACGTGCGGCTGGACCGATGTGTCCAACTACCAAGCCAGAGCTCTCGAGCGCATGCATCTGGAACTGGTGCTCTGCAACAAGAGAGGCCACTGGGATGGGAGGCCCACACAGGCCAAAGAACAAAGATAGATAAATGAAAGACCAATAGAAGTGGCCAAAAAATTAAAAAAAAAAAAAATTCAAAAAAAACCCCTTAAAACAGGATGTGAGGTCTCCATTCCCACACAGATAGATTTTCTGAGCTCAAACTACAAGTTTTAGTAGTTCCTTTTCCTACTTTACCTTGCTCTTACTGTGAATTTATAGTTCTTTAAAACAATGTTTTTTCTTTTAACATATTAGATCTCCAGTGGAAAGAAGATCAACAGGCCTTGACATCTTGAACTAATAAAAGAGTGATAAATCAATATGGACTTTAAAAAAAAACCAATTTATACTGAGAACTGTTTCTGTTCTGCTGTTAAGATTGAATCACTTTCCCCTAAAACAGTCTCATTCCTTCATTGCCTCAGCTGTGGCCTCCGTGTTGGGGCCTCACTTCAGTTCTCAAGAACACAGTCCGGTCAGGAAGAGGCGCACACACAGATGATTACAGTGCATGTCTGAAGTGTAGCAAGGGAGATGCGATGGATGCTGTGGGCTTAAGAGTGGAGAGGGTGGCTCTTCTCCTAGGAGAAGTAGATGAAGATAATCACCAAAAAAGACAGTATGTGAACTGGATCTTAGAAGTGGGAGCCAAAAGTTAACAAGGTGGAGAAACGACTTTGTAGTCAGAAGGCAAAAATAAGTGCATGCCCAGGCATGAGAAGGTGAGAGAACCCAGCCTGTGGTTGCATGTGGCTGAACACTGCAGAGGAGTGGCCACGAAGAGGCTAGGGTGGGGAAGGGCAAGATTATGAAGGGGCTATGCACAGCGAGCCCTGGAAGTCTGGTTTAGGTGGGACATTGCCTGCAGTCGAGTTGCCTCATAAGTATTAGTAATACCAGATCCTAGCAAGTGATTTCCTTTTAATGGGAAATCAGCCTTGTTGTCATAAACACGATTTCCTTTTAATGATAAATCAGTCTCATTGTCATAATTGTTTTTCATCTACATTCTTCCCCCTCCTTTGGCTGCACCACAGGGCTTGTGGGATTTTAGTACCCCCACCAAGAACTGAACCTGAACCCCAACACTGAAAGCCCAGAATCCTAACAACTGGGCTACCAGGGAACTCCCTTTGTCTACGTTCTTTTTTTTTTTTTTTTAATGAAATAGAGTTGATTCACAATGCTGTGTTAGTTTCAGGTGTACAGCAGTGTGACTCAGCTATGCATTCATATATGTGGAATCTTAGTTCCCTGACCAGTGGTCAAACTTGTACCCCCTGCATTGGAAGCACAGCGTCTTTAACTACCAGACCACCAAGAAAATCCCTATGTATATTTTTGTATTTCCTCTTAACTCAATATATTTGCAGTAACAAAGCCAAATTGCAATACCTGGCAAATACCTGCAAATTGAATTAAGACTGACAATGCATGTAAGTTTGAGATTTTAGAAGCTTTCATGGGAGGAAAAGACTTTTTAAAGAGGTATTGAAATTATCTAAAATGGCAAATCGCACTTGATTTTGTCTTCACCAACTATTTTTTGCAGATTGACTACTCTGTTTTGCTGAACTTTTGTCTTTTTTTTTAGTGGACAGAAAACTGCAGAAAAGCCACCTATCCTCCCTTTGGACCCACGTGAGTAAACATAGATGATCAGAATTCACTCTGACCTTCATGGAGATTTCTCTCCATGTTATGGTATCATAAGAGTAACAACCGTGAATGAAAACTTAAGTCATGTCTTCTGTCCTGCAACGAATTTTTTCCCTCAGGTGTGTGTATAAATACATTTGGCCAAGACTTGAACAAATGTCCACTTCAAGTCTGTCAGAATCATGGAGGAGGATAAAAGAGATTTCCATTCTCCACTAAATTCTTCCATCTACCCTGAGTACTTTTCTCACCCTTACAAAGGCAGAGGTGACCTGTGATTTTCTGTAATCCCTGAGTACAAACCACCCTATCATACTGAAACAAGAGAGTTCAGGATCTCATGTGAAACATTAAAAAAAAAAAACCTGTCCATGAAGATCAAACTTACGGAGGACAGAACAGGATTGGAAAACATAGGAAGGGACCAATATCGTGTTTTAGTGTGTTGAACATTCATATTTCAGTTTAGGGTGGTTTGGGCCTTTTCAAAACCTATGTGGCTAAATAGGCCCATGGGAAAGACTTGAGAATAGCTCACCACCCCAAGGGTACAGGATATAAAAGAGAAAAAAGATAGGTCAGGAAGGGTCACTGTGTTCTCCATCATCTTCCCTTGCAGTGAAAATAGCCTGCCATGGAGAAGGGAGGGCAGAGTGCATACAGCTTTAACCAAACAATTATTTGTGGCTGTAGAAGTATAAATAGGACCCTAGTGCCTTTTAGAAATGAACTCTTCCTCACTGAAACCTTCCTCACGGTAGACATCAGTCTGGATTTATGTCTCTATATTTAAGAACCTGGTAAGATTATAGTACCCACCAGAGTGCAGCTTTTGCTTCTCTGGAGCAGAGAAGAAAAGGAACAAATGCTGGCTATTTTCAGGCAGCTTTAGGCTCCTCAGTCACTGAGTGACACATCCTTAAGGGGTGATATCAGTTCAGTGACAGGTGCTGGAAGGTGTTTCTGTGGCAAGCAGAGAACAGTTGTTGAGTTTCGTCCATCAGGAATATGGCCCTGGCTCCACTAATCAGGAGTAGAGATTGCTTTATCCTTACAGTAGAAATGGTTGTGTGTAAATGGAAGAGTAGGACTTCAGGGAATGGGTATGATGAAACAGTGACTTGGCTTGGACTCACTACAGAAGAATAAGAAGAGAGAAAGTGGGACTTCCATGGTGGTCCAGGGACTCTGAGCTTCTAATGCAAGGGGTGTGGGCTTGATCCCTGGTTGGTGAGTTAAAATCCCACGTGCTGCACAGCGTGCAAAAAAAAAGAGAGAGAGAAAGGAAGTAGGGTAGGAAGAGTAGCATGGCTAAGCAATAGTGAAGGTTCTTGAAGTCAATCATGGGAAGCTCTAATACTAGGTTGCCACTGTGGAGTCAAAATGACCTTACTGAGCCCAACACTAGAGTCAATGACTTGACTACAGTGTTATACCCTGTCTAAGAGGGCATCCTGAAACTGGGAAAGCAATTGGAGAAGTGCCCAGAGCCTAGACTAAATCTTCATAAAGATTTAGGATGGGAAAAAAAGGCATATATTTTCTAGCAGTGATATTCAGGTTACATACAGCTCTTGACCCCAAATTGACTGTTTTACCTCTCACTATTATGCATTAGCCTTTCTATAATCCTATAATTCCGTTTTAGGATTTCTAAGATGACTTACTGTATATACAGCACAGGACAGAAACACTGAGTGGAAAATGAGCTTTTTTGTAAATTTTAGTTTGAGTGCCAACTTTTCTATTATTTTAAGAATACAACTAACATATCCATATGGATGCAACTGTCTAACCATCATCTGTAAACCACTTTTAAACATTTCAAGACGATACACTTCTCGTTACAGTTACAGGGGTCCGGTTCCATGGTACATCATAAATCTCGATTTACCACCATACAAAAGATGGCATGAACTGATGGTGGACAAGGCACCCGCGGTATGCTGTGATTCTTAAAATCTTCTATTTTTGACTTGACTGAATATAATTGCATATAAAAGAACATGTCATGATGTCACATACCAAGTCTTTCAGGAATATGGCCCTGGCTCCACTAATCAGGAGTAGAGATTGCTTTATCCTTACAGTAGAAATGGTTGTGTGTAAATGGAAGAGTAGGACTTCAGGGAATGGGTATGATGAAACAGTGACTTGGCTTGGACTCACTACAGAAGAATAAGAAGAGAGAAAGTGGGACTTCCATGGTGGTCCAGGGACTCTGAGCTTCTAATGCAAGGGGGTGTGGGCTTGATCCCTGGTTGGTGAGTTAAAATCCCACGTGCTGCACAGCGTGCAAAAAAAAAGAGAGAGAGAAAGGAAGTAGGGTAGGAAGAGTAGCATGGCTAAGCAATAGTGAAGGTTCTTGAAGTCAATCATGGGAAGCTCTAATACTAGGTTGCCACTGTGGAGTCAAAATGACCTTACTGAGCCCAACACTAGAGTCAATGACTTGACTACAGTGTTATACCCTGTCTAAGAGGGCATCCTGAAACTGGGAAAGCAATTGGAGAAGTGCCCAGAGCCTAGACTAAATCTTCATAAAGATTTAGGATGGGAAAAAAAGGCATATATTTTCTAGCAGTGATATTCAGGTTACATACAGCTCTTGACCCCAAATTGACTGTTTTACCTCTCACCATTATGCATTAGCCTTTCTATAATCCTATAATTCCGTTTTAGGATTTCTAAGATGACTTACTGTATATACAGCACAGGACAGAAACACTGAGTGGAAAATGAGCTTTTTTGTAAATTTTAGTTTGAGTGCCAACTTTTCTATTATTTTAAGAATACAACTAACATATCCATATGGATGCAACTGTCTAACCATCATCTGTAAACCACTTTTAAACATTTCAAGACGATACACTTCTCGTTACAGTTACAGGGGTCCGGTTCCATGGTACATCATAAATCTCGATTTACCACCATACAAAAGATGGCATGAACTGATGGTGGACAAGGCACCCGCGGTATGCTGTGATTCTTAAAATCTTCTATTTTTGACTTGACTGAATATAATTGCATATAAAAGAACATGTCATGATGTCACATACCAAGTCTTTCAGGAATCCACTTTCCATGGTTCTCTGCCACTCACACTGAATGATCATAGAGAAGATGAGGTCCTTTCTCGGTAGCTTCTTTTTACTAACCTCTGTCTTTGCTTCTTTATCTCATATCATATACGATCATCTAAAATTAATCAAATGTCATGTTAAAGATGTATCTTGTTGATGTATTTTTTTAAAATAGTACTCTTTTTTAATTTAGCTCCATATAGATAAGTCGAAAGTCTGTATCTGTTTTTGTTATACCAAGATTAATCTTTTTTAACAGTTAAAAAGCGTTCAGTTTGGGCTTCCCTGGTGGTCCAGTGGGTAAGGACACCACCTTGCAGTGCAAGGGGTACCGCTTCAATCTCTAGCCTGGGAGGATCCCGCATGCCACGGAGTGGCTGGACCGATGTGTCCAATTATGGAGCCAGAGCTCTGGAGCGCATGTGCCCAGAGCCGGTGCTGTGAGACAACAGAGGCCACTGCTATGGGAGGCCCACGGGGGCCAGAGAACAAAGATGGATGAGAATAGATAAATGAAAGACCAATAGAAGTGGCCCGCCCACCCCCTCCCTCCCCAACCCAACCCCCCAAAAAAGCGTTCAGTTTTATGAGTTAATATATATTCATTTCACACGTAATCTAAATAAAATCTTTGTAATTCATTGTGTGATCCTTGATTGAAATACAGATTACAGGTTTTCAGAAAATTTTTCTTGGGGTATATAGACAGTAAAGTGCACAGATCTCATGTATACTCATCTGTGTGGCCTAATGACAATTATAATGTTTGTGGTTTACAAAACAGAGGCTAATCATTTAGTAAACACGGATGTGCACTAATTACAAGACTTCTAAAATGGTTTTTCAAATACTTTTCAGTAGCAAGATTAAATCTTAAATGTCAGCATTTCTTTATGTCTCTTACGATTTTTCATTTTATTTTTCAGCTAAAAATTATAGTGAATTCCTTAAAGTCTGTAATAAATGCATTTGTGCCAAGTGGAAAAATTGTACAGTTGGTGGATCAAAAGTTGGTAAGAAATATTATTTCCTCCAATAAATGTTGAATACACACACCTACACATACGCATATGAGTTCAGCAAAGGTTCTGGTATTTGTTTATTTGCTTTTATTTCAGACCACTGTCAAAACCTCAGAGGGACTTAAGATTCTGGGGCTTGTTTACATTACAGTAATAAGATGTAAAATAGCATGGCAAATGACAGTTAGCTGGTCTTTAATGTATTTAGTTAAAAAAAAAAAAAAAAAGGGTTTGTGGGTGCACATGTCATGGGGCAGCTAAGCCCACACACCCTAGAGTGTGCTCTGCAGCAGGAGAAGCCACCGCAGTGAGATGCCCTTGCACGGGAGTAGCCCTGCTCACTGCAACTAGAGATAAGTCCAAGCACAGCAAGGAAGACCCAGCCAAGCCAAAAATACATAAATAAATAAACTTAAAAAAAATAGAGGGATTTTAACCTTTTAGGGAAGAATAAACTTTGTGGCAACTACAGCCAATACAAATTATGTGTAAAAGAACCAACTCTCCAAGCCACACTTTCAGTTGAATGATTGTGCATGTGTTTGCTCTTCAGCCTGGTCTCCTTGGCCACTTGCCTGGCCCTTTTGAGGAGGAAATGAAAGGGATTGCAGCTGTTACTGGAATACCTTTAGGTAAGTTCCCTTTGAAATTTTAAAAACAAATTAATGAAATACTTAAAGAAATTTTTTTTTTCTTTGTATTTTTTTTTGTTTACTTAAAGAAATTTTTATTGGGGTATGGTCTACCTACAGTGAAGTGCACAGATTTTATGAATACAGATCAGTAGAATTTTAAAATCCGTGAGTGTGTATGTGCTCAGTTGAGTCCAGCTCTTTGCAACGCCCACCAGGTTCCTCCGTCCATGGAATTTTCCAAGCAAGAATACTGAATTGGGTTGCCATTTCCTCCTCTAGGGGAGCTTCCTAACCCATGGATCAAACTTACATCTCCTACATTGGCAGGCAGATTCTTTACCACTGTGCCACCTGGGAATCCCAAAGGCCTACGTGCATTTAATCATAACTTAGGACAAGATACAGAAACAAATTCCAGCTGTCAGCATGCTTGGTTCTGCACGGTTCTGAACCCCTTGGCAGCCACTATTCTGACTTCACCTAGATCAGTTTTGCCTCTGGAATGTCTTACAGTTAGAACCGAACTATATGAACTGTTGTCTGGTTTCTTGCACGTACCATTATAGGTAGTAGGCTATTTGTTTAGGATATTGGTATGACTAGGATATTTGTCATTTCCAGGTTTGGATATGTTATGAATATTCTTGTTCATGTCCTTGGATGGGCATGTTGTCGCGGGCACCGTGTTGGAGCTTACTCTGATTACTATTCTCACTAGTTCTCACTAAGAGACACTATATTGAATAGCTCAGAGACATTTTTGCAAACATGGTGTAGTCCCCTCAGGGTGTGAGCCTCGGACTTCGACAATAAAGTGTCGTGGTCTTAAGTATTGTCAAACCAAGAATGGGTTTATTAATCATCAAATAAAGACAAGCACAAGTAATCAGAAATAATCCGAACTCAATCAAATGCAAACAGATGTTCTTACCCCAGAGCTGGGGAGTCTCGGTCTCACATCGGAGCAGCCGATCTCCGTGAGTGAGCCTCCAGCACAATCTTCTTTTTCGCTTTTTATATTTTTTCCAACTGGAAATCTCAAGTTAATTAATAATCATGAAGAAGCTTTTTGTCTCTCTAGAGATGTAAAAGAGGTCATCACCGGAGCCCTTTCTCCCCCACCAACACCTTTGCTCTTGAGGAGAAACATTCTTACAATTCTTAAGTTACAAAGGGCTCTCTGAGTTGTAAAAGAGGAAGAACCTTTGTGCTCTGTATTGGTCTCAGAGAGGCGAGGCTTGCAGGCAATGCCTATCCTTAATGTGAGGAGACATTTGTCTGCTCAGCCTGGATATCTTTTCTTAATCTTTTCTGTGAGAAGCGAATGTGCCTTTACTTGCCCATGACAATGTGCACTCAGTTCTCTTGGGAATGACCTGGGTTCTAGAGTAGCTATATGTTTAAGCCTTGCAGTCTTGGCTAGTCAGTTTTTCAAAGTGATCGAATTCATTGACAGCACAGTATTAATACAAGAGTTTTTGTTTTTCTCCACTTGCTCATTCTCCATGTGATGGTGTCACTCTGTCTTATTTGGGCCAATTTGTTGAGTGTGTTATATTCACCCATTATTGTTTCTGTTGCATTTCCCTGATGACTACTGAGATTGAATGATTTATTTACCTTTCTTCCTGCCTTTCTTCCCCTCTTCTTTCCCTCCTTCCTTCTTCCCTTCATCAGACTTGTTGAATCTGATGCCCACTTTTTGCTAATGAGAAGGGATACTGTTTATTAAAAAGACTATCCTTCCCACAGTGAATTCTGGTTGTGCCTTTGACACAGTGAGAGACCTCCCCCCCACCAGCGGTGCAGGCTCACTCAGATTATCCGCAGACTTAACATTGCCCAAGGGAAAACTCACATGGTGACAAGGGTCACACCTTTTCTTAAAAAAGAGTTTTCTAACCCTGTCACAGTTCTGTATAGTAACCAGAAATATTCCTATATTTTTCTCACAGGAGAGATTATTTCAGTCAATATTTTCTATGAATTTTTTACTGTTTGTACTTCAATAATCACAGAAGACAAAGAAGGTAAGTGAATGTGCGCTGGGAGGATGGGTGGTGCCAAGCACAAAGTAGAAGAAAAATCTTGAAATAAATGAAGTCAGAACTTGGAAAATACAGGCTTGCTGTGCATGTGCCATGGGCATGTTGCCTAGGGTTTTATAGATCTTGGTAAGTTTTGAAAGTGAATTGAAAATTTCTCTTAAGATCAGTGTAATGCCTACTAAAGTTGAACTCAGGCACACAGCACTCTTGCACAAATTGTTTCAGGATTATAAACATTCTTGCTCTCCCTCAGAGGCTACTTAAACCCGTTTATGATTTGATCTAAGTACTCATGGGGGCAGGACAGACTTTCTCCCCTCATTTTCTGGCCGAGGGACCCTGTGCAGACCAGCTTCACTTATCCATATTTCTCCTGACAAGTCCCGAGAGTACAAGGCCCAGGGTGATTTACCCCGATTCACTGTTATTTTCTGACCTGTGCTCTGGGTACAGCTGAAGGTGACAATCGCTGAAGGGAAGCGTGTTGGTAAGTCGCATTAGGGGAGACCGAGATGCCTTTGTCTGAGGAGGACCATGTGATGGTGAACCGCACCTCATGGCTGCTGATGCCTTCACTGTCTTGTAATCTTAACTGGAACTCTGTACTCTCAGGTCTGTTGGGGGGAGTCTGGCCAATGTGATGGGACAGCCTTTTGCTCTCGTTAAGGTGGATGACATTAGGTGCTACTTCATTCGTACTGTTGGATTGAACAGTTGGGGATATCACTTAACCAAAATTGAGTGTTCAGCTTTGCTCTAGAATCAATTATGCTGTCATAATTGTTGTTACATGTCTCTTCCGCTTGCTTTCAATTAGGCCATCTGCTACATGGGCGAAATATGGACTTCGAGTATTTCTTGGGTAAGTAAGAAAACGTGGTGTGTCTTAACTGCTAAGGAAAGCAGGTGGTATTCCACTGATGAAAAAGTAAGTCCCATGTCATTCCCAGAATATGAACGGAAGTGAAGACCTTAGGTTCTTTATTAAGCATACTTTTATTCAGGTGAGTGTGTATAGCTGAGTTGCACCCAGTGAACAGGAATCTGGAGTGTGTGAAGGCCCCAGGTGTACATCCAGTTTGTTGCTTAGAAGAGTAACATTCTATTTCATGTGTCCTCTTTACCTTCCTGAAAAAAATATGACCAAGCTTTGTAATGAGAAACCTACATATTAATCTGGGGTTTGCTGTTGATAGGCTGTGTCTTGTTGGGGGAGTTACTTAACTTCTCTGAGCCTCAGTTTGGAAAACGGAGGATATATGTTGAAAAATCCTTGCGAGGATTGATCATTGGAAATTATTAGGTAGATAAAGCACCCAGTAGATAGCCTGACCAATGTCATCATAATCATCCTTATTGTCACTTATTAAATGTCACTGAAATTTGTCTTTTTTAGGTGGAATATAAATAATAATACCTGGGTCGTAACTGAAGAACTAAAACCTTTAACAGTGAATTTGGACTTCCAAAGGAACAATAAGACGGTCTTCAAGGGGACAACCTTTGCTGGCTATGTGGGCATGTTAACAGGATTCAAACCAGTAAGGGAAGCGTGTTGGTAAGTCGCATTAGGGGAGACCGAGATGCCTTTGTCTGAGGAGGACCATGTGATGGTGAACCGCACCTCATGGCTGCTGATGCCTTCACTGTCTTGTAATCTTAACTGGAACTCTGTACTCTCAGGTCTGTTGGGGGGAGTCTGGCCAATGTGATGGGACAGCCTTTTGCTCTCGTTAAGGTGGATGACATTAGGTGCTACTTCATTCGTACTGTTGGATTGAACAGTTGGGGATATCACTTAACCAAAATTGAGTGTTCAGCTTTGCTCTAGAATCAATTATGCTGTCATAATTGTTGTTACATGTCTCTTCCGCTTGCTTTCAATTAGGCCATCTGCTACATGGGCGAAATATGGACTTCGGAGTATTTCTTGGGTAAGTAAGAAAACGTGGTGTGTCTTAACTGCTAAGGAAAGCAGGTGGTATTCCACTGATGAAAAAGTAAGTCCCATGTCATTCCCAGAATATGAACGGAAGTGAAGACCTTAGGTTCTTTATTAAGCATACTTTTATTCAGGTGAGTGTGTATAGCTGAGTTGCACCCAGTGAACAGGAATCTGGAGTGTGTGTGAAGGCCCCAGGTGTACATCCAGTTTGTTGCTTAGAAGAGTAACATTCTATTTCATGTGTCCTCTTTACCTTCCTGAAAAAAATATGACCAAGCTTTGTAATGAGAAACCTACATATTAATCTGGGGTTTGCTGTTGATAGGCTGTGTCTTGTTGGGGGAGTTACTTAACTTCTCTGAGCCTCAGTTTGGAAAACGGAGGATATATGTTGAAAAATCCTTGCGAGGATTGATCATTGGAAATTATTAGGTAGATAAAGCACCCAGTAGATAGCCTGACCAATGTCATCATAATCATCCTTATTGTCACTTATTAAATGTCACTGAAATTTGTCTTTTTTAGGTGGAATATAAATAATAATACCTGGGTCGTAACTGAAGAACTAAAACCTTTAACAGTGAATTTGGACTTCCAAAGGAACAATAAGACGGTCTTCAAGGGGACAACCTTTGCTGGCTATGTGGGCATGTTAACAGGATTCAAACCAGTAAGGAATCTGTTGTTAGCTGATTTTACAGGGAGCTCACTGTGAAAGGTGAGGTGTAAGGAAATGGGGACCTGAAAAGAATATGAAGTTCCATGGTACTTCTTTGTCACCTTGAGCTCTCAAGGTAGGGAAGAGTAGGAGGAAGTGGATTTCAGAGCCCTTTTTGGAGAGAAAGCCCAAGCTGGGTCTCTAGGACTGCCAGTATAAACTTGGAATCTGGCCGTGAGTCTGCCCCTTGGACAAATTAGTCATTTCCTCCCTGCACATCAGTTGCCTTGTCAGAAAAAATGTGGCCAGCAGCATCCCACCTACTTATCTCACGGCCTGGATGTGAAAAATACTTTGAACTTTAAAAAAACTGTTAGCGGTAGGTGATAGGATCATGTTTTGATTTTTTTTTTTTTTCTTCTTTTTCCCCACCCCAAGTCCCCAGTCTAGGTCCTGATATCATGAAATAGCACAGTGAGAGAACCTTCAACAGGATGGTTGAGGTTTCTGACTTCACTGCTTTGTTTTCTTTTCAGGGACTGTTGAGTGTTACGCTCAATGAACGCTTCAGTATAGATGGTGGTTTTATGGGTGAGTAGAGAGTTCTTAGGCTTCTCGCATAACACAGTTAGTAAAGAATCTGCCTACATTGCAGGAGACCTGAGTTTGATTCTGGATCCAGAAGATCCCCTGGAGGAAGAATGGCAACTCACTCCAGTAGTCTTGCCTGGAAAATCCTGTGGACCAAGGAGCCTGGCAGGCTACAGTCCATGGGATCACGAGAGTCAGACATGACTTAGCAACTGAATCACAGGAGCTCTTAAATGAAATGGGAATTTCATAGCTGTTTTGAGAGGAGGGCCAGGCTGTGCTTTCTGGTTAATCGTTTAATCTTGTCTCGGTCCTGTGACACTGTATGTGTTTGATCTCTTCCAGGTATCACAGAATGGATTTTCGGAAAGAAAGATGCCCAGTGGATAGGGTTTATCCTTAGATCAGTTCTAGAAAATAGCACAAGGTACTATTTGGTGGTTTTATTATTAGATGTAACTTTTTCTTGAGGCATAATTGCTATATTAATATATAGGACATGCTACAAAATGTTTGGATGTTTGTATACATGGCATCATGATCACAATTTGTCTAGTTAACATCTGTCACCACACAATTACAATTTTTTTCCTTGTGATGAGAAAGTTTAAGATTAACTCTCTATGCACCTTTCAAATCTGCAGTGCAGTATTATTAACTGTAGTTACCATGATGTACGTTACAGCCTCAGGACCATTTTTTTTTTTTTAAATTTATTTTGGCGGGGGTGGGGAGGGAGGGGAGCGGGCGGCCCACTTCCACTGGTCTTTCATCTGTCTAGTTTCATCCATCTTTGTTCTTTGGCTCCTGTGGGCCTCCCATCGCAGTGGCCTCTCTCGTTGCAGAGCGCCGGCTCTGGGCGCATGCGCTCCAGAGCTCCGGCTCGGTGATTGGCCACATCGGTCCAGCCGCTCCGTGGCACGTGGGATCTTCCCAGGCCAGGGCTCGAACCGGCGCCCCTGGCACTGCAAGGCGGTGTCCTTACCCACTGGACCACCAGGGAAGCCCAGGACCTATTTTTATAACTAGAAGTTTGTACCTTTTAACTTCCTTCACACATCTCTCACCACGCTGCCCCCACTTCTGTCAGCCAGTTCTCTTATCTAAGAAGTTGTTTTGCTTTGAGATTCCACCTACAGTGTGATCACATGGTGTTTGTCTTTGTCTCATTTAGTTCAGTAGCAGAAGGCTCTCAAGGCCCATCCCTGTTGTCACAAATGGCAAGATTTCATCCTTTTTAAGTGGCTAAGTGGTATTCTGTTGTATATATACCACATTTTCTTTATCCATTCCTCCTTTGATACTTAGGTTATTTCCATAACTAGGGTTATTATAAATAGTGCTACAGTAAATGTGGGGGTGCAAATCTTTTTTGAGTGTTCTCATGTTCCTTAGATGAATACCTAGAAGAGGGATGACTAGACTATATGGTTGTTTTAGTTTTTTGAGGAACCTCGCTACCAGTGGTTCCATAGTGCCTGCATAAATTTACATTCCACCAAATTACACAAGGGCCCCCTGTTCTCCACACTCTGGCCAACACTTGTTACCTCTTGTTATTTTTATAATTTCCAGTCTGACAGGTGTGTGGTGATGCCCTATCATTGCTTTGGCTTGCATTTCCCACCTTCTCATGCACCTGTTGGCCCTCTGGATCTCCTCTTTGGGAAAATGTCTGTTCATACCCTCTGTTCATTTTTAAAATCAAATTGTGTTTTTTTGCTGTTGAATTGTGTGAATTCTAGATATATTTTGGATATTAACCCCTCATCAGACATACGATTTGCAAATATTTTATCACATTCAGTAGGTTGCCTTTTCATTTTGTTGAAGGTTTTATTTGTTGTTTAGAAGCTTTTTAGTTTGATATAGTCCTAAATTTTTGTTGACTTTTGCCTTTGTTACCTTTGTTTTGGTGTCAGACTAAAAAAAAAATTTTGCCAAGTTCTGTCAAGGAGCTTATTACCTATGTTTTCCTTTAAGTGTTTTATGATTTCAGGTCTTACTTTTAAATCTTTAATACGTTTTGATTGTTGTGTACAGTGTTAGACAGTGGTTTGGTTTCATCCTTTTGTGTATAGCTTTCCAGTTTCCCAAACACCATCGTTCCCTGGTGTCTATTCTTGGTTCCTTTTTCATAAACGAACTATGGACTCTCCTTCTGTTCTGTTGATCTATTGTGATTTTATGCCAGCACCATAGTTTTGATTACTATAGCTTTGTAATAGTTTGAAATATAGATGTTCTTCTTTTTCCAGATTGCTTTGGCTGTTCATGGCATTATTCCAAGATTTTAGGATTAATCTATTTCTGTGAAAATGTCTTTGGAATCTTGATAGAGATGGCAGTGAATTTGTATAGATTGCTTGGGCAGTCTGGACATTTTAATACTCATTCATCCAGTCCATGACCATGGAATATCTTTGTGTCTTCTGCTGCTTTCACATGTTTTACTTAGGTTATTTCCATAACTAGGGTTATTATAAATAGTGCTACAGTAAATGTGGTGCAAATCTTTTGAGTGTTCTCATGTTCCTTAGATGAATACCTAGAAGAGGGATGACTAGACTATATGGTTGTTTTAGTTTTTTGAGGAACCTCGCTACCAGTGGTTCCATAGTGCCTGCATAAATTTACATTCCACCAAATTACACAAGGGCCCCCTGTTCTCCACACTCTGGCCAACACTTGTTACCTCTTGTTATTTTTATAATTTCCAGTCTGACAGGTGTGTGGTGATGCCCTATCATTGCTTTGGCTTGCATTTCCCACCTTCTCATGCACCTGTTGGCCCTCTGGATCTCCTCTTTGGGAAAATGTCTGTTCATACCCTCTGTTCATTTTTAAAATCAAATTGTGTTTTTTTGCTGTTGAATTGTGTGAATTCTAGATATATTTTGGATATTAACCCCTCATCAGACATACGATTTGCAAATATTTTATCACATTCAGTAGGTTGCCTTTTCATTTTGTTGAAGGTTTTATTTGTTGTTTAGAAGCTTTTTAGTTTGATATAGTCCTAAATTTTTGTTGACTTTTGCCTTTGTTACCTTTGTTTTGGTGTCAGACTAAAAAAAAAATTTTGCCAAGTTCTGTCAAGGAGCTTATTACCTATGTTTTCCTTTAAGTGTTTTATGATTTCAGGTCTTACTTTTAAATCTTTAATACGTTTTGATTGTTGTGTACAGTGTTAGACAGTGGTTTGGTTTCATCCTTTTGTGTATAGCTTTCCAGTTTCCCAAACACCATCGTTCCCTGGTGTCTATTCTTGGTTCCTTTTTCATAAACGAACTATGGACTCTCCCTTCTGTTCTGTTGATCTATTGTGATTTTATGCCAGCACCATAGTTTTGATTACTATAGCTTTGTAATAGTTTGAAATATAGATGTTCTTCTTTTTCCAGATTGCTTTGGCTGTTCATGGCATTATTCCGTACAGATTTTAGGATTAATCTATTTCTGTGAAAATGTCTTTGGAATCTTGATAGAGATGGCAGTGAATTTGTATAGATTGCTTGGGGGCAGTCTGGACATTTTAATACTCATTCATCCAGTCCATGACCATGGAATATCTTTGTGTCTTCTGCTGCTTTCATCAGTGTCTTACCGTTTAGAGTGTACAGGTCGTTCCCCTCTTCCGTAAATTTGTTCCCATGTCTTTTATTCTTTTTGATGTAATTGTAAATAGGACTAAGTTCTTCATTTCTCTTTCTGATAATTCGTTACTAGTGTACGTAACCACAACTGGTATTTTATTTTATTTTTTACCACTTCTATTGGTCTTTCATGTATCTATTTTCATCCATCTTTGTTCCTTGGCCCGTGTGGGCCTTCCATCGCAGTGGCCTCTGTTGCTGCAGAGCACTGGCTCTGGGCACATGCTCTCCAGAGCACTGGCTCAGTAGTTGGACATATCACTCCAGCTGCTCCATGGCACATGGGGTCGTCCTGGGCCAGGGATCGAACCAGTACCCCTTGCACTGCAAGGCGGTGTCCTTACCCACTGGACAACCAGGGAAGCCCCACAACTGGTATTTATAATACTGATTTTATGTCCTGAAACTTTACTGAATTCATTATTCCTAAGTTTTTTTTTGGTGAAGAGTCTTTATTATGTCATCTGCAAATAGTGATAAATTTGACTTCTTCCTTTCTGATTTGGATAGCTTTTATTTCTCTTTCTCGTGTAATTACCTGGCTAATACTGCCAATCCTACATTGAATAACAATGGCGAGAGTGGGCAACTGGGTCTTGCTCCTAATCTTAGAGCAAAAACTTTCACTGTTGAGTAGAATGTTAACTGTGGGCTTGTCATATATGGCCTTTACTTATGTTAAGGTATGTTCTCTCTACACTTACTTTTTTGAGATGCTGAATTTTGTCAAACTGTTAAGATCCGATCTTTATCCCTTTTTTTATTCTTTAATTGGAAGAAAATGGCTTTACTGTGTTGTGTCGGTTTCTGCCACACCATGCAATTCAGCCATAGTTGCACACACGTCATCTCCCTCTTGGGCCTCCCGCTCCTGCCTGCCATCCTCCCCTCTAGGTCATCACAGAACACCAGGCTAGGCTCCCTGTGTTACACAGAAGCTTCTCCCCGGCTTCTAGTTTACACACAGTAATGTATCGATACTACTTTCTCCATTTGTCCCACCTTCTGCTTCCCGAGCGTCCACTACTTTAGTCTCCATTCTGTCCCAAATACTGGTTTTGCTTACCGTTAGAGTGTACAGGTCGTTCCCCTCTTCCGTAAATTTGTTCCCATGTCTTTTATTCTTTTTGATGTAATTGTAAATAGGACTAAGTTCTTCATTTCTCTTTCTGATAATTCGTTACTAGTGTACGTAACCACAACTGGTATTTTATTTTATTTTTTACCACTTCTATTGGTCTTTCATGTATCTATTTTCATCCATCTTTGTTCCTTGGCCCGTGTGGGCCTTCCATCGCAGTGGCCTCTGTTGCTGCAGAGCACTGGCTCTGGGCACATGCTCTCCAGAGCACTGGCTCAGTAGTTGGACATATCACTCCAGCTGCTCCATGGCACATGGGGTCGTCCTGGGCCAGGGATCGAACCAGTACCCCTTGCACTGCAAGGCGGTGTCCTTACCCACTGGACAACCAGGGAAGCCCCACAACTGGTATTTATAATACTGATTTTATGTCCTGAAACTTTACTGAATTCATTATTCCTAAGTTTTTTTTTGGTGAAGAGTCTTTATTATGTCATCTGCAAATAGTGATAAATTTGACTTCTTCCTTTCTGATTTGGATAGCTTTTATTTCTCTTTCTCGTGTAATTACCTGGCTAATACTGCCAATCCTACATTGAATAACAATGGCGAGAGTGGGCAACTGGGTCTTGCTCCTAATCTTAGAGCAAAAACTTTCACTGTTGAGTAGAATGTTAACTGTGGGCTTGTCATATATGGCCTTTACTTATGTTAAGGTATGTTCTCTCTACACTTACTTTTTTGAGATGCTGAATTTTGTCAAACTGTTAAGATCCGATCTTTATCCCTTTTTTTATTCTTTAATTGGAAGAAAATGGCTTTACTGTGTTGTGTCGGTTTCTGCCACACCATGCAATTCAGCCATAGTTGCACACACGTCATCTCCCTCTTGGGCCTCCCGCTCCTGCCTGCCATCCTCCCCTCTAGGTCATCACAGAACACCAGGCTAGGCTCCCTGTGTTACACAGAAGCTTCTCCCCGGCTTCTAGTTTACACACGGTAATGTATGTATGTCGATACTACTTTCTCCATTTGTCCCACCTTCTGCTTCCCCGGCAGCGTCCACAAGTTCATTCTGTATATCTGAGTCTCCATTCTGTCCCTGCAGATAGGTTCACAAATACTGTTTTTCTAGATTTCATATATATGCATTAATATACAATATTTGTTTTTTTCTTTCTGACTTGACTTCACTGTGTATTACAGGCTTTAGTTTCATCCACCTCACTAGAACTGACTCAGATTCATTCTTTTTTATGGATGAATAATATGCCGTTATATATACATACCACAACTTCTCCATCCACTCATCTCTCCTTCATTTTTTAATGGGTGTATCAAATTGATTAATTTGTGGATGTTGAACCATCTTTGCATCATGCTGCATGAACCTCTTAATGTAGTTTATTTTAAATTACTCATATTAAAATATTTTCTGAGCTTCATCTTCCATTGAGGAGCTATATCAGAATTTCTTAGGTGAACCTTTGACACTCATATGGAATTCTTCATGTTTTTGTATATGTTTATAGCAAGAAGAGTACTTACTTAAAAAGTGCCGAGATTTTGCCTCATGAAGTACATTTGTGAAGTTTTCTTGGTGTGCAAATAATCCCCCACCCATACAGAAAAGAAACACTTTGTATAATAAAATCTTTAGGGCTTCCCTGGTGGCCCAATGGGTAAGGACACCACCTTGCAGTGCAAAGGGCGCCAGCTCGAGCCCTGGCCTGGGAAGATCCCACGTGCCATGGCGCGGCTGGACCCATGTGTCCAACTACTGAGCCAGTGCTCTGGAGCGCATGTGCCCTGAGCCAGTGCTCTGTGACAACAGGGGCCACTGCAATGGGAGGCCCACATGGGCCAAAGAGCAAAGATGGATGAAAATGGATAAATGAAAGACCAATAGAAGTGACCAAAAAAAAAAGTTTCAAAAAAAAAATAAATTAATAAAATCTTCATTTAAATCATAATACCTAGTAACCTAGAAGGGATATTTTGTGCTGGTACAGAAATCTTATAATTGCAGAACTACCGTTATCCAGTACTATCATCCAAATGACCTAGAATAAATGTGCTCTATTTTTAATGATTTACAGGGAATAAGATTTAGTAGTATTTTTGTTTTTTTATCCAGTATATTTTAGTCCCACCTTCTGCTTCCCCGGCAGCGTCCACAAGTTCATTCTGTATATCTGAGTCTCCATTCTGTCCCTGCAGATAGGTTCACAAATACTGTTTTTCTAGATTT
This sequence comes from Tragulus kanchil, assembly GCA_022376925.1. NCBI lineage: Eukaryota > Metazoa > Chordata > Mammalia > Artiodactyla > Tragulidae > Tragulus > Tragulus kanchil. The sequence continues at coordinate 32,537,156 of JAIOJX010000028.1, read as the reverse complement.
CATATATATGCATTAATATACAATATTTGTTTTTTTCTTTCTGACTTGACTTCACTGTGTATTACAGGCTTTAGTTTCATCCACCTCACTAGAACTGACTCAGATTCATTCTTTTTTATGGATGAATAATATGCCGTTATATATACATACCACAACTTCTCCATCCACTCATCTCTCCTTCATTTTTTAATGGGTGTATCAAATTGATTAATTTGTGGATGTTGAACCATCTTTGCATCATGCTGCATGAACCTCTTAATGTAGTTTATTTTAAATTACTCATATTAAAATATTTTCTGAGCTTCATCTTCCATTGAGGAGCTATATCAGAATTTCTTAGGTGAACCTTTGACACTCATATGGAATTCTTCATGTTTTTGTATATGTTTATAGCAAGAAGAGTACTTACTTAAAAAGTGCCGAGATTTTGCCTCATGAAGTACATTTGTGAAGTTTTCTTGGTGTGCAAATAATCCCCCACCCATACAGAAAAGAAACACTTTGTATAATAAAATCTTTAGGGCTTCCCTGGTGGCCCAATGGGTAAGGACACCACCTTGCAGTGCAAAGGCGCCAGCTCGAGCCCTGGCCTGGGAAGATCCCACGTGCCATGGCGCGGCTGGACCCATGTGTCCAACTACTGAGCCAGTGCTCTGGAGCGCATGTGCCCTGAGCCAGTGCTCTGTGACAACAGGGGCCACTGCAATGGGAGGCCCACATGGGCCAAAGAGCAAAGATGGATGAAAATGGATAAATGAAAGACCAATAGAAGTGACCAAAAAAAAAAGTTTCAAAAAAAAAATAAATTAATAAAATCTTCATTTAAATCATAATACCTAGTAACCTAGAAGGGATATTTTGTGCTGGTACAGAAATCTTATAATTGCAGAACTACCGTTATCCAGTACTATCATCCAAATGACCTAGAATAAATGTCCTCTATTTTTAATGATTTACAGGGCATAAGATTTAGTAGTCTTTTTTGAAAATCCATTTCCATTTTTGATAGCTCTGATTTGCAAGTAATAAACTAATTTGTTATTTTCTCTTAATTGTATTGTTGCCTGGAAGGTGTAGACTGTAAGGGTAGATGATAAGCTCTTGAGGACGTTGCACTTGTCTTTCAGGTTCAAAGAACCTTTCAGATCTCACTGTTTCACCACGTAGGAGTGAGGGACTGTTTCTCCCTGAACTGATGATGTTCACTATCCTTTATAAAAAAGAAAAAATGTTCCTTAAATGTTTTCCCTTAGTTTCCACAGCTAAAAATTTCCATTTCAAGTCAACTAAAAGTGTTTCCTTTGTTTTAAATGTTTCTGTGTAGTTATGAAGATGCCAAGAACATGCTTACCAAAACCAAGCTGTTGGCCCCAGCGTACTTTATCCTGGGAGGCAACCAGTCTGGTGAGGGATGTGTGATTACACGAGACAGAAAAAAATGTCTGGATATATTTGAGTAAGTACATTTGTTCAAGCAAAACGAGCAGAAACTAAAGCATGGACAGACACATGTGCAGGTTGAAGGCATGAAGCCTAGGCGTAATCTTTCTTTTTTGTATCTAGACTCAGCCCCAAGCAAGGGAGATGGTATTTGGTACAAACAAATTATGACCGTTGGAAAAATCCTTTCTTCCTTGATGATCGCAGAACACCTGTGAAGACATGTCTGAACCGGACCACCCAAGAGGTACATTCACAATGTCATGTGGAAAGAATTGGCGACTACTAAAGTTATCTCCATTCTGGCTTTTTTTTTGGCCACTTCTGTTGGTCCTTCATTTCTTTATTTCCATCCATCTTTGTTCTTTGGCCTGTGTGGGCCTCCCATCGCAGCGGTCTCTCTCGCTGCAGAGCACCGACTCTGGCATTCTGACACTTTTTTATTGGCCTTTAAAGAAGTTATCAACCTCCTATTAGTCATTGTTTCTGGACAGTTTCCGCTGAGTGTTTGTCTTTACTGTAAAGAGCAAAATGTTGCCGTCCTTCTTCCCTCAGTTACTGCTGGACACCACTCTTTGGAGGTGAATGTCAGGAACTCAGTGGGGTGGGGAAGAAAGAAAGAAAACCTGCTGCATTAGAATCATCATCTGCCACAGTGACTCCAAGAGAGATTCTTTTATGGGGATTGGGGGAGGTTGGTTGAAGAATGCCTTGGTGTAATGACCCATTTGTGTGGATAGAGCTGCCGACATCTATATTTAATGTACTAAAAATAATTTTTTATGTTTTAGGGTATCTCATTTGCAACCATATACGATGTCCTGTCAACAAAACCTGTCCTCAACAAGGTATTTTTAAAATATATGTACGTGTGTGTGTGTGTGTGTGTGTGTGTGTGTGTGTATACACATACATATATTTATATATATTTGATTTTAGGAAAAGAATTTGAGCCCATGTTCTGTCTTTCCCTGTTGTCTTGGATCAGAGATAGAATTCCAAGCCTTGTTCGGCTAAAGGCTACTTTTTAAAATGTGTTTGTGTGCCCAAAACCATAACTCTTGGGATGTGACAGACAAGTTGGTCACTGCAGCTTGATATCTACTTTGGTCAGAGTATTTTTTCCAGCCTTACTTACATGGCATTTGGATTGAATTTAGTATGTCATTAGTGACTTCTCAGTCCATGAGGAGTTGAATGCTCTGTACTGTGACTAACACCTAATACTAGACAAAACAAAGTCTGAAGTCTGTTTTCAGACAGTTTTCTCTCTTAGTGGATTGGGGTTTCTCCTAAACATTATTACAGCTTTTTGTCCCTCCGCCCCCACCCCAGAGTAAAATAGGCAGAAGTCTTCTAATCATACATTTGCTAACAGTCCCCTCCTGCATGTTTGATTCCTCTGATTTGTTCCTTCTCTTCTTGTGCTATACTCTTCCTAAAATCAGCGCACTTCCATCACCCCTGTTGGAACACTTTCCTGTTAGCATTTCGGTGAGAACTTGGCTTCTGAAGGAAGATTTCCATATGCCTTCTGACCCTGATACCTCCTTTTGCCCACACTATCTTTGTTTGAACTCACAGTTGGATTACTTGCAGATTCTTGTGTTAAATTCAGTGTATGCCTTCTCATCTGCATATCTGTATAGTTTCTCTCACTGCATAAGAAATGCTTCCAGGATAAGGGAGGGCAAAGCGAGGCTGTTTATACTCCACAGTACACCCCTGGTGTCTGCAAGGTATGCACTGAGGAAGATTTAGTGAACCTTAAAGCATTTGTGGTGAAGCAATATATTGCTCTGAATTAAGACCTTGTAAAGAATTGAACATTCTCTCCATACCTCTCTTATACTTATGATGTGGTAATCCCTGGGCTGGGAAGATCTCCTAGAATCGGGGACTACCCACTCCAATATTCTTGCCTGGAGAATTCCATGGACAGAGGAGCCTGGTGGGCCATACAGTCAGTGGGTCACAGAGTCAGACACAACTGAGTGACTGAACAAAAACAGATTTAATAGTAAGAAACTTCATAAGCAATTCCACAAGAAGTGCTAATACAAGACAGGTCATCTGAGAAATGAAAACATCCTTAAAATAGGGCTTCCCTGGTGGTCCAGTGGGTAGAGAGTCCACCTTGCAGTGCAAGGGGCACCAGTTCGATCCCTGGCCCAGGAAGATCCCATGTGCCGCGGAGTGGCTAGACCGGTGTACCCAATTACAAGCCAGCACTCTAGAGCACATGAGCCCAGAGCCAGTGCTCTACAGAGAGAGAGGCCACTGACTTCTCAGTCCATGAGGAGTTGAATGCTCTGTACTGTGATCCTCTGACAAAACAAAGTCTGAAGTCTATTCAGACAGTTTTCTCTTAGTGGATTGGGGTTTCTCCTAAACATTATTACAGCTTTTTGTCCCTCCGCCCCACCCCAGAGTAAAATAGGCAGAAGTCTTCTAATCATACATTTGCTAACAGTCCCCTCCTGCATGTTTGATTCCTCTGATTTGTTCCTTCTCTTCTTGTGCTATACTCTTCCTAAAATCAGCGCACTTCCATCACCCCTGTTGGAACACTTTCCTGTTAGCATTTCGGTGAGAACTTGGCTTCTGAAGGAAGATTTCCATATGCCTTCTGACCCTGATACCTCCTTTTGCCCACACTATCTTTGTTTGAACTCACAGTTGGATTACTTGCAGATTCTTGTGTTAAATTCAGTGTATGCCTTCTCATCTGCATATCTGTATAGTTTCTCTCACTGCATAAGAAATGCTTCCAGGATAAGGGAGGGCAAAGCGAGGCTGTTTATACTCCACAGTACACCCCTGGTGTCTGCAAGGTATGCACTGAGGAAGATTTAGTGAACCTTAAAGCATTTGTGGTGAAGCAATATATTGCTCTGAATTAAGACCTTGTAAAGAATTGAACATTCTCTCCATACCTCTCTTATACTTATGATGTGGTAATCCCTGGGCTGGGAAGATCTCCTAGAATCGGGGACTACCCACTCCAATATTCTTGCCTGGAGAATTCCATGGACAGAGGAGCCTGGTGGGCCATACAGTCAGTGGGTCACAGAGTCAGACACAACTGAGTGACTGAACAAAAACAGATTTAATAGTAAGAAACTTCATAAGCAATTCCACAAGAAGTGCTAATACAAGACAGGTCATCTGAGAAATGAAAACATCCTTAAAATAGGGCTTCCCTGGTGGTCCAGTGGGTAGAGAGTCCACCTTGCAGTGCAAGGGGCACCAGTTCGATCCCTGGCCCAGGAAGATCCCATGTGCCGCGGAGTGGCTAGACCGGTGTACCCAATTACAAGCCAGCACTCTAGAGCACATGAGCCCAGAGCCAGTGCTCTACAGAGAGAGAGGCCACTGCAATGGGAGGCCCACACATTACCCGAAGAATCAGGTGGATGAAAATAAATAAATAAAAAATTAATAAAACGATGTCAAAATTTTTTAAAAAATCCTTAAAGTAACACTAACTTTTCTTTCAGTTGACAGTATACACAGCCTTGATAGACGTTACCAAAGGTCAATATGAAACATACCTGCGGGACTGCCCAGACCCCTGCATAGGGTGGTGAGCACACACCTGACTCACAGGATGCGCTCTGTATGACGTCCAGGTGGGAGCCCTCCAGGGGCTGAGTGGAGCGGCCGTCTGACCTCCTTCCAGAGACTGAGACGCAGGGCAGGTTCTCTTTGAGGCGTGAGCTTGTCCTGCTCAGTATGATCACAGATCACAGGCTATTCTTGCCATAATGGTAGATTATTGTTATAGAACGTCTTTCAGTGAAGTACAACAATCATCTAGAATTTACTGTGATTCATTTCGGTCTGACATTTGGGGGCGGGGATAGGCAACTGAAACTATGGTGGGACCCTCCTCCATGGAATAAAGCGAGATTTTCTGGGACACTGAATCCCAGACCTCCCCATGTGATAGTTAAATAGCTCAGGTGATTCCGTTTTTCACTTATCTACATGTTTGTGTGTTTTTGTCTTTTTCTCCTGGCTGTAACTACTGATAAAATTAATACTCCATTGTCTCTGCTGTCTGTGACAGCCGTGTATTTCACTAATTTTGACTGGACGGGGATGAGACAGGCATTCAGCTGTATGTTTCTCGTCACGGGCATCACATGGACTCTGACTAGAAGATGGCACTAGTGGTAAAGAACCTTCATCCCATTGCAAGAGAACTAAGAGATGCAGATTCATTCCCTGGGTTGGGAAGATCCCTTGGAGGAGGGCATGGCAACTTACTCCAGTATTCATGCCTGGAGAATCCCATGGACAGAGGAGCTTGGTGGTCCACAGTCCATAGGGTCGCAAAAAGTCAAGACACGACTGAAGCGACTTAGCACACACAAGTAGTACTTTTTGGGGTCCTTGAAATTTCTGATATGCAAGGCAGTCTTTTATACTTAGAATTGAAGTGTTTCATTTTTCATAATTAGGCTCCCATAACCCCAAGAAGTTATTAAATTTCAAAAACAGTCCCAGGTCCTGTGAATCAATAGTACATAAGCAGGTCAAAGACAAATGGAAAATAGGAGATGAACCAGTACTTAACTCTTGTATCATTTCATAAGTATTTTTTAGCTTGTCCTTGTGATCAATATGTATTTTTTTTACACTTAAATTACTAAAAATGTTTTGCAGAAATCAGTCTCTTTATGAGAAGTCTAACAGAACTTGTTAACCTTTTGTACTTGCACAATCACTTTTGAAATGTATGCCAGTTGGGCAAGACTGTAGCCACTTCATTTCTGTACAGTCAGCTCTCCTCGTGACATTCAATAAACAGTCTCTGGGAGAAGCGTCAGTCAGCAGTCATGTACCCCGATTGAGTGTGTACGTATGTGTCGGTTTGAGGGTAAGGGGTGGGTTTGGAGAAATCTAAGCTGAATATATTTGAATTAACATTTATAAGAGTTCTGTAAGTGGTTTATTGAACTTATGACTAAGTGATCACAATCTTAACGTGACTAATGCTAATTCAGTGGGTATCAACTCAGCGTGTAGGTGTCCAAAGGCAGCTTTTCCCCCAAACTAGGAGGTGCTTCCACCAAGCTGCAGTGATGCTGGTATTACCTTAGTGAAGTAACAAGGAGAATTACAAGAGGTGGTGTGTTAATTTTTTAAAATCCTTAGTAACTTACACATTTCATAATCTTTTAATAGAAAATGTCATGACTTTTTCGTGAAGCCCCATGTCCCCTCCAGTTTACCTCAGCAGCTCTTAAGACATGTCATTTTCTCTGTGTGCCATGGCATGAGAAGAGGTGGGAAAGCAGCATCTCAGAGCTCGGGATGGAAACCCGGAGGCCTGGTTCCGACTCCTTCATCACCTGGCTGTGGGCCCTGGACAAGCCGCCTTGTGCCTTCCTGCCCCTTCGTGTCTGCCTTTGTTAAGTCAGGGCTTAAACCCAGTTTTCCCCCAAGGTTTCTTCTAGCTTTACGAATCCAGATTTAACCTGCAGTCAGGTTAGCAGGCAGGCAGGTGCTGTTGGAGACGTCAGGACCGTTGTGGTTTCTTTATGCACAGACATGCGTGGGTGAATCTAATCAGAAGTTTTCGTAATAAAGTTTCAAAATAATGATGATACCCTAATTTGCAGGAAGCACATGCATTGTTAAAGCAGTCAGGGCAGCTAACTCAGATGTCTCCAGAGAGCCTGTCACAGTTGCAAATGGTTGTTACACATAGATAACACCTGTGTAACACATATGTGCATCATATACACAGGCAGTAAATGTTTAATTTTGAAAATATGTAGCACTGGAGTACAGTATCAACGCTATTTCATCTCAAGAAAACATAGTCTATTCAAATAATGCTCCACCGTAGCCCACTGGGCTAACTGATTTCAAACTCCCACATATAGATAAGGTATGAAACTGGGTTGATAACATTATTTCAAAGTATAACAATAAGAGAGAGGACTTCTGTCAAGTCAAGTATGAGACCACGTATGCCCAGGTGTTTGTGGGTTAAGTGAAACCTCATTACCCCAGGAACAATGACCAAGAAGAGAAAACTTGATACTAGTAAGTTTCTGTTTTGCATGTACTCAAGCTACAACAGACCATCTCACTAAATGGAATAAGAAAGACTTGTCATCTTATTTATTGAGAATAAGTATTTCATTGTGTAACTAATACCTAATCATTGGCTTGCCCTGTCATTATCAGTAGAGAATTAAGTTTATTAACTAGAAAATAGGCTTTCAGTATTATATATTTTTTCCTGTTAATTTACACTTGCTAGATGGAAAGAGTAAAATTTTCACTGTTTGCCTTTAAGGAGACTGAGCTCTTATTGTGTATGTGATAGCTTCCAAGCTGTGACTCTCACTGCCCGTGAGGGATGATGTCACGCCGGGGAAGGGGCCCTGCTGGGTGTTAAAGAGACAGGGGTTCTAGTCTTGGCTCTGCCATATATTTTTCCTAATTTAAAATAGGAAGAAATCAAAGCCCAATGGAAGATCTTTGATATTTGCCAAATTTTTAGGGCTACCACAGACAAAAAAATGAGGTTTGGCTATTTTAATAACCAAAATAATAAGCGAATCTATAACAAGATTGTCTTGGAAACAGTAAAAAATTTATATTTTTCAAATCATTTCCATGTTGAAAACCTGCCATGGCCAACTAAAGTAACCCGATACTGAAAATATTTTTCTATCATCTCCTTAAACTCTCAGTATGCCAAGAGCTAATATGGTGGATTTATTTTAATTGTTAAGTGCTTATTTATTAGAGATTATAGCAGTTTTTATTTTAATCATAGAATTAATGGACTATCCAGTTAGATCCTAGATTTCAAGGGTTGAATACAAGTGCTTTTAATTTTTCCTTTTAAACTCAGCTACTTAACACAGTGATAAATTAAAAACAGAAGAGCTAATAAAATTTAAGTCGTTTGTAAGAATTTTAATCAAAGTGATTATCCTTTGGTATATCACTTTGTGTAAAATACCATGAAATAAAATTTTAAAATGACCGGTTGCAGCTTTGCTAAGGTAGTTAGAACACAGAAGTATGTTATATTGCAATATTTTTAAATAATTTTATTTGACAGTTCCATTAGTTTTCTTACAGAATAACTTTTTTGCCCTTAAAACAAACTTAAAACTTTTAGTACTGTGAAACAACAGCATTTTAATTTAGCTTTAAAAAGCTAGGTGTGGCTGCTGGAGAGAACCGGAGATGGTCCGTGCTGTGGTCGCAGCTCTTCCAGCCGCCTGACCATGTCATCTCACTTAGTAGAACAGCCGCCGCCTCCGCCAAACACCACCACCTGTGAGGAATGTGAACAGTCTCTGCCCCCCGCCTGCCGGCCTCAACAGTTCCTGGGTGGAGATCCCCAAGAACAGCAGCAATGGCAATGATAACGGCAATGGGAAGAAGGGGGACTGGAGCATGTACCCTCCTCGTCCTCCATCCACAATGGGGACATGGACGAGATCCTTTTGAACACACAGCATAAATCTGGACAGAGGAGTTCAAGAGGCAGTTCTCACTGCGACAGCCCTTCCCCTCAGGAAGATGGGCAGATCATGTTTGCTGTGGAAATGCACACCAGCAAGGATCATAGCTCCAGTCGGACGAGGCTGCAGAAGGAAAGAAATGGATGCTCTGAAGAAGTGTCGGCTGGGTGTCTGGCTGGTCCAGTAGACCCGAAAACATCCCTCCCAAGGAGTTCCACTTCAGGAACCCCAACGCTCTGGGTCCTTGAGCATGAGGAAGAGTCGAGCCATGAAGGGTGGCATCTTTTTTTTTTTTTATTTTTTTTTAAAGATTTATTTATTTATTTATTTTGGACGGGGGTCGGGTTGGGGAGGGAGCGGAGCGGGCGGGCCACTTCTATTGGTCTTTCATTTCTCTATTTTCATCCGTCTTTGTTCTTTGGCTCCTGTGGGCCTCCCATTGCGGTGGCATCTGTTGTCGCAGAGCGCCGGCTCTGGGCGCATGCGCTCCAGAGCTCCAGCTTGTTGATTGGACTCATCGGTCCAGCCGCTCCGCGGCACGTGGGATCCTCCCAGACCGGGGATCGAACCGGCGGCCCTTGCACTGCAAGGCAGTGTCCTTACCCACTGGACCACCAGGGAAGCCCGGTAGCATCTTCTCTTGCAGAGTTCCTTAAGGTGTTCATCCCGTCCCTGTTCCTCCCCCAAGTTTTGGCCCTGGGCTTAGGCATCTGCATTGGAAAACGACTGAGCACGCCTTCAGCCAGCACCTACTGAGGGAGAAGAGGCGCCCTGGGGCCCGCGCGTGAATTGTGAAGTGGTTCTTGTCACAGGAGTTCACTTGAACTTGAGCCCGTTGTTCGCATGACCCTCCCGACCTCCACCCTGTTTTCACATGTCCAAGTTCCAGTAACTCAGATCCTGTACTTTATTCCAACTCCATTGAACAGTCTCTGCCCCGCCTGCCGGCCTCAACAGTTCCTGGGTGGAGATCCCCAAGAACAGCAGCAATGGCAATGATAACGGCAATGGGAAGAAGGGGGACTGGAGCATGTACCCTCCTCGTCCTCCATCCACAATGGGGACATGGCCGAGATCCTTTTGAACACACAGCATAAATCTGGACAGAGGAGTTCAAGAGGCAGTTCTCACTGCGACAGCCCTTCCCCTCAGGAAGATGGGCAGATCATGTTTGCTGTGGAAATGCACACCAGCAAGGATCATAGCTCCAGTCGGACGAGGCTGCAGAAGGAAAGAAATGGATGCTCTGAAGAAGTGTCGGCTGGGTGTCTGGCTGGTCCAGTAGACCCGAAAACATCCCTCCCAAGGAGTTCCACTTCAGGAACCCCAACGCTCTGGGTCCTTGAGCATGAGGAAGAGTCGAGCCATGAAGGGTGGCATCTTTTTTTTTTTTTATTTTTTTTTAAAGATTTATTTATTTATTTATTTTGGACGGGGGTCGGGTTGGGGAGGGAGCGGAGCGGGCGGGCCACTTCTATTGGTCTTTCATTTCTCTATTTTCATCCGTCTTTGTTCTTTGGCTCCTGTGGGCCTCCCATTGCGGTGGCATCTGTTGTCGCAGAGCGCCGGCTCTGGGCGCATGCGCTCCAGAGCTCCAGCTTGTTGATTGGACTCATCGGTCCAGCCGCTCCGCGGCACGTGGGATCCTCCCAGACCGGGGATCGAACCGGCGGCCCTTGCACTGCAAGGCAGTGTCCTTACCCACTGGACCACCAGGGAAGCCCGGTAGCATCTTCTCTTGCAGAGTTCCTTAAGGTGTTCATCCCGTCCCTGTTCCTCCCCCAAGTTTTGGCCCTGGGCTTAGGCATCTGCATTGGAAAACGACTGAGCACGCCTTCAGCCAGCACCTACTGAGGGAGAAGAGGCGCCCTGGGGCCCGCGCGTGAATTGTGAAGTGGTTCTTGTCACAGGAGTTCACTTGAACTTGAGCCCGTTGTTCGCATGACCCTCCCGACCTCCACCCTGTTTTCACATGTCCAAGTTCCAGTAACTCAGATCCTGTACTTTATTCCAACTCCATTGAAGCATTTTACTAACCTCATCCCCCTTTGCGGTCTGTGAAACACTTGAGATAATTTCCTAACAGAGTTTACTGTTACTTAGAAATCTGCAAAGGCTTCTTTTCCGCAAACGCCACCAGCAGATTGTAATTCTGTCGAGAACGCTGTCGTCTCCTCTCCGTACCACCAGCCCCAGCCCGGCGCCATTCACGGTAAAAATCTTACTCTTAAGAGATAATGGCCGGGGCTTCCCTGGTGGTCCAGTGGGTTAAGGACACCACCTTGCAGTGCAAGGGGCGCCGGTTCGATCCCTGGCCTGGGAAGATCCCATGTGCCGCGGAGCGGCTGGACCGATGTGTCCAATTACTGAGCCGGAGCTCTGGAGCGCATGCGCCCAGAGCCGGCGCTCTGCAACACAGGAACCAAAGAACAAAGACGGATGAAAATAGAGGAATTAAAGACCAATAGAAGTGGCCCGCCCGCCCCCCACCCTCACCAACCTGCAACCCTTGCCCCCCCACCAAAAAAAAAAAAAAAGAGATAATGGCCACCTCTCCTCAAACGAGAGCAGGTTGCAGACAAATGAAAGCTTTGTTTTGTTTCTACAGACAAAGGCAAGTGTCCCTAAGCTTAATTTATAGTTATGAAAAAAGAAAATAAAAACAAACAAGACAAAATAAGACACAAGGAAAAAAAATATCTTGGGCAATAAAAAATTACTTTAAACCAGCAAAAAAAAAAAAAGCTAGGCGTGATTTTTTATCAAGTGACATTAATGACAGATTGATTTAGAATGTCTTCTCATGTGCTGCCTCCAGGTTTATTTAATAGTAATCTTAAATGTTTATTAATGAGGCTGTGTAACCCAGAGAGAGAAAATAAAGGGTCTTGTCTGTGTGCAGACACCACATTAAGTCTGTGTCAGATCAGACCTACTTTTTTCCGTTACACTTTTGATAGCTTCTGTACAAGAAGCCAGTGGGCTAGGTTAGTATTCTTAAAAAGACACAAACAATATGGTAATGTATTCCTTCTGGCGAAAACGTTTTTTTTAATGGAAAGAAACAAAAGGCCCTTTATTTCACTCTTCCCAGTTCTACTCCTCTCCCAGGAGGAATCCCCCACCCCCACCCCCAGCCAGCCACTCTGCTGGGTCCTGGCCTCATTTCCGTTGTTCATTTAGCATTAGGAATCTACTTCCATGTTGCTATCAGTTTTCATTATACTTCTGACATACAACTTGTGGACATATAGTTTGTTTTCATGGTTTTGCAATTATAAGTAATGCTACAGTGAACTGTAGCATTTGGTATGAAAACTTACAAAGTAGGTGTAACAGATACAGATGTGTGCAGACGCATACTGATTCTGTATGACATTACTGAAATGCCTTCCAGAATGTCTGAATCTGTGTATACTCTCCCCCGCAGTGGGGAGGATGACTTTTCCCAGGACTCACAAAACAGGAACTGTTGTCAAATGACCTCAGTGAACACATCTGTAAGGGTGAGACTACAGTTCCTCTATTTCCACTGCCAGATTCATTTTCAGAGAATCCCTGGAGCATCCTGCAAAGACATTCCTGGGGAGATGTGGTCAGGTGGGCTACAACTCCAACTTGGTGAAGGGTCCACTCTGAGTACTGACAACAGGTGCCTGAAAAAAGGGAGAAGCAGGCCTGATGGAGGACCTCTAAACCTGGAAAATCTCATCTGAAAGAGTGGGAAGAAATCAAGCAAGTATGACTCCTGGCTGTAGCCCTATGTTCCAAGACAGTACTTTCCACCTAGACAGAATGAACAGCTTGTAACCGACTCTCTTCACAGTGTAAGCCAACACGGTCAACACTGAGTGAGGTAACCAGGGCACAGTAATTACCGTTTCATAAGTCATTTTGGAAACACCAACTTACCCTTTTGGCTATGAGTCACTGAACCCCAGAACACTCAAGACAGCTGGTTTGCTCAGCAAAACCATGCAACAGAAGCAGGGGACATCCCCCAGAAACGATAAAACAGTGGTGGCATGAGACCCACGTCCTGCCCAGTGAGCTCAGTAAACCCGAGGACCAACTCCTCTGTGTAGACTAAAAACTAAAACAAAAGGAAAAGATAATATTATACTAAAACCCGAGATGGCTTAGCATTCTTAGCATATCTTATTACCTTTTAGTGCATTTCCTCTGCGCCATGACAGTCCCAGCTTGGGACAAGAAAACGCCACTGGAGAATTGGAGCTCCCCGGAGCCCCCGAGACACCACCTAGCGGTTTCAGTGTGTCCATACAATGTAATTTTTTGGCAATTTAAAGGAATGAACTATTGATACATGTTACATGAATCTCAAAATAGTATGCTGAGTGAAGAAAGCCAAACTTACATACTGTATAGTTGTATTTATATAAGTTTCTAGAAAATGCAAGCAGATCAGTAGTTACCTGGGGGTGAGGTGAAGTGGGGCATAGGCAAGAAAGGATTCCCAAGAGGCCTCAGGAAACTTAGTGACAATAGATGTGTTTATTATCTTGATTGTGGCAAGGGTCTCACAGGTGTATACCTATGTAAAAACCTAGCAAATTGTACAGAGCTCATAATAATCCTTCAGATAAGGTTGTTAAAAATATACTTGGGAGCCCATTCAATAATGGGTGGCCTGCTAGGCATCGGGGTACCAAGCTGAACAGAAAAGAAAAGCCAAGGCTCTGACTTTGTAGGTTTGAAGATGTCCATTTTCCTCCTCAGCTTCCACTCCCTGCCATACACGCTCCCTCCTTCTCAAGAGACTATGGTGTTGCAAGAGGAAGTTGTTGGCATCAAAGAGGATTTACTCCAGCACTTCTTCAGGCAAGGTCTACTAGAGTTAGTCACCCTAGAGCCTGAAGCTAGACCCTGCTGCTATTTGGAACTGGACAGATTATGGGGCCTCTGTTCATACCATTACATCCATTGTTACGCTGTTAGGAAAGCCCCTAGCTTTCCTCAGAAGAGCCAGTGCTGTGTTACACTCACAGTCACATAATCTTCCTCAGAGGAGGCAAGAATACACAATGGAGAAAAGGCAGTCTCTTCAGCAAGCAGTGCTAGAAAGGTGGCACACCCTGATGTCTATCAGTGAAATTAGGATACTCTCACTAGAGCAGAAAAAAAGTGAGCTCAGTAAACCCGAGGACCAACTCCTCTGTGTAGACTAAAATTAAAACAAAAGGAAAAGATAATATTATACTAAAACCCGAGATGGCTTAGCATTCTTAGCATATCTTATTACCTTTTAGTGCATTTCCTCTGCGCCATGACAGTCCCAGCTTGGGACAAGAAAACGCCACTGGAGAATTGGAGCTCCCCGGAGCCCCCGAGACACCACCTAGCGGTTTCAGTGTGTCCATACAATGTAATTTTTTGGCAATTTAAAGGAATGAACTATTGATACATGTTACATGAATCTCAAAATAGTATGCTGAGTGAAGAAAGCCAAACTTACATACTGTATAGTTGTATTTATATAAGTTTCTAGAAAATGCAAGCAGATCAGTAGTTACCTGGGGTGAGGTGAAGTGGGGCATAGGCAAGAAAGGATTCCCAAGAGGCCTCAGGAAACTTAGTGACAATAGATGTGTTTATTATCTTGATTGTGGCAAGGGTCTCACAGGTGTATACCTATGTAAAAACCTAGCAAATTGTACAGAGCTCATAATAATCCTTCAGATAAGGTTGTTAAAAATATACTTGGGAGCCCATTCAATAATGGGTGGCCTGCTAGGCATCGGGGTACCAAGCTGAACAGAAAAGAAAAGCCAAGGCTCTGACTTTGTAGGTTTGAAGATGTCCATTTTCCTCCTCAGCTTCCACTCCCTGCCATACACGCTCCCTCCTTCTCAAGAGACTATGGTGTTGCAAGAGGAAGTTGTTGGCATCAAAGAGGATTTACTCCAGCACTTCTTCAGGCAAGGTCTACTAGAGTTAGTCACCCTAGAGCCTGAAGCTAGACCCTGCTGCTATTTGGAACTGGACAGATTATGGGGCCTCTGTTCATACCATTACATCCATTGTTACGCTGTTAGGAAAGCCCCTAGCTTTCCTCAGAAGAGCCAGTGCTGTGTTACACTCACAGTCACATAATCTTCCTCAGAGGAGGCAAGAATACACAATGGAGAAAAGGCAGTCTCTTCAGCAAGCAGTGCTAGAAAGGTGGCACACCCTGATGTCTATCAGTGAAATTAGGATACTCCCTCACTAAATATCTAAAAATAGTCAAAATGATGTAAAGACCTATATGTAAGACATGACACCACAAAACTCCTAGAAAAGAACATTGGTAAAACGTTCCCTGACATAAATAATAGTAGTATTTTCTTAGATCAGTCTCTCAATCTAAAAAAAACTAGATCCAAAAATAAACAAATGGGACTTAATCAAGCATAAAAGCTTTTTACATAGCAAAGGAACATAAAATGAAAAGACAACTTATGGACTAGGAGAAAATATCTGCAAATAATGTGACCAACAAGGGCTTAGTTTCCAAAATATACAACAGTCCACACAGCTAATATATAAGTAGAGTAGAAGAACCTAAACAGACATTTCTCCAAAGAAGTCATACAGATGGCCAACAGCACATGAAAAGATGTGCCACACTGCTACTTACTAGAAACGCAAGTCAAAATGAGGTACCACCTCACACTGATCTGAAGGACCGTTATCAAAAAGCCAACAAATAACAAATGCTGAAGAGTCTATGAGGATCAAGGTGCTCTCCTGGACTGTTGGTGCAGCCACTATGGAAAACAGTATGGAGGTTACTTGAAAAACTAAAAATAGAGCTATTATGTGATCCAGCAATCCCACTCTTAGGCATATATCCAAAAAAGATGTAAACTAATTTGAAAGCTGCGTGCATCCTAATGTTGACAGCAGCACTGTTTACCACAGCCAAGACATGGAAACAACCCAAATGCCCATCAAGAGAGGACTGGTTTAAGAAGATGCACAGGCGCGCACGCGCACATGAGTATTAGCCATAAAAAAGAAAAACACTGCCATGTGCAGCAACATGTATGGACCTAGAGAATATCATAAGTAACTCAGATAAAGGTGAATATTGTATCACTTACATGTAACATCTAGAAAAATAATGCAAATGAATCTATATATAAACAGAAACAGCCTCACAGAGATAGAAAATAAAACTTACGGTCCCCAAAAGGGAAAACGAGGGATAAATTAGAAGTATGGGATTAATAACTACTAAAAAAGATTTGTTGTATAGTACAGGGCACAATGGAGAAAAGGCAGTCTCTTCAGCAAGCAGTGCTAGAAAGGTGGCACACCCTGATGTCTATCAGTGAAATTAGGATACTCCCTCACTAAATATCTAAAAATAGTCAAAATGATGTAAAGACCTATATGTAAGACATGACACCACAAAACTCCTAGAAAAGAACATTGGTAAAACGTTCCCTGACATAAATAATAGTAGTATTTTCTTAGATCAGTCTCTCAATCTAAAAAAAACTAGATCCAAAAATAAACAAATGGGACTTAATCAAGCATAAAAGCTTTTTACATAGCAAAGGAACATAAAATGAAAAGACAACTTATGGACTAGGAGAAAATATCTGCAAATAATGTGACCAACAAGGGCTTAGTTTCCAAAATATACAACAGTCCACACAGCTAATATATAAGTAGAGTAGAAGAACCTAAACAGACATTTCTCCAAAGAAGTCATACAGATGGCCAACAGCACATGAAAAGATGTGCCACACTGCTACTTACTAGAAACGCAAGTCAAAATGAGGTACCACCTCACACTGATCTGAAGGACCGTTATCAAAAAGCCAACAAATAACAAATGCTGAAGAGTCTATGAGGATCAAGGTGCTCTCCTGGACTGTTGGTGCAGCCACTATGGAAAACAGTATGGAGGTTACTTGAAAAACTAAAAATAGAGCTATTATGTGATCCAGCAATCCCACTCTTAGGCATATATCCAAAAAAGATGTAAACTAATTTGAAAGCTGCGTGCATCCTAATGTTGACAGCAGCACTGTTTACCACAGCCAAGACATGGAAACAACCCAAATGCCCATCAAGAGAGGACTGGTTTAAGAAGATGCACAGGCGCGCACGCGCACATGAGTATTAGCCATAAAAAAGAAAAACACTGCCATGTGCAGCAACATGTATGGACCTAGAGAATATCATAAGTAACTCAGATAAAGGTGAATATTGTATCACTTACATGTAACATCTAGAAAAATAATGCAAATGAATCTATATATAAACAGAAACAGCCTCACAGAGATAGAAAATAAAACTTACGGTCCCCAAAAGGGAAAACGAGGGATAAATTAGAAGTATGGGATTAATAACTACTAAAAAAGATTTGTTGTATAGTACAGGGAACTACAATACCTTGTGAAAACTTATAAGGGAAAATAATCCCAAAATACATACATATAAAAAACTGAATCACTCTGCTGTACACCTGAAGCTAACACAATTGTAAATCATCTATATTTCAGTTAAATAAGCTTTTATAACAATGCAGTATTGCAAGGTGTATTGAACAATGAATGCACACACACAGAGGTTTTCTTTTCTTCATCCAAAAATCCTTTTAATTGTAATCCAAATGTGAGGAAAAGATAAGGACAGGGAAATATATTTGGCATGACATTTTGCAGTGACTGATGTACACTTTAAAACATTTCAGTGAAAAATAACTGTCAGATGTACTGGCATCCATTGTAATACTAAAGACCTTCTGTATACAAAGTCAGAAGGACCAAATTAATCTCCTCTACCCAGATTTACCAGGATAATTCTGCTTGATGGATCTGATGCTCTGCTGAATTCACGGTGTTTTTCATATAGAAAATATTCTTACTTGGTATAGAGACCTGACCAATCACTGATGTCTCTTTTAAACCATGTTGTCAATATACACAGTGTCACAAGAGAGCTAATGCAAAATGTATATAGCTATACTCATTGCACCTCACCCCCCAAAAATGAAGGAACTCACTGCAAAATACCAAGCAGGAAATGGCTTGTTCTTGCTGAAAAACTGTACAAGACATTTGTGGTTTAGTAGTGTGATTACACTGTACTGCTCTCCGACCTCCTATCCAATCAGCACGTTACTACAGACAGGAGAGGCCCATGAGCCTACTGCCCCGCCTCCTCTGCCCTACTTGGCTACTCTGGGCCGTAAAAGGAAGACAGCAGGGTAAGCAAGGTTCCATTCGCCTTCCAGGTTAGAAACTGGTGATAAGGCTGGCCCTGTTCTTTCTTCTTCCCACATCTTGGATCCTGAGTAACAATATTTATTGAACAGTTGGGATGTCTGGCCCTCTAATTAGAGGTTAAGTAGAATGGAATCCATTTACTTTGAAAACGAGTCTAGCAAATAACAGGTCAATTATTACATAAGCAGTGAATGTTATCAAAGTTGATAAATACAATCAAACTAAACTACTGTATGAAGCCAAAAGACAACCTAAACGAATGGAAAGCTATAGAGTTCATGGACTGGAAAACTCAGTATCATTTACAGTCTTACTTCCTAAAAACTGATCTATTTATTCAATGCAATTCCAATGAAAATCCCAGCATACTTTTTCTTTGGAAATACAAGATTATGGACACAGAATAGCCAAAAGTTCTCGAGAAAGAACACATTTGGAAGCCTTATGTTGCCTATTTTCAAAGCTTTCTATAAAACTACAGTAGAGACATGGATGTCAGACTAGATCTATAAATGAGAGGGACAGAGATTTCACACACAGATCCACACATGGCCAATCGATTTCCATGAAGGGGACAAGATAACTTAATAGAAGAGGACAGTCTTTCAACAAATGGTCTTTGTTTCCAACCGTCTTTATATGGGAGCAAAATAAATCTGAACCTCACCTTATGTCATATAAAAAGTTACTCAAAATGGGGGCTTTACTGGTGGTCCAGTGGGTAAAGAGTCTGCCTGGCAGTGCAAGGGGCACCAGTTCTATCCCTGGCCTGGGAAGATTCCATGTGCCGTGGAGCGGCTGGACTGGTGTGCCCAATTACAAGCCAGTGCTCTGGAGCCATGCACTCAGAGCCAGTGCCCTGCAACAAGAGAGGCCACTGCAATGGGAGGCCCACACAGGCCAAAGAATAAAGATAGATGAAAATAAATAAATAAAAAACTAATAAAAGATGCCAAAAAAATTTAAAAATTACTCAAAATGGATAATGTACCTACCTATAAAAGCTAAAACTATAAAACCTTTAGAAGGAAGTAGGAAAAAACCTCAATGCCTTTGGCACAGGCAAATATGCCTCAGGATATAAAGTATCAAGCATTTGGGGGGGGGCGAAAAACACAGCAAAACATTGTAATCACCTGCAAACCACAGACTGGGAAGAAATATTTTAAATAAATATATAAGACAAAGGACTATTACATAGAATATAAAAAGAACTTTTAAACAGCTTAATTTATTTATCTTTAGGATGCACTTTTAGAAATTGTTCTGTCAAAGGATATAAGTAAATATTATGAAAAAACCTTGGTGCATATTGCTAAACTTACAGGTGATGCCACCAATTTTCATGAGTCATTTAGCAGGAAAATGGGGTGGGAGAGTGGTGGCAGGTGTCTCTTTGTCCCTACCCAGAAACCTTTAGTAGATATTCTTAAATTTGAATAAAAACCTGGTCTTTTGAAAGGCTTTCCAGTAACTGGTTTAAAAATCTATTATCGTATCACTGAATTCACTGCGTTTTAAATAATCCCATATTCATTTTGATCATTATGACTTACCTATCAGAAGATCTGAAAAACAATAGCTAGCTAGCATTTTCCTCAGTTGGAACTTTTCTGAAATACACTATTATAGGAGTATTACACTGTTTCTTTTCAAAGTTTGACGTGGAAAAGTCTATCATAATTAAATGAGCAAGCCAATCCTACTTAATAAAATGTAACAACTTGAACCTTTCTCTATGAAATACTAATAGAATTTAATAATTTATTCATAGACAGTAAACACTTTCTATGTGCCAAGAACTGCTCTAAAGGTTAAGTTATATTGCAACAGATGAAACAGAAAAAAATTCCTGCCCTTTCTCCTTAATTATAGGGCAAAGAGAAAACAGAAAGGTAATAGACAAAAAACAACAACAAAAACAAAAACCAGCATGGCAAGGGAATGAGAATCATCCGTGGTGAGTTTGAAGTTCAAGCTGGATGCACACAGATCTCACTAAATGTGTGTGCCATAAAGCTACCCGAGAGGCTTCCATGGTAGCTCAGTGGTAGAGTTCACCTGCCAATGCAGGAGACATAGGTTCAATCCTGGATCTGGGAAGGTCCCACATGCTACGGAGCAACTAAGCCTGTGAGCCACAACTATAGTCTGTGATCTAGAGCCTCAACTATTGAGCCCATGTGCCACAACTACTGAAGCCCGTGAGTCCTAAAGCCTGAGTTCCACAATAAAAGTCACTAAGACAAGAAGCCTGCTCACCTCAACTAGAGAGTAGCCCCCACTCCCTGCAACTAGAGAAGAGCCTGTAGCAGCAGTGAAAACCCAGAAAATAGCCAAAATTAAATACATACATAAAAATTAGCAACAATATTCTTAAAAAAAAAAAAAAACAACCACCTGAGCAAAGCATCCAGGTGGAAGGACCAGCAAACACAATGGGCTAGGAGTTGGTGGAGGCGGTGTTGGGGGTGAAGAGTCTACAGCATGTTTGAGAAACAGCCAAAAGCCAATGTGACTGAAACTGACTGCTAATGGGAACCTGAGAATTCAGGTAGAGGTCGAAAACTGGTCCTATAGGGCTTCTAAGGAATGTTTTACTCTTACCTGGAGTGAAATAGCAAGCTACTGACATCTGAGCAGAGTCACTCTGGATACTGTGATGAGACTAAGGCAATAGAAAGCCAAGGAAGGAAGGTAGGGCCCACTGAGAAACAACCATAATAATCCAGTCAAGAGATGAGGGTTTCTTGAATAAAGGAAGAGGTGGTGAGAATTGGTTAGATTCTACTTGTATTTTAAAGGCAGAATTCACTAGCTGGAGATAGGGGTGGGATGGACCCACAGATAATTTCACGGGTTTTGTCTTAAGAAAGTAGAAGGATGGAAATGCCATTTATAAAATGGGAAATGTGCAGAAAAATCAGACTTAGAGCAATCAAGACCTCGGTTTTGGATACATGAAGTTCAAAAACCCAACTAGATATTCAAAAAATGGACCCAGAGTTTGAGAGGTGAGGAGGTTATACTGACATATACACTTAGAAGTAGGCACATTATAAATGAAATTTCAAGTTATGAGGTTAGATGTGACCACCAAGGTTACAAAATGTAAAACTGAGAGACCTAAATATTAAGTCTTAGAGAATGCCAGTGTTAGCTGTAAGCACTTCTGTGTACTTTCATATGGATTTCATAAATCTCACCATCCATAAATTCTAGAATGTCAAAGTTGGAAGATTCTAATTTAAAACATCATTTGGTTGTTTACACTTAAGTTTCAAGATGAGATTATATAACATCTGCATGAGCCACTAACTAGTCGGACTAGAGCTATTTGAGCCCATGTGCCACAACTACTGAAGCCCGTGAGTCCTAAAGCCTGAGTTCCACAATAAAAGTCACTAAGACAAGAAGCCTGCTCACCTCAACTAGAGAGTAGCCCCCACTCCCTGCAACTAGAGAAGAGCCTGTAGCAGCAGTGAAAACCCAGAAAATAGCCAAAATTAAATACATACATAAAAATTAGCAACAATATTCTTAAAAAAAAAAAAAACAACCACCTGAGCAAAGCATCCAGGTGGAAGGACCAGCAAACACAATGGGCTAGGAGTTGGTGGAGGCGGTGTTGGGGGTGAAGAGTCTACAGCATGTTTGAGAAACAGCCAAAAGCCAATGTGACTGAAACTGACTGCTAATGGGAACCTGAGAATTCAGGTAGAGGTCGAAAACTGGTCCTATAGGGCTTCTAAGGAATGTTTTACTCTTACCTGGAGTGAAATAGCAAGCTACTGACATCTGAGCAGAGTCACTCTGGATACTGTGATGAGACTAAGGCAATAGAAAGCCAAGGAAGGAAGGTAGGGCCCACTGAGAAACAACCATAATAATCCAGTCAAGAGATGAGGGTTTCTTGAATAAAGGAAGAGGTGGTGAGAATTGGTTAGATTCTACTTGTATTTTAAAGGCAGAATTCACTAGCTGGAGATAGGGGTGGGATGGACCCACAGATAATTTCACGGGTTTTGTCTTAAGAAAGTAGAAGGATGGAAATGCCATTTATAAAATGGGAAATGTGCAGAAAAATCAGACTTAGAGCAATCAAGACCTCGGTTTTGGATACATGAAGTTCAAAAACCCAACTAGATATTCAAAAAATGGACCCAGAGTTTGAGAGGTGAGGGAGGTTATACTGACATATACACTTAGAAGTAGGCACATTATAAATGAAATTTCAAGTTATGAGGTTAGATGTGACCACCAAGGTTACAAAATGTAAAACTGAGAGACCTAAATATTAAGTCTTAGAGAATGCCAGTGTTAGCTGTAAGCACTTCTGTGTACTTTCATATGGATTTCATAAATCTCACCATCCATAAATTCTAGAATGTCAAAGTTGGAAGATTCTAATTTAAAACATCATTTGGTTGTTTACACTTAAGTTTCAAGATGAGATTATATAACATCTGACTTTCATTTTACAAAGCCTAGAGGGAGTGGGAAGAAAAACTGTTATTCTGTAGTAGCAGCTTTCTCCTATCCTGTGGAGTTTGTTCTGGGGAACATGCCCAGAAAGATCTCTATTAAGTAACAACAAGAAAGTATACATTTTTTCAGGCTGTGCCACCATGCCAAGGGAAGGGGCCACAGTCTTGCTGATGATGAAATCACTGATAGAAGTTACGGTAACATGGATCCTTGTAATGTAATCCCAATTTTGTTATACAATACAAAGGGCTATAGCTTTTCATCACTTTCTTGTTCACTGTGACTTTAACAAACACTGATAATTATCTGTACAACTGCTTATTAATTTCTATTTTAATTCTTTTCATAAATCTTCCTTTGAGAGATGTGAACTGTTACCATTTGATCAAACGTAAATACTAAGAGCATCCTTGGATCCAGGATAATCTTTCATTCTGCAGACAGGAAAATGAGGAACATAAAGGGCTAAAAAACATCAGTATATTTTTGTGTATCACATTTCCAAATATTATAGTCACACTATCTCTTTATTGCTTTATTATAGTACTTGTCCAAATGTTGTCTCTGAAAGAATTATAAGCTAAAGAACATAAAGGCTCTAATGTACTTAAATGACCGCTAATACCGATAGAAGAATTAAAAGCTCAACTATATGGGATTCAGTTTTGTCTTAAGAAAGTAGAAGGATGGAAATGCCATTTATAAAATGGGAAATGTGCAGAAAAATCAGACTTAGAGCAATCAAGACCTCGGTTTTGGATACATGAAGTTCAAAAACCCAACTAGATATTCAAAAAATGGACCCAGAGTTTGAGAGGTGAGGAGGTTATACTGACATATACACTTAGAAGTAGGCACATTATAAATGAAATTTCAAGTTATGAGGTTAGATGTGACCACCAAGGTTACAAAATGTAAAACTGAGAGACCTAAATATTAAGTCTTAGAGAATGCCAGTGTTAGCTGTAAGCACTTCTGTGTACTTTCATATGGATTTCATAAATCTCACCATCCATAAATTCTAGAATGTCAAAGTTGGAAGATTCTAATTTAAAACATCATTTGGTTGTTTACACTTAAGTTTCAAGATGAGATTATATAACATCTGACTTTCATTTTACAAAGCCTAGAGGGAGTGGGAAGAAAAACTGTTATTCTGTAGTAGCAGCTTTCTCCTATCCTGTGGAGTTTGTTCTGGGGAACATGCCCAGAAAGATCTCTATTAAGTAACAACAAGAAAGTATACATTTTTTCAGGCTGTGCCACCATGCCAAGGGAAGGGGCCACAGTCTTGCTGATGATGAAATCACTGATAGAAGTTACGGTAACATGGATCCTTGTAATGT
The DNA here is from genome assembly GCA_022376925.1 of Tragulus kanchil. Taxonomy (NCBI): domain Eukaryota; kingdom Metazoa; phylum Chordata; class Mammalia; order Artiodactyla; family Tragulidae; genus Tragulus; species Tragulus kanchil. The sequence continues at coordinate 32,513,135 of JAIOJX010000028.1, read as the reverse complement.
AATCCCAATTTTGTTATACAATACAAAGGGCTATAGCTTTTCATCACTTTCTTGTTCACTGTGACTTTAACAAACACTGATAATTATCTGTACAACTGCTTATTAATTTCTATTTTAATTCTTTTCATAAATCTTCCTTTGAGAGATGTGAACTGTTACCATTTGATCAAACGTAAATACTAAGAGCATCCTTGGATCCAGGATAATCTTTCATTCTGCAGACAGGAAAATGAGGAACATAAAGGGCTAAAAAACATCAGTATATTTTTGTGTATCACATTTCCAAATATTATAGTCACACTATCTCTTTATTGCTTTATTATAGTACTTGTCCAAATGTTGTCTCTGAAAGAATTATAAGCTAAAGAACATAAAGGCTCTAATGTACTTAAATGACCGCTAATACCGATAGAAGAATTAAAAGCTCAACTATACAATGTTATATGAAGCTGAGCTTTTAAATCCTGACAATTCCTTTGAAGGTACAGAAACTTTCTAGATGAAAACCTAAGACTGATCACTGAGACTCAGAGAGTAAGTTTCAAAAGCACATGAAACAAGAAACAGAAAACATTTCCTTCATGAAATATACCTTATTCTCCCAGCTATTATCAGAAATTATACTCAAATACATTAGAATAATGGACAACACAAAAGGATTATTAGAAATTCATCTTAATATTAAACACCTGTGCTGTTCTTAGTCGCTCACTTGTGTCCGACTCTTTGTGATCCCAGGGACTGTAGCCTACTAGGTTCTTTTGAACATGGGCATTTTCCAGGTAAGAATATTGGAGTGGCTGCCATGCCGTCCTCCAGGGGATTTTCCCAACCCAGGGATCAAACCCAGGTCTCTAACATGGCAGGAGGACTCTTTACCATCTGAGCCACCAGCAAAGCCCACCCTATTTAACCTAAATTTGGTAACTGGTGGTGGTGAAATATTTAGACAGGAAGGAGAGAAAGAACAGGGCAATCATATGTGACCCAGTCCAAATAAAACTGAAAATTATAATCCAAAAAGCTATTTGGAATAGCCAAAACAATCTTAAAAAAACAAATAAACAAAAAACACAGCTGGAGGTATCACACTCCCTGACTTCACACTACCCAAAAATCCCCTTTTAAAAAACAAATACAGACAGACCAAAATATTCCCACACATGGCTATGGAGGTATAAATACAAAGCTATCCAGGATTAATCTTCTCATTCTGAGAGATGTGAACTGTTACCATTTGATCAAACGTAAATACTAAGAGCATCCTTGGATCCAGGATAATCTTTCATTCTGCAGACAGGAAAATGAGGAACATAAAGGGCTAAAAAACATCAGTATATTTTTGTGTATCACATTTCCAAATATTATAGTCACACTATCTCTTTATTGCTTTATTATAGTACTTGTCCAAATGTTGTCTCTGAAAGAATTATAAGCTAAAGAACATAAAGGCTCTAATGTACTTAAATGACCGCTAATACCGATAGAAGAATTAAAAGCTCAACTATACAATGTTATATGAAGCTGAGCTTTTAAATCCTGACAATTCCTTTGAAGGTACAGAAACTTTCTAGATGAAAACCTAAGACTGATCACTGAGACTCAGAGAGTAAGTTTCAAAAGCACATGAAACAAGAAACAGAAAACATTTCCTTCATGAAATATACCTTATTCTCCCAGCTATTATCAGAAATTATACTCAAATACATTAGAATAATGGACAACACAAAAGGATTATTAGAAATTCATCTTAATATTAAACACCTGTGCTGTTCTTAGTCGCTCACTTGTGTCCGACTCTTTGTGATCCCAGGGACTGTAGCCTACTAGGTTCTTTTGAACATGGGCATTTTCCAGGTAAGAATATTGGAGTGGCTGCCATGCCGTCCTCCAGGGGATTTTCCCAACCCAGGGATCAAACCCAGGTCTCTAACATGGCAGGAGGACTCTTTACCATCTGAGCCACCAGCAAAGCCCACCCTATTTAACCTAAATTTGGTAACTGGTGGTGGTGAAATATTTAGACAGGAAGGAGAGAAAGAACAGGGCAATCATATGTGACCCAGTCCAAATAAAACTGAAAATTATAATCCAAAAAGCTATTTGGAATAGCCAAAACAATCTTAAAAAAACAAATAAACAAAAAACACAGCTGGAGGTATCACACTCCCTGACTTCACACTACCCTATAAAACTACAGCAACCAAAAACATATGGGTATTGGCACAGACACAGACACATCAGATCAATGGGACAGAACAGAGTCCATAAATATTCCCACACATGGTCAATTAATCTATGGCAAAGGAGGCAAGAATACATAATAGACAGTCTCTTCAGTAGTGGTGCTGGGAAAACTGGAAAGCTACACGTGAAAGAACAAAAAACATTTTCTTCCACTATATATAAAAATAAACTCAAAATGGTTTAAAGACCTAAATATAAGACCACAAACCATGAGACTCCTAGAAGAAAATGGGCAGTGCATTCTTTGACATCAGTCTCCAAAAAAAAATTTCTTAATATGTCTCCTCACGCAAGGGAAGCAAAAGCAGAAATAAACAAATGGAACCACAACAAACTAAAAAGGTTTTACACAGCAAAAGAAACCATACAAAGTGAAGAGGCGGCCTGCTGAATGAGAAGGGATACTTGCAAATGACGTATCTGGTAAGGGGTGAATATCCAAAACACACAGTGAACGCATACAACTCAATACAGAAAAACAAAACCACCCAATTAAAAAACATTATTATTAAAACCTGAACAAACATTTTTCCCAAGACATACAGATGGCCAGCAGGAACATGAAGATGCTCAACATCACTCATCATCAGGGAAACACAAACCTAAACCAGGATGAGATATCACCTCACACCTGTCAGAATGGCTATTATCAAAACAACAACAAATAATAAGTGTTGCTGATGATGTGGAGAAAAGGGAACTCTTATATATACTGTTGGTAGGAATGCAGCCACTGTTGGTTGGTGAAGGCACTATGGAAAATGAAAAATTTTCAATAAACTTAAAATAGAACTACCATAGCAACCAGGAATTTCGCTTCTGGGGACTTAACCCAAAGAAAACAAAAACACTAATTTGAAAAGATACACATACATAATGTTCACTGTGGCAGTATTTACAATTGCCAGGAGACAGAAGCAACCTAAATGTTCATCAATAGATGAATGGATAAAGAAAATGTGGTATATACATACACACACACACACAGAAGATGGAATATTGCACTCAGCCATACAAAAGGATGAAATTTTGCCATCTGCAACAACACAGATGAACCTGGGGTGTATTACGCCTAGTAAAATAAGTCAGACACAGAAAGACAAATACTGTATCTTATCAGTTATATGTGGAGTCTAAAATATAAAACAAATGACTATAACCAAACAAAAAACCAGACTCATAGATAAAGAGAACAAACCAGGGGTTACCAGTATGGAGAAGGAAAGGGAGAGGTACAAGCCAGGGGTAGGGCATAAAGACGTACAAACCACTATGTATCAAGTAAATAAGCCACAAGGAGATACTGTGCAGCACAGGGAAGATACCCAATATTTTATAGTAACTTCAGTGGAGTATAATACATAACAATAATAAATAACTATGTTGCACACTTGAAACTAACACTGTAGATCAACTACACTTCACAAAAGCAAAACCACAGAAAAAACAAAAGAACATAAAAACCAGAAAGCTATTTGAAATACTAATTTTGTGGCATAAGCTCCATGACTCTTCCTACATCTTAAAGATTTTGTGTAATTTGCGGTAAGAGTGTGGGAATAGAAAGAAGAGTAAAGAAAATGAGGTAGAAGGAAGGTAAACTAGAATGGTGAACTGACATCCTGGGAAAATGCTGTATCTAAAATCCATTATAAAGAAGGCTCTTTAGACTTGGCTTCTTTACCACAGAGAGAAAAACTACAGTAGAGTCAGAACATGTCAGAAAAGAACAGAAATAACACATGGGTTCTTATATATTTATTAAGAAAGCAACTATGGGTTCTGATAGGTAGTTTTAAAAACTCTGTTTTAGAAAGATTTAAGATTATGTCAGAACACTGAAGAGGAAGTAAAAACTGCACTACTGAGCTGTGTCAGTTTGAAGAGAATCTTAGTTCTTCTATTCCTGATCTTTCTTTTAAAATAGAACTATAAAAATTCGCTTCTGGGGACTTAACCCAAAGAAAACAAACACTAATTTGAAAAGATACACATACATAATGTTCACTGTGGCAGTATTTACAATTGCCAGGAGACAGAAGCAACCTAAATGTTCATCAATAGATGAATGGATAAAGAAAATGTGGTATATACATACACACACACACACAGAAGATGGAATATTGCACTCAGCCATACAAAAGGATGAAATTTTGCCATCTGCAACAACACAGATGAACCTGGGGTGTATTACGCCTAGTAAAATAAGTCAGACACAGAAAGACAAATACTGTATCTTATCAGTTATATGTGGAGTCTAAAATATAAAACAAATGACTATAACCAAACAAAAAACCAGACTCATAGATAAAGAGAACAAACCAGGGGTTACCAGTATGGAGAAGGAAAGGGAGAGGTACAAGCCAGGGGTAGGGCATAAAGACGTACAAACCACTATGTATCAAGTAAATAAGCCACAAGGAGATACTGTGCAGCACAGGGAAGATACCCAATATTTTATAGTAACTTCAGTGGAGTATAATACATAACAATAATAAATAACTATGTTGCACACTTGAAACTAACACTGTAGATCAACTACACTTCACAAAAGCAAAACCACAGAAAAAACAAAAGAACATAAAAACCAGAAAGCTATTTGAAATACTAATTTTGTGGCATAAGCTCCATGACTCTTCCTACATCTTAAAGATTTTGTGTAATTTGCGGTAAGAGTGTGGGAATAGAAAGAAGAGTAAAGAAAATGAGGTAGAAGGAAGGTAAACTAGAATGGTGAACTGACATCCTGGGAAAATGCTGTATCTAAAATCCATTATAAAGAAGGCTCTTTAGACTTGGCTTCTTTACCACAGAGAGAAAAACTACAGTAGAGTCAGAACATGTCAGAAAAGAACAGAAATAACACATGGGTTCTTATATATTTATTAAGAAAGCAACTATGGGTTCTGATAGGTAGTTTTAAAAACTCTGTTTTAGAAAGATTTAAGATTATGTCAGAACACTGAAGAGGAAGTAAAAACTGCACTACTGAGCTGTGTCAGTTTGAAGAGAATCTTAGTTCTTCTATTCCTGATCTTTCTTTTCTCCAACATGAATACATACATGATACCTGACATTTATATGGCACTTGTCATCAAAGCATTTCCATGAACATTACTTCATCTGTCAGAGTAACCTGTGCCTGTACCTTTTCTAGGAAGATACTGAGTACCAACTGTGAGGCAACAAGTGAAGGAGGAATGGAAATGGAAAGAAAACCTGAAATGCATATGGACACAGTCTAACTAAGAGGGAGGTTTAACACCTATGTTGAATGCTACCATTGTGAGCTGATATAGCACTTTATATTTTCCAAAGTCTTTTCCTGATATCATTTGAGTAACAAAATGGCCGTACACAGACAACTATAGGAAATTCAGTCCATTAAAGGTGAACATTTCTAATTAATATTTATGATTAATATTCTTAGTATTCATGACTATACTATTTATGTTAAACTAATCACATGTGATTTGTCAGACCTGTATACTGGGGATAACTAATTACATACAGAAAAAGTCATAATGCAAGCTATGGATATTTCTGAATCTAGGCAGATGAAATGAGCTTATAATTAAAACTCTGTATATGAATCAGTCATTTGTAGGCACTGAATTTCCCTCTGTTCCTTTTTCCTTTTAATGGAAAGTGGGTCAGCCAGAGACACTAGTTAATATGAACAAAAAACGAAACGTGTAAAGAGAGTGAACACTATAATAACAAGTGGAGTTGTGCAGTGAGAACAACAAATGCTGGCTCTTCCAGGCAAGGTAACTAAGCAACCATATTTGTGTAGAAAAACAAATGTAAACCAGAGCCAATTATTTGTCAGATTTAAAAACAATTTTTATTAAGCTGAACAAGGAAAATGCTGTATCTAAAATCCATTATAAAGAAGGCTCTTTAGACTTGGCTTCTTTACCACAGAGAGAAAAACTACAGTAGAGTCAGAACATGTCAGAAAAGAACAGAAATAACACATGGGTTCTTATATATTTATTAAGAAAGCAACTATGGGTTCTGATAGGTAGTTTTAAAAACTCTGTTTTAGAAAGATTTAAGATTATGTCAGAACACTGAAGAGGAAGTAAAAACTGCACTACTGAGCTGTGTCAGTTTGAAGAGAATCTTAGTTCTTCTATTCCTGATCTTTCTTTTCTCCAACATGAATACATACATGATACCTGACATTTATATGGCACTTGTCATCAAAGCATTTCCATGAACATTACTTCATCTGTCAGAGTAACCTGTGCCTGTACCTTTTCTAGGAAGATACTGAGTACCAACTGTGAGGCAACAAGTGAAGGAGGAATGGAAATGGAAAGAAAACCTGAAATGCATATGGACACAGTCTAACTAAGAGGGAGGTTTAACACCTATGTTGAATGCTACCATTGTGAGCTGATACAGCACTTTATATTTTCCAAAGTCTTTTCCTGATATCATTTGAGTAACAAAATGGCCGTACACAGACAACTATAGGAAATTCAGTCCATTAAAGGTGAACATTTCTAATTAATATTTATGATTAATATTCTTAGTATTCATGACTATACTATTTATGTTAAACTAATCACATGTGATTTGTCAGACCTGTATACTGGGGATAACTAATTACATACAGAAAAAGTCATAATGCAAGCTATGGATATTTCTGAATCTAGGCAGATGAAATGAGCTTATAATTAAAACTCTGTATATGAATCAGTCATTTGTAGGCACTGAATTTCCCTCTGTTCCTTTTTCCTTTTAATGGAAAGTGGGTCAGCCAGAGACACTAGTTAATATGAACAAAAAACGAAACGTGTAAAGAGAGTGAACACTATAATAACAAGTGGAGTTGTGCAGTGAGAACAACAAATGCTGGCTCTTCCAGGCAAGGTAACTAAGCAACCATATTTGTGTAGAAAAACAAATGTAAACCAGAGCCAATTATTTGTCAGATTTAAAAAACTAAATTTTTTATATTAAAGACAACTGAACAAGCAACATACCAATCTAATTTTGAGTGAATATGAGAATTTTATGTACACAATATGTAAGACTGATGTAACTAACAAATAGAAAAGCACAGCTGCACTGCAAGAGAAATCTCAAGCTTAGTAAGGCTCTCTGGTAGGTTAATACGTCCATTATTTTTCATGTCGATTTTTTTTTTTTAAATTGAAGTATAATTGGTTTACAATGTTGTGTTAGTTTCTGGTGTACATACAGCAAAGTGATTCTCTTATACACATATTCCTTTTCACATTCTTTCCCATTATAGTTTATTATGGGATACCGAGTATAGTTTCCTGTGCTATGCAGTAAGACCCTGCTGTTTTTCTATTTTATATACAGTGGTTTGTAGCGAATTTTTTTAAAAACACACTTAAAACTGTCAAATAAGCCACAATTCTGGAATAAATTCTGAAAGCATAAATGAGTATGTCAATTTAAATAAAAATGCAATTCAGGGTTGTATGCAGGACATACATTTATTAACAGTGAAAAAGCCTTTACCCAAAGTGAATGTTACAAAATACCAAGAGGACCTGCTGCACAGTCTGGCGAGCTCATTCTTGTGGGCATTACTTCAACCTGTGCAGACTTCTCTCTCACTCATTTTGACCTTTTCTTCCTCTTTTATCTCTAACCAAATTTTTAACTTAAAAATTAAGACAAACAGTAATACTGAACACCTAACCCTTTAGCAAGTTACCTGCTCTCAGGCCCTAGATACCTTGAACTAAATTCTCTACTATAATAGAAAACAACAGACCAGATTACAATAGCTGTTAAGTCAAATAAGCAAGTCTGATAAGTTTCACAGATACTACAGTAATAACTTAAAGATGTAAGCACAACAATTCCATTGTATCCATCTGTAATTTGCATGCAGAGAGACAGTCTTGATACATAAGGCTTGGCTTGAGTATATCAAAATGAAGTTTCTGTACAGAGACTAGAAAACGAATATAGAACTTAAAGTATACATATAATGCGTATGCATCCTTCCTTATGTTTCAATTTCCCTGAAATCAAGCCCACTGAGAATAAGAATTCCTATTTCTGGAATGATAGTGCTCTGAACAAGTTTTCATAAAGTTGGAGAGATATGTCTCATGTAATTTAAATTATAGAGCGACAGAGTCAATGTCCTCACAGCGAAATTGTCATTTAATACTCCCTGATTGGACATTATAGTTTTATACTGAGCTATCAGGCAAGAATTTCAAAGGAATACCAACCAAATTCTTTTCTTATGAGTACGTCAGTAAACTGCTGACAAATTTAAAAGAGTAATTTGGAATAATTCCTCCTACTTTATTCAGGGAAGAATCTGTAAAGTTGACTTAATTGGTAACTGGTTCTGTGAAGACTTAACTGGGTCTATGGCAAGTGTGGAATCTAAAAGTACATCACTTTTGACAAACTGATTTGCTCAGTAGTGAAGAGGTCACCCAGATTTCTGTTACTCCATACAGTATTTCATCTGAGAACCTGCTTCTCTCTCACTACACAAAGGAACATCTGTACGCTTTGACCTAAACTATCATCTCAAAAGGCAAGGCCGTTCAAAACCAACCAGAACCTTAGCGCTCCGGGTACGTAAATTTAGTTAGTTAAACCCTATTTTGAAGACTGTGGTTTTCCTTTTAAAAGTAACCACAATGTTACTTTAACTTGTTTGTATAGAGGTATTCTCTAATTATACAAAATGATTATTTTCTTAACATTTAGACTGAGGCAACACAGATATGAATTGAAATTCTAAAAAATATTGATCTAATAGATAATTATCTAAGTTCTAGGTACTAAGGACAAGTATTCTAAAATTATCCAATTTGAATAGAATATTAATGTATGCTCTACAGTAACTTCTCAGATATCTTGGATACCTTTATAATTGCCCTATTCTTACACAGGAATAAGACCTGCAGGTATCCAAAAGAATATTAGAGCCAATAGCAGCAACACTGGCATTATTTGGAAGCCTGGCCTAAAGACTGGGCTATATAATAAATAGTATATTTCTCTAACTCTTGACCATTGCTCTTCTTTGAACAGTCTAATTATACAGAACAGGGACTTGCTGTATAGAACTCAACTTAATTTCCAAAAAGATAGTTGTTATATCAATAGGTCCAAACTTTTATTTAAAACTATATTTTAAATTTAATGTTACTAAACATCACAATGGGGGAAAAAATCAGGACCAAAAAAAATAAAAACAAGAACAAGAAAACCCCACAGTGTATCAAGGCTTCTATCTGTCCTCACAGCGAAATTGTCATTTAATACTCCCTGATTGGACATTATAGTTTTATACTGAGCTATCAGGCAAGAATTTCAAAGGAATACCAACCAAATTCTTTTCTTATGAGTACGTCAGTAAACTGCTGACAAATTTAAAAGAGTAATTTGGAATAATTCCTCCTACTTTATTCAGGGAAGAATCTGTAAAGTTGACTTAATTGGTAACTGGTTCTGTGAAGACTTAACTGGGTCTATGGCAAGTGTGGAATCTAAAAGTACATCACTTTTGACAAACTGATTTGCTCAGTAGTGAAGAGGTCACCCAGATTTCTGTTACTCCATACAGTATTTCATCTGAGAACCTGCTTCTCTCTCACTACACAAAGGAACATCTGTACGCTTTGACCTAAACTATCATCTCAAAAGGCAAGGCCGTTCAAAACCAACCAGAACCTTAGCGCTCCGGGTACGTAAATTTAGTTAGTTAAACCCTATTTTGAAGACTGTGGTTTTCCTTTTAAAAGTAACCACAATGTTACTTTAACTTGTTTGTATAGAGGTATTCTCTAATTATACAAAATGATTATTTTCTTAACATTTAGACTGAGGCAACACAGATATGAATTGAAATTCTAAAAAATATTGATCTAATAGATAATTATCTAAGTTCTAGGTACTAAGGACAAGTATTCTAAAATTATCCAATTTGAATAGAATATTAATGTATGCTCTACAGTAACTTCTCAGATATCTTGGATACCTTTATAATTGCCCTATTCTTACACAGGAATAAGACCTGCAGGTATCCAAAAGAATATTAGAGCCAATAGCAGCAACACTGGCATTATTTGGAAGCCTGGCCTAAAGACTGGGCTATATAATAAATAGTATATTTCTCTAACTCTTGACCATTGCTCTTCTTTGAACAGTCTAATTATACAGAACAGGGACTTGCTGTATAGAACTCAACTTAATTTCCAAAAAGATAGTTGTTATATCAATAGGTCCAAACTTTTATTTAAAACTATATTTTAAATTTAATGTTACTAAACATCACAATGGGGGAAAAAATCAGGACCAAAAAAAATGAAAGCAAGAACAAGAAAAAACCCCACAGTGTATCAAGGCTTCTATCTGTCCAGAATTCAGTGTTGATGTTTTTTAACTGCCATGGGCAGAAATCAGCACACCTACCAAAAATGCAGTGTCAAACTAATTTACATTTTATACAGATTAAAACATGTTTATTTAGTGCCATTTTCATAGACGTATTGACTATGGCAAGAGAGAGTTAGATGAGCCTCTGGAGACATCTCTGGTACTTTGGGCTCCCACTGTTTCTTTTTCTGAAAAACAGAATCATGGTTAATGTCTTATAAATTACTTACTAAGACCTTACAGAATTTAGTTTAATATAGCTTTCTTCCATTTAAAGCTCTCATTTTAAATATAAAGCTATTAAAGAAGAAACTTAGAAGAAACTTAAAGAAGAAATTTGCTACAATAATTCGCTTGTAATACACGGCAAGAGTTTAAGAGGCATAATTAGTAAGGATTTCCATTTTAAGACAGCAGACTGAGCAGATACTTCCTCTCTCTCAAACAAACAAACAGAAAAAAACCATTAGGGGAAAAAAAAGTATAAAAATGAATAAATCCAGACCAGCAAAAGCAGTGTAGTTGTGGGAAAACAGAGGGTAGGAGATAAAAACAAATTCCCATCATGCTCAGTAAGCAGATGCAGGTACAGGCAAGAGTAGAGGAAGCTGCAGCCTAGATCCACCAGGACAAGCAGCAGTGGAGGGGGTACCAGCTGAGGCCATAACAGGCAGTAATGGGTTGAAGATTGAGAAATTGACTGAAGGTTTGATATATGGTTTGCTCTTCTCATTATCCTATTTCTTTTTTTTTTTTTTAAGATTTATTTATTTATTTATTTTTGGGCGGGGGTTGGGTTGGGGAGGGAGGGGAGAGGGCGGGCCACTTCCATTGGTCTTTCATTTCTCTATTTTCATCCGTCTTTGTTCTTTGGCTCCTGTGGGCCTCCCATCGCGGTGGCGTCTGTCGTCGCAGAGCACTGGCTCTGGGCGCATGCGCTCCAGAGCTCCGGCTTGTTGATTGGACTCATCGGTCCAGCTGCTCCGCGGCATGTGGGATCTTCCCAGGCCAGGGCTCGAACCGGCGCCCCTTGCACTGCAAGGCGGTGTCCTTATCCACTGGACCACCAGGGGAAGCCCTACCCTATTTCTTAATAAAACAAAAAGTCTTGAGTTTAATCAACTGAAAACAAACAAAATCCTTCAAAGGTCTCCTCCAAAAGAATTGAAAACCAGTAATCAAAAGAAATGGGCTCTTGCTAATCATCGCTAACTCTTCTGTACTGTTCTTTCTTAAGCCAAGTGCATATATTACATTGTTAAAACTAAAAACAAAAAATTATCTGACAATACTATTTTATAACTTGGGCAGTGGAACTAAAATCTTTATAGAATTATGCTTCCTTCCTATGTTTGGCTTCTCTCTTCCAAGTGAAGAAATATAAAATAAAAAACAAAACAATGGTATTAAGATTCAGTAACTTATGGGCTTCCCTGGTGGTCCAGTGGGTAAAGAGTCCGCCTTGCAGTGCCAGGGCTACCGGTTTGATCCCTGGCCTGGGAAGATCCCACATGCCGCGGAGTGGCATGCGCCCAGGGCCGGTGCTCTGCAACAAGAGAGGCCACTGCAATGGGAGGCCCACATAGGCCGAAGAATAAATATGGATGAAAAATAAATACATAAAAAATCAATAAAAAGAGGCCAAAACTTAAAAAGGAAAAAAAACATGATTCAGTAACTTCTGAGAGTGGTATGATTAAAACTGCTAACTCTTACCAGGTTCTTTTAGTGTTTGAGAATTCCCAACTAATTCTTCAGTCTGCATTTCACATATTTCACCGGATAAATGGTTTTTCTGTTCTTCTTCAGCCATTTTCTTCCTTAGATCTGCCTGTAGAATAAACATTAAGAATATGAAGTCATTTTTTATCTTAACAATATTTGCTGTACAACAACAGCTTTAATTAAAGAGAGTTAAATACCTCTGAATATATTGTCAGTTTAAGTGGTAAATCTTCAACTTTCACAAAGTCTTCTTCATCAGATTTCTGACTTATGTTACCAGACTCTGCTTCCTATAAGATTAACAAGTTATATTTAATGAAAGCAATCCACTCTATCTCCGGATCTAAACCAAAGTCATCCATGCCAAGAGATAAAAAGTGTATATATATCAGCAATTTTATCCTATTTGCTTTTTCTGTATATTCTGCTCAATGAGTAGAAAAGAAATCTAGAGTTAACAGGAAGGGCTACACATTATAACTGTGGGTAGACAGCAAACCTTCTGTGTAATCTTACAAAACAAAGAGCCAGTTCATACAGGTTAAAGAAAGAAACAGTAGTAGTTATTAAAAGCAAGCTGAGATGCGAATTTCATAACCCACAGAAATTACTAAAAATCACCTCAAACTGTTTTTCTCAAACCTGAAGTCTTATCTCCTTGTTCTTTGATTTTTAATACAGGCATCATTCTACCAATTACCCAAGTGAAAACCTTGAGTTTAAATTTTTAACTTCTCTCTCTCTCTCTCTCTCATTCAGTTCGTTTTGTATTCATATAATTGAGATTCCTAACACTGCTTCCTTAACATTTCTTATATGGTCATTGAATTCATTTTCAAAAGCCATGACTGACCATTTCACTTTCTTGCACAAAGACCTTAGTAGTGTTCTCTGCCTAAAATCCAACTTCAAGACCCTCTATTATATAATTTCAAGTTAATTTTGATCAAATACCTTCTGTAGCAATTCCATGCACTCATCAAATGATAACAAGAAGAAACCTAATAAGTAACTTTTACAGTTTTAAATGGAAGATTTTTAAAAAAATTACTGGCCTCTTTTTTACTGTTTGTTTATTTCTTTTCATCTATATTCTTTGGCCTGTGTGGGCCTCCCACTGCAGTGGCCTTTCTTGCTGCAGAGTACCTGCTCTAGGCACATGTGCTGCAGAGCACTGGCTCGTAACTGCACACACCGGTCCAGCTGCTCTGCAGCACGTGGGATCTTCCCAGGCCAGGGATCAAACCAGTGTTCCCTGCACTGCAAAGCGGACTCCTCACCCACTGGACTACCAGGGAGGCCCCTAAATGGAAGATTTTACTGGTTAGTGAAGCAAAGAAAACAGTTAAGAGAGTTACTCTTTCTACTGTGTAAGAGTTAACTCTTTCTAATGTGTCTGAAAGATTATAAGCTCCCTTGCTGAGAAGCTTTGAAATTGTAATTATATCTTTGGGAAGAAAATTGATGTTAATTAAAAAATATGTGAAACACATTCTTTAGACCTAAAGGTACATTGTTACAAATCCCTTCATTTTTACCCAAGAGAAAATATATAAAACATATACAACACAAGGATCTAAAAATTAACCTACTGGCCATAAAATTAAATTGAAACAAAGGTCCAGAGTAAAACTAAACTACTTACATCATAAATGCAGATTTGGTAGCTTACGTTTTTTTCATTCACTATAGAGACAGGGACTCTACCGCTGTCAAATGAACACTTTGAAGGTGACCACATAAAATTCATCTCTTTAGTTCTCAAAACTATGAAAAGTAGAACAGTAGGTTTTGAGATGGCCATCTAAATTCACTATCATTCTTCTGTTTAAAATAAATCTAAATAAGAAATAAAAATGCTCCAACAGTTTCTAAACCCAAACACAAAATCGAGCTGAATTTATAGACTAGAAATGTTAACCTGCAAATGAAGGGCACAGAAATGAAATGTACACGATACCTACATAGTCATTCACTAACACTGGAGATTCAGTATCAGGACTTCCAGCCAAAGAGCTTTCAGGAGTGTCCTGAGCAGATTTCACTTCTTTGGCTCTAGGCACCAAGGTTTCAATTTCAGTTAAAGGTAAAGGCAAAGGGTTAGGCTGACTGGACGAGTCGATGGTAGCGAGTGAGTCCTGCTGGACAGTGTTGTTTAAAGCTTGCTCATTTTCCATGATACTGAGGTAACAAGGCTTCACAGGAAAGCTATCTTGGTCATCTGTCATCAAAAGAAAGTCTTAACATTAGAGTAATACAATTGCCATTAAGTTTTACTATTGCACCAAATAAAGACTAAAATGTATAAATGAGAGTCAACAGACTGCCTTCCTAATAAAATTTTTCTCTTGTGTGGAAATATCTGTCAACTTTTCTTTAACAACTGTTTGTAGAAAGGAAGCCACGGTATTTTCTATGAAGGATTTAGGGAGCGAAAAAGAAGACATTTATTGGGTCCAAAATACCTTTGAACTCCCATTAGCTAAGAATTTAGATTTCTTTTTGTTTTTAAGCACACAAAAGACACTTCAGATAATTTTAACATGGAAACTCTTAAATTTTCTTACCTTTACTAATAGTGGGTTCTTGTTCTGATGGGACATTTTTGCTTTCTGCTGCTTTTTCAAAATCATGCTGTGGAACCCAGAAGGAAAAGATAATGTCTTAATAGTAGGGCCTAGATATATAGTCACTACAGATGGTGTGTTCAACCTGAGACATTCATACAAAGGAATTTTCAATATCTTCTAGAAGGTTTCAAGAAGGCTGTGGTTGCAACTTCAACATGACTAAGTTAATTAACCTTGGAATAACACAAAGAACTGGATTATTATGGATTTTATTATTTTGCATTATTTTTTTCAGACCTGACTCTATTTTAAATGAAACTGAAAGACTTGTTTGTATGTTGACATTAAGTGAAAGGAAGAGGAACTGCCTAGGAGGAGAGGAGGATGAACAAAGCTAAGCGCCATCTGCAGGAGAGAAAACTGAAGATTCACCTCGTAGCTGGATGCACCAGGTTCTAGGAAGGAAGGAATACAGAAGGGGGATGGGAGCTGGTGACAAAGGGGTAGTGGTGCTGACGGTGGTTGAAAGCTGATTAAGAAAAATGTGAACACTTAGAATCCCTCCCCCAACTTGCACAGAAAACGGGAGACTATATTTTGGAGAAAATGAACTAGTGAGCCTCAGACCGGTGGGTAACTGGGGAAAGGGCAGGCTGTGGAGAGCGTGAGTGAGAACAGAATGAAGTGTTGAAGTGAAAGGCAAGCTCTAGTGCAAGTCTGTGTAATGGTGGGACCCCCCAGCCCTAACCTTACATCTAACTCTAGAACACCAGCAGTCAAGGAAACAGACCTCCTCCCAGGCAGCAGGAGACGGAGATTAGGTTCTCCCTACTTTGGAGGACCTAAACTACTTCAACAGAAAGTGATCTTTAGGATTTTCTACAGAACAGTTATCTACTCGGTTGCTCTACAGAAAAGTCCAAAAGAACCCCAACTGGACAGTTTTAGTATAAGCACCAAAGGTAGACTGGATATTTAGAGAAAATATGTGTGGGTAAGAGAAAATACTGCTCTCATGAATAAGATGCTAAAAAAAAGTAACAATCAGAAAAAAGTATTCAGAAATGAAAACTATGACAGTTGAAATAGAAATAATTTCATATAGTTATTAAGGTCAAAGAAAATATCCCAAAAAGTAATAAAACAATGAGACAGTAAAAAGAAGAGGAGAAAATAGGGCTAACTAACATCTGAAAACATTTATTCTTTAAGAAGAGAAAATGATGAGAAAGAAATAAAGGAAATAAAAGAAAACTTACCAAGCCTGAAAAACATGCTGCAGACTAAAAAGACAACTGAGTATACCTAGGGTAATGAATGAAAAATGATTTACAACAATGTATATCATGGTAAAAGTTCAGAACTCCAGGGGAAAGATGCTTCTAGAGACAGAAAGAAAAAAAGATACATATGGGGCTTCCCTGGTGGTCCAGTGGGTAAAGAGTTCACCTTGCAGTGCAAGGGGCACCAGTTTGATTCCTGGCCTGGGAAGATCCCACGTGCTGTGGAGCAGCTGGACCAGTGTGTCCAATTACAAGCCAGGGCTCTGGAGCATATGCGCCCAGAGCCGGTGCTCTGCTGTGAGAGGGACCACTGCAACAGGAGGCCCACACATGCCAAAGAATAAAAAGATGGATGAAAATATATATAAATGAAAGAGGCATGCCCTCCCCAGACAAAGGGGTTTTTGGGTGAACTAGTGAGCCTCAGACCGTGGGTAACTGGGGAAAGGGCAGGCTGTGGAGAGCGTGAGTGAGAACAGAATGAAGTGTTGAAGTGAAAGGCAAGCTCTAGTGCAAGTCTGTGTAATGGTGGGACCCCCCAGCCCTAACCTTACATCTAACTCTAGAACACCAGCAGTCAAGGAAACAGACCTCCTCCCAGGCAGCAGGAGACGGAGATTAGGTTCTCCCTACTTTGGAGGACCTAAACTACTTCAACAGAAAGTGATCTTTAGGATTTTCTACAGAACAGTTATCTACTCGGTTGCTCTACAGAAAAGTCCAAAAGAACCCCAACTGGACAGTTTTAGTATAAGCACCAAAGGTAGACTGGATATTTAGAGAAAATATGTGTGGGTAAGAGAAAATACTGCTCTCATGAATAAGATGCTAAAAAAAAGTAACAATCAGAAAAAAGTATTCAGAAATGAAAACTATGACAGTTGAAATAGAAATAATTTCATATAGTTATTAAGGTCAAAGAAAATATCCCAAAAAGTAATAAAACAATGAGACAGTAAAAAGAAGAGGAGAAAATAGGGCTAACTAACATCTGAAAACATTTATTCTTTAAGAAGAGAAAATGATGAGAAAGAAATAAAGGAAATAAAAGAAAACTTACCAAGCCTGAAAAACATGCTGCAGACTAAAAAGACAACTGAGTATACCTAGGGTAATGAATGAAAAATGATTTACAACAATGTATATCATGGTAAAAGTTCAGAACTCCAGGGGAAAGATGCTTCTAGAGACAGAAAGAAAAAAAGATACATATGGGGCTTCCCTGGTGGTCCAGTGGGTAAAGAGTTCACCTTGCAGTGCAAGGGGCACCAGTTCGATTCCTGGCCTGGGAAGATCCCACGTGCTGTGGAGCAGCTGGACCAGTGTGTCCAATTACAAGCCAGGGCTCTGGAGCATATGCGCCCAGAGCCGGTGCTCTGCTGTGAGAGGGACCACTGCAACAGGAGGCCCACACATGCCAAAGAATAAAAAGATGGATGAAAATATATATAAATGAAAGAGGCATGATGGGGAAAAGAAAAAAAATTAGAACTAAGAAAGGCCCTCAAAGACCGAAGTGGAAATGATTTTCAACACAGAAGCACTGAGTTTTCTTAGACAATATAAAATATCAAAATATTTTTTGCACTCTTTCTTCAAGAGAAGACATGCTCCATCGAAATAAAGTAATAAACCAAGGAAGAGAAAGGCAAGATTCGATTCCAGAAATGGAGACTCAAAGAATGAAAGAGAGGATTCCTCGACTAATCACTATTTACAAGCATAAAGAAGAGCCAAAATGGAGCAGAATGGAGCAGGAAGGGAGAATGCTCCAGGAAGGACAAAACTGCCTGGTTCATGCAGAAACATCTACCGAGGGATTTATAAAACCACTAGAGGGCAGAGCAAAACACCTGTGTGTGTGATCAAAGTAAATAAAATACTGACACAAGTATTAAATTCAGGTGAAAAAAATGTACAAAACTAAGCAATACACAGTATTTGCTTAGCTCAACAGCCAGTAATACTTACATAGTTTCTTTAAATCTAAGTATTTGATTAAATATAGACTTAATCAAAAGATATGATAAAATGAGGAACCGTAAGTGACTTGAGTGTCTCCACCTACTACAAAAGAACCCAACAGGTAATGTCTAACACATAAATGAATGAATAAACATACACACACAGTATTCAACTGTAATGGGGTAAACAGCACAAGAAATTACATAAAGTTTTGCCTCTGGGGTAGGATGAGGTGAAGATAAGAAGGGAAGTGATTTTGTTACATACTACTTCCATGTATGACTAGGTAAAACGTAAGTTAAACATCCAGGGCTTCCTTGGCGGTTCAGTGGGTAAAGAGTCTGCCTTGCAGTGCAAGGGGCACCAGTTTGATTCCTGGCCTGGGAATCGTGCCGCGGAGCGGCTGGACCAGTGTATCCGACTGTGAGCCAGAGCCGGTGCTCTGCAGTGAGGGAGACCACTGCCACACAGGCCAAAGAATAAATTAAAGATGGATGAAAATAAATAAATAACCAATAAAAGAGGCCAAAAAAAAAAAAAAAGGAAAAAAAAATCCAAATCTTCTAAAGTCATCACGTAGTATTTAGGACTTTTTATTTTAAAAAATTGTTGTAAGTGTTTTAAAGGTAAAACATTGTTAAATACGAAAATAATAATAGTGTTTAGATTTCAATAAGGATATTAATGAAGCTTGTACTCATGAAAATGAGAATGGGGAAGCTGGTGATTTTAACATCTTTAAAAAAAATCCGCGTTTAGGTGTTACAGGCACACTGGAATACCTGGTCGTCGTGTTCATTTTCTTCTGTTATCTCAGTGTTAGCCTGAAGTGAAGTCTGGACATCTACAGGTCCCTCTTCAAATTCTTCTATTTCTTCATCTTCATTCTCATCTTCTCCACTTCCGTAATTAGTCAAAGCCTGAGTTTCAGCTTTGGACAAATCTAAGTTTATTAAGACACAATTTTTAGTAAAACTCTCAGCACTTGCTCAGTAGTAGTTACCATTTATTGCATTCCTGCCCTGCACAAGTGCTTCACATGCAGTAGCTAAAACCTTCTGAACACTAAGTACCAGAAAACCGTGATGTCCAAAGGACAGGTAATTTGTCAGGGTCAGACTAGAATGCAGATTCAGAGTTTTTGAAATCTAATTCTATATTAATTCCACTCCACCAAACTGTTTTCAGTAAGTGACCTGTAAAGAAGTAACGTATAAACCTAGTCTAGAGCCTTCAGACTTACTAATAGACACTGGACACTCTTCACTTTCTTCATCTTCTTCTTGATCAGAAACATCAGATCTCACATTTTTGGGGCCATCACCATCATAAGCCTCAGACGACTGAGTCTGCTTAACTGTTTCCGTCTCATCCTTGTCCTAGCCACAAATAAATTTGAGTAATTAATTCCTTAAAATACATTTTTAAAAAGGTAGATAGTAAGTCTATTAAAAAAAATAGTCACAGTCATTATCTAATAAAAGACATAAAGAATTATTTTAAATTTAGTTACTCTTAAAGTAAAACTCTGTCAGAATAAAGGACATTTTATGATCTACTTTGCTCTCAAACATTAAGGTAAAAGCTACTAAAATTATTGAATCTTTTGTTTTGAAAACACTGAATTAGCACATACTTTGTCTTCATCATCAACTTCTCCAGCAGGTGAGCCGTGATCGCCCTCAAGAATCCTTTTGGCCTATAAGCAAATCGGTTAGGCAGATTCAGAAGTGATCATTCATTATTACATTTAAATATTCAGTAAACTTTCACAAATGCTGTATTTTTTAGTCATCTGAAGAGATGACTGTTTTCTTAGAATATAGATCCAGATTTCTTATTTAAATAAATCTTTTAAATTAAGAAAACAAAAAGCAACACTGTCTACCTGACTTTCTCCTTGGAATATAAGAGACATCAAAAACTCACTAAAGGGACTTCTCTGGTGGTCCAGTGGCTAAGACACCGTGCTTCTAATGCAGGGGGCCTGGGCTCAATCTCTGGTCAGGGAACTAGATCCCACATGCTGCAACTAAAGACTCCAAGTCCCACAACTAAGACCCAGCACAGCCAAATAAATAAATAAATATTTAAAAAAAAAAAAAAAACAACTCACTAAATCCAGAACAAAAATCTTGATTCTTTTCCTTCTAAAATCCTATCTCCCTTCAGTCTTCCCAGTCTCAGTAAGTGGTCCTTCATTCACCCAAATGTGGAAATTAGGAAACTAGGAACCAGCCTGTACTCTACTTTCATAACCCACATCTGAATCACTAGACTGCATCTGACTTAAATCATCCTACTCTATCTGCTGTTATGCACTCAGAGCTAAGACTCATCAATTCTTACCTAGACGACTGCTATAGCCCTCCAGTGGGTCTCTCTGCTCCTCTCTCTACTCTTTTTTTTTTTTTTTAATATCTTTTTCCAGCCTTTCACTTTCAGTCTATGGGTGTCTCTAGGTCTGAAGTGGGTCTCTTGTAAACAGCATATATATATGGGTCTTGCTTCTGGATCCATTCAGCCAGTCTGTGTCATTTGGTTGGAGCATTTAGTCCATTTACGTTCAAAGTATCTCTCTACTCTTTTCTACAATTCCTACTCAGTATTGTAGCCTGAAAATATTAAACTGAGATTATGGCACTCCTCTATTTCAAACGAAACATGAGTTTCCATCATGCTTATAACAAAACAAAATATAAAGTCCTTACCACAGTTTCCCAGGGTCCACAAATGTGCCCGATTTATGTCTGTTCTTTCATCTCCTACATGCTCACTTCACTTAAAATGTTCCTGCCTCCCTGGCTTCTCTCTTCTCCGGAACACTCAATCCTGCTCTGAAGTCTTTACACTTAACGGCTCTCTCTGCCTATAACTGTTACACTGAACAGTCCTCTCTTCTCTTTTCATCTGCATTATAAACTCCTCTTGACTTTCCATAGCTTAGAGCACATTTCATCCCCTGGGGAGCCTCGTGATTCTGCCATCTAAAGCAGTCCTTTCTATCATTTTTATAGTATCATCCTATCTTATTTTCTTCAAGCTCTAAGCAAAGGCTGAAATGATCTGAAACTTATTTATGTCTAGGATAAAAAAACATCAAAAGTTTGAAAAAGATGGTGCACCTTTTATCTACTTTAGATTTCAGGAAGAAGCGTTATCTCTTTCTGTTTTGGGTCTTGACCTGCTTTCTCATAATAGAGAGTCAATAAAAGGGTGCTGGTGTCTAGGTGAAAAGCCTCCTGGTATGCCTCAGTTGAGGGGGAAAAACATCCAATTTTGCATGTGATCAAAACTAATTCAACAGGGCATAAGGAACTATAGGCATGTGCAACCAAAGTCTTAACTAATAATAAGCATGTGTGCTGGCTGGGTGCTAACACTCCTGGGCATCTACTTCGATCGGCAATAGCCATGGCAGGCAGCTGGCCAAGTCCTACATAAGCAGCCATAATGGGAAATGAATACCTCCCACCTCCTGCCACCTCCTCCTGTCTTCATTCCTCATCTTGAGCCACTGCTGTTTCACCTGAGATTCAGTACATGGCTGGCATATATACTGATTTATAATCTGATTAACTCATACCTCTAAAAAAAAAAAAAAAAACCCTACTTTTGCTGAGGTCAGGTGTGATTTTAGTTACTCATAATGATCAAAAAGGACATCTGTATGCTAATTATAACTATTCCTAAAATCAAAACGAATGTCATTTACCTCTTTAGCATAAGACTGTATCACTCCAGCAGCTTCGATTTTCCTTTTGCATCTCTGTTTAACAGCTATACTATTACTATCCAAATCCTGCATGAGCTTAAAGAAAGCCAATTCATTAAATAACACTTCAGATATCTCTACAAGAAGATCTTCTCCACAATCTTTCAGTTTTCTGCCAGCAAATTTTGCCAGTGAATCCTATTTAAAGATAAAACCAAATCAGTTTAAGATTAAGGTAAATTTCAACTGTGGGTAGAGATACACAGATGATTAACAAATTTCAACTATAATACTCGCCAAGGGAAAAACAATTTTATTACTTTTCAGTACTGAAAAACTTAAAACTAATGGCTAAGTTACGCTAAAAAAAAAAAAAAAAAAAAAAGGTTAATATCATTAAGACTATTTCTAAGTAAGAAGCTTTGCTAGTCCTGCCCTAATCCTGCCCCCAGTTATGAACCACTGCGGTTACACAGTTTAGTTACTGTTACAGCCTAAGAAGTCTCTACAATCAACAGTTAGTTTCCAGCTCTTAAAATTTCCTAGACTGGTTAAAAAATAATAATAATAAAAATGTTTTTGGAAATACCAAAGAGTACTTTCTAGACATTTCAAACCTGAAATGTTCTTATCAGATAGGAGAAAACTCCAAACAAAATTTTATTAAGAGTTGGAACAAGCCTTAGAGATAATAACCGTCATTAAAAGCATGTGTGCTGGCTGGGTGCTAACACTCCTGGGCATCTACTTCGATCGGCAATAGCCATGGCAGGCAGCTGGCCAAGTCCTACATAAGCAGCCATAATGGGAAATGAATACCTCCCACCTCCTGCCACCTCCTCCTGTCTTCATTCCTCATCTTGAGCCACTGCTGTTTCACCTGAGATTCAGTACATGGCTGGCATATATACTGATTTATAATCTGATTAACTCATACCTCTAAAAAAAAAAAAAAAACCCTACTTTTGCTGAGGTCAGGTGTGATTTTAGTTACTCATAATGATCAAAAAGGACATCTGTATGCTAATTATAACTATTCCTAAAATCAAAACGAATGTCATTTACCTCTTTAGCATAAGACTGTATCACTCCAGCAGCTTCGATTTTCCTTTTGCATCTCTGTTTAACAGCTATACTATTACTATCCAAATCCTGCATGAGCTTAAAGAAAGCCAATTCATTAAATAACACTTCAGATATCTCTACAAGAAGATCTTCTCCACAATCTTTCAGTTTTCTGCCAGCAAATTTTGCCAGTGAATCCTATTTAAAGATAAAACCAAATCAGTTTAAGATTAAGGTAAATTTCAACTGTGGGTAGAGATACACAGATGATTAACAAATTTCAACTATAATACTCGCCAAGGGAAAAACAATTTTATTACTTTTCAGTACTGAAAAACTTAAAACTAATGGCTAAGTTACGCTAAAAAAAAAAAAAAAAAAAAAGGTTAATATCATTAAGACTATTTCTAAGTAAGAAGCTTTGCTAGTCCTGCCCTAATCCTGCCCCCAGTTATGAACCACTGCGGTTACACAGTTTAGTTACTGTTACAGCCTAAGAAGTCTCTACAATCAACAGTTAGTTTCCAGCTCTTAAAATTTCCTAGACTGGTTAAAAAATAATAATAATAAAAATGTTTTTGGAAATACCAAAGAGTACTTTCTAGACATTTCAAACCTGAAATGTTCTTATCAGATAGGAGAAAACTCCAAACAAAATTTTATTAAGAGTTGGAACAAGCCTTAGAGATGATAAAGTTAAATGAAGACACAGGCCTTAATTTTTTGAACTAAGAAAGCAATAACCTAAAAAGTACTACAGTGTCATCCTAAATGAAATGAGTATCTATTTGAATAAAGTATGTAATGCCAGAAAATTGGAGGGAAAAATCTTAACCACAGGGTACACAGTGATAAGTCATACCAAGTACAATTCTTACCTGTAATATACTTCCAAGCTGCTTATGAAAGAACTTGACAAACTCCTTGCTCTCATCGTTTTGCTGAGTAAGGGTCAAAACCATGCGTCTTACTGAGGTTAGAAGTTGGGAAGAACATACTTCATCCATGTGCTCCTAAGAAAAATCCTAGTTGGTTAGGATATAACTTATCTCTTGTCCAAAAAAAATATTAATTCATATGATATATATTAGATTAGATTATTCTTGCATAAGGTCCTCAGCTTTTAGATGCATATTTGGAGATTTTGTTTATAAAAACAGCCAAACTTATCCCTACACATATTAAAAAGTTTGCAACTTCTGATTCACCTTAGCAGATAACAGCCAATAAAAGAAACTGGTCGATTTAATATTTTCCATGCCTTCCTTTCTCTGCTTGAAGGAACGACTCATGCCACAGGTTCCATACTGCCTTTATTCCTATTTGAAGTTCAGTTCATTTCAACTACTCTCACTACCACATGTGACCTTCTACACGATTTCCTGTTATCTGCTTACTTTCCTCTACCTTGGCACTGCTGACATTCTGTGAATTGTATGATGTTGAGCAGCCCTCTGAAGTTTACCCTCCAAAATCAAGACTTGAAGTGAAACGAGATGAAATAAAATAGTTGAAATCAGATCATTAGTTCTACTCATTCTGTTGCCTCAGAAACTCTGAAATGATGAACTTAGTAAGAGAATCCTTATGAAAAGATAGAATCAGACACAAAACTGTAAATTCAACAAAATTTCCTGAGATGACTGCATTCCCTACACATAAAGCTGAATTATTTGTATTTTTAACACTTAGAAAATCATTGCACATATCAAATAAATATCACTACCAATATACCTAATTTAACAAAAAAAGCATATCGAAAAGTATTTATTGCATTAAATGAAAACAAAAGTGTAACAGAAAAAAGGCATCACTTTTGTTCATGGCTAACAGAATATACATATTATTATAATTTATAGGAATATAAATATTTAAGGGGTTAACACATATTTTAATAAAGGCACAAGGCTAACAGAAGAAATTGATGTGTTTATCTTATCTCTTTTCAAATTCCATTTATCTAGTCTCTGAAGTCCTTCAGTGAAAGGACTAAAAAATTGAGAAAGATCTTGTTCTACTCAGGGGAAGTGGGTAATAGGCAGAAAACTGTGACACTTTGATGTAAGTGCTATAATAAAGACAGGTACCAAGTTTCCTAAAAGCAGGGAAGAGAAGGAGAAATTCTGTCAGTAAGTGAATGCAAAAATATTTCAGCTGGCTCCTAAAGGATACGACAGACAGAGGAAGCGTGAAGAGCATTATGGGCAAAGGAAGTAACATGTGTCATATTCCTTTTTGAATAATGCACAGTGGGATACAAAGGTATGTGGATAACAGGCTGTCATCAGGCTGCAGAAGTTTTATAAGTGATGCTGAATCTGATCTGGATCCTCTAGGCCAACTGTTTGCAAACTATACACCTGGCTAGTTTGAAAACCACAGTCAAGATTTGGTAACTCATAAAATCTACAAGCAACTCAGACAACTCAACATTGGAAAATGAACAACCCAATCAAAAATGGGGAAAGGACCTAAACAGACACCTCTCTAAAGACAACATACAGATGGCCCAAAAACACATGAAACAATGCTCGACCTCGCTTATTATTAGAGAAATGCAAATCAAAACTACAATGGGATAGCGCCTCACACCCGTCAGAATGGCCATCATCCACAAATTGACAGACAATAAATGCTGGAGAGGGTGCGGAGAAAAGGGAACACTCTTGCATTGCTGGTGGGAATGTAAATTGATACAGCCTCTATGGAAGACAGTTATGTAGATTCCTTAAAAAAGTAAAACTAGAAGCACCATACGACCTGGCAATCCCACTCTTAGGCTTACACCCTGATGAAATCAAAACTGAAAGAAGCATCTGTACGCCAGTATCCATTGCAGCTCTCTATACAATAAGTTAGAACATGCAAGCAATCTAGATGTCCATTGATGAATGAATGGATACAAAAGCTGTGGTGCATATATACAATGGAATACTACACAGCTGTAAAGAGAAATGCAGAAGAATCTGTCCTAATGAGGTGGCTGGATCTAGAACCTATCATCAAAAGTGAAGTCAGTCAAAAAGAGAAAGACAAATACAATACACTAACACATATATATGGAATCTAGTAGGATGGTAATGATAACACATGCAGTGAAGCGATGGAAAAACAGACATGGACAGTAGACATATGAACACTGTGGGGAAACAACAGTGAGTGGGAGGCGTAAAGGAAGTAGGCATGACAACCTGTACTATCATATGTGAAGAAAATAGCTATAGTCATTGCTCTGTGAGAAAAGGGGATCCTGCAGGGGTGCTGTGTGATGGTCTGGAGGGGGTGGGATCAGGGGGGGATATACATATGACTAATCTGGGAACATACATATCTGTAAACAACAAAACTCTGTAAAAGTTAAAAGTTTAAAAAAAAATGAAAAAAAAAAAAAAACAAAACCTATACTGTCATATGTGAAAAAAATAGCTACTGTCATTGCACTGTGAGAAAAGCGAATCCTGCAGGGGCACTGTGCGATGGCCTGGAGGGGTGGGCTGGGGGGCGATATACATATGACTAATTTGGAATCATACATATCTGTAAACAACAAAACACTGTAAAAGTAAAATAAAAATTAAAAAAAAAAGATCTGGTACATCAATTCACTTACTGAATCACTCAATAAGTATCTACTGAGTACCTACTATGTGCATGTATTATTCCTAGCATTGGTAAGACAATAACTGAAACGGATTAACATCTCTGATGTAAATCCTCTAGGACTTCATGGAGCTTATATGTAACAAGGGAGACAGAGAAAATCAATAAGCAAATATTAAATAGGTTATAAGGTGACAAGCACTATGAAGAGAAAGGAAGCAGGTAAGGGGTAGGGGAGATCTGTTCACCAAAAAAGTAACATCTGACTAAAGCCTTGAGGGCTCAAAGGAAAAAGCCATGCAGGTGTATGAAGAGACAGCACTCCAGGCACAAGTACTAGTGTCAAAGCCGTGAAGCACTAGCAATGCTAGCAGGAGAGCCTGAAGATCAGAAGCGGAAGCAGAAACAGGAAGAACCATCTGGAGCTGCTGTGGTCTGTGGCCATACTACCCTGAAGGCAGCCGATCTCGGCTGCAGCTGCCGTGGGTTGCTCAGGAAAAGGCTGTTTTTCAGTTTCAACACAGAATAATCTGGGCATAGACAGAGGGATCCTTTCTCCTCTCTTGGCTATCAAGTCTCTTCAGACAAAAACAGTTCCTAAAATTGCTTTTTCAAAGACCTCTCTTCTCTCAAAATATTCCAAAGAAAGCAATTACTTTCACCGTGGGAAGAAATATAAGTGTACGTAATCAAAAAATTTTGCTCTCAGCGTCTAACACGTTGGCAAGTACAAGTAGGTTGTAAGAAATGAGCCTAATGACAACATACTTTGTAGTTTCCCAAGTCTGAATGAAAAGATTGTCTTTTCATTTCTAATTTTTAAAGTTTCCATTTTAAATTAGAATATAAAAGAGTGCCGTTTCAAGAAAAAGTCCTGGCCTGCATGCTTCTTGCTCTCCCCTTTTCACTGTTACAAACAAAAATGGTACTTCTTTGTGTGTCTCGTAATCTCACTGTTGCTAGGAATATAAACTGCTAACCTTTCTGAGGGATAATGTAGCACAATGTCTCAAAAGACTTAAAAATATTCATACCCTTAAAGCTAGAAAGTCTTGTGTCTAAGAACTGTTTCTAAAGAAATAAAAATGGGATGTATATTTAAATTTAGCTAAATCACTTCAGTATTGCTCACAACAGTGAAAAAGAAACCAGAATAGAATAAACACAAATATGTGACCATAGGAACTGTTAAAATAGTAAATAGGAAATTCTGTTCTAGGAGTGTTCAAAACTCACAGTAGTAATCATGTAGCTTACTACTGGCAGCCCTACTTAGTCAACTCTGGCTCTTCTGCTTTGGCACAACCTCTGCACGTCTGGTCACCTGATCCTGGGCCCCGGTTCTAGGCCCCCTTCCCTTCTCTACTGCTGAGCTTTAGATGACGCCATCTATTATTAGTAGGACCTGCTGATTTCCAAAATATATGCCAATGTGTACTGTTCCCATCTTTAGTACCACACTCGTGTCTAAGCCTGGTGGCTCCGATGGTAAAGAATCTGCCTGCAATGCAGGAGACCTGGGCTCGATCCCTGGAAGATCCCCTGGAGAAGGGAACGGCTGCCCACTCCAGTATTCTTGCCTGGAGAATTCCATGTCTCATCCGTGGGGTGGCAAAAAGTTACTCATGACTGATCATGTCTAAACCATGATCACTCCCCACCTGTCTCACTGTTCCTCTGATCCCTACAGTTAACTCTCCAGAAACACCAGATTTTGTTTCTCTTACTTAAAACCTTCTAGGAGTTTTCCAACTCCGATTACTTTCACCGTGGGAAGAAATATAAGTGTACGTAATCAAAAAATTTTGCTCTCAGCGTCTAACACGTTGGCAAGTACAAGTAGGTTGTAAGAAATGAGCCTAATGACAACATACTTTGTAGTTTCCCAAGTCTGAATGAAAAGATTGTCTTTTCATTTCTAATTTTTAAAGTTTCCATTTTAAATTAGAATATAAAAGAGTGCCGTTTCAAGAAAAAGTCCTGGCCTGCATGCTTCTTGCTCTCCCCTTTTCACTGTTACAAACAAAAATGGTACTTCTTTGTGTGTCTCATAATCTCACTGTTGCTAGGAATATAAACTGCTAACCTTTCTGAGGGATAATGTAGCACAATGTCTCAAAAGACTTAAAAATATTCATACCCTTAAAGCTAGAAAGTCTTGTGTCTAAGAACTGTTTCTAAAGAAATAAAAATGGGATGTATATTTAAATTTAGCTAAATCACTTCAGTATTGCTCACAACAGTGAAAAAGAAACCAGAATAGAATAAACACAAATATGTGACCATAGGAACTGTTAAAATAGTAAATAGGAAATTCTGTTCTAGGAGTGTTCAAAACTCACAGTAGTAATCATGTAGCTTACTACTGGCAGCCCTACTTAGTCAACTCTGGCTCTTCTGCTTTGGCACAACCTCTGCACGTCTGGTCACCTGATCCTGGGCCCCGGTTCTAGGCCCCCTTCCCTTCTCTACTGCTGAGCTTTAGATGACGCCATCTATTATTAGTAGGACCTGCTGATTTCCAAAATATATGCCAATGTGTACTGTTCCCATCTTTAGTACCACACTCGTGTCTAAGCCTGGTGGCTCCGATGGTAAAGAATCTGCCTGCAATGCAGGAGACCTGGGCTCGATCCCTGGAAGATCCCCTGGAGAAGGGAACGGCTGCCCACTCCAGTATTCTTGCCTGGAGAATTCCATGTCTCATCCGTGGGGTGGCAAAAAGTTACTCATGACTGATCATGTCTAAACCATGATCACTCCCCACCTGTCTCACTGTTCCTCTGATCCCTACAGTTAACTCTCCAGAAACACCAGATTTTGTTTCTCTTACTTAAAACCTTCTAGGAGTTCCCCTTCCAAATTCCAACAAAATCCAAACTCCGATCCATGCCTATGATGGTCTATGTAATTGGCCCTTCCTCCTATTCCAACATCATCTCACACAAACTCCTTACAGCCACAAAGTTGTTTCTTCAGCTTCTCCAACATGCCAAGCAAACTTCTACTTGAAAGGCCTTTCTCAAAAAAAAAAAAAAAAGCCTTTCTCCATCTGAAATGATCTTGGCTTAGGCAGGCTCCTTATTCACACCTCTGCTTAAATGCTCCCTCTTCCAGAATACTTCCCTGACCATCCAGTCAAAATCACACTGTCACATCACTGTATTTTAATCCTCTGCATGGCATGTATGACTACTTGATATACATCTACTTACATGTTCTATATTTACTTATTTTTTAAAATCCAAATTTTCACCCTAGCATGTAAACTTCATGAGAGCAAAGGCCTTGATTTGTTCATTACTATGTCCCAATACCTGGCATAAAGTATTCTACAAACAGTTTTGAATGAATAATGGTTAACGACATGTAACCACTTAAAAATACACAGTAGAAAAATAGTGATCTAGAAAGATGTTTCATTAGTATTTGAAAAAAAGCAGAATGCACATATATGTCGGCAAAATACTCCAGAAAGGTAGGCAAAATATTCCAGAAAAGTTGACAAAATATTGACAGGAGCTATTTCTGGGGGACAAAATTTAGAGTGATTTTTAGTTTTTTCTTTTATCTAGTTTCTTAATTTACTACAATGGAGTCTCTGGCATGAATTCTAAAATATAAAACAGACATTTATTTTTAAAAACCACTGCTTACCTTCAAAAAAGGAATGACTTCTTTCATAATTGCTTTAATTTGCCGGTCCAGTTGCTGAGTATCAATTCTAGGACATGGGACCGTAGAAACTTCACTTACAGTCTGCTGTGAATTTTCAATAATAGGAGTTTCTATTTTAAAAAAGAAAATGCAACATTAGCAAAACAAAGTCTATGATGTCAAATGTATATGTTTATGTAACACTCTAAATAATAAATTCTGATGATTTTATGCTAAAATAACACAAAGGAATGTTCATACAGTTCTAATACTGCTGATAATTAAAAGTGATCAAAAAATCCCCACTGTACATCAGGCGGGGTTCATAATTTTTTTAATACATGGATTTTTAGTCAATTTAAGAACACACCTTCTAAATTATTTTTAATCGTGGTTGCGGCAGCAGCACCATCGTCATCTTCAATGACCCTGCAGGTACACCTGATGTTTGTATTACTTTGAGCCTCAGTCTTCATACGCTCATATTCTCTCATTCTGGCTAATGCTCGATCTAAGTGAATCACAGTGTTACCTGCATACAGAACAGAAATATTTCTAGAAGATACAAAAGCAAACTTTTTTCATGTATTCTATAAAATTTGCAATAA
Source organism: Tragulus kanchil (assembly GCA_022376925.1). Lineage (NCBI taxonomy): Eukaryota > Metazoa > Chordata > Mammalia > Artiodactyla > Tragulidae > Tragulus > Tragulus kanchil. Next base: position 32,482,300 of record JAIOJX010000028.1, on the reverse strand, counting down.
AAATATAATGTCTGAACATAGGGAAGAAAACCTAGCTTGACAAATTCCAGATCTGGTACTATCTAGGGTGCTTGGCGTGTATTACCACATGTACTTAATCCTTAAGATAACACTATACAGTAGATGGTAATACCCTCATTTTCTCACAACTTAAGTAACTCTCCAAGGTTTCACAGCCAATTAAATAAAGAATCAAGAATAGCAATCCAGGTCTATTACATTCTCAAGGCCATGTTATTTCACATAAATAGTACAACAAAACTCAATTCTGAAATATCATGCAAATTCTGATGTAAATAATCCAACCTAATACAAGCAAAAAAAAAAAAAACCCCAAGAATGAGATTTCCCAATTTTCCTCTGCCCACTTCAGACAAAGCTAGTGTGTTGAAGGACTAAGAATAAACAATCAGCTAATTAAACTAAATAGGTAGGGTTCATAATTGCTTGACAACTCAGAAAGTAGGGACAACTGAGGGAGAGGGTTGGCTACAGAGAGCTTTTTCTCTATAATGACGTAAGCCCAGTACAGACCTGTCAGGTATTAATTAACATTTAATAGAGGGAGACAGGGCTTAGAGTCCCCATATTAATCATTAGGATAAGGCAAAAAGAAAGCTTACTGCTTACTAAAAGACAGGTACCTAACAACTCATCAAGGCTTGAACCTTTTTTCTTGGTAGTGGAAAAGGCTTTAGAAATCATCTAAATCTTGTCCTCATCATATAAACAAACACTAGGATTATAGGACATTAGTCTATCAGCTAAGTGCCCAGAAGTCTGAATGACTGAATACTTGGGTACATTTTGACATGCTACAGCCTAGAAAATGAATCAGGCTTGAAAATGAACATCTTTCTTTTCTCTAATTTCCTTTCCAAATTTAGGACTTGAGGGTTTTCTTCTATGACCTATGAGACCCTCTAAGCTTTTGTTTTACTACCGTTGAAAAAAAAATACAATGTGCCATGCCTTAGAGTTGTCTGGTTTCCAACTATAGACTATATCTGTTAAGAAATTTCAGTTCCTACTATAAATTATGAAGTTCACATTTTTACTGAAGATGTGATTGGATGAGGCAATGATACCTCTACACTTTTCTTACTGATTAACCTGATCTGAAAGGATGACCTTTGCTCTTTTTTGATTCAAGATGATCTTTATTTGGAAATTCAACATTTACGAAAAATGATTTCTTTCATTTATTAAACACTAATCCCCTAATATGTGGCATATCAATGTTCTGGCAACTGAGCATTTAGTCTCTTCTCACAGAACTGACAAGGGGTAACATTTTCTTTACAGGAAAAGAAAGGAACATTCTCTGAGCTTCTGTTATGCATGCTGGATAGGTCTATTAATTTTTCACAAGAACACACTATGGCCAATAAGATACCATTTCCTAAGTATATGCAGAGAGTCAGAAAGGTTAGATGATTTGCCCACAGAGTTAACAGTCAAGAGATGCCTGATTTAGACTGACAGATGGATAGTGTTTTAAGTTCACATTCTTTCTAACACAACTTCCCTATTACACTTTTGTTTCCTTATTAATGCAATTCAAAGACTTTGGTAAAATCATGTTCTAAGACTATAAAAAATTCTGCTTACCCAAATCATCTGTTGCAAAAGGCTCAAAATTTGAAGATTACTAGTTATTCGAGGGAGACAGGGCTTAGAGTCCCCATATTAATCATTAGGATAAGGCAAAAAGAAAGCTTACTGCTTACTAAAAGACAGGTACCTAACAACTCATCAAGGCTTGAACCTTTTTTCTTGGTAGTGGAAAAGGCTTTAGAAATCATCTAAATCTTGTCCTCATCATATAAACAAACACTAGGATTATAGGACATTAGTCTATCAGCTAAGTGCCCAGAAGTCTGAATGACTGAATACTTGGGTACATTTTGACATGCTACAGCCTAGAAAATGAATCAGGCTTGAAAATGAACATCTTTCTTTTCTCTAATTTCCTTTCCAAATTTAGGACTTGAGGGTTTTCTTCTATGACCTATGAGACCCTCTAAGCTTTTGTTTTACTACCGTTGAAAAAAAAATACAATGTGCCATGCCTTAGAGTTGTCTGGTTTCCAACTATAGACTATATCTGTTAAGAAATTTCAGTTCCTACTATAAATTATGAAGTTCACTTTTTTACTGAAGATGTGATTGGATGAGGCAATGATACCTCTACACTTTTCTTACTGATTAACCTGATCTGAAAGGATGACCTTTGCTCTTTTTTGATTCAAGATGATCTTTATTTGGAAATTCAACATTTACGAAAAATGATTTCTTTCATTTATTAAACACTAATCCCCTAATATGTGGCATATCAATGTTCTGGCAACTGAGCATTTAGTCTCTTCTCACAGAACTGACAAGGGGTAACATTTTCTTTACAGGAAAAGAAAGGAACATTCTCTGAGCTTCTGTTATGCATGCTGGATAGGTCTATTAATTTTTCACAAGAACACACTATGGCCAATAAGATACCATTTCCTAAGTATATGCAGAGAGTCAGAAAGGTTAGATGATTTGCCCACAGAGTTAACAGTCAAGAGATGCCTGATTTAGACTGACAGATGGATAGTGTTTTAAGTTCACATTCTTTCTAACACAACTTCCCTATTACACTTTTGTTTCCTTATTAATGCAATTCAAAGACTTTGGTAAAATCATGTTCTAAGACTATAAAAAATTCTGCTTACCCAAATCATCTGTTGCAAAAGGCTCAAAATTTGAAGATACAGACATGACGCTAGTATTATCAGCATCATTTTGCTCACTTATTTTATGTGTTTCTCTCTCAAAGTTCTTCTCAAAAGTTTCCTAAGTTGTAGTTTAAGAAAACAAATAATAGTCACTAATATTTCCTTCACAATTTTATGATTAACATTAAAAATGTAACAGAAACTAAGTATTTGCATAAAATACTTAAAATTGTGATATAATCAACGCTATGAATGATTGAATACCGGGTCAGAGAGATTATTACAGTATTAAGTAACCTTACAGGACACTTTGTCATTATGAGATGAAAATACAGAGTGAGCTACTAATTAAATTCTAACTTGAGAAAGGTAACATTACTTCTACACCCTCAGGGAAACTCTATCTTCAAACCCTAAGAAAGACTAGCATCTTACTGTATTATCTGGTTGTCTCCGTATCAGAAGAAAAACATGACAGCATCATCTACATTTTTAAGAATTAATTTTATTGAAATATAATTTACACACAACAATGCACCCCATTAAGTGTACAGTTTGATAAGTTTTGAAAAATATATGCACTGAGTCAACCATCTTTCCTAAAAATAAAGACTATTTCCATTAGCCCAGAGAGTTCCTTTGTACCCTCTACCCCCAATTCATGACTTCTATCACCAGAGACTGGTTTTGCTGATTCTAGAACCTTACAGAAATGGAACCACTCAGTATATACTCTTCGGGGACTGGCTTCTTTCGCTCAATACATTTCTGAAATTAATCCATGTTGCTGTGTTTCAGAATTTCATTATTTTTTAATGGCTGAAATAGTATTCCATTGCATGGATATACCACCGTTTGTTTATCCATTTATCTGCTGATGTTCCAGTTTGAGGCTATCATGACTAAAGATGCTATAAACGTTAGTGTACAAGTATTTGTGGACATGTTTTCATTTCTCTTGGATGAATACCTAGAAGAGAAATTGCTGGGTCACATGCCAAGTTTATGTTTAACTTCATCAGAAACTGCCAAACTGCCTTCCAAAGTGGCTGTACAATTTTCACTAAAGTTTAAGAAAAAAATTCTGCTTACCCAAATCATCTGTTGCAAAAGGCTCAAAATTTGAAGATACAGACATGACGCTAGTATTATCAGCATCATTTTGCTCACTTATTTTATGTGTTTCTCTCTCAAAGTTCTTCTCAAAAGTTTCCTAAGTTGTAGTTTAAGAAAACAAATAATAGTCACTAATATTTCCTTCACAATTTTATGATTAACATTAAAAATGTAACAGAAACTAAGTATTTGCATAAAATACTTAAAATTGTGATATAATCAACGCTATGAATGATTGAATACCGGGTCAGAGAGATTATTACAGTATTAAGTAACCTTACAGGACACTTTGTCATTATGAGATGAAAATACAGAGTGAGCTACTAATTAAATTCTAACTTGAGAAAGGTAACATTACTTCTACACCCTCAGGGAAACTCTATCTTCAAACCCTAAGAAAGACTAGCATCTTACTGTATTATCTGGTTGTCTCCGTATCAGAAGAAAAACATGACAGCATCATCTACATTTTTAAGAATTAATTTTATTGAAATATAATTTACACACAACAATGCACCCCATTAAGTGTACAGTTTGATAAGTTTTGAAAAATATATGCACTGAGTCAACCATCTTTCCTAAAAATAAAGACTATTTCCATTAGCCCAGAGAGTTCCTTTGTACCCTCTACCCCCAATTCATGACTTCTATCACCAGAGACTGGTTTTGCTGATTCTAGAACCTTACAGAAATGGAACCACTCAGTATATACTCTTCGGTGACTGGCTTCTTTCGCTCAATACATTTCTGAAATTAATCCATGTTGCTGTGTTTCAGAATTTCATTATTTTTTAATGGCTGAAATAGTATTCCATTGCATGGATATACCACCGTTTGTTTATCCATTTATCTGCTGATGTTCCAGTTTGAGGCTATCATGACTAAAGATGCTATAAACGTTAGTGTACAAGTATTTGTGGACATGTTTTCATTTCTCTTGGATGAATACCTAGAAGAGAAATTGCTGGGTCACATGCCAAGTTTATGTTTAACTTCATCAGAAACTGCCAAACTGCCTTCCAAAGTGGCTGTACAATTTTCACAATCCCACACACAGTGTGCAAGTTCCAACTGTTTCAAATTCATACTAATACTTCTTGTCAGTCTTAGATTTCCGCCTTTCTAGCAGGTGTGAAGCAGAATCTCAAGTGGTTTTAAGTTGCAGAGTGGCCATTTATATATCTTCTTTGTGAAGCACACGTTCAAATCTCTTGCCCATTTTTCTGAGTTGATTTTTTTTTTCTGGCCGCACCCCTTAGCATATGGGATTCTTGTTCCCTAACCAGGGGTTGAGCCCATGCCTCCTGCACTGGAAGCATGAAGCCTTAACCCCTGGACTACCAGAGGTCCCTTGAGTTTATTTCTTACAATTAAGTTGTAGAAGTCCTTTAGATAATCAGGATTTATCTTTTATATAGTCATTTTCCAGATATATGTACTGAGGCTGTTTTCTCCTAATGCTATCTTTTGAAAAGCAGAAGGATTTTATTTTCATGAAGTCCGATTTATCAATTTTTTTCCTTTCATATTTAGTTCTCTGTCCTACAAAATCTCTCTTATGTCAAAATCATGGTTTTGTTTTTCTTTTAGGAGTTGTACAGTTTTAACTTTGCCAGTACCGTGGTGGTGTTATTTAGTCACTAAGTTGTGTCTGACTCTTTTGAGACCCTATGGACTGCAGGGCGCCAGGCTCCTCTGTCCATGGGATTTCCCAGGCAAGAATACTGGAATGGGTTGCCATTTCTTCTTCCAGGGGATCTTCCCGACCCAGGGATCGAACCCGTGTCTCCTGCTTTGAAAGGGGGATTCCTTTTGACTGAGCAACCAAGAAGCTTCTTCCAGTACTGTAAGTAGCTTCAAATTAATTTTTGTGCATATTGTGATTAGGAAGGGGGTCTGAAATAGTATTCCATTGCATGGATATACCACCGTTGTTTATCCATTTATCTGCTGATGTTCCAGTTTGAGGCTATCATGACTAAAGATGCTATAAACGTTAGTGTACAAGTATTTGTGGACATGTTTTCATTTCTCTTGGATGAATACCTAGAAGAGAAATTGCTGGGTCACATGCCAAGTTTATGTTTAACTTCATCAGAAACTGCCAAACTGCCTTCCAAAGTGGCTGTACAATTTTCACAATCCCACACACAGTGTGCAAGTTCCAACTGTTTCAAATTCATACTAATACTTCTTGTCAGTCTTAGATTTCCGCCTTTCTAGCAGGTGTGAAGCAGAATCTCAAGTGGTTTTAAGTTGCAGAGTGGCCATTTATATATCTTCTTTGTGAAGCACACGTTCAAATCTCTTGCCCATTTTTCTGAGTTGATTTTTTTTTTCTGGCCGCACCCCTTAGCATATGGGATTCTTGTTCCCTAACCAGGGGTTGAGCCCATGCCTCCTGCACTGGAAGCATGAAGCCTTAACCCCTGGACTACCAGAGGTCCCTTGAGTTTATTTCTTACAATTAAGTTGTAGAAGTCCTTTAGATAATCAGGATTTATCTTTTATATAGTCATTTTCCAGATATATGTACTGAGGCTGTTTTCTCCTAATGCTATCTTTTGAAAAGCAGAAGGATTTTATTTTCATGAAGTCCGATTTATCAATTTTTTTCCTTTCATATTTAGTTCTCTGTCCTACAAAATCTCTCTTATGTCAAAATCATGGTTTTGTTTTTCTTTTAGGAGTTGTACAGTTTTAACTTTGCCAGTACCGTGGTGGTGTTATTTAGTCACTAAGTTGTGTCTGACTCTTTTGAGACCCTATGGACTGCAGGGCGCCAGGCTCCTCTGTCCATGGGATTTCCCAGGCAAGAATACTGGAATGGGTTGCCATTTCTTCTTCCAGGGGATCTTCCCGACCCAGGGATCGAACCCGTGTCTCCTGCTTTGAAAGGGGGATTCCTTTTGACTGAGCAACCAAGAAGCTTCTTCCAGTACTGTAAGTAGCTTCAAATTAATTTTTGTGCATATTGTGATTAGGAAGGGGGGTCTCAATTATATTTTGACTGTAACTCATTTCACTACTATCTTCTTTCCTAGTTACTGATCTGAAAGTTTCTCTTAAATTATAAGATGACAGGATCGTCCCTGATTAAAGGAAATTCAAGCATCAGGGAACACCTTTTAAGAAAGGGAACCATTTTGCTACTCATTCAAGTAACACCTGAAGGTTGATGTGCCTTGACCATTTTAGAGCACCTAGACTAGAAGATGCACCAGCTATTTCCTCTTTCTAAACCTCAATTCCTCATCCTCCTTGATTTACAATTCCCAGAGGACTATGTTGGGTCTCTCTTTCATAGCATGAAGGTTTTACATGCCCTGAAAGGTATGTGGAAAAGCTCCATAAATGGAACTCCAAGGACCCTGGCTTAGAAACATGGCGAATTAGACTCAATTCACCCAGAATGGTAACTGCTAGCCATGCAGCTAGTTAAACAACATTAAAATTTAGCTCCTCAATCCTATTAGCCACATTTCAAGTACTCAAGAGCCACATGTGCTAATGTCTACTGTACTAGACAATGCAGACGTAAGACACTTCTATCACTGGAGAATGTTCTAGTGGCTAGCACTGCTCCGGATCTGTGGGTATAAATATTGGACATTGTGCTACTGCTGCTGCTAATTAAGTGTCATTAATAAAGGGAAGATGACGGCATTATTGAAGAATTTAAAGTTTAGATGTTAAAGAACTGTTTCTCCTTTATATTTAGTTCTCTGTCCTACAAAATCTCTCTTATGTCAAAATCATGGTTTTGTTTTTCTTTTAGGAGTTGTACAGTTTTAACTTTGCCAGTACCGTGGTGGTGTTATTTAGTCACTAAGTTGTGTCTGACTCTTTTGAGACCCTATGGACTGCAGGGCGCCAGGCTCCTCTGTCCATGGGATTTCCCAGGCAAGAATACTGGAATGGGTTGCCATTTCTTCTTCCAGGGGATCTTCCCGACCCAGGGATCGAACCCGTGTCTCCTGCTTTGAAAGGGGGATTCCTTTTGACTGAGCAACCAAGAAGCTTCTTCCAGTACTGTAAGTAGCTTCAAATTAATTTTTGTGCATATTGTGATTAGGAAGGGGGGTCTCAATTATATTTTGACTGTAACTCATTTCACTACTATCTTCTTTCCTAGTTACTGATCTGAAAGTTTCTCTTAAATTATAAGATGACAGGATCGTCCCTGATTAAAGGAAATTCAAGCATCAGGGAACACCTTTTAAGAAAGGGAACCATTTTGCTACTCATTCAAGTAACACCTGAAGGTTGATGTGCCTTGACCATTTTAGAGCACCTAGACTAGAAGATGCACCAGCTATTTCCTCTTTCTAAACCTCAATTCCTCATCCTCCTTGATTTACAATTCCCAGAGGACTATGTTGGGTCTCTCTTTCATAGCATGAAGGTTTTACATGCCCTGAAAGGTATGTGGAAAAGCTCCATAAATGGAACTCCAAGGACCCTGGCTTAGAAACATGGCGAATTAGACTCAATTCACCCAGAATGGTAACTGCTAGCCATGCAGCTAGTTAAACAACATTAAAATTTAGCTCCTCAATCCTATTAGCCACATTTCAAGTACTCAAGAGCCACATGTGCTAATGTCTACTGTACTAGACAATGCAGACGTAAGACACTTCTATCACTGGAGAATGTTCTAGTGGCTAGCACTGCTCCGGATCTGTGGGTATAAATATTGGACATTGTGCTACTGCTGCTGCTAATTAAGTGTCATTAATAAAGGGAAGATGACGGCATTATTGAAGAATTTAAAGTTTAGATGAAAAATTAAAGAACTGATTTAATTATTTAAAGTAATTCTAAGTACAGTTATTTGTGCCAAGTCCCTGTGGTAATGGACTGAATTTGTGTCCCCCACAAAATTTATATGTTGAGGCTTAACTCCTGGTAATCAGGTTCAGATGAGGTCATGAGGGTGGAGAGGCCTTGATGACCCTTCTAAGCAAAGGAGGAGACATCAGAGCCTTCCCCTCACTGCAGCACTAGCATACAGGGAGAAGGTGGCCATCTCCAAGACAGGAAGAGGGTCCTCGCCAAAAACCAAGTCCCCTGGCACTACAGTCTGACTTTGGAGCCTCCAGAGTCATGAGAAATAGATGTCTCCAGTTATGCTACTGTACCAGCCCAAGCTAAGATATCTATTTATAAAGTATTATTGTATCTTTAAATTTCATTTAACTTTAAAACCTTGTCAGGTTAACTATATCATAAGTTGAAGCTCAATTTTCAAAATGTATTGCAAACCAGTGGGCTCAAATTCTTTAAAATACTGGAGGTAATGCTCCCTATATGAAATTTGAATAAAAAGAAAGGCACTGGAGTAAGGATATAAAATTCCTAAAAAAGATTCCTAAAAAAAACCATTCTTGATGCAAAACTATTTCAATGCCGAAAAAAAACCAAAATATAACTTAGTATCTCCTATTTTTTTATGTATACAGATGGACCACTTTTCATTTCCCTCAAGAGAATACAATTTTTAATTGGTTATAATAATGATTACTTCCAAATGCCAATTAGTTCTATCAAATGATATTTGATATTATAAAGTCAATAAAAACCATGCAGTTTTTGTACACAGCTTTACGTTCATAGCAGTAAGGAGTCAGAGCCTGTGAAGAAAAGTTTTAAGCAGAAAACATGATTCGGGGAAGTTTCAAACATGAGCAAAATAAAAGAGCAAAAATTCAGGAAAAGTCCTCAAAAACTGTAAGGAAAATACTATACATGAAGAAGATGGTATCTTTTCAGGAAAAAGCTTATGTTATCATATTAACAATGGGCAGAAACACAGTCACATGCTTCCAATGCCATACCCATAGCCAATGTGCTCATCAGTTACGGGACTCTTAACCGTTGAATATCCAAGTGCTGATCTTTTACAAGAGAATCAGGGTCTGCACCTTTAAACAGGTGATTTCCAAACACCTAGCTCATTACTCCTCAGACTCCTAGCAGTCTGCCTTACGTCCAATCCACTATGAGCCAAGTAGGTGCTATTTGGAAAATACAGTTTATTGAAAATATACACTTTCCTCACCACTCTTTTCCATTTAAAGACCCTCCTTTACTCAAAATTTTCTTCATCAATTTTAATACATTAAATTAATTTTTCTTCCAGGCTTTCCATTGTCTAGCTTCTCTTCTTCTTCTTTTTTTTTAAGATTTATTTATTTATTTATTTTGGGTGGGAGTCGGGTTGGGGAGGGAGGGGAGTGGGCGGGCCACTTCCATTGGTCTTTTATTTCTCCATTTTCATCCATGAGTCTTTGTTCTTTGGCTCCTGTGGGTCTCCCATCGCGGCGGCATCTGTTGTTGCAGAGCGCTGGCTCTGGGCACATGCGCTCCAGAGCTCCGGCTCGGCAATTAGACACATCGGGCCAGTCGCTCTGCGGCACGTGGGATCTTCCCAGGCCAGGGATCGAACTGGCGCCCCTTGCACTGCAAAGCGGTGTCCTTACCCACTGGACCACCAGGGGAAGCCCTGTCTAGCTTCTCTTCTAACCCAAACAAGCAATGTAACTTGTATTTACTCAAGGGTTCTGTGATCTAACTGCTGTCTGGTTTACTCAATGTCTTGAATGAACACAGCAAATTTTACTTAATGAGTGCTGCCCCTCAACTCTATGATGGACAAAGAAGATATAAATATGGCTATTTTAGACTTTATAACCTATCAATTCTGTGTAATTTTTGGTATTTGGCTGCTGTGATATTCTGTCTGAATTTTATACCTCACCTCAAAATAAAACAATACATTATATTCAGCTTTTGAAAAAAGTTAAAAATCAAATATATTAAGTATACTCACAATTGATTACCAAATTACTTAACTTTTGTTAGCTGCATATTAAAATATGTCTACATTTGATTAATTATTATCAGCTTACATCATCAGTGGTAGCAAGGCTCTCACTGGGAGTAAGTTCTGAGTTGGATGCTATCCAAGTACCAGAATTCACTGACTTTATATTTTCTCCTTCTTTTTCATGGTTCTCAGAAATATGTCTCGATACTATGTCCTAAAATAAGGAAAGAACATAGTTATTAATGAAAAACATTTGTGCTTAATCATAGAATTAAAAGTAGAAGCAGGGGGGCTCCCCTGGTGGTCCAGTGGGTAAGGACACCGCCTTGCAGTGCAAGGGGCGCCGGTTCGAGCCCTGGCCTGGGAGGATCCCACGTGCTGCAGAGCGGCTGGACTGATGTGTCCAATCACCGAGCCGGAGCTCTGGAGCGCATGTGCCCAGAGCCGGTGCTCTGCAACAACAGAGGCCACCACGATGGGAGGCCCACACGGGCCAAAGAACAAAGATGGATGAAACTAGACAAATGAAAGACCAGTGGAAGTGGCCCGCCCACCCCCCTCCCTCCCCCCGCCACCTAAATAAATAAACAAATATTAAAAAAAAAAAAAAGTAGAAGCAGACAGCAGAACAAATACAATACTCCTGACCTCAGAGGTTAACTATGAGGAAGACTTAAGATTTAGGATAAGACACTGAAAAACTGCCACTTAAGCTATGTAAGAAGATTGTTTTAATGGCATGGAAACACATTAAAAACAAAACAGATAAAAATATTTATGGAACAAGGACAAACTTACTTAAGCAGATAGAATTAGGAAAATTGGCAGTACCACGACAAGAAGAAAGAGGATGTGAAGTACCAGATACCTGCAATGCATACAAAGCCCTCTGTCTCAAATAGTCTGTATCAAGTAGCTGAAGCTCATGGAAGAGTTCAATAAGAAAATGTGGACGAGATTCATTTTGAGAAATCAACGTAGCTACTTCAGAATAAATGGTATCCCGCAAAGCTTCGAACATGGAAAAGTCACTCCCAGTTTCTGGAAGATATAAAAGATCAGAAAGTTAACACTGATGAAGTAAGTTCTTGATTGTCTCTATTAAACTACCCTCAACTTTAAATTACTTAAAAATCAAAACACAATTCTATCTCAGGGGTTTTAAAGTAGAAAAAGAATCTTAAAATTACCAGGATAAAAAACAAAAAATCCTAAAAATATTAAGATGTATACTATTTGCTAGAGAAGTAACATTACCTAGCATTATTTAAACCAAAATTATTTCTCAGTGAAAAATATCTGGAAAATTTTGCAAATTTCATAGGAATAATAAGTGGAAATCTTTCAGCGCTTAAATGAAATAAGTGAATTGCAAATAAATTTCTTATTTTGCTGATAAGAAATTTTTTTTACAGATAAAGAAATTTATTTTGTTCATGTTGAGAACAAACTAAATGCTGCCACACAAACCTACTATTTTAACGTTTATCCAGTTAGGCCTACTGGCGCGGTTCGAGCCGCCTGGAGGATCCCACGTGCTGCAGAGCGGCTGGACTGATGTGTCCAATCACGAGCCGGAGCTCTGAGCGCATGTGCCCAGAGCCGGTGCTCTGCAACAACAGAGGCCAACGATGGGAGGCCCACACGGGCCAAAGAACAAAGATGGATGAAACTAGACAAATGAAAGACCAGTGGAAGTGGCCCGCCCACCCCTCCCTTCCCACCCCCACCTAAATAAATAAACAAATATTAAAAAAAAAAAAAAGTAGAAGCAGACAGCAGAACAAATACAATACTCCTGACCTCAGAGGTTAACTATGAGGAAGACTTAAGATTTAGGATAAGACACTGAAAAACTGCCACTTAAGCTATGTAAGAAGATTGTTTTAATGGCATGGAAACACATTAAAAACAAAACAGATAAAAATATTTATGGAACAAGGACAAACTTACTTAAGCAGATAGAATTAGGAAAATTGGCAGTACCACGACAAGAAGAAAGAGGATGTGAAGTACCAGATACCTGCAATGCATACAAAGCCCTCTGTCTCAAATAGTCTGTATCAAGTAGCTGAAGCTCATGGAAGAGTTCAATAAGAAAATGTGGACGAGATTCATTTTGAGAAATCAACGTAGCTACTTCAGAATAAATGGTATCCCTCAAAGTCTCGAACATGGAAAAATCACTCCCAGTTTCTGGAAGATATAAAAGATCAGAAAGTTAACACTGATGAAGTAAGTTCTTGATTGTCTCTATTAAACTACCCTCAACTTTAAATTACTTAAAAATCAAAACACAATTCTATCTCAGGGGTTTTAAAGTAGAAAAAGAATCTTAAAATTACCAGGATAAAAAACAAAAAATCCTAAAAATATTAAGATGTATACTATTTGCTAGAGAAGTAACATTACCTAGCATTATTTAAACCAAAATTATTTCTCAGTGAAAAATATCTGGAAAATTTTGCAAATTTCATAGGAATAATAAGTGGAAATCTTTCAGCGCTTAAATGAAATAAGTGAATTGCAAATAAATTTCTTATTTTGCTGATAAGAAATTTTTTTTACAGATAAAGAAATTTATTTTGTTCATGTTGAGAACAAACTAAATGCTGCCACACAAACCTACTATTTTAACGTTTATCCAGTTAGGCCTACTGATTTTCAAATCTCCACTATTATGCTGTACTGATGAGAAGCTAAATTTGTAAATATAACAAAATTGGTCAGTTTTATCCTGGAGCAGTCAGCTGGAGCAAGCAGTGACCCAAACGAACTTTTTAGTTTCACAGAATCTAGGTATCACTCTGTTCTTCAGGAACAATTCTTCTACATGTATTTGTTTATAACAAAGACTTATCACCCTTAAAGCTATACAGTCATGCCTTTACTTTTGTTTGTTTCTTTTTTTCTTTGTGCCTTTACTTTTAAGGGAATAAATTAGGACCTGTTCCCATTTTGAGTTTTCTAAAAAAAAAAAAAATTTTTGTCCCAAGTGTTCTTCAAACTATCAAATTCTATAAACTTTCTAGAGTAATAGTAGAACCACAAATAGCTAAACACTCAAGTTCACAAAAATCAGTGCTAGGTGCTCAAGACAGGAAATGCTATTTTAATATATTGTGCTTTCAAATAAATATGCAAAGATTATTACAATTTAATTTACTTTTAGCAAGATAGAAATTTTAAACATATAAGGCAAATGTGGTTTGATGAAAAAAACTTTCCATTAATTTTCTAAACAAATTAACAGCCTCAGGCTTCAATTTCCACAAGTATAAATAATAAGGATAATAAATATGGAATGTGCCTTTCTTGCCTCAGACATTTATGAGTATAAAATAAAATAATGTACTATGATACTCTATGCTACTATAAAAATGTTTATTATGAGCAGGAACTAGGACTATCTCTGCAGGAAATCTCTACTTAGAAGAAAAATCCAGGTAAGAAGATGTGATACCATACACACTTTCCTAATTCATACACTGTACTATAGGTTGTTCCATTGTTTTAGAAAATATTTTTTAACAATACAAAAATAAAATATATTTAATGATATCTTTCATACCTCTGTATGTGATGAAAATGATCACTCTAAATATATTTCAATAAAGATTAAATTACTCCCAAATAATGTATTATAGCAAACATATGCTTCATCCCTACAATAGATAAGTGGAAAGTTTTTACCATTCTCTTTCTGGATTGAGATGCATTAGTTTAAGCTAGAGAAGTCCTTGATGACAGTCAGATTTCTATGACTCCATCCTGTTTTTATCTTACTTTCTTCACAGTTCTTTTCTTTAAGAAGTACCACTGATATATTTAGCTTTATCTGTGCTAAATCATTGGGTTTTTTTTATTTGAATTCCTCTGAAAGTTCATAAAAGGCTTTTCTTTTTTACTCATGGATGTAACAGAGGAGGCATTAAAGAATATTTACAGTTCTAAACCACGCAGAACCATGTCTAATGAATATTCATATTTAAAGGCAAAAACAGCATTTTTGCAATTTTCCATGACCCTTATTAATCATGGTCTTTGCAAGTCATAGTTGTTTTCATTCAACGGTTTTTTATACATGTTGACTGGCAAGAAAAAAATACAACAGAAGTCATGCACAATACTTAACACTTTAAATCAGAGCTAAGAATATTTTTATTTTCAAAAAATACCAATGCCCATAAGCCTTTAAAGGACACAAAATAAGTAACTTCAAATAAAACACTAAATTATAAAAAAGTTTTCTATTAACTACATGAATGTGTTAGTTACGCTACACACTAACAGAAATTGAAAATGAGAGAAAAGCAGCCAATTTTACCAACCAAATAAAAATTATAAATGAAAAGCTTCAAAATTTAACGAGTATGAATTCTCTGTCACTGTTAGTAGCCAAATAACATATACACACTAAACTAGATCTAAAAAACAATTAGAACAATAAAACTAAGGATTTTAAGGACCAATGGAAAAAATCAACAAAAAGTGGACACCGAAACTAAGCAGATTGTTACCTGGCGCTTCATTGCATGCATTTCTGTTAGACTGCTGTAGTATTCTCCTAGCATGTGCTGTAGGAAAGGGCAGACATAAGGATGAACAGAAAATGTGTATGAATAATAAAGACGGGGTCTTTCATATGAATAAATGAATGAAAAAAAGAAACAAGCAAATTTCTTTAAAACCGTTTGCCTGAACTGAAACATTGTCACAAGGTAGGGTTCATGCTCTATTTAAAAATAATCTCTTTGAGGAAAATATCAAATGATCTGCTATAAACCTGTGCTGATGTGACTGATGATGGATAAAAATTGTTTAAGCTTCTTCATTCTAGAGAAGTTGATGACATTTTCAAAATTTCTATTTGACTCCATCCTGTTTTTATCTTACTTTCTTCACAGTTCTTTTCTTTAAGAAGTACCACTGATATATTTAGCTTTATCTGTGCTAAATCATTGGGTTTTTTTTATTTGAATTCCTCTGAAAGTTCATAAAAGGCTTTTCTTTTTTACTCATGGATGTAACAGAGGAGGCATTAAAGAATATTTACAGTTCTAAACCACGCAGAACCATGTCTAATGAATATTCATATTTAAAGGCAAAAACAGCATTTTTGCAATTTTCCATGACCCTTATTAATCATGGTCTTTGCAAGTCATAGTTGTTTTCATTCAACGGTTTTTTATACATGTTGACTGGCAAGAAAAAAATACAACAGAAGTCATGCACAATACTTAACACTTTAAATCAGAGCTAAGAATATTTTTATTTTCAAAAAATACCAATGCCCATAAGCCTTTAAAGGACACAAAATAAGTAACTTCAAATAAAACACTAAATTATAAAAAAGTTTTCTATTAACTACATGAATGTGTTAGTTACGCTACACACTAACAGAAATTGAAAATGAGAGAAAAGCAGCCAATTTTACCAACCAAATAAAAATTATAAATGAAAAGCTTCAAAATTTAACGAGTATGAATTCTCTGTCACTGTTAGTAGCCAAATAACATATACACACTAAACTAGATCTAAAAAACAATTAGAACAATAAAACTAAGGATTTTAAGGACCAATGGAAAAAATCAACAAAAAGTGGACACCGAAACTAAGCAGATTGTTACCTGGCGCTTCATTGCATGCATTTCTGTTAGACTGCTGTAGTATTCTCCTAGCATGTGCTGTAGGAAAGGGCAGACATAAGGATGAACAGAAAATGTGTATGAATAATAAAGACGGGGTCTTTCATATGAATAAATGAATGAAAAAAAGAAACAAGCAAATTTCTTTAAAACCGTTTGCCTGAACTGAAACATTGTCACAAGGTAGGGTTCATGCTCTATTTAAAAATAATCTCTTTGAGGAAAATATCAAATGATCTGCTATAAACCTGTGCTGATGTGACTGATGATGGCTTTCATGTAGTCAAATTCTACCATTCATCACAGGAACTTCCCTCACCCGGAGAGACAACAGGACTGTAAACAGTTCAATACTAGCAGTCATAGGCACTCCAATCTTAACAATCATATAACAAAAGCTACTATTACAAAAGCTATAAAGAACTTTAGGGTAATGGTTAAAACCACAACTAAGTCTTTTTACAAAAGAGGAATATTTATATTGTTCAGACTTTTTTTAGTTCACCAAAATTTGATGGTTATATTTTAGGTGAGGGCTTCCCTGGTGGCACAGATGGTAAAGAATCTGCCTGTAATGTGGGAGACTTGGGTTCGACCCCCGGGTTGGGAAGATTCAACTATGACCGACAGTCAATTATTTAGGTAATCATATCGAATTTATTAAGCATATGAATTTAATGCCCTTCCCCAACCTCTACCTAACTGTTCACTGTTCAACAACAGTATCTTTGATAAAGATAGTCAAAGGAAGTGGAAACTACAAAACTTCCAATAAAATGCTGGGGTTGGAACAACAGAATTGGTATGTTTTACAAAGGATCCTGGACTTAAGACGAGACAAGGACTGAAACGTCAGCTCTACCATTTGCTGGCAATATGACCTTGAGGAAGTTATTTCAAAACATGAATAGAATAAAAAATACTAAAAAAAACTTTTTAATTCTCATTTTAAGTTTTAGGAAATAGAGAGAAGCTTAAAGATAATAAAACCATTGACATTTTGATGCATTTTCTTACATTTTTTAATCCATATTTTGTTTAAAATAGTTGGAATCATAACTATTTAGTCAATACTTAAAACTCATTTTTTTTATTTTCACATTTGTTTTCTTTAGGATGTATGGCTACAAGTACAATAACTGGATTAAAGGCAGGATTTTTCCCCCTCAAATTACACCAGTTTATGCCATTGGACCTCTATGAGCATTGGGATAAAAAAAAGGTAACAAATCATGTTTCCTCATCTACAAAATGAAAACAAAACGAGTTCAATTCACAGGACTCTGAGGTTCAAATGAGATGAGTAATTTGTTTAATTTGTAAACTGTAAAGCATAATACAAATGGTAGCTATGATTATCATTTTCACCAAGGGTCTTATTGACAACTGAAAATTTACAATCTATATTTACTGCCTCTCTCTCCCTATTTCTTTGAGATGTACTTTACTCTTTATGAAGCGGGAAAGTACCAGTAAACTTTAGTTTAGTAAACTAAAATGGTGGCAACTACATGACTTCATTCATTCAATTCATAACACTGAGTATGTACTGTGTGTTAGGTATCACGCTAACATTTAAGATACAAGTATGAAAAATATTACATTGATGATATTTAGGTGAGGGCTTCCCTGGTGGCACAGATGGTAAAGAATCTGCCTGTAATGTGGGAGACTTGGGTTCGACCCCCGGGTTGGGAAGATTCAACTATGACCGACAGTCAATTATTTAGGTAATCATATCGAATTTATTAAGCATATGAATTTAATGCCCTTCCCCAACCTCTACCTAACTGTTCACTGTTCAACAACAGTATCTTTGATAAAGATAGTCAAAGGAAGTGGAAACTACAAAACTTCCAATAAAATGCTGGGGTTGGAACAACAGAATTGGTATGTTTTACAAAGGATCCTGGACTTAAGACGAGACAAGGACTGAAACGTCAGCTCTACCATTTGCTGGCAATATGACCTTGAGGAAGTTATTTCAAAACATGAATAGAATAAAAAATACTAAAAAAAACTTTTTAATTCTCATTTTAAGTTTTAGGAAATAGAGAGAAGCTTAAAGATAATAAAACCATTGACATTTTGATGCATTTTCTTACATTTTTTAATCCATATTTTGTTTAAAATAGTTGGAATCATAACTATTTAGTCAATACTTAAAACTCATTTTTTTTATTTTCACATTTGTTTTCTTTAGGATGTATGGCTACAAGTACAATAACTGGATTAAAGGCAGGATTTTTCCCCCTCAAATTACACCAGTTTATGCCATTGGACCTCTATGAGCATTGGGATAAAAAAAAGGTAACAAATCATGTTTCCTCATCTACAAAATGAAAACAAAACGAGTTCAATTCACAGGACTCTGAGGTTCAAATGAGATGAGTAATTTGTTTAATTTGTAAACTGTAAAGCATAATACAAATGGTAGCTATGATTATCATTTTCACCAAGGGTCTTATTGACAACTGAAAATTTACAATCTATATTTACTGCCTCTCTCTCCCTATTTCTTTGAGATGTACTTTACTCTTTATGAAGCGGGAAAGTACCAGTAAACTTTAGTTTAGTAAACTAAAATGGTGGCAACTACATGACTTCATTCATTCAATTCATAACACTGAGTATGTACTGTGTGTTAGGTATCACGCTAACATTTAAGATACAAGTATGAAAAAATATTACTACTGCCAAGGGACTCAAAAAGGCAATACAGACACTTAAACAGTAAATACTGTATAACGTGATACAGGCAACAAAAGCAGTACACAAGTTATGACAGAAAAAAAAAAAGAAAAATGAGAAAGGGTAACCTATCCTTGCTTGGATTTGGATGTAATTACAGAATTAAGATTTTATTTAAGAGTCAGCAGAGAAGGACTTGAAAAGGACCTGAGGCAAAAAAAAGACACAAACTAATGTAGTGGCAATGACAAATCCTCAGTTCAGTGCCACTGAGAGAGGCAACGGGTATCAGAAAGGAGTCTGGAGGGGCACAAAGGAAGCAAATTTCTGCCAGCCAGACATGCTGCATTAAGGCATCTGGACCTCCTCCTGCAGGCATGTGGAAAGCCTTAAGCAGGGGAATGGTTTGATTTTATATGGAATTCTTATTCAGATAATATTAAAATTTCAAATTAGGAGAACCAAATTAACGCCGACTAGCTTATTTACTCAGAGTTTTATCAAAATGTGTCAAAAGATAGTATCACAATAAGATGTATTAATATTTCCATTTTACATTTCTTGATATTAAGAACTGTGTACTTAAACTCTACTATAAAACTGTACACATGATAGGAAAATGTGACAGATCAATTTTAAGCTTGTTTTAACATAGCTTTTGAAATCCAAGATGAAGAAGTCCTTAAATAAACAAACCAAAACAGAACATACCTGAAGATATTTCTGTAGACCTACTACATTTAATTTGTAAACTGTAAAGCATAATACAAATGGAAAAAATTAAACAGGACTCTGAGGTTCAAATGAGATGAGTAATTTGTTTAATTTGTAAACTGTAAAGCATAATACAAATGGTAGCTATGATTATCATTTTCACCAAGGGTCTTATTGACAACTGAAAATTTACAATCTATATTTACTGCCTCTCTCTCCCTATTTCTTTGAGATGTACTTTACTCTTTATGAAGCGGGAAAGTACCAGTAAACTTTAGTTTAGTAAACTAAAATGGTGGCAACTACATGACTTCATTCATTCAATTCATAACACTGAGTATGTACTGTGTGTTAGGTATCACGCTAACATTTAAGATACAAGTATGAAAAAATATTACTACTGCCAAGGGACTCAAAAAGGCAATACAGACACTTAAACAGTAAATACTGTATAACGTGATACAGGCAACAAAAGCAGTACACAAGTTATGACAGAAAAAAAAAAAAAGAAAAATGAGAAAGGGTAACCTATCCTTGCTTGGATTTGGATGTAATTACAGAATTAAGATTTTATTTAAGAGTCAGCAGAGAAGGACTTGAAAAGGACCTGAGGCAAAAAAAAGACACAAACTAATGTAGTGGCAATGACAAATCCTCAGTTCAGTGCCACTGAGAGAGGCAACGGGTATCAGAAAGGAGTCTGGAGGGGCACAAAGGAAGCAAATTTCTGCCAGCCAGACATGCTGCATTAAGGCATCTGGACCTCCTCCTGCAGGCATGTGGAAAGCCTTAAGCAGGGGAATGGTTTGATTTTATATGGAATTCTTATTCAGATAATATTAAAATTTCAAATTAGGAGAACCAAATTAACGCCGACTAGCTTATTTACTCAGAGTTTTATCAAAATGTGTCAAAAGATAGTATCACAATAAGATGTATTAATATTTCCATTTTACATTTCTTGATATTAAGAACTGTGTACTTAAACTCTACTATAAAACTGTACACATGATAGGAAAATGTGACAGATCAATTTTAAGCTTGTTTTAACATAGCTTTTGAAATCCAAGATGAAGAAGTCCTTAAATAAAACAAACCAAAACAGAACATACCTGAAGATATTTCTGTAGACCTACTACATTTAATTACTTTTTCCAGCTGCTCATGGTTCTTTCTGCTGAATACTTTTGCTTGAACAGGCTCTTCAGTCTGGGCTGAATGTCTGTTCCTATTTTTGCAAGGTTCACATGTGCTAGACATACTGGCACTTTCATACCCTTGAGTAAAAAAAGTGACAACTGTTATCAGTTGCAACTAACTCAAACTGAAAGGGAAACTGATTTCCACAGTGAAATAGTACAGGTAACTCAATTTTAAAATGCTGGTTTAAGGAGAAATCAAAATAGTAAATGCCTTGAAAATATTTTTGAAATAATCTTTGGAAGTATGAAGTAACAGTAATAAAGTCTAACACTTCTCTCTCCTTTGATATTCATGTCAATGAACATATCCCAACCCAAAGTACACAGTATGTAACCCAAACTCTCTACTAGACTCCAGATTGACAATTTTTCAATACTTGGAAATACAAGAAAGAATTTGTACCTAATTTATATAATATGTCCTTAATAGGCAGAAGAATAAAGGGCACTAAATAATCAAATGTCTGTTCTTGTATCTCTTTTGTGTAAGATGACTTGGCTTTAAAAGTCTTTCTTAACCATAGGTTATACATTCTATTACGTAGGTTTAAAATTCTATTAAATTTTCCAAGTTTCATTGTTAATCTTTTTTCACATTTACTTTTTGGTATCTAACACAAGGTAGAAATGCAATTTTTTGTTCCACAAGGATAGCAGGTTACACCTACACTTTTCCCACTGAATCAAAATGGAACCTTGGTGAATACATGAAATCTCTGTATTTCTTGGGTTTTATTTCTGGGCATTCCATCTGTTTAACTTATTTATTTCAATGTTACAGAAGTTTTACCATCTGCAAATCCTATCTAACTTCTATTCTTAGCTATTTCTGGATATAAAAGATGTTTACATTTAGATATTAAGAACTGTGTACTTAAACTCTACTATAAAACTGTACACATGATAGGAAAATGTGACAGATCAATTTTAAGCTTGTTTTAACATAGCTTTTGAAATCCAAGATGAAGAAGTCCTTAAATAAAACAAACCAAAACAGAACATACCTGAAGATATTTCTGTAGACCTACTACATTTAATTACTTTTTCCAGCTGCTCATGGTTCTTTCTGCTGAATACTTTTGCTTGAACAGGCTCTTCAGTCTGGGCTGAATGTCTGTTCCTATTTTTGCAAGGTTCACATGTGCTAGACATACTGGCACTTTCATACCCTTGAGTAAAAAAAGTGACAACTGTTATCAGTTGCAACTAACTCAAACTGAAAGGGAAACTGATTTCCACAGTGAAATAGTACAGGTAACTCAATTTTAAAATGCTGGTTTAAGGAGAAATCAAAATAGTAAATGCCTTGAAAATATTTTTGAAATAATCTTTGGAAGTATGAAGTAACAGTAATAAAGTCTAACACTTCTCTCTCCTTTGATATTCATGTCAATGAACATATCCCAACCCAAAGTACACAGTATGTAACCCAAACTCTCTACTAGACTCCAGATTGACAATTTTTCAATACTTGGAAATACAAGAAAGAATTTGTACCTAATTTATATAATATGTCCTTAATAGGCAGAAGAATAAAGGGCACTAAATAATCAAATGTCTGTTCTTGTATCTCTTTTGTGTAAGATGACTTGGCTTTAAAAGTCTTTCTTAACCATAGGTTATACATTCTATTACGTAGGTTTAAAATTCTATTAAATTTTCCAAGTTTCATTGTTAATCTTTTTTCACATTTACTTTTTGGTATCTAACACAAGGTAGAAATGCAATTTTTTGTTCCACAAGGATAGCAGGTTACACCTACACTTTTCCCACTGAATCAAAATGGAACCTTGGTGAATACATGAAATCTCTGTATTTCTTGGGTTTTATTTCTGGGCATTCCATCTGTTTAACTTATTTATTTCAATGTTACAGAAGTTTTACAGTATGTTGAAACATCTGGTAAAGCAAATCCTATCTAACTTCTATTCTTAGCTATTTCTGGATATCTATCCTTCCATGTAAGCTTTGAGATTTTTTTCTCCAAATTTCAAAGATAACTCATGGATTCAAAATGGATTCACAATAAAAATATTTATTAACTTGCAGACAATTGATACTAAATAATTTCATACATTCTAACATAATAACACAGTTATGCTTTTATATTTGCTCAATCTTATTTCACGTTCTTAAAAAAATTTTTTTATAGATCTAGTAGATTTCTTGCTAAATTTATTCCTTAGGACTTTTTGTCCCAATAGCTTTCAATACTACTATGAATAAAGTACTCCCCACCACTTCCATTTCTACTGGGTATTATTAATACTATGACAGAGAAAAATATTTACACACTTAGTTCATAACCTCATTTCATAATTACTTAGTTAACTTAGGGGGCTATTTCCCAGTTTTAGGTAGTCTCTTGGGCTAGCTTGGAAAAAAACAAAATTTGTTTCCTTCCTTTTAACCATTAATCTTGTCATAATACTTACCAAACAATGTCTAATAATGATCGTGGAACATAGAGAATCCAATTAATCCCTAACTTTGACAGAAATACCTCTGGAGTATTTTCATTACAATAATGCTTGTGACTGACATTAGCTAACAGCTTTTATTATATTTAAATAGCTGCCTCCCTTTTTAGGTGCATTTGCATTAGGAACAACATAAAATTCTACCTAATCTACCACTATGATTACATGAGTTCTGTCCTGTAATGTTGATGTAATAAATTATGCTGACAGATTTCCTGATAATCACAATTATATTTCTATAATAAAGCTTCCTCATGATACTTTTAATATTCAGAGAAAATCTGCTAACATTTTACTTTTAAGTTATTAACTGAGATTAAACTACTGCTTTCTTTTTTAAAATTGAAGGATAACTGTTTTACAGAATTTTGTTGTTTTCTGTCAAATATCAACAATGAATCTACTGCTTTCTTTAAACTGTTAACTCTACTTTTCATCTTCCCCTATACACAGGTCTCAGTCTGAGTCACAAGTGGCTTCTCTAGTTTTCTTCAGAATAGGATACACAAACATTTTCTTTCACTTTGACAGACTGACACCTTGACAGAGAGCGGGACTCCTCAGAGTGTGTACTTTCTCTCTGTTCCTTGTGGCTGGACGGTAAAGCAAATCCTATCTAACTTCTATTCTTAGCTATTTCTGGATATCTATCCTTCCATGTAAGCTTTGAGATTTTTTTCTCCAAATTTCAAAGATAACTCATGGATTCAAAATGGATTCACAATAAAAATATTTATTAACTTGCAGACAATTGATACTAAATAATTTCATACATTCTAACATAATAACACAGTTATGCTTTTATATTTGCTCAATCTTATTTCACGTTCTTAAAAAAATTTTTTTATAGATCTAGTAGATTTCTTGCTAAATTTATTCCTTAGGACTTTTTGTCCCAATAGCTTTCAATACTACTATGAATAAAGTACTCCCCACCACTTCCATTTCTACTGGGTATTATTAATACTATGACAGAGAAAAATATTTACACACTTAGTTCATAACCTCATTTCATAATTACTTAGTTAACTTAGGGAGCTATTTCCCAGTTTTAGGTAGTCTCTTGGGCTAGCTTGGAAAAAAACAAAATTTGTTTCCTTCCTTTTAACCATTAATCTTGTCATAATACTTACCAAACAATGTCTAATAATGATCGTGGAACATAGAGAATCCAATTAATCCCTAACTTTGACAGAAATACCTCTGGAGTATTTTCATTACAATAATGCTTGTGACTGACATTAGCTAACAGCTTTTATTATATTTAAATAGCTGCCTCCCTTTTTAGGTGCATTTGCATTAGGAACAACATAAAATTCTACCTAATCTACCACTATGATTACATGAGTTCTGTCCTGTAATGTTGATGTAATAAATTATGCTGACAGATTTCCTGATAATCACAATTATATTTCTATAATAAAGCTTCCTCATGATACTTTTAATATTCAGAGAAAATCTGCTAACATTTT
The DNA here is from genome assembly GCA_022376925.1 of Tragulus kanchil. Taxonomy (NCBI): domain Eukaryota; kingdom Metazoa; phylum Chordata; class Mammalia; order Artiodactyla; family Tragulidae; genus Tragulus; species Tragulus kanchil. The sequence goes on along the minus strand of JAIOJX010000028.1, from coordinate 32,457,434 downwards.
ACTTTTAAGTTATTAACTGAGATTAAACTACTGCTTTCTTTTTTAAAATTGAAGGATAACTGTTTTACAGAATTTTGTTGTTTTCTGTCAAATATCAACAATGAATCTACTGCTTTCTTTAAACTGTTAACTCTACTTTTCATCTTCCCCTATACACAGGTCTCAGTCTGAGTCACAAGTGGCTTCTCTAGTTTTCTTCAGAATAGGATACACAAACATTTTCTTTCACTTTGACAGACTGACACCTTGACAGAGAGCGGGACTCCTCAGAGTGTGTACTTTCTCTCTGTTCCTTGTGGCTGGACAATGGATAACTATTTTAATCTACTGTCTTAAGTCTTTCTTCATTAAAGATTCCCCTTTTTATTATCTAATTATTGCCTTCCCACCTATTTTATTCCCTCTTTTAGAACTCCTTGTGTATCAGACCTCCAAGATTTGTCTTTAAGCCTCTGCTCATTTCCCCCTTCCTTTTTTTCTTTGTACTTTCTGCTCTATGCAATGACAGCTCTTCCCTTTATAATTTTCTAGGTCAGAATTTCTAGCTTAATAGCATTCATCCTCTTTTTCAAATAACTTAGACATTAAATGTGAAAATCATTTTTTCTAGTCCTAAATAGTCATAATTCAACCTGCTTTTTAAAATAATTTTATTTGCTTAAGTATTGTTAGTTCACTCAAGTGAATAATTTTCATCAGTAATTGTTTTTACTAGATTTTATCTGTTCTAGTGGTCAGCTTCTTGTCTTCTCCCTGACTGCTGGTCCTTCTATGTGCACTGTTACATTCATTGGGTCAGTCGTGACTGTCATCTACCCTTATGGCTGGACCCAACTGCTGCTGCTTTAATGGCAGCATGCTGACAGTGCCTGGAAGTCTCACGACCATAGTGAAGTCATGTTCTGGGTAGCAAGTTGTCAGCCTCCCATCAAGAGAATAAAAGAAGCCTCATAACTCCTCAGCTGCAAAGGTAAATGCTCTACCATGCTCAGGGTAGGCAGGGTAATAAATTATGCTGACAGATTTCCTGATAATCACAATTATATTTCTATAATAAAGCTTCCTCATGATACTTTTAATATTCAGAGAAAATCTGCTAACATTTTACTTTTAAGTTATTAACTGAGATTAAACTACTGCTTTCTTTTTTAAAATTGAAGGATAACTGTTTTACAGAATTTTGTTGTTTTCTGTCAAATATCAACAATGAATCTACTGCTTTCTTTAAACTGTTAACTCTACTTTTCATCTTCCCCTATACACAGGTCTCAGTCTGAGTCACAAGTGGCTTCTCTAGTTTTCTTCAGAATAGGATACACAAACATTTTCTTTCACTTTGACAGACTGACACCTTGACAGAGAGCGGGACTCCTCAGAGTGTGTACTTTCTCTCTGTTCCTTGTGGCTGGACAATGGATAACTATTTTAATCTACTGTCTTAAGTCTTTCTTCATTAAAGATTCCCCTTTTTATTATCTAATTATTGCCTTCCCACCTATTTTATTCCCTCTTTTAGAACTCCTTGTGTATCAGACCTCCAAGATTTGTCTTTAAGCCTCTGCTCATTTCCCCCTTCCTTTTTTTCTTTGTACTTTCTGCTCTATGCAATGACAGCTCTTCCCTTTATAATTTTCTAGGTCAGAATTTCTAGCTTAATAGCATTCATCCTCTTTTTCAAATAACTTAGACATTAAATGTGAAAATCATTTTTTCTAGTCCTAAATAGTCATAATTCAACCTGCTTTTTAAAATAATTTTATTTGCTTAAGTATTGTTAGTTCACTCAAGTGAATAATTTTCATCAGTAATTGTTTTTACTAGATTTTATCTGTTCTAGTGGTCAGCTTCTTGTCTTCTCCCTGACTGCTGGTCCTTCTATGTGCACTGTTACATTCATTGGGTCAGTCGTGACTGTCATCTACCCTTATGGCTGGACCCAACTGCTGCTGCTTTAATGGCAGCATGCTGACAGTGCCTGGAAGTCTCACGACCATAGTGAAGTCATGTTCTGGGTAGCAAGTTGTCAGCCTCCCATCAAGAGAATAAAAAGAAGCCTCATAACTCCTCAGCTGCAAAGGTAAATGCTCTACCATGCTCAGGGTAGGCAGGGTACCGCCTCGTCTTCCAATGACACCCCTCCCACTAGTACCCTGAAGGGGCAAAGACTACTACTCTTGGAAAGGAAGGAGGTGCAGGCTGCATGGATTTCCTCCAACCAAATTTTATCTAATAACTGCAGAGCTCTGATTTTTGCTCCAGATACTCGCTGCAAAAGCTAGCAGAACCAAAAGCCTTGCTGCTTCTATCTCCAGAACACAACAGTTGCTTTGTTAGTAATAAATAAGTCCTAAGATAGGTCAGATTATTCTCTGTGATATCCTATCTGGATTCCACTTTCCTTTCTTTCTCTTAAACAATCATTCAGGTTACGACTTTATCATTTCACATTTCCTGATTTCTTTGCTGGTCTCTCAGACTCTCCAGCCACTCTCATTCATTCTGCATGAAACTTATTAGAAAAAGAGCCCTCTTGTTACTATGGACTGTTACACAAAACAGTAATAAAAAGAATGCTTGGGGCTTCCCTGGTGGTCCAGTGGGTAAGGACACCGCCTTGCAGTGCAAGGGGCGCCAGTTCGATCCCTGGCCTGGGAAGATCCCACGTGCCGCGGAGTGGCTGGACCAATGTGTCCAATTACCGAGCCGGAGCTGTGGAGTGCGTGCGCCCAGAGCCGGTGCTCTGCAACGAGAGAGGCCACTGCGATAGGAGGCCCACACAGGCCAAAGAACAAAGATAGATAAATGAAAGATCAATAGAAGCGGCAAAAAAAAAGAAAAAATTTTATTTGCTTAAGTATTGTCAGTTCACTCAAGTGAATAATTTTCATCAGTAATTGTTTTTACTAGATTTTATCTGTTCTAGTGGTCAGCTTCTTGTCTTCTCCCTGACTGCTGGTCCTTCTATGTGCACTGTTACATTCATTGGGTCAGTCGTGACTGTCATCTACCCTTATGGCTGGACCCAACTGCTGCTGCTTTAATGGCAGCATGCTGACAGTGCCTGGAAGTCTCACGACCATAGTGAAGTCATGTTCTGGGTAGCAAGTTGTCAGCCTCCCATCAAGAGAATAAAAAGAAGCCTCATAACTCCTCAGCTGCAAAGGTAAATGCTCTACCATGCTCAGGGTAGGCAGGGTACCGCCTCGTCTTCCAATGACACCCCTCCCACTAGTACCCTGAAGGGGCAAAGACTACTACTCTTGGAAAGGAAGGAGGTGCAGGCTGCATGGATTTCCTCCAACCAAATTTTCTCTAATAACTGCAGAGCTCTGATTTTTGCTCCAGATACTCGCTGCAAAAGCTAGCAGAACCAAAAGCCTTGCTGCTTCTATCTCCAGAACACAACAGTTGCTTTGTTAGTAATAAATAAGTCCTAAGATAGGTCAGATTATTCTCTGTGATATCCTATCTGGATTCCACTTTCCTTTCTTTCTCTTAAACAATCATTCAGGTTACGACTTTATCATTTCACATTTCCTGATTTCTTTGCTGGTCTCTCAGACTCTCCAGCCACTCTCATTCATTCTGCATGAAACTTATTAGAAAAAGAGCCCTCTTGTTACTATGGACTGTTACACAAAACAGTAATAAAAAGAATGCTTGGGGCTTCCCTGGTGGTCCAGTGGGTAAGGACACCGCCTTGCAGTGCAAGGGGCGCCAGTTCGATCCCTGGCCTGGGAAGATCCCACGTGCCGCGGAGTGGCTGGACCAATGTGTCCAATTACCGAGCCGGAGCTGTGGAGTGCGTGCGCCCAGAGCCGGTGCTCTGCAACGAGAGAGGCCACTGCGATAGGAGGCCCACACAGGCCAAAGAACAAAGATAGATAAATGAAAGATCAATAGAAGCGGCAAAAAAAAAGAAAAAAAAAAAAGAATGCTTGCCAAAAGTAATACATAAAATGATATGAATGGTAGTACTATTGATCATTTAATAAAAAGAAAACATAGTTCCAAAGAAAATGAAGTAAATTATTCTACTAAGAGAGGCTTCCCAGGTAGTACAGTGGTAAAGTAACTGCCTGCCAATGCTGGAGATGTGGGTTTTATCCCTGGGTTGGGAAGATCCCCTGGAGGAAGTCATGGCAACCCCCTCTAGTATTCTTGCCTAGAGAGTCCCATGGACAGAGGAGCCTGGCAGGCTAGTCCAGAGGGTCACAAAGAATTGGACACAACTGAGTAAGTGAGCACACATTCTAATAAAAAATTTATATAAGTGAAATTCAGTTTCTGACTACTGTTACTGAATCATGTGAAAAGTGCTGAATGAACTCTAATCAAAATTCAAATACACATTATATAGCATACACAAAATTCTCTTTAGGGAGCCCCAGCAGTCAAAAAAAAAAAAAACATGCAGTCATCTTTCCAAAGAGCTGAAACTGTGGAGAGAAAATGTGCTATAATTTTTAAGATACTACAAAAAAAGGAGGGAAGAAAAAAAAAAAACCCATGGTTTTATGTAAATCTCAAATTTAAAATATCAAGGCCTAAATTTCCAAAGTTAAGGTACTACTGTTGACTAGTTTCCCTTGGAGCACTTTAATAGTAATCCTGCAGGGAAAGCAGGCGATTTCACTAAGGTCAGTAACACTTCAGAGTAACACTGGCCAGGCCAGCTAATACAACAATACCAACACTTACTGTGCTCATTATTCATATAAGGGGGTTATTTCCTGTCTCATATCATCATTCCCTTCCTTACTTCCATTCTGTTTTCCTCACACAAGTGACTGACAGAGCTAGCTGTGTCACCATTACAGGGAAACAGCTGGGCGCTGGCCCCCTGGAGGCCTTCTGTGTATCCACAGAGACCACACAGGGAAGGAGTGAACTGTCACGGAATGTAAGCCTTGACAGAAGGCCTTATGGTGCTCTTGGAACACTGAGCAGAGGAGTGCCTCTGTCTTTGACCCTTAAAAGCTTCATAAAAAAATTTCTCACCTCCTCCTGGGCTCTTATGAAATGTGAGACCAGTTCACCTCACCACGAGTGGCATCTCCATTCTGTACGGCAGCTTAGCCACAGCACAGCACTGGCTCCTAAGCTACAGGTTGTCCCGCCACTCACGATGCAACTGTCACCTGCCCCTTCTGTCTTACTGTCGCCCTCGTAGGAGCAGGGACTTGTGGCTACCTTTCCTTTCTCTGACTTTGTAAGTTATGAACTCTCCAGATCTAAAGAGGACCTCATCTGTCAGGCCTGTCTTGCCTACTGCTGGACATTAACCCTACTTCAGTCTTCATTAGTAAGCACAAAGAGTGGAGGAAAGAAGAAATGGAAAGACTTAGGGCTGGGTCGAACCCCGAAGTCATTACACACACAACCCATCCAATTTCCCAAAAGAATGAGGACTATCTTGATTATGTGTTTCTACTCATCTGATAACCCAGCCCAGCAAGGCAAGAAATCATGCTCGACTCATAAAGTCTGAATTTGAACTAAAGTTTAAAAAATGATCAGCATGTAATCTGTAAAATCTTACTTTGCATTCAATGATATGTATCTTTCCATATAAAGATCTTCTAAAGATTATCATCATTGGTACATCACCATCACAGGAGACAAAGCTAAATGAAGATTTAGCATGCTACTTTTGAAAGACTGTCAACATGCACAACAAACGTATTAACAGTTCAAGTTTGGGCCAGTATGTATGTCTGTCTGAGCTTTATCTTTCAAGACAGCAATTGAAGTACCACTGTGCTGCTGTTTGTCATATTCTATGTCTCCCTACAGTTCTCTCATCGTGCTTCATCCTGATTCTATACTACTTTTCTTATTGCTGCTATGACTTGGAATGCTTTCCAATCTTCCCTCCATCAACCTCCAACCCTACTTCCTTTAAAACAGAGTAAATACTTTTTCCCCTAAGAAATCATGGCTATTCTTACCCCATAGAGAGAACAAAGGCAGCATAAAACTGTGGTCTGGCTCCACACTTCTCAGACTTTAATGTACATATATTCATATTAAAACACCTGGAATCTTGCCAACGTGCATATTGAAAAACATGCGTGCTGATTCAGTTTGTGGAGAGTGGGGCCCAAGAGTCTGCATTTCTAGTAAGCTCCCAGGTAATAGAGATGCTGCCCATCTGTGGTTTTGAACAGCAAGGATTTACCTAACTTGATTGCTACGTATTATTCTGACCCTGCATAAATCAGTTTGGTTCTCCTATCTGGTCTTTTATCTTTGTGTATGAGCCTTAAAATGGAGCTCTCACTGACAGATGGCCTTAAATGCCTATTCAACAAATGTGAATGTGTGTTTTTTGGAAAGTATTTTTATACTTAAATATAAGGGCAAATAAATTAGAATATCCATCTTTGCCTCGTATATCTAGAACTGTAATTCTTCAGAATAAACAGGTTTCAAAATACACCAGGATTTCTAGGCGAAGGTAGCCATGGCCAAATGTTGGTTAAGAGTCCTCTAAGGGGCTTCCCTGGTGGTCCAGCGGTAAGAGTCTGCCTTGCACTGCAAGGGTGCCGGTTCGCTGCCACGGAGCAGCTGGACCAGTGTGTCCAGTTACAAGCCAGTGCTCTAGAGCACATGCGCCCAGAGCTGGCGCCTGCTACAGGAGAAGCCACTATAATGGGAAGCCGCACATTAAAAAATTTATCTTCAAACAGCAATTTGAATCGTACATCACCATCACAGGAGACAAAGCTAAATGAAGATTTAGCATGCTACTTTTGAAAGACTGTCAACATGCACAACAAACGTATTAACAGTTCAAGTTTGGGCCAGTATGTATGTCTGTCTGAGCTTTATCTTTCAAGACAGCAATTGAAGTACCACTGTGCTGCTGTTTGTCATATTCTATGTCTCCCTACAGTTCTCTCATCGTGCTTCATCCTGATTCTATACTACTTTTCTTATTGCTGCTATGACTTGGAATGCTTTCCAATCTTCCCTCCATCAACCTCCAACCCTACTTCCTTTAAAACAGAGTAAATACTTTTTCCCCTAAGAAATCATGGCTATTCTTACCCCATAGAGAGAACAAAGGCAGCATAAAACTGTGGTCTGGCTCCACACTTCTCAGACTTTAATGTACATATATTCATATTAAAACACCTGGAATCTTGCCAACGTGCATATTGAAAAACATGCGTGCTGATTCAGTTTGTGGAGAGTGGGGCCCAAGAGTCTGCATTTCTAGTAAGCTCCCAGGTAATAGAGATGCTGCCCATCTGTGGTTTTGAACAGCAAGGATTTACCTAACTTGATTGCTACGTATTATTCTGACCCTGCATAAATCAGTTTGGTTCTCCTATCTGGTCTTTTATCTTTGTGTATGAGCCTTAAAATGGAGCTCTCACTGACAGATGGCCTTAAATGCCTATTCAACAAATGTGAATGTGTGTTTTTTGGAAAGTATTTTTATACTTAAATATAAGGGCAAATAAATTAGAATATCCATCTTTGCCTCGTATATCTAGAACTGTAATTCTTCAGAATAAACAGGTTTCAAAATACACCAGGATTTCTAGGCGAAGGTAGCCATGGCCAAATGTTGGTTAAGAGTCCTCTAAGGGGCTTCCCTGGTGGTCCAGCGGGTAAAGAGTCTGCCTTGCACTGCAAGGGGTGCCGGTTCGCTGCCACGGAGCAGCTGGACCAGTGTGTCCAGTTACAAGCCAGTGCTCTAGAGCACATGCGCCCAGAGCTGGCGCTCTGCTACAGGAGAAGCCACTATAATGGGAGGCCCACACAGGCCACAGAACAAAGAAAATAAATAAATGAAAGGCCAATAAAAGTGATTAAAATTTAAAAAAAAAAAGGCCTCTTTAAGATCCTGCTATTCAAAACGTAGTTCACAGACTACACTGTCAATAATACAGTCTGTGCTTGTTAGAAACACAGACTATCAGTTACCTCCCAGAATTGCCTGAATCAGACTCTGACATTAAAAGAGATTCCCAAGGAGATTTGTATGCAATGTTATAGTTTAAGAAGCACTGTCCTAGTGCTCACAAAGTAACTAGCTGAATGAGAGAATGCTGGAGACAATAAATGTTAGTTCTTTTCCACATATTCATTAAGACACAAAGCATTCTGTTGGGGCAGGTATTATACTTTAGTAAGAAGTTCAGACAGTTTCCCAGAGAGTCTCTCAAAATGGTCCCAATCTAGGGCTTCCCTGGTGGTCCAGCGGGTAAGGACACCACCTTGCAGTGCAAGGGGCGCCAGTACGATCCCTGGCCTGGGAAGATTCCATGTGCTGCGGAGCGGCTGGACCGATGTGTCCAATTACCGAGTCGGAGCTCTGGAGCGCATGCGCCCAGAGCCAGTGCTCTACGACAGCAGAGGCCACCAGGATGGGAGGCCCACACGGGCCAAAGAACAAAGATGGATGAAAATAGATAAATGAAAGACCAATAGAAGTGGCCCGCCCGCGCCCCTCCCTCCCCAACCCAACTCTCCCCTGTCAAAAAAAAAAAAAAATGGTCCCAATCTACTCAAATGTTCTCTACTGGCACCAAGAGTGACCATGGAGAAGCACAATTGTTGCATTTTCATTCATTTGGATGGTTTCAGACCACTAACTAATCTACTAAGTAACCAGTTCCTCCCAAACCTACACAACTGAAAAACCATTTCAAGGATGACAATGTATATGATGAGAAAAATGTTAACCCTGTTCAAATTTCCATGTTTAAACATCAAATCAGGTTCTCCACATGGAAGTAGGGGGTACGAGACCAGGACTTTTTAGGATACACGAAGTATCAAAATTCAAAAAAAAAAAAAAGTACATGTATTCTTTTTCAAATCCATAGTTTTCATCAGATTTTTCAAGAGTTCCATTGCCCAATAATGGCTGAGATGAATGTTGCCGAAGTTACAAGTTTACAAGTTTTTTTAATTTTTGCCTCTTTTGTTGTTTTTTTTTTTTTAATTTATTTTCATCCATCTTCATTGTTTTAGCCTGTGTGGGCCTTCCATTATAGTGGCCTCTCTCGTTGCAGAGTACCAGCTCTGGGCACATGCAGCGCTCTGAGCGCTGGCTCACAATTGGACATACTGGTCCAGCAACTCTGCAGCACGTGGGATATTCCCGGGTCAGGGATTGAACTGGTGCCCCCTGCACTGCAAGGTGGACTCTTTACTCACTGGACCACCAGGGAAGTCCTACAAGTGTATTTTTAACTGCAGCGTGCCCTAGGACCCTTGCTATACTTTTATGTATTATAAGCTTCCAAGAGAGGGAGTTAGTGGGTGCAGTGAGTTTTCAAACTTTTCTCATTATAAGCCTAAAATATTTTGTTCTCAAGCACCAAATACCATCTTCTTGAACACAGAACAACCTTTCAAGGCCAAAGCCAAAAAGTGCCCCTTGCAAACTGGAAGGAGCATCCTTTGGTTATTATATTCCAGATTTTAGCAAAAATAAATCTATTTTTAACCTAGTGTTAAGGTTTCAGTGAATTCTTCAAAAATGATAAATAGTCGCATGCAGTGAACACTACAAAGATAATTTTGACATGATACTCAATGATAAGATTTAATAATATACAGGTTAATGTTTATTATATTATGTAAGTTCAGTTCCTGAAGCACTAAGACCAAACTTGTTCCAAGTGATTTCCTCTACATGATATCCAAAGACTGCAATATAGCTAGAGGCCCACATTACCTTAAATAAATCCCTCACAGATCTAGCCAGTCATGAATAAAGTGTTGCATGTAATATTAAACGAGAGAATAGTAAAAACTTCTAAGCTCATAGGATCTACAATATCTAAAAACATTAGAAGTTTTAAGAAGGCACAAAAAGGAATAAATGTCATGTTCTAAAATATTTACAACATTAAACCCTATTTGATACATTTTACTTAAAATGTTCTCAAAGGTAACTAAAAATGACTTTGTTCAAGTGGATCTAAACAGTACTTACGTAGCCATACTGAAATTATGTACAACAGCAAGAGTAAGGTTACCAACATTTATGCTGGTGGATTGTCCACAGATTTCAGTGCTTACCAGTATTCTTCACTCGGCTTTTCAGTTGAGTAGAATGCCTCTTCTTATTCTTTGACTTGGGAGTTTTATCTTTAGATGCCAGGCTGGCCTGTGCAGAGGCTTTTCTTGACTTGAATGTCTTAGTTACTGTTGTAGGATCAACTGGGTCAGGCATACTATTAAAGCTTTCTAAGGACTCGTCATCAAACTGGCGTCTTCTCCTACTGGTATCAAGTTGATTTCTGCGATTACCATTTGCTGTTTTCTCTACAGACACTGCAAATCCAGTCTTGAGAAAGGGCCTTTCTACTTCACCTTCTTGGTTATATAACCACAGTGTACTAATGTTCTCCTCCTCTTCTTCAGGCTGTTTCTGATTCCTTGTCAATGAAAATAAGTTTTACATATTACAATGATATTTCTATGTCTATGGAAAACTCCAGATATACTTCATCTATGGCCTAACTAGCAGATTCACATAAATAAAAATTGCCAACAGGCTATAAAAATATTCACACCAAATACAAATTAAATATGAAAACATTACATAGACTGACTTACTAAATTACTTTAAACTTTAACTTTGGACTTTTTTCACTAAACCACTTTCACTAGTGAAAGTTCCAAACCAAAGATACAGCATTCAAAACAGAAAGAATGGGAAAAGAAAAATCAAGAGAGAATGGGACACACAAGGAAAAAACATAAACACAGAAACAACTGAAAAAGAACCAAAGTAGAAACACACATGGATCTGTGTCACCTATGGCAGTCCAAATATAACCAGAATTTGGTGAAGACAGCTGGGATGTAACTAGTACTTTATTTCTCTGCACACTGAACCTTGTTTAACTCTGTCAGTCTAGTGCCACTTTTCAAATTTTATCTGCTAAACATCTTTTAAGCTCATAGGATCTACAATATCTAAAAACATTAGAAGTTTTAAGAAGGCACAAAAGGAATAAATGTCATGTTCTAAAATATTTACAACATTAAACCCTATTTGATACATTTTACTTAAAATGTTCTCAAAGGTAACTAAAAATGACTTTGTTCAAGTGGATCTAAACAGTACTTACGTAGCCATACTGAAATTATGTACAACAGCAAGAGTAAGGTTACCAACATTTATGCTGGTGGATTGTCCACAGATTTCAGTGCTTACCAGTATTCTTCACTCGGCTTTTCAGTTGAGTAGAATGCCTCTTCTTATTCTTTGACTTGGGAGTTTTATCTTTAGATGCCAGGCTGGCCTGTGCAGAGGCTTTTCTTGACTTGAATGTCTTAGTTACTGTTGTAGGATCAACTGGGTCAGGCATACTATTAAAGCTTTCTAAGGACTCGTCATCAAACTGGCGTCTTCTCCTACTGGTATCAAGTTGATTTCTGCGATTACCATTTGCTGTTTTCTCTACAGACACTGCAAATCCAGTCTTGAGAAAGGGCCTTTCTACTTCACCTTCTTGGTTATATAACCACAGTGTACTAATGTTCTCCTCCTCTTCTTCAGGCTGTTTCTGATTCCTTGTCAATGAAAATAAGTTTTACATATTACAATGATATTTCTATGTCTATGGAAAACTCCAGATATACTTCATCTATGGCCTAACTAGCAGATTCACATAAATAAAAATTGCCAACAGGCTATAAAAATATTCACACCAAATACAAATTAAATATGAAAACATTACATAGACTGACTTACTAAATTACTTTAAACTTTAACTTTGGACTTTTTTCACTAAACCACTTTCACTAGTGAAAGTTCCAAACCAAAGATACAGCATTCAAAACAGAAAGAATGGGAAAAGAAAAATCAAGAGAGAATGGGACACACAAGGAAAAAACATAAACACAGAAACAACTGAAAAAGAACCAAAGTAGAAACACACATGGATCTGTGTCACCTATGGCAGTCCAAATATAACCAGAATTTGGTGAAGACAGCTGGGATGTAACTAGTACTTTATTTCTCTGCACACTGAACCTTGTTTAACTCTGTCAGTCTAGTGCCACTTTTCAAATTTTATCTGCTAAACATCTTTTAATACATTAATAGGAATTCACTGATTATCTAAGTCTGGGGGAAAAAAATGGGCAAAACAAAATTAAACAGGTACTTCCCATGACTTCTAACATCCCAGTGTGCTTTATAAATATCTGAGAAGGGAACAGAGTGAACATGTCAAGAACTTTTTATTATAGAACATGACATGGACAACAGGGTTCCTAACTCTGGAGTAACTCAAAATAAAGATTAGCAGACCTACAACTTAGATGCCAAATTCAGCTTGCTGTCTGTTTTTATATGGCTTGAATGATCTTTATATTCTTAAAAGGTTGGGAAAAAATTAAAAGGAGAAAAATAGTTCGTGACACATGAAAATTATATGAAATTCAAATTTCACTAACCATAAATCAAATGTTACTGGAACTTAGCAGCTCATCTGTTTACATACTGTTTATGAATGCTTCTGTACAAGAATGGCAGAGATAAATGGTTACCTCTATGGCCTGCAATATTTACTAGCTACGCCTTTATAGGAACAGTTTTCTGACCTATAAGACAACAATGTTTGAAGACAATAATGTTTCATATGATCTCTTTGCTATCTCCAGCTATTTAATTCAGAGAACCTGTAACAGCTGAACTTTTAGAAAGTGATGAGATCTAAACTGAAGTAGGTACCTTTCAATAGGAAGGCTAAACTTCAAATAAAGCCTTTTTCATTACTGCTTGTGATGAATCATTTTCGAATGGCAACTGAGCACTAAAAACTATCTTAGGCTCTGACAGTAAGATACTTTCACAGAGTAAAACAAGACTTAATGGGAAAAAATGGTTCGTACGCTAAGAAAAGGAGTCAGCAAGGTCAAGGCAGTGTATCACAGGATTCCTGAGACAAACACAAAGTTGAATTCGAAGAATATTTGGCTAATTAAGAAAAATAATAATTCATGATTTAAAAACTAAACTATCAAAATGCTAATTTAAGAGCTTGAGACACGCCCAAGTCATATAAATAAAAGGAAAGTAATGTAATAAAAGGAAAGTAAAGTAATCTATTTATAAAGTGACAGGAAACAGAAGATCATTTAGATACTCCTGACAGAACAAGTATTAGGCTCAGTGGATCTCTAATTATTCATCCTTTTAAAGTTTTACTGAAGCAAATAACAACAATAAAAAAAGTCATAATATTTTTACCAGTTGGCTGTCAAAATCATTTTCTGAACTAAACAATTATTAAAAACATTTATTTATTTTTAAAAAAACAAACAACACTATTGAGCCTAAAAATGCTTAGATAATGATTAACCTGGGCCAATCTAACAAGTCTTATATACTATTTGAGTCAAAATTATAACTTGAAAGAATAGCATATAAAAAAATAATGTATGTGTGAGAAATAGAAAAGGAAAATACTATGACTGATAACATGTATCACTAAAACTTTCTTGACAAAAGTTGTTCTTACAATCCAATAAACTCAGCATTACATTTGGATGTGCCTTAGGCACATACTCTAATCAGGAGCTATAAACGAAACATAGGAGCTATCATTTTTATAAAAACTACCCTCCAGCAGTTAGTATTAGTTTCCAGTTCTAAATCAATGAACAGTGAACTGGTATAATGTTAAAGACATATTAAATCAAGGCCAGAAACACTCTATAGGTTAGGTCATATCCTTTCAAAGTAAGTCTCACAGGACACCCTGATCAAAACTCTGAACTGTTCTTGCATCAGCGTTAGCAACGGGTGTGTGCCTGAGAGATCTCTGCTGAGAAGTCAAAGCTGCATTCCCAACACTATCACAAACCAAACAATCAGAAACATTCTCTCTAATTACATTTTCAAATGACATATAATTACATGTAATCACAAAGTGATGTTTAAGCAAATAATGGAATATGTTTGCAATCAAGTACCTCTGTTTTTCTGCTCCAATAGAAGAACTGCTTTCAAAAGGTTTTGGAAAAGCCATGTGTTCTGTTTTCCCTGAAGGATTCTGGGCTAATGGTTGCTGCTGTTCAGTGGGTGTAGAAATATTTTGAGAAAAATCTCCAAAATTAGAAGGAAATAAAGGGCTGAAATTCATACCTAATAAATAAAAACAATGGGTAAGATAACAACAGAAGTGCCTTTAGTCTTAAAATAAAATTAAAAGATACTTAATTAAATGTGCCATTAAAATCCACCAAAACAAAAACCTGTAATGAATATAAACAGAGTGTCTCAGTGGTAAAGAATCTGCCTGCCAGTGCAGGAGGCGTGGGTTCAATCCTGGGTCAGAAAGATCCGCTAGAGAAGGAAATGGCAACCCACTCTGGTATTCCTGTCTGGGAAATTCCACGAACAGAAGTGCCTGGTGGGCTATAGTCCATGGGGTCCCAAAAGGGCCAAACACAATTTAGCAACTAAACAACAACATTCATTTATATAATCATTGTTTTACAGCTCAGTCTACTGTTTTCAGGATTGGTGATTCAAAGATACTGATCCTCACCACTTTAAGAGCTAAAAGTTGGAAAAAATAATACATGGTATTTCTCAAAGTATTACTGGGTGCAAGACTCTACTGTAGGCATGTTACTTCTTTCAATGTTAACAACAATGCTGTAAAATGATACTATATTTATTTTACTAGTGAGAAAACAGGCTTAGAGATCCAATGCCTCGTAAATGAAAGCAAAGCACAGTGTCTTTCCACTCTAACTGGGAAATAAATAATATAATAACATACTTAATATATAGTGCTGTATCAGCGGTATTTGCAAAAGGGTCACTAACAGTTTTGGGGGGAAAGGGATCAGGGAAGGTTTCAGGAAACTTAACTAGATGATGAAGAATGAACAGTTTTTATACAAGGCTGGCATGGGTAGAAGGCACATAAAGGCGAAAAGGATTCCCAACACTATCACAAACCAAACAATCAGAAACATTCTCTCTAATTACATTTTCAAATGACATATAATTACATGTAATCACAAAGTGATGTTTAAGCAAATAATGGAATATGTTTGCAATCAAGTACCTCTGTTTTTCTGCTCCAATAGAAGAACTGCTTTCAAAAGGTTTTGGAAAAGCCATGTGTTCTGTTTTCCCTGAAGGATTCTGGGCTAATGGTTGCTGCTGTTCAGTGGGTGTAGAAATATTTTGAGAAAAATCTCCAAAATTAGAAGGAAATAAAGGGCTGAAATTCATACCTAATAAATAAAAACAATGGGTAAGATAACAACAGAAGTGCCTTTAGTCTTAAAATAAAATTAAAAGATACTTAATTAAATGTGCCATTAAAATCCACCAAAACAAAAACCTGTAATGAATATAAACAGAGTGTCTCAGTGGTAAAGAATCTGCCTGCCAGTGCAGGAGGCGTGGGTTCAATCCTGGGTCAGAAAGATCCGCTAGAGAAGGAAATGGCAACCCACTCTGGTATTCCTGTCTGGGAAATTCCACGAACAGAAGTGCCTGGTGGGCTATAGTCCATGGGGTCCCAAAAGGGCCAAACACAATTTAGCAACTAAACAACAACATTCATTTATATAATCATTGTTTTACAGCTCAGTCTACTGTTTTCAGGATTGGTGATTCAAAGATACTGATCCTCACCACTTTAAGAGCTAAAAGTTGGAAAAAATAATACATGGTATTTCTCAAAGTATTACTGGGTGCAAGACTCTACTGTAGGCATGTTACTTCTTTCAATGTTAACAACAATGCTGTAAAATGATACTATATTTATTTTACTAGTGAGAAAACAGGCTTAGAGATCCAATGCCTCGTAAATGAAAGCAAAGCACAGTGTCTTTCCACTCTAACTGGGAAATAAATAATATAATAACATACTTAATATATAGTGCTGTATCAGCGGTATTTGCAAAAGGGTCACTAACAGTTTTGGGGGGAAAGGGATCAGGGAAGGTTTCAGGAAACTTAACTAGATGATGAAGAATGAACAGTTTTTATACAAGGCTGGCATGGGTAGAAGGCACATAAAGGCGAAAAGGAACTGCATGTGCAATTTCCTGTATTATTTGTTACTTAACAGCCTACTCATAAAACGTTTGCTGCCAATATTAATCCACACTCAAGAACTAAAAACCTTGTTAAACTGTTTAACACCATCACTTTCAGAATCCAGGTGAGAAAATACATTATGGCATATAGATATTTATATTCTCAAAGCCCTTCCAACCCTTCTCCTGCTCCTATGTTCTCAGGCAAACACCTTCAACTCCTCTCCCTTCATGACTCACCTCATGTAACAGATCATTCTTCCTCCAAAACACCTATAAAATGACTCTCTTCTTTCTACCACTACTGCCACTGCCTTGGGTCAAGTTCCCATCCATTCCCTGCTATTTACTGCAATAGCCTTTTGTTCACCATCCCCTCAGCCCCATCCTCCCATCTCAGTCCACACCACCACTAGTGTCTTCTCTAGAACAGAAATCTCACGCCATTCCCCTGCCCCAAATCTGCCAGCTGTCCGTCTAGTAAGCAAGAGAAAGTCTGAGCTTCTCTGGCCACCCAAGGGCCTCTGCTGCTCTCCACATCAACTACTCTGCCTCTGCCATGGCCCTGAACACTAGCCACGCCTCACGACCTCAAAAGTCTCTACGTGATGCACTGTTCCCTTGCTTTGTAAAGCTAAGTGGCTCCATTGATCAGAAAGTCCTTTCCCTTCTAATGTCCCTAGAAAAATAACTCTCTTTGTACTTTAGCTTTAATATTCTCTAGAAAAAAACAAATTTGCTGAAAATATCTTGACGACC
Organism: Tragulus kanchil; assembly: GCA_022376925.1. NCBI lineage: Eukaryota > Metazoa > Chordata > Mammalia > Artiodactyla > Tragulidae > Tragulus > Tragulus kanchil. The sequence continues at coordinate 32,440,625 of JAIOJX010000028.1, read as the reverse complement.
CCAAAATTAGGCCATTCAACCTCATCTGCACCCCTGCTATACCACCCATGGCAAAGCACCAAGCATTTACTGACATTCTCAGCTTCTTCACTAGACTTTACATTCCTTAAACTATCAGCCTTTTATTCATCTTTGAATTGCAGCCATTTACATAGTGTCTGTCACTTAATGGGTGTAGAAAGTCTGAATAAAAGCCTGAACTGAATAAAAGTAAATATAAACCTGAGTCCAACACTCACCCTTAGTCTGGAGGTTTATCTCCATAGAAACACAAGAAACTCCTCTCAAAGAGTGCTATCTTACTCACTTCTCCTAATATTTTACATAGTGCCTGACATAGGCTAGTTAGCAGATAGGCTAGTTCCCTCTCTCCTTGGTAAACAGCTGTTGAATAATTCAAAGGTGTAAGACTAAGCAAACATTTCCTAATGTACTTGATTTCATTAGCAACCACATTCAGTTTAAATTCACTATAAAGAATGAAGACAGGAAAGAATTTGTACTTTCTTTGCAAACATTTCCTACTACTCCAAAAGACACTGATAAAAGTCCACATAATAGACAAATGCTATTCTCAAGCACTCTGAGTTTACTTATTCTCCTTTAAGGTTATGGTTACTTACCTGGTGCAAATGATGAAAAATTAGTAAACCCTGGTAGGTTAAACAAATTTACAGGCGGAGCTGGAAAGCCAAAAGGACAAAACAAACTGGGAGAAGGAGGGTGTGATGCTCCACTGCCTCTTTCCTTGCTCGCAGGTTTTTCTTGATGCTGATTTTGTTGGCGCATGAGTTCACTGAGCATTTGTTTCAACCTATAAAAATTGAAGGAGTCACTTATTTAAAGATTAGTTATATTGCCATCTACGTAAAGTTCATCTAGAAAGAACACACACACACACACACGTGGAAATGACTGAGCAGTATGTGGAACATGGGGTTCCCTGGTAGCTCAGTGGTAAAGAATCTGCCTACCAATGCAGGAGATGCAAGAGACACGAGTTTGATCCCTAGTCTGGGAAGGTCCCACATGCCATAGAGCAACTAAGCCCATGTGCCACAACTACTGAGCCTTTGTTCTAGAGCCTGAGAGGCACAACTACAGAAGCCTGGGTACCCTCAGAGTGTGCAACAAGAGAAGCCATGAAGCCTGTGCCTACTAGTAGCACTGCTATACCACCCATGGCAAAGCACCAAGCATTTACTGACATTCTCAGCTTCTTCACTAGACTTTACATTCCTTAAACTATCAGCCTTTTATTCATCTTTGAATTGCAGCCATTTACATAGTGTCTGTCACTTAATGGGTGTAGAAAGTCTGAATAAAAGCCTGAACTGAATAAAAGTAAATATAAACCTGAGTCCAACACTCACCCTTAGTCTGGAGGTTTATCTCCATAGAAACACAAGAAACTCCTCTCAAAGAGTGCTATCTTACTCACTTCTCCTAATATTTTACATAGTGCCTGACATAGGCTAGTTAGCAGATAGGCTAGTTCCCTCTCTCCTTGGTAAACAGCTGTTGAATAATTCAAAGGTGTAAGACTAAGCAAACATTTCCTAATGTACTTGATTTCATTAGCAACCACATTCAGTTTAAATTCACTATAAAGAATGAAGACAGGAAAGAATTTGTACTTTCTTTGCAAACATTTCCTACTACTCCAAAAGACACTGATAAAAGTCCACATAATAGACAAATGCTATTCTCAAGCACTCTGAGTTTACTTATTCTCCTTTAAGTTTATGGTTACTTACCTGGTGCAAATGATGAAAAATTAGTAAACCCTGGTAGGTTAAACAAATTTACAGGAGGAGCTGGAAAGCCAAAAGGACAAAACAAACTGGGAGAAGGAGGGTGTGATGCTCCACTGCCTCTTTCCTTGCTCGCAGGTTTTTCTTGATGCTGATTTTGTTGGCGCATGAGTTCACTGAGCATTTGTTTCAACCTATAAAAATTGAAGGAGTCACTTATTTAAAGATTAGTTATATTGCCATCTACGTAAAGTTCATCTAGAAAGAACACACACACACACACGTGGAAATGACTGAGCAGTATGTGGAACATGGGGTTCCCTGGTAGCTCAGTGGTAAAGAATCTGCCTACCAATGCAGGAGATGCAAGAGACACGAGTTTGATCCCTAGTCTGGGAAGGTCCCACATGCCATAGAGCAACTAAGCCCATGTGCCACAACTACTGAGCCTTTGTTCTAGAGCCTGAGAGGCACAACTACAGAAGCCTGGGTACCCTCGAGACCGTGTCCGCAACAAGAGAAGCCATGAAGCCTGTGCCTACTAGAGAATAGCCCCTGCTCTCCAAACTCAGGAAACAACCTGTACAGCAATGAATACCCAACACAGTCAAAATAATGAACCAATAAATGAAATAAGAGCTTATAATGTTAAATAACAGTCAATTAAAAACAAAACAAAAAACAGTATGTGGAGCAAACTGATTGCTCTGATGTTTACTACAACAAATATTTGCATGTCCTGCACATTTAATTCAATACCTTAGCCTTTGGAACAAGAACTGCACTTAGAACTATCAGGGGCTAGGCATAATGACAACTATTTTCATACTGTTGTTTACAGCTTTAATGAGGTATGACTTAGCCACTACAACTCTAAAGTAACTGTAAGGTTGAAAACGATCATTTTTTTTTAAGTCAGGTCCACAGAATTAAAAGGAAACATGGGGCAAAATCATTGCTTATAAACATTTCATGTGTCAGAGAAGATTCAAAGATGCAACGTGGGGCTTCCCTGGTGGTCCAGTGGGTAAAGAGTCCGCCTTGCAGTGCAAGGGGCACTGGTTCGATCCCTGGCCCAGGAAGATCCCACGTGCCGCGGAGCGATTGGACCTGTGTATCCAATTACGAGCCAGCGCTCTGGAGCGCATGTGCCCAGAGTTGGTGCTCTGCAATGAGAGAGGCCACTGCGATGGTAGGCCCACACGTGCCAAAGAATAATAAAGATGGATGAAAAATAAATGATGACTTAGAGGCAAAATAACAATAATAATAATCAAAAAGATGCAACATAGCTCAGCCCTTCTCTCCCAAAAAGTAACTGGAAAACCCTTGCTCAGTTTTCGCACTTAGTACACACTCTCACTGCTTCTAAGGATCCAGTTACCTTTGTACATTATTCTGTTGCCACATGAGCTGGGAATAGCACTGGTTCAGCTGATGCATTATAAGGTGCACTTGAGGAGATGCAACATTGCTGGGCATAACACTGTAAGGACCTGTGAGAAGAGTTTGTAGCAGACAAGATAGAGTCTGTGGAGAGAAAAAAATTTCCTAAGTTACCAATTTTTTTCTCAGTTACATTTGAGAAAAATGTGTAATGCTTCAAACACAAGATCAAAAAAAACTTTTTCATTGATAGTAAATTTTACCTGCTGGTCTTGCATTAAAGTCTGACAAATATTGACACTGAAATCAAGTTGTTTCTTTAGCTGATTAATTTGTTCCTGCCATTGTTCTTTCTCTTCCACATAAGAAAGTTCAGACACCCAGCGAAGATTTTCCTGACGCTGCATGCTGATATTCTGCTGTCTTGTCTTAGCTAAAGGACGATAATTTCCATCTGCTGAGAAAGGGCGATTGTTCTTCCACCTAATACAAGATTTAAAGCATCAAGTCATCTTGTGCAATTATATAGTGTTTTAAATCTGGCAATAAACCTTATATCCTAGTCGATACACTTATATTGTGTTTTTTTTTTTTTTAATTTTGGCCTCTTTTATTGGTTATTTATTTATTTTTCATCCCTGTTTATTCTTTTTTTTTTATTAAAGATTTATGTATTTATTTACAGAATTAAAAGGAAACATGGGGCAAAATCATTGCTTATAAACATTTCATGTGTCAGAGAAGATTCAAAGATGCAACGTGGGGCTTCCCTGGTAGTCCAGTGGGTAAAGTGTCTGCCTTGCAGTGCAAGGGCACTGGTTCGATCCCTGGCCCAGGAAGATCCCACGTGCCGCGGAGCGATTGGACCTGTGTATCCAATTACGAGCCAGCGCTCTGGAGCGCATGTGCCCAGAGTTGGTGCTCTGCAATGAGAGAGGCCACTGCGATGGTAGGCCCACACGTGCCAAAGAATAATAAAGATGGATGAAAAATAAATGATGACTTAGAGGCAAAATAACAATAATAATAATCAAAAAGATGCAACATAGCTCAGCCCTTCTCTCCCAAAAAGTAACTGGAAAACCCTTGCTCAGTTTTCGCACTTAGTACACACTCTCACTGCTTCTAAGGATCCAGTTACCTTTGTACATTATTCTGTTGCCACATGAGCTGGGAATAGCACTGGTTCAGCTGATGCATTATAAGGTGCACTTGAGGAGATGCAACATTGCTGGGCATAACACTGTAAGGACCTGTGAGAAGAGTTTGTAGCAGACAAGATAGAGTCTGTGGAGAGAAAAAAATTTCCTAAGTTACCAATTTTTTTCTCAGTTACATTTGAGAAAAATGTGTAATGCTTCAAACACAAGATCAAAAAAAACTTTTTCATTGATAGTAAATTTTACCTGCTGGTCTTGCATTAAAGTCTGACAAATATTGACACTGAAATCAAGTTGTTTCTTTAGCTGATTAATTTGTTCCTGCCATTGTTCTTTCTCTTCCACATAAGAAAGTTCAGACACCCAGCGAAGATTTTCCTGACGCTGCATGCTGATATTCTGCTGTCTTGTCTTAGCTAAAGGACGATAATTTCCATCTGCTGAGAAAGGGCGATTGTTCTTCCACCTAATACAAGATTTAAAGCATCAAGTCATCTTGTGCAATTATATAGTGTTTTAAATCTGGCAATAAACCTTATATCCTAGTCGATACACTTATATTGTGTTTTTTTTTTTTTTAATTTTGGCCTCTTTTATTGGTTATTTATTTATTTTTCATCCCTGTTTATTCTTTTTTTTTTATTAAAGATTTATGTATTTATTTACTTTGGGTGGGGTGGGAGGGGAGTGGGCGGGCCCCTTCTATTGGTCTTTCATCTCTCCATTTTCATTCGTTTTCGTTCTTTGGCTCCTGTGGGTTTCCCATCGTGGTGGCCACTGTCGTCGCAGAGCACCGGCTCTGGGCACATGCGCTCCAGAACTCCGGCTCAGTAGTTGGGACACATCAGTCCAGCTGCTCCACGGCACGTGGGATCTTCCCAGGCCAGGGCTCAAACTGGCGCCCCTTGCACTGCAAGGCGTTGTCCCTACCCACTGGACCACCAGGGGAAGCCCCCGTTTATTCTTTAGCCTGTGTGGGCCTCACACTGTAGTGGCCTCTCCCGGAGCACATGCGCTCCAGAGCACTGGCTCATAACTGGACACACAAGTCCAGCCACTCCCCGGCACATGGGATTTTCCCAGTCAGGGATCAAACCGGTGCCCCTTGCACTGCAAGGCAGACTCTTTACCCACTGGACCACCAGGGAAGCCCTGTATTGTTTTTAATTTCACAGGATTTAAATATATGTAAAATAGAGTGAGAAAAATTCTGGATTTCTAGTCTTGTACAACATCATTTTTCTTTCCTTTTCAGTCTTTTCTTCATTTATATTTTACAGAGAAGAGACCACACAATTCTGTATTCTTCAAAATGAAAACTTTTTCATTGATAGTAAATTTTACCTGCTGGTCTTGCATTAAAGTCTGACAAATATTGACACTGAAATCAAGTTGTTTCTTTAGCTGATTAATTTGTTCCTGCCATTGTTCTTTCTCTTCCACATAAGAAAGTTCAGACACCCAGCGAAGATTTTCCTGACGCTGCATGCTGATATTCTGCTGTCTTGTCTTAGCTAAAGGACGATAATTTCCATCTGCTGAGAAAGGGCGATTGTTCTTCCACCTAATACAAGATTTAAAGCATCAAGTCATCTTGTGCAATTATATAGTGTTTTAAATCTGGCAATAAACCTTATATCCTAGTCGATACACTTATATTGTGTTTTTTTTTTTTTTAATTTTGGCCTCTTTTATTGGTTATTTATTTATTTTTCATCCCTGTTTATTCTTTTTTTTTTATTAAAGATTTATGTATTTATTTACTTTGGGTGGGGAGGGAGGGGAGTGGGCGGGCCACTTCTATTGGTCTTTCATCTCTCCATTTTCATTCGTTTTCGTTCTTTGGCTCCTGTGGGTTTCCCATCGTGGTGGCCACTGTCGTCGCAGAGCACCGGCTCTGGGCACATGCGCTCCAGAACTCCGGCTCAGTAGTTGGGACACATCAGTCCAGCTGCTCCACGGCACGTGGGATCTTCCCAGGCCAGGGCTCAAACTGGCGCCCCTTGCACTGCAAGGCGTTGTCCCTACCCACTGGACCACCAGGGGAAGCCCCCCTGTTTATTCTTTAGCCTGTGTGGGCCTCACACTGTAGTGGCCTCTCCCGGAGCACATGCGCTCCAGAGCACTGGCTCATAACTGGACACACAAGTCCAGCCACTCCCCGGCACATGGGATTTTCCCAGTCAGGGATCAAACCGGTGCCCCTTGCACTGCAAGGCAGACTCTTTACCCACTGGACCACCAGGGAAGCCCTGTATTGTTTTTAATTTCACAGGATTTAAATATATGTAAAATAGAGTGAGAAAAATTCTGGATTTCTAGTCTTGTACAACATCATTTTTCTTTCCTTTTCAGTCTTTTCTTCATTTATATTTTACAGAGAAGAGACCACACAATTCTGTATTCTTCAAAATGAAAATAGTTATTATATCAGAAACAGTTTTCCACTCTTCATGTCTTTTTTTTTTTGCAGGGGAGGGGTCGGGAAGGGAGAGGGGCAGGCAAGCCACTTCTATCAGTCTTTTGTTTATCTGTTTTTTCATCCATCTTTGTTCTTTGGCCCGTGTAGACCTCCCATCCCAGTGACCTCGGCTCTGGGCGAATGCGCTCCAGAGCTCCGGCTCAGTAATTGGACACATTGGTCCAGCTGCTCCGCGGCACGTGGGATCTTCCCAGGCCAGGGATCAAACCGGCGCCCCTTGCACTGCAAGGCGGTGTCCTTACCCACTGGACCACCAGAGAAGCCCCACTCTTCATGTCTTAAGCTTAGCCACTTAACACTTAACTACTTAACCATCTTTTATACATGAAGTATTTTTCAGTTATAAATAACAATGTAATAAGTATCTTGGCTAACAGATCTTTTTTACTATTTACAAGTTTTATTTTTATTTAATTCCCCCAAATAAGACTGATGATCAAAGATCATCAGCCTTGATCCTACTGATCTGGAATCTATCTTGACAACAGTTCTCCCGTGACAAACACCCTATTTTGTGGTCTTTGTCCAGGGTTGCCAGCACAAAGCTCCTAACTCCTGGCCATTTCCTGTGTGAAGACTGTTTTCTGCTATTCATAATGAGCTCCTCCTTGGCAAGCCCTAGTTAGCTTCAGGATGAGGACTGGGAGCTAGAGAGACCAACCAGATTTTAGGCTGCAAGTTTCAGCCTCATTCCCCAACTTTCAGGGAGGGAACCTGAGCTTAAGCACCAATGGCCAATGGCTTCATCAATTCTGCCTATGTGAAGAAATCTCCATAAAAACTCCTAGACAAGGTGGTAAGGTTAGCTTCTGGGTTGGTGAACACAGTGAAATACTAGGAGGCCTGTGTGTCCAAAGAGGGCATAAAAGCTATTGTTCCTTTCCACCCCACATCATGTTCTACACATGTTTCCCTTGAGTAGTATCTTTCATAAGAAGTCAGTAAATGTAAGTATTTTCCAGAGCTCTATGAGCTGTTTTAATAAATTATGAAACCTGAAAGATGCTGTGGAAAGCCCCTGGTCTCTAGCCAGGTCAGACAGAAATGCAGGTGCTCTGAAGACTCAAGACTTTTACGCAGCATCTGAAGTGAGGGCAGTCTTCTGGGACTGAGTCTCCTAACCTGTGGAATCTGGCATGACTCCATGCAGTTACTGTTGGACTTAAATTACGTTGGGGAACATGCACTTGGTTCAGGTAACTGAAGAACTGCTTGGTGTCAGAAAGACCTGAGACTCTTTAAAATCAAAGAAAAAAAAAAAAAATACTGGAACGAACCTATTTTTAGTTTCCTTTCCATTGTAAGAGTTATGATTTGCACTGTTAGGAGGACGCACAGGAAAGTTATCACTGGAACTGGCATCTTGCTCCTCCTCTTCCTCCTCTTCATCTGTCCGAACAATTCCTTCAGAAAGGTAAGCATCTTCTTCTCCTTCATCATCTAGTGCACACTGGGTGGAACCTCCCCAAGTTGCCATCGTTCTAGAGATGAAGAGACAAAAAACAGATCATTTTGAGGATGGCCCAAATACTTTACCACCTACTATTTACCAGACATTGTACCAAAAGAAGTACATAGACACACACACACACATATATATGTATATGCATACATGAGTGTATATAAAGTTTACTTTAAGCATAGTAACTATGACATGAGTGGTACTCTCCAACTGCTGTAATATAAAATGTTTACTCTGCCTTCCACAAAACTATTCTTCTAAACTAGTAATCATACCCCCTGGGGCTCATTCCTAAACTTAACCTCTCTTAACTTTCAACTTCTCCTTGAGTGACAGTCTTCTAGATCAAAACCCTCAAATAAATCTCTATCCGGCTTCCCTGGTGGCCCAGTGGGTAAGGACACTGCTTTGCAGTGCAAGGGGAGCTGGTTCGAACTCTGACCTGGAAAGATCCCATGTGCCATGGAGCAGCTGGACCGATGTGTCCAATTACCAAGCTAGAGCTCTGGAGCGCATGCGCCCAGAGCCGGTGCTGTGCAACATGAGAGGCCACTGCGATGGGAGGCCCGCACAGGCCAAGGAACAAAGATGGATGGAAATACGTAAATGAAGGATCAATAGAAGTGCCCCCACCCCCCAAAACCTCTATCACCATTTGATCAAGTGTCCTAGTAATTTGTTAAAAAATTTTAAAGACAGAGAAAGGTGATACTGAGAATTTAGAAAAGAAAGTAGATAGATTTAGTTAAACTGAGTCACAAAGGTGACGCTTATAACACACAAGTCTCAATGCAAGAGCAGACTTGTGCTATGACACAAAGAACAAATGAGGCTGCCTATCCTACGGGCCTTAAGGAGGTGTTATTTTTTTAATTTATTTTTTAAAATATTTTTATTTATTTATCTTTTGGAGGGTGGGGTGGGGAGGGAGGGGGACGGGCGGGCCACTTCCACTGGTCTTTCATTTCTCCATTTTCACCGGTCTTTGTTCTTTGGCTCCTGTGGGCCTCCCATCGCGGTGGCCACTGTCGTCGCAGAGCACCGACTCTGGGCGCATGTGCGCCAGAGCTCTGGCTCGGTAATTGGACACATCGGTCCAGCCGCTCCGTGGCACGTGGGATCCTCCCAGGCCAGGGATCGAACCGGCATCCCTTGCACTGCAAGGCGGTGTCTTTACCCACTGGACCACCAGGGGAAGCCCGGTGTTATATTTTTTAATGACTTAAACAGCTCTCTTACTTTTCTGTTCTACTTTGCCGAGGGGTACACAGGTTCTCAGACCCATCACTTCTCAGAGAAACAGCCACTGGAGACGTTGTTTCAGCCAGACCTTGCCTCCTCTGATGTTCAGCCATCAGAGCTTCCAGCTGCTTTCTCCTCTGTCGCAGCTCCTCCCTTAACATTTCATGTCTTCTCATTTCTGACCACAACTGTTATTTCAAAAATTACAGTCAGGTTAGTGTAAATACTGGATCAAAACCCTCAAATCTCTATCCGGCTTCCCTGGTGGCCCAGTGGGTAAGGACACTGCTTTGCAGTGCAAGGGGAGCTGGTTCGAACTCTGACCTGGAAAGATCCCATGTGCCATGGAGCAGCTGGACCGATGTGTCCAATTACCAAGCTAGAGCTCTGGAGCGCATGCGCCCAGAGCCGGTGCTGTGCAACATGAGAGGCCACTGCGATGGGAGGCCCGCACAGGCCAAGGAACAAAGATGGATGGAAATACGTAAATGAAGGATCAATAGAAGTGCCCCCACCCCCCAAAACCTCTATCACCATTTGATCAAGTGTCCTAGTAATTTGTTAAAAAATTTTAAAGACAGAGAAAGGTGATACTGAGAATTTAGAAAAGAAAGTAGATAGATTTAGTTAAACTGAGTCACAAAGGTGACGCTTATAACACACAAGTCTCAATGCAAGAGCAGACTTGTGCTATGACACAAAGAACAAATGAGGCTGCCTATCCTACGGGCCTTAAGGAGGTGTTATTTTTTTAATTTATTTTTTAAAATATTTTTATTTATTTATCTTTTGGAGGGTGGGGTGGGTAGGGAGGGGGACGGGCGGGCCACTTCTATTGGTCTTCCATTTCTCTATTTTCATCCATCTTTGTTCTTTGGCTCCTGTGGGCCTCCCATCGCGGTGACATCTATCATCGCAGAGCACCGACTCTGGGCGCATGTGCTCCAGAGTGTCAGCTCGGTAATTGGACACATCGTCCAGCCGCTCCGTGGCACGTGGGATCTTCCCAGGCCAGGTATCGAACCGGCGCCCCTTGCACTGCAAGGCAGTGTCCTTACCCACTGGACCACCAGGGAAGCCCGGTGTTATATTTTTTAATGACTTAAACAGCTCTCTTACTTTTCTGTTCTACTTTGCCGAGGGGTACACAGGTTCTCAGACCCATCACTTCTCAGAGAAACAGCCACTGGAGACGTTGTTTCAGCCAGACCTTGCCTCCTCTGATGTTCAGCCATCAGAGCTTCCAGCTGCTTTCTCCTCTGTCGCAGCTCCTCCCTTAACATTTCATGTCTTCTCATTTCTGACCACAACTGTTATTTCAAAAATTACAGTCAGGTTAGTGTAAATACTGGATTTGTTTTAGCCTTGAAGAAAAACAGGTTAACACTATTGTTAGCATTAACAAAAATTCCTATTCTCACTCTATCCTCCATTTTACATGGAGACACCCATGAAGGTTAAAATGATATTTTAGTAGTAAATAAGAAAAATTAGGCAATCATTAATTCTTAATGAATACAAGCAGGAGACAGGACAGATGCATTGGGAAGATCCATCCCTGAGTTGGGAAAATTTCCAGAGGAGGAAATGGCAACCCACTCCCATATTCTTGCCTGGGAAACCCCATGGACAGAGGAGCGTGGTGGGCTACTGTCACAGGATCACAAAGAGTCAGACATGACTGAGCAACTGAATACACACACATACTTCATCAACTACTAAGAGAAAGTTGTTGTGTTTTCCATAAATCATATATAAACAAAATGCCAAAGGGCAGGTTTTTGTAACTGAAATGACTACTACTTATATAACCCTTACATACAATTCTGTCAAGACTAGGGCAAGACTATTTTGAAAATATCCTAACTTAAAATACTTTTTGGAAAAAATTATTTCTTTCTACAATTAAGACACACAATAGGATACATTTATAAACATGCTTCACAGATACTCAGTTTTCTTCCTTAAGATATGACTTAAGACCTAGGAACAAGGTACAAGACACAATACCTCATTATCTACTACTGGAGAATCATCAGGCTCAATACCAGATTTGCTTGTACTGGCTTCATTTTCATTAACAGTTGGGGTTGAAGTAACAATTGGCATATATTTTTTTGTAGGACAATTACTCACACTAGCAGCTGACAGCTGAAAAAGAATTAATAAAAACTACTATGAAGAATTAACGTAATTATGTTAATTTCATAAAAGCAATTATTACACTACTTCTCCAGGGCTCTGGTACTGTATTTGTCATTACAACACCTCAACTGACATCATGGTTCAAAGAAAACCTAACATAAGAAAACAAAGATGGAAAACACAGGCTGCTTTCTCCTCTGTCGCAGCTCCTCCTTAACATTTCATGTCTTCTCATTTCTGACCACAACTGTTATTTCAAAAATTACAGTCAGGTTAGTGTAAATACTGGATTTGTTTTAGCCTTGAAGAAAAACAGGTTAACACTATTGTTAGCATTAACAAAAATTCCTATTCTCACTCTATCCTCCATTTTACATGGAGACACCCATGAAGGTTAAAATGATATTTTAGTAGTAAATAAGAAAAATTAGGCAATCATTAATTCTTAATGAATACAAGCAGGAGACAGGACAGATGCATTGGGAAGATCCATCCCTGAGTTGGGAAAATTTCCAGAGGAGGAAATGGCAACCCACTCCCATATTCTTGCCTGGGAAACCCCATGGACAGAGGAGCGTGGTGGGCTACTGTCACAGGATCACAAAGAGTCAGACATGACTGAGCAACTGAATACACACACATACTTCATCAACTACTAAGAGAAAGTTGTTGTGTTTTCCATAAATCATATATAAACAAAATGCCAAAGGGCAGGTTTTTGTAACTGAAATGACTACTACTTATATAACCCTTACATACAATTCTGTCAAGACTAGGGCAAGACTATTTTGAAAATATCCTAACTTAAAATACTTTTGGAAAAATTATTTCTTTCTACAATTAAGACACACAATAGGATACATTTATAAACATGCTTCACAGATACTCAGTTTTCTTCCTTAAGATATGACTTAAGACCTAGGAACAAGGTACAAGACACAATACCTCATTATCTACTACTGGAGAATCATCAGGCTCAATACCAGATTTGCTTGTACTGGCTTCATTTTCATTAACAGTTGGGGTTGAAGTAACAATTGGCATATATTTTTTTGTAGGACAATTACTCACACTAGCAGCTGACAGCTGAAAAAGAATTAATAAAAACTACTATGAAGAATTAACGTAATTATGTTAATTTCATAAAAGCAATTATTACACTACTTCTCCAGGGCTCTGGTACTGTATTTGTCATTACAACACCTCAACTGACATCATGGTTCAAAGAAAACCTAACATAAGAAAACAAAGATGAAAACACAGGCTAAAGTTAATCAGTAGTAAACAACCCTCTGGAACAGCAGGTCATGAGGGATAAATGTTCCTGTGGAAAATTTTATATACTCGACCCAACTCTGGCATATATTTCTCCGGACAGTATTTAGATTAGGAACAAAAGAGAAGGATTAAACAAAAGATAAGCATCTAGAAAATAAAATTATATTAGAAATATCACTTGATATGTTTCCCTTTCTTTGAAAACAAAATCTGACCCAAAATAAAGCTATTAATAACAATAAAGTGTAGGAAAAACCTCAAAAAGAATGGACAGTTTCCTCCCATATTAACTCTACTCCTGATTACTTGGCATGCACAAAGACTGTACATTCTCTGTTCAATCTTATAAATCCATGCATAGGGTACTATTTAATAAGCTTCTGTTCATTTAATAGTCAAGCTACAAATAAAACATTTTAATTTCCCTAAAAAATCCATGAGAGCTTAACAACTTTACCAAGTAATTATAGGTCAGTAAAAAAGGGAAATGTTTCTACCTTAACTGCAAAATTCAAACCATAATATTCTAAAATAATAAATAGTTACAAACACACATGTTCTGAACCTACAGCCAGCCAGCCCAATAAGTGAGAAAATGGAAATAATCAGAGTCAATTGCTATGTGCTATCTTTCACAGTATAAATGTATATCCATAATCCCTTTCATTTGCCCATCCATTTCTCTAATCATAAAATATTTATAAATCTATCATGCTAGTATTAGAAAAGACAGAGTACTTCCAATCAACATTAAAGTTTAAGCATCTCTCTTCAGATAAATAGAAAGAAAGAAATTTTCTAATTACCTGTAGGTCAGGACATGCCTTTTGCAATGCTTGAATTTTCTCTTGAATCTCAATCAGTTTCTTTCTTTCTTCCTGCAATTGTTTCAGTTCTCTCTGTTGCTGCTGTAGTTTAGCCTCAAAAAATTTCTCTCTATAATTAAATTGACATTATATTTGTGGACTCCAGTAAATCTGATAATAACATTTAACATGATGTAGTACGGTACCTAGCAGAGACCTTCTAACAAGCACTAAATTTTTATGACATGAAAGCCAAAAGCTTAACCTACCTTGCCTTTTCATTTACTCCAGCATCTTTCTGTGTTTTATTGGTATTTCCTCTAGTGTTATTTGTGTTTTGTTTGGTGTCTTCTGCTGGGAAGAAATCCTCCACATTTGAAGAGATGGTAGAGGTAACTCCTTGATCTGCTGCATCATCATCCTAAAATAGCATCACTGTATTAAAACTATTTTCATATGTAAAGACATTATCCAATTCATACCTTAGCAAACATGACTTGGCTGTAAGACTCATATAAAATTGAAAGCAATATGATTTTTAGAGACTAATAAAGTTCCTCTTCTACCGATAACAGGAAACAAAGTACTAAAACCAAAGAGAATACATTAATAATCTGAGCTGCAAAGTACCCAGTAATGGCAAATAGTAGTTTGCCTTTTCATTCCTTGACCAGATTCTAAACTATCAAAAAATTTTCTAAAGAAAATGAAAAAGATTAAAAAAATGTATCACTTGAGCTAGGAACTCCTGATATTAGATCACGTCACATGTACTTTTCATATCAACAATTTAATACTGGACATCTAGTATTCCTTGTTCAGGTAGCTTTCCATTTCCTTGCCTTGGTCTTTAGTTTGTGAAAAAAGTACCAATGACTCACAATAGAAAAACATTAATGAGAACATACCATTTCAAACGTGTCACTACTAGAACAACAAAAAATTAAATAGCTTCCTAACAGTAGGTTCATATCTTCTGTTAAAATCAATATGCTTATTAAACTGGAAGATTGAAGGTAATCTATCACATTTTCTTAAAAATATTTAACACTGTACACTTTATAGTTATTCACGCTTTCTCAGTAGACATCAACTGAAACTTTAACCGCTGGATATACAATTCTAGTAAACTCTTACAAGAATTAAAGCTGATTTGATTGTAAACCTGTCTGATTCATTTTAAGCTTCCAGACATGCTGCTATTCTGGGCTTCTCATCAATCTAAAAGCTAACCTAACATATTATGAAAATGATAAGCTTAAAAAGAAACTGAGTTGCAAATAGAGAAGCAGGATCATAAAGCATTTTCACACAATAAAAAGTGGAAAAACCAAAGTATGAGAAAAAAGAATGCCTGCAGTTTCAGACTGTTATATGAGGGTGTGTAATAACCTGAAATGATATGAACTCTAACACTAAAAGTAACTGACCACAGAATTGATTTAACATATGCTGCATCATAAGAGACTGGTTCAAGATGGCAGAGCAGAAGGATATGCACTCACCTCCTTCTGTAAGAACACCAAAATTGCAACTAGCTGTTAAACAACCACTGACAGGAGGACACTGGGACCCACCAAAGATCCTCCACATCCAAGGAGAAAGGAGAAGCCACAATGAGATGGCTTCTCATCGCAATAACGATAAAATCAAATCCTATATCCACCAGGTACGTGACCCACAAACTGGAGAACAATAATATCAAAGAAGTTCTCACTCTGTTGTAAAGGTTATAGGATCCACATCAGGCTCCCCAGCCTGGGGATCCAGCAAAGGGATTGGGAACTCCAGAGAATCTGAAGGTCAGTATTCGATTATAGGACTTCCACCAAACTGGGGGGAAACAGAGACTCCAGTCATGCAGGGTACTAACACATATTGTATTACAGACTAAGAAACACCAAATGGATGTGTGGAGACTTTCGTGACATTATAAGGTTTTATAAGGACCATAAGCTGTCTCACCTAATCTAATCAATAATAGTTTATATAATCACGATAACTATATAATTGTTTAGACCTTCTCCTGAGTCCCTCGGGGAAAAAAGGATATAAATAAAGTTACAAGCAAAAGAAAACTACCCGTATCAATCTTAAATATATAAAAATTTAAGGAGTTTTGGGTCATTTTTCAAACAGCTGTCAGGACAAGGCCCTTAATCCCCAGGGCTGCAATTTGCTTATTTATCATACACATTACTTCAGGCCTTAGAACACTCCCTAAAGCAAATGAGTGCCATTCAATGTAAGCCTGAAGTCCGGTTGATTCATCTATAATCCACCATGTTATTCATCATTTCTGACCTATTATTCCCACATAGGCCAATTCATCTAAGGAGAGGAGTCATTTTTAAACTGCAATTTTAATGACTTTAAACAAAGCTTAACATATTATGAAAATGATAAGCTTAAAAAGAAACTGAGTTGCAAATAGAGAAGCAGGATCATAAAGCATTTTCACACAATAAAAGTGGAAAAACCAAAGTATGAGAAAAAAGAATGCCTGCAGTTTCAGACTGTTATATGAGGGTGTGTAATAACCTGAAATGATATGAACTCTAACACTAAAAGTAACTGACCACAGAATTGATTTAACATATGCTGCATCATAAGAGACTGGTTCAAGATGGCAGAGCAGAAGGATATGCACTCACCTCCTTCTGTAAGAACACCAAAATTGCAACTAGCTGTTAAACAACCACTGACAGGAGGACACTGGGACCCACCAAAGATCCTCCACATCCAAGGAGAAAGGAGAAGCCACAATGAGATGGCTTCTCATCGCAATAACGATAAAATCAAATCCTATATCCACCAGGTACGTGACCCACAAACTGGAGAACAATAATATCAAAGAAGTTCTCACTCTGTTGTAAAGGTTATAGGATCCACATCAGGCTCCCCAGCCTGGGGATCCAGCAAAGGGATTGGGAACTCCAGAGAATCTGAAGGTCAGTATTCGATTATAGGACTTCCACCAAACTGGGGGGAAACAGAGACTCCAGTCATGCAGGGTACTAACACATATTGTATTACAGACTAAGAAACACCAAATGGATGTGTGGAGACTTTCGTGACATTATAAGGTTTTATAAGGACCATAAGCTGTCTCACCTAATCTAATCAATAATAGTTTATATAATCACGATAACTATATAATTGTTTAGACCTTCTCCTGAGTCCCTCGGGGAAAAAAGGATATAAATAAAGTTACAAGCAAAAGAAAACTACCCGTATCAATCTTAAATATATAAAAATTTAAGGAGTTTTGGGTCATTTTTCAAACAGCTGTCAGGACAAGGCCCTTAATCCCCCAGGGCTGCAATTTGCTTATTTATCATACACATTACTTCAGGCCTTAGAACACTCCCTAAAGCAAATGAGTGCCATTCAATGTAAGCCTGAAGTCAGGTTGATTCATCTATAATCCACCATGTTATTCATCATTTCTGACCTATTATTCCCACATAGGTCAATACATCTAAGGAGAGGAGTCTCAAAGGAAAAAATGAGAAAGCAATTAACAAGTACAATGATGTTCAAGATAGCACAACCTGTATTATTATTTGCTTTAGAAGGTGTCTAAGTTTTTTTTCAAGTGGTACTACTGTCATATACGCAAAGTTCAAAAAGTAAAAGAAATGTTTAGAAAAATCTCATTTCTATACCTTTCCTATTTTCCATAGGTAACCAATATCATCAGTTTATGTATCTGTCTATAGATACACTCTGAATATATATAAGTGAAATTATACACATGAGTATATAAACCTGTATGTTATGCTCCTTCCCTTCACCATCCTTTCTTATAATACGAAAACCTTGGAGAAAGCCAAAAGCCAATTCAGTAATCGTTAAACAAGTTCTAACGTATCTCAATATGATCAAATGTAATCAAAGGAACAAGGAAATGGATTTACAAACCACTGCTTAGTTATCAATTAATACAGTCATTCCGGAGAGCAAATAAGCAGTGTCCATTAAAATTAAAATGTGCAGGTCTTCCATGGCAGCTCAGTGGTAAAGAGTTCACCTGCCAATGCGAGACACCAGTTCGATCCCTGAGCCGGGAAGATACCACATGCTGCAGGGCAACTAAGCCCGTGAACCACAGCTATGGAGCCTGTGCTCTAGAGCCTCCGAGCTGCAACTATTGAGCCCATGGACTGCAACTACTGAAATCCGTGTGCCCTAGAGCCCGAGTTCCACAACGAGAGAAGTCCCTGCAACAAGATGCCTGCTCACCTCAACTAGAGAGTAGCCCCCAGTCTCTGCAACTAGAGAAGAGCCTGCAGCAGCAGTGAAAACCCAGAATAGCCATAAAAACAACAAAAAAAATTAAAATGTGCGCAAACTCTGACATAGCAATCTTTTTTTTTTCTTTAAATAGTTTTATTTTTATTTATTTTTGGCTATTCTGGGTCTTTGCTGCTGCCAGAGGACTCTTCTCTTGTTGCACGATGTGGGCGCCTCTAGTTGAGGTGAGCAGGCTTCTGGTTGCAGTGACTTCTCTTGTTGTGGAGCATGGGCTCTAGGGCACACGGGCTTCAGTAGCTGCTGCACGTGACCTCTAGAGTACAGGCTCAGTAGTTGTGGCTCACAGGCTTTGTCGCTCCGCAGCATGTGAGATCTTCCCAGATCAGGGATTGAACTTGTGTCTCCTGCATTGGCAGGCAGATTCTTTATCACTGAGCCATCAGGGAAGCCCCTGACATAGCAATTATGCTTCTTCATATCTGCTCTTAAGAAACACAAATGTACCATGAAACTTGTGTAAGGATGTTCAATGGAGCATTTTTTCTAAATAGTGATAAATTGGAAACAACAAAAGTAAACATCAGTAGGATGTTAGATTAACTACACTAAGGTTCAC
This sequence comes from Tragulus kanchil, assembly GCA_022376925.1. Lineage (NCBI taxonomy): Eukaryota > Metazoa > Chordata > Mammalia > Artiodactyla > Tragulidae > Tragulus > Tragulus kanchil. The sequence goes on along the minus strand of JAIOJX010000028.1, from coordinate 32,422,037 downwards.
GGATACTCTAGAAAACGATGCCACAGCTAGAAAGAATTTTTACTACATATATATATATATATATATATGTATCCCCTTCACAGATCACAGAATTGTGGCGAAAAGCCTTGTGTAACTCAATGAAGCTACGAGCCACACCATGCAGGGCCACCCTAGAGGAACGATCACAGTTAAGAGTTCTGACGACACGTCGTCCACTAGAGGAGGGCATGGCAAAGTCCACAGCATTCTTGCTGTGAGAACACCATGAACAGTTTAAAAAGGCAAAAATATATGACATCGGAAGATGAGTCCCCAGGTTGGAAGCTGTCCAATATACTACTGGGGAAGAGTGGACTTACTAAATAGCTCCAGAAAGAGTGAACCGTTTGGGTCAAAACGAAAATGATGCTCAGTTCTGGATGTGTCTGATAGTGAAAGTAAAGTCCGATGTTGTAAAGAACAATACTGCATAGGAACCTGGACTGTTAGGTCCATGAATCAAGGTAAACTGGAAGTGGTCAAGCAGATGGCAAGAGTGAACATCAACATCTTAGCAATCAGTGAACTAAAATGGATGGGGATGGGCAAATTTAATTCAGATGACCATTCTATCTACTACTGTGGGCAAAAATCCCTTATAAGAAGTGAAGCCTTCACAGTCAACAGAAGAGTCCAAAATGCAGTACTTGGGTGTAGTCTCAAAAGGACAGAATGATCTCAGCTCATTTCCAGGGCAAACCATTTATCATTACAGTAATCCAAGTCTATGCCTCAACCACTAAGGCCAAAGAAGCTGAAGTGGAAAGGTTCTATGAAGACCTACGAGACCTTCCAGAACTAACACCAAAAATAAGATTTCCTTTTCATCAAAGGGGGCTGGAATACAAAAACAGGAAGTCATGAGATACCTGGAGTAACAGGCAAGTTTGACCCTAAAGTACCACATGAAGCATGGCAAAGGCTAATAGAGTTTTGCCAAGAGAATACACTGGTCACAGCAAATACCCTCTTCCAACAACACAAGAGATGGCTCTATGTATGGACATTGCCAAATAGTCAGCAAAATCAGACTGATGACATTCTTTGTAGCCAAAGATGGAGAAGCTCTATACAGTCAGCAAAAACAACAGCAGGAGCTGACTATGGCTCAGATTATAAGCTCCTTATCACAAAACTCAGGCTTAAACTGAAGAAAATAAGGAAAACCACTAGGCCATTCAGGTATAACCTTTAGATCAAACCCCTTATGATTACACAGTGGAGGTGACAAACAGATACAAGGGATTAGATCTGGTATACAAAGTGCCTGAAGAACTATGGACGAAGGTTCATAACACTGTACAGGAAGCAATGATCAAAACCATCCCAAAGAAAGAGAAATGCAAGAAGGAAAGGTGGTTCTCTGAGGAGGCTTGACAAATAGCTGAAAGAAAAGAAGCAAAAGACAAGGGAGAAAAGGAAAGACACCCAAATGAATGCAGAGTTCCAGAGAATAGCAAGGAGAGAGAAACAATGAACAAGGAGCAGTGAACAATGAGCAAACGTAACCAATATAACCGACAAGACTAGACATCTCATCAAGAAAATTAGAGATACCAAGACAACATTTCATGGAAGAATGGGCATGATAAAGAACAGAAATGGTAAGGGCCTAACAGAAGCAAAAGAGATTAAGAAGACATGTCAAGAATATACAGAACTATATTAAAAAGGTCTTAATGATCCAGATATTCATGATGGTGTGGTCACTCACCTAGAGCCAGACATACTAGAGTGTGAAGTCAAGTGGTCTTTACAAAGCATTGCTATAGAAAAGGCAAGGGAGGCAGGTGATCGAATTCTAGCTGAGCTATTTAAAATACTAAAAGATGATGCTGTTACGGTGTGGCATTTAATATTTTAGCAAATTTGGAAAACTCAAAAGTGGCTACAGGACTGGAAAAGGTCAGTTTTCATTCAAAATCCAAAGAAGGGCAATGCCAAAGAATGTTCACATTACTACACAATTGCACTCATTTCACATGCTAGCAAGGTTATGTACAAAATCCTTCAAGCCAGGTTTCAGCAGTACACGACTTGAGAAATCCAGATGTACAAGCTGGGTTTCAAAGAGGAAGAGGAACCAGATATCAAGTTGGCAACAAACGCAGCATCACAGAAAAAACAAGGAATTCCAAAAAACCCATCTATTTCTGCTTCATTGACTACACAAAGCCTTTGACTGTGTGTATCACAACAAACTGTGGAAAACTACACATGGGTCAACAATCAACAGTCAATCAGACACAGAACAACGGACTGCTTCAAAACTGGGAAAAAGAGTATCACAAGACAGTATACTATCACCCTGTTTATTTAACTTGTATGCAGAAATGTACAAGTGGGGAAGAACTATGGACGAAGGTTCATAACACTGTACAGGAAGCAATGATCAAAACCATCCCAAAGAAAGAGAAATGCAAGAAGGAAAGGTGGTTCTCTGAGGAGGCTTGACAAATAGCTGAAAGAAAAGAAGCAAAAGACAAGGGAGAAAAGGAAAGACACCCAAATGAATGCAGAGTTCCAGAGAATAGCAAGGAGAGAGAAACAATGAACAAGGAGCAGTGAACAATGAGCAAACGTAACCAATATAACCGACAAGACTAGACATCTCATCAAGAAAATTAGAGATACCAAGACAACATTTCATGGAAGAATGGGCATGATAAAGAACAGAAATGGTAAGGGCCTAACAGAAGCAAAAGAGATTAAGAAGACATGTCAAGAATATACAGAACTATATTAAAAAGGTCTTAATGATCCAGATATTCATGATGGTGTGGTCACTCACCTAGAGCCAGACATACTAGAGTGTGAAGTCAAGTGGTCTTTACAAAGCATTGCTATAGAAAAGGCAAGGGAGGCAGGTGATCGAATTCTAGCTGAGCTATTTAAAATACTAAAAGATGATGCTGTTACGGTGTGGCATTTAATATTTTAGCAAATTTGGAAAACTCAAAAGTGGCTACAGGACTGGAAAAGGTCAGTTTTCATTCAAAATCCAAAGAAGGGCAATGCCAAAGAATGTTCACATTACTACACAATTGCACTCATTTCACATGCTAGCAAGGTTATGTACAAAATCCTTCAAGCCAGGTTTCAGCAGTACACGACTTGAGAAATCCAGATGTACAAGCTGGGTTTCAAAGAGGAAGAGGAACCAGATATCAAGTTGGCAACAAACGCAGCATCACAGAAAAAGCAAGGGAATTCCAAAAAACCCATCTATTTCTGCTTCATTGACTACACAAAGCCTTTGACTGTGTGTATCACAACAAACTGTGGAAAACTACACATGGGTCAACAATCAACAGTCAATCAGACACAGAACAACGGACTGCTTCAAAACTGGGAAAAAGAGTATCACAAGACAGTATACTATCACCCTGTTTATTTAACTTGTATGCAGAAATGACAAGCTGGATGAATTACAAGCTGGAATAAAGGCTGCTAAGAGAAATAACAACAGTCTCAGATTTGCAGATGATACCACTAGTGGCAGAAAGTGAAGCGGAACTGAACAGTTTCTTTCTTTTAAATTTTGGCCTCTTTTATTGGTTACTTATTTTCATCCATCTTTATTCTTTGGCCTGTACGGGCCTCCCACTGCAGTGACCTCTCTTATCACAGAGCACTGGCTCTGGGCACATGCGCTCCAGAGTGTTGGCTCATAATTGGACACACCGGTCCAGCTGCTCTGTGGCACATAGGGTCCTGCCCGGCCAGGGATCAAACCGGTGCCCTCTGCAATGCAAGGCGGACTCTTTAACCACTGGACCACCAGGGAAGTCCAACACAGTCTCTTGATGAAGGTGAAAGAGAGTGAAAAAGCTGGCCTGAAACTCAACTTTCGAAAGACTAAGATCATGGCAACTGGTCCTATCACTTCACGGCAAACAGAAGGGGAAAAAGTGAAAGAAGTGACAAATTAGACTTTCTTCGGCTCCAAAATCACTGAAGATGGTGACTACACCCATGAAATTAAAAAACAAGCGCTCCTTGAAAGAACAATTACGACAATCCTAGCATAGTAAAAAGCAGCGACATCACTTTGCCAACAAAGGTCCGTATATTCAAAGCTATGGTTTTTTCCATTAGTCATGTATGCATGTGAGAGTTGGACCATAAAGAAGGTTAAGCATCGAAGAACTGCATCCCTCAAATTACAGTGCTGGAGAAGTTCCTTAACCTGCAAGGAGATCAAACCAGTCGATCCTAAAGGAAATCAACCCTGAATATCCACTGGAAGGACTGATGCTGAAGCTGAAACTCCAATACCTCGGCCACTTGATTGCATGAGCAGATTCACTGGAAAAGACTCTGATGCTGGGAAAGACTGATGGCAGGAGGAGGAGGAGACTACAGAGGTTGAGATGTTAAGATAGAATTACTGACTCAATGGACACAAATCTGAAGAAACTCCAGAAGATAGTGTAGGACACAGAAGTCTGGTGAGCTGCAGCCCATAATGTCTCGAAGTCAGACACAGCTTAGCAACGGAACAACGTATGTGTATATATAAACATATAAGGTAGACTTCATAATTATATGTATATTTCATAATTACATGTATATTTCACAATGGTTTATTTACATAATCATATACACAGCTACCTACACTGATATGAAGAAATCTTTAAGACACATGGAGGAGGGAAAAAAGTTGTAAAATAAAACTATTTTTATAAACACAAAGAAATATAAATGAAACTTCTATGTAACTCTTGTTTACAACTGCATACTGATCTATTTAAATGCACAGTAACCTCTGTGAAGGAGAACAGGATCATGAATAAAGGTTCAGCAGTTTACTATGATTCCTTATTTAAAAACGAGAGCACAGTCATCCTTCATTTGAGTAATTCAAAATAAGTAGCATTTCAAAAGAAGCTGTGAATAATACCTAAATTTTTTTAGTCACAAAAAAATGATTTTTCTATAAATTAGTGCGGTTGTACATACTTCATTTTTTCAACCTAACATAAGCTAAGCAAACCTAAATGAAAACAAATTGCTCATTAACTTTAACAGAATATGTCTGGATACCAAAAATCATATAAATTTGAATACTTTAGAAATGCTGTTAAAGATATTTCTATAGAATGATTACACTGCTGAAAAAACAAATAGAAATGTACATGTAAGATGAAAAGGACTGATTTTAAAAAGTTCATCATTTTTAGAAAGATTTATACCTAGTCTAATAATTGTAGACATCAGTCAATATACAGATGAGAAGTGTTAATAGTTATGTAATTTCATGTGCATATATACAAATGGCTTTTTAAAATTTACAGCTAATAGGCCCAACTTTACTTAGTTGGCCTTACTAAGTAAGACAATGTATGGTTCTTCTTCTACATCAAGTGAGTTAAGACCTCAGTCAGAATGTGTCAATCTCAGCTCTGGTTCTGATAATAATACAACTCTTGTCAAGTAACACCTTTAACTTGTACATGTATCTGCCTCATTGAGATGTTACTGAGTTCTACATGGTACAGCACCAGAATCTCTGGGAGCAGGACCAACAAACCTGTAAGTTCAACTGGAGCACAGCAAAGCTCACTGGTTTACACACTGCCTCTTGCTGCTTTTGCACTGGGTAGCTGTGACAGACACTGTATGGCCCACAAAGCCTAAAATATTTACTGATCACCTTTGGTAGAAAAAATATGCTGATCTCTGGCAATATGGGATGTAAACCACTATACAGTTAGAACTTACCAAATATGTACTAGTATACTTATACCCACATAATTATCACACACACACATACATTTTACTTTGTGTTAAGACTGCACTGCTCTTAAAAAACAACAACAAAGAAGTATTTACCTGCACCATAGCAACGAGGTTCTGTAACTTCTAGGAAACTCATGAATAAAGGTTCAGCAGTTTACTATGATTCCTTATTTAAAACGGGGCACAGTCATCCTTCATTTGAGTAATTCAAAATAAGTAGCATTTCAAAAGAAGCTGTGAATAATACCTAAATTTTTTTAGTCACAAAAAAATGATTTTTCTATAAATTAGTGCGGTTGTACATACTTCATTTTTTCAACCTAACATAAGCTAAGCAAACCTAAATGAAAACAAATTGCTCATTAACTTTAACAGAATATGTCTGGATACCAAAAATCATATAAATTTGAATACTTTAGAAATGCTGTTAAAGATATTTCTATAGAATGATTACACTGCTGAAAAAACAAATAGAAATGTACATGTAAGATGAAAAGGACTGATTTTAAAAAGTTCATCATTTTTAGAAAGATTTATACCTAGTCTAATAATTGTAGACATCAGTCAATATACAGATGAGAAGTGTTAATAGTTATGTAATTTCATGTGCATATATACAAATGGCTTTTTAAAATTTACAGCTAATAGGCCCAACTTTACTTAGTTGGCCTTACTAAGTAAGACAATGTATGGTTCTTCTTCTACATCAAGTGAGTTAAGACCTCAGTCAGAATGTGTCAATCTCAGCTCTGGTTCTGATAATAATACAACTCTTGTCAAGTAACACCTTTAACTTGTACATGTATCTGCCTCATTGAGATGTTACTGAGTTCTACATGGTACAGCACCAGAATCTCTGGGAGCAGGACCAACAAACCTGTAAGTTCAACTGGAGCACAGCAAAGCTCACTGGTTTACACACTGCCTCTTGCTGCTTTTGCACTGGGTAGCTGTGACAGACACTGTATGGCCCACAAAGCCTAAAATATTTACTGATCACCTTTGGTAGAAAAAATATGCTGATCTCTGGCAATATGGGATGTAAACCACTATACAGTTAGAACTTACCAAATATGTACTAGTACACTTATACCCACATAATTATCACACACACACATACATTTTACTTTGTGTTAAGACTGCACTGCTCTTAAAAAACAACAACAAAGAAGTATTTACCTGCACCATAGCAACGAGGTTCTGTAACTGTCTAAGTTTCAGTTTTGCAGCCATGAGTTTATGAAACTTATGCTCAAATTCAGCATCTTCAGGAGTCTCATCAACCAGGCTGCTCCTGTGACTAGACAGTGAAGCTCCACTGACTGCCTCATCTTCTGCTTCCTCCTCCTCCTCCTCCTCCTCATCGCCACCTTGTACAACAGGAATCTCCTGTTCTCCATCTCTATTGTATCGACAATCCGCTGAAAATATGAATCACTGAAATCAATAATGAACTTAAGAGGCTAAAGAAAATTCACTTCCCAAGAATAAAATGGTACAAGTACCTGTAAAAAAGTCAATCATACCTAAAGAAGGAGTCATGTTTAGAGTTCTTATGTTGGCAGCAGATCTGTTGTTAATTTCACAGTTAGAATTAACTGCTCTCCCATCTCTATTATTAGAAACACACTGTGCATTAGAATTACTGTTTACTTCATTCCAGGTGGCAGCTACTTGTGGATTTCTGAAAGAAAACAGTCTGAAGTTATATAAGGCAAAAGTACATGTAAAAATTAAAAGTTTTAGAATACCTAATAAAAATATCACTGGCTATTTTCCCATTTTAATTCATCCTTTAAATAAACGAATCCTGCTCTTCGCTAACTTCCGATATTCAGAAACTGAAGAAGAAAATTACCTAAAAAAAAATAAAAATTACAACAACAAAACATAAGTACACCTAAAAATAAAGCAGCAGGAAAATGAAAGGTTATTTACTTCTTATAATTAACTTGTATTTGATGTGTGTGTTATGTGTTAGTTGCTCAGTCATGTCTGACTCTTTGCGACCCCTTGGACTGTAGCCCACCAGGCTCCTATGTCCATAGGATCTTCCAGGTGAGAATATTGGAGTGGGTTGCCGTTCCTTCTCCAGGGGATCTTCCCAACCCAGGATCAAACCGGGGTCTCCTGCACTGCAGACAGATACTTTACCACTGAGCCCCCAGGGAAGCTGTATATGATGTAACAAATAGCAAATCTGCTAAACTTCTTCAGTACACCCTTATTTGTTTTTCTTTACAGGATACAGGAACAAAGAAGTATTTACCTGCACCATAGCAACGAGGTTCTGTAACTGTCTAAGTTTCAGTTTTGCAGCCATGAGTTTATGAAACTTATGCTCAAATTCAGCATCTTCAGGAGTCTCATCAACCAGGCTGCTCCTGTGACTAGACAGTGAAGCTCCACTGACTGCCTCATCTTCTGCTTCCTCCTCCTCCTCCTCCTCATCGCCACCTTGTACAACAGGAATCTCCTGTTCTCCATCTCTATTGTATCGACAATCCGCTGAAAATATGAATCACTGAAATCAATAATGAACTTAAGAGGCTAAAGAAAATTCACTTCCCAAGAATAAAATGGTACAAGTACCTGTAAAAAAGTCAATCATACCTAAAGAAGGAGTCATGTTTAGAGTTCTTATGTTGGCAGCAGATCTGTTGTTAATTTCACAGTTAGAATTAACTGCTCTCCCATCTCTATTATTAGAAACACACTGTGCATTAGAATTACTGTTTACTTCATTCCAGGTGGCAGCTACTTGTGGATTTCTGAAAGAAAACAGTCTGAAGTTATATAAGGCAAAAAGTACATGTAAAAATTAAAAGTTTTAGAATACCTAATAAAAATATCACTGGCTATTTTCCCATTTTAATTCATCCTTTAAATAAACGAATCCTGCTCTTCGCTAACTTCCGATATTCAGAAACTGAAGAAGAAAATTACCTAAAAAAAAATAAAAATTACAACAACAAAACATAAGTACACCTAAAAATAAAGCAGCAGGAAAATGAAAGGTTATTTACTTCTTATAATTAACTTGTATTTGATGTGTGTGTTATGTGTTAGTTGCTCAGTCATGTCTGACTCTTTGCGACCCCTTGGACTGTAGCCCACCAGGCTCCTATGTCCATAGGATCTTCCAGGTGAGAATATTGGAGTGGGTTGCCGTTCCTTCTCCAGGGGATCTTCCCAACCCAGGATCAAACCGGGGTCTCCTGCACTGCAGACAGATACTTTACCACTGAGCCCCCAGGGAAGCTGTATATGATGTAACAAATAGCAAATCTGCTAAACTTCTTCAGTACACCCTTATTTGTTTTTCTTTACAGGATACAGGACAAGCAAGATTATACTCAAGCAGCAGACTTACAGAAGAAAAGCTTAAATAAAATTAAAGACGAGGCTATTGAGTTTTTCCTCTTCTATATTAAAAGCATTGTTAGGATGAAGATATCAGAAAAACTTAAAAAAACTAAAGTTCTCACCGAATGTTAGTGACAGGTTCAGAATTCTCATGCTCAGAATCATATTCCGACTCTTCAGTTTCTTCTTCTTTTGTGTTTTCATTTACAGCATCTGTCATCATATCTGATGTTTGCTCATAATAATGAACTAATTCTCTTAGTTCATTCAACCTCTTTCGAACTTCATTTAACTTTCTGATAAACAACAACATACATACATACATCAATACCCATTTTAGTAAAATAAAGCACACAGTATTTCCACATACTAGCAGTCAGCACAAACAAAATTTAAACTTCTGGTCAAGTATCCAAGGGATGAGACTATAATGAATTTCATTTCAAGTATGAGTTATTCACAATCTCATCACCTTATTTACTTATGCTACAGATAAAAGCATAAAAACCCAAGAGAGTGTTCATTTTTCACAAGTATAAACTTTAACAACTTAAATGTTAATCCCAATAATATTCCTAGGTTTCTTAATAATCATGAAGCATGTGAAGTACTAAATATTTCATTTAAACAATACCTGTTAGGCAAATTCAATACGCAAGGATTACTGAGTATTTATCAAAGATTCAGTATACTGGGGTAAGATACAGAAATCTTTTAACTACAGTCCCTTTACTTATAAAATAGGAATACACTGTGTGCTGTGAGTGCTCAGTTGCTCTAATTCTTTGTGACCCCATAGAGTGTAGCCTGTCAGATTCCTCTGTCTATGGAATTTTCCAGGTAAAAATACTGGAGCTGGGGGCTTCTCTGGTGGTCCAGTGGGTAAACACACCGCCTTGCAGTGCAAGGGGCGCCAGTTCCATCCCTGGCCTGGGAAGATCCCATGTGCCATGGAGCGGCTGGACCGATGTGTCCAATTACTGAGCCGGAGCTCTGGAGCGCATGTACTCAGAGCCGGTGCTCTGCAGCGACAGAGGCCACTGCAATGGGAGCCCCACACAGGCCAAAGAACAAAGATGGAAATAAACGAAAGACCAATAGAAGTGGCCAAAAGAAAAAAAAAAGAAAAAATACTGTAGTAGGTTAACATTTCCTACTCCAAAGGATCTTCCCAATCCAGGGATCAAACCCACATTGGCAGGTGAATTCTTCACCACTACGTCACCTGGGAAGCTCCAAGGAATACAGAATACATTTGTCTAGGAAAACTCAAAGAGAGCATGCATACACGTTTACTCTACCACCATATCACTTAAGAATGCTTATCATATTAAATTCAGTTTCTCCAGAATTTTCAAAAACAACCCCCCCAAATTTGTCCCCATGAATTAATTATCATCTGTAAAAACAATACGTATAAAAATGATTTACTGGAGCTTTTCAGTTGGATTTAGGTGGCCTTCATTTTCATTCTGACTCTGAGAAACTAGAGAAGTAGCAGGGTAAGGACCAGATGATGTGAGGCTATTGGATTCTCCATTGACCACTGGTGTTAAGCCTACAGGAACAGAGGGAGCTGTGGTTGTACTTCTCTGATCCACAGTCCTTTGTGGAGAAGCTGAAGAAGGCACAACTATCAAAACAAAAAGAAAAAGAGACAAGGTAACATATATAAATATAGCATCAAACAACACATTCATAGTTTGCTTGGATACAGAAAAATGACAACTAAAAGCCATCTTAAATTCTGCAGTTTTAAAATGTGAAGCTTAAGCATAGGACATCCAACCTACTTGTTTATTAACAAGTCCCTCTACCAACCAGAGTTAAAACAGAAAGGAAAGAAGACGGGAAGATAAGACAGAAACTGATAAGAATTATGATATTCTACCTTGAAGAAGTAACAAGTGCTCAAGTTGGTTCTAGGTTAAGCTAAACACAGTAACTGTGTGTGATGTGCAGCACACCAGCTATAAATCTTTATGGGGCAGCCCGAACTGATCAGGTCCCTGAGAATGTTCCAGTCCAGAGGGTTTCTATCTGGTTTCCAAGATGGAACTTCTCTTGTTCCAGAAGATAAAGCAAAATTGTTAAAGTGACTGTGGCATATTACACCGTGAAATACAATAAAATTTTCTAATTCAATGATGGCTAATCCTCTGCAGCTCTTGAACTACATTTTAATTATATTTTCTGTCCACACAGGTCAAACAAAGATATCTTACAGGGATAAGGACAATGAATGAAAGACTAAGCATCTCTGTGCTTCTCTCTCCTACTACTCTAAACTATCATCATTTATCCCTTCCTCACAGCCACACTATCACCTGCTACAGCTGGTTTCCAATAGTCTCCTCTACTCCTTGTCTAGTCTACCTTTGGCTGCTGCTTTCACCTTTTTTCCTAAAGAAAAATATGAGTTTTTGGTCATCAGTCGATAGAGTTCCCCTTTCATTACGTGTATAAAAATGACCACAAGGCTTTTGAGTACAACTTTTTTAAAACTTTTAAAAGTTTTTCCTTGGTTGTATTCATCTGTTTAGGAAGGAAAGCCTCTGGGATTGGATCACACTCTGGAGGACGAGTAGGAGCAGAAGTGCGGGGAAGAAAGGAGCGTATTTCAGGGCCAACACACTACACTTCCTTGAGGATGACAGAGACTCAGGGTGAAGGACAAGGAACAGGAATCCAGAGATGATGTTTCTATCCCTTGCTTTTTCTTTGGTAAGACAGCAGTTGGAATACTAGAGAATCGTGATCAGAGGGGCTGACCTTACTGAGTCCAATTTCCACTGCTACAGCTCGTGCTACCAACTACTAGAGGAAGAGGCAGAGATCGGGCTTGGGACAGTATCAGGATAAGCGAACATGTGAAGTCAGAAAAGACAGTTCCGACAATGCAATTACAATGGCCACTAGGGAATTCCCTGGTGGTCCAGTGGCTAAGACTCTGTGTTCCCAATGCAGGGGGCCCAGGTTCAATCCCTGGTCAGGGAACTAGAGCCCACATGCTACAACTGAGACCCAGTGCAGCCAAATAAATATAAATAAATTTTTAAAAAGATGACCACTAGCTTTTCCATGCAACTACTACACTGGGCCCTCTGTATTCAAGAGTCTGCATCTGCGGATTTAACAAAAAGCAGACAGAAAATATTCAGGAAGAAAAAAAATTCCATGAGGTTCCAAAGCGCAAAACGTAAGTCTGCAGGATGCTGGTAACTATTTAGATGACATTTATATTGCATTAAGTATTATAAGTAACCCAGAGATGATTTAAAGTATACTGGAAGACGAGGTTAGGTTATATGCAAGCATTACGCCGTTTTCAATAAGGGGCTTAGGCACCCTCCCTCAGATGATGGTATCTGTAGGGTGTGGGAGGACTGGAACCAATCCCCATGGATATTAAGGAATGAGTGTTTAACTATTTAACTAGAATAACTACAATGACTGTATGTCATTCCTATTCCCCAAATTTCCTTTGGCTGCTGCTTTCACCTTTTTTCCTAAAGAAAAATATGAGTTTTTGGTCATCAGTCGATAGAGTTCCCCTTTCATTACGTGTATAAAAATGACCACAAGGCTTTTGAGTACAACTTTTTTAAAACTTTTAAAAGTTTTTCCTTGGTTGTATTCATCTGTTTAGGAAGGAAAGCCTCTGGGATTGGATCACACTCTGGAGGACGAGTAGGAGCAGAAGTGCGGGGAAGAAAGGAGCGTATTTCAGGGCCAACACACTACACTTCCTTGAGGATGACAGAGACTCAGGGTGAAGGACAAGGAACAGGAATCCAGAGATGATGTTTCTATCCCTTGCTTTTTCTTTGGTAAGACAGCAGTTGGAATACTAGAGAATCGTGATCAGAGGGGCTGACCTTACTGAGCCCAATTTCCACTGCTACAGCTCGTGCTACCAACTACTGGAGGAAGAGGCAGAGATCGGGCTTGGGACAGTATCAGGATAAGCTAACATGTGAAGTCAGAAAAGACAGTTCCGACAATGCAATTACAATGGCCACTAGGGAATTCCCTGGTGGTCCAGTGGCTAAGACTCTGTGTTCCCAATGCAGGGGGCCCAGGTTCAATCCCTGGTCAGGGAACTAGAGCCCACATGCTACAACTGAGACCCAGTGCAGCCAAATAAATATAAATAAATTTTTAAAAAGATGACCACTAGCTTTTCCATGCAACTACTACACTGGGCCCTCTGTATTCAAGAGTCTGCATCTGCGGATTTAACAAAAAGCAGACAGAAAATATTCAGGAAGAAAAAAAATTCCATGAGGTTCCAAAGCGCAAAACGTAAGTCTGCAGGATGCTGGTAACTATTTAGATGACATTTATATTGCATTAAGTATTATAAGTAACCCAGAGATGATTTAAAGTATACTGGAAGACGAGGTTAGGTTATATGCAAGCATTACGCCGTTTTCAATAAGGGGCTTAGGCACCCTCCCCTCAGATGATGGTATCTGTAGGGGTGTGGGAGGACTGGAACCAATCCCCCATGGATATTAAGGAATGAGTGTTTAACTATTTAACTAGAATAACTACAATGACTGTATGTCATTCCTATTCCCATCTGAGATGAATTATTTCTGTATTTTAAAAAATGAGAGGTATTTGGAACTTTGAGGACTAAATGAGTTTTAGGTATGTCAGTTTTGGTATAAATACTTTCTAAATCTGTTTCATAATTGTAGGATCAATGTATTAATTTGGTTTCCTTTTGCTTTAAGGAAAAATTTTGGATATGCTAAAAAGCGCAGTATTACTATGTCCAAGTATCTGTTATCTTCTTTGACACTTTTCCCATATTTAAAATCCTACCAATTTTTCAAGACCAAATTCACTTTTTTTTCTGGAATTTTACAGAACAGATCTACCATCTATTTGACCTTACCTTATATTGCCACATTGTTACTTAGAACTTTCCACATGCAAGTCCTATTTCCCTATGAAAATGATAATTTTCTTAAGTAACTATACATTCATTTACCAAATACACACTAAGTAATTACTGCACACAAATGGTTTAGATCCTTATGTGTCCTCTACCGAAGACTGCTGAGCCAGACTCACATGATGAATTGTTCAAATGCTGATCTCGAAGAGTATGAAGTTCTCCAAGCAGTTTGTCCATTTTTTGTTTCTTCTCCTGTAACACTCTCATTTTGCTAAAGAGTTGAACTTTCTCATCAGGTAAATTCTCTGACACTGATGGATTTCTGCTCTGAGAAACCTCCCTCGTTAACGAAAGACTTTCTGCTTGTCTTCTATTGTCTGGAACAGCTGGAGGCTTATTTTAAAAAAGAAGAAAAACAAAGGTGATTCAAAGGTGATTATCATTTTAAAGATGCATAAATAGTCTTTATAAAAAGATAAACATTTGTGTAGGTTCTACTGTCGGTTAAGTATATGTCTTTCCTATTTCCAAATGCATAATGTTTCCTGATGGGCCACTACAGATGTTGTGATATATACACTGTTTACTTATAGACGCAAGTAACTACATAGTGGGGATTCACTTTCATTACCTGGATCTAAATTAAGTGCTAGAAATGCCACATTCTGTACAAAATAAACCCTTAAAAAATTCACCCTCTCTCTTCCTATCTTTTTAGAATCACCATCATAAACGTCTTAGCCTATCAGTTTTTCCAACCACGTCTTTCCTATTAAAAAAATTTATGAAACATAAATCCACAAAGGATTAGGGAATCAACCATGCTGTGATAATCACCATTGACTTTAGTCAAATTTTAATATTTAATATTAAGACGTTACAGGGAAAACCTCACTTAACTTTTGGCCAACCTAGTATTTTGTGACATTCTCACATCAATTCTTTAAGAGAAATATTATAGATTTAATATTAAAGCTAAAGCTTGGTATGTACAAATCCTCAATGCATTACTCTCTCAAAAGATCACCACAATCTGGAAATTGACATCAACCATTCTCATACATGTTTTTTTCTATAATACCTAAGCATGTATCATAAAAACACATACATTCTTTACACATTTTAAAAGATAAAGGTATCCTCCTTAAACTTGCATTTTCATTCATCAGCTTTGCTTCATTTACTGTAACTAGTTATGAGATTTCACTCTATGCGTATATCATAATTTATTAATCCATTCCCTGTTCATGGATAGTTAAGTCTGGTTCTGCTTTGCCTATTAATACAACGCTGCCGTGAACGTTCCTGTACGTATCTCCTTTTGAAAATGCGAGCATTTATCTAAGGTGGGCCACTGCAAAGCCACTAGAGAAAATATACTAGACGTTGCTAAGTAACTATCCATAGTAGCTGGATCATTTTCTTTTAACTTAGTCAGCAGACAGGAGATAATGCATTATCAATCATACTCATTTCCAGTGGAGAGGGATTAATTTACCCTTTCTTATTCAAGGCACACAGACTCAAATTTTGTATTTATATCATTACTTACAAGTTCATCAAATTTATAATACTTATTAACTCTGAAATTAAACTTTAGAGCTTCCCTAAAATTGTTAGTGCAGCACTGCAAAAACACAGTCCATAATAACTTAAGTTTACCAGCTGTGACTATTAATCTTTAAGATGAAATAAGAATGTGTCATCCAGAAGCAGACAAAGGGCAAGCTTCACTCGTCACTTCATTCAAAGGAGGTAATTTACTCCAATATAGTGTTCTCTTCCTATCTTTTTAGAATCACCATCATAAACGTCTTAGCCTATCAGTTTTTCCAACCACGTCTTTCCTATTAAAAAAATTTATGAAACATAAATCCACAAAGGATTAGGGAATCAACCATGCTGTGATAATCACCATTGACTTTAGTCAAATTTTAATATTTAATATTAAGACGTTACAGGGAAAACCTCACTTAACTTTTGGCCAACCTAGTATTTTGTGACATTCTCACATCAATTCTTTAAGAGAAATATTATAGATTTAATATTAAAGCTAAAGCTTGGTATGTACAAATCCTCAATGCATTACTCTCTCAAAAGATCACCACAATCTGGAAATTGACATCAACCATTCTCATACATGTTTTTTTCTATAATACCTAAGCATGTATCATAAAAACACATACATTCTTTACACATTTTAAAAGATAAAGGTATCCTCCTTAAACTTGCATTTTCATTCATCAGCTTTGCTTCATTTACTGTAACTAGTTATGAGATTTCACTCTATGCGTATATCATAATTTATTAATCCATTCCCTGTTCATGGATAGTTAAGTCTGGTTCTGCTTTGCCTATTAATACAACGCTGCCGTGAACGTTCCTGTACGTATCTCCTTTTGAAAATGCGAGCATTTATCTAAGGTGGGCCACTGCAAAGCCACTAGAGAAAATATACTAGACGTTGCTAAGTAACTATCCATAGTAGCTGGATCATTTTCTTTTAACTTAGTCAGCAGACAGGAGATAATGCATTATCAATCATACTCATTTCCAGTGGAGAGGGATTAATTTACCCTTTCTTATTCAAGGCACACAGACTCAAATTTTGTATTTATATCATTACTTACAAGTTCATCAAATTTATAATACTTATTAACTCTGAAATTAAACTTTAGAGCTTCCCTAAAATTGTTAGTGCAGCACTGCAAAAACACAGTCCATAATAACTTAAGTTTACCAGCTGTGACTATTAATCTTTAAGATGAAATAAGAATGTGTCATCCAGAAGCAGACAAAGGGCAAGCTTCACTCGTCACTTCATTCAAAGGAGGTAATTTACTCCAATTTAGTGCTTCCCAAAATACAGTCCCAAGATATCCAGCACTGGAAATCACAGATTAGGAAGTCTATCCCAAATGTGTGAATCAAAACAATTTTGGAGAAATCTATAATTTTTAACAATCATGCCAGATGACATCTATACTTGGTAAAGCTGCAGAAGCACTGCTTTAGTTAAATGTGATTTTAAAACCAGTACAACAAAATAATGAGGTTACCTGAGAATCCCGAAGCTGATTATGAAAATGCTGAATTAAATCATTCAATTCTTCATTTAGTTCAGAGGTGATACTGACTCCAGATAAGCTACCTGTAGTTTCTGTTACAATTGGAAAGAAAGTTAACAGCTATTCATTAAAGCATCCGAAAACAACACTTTCATTTCTAAAAAGACAGAAATAAATTGGAAAAGGGCATGCTTAGTTGTGTCTTGTCTCTTTGCAACCCCATGGACTGTAGCCTCCCAGGCTCCTCAGTTCATGGGATTCTCCAGGCAAGAATACTGGAGTGAGGTTGCCATTTCCTACTTCAGAGGATCTTCCCAACCCAGGGATCAAACCCACATCTCCTGCACTGTAGGCAGATTCCTCACCATCTAAGCCGCCAAGGAAGCTCAAACTAGGGAGTGGGACGTGGGGAGTTAAAAATGTTACGTAATGTAAGTTGAAACTACTTAACCCTCAGATTTAGCTACCAACCAATCACTTTGTAAGATTCCATCTAACCTGAAAATAAAGGAACACTCACAAAACTTTAGTATTTTTTTCAACTACTTCTGTCTCAATAGTCAAGAAGGGGAAAGTGTTACACCCCAGTTAGGAATAGGGACTCAACACAGTTCTAATGAGGTGGATGAACCTAGAGCCTATTATCTCAAGAGTGAAGTAAGTGTGAAAGAGAGAGACAAATATTGTATATTAACACACATATATGGAATCTAGAAAGATGGTACTGATGAACCTATTTGCAGGGTAGCTATGCAGATGCAGACATAGAGAAGAGACTTATAGACAAGGGCGGGGCGGCACAGAGGAAGGAGAGGCTGAGACGAATGGAGAGAGTAGCCTGGAAGCATGTACACTGCCATATGTAAAATAGACAGCCAGTGGAAATTTGCTGTATGACTCAGGGAACTCCAAACGGGTTCTGTAACAATCTAGAAGGGTGAAAGATGGGAGGGAGGTTCGAGAGGGAGGGGACATATACATACCTATGGCTAATTCACGTTGATGTATGGCAGAAATTAAACCAATACTGTAAAGCCATTATCCTTCAATTAAAAATAAATTCTTTTAAAAGGGTGAAAAAATACTCAACAGGGCTGGGGTGCAGGCAGGTCTACGAAGTTGGGTTGGAGGAGCAGCAGGGAAAGTGGTAAGTCTGGTAAGTGGTTAAGTCTGAAAAAGCTAATTCTCACCAGTCTCAAACTCAACCTCCTCAAGAGTCAACCTCCCCAACAGTACAAGACCTGGAAAACTTTTCTTAAAGATTCGGATAGTAAATATGCTAGGCTTTGTGGAAATACATTTCTTGTCTCAACTATCCAACTCTGTCACTGCAGGACAAAAGCAACTGTATACAATATATAAACAGATGAACATGGTTATGTTCCACAAACTTTACTGCAGGCCACACTTTGCTGACCCTGTAACAGAACAGGTAATTCACTGAAGCAGCTGCTTGTGATACAAGTCATACTAAAAGACCACAGTTTCTATCTTCCTCAGGCAGTACTCCCAAGGCAGTATTCAGAAGACAATTTTGGGGGGGGGGGGTGGTCCACTTCTCTTGGTGTTTCATTTATTTATCTTCATCCATCTGTGTTCTTTGGCCCGTATGGGCCTCGCATCGCAGTGCCCTCTTTCGCTGCAGAGCACCGGCTCTGGGCGCATGCACTCCAGAGCTCCAGCTGGGTAGTTGGACACATCAGTCCAGCCACTTCGCAGCACATGCGATCTTCCCAGGCCAGGGATCAAACCGGCGCCCCTTGCACTGCAAGGCGGTGTCCTTACCCACTGGACCACCAGGGAAGCCCCTGAAGACAATTTTGATAACAGTTACTGCTCTACTACTCACTCAACCATGATTATCTTTCCACCTCTAAAACAGACAACAGACTATAAAAGTGTTTCTGTTTTCAAGGAATATACTATCTGTATCAATGAAAAATTAAAGCAGGATAAAAGCCCATGTTATTCAATACAAACTACTTAAAAAAAATAAATTACAGAGTTTCCCTGTGGTCCAGTGGGTAAAGACACCACCTTGCCGTGCAAGGGGCGCCGGTTCGACCCCTGGCCTGGGAATATCCTGCGTGCCGCAGAGCGGCTGAACTGATGTGTCCAACTACTGAGCCAGCACTCTGGAGTACATGCGCCCAGGCCAAAGAACAAAGATTTAAATAAATGAAAGACCAACAGAAGTGGCCAAAATATAAATAAATAAATTACAGTCTAGGATAACACACAAGCCAAAGGATGAAAGGAAGACTCTTCCTTACAACAATTACATTCCCTCTCTTATAACCAGAAGATTAAATACTTTGTTTATCCATAAGTATTCTCCTGAAAAATCTCATAAATATAAGAGCTAACCTTTCCGACCACTGACCTAGAAAAAAAAATTCTCCTCTTGAACCTAGTACATTAAAAAAAAAAAATTTCCTGTCACTGCAGGACAAAAGCAACTGTATACAATATATAAACAGATGAACATGGTTATGTTCCACAAACTTTACTGCAGGCCACACTTTGCTGACCCTGTAACAGAACAGGTAATTCACTGAAGCAGCTGCTTGTGATACAAGTCATACTAAAAGACCACAGTTTCTATCTTCCTCAGGCAGTACTCCCAAGGCAGTATTCAGAAGACAATTTTGGGGGGGGGGGTGGTCCACTTCTCTTGGTGTTTCATTTATTTATCTTCATCCATCTGTGTTCTTTGGCCCGTATGGGCCTCGCATCGCAGTGCCCTCTTTCGCTGCAGAGCACCGGCTCTGGGCGCATGCACTCCAGAGCTCCAGCTGGGTAGTTGGACACATCAGTCCAGCCACTTCGCAGCACATGCGATCTTCCCAGGCCAGGGATCAAACCGGCGCCCCTTGCACTGCAAGGCGGTGTCCTTACCCACTGGACCACCAGGGAAGCCCCTGAAGACAATTTTGATAACAGTTACTGCTCTACTACTCACTCAACCATGATTATCTTTCCACCTCTAAAACAGACAACAGACTATAAAAGTGTTTCTGTTTTCAAGGAATATACTATCTGTATCAATGAAAAATTAAAGCAGGATAAAAGCCCATGTTATTCAATACAAACTACTTAAAAAAAATAAATTACAGAGTTTCCCTGTGGTCCAGTGGGTAAAGACACCACCTTGCCGTGCAAGGGGCGCCGGTTCGACCCCTGGCCTGGGAATATCCTGCGTGCCGCAGAGCGGCTGAACTGATGTGTCCAACTACTGAGCCAGCACTCTGGAGTACATGCGCCCAGGCCAAAGAACAAAGATTTAAATAAATGAAAGACCAACAGAAGTGGCCAAAATATAAATAAATAAATTACAGTCTAGGATAACACACAAGCCAAAGGATGAAAGGAAGACTCTTCCTTACAACAATTACATTCCCTCTCTTATAACCAGAAGATTAAATACTTTGTTTATCCATAAGTATTCTCCTGAAAAATCTCATAAATATAAGAGCTAACCTTTCCGACCACTGACCTAGAAATGAACTAGTACATAAAATAAATTCAAATTTAAACTCCTGTCCATTCTCCTCTTGGTCACTGACCCATAATAGTACATTAAAAAAAAAAAAAAAATTACCTGCTTACTACAAGGGAAAAACAGGGATGAAATTTTGCATAATTATTATATACTATACCATATATATTATATGCAACTATATCATTTCTACAAAAGAGTAAGTTAGCTTCCAAGTCATAAAAGTTTCTTATGAAAATGCAAAGCTACACTACATCTAACAGTGATGAGAGGGTTAAGCCAACAGGCTAGGTGTAGACAGCATGATACATTGAGTAACAACAGGGTAACCACAGTAAGGACCTAAAATGGAGAGCCCACTGGAGATAAATTATTATTAGACAGGGAAGACAGACTACTACAAATGAGATCCTAGTTAGTTACTAAGTTTTAAGAGGTAACAATCTGTTTTCAACTTAATGAGAAATTAAACACACAGGTTTGAAGGTAATAAGAGAAACTGTCCGAGAAGGAAATGGCAACCCACTCCTGTATTCTTGCCTAGGAAATCCCATGGACAGAGGAGCGTGGCGGGCTACAGTGCATGAGGTTGCAAAAAAAACCACAACAAACACAACTTAGCAACTAAACAGCACAGCCACCATTTTATGAGCAAGTGCATACCTACAGTGGAACCTTATGTTTTGCAAGATTTATTTATCTCTTGAGAAATGTACAAGTTAATCTTTTTTTTTTTAGTTTTTTTTTTTTTTTTCCAAAGAGCTTCGGGTGGGCGGGGAAACAAAAAAAAAATAAAGAAAAGCTTCAAGGTTAGGCTCAATACCAAAGAACTCAATTTCCAGGGCTTCCCCTGGTGGGCCAGTGGGTAAAGACACTGCCTTGCAGTGCAAGGGGCGCTGGTTCCATCCCTGGCCTGGGAAGATCCCACGTGCCATGGAGCGGCTGGACCGATGTGTCCAATTACCGAGCTGGAGCTCCAGCGCGCGTGTGCCCAGAGCCGGTGCTCTGCGACTACAGTGGCCACTGCGATGGGAGGCCCACAGGAGCCAAAGAACAAAGACGGATGAACACAGAGGAATGAAAGACCAACAGAAGTGGCTCGCCCATCCCCCTCCCTCCCCACCCCACCCTCCAAAAAAAAGATAAATAAATTAATTAATTAAAAAAAAAAGAACTCAATTTCCATCAAAGTGATACATGGCTATGAGAGAAGAAGGAAGAAAGGAAAGAACATTTCTGAATCTCAGGGAGATTGGACAGAATATACAATTCATCCTAAGGAACTAGTGTATACAACTGGATACAATAGTGAAGCCAAAGAAGCTTACATTTATTCACTGCCCCACTTAAGGTTTTAACCCTTCCCCAGCAGGCAAAGAAAGTACTGCAATCCTAGCTGAATAAAATACAAAAGTCTAAATATAAGCCACAAGGGGCTTCCCTGGTGGTCCAGTGGGTAACGACACCGCCTTGCAGTGCAAGGGACGCTGGTTCGATCCCTGGCCTGGGAAGATCCCACGTGCTGTGGAGCGGCTAGACCGATGTGTCCAACTACCCGGCCAGAGCTCTGGAGCGCATGCACCCAGAGCCCATGCTCTGCGACAAGAGGCCACTGCGATGGGAGGCCCACACAGGCCAAAAAACAAAGACGGATGAAAACATATAGACAAAAGACCAATAGAAGCGGTCCGCCCGCCCCCTCCCTCCCCAACCCGCTCCCCCCCACAAAAGAAGAAAAGAAACCTAAGCAACAATAGCCCAATCAATTCTGAGGTACATATAAGAACTACAGATTGTCCCTTTACCTCTTACGGATACTCTCTGATGCAGAGGAGAGCGAGCTGGTCTGCCTGGTACAGTATGAGGGCCAGGAGTTGTCTCTGCAGCCTTTTCTGCATAACCAGAGAAAAGCAGAGGACAGAGTAAGTCTCACATGTAGGTTTCTAAACTAGATAGCAATCAAGATTTGATAACCAGGGCTTCCCTTGTAGTCCAGTGAGTAAAGAGTTCGCCTTGCACTCAAGAGGTACCAGTTCAATCCCTGGCCCGGGAAGATCTCATGTGCCATGTAACGGCTGGACCGATGTGTCCAATTACAAGCCAGCACTCTGGAGCACATGCACCCAGAGCCAGTGCTCTGTAATGAGAGAGGCCACTGCAATGGGAGGCCCCACAGGCCAAAGAATAAAGACGGATGAAGGTGAATAAATATAGAACCAAAGAAAGAGGCCAAAATTAAAAAAAAAAAAAAAAAAGATTTGATAACGAGCATCCAGTGTGCAATCATACCACTGCTTACTGAGCCTTATAAAAACAACATCTAAGCCAGCAGCATACCAGAATCAGCCATCACAGCTATAGCTTGTTCGGCTTCATGCTGCAGAGCCAGCAGAGCAGCCTGCCGTCCCTGTAGAGCTCTCAGCTGCTCCTGCTGCTGTAACATTCTTTTCAGTAAATCATGTTGTTTCTTCAAATTTTCTATCTCTTCCATAGGCTCCTGCTGAGGATCTCTGGCCTGAAAAACAAGACCAACAACATTCATATCTATCAAAATCTATGCTCATGTTTAAACCACCAGTGGCAAAGTACAAACATAGATAATAAATCTGTACTGAATATGCAAGCCTAGATAAAAGACTTGAAAGTAAAAGAAGAAGAAAATGATGACAAAGAAACCTGCCTATTAAGAATTAGGCAGTTAAGTAACTTTAAGGTAAAAGACCCTATGTATAGACTTAGCATACAGGAGAATTAACAAACGGAAAATAAAAGAAGAGGCTTACAAAAAGGACGATAGGTCAAGAAGGCAAAGGAGGTACACACAGACATATATATCCACACAAAGACGCACACTCACAGAGGAATGAGGGATCCAGGCCTTAAAGAAAAGGAGAAGCAGATCATATCAGGTCAATGCCCTAAAGCTCTGAGAAAGTTCAGTCTAAAAAAATGTGTTGCTCCATTCCTAGAAGTGATGTTTAAAAACCAACAAAGCAATTGCCTAAGGACAAAAATTCTTTTAATATATTTTATTTGATTATTTTATAGGAAGGCTTTTAATTTACTTGTATCACTTTATGTAAACATACAATTAAAAAAAATTTTTTCTTTTAATAGATGTTTGTTTAGCTGAGTCTAAGAAAATTCCCCACAAAAGACAGGATTTTGCCTAAATGACGAACAGATTAAATAGGTGCCAACTATAAGGAATTATACAATTTTAAATGTTACTCTATTCAAATGTAAACTCAACCAGAAAAGTTACGGTCAATTAATCAAAGAGACAAGTTTTTACAACTTAGAAATAATTGTCAAATTATGCATGAAATGTATACCATAATGGTATTTTTCATGACTGACTCGCCTTTTAAAAGTTCTGTATCTTAAAAAGTTTAACGATTTTACCTAATATTTACATGAAATATTTCTATAAGCTTAGAAACAGTCAATTTTACATTTGTATTGCTATCAAATTTTTGTTGGAGTTATCTGTAGACTTTAAATGAATGACCTCCACTGGCTCTGAATAAAGTTAACAAGGAGAATAAAGAAATTCAATTATTTCTTTTAAAAGTAAAAATACACTGATCTGTTTTCCCTATGTACATCTGATTCCAGGAGAAATTACGAGAACACAGACAGCTCCAGAGAAATCCCCATATGGGTGCAAAAATCTCTTTACTTTCCCAAGAAGAACTCATCAATTTTGTGAATTAGAATGAGTAACTGTAAGTTGGCAAGCAATTAAAATAAGTACATGGCTCAGAATTAAGAGCTCAAAGAAAGGAAGATCAAATAGGAAGTAGAAGACTGCAGTTAGAATGTTTGATGAACATATGAGAGAAGCCAGGTCAGTGCTCTATCTATCATAGATCAACTGACTGGATTTCACGAACATGGAAGAGGAATAATGTATCATGGTTAAGCTATTTATTGGAGAATTCCCAATAAACAGAACCATTTTCAAATCAACAACAATTTACTCAGTTCTCTCCCTTCCAACACAAGAGGAGGTACCTTGTTAACATTACATTCATTCCTATAAACATTCATCTTCTTAGTTTTGGCACATTTCAAGATTGTTTACATCTTGCAAAAATAATGTGAAGGGTGATGCCCAATTGCCTAAGGACAAAAATTCTTTTAATATATTTTATTTGATTATTTTATAGGAAGGCTTTTAATTTACTTGTATCACTTTATGTAAACATACAATTAAAAAAAATTTTTTCTTTTAATAGATGTTTGTTTAGCTGAGTCTAAGAAAATTCCCCACAAAAGACAGGATTTTGCCTAAATGACGAACAGATTAAATAGGTGCCAACTATAAGGAATTATACAATTTTAAATGTTACTCTATTCAAATGTAAACTCAACCAGAAAAGTTACGGTCAATTAATCAAAGAGACAAGTTTTTACAACTTAGAAATAATTGTCAAATTATGCATGAAATGTATACCATAATGGTATTTTTCATGACTGACTCGCCTTTTAAAAGTTCTGTATCTTAAAAAGTTTAACGATTTTACCTAATATTTACATGAAATATTTCTATAAGCTTAGAAACAGTCAATTTTACATTTGTATTGCTATCAAATTTTTGTTGGAGTTATCTGTAGACTTTAAATGAATGACCTCCACTGGCTCTGAATAAAGTTAACAAGGAGAATAAAGAAATTCAATTATTTCTTTTAAAAGTAAAAATACACTGATCTGTTTTCCCTATGTACATCTGATTCCAGGAGAAATTACGAGAACACAGACAGCTCCAGAGAAATCCCCATATGGGTGCAAAAATCTCTTTACTTTCCCAAGAAGAACTCATCAATTTTGTGAATTAGAATGAGTAACTGTAAGTTGGCAAGCAATTAAAATAAGTACATGGCTCAGAATTAAGAGCTCAAAGAAAGGAAGATCAAATAGGAAGTAGAAGACTGCAGTTAGAATGTTTGATGAACATATGAGAGAAGCCAGGTCAGTGCTCTATCTATCATAGATCAACTGACTGGATTTCACGAACATGGAAGAGGAATAATGTATCATGGTTAAGCTATTTATTGGAGAATTCCCAATAAACAGAACCATTTTCAAATCAACAACAATTTACTCAGTTCTCTCCCATCCAACACAAGAGGAGGTACCTTGTTAACATTACATTCATTCCTATAAACATTCATCTTCTTAGTTTTGGCACATTTCAAGATTGTTTACATCTTGCAAAAATAATGTGAAGGGTGAAAGGTAACTATCAATTTGAGATAGCTAGCCATCTGAGATTTGATCCAAATTAATTTCATCAAAGTAACTGGTAGAATATAAAACTAGACCCAATTAGGTACAGATTTCAATTGGAATGCCTTGAAGAAACCTCTCCAGACTGAAAACAATCAGATACTGCAACACAGTTATCAATGGTAAATAAATAAGAAACATTATACAAATTAAGACAAAAAGAAAAAAATCTATAAAAAAACGAAAACCATCAAGAATGCATTATCTCCATCTAATTCATAATTTTCTCATTTCTCAAAAATAGTTTAGACCTCAAGCTAACTTTAAGGCTATCTAAAGGATTTACTCAACAATTTAATATTAAGGTTTCTTACCCAAAGTATGTCCTCAGTTTATGTCTTATGTACTAAGAACTATCTCTGAAGAAGCATCATCTGGTTTGGGAAACAAACCTATTTCATGTGGGAAACTCACACAAAATAATCAGAAATGATAAAAAAAAAAATAATAATAATAGCAGAAAATGGATAGACATCATTTTGAAAAGCTTAAGAATTCTCTAATAAGAGGTGAGATGGGGGGAGGGGATGAGAGTGGGAAAACACTGAAAGCATTCAGGAAAGGCCCTTTTAAAAAATTATGGAATGACATCATATCTATAAAATAGTTCATGAGATGGACTCTGCCCTTACAGGCAGCTCAAGAATATCAATTCTTTCCTATTAAACTGCAACTCAAAGATTGCTTTAAGCACCTGAACTTTGGTTAAGACACCAACTTTTTTCCTCTAGAATACTACATTTTGCAAGTATGTTAAGGAGGAAATGAAGGCAGGTGGGGAGGACAACAGGTTCTGCATAGCAGAGAAAGGATAAAGTCAGTTAGTGGGAGTTAGGGGTTTTTCTAAGTTAAATTATTTTCTGAACAGAGTAAGGAGAGAACTATCCTAAGGTGGCTTTAAGAATCAAAAGATAAAAAAGAAGCAAATTAAACTTCAATAAAGCTTTTCAAGAGAAGATCATATTCATTTATAAGGACATTATTCAAAGAAACTTAAAAACAGCCAAGTTTTCAAAGCAAACATAATGCCTTAAGGAAAAAAATAAAGCTCAGATACTATACTGCAGTAACTGTCAACTCAAGTTCTGCCTGATACTATTCAGAAGACTTCAGAAGAAAGGAAGATAGCTAGCCATCTGAGATTTGATCCAAATTAATTTCATCAAAGTAACTGGTAGAATATAAAACTAGACCCAATTAGGTACAGATTTCAATTGGAATGCCTTGAAGAAACCTCTCCAGACTGAAAACAATCAGATACTGCAACACAGTTATCAATGGTAAATAAATAAGAAACATTATACAAATTAAGACAAAAAGAAAAAAATCTATAAAAAAACGAAAACCTCAAGAATGCATTATCTCCATCTAATTCATAATTTTCTCATTTCTCAAAAATAGTTTAGACCTCAAGCTAACTTTAAGGCTATCTAAAGGATTTACTCAACAATTTAATATTAAGGTTTCTTACCCAAAGTATGTCCTCAGTTTATGTCTTATGTACTAAGAACTATCTCTGAAGAAGCATCATCTGGTTTGGGAAACAAACCTATTTCATGTGGGAAACTCACACAAAATAATCAGAAATGATAAAAAATAATAATAATAATAGCAGAAAATGGATAGACATCATTTTGAAAAGCTTAAGAATTCTCTAATAAGAGGTGAGATGGGGGGAGGGGATGAGAGTGGGAAAACACTGAAAGCATTCAGGAAAGGCCCTTTTAAAAAATTATGGAATGACATCATATCTATAAAATAGTTCATGAGATGGACTCTGCCCTTACAGGCAGCTCAAGAATATCAATTCTTTCCTATTAAACTGCAACTCAAAGATTGCTTTAAGCACCTGAACTTTGGTTAAGACACCAACTTTTTTCCTCTAGAATACTACATTTTGCAAGTATGTTAAGGAGGAAATGAAGGCAGGTGGGGAGGACAACAGGTTCTGCATAGCAGAGAAAGGATAAAGTCAGTTAGTGGGAGTTAGGGGTTTTTCTAAGTTAAATTATTTTCTGAACAGAGTAAGGAGAGAACTATCCTAAGGTGGCTTTAAGAATCAAAAGATAAAAAAGAAGCAAATTAAACTTCAATAAAGCTTTTCAAGAGAAGATCATATTCATTTATAAGGACATTATTCAAAGAAACTTAAAAACAGCCAAGTTTTCAAAGCAAACATAATGCCTTAAGGAAAAAAATAAAGCTCGCAGATACTATACTGCAGTAACTGTCAACTCAAGTTCTGCCTGATACTATTCAGAAGACTTCAGAAGAAAGGAACCTTAAGTTCCAAAGGACAGCCATTTTCTCCCCTTCACCTTTTTCTCTCCAAAGCTACTAGTTTTAAAAATAATCATCTACGTTACTTTTCGATTGAATAGGGACACCTTTTGCTTAACATTTTATAGTAAGATAACTATGTTGTTGTTCCTTATGTCCGACTCTTACGCAACCCCATGGACTACAGCCCATCATGTCCATGGGATTCTCTGTGCATGGGATTTTCCAGGGAGGAATAATGAAGTGGGTTGCCTTTTTCCTTCTCCAGGGGATCTTCCCAACCCAGGGATAGAACCCACATCTAATGTATTGGCAAGTAGGTTCTTTACCGCTGAGCCACCAGGAAAGCACAGCTGATTTCAAACTGTTACCTTCAAACACTTGTGGGAGCTGAGTTGGGACACCAGGATATCTGGAGGTTAAGTTTTGTCATTTTTATTTTGTCATTTTTAAGCAGTCACAATAATGTAAAATACGTACATAACAGAAAAGAAAGACTAAAATTTAGGGCAAACAGTGGAGAAAAAAGTAGCAAAAAATCAGGAAAATAAGTCAACTGAATAATAAAATACTTTTCTTTAAAAAAGGTGGGAAGGAATCTCCAATGAGAAGAAAATCATAAATCAAAAAATACTATAAAAGTTTTTCATTCTTAAAAAAATCACAAAAGCTAATAGCTTGCTTCATCTTTAATAAATGACTAAAGAAATAAAGACAAAACTTAAAAGTACCATCTTAATCCATAAACACATATCTCAGAAACAAATGGCAACTAATGGTCAGGGTTTAAGAATGTGTTATATTTCAAGCTCTTAATAGCAAAAAAAGGAAAATGGATTAAGTTTCAAGTCTTCTGTTAATGCAAATTAAAAACAGCTGCCACACATAATTCCTGGAGTGGAGAATACGAAAGCAGAGGAGAAAAACAAGAAGTGATTTTTACGAATGTATTTTCCTAATGCAAATGACAGTACAATTAACCACATTAATAAAATACATATTAAAGGTAACAGCAGCAACAGAAAAGCAAATAAGGAAAAGAAAATATGAACAAGAAGTGTTCACTGAGAGCCTTCCCAAGTTAGTATTAATATTGTGAAGTGTACCTTTGAGGGAAATCCACGTTTTCGGCTATACTTTCTATTAGGCCTCAGCTCCCTGTCATTCTGAGGAGGTCTGTCACCTCTCCCTTTTGGACTTGTAGTAACGTCAATGTCTGAAACCTGCTCTCGTGAAGCTGAATTCCCTAGTTTGTCCTCAATGCACGGCCGAATTCTCAGACTAAAAGATGCCTCCTTTATTAAATAGTATAGCATATTAATTTCTTAACACAAACTCCTGTTTAACATACAAGCCAGTCTTGTAAATAAATATAAAAATTTACCAGTCCATCTTTTAGAGTATCAATCCACCCTCCCGCAAATGTCAATAAAAATTTAAATTAGATCCTTAAATTTCTGTAGATTAGAAATTAAGTATCATATCTTAGGCAATTTCCAAGCTATATAACAATTACAGAAACATATTTTAACATTTATTCTACACTGTTAATTAACTTTCAAAATGCCCTGATTTTATTGTACAAAAGAAAATCTCATCATAGTGAACACTAAACACACTAGCATAGATGGATTAGTTACTGTAATCAATGTACCACTGTACCATTTCTCACCCTTTTCAAACACAATTCCTTTACCCATGTGCCCATGTGCCCGCAACCCTTCAATTTCTGCTGGAACAAAATGTGAGAAAGAAACTATTCTGTAAACAGAAAGACAATTTCCCCACAGTAGACTCCATTCTTCATCAACGTTTGGATCAAGCCCTCTGAACATTGCCTGGTGAAGTAATGGAGAGAAAAATATTCAAATTTCCCCTTCAAATCAGGAAGGGCAAGGATGAGAAAGGAGGAAGAAAAGAAACTATGCAGGGCAATACTAAAAGGAAACAAACCCTCAAATTCCTAATGCTGAGTGGAAATTTGGAACATATTTTTAAAATAATCAACTGCTTTACTCAGAAATAAAAGATATGCATGGCTTATCCTTTCACAAGAAAGGCACTGCTGATAACAGGTTTTCAAGTTTAATAATGCATGGTTATAGGTACAGCTGCTAAAATTAAAATGCTTCAAAGTATACTAGTTTCATACTAACTTCTATGAATTAAGTTTATTTTACAAATCCCTCCTCAAAGTTCTACAAATTTCTGATTATTTTTCCAAAAGACAGCATTTTGATGCAATTTATTTTTTCAGTCATTATTTATATACTTTTCTTACTCAAATAAATCCAACATATACACTAGCCTGTCCTGTTTTCATCTCAGTGTATCAGTCATCTGGTTTTGCTTCAATTCTAGGCTAGCCTGACAGATGAAAATCCTAACATCCTTAAAATGGGCCCTGAGTGGCAGAGAAACTTAGAGATTTTTCCAACAGACGACATGCTAAGCAATGACACTGTCCTTATAGCTATTACACCCACGATGGGCTTTAACTTTTCCAATGCCTCTGATAAGTAAAGCTGTGCATAACGATACAAAAGAGGAAAGCCAGGTTTCTGCAAACTGAAGAAAAGAAGCTATTAATCGACCATTAAAACTACTTTTAATGTTAATAAATATAATTTTTAAATTTCTATGTTCAAAAAGAATATTACAGCATTAACAATCTGAGGGTTTCTTCCCTGAGATAAGCTTTTCATTAAGGAATGCCTACAAAAATATCATCATGAAAAATAGGGGGGAAAGTTTCTATCTTCATTTCCAGCATTTTAACGACTAAAAAGCCGCTTACCGTGGCATCTGAAGCCTCAGACTGCACATCTACGTTTAGCGATGTGCTCTCAGCTACAGAACCAGATCCCACAGCTGAATCTATAGTCCGAACATCCTCCTCCTCATTTTCTCTAGCCTGAAATATTTTAGTAGTATAAATCATACAACTATTAAAAAGGGCAATAAAATGTTATAATGGATGGCATGATTTTTTAAAACATATTAACTCCTCTGGGGTGGCAATCAGTATGTCATCAGTACAGGTATACTGATGTACTCCACAAATCCCTCCATACATTATTTAAAAGGTCAAAAACTTACAAGAATCTTTTGGAGAAATTTCATGTATGACTTTTCTTGTTCTTTAAGGTGATCTATTAGATGAGTGAGGCGCTCAACGTTAGCAGATCTTTCGTTTTTCTCTACAAGGTCTTCCCGCATGGAACTAGCTTTAGCAATATAGTCACGAATCTGAACAAGCCTGCTTACAATCTGCAGGAGAAATATTGAGGGGGGAGGTCATGAAAATAAACAGGATGTGAAAATGCATATAATTTACTCAACAGCAACATTACAGATTTTAGTTCAAATAACCAAAGATACTTCTAAGTTTACTGTGTGAATTTATACATGCAAAAGATCTTAACCAAAATTTAGAATTTAATCAAAACATAATAGGCAATACTAACGATTCCAATTACCACTAATTTTAAAATTAGTTTTAATTTACATTACTTGAAAACTTCATTTTATAAATAAAAACTACATATCAAACTATTATTTATATAAATTTTTCTGGTGTCTTTCTCTATAAATTTTAAAAATTAAAACGCTTTTGAAAAAGAATTATCTTTCCAAATTAATTATATACATTCATTTAAAGAAATTTCAACAAGAATGAATCACATTGCTCCCAACTCTGCTTTACTAAAAATTATTAATACAGCATTTCACGTGTGAACAGAAGTCTTAATTTACCTGACTATGCCATTTCTACAATTATTTTGGTAAAAAGAAATTTACACAATTTTGAATAAATCTGATAGTGAGGAAGGTCAGGGAAGTACTTTGAACGCATGCTAAGTTGGTTCTGTTGTGTCTGACTCTTTGCAATCATATGGACTGCCAGGCTCCTCTGTACGTAGATTCTCCAGGCAAGAATACTGGAGGGGGTGACCATGCCCACCTCCAGAGGCTCTTCCCAAACCAGGGATCAAACCCACATCTCATGTCTCCTGCATTGCCAGGCAAGTTTTTTACCACTTAGTGCCATCTGGGAAGCCCTGGGAACTACTTTAGTTCTATCTAACTAAATTCCTACGTACGTATTTTTTAAAAATCTTCGTGCGTCTCCTTTGAGGTTTACGAAAGCAAAGAAGAAAAGAAATGTTCTCACCTGGCTGCTTTCCATTGCAGGCTCTCCTCTCCCATCTTCTTCAGAGACTTGACAGTTTTGCAAAAGGTCATTACTTAAAGCAGAAACAAACAACTCTTTACACTGTGCTGATCCAATCACTTCTCTCTTTGGAGGACTTACAGCAGCATCTTTGCTATTATTAGTATTAATCTGCATAGGCAAAAAGTTGAAGGGCTTCGGTTCTCACTAAGCTGACGCTTGTTGTTAGCGGATGTGAAAATGCATATAATTTACTCAACAGCAACATTACAGATTTTAGTTCAAATAACCAAAGATACTTCTAAGTTTACTGTGTGAATTTATACATGCAAAAGATCTTAACCAAAATTTAGAATTTAATCAAAACATAATAGGCAATACTAACGATTCCAATTACCACTAATTTTAAAATTAGTTTTAATTTACATTACTTGAAAACTTCATTTTATAAATAAAAACTACATATCAAACTATTATTTATATAAATTTTTCTGGTGTCTTTCTCTATAAATTTTAAAAATTAAAACGCTTTTGAAAAAGAATTATCTTTCCAAATTAATTATATACATTCATTTAAAGAAATTTCAACAAGAATGAATCACATTGCTCCCAACTCTGCTTTACTAAAAATTATTAATACAGCATTTCACGTGTGAACAGAAGTCTTAATTTACCTGACTATGCCATTTCTACAATTATTTTGGTAAAAAGAAATTTACACAATTTTGAATAAATCTGATAGTGAGGAAGGTCAGGGAAGTACTTTGAACGCATGCTAAGTTGGTTCTGTTGTGTCTGACTCTTTGCAATCATATGGACTGCCAGGTTCCTCTGTCGTAGATTCTCCAGGCAAGAATACTGGAGGGGGTGACCATGCCCACCTCCAGAGGCTCTTCCCAAACCAGGGATCAAACCCACATCTCATGTCTCCTGCATTGCCAGGCAAGTTTTTTACCACTTAGTGCCATCTGGGAAGCCCTGGGAACTACTTTAGTTCTATCTAACTAAATTCCTACGTACGTATTTTTTAAAAATCTTCGTGCGTCTCCTTTGAGGTTTACGAAAGCAAAGAAGAAAAGAAATGTTCTCACCTGGCTGCTTTCCATTGCAGGCTCTCCTCTCCCATCTTCTTCAGAGACTTGACAGTTTTGCAAAAGGTCATTACTTAAAGCAGAAACAAACAACTCTTTACACTGTGCTGATCCAATCACTTCTCTCTTTGGAGGACTTACAGCAGCATCTTTGCTATTATTAGTATTAATCTGCATAGGCAAAAAGTTGAAGGGCTTTCGGTTCTCACTAAGCTGACGCTTGTTGTTAGCGGCTGTTGCTCTACCTTGAGAATCACTTCCAATGCTTCTCTATATATGAAAGAGAAATCAAATCCCACCAACATTAATCTTTCAAAATAGAAAAAAAATCCAATGTTCTTAGCTTCACCATCAGATACTGATTCAGGAGGTATATATAAACACATCTGGTTTACGATTTCAAAGCAGCTTCATACCTACAAAATTCTTTTATAAAAATACCAAATTTGATTATCATGTCCTATTCCTCATTCTATCAGAGACCACTCAAATGATGAATATGACCAAGATTAGTCTAAATGAAGTAGCAGGATTACAAACCATACTTATAACAGATTGCTAGTCATACTTGGTCACAGAATATAACAGAGGCTTTGGACCCAATGAATCAATGTTAATTCATAAAAACATCCACATAAAGATGGGTCAACGTGAAGCACTGTCTGATAAAGTACTAAACTGAGTGCCTGGCACACAGTAAGTGTTCAATAACTAATACACAGATGACTAAATGATATATGATCAACACTGTCATCATATCAGACTTGAATCTACCTTTATGCATACTTATAGAAACTTATTTCTGTCAAGTACAGATTAGACCATAAAATATTGAGTTTATTTTCATTTCTACTTGCTTCTAGTTCTAAACTTGATTTTGGTGATTATAAATACAAGTAACAGTTTTATTCTAAACTAGAGATAACCCAGCCCATCCCACACTTAAGCCAATTTTCACCTGACCCTTTCCATCCTGGGAGGTCTTTATTTTAACTAAATTCCTACGCGTATTTTTAAAAATCTTGCGCTCCTTTGAGGTTGAAAGCAAAGAAGAAAAGAAATGTTCTCACCTGGCTGCTTTCCATTGCAGGCTCTCCTCTCCCATCTTCTTCAGAGACTTGACAGTTTTGCAAAAGGTCATTACTTAAAGCAGAAACAAACAACTCTTTACACTGTGCTGATCCAATCACTTCTCTCTTTGGAGGACTTACAGCAGCATCTTTGCTATTATTAGTATTAATCTGCATAGGCAAAAAGTTGAAGGGCTTTCGGTTCTCACTAAGCTGACGCTTGTTGTTAGCGGCTGTTGCTCTACCTTGAGAATCACTTCCAATGCTTCTCTATATATGAAAGAGAAATCAAATCCCACCAACATTAATCTTTCAAAATAGAAAAAAAATCCAATGTTCTTAGCTTCACCATCAGATACTGATTCAGGAGGTATATATAAACACATCTGGTTTACGATTTCAAAGCAGCTTCATACCTACAAAATTCTTTTATAAAAATACCAAATTTGATTATCATGTCCTATTCCTCATTCTATCAGAGACCACTCAAATGATGAATATGACCAAGATTAGTCTAAATGAAGTAGCAGGATTACAAACCATACTTATAACAGATTGCTAGTCATACTTGGTCACAGAATATAACAGAGGCTTTGGACCCAATGAATCAATGTTAATTCATAAAAACATCCACATAAAGATGGGTCAACGTGAAGCACTGTCTGATAAAGTACTAAACTGAGTGCCTGGCACACAGTAAGTGTTCAATAACTAATACACAGATGACTAAATGATATATGATCAACACTGTCATCATATCAGACTTGAATCTACCTTTATGCATACTTATAGAAACTTATTTCTGTCAAGTACAGATTAGACCATAAAATATTGAGTTTATTTTCATTTCTACTTGCTTCTAGTTCTAAACTTGATTTTGGTGATTATAAATACAAGTAACAGTTTTATTCTAAACTAGAGATAACCCAGCCCATCCCACACTTAAGCCAATGACAAAATAGTCTAAACTGGATCTTCCCTTGCACCTAACGCCTATCTTACTCAGCAGCATGCAAATTTTAGTTTCAACATGAAATCATTTAAGTCAGCCAAACAGTGTAGTCATTAAATTCCAAAAGACCTGTCCTCAGCAAGTTTAGAAATAAGGACTTTGCTCCCCTCCAAAGAACACAGTACCATCACCATTGATGAACATGCTTTCCATATGCAAAGAAATTAAGAAAAGGAAATAAACAGCTCAATTTTAAGACAAACAATTTATCTATGGCAAATATTTCCCATAGTCATAACCTGATCTCTACAATGATTTACAAACCTGATCTAGATCACTGAAGTTGATCCGCTGTTTGAGCTTCTCTAACTCTGCCTGCTCGGGAACAGACATCTGAGTCATGTATCTACTGTGTGGAAACATCTGTGGAGTCCTTGTTCTTCGTCTTCCAACTCCCGGTGATGACTCCGGAGAAATATCATTAGTCACCCTTTTATCACTTTCCACACCAAATTTTTTCTTGTTCTTTTCTGATGATCTGTTTGCCTTCTTCTGTTGGCCACTCCAGTCCTTTGAAAAAGTAAAGGCAAATGTTAATCTGGCCTCTATCAAATTCAGAAAATATTTCAGTACGTTTAAAGATTTTTGGTCTTGGGGCTTCCCTGGTGGTCCAGTGGGTAAAGAGTCCACCTTGCAGAACAGGGAGCACGTGTCGCGGAGCAGCTGGATCGGTGTGTCCAATTGTGAGCTAGCACTCTGGAGCTCATGTGCCCACAGCCAGCGCTCTGTAGCGAGAGAGGCCGCTGCAGTGGGAGGCCCACACAGGCCAAAGAACGAACATGGATGAAAATAAATAAAAACCAATAAAGAGCCCCCCCCCCCAAAAAGAAAAGATTTTTGGTCTCAAAAATGACAAAACAGGGGCTTCCCTGGGGGTCCAGTGGGTAAAGAGTTTGCCTTGCAGTGCAAGGGGCACCAGTTTGATCCCTGGCCCAGGAAGATTCCATGTGCCGTGGGGTGGCTGGGCCAGTGTGTCCAATTACAAGCCAGCGCTCTGGAGCACATGTGCCCAGAGATGGTGCTCTGCAACAAGAGAGGCCGCTGCAATGGGAGGCCCATGCAAGCCAAAGAATAAATACGGATGAAAATAAATAAATTTAAGAAAACAATAAAAGAGGTCAAAATTTAAAAAAAATATATAGAATATTTTCCACATAAATATGCGGTCTTAGAGACAATTACTTGTACCTGCACATTTTCCCTCCACTACACCTAGCCTAAAATTTTCAGCTGTGCTGAAGTTATCATAATTATTCAGAAAATAATTACTTTTCCATCAAAGATCATTAAAAAATACTCAAATTCTAACCTTAGCATCAGTCTGAATATTTTTAAAACCATTTTTTTAAAATGGTTACTTAACATTTATGAATTTAGCAGTGAAATAAATTATAGATACCTTCATTGGCCTCCATTAAAGTCAGTAAGTATAGGTAGACAGATCAGGAATCAACTGGTGTTCTAAAGCAACTACTTTTTTTTTTTTTTTAAAGATTTATTTATTTATTTACTTTGGGCGGGGGTAGGGTTGGGGAGGGAGGGGAGTGGGCGGGCCATTTCTATTGGTCTTTCATTTCTCTATTTTCATTCGTCTTCGTCCTTTGGCTCCTGTGGGCCTCCCATCGTGGTGGCCTCTGTCGTTGCAGAGCACCGGCTCTGGGCGCATGCACTCCAGAGCTCCGGCTCGGTGATTGGACACATCAGTCCAGCTGCTCCGCAGCACGTGGGATCTTCTCAGGCCAGGGCTCGAACCGGCGCCCCTTGCACTGCAAGGCGGTGTCCTTACCCGCTGGACCACCAGGGGAAGTCCAAGCAACTACTTTTGCATGAAGAAATGTTCCACTGTGTGACCCTAGGTAATTTATTTCACTTCCTCAAAATGTCAGTTTCCTAATCACTAAAATAGTGTCACCTTTAAAGCACAATTAAAAATAACATGTATAAAACATCTAGCATATGCCTAGCATGTAGTAAGCAACAGCTGTTGTCATGGGCAGACACTGGAGAATTTCTGGGAATATACTGGGCCTTAGGATATAGAGAACTTAGTGAGGAAGAAGAGGGTGACTCAAATGATCCTCTAACCCCAGATAAGCTTCTGAGACCTTCGATCCGCCCACTAGAAAGTGATATTAGCTCAGATGGAGAAGAAGAATGGGTGAATATGATGATACCCAAAGATGGGGTGTATATTAATCTAAAAGGCAGAAGAATTGTGTCTAAGAGAAGCTATAATCAGTGAGTCAATTTGTCCTCTAGTGATGAGGAATTTGTGACACATGCTCCACGTAAGATTCAGAGGCCTAAGAGTAAATTAAAACCTTTTGCATTTCTGGAGTAGATTTTTTCAGCTTGGAATTATTATATTATTCTTTTCCATCAAAGATCATTAAAAAATACTCAAATTCTAACCTTAGCATCAGTCTGAATATTTTTAAAACCATTTTTTTAAAATGGTTACTTAACATTTATGAATTTAGCAGTGAAATAAATTATAGATACCTTCATTGGCCTCCATTAAAGTCAGTAAGTATAGGTAGACAGATCAGGAATCAACTGGTGTTCTAAAGCAACTACATTCTCTTAATTAAAGATTTTTTAAAATTTAAATTTTTTTAAAACTTTGGGCGGGGTAGGGTTGGGGAGGGAGGGGAGTGGGCGGGCCATTTCTATTGGTCTTTCATTTCTCTATTTTCATTCGTCTTCGTCCTTTGGCTCCTGTGGGCCTCCCATCGTGGTGGCCTCTGTCGTTGCAGAGCACCGGCTCTGGGCGCATGCACTCCAGAGCTCCGGCTCGGTGATTGGACACATCAGTCCAGCTGCTCCGCAGCACGTGGGATCTTCTCAGGCCAGGGCTCGAACCGGCGCCCCTTGCACTGCAAGGCGGTGTCCTTACCCGCTGGACCACCAGGGGAAGTCCAAGCAACTACTTTTGCATGAAGAAATGTTCCACTGTGTGACCCTAGGTAATTTATTTCACTTCCTCAAAATGTCAGTTTCCTAATCACTAAAATAGTGTCACCTTTAAAGCACAATTAAAAATAACATGTATAAAACATCTAGCATATGCCTAGCATGTAGTAAGCAACAGCTGTTGTCATGGGCAGACACTGGAGAATTTCTGGGAATATACTGGGCCTTAGGATATAGAGAACTTAGTGAGGAAGAAGAGGGTGACTCAAATGATCCTCTAACCCCAGATAAGCTTCTGAGACCTTCGATCCGCCCACTAGAAAGTGATATTAGCTCAGATGGAGAAGAAGAATGGGTGAATATGATGATACCCAAAGATGGGGTGTATATTAATCTAAAAGGCAGAAGAATTGTGTCTAAGAGAAGCTATAATCAGTGAGTCAATTTGTCCTCTAGTGATGAGGAATTTGTGACACATGCTCCACGTAAGATTCAGAGGCCTAAGAGTAAATTAAAACCTTCTAGTTTCCTGGAAAGGCAAATCCCCACAGCGATATTCTGTTAGTTTTGTCTGCTTAAAGATAAGGAAGATGAGTTTGAAGATGAGTAACTTACTCTGAGTTAGTTCATATAGCAAAATAGTTTTTTCTTAATCACAGCTTAAACAAGTGATAGTTTTACTGATTTTATATGAATAGAAGGTCATATTAGTGACACACATTGTTAAGATTAGCTGTTCCTTTAAAGTCCTAAATCACGTAATGCTTGGAGGAACACAAGGACTAAATGGCAGAATTCTGCACCACAAAGAGAGAATCTTGTTAGAAAAGGGGAGAGAGTAAGTTGTGCAGCAGGGCATTCACTGAACTCAGCTGCATCTGGGTGAGATTGCTCCTCTCCAGCTCTGGGGTAAGATTTTTCTGTTACTTTGTTGATTGAGTTCTAAAATAACTTTAGAGTTTTGAAATAACTTTAAAGTTCTGAGATACTTTGTGGAGTTCTGAAATAATTTACTGTTTGAGTTCTGAAGTAATTTTAGAGTTCTGAAATATTCTTTGAAGCTTTGAATTGTTACTATTTGAGTTCTGAACTTTGATGCAATGTACTGATGCTAATACTTGGATACATGGTTACTGATTAATGTTCTTTATACTAATAAACCTGATCTTGATTTGAACTCCACGCCCTTTTACTGTTGAAGTTCTATTCTCTAATGTTTGAGGGAACTACATGGTGTAAATTGAAAGTTCTCTGAAAACAGAATAGAGGTGATTTAGCATTTCCTCACGTCTGTTAATCACAGATAAAGTAATTGCACAGTGCCCGCAACAATGTAACTATTGTTATTTTCTATAGGCAACAATGTACTACATGATAAGGTTTGATATAAAATGACAGAAAATGCCTAATGTTTTACTAGAAAAATTTTTTATTAACTTAGCTATACTCACATAACTTAAAACATTCAGCAGAAAGATCTACAGATTCCCATCGTATTCATACTGGAAGAATATTTTTTTTAGTTTTACTTTACTAAAATCTTTTGGGATATCTTTCTCTTTTCTAACAAAACTCCCTTCTCTACACACTGTCCCTCCACCTCCATCCTCACATGGGTGTTCCTGCCAACCTCCTGTTCTACTCACTCCACCCAATCCTGGCCACAGGTGACTGGAAAAGATCATGCGTATCT
The DNA here is from genome assembly GCA_022376925.1 of Tragulus kanchil. Taxonomy (NCBI): domain Eukaryota; kingdom Metazoa; phylum Chordata; class Mammalia; order Artiodactyla; family Tragulidae; genus Tragulus; species Tragulus kanchil. The sequence goes on along the minus strand of JAIOJX010000028.1, from coordinate 32,381,907 downwards.
AACAGATAACTAGGCAGAATATAATTGCAGCCATAACTGAATACATTAAAGGGGCAGTCACAGCATACCACATGGCCAGAGAAAATAGAAAACTGCTCTGTGAAAAGAAAGTTGTATTAAGCAGAGGCATTCAGAAGCAAAGATCAGCTAAGTGAAAAAGTAATTCTTGAATTACTTGAAAAGTAATTTGTCCCAAGATATTCAACCACATTAAGTGCCTATATGAGACCTGAATTCTTGAAAAGTTCTTTCTAGGCCCTTCCTAAAACCCAGCTATACTCCTTTAACTTATTTTCCATAAAACATCTTTATGTCCTTATAATAAATCTCTTTTTTGGTTCATGCTAACACAAGTTGATATGTTACCTGCAAACAAAAATGTCTTCAATCAATATACCAAACAGCCCAGGGTCTAATCTAGACCAGCAAGAAAAACTGTGCCTACCAAGAGTTTCAACAAGGATGACTTGGCTAAGTCAAGAGAAAGTTGCACTTTAACAGCAGTAGCCAACAACGCACCAACAATAATAAGGCATCCTACCATATTGTTGAGTCGGTCATCAACACTCTCATTGCTCCAGTTTGGTAAATCCTGATCATTCACGCCTTCTTCAAAAGGACCTCCTCCTGTGGCCATACTGGCTTTTATAATTAATTTTCTGCAAAACAAGTGAAGACTAACTTTTTAACATATAAAAACAAACTGTAATATTTAAGTTACTCCGTGAAGCTTACCAATAGAAACGAATCTCAGAAAAGTTGATTTTATGAAATAAAAGAGGCACCACTGGCCACACATCACAGACAAATCAATTTAGCTTCCACACGCACAGAATGATCAGCATACATTAAGTAGTGCTTGAAGTAATGGGGAGGGGAAGGAAAAACCTCAGAATAAACACTCTTGTCTGTGGGCTTTCATCCTTTAAGAAAAATAAAACCAAAGTCTAATTACGCTTATAATCGTATTCATACTGAAATTTTTTTAGTTTTACTTTACTAAAATCTTTTGGGATATCTTTCTCTTTTCTAACAAAACTCCCTTCTCTACACACTGTCCCTCCACCTCCATCCTCACATGGGTGTTCCTGCCAACCTCCTGTTCTACTCACTCCACCCAATCCTGGCCACAGGTGACTGGAAAAGATCATGCGTATCTAACAGATAACTAGGCAGAATATAATTGCAGCCATAACTGAATACATTAAAGGGCAGTCACAGCATACCACATGGCCAGAGAAAATAGAAAACTGCTCTGTGAAAAGAAAGTTGTATTAAGCAGAGGCATTCAGAAGCAAAGATCAGCTAAGTGAAAAGTAATTCTTGAATTACTTGAAAAGTAATTTGTCCCAAGATATTCAACCACATTAAGTGCCTATATGAGACCTGAATTCTTGAAAAGTTCTTTCTAGGCCCTTCCTAAAACCCAGCTATACTCCTTTAACTTATTTTCCATAAAACATCTTTATGTCCTTATAATAAATCTTTTTTTTGGTTCATGCTAACACAAGTTGATATGTTACCTGCAAACAAAAATGTCTTCAATCAATATACCAAACAGCCCAGGGTCTAATCTAGACCAGCAAGAAAAACTGTGCCTACCAAGAGTTTCAACAAGGATGACTTGGCTAAGTCAAGAGAAAGTTGCACTTTAACAGCAGTAGCCAACAACGCACCAACAATAATAAGGCATCCTACCATATTGTTGAGTCGGTCATCAACACTCTCATTGCTCCAGTTTGGTAAATCCTGATCATTCACGCCTTCTTCAAAAGGACCTCCTCCTGTGGCCATACTGGCTTTTATAATTAATTTTCTGCAAAACAAGTGAAGACTAACTTTTTAACATATAAAAACAAACTGTAATATTTAAGTTACTCCGTGAAGCTTACCAATAGAAACGAATCTCAGAAAAGTTGATTTTATGAAATAAAAGAGGCACCACTGGCCACACATCACAGACAAATCAATTTAGCTTCCACACGCACAGAATGATCAGCATACATTAAGTAGTGCTTGAAGTAATGGGGAGGGGAAGGAAAAACCTCAGAATAAACACTCTTGTCTGTGGGCTTTCATCCTTTAAGATTATTAAATTTAATTTACTCAACACAATCCAAAAAGTACAGTAATGAGTTACTGGGTAGTCATGACATCGCTTATAATAGAGACAAAAAAATAAAATTATCTAGAAATATCATTTTGACCTATGCAAAGAAATACTTTTTTAAACCGAAGTATAACTGATTAACAATGTTATGCTTATTTCAGCTGTACAGCAAAGTGGTTCAGTTAAACAAAGAAGCACTATTAAACTCTATAAAATAACTCGAGAAGATGTGAACAAGTAGAAAAACATACTATGTCCCTTGATGAGAAAACTAAACATTTTTTCTGAATTTATAGACTTCATTTAATACTAAGAAAAATTCCACTGGAATTCTTCTTAGAATTTGACAGAATGATTCTAAAAACCATCTGGAAGAACAAACAAGTTAGAGGAAAAAATTACCCAAAAAATAAAAGCAAGAGTCACTTGCTTTTAGAGGTCAAGAGAGTAAAAAACTAGTCCCAAGATATTCAACCACATTAAGTACCTATATGAGCAAATTAGTACCACTCAAAAAGAAAATCCTCAAATACACCTAATTCAAAAAATTTAATGACAAGAAGTAATTACAGCTAACATCAATTTTGTTCACTATATGCCAAGCACTATTCTAAATAGTTTATGTTGTATCATTTAACCTTCAAAACAGGGTTAATTCTGAGTGGTAAAGGATTATTCAGTTAATGGGACAATTTGATCAACAATGTTGAAAAAAGCTTATTTAATAGCTTTAAAAAAGCTTTAACAGACTTCCTAAACTAGAATTCTTCATCTTAAACATAGAACACAGAAAAACAATTTGAGAGACTATTTTCTCAATTCTCCCAAGGATAGTACATACCCAGTACCATTCCAGACACACAGAAGAGAAATTCACAGCAAACAAAAAATGCCTTAGTACATTAGAGCTTAATTCCCTCTCAGTTGAGAAAGACTGCATCTCATAACACCAAGATACTACCTAGTAGATTAAAAATAGATAAGATGAAAGTGTCAAGTAATAGGAAAAAAGAACTGACTTTAAAAATAGAGACTTTAATATTTGGAATGTGGAAATAAAAAGGAGTATTTTCAACCAATTGTATTCACACACTAGTGAATCCTAAGCATGCTGAGAATAAATAGTAAATGACAAGCTGGGAAAAAATCTGAAACAAGTATGAATTATATAGTTAATATCTTTACTATATTAAAAAATTGCCTGCATGAAAGCAATTGTTGGTTACAGGGTAGGAATGAGATGATTTTGGCTATTTTTTCTGTCATATATTTTCAGCAATATTTTACATTATTTTTTATACCAGAAATATATTTAAGAACTTTACAAAATAATTGATACTCATGAAGAAGTACGTCCAGTGAACTGAAAAACTCACTTAAATGAAACATACTACAACTACCTTTTTCTAAGATGTACTGATATAATTTGTAATATTAAAGAACAGTCACTCAAAAAACCATATAAGCACTAGAGATGAAAATACTTACATTACAAAAAGCGGTTTATCTTAAAGTATGAATTAGTACAGAAAATTACTAAAATAAGTAAAAACTCTTATCAATTTTTTTGGCAAAATACCAAAAAAAATTGTTAGTATGCTGCATTTTATTTCAGTAGAATAACAAAGTAAGTTTATTTTAAGATAAATTAAGAATTAAGAATATATTAAAAGAGATGTTTTATACGCATTTTTCATTATGATGAATTCCTCCTAAAATAAAGAGCTTTTCCTAAGGTTCTAATGATAGGCTAATGAACATAAAATTAGTCTGGGAAAACTATTATTTAAAAATCAATTATTTTTTAAAAATCTTCTTCAAAGGCTATTTAGCAAAGTTTATTAAATTTATCAACAATTCTGTCTACTTGTGACTAACGTATGATGAGACTGAGTATTTATAACTTAGTAATAATGATATCAAATAGTTTAGAAGGCATACTGCTATAGAGGTAAAAGTTATCAGCAGGAAGCTAGGGAAATAACTGCCTGTGGATTAATATTCAGCTGATATCTCTATGAGAGTAGCTATCTCACCCTATAACAGGTAGAAAACAAAAGCAAGTCATTTGTTGCTAATGTCAACTTCTCTAACTTCCTCAAAGTCACCATTAAAACTACAGATCTTTCTGTACCTTCTAAATTTTATTCTGCAAACAGAATATATAATTATAATTATATAATTAATATAAATTATTTATATAGTTTTTGTCATGATTATTATTATAAACAATTATTTATACAGAAAAACTTCAATAATCAAACACTAGGTATGTAGTGAAGAGGACCAATGCAAGAAAGATTTTTCTGGCTGAATCAATAGGACTTGGTGACTATAATGGAGTGAGTGATGAGGAAGGGAGAAAGGAGTGAAAGGATGATTCCTGGGTTTCCAGCTTGAACAACGGGGTACATGATGACACATCCAAAGTTATCTGAAAAGAAACAAGTTTCTGTTGTTGAGAGAAGATGATGAGTTCAGTTTTGGAAACATTTGAGAGGCCTACTGTATACCCATTAAACCTGTTCAGTGGGCAAATAATCATCTCAGAAGTGAAATACAGTCTAGGGAACGTGCAAACCATCCATTCATAGAAGACCTTGAAGTGGAAGAGAAGGCTCATAGAGAAGATTAAGAAGACTGAACCTCGACAGGCACAGATATTTAAGAGAGAAAGGAAAAGAACACTGTGAAGGTAAAGAAAGACAGGACGGAAGAAGGCAGAAGAACGTGCTAGAAAGGGGAAGAAGTATATGAAGAAGGGTATTATAAGAATGCCAGGAGGGGCTTCCCTGGTGGCCCAGTGGGTAGAGTCTTGCACCACCTTGCAGTGCAAGGGGCACCGGTTCGATCCCTAGCCTGGGAAGATCCCACGTGCCACAGAGTGGCTGGACCAGTGTGCCCAATTACAAGCCAGGACTCTGGAGTAAATGCACCCAGAGCCAGTGCTCTACAACGAGAGAAGCCACTGCAACGGGAGGCCCATACAGGCCAAAGAATAGATGGATGAAAATAAATAAATACATTCATACATAACCAATAAAAGAGGCCAAAAAAGAATGCCAGGAGTTACTTCAAAATATTAGCAAAGTAGTGAGAAGTGTACACCTGATTTAGCAACAAGCAGGTTACTTGACGACCTTGGTAAGAATCGGTTCCATAACTGAAATGCATTTACTGATGGGAAAGAGAAAAAAAAATAAAGGAAGTCATTAGGTGATTTATTTTCAAGGAATCACTCTGCGAAAGCTGGCAGAGGCGAACAAGAAAAAAAGATTCCTTAAAGTGGGAATGTAAATTGATACAGTCGCTATGGAAGACAGTATGGAGATTCCTTTAAAAAGTAAAAATAGAAGCACCATATGACCCAGCATACACTGATGAAATCAAATCTGAAAGAGGCACCTGTACCCCAATGTTCATTGCAGCTCTCTATACAATAGCTAGAACATGCAAGCAACCTAGATGTCCATCGACGAATAAATGGATAAAGAAGCCCTGGTACATATATACAATGGAATACTACTCAGCTGTAAAAAGAAATGCAGAAGAATCAGTCCTAATGAGATAGCTGGATCTAGAACCTATAATAAAAAGTGAAGTCAAAAAGAGAAAGACAAACACAGTATTCTAACACACATATACGGAATTTAGTAAGATGGTAATGATAACACATGCAGTGAAGTGATGGAAAAACAAGACAAAGAGAACAGACATACGGACATTGTGGAGAATGAACAGTGGGTGGGAGGCATAGAGGGAGTAACACGGAAACCCATACTACCATATGTGAAAAAGATAGCTATTGTTGTGCTGTGGGAATGGGGGATCCTGCAGGGACTCTGTGCGATGGCCTGGAGGGGTGCGATAGGGAGGACTGGGAGGAGGTAGGAGGGGGGATGGGGACAGGGATATGCATATGACTGATCTGGGAACATACATGTATGTGAACAACAAAACTCTGTAAAAATATTTTTAAAAATTTAAAAAAAATTAAAGAGAGTAAATAAATAGTTTTTTAAAAAAGGTATCTTACATATGGTAATGCATATCTCAAATCACCCCACTCTCTCCTTCCCCTACTATGTCCAAAAGCCTGTCCTTACGTCTGTGTCTCTTTTGCTGCCCTGCAAATAAGATCATCAGTACCATCTTTCTTGTTTCCATATATAAGTGTTAATATATACTTGTCTTTCTCTTTCTGACTCCTGTGTTAATAGACTCTAGGTTCATCCACCTCATAAGAACTGACTCAAATGTATTCTGTATGATGCAGAGAACCGTGCTCTTTAACTACCTAGAGCAGTGGGATGGGGAGGGAGGTGGGAAGGAGGTTCAAGAGGAAGGGGACATGTGTACACTAATGGCTGATTCATAGTGATGCATGGCAGAAACCAACACAATATTGCAATTATCTTCCAACTAAAAATAAAATTTAAAAATACTAATAAAACTATAACTGGAAGGAGGGAGATATCTTGAGCACATTTAAAATTCTTCAAGATAGTGCTCATAGAGGGAAACAAAGATGCAAATTGAGTGTGGTCTCTGAGAAACTGGGAATGACTAGGATCTAGGGCTTAAGAGAAATGACTAGCTGTAGATACGGCAAAGGAACACCTCTTTCACTGGAAAGCAAAACAGAATTGGACACAGGCTAGTTAGGATATTTGGTGGCAGGAAACTGAGAGAGTCTGTTAAGTGATGTGAAGTAAAAAGGAACATGAGGGTAAGATGACAGCGTCTGAGAGGCTGGGGAAGAGTGATGGAGAGTAACTATGGATGAGAGATGAGAGCAGAGAACACTCACCGATAACACTATCATATCACTAATTTGTGGCGTGCATTTTCAGAAGTGCTCATCAGCCTTGGTATAAAGCAGTGGATTCCAAGGTTGGGATTTTGCCAAGGAAGTTTAATAGGAAGACAATGAGATGGGAAAGTTGAAGCCACTGAAAAATAATTAGTGCAAGTGATGGAGGATACAGTGTTTGAAGCAGAATGGGGATAAAATAAAATTATTTTACGTCAAACAAGCACTTCATAGGGTGGATACCCTATGACCTACTAAAGTAAGCTGAAACTATTATGAGTAAGCTTCATTTTGCTATTTTTGACAGCCTTATTTGGCTTCCTCATCTTACAAGGATGTGTCAGTTGCTCAGTTGTGTCTGACTCTTTGCGACCCCATGGACTGCAGCCCACCAGGCTCCTCCATCCATAGGATTCTCCAGGCAAGAATACTGGAGTGGGCTGCCATTTTCTTCTCCAGGCTTACAAAGATATGAAATGCAAAAATACCATGACAATGTATAAGCTACTTTCAGTGACTGACCTTTCTGAAGAAAATCCTGTTGTAGGATTCTTACTATAGTGAAGTCTTAATAAATATCTAAGTAGGATATCACATTATTAATTTCCATCAAAACACCCACGATTGACTAAAGTCATCTTTGAAACAAAAATACAAAGAAATTAATCAAGAAAAGAGTATTTTCCCTAAAACCTTCAAAATTCAGGTATTTCTCAAATGGTATTAAATGACTCATAACTATCTTTGAAATATCTTACATCTCAATTGACAGTTGTCAACCAAGGTTTTAGAAATACTCATCCAAATAAAAGGCTTTCCTGGTGGCTCAGATGGTAAGAATCCATCTTATTTCAAAAATTTCTATCTGAAATTTGTCACTTCCTTGTCATTGATTACATATACCTCCCCAGGCAAATCTACACGTCCTGCTACAACCAGGTCCAATCTTCACTGCCACTCCATCCCACACTCTACTGGTCACAGCTCTTCCCACTGGACCATTACAAACAAACTCCCTATACATCCTCCATCTGTTCCCAAACATTCCTCCTACTTCTCTGGCTTTGATAAAACCTTAAACCACTCTGAAAAACTATTTCCTTAGAAATCCTTTCTAAAAAGAAGATGTTACCTTCCCGGTCTCTCAGATTCATGGGGAAAGAACACTATTTGCAGACTGCTCTTTTTAAACACTGCTTAACCCTCCTCTTTTCAACAAACTAAAGATGAAAAACACTACGCTCCCTATCTTGAGTACCATTTCCTACCATCCACACCAAGACAGTCTTACACTTTTCTTGGTAGAAAGGCGGTGGTTTTCTGGCTTGTGGTTTTCACTCTCCACCTGCTTTTTCACTCTCTGCTTTCATGGCCTGAACATCTGCAATGATTTTTCTAAGACTCTGACCTCAGTTGTGATATCCATCTCATCTTTTCTATCCCAATACTACTTCTACTCTGAACAGATAATTTGTTCAAGATTCTGAACTTCTGAAATCCCTCTTTCTGAACCTAAGTCCTTGTGTTCATGTGTCTCACATGCTCATTCCTGCTCAACCTATCCCTTGGACTTGCTGAATACTTCTGATCCCTGGATCATTTCCCTTTCCAGGAATCCACTCATCCTTCACTTTCTTATCCAGTTTCAAACACAAACCCAAGAAAGCCATTCCAAAAATGACTTGCTACCACTCTTGGCCTCCTCATCTATTTGCCCATTTTATCAATTCAAGTTTGCATAAACCCCATTACCTACCCTCTTTGTTTCTACTCTCAAACTGTCAAATAGTTATAAAATGGCATTGACTGTGTCCACTATTCAGGTATATCACACATACTATAAGCTCACACTTTTAAAGTGTAGGTTTGAAAAATAAAGAGGTTTTGCTCAGGAAAAAAAAAAAAAACAGAAAATGCAGGTTCACTTCCCGAGGTAAGGAATCTTATTTGTTCCGTTCAAAGCTCTAATACTTTACAGCCATTAAGTCACACACTGCAGTCACTCAAATTCGTAAGATGAATGTAACGTTGTGTTACCCTCTTTCTGGCTTCTTAATAACTGCCCTAGTGTGATTATTCCAAACACTTTCTATTTTTTTCCAACTCTTATACACACTTGCCTCTTTTACAACAAACAGTTAAATCTCCTATCAAGAAAACCAAGGTCTTTCAAAGCCAGTTTAACTCAACTGCTTTATATTCTTATTCTATTTTATCCATCTTACCTAATGTGTTAAAGGGAAAATTATTTGATTTTGTAACTTTTTATTTTACCAAATACTCCTATGTTAAGAGCTCTAATACACAGACTCACAGGTGACTTATCTCCTGAGCTTCACTTTTCTTCTCTTACTCTGTCAGACTTTCAATTAAAAGAAAAATATACCAAGAATTATAATTAAGATATAAATCAACGGCCGATCTGTATCCTTATGATAACCTATTTCATAAGAGAGCCAAGATTTGTCTGCTTTTCTAGAAAGCAAGGGTATGTATATTTTTTAAATAGCCTGTAAAATTAAATTTTCTGAAATTTTTAAAAAAGAGTAAGTATTGCTAAAATGGTTCTAACAAAAATTCCTTCTAATAATCCTCACTCTCTAGTCAAATAATTTCTAAATGGTCCTTAGCCAACAACTGCTTAACTTTCCCTCAGTGAACTTACACTGACTTCTTCCCTGCTGGTCAGAGAATAGCTTTACATAACGAGCACTTGACAATGCACTGTGCACAGAAACTAATGTTTAAAGTAAATTTAGACACTAAAACAAATGACCTTCAACCAAAAGGATATATAATAAGCTCAAAAAGTAGAGGAGTTTGTGAATAAAAATTAAAACATCCAATTTAATTAATAGAAAAGCTGTACAAGATGACGTAAGATTAAATGAATCTGGAACAAGAGGCTATCCAAAAAACTGCTACAGGAAATATTTAAACTCAAATGGGCTGAAGATATTCTGTGAAGACAAAGACATTTAAAAAGGTACTACGTTATTCTACTATTTACTAATTAGGAATGATAAGGTTTTTTTCAAACAAAAGTATGAAGCAAAGTGGCACAACCAACAAGCAGGACGAAAAGAGCTGCAAACCCAGACCTTTGTTTACTAGCCTGCACTGGTATTTTATTAGTCTCCATCACCAACTATAATAGGAAGCCTAATAACATATACAGTAGTGTCAAGTTACCTGCTTAGCAACTAGTTTTTGCAGCTCAGAAACGGCTCCTTCCTGATTCACACTTCAAAACTGTTGTGTACTTACGATTAAAAGGAAAGAAAATAATTTAAGTCAATTACACTGTGGAGTACAGAAAAACAAATAGTATTTACAACCTAAAGTGTGTTCAGAAAATCAACAGAAAAGGGAAAGTCCAATTAATATTTTAAAGTCAACTTACTTTTTTTTTTTTTTTTAATTTTGGCCTTTTTTATTGGTTTTATTATTTATTTATTTTCATCCATCTTTTATTCTTCGGCCTGTGTGGGCCTCCCGTTGCAGTGGTCTCTCTCGTTGCTGAGCGCCGGCTCTGGGCACATGAGCTCCAGAGCGCTGACTTGTAATTCAACACACCAGTCTAACCGCTCTTTCATAGAAGCCAAGATTTGTCTGCTTTTCTAACAAAATTCCTTTTTTCTAATTTTAAAGAGTAAGTATTGCTAAAATGGTTCTAACAAAAATTCCTTCTAATAATCCTCACTCTAGTCAAATAATTTCTAAATGGTCCTTAGCCAACAACTGCTTAACTTTCCCTCAGTGAACTTACACTGACTTCTTCCCTGCTGGTCAGAGAATAGCTTTACATAACGAGCACTTGACAATGCACTGTGCACAGAAACTAATGTTTAAAGTAAATTTAGACACTAAAACAAATGACCTTCAACCAAAAGGATATATAATAAGCTCAAAAAGTAGAGGAGTTTGTGAATAAAAATTAAAACATCCAATTTAATTAATAGAAAAGCTGTACAAGATGACGTAAGATTAAATGAATCTGGAACAAGAGGCTATCCAAAAAGCTGCTACAGGAAATATTTAAACTCAAATGGGCTGAAGATATTCTGTGAAGACAAAGACATTTAAAAAGGTACTACGTTATTCTACTATTTACTAATTAGGAATGATAAGGTTTTTTTCAAACAAAAGTATGAAGCAAAGTGGCACAACCAACAAGCAGGACGAAAAGAGCTGCAAACCCAGACCTTTGTTTACTAGCCTGCACTGGTATTTTATTAGTCTCCATCACCAACTATAATAGGAAGCCTAATAACATATACAGTAGTGTCAAGTTACCTGCTTAGCAACTAGTTTTTGCAGCTCAGAAACGGCTCCTTCCTGATTCACACTTCAAAACTGTTGTGTACTTACGATTAAAAGGAAAGAAAATAATTTAAGTCAATTACACTGTGGAGTACAGAAAAACAAATAGTATTTACAACCTAAAGTGTGTTCAGAAAATCAACAGAAAAGGGAAAGTCCAATTAATATTTTAAAGTCAACTTACTTTTTTTTTTTTTTTAATTTTGGCCTTTTTTATTGGTTTTATTATTTATTTATTTTCATCCATCTTTTATTCTTCGGCCTGTGTGGGCCTCCCGTTGCAGTGGTCTCTCTCGTTGCTGAGCGCCGGCTCTGGGCACATGAGCTCCAGAGCGCTGACTTGTAATTCAACACACCAGTCTAACCGCTCTGCGGCATGTGAGACCTCCTGGGCCAGGGATAGAACCGGTGCCCCTTGCACTGAAAGGCAGACTCTTTGCCCACTGGACCACCAGGGAAGCCCTAAAGTCAACTTACTTTAATCCTTTAGGAAAACAATGTGATATACATGTTTAACTTCTCCAGTCCTATAAACATCCTAAGAAACAGCACTGTGATACCTTAATATCTACTTTGGAATATAATACAATTATAATGCAAAAAAAAATCATAATGTAATCATGTGAAAATCCACGCCAAAGATTACGCCTCAGATTGATCAAGTCTTTAACTTCCTGTCACGCAAAACTATTTCAGAACTTTGCATCCTGGTGGATGAGAGCATTTTTATTTAAAAGCTAGTCCCTTCATTTAAAAACAACCTTGTCCCTACATAAACATAAGGTTTACTTTCAGTTCAAAAACTCAGGACTAGAATGGTTTCCAGTGGCTCCAACTGGGAAGGTGTTAGGGAAAGAAAGGAGCAGGTGCACCCGAAGCTTCACCGCGACACCCACTCCAGTAACCAGAGAATGCCAAGAAGGTGGAGTCTGTAGGGGCGCCCAGAAAGCCCGCTGCTTCCAGCGTCAAAACACGATCCATCACCCATAGAGCACCCGACACAGACCTCTAATCGATCAAATAATAATAATGATAATTTTATAATAATAATATACATGTTTCTCTTTTTTCCCCCTGATTAAGATACGCTCTAGAGGAATGCGCCGCCGGATGAAAAGTTTGGACGGCCCGCCTCCCTAGCGGGGCCCTACTAATCTTTGGGGATCTAATCCCCAAAGACCCATTTTTGCAGAGCAAGCAACGTTCCTCGAATCCATTCGGCATTTAGTTTTTCCCCACCCTGGGCCCCTCCAAACCGGACCTGGAGTTAAGAAATGGCGAAAGGGGCGAAACGGGAGGGAGGAGGAAAAGGCTGGGAAATTAACATTCTCCCCCGCAAGTAGAAACCACTAAGTCAGGAACGCCTCCCCCGGCCCTTCTGCTCCAAGAACGCCCGAGACAACGCAAATCCTGCTGCTCAGAGCCCAACCCCGAAGTCGCACCGCTCCTCACCCGCCTCATCCAAATGTTGGACCTGGAGAGCCCCACAGAACGGCATTTGCGGGAGCAGGGCTGGAGAGGCGGCGATTAGGGCCACTAAGGCCTCTCGCTATGCAAAACGAAACCCTCCCTGCCGCTGGCAACCACACCGTCGTCCCCACTCCGGCCTTTCCGCCCGCAAGAGGCATTCCTGGAGCGCCCGCGTCCCAGGGCGGCCTCCTCCGCGGGGCCCGCAGGAGAGAGGGGCGCGGAGGCAAGGAGGGAGCCCTGCGGCCGCCGACGCGTCGCCAAGATGCTCACGGCGAGATCGCATCGGTCTCGGCCCGGGGGAAGGGGCGCACTGCCTGCCCGGGGGCCAGCGAGCAGACCCAGGAGCGCAGACTGAGGCGTGCGCCCGAGGCCAGGCCCTGCAGGGCCAAGCGTCCCAGGGCCGTCGCTCCCCCGCCCCGGCGCCGCGCTGTCCTCGGTTGCCAAGGGCTGGGGACGCGCGGCATTACCTGTAAACGAAGCAGCCGCTCCTGCCACGGGCGGAGGAGCGGTCCCCCGCCAGCGGCACCCAGTACCCAGAGAATGCCAAGAAGGTGGAGTCTGTAGGGGCGCCCAGAAAGCCCGCTGCTTCCAGCGTCAAAACACGATCCATCACCCATAGAGCACCCGACACAGACCTCTAATCGATCAAATAATAATAATGATAATTTTATAATAATAATATACATGTTTCTCTTTTTTCCCCCTGATTAAGATACGCTCTAGAGGAATGCGCCGCCGGATGAAAAGTTTGGACGGCCCGCCTCCCTAGCGGGGCCCTACTAATCTTTGGGGATCTAATCCCCAAAGACCCATTTTTGCAGAGCAAGCAACGTTCCTCGAATCCATTCGGCATTTAGTTTTTCCCCACCCTGGGCCCCTCCAAACCGGACCTGGAGTTAAGAAATGGCGAAAGGGGCGAAACGGGAGGGAGGAGGAAAAGGCTGGGAAATTAACATTCTCCCCCGCAAGTAGAAACCACTAAGTCAGGAACGCCTCCCCCGGCCCTTCTGCTCCAAGAACGCCCGAGACAACGCAAATCCTGCTGCTCAGAGCCCAACCCCGAAGTCGCACCGCTCCTCACCCGCCTCATCCAAATGTTGGACCTGGAGAGCCCCACAGAACGGCATTTGCGGGAGCAGGGCTGGAGAGGCGGCGATTAGGGCCACTAAGGCCTCTCGCTATGCAAAACGAAACCCTCCCTGCCGCTGGCAACCACACCGTCGTCCCCACTCCGGCCTTTCCGCCCGCAAGAGGCATTCCTGGAGCGCCCGCGTCCCAGGGCGGCCTCCTCCGCGGGGCCCGCAGGAGAGAGGGGCGCGGAGGCAAGGAGGGAGCCCTGCGGCCGCCGACGCGTCGCCAAGATGCTCACGGCGAGATCGCATCGGTCTCGGCCCGGGGGAAGGGGCGCACTGCCTGCCCGGGGGCCAGCGAGCAGACCCAGGAGCGCAGACTGAGGCGTGCGCCCGAGGCCAGGCCCTGCAGGGCCAAGCGTCCCAGGGCCGTCGCTCCCCCGCCCCGGCGCCGCGCTGTCCTCGGTTGCCAAGGGCTGGGGACGCGCGGGCATTACCTGTAAACGAAGCAGCCGCTCCTGCCACGGGCGGAGGAGCGGTCAGCCCCCACGACCCGCCAGCGGCAGCTCCCCTAGAGACCGCAGCAGGGAGAATCCCCAGGTTCCCTGGCTGTGCGGGGCCCAATGGCCGCCGCGTCTACCTCAGCTCTCCGGCGCCAACCGCCGCAGCCACCGCCATCTTAGGAGCTCATTGTGGTGGGAAAAGAGGGGCGGGGGGGACTGCAGAGCCTGGGCCACGCGCCGGGAGACATGCGCCGTCTCCTCGGCAACGGCCGCGCGGGGGCGAAACTCGCCCGGGCGGGAGCCGCAGTGCGATCCGCGCGCTAGGCTAGCGTCATGTGACCAGCGGTCGGGCGCCGAGGGCCACAAACGAACCATCAGAAACTACATCTCCCAGCATGCACGCGCCCGCTCGTTCGCCACGAGGTGCGGGACTACGAATCCCGGCATGCCGTGCGCTTCCGGCTCCTCCGCGAGAGCGTCGAGGCCCGTGAGGAAGCGGGTGCGCACCCACCCCTTGGTCAGCTGTGCAAACGAGTGGAGGCGTGTTCGCCTTTTCCGTGGGGGTGGCAGTCCCGGGACAGTGCCGGAAGAAGGGGAAAGACCAGAGCCCAGGGTAGCTCTCCATCCACATGTGGGTCTGGAAGAGATGGAACCAAAAGGGCCTTTACCGTCTGGGACTAATTTTTACACCGGAGGAGAGAAATCCACGCAGGTTAATTGGCCAAAGATCCTACAGCTGGTCAGTGGGGAGAATTATCAGTCAGTAATTAACACCACCCTGGATGCATGCGCTCCGGTTCTTAGAAGTACCAGGTGATGTCCATCAAAAGTTAATTTCGAGAAATGTTCTCTGAAACCATAGTCTCTGAATTCCCTGTTTGCACGCTCTCCTTAGCAGCGGCCCGGTGAAGGTTAGTCATGTATTGACAGGTTCCCTCTGAAACCTGCAAACTGAGGTAAACTGACAATTAAGGCCTTCAGTGAGGCTAGCTGAAAGCGATTAACATTGCTCAGGGTTTCTTGCGTGCAAGAGCACTTGATTATTCGGCGCTTTGTAATTGTGGGGTAATTTTGTTTTAAGCAAAATAAGGATAGGAGAAATGGGCACGTGCCTTCCAAGAGCAAATTGTTCTCAGTCACCAATAGAAATTGCTCTCGAAACCAGTTACTAGAACTGCATCTCAACACTGTTCTTCAGATAAATAAAGCCTTTCCTGCCACTCTAATTCGCAGCTGAATTTGGGTTCAGCTTCAGCTCAGTGATCTTTGACACTTTAATTCTCATACGTTTTTAAGAACTTATGTGCTGATTACTTAGGTAACAAAAACGTAGTCCCTGCCCTTTAAGAGGTGTTTTATTGAATGATGCAGACATAGGATGTGATGTAAGTAAATTATTTTTTATAAGAAAGTGCCATGGGAACTCACAGCACAGAGCTGCTAATGGATTAAATGTTCAGTCCACTAAGATCTTGGGCAAGTTACTTAACTTTCCCCAGCTTCAGTTTTCCCATCTATGAAAGTGAGGGGCAAAAACTGGTAATATTGCCTACCTTGGAAGGATTTTTTTTTTTTTTAATGAGTGTTTTTTCTGTACTAAGCACCTCTTCAAGCATTTTATCTATTGTAATTTTCTTAACTCTCAAAACTGTCCTGAAGATACTGGTTGTGCCTCAGTTTCATTTTACTAATGAGAGTTTAAATAAATCATCAGAGTTAAGAAAGCTCCAAGTGGGAGAGAGCCCAAGTTTAAACTGAGGTCTACTGACGCCTTGGAGAACTTTTTAATTCAGAAAATGCATGGGGAAAAAAACAGGCCATCATCATCACCAGTTTGTTTTATGCGTATAAATTGTTTTTAAATATATAGAAGCTACTGGCTTGAAAACAATTCAAATGAATTTCAGAAGCGCTACTGAAATCGTTATGGTTTTATGTCCTTTTGAACTTATGAATCCTAAAAAATGCTAATGCTGTTGTGTCTGGTGGTGGGAGGAGTCTGAGAAATGTTTATATTAAAATGAGACCCTCAAAATAAGTATGGACATTATTGATCCTAGCAGGGAACAGAGGAAAGGACCCCAAAACAGTGAAATTGTCTTGGATTTCTAAAAGCGTATGCAGTGAGCACTTGATTATTCGGCGCTTTGTAATTGTGGGGTAATTTTGTTTTAAGCAAAATAAGGATAGGAGAAATGGGCACGTGCCTTCCAAGAGCAAATTGTTCTCAGTCACCAATAGAAATTGCTCTCGAAACCAGTTACTAGAACTGCATCTCAACACTGTTCTTCAGATAAATAAAGCCTTTCCTGCCACTCTAATTCGCAGCTGAATTTGGGTTCAGCTTCAGCTCAGTGATCTTTGACACTTTAATTCTCATACGTTTTTAAGAACTTATGTGCTGATTACTTAGGTAACAAAAACGTAGTCCCTGCCCTTTAAGAGGTGTTTTATTGAATGATGCAGACATAGGATGTGATGTAAGTAAATTATTTTTTATAAGAAAGTGCCATGGGAACTCACAGCACAGAGCTGCTAATGGATTAAATGTTCAGTCCACTAAGATCTTGGGCAAGTTACTTAACTTTCCCCAGCTTCAGTTTTCCCATCTATGAAAGTGAGGGGCAAAAACTGGTAATATTGCCTACCTTGGAAGGATTTTTTTTTTTTTAATGAGTGTTTTTTCTGTACTAAGCACCTCTTCAAGCATTTTATCTATTGTAATTTTCTTAACTCTCAAAACTGTCCTGAAGATACTGGTTGTGCCTCAGTTTCATTTTACTAATGAGAGTTTAAATAAATCATCAGAGTTAAGAAAGCTCCAAGTGGGAGAGAGCCCAAGTTTAAACTGAGGTCTACTGACGCCTTGGAGAACTTTTTAATTCAGAAAATGCATGGGGAAAAAAACAGGCCATCATCATCACCAGTTTGTTTTATGCGTATAAATTGTTTTTAAATATATAGAAGCTACTGGCTTGAAAACAATTCAAATGAATTTCAGAAGCGCTACTGAAATCGTTATGGTTTTATGTCCTTTTGAACTTATGAATCCTAAAAAATGCTAATGCTGTTGTGTCTGGTGGTGGGAGGAGTCTGAGAAATGTTTATATTAAAATGAGACCCTCAAAATAAG
Organism: Tragulus kanchil; assembly: GCA_022376925.1. Lineage (NCBI taxonomy): Eukaryota > Metazoa > Chordata > Mammalia > Artiodactyla > Tragulidae > Tragulus > Tragulus kanchil. Next base: position 32,364,485 of record JAIOJX010000028.1, on the reverse strand, counting down.
TATGGACATTATTGATCCTAGCAGGGAACAGAGGAAAGGACCCCAAAACAGTGAAATTGTCTTGGATTTCTAAAAGCTTCATATCTAATTTAGCAAACAAACTTTATGCAAATAAACCAGTTTAGCGTCAGTAGTGTTAGTGTATGAATGTGTCAAATGATATAGACAGTAAGTGCTTTAGGAATGTAGAGGAAGAGTGTTATATTAAATGTGTGGGTGCTCTGCCAGTCAGTCAAGTCTGGCTGTTTGCCACTCCATGGACTGTAGTCTGCCAGGCTTCTCTTTTCAGAGGATTTTCCAGACAAGAACACTGGAGTGAGTTGCCAAGCCCTGTTATATTTTAGTATGTTATATTGCCTCAAAGATGATGGTAGTTTATGATTTCTATATAGGATGAAATAAGGGCAACACTCTGGTGGAAATGTAAATGGGGAATGAGTGGCCTTAAGAGACACAGGTTGCTACTGCATCTCAATTTTCCACATTTAAGAAAAACTTAGCACATGTATTAAAGATGGGTGAGAAGGCCTAAATGAAAGAATGATGTTCAAGGAAAAGGAGCACGCCTGTAACATAGATAGTACATCCCAAATAAGCAGTGGGTGATGCAGAAGGCAGATTGGGTCAAGTAGGGAATTCATGTGGTGGGAAACGAGGAGGCAGGAGAATAAAGTGAGATAGATGAGGACAGGGCCAAACTAAAACGTCTTAAATGTTGGTCTGAAAGGTTTGTGCTGTGTTCAATAGATAGTGTGGAATCAGGTGAGGGTCTGCAAGAGGCAATGATGTAACGAAGTAGTTAAGACTTGAATCTAGTGGCAGTGTTTAGAACCGACTAGGGAGAGCAGAGGAGAGGGAAGAGACAAAGAATAGATGATAACTGACATGAAGTAATTAAGGCCTGGCCTAAGGTGGTGGCAGAATGAATCAAGACAAGGAGGTGGAATCTGATGGTAAAGTAAATCAGTTGTCATGCTTTGTAAAGTATCAAAATGTGTTACTGATATTTAGTATGACACCAGGGGATACTTCAAATGTAATGTTTTATGATATATTGTTTATCTCCACAGATATATTTTAAGTATAGCTTGAGAAGAAACCCTGCGTTTTATGCTTCTTTGCACGCCAGATGCCTGTAGAGTTCATTTATTTCGGTGTTCATTTATTTTGGGGCTGTTCCTTGAGAGAGTTTTATGGCAGTACCTAGCTTTAACCTGCAGAGGGCGATAGAACTTAAAGGAAAAACCTTCAGTGCACCACCCCCCTCCATATTACAACTGAATTTTAAATTTATGTTTGTTTGTTTATTTGGTTTTTTGTTTGTCTTTTTTACACTGTCATGGCTTTATTCAAAACACAGTTGCTCTAAAGTATTAACCTCATAGTTTTTAAAGAGGATCTTGAGGAATTTAGCACACTGTATACAAACTGCCATACAAAGAGCATTAAAATAGGACCAAAAACTTGTACAAAATATAAAACCCACCCTTACTTATTTGCATGAAAATACCACCCACAAAGCTAAATAAGTCTCATAAAGTTATTTGGAGGCTCTAACTTGTTTCCAAACCAAAAAACTAATTTTGATAATTTTGTTTGCACAGTAAAATGATAAGAAAGTCAATATATAGATTTAGCTTTTAAAATAAGTATTCTGGTTCATAACCTTAACCACTCAGCCATTAAAATAAGTATTTCATAATCTAGTATACTATGCAGTAAGAACTCTTAAGGACTAAAAGAAGGCATTAATGTTAGCTTTCTGGAGATTATAGTCCCTCCACTAAACTTATCCCAGGAGTTTTATTTCAGTCAGTTATACAGCATTTTTAGTTTATCCACAGATGACAAACTTGGTAATGTTTTACTTTAAAACCCCAGCGTACATTTTAAACTAAAAAAGAAACAGTACTACAGTCAGCAATTTAAATGTACCAGTATGAAACTGTAATCTCAATTAATTTCCTGATACTTATTAAAAACTTACAAATATTCAAAACAAAGAGGAAAAAATATTTAGATAGTCAAGATTAAGAAAGCAGTTGCCTTGAACATGGAACCTCCACAATAAAAAAAGGAGATGTACTTGCCTACTTATAATATATTTAGTAGCGGTATAAGGAAGCACACACAGTTATCCCAAGTATTTTTCTATTTTTAATAAACACCCACCTGAAAACAAATCTTTTTTTTTTTCTTCCTTTTTTTTTTTTAGACCTTTATTTTGCTTTTAGCTTTTACAGAGTTTTGTTGTTTACAGATATGTATGTTCCCAGATTAGTCATATGTATATCCCCCCCTTCCCACCCCTCCCAACCATCACACAGCACCCCTGAAAGATCCCCTTTTCTCACAGAGCAATGACTAGAGCTATTTTCTTCACTTATGATAGTACAGGCCTTCATGCTACTTCCTTTACACCTCCCACCTTCTGTTCCTCCCCCACAATGTCCATATGTCCACTGTCCATGTCTGTCTTTCCGTCGCTTCACTGTGTGTGCCATCATCACCATCCTACTAGATTCCATATATATGTGTTAATATACTGTATTTGTCCTTCTCTTTCTGACTGACTTCACTTTTTATGATACGTTCTAGATCCAGCCACCTCATTAGGGCTGATTCTTCTGCATTTCTCTTTACAGCTGTGTAGTATTCCATTGTATATATGTACCAGAACTTTTGGATCCATTCGTTTGTCAATAGGCATCTAGGTTCCTTCCGTGTTCTAGCTATTGTATAGAGAGCTGCAATGAACATTGGGGTACAGGTGCTTCTTTCAGATTTGATTTCATCAGGGTATAAGCCTAAGAATGGGATTGCTGGGTCATATGGTGCTTCTATTTTTAGTTTTTTTAAGAAATCTCCAGACTGTCTTCCATAGAGGCTGTATCAATTTACACTCCCACCAGCAATGCAGGAGTGTTCCCTTTTCTCCGCAGCCTCTCCAGCATTTATTGTCTGTCGATTTGTGGATGACGGCCATTCTGACTGGTGTGAGGTGATATCTCATTGTAGTCTTGATTTGCATTTCTCTAATTATTAGTGAAGTTGAGCATCGTTTCATGTGCTTTTGGGCCATCTGTATGTCATTGTTGGAGAGGTGTCTGTTTAGGTCCTTTTCCCATTTTTTGATTGGGTTGTTTGTTTTTCCAGTGCTGAGTTGTCTGAGTTGCTTGTAGATTCTGGAGATTAATTCTTTGTCTGTTGTTTCATTTGCTATGATTTTCTCCCATTCTGTGGGCTGTCTGTTCAGCTTTTTTGTAATTTCTTTAGCTGTACAAAAGCTTTTAAGTTTCATTAGGTCCCACATGTTCATTTGTCTTTTGAGTTCTGCTATTTTAGTAGGTGGGTCAGAGATCTTGCTTTGATGTATGTCCTTGAGGGTTTTGCCTATATTCTCCTCTAAGACTTTGATGGTTGCTGGCCTTACATTTAAGTCTTTAATCCATTTTGAGTTGATCTTTGTGTATGGTGTCAGGGTATGTTCCAATTTCATTTTTTTGCATGTAGTTGTCCAATTTTCCCAGCACCATTTGTTGAAGAGGCTGTCTTTGTCCCATTTTATAGTTTCACCTCCTTTGTCAAAAATAAGGTACCCATGAACAACAAAACTCTGTAAAACCTTTAAAAATAAAGAATAAAAATAAATTAAAAAAATAAATAAATAAATAAGGTACCCATAGGTGCGTGGGTTTATCTCTGGGTTCTCAATCTTGTTCCATTGGTCAATATTTCTGTTTTTGTGCCAGTACCATACTGTCTTGAGGAGTGTTGCTTTGTAGTAGAGTCTGAAGTTGGGGAGGCTGATCCCTCCAGCTCCATTCTTCTTCCTTAGGATTGCTTTGGCTATTCGAGGTCTTTTGTGTTTCCATATGAACTGTGTTATTCTTTGGTCTAGTTCTGTGAAGAATGTTATTGGAAGTTTGATAGGGATCGCATTGAATCTATTGATGACATTTGGTAGTATGGTCATTTTCACAATATTGATTCTTCCGACCCAGGAACATGGAATATCTCTCCATCTGTTTAAGTCTTCTTTAATGTCTCTCATGAGTGTCTTGTAATTTTCTGTGTACAGTTCTTTTGTTTCTTTGGGTAGGTTTATTCCTAGATATTTGATTCTTTTGGTTGCAATGGTGAAGGGGATTGCCTCTTTGATTTCGTTTTCTGATTTTTCATTGTTTGTGTATAGGAATGCCACTGATTTCTGTATATTGATTTTGTATCCTGCGACTTTGCTGAATTCGCTGATTAACTCTAGTAGTTTTGTAATAGTGTCTTTGGGATTTTCTATGTATAATATCATGTTGTCTGCAAATAGAGAGCGTTTGACTTCTTCTTTTCCAATCTGGATTCCTTTGATTTCTTTCTCTTCTCTTATTGCTGTTGCTAGAACTTCCAGGACTATGTTGAATAAGAGTGGTGAAAGTGGACACCCTTGTCTTGTTTCTGATCTTAGAGGGAATGCTTTGAGTTTTTCACCATTGAGGATAATGTTCGCTGTGGGCTTCTCATATATGGCTTTCACTATGTTAAGATAAGTTCCTTCTATGCCCATTTTTTGAAGAGTTTTTATCATAAATGGATGCTGTACTTTGTCAAAGGCTTTTTCTGCATCTATTGAGATGATCATGTGATTTTTGTCTCTCAATTTGTTGATATGGTGTATCACATTGATTGATTTGCAGATATTGAAGAATCCTTGCATGCCTGGAATGAACCCAACTTGATCGTGATGAATGAGCTTTTTGATGTGTTGCTGAATTCTATTTGCTAGGATTTTGTTGAGGATTTTGGCATCTAGATTCATCAGTGAAATTGGCTTATAATTTTCTTTTTTTGTGTTGTCTTTGCCTGGCTTTGGTATCAGGGTAATGGTGGCCTCGTAGAATGTGTTTGGAAGTATTCCTTCCTGTGCAATTGTTTGGAAGAGTTTTAGAAGGACAGGCATTAGCTCTTCTTTAAATGTTTGGTAGAATTCACTTGTGAAACCATCTGGCCCTGGGCTTTTATTTTTGGGTAGATTTTTGATCACAAGGTCGATTTCTGAGCTTGTGATTGGCTTGTTCATAGTTTCTATTTCTTCCTGGTTTAGTCTTGGGAGATTAATCTTCTCTAAGAAACTGTCCATTTCTTCCATTCTTTTGGTTGCAATGGTGAAGGGGATTGCCTCTTTGATTTCGTTTTCTGATTTTTCATTGTTTGTGTATAGGAATGCCACTGATTTCTGTATATTGATTTTGTATCCTGCGACTTTGCTGAATTCGCTGATTAACTCTAGTAGTTTTGTAATAGTGTCTTTGGGATTTTCTATGTATAATATCATGTTGTCTGCAAATAGAGAGCGTTTGACTTCTTCTTTTCCAATCTGGATTCCTTTGATTTCTTTCTCTTCTCTTATTGCTGTTGCTAGAACTTCCAGGACTATGTTGAATAAGAGTGGTGAAAGTGGACACCCTTGTCTTGTTTCTGATCTTAGAGGGAATGCTTTGAGTTTTTCACCATTGAGGATAATGTTCGCTGTGGGCTTCTCATATATGGCTTTCACTATGTTAAGATAAGTTCCTTCTATGCCCATTTTTTGAAGAGTTTTTATCATAAATGGATGCTGTACTTTGTCAAAGGCTTTTTCTGCATCTATTGAGATGATCATGTGATTTTTGTCTCTCAATTTGTTGATATGGTGTATCACATTGATTGATTTGCAGATATTGAAGAATCCTTGCATGCCTGGAATGAACCCAACTTGATCGTGATGAATGAGCTTTTTGATGTGTTGCTGAATTCTATTTGCTAGGATTTTGTTGAGGATTTTGGCATCTAGATTCATCAGTGAAATTGGCTTATAATTTTCTTTTTTTGTGTTGTCTTTGCCTGGCTTTGGTATCAGGGTAATGGTGGCCTCGTAGAATGTGTTTGGAAGTATTCCTTCCTGTGCAATTGTTTGGAAGAGTTTTAGAAGGACAGGCATTAGCTCTTCTTTAAATGTTTGGTAGAATTCACTTGTGAAACCATCTGGCCCTGGGCTTTTATTTTTGGGTAGATTTTTGATCACAAGGTCGATTTCTGAGCTTGTGATTGGCTTGTTCATAGTTTCTATTTCTTCCTGGTTTAGTCTTGGGAGATTAATCTTCTCTAAGAAACTGTCCATTTCTTCCAGGTTGTCCAGTTTGTTGCCATAGAGTTGTTCATAATAGTCTCTTAGAATCCTTTGGATTTCTGCATTATCTGTTGTAATCTCTCCTTTTTCATTTTTGATTTTGGTGATCTGGTTCTTCTCTCTCTTTTTCTTGATGAGTCTGGCCAGTGGTGTGTCGATTTTATTGACCTTTTTGAAGAACCATCTTTTTGTTTTATTTATCTTTACTATTGTTTCTTTCATTTCTTTTTCGTTTATTTCTGCTCTGATCTTTATGATTTCCCTTCTTCTGCTGGCTTTGGGGTGTTTTTGTTCTTCTTTCTCCAGTTGTTTTAAGCGTAAGGTAAGGTCGTCTGTTTGAGATTTTCCTAGTTTTTTGAGGTGGGATTGAATTGCTATAAACTTCCCTCTTAGGACTGCTTTTGCAGTATCCTATAGGTTTTGCACTGTCGTGTGTTCATTGTCATTTTCTTCTAGGAATTTTTTAGTTTCTTCTTTGATTTCCTCAATGATCAGTTGGTTTTTTAGGTACGTGTTGTTTAATCTTCATGTGTTTGTGTTTTTAGCGGTTTTTTTCCTGTAGTTGATCTCTAGTCTCACTGCATTGTGGTCCGAGAAGATGGTTGATAGAATTTCCGTTTTCTTGAATTGACTGAGGTTTGATTTGTGGCCCAAGATGTGGTCTATCCTGGAGAATGTTCCGTGAGCACTTGAGAAGAAAGTGTATTCTTCTGCTTTTGGATGGAAAGCTCTAAAGATATCAATGATGTCCATTTCTTCTAGTGTGGCATTTAAGGCTCGTGTTTCTTTATTAATTTTCTGTTTGGATGATCTGTCCATTGGTGTGAGAGGAGTGTTAAAGTCTCCTACTATGATTGTGTTGCTGTCAATGTCTTCTTTTATGTCTGAAAGTGTTTGTCTTATGTATTGGGGTGCTCCTGTATTGGGTGCATAGATATTTATGATTGTTATGTCTTCTTCTTGGATGGATCCCTTAATCATGATGTAGTGACCTGCCTTGTCTCTTACAATCTTCTTTACTTTAAAATCTATTTTGTCTGATATGAGGATTGCTACTCCAGCTTTCTTTTGATTTCCATTTGCATGGAATATCTTTTTCCAGCCTCTCACTTCCAGTCTATGAGTCTGGCCAGTGGTGTGTCGATTTTATTGACCTTTTTGAAGAACCATCTTTTTGTTTTATTTATCTTTACTATTGTTTCTTTCATTTCTTTTTCGTTTATTTCTGCTCTGATCTTTATGATTTCCCTTCTTCTGCTGGCTTTGGGGTGTTTTTGTTCTTCTTTCTCCAGTTGTTTTAAGCGTAAGGTAAGGTCGTCTGTTTGAGATTTTCCTAGTTTTTTGAGGTGGGATTGAATTGCTATAAACTTCCCTCTTAGGACTGCTTTTGCAGTATCCTATAGGTTTTGCACTGTCGTGTGTTCATTGTCATTTTCTTCTAGGAATTTTTTATTTCTCCTTTGATTTCCTCAATGATCAGTTGGTTTTTTAGGTATGTGTTGTTTAATCTCCATGTGTTTGTGTTTTTAGCGGTTTTTTTCCTGTAGTTGATCTCTAGTCTCACTGCATTGTGGTCCGAGAAGATGGTTGATAGAATTTCAGTTTTCTTGAATTGACTGAGGATTGATTTGTGGCCCAAGATGTGGTCTATCCTGGAGAATGTTCCGTGAGCACTTGAGAAGAAAGTGTATTCTTCTGCTTTTGGATGGAAAGCTCTAAAGATATCAATGATGTCCATTTCTTCTAGTGTGGCATTTAAGGCTCGTGTTTCTTTATTAATTTTCTGTTTGGATGATCTGTCCATTGGTGTGAGAGGAGTGTTAAAGTCTCCTACTATGATTGTGTTGCTGTCAATGTCTTCTTTTATGTCTGAAAGTGTTTGTCTTATGTATTGGGGTGCTCCTGTATTGGGTGCATAGATATTTATGATTGTTATGTCTTCTTCTTGGATGGATCCCTTAATCATGATGTAGTGACCTGCCTTGTCTCTTACAATCTTCTTTACTTTAAAATCTATTTTGTCTGATATGAGGATTGCTACTCCAGCTTTCTTTTGATTTCCATTTGCATGGAATATCTTTTTCCAGCCTCTCACTTTCAGTCTATGAGTGTCTCTAGGTCTGAAATGAGTTTCTTGGAGGCAGCATATGTATGGGTCGTGTTTTTGGATCCATTCAGCCACTCTGTGTCTTTTGGTTGGGGCATTTAGTCCATTGACATTCAAAGTAATTATTGATACAAATGATCCTATTTTCATCTTCTTAGATGTTATGATGGGTTTGTTTCGTGGATCTTCTCCTTTTATACTTGTTGTCTATATAAGTCCCTTTAACACTTGTTGTAAGGCTGGTTTGGTGTGACTAAATTCTTTTAATTTTTGCTTGTCTGTAAAGCTTTTGATTTCTCCATCAATTTTGAATGAGATCCTTGCAGGGTGGAGGATTCTTGGTTGCAGATTATTCTCTTTTAGCCGTTTAAATGTGTCCTGCCATTCCCTTCTGGCCTGCAGTGTTTCATCTTGATGCGGCTTCTCCTTTGTTCTTCGATGTGGGGTATCCTCTCTGTGATCAGATCCAACTTCCTTTCGTTGATGGTTTCCCAGGAACTCGTCGCAATTCAGGCGATTTTGCAGAAGAGATGAGTGCGCGTCCTTCTACGCCGCCATCTTAGCTCCACCTCCAAAACAAATCTTAATATTGGTTTAGTTTCAAATATTTTTCCAACTGTCCAGTGTATTCCAATTAAATGCTATAACTGATAATGCTTTAAAACTATAGAAACAATAATTAAAGGTTCTACCAGAAAAACTAGAAATACTTTGCAGTGTATGTGTTCTAAATCACTTCAGTCATACCTGACTCTTTGTAAACCCATGGACTGTAGCCTGCCAGGCTCCTCTGTCCATAGGATTTCCCAGTTGAGAATACTAGAATGGGTTGGCATTTCATTCTCCATAAAATTGTTTTTATTATGTGATTTTTTGATACGCTCAAGGAAATTATAAAGTGTAATAAGAGAAATGCTGAAGAACACACTTTCTAACCTAAAACATAGAATATAACCAATATATTTAAAAATGCCTTTACTTTCCACCAAACTCATTCCTCCTCTTTGCAGACATAAAGACTATCTTGAATGATACTGTTATTATAATTCCTTCCTTTTCCTTGTGTAACAGTATGTATATATCCATAGTAGTTATTTTTAGTTTTTCTTGTTTTCAGGTTTCATGTAAATGATATACTGATTATTTCCTTGCTTGACTTGCTTTTTGACTAGTTACATTTCTGAGATTCATCTGTATTGATGGCTAGAAACATAAAATCCATTAAGAGCAGAATGTAAAATTAATTTTTGAATATAACTGATTTTATCTTTACTGTGTATCTTAAAAAGAGATTGATCATGTCTCACAGGAAACTAGGTAGAGATCTCTGGCCTACTTCTTACACCTTTTGGTTAAATTTGAGCATTTTACTGAGTTTCTCAATCTTGACACCATTGACATTTTGGGGCTGGATGATTCTTTGCTATGCGGGGCTGTGCTATGCGTGGCAGGATCCCTTTTCTCTTCTCACTAGATGCCTCTAGCGCCCTTCCTACTCCATTAGGACAACTGCAGTGTCTCCTGACATCACTAATACCCATCAGAGTCAGGATGGGATGGGGATGAGAGCAGAATCACTCCCAGTTGAGAAACACTGTCTTTGCTATGAGAAACCATCATGTTAAGTGTGATTTTTCTTATGTACCTTTTTTGCTCAAAAAACCTAAATATATAAATAATTAAATCAAATAATTACTATGTAATTATATCACCTAATTATGTCAAATCCTCATGCATAAGTAATGTTTCAAGGCTCCTCTTACCATTCTGTTTCTCCCATATCTGATTACCATGACAGCTCTCATTTCTGCCTAGCTCAGTCTTTGCAGTGTATGTGTTCTAAATCACTTCAGTCATACCTGACTCTTTGTAAACCCATGGACTGTAGCCTGCCAGGCTCCTCTGTCCATAGGATTTCCCAGTTGAGAATACTAGAATGGGTTGGCATTTCATTCTCCATAAAATTGTTTTTATTATGTGATTTTTTGATACGCTCAAGGAAATTATAAAGTGTAATAAGAGAAATGCTGAAGAACACACTTTCTAACCTAAAACATAGAATATAACCAATATATTTAAAAATGCCTTTACTTTCCACCAAACTCATTCCTCCTCTTTGCAGACATAAAGACTATCTTGAATGATACTGTTATTATAATTCCTTCCTTTTCCTTGTGTAACAGTATGTATATATCCATAGTAGTTATTTTTAGTTTTTCTTGTTTTCAGGTTTCATGTAAATGATATACTGATTATTTCCTTGCTTGACTTGCTTTTTGACTAGTTACATTTCTGAGATTCATCTGTATTGATGGCTAGAAACATAAAATCCATTAAGAGCAGAATGTAAAATTAATTTTTGAATATAACTGATTTTATCTTTACTGTGTATCTTAAAAAGAGATTGATCATGTCTCACAGGAAACTAGGTAGAGATCTCTGGCCTACTTCTTACACCTTTTGGTTAAATTTGAGCATTTTACTGAGTTTCTCAATCTTGACACCATTGACATTTTGGGGATCGATTATTCTTTGCTATGGGGGCCTGTGCTATGCGTGGCAGGATCCCTTTTCTCTTCTCACTAGATGCCTCTAGCGCCCTTCCTACTCCATTAGGACAACTGCAGTGTCTCCTGACATCACTAATACCCATCAGAGTCAGGATGGGATGGGGATGAGAGCAGAATCACTCCCAGTTGAGAAACACTGTCTTTGCTATGAGAAACCATCATGTTAAGTGTGATTTTTCTTATGTACCTTTTTTGCTCAAAAAACCTAAATATATAAATAATTAAATCAAATAATTACTATGTAATTATATCACCTAATTATGTCAAATCCTCATGCATAAGTAATGTTTCAAGGCTCCTCTTACCATTCTGTTTCTCCCATATCTGATTACCATGACAGCTCTCATTTCTGCCTAGCTCAGTCTTTTCATTATTAGATTACAAAATACCTAATCGCTGCTCCCAGCATATTAATGTTTACACCAATCCGACCTATGGTCTTTATGGTCCTTTTCTTTCAAAATTCACTTATTCAGTGAATGTAATCCTTGGGATTCCAACAATTCCATACATTTTTTCAGGTCATCAGTCTTCAGGTCATCTGGCTTTCCAAGTCTAGAGTTATAATTACCTTTCTTCCTGCATGTTCCTTGTGTATATTCTTGGGGTGGGGATGGGGGAATCTGTGTATTTTTTGGAGGGGCACTTTTACTGGTCTTTTATTTAGTTATTTTCATCCATTTTTGTTCTTTGGCCTGTGTGTGCCTCCCATCTCAGTGGCCTTTCTCACTGCAGAGCACTGGCTCTGGGCACATGCACTCCAGAGCGCTGGCTTGTAATTGAACACACCGGTCCAGCTGCTCAGTGGCTTGTGGGATCTTCCCATGCCACGGATTGAACCGACACCCCTTGCACTGCAAGGCGGACTGTTTACCCACTGGACCACCAGGGAAGCCCGGATCTGTGTATTTTTATCTCACGTCTATTCATGGTAAACCTGGCCATAGCTTCAGTCATGCCCTCCTGTGTGCAGTGCTTGCTTCACAGGAAAAATCAAGTTAGAGGGGTTTGGAAAAGGGTTCTGGGGACTTCCCTGGAAGTACAGAGATAGGACTATGCACTTCCAGTGCAAGGGACTTGGGTTCAGTCCCTCAATCCTTTGTCCAGGAGGTAAGATCCCACATGCTGAGTTATATGACCAAAACAGGAAAAAAAAAAAAAAATGTGTGTGTGTGTCAGGGGACTGAGGCACAGAGAGGTTAGGTCATTAGCCTAAGGTCACACAGCTTATACACACCACACCCTCTGTGCTCTTGACCAAAAGACAAAACATTTTTAAAAGTGTCCTGAGTAGCAATAAAAACTGGAAAGAAAATAACCTGTATGTATTTTCAAGCCTCCCACCAATTGTACAACAGAAAAGTTGTAAATAAAACTAGATGTAGGTTGTTAAAAATCACTAAAATCACTGCAGATAGTGACTGCCACCATGAAATCAGAAGACAGTTGCTTCTTGGCAGGAAAGCTATGACAAACCTAGACAGTGTGTTGAAAAGCAGAGATATTACTCTGCCAGCAAAGGTCTGTATAGTCAAGGCTATAGTCTTCCCAGTGGATTAGTGATATGTATATCCCCCCCATCCCACTCCTCCAGGCCATCACACAGCACCCCTGCAAGATCCCCTTTTCTCACAGCACAATGACTATAGTCTAGATTTTTTGATGATGGCCATTATGACTGGTGTGAGGTGATATCTCATTGTAGTTTTGATTTGCATTTCTTTTGTTTGTTTTTTCTTTTTTTTAATTTTTATTTTAATTTTTACTTTTACAGAGTTTTGTTGTTTACAGATACATATAATCCCAGATTAGTCATGTATATATACCCCCCCATCCCATCCCTCCAGGCTGTCGCACGATTTGCATTTCTTTAATAATTAGGGACGTTAAGCATCTTTTCATGGGTTTTTTTGGCTGTGTGTATGTCTTTGCAGAGATGTCTGTTTAGGTCTTTTTCTCATTTTTTGATTGAGTTGTTTGTGTTTTCATTGTTAAGTTGCATGAGCTGCTTGTATATTATGGAAATAAATTATTTGTCGGTTGTTTTCATTTGCTATTATTTTCTCCCATTATGAGGGTTGTCTTTTCACCTTGTTTACAGTTTTTTTGCTGTGCAAAAGCTTTCAGATTGAGAGATAATTCCATGTTCCTGGGTTGGAAGAATCATTATCATGAAAATGACCTTGCTACCAAGTATCTATAGATTCAGTGCAATCCCTGTCAAGTTACCAATGGCATTTTTCACAGAATTAGAACAAAAAATAGCACAGTTCATATGTAAACACAAAAGACCTAGGATAGCCAAAGCAATCTTGAGAAAGAAGAATGGAGCTGCGTGGATGAACCTTCCTAACTTCAGACTATACTACAAAGCAGCAGTCATGAAGATAGTATGATACTGGCACAAAAACACAAATATAGACCAATGGAACAAGATAGAAAGCCTAGAGATAAACCCACATACCTATTGGTACCTTATTTTTGACAAAAGAGACAAAAATATACAATGGGGCAAAGACAGCCTCTTCAACAAACGGTGCTGGGAAAATTGGACAGCTACATGTAAAAAGATGAAGTTGGAACACTCCCTAACACCATACACAAAGGTCAACTCAAAATGGATTAAAGAGCTAACTGTAGGACCAGAAACCATAAAACTCTTAGAACCATAAAACTCTTAGGGGAGAACATATGCGAACACTTGATGACATAAATCAAAGCAAGATCTTATATGACCCGCCCTCTAGAGTAATGGAATTTAAAATAAAAACAAGTGGGACCTAATCAAACCAGTCAATCTTAAGGGAAATCAACCCTGAATACTCACTGGAAGGACTGATGCTGAAGCTGACGCTCCAGTATTTTGGTGATCTGATGGGAACAGACAACTCATTGGAAAAGTCCCTGATACTTGCAACGACAGAGGTCAGAAGGAGAAGAGGGCATCAGAGAATCCGAAGGCTGGATGGCATTGCTGATGTGCAATGGATATGAACTTGGACAAACTTCAGGAGATGGTGAGGGACAGGGAGGCCTGGTTTGCTGCAGTGCATGGGGTCACAAAGAGACACAACTGGGTGACTGAACAACAGCAATAAGGTTGTTAATAATGAAGTCAGGTAATTAGGTGGTAATTATGGAAATATAGGCTGATAGATATTTTGTTCCCTAACTCATATGAAAAATATTAGAAGTTATGGAAAGTAATCTTCAGCTTCTACTTTAAAAAACCTAAAACTAGCATTATATTAAATAAGAACTCAACAATTGCCATGGTTATAAAGGAGTAATCTGGAGTAACTTGATAAAAGATGAACTCTGGGTCTTTTTTTCCTCACATAAATCAGAAGATCATAGGTGACAACTAGATTTGGTATATGCATGAAACTAAGGGTTGGCTAATGAAGGAGTGTCCAGTGTAATTGGGGTTGCATTGAGTCATTTTCCCTAAGGCATTGCATTATTTAGGGAAGCACCAGCTGTGTATACTATGATTTCTGCTCTTTTACCATAAAAAAAAAAAAAACTTCCCACACTGCATTTCTCCTTCTGTAAGAAAGGCTCTAAGGTCAGGGAAAATTGGCAGGATGTATGTGTGAGCTCAGATTAATCAGATAAGAGAAATTAGAATGTTCTTTAGCAGAAGAGTAGGAAATTTCCAGAGTTAACAACTGGAAGAAACTGAATGATGGACAGTCCAGTAAAGAGAAGAAAAATACAAAACCCTGACAACAGGAACAGCAGAATGGTGTAGGGCAGGAATTGACAAGCTGTTTCTATAGAAGGGTAGATATTAAATATTTTTGGTACTCTGAACAGTACAGTCCCACTACTCAGTAACTGTGCGGTGAAAGCAGACAATGTGCAATGAACGAGCATGGCTGTGTTCCAACATAACAGTGTTTTTGGACACTAAAAGTTAGATTTTATGTAATTTTCCCATGTCACAAAATATTAATCATCATCTAATTTTTCAGTCATTTAAAAGTATTAAAATAGTCAGTGGACCAGATTTAACCCAGATGCCCTAGTTTGCTGACCCCTGCAGAGGTCAGAAGGAGAAGAGGGCATCAGAGACAACTTGCATGTGCAATGGATATGAACTTGGACAAACTTCAGGAGATGGTGAGGGACAGGGAGGCCTGGTTTGCTGCAGTGCATGGGGTCACAAAGAGACACAACTGGGTGACTGAACAACAGCAATAAGGTTGTTAATAATGAAGTCAGGTAATTAGGTGGTAATTATGGAAATATAGGCTGATAGATATTTTGTTCCCTAACTCATATGAAAAATATTAGAAGTTATGGAAAGTAATCTTCAGCTTCTACTTTAAAAAACCTAAAACTAGCATTATATTAAATAAGAACTCAACAATTGCCATGGTTATAAAGGAGTAATCTGGAGTAACTTGATAAAAGATGAACTCTGGGTCTTTTTTTCCTCACATAAATCAGAAGATCATAGGTGACAACTAGATTTGGTATATGCATGAAACTAAGGGTTGGCTAATGAAGGAGTGTCCAGTGTAATTGGGGTTGCATTGAGTCATTTTCCCTAAGGCATTGCATTATTTAGGGAAGCACCAGCTGTGTATACTATGATTTCTGCTCTTTTACCATAAAAAAAAAAAAAACTTCCCACACTGCATTTCTCCTTCTGTAAGAAAGGCTCTAAGGTCAGGGAAAATTGGCAGGATGTATGTGTGAGCTCAGATTAATCAGATAAGAGAAATTAGAATGTTCTTTAGCAGAAGAGTAGGAAATTTCCAGAGTTAACAACTGGAAGAAACTGAATGATGGACAGTCCAGTAAAGAGAAGAAAAATACAAAACCCTGACAACAGGAACAGCAGAATGGTGTAGGGCAGGAATTGACAAGCTGTTTCTATAGAAGGGTAGATATTAAATATTTTTGGTACTCTGAACAGTACAGTCCCACTACTCAGTAACTGTGCGGTGAAAGCAGACAATGTGCAATGAACGAGCATGGCTGTGTTCCAACATAACAGTGTTTTTGGACACTAAAAGTTAGATTTTATGTAATTTTCCCATGTCACAAAATATTAATCATCATCTAATTTTTTCAGTCATTTAAAAGTATTAAAATAGTCAGTGGACCAGATTTAACCCAGATGCCCTAGTTTGCTGACCTGCTGCTATAGAGTACTGAACATATAAAGTTTTTATATAATTAAAGATGGATCAAAAGAGATGTTAGAAACAGAAAAAGAAATCGTTCCACTACTTTGCAAGGTGGTTATTTTACAAGGAATGTTTTGAACTAATGAAGAAAGAAAGTATCAAGCAAATGCTACTTAACAGTATTTGTAGGTATTAGTTTGCTCCATTTTCTCATTTATTTTCTTTTCCGCCATTCAGATTAGTTACAGGTACACACTGCCTCCATGAAGGGTGGTCACAGCCAGTCGTACCAGAGATAAAAGAGAAATTTTTCAGAAAAAAAGTTTAAGATCAGAGCAGTTTTCACCCTTTACAATTTGTGGAAAGAGGAAGAATCGGTGGAAGATCAAAAGAATTTCCTGCTGTCCCTTGTGTCTCTGAAAAGGAAGGGAAGGTTTAGCAGCAGTCTGTGTGGAGAGGGGTCAGTATCTGCTAAGTAACCAGCACTAGACGGTTCTCGTGGTGCAATGCACACCTCGCCTACCACAAGCGCCATAAGTCAGTGCAAGTGAGATTAGGTTTCTTCAAGCCCATAGAATAGAGTCTTGAAATCTAATTAGAAAAGCACGAGTTAGTTTGTCTTTCACATGTAAGTTTGTGGCGTTAAGAACTTACTCACTTTACTTACATAGTTCAAATGTCAGCTACCTGACTGGTCCCAAGCCCTCCAAGCTGCTGGGGTAGCCACATCTCCCATCACAGGTACAGCAGGAAAACTAGTCTCATTGGTACGCAAAAAGAGAAGAAAATACAAAACCCTGACAACAGGAACAGCAGAATGGTGTAGGGCAGGAATTGACAAGCTGTTTCTATAGAAGGGTAGATATTAAATATTTTTGGTACTCTGAACAGTACAGTCCCACTACTCAGTAACTGTGCGGTGAAAGCAGACAATGTGCAATGAACGAGCATGGCTGTGTTCCAACATAACAGTGTTTTTGGACACTAAAAGTTAGATTTTATGTAATTTTCCCATGTCACAAAATATTAATCATCATCTAATTTTTTCAGTCATTTAAAAGTATTAAAATAGTCAGTGGACCAGATTTAACCCAGATGCCCTAGTTTGCTGACCTGCTGCTATAGAGTACTGAACATATAAAGTTTTTATATAATTAAAGATGGATCAAAAGAGATGTTAGAAACAGAAAAAGAAATCGTTCCACTACTTTGCAAGGTGGTTATTTTACAAGGAATGTTTTGAACTAATGAAGAAAGAAAGTATCAAGCAAATGCTACTTAACAGTATTTGTAGGTATTAGTTTGCTCCATTTTCTCATTTATTTTCTTTTCCGCCATTCAGATTAGTTACAGGTACACACTGCCTCCATGAAGGGTGGTCACAGCCAGTCGTACCAGAGATAAAGAGAAATTTTTCAGAAAAAAAGTTTAAGATCAGAGCAGTTTTCACCCTTTACAATTTGTGGAAAGAGGAAGAATCGGTGGAAGATCAAAAGAATTTCCTGCTGTCCCTTGTGTCTCTGAAAAGGAAGGGAAGGTTTAGCAGCAGTCTGTGTGGAGAGGGGTCAGTATCTGCTAAGTAACCAGCACTAGACGGTTCTCGTGGTGCAATGCACACCTCGCCTACCACAAGCGCCATAAGTCAGTGCAAGTGAGATTAGGTTTCTTCAAGCCCATAGAATAGAGTCTTGAAATCTAATTAGAAAAGCACGAGTTAGTTTGTCTTTCACATGTAAGTTTGTGGCGTTAAGAACTTACTCACTTTACTTACATAGTTCAAATGTCAGCTACCTGACTGGTCCCAAGCCCTCCAAGCTGCTGGGGTAGCCACATCTCCCATCACAGGTACAGCAGGAAAACTAGTCTCATTTGCCGACATCTTCAGGATCCTTGGAGCTTGTGTTTTTCTGTTATTTATTTATTTTATTTTATTTTATTTTTGCTTCTGCTGAATTCTTGATTTCTCTCAAGTCTAGCCTATTTTGGCTGGTCTTTTTCTTCGTCTCACGTCATTCTCAAGTCAGAACACAGCCTCTTCTCCTTTATTTTCTCAAAATACCATGGACACAGGCACCTTTTTGTGGTAGCTTTTCACTGAAGATTTGGTGTTCGCAGCGCAAGAAAGTGAAGAGAAAGAGGACTTCATGCTGCTACAAGCATCTTTAAAATGGATATTCGACACCCCTGTTTAGTAAAGATCTTTGCAACAGCTGAAAGTTTTCACTGGCTGCCCCTTGTGAACTGTCTTCTTGATGGATTCTTCACGTTCTACTCCCCGTTCTTATCTCACTCACTCCTCCCTTTTCACCCGCTTCCTTTGGGTTACCAATGGAAACTCCGAATTCTTCAGTAATTCTTTGATATCAGAACAGTGGTTTTGCTTCTAGCCTATCCCAGAAGAAGCACAGAATTACTTGCCCAAAAAGTTATGGAGGAGCTCCAGCCAGCAATATAGATGCTGTCAGGAAGGATAAACAGAAGGTGGGAGACAAAAGAACTGCAAATCTCATCCCTTTACAGACAGGGCTGTTGTCTGGGCCTGCTTGTTGACTTTGGATGGCACAGAGCTGGTCACTGCTAAGTGAATAACCATATGGTGGTGCTTGTGGTAAAGAATCTGCCCACCAGTGCAGGAGACACGAGATACGCAGGTTGGATCTCTGGGCTGGGAAGATTTCCCGGAGGAAGAAACAGCAACCCACCCCAGGATTCTTGCTTGGAAAATTCAGTGGACAGAGGAGCCTGGTGCACTAGAATCCATGATTCACAAGGACGTGACTGAGCATCTGAGCACATCACATAAGGACCTTATCATCTAGAATGTGCAGTATTCCTTGGCTGTAATATTTATAATGTAATATTTAAAGTATAAGTTGAAAAAAAGGGGAATAAATCAAAATAGACATTAGTAGTGGAATAAAAAGATGCTAAATGAAAATGCCTCAGAATAGGGAAATAATTATTGGCATTTTGCTGTGTTCTGACCTACGGGTCAGAGTTCACTATCACAGGTCCTTTGAGCAAAGCGTTCTGTAGGCTTAATGAATGACATGGGCAAAGGTACAGAGTACAACTTGTATTTGGGAAATGGCACATACCCAGTTTGGCTGGGGTGGAGGAAACATGGGATTTTATTCTTTTCAAAGCTGAGCAATCCTTTTTAAGACATCTGTTTTGCAAACCTGCTTTCAATTCTCATATAGTTTTAATGATCAAATACTCAAAATCTGACACTGAATTTCACAGGTTGAAGTTCATAGTTCATATTTTGGCCTCTTGCTAATTTTTTTCTTTTTTTGGCCTCTAAGTCATCATTTGTTTTCATCTATTTTTATTCTTTGGTGTGTGGGTCTCTCTGCAGAGCCCTGGCTCTGGGCACATGTGTTCAGAGCACTGGCTCGTAATTGGACACACAGACCCAGCTGCTCCACAGCACGTGAGATTTTCCCAGGCCAGGGATCAAACCAATGCCCCTTGTACTGCAAAGCAGACTCTACCCACTGGGCCACCAGGGAAGCCCCATATTTTGGCCTCTTGTTCTCTTTTATCCTATAGTAGTCATGGAGAGATTAAAAGGCAACCACTATATTGTACAGCAATGTCCATAGTAGCATTGTTTACAGTAACCAGGAGGTAGAAACAACACAAATATCCATCAACAGATGAACAGATAAACAAGATGTGGTATATACATACAATGGAATATTGTTGTTGTCCGGTCACTAAATCATGTGTTACTTTCTGACCCCATGGACTACAGCACACCAGGCCTCCCTGTCCTTCACTACTTGCTGCTTAGTCACTTCAATCATGTCCGACTCTGTGTGAATCCATGGACTGCAGCCCATCAGGCTCTTCCATCCATGGAATTCTCCAGACAAGAATACTGAGTCGTTAGTTCACTTCCCCAAAAACCCCCTGTTCCGAAATGAGCCTGTGTGAATCCATGGACTGCATAAAAGGGAATAAATCAAAATAGACATTAGTAGTGGAATAAAAAGATGCTAAATGAAAATGCCTCAGAATAGGGAAATAATTATTGGCATTTTGCTGTGTTCTGACCTACGGGTCAGAGTTCACTATCACAGGTCCTTTGAGCAAAGCGTTCTGTAGGCTTAATGAATGACATGGGCAAAGGTACAGAGTACAACTTGTATTTGGGAAATGGCACATACCCAGTTTGGCTGGGGTGGAGGAAACATGGGATTTTATTCTTTTCAAAGCTGAGCAATCCTTTTTAAGACATCTGTTTTGCAAACCTGCTTTCAATTCTCATATAGTTTTAATGATCAAATACTCAAAATCTGACACTGAATTTCACAGGTTGAAGTTCATAGTTCATATTTTGGCCTCTTGCTAATTTTTTTTTCTTTTTTTTGGCCTCTAAGTCATCATTTGTTTTCATCTATTTTTATTCTTTGGTGTGTGGGTCTCTCTGCAGAGCCCTGGCTCTGGGCACATGTGTTCAGAGCACTGGCTCGTAATTGGACACACAGACCCAGCTGCTCCACAGCACGTGAGATTTTCCCAGGCCAGGGATCAAACCAATGCCCCTTGTACTGCAAAGCAGACTCTACCCACTGGGCCACCAGGGAAGCCCCATATTTTGGCCTCTTGTTCTCTTTTATCCTATAGTAGTCATGGAGAGATTAAAAGGCAACCACTATATTGTACAGCAATGTCCATAGTAGCATTGTTTACAGTAACCAGGAGGTAGAAACAACCCAAATATCCATCAACAGATGAACAGATAAACAAGATGTGGTATATACATACAATGGAATATTGTTGTTGTCCGGTCACTAAATCATGTGTTATTTTCTGACCCCATGGACTACAGCACACCAGGCCTCCCTGTCCTTCACTACTTGCTGCTTAGTCACTTCAATCATGTCCGACTCTGTGTGAATCCATGGACTGCAGCCCATCAGGCTCTTCCATCCATGGAATTCTCCAGACAAGAATACTAGAGTCGGTTGCCACGCCCTTCTCCAGGGGGATCTTCCTAAACCAGCGATGGAACCCCAATCTCCCGCATTGCAGGCAGATTCCTCACCACTGAGCCATCAGGGAAACCCTATATATATATTCATGTGTGTATATATATGTGTGTATCACATGGACTATGGCTCGCCAGGCCTCTCCAATCATGGAATTTTCCAGGCAAGAATACTGAAGTGGGTTGCTGTTTCCTTCTCCCAGTCCTTCACTGTCTCCCAGGTTTGCCCAACTTCATATCCATTGAATCACTTGAGGCTATGCAACCATTTCATCCTCTGCCACCCTCTTCTCCTTTTTTACCTTCTGTCTTTCCCACCATCAGGGTCTTTTGCAAAGAGTTAGCTCTTTGCATCAGGTGGCCAAAGTATTGGAGCTTCAGCTTCAGCACCAGTCCTTCCAGTGAATATTCAGGGTTAGTTTCCTTTAGGATGGAATGGTTTGATCTCCTTGCTGTACAAGAAACTCTCAAGAGTCTTCTCCAACACCACAGTGCAATCCATGAAGGAGACAATGGAATATTATTCATTGTTAAAAATGAAGGAAATTCTGACACAGGCTACAGCATGGATGAACATTGATGACATGTTCAGTAAAATAAGACACAAAAGGGCATAGAGTGAAAGGTTCTTTTCATTTAAGGTATCTAGAGTAGTCAAATTCAAGGAGACAGTGAGTAGAGCACAGTTGCCAGTGTGAAGGGGAAGGGAATAATGGGAGTTACTGTTTGACATGTACTGCATTTCAGTTTTGAAAGATGAAAAATTCTATAGATTGATGGTGGTGATGGTTGCACCACAATGTGAATGTACGTAATGCCCCTGAATTATACACTTAAAATGGTCAGTCTTATGCTATGCATATTTCATCACAACTTTTAAAAAAAGGCAACTAGCAGTTTTTCTGTGTCACCGAAAAGGATACAACAGTAGACACTCTCTTGAGTGTCTAGACTCTGCTCTCCTCCACCAAGTCAATGAATAATTCCTGTGACTGTATCCATAGGTGTAGTCAAAACGGTGATCTCCCACCTGCAGATCACCACTTCAAGAGAGAACGTGTTGCCTTGTGCCATTAGCCCCTTTAAGGATTCAGTTATAGAGAGCCACCTTTGGCCAAGGTCACTCCCATCCCTGGACAGCCCACATGTAATGTCCCATCAGGTAGGGAGTAAGGTCCAGCCATTTTAAGCCAGAACAGGATACCTCTGAGGGGACATAAACTCTACATAGTTTCTCCCTTTACCCAAACCCACTCCCTTCCATAGTGGTGGATCACAGGCCACTCCCTCATAAGCATCCCAAGAACAGAACTTTATCTCACAGCTGCCTGGAGAATATAGTCTGAATAGACACACTTAGTTCCTTTAAAACCAGTCAAAGGGAGGAAACAGTGTTACTAGGGAGGAACAAAGATGTTAGAATATTTCTTGTTGGAAATGATACAAATAAGACAGTGGAGCAACTGGCATGTTTTATGCAGCAAAATACCTTTCAGAAACTAAAGTAAAAATATTTTCAGATAACACAAAAATGGGAAAACCAATCACCAGAATGTCTAAACTATACTACATAAAAAGTAATTTGGAAAAGTTCATTGAACTAAATGCTAATGATTTGTGCACTTTTCCTGTGTTTGTTTTTGCTTTCATCAATAGTTTATGCCTTAAAAAAAAGCATTAATAGTTTACATTTATCATATTAGGACTGTTGGTTCCTTTCTTCTCTTTACAGTCTGGCCCCTCAAGCCCTTAGTAAATCCCTGATGCTTTCATACACATAGTCTTTTTTATTTTCCTAACTTTTCAGGTTTTTCTTGTTAACACTTTTGTTCTGCTACGAGCGCTTCCATTATAGATTAAAGCAGAAGCTCCTGTTAACCTTTCATTATTGGAATACAAAATTCTCATTCTGATTTTAGGATCAGGATATTGTCTCCAGGTTTTCCTCTTCCCCATCCCATCTGGATAGTACTAAAAATCACTTTCTTCCTTCCCCATCTAAATTAGCAATATTTATGAAACTATTAGGGCTTTCCTGGTGGCTCAGCAGTAAAGAATCTAAATGCAGGAGCTGTAGGAGACATGAATTTAATCCCTGAATCAGGAAAATTCCCTGGAGGAGGGCATGGCAAACAACTCCGTTGCCTTGTGCCATTAGCCCCTTTAAGGATTCAGTTATAGAGAGCCACCTTTGGCCAAGGTCACTCCCATCCCTGGACAGCCCACATGTAATGTCCCATCAGGTAGGGAGTAAGGTCCAGCCATTTTAAGCCAGAACAGGATACCTCTGAGGGGACATAAACTCTACATAGTTTCTCCCTTTACCCAAACCCACTCCCTTCCATAGTGGTGGATCACAGGCCACTCCCTCATAAGCATCCCAAGAACAGAACTTTATCTCACAGCTGCCTGGAGAATATAGTCTGAATAGACACACTTAGTTCCTTTAAAACCAGTCAAAGGGAGGAAACAGTGTTACTAGGGAGGAACAAAGATGTTAGAATATTTCTTGTTGGAAATGATACAAATAAGACAGTGGAGCAACTGGCATGTTTTATGCAGCAAAATACCTTTCAGAAACTAAAGTAAAAATATTTTCAGATAACACAAAATGGGAAAACCAATCACCAGAATGTCTAAACTATACTACATAAAAAGTAATTTGGAAAAGTTCATTGAACTAAATGCTAATGATTTGTGCACTTTTCCTGTGTTTGTTTTGCTTTCATCAATAGTTTATCCCTTTAAAAAAAAGCATTAATAGTTTACATTTATCATATTAGGACTGTTGGTTCCTTTCTTCTCTTTACAGTCTGGCCCCTCAAGCCCTTAGTAAATCCCTGATGCTTTCATACACATAGTCTTTTTTATTTTCCTAACTTTTCAGGTTTTTCTTGTTAACACTTTTGTTCTGCTACGAGCGCTTCCATTATAGATTAAAGCAGAAGCTCCTGTTAACCTTTCATTATTGGAATACAAAATTCTCATTCTGATTTTAGGATCAGGATATTGTCTCCAGGTTTTCCTCTTCCCCATCCCATCTGGATAGTACTAAAAATCACTTTCTTCCTTCCCCATCTAAATTAGCAATATTTATGAAACTATTAGGGCTTTCCTGGTGGCTCAGCAGTAAAGAATCTAAATGCAGGAGCTGTAGGAGACATGAATTTAATCCCTGAATCAGGAAAATTCCCTGGAGGAGGGCATGGCAAACAACTCCAGTATTCTTGCCTGTAGAATTCCATGGAAGAGGAGCCTCGTGGGCTGCAGTCCATAGGGTTGCAAAGAGTTGGACACAATTGAAGTGACTTGGGACATGAAACCATTAGTTATCTGTTATTGCTGCCTCAGTCTCTACAGATCAAATTCAACAGTCTTGATGTTGTTTCAAGACAATAGGAAACTAAAATTTATCACGTCTTCATTGTATTCGGCCTAATAGTAAGTTCTTCATGTAAGTTACCAACTTGAAGTAAGCTACCAATTTTGAATCTTTTATTATATACTGTTACAGGTAGATTTTATTGCTCTGTGAGTAATAAATATTTTTGAGTGTCTATTGTATGATAAATATATACTAGGTGTTATGTATAGAAAAGCAAGAAAAACATTCCTAATCTCTCTTTAATGATGAAAGAAACCCCAGTACACAGTATAGTGATGTGTGATATAAGAGAGTAAACATTGGAAAGCGTCTAGCCTAGGTGGATGGGCTTAGGGGAAGGACAGGTAGCCAGGGAAGTCTTATTTCATTCCTAGAGGGTACAGAGGGATGTTTAAACATACAGACGTATATGGGGTTTCCCAGGTGATGCTAGTAATAAAGAATCTGCCTGCCAATTCTGGAGATGCAAAAGGCTCAGGTTCGATACCTGGATCAGGAAGATCCCCTGGAGAAGGAAATGGTAACCTACTCCAGTGTTCTTTCCTAGGAAATCCCATGGACAGAGGAGGTTAAAGGCTGTACTCCATGGGGTCACAAAGAATTAGACACGACTGAACATGCACACACATACATATATATATATAAATATATATTTATATATATACACATATATGTGTGTATATGTATAAATATAACAACAACAGTAACAAAAGAGCACCTATAATGTGGTTGATTCATTGTTGAAAAGGGCACCTGGCACGCCTCATCTCCCATGACTGTATCCATAGGATGAGATGTATCCCATGAGATGAGGCATGCCAGGCATCTTACTGAACCAGCAATATTTATGAAACTATTAGGGCTTTCCTGGTGGCTCAGCAGTAAAGAATCTAAATGCAGGAGCTGTAGGAGACATGAATTTAATCCCTGAATCAGGAAAATTCCCTGGAGGAGGGCATGGCAAACAACTCCAGTATTCTTGCCTGTAGAATTCCATGGAAGAGGAGCCTCGTGGGCTGCAGTCCATAGGGTTGCAAAGAGTTGGACACAGTTGAAGTGACTTGGGACATGAAACCATTAGTTATCTGTTATTGCTGCCTCAGTCTCTACAGATCAAATTCAACAGTCTTGATGTTGTTTCAAGACAATAGGAAACTAAAATTTATCACGTCTTCATTGTATTCGGCCTAATAGTAAGTTCTTCATGTAAGTTACCAACTTGAAGTAAGCTACCAATTTTGAATCTTTTATTATATACTGTTACAGGTAGATTTTATTGCTCTGTGAGTAATAAATATTTTTGAGTGTCTATTGTATGATAAATATATACTAGGTGTTATGTATAGAAAAGCAAGAAAAACATTCCTAATCTCTCTTTAATGATGAAAGAAACCCCAGTACACAGTATAGTGATGTGTGATATAAGAGAGTAAACATTGGAAAGCGTCTAGCCTAGGTGGATGGGCTTAGGGGAAGGACAGGTAGCCAGGGAAGTCTTATTTCATTCCTAGAGGGTACAGAGGGATGTTTAAACATACAGACGTATATGGGGTTTCCCAGGTGATGCTAGTAATAAAGAATCTGCCTGCCAATTCTGGAGATGCAAAAGGCTCAGGTTCGATACCTGGATCAGGAAGATCCCCTGGAGAAGGAAATGGTAACCTACTCCAGTGTTCTTTCCTAGGAAATCCCATGGACAGAGGAGGTTAAAGGCTGTACTCCATGGGGTCACAAAGAATTAGACACGACTGAACATGCACACACATACATATATATATATAAATATATATTTATATATATACACATATATGTGTGTATATGTATAAATATAACAACAACAGTAACAAAAGAGCACCTATAATGTGGTTGATTCATTGTTGAAAAGGGGCACCTGGCACGCCTCATCTCCCATGACTGTATCCATAGGATGAGATGTATCCCATGAGATGAGGCATGCCAGGCATCTTTACTGAACCAGACAATCTTCTAGTAAACTGGAAGGATCCCCCTTTATTCTTTAAATTTCCTGATTGGTTGGTAGGAGAATGCTACATACTAGAAGCTGTATTTGTTTACAAAAACTCCTACAACAGTCACTTTTGGTGAGAATCTCTATCTCTGAATCTGTCATCTATAGAGAAAAGAGCACAAGTATAGCCCCGATGTGTGGTACTATATGCCTAGATGTACACTGATACATAAGTGATCTGCTGATTAGATTCTCTTTCCTAGGGATGTGGAATTTGTATGAAAAGAAACAAGGACTAAACTTCCACTGAAATTAAATCGTTTTAAGAGTGTACGCTTCATTGGTAAAGAATTCGCCTACCAAGCAGGTGACTGAGTCTGATCCCTGGGTCAGTCAGGAAGGTCCCCTGGAGAAGAAAACGGGAGCCCACTCCAGTATCCTAGGGAGAATCCTGTGAACAGAGGAGGCTGGCGGGCTACAGTCCATGGGCTCACAAAGAGTCAAACACGACGTAGTGACTCATCAACATAGGATGCACACAGCTCCTCCTGTTGAGGGTTTTGGGGTAGTATATGTTTTGCCTTCCTCAGCCCTTTTCTTTTGGTGTGTGTGTGGCAGAATGTTATTGATTCTGTTACTTCTCTCAGTTTCCCTCCAATATTTTGTTTTTACTCAAGATGACTATATTTATTTCTTAAGCTTACAAACAAAAACAAAAACCAGTATAAATGAATTGCTGAGATTAGGCTTTAATATTTCATAATCTGATTGCTAGAGGTAGGGGTAAAAGATCTAGTCTAAAAGTTCTAGAATTTTCCCTTAATATCTCTAAGGAGGAAACAGGAAAAACCACTTCAGTCTTAGAGAATCACTTTGGTGTATACTCTTGGTCATGCACACGTGTGGGCACATATCCTTTATTTTTGAAGTAGTTTTAATTGTTGGTAGTCATTCACATTGCAAATGTAAGATTTTTTTTGGGAAACATTTATTTTATTTATTTATCTTTTGGGGGGTAGGGTGGGGAGGGAAGGGTACGGGCGGGCCACTTCTATTGGTCTTTCATTTCTCTATTTTCATCTGTCTTTGTTCTTTGGCTCCTGTGGGCCTCCCATCGCGGTGGCCTCTGTCCTCTCAGAGCGCCGGCTCTGGGCGCATGTGCCCCAGAGCTCCAGCTCGGTAATTGGACACATCGGTCCAGCTGCTCCGTGGCACATGGGATCTTCCCAGGCCAGGGCTCGAACCAGTGCCCCTTGCACTGCAAGGTGGTGTCCTTACCCACTGGACCACCAGGGGAAGCCCCAAATGTAAGATTTTTAAATGTAAACTTTAAAATTTTAATACACCAGTTTCTGTTCTCAAATTCACATGCAAAAAATTAGTTCCTAGTAATGAGCTATCTGTGGGCTAACCAGTGAATCAGAATGTGTGTGTAATTGTGCACAGTAAAGCATTTTTTCTCAGCATTATGTACCTATTTTGAAGTGAAAGTAAGAAACTATATATCAGAGCATTATATTTAACTATCTTAATATTTTCTAAGAAATAAAAAACATTAAAAGCTGAATGAAAAATAAGGACACATTTTATATATTTTTTAATTCTTTATTTTAAAGATTCTACAGAGTTTTGTTGTTCACACACACGTATGTTCCCAGATCAGTCATATGCATATCCCTGGTCCCCACCCCCCGAGTTCCCCCCATCCCACCCCTCCGGACCATCGCCCCATGCCATTGTGAGCACTCCTATTCCCTTAGCACAATGACAATAGCTATCTTTTCCACACATGACAGTATAGGTTTCCATGTTACTCCCTCCATGAAGGACACATTTTATATTCATATGTGCAAATATATTTTTGCCAATTGTGAAAGAAATATTTTTTTAATTCTAAATTTTAAATTTGCTTATGTCCAGCACATTTTGTCAGGATAGCTAACAGTTCTTGGAATTCTACTTTTATATATGGTCATAAAAGTATGAGTTATCACATGTTTTCCAATTAAGGGTGATGTCTTAGGAGTGATTTTTTTTTTAATTTTTATTTTACTTTTTTTTTTTTTTGTAAAGAGTTTTGTTGTTTACAGATATGTATAATCCCAGATTAGTCATATGCATATCTATATCTCTGGCCCCCTCCCTCCTCCACCTCCATCCCTGTCCCTTAAATCTCACCCCTCCAGGCCATTGCACTGGCCCCCTGCAGGATCCCCTATTCCCACAGGGCAATGACAATAGCTGTCTTTTCCACACATGACAGTATAGGTTTCCATGTTACTCCCTCCATGAAGGACACATTTTATATTCATATGTGCAAATATATTTTTGCCAATTGTGAAAGAAATATTTTTTTAATTCTAAATTTTAAATTTGCTTATGTCCAGCACATTTTGTCAGGATAGCTAACAGTTCTTGGAATTCTACTTTTATATATGGTCATAAAAGTATGAGTTATCACATGTTTTCCAATTAAGGGTGATGTCTTAGGAGTGATTTTTTTTTTAATTTTTATTTTACTTTTTTTTTTTTTTGTAAAGAGTTTTGTTGTTTACAGATATGTATAATCCCAGATTAGTCATATGCATATCTATATCTCTGGCCCCCTCCCTCCTCCACCTCCATCCCTGTCCCTTAAATCTCACCCCTCCAGGCCATTGCACTGGCCCCCTGCAGGATCCCCTATTCCCACAGGGCAATGACAATAGCTGTCTTTTTCACATATGATAGTGTAGATTTCAATGTTACTCCCTCTATGCCTCCCACCCACTGTTCATTTCCCACAATGTCCGTATGTCTGTTCTCTGTGTCTGTTTTTCCATCACTTCACTGCGTGTGTTATCGTTACCATCTTACTAGATTCCATATATATGTGTTAGTATACTGTACTTGTCTTTTTCTTTTTGACTTACTTCACTTTTTATGATAGGTTCTAGATCCAGTCACCTCATTAGGGCTGATTCGTCTGCATTTCTATTTACAGCTGAGAAGTACTCCATTGTATATATGTACCAGAGCTTCTTTATCCATTCATTCGTCAGTGGACATCTAGGTTGATTGCATGTTCTAGCTATTGTATAGAGAGCTGCAATGAACATTGGGGTATAGGTGCCTCTTTCAATTTCGATTTCATCAGGGTATATGCCTAAGAGTTGGATTGCTGGGTCATATGGTGCTTATATTTTTAATATTTTAAGGATTCTCCATACTGTAGGAGTGACTGAAGATAAAAAAAAAAGCACACAGAAATTGGATTTAGGTACCTTAACAAAAAAGATTTATAGCAAATTTATCAAAGAAAGCAGAGAAATCATACTGGGGAGTCGAGTGAAAACAGACACTTGTGTTTACCGCCCATGTTCCTTGGGTCCAAAGGCATATTTTAAAATGTGGTTTCACTTTGTCTGAGCTCTTGTTTTCTCTTTTCTCCACATATTTTTACACAACATGGCTGAGTTTCTGCATGTATTTAGCATAAAAAATATGTTTTCTGTTAGAATTTGACATTTATTTGGTTATATTTTTTAATGGCATTATCTTATAAAGAGATTCCACTTTAATAAAAAAAAGATGTTATTATTCAGAAGCAAAACATATATGCAATTCTGAAATCCTTGCATACACATTGAAAGAAAAACATTCCTTGGCCAGAGCTTTTTGTATTCTTCGCAGGAAAAATAAATTGAATAAGAAACATGTTTTCCGCTTTGGCCTATTAGGCAACATATTTCAACTTGGTTAGATACCAGTGGAAAAAAATTTCAGATGGACAAGAAAACTCTGGAAAGAAGAGTAGTGAATAAGCATTTTATTTTATATTTTAATTGGGAAACGGGAGATAAAAGTTTTGTTGGACCTGAAGCTATGCATTTGAGGGCATCTGCCAAGATGTCCGTCAAGATTACTTTTTACATATTTCGTGTAGCAAGCAAGAGAACAGCAGTCCAGATTTGAGCAGAAGAACTGAGGGCTCTGGCCAGAGTCCTCCAGGAAACAATGCATTCAAAAAATTCCTTCTCTGACATTTGGCCTTACTGTTTCAGATCCTGTATGTATTGAGTTCACTCAGAGAAGCAGAGTCTCTAGGATATACGAGGGGTGACCTTAGGCTACTGTGGATCTCACAAAGGCCTTTTCTTGACCTAAGATGGTGGAGGAGTTTGAAAGATGCAGGCTGAAGTGAGAAGGGTAGAGGGTGGTCTGGGAAGAAGGGAGCGGGAGCACCTGAGGATGGACTGAAAGCTGTCCTTTGCCTCTGGCCTTGGTGCTGTCGGTGTCCTGGAGAAACTGCACATCTTGTCATGTGCTGAAGGAAGAGCCAGGGAAAGCCGGGACTGCTGCAGCTCCGGCAGAGACCTTATGCCAACGAGATGACAGGCAACGGTACGTGACAGCTACAAAGGCTGCCGCTTCACTTCTGTCCCAAAGCCTCCCAGCGGGAATCTCAGCTGTGGCAAAGGACCAGGGTTTCTGGGAAATGGAGTTTGCCCTTGATAAGTTGACACCGCCACCCCTCCCAACCTTTTTTCTTGGTTCCTTTCCCTGTCTTTCTCTGTATGGATCTTCACTGGCCCTTATTTTTCTGGATCATGTTTGTCAGACTCTCTCAGAAAGGCTACATTAAGTTTGTTTTAGTTCTTGTACATCTGAAATGGCTTTATTCACATTTCACACTTGATTGCTAGCTTGGCAGTGGAGAGTCCCGATTTGGACAGTATGAATTCCCTCAGAATTTTTAAGGCTGTCTCTCTGTGGAGAAGCATGATGCCATTCTGAGTCTCAGCACTTTTTATGTGATTTCACTTCTGAAAGCTTTTTGCCACTTTTCAGTAACACTGTTATTCACAATTTTATAATGATTTGCCCAAGGGGTGGGTGTTTTTTTTTATCTTATTTCTTAATTCTTTGTTTTTGTTTAGTCACTCTTTGCGACCCCATGGACTACAACCCCCACCCCCACCCCACACACACCTGCCGGCCTCTCTATCCATGGGATTTCCCAGGCAAGAATACTGGTGTGAGTCACCATTTCCTTCTCCAGGGGATCTTACTGGACCAGGGATTGAACCCATGTCTCTTGCATTGGCAGGAGGAATCTTTACCACTGAACCACCAGGAAAGCCTTGTGCTGGACACTAGACTCAACTTCATCTACTTCACTGAGCCTTCCCAGCTGGCTCAACAGGAAAGAATCTACCTGCCATGCAGGAGACACTCGTTGGATACCAGGAATCAGAAGATGCCCTCCGAGGAGGAAATGGCAGCCCACTCCAGTTTTCTTGCTAGGAAATCCCATGGACAGAAGAGCTTGATGGGATCCTCTTTTTCAGTCCTGGAATTATTTTTGTTATTGTTTCTTTGACAGTTCACTCTCCATTGAGTCATCACCTCTTTGAAAGTTCTATTAGGGGCATGCTTGACTTCCTAAATTACACCTCTAACTTTCCAGTCTTTTCTCTCCTATTAGACTACCCTTATAGAGGATTCCTTGAATATGTATTCTAATCCACTCAGTGAAGTTTGGTTTTGACTAATTTATTTGAGCTCTTTCTGCTTTGTACTAATAGAAAGAACTGCCTGGTTTTGTTTTTTTCTCTACATACTTTAACTTCTCTGTTTGTAGGTATTCTCAAATGAAAATAAGTTCCAAATCCCAACTTTTTCTTGGTTCCTTTCCCTGTCTTTCTCTGTATGGATCTTCACTGGCCCTTATTTTTCTGGATCATGTTTGTCAGACTCTCTCAGAAAGGCTACATTAAGTTTGTTTTAGTTCTTGTACATCTGAAATGGCTTTATTCACATTTCACACTTGATTGCTAGCTTGGCAGTGGAGAGTCCCGATTTGGACAGTATGAATTCCCTCAGAATTTTTAAGGCTGTCTCTCTGTGGAGAAGCATGATGCCATTCTGAGTCTCAGCACTTTTTATGTGATTTCACTTCTGAAAGCTTTTTGCCACTTTTCAGTAACACTGTTATTCACAATTTTATAATGATTTGCCCAAGGGGTGGGTGTTTTTTTTTATCTTATTTCTTAATTCTTTGTTTTTGTTTAGTCACTCTTTGCGACCCCATGGACTACAACCCCCACCCCCACCCCCCCACACACACCTGCCGGCCTCTCTATCCATGGGATTTCCCAGGCAAGAATACTGGTGTGAGTCACCATTTCCTTCTCCAGGGGATCTTACTGGACCAGGGATTGAACCCATGTCTCTTGCATTGGCAGGAGGAATCTTTACCACTGAACCACCAGGAAAGCCTTGTGCTGGACACTAGACTCAACTTCATCTACTTCACTGAGCCTTCCCAGCTGGCTCAACAGGAAAGAATCTACCTGCCATGCAGGAGACACTCGTTGGATACCAGGAATCAGAAGATGCCCTCCGAGGAGGAAATGGCAGCCCACTCCAGTTTTCTTGCTAGGAAATCCCATGGACAGAAGAGCTTGATGGGATCCTCTTTTTCAGTCCTGGAATTATTTTTGTTATTGTTTCTTTGACAGTTCACTCTCCATTGAGTCATCACCTCTTTGAAAGTTCTATTAGGGGCATGCTTGACTTCCTAAATTACACCTCTAACTTTCCAGTCTTTTCTCTCCTATTAGACTACCCTTATAGAGGATTCCTTGAATATGTATTCTAATCCACTCAGTGAAGTTTGGTTTTGACTAATTTATTTGAGCTCTTTCTGCTTTGTACTAATAGAAAGAACTGCCTGGTTTTGTTTTTTTCTCTACATACTTTAACTTCTCTGTTTGTAGGTATTCTCAAATGAAAATAAGTTCCAAATCAGCTTATTTTAGGGATAAAAAATGGACCGGTGGGTAGGTAGTATATAACTAAAGAGGGTAGGAGTTACATTGGGTGGGGAAGAAACTGTAGGGTTCAATTACACTTTATATATTATTTCACCAGTCCTCTTATTTTCAGCCTTGACAGTCACCCTCAAGTTTTGTGGGGGTTCCTCTAAAATCTTTTCCAGTTCATTGCTGTAATCTTTTATCCCTTCACATATCATTCCTGTTTGTTTTAACGTTGTTGTTCTGTCGCTAAATTGTGTTCGACTGTTTTCAACTCCATAGCCTGCCAGGCTTCTCTGTCCACAGGATTTCCCAAGCAGGAATACTGGAGTGGATTGCTGTTTCCTTCTCCAGGAGATCTTCCCAACCCAGAGATCAAACCTGAGTCTCTTATGTTTCCTGCATTGGCAGACAAATTCTTCACCACTGAGCCAACAGGGAAGTACTTATTGACATTGTAAGTTTATGCTTTTTTTATTTCTTTGCTGTCATTTTAAAAGGACTTGAGGAGGGCTTCCCCTGGTGGTCCAGTGGGTAAGGACACCGCCTTGCAGTGCAAGGGGTGCCGGTTCGAGCACTGGCCTGGGAAGATCCCACGTGCCACGGAGCGGCTGGACCGATGTGTTCAATTACCGAGCCGGAGCTCTGGCGCTCGTGCGCCCAGAGCCGGCGCTCTGAGACGACAGTGGCCACCGCGATGGGAGGCCCACAGGAGCCACAGAACAAAGACGGATGAAAATAGAAAAACGAAAGACCAATAGAAGTGGCCCACCTGCTCCCCTCCCTCCCCAACCTGACCCCCGCCCAAAAATAAATAAATAAATAAATCTTTAAGAAAAAAAAAAAAAAGGACTTGAGGAGGAAGCACATATTAAAATGTGTGGTCAATACACTATATTTAACAAGAAGATTTTGGTAACAAAATGTATTTGTTTACCTTTATCTTTGGAGAAAACTTTTCTTTTTCTTGGTGGATGATACTTTAATAAGCTTTTATTATACAAAAGTACAGTGCAGATTATATTCTGAAATGAAAAGTTTGTGGGGAAAAAAGCTATTTTTTTCTGCACCATCTATAAATTTGTCTTAATTTTGGTAAAGAATCACTAGTGATTATTACTTTATTGGCTGGGGAGATAGAAAAGTTTTCCCTTCTTATGAACAAAGAGAGGAATTAAGGGTAAGATATGATCAAGGACATTCTTTGCATAGTGGGGTTATGCAATTCCCTCAACATGTCAGTAGTGTGGGTTCATGGATAAGGGGAGAGATGGCCCATGGTGTGAGTCCATTTTCCAGAAAATAATCGCTCAGAGTAAATGTGTAAAATCCAACTTCTAGACAATTCATTTAAGATGTAAGCCTAATGAACTCACTGTTCAGTTCAGTAAATGAGAAACCGTGCCCTGTATGCTAAGTGAAAAAAGGCAGAGAACAACAAATATTGTATGATATGGTGAACCTAAAAAATACACAAGCTAGTGAATATAACAAAAAAGAAGCAGACTCAAAGATATACAGAATAAATTAGTGATTTTCACTGAGGAGAGGGAAGTGGGGAGGGGAAAAAGAGGGGCAGGGGAGTAAGAGGTATAAACTATTAGATATAGAATAAGCTACAAGGATTTATTTTACAGCATGGGGGAATATAGCCAATATTTTATTTTTTATTGGAGTAGAGTTGCTGTATAATACTGCTGTACAGCAAAGTAAATCAGCTATATTTAAACATAAATCCCCTCTTTTTTGGATTCTCTTCCCATTTAGGTCACCACAGCATTGAGTAGAGCTCCCCTGTGCTGTACAGGAAGTTCTCGTTAGTTATCTATACATAATATAAATAATGTGTCAGTGACAATCCCAATCTCCCAGTCCATCCTACTCCTCTCTGCCTCCTTGATAACCATAACTTTGTTCTCTATTTATGTGATTCTCTATAACCAATAGTTTATAACAACAATAATTGGAGCATAATCTTTAAAATCGTGAATCACTGTATTGTATACCTTTAACTTCTATAATATTGTACAGCAACTATACTTCAATTTTTAACAAAGAAAGAAAGGGGAAAAAAAGCGTCTGTGCCTTAAAGTATGCATCCCAGTCACTGTTTCTGACCCACCTCCTCAAACACTGGATCCCACCAGTTCTTGTATCATTGTTTTTTTCACACTCTGTCAGCCAGTGAGCTCAGGTCTCATTCTCATTTCATAGCTTTTGGTCCAATAGTGCCGGGTCACAAATCTGACCGTTCCTGATGAAGCTCTTCCACTCTCCTCTGATAGTGCATCTGTAAACTATAGTAATAGGATTCTTCTCAGCAAGTTCAGGCTCTGGCCTGCCTTCACAGGACATTGACCATAGAGTCTGTCCTTGGAAAATTCCTTGGTGGCTCAGATGGTAAAGAATCTGCCCAAAATTCAGGAGACTCAGCTTTGAACCCTGGGTCAGGAGGGTTCCCTGCAGAAGGGAATGGCAACCCCTTACTGTATTCTTGCCTGGAGACTTCCATGGACAGAGGAGCCTAGCAGGTTATAGTCCATGAGGTCACAAGAGTCAGACACGACTAAGAAACTCGCTTTCACTTTTCTTTCTGTCCTTATGTCTGATTCACTTTTTTTTTAAAAAAAAGATTTATTTATTTATTTGTTTTGGGTGGGGGTCGGGTTGGGGAGGGAAGGGAGCAGGCGGGCCACTTCTATTGGTCTTTCATTTCTCTATTTTCATCCGTCTTTGTTCTGTGGCTCCTGTGGGCCTCCCATCGCGGTGGCCTCTGTCGTTGGGGGGAGAGCCCGCCCGGCTCGTATGACACATTGGTCCAGCCGCTCCGTGCACGTGGGATCTTCCCAGGCCAGGGATGGAACGCATTGAGTAGAGCTCCTGTGCTGTACAGGAAGTTCTCGTTAGTTATCTATACATAATATAAATAATGTGTCAGTGACAATCCCAATCTCCCAGTCCATCCTACTCCTCTCTGCCTCCTTGATAACCATAACTTTGTTCTCTATTTATGTGATTCTCTATAACCAATAGTTTATAACAACAATAATTGGAGCATAATCTTTAAAATCGTGAATCACTGTATTGTATACCTTTAACTTCTATAATATTGTACAGCAACTATACTTCAATTTTTAACAAAGAAAGAAAGGGGAAAAAAAGCGTCTGTGCCTTAAAGTATGCATCCCAGTCACTGTTTCTGACCCACCTCCTCAAACACTGGATCCCACCAGTTCTTGTATCATTGTTTTTTTCACACTCTGTCAGCCAGTGAGCTCAGGTCTCATTCTCATTTCATAGCTTTTGGTCCAATAGTGCCGGGTCACAAATCTGACCGTTCCTGATGAAGCTCTTCCACTCTCCTCTGATAGTGCATCTGTAAACTATAGTAATAGGATTCTTCTCAGCAAGTTCAGGCTCTGGCCTGCCTTCACAGGACATTGACCATAGAGTCTGTCCTTGGAAAATTCCTTGGTGGCTCAGATGGTAAAGAATCTGCCCAAAATTCAGGAGACTCAGCTTTGAACCCT
The DNA here is from genome assembly GCA_022376925.1 of Tragulus kanchil. NCBI lineage: Eukaryota > Metazoa > Chordata > Mammalia > Artiodactyla > Tragulidae > Tragulus > Tragulus kanchil. Next base: position 32,327,821 of record JAIOJX010000028.1, on the reverse strand, counting down.
GGGTCAGGAGGGTTCCCTGCAGAAGGGAATGGCAACCCCTTACTGTATTCTTGCCTGGAGACTTCCATGGACAGAGGAGCCTAGCAGGTTATAGTCCATGAGGTCACAAGAGTCAGACACGACTAAGAAACTCGCTTTCACTTTTCTTTCTGTCCTTATGTCTGATTCACTTTTTTTTTTAAAAAAGATTTATTTATTTATTTGTTTTGGGTGGGGGTCGGGTTGGGGAGGGAAGGGAGCAGGCGGGCCACTTCTATTGGTCTTTCATTTCTCTATTTTCATCCGTCTTTGTTCTGTGGCTCCTGTGGGCCTCCCATCGCGGTGGCCTCTGTCGTTGCAGAGCGCCGGCTCTGGACGCATGCGCCCCAGAGCTCCGGCTCGGTAATTGGACACATTGGTCCAGCCGCTCCGTGGCACGTGGGATCTTCCCAGGCCAGGGATGGAACCGGCGCCCCTTGCACTGCAAGGCGGTGTCCTTACCCACTGGACCACCAGGGGAAGCCCCTGATTCACTTTTTCCAGGTTTCTCCTGAGGCCATGGGGCTGGGCGGATCCTTGATAGACAGCATTGACCATCTTTAATGGTAAAGGGCACAGATTCTGAGCCAGCCTGCCTTTGAATCTTAGCTCTACCTCTTGCTAATTATGTGACCTTGGGCTAGTTCTTTAAACCTCCATGCTTTAGTTTCCTCGACTGTGAAATGCAGATGGTAGCAGTTCCTGCTGACAGGGCTGTCGGGACTGAATGAGTTCAAGTATTTCCCATGTTGGTGCAGAACTGTGCCACACGTGATAGCGACTGTTACCTCGGTGATTGTCCCCCCTCTGAGGAAATGAGCACAAGGCTTATTAAATGCTTGAATGGAGAGGAGGCAAAAGGGGTACAAGGAGGAAAAAAATATATTTATACTTCAAAATATTGTATTTTACCAGAGGTAGTTATCAAACCTGTCAAATAATCCCATACCATCGTTTCTGAAATTTAATATCAGCAGCTTAAGTTTGTTACTATGAATGTATAATTTCCACTTTTTGTGTTATTGTTAACCACTTTAACCTAATTGACTTTATCTTTCCAATAAATCGTCAGGATTACCTTTTCCCTATTGAACTTGAAATTTTCTGAGGGAATGAGAAAATGCTTAACGGGAAGACCAAACACCAGTTCAGAAAGTACTTGAGTACTTGAGTTCAGAAAACAACAAAGAACAGAAAGAAAACAACTTTTTACTGGAACCTGAGTTAATAAATGGGATCACAGAACAAACAGCAAACAACAGCATAAGTTACCACTGAGTGAAAATAGAAATGAATGTTAGTTTCCAATCTGAAATTATTTTGCAATATGATTAATGGAGCTAACATCTCACACATTAAAAACTCCTCTACAATTTAAAACAAAAGAAACAACTTGTCCAAAGAATAACTGATGCTTACTGATGAATTTCACAATTTTGCTCCTCAGGGAATATTTTTGCATTTCTTAAAGGTCATATAAACTGACTGTTTCAGCTTGCAGTTTTTTTCTATAACAAATATTTGGCTTCTCTCCATATGGAAATTGAAATGACATTTTACTGCATATCTTTATAGGTAAAATGTTATTAGAATTAGTGCTATGAAGCAAAGTTTCAACTGAACTTTGGTTTTACTTAATATTTTTGTTTTGTTTTTTTTTTTAAAGTGAGAATTACTGAAGCTAGTCAAATTACAAAAAATTCTCTGGATGAGCACAATACTAAGAGGCTAAAAAATCAGATATACGTTTTTATAAAGATATATTATTGGATCGTTCATAAAAATTTGTACAAATAGGGGAAAACAAAAATATCAGAGTGTTAGGATTTGTCCTTGAATCTCCTTTTTTAGTTTCCCTCCCAGTTAAACTGATTTCCTCATCTATTTGTTCCTGGACTAAAACCAGAATCAACATTGACCCTTTTTCTAATCAAATGGTGGCGAAGCAATTACAGACTCTGAATGCAGTAAGAGGAGCCTGGAAGGCAGAGCGCCTGGACCTCACCTAGGCCGTGTCTCTGACTCATTTCTGACTTTAGGCAAGGTACTTAACCTCTCTGCACTTTCATATAATTGTAATAATGCTAGTTTATTTCATTGGTATGATATTAAAGGCACATCTCAAGAAACAAGTGTTGGCTATTGAGAAAGATCATGTTGATTAGAGAGATGGCTGCTACTGCCGCTTGGAAAAGAGATTTAGAATTACATCTCTTTTCCATTCCTGAGACATTTTAAATGAATTAGATGAGATTTTGATGTAAATAAAAAGATATGTAGTTTTAATGTACAAAATGGAAAATGAAATAGAGTATGTTATCATTTTTAGCTCAAAACTAAAAGCTTCAGATATGTTCTTTATTTCTGTTTTTCAGAGGTCAAACATTTTTGGCTCTTTAAACCTTTGGTTGATTATAAATTCTTGAGATAAATAACAAAAATACTGTTATATTCCATTACCAGGAAAAAAAAAGGAAAAATTAGAGAAAAATAACCCAAAGAGAGTCTCCAAGTCTGTGTTAATGGGTAATTTAACTGTCTTTGATATGAGATACATTGATACGTCTCTTACATTACCATTTGAGAATGCTTACTGATTAAATATACTTCCTTCAATAATTTTTTCTTCTTTTTAATTTTTTCTACCTTGTTTCCTTTCATAATAGCTCACTTAAACCATACCATTTTTGAAACTGTACATACTAGAAATGTACTTTTGTTTGATGATTGTATTTTTAAAGCATATGTTAGGTATCGAACTTTTTAGTACCAAACTTAATGTTTTGCCTTTAATTTTAATTTACTCTGATTAACTAACTTAAAAAATTATTTGGGGGGGCTTCCCTGGTAGCTCAGTGGTAAAGAGATCGCCTGCCAGTGTGATACCTGATACCTGATCCGGGAAGCAGTGGAGCGACTAAGCCCGTGAGCCACAACCTTGGAGCCTGTGCTCTAGAGCCTCGGAGCTGCCACTGTAGAGCCCATGCACCGCAACTACTGACCTTTAGCATAGTACTTAACAAATGGTGGCGAAGCAATTACAGACTCTGAATGCAGTAAGAGGAGCCTGGAAGGCAGAGCGCCTGGACCTCACCTAGGCCGTGTCTCTGACTCATTTCTGACTTTAGGCAAGGTACTTAACCTCTCTGCACTTTCATATAATTGTAATAATGCTAGTTTATTTCATTGGTATGATATTAAAGGCACATCTCAAGAAACAAGTGTTGGCTATTGAGAAAGATCATGTTGATTAGAGAGATGGCTGCTACTGCCGCTTGGAAAAGAGATTTAGAATTACATCTCTTTTCCATTCCTGAGACATTTTAAATGAATTAGATGAGATTTTGATGTAAATAAAAAGATATGTAGTTTTAATGTACAAAATGGAAAATGAAATAGAGTATGTTATCATTTTTAGCTCAAAACTAAAAGCTTCAGATATGTTCTTTATTTCTGTTTTTCAGAGGTCAAACATTTTTGGCTCTTTAAACCTTTGGTTGATTATAAATTCTTGAGATAAATAACAAAAATACTGTTATATTCCATTACCAGGAAAAAAAAAGGAAAAATTAGAGAAAAATAACCCAAAGAGAGTCTCCAAGTCTGTGTTAATGGGTAATTTAACTGTCTTTGATATGAGATACATTGATACGTCTCTTACATTACCATTTGAGAATGCTTACTGATTAAATATGCTTCCTTCAATAATTTTTTCTTCTTTTTAATTTTTTCTACCTTGTTTCCTTTCATAATAGCTCACTTAAACCATACCATTTTTGAAACTGTACATACTAGAAATGTACTTTTGTTTGATGATTGTATTTTTAAAGCATATGTTAGGTATCGAACTTTTTAGTACCAAACTTAATGTTTTGCCTTTAATTTTAATTTACTCTGATTAACTAACTTAAAAAATTATTTGGGGGGGCTTCCCTGGTAGCTCAGTGGTAAAGAGATCGCCTGCCAGTGTGATACCTGATACCTGATCCGGGAAGCAGTGGAGCGACTAAGCCCATGAGCCACAACCTTGGAGCCTGTGCTCTAGAGCCTCGGAGCTGCCACTGTAGAGCCCATGCACCGCAACTACTGAGGCCTGTGTGCCCTAGAGCCTGAGTTCCACCACAAGAGATATCACTGCAGCAAGAGGCCTGCTCACCTCAACTAAAGTAGCCCCCCACTCCCCTGCAACAAGAGAAGAGCCTGCAGGAGTAGTGAAAACCCAGAACAGCCAGTAAATAAATAAATAAACAAACAAAACTTTTTAAAAAAGAAAGAGAATAGAAATACTTTAAAAAAAATTATTGGGGGAAGAACGTGGAATAACACTTATAATAATTTATATCAAATGATGCAGTGCATCAAAGATAGCCTTTTGAAACTATTTTAATTTTACAATAATTAAGAATTTTGAAATAGGCAAAAGCTTTGTAAAAATACAACTAATTGTATGATGAGGAGTGAAATAATCTGGTGTAACTTCATCACAAGCCAGATTCACAAAATAATAATAGTTCACTATGATAAATGATGGAGACGAGAATTTGAAAGCAAGTGTCTTATACCTAAACATTTCTTCAATATTGTAGAAGATGGCTGGTATTACTAATGGGGCAGTGGGGAATTTTAGAGGATTTAAGATATTCTCAGAAATTATTCTAAAGATGATCAAATTAATGTAATGACTTGAAATATATATAAGATTTTGAAATGCCTTATTCTTTAAAGATCTGGCAGACTAGGGGCTGGCTTCTTTCTCTGGGAAAGATCAGATTTGATTATTTCAGTGATAATGAGTTGGAAATTTCAGGAGACCAAGAATGAATTTTCATGAAAAAAATTTTTGCAACTTCTTTTAATTTTTCTACCTTGTTTCCTTTCATAATAGCTCACTTAAACCATACCATTTTGAAACTGTACATACTAGAAATGTACTTTTGTTTGATGATTGTATTTTTAAAGCATATGTTAGGTATCGAACTTTTTAGTACCAAACTTAATGTTTTGCCTTTAATTTTAATTTACTCTGATTAACTAACTTAAAAAATTATTTGGGGGGGCTTCCCTGGTAGCTCAGTGGTAAAGAGATCGCCTGCCAGTGTGATACCTGATACCTGATCCGGGAAGCAGTGGAGCGACTAAGCCCGTGAGCCACAACCTTGGAGCCTGTGCTCTAGAGCCTCGGAGCTGCCACTGTAGAGCCCATGCACCGCAACTACTGAGGCCTGTGTGCCCTAGAGCCTGAGTTCCACCACAAGAGATATCACTGCAGCAAGAGGCCTGCTCACCTCAACTAAAGTAGCCCCCCACTCCCTGCAACAAGAGAAGAGCCTGCAGGAGTAGTGAAAACCCAGAACAGCCAGTAAATAAATAAATAAACAAACAAAACTTTTTAAAAAAGAAAGAGAATAGAAATACTTTAAAAAAAATTATTGGGGGAAGAACGTGGAATAACACTTATAATAATTTATATCAAATGATGCAGTGCATCAAAGATAGCCTTTTGAAACTATTTTAATTTTACAATAATTAAGAATTTTGAAATAGGCAAAAGCTTTGTAAAAATACAACTAATTGTATGATGAGGAGTGAAATAATCTGGTGTAACTTCATCACAAGCCAGATTCACAAAATAATAATAGTTCACTATGATAAATGATGGAGACGAGAATTTGAAAGCAAGTGTCTTATACCTAAACATTTCTTCAATATTGTAGAAGATGGCTGGTATTACTAATGGGGCAGTGGGGAATTTTAGAGGATTTAAGATATTCTCAGAAATTATTCTAAAGATGATCAAATTAATGTAATGACTTGAAATATATATAAGATTTTGAAATGCCTTATTCTTTAAAGATCTGGCAGACTAGGGGCTGGCTTCTTTCTCTGGGAAAGATCAGATTTGATTATTTCAGTGATAATGAGTTGGAAATTTCAGGAGACCAAAAGAAACCTGCCAAAGCTTTTCACTGGCCCTTTATTTTCTACCAAATCAAATGGACTGCAATCTGTAAATATTTTCCAGCATCCCCCAGAGCACTTTTTTTTTCTTAATTTTTATGTATTTATTTCTTTATTTATCTGTTTTTGGCTATTCTGGGTTTTCACTGCTACCACAGGCTCTTCTCTAGTTGCAGGGGAGTGGGGGCTACTCTCTAGTTGAAGCGAGCAGGCTTCTTGCTGCAGTGACTTCTCTTGTTGTGGAACTCGAGCTGTAGGCCACACGGGCTTCAACAGATGCGGCTCCAAGACTCTAGAGCACAGGCTCAATAGTTGTGGCTCATGAGCTTAGCTGCTGCACAGCATGTGGGATCTTCCCAGATCAGGGATCAAACTTGTGTCTCTTGCACAAGAGGTGGCAGGTGAACTTTTTAGCACTGAGCTACCAGGGAAGCCCCACTTTTTAAAAAAAAAAAAAATTTTAATTACAAATCATTTTCTTTTTTTAAAAAATACTTATTTAATTTTGGCTGTGCTGGGTTTTCGTTGCTTCAGGCAGGCTTTTTCTAGTTGCAGCAAGTGGGGGCTTTTCCCTAGCTGCCCTGGCAGGCTCAGTTGCCCCACGGCATGTGGGATCTTCCCAGACCAGGAATTGAACCAGTGTCCCTTGCATTGCAAGGCGGATTTTTAACCACTGGACAACCAGGGATACCCAGAGCACTTTTAACACACACGTTTACTTACATAAGAGCCAGATTCAAATATAGATATAAGAAAATGATATTTTATTAAAATATAGTTAATTTATAGGGCTTCTCTGGTGGCTCAGTGAGCAAAGAATCCACCTGCCAAAGCAGAAGACATGGGTTCAATCCCTGATCCCGGAAGATCACACATGCTGCAGAGCAACTAAGCCTGTGTGCCACAACTACTCAGCCTGTGGCCTAAAGCCCGAGCTCCACAACAAGAGATGCCACAGCAACAAGAAGCCTGCTTCCCACAACTAGAAAAAAGCCCATGCAGCAACAAAGACCCAGCACAGCTAAAAATAAATAAATAAAATTATTTAAAAAAATATATAGTTAATTTACAATGTTATGTTAACTTCAAGTCTATAGCAAAGTGGTATAGTTCCCTGTGACTTCCCAAGTGGTTCAGTGGTAAAGAATCCACCCGCCAAGGCAGGAAACCTAGAGACCCAGGCTCAAACCCTGGGTCAGAAAGATCCCCTTGAGAAGGAAATGGCAACCCATTCCAGTATTCTTTCTTTTGAGGTTGGGGGGGAGTGGCTGGGGGAAGCGGTGGGGAGGGAGGAGGGTGGGCGGGCCACTTCTATTGGTCTTTCATTCATCTATTTGCATCCATCTTTGTTCTTTGGCCCGTGTGGGCCTCCCATCGCGGTGGCCTCTGTTGTCGCAGAGCACCGGCTCTGGGCGCATGCGCTCCAGAGCTCCAGAGCTCCGGCTCAGTAATTGGACACATCGGTCCAGCCGCTCCGCGGCACGTGGGATCTTCCCAGGCCAGGGATGGAACCGGCACCCCTTGCACTGCAAGGCGGTGTCCTTACCCACTGGACCACCAGGGGAAGCTCCATTCCAGTATTCCTGCCTGGGAAATTCCACGGACAGAGGAGCCTGGGGGACTACAGTCCATGTGGTCGCAGAGTGTCGGACACGACTGAGCAACTAAGCAACAATATAATTCCGTCTACTATACAGTTGGTACTTGTGTTCACCTGTTTTGTATATACAAGTGTGTATATATTAATCCCTAACTCTTGATATCCCTGGCCCTTTCCCCTTTGGTAGCCATAAGTTTTCTATGTCTGTGCGTCTGTTTCTGTTTAGTAAATAAGTTCATATTTGACATTCCTTTTAAATTCCACAAATAAGTGATATCATGTGATATTTGTCTTTCTGTGTCTGACTTCACTTGAACTTAATGTGATAATCTCTAGGTTTATCCATGTTGCTGCAAATAGTATTGTTTCATTCTAATATTTAATTATATATACATGCATACATACATACACACACCACATCTTTTTTATCCATTCATCTGTCCAGGGACATTTAAGTTGCTTTATAACTATACTTCAATTAAAAAAAAAAAAAGAACAGAATTTTTAAAGCTCTCTTTTTAACCTGATTTATTCATTTCTGAAATAAAATACTTGATCCCACAAATATATAAGGCAATTTGATGAATGGAACAAAAATATAATAATTTCAACAGATAATATTAAAACAAAGTGAGCCCAGCCCCTTGTCCCTGGACTGCCAGAGAATTTTCATTAAGAAACTTCCTCTGAGGTGGGAGCTGCTGTTTTTCCTAAACGCAAATTGTTAAAGAAAATATTTTGCACTCTCAAAAAAAAAAAAAAAAAAAGTAAGGAAGGCAAATGTTTTCATAACTAAATTCCTGAGTCCTGAATATTTTATCTGATAGCTGCTGGAAGTAGATTAAAGTAATGAAGATCTGGTTGCTATTGTATGAGAAAAATGAGATTATTTTTCCTGCCATAAAGAAAAAGGAAAATGCCCAATCTATAATCTGTTAACTATATTGGTTCTTTTCAGTCAGAAAAATAATGTGTATCACACTCACAAATGGTATTACATTTTTATACTAAGTTCGCACGTTAATGTGAATCTCCTTAGTAAAGTCTATTTTACTTCTTTAGGCAAATTATTTCCCCTCTCTGAGCATTGTTTTCTCATATGCTGATGACATTTGACTGGTTGATCTCACTTCCTTTAATTATATTTTGTATTCTTATGGGATAATACTTTCTGCTTCTAAAATCTCTTTTATGTGTTTCAAAAGAACATTTTCTACTTTTTGTCTTTATTTTCTTTTGCTTGCTTATAATTAAACAATTTTCCTTGCTTCTTTTTTTTTATCATTATAAAACTGATTTTTTTTGTATGATTTTTTCTACAGTTTTGTTGTTTACTGCCGCACATCAACCTGAATCAGCCATAGGTATACATATGTCCCCTCCCTCTTGAACTTCCCTCCAATCTTCCTCCCCATCCCACCCCTCTAAGTTGTTACAGAGCCCCTTAGTTTGAGTTTGTTTGAGTTCCCTTAGTCTTACAGCATATTCCCACTAGTTATCTACTTTACATATGGTAAGTTTTTCTGTTATTCTTTCTATACATCTCGCCCATTCCTTCCTCCCCACAGTGTTCATAAGTCTGTTCTCTATGTCTGTTTCTCCATTGCTGCTCTACATATACATTTATCAGTACCATCTTTCTAGATTCCATATACACGTGTTAGTATACAATATTTACCTCTCTCTCTCTCTCTGTTATTTCACTCGGTATAACAGGTTCTGGGTTCATTCACCTCATTAGAACTGACTCAAATGCATTTCTTTTTATGGCTGAGTAATATTCCATTGTATATATGTACCAATAGCTTCTTTACCCATCCATCTGTCAATGGACATCTAGACTGCTTCCGTGTTCTAGCTATTGTAAATAGTGCTTCAGTGAATGATGGGGTACATATGTCTTTTCAATTTTGATTTTCTCAGGGTGTATGCCTAGTATTGGGATTACTGGGTCATGTGGTGGTCCGATTCCTAGTTTTTCGAGGAATCTCCATACTGTCTTCCATAATGGCTGTATCAATTTACATTCCCACCAACAGTGCAAGAGGGTTCCCTTTTCTCCATACCCTCTCCAGCTTTATTGTTTGTAGACTTTTTAATGATGGCTAGTCTGACTGGTGTAAAGTAATATCTCATTGTAGTTTTTGATTAACATTTCTCTAATAATGAGTGACGTTGAGCATCTTTTCATGTGTTTGTTGGCCATCAGTATGCCTTCTTTGGAAATATGTGTTTAGATCTTCTTCCCATCTTTTGACTGAGTTGTTTGTTTTTTCAGTGTTGAGTTCTCTGAGCTGCTTGTATATTTTCAAAATTAATTCTTTGTCAGTTGTTTCATTTGCTATTATTTTCTCCAGTTCTTAAGGTTGTCTTTTCCCCTTGTTTATAGTTCCTTTTGCCGTTCAAAAGCTTTTAAGTTTAATTAGGTCCCACTTGTTTATTTTTATTTTTATTTCCATTACTCTAGGAGATGGATCATAGACAATCTAGCTTTGATTTATGTCATCAAGTATTCTGCCTCTGTTTTCTTCTTAAGAGTTTTATGGTTTCTGGTCTTACAGTTAGGTCTTTAATCCATATTGAGTTTATCTACTTTACATATGGTAAATTTTTCTGTTATTCTTTCTATACACTCGCCCATTCCTTCCTCCCACAGTGTCCATACGTCTGTTCTCTCTGTCTGTTTCTCCATTGCTGCTCTACATATACATTTATCAGTACCATCTTTTTAGATTCCATATACACGTGTTAGTATACAATATTTACCTCTCTCTCTCTCTCTGTTATTTCACTCGGTATAACAGGTTCTGGGTTCATTCACCTCATTAGAACTGACTCAAATGCATTTCTTTTTATGGCTGAGTAATATTCCATTGTATATATGTACCAATAGCTTCTTTACCCATCCATCTGTCAATGAACATCTAGACTGCTTCCGTGTTCTAGCTATTGTAAATAGTGCTTCAGTGAATGATGGGGTACATATGTCTTTTCAATTTTGATTTTCTCAGGGTGTATGCCTAGTATTGGGATTACTGGGTCATGTGGTGGTCCTATTCCTAGTTTTTCGAGGAATCTCCATACTGTCTTCCATAATGGCTGTATCAATTTACATTCCCACCAACAGTGCAAGAGGGTTCCCTTTTCTCCATACCCTCTCCAGCTTTATTGTTTGTAGACTTTTTAATGATGGCTAGTCTGACTGGTGTAAAGTAATATCTCATTGTAGTTTTTGATTAACATTTCTCTAATAATGAGTGACGTTGAGCATCTTTTCATGTGTTTGTTGGCCATCAGTATGCCTTCTTTGGAAATATGTGTTTAGATCTTCTTCCCATCTTTTAACTGAGTTGTTTGTTTTTTCAGTGTTGAGTTCTCTGAGCTGCTTGTATATTTTCAAAATTAATTCTTTGTCAGTTGTTTCATTTGCTATTATTTTCTCCAGTTCTTAAGGTTGTCTTTTCCCCTTGTTTATAGTTCCTTTTGCCGTTCAAAAGCTTTTAAGTTTAATTAGGTCCCACTTGTTTATTTTTGTTTTTATTTCCATTACTCTAGGAGATGGATCATAGACAATCTAGCTTTGATTTATGTCATCAAGTATTCTGCCTCTGTTTTCTTCTTAAGAGTTTTATGGTTTCTGGTCTTACAGTTAGGTCTTTAATCCATATTGAGTTTATCTTTGTGTATGGTGTTAGGAAGTATTCCAACTTCATTCTTTTACATGTAACTGTCCAGTTTTCCCAGCACCACTTATTGAAGAGGCTATCTTTGCCCCCTTGTATATCCTTGCCTCCTTTGTCAGAAATAAGGTACCCATAGGTGTGTGGATTTATCTCTGGGCTCTCTATCTTGTTTCAGTGGTCTATATTTCTGTTTTTGTGCCAGTACCATACTGTCTTGGTGACTGTTGCTTTGTAGAATAGTCTGAAGTCAGAAAGGTAGATTTCTCCAGCTCAGTTTTTCTTTCTCTAGACACTTTTGGCTATCCAGGGTTCTTTTATGTTTCCATATTAATTGTGATATTTTTTGTTCTAGTTCTGTGAAAATTGCCATTGGTAATTTGATAGGGATTGCATTGAATCTGTAGATTGCATTTGGTAGTATAGTCATTTTCTTGACATTGATTGTTCCAATTCAGGAACATGAATATCTCTCCATCTATATATGTCGTCTTTGATTTCTTTCATCAGTATCTTGTAATTTCCTGTGTACAATTCTTTTGTCTCCTTTGGTAGGTTTATTCCTAAATATTTTATTCTTTTTGTTGCAATGGTAAATGGGATTGCTTCCTTGATTTGTCTTTCTGATTTTTCATTGTTTGTATATAGGAATGTAAGTGATTTCTGTGTATTGATTTTGTATCCTGCGACCTTGCTAAATTCGCTGATTAGCTCTAGTAATTTTCTGATAGTATCTTTAGGGTTTTTTATGTATAGTATCATGTCATCTGCAAAGAGTGAGAGCTTTACTTATTTTCCAATCTGGATTCCTTTTATTTCTTTTTCTTCTCTAACTGCTGTAGCTAGAACTTCCAAGACTATGTTGAATAATAGTGGTGAAAGTGGACACTCTTGTCTTGTTCCTGATCTTAGAGGGAATGCTTTCAGTAAAACTGTATGATTATATGTTCAAGACTATAACTGAAAATTTCATTATGAGGGAATTTCTTTAGGAGATGGATCATAGACAATCTAGCTTTGATTTATGTCATCAAGTATTCTGCCTCTGTTTTCTTCTTAAGAGTTTTATGGTTTCTGGTCTTACAGTTAGGTCTTTAATCCATATTGAGTTTATCTTTGTGTATGGTGTTAGGAAGTATTCCAACTTCATTCTTTTACATGTAACTGTCCAGTTTTCCCAGCACCACTTATTGAAGAGGCTATCTTTGCCCCCTTGTATATCCTTGCCTCCTTTGTCAGAAATAAGGTACCCATAGGTGTGTGGATTTATCTCTGGGCTCTCTATCTTGTTTCAGTGGTCTATATTTCTGTTTTTGTGCCAGTACCATACTGTCTTGGTGACTGTTGCTTTGTAGAATAGTCTGAAGTCAGAAAGGTAGATTTCTCCAGCTCAGTTTTTCTTTCTCTAGACACTTTTGGCTATCCAGGGTTCTTTTCTGTTTCCATATTAATTGTGATATTTTTTGTTCTAGTTCTGTGAAAATTGCCATTGGTAATTTGATAGGGATTGCATTGAATCTGTAGATTGCATTTGGTAGTATAGTCATTTTCTTGACATTGATTGTTCCAATTCAGGAACATGAATATCTCTCCATCTATATATGTCGTCTTTGATTTCTTTCATCAGTATCTTGTAATTTCCTGTGTACAATTCTTTTGTCTCCTTTGGTAGGTTTATTCCTAAATATTTTATTCTTTTTGTTGCAATGGTAAATGGGATTGCTTCCTTGATTTGTCTTTCTGATTTTTCATTGTTTGTATATAGGAATGTAAGTGATTTCTGTGTATTGATTTTGTATCCTGCGACCTTGCTAAATTCGCTGATTAGCTCTAGTAATTTTCTGATAGTATCTTTAGGGTTTTTTATGTATAGTATCATGTCATCTGCAAAGAGTGAGAGCTTTACTTATTTTCCAATCTGGATTCCTTTTATTTCTTTTTCTTCTCTAACTGCTGTAGCTAGAACTTCCAAGACTATGTTGAATAATAGTGGTGAAAGTGGACACTCTTGTCTTGTTCCTGATCTTAGAGGGAATGCTTTCAGTAAAACTGTATGATTATATGTTCAAGACTATAACGTGTTTAAAAACTTTCATTATATTGAGGAATTTTTTTGTTTGATTTGGCTTTACTTTTGCTATTTAAATTTCATGGTAAAATTTAAAATTAAATAATAAATGACCATACGAGTACAAAAGAGATTTTGAACAATAGCAACATAGCTTTTGTAATTTTGCTCAAGAAATATATTTATTACCAACTGAAAACAAGAGTCAAACTGGATCTGGGGAGATACATGTATGTGAACAACAAAACTCTGTAAAAATATTTTTAAAATATAAAGAAATTAATGAGAAAAAAAAAAAAGAGTCAAACTGACAATTTATCATGAGATAGCTCTGATAATGGCTTTAGCCCCTTGAGAGCCAAGCTTTAAATATTTTAGGTATTATGTTTTCACTTTTTTTTCCCTTGGGGATTTTATAAATCCAAGTATCTCTTTTTAAAATAATTCCTTTTTTTTTTTTTTTTTTTTTTAGCAGCTTTGCGAGTTTCCCCATGTGTTTTTTGGTCATGTTGTTGACATTGCATGCCAGGTGTTTTATCCTCTCCCCTTCTCTTCTACCTTGGCAATCCCTGTCTCTTCCATTTTTCTTTACTCCTTTTCTAGTAGGGTTTTGTGTGAGAAAAAAAAAAGTTTATGTATTCAGTACAACCCAAAGTCCCTAACTCTTTCTTAACATGTGTTTTCAAAAATATTCTGTGCTTGTTGTTTTCCCCCTGACAAGGATAAGCACGTGGGAGGAGGTATGTCACTGGAAGCAGACTAGTTTTATGTTAAGGAAATCACTTTTTTCCCTTTGAGGAATATTTTCTTTCTTGGCAAGCTCTAAACTTTTATTGGGATCACCTCAGTAAGTTAGATGCTAGGGTACAACAGTTACCGAGATGTGACCTTTGCCTTCAAAAATCCTATTCTAAACCAAATAGCATGGACAAAGGGGAAGCAGTTAGAGAGAGACATGTGAAACTCAACCAGATGATAATTCCACCACCTGACCCAGTGCCTGGACCGTAGCAGGCCTGCTGTTCCTGAAAGAAGCATGGGAAATATATGAACACGTGAAGGAAATATTTTTCTTAGAAATTTTTTTTTAACTCTAATTTATGATACTAAATTCTGGTACAGTTCCATTGACTTTGCCTTCAAACATTAACCAATAGCATGGACAAAGGGAAACTGACAATTTATCATGAGATAGCTCTGATAATGGCTTTAGCACTGAGACAAGCTTTAAAATTTTGTTTATTTTTCACTTTTTTGCCCTTGGGGATTTTATAAATCCAAGTATCTCTTTTTAAAATAATTCCTGGGATTCATGGGTCAATGGATAAGACAAGGTTTGCATGCAAGGCTTTGATCCTGCCAGGAATCCATTTATCCACTGGAATTGTCAACGCGACGGTCAAACTGGATCTGGGGGATACATGTATGTGAACAACAAAACTCTGTAAAATATTTTTAAAATATAAAGAAATTAATGAGGAAAAAAAGAGTCAAACTGACAATTTATCAGAAAATAGCTCTGATAATGGCTTTCCCTTGAAGCCAAGCTTAAAAATTTTTAAATTTTTTTAAATAAATCCAAGTATCTCTTTTAAAATAATTCCTTTTTTTTTTTTTTAGCAGCTTTGCGAGTTTCCCCATGTGTTTTTTGGTCATGTTGTTGACATTGCATGCCAGGTGTTTTATCCTCTCCCCTTCTCTTCTACCTTGGCAATCCCTGTCTCTTCCATTTTTCTTTACTCCTTTTCTAGTAGGGTTTTGTGTGTGAAAAAAAGTTTATGTATTCAGTACAACCCAAAGTCCCTAACTCTTTCTTAACATGTGTTTTCAAAAATATTCTGTGCTTGTTGTTTTCCCCCTGACAAGGATAAGCACGTGGGAGGAGGTATGTCACTGGAAGCAGACTAGTTTTATGTTAAGGAAATCACTTTTTTCCCTTTGAGGAATATTTTCTTTCTTGGCAAGCTCTAAACTTTTATTGGGATCACCTCAGTAAGTTAGATGCTAGGGTACAACAGTTACCGAGATGTGACCTTTGCCTTCAAAAATCCTATTCTAAACCAAATAGCATGGACAAAGGGGAAGCAGTTAGAGAGAGACATGTGAAACTCAACCAGATGATAATTCCACCACCTGACCCAGTGCCTGGACCGTAGCAGGCCTGCGCACACTGTTCACTGATTGAATGAATGCTCTATTGGTCTGTAAACATACTATGAGATCACAGTGAATGGAGTAATTAATTTTGTCTTGAGAGGTCATCCAGAAAAATTTAGTTTTTATACTTCATTACATATGGTTTCATGTATACTAAATTTCTGTTATCTTTGCTTTCCATTTTAGTACTTCTTTTCATTTCTTCCCCCAAACATTGCCTTAATGAGGCAGCTATATTTTCTTTTTCCACAGCATGTGGCCCAGTGCTGAGCAGCTAGCTGATAATCAGTAAACGCTTGCTGATGCCATGGTTCTCTAGGACTGCTTTTGGTTAGTGCAGCTGTCTCCTCTCCTGCCAGACTCACCTAATGCTCCTTTCTAAGAGCTGACACCTTTCTACCTGGAAGACCCGTGACCTGAACCTGTATTCTGCATAGTCTTCCTTTCTATATAAATATATGCTTGTTACATACAGGGATGCAGGCTGCACAGAGGTATAGAGGCCCTGCTCCTCACTTCTAAAGACGGCTATGACTTATTTGTTCCTAAGTCCCATCCTTCTGTGAAGGAACATTAGGTCGTCAATGACCGAACCTCTCTGTGATCTGTTCCATTTGAAGGGTGAGGATAATAGTACTTCCTTGCCTGATAGAGCTATTTGAAGATGAAATAAGATGCTTATAAAATGCATAGCACAGTTCTAGGTGTGTATGAAAAATATACATCAGCCAGCAGTAAAATTCTGTGAAGTAAAATTATATGGCTTATCTCTGAGACTCTTTATTACTCTCTGAAATGCACAAACTTCACAGAACATTCACATTATGTTGAGTAAAGCTTCCCAAGATGTTCGCATATGCTATTTGTGCCTGAATATAAGTAGTATCCCTCTTTTTTTTTTTTTTAAGATTTATTTATTTATTTATTTTGGGCGGGGGTCGGGTTGGGGAGGGAGGGGAGCAGGTGGGCCACTTCTATTGGTTTTTCGTTTCTCTCTATGTTCATCTGTCTTTGTTCTTTGGCTCCTATGGGCCTCCCATCGCGGTGGCGTCTGTCGTTGCAGAGCACCGGCTCTGGGCGCATGCGCTCCAGAGCTCCGGCTCGGTAATTGGACACATCAGTCCAGCCGCTCCGCGGCACGTGGGATCTTCCCAGGCTAGGGCTCGAACTGGAGTCCCTTGCACTGCAAGGCGGTGTCCTTACCCACTGGACCACCAGGGGAAGCCCTAGTACCCCTCTTGTTCTGTAACTGTTTTTGTTATTTTTGTTTTGTCTGGCCCCACAAGGATTGAGAACTACCTACTTTGTTAGAATCCGTTCAGTTCAGTTCAGTTGCTCAGTCGTGTCTGACTGTTCATGACGCCGAGGGCTGCATCACGGCAGGCTTCCCTGTCCTTGTCCTGGATCTTGCTCAGACTCATGTCCATTGACTCAGTGATGCCACTGAGACATTTCATCCTCTGTCATCCCCTTCTCCTTTTGCCTTCTGTTTCCCCAACATCAGACTCCTTTTCCAATGAGTTGTCTCTCCACCTCAGATGGCCAAAGTATTGGAGCTTCAACTTTAATAGCATTCCTTACAATGAGTATTCAGAGTTGATTTCCTTTAGGATTAGCTGGTTTGATCTCCTTTGTTAGAAGTGATTGGGAAAAAAAATTGTCTATTGAGTCCCCAAATCGTTGCTTCCCAAACTTTCCTGAACATTGGAAAAAACTGGGTGAGTCTTTTAAAAATTTCAAGGCCTGACTACTATCTTTAGATGTTTGATTCAATTCCTGGGCATGGAAATATTTTTAAAGTTCCTTGAATGATCCCAGTCGGCAGCAAGGTTTAGGAACCACTTTTTAAATTACCTAGAAGTTGAGAAAGAGATACATGAAGAGGACCTAGCCATCATAGGTTTTTATAAGAATAAAAATAGGCTGACAAATAAATAATTCAGTTGACTCCAGTTATTTTTTTAGCAGCAACCATAGGTATTAATTTTCTTTGACTATTATGCAGATATTTCTGTTCTCCCAGACTCCTTAACTTCTCAAATTTATGAAAATTCACCACTGGTGGCATAGAGGAGCTATTTTGAGGATGAGCGAAGTTTTTCATCAAGACATGACTTCAAGATTGATTTTACAGATAATCTCATGAAGTGGTAAAGTTCATTCTCCTCTACAACTTTAAAACTAACTTCAAGTTTTATATTATCTTGGTAGCTGCCTACACATTAAGACATTAGTAAAACAATACATATTGCCTCCTATTTGTTGTAACTTTTTTTCTTCATTTTTTTCAAAATGAGAAAGGCCTTCATATACAAAGTGAGTGACTATTCATTTAGTACTCATCATATGCCATGGTGTCTGGAATATTAATATCAAAATGGCCCTAGGGTGAGAATTATGATAGCCATTTTACAGACCAGAAGCATTTGTTATAAGCTGCCTAAGGTCACACAGATAGGATCTGGCTGAGCCAAAATATGGAATCAGGTCTTTGTGCTTAAACAACCTGTGCATTTTCCACATTCCAAAGAGCCAGAGTCTCACCTCTGTTTTTGCAAATTGCTTCACTTCTGTACAAGGTAACAGTGAGCATCCTTCTGTGGGGGAAGCCTGGAAAAGTCCAGTAGAATTTCTTTTGACGACTCTCAGATTAGACATGGCCTGAAACTGTGTCTGACCTCCTGGATCCCGTTAAGTCAAGCCAACATTGGTCTCATGAAAAATTCACAATAAGTGAATGT
Source organism: Tragulus kanchil (assembly GCA_022376925.1). Classification (NCBI taxonomy): domain Eukaryota; kingdom Metazoa; phylum Chordata; class Mammalia; order Artiodactyla; family Tragulidae; genus Tragulus; species Tragulus kanchil. Next base: position 32,309,599 of record JAIOJX010000028.1, on the reverse strand, counting down.
ATGATCTTCTTTTTGTTCTTGCAGTTCTTTCAATGGGGAAAATGGCAAAGCTCTTCAATTTCATCCTTGTCATCACTACTCTGATAATGGGCCGGGGAAGCTGGGTAAGCTTGTGACAAAAACTGTTGTATCTCTAATGCCTGTTTTAATCTGAATTTTCTTTTATTTTGCAAAAAAAAAAAAAAACAAAAAAAACAAATCTATAGTAACTTGTCACTGACAAAGCTTAACTAAGGGGAAATAATGAAAAAGATTTGTGGAAGCACCTGCCACATAAAAGACACTTCTTACGTTCTTTAAAAAAAATTTTAGAGTAAAAATCAGTATTTACAGTAAATAAAGACTTATGGATTTACTGAAGTTATTTGAGTGGTTACATGATGTTAAGAATTTAAAAATCCTTTCAAATTGACCTTGAACTTTGTAATATTGGACACTGTCCATATAAATTAAACAGATTGTTTGAAAGTAATTGCAATGAATTATACCTCCCTCTATTAATGAGTAAAAAAATGAGAAAACACCCATTTACTCAGAGTTCTAAGAGAAAGAAAACCCTTAATTTTAAAAAAGATTTTCCTTAGGGGGATGTGTGGACAATTTTTAAAGGCTTTATTGAATTAGTTATACTATTGCTTCTGTTTCATGCTTTGTTTTTTTTGTTTGTTTTGGCGATGAGGCTTGTGAGATATTAGGTCCTCAAACAGGGATCAAACCTGCACCCCCTGCATTGGAAAGTGAGATTCCAACCTCTAGACTTCCAAGAAAGCCTCCTGCCCACACCTCTAAATTTTAAATAAGTTTGCCAACACTGTATAGGTAGTCACATAAAAACTGAACGTATTTTTCTTGAATCCTTTAGTTACTTTAAATTGTATAGTTCACTATATTTGATAGTATCACAACCAGTTTCCTGCTGTTAGAAAGGGACACAGGATTCCAGATGCAATAAAATGTCTTTGCTGTTTATTTTTTAGACGTGTATGACTCAAGCAGCTAAGCAAATAATTGGTTTGGAGAGAATAAATCAAAGAGTGGTGAGGAGAAAGTACAAAAACAAAAAACAGTCCTAGAGATGGACTTCCCTGGTAGTCCAGTGGTTGGGAATCTGCCTGCCAATACAGAGGACAGAGGTTCGATCCCTTATCTGGGAAGATTACACATGCCGAGGAGCAACTAAGCCCATGCACCACCACTACTGAACCTATGCTCTAGAGGCCAGGAACCGCCATGAGAGAGGCCTGCCGTGCTCTAGGGCCCATGCTCTGCAGCAAGAGAAGCCACCACAGTGAGAAGGCCGAGCAGCACAGCTACAAAATAGCCCCTGCTTGCCTCAGCTAGAGAAAACATGCACACACCAACTGACAAAGAAAAAGTAAATAAATCAATGAAAAATTTTTTACAGAGAGAGAGAAATAGTTCTAAAAAATAACCAGGAGACCTGGACCTGGAGATGAGAGAAAATATAACCTCCAGACCTTTGACCTGGAGATGAGAGAGAGGAGCTTTCTGCTATCATTTGCCATTTACTTGCTATAAGACTTTCAGTTTTGAGGATGAATTTCTGAATTTACATTATAGTCCTTCACAGGGAGACAATGTACCTTTTTCCTTTGTACAAATAGGAAGGATATCTAGTGTTCCAACTGCTTACCAGAGTGCCCAGAGCACAGTAGGTCCTCATGTTTATGGAAAGAATACAAGGTAGGAGCACATAAAGATAGAAACAGGAAGTTATGTGAATATAAATTGGGAACTATATCTGATGCTAATCAAATGCCTATAATTGGAAATAATATATATAAGTAATGTAAAGCTTACATGTTAAAATTCATAATTTCTCAGCAGTCATTTGCAGTTATCGTAGAAGATCATGACATGAGCTTCAAACAGAGATGTCAGAGTAACAAATGGGAAAACGGCAAAAAATTGTTTTGTACCTTTTTTTCAATGTCCCCAATTTACTCTCCCCGTACTGAGTGCTTAAGAGCCTTCATTACAGCTTCTTGACTCAGTAGCTCTTCCTGGGAGACCCCAACTCCTCTTCCCAACTCACCTGCTCAGTCAGCTGCCTCTTCAGAAAGGAGCTGATAAACTCTTTTGTGTGCGGCATTCTTTGGTGGTTTGCCTTTTTTAGAGAAAGTAACTGATCCAACTGAAAGACTAAACCATCTCCATTCCCTTTTTTGAAGTCACTGAGGAAAAAAACAACCAACAGACAAAAAGTTACCATGACTCTTGTCAAATTTTCAGCAACAGGTAAATGGGTAAGATCCTCTGGGGTATGAGAAACTGAGGTAGCACTGTTTATAAAGACCTACTGAACCTATGCTCTAGAGGCCAGGAACCGCCATGAGAGAGGCCTGCCGTGCTCTAGGGCCCATGCTCTGCAGCAAGAGAAGCCACCACAGTGAGAAGGCCGAGCAGCACAGCTACAAAATAGCCCCTGCTTGCCTCAGCTAGAGAAAACATGCACACACCAACTGACAAAGAAAAAGTAAATAAATCAATGAAAAATTTTTTACAGAGAGAGAGAAATAGTTCTAAAAAATAACCAGGAGACCTGGACCTGGAGATGAGAGAAAATATAACCTCCAGACCTTTGACCTGGAGATGAGAGAGAGGAGCTTTCTGCTATCATTTGCCATTTACTTGCTATAAGACTTTCTCTTTTGAGGATGAATTTCTGAATTTACATTATAGTCCTTCACAGGGAGACAATGTACCTTTTTCCTTTGTACAAATAGGAAGGGTATCTAGTGTTCCAACTGCTTACCAGAGTGCCCAGAGCACAGTAGGTCCTCATGTTTATGGAAAGAATACAAGGTAGGAGCACATAAAGATAGAAACAGGAAGTTACGTGAATATAAATTGGGAACTATATCTGATGCTAATCAAATGCCTATAATTGGAAATAATATATATAAGTAATGTAAAGCTTACATGTTAAAATTCATAATTTCTCAGCAGTCATTTGCAGTTATTGTAGAAGATCATGACATGAGCTTCAAACAGAGATGTCAGAGTAACAAATGGGAAAACGGCAAAAAATTGTTTTGTACCTTTTTTTCAATGTCCCCAATTTACTNTTCCCGTGCACTGAGTGCTTAAGAGCCTTCATTACAGCTTCTTGACTCAGTAGCTCTTCCTGGGAGACCCCAACTCCTCTTCCCAACTCACCTGCTCAGTCAGCTGCCTCTTCAGAAAGGAGCTGATAAACTCTTTTGTGTGCGGCATTCTTTGGTGGTTTGCCTTTTTTAGAGAAAGTAACTGATCCAACTGAAAGACTAAACCATCTCCATTCCCTTTTTTGAAGTCACTGAGGAAAAAAACAACCAACAGACAAAAAGTTACCATGACTCTTGTCAAATTTTCAGCAACAGGTAAATGGGTAAGATCCTCTGGGGTATGAGAAACTGAGGTAGCACTGTTTATAAAGACCATGATGTGTCATCAAGGTTATTAGCATTCAAATATATGTTTAAACATATTAATACCAAAAGATTATTCAAAAGCCTCATTTATTTTGAATCTGCAGCACTAGTCATGTGCAAAGCACTTTCCTGTTAAGAAAGCACTCAGGAAGTGACATACGGAGATTGAGAGCAGGGACCTGGAATTGGATGTGAGTCTGGTCTCCTCTTGTCCACAGAGAATTTTTGAACAAGTTCCTCAGAGATGCACCCTTTCCTACCTCGTGGAGTCATTACGAAGATCAGATGAAACAACGACTCAAAAGCTCTATGCTTAGCTGTTCAGAGTATAGCATTTTTTAAAGTCAAGCCCTTTACTGTAAGCCATAATTTCTTATTCTTCAAATAACAAATGGTATTAGAACCTCCAAACCATCTCCTGGTTAGAATACTATTCTGAAATGGGATCTGGGGACAAAACTGAATCGCTAATGCAGCCAACCTAGTTGGAGTGTTTATTTTCCATAAGAATGAGACGCACATTGCTTTGCAGGCTCTGGAGAACTGCCTCCAGGAGCAGACGCGACTCAGAGCCCAAGTGCGCCTGCTTGAGACCCGGGTCAAGCAGCAGCAGGTCAAGATCACGCAGCTTTTGCACGAGAAGGAAGTCCAGTTCCTTGATAGAGGAGAGGAGAATAGTTTCATTGACCTTGGAGGCAAGAGGCAATACGCAGGTCAGAATTTATTTTTCTTTCTCTTTCCTTAATTTTTTGTAAGCATATAGTTGATTTACAGACTCTAGTTTTCTTAAATGCTTCAATAACGTAGCATTGGGAATTCTCTGGTGGTTCAGTGGTTAAGACTCCTCCCTTCCAAATCAAGGGGTCAGAGTCCTATCCCCGGTTAGCGAAATAAAATTCCACATGCTGTACAGAGCGGTCAATTTTTTTTTTATGCCAAAGTTTATTAAGAATGATAGTAAAGATTTTTTAAAATAAAAAATAAAATTATTACACATTTAATGATAAATTAAATAATAGACACCCTAAATGACTGTTTGGGATATAACAGCTAAAAAATTCCAGAAGTCAGTAGGTCTGTGTTTAATATTTTTCATAGATGACGTAAGCATGAAGGAGGAGAAGGAATGAACTATGACATATAGATTCAGTTCAATTGTACTTTATTTTTCAACACATAGGAAAATCGTACTGGAGAACCTACCAAGGGCAAACACTCTACATAAAGTACATAATAACACATAAATTCTAAGAACATATATAATGTGCTTAATATAATATATGATATTGTATACAATTTATAAAAATTTGCTCACACCAAAGTGCATGTTTTTGATCCCCTTAAATAAAAAAAAAAGTTAAATATTTGTGTACATGATTTGTAAAAATAAATTTCTTTGGTCTTATTTACAAGTTACTGTATTATTACTAAGTCCATTATTTTCTGAATCCTAATTCATCTCATAGTAGAAACCATCTAATTACATACAACCTAGCAATTTTTGAAAACAATGCACAAATCACATGATTTTCATACAACATAAAATTAAATGTATTTTGTAAGCTTTGGGGTGTGATTGAATTATATGCCTCCATTAAAAGATTACTGCACCAAATTCACACTAATTGCTGACAGTCACAACAGCCTTTAGCATCATCTGTTCAGCCAACACCAGTACTGGTTTAACTGTATCCCCTTGTGCGAAGCCCCCTGTATTTATGAGACAAGTGTCTCAAAAATGCAGTATATGTAGTGATCTAAGGTAGAGACTCCAAAGCTTGGTTTCAAAGTCCACTTGCCCATCTTGCTAACCATGGCCCTTGAGGAAGTTACTTGACTTCTATGTTTCTCATATTCCTCATCTATAAAATGGCAGTGATAAGAATATCTGTTTCTGGATTGACCCCTTGGTTCAGTGGCTAAGAATCTGCCTTGCAATGCCGGGGATGCTGGGGATCCATCTCTGGTCAGAGAACTAAGATCTCATGTGCCACAGTGCAACTAAGCCTGTGCACCACAGTTACTGAGCCTGTGCACACCAACTAGAGAGTCCATGCACTGCAAGGAAGATCCTGAATGCCACAACTAAGACGCATCAAGAGCCAGTTACATGCATAAATAAATACTTTAAAAAAAGAGTATCTGTTTCTTTGGGATAAAGGTCAAATAAGTTAATAGAGGTAACACTTAACAGAAGCATTTTGCATTTAGCTCAATGAATGCCACCTATCCATCTACATTATTATACCTTCTCTCCCTATTTTCAGAGGAGAGAGCCCACCAATCCTCCCTACAGGAATACTGCACTCTCTCTCCTCTGAGTTGTGTCTTGGGTTGCCTGGGAGTGAGAATGGCAGTGGTAGGACCATTCCTGGCATACCCAGCACAGTCTGTGGCATGGTGGCCAAGCTCAAGCTGGGCTCCCTTTGAATTTAGAATGTGGGGTACTTGGTGCCTTTGGTTCTCAGCCACCGTTCTGGGACAAGAGGAAAAAGCTCATCTGGCAGGCTGTCACGTCATTTTATGAAGCTTCAACATTCAGTCTTCCAACATGGTTTGCTTTGTGCTTGATCAGAGAAAGTCTTCACCTCACCCAGTTTAACACAGTGTTTGTCAAACAGAGCGCAGGAAGCCTTGGCCTCACTCTAGCATTATGTAAGTATCCAAAAATTCTTTTTTAAAATCCCATGAACATAGAGCTCTCTAACCCTGCCCCTCTTCTGCCTATTCTCTGGAGTGATTGAGTTAGTCAAAACATTTTGAAAACATGGTTTAAAATATCTAGTTAATATTATAAACCCTCCATTGCTTGAACTTTCTATCACCGTAAAAGTCACACTTCCCCAGGGCAAGCTCCTTAACCTATTTGCTGTAAACAGTTGAACAAGTGGCACGTTTTTTTATTTCTTTGTTGGGGTTTTGTTTTTGTTTTTCTCAGTGGAAATCTTTCCTCTGGATCTTAAGTTGTGTTTGACATTTTCCTCTGAGAAGATCAAAAGTTTTAGAGACTTAAACTCGGAGTTGGCATAAAATAGGAACAAATAGAAAGTGCTAGCTGAAGACTCCATATTCACAGAGTTTTCCAGAGGCAAATGTTAATAGTTATAATAATGTGTTAATTATTTCCACATTTGCTTGTGAGATAGTCTGAACCTTGTGAGTTTTTACTGTTCAGTTCTTTGGTAGGTGATTAAATATAAGCAAAGGGCTCCTTTCTCAATAAGCTTATACATAGTGAAGGAAGAAAGAGAAAAATAAATACCATGTATGAACACATATATACAGAATCTAGAAAAATGGTACTGATAAACCTATTTGCAGGGAAGCATTAGAGATCCAAACATAGAGAACACACTTGTGGGCACAGAAGGGGAAAGAGAGGCTGGAACAAACTGAGAGAGAAGCACGGATATGTACACTACCATGTATAAAACAGCCAGGGGGAGGCTACTGTGCAGCCCACGGTGCTCTGCAGCAATGTGGACGGGGCGGAAGGGAGGCCAAAGAGGAAGCAGATACATGCATACTTACAGCTGATTCATGTTGTTGTACGCAGAAACCAACATGACATTTTAAAGCAATTATCCTCCGATAAAAAAATAAATGGAACAAACATTCAGTCTTCCAACATGGTTTGCTTTGTGCTTGATCAGAGAAAGTCTTCACCTCACCCAGTTTAACACAGTGTTTGTCAAACAGAGCGCAGGAAGCCTTGGCCTCACTCTAGCATTATGTAAGTATCCAAAAATTCTTTTTTAAAATCCCATGAACATAGAGCTCTCTAACCCTGCCCCTCTTCTGCCTATTCTCTGGAGTGATTGAGTTAGTCAAAACATTTTGAAAACATGGTTTAAAATATCTAGTTAATATTATAAACCCTCCATTGCTTGAACTTTCTATCACCGTAAAAGTCACACTTCCCCAGGGCAAGCTCCTTAACCTATTTGCTGTAAACAGTTGAACAAGTGGCACGTTTTTTTATTTCTTTGTTGGGGTTTTGTTTTTGTTTTTCTCAGTGGAAATCTTTCCTCTGGATCTTAAGTTGTGTTTGACATTTTCCTCTGAGAAGATCAAAAAGTTTTTAGAGACTTAAACTCGGAGTTGGCATAAAATAGGAACAAATAGAAAGTGCTAGCTGAAGACTCCATATTCACAGAGTTTTCCAGAGGCAAATGTTAATAGTTATAATAATGTGTTAATTATTTCCACATTTGCTTGTGAGATAGTCTGAACCTTGTGAGTTTTTACTGTTCAGTTCTTTGGTAGGTGATTAAATATAAGCAAAGGGCTCCTTTCTCAATAAGCTTATACATAGTGAAGGAAGAAAGAGAAAAATAAATACCATGTATGAACACATATATACAGAATCTAGAAAAATGGTACTGATAAACCTATTTGCAGGGAAGCATTAGAGATCCAAACATAGAGAACACACTTGTGGGCACAGAAGGGGAAAGAGAGGCTGGAACAAACTGAGAGAGAAGCACGGATATGTACACTACCATGTATAAAACAGCCAGGGGGAGGCTACTGTGCAGCCTACGGTGCTCTGCAGCAATGTGGACGGGGCGGAAGGGAGGCCAAAGAGGAAGCAGATACATGCATACTTACAGCTGATTCATGTTGTTGTACGGCAGAAACCAACATGACATTTTAAAGCAATTATCCTCCGATAAAAAAAAAAAGTAAATGGAAAAAATATGCTTACTTTAATGAAAAATGATGTGTACTGTACTTGTCCACAAGGTGTAAACTTTTGAACAACCTTGAACTAATTTTAGATGATCATTTTCGCATTGTTTTTCTTCTTATTTCATTGCCAAAATAGGATTTTTTTAAAAAATTAAAAAAAAAATAATTCAGTATGTGTAAAGAATACTTGGGCTTCTGAATCTCAAAAAATAAATCTAGGATTAAGTCCTAAATCATTAGAAAAATGAACATCTCACCGAAGAAGTAGTGTATGAGGGTCCGCAACTTGATAAGAATTTTAGAAAGTGACTAAAGTTCTTTATTTTTATTTCTCTTCTAATTCCTATTGCCTGTTCAGTCTATTAAATGTGGGGTATATTTTATTTGTAACAAAATGATTGGGGACAACTTACATCAAAACAATGAAAACAAAGAACTTAATATGCTAACAGAATGGAATTGTCCAATCAGGACGAGAAATTTTTTATTAGGTACAATTGAATATAAACATTATATTAGTTTCTGGTGTATCACATGATGATTTGGTGTTTGTCTATATTGTGAAATGATCACCATGGTAAGTTCAGCTGACATCCATCTCCATATATAGTTATAGAATTTCAGAAAATATTAGAAAAAGAGGAAATGAACAAAATAATAAGGGTAAAATGTGAAAGTTAGTGATGCTAAATTATAGTATTTTTATTCAAGTCTGTGATTGGGTATCCTCGAAACTATCTCTTTATGGTGGTCACTAATTCAACTACCCTAAAACATAGCTTCCTGGACATCTAAATAGCAAAGTCATAGCTGCCATATGGGCTTCTGCGCTGGCTCAGCGGTAAAGAATCTGCCTGCTATGCAGGAGCTTCAGGAGATACCAGTTCAATCCCTGGGTGGGGAAGATCCCCTGGACAAGGAAATGGCAACCCCCTCCAGTATTCTAGCCTGGAGAATCCCGTGAATAGGAGAGCCTGGTGGGCTACAGACTACATTTGCAAAGAGTCAGACATGACTGAGCAACTTAGTATGCACTCATCTGCCATGTTCTCTAAGTCAGCACAGGTTAGCCTAGATGAGACCAATGGATATTAATTTATCCCACCCTCAAGGATTTAAGAAATAGATGTTGCTTTTTGGTGACAAATTGGTAGCTGACAAATTGGTCAAAGAAATATCACCAGAGCAGAGCAGAGTATAGGGACAAAATACAGTTTTGCAGATTTTAGCAAAAACATTTAAGAATGCATGGACTCTCAGAAATTTCAGTGAGTGAGTGAAAAATCTGGTGAGACTGGGAGGTTAGAAGAGTCTAAGATCACTATTTTGAGTTCATTTCCAGATGTTCAGAATGATTTATAATGCTCTGTCAGGATAATCCATATTAAATTATTTGTGTTTTAGTTCTACTATCATTTTAGTTCCATAAGATAAAAAATAGTCCCTCCATCCTGTCTGATAAAGCTATAAATGTCACTAAAATATACTGTAATTAACTAAAATGTAATTTCAGACGGTTTTCTATAGATATCAGAAATGAGAAACCGTATACCTATTTCACTTTTATTTTTTCCATGATCATACCAAAAAGCCAGAAGATAATTCAATCATATGCGAAAAGAAGACTTTCCTAATAGACACTGGAAGATGTACAAGATGCAGTTTTAAACAGCTAATTATCGACATCATGTATTTATCTGTCTCCATTAGTATTGACTAATCTCATTCAGAAGCTCCCTTAAAAAAAAAAATGACACACGACAAATACTACATTATTTTGTTTTCCAAACAGATTGTTCAGAGATTTTCAATGACGGGCACAAGCAGAGTGGATTTTACAAAATCAAACCTCTTCAGAGCCCAGCAGAATTCCCTGTGTATTGTGACATGTCTGACGGAGGAGGATGGACTGTAATTCAGAGACGATCTGATGGCAGTGAGAACTTTAACAGGTGCACTAATTATGACATTAGGATTTATATGGAGTAGAAAATGTGAGATTTACTAAGGTTAAGCCTCTCTATTATATCCTGAAGTGTATTAGAACTTCATTCTTTCTAAATAATAATAAAGTACCTTATCTAATCAAGAAGATATTGTGGGTAGAGTTAGAGGCGTGTACCTTGGATACTGCAAAGGTCCATTTGAATTTTGCTAAAGTCATCGTTTTTTTTTTTTAATTTTGGCCTCTTTTATTGTTTATTTATTTATTTACTTTATTTTCATCCATCTTTATTCTTTGGCTTGTGTGGGCCTGCCGCTGCAGTGGCCTCTCTCGTTGCAGAGCACCGGCTCTGGGCACATGTGCTCCAGAGCTCTGGCTCTGTAGTTGGACACACCAGTCCAGCCTCTCCACAGTATGTGGAATCCTCCCGGGCCAGGGACTGAACCGGTGCCCCGTGCACTGCAAGGTGAACTCTTTGCCCACTGAACCACCAGGGAAGCCCTAAAGTCATCTTTCACTTTAATTTTTTAGAGACTGGAATGACTATGAAAATGGCTTTGGAAATTTTGTCCAAAAAAATGGTGAATATTGGCTGGGTAATAGAAATCTTCACTTATTGACCACACAAGGTAAGGTTTGCCTGATATCATATTCACTAGAAATATAGTAAAGCCTGATATCATCCTGTCTATAAACCCAAAAAAAGAAAAAAGTATTAATTTCAATCAGTATACCTATTTCACTTTTATTTTTCCATGATCATACCAAAAAGCCAGAAGATAATTCAATCATATGCGAAAAGAAGACTTTCCTAATAGACACTGGAAGATGTACAAGATGCAGTTTTAAACAGCTAATTATCGACATCATGTATTTATCTGTCTCCATTAGTATTGACTAATCTCATTCAGAAGCTCCCTTAAAAAAAAAAATGACACACGACAAATACTACATTATTTTGTTTTCCAAACAGATTGTTCAGAGATTTTCAATGACGGGCACAAGCAGAGTGGATTTTACAAAATCAAACCTCTTCAGAGCCCAGCAGAATTCCCTGTGTATTGTGACATGTCTGACGGAGGAGGATGGACTGTAATTCAGAGACGATCTGACGGCAGTGAGAACTTTAACAGGTGCACTAATTATGACATTAGGATTTATATGGAGTAGAAAATGTGAGATTTACTAAGGTTAAGCCTCTCTATTATATCCTGAAGTGTATTAGAACTTCATTCTTTCTAAATAATAATAAAGTACCTTATCTAATCAAGAAGATATTGTGGGTAGAGTTAGAGGCGTGTACCTTGGATACTGCAAAGGTCCATTTGAATTTTGCTAAAGTCATCGTTGTTTTTTTAATTTTGGCCTCTTTTATTGTTTATTTATTTATTTACTTTATTTTCATCCATCTTTATTCTTTGGCTTGTGTGGGCCTGCCGCTGCAGTGGCCTCTCTCGTTGCAGAGCACCGGCTCTGGGCACATGTGCTCCAGAGCTCTGGCTCTGTAGTTGGACACACCAGTCCAGCCTCTCCACAGTATGTGGAATCCTCCCGGGCCAGGGACTGAACCGGTGCCCCGTGCACTGCAAGGTGAACTCTTTGCCCACTGAACCACCAGGGAAGCCCTAAAGTCATCTTTCACTTTAATTTTTTAGAGACTGGAATGACTATGAAAATGGCTTTGGAAATTTTGTCCAAAAAAATGGTGAATATTGGCTGGGTAATAGAAATCTTCACTTATTGACCACACAAGGTAAGGTTTGCCTGATATCATATTCACTAGAAATATAGTAAAGCGAACACAAATGTTTTTCACTAATTGATAGACAAAACAACAAATTCAATAACTGCTGTGATTTGCAGATGGTAATAATCTCTTTGGGGCAGTAATCCCCTTTGTAAAATGTGGCTGCTTAGACATAGGTTGTGGGATGGAGATTTCTCACATATATTGTTTCTACTTTCTGGGAAGGAAATCTACTGTCATAATCATTTCTTTTTAAGTGCCTTGTGTGCTTCAAGACATATATATATATTGTGTGTCTTATATATTGGCACAACAATACTGTATAACAAAGCCGTTTATGAATTTACTGACTTAAAACAAGAGTCCTTTATTATTGCTCACAAATATACGGGCCAGCTACTTGGTTTTGCTGATTAGGACTGGGCTCTGCTGATCTTGCTGGGCTTGCCCATGAGTTGGTGATCAACTTCCTTGTCAGCTGGAGGCTGGCTGTTGTAGGCTGCCCTGGGATAGAATGTTTCAGTTCATTCCGCATGGTCTGTCATCTTCCAGCTGGCTAGCCGGGACTTGTTCTTGAAGCAGAGGCGGAGTTCCAAGAAAGAGTGAAAGCAGATAACTCTCTTGAGACCTAGACTCAACAATGCAGGCAGTCACTATATACTGCCTTCTGTTGGTGAAAGCAAGCCACAGGACCAGCTCAGATTAAGGAGAAAGGAAACAGACTCAATGGGAGGATTTACAAAGTCCCACTGCAAAGAGAAAGGTGAAGAATTGAGGAATTATGGCTGTATTTGCAATCAGATACCATAGAATATAAGTGTTCTTGTTCCCATCCCCTCCCAAATCTTATTTTGAAAAATTTCTAAGGTACGATAAAACTGGAAGAAATTTCAACCTACCACCTAGATTGTACATTAACATTTTTAATCCCATATTTATCCATCTCTCCACCCATCAATCCACTTTTTTGGACACATTTCCAAGTAAAATGCTGGTGTCTGTACCATTCCGTCTATTTGTTTTTGCCTGGATGTCTTTAAATAGAGTTTGACATTTGTCTAAAATATCACTAGTCAAATAATACATTTTCCAAGCTTCTCTTTCCCATCTTCCTTTGCTCCAATCCTTTACCTTCCTTACCTCAGTTTGCTAACTGATATGGTAGGTAATTCCACTCAAATCTGATTCTTAACGTTTCATAAAAGGAAATTGTATTGCTCAAGGAAGCATACTAAATCACACTGGCAATGTACTAAATGTAAGAGCAAGGTTCGTTTGTTCCAAACAAATTAAGGAAAGTGATTGGGGTCTCTGTATTCATAATAATATCATTATAATTATAGAAATCTTTGAAACACCCCAGAATAGTAACTTAGAGAGGATGGATAATCCTAGAGGCCTGAAGTTTTCTTTGTATATTCTTCTTATGATCAATGCACTCTAAATTTCAAGGTATTTATTATCCTACTTGTGTTTTGTGATAGATATACCACCTTTATCATACCAACTTCTGTTTCTTTCACATATTAATATGCATCTGATTTTTTACCAAAACTATGAAAACCACAATAAGTAACCCTTGGGCCCTTCTAAACATACAGAATTCAAAGTTATTAATTTATTAATATCATTAATTAATTAACATTATTTTCCAAATTATTATTATTTTTTAAAGAAATGCATTTTATTTATTTATTTATTTATTTATGGCTATTCTGGGTTTTCACTGCTGCCACAGCCTCTTCTCTAGTTGCAGGGAGTGGAGGCTACTGTCTGCTTGAGATGAGCAGGCTTCTTGCTGCGGTGACTTTTCTTGTTGTGGAACTTGGGCTTTAGGGCATATGGGCCCAATAGTTGTGGCACATGGGCTCAATAGTTGCAACTCCGAGGCTCTAGAGCACAGGCTCCACAGTTGTGGCTCATGGGCTTGGTTACTCCACAGCATGTGGGATCTTCCCAGATCAGGGATCGAATCCATGTATCCTGGCAGGCGAAGTCTTTAACACTGAGCTACCAAGGAAGTCCCCAAATTATTATTAAGTGTTTATTTGTCCAGATGCACTTTGCTGATACATCTGCTTCATGTTTCACTGGTATTTCAGACTAGCTACTCTCAAGGTAGCAAAAATGTATTTATCAGTTCTAGGCCTCACAACTGCATAGCACATCATCCCAAGGAAAAACAATGAATTTGTCCCTGCATTTCTTTTCTTTTCTTCCTTTCTTTCTTTTTTGTCTAATATTGTGACTGCCCCATGTGGCATGGAGCCACTTAGTTCCCAGACCAGGAAGAGAACTCATGCCCTGTGCAGGGGAAGCACAGTGTCTTAACCACTGGACTGCCAGAGAAGTCCCTCATATTTCTTACTTGTTAAGGCTAAGGAGTTGGCTCTGAAAATAGCTTTATCCCTATTACATAAATTTTGCTTTGCAATAAACCAATTTAGAAATGATCTCAAGTTGAATTTTTATTCCATCATTGACCAAAATTTGATGACCTAGAAGTCTGAGCCTCTTCTATTGCAAGAGTGCTTTTCGTATATTCTTCTTATGATCAATGCACTCTAAATTTCAAGGTATTTATTATCCTACTTGTGTTTTGTGATAGATATACCACCTTTATCATACCAACTTCTGTTTCTTTCACATATTAATATGCATCTGATTTTTTACCAAAACTATGAAAACCACAATAAGTAACCCTTGGGCCCTTCTAAACATACAGAATTCAAAGTTATTAATTTATTAATATCATTAATTAATTAACATTATTTTCCAAATTATTATTATTTTTTAAAGAAATGCATTTTATTTATTTATTTATTTATTTATGGCTATTCTGGGTTTTCACTGCTGCCACAGCCTCTTCTCTAGTTGCAGGGAGTGGAGGCTACTGTCTGCTTGAGATGAGCAGGCTTCTTGCTGCGGTGACTTCTTTTGTTGTGGAACTCGGGCTCTAGGGCACACGGGCTTCAGTAGTTGTGGCACACGGGCTCAATAGTTGCAGCTCCGAGGCTCTAGAGCACAGGCTCCACAGTTGTGGCTCATGGGCTTAGTTGCTCCGCAGCATGTGGGGTCTTCTCAGATCAGGGATCGAATCCATGTATCCTGGCAGGCGAAGTCTTTAACACTGAGCTACCAAGGAAGTCCCCAAATTATTATTAAGTGTTTATTTGTCCAGATGCACTTTGCTGATACATCTGCTTCATGTTTCACTGGTATTTCAGACTAGCTACTCTCAAGGTAGCAAAAATGTATTTATCAGTTCTAGGCCTCACAACTGCATAGCACATCATCCCAAGGAAAAACAATGAATTTGTCCCTGCATTTCTTTTCTTTTCTTCCTTTCTTTCTTTTTTGTCTAATATTGTGACTGCCCCATGTGGCATGGAGCCATTTAGTTCCCAGACCAGGAAGAGAACTCATGCCCTGTGCAGGGGAAGCACAGTGTCTTAACCACTGGACTGCCAGAGAAGTCCCCTCATATTTCTTACTTGTTAAGGCTAAGGAGTTGGCTCTGAAAATAGCTTTATCCCTATTACATAAATTTTGACTAGAAGTGTTTGCAATAAACCAATTTAGAAATGATCTCAAGTTGAATTTTTATTCCATCATTGACCAAAGAGATATTTAGATGATTACCTAGAAGTCTGAGCCTCTTCTATAATGCAAAGTACTTTTTAGGCGTGTTGATTTGGTCTGGTTTCTGCCTTTGTCCACTTCCCAGTCTCAGCTCACATGGCATTTACTACCTTTTGATCAAGTGGCCTCTTCCTTGAAATCCCCCTTTACAGAGCTCCATGGGACAAGGAATCCATAGGGCAGGGAGTATTCTAGGCTCATTCTAGTATTCTCTGCCCAAGAAGATTTGAGTTTGTCTCCAGGACCTATTCATGCCTTTTCTTCATCTGTCCTCTGTAGAAAAATTGTAAACCTGGTGTGTGTACCTCTAAGTCTAAGGGGAAGTGAAGCAATGGCTTTTATTTTGGGTGTCAGCAGAGTTTGGTGTTTAGCCTGGAATGTCCATAAGTGTGGGTGGAGTCCTTTGCTCTCTGTGGTGGGTGTTGAGGTGGGACAAGAGAGCAGGCAGACCACTGTCCAAGTCTGCAGGACCAGAAGCTAAGATTCTAAATTCAAACCTGATCTTATAGGTCACTGTGAAATTTTACTTATCAAAGTAGGAGGATTATACTTTGATATACTTCGATAAATAAAATATATTAATTTAATTAATTTATTAATATATAAATTTTATTTATCAAAGTAGCAATAGTTCTGTTTCTTAAAGAATATTCTTTGTTATTTGCAAATGATGGGACAATGAATAAAAGCTGGTTACTTGGTTATATCAACTATTTCAGTCATTATTTATGTTGATGATCAGTATTCTTACCAGAAGTAAGAAAAAGAGGGTCAGCTTTTCAGCTTCTTAAAACTTCTATTCATTCATTGTTAGATTTCTTAATCTGCTTACTAAAAAATGACTCGCTTTCCGTTGTTCTTTGCCAAGTGAATTACACTGGCTCTTATCTATGATTGACCCAGACGTTTAATATTACCTCCCTAACTTTTTCCAAGTAAAATACACAATAAAACATACATGTTGTAAATACGGTGGAGTCACTGTTTATTCTTCAAAAACTGACTCATGGTTGAAGTACATGGCTTAAGTAAAATAGAGTCACAAATTGTTTTTAAGAGTCAGTCAATGTCATCTCACACATTAAACAAAAAGCTATTTTTTTTTTTTGCCTCTTTCTAGGAGACTACACACTAAAAATCGACCTTGAAGATTTTGAGAAAAATAGCCGTTATGCACAATATAAGAATTTCAAAGTTGGGGATGAAAAGGTTATGACTAAATCCCCTTTACAGAGCTCCATGGGACAAGGAATCCATAGGGCAGGGAGTATTCTAGGCTCATTCTAGTATTCTCTGCCCAAGAAGATTTGAGTTTGTCTCCAGGACCTATTCATGCCTTTTCTTCATCTGTCCTCTGTAGAAAAATTGTAAACCTGGTGTGTGTACCTCTAAGTCTAAGGGGAAGTGAAGCAATGGCTTTTATTTTGGGTGTCAGCAGAGTTTGGTGTTTAGCCTGGAATGTCCATAAGTGTGGGTGGAGTCCTTTGCTCTCTGTGGTGGGTGTTGAGGTGGGACAAGAGAGCAGGCAGACCACTGTCCAAGTCTGCAGGACCAGAAGCTAAGATTCTAAATTCAAACCTGATCTTATAGGTCACTGTGAAATTTTACTTATCAAAGTAGGAGGATTATACTTTGATATACTTCGATAAATAAAATATATTAATTTAATTAATTTATTAATATATAAATTTTATTTATCAAAGTAGCAATAGTTCTGTTTCTTAAAGAATATTCTTTGTTATTTGCAAATGATGGGACAATGAATAAAAGCTGGTTACTTGGTTATATCAACTATTTCAGTCATTATTTATGTTGATGATCAGTATTCTTACCAGAAGTAAGAAAAAGAGGGTCAGCTTTTCAGCTTCTTAAAACTTCTATTCATTCATTGTTAGATTTCTTAATCTGCTTACTAAAAAATGACTCGCTTTCCGTTGTTCTTTGCCAAGTGAATTACACTGGCTCTTATCTATGATTGACCCAGACGTTTAATATTACCTCCTAACTTTTCCAAGTAAAATACACAATAAAACATACATGTTGTAAATACGGTGGAGTCACTGTTTATTCTTCAAAAACTGACTCATGGTTGAAGTACATGGCTTAAGTAAAATAGAGTCACAAATTGTTTTTAAGAGTCAGTCAATGTCATCTCACACATTAAACAAAAAGCTATTTTTTTTTTTTGCCTCTTTCTAGGAGACTACACACTAAAAATCGACCTTGAAGATTTTGAGAAAAATAGCCGTTATGCACAATATAAGAATTTCAAAGTTGGGGATGAAAAGGTACTAATATTTCCATATAAGTAACACCGTACATTAATTGTGTAAAACTACAATATGAAACCCGAAGTCAGGGGAAACAAATATCTGCAATAAATCCTGATCTTTTCTTTAGTAAATAAGGCTATCTTTAGAACAGTAACAGAGAAGCCTGTCGGACTATAGTCCATGGGGTCAAAAAGAGCTGGACATGACTGAGCGACTTGAGCACACACAGACACAAAATAGTAACACCTGATTATGGAACTCGCCTCTTTCTTCTTTAGGATTCCTATGATTTACACATTGGGGAATATTCTGGAACTGCTGGAGATTCCCTTGCTGAGAACCTTCATCCTGAGGTACAGTGGTGGGGCAGTCACCAAAGAATGAAATTCAGCACGCGGGACAGAGACCACGACAACTACGAAGGGAACTGTGCGGAAGAGGACCAGTCCGGCTGGTGGTTCAACAGGTTTGGCATTGTATACACACAGTTGCAGTGGCGTGGAGGATATCTGACCAGTGGGCATTAATTACAAGGTGTGCAGTAATGTTG
The DNA here is from genome assembly GCA_022376925.1 of Tragulus kanchil. Classification (NCBI taxonomy): domain Eukaryota; kingdom Metazoa; phylum Chordata; class Mammalia; order Artiodactyla; family Tragulidae; genus Tragulus; species Tragulus kanchil. Next base: position 32,291,316 of record JAIOJX010000028.1, on the reverse strand, counting down.
GTGTGCTTTGTAATACTGCTCTTACTAAGTAATTGTCCTTGGCTTTCCCTGGTGGTCCAGTGGGTAGAGTCCACCTTGCAGTGCAGGGGCCACCGGTTCGATCCCTGGCCTGGGTGCATCCCACGTGCTGCAGAGCGGCTGGACTGGTGTGTGCATGCGCCCAGGGCCGGTGATCTGCAAAGAGAGAAGCCACTGCAATGAGAGGCCCACACAAGCCAAAGAATAAAGATGGATTAAATAAATAACTAAATAAAAGAGGCCAAAATTAAACAAAAGAGAAAGTAATCGTCCTTATTAGAATCCTTCAGTAATGAAGTCGTTTTAAGGATCTGTTCATTGTGTACCTTTGTCAAGCTTAAAAGATATGTTATAGAGATAAATTAAATTACTGCTTTTACAAAGACTGTTTGCAAACTGAGTTATGGGTAAGTTATCATAAATAGTGGGTCACAAACTGACACAAAGAAATACAGAGAGTTTTTGACATTCTAGTAACCAAGTAGCTCTTTACCTTTCCCTATCATGTTATGTAAATTTTTCTGTTTAATGCTATTTTTCATTTACTGTGACTTTTGTTAAACCATTCAATCCAAGCTCTTCTCAGTTGCATAAATGTTCCCTCTAACATTCCTGAAACCTGATTCCACCTTCTGACTGACTACTCCAATATTACTTTGTCAGTAAACTCATTCTATTTTTTATTGTACTGCATCAATTTTTCTTTTTTTTTTTTTTTTTTCATCTTGCTATTTTTTGTTTTGGTCTGTGCTAAGGGGCATGTGGGGTCTCAATTCCCCGACAAGGGATTGACACCTGGCCGCAAACATTGGAACCACAGAGTCTTAACCATTGGAGCACCAGGAAAGTCCACTATACCAATTTATTCACCTGAGATCTTGGTTATTATTACTTCACCAGTTTTTTTTTCTCAGTAACTATGGAGTGATTGTATTCTTTCTGAGCATAACTCTAAAGTTTGAGTCTGTTTAGTTTTTGGTCATTTGTAAGGGAAGTGGAACACACACAGCAGTGAAAGGGGGCAGAGAAACAAAGTTATCTTTCCTAGTTAACAAGTTGAAAGTGGTGACAACCTTTTTCTTGTTCTCTTTAAAACCATCTTTGTCACCTTTTCTTCATCCTCCCTTCTCTTCCCCTTTCCCTCTAAATTAGCATTATGTAAGAATTATCAGCATTTATGTAAACTTGTCTATAATTCACAAAGTCAGAGCATCCCTTAATAAATGGTTTGGAACAGAATTCCATACACAGAAATAACAACCACATTGGTTAATATTAGCAGATCAAAACCAGGTACCTACCCAATCAAATGATAACTGGCATACAGCTTAACGTGGGCTAAAAAATGATTTACTTGACTTTACAGATAGGGGTTCAGGGAGGATAAAGAAAGGCAATTCAGTTGCTGGCGCCACCCAGGGAGCCTCCGTTTTCCTTGGAATCAAAGGAGACAATAAGGCTGTGCAGGTGGAAGATCAGAAAAGCAAGATCAATTGTTCCAGAAGCTCAGTGCTGCTTCTACCATGCCTGCTACTGCTGTGGTTGAACCATCCTCCTCCTCCTCCTTATTCTTGTTTTTTTTTTTTTTTTCTCCTGTCCTGTAGTACTTTCAATTTACACAAAATCTTGGCACTTTCTAAGTTTTACCCACTGACAATGCCTTCCTTCTCCTCATAGCAAACCCACCACTGAGTGTGGATGTCTTCTCCGCTTTGCTGGTGTAGCATGTCATCTGTGTGCTCATGGCTGCTCCCTTCCAAGGGAGCCCCAGTCATCTCCCAGCCTAGCAGGAAGTCCAGGCTGTTCTAAAACCTGCAAGAGGCTGGAAAATTGGTCTTAGAATTGCTAAGATTTCCTATGTTGACCAGAGACAGCTTCCTCATAGGGTTCAAATCACAGACTAAATAGAAAAATACTGATACATGTCGTAGATGTCTCTAGGAAGACAGAAATATGTCTACATATGTATTTCGGAGCCTCGATTTAGAATATTTTCTCTTTTGACATTGCTTTTCATGCAGTTTTGAAAACAATAGACTCTTAGTACTTGCAGACTTAGTGTACATGGTTTTGATTAGCTACATCAGTTTAAATTAGGAGGACTGTCTGGACAGTCAGCAGGAAAGAATTACTAAGCTGGTAAATTGAGGTAAACCAACCACTCAACATTTATAGGTAAATTATATGCTTTCTTTGATTCAGTAGTTCAGGTACTTTCCATAGATTTTCAGAACTATTTTTTTGAATGTTCCTCTGTGTCCCAATGTCTGATGTCTTTTCATTGGTTATATTAATAAAGAAATATATAATAACTAATTTAATAATAGTACACAGAAAATTATCACCTACTCTTTTTGTGTGTGTGCAGTGAAAAGTTTATTAAAGCCAAATTATCACCTACTCCTTATCTAGCTATATCAGAAGCAAAATTTATAGATCCTAAAGAGGAAGGGGGACATTTTAGAATTCACGATAACCTAACCAACTTATCTAGGGTGGAGCAATATAGGCAAAAAATTAACTCAGCAACTAAGACAGATGATCATTGGTTAATGGCTGGAAAACTTTAAATTGTGGTTTAGGTTTTGTTTCCTTACCCTTTGAGCTTAAAATAGTTGATATACTGGTGACTTCTAAGAGGGAGGAAGGGAATTTGAATTATGAAAGCTAAATCTTGGCAGCAGATGGATGAACACTGTAAGTGTAAATTATACAGGGAAGCTGGCAAATACAGCAGCACACCACACCTTGTTTGTTAGCCCATACCACTCTAACTAAGGCTCAGGCTTACCAGGTCATGTTTTTGTCTGCTTGTTTTTCTTCTCCCTTTCTTCCTCCCTCCCTCCCCCAACTTTCCTTCCTTTCTTTCTTTTTAAAGAAGTCTGTTAAGAATAAGCCCAACTTTTTGTTGTTGTTGTTATCAATACTCTAAGTGGGACTTCCCTGGTCATCTAGTAGCTAAGACTCTGTGCTCCCCATGCAGGGCCCTGGTTTGATCCCTGGTCAGGGAACTAGATCTTACATGCTGCAATTAAAAGTTTGCATTGATGAAGTAAAGATCAAGAAGCCTACCTGCTGCAACTAAGACTGGGAGCAGTCAAATGTAAATAAATGAATACCCTATAAGTGGCCTGGGTTTTATCCTAAGAGTTGGTATGGTACTAAAACCCACCAGTTAAAAAAAAAAACAAAAAAACAAAAAACAAAAAAAAACACTTTATGTTGAGAAATCTCATGGCTTTTTGGAAGCTACTAAATATTCTCTCACCTAAAAATGGCACAGGGAATTCCCAGGCAGTCCAGTGGTTAGGACTCCATGCAATCACTCCCAAGGATGTGGGTTCAATCCCTGGCTGGGGAACTAAAATCTCACAAGTCAAAATAAATAAATAAATATGGCAGAATTTATAGTTAAAATGTTTTCAGCCATTTGCTGGCAAAATGAGGGTTTCCAAGCATGCTTTTCCAATCTGATTGTTTTGTGTTTATTTCTCCTCCCACTAGGTGTCACTCTGCAAACCTGAATGGTTTATACTACACTGGCGCCTACACCGCTAACACGGACAATGGGATTGTCTGGCATGCCTGGCACGGATGGTGGTATTCCTTGAAATCTGTGGTTATGAAAATTAGGCCAAATGATTTTATTCCAAATATTGTTTAATTGGACCTGCTGGGCTTTCACTTCTGCAGTTGTTTTGGTTTCAGTGATTTGAAAAACAGCAAATTTGAACATTCCTCATGTATGGTGATGGCAATTATTACGGGCACTACTTTTCATTCTTACTTGCTTTTCTTACTTAATGTACTTCCAGTACAGCAAATATGTGATACTCACCGAATAAATTAGATTATATTAGTATCTATTGAATTCCTTTGTGGAAAGGGCTATGAAAGAGATGACACTGAGCCCCCAAAATAAAAAGCATACAGTATATATATACATGACTTGCGAGCTAACATAGCATGGATATATAATAAATTACACATGAATGCAGTTTAAAAATACATGAAAAAAATGCAGAAAATGCTGGAATGGCCAAATCAGCTGCATGGATAGTAAACACTATGAGCTGGCAATGAGCTCTGGTGTCTGTAAATTAGAACTTTCAAATACAATGCAGGATCTTAATCGTTATGAAACACTATCTCATATTTTTAGGCTGTTTATGTAGACTACACATCTCTTTCAGAAGGCTCATTTTAATTCTTAAATCAGTCTTGTGAGGCATTCCCCATTTAACAGAGCTGAGAGTCTGTGGGTCTAAGACATTGTTACTACTCACAGATACAAAGTTAGATTCACATCCAAGTCTTCTGATGCAGAGTCAAATGGTTTTCACCCACGCTACGGCTTTTCGCAGCCTGTGTCAGACGCAGAAGACACACTTCAAGTCCAGATGAAACTCATTTTTTTTTAAGCTAAAGATAGACGCTAACTATACAGTTCCAGAAATGTAAATAATTCCAAGTGCTGATAAGTAAAATAAAAAATCTGTGGCTGGGGCTTCCCTGGTGGTCCAGTGGGTAAGGACACCGCCTTGCAGTGCAAGGGGCGCCGGTTTGATCCCTGGCCTGGGAAGATCCCACGTGCCGTGGAGCAGCTGGACTGATGTGTCCAATTACCAAGCTGGGGCTCTGGACCGCATGCGCCCAAAGCCAGTGCTCTGGACAACAGCCTAACCCTAACACGGACAATGGGATTGTCTGGCATGCCTGGCACGGATGGTGGTATTCCTTGAAATCTGTGGTTATGAAAATTAGGCCAAATGATTTTATTCCAAATATTGTTTAATTGGACCTGCTGGGCTTTCACTTCTGCAGTTGTTTTGGTTTCAGTGATTTGAAAAACAGCAAATTTGAACATTCCTCATGTATGGTGATGGCAATTATTACGGGCACTACTTTTCATTCTTACTTGCTTTTCTTACTTAATGTACTTCCAGTACAGCAAATATGTGATACTCACCGAATAAATTAGATTATATTAGTATCTATTGAATTCCTTTGTGGAAAGGGCTATGAAAGAGATGACACTGAGCCCCCAAAATAAAAAGCATACAGTATATATATACATGACTTGCGAGATAACATAGCATGGATATATAATAAATTACACATGAATGCAGTTTAAAAATACATGAAAAAAATGCAGAAAATGCTGGAATGGCCAAATCAGCTGCATGGATAGTAAACACTATGAGCTGGCAATGAGCTCTGGTGTCTGTAAATTAGAACTTTCAAATACAATGCAGGATCTTAATCGTTATGAAACACTATCTCATATTTTTAGGCTGTTTATGTAGACTACACATCTCTTTCAGAAGGCTCATTTTAATTCTTAAATCAGTCTTGTGAGGCATTCCCCATTTAACAGAGCTGAGAGTCTGTGGGTCTAAGACATTGTTACTACTCACAGATACAAAGTTAGATTCACATCCAAGTCTTCTGATGCAGAGTCAAATGGTTTTCACCCACGCTACGGCTTTTCGCAGCCTGTGTCAGACGCAGAAGACACACTTCAAGTCCAGATGAAACTCATTTTTTTTTAAGCTAAAGATAGACGCTAACTATACAGTTCCAGAAATGTAAATAATTCCAAGAGCTGATAAGTAAGAAGTAAAAAAAATCTGTGGCTGGGGCTTCCCTGGTGGTCCAGTGGGTAAGGACACCGCCTTGCAGTGCAAGGGGCGCCGGTTTGATCCCTGGCCTGGGAAGATCCCACGTGCCGTGGAGCAGCTGGACTGATGTGTCCAATTACCAAGCTGGGGCTCTGGACCGCATGCGCCCAAAGCCAGTGCTCTGCGACAACAGAGTCCACGGCGATGGGAGGCCCACACGGGCCAAAGAACAAAGAACAAAGATGGATGAAAATAGATAGATGAAAGACCAATGGAAGTGACCCGCCCATCCCTCTACTTCCCCAATCCACCCAGCTCCAAAAAAAAAAAAAAAATCTGTGCCTGAGGAATGTATAACCAGGAACCTGATCTGGCTTGGGGGAGAAAGTCAGAGAAGTTTCCTGGAGGAACAATCTTTTCTTTATTTGGCTGTCATATTTTAATTGCAGCGCCCATGGCACGGGCTCCAGAGCTTGGGCTCAGTAGTTGTGGCACCAGCTTAGTTGCCCATGGCATGTGGGACCTTAGTTCTCCAACCAGGAATCGAATTTGTGTCCCCTGCAACTGGAAGGTGGATTCTTAACCCCTGGACCTCCAAGGAAATCCCTGAGATCTTTTAACTAGGTGTATATGGAACATCACTGCAGGCAGAGAGAAATCTTTGTGTAAAGTACACAAAATAAGAAAGTGCACAGAAACATAGAAAGACTAGAGAAGCAGTAGGGTGTAGTGATCCTTAAATCCTTGAACCAAGGATTCTGCCACCTGATAGCTGTGTGACCTCAGGTAGGCTACTTAACTAATCTGGTCCTCAGTAATCTGCCTGCCTCACAGGGTTAAGGCTTCCTTGGTGGTTCAGGCAGTAAAGAATCTGCCTGCAGTGTAGGAGGCCTGGGTTGAACTCCTGGGTTGAAAAGATCCCCTGAAGAAAGAAGTGGCAGCCCACTCCAGTATTCTTGCCTGCAGAGTTCCATGGGCATAGGAGCCTGTCGGGCTACAGTCCAAGGAATCGCAAAGAGTCAGACACAACTAAGAGATTAACACTTTTCTTTTCACAGAATTGGGTTGAAGATTACACAAGTAAAATACCTTACACAAAGTAAGCAGTCAGTAAGAACTAGCTATGATTATTAGTGAAGTAGGCATTTGGGGACAATAACAACAGATGTCTTGAAATAATGGGTCAAATAAAGACACTAAGGTTGGTTGTACTTTCTACTCTAAACAGTGTTTCCCAAAACATTGCTTCTCAAACTTTACTATTACACCAATCACCTGGGCATCTTGTTACAGTAATTCTGGAGCGGGGCCCAAGATTCAAATTGTTTAACAAGTTTTCAGGTGATGCAGATTTAGGAATCTGGTCGAGGGATCACACTTTGAACAATACGGTTGTAGAGACCTGTGGGGGGCTTAGTGGTAAAGATTCAGCCTGCCAATGCAGGAGACCTGGGTCCAGTCCCTGGGTATAGAAGATTCCCTGGAGAAGAGAATGGCTACCCACTCCATATTCTGGCCTGGGAAATCCCATGGACAGACGGTCCTGGTAGGCTACAGCCCATGAGGCCACAAAAGTCACACACGATTTAGTGACTAAAGAGCAACCGGAAACTATAGTTCTGTGGGATAATAATAGTTAATACAAGAAGAAAAGGGCTCGATCAGATGTGTTTAGGAGACCATATGAAACTGAAAGCGTTAGTTGCTCTGTTGTGTCCTACTCTTTGTGACTCCATGGACTGAAGGCCCACCAGGCTCCCATGTCCATGGAATTCTCCAGGCAAGAATACTAGAGTGGATTGCTGCTTCTTTCTTTAGGGGATCTTCCCGACTCAGGAATTGAATCGGTCTCCCGCAGTGCAGGCAGATTCTTTACTGTCTGAACCATCAGGGAAGCCAGGAGATCATATAGTAAACAAAATTCAACGGATTTCTTCTTTTGAGTATTTCTCATGTCCTGTAATATTCTTAGGCTCATTCTGAAGTCCCAAGAGGAACATACAGTCATCCCCCCTTACGTGTGGTCTCCCTTTCCAAGATTTCAGTTACCAACTGTCAGTCATGATACAGAACATAAATCTTCCTTTGTCTGGAGTCTCTCACCTGTTACTTTGTAGCCACCTTAGTATCAGATCACTGTCTGGATGTTCCGATGCTTTTGTTCAAGGGAACTTTCCTTTACCTCATAATGGCCCCTAAGTACAAGATACCTAGTCTAGCATGATTATTAGTGAAGTAGGCATTTGGGGACAATAACAACAGATGTCTTGAAATAATGGGTCAAATAAAGACACTAAGGTTGGTTGTACTTTCTACTCTAAACAGTGTTTCCCAAAACATTGCTTCTCAAACTTTACTATTACACCAATCACCTGGGCATCTTGTTACAGTAATTCTGGAGCGGGGCCCAAGATTCAAATTGTTTAACAAGTTTTCAGGTGATGCAGATTTAGGAATCTGGTCGAGGGATCACACTTTGAACAATACGGTTGTAGAGACCTGTGGGGGGCTTAGTGGTAAAGATTCAGCCTGCCAATGCAGGAGACCTGGGTCCAGTCCCTGGGTATAGAAGATTCCCTGGAGAAGAGAATGGCTACCCACTCCATATTCTGGCCTGGGAAATCCCATGGACAGACGGTCCTGGTAGGCTACAGCCCATGAGGCCACAAAAGTCACACACGATTTAGTGACTAAAGAGCAACCGGAAACTATAGTTCTGTGGGATAATAATAGTTAATACAAGAAGAAAAGGGCTCGATCAGATGTGTTTAGGAGACCATATGAAACTGAAAGCGTTAGTTGCTCTGTTGTGTCCTACTCTTTGTGACTCCATGGACTGAAGGCCCACCAGGCTCCCATGTCCATGGAATTCTCCAGGCAAGAATACTAGAGTGGATTGCTGCTTCTTTCTTTAGGGGATCTTCCCGACTCAGGAATTGAATCGGTCTCCCGCAGTGCAGGCAGATTCTTTACTGTCTGAACCATCAGGGAAGCCAGGAGATCATATAGTAAACAAAATTCAACGGATTTCTTCTTTTGAGTATTTCTCATGTCCTGTAATATTCTTAGGCTCATTCTGAAGTCCCAAGAGGAACATACAGTCATCCCCCCTTACGTGTGGTCTCCCTTTCCAAGATTTCAGTTACCAACTGTCAGTCATGATACAGAACATAAATCTTCCTTTGTCTGGAGTCTCTCACCTGTTACTTTGTAGCCACCTTAGTATCAGATCACTGTCTGGATGTTCCGATGCTTTTGTTCAAGGGAACTTTCCTTTACCTCATAATGGCCCCCTAAGTACAAGGATAGTGATGCTTGCAATTCGGATATGCCAAAGAGAGGGTGTAAAGTGCTTCCTTTAACTGAAAGGTGAAAATTCTCAACTTAATGAGAAAAGAAATCATATGCTAGAGTTGCTAAAGTCTATGGTAAGATCCCATCTGCTTTCTGTGAAATTGTGATCCAGGGAAAAGAAATTTGTGCTAGTTTTGCTTTTGCACGTCAAATTGCAAAAGTCACTGTCACAGACTATGGTAAGTGCTTATATACAATGGAAAAGGCACTGAATTTATACAACAAAATATTTGTGGGGAAAGAGAAGAAACCATGCTCACATAACTTTTATTACAGTGTATTATTTTATTATTGTTGTGTTCAATCACTAAGTCATGTTTGACACTTTGCAACCCCATGGACTGGAGCATGCCAGGCTTCTCTGTCCTCTATCTTCCAGAATTTGCTCAAACTCATGTCCGTTGAGTTGGTTATGCCATCCTACCATCTCACCCTCTGTCGTCCCTTTCTCCTCCTGCCCTCAATCTTTCCCAGCACAATCTTTCCCAGCATCAGGATCTTTTTCATGAGTGGTCTCTTCCTATCAGGTGGCCAAAGTATTGGAATTTCAACTTCAGCACCAGTCCTTCCAATGAATATCCAGGGTTGATTTCCTGTAGGATTGACTGGTTTGATCTCCTGCTGACCAAGGGACTTTTAAGAGTCTTCTATAGTATCACAATTTGAAGAATTTGCCAGCTTTCTTTAGGTCTTCCCATAGTATCGGTTTAACATCTTTACTGTCTGAACCATCAGGGAAGCCAGGAGATCATATAGTAAACAAAATTCAACGGATTTCTTCTTTTGAGTATTTCTCATGTCCTGTAATATTCTTAGGCTCATTCTGAAGTCCCAAGAGGAACATACAGTCATCCCCCCTTACGTGTGGTCTCCCTTTCCAAGATTTCAGTTACCAACTGTCAGTCATGATACAGAACATAAATCTTCCTTTGTCTGGAGTCTCTCACCTGTTACTTTGTAGCCACCTTAGTATCAGATCACTGTCTGGATGTTCCGATGCTTTTGTTCAAGGGAACTTTCCTTTACCTCATAATGGCCCCTAAGTACAAGGATAGTGATGCTTGCAATTCGGATATGCCAAAGAGAGGGTGTAAAGTGCTTCCTTTAACTGAAAGGTGAAAATTCTCAACTTAATGAGAAAAGAAATCATATGCTAGAGTTGCTAAAGTCTATGGTAAGATCCCATCTGCTTTCTGTGAAATTGTGATCCAGGGAAAAGAAATTTGTGCTAGTTTTGCTTTTGCACGTCAAATTGCAAAAGTCACTGTCACAGACTATGGTAAGTGCTTATATACAATGGAAAAGGCACTGAATTTATACAACAAAATATTTGTGGGGAAAGAGAAGAAACCATGCTCACATAACTTTTATTACAGTGTATTATTTTATTATTGTTGTGTTCAATCACTAAGTCATGTTTGACACTTTGCAACCCCATGGACTGGAGCATGCCAGGCTTCTCTGTCCTCTATCTTCCAGAATTTGCTCAAACTCATGTCCGTTGAGTTGGTTATGCCATCCTACCATCTCACCCTCTGTCGTCCCTTTCTCCTCCTGCCCTCAATCTTTCCCAGCACAATCTTTCCCAGCATCAGGATCTTTTTCATGAGTGGTCTCTTCCTATCAGGTGGCCAAAGTATTGGAATTTCAACTTCAGCACCAGTCCTTCCAATGAATATCCAGGGTTGATTTCCTGTAGGATTGACTGGTTTGATCTCCTGCTGACCAAGGGACTTTTAAGAGTCTTCTATAGTATCACAATTTGAAAGCATCAATTCTTCTGCCCTTAGCTTTCTTTATGGTCCAGCTCTTGTATCTGTACATGACTACTGGAAAAACCATAGCTTTTGTTGTTTTTGTTGTAGTTAGCCCAAAGGCATGTGGGAATCTTAGCTCCCTGACCAGGGATCAAACCCACATCCTCTGCATTGCAGGGTGAAGTCATAACCACTGGACCACCAGGAAAGTCCCCGGAAAAACCATACCTTTGACTATGTGGACATTTGTCAGCAAAGTGATGTCTCTGCTTTTTAGTATGCTGTCTGGGTTTGTCATGGCTTTTCTTCCAAGGAGCAAGCATCTTTTAATTTCATGGATGCAGTCACCATCTGCAGTGATTTTGTACCCCAAGAAAATAAAATCTGTCACTTTTCTCCCATCTATTTGCCATGAAGTGATGGGACAAGATGCCATGATATTCATTTTTTGAATGTTGAATTTTAAGCCAGTTTTCTCACTCTCCTCTTTCACCTTCATCAAAAGGCTCTTTAGTTCCTCTTCACTTTCTCCATTAGAGTGGTATCATCTGCATATCTGAGATTATTGATATTTCCCTTGGCAATCTTGATTACAGCCTCATCCACCTCAGCATTTCTCATGATGTACTCTGAATGTAAGTTAAATAAGCAGGGTGACAATATACAGCCTTGACACACTCCTTTCCCAATTTGGAACCAGTCCATTGTTCCATGCCTGGTTAACCATTGCTTCTTGACCTGTATGCAGGTTTCTCAGGAGACAGGTAAGGGATGAATCGCTACTAGTGCCAAAGTATTTGGAATCTCTCATTTTATCTTCCAGAATTTGCTCAAACTCATGTCCGTTGAGTTGGTTATGCCATCCTACCATCTCACCCTCTGTCGTCCCTTTCTCCTCCTGCCCTCAATCTTTCCCAGCACAATCTTTCCCAGCATCAGGATCTTTTTCATGAGTGGTCTCTTCCTATCAGGTGGCCAAAGTATTGGAATTTCAACTTCAGCACCAGTCCTTCCAATGAATATCCAGGGTTGATTTCCTGTAGGATTGACTGGTTTGATCTCCTGCTGACCAAGGGACTTTTAAGAGTCTTCTATAGTATCACAATTTGAAAGCATCAATTCTTCTGCCCTTAGCTTTCTTTATGGTCCAGCTCTTGTATCTGTACATGACTACTGGAAAAACCATAGCTTTTGTTGTTTTGTTGTAGTTAGCCCAAAGGCATGTGGGAATCTTAGCTCCCTGACCAGGGATCAAACCCACATCCTCTGCATTGCAGGGTGAAGTCATAACCACTGGACCACCAGGAAAGTCCCCGGAAAAACCATACCTTTGACTATGTGGACATTTGTCAGCAAAGTGATGTCTCTGCTTTTTAGTATGCTGTCTGGGTTTGTCATGGCTTTTCTTCCAAGGAGCAAGCATCTTTTAATTTCATGGATGCAGTCACCATCTGCAGTGATTTTGTACCCCAAGAAAATAAAATCTGTCACTTTTCTCCCATCTATTTGCCATGAAGTGATGGGACAAGATGCCATGATATTCATTTTTTGAATGTTGAATTTTAAGCCAGTTTTCTCACTCTCCTCTTTCACCTTCATCAAAAGGCTCTTTAGTTCCTCTTCACTTTCTCCATTAGAGTGGTATCATCTGCATATCTGAGATTATTGATATTTCCCTTGGCAATCTTGATTACAGCCTCATCCACCTCAGCATTTCTCATGATGTACTCTGAATGTAAGTTAAATAAGCAGGGTGACAATATACAGCCTTGACACACTCCTTTCCCAATTTGGAACCAGTCCATTGTTCCATGCCTGGTTAACCATTGCTTCTTGACCTGTATGCAGGTTTCTCAGGAGACAGGTAAGGTGGTCTGATATTCTTATCTCTTTAAGAATTTCCCACAATTTATTGTGATCCACAAAAAAGCTTTGGCATAGTCAGTGAAGCAAAAGTGTATGTTTTTCTGGAATTCCCTTACTTTCTCTATGATCCAGCAAACGTTGTTATCAATCCCTTACTATGCTTGATTTATATATTAATACTTAATATATAAACTTAATAATATATATATATATATAAACTTAATCATTGATATGTATGTATAGGAAAAGACATATGGAGAGAGGGTGCAATATTTCCCATGGGCCTTGCCTGGTAGCTCAGTGGTAAAGAGTTCTCCTGACAATACAGGAGACAAAGTTTCGATCCTCGATCTTGGAAGATCCCACATGCTGTGGAGCTACTAAGCCCATGAGCCACAACTATTGAGCCTGTGCTCTAGAGCCTTGGAACTGCAACTATTGAGCCCATGTGCCACAACTGCTGAAACCTGTGAATCCTAGAGCCCAAATTCCATAAGAGAAGTCACTGCAACAAGAAGCTTGCTCACCTCAACTGGAGAGTAGCCCCCACTCCTTGCAACTAAAGAAGAGCCTGTGGTAGCAGTGAAAACCCAGAATAGCCAAAAAATAATAAATAAATAAATAAAAATATTTGTTTTTTTTTTTTTTTTTTTTTTTTTTTTAAAAAAGGAAAAGAATTGATATTTTTAAAAAAAAAAAAAAACCATTTCCCATGATTTTAGGCATTTATGAAGGGTCTTTGAATGTATGCCCCAAAGATAAGCAGGAAACCACTTTTATATTTTTAGATCTAATTAGGAGTGTATTCAGCTGCAAAATGTAAATCATTTGATTATGGAAGTCCAGACAAACAGGGGTTTGTTCCTCTTATGTAACAAGAGCTTAGGATCTGGGAGGCTGCTGGCCTTGGTTCAGTGCTCTGCAGTGATATCTGAGATTATTGATATTTCCCTTGGCAATCTTGATCACAGCCTCATCCACCTCAGCATTTCTCCTGATGTACTCTGAATGTAAGTTAAATAAGCAGGGTGACAATATACAGCCTTGACACACTCCTTTCCCAATTTGGAACCAGTCCATTGTTCCATGCCTGGTTAACCATTGCTTCTTGACCTGTATGCAGGTTTCTCAGGAGACAGGTAAGGTGGTCTGATATTCTTATCTCTTTAAGAATTTCCCACAATTTATTGTGATCCACAAAAAAGCTTTGGCATAGTCAGTGAAGCAAAAGTGTATGTTTTTCTGGAATTCCCTTACTTTCTCTATGATCCAGCAAACGTTGTTATCAATCCCTTACTATGCTTGATTTATATATTAATACTTAATATATAAACTTAATAATATATATATATATATAAACTTAATCATTGATATGTATGTATAGGAAAAGACATATGGAGAGAGGGTGCAATATTTCCCATGGGCCTTGCCTGGTAGCTCAGTGGTAAAGAGTTCTCCTGACAATACAGGAGACAAAGTTTCGATCCTCGATCTTGGAAGATCCCACATGCTGTGGAGCTACTAAGCCCATGAGCCACAACTATTGAGCCTGTGCTCTAGAGCCTTGGAACTGCAACTATTGAGCCCATGTGCCACAACTGCTGAAACCTGTGAATCCTAGAGCCCAAATTCCATAAGAGAAGTCACTGCAACAAGAAGCTTGCTCACCTCAACTGGAGAGTAGCCCCCACTCCTTGCAACTAAAGAAGAGCCTGTGGTAGCAGTGAAAACCCAGAATAGCCAAAAAATAATAAATAAATAAATAAAAATATTTGTTTTTTTTTTTTGTTTTTTTTTTTTTTTAAAAAAGGAACAGAATTGATCATTGTAAAAAAAAAAAAAAACCATTTCCCATGATTTTAGGCATTTATGAAGGGTCTTTGAATGTATGCCCCAAAGATAAGCAGGGGAAACCACTTTTATATTTTTAGATCTAATTAGGAGTGTATTCAGCTGCAAAATGTAAATCATTTGATTATGGAAGTCCAGACAAACAGGGGTTTGTTCCTCTTATGTAACAAGAGCTTAGGATCTGGGAGGCTGCTGGCCTTGGTTCAGTGCTCTGCAGTGTGCAAGCTGATATCTCTGCCACTCACTTTGCCCTTCCTTCAGAATCTCAAGTTTTCTACTGCAGTTTCTGTTCTGAGTCTATGCTGAAAGCAGGAAGAAGAGTAAAGGGTCAATAGACTTCAGTTTATGCTTTTTTGGCCAGAATTGTGTCATGTAGTTATTCTGTCTGGAAGAAGGATCATGCAAGAGATTATTTAATTTTATAGTTGCTATAATGTAAGGCAAGAGGATTATTTGCCATGGTTTCTGAACTTAAAAAAAAAAAGCTTATTAAAGTATAGTTGATTTACAATGTGTTAATTTCTGCCATACAACAAAATGATTCAGTTATGCATATAAATACTTTCTTTTTTCATATTCCTTTCCAAGATGATTTATCACAGAGTACTGCATAGAGTTCCCTGTGCTATATAGTAGGACATTGTTGTTTATCCATTCTGTATGTAATAGTTTGTATCTTCTAATCCCAAACTTCTGACCCTTCCCCTTCCCCTTGGCAGCCACAAGTCTGTTCTCAATGTCTGTGAGTCTGTTTTTCAGATTACTGAACTTTTTTTTTTTTTTTTTTTTTTTAATGCAGTCTTGAGGCAACAGTGTTCCATAGATCATACTTTGGGAAGGTATAAATAATGGGACACCAGTGATAATTTTAAATATGAGTATTATTTACTCAAGTAGTAGCATGAAGACCTCATGGCAATTAGGAGATCAAAAGAATAAAAGCTTTTAAAGGAGAAGAAAAGATTTTACAGAGAAGTGGGAGGGAAACTGAATAAGTATAGTCTTACATAGACATCCATGTAATAATTTTTCAATGTAGAAGGAATGAAAAACAATTTTAATGCTGTCAAAAAGATGGAAGAGCTGGGACTTCCCTGGTGGTCCAGTAGTTGAGAATCTGTCTTCTAATCCAGGGAATGCAGGTTCGATCCCTGGTTGGGGAACTGAGATCCCACATACCACAGGCCGACTGGGCTCACATGCCTCAACTGAGACCCAGTGCAGCCAAGTAAACAAACAAACAAACAAAAGATGGAAGAGTTGTAATGAAAAACCATGGCTTTAGTGATAATGTTATTTGTGCCCTTAACCCAATTTCAATGGACTAATGGGTAGACTAGCCAGAGGGCAGGAAATAAAAGCAGAGAGACCAGATTGGTCATCTGACTTTAGATGTAAGAGAGGGAAATTAGATAGGTTTACCTGTAGTCAAAACCTGAAGAAAGCTCCAGTCTAAAACCAATTCCTCAAGAATTTTGCCATTAGAAAGTTCTCTGGGGCTTGCCTGGTAGCTCAGTGGTAAAGAGTTCGCTGGCCAGTACAGGAGACAGGGGTTCAATCCCTGATCCAGAAAGATCCCGCATGCTGTGGAGCAACTAAGTCCATGAGCCACAACTATGGAGCCTGTGCTCTAGAGCCTCAGAGCTGCAACTATTGAGCCCGTGTGCCACAACTATTGAAGTCCGTGTGCCCTACAGCCCAAGTTCCACAAGAGAAGTCCCAGCAACAAGAAGCCTGCTCACTTCAACTAGAGAGTGGCCCCCACTCCCTGCAACTAGAGAAGAGCCTGCAGTAGCAGTGAAAACCCATAATTGCCAAAAATAAATAAATAAATAGAATTTTTTTAAAAAGAAAGTTGTTCATTAGACTTTACCACTTAAAAAATGCAAATATGCTTTTAATTTACATCAGGTGATTACATTATGGCTAAGAAACTCATGAGTTGCTTGTTTTTTATATAAAGCAGTGTATAAAGAAAATGTAAGGATATTAAATACTTGATATTGTTGTAGAAGAGTTTTCCACCAAAAGACAAATGGTATTTTTTAAAAAAAGGAGGGTGGGCAGGTGTTTCTGAAAGTACCAACCTCACAAATTTGCTGAAGATCTATAGTTTCAGAAAGGATGTAAATCAGAAAATCAAGATCCCTCCATACAGTCCCAAATCTATGGTTTGGCCAGCATGAAATTAACTGGGGAGAAAGACAAATCAACATACAGGCAGTTAGTCTAGGTGATAATCAAGATGGTTTAATGTTTACCTATTGCCCAAGAAGATTGCAGTCTGACTGTCTGGACTTTGCACTTTATTTTTGCCTTTTTTCTATGACAAATTACATCTCTGTGCTGAGTGTTCTCATCTCTAAAATATGAATAACAATATAGCTCCACTATAGTAGTGTTGTGAGGATTAAATGAGATATACTATGCTTGGCTGGAGAAGGAAATGGCAACCTACTCCAGTAATCTTGCCTGGAGAATCCCATGGACAGAGGAGCCTGGGGGCTATAGTCTGTAGGGCTGCAAAAAGTGCGACATGACTTCAGCAACTTAACAACATGCATACACTGTGCTTGGCACATGCTAAGTGCTCCGTAAGTATTTACTATGGTAACAGTGGCAATGCTGTTAAGGAAGAGGAAGCTAAGAAAGACATGTGGTGGGGTGTGGAGCTGCTGCTGCTGCTGAGGCTGTGGCAGTGCTGCCCGCCCTGGGCCACTTGGCCTCAAGGTTCACCACCCAGCCTCGCCTGAGCCTGCTGAGGCCTGCACTGGCTAGCACCTGCCCTATGAGTTTGTCACTGGTTGTCACTGCCTGGAGCTCACAGAACACTCGCTGGTCCCTGCTGGCTTCAGGTACAAGCGCTGCTGTCGGGGAAATGTCTGATGAGGAGGTCCAAAAGAAGATTCTACCTTCAGCAGCAGGCTGTTTAGAAGGGACATCACTAGAGGAGAAAGCAGCAATCATACATCAGCATCTTGGTTGTCGAGAAATGACAGGTGTGATTATTGAGACCATGAAGGCCAACTCAGGTAATTATGTCCATCAACTGGGTACAAGTAAAACAGATGGAAAACTAATGCAGTATGAATGTGAGTGAGGGTGGTAGTTTCCCAGAGGTGAAAATACACACCTTACAGTTGGAGTTTCTGAAAGATGACCTGAAAGCTCTGATGAAAGAAAGTCATCAGAAGTATCCCCCACTGCACCAAGAAGTAAAGATCAAAGTAAAGAAGGTGGGCTTCCCTGGTGGTCCAGTGGGTGAAGAGTCTGCCTTGCAGTGCAAGGGGTACCGGTTCGATCCCTGGCATGGGAGAATCCCACGTGCCGTGGAGCGGCTGGATTAGTGTGTCCAATTAGGAGCCAGTGCTCTGGAGTACACGTGCCCAGAGCCAGTGCTTTGCAAAGAGAGAGGCCACTGTGATGGGAGGCCTACACAGGCCAAAGAATTAAGATGGATGAAAATAAATAAAAGAAGGGTTAGTAAAAGAGGCCAAAATTTAAAAAAAAAAGTAAAGAAGGTGTAAATGCTACTCCCAATTCTCCATCCAGGCAATTTCCAGACCAGATTTCCTTCTTCAGTGGAAACCTCTTAGTTGACGTAGTTCACAGTATTATGCATCTATACATGACAAGAACCTATGGATTTGTTGAGTATGTGGTCACATAGGATGTGGATGGTATGGGAGTCGACATGCCTGTAAGTACTTTTTCTTTTTTTCAGCCTATAAGTACTTTGAGGAGCCCCAGAACATGCATGCCAATGCAACTCACCAAGCACTGAGTTTGGGACTACACTGGAGGTGAACAGCACTCCCATTTTCTAATTTGGATTCATTCTGTCTAAAATTATCTCTGTCAAAGCCTCTCTACTTTCTCACCTTGAAAATCTCCTGACAGCGGTGGCAAACTCCAATTCTCATGGTGTCCCATAAGGCCCTCTTTCCTGACAATGGTCGGCATTGCACAGGATAAAAAAAAGTTAGGATTTTTACTCCTGCCCTCTTACTGTTTTTAAAATTCAAAGAATTTTGCCCACTTTAAAAGAAATATTGCAAGACATGTCAGTTGGATCTGTGAAAAACGAAAATTTTGTCCAAGTTCAAAGCTTATGGAGACCTTTTTCATTCTGAAGAAACATGCCTTGGTTGACTCATTCCTTTCTTTAGATAATTATGTCCATCGACTGGTTGCAAGTAAAACAGATGGAAAGTTAGTACAGCATGAATGGAGGGTGGTACTTGCCGGGAGAAGAAAATAAATGCCTTACAGAGAGAGATAAGATATTTTATTAGTAATAAGTACCTGTTTTTACTGCTTGTTACTATTCTACCTTAAAAGGTTGTTTGGGTTTTTAATTTTTCCATTGGCCCTGCATGTTAGCTTTTGTTTTAAAGGTCTATATTGTTCTGAAGGATTATTAAAATATTTTTATTTCATCTGAAAAAAAATGTGGGAATTTCCCTGACTGTTTTGTGGTTAAGACTCTGCACTCACAATGCAGAGGACACAGGTCTGATCTTTGATCAGGGAACTAAGATCCTCTATGCCGCATGGCATGCCAAAACAAAACAAAGGAAAATAATAATAAAGAATATTTTTTAAAGATTATTGGCAAAATAATGAAATAAAAAAAATAAATAAAAGGAATGTGGTAATGGTGGACTGCAGTCTGGTGTAGCCTTCACCTAGAGTTGAAGGTGTAAGAAGAAAGGTGGTCAGAGAAGATTTTTCAGACAGAGTGGCAGATAAAATGAGTTATGTCTCTGGGTAAGATGGTTTATAGATTACCTGGTCCATTGGCCTCTACAGTGGACACAGGGAGGCCTTTGATTTTGACAGCGTGCCTCAGGGGAACCACAGGGAATAGGAAGTTTTCCTCTTTTCGTTTTTTCATTCAACACTTTTTTTTTCTTTTGACTTTTTGCTTTTACAGTGTTTTGTTGTTTATAAATATGTATAATCCCAGATTAGTCATATGTATGTCCCTGGCTCCCATCCCTCCTCCACCCCCCTCCCAGTCCCACACTCCCACCCCCTGTCCCATCCCGCCAGGCCATCTCACAGCACACCTGCAGGACCCCCTATTCCCACAGTGCAATGACAATAGATATCTTTTTCACATATGATAGTATAGGTTTCCATGTTACTCCCTCTATGCTTCCCAGCCCCTATTCATTCCCCACAATGTTCATAAGTCTGTTCTCAATGTTTGTTTTGCCAACGCTTCACTATGTGTCATCATTACCATCCTACTAGATTCCATATATATGTGTTAGTATATTCTATTTTCAGTTTTTTTAACTTTTATTTTACTTTTAACTTTCACAGAGTTTTGTTGTTTATAGATATGTATGTTCCCAGATTAGTCATATGTATGTCCCTGGCTCCCATCCCTCCTCCACCCCCCTCCCAGTCCCACACTCCCACCCCCTGTCCCATCCCGCCAGGCCATCTCACAGCACACCTGCAGGACCCCCTATTCCCACAGTGCAATGACAATAGATATCTTTTTCACATATGATAGTATAGGTTTCCATGTTACTCCCTCTATGCTTCCCAGCCCCTATTCATTCCCCACAATGTTCATAAGTCTGTTCTCAATGTTTGTTTTGCCAACGCTTCACTATGTGTCATCATTACCATCCTACTAGATTCCATATATATGTGTTAGTATATTCTATTTTCAGTTTTTTTAACTTTTATTTTACTTTTAACTTTCACAGAGTTTTGTTGTTTATAGATATGTATGTTCCCAGATTAGTCGCATGTATATCCCCTCCATCCCACCCCTCCAGACTGTCACACAGCACCCCTGCAGGATCCCCTTTTCTCACAGAGCAATGACTATAGCTATTTTCTTCACATATGCTAGTATAGGTTTTCATGCTACTTCCTTTACGTCTCCCACCCACTGTTCATTCCCCACAATATCCATATGTCTACTTTCCATGTCTATTTTTCCATTGCTTCACTGCATGTGTTATTACCATCCTACTAGATTCCATATATGTGTGTTAGTATATTGTACTTGGCCTTCTCTTTTTGACTGACTTCACTTTTTATGATACGTTCTAGATTTAGCCACCTCCTTAGGACTGATTCTTCTGCATTTCTTTTTACAGCTGTGTAGTATTCCATTGTATATGTGTACCAGAGCTTTTGTATACATTCATTTGTCGATGGGCATCTAGGTTGCTCCCATGTTCTAGCTATTGTATAGAGAGCTGCAATGAACACTGGGGTACAAGTGCCTCTTTCAGATTTGATTTCATCAGGGTATAAGCCTAAGAGTGGGATTGCCGGGTCATATGGTGCTTCTGTTTTTAGTTTTTTAAGAAATCTCCATACTGTCTTCCATAGCGGCTATATCAATTTACATTCCCAGCAGCAGTGCAAGAGTGTTCCCTTTTCTCTGCACTCTCTCTAGCATTTATTGTCTGTCGATTTGTTGGTGATGGCCATTCTGACAGGTGTGAGGTGATATCTCATTGTAGTTTTGTTTTGCATTTCTCTAATTATAAGTGAGGCTGAGCATCGTTTCATGTGCTTTTGGGCCATCTGTATGTCCTCTTTGGAGAGGTGTCTGTTTAGGTCCTTTGCCCATTTTTGGATTGGGTTGTTCATTTTTCTGACGTTGAGTTGTCTGAGTTGCTTGTAGATTTTGGAGATTAGTTCTTTGTCTCTTGTTTCATTTGCTATGATTTTCTGCCATTCTGTGGGTTGTCTATTCAGCTTGTTTGTAGTTTCTTTTGCTGTATAAAAACTTTTAACTTTCATTAGGTCCCACATGTTCATTTTTGTTTTTAGTTTCACTATTCTAGTAGGTGGGTCAGAGAAGATCTTGCTTTGACTTATGTCCTTGAGGGTTTTGCCTATATTCTCCTCTAAGAGTTTGATGGTTTCTGGTCTTACATTTAGGCTTTAATCCATTTTGAGTTGATCTTTGTGCATGGTGTCAGGGAATGTTCCAACTTTATTTTTTTGCACGTAGCTGTCCAATTTTCCCAGCACCATTTGTTGAAGAGGCTGTCTTTGTCCCGTTTCATATGTTTGTCTCTTTTGTCAAAAATAAGGTACCCATAGGTGCGTGGGTTTATCTCTGGGTTCTCTATCTTGTTCCCTTGGTCTATATTTCTGTTTTTGTGCCATTACCATACTGTCTTGATGACTGTTGCTTTGTAGTATAGTCTGAAGTTAGGGAAGCTGATCCCTCCAGCTCCATTCTTCTTCCTCAGGATTGCTTTGGCTATTCAGGGTCTTTTGTGTTTCCATATGAACTGTGTTATTCTTTGGTCTAGTTCTGTGCAGAATGTCACTGGTAGTTTGATAGGGATCACATTGAATCTGTAGATGATATTTGGTAGTATGGTCATTTTCACAATATTGATTCTTCCGACCCAGGAACATGGAATACCTCTCCATCTGTTTAAGTCTTCTTTCATTTTTTTCCTGTAGTTAATCTCTAATCTCATTGCATTGTGGTCAGAGAAGATGGTTGATATAATTTCAATTTTCTTGAATTGACTGAGGTTTGATTTGTGGCCCAAGATGTGGTCTATCCTGGAGAATGTTCCATAAGCATTTGAGAAGACAGTGTGTTCTTCTGCTTTTGGATGGAAGGTCCTAAAAATATCCATGAGGTTCATCTCCTCTAGTGTGTCATTTAAAGCTTGTATTTCTTTATTAATTTTCTGTTTGGATGATCTGTCCATTGGTGTGAGAGGAGTGTTAAACTCTCCTACTATTATTGTGTTAGTCTCAATTTCTTCTTTTATGTCTGAAAGTGTTTGTCTTATGTATTGGAGTGCTGCTGTGTTGGGTGCATAGATATTTATGATTGTTTTGTCTTCCTCTTGGACAGATCCCTTGATCATTATGTAGTGACCTGCCTTGTCTCTTAGAGTCTTCTTTATTTTAAGGTCTATTTTGTCTGATAAGAATATTGCTACTCCAGCTTTCTTTTGATTTCCATTTGCATGGAATATCTTTCCATCCTTCATTTCAGGCTTTAATCCATTTTGAGTTGATCTTTGTGCATGGTGTCAGGGAATGTTCCAACTTTATTTTTTTGCACGTAGCTGTCCAATTTTCCCAGCACCATTTGTTGAAGAGGCTGTCTTTGTCCCGTTTCATATGTTTGTCTCTTTTGTCAAAAATAAGGTACCCATAGGTGCGTGGGTTTATCTCTGGGTTCTCTATCTTGTTCCCTTGGTCTATATTTCTGTTTTTGTGCCATTACCATACTGTCTTGATGACTGTTGCTTTGTAGTATAGTCTGAAGTTAGGGAAGCTGATCCCTCCAGCTCCATTCTTCTTCCTCAGGATTGCTTTGGCTATTCAGGGTCTTTTGTGTTTCCATATGAACTGTGTTATTCTTTGGTCTAGTTCTGTGCAGAATGTCACTGGTAGTTTGATAGGGATCACATTGAATCTGTAGATGATATTTGGTAGTATGGTCATTTTCACAATATTGATTCTTCCGACCCAGGAACATGGAATACCTCTCCATCTGTTTAAGTCTTCTTTCATTTTTTTCCTGTAGTTAATCTCTAATCTCATTGCATTGTGGTCAGAGAAGATGGTTGATATAATTTCAATTTTCTTGAATTGACTGAGGTTTGATTTGTGGCCCAAGATGTGGTCTATCCTGGAGAATGTTCCATAAGCATTTGAGAAGACAGTGTGTTCTTCTGCTTTTGGATGGAAGGTCCTAAAAATATCCATGAGGTTCATCTCCTCTAGTGTGTCATTTAAAGCTTGTATTTCTTTATTAATTTTCTGTTTGGATGATCTGTCCATTGGTGTGAGAGGAGTGTTAAACTCTCCTACTATT
The DNA here is from genome assembly GCA_022376925.1 of Tragulus kanchil. Lineage (NCBI taxonomy): Eukaryota > Metazoa > Chordata > Mammalia > Artiodactyla > Tragulidae > Tragulus > Tragulus kanchil. Next base: position 32,268,013 of record JAIOJX010000028.1, on the reverse strand, counting down.
ATTGTGTTAGTCTCAATTTCTTCTTTTATGTCTGAAAGTGTTTGTCTTATGTATTGGAGTGCTGCTGTGTTGGGTGCATAGATATTTATGATTGTTTTGTCTTCCTCTTGGACAGATCCCTTGATCATTATGTAGTGACCTGCCTTGTCTCTTAGAGTCTTCTTTATTTTAAGGTCTATTTTGTCTGATAAGAATATTGCTACTCCAGCTTTCTTTTGATTTCCATTTGCATGGAATATCTTTTTCCATCCTCTCACTTTCAGTCTATGAGTGTCTCTAGGTCTGAGGTGGGTTTCTTTTTTTTTTTTAACTTTTATTTATTTATTTTTGGCTGTGCTGGGTCTTTGTTGATGTGTGGGTTTAGCTGCTCAGCAGTATGTGGGATCTTCCTGGATCAGGGATCGAACCTGTGTCTCCTGCATTGGCAGACAGGCTCTTATCCACTGAGCCACAAGGGAAGCCCCTGAGGTGGGTTTCTTGTAAACAGCATCTATATGGGTCTTGCTTCTGAATCCATTCAGCCAGCCTGTGTCTTTTGGTTGGAGCATTTAGTCTGTTTACATTCAAAGTAATTATTGATACGAATGTTCCTATTGTCATCTTGATAGATAGATCCTTTGATCATTATGTAGTGACCTGTCATGGGTGCTGCATCGGAGCTTACTCTGATTACTATTCTTACTAGCTCTCACTAAGAGAAACTATATTGAATAGCTCAGAGACGTTTTCGTGAACATGGCGTGGTCCCCTCAGGGTGTGAGCCTCAGACCTCGACAATAAGGTATCGTGGTCTCAAGTATTGTTAAACCAAGAGTGGGTTTATTAAGCAAGCACAAATAATCAGGATTAATCAGAACTCAATCAAAATGCGAAGAGAAAGATCTTACCCCAGAGCTGGAGAGCTTCATCCTCACCTCAGATGCAATTAAGTTCTGTGAGTGAGCTCCTGTCCAATTTACTCTCCCTCTTTTAAAGGAAAAACCTCAGACACAGCTACATATACTTTACTTCTGCTTCTACTTACAATCCTAAGAAATTAAAGGAAAAGTAAATGACTGTAGCAGGTTACTCAGGTCAAGAATTAAGCTAACTTGTATCCTCTTGTCTTTAAAGCTTTTTTTTTGTTATATGGTGTGAGAGGAGTGTTAAACTCTCCTACTATTATTGTGTTAGTCTCAATTTCTTCTTTTATGTCTGAAAGTGTTTGTCTTATGTATTGGAGTGCTGCTGTGTTGGGTGCATAGATATTTATGATTGTTTTGTCTTCCTCTTGGACAGATCCCTTGATCATTATGTAGTGACCTGCCTTGTCTCTTAGAGTCTTCTTTATTTTAAGGTCTATTTTGTCTGATAAGAATATTGCTACTCCAGCTTTCTTTTGATTTCCATTTGCATGGAATATCTTTTTCCATCCTCTCACTTTCAGTCTATGAGTGTCTCTAGGTCTGAGGTGGGTTTCTTTTTTTTTTTTTTAACTTTTATTTATTTATTTTTGGCTGTGCTGGGTCTTTGTTGATGTGTGGGTTTAGCTGCTCAGCAGTATGTGGGATCTTCCTGGATCAGGGATCGAACCTGTGTCTCCTGCATTGGCAGACAGGCTCTTATCCACTGAGCCACAAGGGAAGCCCCTGAGGTGGGTTTCTTGTAAACAGCATCTATATGGGTCTTGCTTCTGAATCCATTCAGCCAGCCTGTGTCTTTTGGTTGGAGCATTTAGTCTGTTTACATTCAAAGTAATTATTGATACGAATGTTCCTATTGTCATCTTGATAGATAGATCCTTTGATCATTATGTAGTGACCTGTCATGGGTGCTGCATCGGAGCTTACTCTGATTACTATTCTTACTAGCTCTCACTAAGAGAAACTATATTGAATAGCTCAGAGACGTTTTCGTGAACATGGCGTGGTCCCCTCAGGGTGTGAGCCTCAGACCTCGACAATAAAGTATCGTGGTCTCAAGTATTGTTAAACCAAGAGTGGGTTTATTAAGCAAGCACAAATAATCAGGATTAATCAGAACTCAATCAAAATGCGAAGAGAAAGATCTTACCCCAGAGCTGGAGAGCTTCATCCTCACCTCAGATGCAATTAAGTTCTGTGAGTGAGCTCCTGTCCAATTTACTCTCCCTCTTTTAAAGGAAAAACCTCAGACACAGCTACATATACTTTACTTCTGCTTCTACTTACAATCCTAAGAAATTAAAGGAAAAACGCTGCTCCTGGCTTCTATGCGAGCTTACAACTTGAGCTAGACTGGAGCAGGTTACTCAGGTCAAGAATTAAGCTAACTTGTTCTTAGGAAAGTAAGCAGATAAGGTTGGAATGTTGCCATTAGGGCTTTTCTTATTTACTAGCAGCTTTCAAGCTTCGCTTGAGGGTAGAACTCTGCCAAAGCGGCTGGCGGTGAGTTACAAATTCCTAATCGCTGGAGGACGAGCTTTGGTTCTCCTGGCTGTAATTTCTCTTAGAGACAAACTTTTTTCCTTTAATATATATATCCCCCTTAAGGTATCATCATATTCACCAACTCTTTGGCCCTATCTGAGCTAACATCACTTTCTGTAGGACGGATTCTAGGTCTCAAGAGCTTATCTTGGGTTTGAGGATTGCTCTATACTCTAAGACCCAGTATATTCTTAATAATTTCCAAAGTCTGCCCAAGACAGACCTTCCTTGTCTCTTGTAATCTTCTTTATTTTAAAGTCTATATTGTCTGATATGAGGATTGCTACTCCAACTTTCTTTTGATTTCCATTTGCATGGAAAATCTTTTTCCATCCTCTCACTTTCAGTCTATGTGTGTCCTTAAGTCTGAAGTGGGTTTGTTGTAAACAGCATATATATATATACACACACACATATATATATGTATATGTATATATGGATCTTGCTTTTGTATCCATTCAGCCAGCCTGTGTCTTTTGGTTGGAGCATTTAGTCCGTTTACATTCAAAGTAAGTATTAATATGAATGTTCCTATTGTCATCTTCTTAGATGTTTGGGGTTTGATTTGTAGGACTTCTCCTACTCTTGTATTTATTGGCTGTATCAAGCCCTTTAGCACTTGTAAGGCTGGTTTTGTGGTACAAGTTTTCTTTTGGCTTTTGCTTGTCTGTGAAGCTTTTGACTTCTCCATCAATTCTGAATGAGATCCTTGCTGGGCAGAGAATTCTTGGTTGTAGTCAAGAATTCATTTAGCCATTTAAATGTGTCTTGCTATTCTCTTCTGGCCTGCAAGGTTTCTGTTGAGAGGTCAGCAGTCAAACGTATAGGATTTCCCTTGTATGTTACCTGTTGTTTTTCCCTTGCTGCTCTAAGTATTCTTTGTGTTTAGTCTGTGTTAGCTTAATTAATATGTGTCTTGGCATGTTTCCCCTAGGATTTATCCTGTATGGAACTCTTTGTGCTTCTTGGACCTGGTTAACTATTTCCTTTCCCATGTTGGGGAAGTTTTCTGCTATAATCTCTTCAAAAAATTTTTTCCTATCCTTTCTTTTTGTCTTCTTCTTCTGGGATCCCTATTATTCGAATGTTGGTGCATTTGATATTGTCCCAGAGGTCTCTAAGACTATGCTCAGTTCTTTTCATTCTTTGCTCTTTTTTCTGTTCTTCAGTAGCTATTTCTACCATCTGTCTTCCATCTCACTTATCCATTCTTCTGTCTCGGATACTCTACTATGGAGTCCTTCCATGGTTTTTTTAAGTTCAGCAATTGAGCTGTTTGTCTCTATTTGTTGTTTTTTAAGTTCATAAATTGAGCTGTCTCTTTTAGTTTTTTCTTAATTTCTTGCATGTCTTTCTCCAGTGTGTCAATTTTCTCTGTTATTCTATTTTCGGAGTTTTGAATCATCCTTACTATCACTCTTTTGGATTCTTTTTCTGATAGTTTGTCTATTTCTTCTTCCGTCATTTGGATCTGTATGTTCATAGTTTGTTCCTTCATTTGTGTGGTGTTTCTCTATCTTTTCATTGTTATGTGTTTTTTGATGTTTTATGTTTGAGTCATGTTACAGTTGGTGTTTTCTCTCGGGATTCCTAGGATTGGTCTTTGGCCAGTGAGTGGAGAGATTCCATCTGGCGCTGCGCCTCTCCGGGCCGGCGCTGCGCCTCTCCACCGCGTGTCCCATGGGCACTACCTCTCCGCTACACGGCCCGTGGGCTCCCCCCTTTTTTTTTTGTAATCTATTCTCTATATTTGGGCTTCACCTAACACCTTGCTATGTGTTACAGGGTTTTGTTTGGGAAGAAAAGAAAGCTTATCATCTCTCAAAGAAGGCTTAGATCTCTTCATTTTTTTTCAGATTCAGATGAAGTTTTCTGCATTTTGCAGAGGACAGGTACTTTTGGGAAAGGATTTAGTTACTCCCTCAACTCAGATGAATTAACAAACGTTGTAATCCCAAGGCTGTACCCTGTGTTCTAGTGAATATCAGTGCTTCCTTTAGAAAACTGCCTTCCAAAGCCTGAACACCGTAAAAACTACACTCTATGGTGGGGAAGTTCACAACAAGCTGCAACGTTTGGGAGAGGATGAAAGAGTGAATTGGGCATTCAGTCATAATCTGCTGGCTTAGTCTCAGAGAGAAAATGACACAGAGTATTGTATTTTAAGCTTCACTCCTTGGGTGCTGGCACTGTTTGCAGCTTCTAGGCCTTTCTAATTATAGATGTGCTGCATAACATTGTCCTCACCTGTACCTCTAACAATAACAATATTCATCACTTAACATTATCAAAGATCATTCCAGCTTGAACTAATTAATTCATACAACTCCAACCATCTGGGACAGATAGTACTATTATCCAGGTTTTATAGACACAGAAAACTTCAAAAGAGGTTTCTCTGAGATCATATAGTAAGTGGAATGAGGCCAGGAGTGTATCTGGATTCTATTTTCATGATAGTTGAGCTGTCTCTATTTAGCTTCTTCCGTCTTAATTTCTTGCATGTCTTTCTCCAGTGTGTCAATTTTCTCTGTTATTCTATTTTCGGAGTTTTGAATCATCCTTACTATCACTCTTTTGGATTCTTTTTCTGATAGTTTGTCTATTTCTTCTTCCGTCATTTGGATCTGTATGTTCATAGTTTGTTCCTTCATTTGTGTGGTGTTTCTCTATCTTTTCATTGTTATGTGTTTTTTGATGTTTTATGTTTGAGTCATGTTACAGTTGGTGTTTTCTCTCGGGATTCCTAGGATTGGTCTTTGGCCAGTGAGTGGAGAGATTCCATCTGGCGCTGCGCCTCTCCGGGCCGGCGCTGCGCCTCTCCACCGCGTGTCCCATGGGCACTACCTCTCCGCTACACGGCCCGTGGGCTCCCCCCTTTTTTTTTTGTAATCTATTCTCTATATTTGGGCTTCACCTAACACCTTGCTATGTGTTACAGGGTTTTGTTTGGGAAGAAAAGAAAGCTTATCATCTCTCAAAGAAGGCTTAGATCTCTTCATTTTTTTTCAGATTCAGATGAAGTTTTCTGCATTTTGCAGAGGACAGGTACTTTTGGGAAAGGATTTAGTTACTCCCTCAACTCAGATGAATTAACAAACGTTGTAATCCCAAGGCTGTACCCTGTGTTCTAGTGAATATCAGTGCTTCCTTTAGAAAACTGCCTTCCAAAGCCTGAACACCGTAAAAACTACACTCTATGGTGGGGAAGTTCACAACAAGCTGCAACGTTTGGGAGAGGATGAAAGAGTGAATTGGGCATTCAGTCATAATCTGCTGGCTTAGTCTCAGAGAGAAAATGACACAGAGTATTGTATTTTAAGCTTCACTCCTTGGGTGCTGGCACTGTTTGCAGCTTCTAGGCCTTTCTAATTATAGATGTGCTGCATAACATTGTCCTCACCTGTACCTCTAACAATAACAATATTCATCACTTAACATTATCAAAGATCATTCCAGCTTGAACTAATTAATTCATACAACTCCAACCATCTGGGACAGATAGTACTATTATCCAGGTTTTATAGACACAGAAAACTTCAAAAGAGGTTTCTCTGAGATCATATAGTAAGTGGAATGAGGCCAGGAGTGTATCTGAAAAATACTAGGTTTTCTAGTTCATTGGAAGATGACCTTGCACAGTTTGGGCTTGACGACCTTGCACAGTTTCGATTTAAGGGTAATGTGATTTTTTTTTTTTCCCTTCAGGGTGCTGAACAGATACTCCTTTGTTGCTTACTAGCTCAGTCTCTGGTTTCTGTTGTGGCTTCTCTCCCAGAAGAAATGATTAAGCCCTTAGGAATGATCATGGACGTCATCATTCTTTGGCATACCAGGTAGTTTGGGAGCTCTTGAAGGTGGCTAACACATGCCAGCTGTTTGATCTCTTTTGCTCTTCTCCTTTAATTACACCTACTCTATCTCTTTGCGGTTGAGTGATACTGAAACTTGGAACTCTTGAAATGTAAATGAAACCTCAGAAAAGTCAGCTAATTATGAAGGCTTCGCTGCCCTATTCTGGTGACCAACTAACTAACTGAGATCTTTAGGAATCTCGTACTCTTCAAAGAAGGGCCCCTAAAAGATAATACCATCTTTTTTTTTTTTTTTTTTTGGCCACTTCTATTGGTCTTTCATTTATCTATTTTCATCCATCTTTGTTCTTTCGCCCGTGTGGGCCTCCCATCGCAGTGGCCTCTGTTGTCACAGAGCACGGGCTCTGGGCACATGCGCTTCAGAGCTCCGGCTCCGTAGTTGGACACATCGGTCCAGCTGCTCTGTGGCCCGTGGGATCTTCCCAGGCCAGGGATCGAACCGGCGTCCCTTGCACTGAAAGGTGGTGTCCCTACCCACTGGACCACCAGGGAAGCCCCTAATACCATCTTTTTTAAGAATATTTAAGAAAAAAGATGAAAAATAACTTATGTTAGACTTCCCTAATATATGAATATATTCCCTAATATATGAATATATGAATGATAAATGAAAGACCAACAGAAGTGGCCCGCCAGCCCCCCTGCCTCCCCAACCCGCCCCCCCTCAAAAAACTTAAAATAATAATAACTTATGTTTCCATAGTTATGAGGAAGGTCTGAAACAACACTAAGTAGCTCACTGGTGGAAAAGGATCATTCCCTTGCAGCTTTTGTCTGATTCTAATAGTTGTAGTTTCAAAGAGTATTCTATCCTCCTATATTCATGTTGAAGAGGCAGGAAATCACGTACCTAAAAAAGTCTGTTCGCTTTTGGCTGAAAATTCAAAAGCTGATAGACTTTTATCTAAGCAATGATTATGCAAAATAATGTCAAATTAAAATGGAATCCTCCATGGAGTTCCCTGTTGCCTCAGAGATAACTAGGACCAGAAAAAGAATGATTCTGTAAACTTTCAGGGTATGTAAGTGATTTGGTGAATACGATGAAGAACTTTTTCTCAATAAGGATCTTTGAAACCTGGATTCCGAGAACATCAGGATACTGTTTCTGTGTGAGTCACCAAGTAGTAGAAAGTGTAATTCAAAGGAGGTAGAAGTTTGGAAGGATGTGTGCTTTATTTTGAAGGCTGTTTTTAATATCAGGCTGACAGCCCAGGCCACTTAGTTTTTAACAAGTTGCAAAACAAATCTGATTCACTCAGAAGTTTAAAGATCCTTGGAGTCTCTCCTCAACATTCTCGTTCAGAAAAGCTGAGATGTCTGACTTCATTGTTTCCATTCAAGGACAGTCTTCCAGGATGAACCTGAAAGCAATGAAAGTTGATGTGAAAAGTTCAGACCTATCGTTTCACCCGGATTTCTGAAACAGTGCAAGAAAGCCATCCCTCAGTGATGGTTATAGCATGCTGATGGCTATCAGGTGTGCTCTTCAAACCTTTCGGGGACCCCTTGAGGATCAGATGCCCTGAAGTAGAATGCTTAGACAGCTGGCGAGCGCTCCACACTCATTCCTTCAGTCAGCAAGCCAGGGCCAAACTGTTGGCCAGGGGGGCATGAGTGCCAGCTGTCTCTCTTCTCGTTTCATAATCTAATGAAAGGCTGATCGCTGGAGTCTGCCAGTCGCTGTAGTTTTTGCATAAGAAAATATTCATCAGGGCCAAAGTTAGGGAGAGCCACACTTCTCCTTACACTATCCTTCACCATCATCTACAGTTTCCTGAAAGAGTCTATTTAGAGACGAGCTTTTCCATGCTGGACACAAGCCCAGAGCAAAACAAAAAATTCCTTTTTTTTTGGTAAAGTGTGGGGCAGTCTTTTTGACTAGTTTTAGTGATTCGTTTTTTCCTACATCCATAAATAAAACATGCCAAAACATAGCTTTCCATTCTAAGATGTCACAAGTCCTCAGGATAGAATACTTGGGCTAAAGTGCTTTAAAATATAAAAATTTAAATATTTTATGATAAATATTTGTGTATGTTACCTGAAAAAAATATTTGGTTCAAAGTTCCTAAAGGAACAGAAAGAGAATTTAGGAGGGAATTTTGTGAAATGGTTTATCAAAAAAAAAAAAAAAAGAAAAAGAAAGACATGGTTAATCAAATAAAAAAAGTGTGGTGGGACATGAACACCCTCTTGTTAGCTTTTTCTAGCTCTCTTGTTTATGAATTTGGTGAGAAGGGTATAAAAACAGACCTGAGGCCCTTCACAGGGTGTGACCTGAGTTCTGTCCTTTTGTAAGACACCAAGGCCACAGTCTGCGGGATTGGCTGCAGTGCAGGCCTGGCCTCTCTGCCTGCAAAATGTGGGCTTTAGTAGAGTGACTTTAGTAGAGTGACTGTCTAACTGCTCACAGGCAGCTTTGTGGGTCTGCCTCTGCTCCTTCCCAGATGGTGAATAGAGAATGTGGCTTGCTCAGTCTGCAAAGTTATAGTGGCAAAAGATGCCACCCAGAGACGACTTTCTTTCCAGATCAAATCCTAGGTGAATCCAGGCTTTTTCCTCTCCTGCCTTTAGTGCTTCCTCCCTAAGGAGCTGGCCCAGTGGACTCCCTAGACATTGGCTGAGGCCTCCAGACCTCACTGCTGGCTTGGCATTTTCTACCTCTGGCTGCTCAGCGTCTTCAGAGAACCTCTGTGCGTGGGTCTGGGGACAAATCTGTCACGGGGAACCGATTGTCCCTCAGGTATGTTCTTGCTTGTATCTTCTCAGGTTTTGCTTCACTAAGTCCTCCTAAAGTGCTAATAAGGAATGACTAGAATGTCTTCCCTTTTCCAGTTGTGGAGTAATTGTCTGGAATCATAAGAAAATATTCATCAGGGCCAAAGTTAGGGAGAGCCACACTTCTCCTTACACTATCCTTCACCATCATCTACAGTTTCCTGAAAGAGTCTATTTAGAGACGAGCTTTTCCATGCTGGACACAAGCCCAGAGCAAAACAAAAAATTCCTTTTTTTTTGGTAAAGTGTGGGGCAGTCTTTTTGACTAGTTTTAGTGATTCGTTTTTTCCTACATCCATAAATAAAACATGCCAAAACATAGCTTTCCATTCTAAGATGTCACAAGTCCTCAGGATAGAATACTTGGGCTAAAGTGCTTTAAAATATAAAAATTTAAATATTTTATGATAAATATTTGTGTATGTTACCTGAAAAAAATATTTGGTTCAAAGTTCCTAAAGGAACAGAAAGAGAATTTAGGAGGGAATTTTGTGAAATGGTTTATCAAAAAAAAAAAAAAAAAGAAAGACATGGTTAATCAAATTAAAAAAGTGTGGTGGGACATGAACACCCTCTTGTTAGCTTTTTCTAGCTCTCTTGTTTATGAATTTGGTGAGAAGGGTATAAAAACAGACCTGAGGCCCTTCACAGGGTGTGACCTGAGTTCTGTCCTTTTGTAAGACACCAAGGCCACAGTCTGCGGGATTGGCTGCAGTGCAGGCCTGGCCTCTCTGCCTGCAAAATGTGGGCTTTAGTAGAGTGACTTTAGTAGAGTGACTGTCTAACTGCTCACAGGCAGCTTTGTGGGTCTGCCTCTGCTCCTTCCCAGATGGTGAATAGAGAATGTGGCTTGCTCAGTCTGCAAAGTTATAGTGGCAAAAGATGCCACCCAGAGACGACTTTCTTTCCAGATCAAATCCTAGGTGAATCCAGGCTTTTTCCTCTCCTGCCTTTAGTGCTTCCTCCCTAAGGAGCTGGCCCAGTGGACTCCCTAGACATTGGCTGAGGCCTCCAGACCTCACTGCTGGCTTGGCATTTTCTACCTCTGGCTGCTCAGCGTCTTCAGAGAACCTCTGTGCGTGGGTCTGGGGACAAATCTGTCACGGGGAACCGATTGTCCCTCAGGTATGTTCTTGCTTGTATCTTCTCAGGTTTTGCTTCACTAAGTCCTCCTAAAGTGCTAATAAGGAATGACTAGAATGTCTTCCCTTTTCCAGTTGTGGAGTAATTGTCTTCAGGAATCAAGCAACAGCTTTATTTAGTTTGGTTGTAACTTTTCTGTTTAGAATTTATTTTTTTGTTTTATTTCTGTTTTGTTCAGAATTTCTAGACACAAAGGAAAGGAAGCGTGATTGGATGCACCCTGAGGCACATCAAAGCCAGAGACAGCCACTTTTCCCGTGTGCCACATCACACCAGTGCACCCCACTGTCTCATCATTTCCTGTTAGTTGTCACTTGAAAGCATTGCTATCAATGCTAATCTGGAAATTGTACATCAAATTTGGAAAATCCAGTAGAATTTAAGGTCTCCAGGTCAATGTTCCTCTATGTTTAGTACAGCAGCTGTTACCAAAGAAAGTGTATTAACCAAAGGTCAAATAAGAGACAACATGGAGGGCATATAAACACTCAAACAGCAGAAATAGAAACATAATCTACCAGGCCCCTGCGTTTAGCTTAAGGTCAGAGTCACTGCAGTCTCCCGAAAGGCATGCTGTTCTCTGAGTTCTCTCGGTCTAGACCGTGAGATGTCATGTAACTGCCAAGGCAGCAGAATTCACTGGCACTTGCCAGCCTTGAATTTCCTTGGCACACAGTTGCTCGTGGCTTTAGCCTTCTAAAGCTGATGACTTTGCTATGGTGAGTGCTGACTCTGTACCTAACATATCTTATCTTATCTTACATGATGTTTCCAATGGCTATACAACTGGAAACATGCACAGGGCATACACTTGACTAAGCTATTAGGTTTAATAGTCTCTTATCTTGATGTTCATTAGATTTAGGTTATAGACCCTTTTATCTAGATAGCTTGGTCTGCAGGCTTCTAGAAAAGGAGATGGGTTTATCCATCTCTGTGGCCCTCTTCCGTCAAAATGTTCATGTGACTTTGGAGTATAATGATCTTTCTTAACCACAATGACCTTTAAAAAGCACTATGAAGTGATTAATATAACATTTATTGAACAAACATATTTGAATAGCAGATAAGTTATTAGTCACTATGACAAGATGATGAAAAATGCACCTATGCAGAGTTCATAGTCAAATGCAAGAACATAATAAAATAATTAATTAGAATATCTTGTACTTTGATAATAACAATCTATATATAAAATGCCATTGAACCTCTCAAAACTGAGCTGCTAATTAGATCTGTATTGGGACAGTCAGTTGAATAATAATACAATATTACTCACAAAGATGATGTAGCTACTGGAAATAAACTAATATGAATTTGGGGGTCCCTTAGTAGAAGTATAATATCTAGAATGTAGAATGGTAAATATAAGTACCATTTGGACTTCAATTCAGTTCAGTCGCTCAGTCATGTCCAACTCGTTGTGACCCCATGAACTGCAGCACGCCAGGCTTCCCTGTCCTTCACCATCTCCTGGAGCTCGCTCAAACTCATGTCCACTGACACAGTGATGCCATTCAACCATCTCGTCCTCTGTCGTTCCTTCTCCTTCTGCTTTCTATTTTAGACAACATGGAGGGCATATAAACACTCAAACAGCAGAAATAGAAACATAATCTACCAGGCCCCTGCGTTTAGCTTAAGGTCAGAGTCACTGCAGTCTCCCGAAAGGCATGCTGTTCTCTGAGTTCTCTCGGTCTAGACCGTGAGATGTCATGTAACTGCCAAGGCAGCAGAATTCACTGGCACTTGCCAGCCTTGAATTTCCTTGGCACACAGTTGCTCGTGGCTTTAGCCTTCTAAAGCTGATGACTTTGCTATGGTGAGTGCTGACTCTGTACCTAACATATCTTATCTTATCTTACATGATGTTTCCAATGGCTATACAACTGGAAACATGCACAGGGCATACACTTGACTAAGCTATTAGGTTTAATAGTCTCTTATCTTGATGTTCATTAGATTTAGGTTATAGACCCTTTTATCTAGATAGCTTGGTCTGCAGGCTTCTAGAAAAGGAGATGGGTTTATCCATCTCTGTGGCCCTCTTCCGTCAAAATGTTCATGTGACTTTGGAGTATAATGATCTTTCTTAACCACAATGACCTTTAAAAAGCACTATGAAGTGATTAATATAACATTTATTGAACAAACATATTTGAATAGCAGATAAGTTATTAGTCACTATGACAAGATGATGAAAAATGCACCTATGCAGAGTTCATAGTCAAATGCAAGAACATAATAAAATAATTAATTAGAATATCTTGTACTTTGATAATAACAATCTATATATAAAATGCCATTGAACCTCTCAAAACTGAGCTGCTAATTAGATCTGTATTGGGACAGTCAGTTGAATAATAATACAATATTACTCACAAAGATGATGTAGCTACTGGAAATAAACTAATATGAATTTGGGGGTCCCTTAGTAGAAGTATAATATCTAGAATGTAGAATGGTAAATATAAGTACCATTTGGACTTCAATTCAGTTCAGTCGCTCAGTCATGTCCAACTCGTTGTGACCCCATGAACTGCAGCACGCCAGGCTTCCCTGTCCTTCACCATCTCCTGGAGCTCGCTCAAACTCATGTCCACTGACACAGTGATGCCATTCAACCATCTCGTCCTCTGTCGTTCCCTTCTCCTTCTGCTTTCTATTTTTCCCAACTTTGGATCTATTCAGCTATGTATGGGATATTGGGTCCAACTTGTGTGAGACCAGCATTTAAAAGATTAAGAAACTCTAAGTTTATTCAGGAAACTTTGTCTACAGTGGACAAAGTTAGTGATATTTAGCTCAGCTGGGATACCAAGAGAGACTCTAGGAGAAACGTGGTCAGCAAATGTCTGAAGTGTTGTTAGGGAAAGATACTGTATTATACTTACTCCCCCAACTCAAGAGTAAAATAAATAAATCAAATGCATGATGGATGTAAACTGCACAGTATGCTAACTTTGACTAAAGTTAGGAGAAATCTCCCAAGAACCGAAGCTACCTAAATGAGAATATAAGCTGCCTCTTCGATTGATAAGATTATCATCACAGGACTTAATTGAAGCTGAATTTTTTTGTAGAGAGTATTGCAAATGTTCACAAGCATCAGCTTGGTAGTAAACCGAGTGATTTACTACCAATTATAGGTTTTCTGATTTTAGGTTTTCTGATTTCAGTTGTGATTTTAATTTCCAAAAATAACAATTCAAATAGATGAATGTTCTTTTCATCTGTGCATTTCAATTGTCTTGAAAACAATGCTTAACAGTAGTGGGTAATAAATGAATCACTTACCAAGTGGCAGTCTTTACATCCATACCAAAGTCTTTTCTTTTTCTTTAATTTTGCTTTTTTTATATCAAAGTCTTGATAGTTAATAACAAAGGCCATTCTCTACCCAGCTGGATATGATTCAAAACCACTGAGCTGCTAATTAGATCTGTGTTGGGATAGTCAGTTGAATAATAATACAATATTACTCACAAAGATGATGTAGCTACTGGAAATAAACTAATATGAATTTGGGGGTCCCTTAGTAGAAGTATAATATCTAGAATGTAGAATGGTAAATATAAGTACCATTTGGACTTCAATTCAGTTCAGTCGCTCAGTCATGTCCAACTCGTTGTGACCCCATGAACTGCAGCACGCCAGGCTTCCCTGTCCTTCACCATCTCCTGGAGCTCGCTCAAACTCATGTCCACTGACACAGTGATGCCATTCAACCATCTCGTCCTCTGTCGTTCCCTTCTCCTTCTGCTTTCTATTTTTCCCAACTTTGGATCTATTCAGCTATGTATGGGATATTGGGTCCAACTTGTGTGAGACCAGCATTTAAAAGATTAAGAAACTCTAAGTTTATTCAGGAAACTTTGTCTACAGTGGACAAAGTTAGTGATATTTAGCTCAGCTGGGATACCAAGAGAGACTCTAGGAGAAACGTGGTCAGCAAATGTCTGAAGTGTTGTTAGGGAAAGATACTGTATTATACTTACTCCCCCAACTCAAGAGTAAAATAAATAAATCAAATGCATGATGGATGTAAACTGCACAGTATGCTAACTTTGACTAAAGTTAGAGAAATCTCCCAAGAACCGAAGCTACCTAAATGAGAATATAAGCTGCCTCTTCGATTGATAAGATTATCATCACAGGACTTAATTGAAGCTGAATTTTTTTGTAGAGAGTATTGCAAATGTTCACAAGCATCAGCTTGGTAGTAAACCGAGTGATTTACTACCAATTATAGGTTTTCTGATTTTAGGTTTTCTGATTTCAGTTGTGATTTTAATTTCCAAAAATAACAATTCAAATAGATGAATGTTCTTTTCATCTGTGCATTTCAATTGTCTTGAAAACAATGCTTAACAGTAGTGGGTAATAAATGAATCACTTACCAAGTGGCAGTCTTTACATCCATACCAAAGTCTTTTCTTTTTCTTTAATTTTGCTTTTTTTATATCAAAGTCTTGATAGTTAATAACAAAGGCCATTCTCTACCCAGCTGGATATGATTCAAAACCACTGAGGAAAAGTCTCCACCAAGAAACATACAAATGTAGTCAGCACGTTAGTGTATTAACAGAGTGAAGGCTCAAGTTAAGACCAAGAGAGAAGCAGCCATCAGAAAGATGCAAATCATGGGGCAAAACATATAGGAAAAGTCCTTCAGCAAGAACAGAAATAAAGGTGACTGCGGTGTTGAACCCAGTACCAGACGCTCTTCTTGGTGCTTCATCTCTGCTTATTGATTCTCCCAACAGCCCTATAAGCTAGGCTTTATTAAAAGTATTCCCTTTTGATGAATGAAGAAACATGGGCACAGAGAGGTTAAGTAATAATGCCTCAGATCACACAGCTAGTAGGCATGGACTGGGATTTAAATACAAGCCTTGGCTTCTTTGGCGGCTCAGTGGTAACGAATCTGCCAGCCAATGCAGGAGATGCAGGTTCGATCCCTGGGTTGGGAAGAGCCCCTGGAGAAGGAAATGGCACCCAGCTCCAGTGCTCTTGCCTGGAGAATTCCATGGACAGAGAAGCCTGGGGGACTTCAGCCCACAGGGTCACAAAAGAGCCGAACACAACTTATCGACTAAACACTCTTAACACGTATGTGACACCTATATCTCTAAGCTCAGGAAACTAAATGAGTCCATAGAGGAAAGAAATAAAAGTGTAAAAGAAGACAATTAAGGAAAAATGAACTAACAATTTCAATTATCTAAATTCTTTTTCCTAAAAGGGTAAGAAATCATTCGGTGTGAATTTTTTGTTTAAAATCAGGAAAAAAATGGAAACATTTTCTCTTAATACAGTTCTAATTCTCCTCGTTAGAAATCATTGTAACAAACTGACTTTTGAATGTCTTTTAGCTCCATGGCATTTGTGCCTATGGGTCTGACCTAACTCCCAATGATAAAAGGCAGAAAGGATCCTCTTTGCAACCATCTACAGGGACAAAGGCAAGAAAGCACCTTTTTTTAATCGTCACCTCTGTATCAAAGCCCAACCTCAAGCAGAACGAGTGAGGAGTCAGGCATCTTCAGACTCAGAGTAATTAGAAAATACTATTGTCTTTCACCTGGTTGATGGAGGTGAGTATGGGGAGAATATATACAATCTCAAAATGACGTTTCACCATAGAAGTACTCATCTGCACTTGATGGACCATCTAAAGTTCAGTCCTTTCTCTGGATCCTAGAAATTTCCCCCTAGTTATGTACAATCAGAGTTGAATGGGTGCAGAACTTACTAATATTCTTTATATACAGTCTTATTTATTTATTAAAAGTTTTGACTGTGCTGGGTCTTCATCGCTGTGTAGGTTTTTTCCCAAGCTGTGGCAAGCAAGGGCTACTTCCTACTTCTGGTACACAGGCTTCTCATAGTGGTGGCTTCTCTTGTTTTCGAGCACAGGCTCTAGGGTGCAAGGGCTTCAGCAGTGGCAGTTACTGGGCTCTGCAGCAGAGACTCCACAGTTGTGGCACAAGGGCCTAGTTGCTACACGCATGGGACATCTTCCTGGATCAGGAATCTCACCTGTGTCTCCAGTGTACACAAGTGGATTCTTTGCCACTGGGCCACCAGGGAGGTCCACTAATGTTCTTTATTATATGAATACCTTAATCCACACTGCTGTGTAGAAACTTCAGCCTCTCCCTTTTGCCTACCTGGCAGGATGTATCCTTGAACCTGATGGTAGGAGCTGGCTGAATTCTCCCTTTACCCGTTGCCTCTGTATACATTACAGGTTAGGTTATAGAATGAAGCACACGATACACCCACATATTGTCAAGAGTCAAAGAGACATCCCCAAAATGTTGACTTTGGTAAATGGAAAATTCCAACAATTATTTTGTTCATTGAAATCCTGTGGTCCGTACTCTAATCAAACCCCACCCCAGAGCCAGGTGAATTTTTGTTTAAAATCAGGAAAAAAATGGAAACATTTTCTCTTAATACAGTTCTAATTCTCCTCGTTAGAAATCATTGTAACAAACTGACTTTTGAATGTCTTTTAGCTCCATGGCATTTGTGCCTATGGGTCTGACCTAACTCCCAATGATAAAAGGCAGAAAGGATCCTCTTTGCAACCATCTACAGGGACAAAGGCAAGAAAGCACCTTTTTTTAATCGTCACCTCTGTATCAAAGCCCAACCTCAAGCAGAACGAGTGAGGAGTCAGGCATCTTCAGACTCAGAGTAATTAGAAAATACTATTGTCTTTCACCTGGTTGATGGAGGTGAGTATGGGGAGAATATATACAATCTCAAAATGACGTTTCACCATAGAAGTACTCATCTGCACTTGATGGACCATCTAAAGTTCAGTCCTTTCTCTGGATCCTAGAAATTTCCCCCTAGTTATGTACAATCAGAGTTGAATGGGTGCAGAACTTACTAATATTCTTTATATACAGTCTTATTTATTTATTAAAAGTTTTGACTGTGCTGGGTCTTCATCGCTGTGTAGGTTTTTTCCCAAGCTGTGGCAAGCAAGGGCTACTTCCTACTTCTGGTACACAGGCTTCTCATAGTGGTGGCTTCTCTTGTTTTCGAGCACAGGCTCTAGGGTGCAAGGGCTTCAGCAGTGGCAGTTACTGGGCTCTGCAGCAGAGACTCCACAGTTGTGGCACAAGGGCCTAGTTGCTACACGCATGGGACATCTTCCTGGATCAGGAATCTCACCTGTGTCTCCAGTGTACACAAGTGGATTCTTTGCCACTGGGCCACCAGGGAGGTCCACTAATGTTCTTTATTATATGAATACCTTAATCCACACTGCTGTGTAGAAACTTCAGCCTCTCCCTTTTGCCTACCTGGCAGGATGTATCCTTGAACCTGATGGTAGGAGCTGGCTGAATTCTCCCTTTACCCGTTGCCTCTGTATACATTACAGGTTAGGTTATAGAATGAAGCACACGATACACCCACATATTGTCAAGAGTCAAAGAGACATCCCCAAAATGTTGACTTTGGTAAATGGAAAATTCCAACAATTATTTTGTTCATTGAAATCCTGTGGTCCGTACTCTAATCAAACCCCACCCAGAGCCACTGCAGCAACAGGCAAATGAAAGTCCAGGATCAGAATCCAACTGTTGCCTGCTAATTCCAGTCCAGATGCCCAATCTGTGTTCCATTATGAAGGAAGGTGGAGAACTGGCCCACAGGGGATCTCAAAAACATCTAAAGGCATCTGTGGGCCCGAAGCATGTGTCATTTATTTATACAACTTGTATTTTAGAATGTGGAAAACCATAAAATCTGACAGAAAACCCCTAATAAGACTCAAAGCCAAGACTCTGTGGTCAGTCAGGGGCGCCGTGTGGGACAGCAGGGGAGAAGGATTCCACTGCCTTCTCCTCTGCATTCTGACTCACAAACTTAAAGCAGTCAGAGGCAAGCCTTACGCAACAGAAGGCATCTTCACTGCATATTAATTATTCAGTGTTCTCCCCCGAAATGTTCCACTGTTGCATGGCATGCAGTGCCACGGGTAGAGGGTAACATTACCGTGTCAACTCCATATTTTGCTAAGGTATTCTGATGCATGCTAAAGTTTGTGCTATGGAAGGCTTGCTCTTACCTGTCTGACTACAGGATGTAAGTTGTTTCCTTTGTTGATACACTAAACTGAAATCAAGTCAAAGATAACCATCTTATTTGCAGTCACTTGATTTATTTGTCTGTTTATTGGACTACATAATAAACAGGAGTCAAATTTTTAAAAATACAAAAGGGCACATCAGGAGTAGAGATGCAGATGTAGAGAACAGGCTTGTGGACATAGGTTGGGGAGAGTCGGGTCGGATGAACTGAGAAAGTAGCCTTGACATATATATCGTGTGCAAAATGGATAGCTAGTAGAAGCTGCTGTGCATCACACGGAGCTCAGCTCGGCGTTCTGTGATGACCTAGAGGGGTGGGGGTGGCGGTGGGGTGGAGGCTCAATCTCCTCTATGTATGCATATAGGATATTCACCTTATTGTACAGCAGAAACTAGCACAACATTGTAAAGCAATTATAGAATTATTTTTTAAAAATAAAAATACAAAAGGACACACAAAGAAACTTTTCCCCTTTGTTTCTGTGTCCTAGAGGCAAAGCAAGATTAGCAGTTTATTTTGTATCCTTCCAGGCTTTATACATACACCAGCAAATAGGCGTATCCTTTTTCTGTACAAAATGTAGCACACCCTACTCACCAGTCAATATATTCAATGTATATGATGCCAATGTTAAGTTCTGTGTCCTTTTCCAAGTTTTGTAGAAGAAGATGTGCTTTATAGAAACTTCTCTTGTGGCTCAGCTGGTAAAGAATCTGCCTGCAATGTGGGAGACCTGGGTTTGATCCCTGCATTGGGAAGATCCTCTGGAAAAGGGAAAGGCTACCCACTCCAGTATCTTTCTCTGGAGAATTCCATGGCTTGGTCATGGGTCACAAAGAATCAGACACAACTGAGCATCTTTCAAGTAAAATAGAGGTTTGTTTTGCACTTACATGCTTCCATTAAACACAAATTCTAATGTTGCGTACTAACGATGCCTTTGCTTTTTACTTGATTTTCAAATATCCCATTTCAGTGATCAGACAGAGTTTGATCATCATCACTGGGTACCATTTCCCCCAAAAGCTTGTGCCCCCAAAGCCCAACCTCCTACAAATTCAAGGTTTCATCACGTATTGATTAAGATTTGAACCATGTGTTATTCATTCAATAATGCTGAAATGTATTCCAAATTAGCCTGGAGGCCACTTGCTTTTAGCCTCCCATCAGAAGCTATATTGAAACTCCTTTCTGAATTTATTTATATTTCGTTCTCTCTCTCTCCCTTGGCATGATGCCAACTCACTTTTGGCTAGAAAACACAACCATATTCTCCTTCTCTGTTCTTTTAGCCATGTAATCCTGGCACTTGATCTCTGCAAACAATTATCTGGTTTCTTCAGTTCGCCTTTTAATATTCTGTAAAGGAATTGAAACATTTAAAATAGCTCTTTGGTCTGTGTGAAAACGTTCCCAGCTGTCTCAAAATATGAACCAAATTATGCCAAAGTGCTTATCTTTTTAAAACAAACTTTTACAGGAGTGATTCTAAATACCCTAACTTAGAATTCATGGTCTGCAATATTCTGCTTTTTTCAGCCTTATCTTCCTTCATTGAGCTCCCAGCCCTAGAAAGATCATGTGATTGTTAGTTTCCTGGATGTCTGTGGCGAATGCCTCCTTCACCATAGACCTTATGAAGACCATGACCCATGCTCGCCTTTCGCCTTCTTGGCAACCCCATATATCAAGGTTCCACCATCCCACCAGGATGTCCTGATCTCTTACTGATGGTATGTTTTTATTTGTAAGTGGGCAGGTTTTATCTTCTCAAACTTTACAACCACCCTCTGAGATAAAAGGTTAGAGCATCCTTATCCTGCATTACAAATGAAGAAATTGAGGCTTAGAGGACTTAATCCTTCTTCTGCTAACAAGATTCTCCACTCACCTGGCACTCAGGCTACACTACCTTGTTAATGCCATCTTTTTTTATGTATGTGTGACATGGTATGACAGCTGAACCTCCTTAAAAGCTGATGGTTTATCTGTCTCTTGTATTCTCCCCGCTATGACTTGAACAGGGAAGGAACTTGGAAAATATCAGTTGTTTGACTAATTATAATTAGAGAATCATAAAACTTTGAGCAAAAAGGAGCCTTATAAATCACTTAACGAGTACTTGTGTTTCTCAAAAGTTCTGAGGTTTGTGCCGTTCACCAGGTAATAGGTACAATGCCATTCGCTTTCATTGGAAGAGTTGAGATAAAATAATTCTACTTTAGTTTTAAATAAATGCTGATATATAATGGCGTAACATTTAAATATGTTTTAAAATGAAACATGAAACAGGTTTTTTAGGATGAAGCACAAGAGACTTCCCGGTAGTCTTGTGATTAAAGACAGTACTTCCAGTGCAGGGGGGCATGGGTTCAAAGGGAACAGGGAACAAAGATCCTATATGCCACATGGCCTAAAAAAGATGAAACTTGAAACTGTTATACCAAACCAAACTTGGGTTCACTTGGCTGCTACAGAGCAAAACCAATCTACAGACACCAGTTTGAGGTAAAGGAAAGTACAGGACTTATTTGCAGGCCACCAGCTGCTTAAATATGAAAACCAAATTATGCCAAAGTGCTTATCTTTTAAAACAAACTTTTACAGGAGTGATTCTAAATACCCTAACTTAGAATTCATGGTCTGCAATATTCTGCTTTTTCAGCCTTATCTTCCTTCATTGAGCTCCCAGCCCTAGAAAGATCATGTGATTGTTAGTTTCCTGGATGTCTGTGGCGAATGCCTCCTTCACCATAGACCTTATGAAGACCATGACCCATGCTCGCCTTTCGCCTTCTTGGCAACCCCATATATCAAGGTTCCACCATCCCACCAGGATGTCCTGATCTCTTACTGATGGTATGTTTTTATTTGTAAGTGGGCAGGTTTTATCTTCTCAAACTTTACAACCACCCTCTGAGATAAAAGGTTAGAGCATCCTTATCCTGCATTACAAATGAAGAAATTGAGGCTTAGAGGACTTAATCCTTCTTCTGCTAACAAGATTCTCCACTCACCTGGCACTCAGGCTACACTACCTTGTTAATGCCATCTTTTTTTATGTATGTGTGACATGGTATGACAGCTGAACCTCCTTAAAAGCTGATGGTTTATCTGTCTCTTGTATTCTCCCCGCTATGACTTGAACAGGGAAGGAACTTGGAAAATATCAGTTGTTTGACTAATTATAATTAGAGAATCATAAAACTTTGAGCAAAAAGGGAGCCTTATAAATCACTTAACGAGTACTTGTGTTTCTCAAAAGTTCTGAGGTTTGTGCCGTTCACCAGGTAATAGGTACAATGCCATTCGCTTTCATTGGAAGAGTTGAGATAAAATAATTCTACTTTAGTTTTAAATAAATGCTGATATATAATGGCGTAACATTTAAATATGTTTTAAAATGAAACATGAAACAGGTTTTTTAGGATGAAGCACAAGAGACTTCCCGGTAGTCTTGTGATTAAAGACAGTACTTCCAGTGCAGGGGGGCATGGGTTCAAAGGGAACAGGGAACAAAGATCCTATATGCCACATGGCCTAAAAAAGATGAAACTTGAAACTGTTATACCAAACCAAACTTGGGTTCACTTGGCTGCTACAGAGCAAAACCAATCTACAGACACCAGTTTGAGGTAAAGGAAAGTACAGGACTTATTTGCAGGCCACCAAGCCTTTTTTTATGCCTAGGGGGCAGGGGAGCGGTACACCACATGACATTTGAGATCCTAGTTCCTGGACCAGGGATCAAACCTGTGTTCCTGCAGTGGGAGTGCAGAGTCTCACCATTGGACTGCCAGGGAGTCCCCTCAGTGAGTACTAGGGGAGGGTTTTTATAAAGCCAATATTTGGAAGGAGGGCTGCAGCACATGGACTTTCTTCTGTTTTGTTGCTGGTGATAAAAGGGGGTATTTCAGGAACCTTCACCAACCTTTTGGTTCCAAACAGACTGGGGTCTATGTACTTGTTGTGAGCATGTAGTCACCATCCTCAGCCTGGGCAGAGGTCTTCGTTTCTGCCAAACAACTCAAAGATATGTGTCAGATTGTTACATATTATCACTTGAGGAGGACCTATTAATAGAACTCTGTTTTAGCTGCTGACTATTGTTTAAGCTAAGATTACTTTTCTTGCTTAACTACTTTTCCTTTGTTTTTGCATTTACTGACTTTCCTAATTTGTAACCACTAAAGTCTGATCTTTGGACTCAGCTAAGGCCTATTTCTACAAACAAGAAAAATGGAGGACACGGAAGGGCTTTTGTACTTGAGAAGGCCCTTCAGGGTCCTGCTTGGTTTTAAAGAATCTCCAGAGAAATATCAGAAGTGTAATGGAATGCTTCAGACAACCCTAGGCTTCTAGGGGTAATTTTTTTCTCTTCTGCAGCTGGTTTGATGTATTAAAAAATTTGAGAAGCATAAAGTTGCAATACTAGTTAAGGCCTGGAGAGGCTAAGCAAATTGCCTCAAATCACACATTAATGCAACCAATATTGAATCAGCATCTGCTACTAATTGTGCAAACACTAGAACTAAAACAATGAGCAAAACACACAAGACTACTGACCTTACAAAGTCTGTACGCAAGTGGGGGTGAGAGGTAGAGAGAGTCGTTAAGTTAATATTCAATATGTGTGGGGCATGGGTAAACGGCTACACGCACAATGACCAAACCTTGGGTTCACTTGGCTGCTACAGAGCAAAACCAATCTACAGACACCAGTTTGAGGTAAAGGAAAGTACAGGACTTATTTGCAGGCCACCAAGCCTTTTTATGCCTAGGGGCAGGGGAGCGGTACACCACATGACATTTGAGATCCTAGTTCCTGGACCAGGGATCAAACCTGTGTTCCTGCAGTGGGAGTGCAGAGTCTCACCATTGGACTGCCAGGGAGTCCCCTCAGTGAGTACTAGGGGAGGGTTTTTATAAAGCCAATATTTGGAAGGAGGGCTGCAGCACATGGACTTTCTTCTGTTTTGTTGCTGGTGATAAAAGGGGGTATTTCAGGAACCTTCACCAACCTTTTGGTTCCAAACAGACTGGGGTCTATGTACTTGTTGTGAGCATGTAGTCACCATCCTCAGCCTGGGCAGAGGTCTTCGTTTCTGCCAAACAACTCAAAGATATGTGTCAGATTGTTACATATTATCACTTGAGGAGGACCTATTAATAGAACTCTGTTTTAGCTGCTGACTATTGTTTAAGCTAAGATTACTTTTCTTGCTTAACTACTTTTCCTTTGTTTTTGCATTTACTGACTTTCCTAATTTGTAACCACTAAAGTCTGATCTTTGGACTCAGCTAAGGCCTATTTCTACAAACAAGAAAAATGGAGGACACGGAAGGGCTTTTGTACTTGAGAAGGCCCTTCAGGGTCCTGCTTGGTTTTAAAGAATCTCCAGAGAAATATCAGAAGTGTAATGGAATGCTTCAGACAACCCTAGGCTTCTAGGGGTAATTTTTTTCTCTTCTGCAGCTGGTTTGATGTATTAAAAAATTTGAGAAGCATAAAGTTGCAATACTAGTTAAGGCCTGGAGAGGCTAAGCAAATTGCCTCAAATCACACATTAATGCAACCAATATTGAATCAGCATCTGCTACTAATTGTGCAAACACTAGAACTAAAACAATGAGCAAAACACACAAGACTACTGACCTTACAAAGTCTGTACGCAAGTGGGGGTGAGAGGTAGAGAGAGTCGTTAAGTTAATATTCAATATGTGTAACCCATACAAACCAGCCACCCTCTCGGTTAGTCCAGCAGAACATATTAAATAAAAGCAACTCAAATCTTTATTGCAGACTTGGCAGAAAATACCCGAGGGTGAGTCCATTCTTATTGCACAATAAAATATCTTTTATTTTTTTTATCTTAAATTCTCAATATGGCACCCAGCCAGTAGCAAACTGATGGAATTTATTTTTCCCAAAGTTCTTCCTGACTGAGTCTAAAGAACTCCTACCTCCTTGGCCTCACACTTTCTCTCTTTTTTCATCTAGTCTATCCTCAATACAAATGAAGTTAGCTTCTGGCAAGAAATTCCAGTGATAATGGTAGGAAAAAAAATGTAAAATCTTGGGGCTTCCCTGGTAGCTTAGTGGTAAACAATTTGCCTGCCAATTCAAGAGACATCAATTCAGTCTCTGATCTGGGAAGATCCCACATGCAACTAAGCCCGTGAGCCACAGTTATCAAGCCTGGGCTCTAGAGCCTCGGAGCCGTAACTACTGAGCCCATGTGCTGAAACTACTGAAGCCTGTGTGCCCTAGAGCCCGAGTTCCACAACAAGAGAAGTCACTGCAACAAGAAGCCTGTTCACCTCCACTTGAGAGTAGCCCCCACTACCTGCAACTAGAAAATAGCCTGCAGCAGCAGCAGAAAACCAAGAATAGCCAAATAATAATAATAAATAAATAAATAAATAAAATTACATATAAAAAAGGTAAAATCTCATTAATAGGTTTTTGTACCTGTTCCCCACCCCTCACACACAGTACCCCCCACAGGACAGTAAATGTGAAAGTACAGAGTACTTGATCTAGGTTGGGGCTGAGGGATTTAAGATTTCTCTGAGAAAGGGACTTATTTAGCTGAGATCAGACTGTTAAATAAGTGTTAATCAAGAAAAGGAGATCCAGCTGAAAAAAAAAAAAAAAAACACCACAAACCTAAAAGTTGAAAAAAAAGTAGCCTGCTGAGGCAGCCTCTCATAGAACCCTGGGGCTCTATTCAAAGAAGTAAAGGAAGAACCAGGATATAAAGGCGTTTTGCAAACAAACAAACAAAAAAACCCCACAAACCCCACGACACACAGGTAATTGAACATCAAAAGATTACTTGTAATCACAAGGAACCAGACATCTCCAGGTAATGATATTAGTGCTTTTCTATGTACAGAAAGAGTTGAGGATTGTTAAAATTATTTGTTTGATATGTCTTTATCTAGAGCCAATATTCTGTTTTTCTTCACCCTAAATTCCCCTCGGGCCACATCGTGAAAAGATTTGGCGAGAATGGGCTTTCCCCGTGGCTCAGACGGTAAAGAATCCACCTGCAATGGAGGAGACCCAGGTTCAATCCTTGGGTGGGAAAGATCGCCTGGAGAAGGGAATGGCAACCCACTCCCGTATTCTTGCCTGGAGAATTCCATGGACAGAGGAGCCTGGTGGGCTACAGTCCATGGGTTGCAAAGGGCTAGACACAACTAAGCAACTAGCAAGGTAGATGTATGTTTAACTTTATAAGAAATTGCAGCTGAATGTGGTCGTACCATCTTACATCTCATCAGCAATGCATGGGTGTTTCATTTCTTCCACCTCTTGGCCAAATTTTTTTAGCTATTCTAGTTGAGTTTGGTGAGCCTCGGAACTACTGAGCCCATGTGCTGAAACTACTGAAGCCTGTGTGCCCTAGAGCCCGAGTTCCACAACAAGAGAAGTCACTGCAACAAGAAGCCTGTTCACCTCCACTTGAGAGTAGCCCCCACTACCTGCAACTAGAAAATAGCCTGCAGCAGCAGCAGAAAACCAAGAATAGCCAAATAATAATAATAAATAAATAAATAAATAAAATTACATATAAAAAAGGTAAAATCTCATTAATAGGTTTTTGTACCTGTTCCCCACCCCTCACACACAGTACCCCCCACAGGACAGTAAATGTGAAAGTACAGAGTACTTGATCTAGGTTGGGGCTGAGGGATTTAAGATTTCTCTGAGAAAGGGACTTATTTAGCTGAGATCAGACTGTTAAATAAGTGTTAATCAAGAAAAGGAGATCCAGCTGAAAAAAAAAAAAAAACACCACAAACCTAAAAGTTGAAAAAAAAGTAGCCTGCTGAGGCAGCCTCTCATAGAACCCTGGGGCTCTATTCAAAGAAGTAAAGGAAGAACCAGGATATAAAGGCGTTTTGCAAACAAACAAACAAAAAAACCCCACAAACCCCACGACACACAGGTAATTGAACATCAAAAGATTACTTGTAATCACAAGGAACCAGACATCTCCAGGTAATGATATTAGTGCTTTTCTATGTACAGAAAGAGTTGAGGATTGTTAAAATTATTTGTTTGATATGTCTTTATCTAGAGCCAATATTCTGTTTTTCTTCACCCTAAATTCCCCTCGGGCCACATCGTGAAAAGATTTGGCGAGAATGGGCTTTCCCCGTGGCTCAGACGGTAAAGAATCCACCTGCAATGGAGGAGACCCAGGTTCAATCCTTGGGTGGGAAAGATCGCCTGGAGAAGGGAATGGCAACCCACTCCCGTATTCTTGCCTGGAGAATTCCATGGACAGAGGAGCCTGGTGGGCTACAGTCCATGGGTTGCAAAGGGCTAGACACAACTAAGCAACTAGCAAGGTAGATGTATGTTTAACTTTATAAGAAATTGCAGCTGAATGTGGTCGTACCATCTTACATCTCATCAGCAATGCATGGGTGTTTCATTTCTTCCACCTCTTGGCCAATATTTGGTATTTTTAGTATTTTTAATTTTAGCTATTCTAGTTGAGTTTGGTATGGAGTAATATCTCATCATAGTTTGTTTGTTTTTGTTTGTTTGTTTCTCTGCACCAGATCTCTGTTTGATTTGTGAGTTCGCTGACCAGGGATCAAACCCAAGCCCGCGGCAGCGACAGCTGAGTCCTGAGTCCTAGCCATTGGATCACCAGGGAATTCCCTCTTTGTAGTTTTAATTTGTGTTTCCCTGGATACTAACAATACTGAGTTCTTTATTGTGTGCTTATTGGATATTCGTAAAGCTTCTTTAGCCACATGCCTCAAAGGTCCTTGTTTTTTTTCTTTTTTAATGTCCTTTTCTTTGGGGATTGGTGTCTTTTATTATTGAGATACAGGAGTTACTTTCCTATTCTGGATACAAGTCCACCATCCAGTCTATGGCTTCCTATTCACTCTCTTTAGTGAGTTTTGATGAGAAGTTTTTTAATTTTGAGTAAGTTTCATTTATTTTTTTTTTTTCAAATGTGGTTGTATCTCTAAGAAATTTGACTTTTCTCAGTTTTGGCAATATACTGATGTCTTCCCTTTAGACATCCTATAGTTTTATCCTTTATGTTTAGGTCTATGATTTATCTTGAATTATAGAGGCGGAGGTCACAGTTCTTTTCATTCTTTGTGAATATCCAGTTTTCCAGCATAATTTCTTAAAGGTTTTTCTTTCCTTATCAAATTGTTGTGGTACCTTTGTTATCTTTGTTCAGAATCTAGAAGGGGGAATAACTCTAGCTTTGTTGTTTTATCTTAGGGCTGCTTTTATTTTTCCAGGTCTTTTCGGTTCCACAGAAATTTTAGGGTTGTGTCTTCTATTTTTGTGAGTTGGCATCTTGGCCCAAAATGAAATAAACAGATAGGTGTTGGCCTGTTTCTGCTCTTCATTCTGTTCCACTGATCATTTTTCATGTTCCATCTGATCTACAGTCCATGGGTTGCAAAGGGCTAGACACAACTAAGCAACTAGCAAGGTAGATGTATGTTTAACTTTATAAGAAATTGCAGCTGAATGTGGTCGTACCATCTTACATCTCATCAGCAATGCATGGGTGTTTCATTTCTTCCACCTCTTGGCCAATATTTGGTATTTTTAGTATTTTTAATTTTAGCTATTCTAGTTGAGTTTGGTATGGAGTAATATCTCATCATAGTTTGTTTGTTTTTGTTTGTTTGTTTCTCTGCACCAGATCTCTGTTTGATTTGTGAGTTCGCTGACCAGGGATCAAACCCAAGCCCGCGGCAGCGACAGCTGAGTCCTGAGTCCTAGCCATTGGATCACCAGGGAATTCCCTCTTTGTAGTTTTAATTTGTGTTTCCCTGGATACTAACAATACTGAGTTCTTTATTGTGTGCTTATTGGACATTCGTAAAGCTTCTTTAGCCACATGCCTCAAAGGTCCTTGTTTTTTTTCTTTTTTAATGTCCTTTTCTTTGGGGATTGGTGTCTTTTATTATTGAGATACAGGAGTTACTTTCCTATTCTGGATACAAGTCCACCATCCAGTCTATGGCTTCCTATTCACTCTCTTTAGTGAGTTTTGATGAGAAGTTTTTTAATTTTGAGTAAGTTTCATTTATTTTTTTTTTTTCAAATGTGGTTGTATCTCTAAGAAATTTGACTTTTCTCAGTTTTGGCAATATACTGATGTCTTCCCTTTAGACATCCTATAGTTTTATCCTTTATGTTTAGGTCTATGATTTATCTTGAATTATAGAGGTGGAGGTCACAGTTCTTTTCATTCTTTGTGAATATCCAGTTTTCCAGCATAATTTCTTAAAGGTTTTTCTTTCCTTATCAAATTGTTGTGGTACCTTTGTTATCTTTGTTCAGAATCTAGAAGGGGGAATAACTCTAGCTTTGTTGTTTTATCTTAGGGCTGCTTTTATTTTTCCAGGTCTTTTCGGTTCCACAGAAATTTTAGGGTTGTGTCTTCTATTTTTGTGAGTTGGCATCTTGGCCCAAAATGAAATAAACAGATAGGTGTTGGCCTGTTTCTGCTCTTCATTCTGTTCCACTGATCTATGTGTCTCTCTTTTTTAGCCAGTGTTACACATCTTGATTACTAGAACTCTATAGTATAGGTCAAGAACTACATTTTATACTTTGTTTTATACTTTTTTTTTTTTTAAGATTTATTTATTTATATTTATTTTGGGCGGGGGTCGGGTTGGGGAGGGAAGGGAGCAGGTGGGCCACTTCTATTGGTTCTCTATTTTCATCCGTCTTTGTTCTTTGGCTCCTGTGGGCCTCCCATCATGGTGGCGTCTGTCATTGCAGAGCGCCGGCTCTGGGTGCATGCGCTTCAGAGCTCAGGCTCGGTAACTGGACACATCAGTCCAGCCGCTCCGTGGCACGTGGGATCTTCCCAGGCCAGGGATCGAACAGGCGCCCCTTGCACTGCAAGGCGGTGTCCTTACCCATTGGACCACCAGGGGAAGCCTGTTTTATACTTTGTACAGTGGATCTTTTTGAGTATCTGCATATGGTAATGCACATAAAGAACATAACATCCATTTAGTAAATACCTTTTTGGGCTAGCTATAACAAAAAGCAAATGGCAAACCTTAAACTTAGACAATGTTATATATCAATTTCATCTCAATAAAGCTGGGGAAAAAAGAAAATGACTATTATTTATATGTATCCATATATTTTTCCATTATAATTGGCCCTTCTTAAATATTTGCCACATCAAATATGTAATGAACTTAAAATAAAACCATTTTACTTTAGACATTCTATAGTTTTATCCTTTATGTTTAGGTCTATGATTTATCTTGAATTATAGAGGCGGAGGTCACAGTTCTTTTCATTCTTTGTGAATATCCAGTTTTCCAGCATAATTTCTTAAAGGTTTTTCTTTCCTTATCAAATTGTTGTGGTACCTTTGTTATCTTTGTTCAGAATCTAGAAGGGGGAATAACTCTAGCTTTGTTGTTTTATCTTAGGGCTGCTTTTATTTTTCCAGGTCTTTTCGGTTCCACAGAAATTTTAGGGTTGTGTCTTCTATTTTTGTGAGTTGGCATCTTGGCCCAAAATGAAATAAACAGATAGGTGTTGGCCTGTTTCTGCTCTTCATTCTGTTCCACTGATCTATGTGTCTCTCTTTTTTAGCCAGTGTTACACATCTTGATTACTAGAACTCTATAGTATAGGTCAAGAACTACATTTTATACTTTGTTTTATACTTTTTTTTTTTTTAAGATTTATTTATTTATATTTATTTTGGGCGGGGGTCGGGTTGGGGAGGGAAGGGAGCAGGTGGGCCACTTCTATTGGTTCTCTATTTTCATCCGTCTTTGTTCTTTGGCTCCTGTGGGCCTCCCATCATGGTGGCGTCTGTCGTTGCAGAGCGCCGGCTCTGGGTGCATGCGCTTCAGAGCTCCGGCTCGGTAATTGGACACATCGGTCTAGCCGCTCCGCGGCACGTGGGATCTTCCCAGGCCAGGGATCGAACCGGCGCCCCTTGCACTGCAAGGCGGTGTCCTTACCCATTGGACCACCAGGGGAAGCCTGTTTTATACTTTGTACAGTGGATCTTTTTGAGTATCTGCATATGGTAATGCACATAAAGAACATAACATCCATTTAGTAAATACCTTTGGACTAGCTATAACAAAAAGCAAATGGCAAACCTTAAACTTAGACAATGTTATATATCAATTTCATCTCAATAAAGCTGGGGAAAAAAGAAAATGACTATTATTTATATGTATCCATATATTTTTCCATTATAATTGGCCCTTCTTAAATATTTGCCACATCAAATATGTAATGAACTTAAAATAAAACCATTTTACTTTAATCTACTTCCTGGAAGATAAAACATCATACACTCAAACCAAAGAGGGATCTCATAAGCACCTGGATAAATATATGATAAGTATCCTGTAAGAAAAAAAACCAAAACTCACTGAGGCTGCTTAGAAGGATTCTATAAAACACAAGCTCAAGTTTAAACTAGTTCTAAGTAAACCTTGATAAAGGGCCTTCTTAGTTAAATAAAACTGTTTAGTTCTTCCCCAAAGAAGTAAAAATATATACCTGGAACCCGTAACTTCAGTCTTCCCTGAAGGCTCTATTCTTCACTGTTTGTATAACTTCCTTTTAAAACAATTGAAATCCTGTCTGAAAGCACGCAAAGTGGTCCTGTTTCCTCTTCTAATACTTCGTAAGCAGATGGAGTTCATTTACAATTCAGTACCATTTAAAGTCTTCATTGATAATGAGAGTATAGGCTAGATGAAAAAATAAAGATCTAATCTCTAAGATTCCATTTTTAAAGTAAAAAAAACACATTTGTCAATCACAGAGTAAACCTAAGTATCTTTCAAAACTATTGAACCTACTGAAAGCTTTTCCTAAGGACAACATGAGCAGGAATCAATATAAAGCAGTAAAGTGGTTGCTTTGTCTGCCTTCCAAAAAGCTCGGCAGAAAATGAATATTTAATAATAGACAAGCCAATATGCTGAATGGAAGGAATAATGGTTTGAATAGAAGGATATTGTTACACTGGAGGATCAAGTGAGTTACAATTAGTCTAATGATGAAAGTTCTGTCTTTGCTTTATAGCTATTGTCCTGAAATACCACTTGTGGGTCTGTTATAAATCCTACTTTCATGGGCCACAGAGCTTTACCACATGGATGCAGATAATTCATCCTTATAATTACCCACAATGGGCCCATGAACCTAAGATTGAATTTACCTACTTCTTTTCCTTTCCATTTTTATCTGGGTTACAAAACAGAAGGCACATCAACAACAGAGTTTTTAAAAAGCCATTTCAAATATCTCCCAGTTTCCAGTTCATCTTGGTGTCTGAAAGATACAGAACAATTCCATCAAGCAGCAACAAAGAAGTCTAACAGGTCAGGCTTTCCTGGGAAGAGTGGACCTACAAGAAGATTTGAAATCAAACTAGTTGGGAAATTTTCCTCCTTTTATTTTCTTTTTTTTTTGTTTTTTTTAAACTTTTGTTTTACTTTTAACTTTTACAGAGTTTTGTTGTTTACAGATATGTATGTTCTCAGATTAGTCATATGTACATCCCCTAATTTCCCCCCTTTAAAAGTGATGGATTTGTAGTGGTTATTGACTTACACAATCAATGATTTCCTCATATATTTTGGGGAGAAATCTATAATCAGGTTATGTTTGTAACATATCTATTCTGTATTAGAGATTTTCTTTTATCATACTTGAATTTTATACTTTGTTGCATGTAAAACATATTCAATTAATTGGTTTTATTCCTAATAACAACCTTCGTTTCTCCAGTGATTGGAAGAACATGTTCACTCCACATCTGGGATAAATAAGCTACTCTTCAGTTTTTAAAAATTTCTTTTACTTTTTGATACAGCTGAAATTTATTGCAGTGTTTGGGCCTCATGTGTTTATCTAAGTTGATTCTTTCCAACTTGTTAGCCAACTGTTTAAAAGACAATGAATTAAATGATTATCCTTTGCCCTATATTTTCTCCATTACAGGTCAGGTTTATATTTCAAACTCCAGTAACTCAATACCATATGATTTTAAAGAAACTATTTATTTATTTATTTATTTATCTTTTTGGAGGGTGGGGTGGGGAGGGAGGGAGATGGGTGGGCCACTTCTATTGGTCTTCATTTCTCTATTTTCATCCATCTTTGTTCTTTGGCTCCTGTGGGCATCCCATCACGGTGGCCTCTGTTGTTGCAGAGCACCGGCTCTGGGCACACGCGCGCCAGAGCTCTGGCTCGGTAATTGGACACATCGGTGCAGCCGCTCTGTGGCACGTGGGATCTTCCCAGGCCAGGGATCGAACCAGCGCCCCTTGCACTATAAGGCGGTGTCTTTACCCACTGGACCACCAGGGAAAGCCCACCATATGATTTTGATCATTGTTGCAGTGAGTTCAGTTCTCCAGATCTGCTAGGCTGAATCTACCCTTATTACCTACAAAAATGTTTTGATGTTGTTCATTTATTTTTTCATGACTAGTTCTTGCAAGATTTTTACTTGTACTGCAATAAATCTATATATTAAAATAAAACAATATTGATATCTTTAGTTTCTCTGGAAAAACATATCTAATATATATATATCTATTATATCTAATATATATATATCTAATATAACTAATTCTTTAGTTATATTTCTCTTTCCCATTAGGACTTAATCATAAATAATATAATTCAATTAAATTTACTTTCAAGTACTTGATACTTCTGTTGATATGATAGATTCTGTTTTCTAGTTGTATATAATTGCTAATTTTTTTTGACTCCATTGAAATTTTCAACATGCAACCAAGTAATATGTAAATGTAAATTTGTTTACACTCTCTATTTAGTGGTGTGGTAACAGAATTACCTCATTATGTTTCTGTAAGTAAATTGATTAAAGGATGACCTGAATCTACTGTTTCTTCACTAAGAGATCTTTAACAGCAAATTATACAATTATTGCTGATCCTTTTCATTTAACACTTACCTTTAGTTTTAATGTTGCATATTATTGGTTAGCTATACATTCAGTGTTGGAACACAATAGTAAATCTAATGAAGAATTATGAAGAGTTTGCTGCTCAGAGGTCAGATTGACCTGGGTTTCAATCCTATGTACTGTTATTTATTAACTGTGTGACACTGGGCAGTATTTCTGACCAGACTGGGTTTCAATTTTTAATTTATAAAATGGATAATAGAGTACTTACTTAATAAGGTTTTTATGAGTAATTAAATAACACATGTAAAATATAAAATGCCTGTAATAGTACATGGCACAAAATCAAGGTTTGGTATTCTATTTGTAATCATAATTAATTTTAATGACTCAGAATTTTAACCAAGAAATTCTTTAATCTATGCTCCATTTCAAGCTACCATTTTGCTGATGTTTCATCAGTAATTTCTCAAGGGTCTGTTCCTATATTTTCTTAAATTTTTTTTTTTTTTTATTGAAGTATAGTTGATTGACAATGTTGTGCCAGTGTTTCTACATTTTCTGAATGGCCTGCTTTGATAGTAGCATCTCTGTTATTAAAACCACTCCTTTTATATCTTAGTGATATTTTTCTTATGCTTTTTAAGTTTAGCTACGTTATACTTTGCCTTTAAAGGATATTCATAACCTTACTTCAAGATTCCAA
The DNA here is from genome assembly GCA_022376925.1 of Tragulus kanchil. NCBI lineage: Eukaryota > Metazoa > Chordata > Mammalia > Artiodactyla > Tragulidae > Tragulus > Tragulus kanchil. Next base: position 32,233,998 of record JAIOJX010000028.1, on the reverse strand, counting down.
CCAAATTTGACTAAAACAAAAGGACCTCACAAGATTCTCTAATGCTTAGGCAGCTGTCTGTACTCTGTCCCATTTTAATAAATTCCAATTTCTTCACAAAGATTAAATTTCTCATAATTACAAGTGAAATGATCATAGGACCTATGGGTTTAAATTCTATTTCAGAAGATTGTGGTGAGGATTAGACTAATGTAAATGGAAAAGCAGACGTGGAAACTACCAGCAAAATATCAAGCTTATAGAAGACTTCAAGAAAAAGCCGGATGCTTTTTGCTCTTTTTTTTTTCCCTCTATGAATTTCTTTTAGTATCCACAGGAGGGTTCTACCAAACTGTCCAAAAATCTCCTTTTCTATGTGGTCAAGAAGTGCCCACCACACAGGTTTTGTGGTGACCAGAATTTTTCCATCTGATAGTCACTGTGTCTGGAAGATGGAGGGTCACCAGTTTCTCCACAAAAACAAAGGACCACAGCACTGTCCTTACCTGCATCATGAAATGATTGCCAAAATAAGTTAGTGAACATCTCATATAGACACAAAAGAAAAACACTTCTCCTTGTGATGACAACTCAGGATTTACCTTTCATATATAACATACAGCATTGTTAATTATACTTATTGTGTTGGCCATTACATCCCTTGTTGTTGTTCATTCACTAGGGAGTGTCCGCCTCCTTGCCACCCCATGGACTGCAGCACACCAGGCCTCCCTGCCCCTCACTGTCTCCTGGAGTTTGCTCAAACTCAGGTCCATTGCGTCAGTGATGCTATCCAACCTTATTCCAATTGTCAGTGGAATCTGTACCTTTTGATCCTCTTCATCCAGTTCCTACTCCCCATCTACTTCTTGACTAAAGTAGTGACTTTAGAGGATAATTATTTTATAAACTTTATTAGGTAACGAATTTGTTTCATGCAGTTTTCTGTGTCTGTTATATTTCAAAATTAGACCGTGGTGTAGTAAGAAATGTATTAGGTCTTTGCCCCAGTTAATGGCACAGAAAATTGTAAAACTCTTAGAATTTCTCCAGTGATAGGAATAGCTTTCCTTGTTCATAAGAAGCCCCTTTTGAGCACGCTTGAGTTTATGTTAATGAGTTAATTTAGGATGAGATTCCTATGTGGCCTCAGGATGGGGCTGGTCATCAGAAAGACCTAGTGTTTAGAGGATTGAAACTTTCAGCCCCACCCACTAACCTCTGAAAGGGGGAAGGGGTGGAGGGAGGGTGCTTCAGATTAAGCTGTATAAAAATTCTTGATTAAGCTTTGATCAGCTTTAAGATTAGATTGCTAAAGATGGAGAAGCTTTATATAGTTAGCATAACCAAGACCTGGAGCTGATTGTTGCTCAGATCATCATCTCCCTACTGCAAATTTCAGGCACAAACTGAAGAAAGTAGGGAAAACCACTAGGCCATTCAGGTATGACCTAAATCAAAATTTTCATGACTATACAGTTCAGTTGCTCAGTCGCGTCCGCCTCCTTGCCACCCCATGGACTGCAGCACACCAGGCCTCCCTGCCCCTCACTGTCTCCTGGAGTTTGCTCAAACTCAGGTCCATTGCGTCAGTGATGCTATCCAACCTTATTCCAATTGTCAGTGGAATCTGTACCTTTTGATCCTCTTCATCCAGTTCCTACTCCCCATCTACTTCTTGACTAAAGTAGTGACTTTAGAGGATAATTATTTTATAAACTTTATTAGGTAACGAATTTGTTTCATGCAGTTTTCTGTGTCTGTTATATTTCAAAATTAGACCGTGGTGTAGTAAGAAATGTATTAGGTCTTTGCCCCAGTTAATGGCACAGAAAATTGTAAAACTCTTAGAATTTCTCCAGTGATAGGAATAGCTTTCCTTGTTCATAAGAAGCCCCTTTTGAGCACGCTTGAGTTTATGTTAATGAGTTAATTTAGGATGAGATTCCTATGTGGCCTCAGGATGGGGCTGGTCATCAGAAAGACCTAGTGTTTAGAGGATTGAAACTTTCAGCCCCACCCACTAACCTCTGAAAGGGGGAAGGGGTGGAGGGAGGGTGCTTCAGATTAAGCTGTATAAAAATTCTTGATTAAGCTTTGATCAGCTTTAAGATTAGATTGCTAAAGATGGAGAAGCTTTATATAGTTAGCATAACCAAGACCTGGAGCTGATTGTTGCTCAGATCATCATCTCCCTACTGCAAATTTCAGGCACAAACTGAAGAAAGTAGGGAAAACCACTAGGCCATTCAGGTATGACCTAAATCAAAATTTTCATGACTATACAGTTCAGTTGCTCAGTCGCGTCTGACTCTTTGCAACCCCATGGAGTGCGGCACGCCAGGCTTCCCTGTCCTTCATCTCCTGTAGCTTGCTCAAACTCCTGTCCATTGAGTCATCCAACCATCTCATCCTCTTTTTGACCCCATGGACTATAGCCTGAAAGGTTCCTCTGTCCACAGAAATTCTTGAGGCAAGAACAGTGGAGTGGGTTGCCATATCTTCCTCCAGGGGTTCTTCCCCACCCAGGGATTGAACCCAAAGTCTCCTGCATTACAGGTGGACTCTTTACCAGTCAAGCCAACAAGGAAGTGCATTCTTTATGATTATACAGTGGAGGTGATGGACAGATTTAAGGAATTAGATCTGATGGACAGAACGCTTGAAGAACTATGGATTGAGGTTCAAAACACTGTAGAGGAGGTGGTGACCAAAACCCTCCCAAGAAAAAGAAATGCTAGCAGGCAAAGTGGTTGTCTGAGGAGGCCTTACAAATATCTAAGAAGAAAAGTTAAAGGCAAAGGAGAAAGGGAACGATGTACTGAACTGAATGCAGAGTTCCAGAGAATAGCAAAGAGAGATAAGAAAGCCTTCTTAAGTGAACAGTGGAATGGGAAAAACTAGAGATCTCTTTAAGAAAATTGGAGATACCAAGGGAACATTTCATGCAAAGATGGGCACAATAAAGGACAAAAATGACAAGAAACAGAAGAGACTAAGAAAAGGTGGTAAGAATACACAGAAGAACTGTACAAAAAAGCTCTTAACTATATCTAGTTATCTTATAGATAACTATGATGGTGTGGTCACTCACCTCAACCCAGATTTGGAGTGTGAAGTCAAGTGGGCCTTAGGAAGCATCACTACAAACAAAACTAGTGGAGGTGATGAAATTCCAACTGAGCTATTTCAAATCCTGAAAAGATGATGCTGTTAAAGTGTTGCACTCATTATGCCAGCAAATGTGGAAACTCAGCAATGGCCACTGTACTAGAAAAGATCAGCTTTCATTTCAATCCCAAAGAAAGGCAATGCCAAAGAATGTTCAAATTACCATATACTTGCACTCATTTCATGACTATACAGTTCAGTTGCTCAGTCGCGTCTGACTCTTTGCAACCCCATGGAGTGCGCACGCCAGGCTTCCCTGTCCTTCATCTCCTGTAGCTTGCTCAAACTCCTGTCCATTGAGTCATCCAACCATCTCATCCTCTTTTTGACCCCATGGACTATAGCCTGAAAGGTTCCTCTGTCCACAGAAATTCTTGAGGCAAGAACAGTGGAGTGGGTTGCCATATCTTCCTCCAGGGGTTCTTCCCCACCCAGGGATTGAACCCAAAGTCTCCTGCATTACAGGTGGACTCTTTACCAGTCAAGCCAACAAGGAAGTGCATTCTTTATGATTATACAGTGGAGGTGATGGACAGATTTAAGGAATTAGATCTGATGGACAGAACGCTTGAAGAACTATGGATTGAGGTTCAAAACACTGTAGAGGAGGTGGTGACCAAAACCCTCCCAAGAAAAAGAAATGCTAGCAGGCAAAGTGGTTGTCTGAGGAGGCCTTACAAATATCTAAGAAGAAAAGTTAAAGGCAAAGGAGAAAGGGAACGATGTACTGAACTGAATGCAGAGTTCCAGAGAATAGCAAAGAGAGATAAGAAAGCCTTCTTAAGTGAACAGTGGAATGGGAAAAACTAGAGATCTCTTTAAGAAAATTGGAGATACCAAGGGAACATTTCATGCAAAGATGGGCACAATAAAGGACAAAAATGACAAGAAACAGAAGAGACTAAGAAAAGGTGGTAAGAATACACAGAAGAACTGTACAAAAAAGCTCTTAACTATATCTAGTTATCTTATAGATAACTATGATGGTGTGGTCACTCACCTCAACCCAGATTTGGAGTGTGAAGTCAAGTGGGCCTTAGGAAGCATCACTACAAACAAAACTAGTGGAGGTGATGAAATTCCAACTGAGCTATTTCAAATCCTGAAAAGATGATGCTGTTAAAGTGTTGCACTCATTATGCCAGCAAATGTGGAAACTCAGCAATGGCCACTGTACTAGAAAAGATCAGCTTTCATTTCAATCCCAAAGAAAGGCAATGCCAAAGAATGTTCAAATTACCATATACTTGCACTCATTTCACATGCTGGCAAGATTCTGCTCAAAATCTTTCAAGGCAGGCTTCAGCAGTAAGTATGTTAACTGAGAACTTTCAGATGTACAAGCTGGACAAGAAAAGGCAGAAAAACCAGAGATCAAATTGTCAACATACAGTGGATCATGGGAAAAGCAAGGGAATTCAAAAAAAGAAAATGTACTTTTGCTTCATTGACTAGGTAAAGCCTTTGACTTTGCTTAACAAACTCTGGGTCACAACAAACTCTGGAAAATTCTTAAAGATACGGGAATACCAGAGCCCATTGTCTGCCTCCTGACAAGAAGCAACAGTCAGAACCAGAGATGGACCAATGGAGTGGTTCTAAATAGGGAAAGGAATATGTCAAGGCTATATATTGTCACCCTGCTTATTTAACTTCTATGTAGAATACATCATGCGAAATGCAGGGTTGGGTGAATCACAAACTGAAATCAAGATTGCCAGGAGACAATATCAACCATCTCAGATATGCAGATGGCACCACCCTAGTGGCAGAAACTGAAGAGGAATTAAAGGGCCTCTTGATGAAGGTTAAAGAGGAGAGGGTAAAAGCTCACTTAAAACTCAAAATTTAGGCTTCCCTGGTAGCTCAGTGGTTAAGAGTTCGCTTGCCAATGCAGGAGACTTGGGTTACATCCCTGAATCAGGAAGTGAGCCCCAACTATTGGGCCTGTGCTCTAGAGCCTCGGAGCCGCAACTATTGAGCCCATGTGCTCAAGAAGCCCGTGTAACCTGGAGCCCGAGTTCCGCAACAAGAGAAGTCATTGCAACAAGACGCCTAGAGAGTAGAGAGTACTAGAGAGTAGCCCTCACTCTCTGCAACTAGAGAAGAGCTTGTGGCAGCAGTGAAAACCCAGTATAGCCACACACACACAAAAAAACCCTCAATATTCAAAAAACGAAGATGATGGCATCTGATCCTATCACTGCATGGCAAATAGATGGGGAAAATGTGGAAACAGTGTCAGCTTTCATTTTCTTGGCTTCCAACATCAAAGCAGAGGGTGACTGCAGCCATGAAATTAAAAGACTCTTGCTCCTTGGAAGAATAGTTATGACAAACCTAGACAGTATATCAAAAAGCACAGACAAAAATAAATAAAAAGCACAGACACCACTTTGCCGACAAAAGTCTGTATAGTCAAAACTATGGGTTTCTTTAGTAGTCATATATGGACGTGAGATTTGGACTGTCTGAGCGCAGAAGAACTGATGCTTTTGAACTGTGGTACTGGAGAAGACTCTTGAGAGTATCCAAGGGACTCTCCAGCAAGGATATCAAACCAGTCCTGAAGGATATGAATATTCATTGGAAGGACTGATGCTGAAGCTCCAATACTTTGGCCACCTGATCGAAGAGCCAACTCATTGGAAAAGACCCTGATGGTGGAAAAGATTAAGGGCAGGAGGAGAAGGGGACAACAGAGGATTAGATGGTTGGATGGCGTCACTGACTCAATGGACGTAAGTCTGAGCAAGTTCAGGGAGATAGCAGAGAACAGAGAAGCCTGGTGTGCTGCTTCCAATTCACGAGGGGGGAACACTGAAATCAAGATTGCAAAAATTTGATATGCAGATGGCACCACCCTAAAACTGAAGAGGAATTAAAGGGCCTCTTGATGAAGGTTAAAGAGGGGTAAAAGCTCACTTAAAACTCAAAATTTAGGCTTCCTGGTAGCTCAGTGGTTAAGAGTTCGCCCAATGCAGGAGACTTGGGTTACATCCCTGAATCAGGAAGTGAGCCCCAACTATTGGGCCTGTGCTCTAGAGCCTCGGAGCGCAACTATTGAGCCCATGTGCTCAAGAAGCCCGTGTAACCTGGAGCCCGAGTTCCGCAACAAGAGAAGTCATTGCAACAAGACGCCTAGAGAGTAGAGAGTACTAGAGAGTAGCCCTCACTCTCTGCAACTAGAGAAGAGCTTGTGGCAGCAGTGAAAACCCAGTATAGCCACACACACACAAAAAAACCCTCAATATTCAAAAAACGAAGATGATGGCATCTGATCCTATCACTGCATGGCAAATAGATGGGGAAAATGTGGAAACAGTGTCAGCTTTCATTTTCTTGGCTTCCAACATCAAAGCAGAGGGTGACTGCAGCCATGAAATTAAAAGACTCTTGCTCCTTGGAAGAATAGTTATGACAAACCTAGACAGTATATCAAAAAGCACAGACAAAAATAAATAAAAAGCACAGACACCACTTTGCCGACAAAAGTCTGTATAGTCAAAACTATGGGTTTCTTTAGTAGTCATATATGGACGTGAGATTTGGACTGTCTGAGCGCAGAAGAACTGATGCTTTTGAACTGTGGTACTGGAGAAGACTCTTGAGAGTATCCAAGGGACTCTCCAGCAAGGATATCAAACCAGTCCTGAAGGATATGAATATTCATTGGAAGGACTGATGCTGAAGCTCCAATACTTTGGCCACCTGATCGAAGAGCCAACTCATTGGAAAAGACCCTGATGGTGGAAAAGATTAAGGGCAGGAGGAGAAGGGGACAACAGAGGATTAGATGGTTGGATGGCGTCACTGACTCAATGGACGTAAGTCTGAGCAAGTTCAGGGAGATAGCAGAGAACAGAGAAGCCTGGTGTGCTGCTTCCAATTCACGAGGTCACAAAGAGTTGAACATGGCTTACTGACTGAACAGCAACAACAAGTTTGGTGAATGTATCCAAGCACTGGAAAGGCAGTGCAACCATTTCCATGGGGGCAGAAGCTTTGGTGCTCTGGACCCTTCTATATCTCACGCCTTGGACCTCTTCATCTGTCTGTTCTGCTGTGTCTTTTATATCCTTTATAATAAACTGATAAATATAAGTAAATGTTCCTCTGAGTTCTGTGCATCTAGTTAAATTAATATTTAAAGGGTTGCATCCAGGTACATTCTTTTTAATTAAAACCTGTTGAAGTTAACCCAGAATGCTAACCTAAGAGGCAACTTCAGGTATTTACACTAAAAGTGGCATTTATTATTGCCTTTTAACTTGTCACCAATGGAAAATTCTTCTACACTAAAGACAATTTAAGGAATTCTTGGGTTTTCAAGTGTTTAGGACTCTGAACTTTCACTGCTGAGGGCCTGGGTTCAAGCCCTGGTTGAGGAACTAAGATCCCATAAGCCATGTAGCATGACCAAAAATTTTTTTAAATAAATCAATAAAGACTCTTAAGAGGAATGAGATTGTTTCTTGTCACCAGAGGATATCTGGTAGGGTATGGGAAGAAAATATGAGAACTTATTTATTTTTAAATCTTATCTTTTTCTATCTTTCTGTGGAGTTTATTGTGTGCATACCAGTACTCTAATGCTATATACAATTTGTTAATGGACAGATGTAGGCATGTGTACTTAATTTTTGTATAGGTGGAAGGTTCGGAGATTACTGGTCTACCCACTGGGACAGTTCACGTGTGAACTGAAAGATGAAATGAAGAGGAATAGCAGGCCTCGATAGACTGGAGGGAGTGACGTTGGGGAAGGTGAGTCTTAGCTCAAGTTCACAGGCCAACACAGAGGTAAAATAAGTGATACCAGGGATTCCAAACCTACTTTGTCCTCACAACAACCCCATGAGATCTAAAGGACTAATTTTATAGAAGAGACCCTAAGATCTAGACAGGTCAAATCAATTAGAACACATCTATTAATAGGTGTCAAAACTAAGTCTTATTTGTGTCCTTCATTTTGGAGTGATAATGTTTTATGATTTTTGTTTTGTTTCGTTTTCTATGTTTCTTTGTTTCTTTGGCCACACTGTGCAGCATGTGGGAATCTTAGCTTCCTAACCAGGGACTGAACCCTTGTCCTCTGCAGTGGAAAAACAGAGTCTTAACCACTGGACTCCCGGGAAAGTCCCAATAGTATTTTTTTGTAGTAGGTTTATTCTCCTATTTAAGATTTGGAGACAATAAAAAAATTTTTTTCCTGGGTTAAATAATATATATATATATATATATATATATATATAGTAATCATATTATACATTAAGGGAAATCAGCCATAATGTTGTAGGTACACAAAAAGAGATCAGAAGCATACTTAACCAAAAAAACAAAAATTTTATTTACAGATAAATCTTTAGTAGTGTTCAATTCCCATTCTGGACTATCAACCTCACTTTTCAATGTTCTAGAAACCCAGAGTTAAGATTGTCTTACCTTCTGTTAACTAACCAGGCGCACTGACTTGACAGCCTTGGCACATGGGGCAGTATGAGACTTAGGCTCTTAATGTTGCTCCTACTCACTGTTTGGAAAAAATAATGATGGTAGTGTTTCCAGTGGTTCTTTCCTGAACTATCGGTCTCTGTTTAGAAGAGTGGTTCTATTTTGAGGAACCCTTATGTAACATCATGAGGGCTAACTGCTAGTATGTAGGCTATGGGGTACTATACATTATTTTGTTAATGGACAGATGTAGGCATGTGTACTTAATTTTTGTATAGGTGGAAGGTTCGGAGATTACTGGTCTACCCACTGGGACAGTTCACGTGTGAACTGAAAGATGAAATGAAGAGGAATAGCAGGCCTCGATAGACTGGAGGGAGTGACGTTGGGGAAGGTGAGTCTTAGCTCAAGTTCACAGGCCAACACAGAGGTAAAATAAGTGATACCAGGGATTCCAAACCTACTTTGTCCTCACAACAACCCCATGAGATCTAAAGGACTAATTTTATAGAAGAGACCCTAAGATCTAGACAGGTCAAATCAATTAGAACACATCTATTAATAGGTGTCAAAACTAAGTCTTATTTGTGTCCTTCATTTTGGAGTGATAATGTTTTATGATTTTTGTTTTGTTTCGTTTTCTATGTTTCTTTGTTTCTTTGGCCACACTGTGCAGCATGTGGGAATCTTAGCTTCCTAACCAGGGACTGAACCCTTGTCCTCTGCAGTGGAAAAACAGAGTCTTAACCACTGGACTCCCGGGAAAGTCCCAATAGTATTTTTTTGTAGTAGGTTTATTCTCCTATTTAAGATTTGGAGACAATAAAAAAATTTTTTTCCTGGGTTAAATAATATATATATATATATATATATATATATATAGTAATCATATTATACATTAAGGGAAATCAGCCATAATGTTGTAGGTACACAAAAAGAGATCAGAAGCATACTTAACCAAAAAAACAAAAATTTTATTTACAGATAAATCTTTAGTAGTGTTCAATTCCCATTCTGGACTATCAACCTCACTTTTCAATGTTCTAGAAACCCAGAGTTAAGATTGTCTTACCTTCTGTTAACTAACCAGGCGCACTGACTTGACAGCCTTGGCACATGGGGCAGTATGAGACTTAGGCTCTTAATGTTGCTCCTACTCACTGTTTGGAAAAAATAATGATGGTAGTGTTTCCAGTGGTTCTTTCCTGAACTATCGGTCTCTGTTTAGAAGAGTGGTTCTATTTTGAGGAACCCTTATGTAACATCATGAGGGCTAACTGCTATTGTCCATGTAGTACAGGACTCTTCCTATATCATTATGATTTCAACACATTTGTTAGAACTTAAGGCACTAGGCCCACTTGACGACATACCGTAGCTAGGCTGGAGGATCTCAGGGTCAAGTATGGATCCGGAACTCTGAATCAAGACCAAAAGGGGCAGAGGACTGAACCAAAAAAAATCATTCAGTAGATGAGGCCTGGACACAGGGGAAAGGTCACAATGCAGCATCACTGAACCCATTAAGTTCCATGGTTTGCACTCTTTTTTAGGTAATCACTAATCAATTAGCAAGGCCCAGGGGAAATGGAAGCTTTCTGGAAGGCTACCCCCAGCTCTCTTGTGGCTTCCATTTGGCCAAAAGCATAAGGCCAGAGGCATAAATTAAAGCATATTCAAAAAGTCTAAGTAGAAACTGTGATAGTCTCAAAGATATGAGACTTCAGAGCCACAAAGTTGTTATTATATTTGTCGGGAAGCAATAAATACTTTGCAGTTGAAAATACATCCACTTCTTAAGGGAAGACTGTCTGACCAGAGCAAAGGCTAATGAAGCCCAGTATGACACAGTTATGATTCATTGTCAAGAGTGGATGATACAGAACAGTAGCTTCTTTAGTCATGACCTTTTAAAGAGTCAAAGTTAAACATTTTCAAAGTGATTTCATAACAAAGTGGTGGTGCTATGTATTTTTAAATTTTTTCCTAGTATAAAGTGGTCAAAAGCAGAATTATAGAACTTGTGTGTGTGTGTGAGCTAAAATAATTATGGCATCATGTTATAAGAATGATTCCTTCTACAGAGCCTATACACGGAATAAAAGGTCTGTTGATGATGCCTTCCATTTTATGAAAGGACAAAGAAATTTCTCAGATGTTCTCAAGTCCTTTTGATAAGAGAACGCTCTATTTCCTTATTATAGTTACTGCACTGAACTTGCAAGACACTTTTCTTTCTTGAGATAATTTACTTATTAATCTGCAGACTTCTATACTAGAACATCTGTAATCTGATCTTACCCTTCTGGAACACAGAGAGGGGAGTCCACTTGAGTTTCCAAGTCCACTGAGAAAAAGAATGGATAATTAGTAACCCAAGAGTTATTTGTAAATAAATCAAGACCATTCACTGCTCCAAGGCTGTTTTCTTGCTCTGCAGTCATTGCTACAGAGGCAGTGCATACATGTGACTTTGTATGTCTCATCATCTTAGGATACATCATCTTGGGAAACAAAAGTCATGGGTCAGTTTGTAAGGTACATTTTTCTATTAACAAAAGTAGGAAATAAATCATTTACAGTATCCACAGAATTCCAGCATTCTGAGTCTCTATACTTCTAATAATTAACCAACTGGCCAAAAAGAAAATTGCTGGACTGTTGTAAAGAAACTATGTCTGTTTCTGAGGTGAGGGATGTGTGGAGATGTTAGAATCAGACAGAATTTGATTTTCTGAAGAATATAGTAAGGAGCTGCTATCCATTCACATCTATTTACAGTCAAAGATCAGTCTGGCACTAGGCTGTTATAAAGTTTGATTGACATTGACCTGGTACCTGATTAGGTACATAATGTTGTCAAGTGAGTTTCATTATAACATTTTGAGTTTTATTCAAAGTCAACATAAAAAATAATCATATAAAATGCTTCTTACAGTACTAGCAACAATATCTTATTTTCCATTCAGTAGTCTTGATTGGAAATGTGAGTGAAAAAATTTTTTCTTTGAATTCAGTAGTAGGAAAAACTTTGCTTCCACTGAGGGACTGTCAGACCCTTCTGGAAAATGGCAGTTATGTCACTGGTTGGGGCATTTGGCTACCAAGAAGCTCACTGGTTTATTTTGTTACTTGGTGGTATGTTTACTCTTACCTGTATGTGTTTCCTTGGATTCTATTCAATACTTTATTTTAAAATTTTACTATGTTACCACCACTCCTGCATTGCAGACAGATTCTTCACTGTCTGAGTACTAGGGAAGCCCAAAGTGATGGCATAAGTAGGTATAAATTATAGATAAATAAATAAATAAATTGCTCAGTCACTAAGTCGTGTCTGACTCCTTGTGACCCCATGGACTGTATGTAGCACGCCAGGCCCTTCTGTCCTCCACTCCCTCCAGGACTTTGCTCAAATTCATGTCTATTGAGTCAGTGATGCTATCTAACCATCTCATCCTCTGCCTCCCCCTTCTCCTTTTGCTTTCAATCTTTCCCGGCATCTGGATCTTCTCCATTAAAAAAAAAAAAAAAAAAAAGGTAAACATAGAAGTGAAATAAATGACTCCGTGGAATTCCCACAGAATTACTTCCGCCCAACTCAAATAAATGGCACTGGAGTATCCCTCTTGGGAATTAGCCTGGAATCCTTTTATCATTTGTGATTGAATGTGACTTTGGGAAAATTAGCTGGAAGCTCTGCCTCGGGGAGATGTCACAGTTAATCAAATTCTCAGGAATTTGCTAACTTATAATTTTCACCATAATCATAGCATGTAAGAGTTTTATGTCCTAAAGCCTTGCTCTTTATTTATTTATTTATTAACATTATTTATTTATTTATTTTGGCGGGGGTGGGCGGGCCATTTCCACTGGTCTTTCATTTGTCTAGTTTCATCCATCTTTGTTCTTTTGGCCCGTGTGGGCCTCCCATCGTGGTGGCGTCTGTTGTCGCAGAGCACCGGCTCTGGGTGCACGTGCTCCAGAGCTCCTGCTCGATAATTGGACACATGGGTCCAGCCGCTCTGCGGCACGTGGGATCTTCCCAGGCCAGGGATCGAACCGGCACCCCTTGCACTGCAAGGCGGTGTCCTTACCCACTGGACCACCAGGGAAGCCCAGCCTTGCTCTTTAGATACACTAGAGAACAAAGAGGTCGAAAGCATCTATGGAGCATTTTATGTTTCCCCCACTAATGCATAAGAGATTCAATCATTTATTTTGTCTATAAGTGAAATTAGTAAGGAGGGTATCTGAGCCATTCCTCATGGCAAAACCTTAAGTGGTGAAAAATAAAGTTTTAGAATGGGTACTATTATTTACAACATTCAAAATACGAAACTATATCTAAGTTTATCTTCTCCAAATCTTCTTCAAATCCTGCCCTCCAGCCATCCAGCAACCTTCCCAAAAAGCAACCAATCTTACCAGTTTCTGGCATATCTTTTCGGAGACATGTTATACTTCTACAAATAAACAACTGTATACAATTTCCCTTTTTTAGTGGAAAATATACTATTACATAATTGTTTTGCATTTTCAAATTTGTGCACAGGATGTATCTTGGAGATTATTTCCTAGAAGTTCAAAGAGCTCTCTTATTCTTTTTTTTTTTTAAGCTTCCATACGGTGTCATTTTATGACCGTATTCGTAATTCACCCATCTTTTATTAATGAATGTACCTTAAAAATCTTTTGTTATAAAAAATGCTTAAGTTGACAAGTTCATATACGCATGCTGTTTCTCATGTGTGTTGTAAGATGAATTCTTATAGGTAGACTTACTAACTCAAAGGATATGTGCCTTTATCATTTGGTTAGGTATTGCCAGTGGCCCATAATCTTCACTGTGACTGCCTGTGCCTCCACACTTCCACCAACAACAGTGCTTATCAAACTTTCTAGTCTTTGTCAGTCCGGTAAGTGAAAAGTGATTTCTCAGTGTAGTTTTAATTTGCATCATTCTAATGGAGAAAAAAAAAATGCTAATTTTTTTTTTTTTTTTTTTTAGGACAAAGGAACAGAAAGGCATGTGGGATTATTATCATCCTTCGTATTGTTCCTGAAGTCTGTAGCAGGTCAACATTAGAGTTCAAAGATCAAGAACATGGCAACATGCCCAGAACCAAGACGGAAAGAAAAGTCAGCAGGCCCCATTTCAAGCATATTTGCCTTGACAGAGTCCCAGATGATGTCCCTAGAAGGTAACTTCTGTTTTTATGTGGATGTAATTAGAAGCTGAGTTTCAGATTCCCCAGTGGCCATAAAAGTTGCTTCTAAATACTTAGGAGGAGTTTTTAAAATTTTTTTCCCCCTTCAATCTATACCATGGAAAAATGAAGTAAAACAGGTTCTATATTTATAGATATAAATAGGCCACACCAATTAGTGGTGAAAAATAAGTTTAGAATGGGTACTATTATTTACAACATTCAAAATACGAAACTATATCTAAGTTTATCTTCTCCAAATCTTCTTCAAATCCTGCCCTCCAGCCATCCAGCAACCTTCCCAAAAGCAACCAATCTTACCAGTTTCTGGCATATCTTTTCGGAGACATGTTATACTTCTACAAATAAACAACTGTATACAATTTCCCTTTTTTAGTGGAAAATATACTATTACATAATTGTTTTGCATTTTCAAATTTGTGCACAGGATGTATCTTGGAGATTATTTCCTAGAAGTTCAAAGAGCTCTCTTATTCTTTTTTTTTTTTAAGCTTCCATACGGTGTCATTTTATGACCGTATTCGTAATTCACCCATCTTTTATTAATGAATGTACCTTAAAAATCTTTTGTTATAAAAAATGCTTAAGTTGACAAGTTCATATACGCATGCTGTTTCTCATGTGTGTTGTAAGATGAATTCTTATAGGTAGACTTACTAACTCAAAGGATATGTGCCTTTATCATTTGGTTAGGTATTGCCAGTGGCCCATAATCTTCACTGTGACTGCCTGTGCCTCCACACTTCCACCAACAACAGTGCTTATCAAACTTTCTAGTCTTTGTCAGTCCGGTAAGTGAAAAGTGATTTCTCAGTGTAGTTTTAATTTGCATCATTCTAATGGAGAAAAAAAAAATGCTAATTTTTTTTTTTTCAGGACAAAGGAACAGAAAGGCATGTGGGATTATTATCATCCTTCGTATTGTTCCTGAAGTCTGTAGCAGGTCAACATTAGAGTTCAAAGATCAAGAACATGGCAACATGCCCAGAACCAAGACGGAAAGAAAAGTCAGCAGGCCCCATTTCAAGCATATTTGCCTTGACAGAGTCCCAGATGATGTCCCTAGAAGGTAACTTCTGTTTTTATGTGGATGTAATTAGAAGCTGAGTTTCAGATTCCCCAGTGGCCATAAAAGTTGCTTCTAAATACTTAGGAGGAGTTTTTAAAATTTTTTTCCCCCTTCAATCTATACCATGGAAAAATGAAGTAAAACAGGTTCTATATTTATAGATATAAATAGGCCACACAATAGAGCCGTGGGAGTTTGGACCGAGTCATCTGGGTCACATGAGGGTTATAAAGATTAAATGATGTATTTAACACTAGGAGCAATCTGTTTAGGGAGGAGGCATGTTGCTAATTAGCATATTTGCCTCATGACTTGCAGAAACAATGTAGTGCTTTATTTTGGTTTGTCTTTTGATGCTTTCGCATAAGGAAGAACCCTTCAGTGGTGTTTAATGCTGTATCTCTTTAAAAACAATCACAAAGAACTGTCCTCAGGTAATGGAATAAAGAGATTAGTAAAAGAAAAAAAAGGTTAGAAATCAGGTCAGCTTAGTTTGTGCTAGCCCCTGACTAGCTGTGTGACCATGAGCCAATCACTTGACTTTTCTGACCCTTCCATTTCCTCACTTGAGAAATGGAGGTAATAATCTGACCTATATACCACTGGATCTTTTCCAAGAAGTGATGGAACATTGTACACACGGAAAGGCTTTACTACAGTAAATGGCAATCTATCTGCCAATTGATCTGATATTGATAGTATAGGAAACTTTGTCATTACACTATGATCAGCTTAATACTCAGGAAACAAATAAAATTTCTCTTGAAAAGCTTTTGGTAAATCCAAACCAGATAATTTACCATTTGAAAGAAATTTGGACCCTAGTTGTCTGACATTTAATGACACAATAATGTTATGAATAAACTTCTCCTAGATAGACTAGCCTCTTTGGAAAAGTTTTCCATTAAAAATATGCCGATAATGAAAATATTTTACAGGTCTAACAGCTGTGGATGAAATTTGTTTAGTTCAGCAAAAGGCACTTAATTTGAGTTTAGAGCAAAGTGGGTTGAGCCTCCGTTCTCCGTCTGGTGCTCTAGACTTTCCACTTTTCACTCTAAGATGTAACAGCTGGGACTCTTTGGGTTGAACCTGTAATGGGTGTTTGGTCCCCAGGTGGCTCAGATAAAGAATCTGCCTGCCGTGCAGGAGGCCCTGCTTCAATTCACGGGGTCGGGAAGATCCTCTGGAGAAGGCAATGGCAGTCCACTCCAGTATTCTTGCCTGGAGAATTCCATGGACAGAGGAGCCTGGTGCGCTACAGTCCACAGAGTCGCGAAGAGCCGTGGAGTTTGGACCGAGTCATCTGGGTCACATGAGGGTTATAAAGATTAAATGATGTATTTAACACTAGGAGCAATCTGTTTAGGGAGGAGGCATGTTGCTAATTAGCATATTTGCCTCATGACTTGCAGAAACAATGTAGTGCTTTATTTTGGTTTGTCTTTTGATGCTTTCGCATAAGGAAGAACCCTTCAGTGGTGTTTAATGCTGTATCTCTTTAAAAACAATCACAAAGAACTGTCCTCAGGTAATGGAATAAAGAGATTAGTAAAAGAAAAAAAAGGTTAGAAATCAGGTCAGCTTAGTTTGTGCTAGCCCCTGACTAGCTGTGTGACCATGAGCCAATCACTTGACTTTTCTGACCCTTCCATTTCCTCACTTGAGAAATGGAGGTAATAATCTGACCTATATACCACTGGATCTTTTCCAAGAAGTGATGGAACATTGTACACACGGAAAGGCTTTACTACAGTAAATGGCAATCTATCTGCCAATTGATCTGATATTGATAGTATAGGAAACTTTGTCATTACACTATGATCAGCTTAATACTCAGGAAACAAATAAAATTTCTCTTGAAAAGCTTTTGGTAAATCCAAACCAGATAATTTACCATTTGAAAGAAATTTGGACCCTAGTTGTCTGACATTTAATGACACAATAATGTTATGAATAAACTTCTCCTAGATAGACTAGCCTCTTTGGAAAAGTTTTCCATTAAAAATATGCCGATAATGAAAATATTTTACAGGTCTAACAGCTGTGGATGAAATTTGTTTAGTTCAGCAAAAGGCACTTAATTTGAGTTTAGAGCAAAGTGGGTTGAGCCTCCGTTCTCCGTCTGGTGCTCTAGACTTTCCACTTTTCACTCTAAGATGTAACAGCTGGGACTCTTTGGGTTGAACCTGTAATGGGTGTTTGGTCCCCAGGTGGCTCAGATAAAGAATCTGCCTGCCGTGCAGGAGGCCCTGCTTCAATTCACGGGGTCGGGAAGATCCTCTGGAGAAGGCAATGGCAGTCCACTCCAGTATTCTTGCCTGGAGAATTCCATGGACAGAGGAGCCTGGTGCGCTACAGTCCACAGAGTCGCGAAGAGTAGGACACGACCGAGAGACTAACACTGCTACTCGGTGTTTGCTAGTAAACCGCTTAGAAGAAGCACAAAAAACAACACCGATTGGGAGTCGGACTCTCTGAAGAGGCACTCATTGCTGGTTCCTGGCAAACCTCCGCCCAGACAAGTCGGCCACCTTCCCTCTCCCACCGCCTCTCCGTCCCGCCCCCGCGGCCCTGCCCTACGGCTAGCGGGAAGACTCGCGCGGAAAGCGCAGGTGGCAGGAGGCGAGTAGGAGGCAGGGAGGTCCACTCGGAGGCCAGCCAGGCTCGGGGCCCCAGCTCCGGGCAGCGCTGAGCTCGACTGGCCCGCGGGGCCCCGTGTGGTCTCGGGCCTGCGGTTCCGCCAGGTGAGCAGCCGGCAGCCGCCGCCCGGGACGCAGCGTCGCACGTGGCAACAGGTGCGCCTCGGTTCGGAGCGGGCGCCGCGGGCGTGGGGGCGGTCGGTACTTAGCCCGGGAGCGCGCGCCGCGGCGGGGTGGGACCCGGGCGCGCGAGAGCAGGCTGCGGGCGGGCTGGGCCGCGGAGCCGAGCGCCTCCAGGGCCGGCAAGCCGAGGTACCGCCCCGCGCGCCGCTTTCTGACTCCCTGGGGGTGCAGGCGCCCCCCCCCCCCACCGGCCGCCGCTCGGGCTGTGTCTCCCGCTGCGGGGCGCAGGCCGCTGCAGCCAGCAAGGGGCGGCGGCGGGGCGAGGGGGCAGAGGCGCCCCCGCTCGGCTATTTACAAGTTCCCCGAACTCCCCGCCCTGGCTCCGCCCCCGGCGGCAGGAGAGGCGGGGAGGCCGGGGCGCCCCAGACTCGGGGTTCCCGCCGGGCAGCTGCAGCGACGGGGGTGGGGGACGAGCCGTGGGTCCCCAGGTGCCGGCGCCGCCCGCCGGGCGCTGACTGCACGCGGGCCTTCCAGGTGGGCCTGGCGCGCCTCCGCCGAGCGTCCGGAGGGCGCCCGGGGTTCTGCGTCTCGGGCTCGGAGGCGCTGCGGGTGAGTGCGGAGTTGGTGGCCGCTGCCCAGCCAGTGCGCGGAGGGCATCTGGGCGGGTTCGGGGGCGAGCGAGGGCACCCCGAACGCGAGCGGACCAGCTCCGAGGGAGGGGGCGGCTCTTCTGGACCTCGGGTGAGAGTTGGAGGCGAGCTGGGGAGGCTGCGGAGCTCAGGTGGGGGCGGCGCGGCACTGAGCGAGTCACGGATGCTGTCACCTTGAAAGTGACCGACGGGGTTGACATGAGAGTCAGTTACGCAGGCTGGCCAGCCCTCCGCCGAAGGCCGCCCACCAGACTACTTGACCCGCCTGGGTCCGACCCGGTGCATCTGGGTCGGCGGTCTCGGCCGTTCCGCTGGGCGGTTCGCTAGGGCCCATTCGCAGTGCTGGCGATCCGGGCTGGAAGTACGGCATTCGTGAGGTTGCTGCAATTCCCAAGGCCCTCTAGCCCGTGTCTTATTACTTCCTGAGATTCGCTTGCGCTTTTCTAGGTCTTTAGAAAAATCCAGCTCTCAACTAGTTTCACCTGATTGACTACTCGAATCACTAGCGGGCTTAGGTGTTTACCTGTCTGCCCTGAATAAGTCTTTCTCCTCTTCTTTTTCAGACTTGCTCTTTTCTGCTAAGTTTTTCACTGATTTTGACTTAAACTAATTTATTTTGGAGTAGGAGTGAAGAGATTAATTCTTCACTTTAGCCTAAATAAAGTTTAACATGACCTATTAACTACTATATGAGTAGTCAGTGTATTAGGAAATCCAGTGCGTTTTGTTTTCTTTGTTTGAATAAAGTCTTAGGCAAAACAGAGATGAAAGCATTTGTGCTTTGCCAGGTGATCGGAATTTAATCATCCTCACATTAAAACGTGAGGCCTTGGGCAGGAGGGTGAGCGTGGCCCGTGTTGAGCGAGGCCCATGCTAGGCCTGGATCCACTGGAAGGTGGGAGGGAAGGAGGCGGGGGAATTAAAAAAAAAAAAAAAAAGTCTCTACTTCCTGGGAACCTATGACCTCCTTAAGGAGTGTAGATACACTTAGATAACAGTGTGTGGTTAACCCTGAAAGGGATTGCATAGTTGGAATTGCAATTCTGTAGACGAACTTCTCGGGATAATTAGGGCAGGAAATGATAGGCAATTTAAATTGAAACAATGATGCCCTGTTTGTACAGTGGAGCTTTACAATGTATAAAGTGCTTTAATTTTTGCCCTAAAGTACAGTATCCCATAAGTTATGCAAGGAATTATTAGATGTAAAAAGAACCCCTTAGGAATGGAATTTTGTTTAATATATTTAACATGCACCAACTTTTCCGCTTATTCTTGTTTATTTTTATCCAATTATTCTTTTTAAAATCAAGATGATATGGACAAATAGTGCTGAAGAAGATCTGCATCTTTTAGTTATGTATCAATAATTCAGAGGAATGTACAGTGTTGGAGTTCTTTCAGTATTTCTTGGAAGTGAAACTGCTTACACTTGAGCATTTAAAAAGCATGTCACTTAATAACCCTGTTCTATTGGTCTGGTTTGTTATAATTTCAAAGCAATGCATGTTTGCTGTATAAAAAGTAGATTCAGAAAAAGTGTAAGAGTTAAATGATTCTGGCATCCAAAGATATAGTATTTTCTTTATACTGAATCATAGCGGGCTTAGGTGTTTACCTGTCTGCCCTGAATAAGTCTTTCTCCTTTCAGACTTGCTCTTTTCTGCTAAGTTTTTCACTGATTTTGACTTAAACTAATTTATTTTGGAGTAGGAGTGAAGAGATTAATTCTTCACTTTAGCCTAAATAAAGTTTAACATGACCTATTAACTACTATATGAGTAGTCAGTGTATTAGGAAATCCAGTGCGTTTTGTTTTCTTTGTTTGAATAAAGTCTTAGGCAAAACAGAGATGAAAGCATTTGTGCTTTGCCAGGTGATCGGAATTTAATCATCCTCACATTAAAACGTGAGGCCTTGGGCAGGAGGGTGAGCGTGGCCCGTGTTGAGCGAGGCCCATGCTAGGCCTGGATCCACTGGAAGGTGGGAGGGAAGGAGGCGGGGGAATTAAAAAAAAAAAAAAAAAGTCTCTACTTCCTGGGAACCTATGACCTCCTTAAGGAGTGTAGATACACTTAGATAACAGTGTGTGGTTAACCCTGAAAGGGATTGCATAGTTGGAATTGCAATTCTGTAGACGAACTTCTCGGGATAATTAGGGCAGGAAATGATAGGCAATTTAAATTGAAACAATGATGCCCTGTTTGTACAGTGGAGCTTTACAATGTATAAAGTGCTTTAATTTTTGCCCTAAAGTACAGTATCCCATAAGTTATGCAAGGAATTATTAGATGTAAAAAGAACCCCTTAGGAATGGAATTTTGTTTAATATATTTAACATGCACCAACTTTTCCGCTTATTCTTGTTTATTTTTATCCAATTATTCTTTTTAAAATCAAGATGATATGGACAAATAGTGCTGAAGAAGATCTGCATCTTTTAGTTATGTATCAATAATTCAGAGGAATGTACAGTGTTGGAGTTCTTTCAGTATTTCTTGGAAGTGAAACTGCTTACACTTGAGCATTTAAAAAGCATGTCACTTAATAACCCTGTTCTATTGGTCTGGTTTGTTATAATTTCAAAGCAATGCATGTTTGCTGTATAAAAAGTAGATTCAGAAAAAGTGTAAGAGTTAAATGATTCTGGCATCCAAAGATATAGTATTTTCTTTATAAGTTAACATAAAACAGATATATGTATGTATATCTGTATATGTACATAATACATAACCATGTATTATGGTTATATAGTTTATACAAAACTGTATAATTGTAATTAGTACTGTTGCATGATGATTTTTTCCTCTGCTTAACATATCATAAAAAAATTTCTATGTCATTACTGTAGTATATAATATTACTGGCTACATAATATTACATTGTATAGTTGTAACTATTTTTTTTTTTTTTTTAAAGATTTATTTATTTGTTTATTTTGGGCGGGGGTCGGGTTGGGGAGGGAGGGGAGCAGGTGGGCCACTTCTTTGGTCTTTCGTTTCTCTATGTTCATCTGTCTTTGTTCTTTGGCTCCTGTGGGCCTCCCATCGCGGTGGCGTCTGTCGTTGCAGAGCGCAGGCTATGGGCGCATGCGCTCCAGAGCTCTGGCTCGGTAATTGGACACATCAGTCCAGCTGCTCTGCGGCACTTGGGATCTTCCCAGGCCAGGGCTCGAACCGGCGCCCCTTGCACTGCAAGGCAGTGTCCTTACCCACTGGACCACCAGGGGAAGCCCTAGTTGTAACTATTTAACCATTTCCATATAGCTGAACTTTTCATTTATTTCCAGTTATTATTATTAAGTATATACTGAAGCAACAAGTACATGAGGGCTCACTTAGTCCTGTCTGACTCTGCCACCCCAGAGACTAGCCCGCCAGGCTCCTCTGTTCATGGAATTTTCCAGGCAAGGATACTGGAGTGGATTGCCATTTCCTCCTCCGGGGGATCTTCCCAACCCAGGGATGGAACCGCATCCCTTGCCTTGACAGGTGGATTCTTTCCCACTGAACCACCTGGGAAGCCTGGTGCAACAAATATCCTTTATAAAACTCCTGTATTTCCTTCAGATAGAGTCTTCTGGAGTACAGTTGATGACTCTTTATCTATTGATGCAGAGTGACTATTGCTTTCCAAAAAAAATGTTTGGCCAAAGTTTGTTCCCACCATTTCCCACTCTGAGAGTACTTGTGTTGCTGTATTTTTGTTAATGTGGGGACTTAACCTTCGAGGAAGAATAATTCTTGCCATCCTTATAGGTCAACAGTGCTACATCAATATTTAAGTTTGTTTCGTTGATTCCAAATGATGTTGAATATCAAAAATCTCTGGTTATTTTCCATTTTTATTCCCTTTTAATTTGATGTAGTGCCAAATTGTCTCCTGGAGATCCTAGTATTTTTCTGTTAATTCATAAGAGCCTTTTATAGATTGATAGTAAACTTCTCCCTCTTGCAAACATGCCTCCCCCCATTTTGTCTTTGTCTTGCAAAGGTAAACAGCACGTGTGTATACTGGTTCTGACTTATAGTTCTTTCTGTTCTTTAATGGAGGCAAGCCTGTTGACTTTCTCAAAAACAAAAATGTTAACGCATGTGAATCATAGCCCAAGCATTATGTATGGCAGTGGCACAAGGTAACTTGGGAATGAGCCTTTCAGATCTGTTCTGTGATTATGTAAACTAGGCTTACAACCATTTATCTTCATTAGTTCATTTATATCAGTATTATGTCAGTTATTTTTATATTCATTATGGTTGTTTCTTACAGGGTTATTGATAGGTGTCCTGTCTACTAAGGTGTATAGGTAATACAAAATTTTTTCCACATTACTTTTTTTTGGGGGGGCACTTTTATTGGTTTTTCATTTATTTTATTTTCATCCATCTTTGTTCTTTGGCCCATGTGGGCCTCCCATCGCAGTGGCCTCTCTTGTTGCGGAGCAGCGGCTCTGGGCTCATGCGCTCCAGAGCTCCGGCTCGGTAATTGGACACATCGGGTCCAGCCGCTCTGCGGCACGTGGGATCTTCCCAGGCCAGGGATTGCACTGGCGCCCCTTGCACTGCAAGGTGGTGTCCTTACCCACTGAACCACTGTGGAAGCCCTCCACATTACTTTTCAATACTACTCAAAGATTAAACTATTTATTTGAAGAAGGAGGAAAAAAGCCCTTCTGGTTTCTCAAACTTGGGTTATCTTGCCATACTATGAAAACTTAAATATGGTCTCTCTGTATCAATAGATCTTTGAGTCTGAGGGTGTTAAGAGACTACACTCAGATTGCTGTCCATAAACCCTGAGTTCCTGCCTCTCACTCCCCATCTTTTCCAGCCTGACCATAAGCCATAGGACCACAAAAAAATGTGAGGATGACATTGGTATGTGGTGTGTGTGTTTGGAGGCACTTAGAATTGGGCCCAGACTCTGGGGATAGGTGAGCCTAGGAGGAAGTGACCTCCGTCACTTAGCTGGCAGTTTCTTGGGCAGCAGTAGCTTGTGGCCTCCGTAGGAGACAGAGGATGGCCAAAGATGAGTGATCCTGCCCTGTGAGAACAGAAGAATTAAATGGTTTGATGTGACATTAAATCTGAAATATGCACTTACTTGGCTTAGGGCAGTCCCGTATGACCAGGAACTCAGTTTGACTGGCAACTTCTACAAATTTACTTCTAAGAGAGTTTAATAAAAGATGGTCCTCATGGTAGTTTGCTTTTTATTTATTTATTTTAATGCATTTTATTTATTTATTTTTGGCTATTCTGGGTTTTTACTGCTGCCACACACTCTTCTCTAGTTGCAGGGAGAGGGGGCTACTCTCTAGTTGAGGTGAGCACACTTCTTGTTGCGATGACTTCTCTTGTGGAACTCAGACTCTAGGGCACACGGGCTTCAGTAGTTGTGACACATGAACTCAATCGTTGCGGCTCATAGGCTCTATGGCACAGGCTCCATAGTTGTGGCTCACAGGCTTAGTTGCTCCGCAGCCTGTGGGATCTTCCTGGATCAGAGATCCAACCTTTGTCTCCTGCGTTGGCAGGCGAACTCTTTACCACTGAGCTACTGGTGAAGCCCTGTAGTTTCCTTCTTTAAAATAACTTCAGTATTCTTTGAAATCAACAGTTACAACTCTTTTTGTGTTTTTCATGATACTAATGCAGGACTTTTTCTTGTTCACTTGGCTCAAGATGAAAAAGGCTTCCATTTTGGGGATGACAGATTTGGGGGCTAATCTTTACTGTGTACAATGATGCTTCATTTTCATGTACTGTAAGTAAGTTTGCAATTTGTGACCATCCTGATGTCTATCTTTTACACAGTCAAGGGGAAAAAAGGTTTGCTCCACAATTTTAGAGTGTAACAGGCTTAAACTGTGGTATTTTACTTAAGTAAATAGGTTTTAACCATTTTGGAAGTATATATTTGCATATAAATATTTGATTCTAAAATAACCTTGTTTGTTCATTATAGCTAGTAGGTTGTCCTTAGCCTTCAGTTTAAGTCCCACATTGACGAGAGGTAAAAAATGTGTTTACCTAAAAGATAAACTGCAAACAGGCCCAGTTCTAAATTAATAAATGCTCTTGTGTACACAGTACTTACATGCGTAAAAGAAAAATCACACATCCTGTTGGGCTGTGCTGATTGGCTCAGTCATGTCTGAGATTTTGCAACCCCATGGACTGCAGCTTACCAGGCTCCTCTGTCCATGGGATTCTCCAGACAAGAATACTGGAGTGGGTTGCCATGCCCTCCACTAGGGAATCTTCCCAACCCAGGTCTCTCACATTGCAGATGGATTCTTTACTGTCTGAGCCACTTCGTCTAATCTTAAAAAGTTTATTTCATTTTGAAACTGTAAAACTATGTACAGGTAGTTTTAAGGGCAGTTAGCGTTTCTTTTAAGGAAGTGCTTACATCTTTAAACAGTAGGTCCTGAGTTGCTCAAGCTAACTGGAAAGGGCAGAGTGGTCACAAGGAAATTATTGGCTTAGCCAAAATGTTCGTTTGGATTTTTCCACACCACCTCATGGAAAACCTGAACAAACTTTTAGGCCAATCCAGTACTTTTAGATAGTGTCATTTTGTCTGAAATTGTACTGGTTTTATGTTTCAGTAAGGGCTGTGTGGAGCAGAAGGGCAGGCCTGGCCATCCCCGGCCTGTGTGGATACAGCAAAGGGAAGAGCCAAGATTGTGAAGAAAACAGCAGGAAAGGACCAGTCTTCTGGGTAAGGTGCCACAAAGAGTGGCACCTCACCTTTTTTTAATTTTGCTTTAAGCTTTTGATTGCATGGGTCTTTGTTGTGGTGACAGGCTTTAGGTGCTCTGGCTCAGTCCTTGTGGCACATGGGCTTACTCTGGCTTCCTGGTTGCTCAGAGGGTATAGAATCTGCCTGCAATGCAGGAGACCTGGGCTGGATCCTTGGGTCAGGAAGATCTCCTGGAGAAGTGAATGTCTACCCATTCCACTATTCTTTTTTTTTTTTTTTCTTTTTCATTTTTGTTAAAGAAATAAAATTTATTGCAATCAAAAGACAGGTTCTCTACCTTCCAGGTAATGGAAATATACTTTATCTTGTTCTGAATGGTGATCATGTATATATAAAATGCCAAAAGACAGTTGGACTGCACACTTCAAACTTGTGTGTTTTTGGTTGTTGTTTAGTCATTAAGTTGTGTCTGATTCTTTTGTGACCCATGATGGTAGCTGGCCAGGCTCCTCTGTCCATGAGATTTCCCAGGCAAGAATATTGGAGAGGGCTGCCGTTTCCTTCTCCCCATTCCAGTATTCTTGCCTGAAAAATCCCATGGACAGAGGAGCCTAGTGGGCCATCCCTACAGGAATCTTCCAAAGTTCATTGCAGATGGATTCTTTACTGTCTGAGCCACTTCTAATCTTAAAAGTTTATTTCATTTTGAAACTGTAAAACTATGTACAGGTAGTTTTAAGGGCAGTTAGCGTTTCTTTTAAGGAAGTGCTTACATCTTTAAACAGTAGGTCCTGAGTTGCTCAAGCTAACTGGAAAGGGCAGAGTGGTCACAAGGAAATTATTGGCTTAGCCAAAATGTTCGTTTGGATTTTTCCACACCACCTCATGGAAAACCTGAACAAACTTTTAGGCCAATCCAGTACTTTTAGATAGTGTCATTTTGTCTGAAATTGTACTGGTTTTATGTTTCAGTAAGGGCTGTGTGGAGCAGAAGGGCAGGCCTGGCCATCCCCGGCCTGTGTGGATACAGCAAAGGGAAGAGCCAAGATTGTGAAGAAAACAGCAGGAAAGGACCAGTCTTCTGGGTAAGGTGCCACAAAGAGTGGCACCTCACCTTTTTTTAATTTTGCTTTAAGCTTTTGATTGCATGGGTCTTTGTTGTGGTGACAGGCTTTAGGTGCTCTGGCTCAGTCCTTGTGGCACATGGGCTTACTCTGGCTTCCCTGGTTGCTCAGAGGGTATAGAATCTGCCTGCAATGCAGGAGACCTGGGCTGGATCCTTGGGTCAGGAAGATCTCCTGGAGAAGTGAATGTCTACCCATTCCACTATTCTTTTTTTTTTTTTTTCTTTTTCATTTTTGTTAAAGAAATAAAATTTATTGCAATCAAAAGACAGGTTCTCTACCTTCCAGGTATTGGAAATATACTTTATCTTGTTCTGAATGGTGATCATGTATATATAAAATGCCAAAAGACAGTTGGACTGCACACTTCAAACTTGTGTGTTTTTGGTTGTTGTTTAGTCATTAAGTTGTGTCTGATTCTTTTGTGACCCATGATGGTAGCTGGCCAGGCTCCTCTGTCCATGAGATTTCCCAGGCAAGAATATTGGAGAGGGCTGCCGTTTCCTTCTCCCCATTCCAGTATTCTTGCCTGAAAAATCCCATGGACAGAGGAGCCTAGTGGGCCACTGTCCACAGCGTTATAAAAAGTTGGACGTGAATGAACAACACACACATGACACACACACGCTTAGTTGCTCTGAGGCACGTGGAATCTTGCCAGACAAGGGATCGAACCTGTGTCCCCTGCATTGGCAGGTGGACGTCTAACCACTGGAGCATCAGGGAAGGCCCTGGAGAGAGGATTTTAAAGCCATTAAATTACCTTATCATTCTTTTAGTTGTGTCTGGATAATTTATATTTACATTAAATGCAAAGAAAAGAAAATGAGTCTTTAGTTTGAGAGCCAATCATTCATAATGACCTGGATCTTCTGACCTGGAATGAACCAAACATTTCAGGCCATTTTGTGCCCTTAGCACTGAGAAAGGAACCACTCTGGGAGAGAGTCATGTATCGAAAGAGAAAGAAGGAAAGATGAAAAAAAAACTGTATTCTTGTGTAAATAAAGCTATAGCTTAACTAACGTTTATGGCAAAGTAGCTTATCTACCATACTTTTTCTGCATTGGAAACTTGGTAATATTCAACTCAGGCATCATTTAGGTACATGATGATTCTGAAGGAAAAGTCAATATTTCTTCACCTTATTTCAGATAAGTGGGTCATATGATGTGTTTTGCTCTGTTCAGTGACAAATGAGAAATTCTCTCTTACATTCGTCTTATAGATTTTCTTGATGGTTGGCAATAATTAATGATACCAGGTTGAAACTACATCTTTTTTTTTTTTTTGAAACTACATCTTTCTTTTAAAAACATAGTTCCCTTGGCTAGCTACATGCAACAAAAATAGAAGCTGATACAGATATAAGCAGTCTAAGATGTGTCATTCTCACATGGACTTACCCCACTTTCTCAGCCTCTGTCAGGTTGAGTTATTTACTGGAATATACCAGTTCAATTTCCTTGTGCTATACAAGGACTTTTTTTTTCTTATACAGTAAACTGCTACACTATAGTTATTTCATTCCTAGACTATAGATTTAAACCGTATTTGTACATTTCTGCTATCCTAGCTTAATAGTCCATGATTTAGAAGAAGATTTCAGACATCTTACTTGGTAGTAAGAAAGTAAAGACGATGGGAGAGGGATTCCCAGGCAGTCCAGTGGTGAAGTCTCCACACTCCCAGTGCCGGGGGCCAGGGTTTGATCCCTGATCAGGGAACTGAGATCCTGCATGTAGCTCTGCACAGCTAAAAGAAAACTTGTACTTTAAACAGGAGAGGGACTTTCCTTTTGGTACAGTGGATGGAAATCTGCCTGCCAGCGCAAGAGACACGGGTTTGATCCCTGGTCCAGGAGGATTCCATATGCTGTGAAGCAGCTAAGCCACATCTACTGAACCTAAGCTCTAGACCCTGTGCTCTGCAATAAGAGAAGTCACTGCAATGAGAAGCCCTCACACCATAGCAAAGCCCCGGCACAGCAAAAACTAAATAATTTTTAAAAATGGGAGAAATGGCTTACAAAGCGTATAGTTTCCTATTTACCAAGAAAAATGCACCTGTTTTACTGGCTCCTTTAGTTAGACCTGATGTGTATTAAAAGAAACAGGCCATTAAAGTTTATAGTTAGGATTATATTCTTAGTTAATGGTACAATACATGAGAAACAATCCTTGCTCCTAGAATCTTAATTTTGATTTTCATCTACCTCAAACCATATACTGAACACTTTATATGGGCCAAAATATTGTACAGGGTAGATACGGAGAAAATAAAAGTGGCCGCCTTTCTCATAGGCGTCAGTTTCAGAAACGCCCCCGTTGTTGTGAATAGGGCTGTTTTGGAGAAGTTACTAAGTGTTCAGGTTACCAGACATGTTTGCTCAGGTTGTTACCCTTCTGTCATACGTGGGAAGTTCTGCTTACTGCCTTGACAAAATTTTGGTAGACATAGCTTCTTTAACATATTTGGTTTTCTAACGACTTCTAATTCTTAGCATCTCTTATTCTCTTCCTTCTTACTGAAAGATGCTTAGCACCGTAGTCTGTGGCTTCACTCAGTTTCTCTGGATCATCTTTTTAGTGACCTTTTCCCGTATCTTTTTTTTTCATTTTGAGTTTTTAATTAGAGCTGTAAACAAGATGACTTTATTCCTGCATCTTCTCAATGGTTTCTTCCTTGTATTTGCCCTTTTCCTTTCCTACTTGGCGAGATTTGGCTTTACGTTCAAGGATCTTTTTGCGGTCTTTGTCCAGTTTTAGTCTGATAATAACCACCTTGCTGGGGTGAATGCCCACGTGGACAGTCATGCCGTTAACCTTCTCCCGCTGTACTTGTTCAATGTAGATGACGTATTTCTTCCTGTAAACCTGGACTGCTTTGCCAATTTGCTGCCCTTTGTAGTGCCCTCGTACAACCTGAACTTCATCATCCTTTCGGATGGGCATGGAGTGAATGTTGTACTTCTGTCTCAGCTCTTTAGAAAGAGGAGAAGACATAATCTTCCTGCGAATGTGGGAAGGTGCATTGAAATGCGTTTTTCGGTTCTTGCTTCGGTCAGAAGTCACAAAGGGATTGAACTTCATTTTGGCTGCTGGCGCCTCAGCGATGGCCACAGAAGGGAAGAGTTCCCATATCTTTTTATTACATCTTGTGAGCTTCTTGAGGATGGGGTCTAAACCTTATGGTGCTGGGTAAAATGGCACATTTAATATTTATTTGTACCAGGTATAGCCTGCAGTAAATCACCTGGCGCTCTGCACTCTGATGACACGGTGTTTAAAATTCTTTCTTCAGTTAGTCACAGCTACTAGAAGGTCTTTTAAGCCTGAGGTACTAATTTCCTCATGGCTTTTCTTTTTTTTTTTTTAAATTTATTTATTTATCTTTTGGGGGGTGGGAAGGGAGGGGCGGGCAGGCCACTTCTATTGGGCTTTCATTTCCCCATTTTCATCCGTCTTTGTTCTTTGGCTCCTGTGGGCCTCCCATCGCGGTGGCCTCTGTAGTTGCAGAGCACCGGCTCTGGGCGCATGCGCTCCAGAGCTCCGGCTCGGTGATTGGACACATCAGTCCAGCTGCTCCACGGCACATGGGATCTTCCCAGGCCAGGGATCGAACCAGCGCCCCTTGCACTGCAAGGCGGTGTCCTTACCCACTGGACTACCAGGGGAAGCCCAACTCACAGCTTTTCTTGACCCTCCTCCTCATCTTCTGGTGCTCCGTCCCTTGGTGCCACACAGCACAGCTCAGCCTGTGGCTTCCTGTCCCTCTGAAAGACTGTACCATTAGTTTATTGTTGTTTGGTCACTAAATCTTTTTTTTTTAGTCAAAGTTTCATTCTGAAATTCATCTAGTTGACTTACAGAATATATTCTATTAGCCTAGAAGTCTTTTCTAGCGAAATCACAATTGGCTGATATTTCAATAGCTGGTAGAGATTTTGTGGAATAAACGTATTGACTACACACAGAAGCCTCAATTCAGCAGCTTGGTGCACCATGAAAAAATCATTCTGTAGACACTTTATCAGGTACTGTACGTGAAAATAGAACCATTGTGAGCAAATAGCCCTAAAATAGTTTTTAATAAACAATGCTCTAGAAAATAGCTAAACCCTCAGAACATCTATTCTAAAGAAGCCACACTCACACAGGTCATTAGGGTCTGGGTCTGATTAAACTACAACAAGGCTCAATAACCCATTTATAATGAGTTTCTGAATATTTGTAACATTTATGTATTTAAGTTAAAGTAAGCAGAGAGGGAAAATATTAGAAACTCTCAAGTCACTAAGTCTTGTCTGACTCTGTGACCCCATGGACTGCAGCACGCCGGACTCCTCCACTCTTTGGTATCTCCCAGAGTGGGCTCAGATTCAGGTCCATTGAGTTGGTGATGCCATCCAACCGTCTCAGTCTCTGCCACCACCTTCTCCTTTGGCCTTCAATTTTTTCCCAGCACGAGGGTCTTTTCCGGTGAAGTCAGCTCTTCAATACTAGTGATCAAAGTATTGGAGCATCAGCTTCAGCATCAGTCCTTGCACTGAATATTAAGGGTTGATGGATAATGTCGAGCTGGAACGTGTGGGTCTCTTGTTCCTTCAGAGGCATAATCTGTTTTATTAGGAAGTGCTGGTCTCAGAACATCTGGCATACGCTTGTGCAAGTACTTGCACGGAGTTAATCCCACTTGTGATCCTTTTTATTCCATTCTCCGTTTGAGCAGACAGTCACAAGTTGACAGTTTGTCATGAATATAGTCTTGGACTGTTTCTTGTCTGGGGAAATGTGTATTTATATTCTAAAGAGGGATTAAGATGAATTTTCAGTCTGGGATTGTTTCTCGTGTTACATTTAATAAGATTGGTTGCAGACTAGTTTTGCCTTTCTGTAGAACTTTTTGAGGGTTCATTAGAATTGCTGGTTATTGAATTTTACTCTCAAGTATTGAGTTTTTGTTTAATGTTGAAAAATGTCACTCTATGGAGATATTAAATGACAACAAGCAGAGGGATTCACTGATTCATTTTAATTGCAGTATTCAAAGAGTGGGTCTAGTCAATGAAAAGAAAATGGAGACAGGAACAATCATGCAGTTATCTTTTTATGAAACACTTTCATAACTGATTTTATATCGCAGATGTGACTATTATGTTAGAAAATGTTGGTTATGTCTTGTTAGACTGAACATTTAAAGTTTATAATTTGATAGGTATATAATCACATGAAACTTATTTTTCTATTTTTGTGGGAGGAGTAGAAGCCTCCAGGCCAGGGTTCTGCTCTTCTCTCCTTCCTCATGTTTTGATTAAAATTGAGAATATAAAACAGAGGTATTTTGACCTTGAGCTATATTTATTCACCCTGATGTCCATTATGAAACCTTGGTGGAATATTTTGTTATAAAATTGGAAAGAATGTAACTGGTATCCAGAGCATTTGGTACGGTAAAAGAGAGGGCACAGACTTGACAGTTGGTGATGCCATCCAACCGTCTCAGTCTCTGCCACCACCTTCTCCTTTGGCCTTCAATTTTTTCCCAGCACGAGGGTCTTTTCCGGTGAAGTCAGCTCTTCAATACTAGTGATCAAAGTATTGGAGCATCAGCTTCAGCATCAGTCCTTGCACTGAATATTAAGGGTTGATGGATAATGTCGAGCTGGAACGTGTGGGTCTCTTGTTCCTTCAGAGGCATAATCTGTTTTATTAGGAAGTGCTGGTCTCAGAACATCTGGCATACGCTTGTGCAAGTACTTGCACGGAGTTAATCCCACTTGTGATCCTTTTTATTCCATTCTCCGTTTGAGCAGACAGTCACAAGTTGACAGTTTGTCATGAATATAGTCTTGGACTGTTTCTTGTCTGGGGAAATGTGTATTTATATTCTAAAGAGGGATTAAGATGAATTTTCAGTCTGGGATTGTTTCTCGTGTTACATTTAATAAGATTGGTTGCAGACTAGTTTTGCCTTTCTGTAGAACTTTTTGAGGGTTCATTAGAATTGCTGGTTATTGAATTTTACTCTCAAGTATTGAGTTTTTGTTTAATGTTGAAAAATGTCACTCTATGGAGATATTAAATGACAACAAGCAGAGGGATTCACTGATTCATTTTAATTGCAGTATTCAAAGAGTGGGTCTAGTCAATGAAAAGAAAATGGAGACAGGAACAATCATGCAGTTATCTTTTTATGAAACACTTTCATAACTGATTTTATATCGCAGATGTGACTATTATGTTAGAAAATGTTGGTTATGTCTTGTTAGACTGAACATTTAAAGTTTATAATTTGATAGGTATATAATCACATGAAACTTATTTTTCTATTTTTGTGGGAGGAGTAGAAGCCTCCAGGCCAGGGTTCTGCTCTTCTCTCCTTCCTCATGTTTTGATTAAAATTGAGAATATAAAACAGAGGTATTTTGACCTTGAGCTATATTTATTCACCCTGATGTCCATTATGAAACCTTGGTGGAATATTTTGTTATAAAATTGGAAAGAATGTAACTGGTATCCAGAGCATTTGGTACAGAAATGTAATAGAGAGGGCACAGACTTGACCAAATAGGGTTTGTGCCTGAGCTCCTGAATGGGAGCTACGAGACTGTGGGTAAGTTACTGGAATGCCGTTTCACCCCAGTTGCCTTCTGAGGACGATGGGGATAACACCCATCTCCTGGAGTTTCCTTACTGCAATGCCCGATATATGGATGGTGTGAATAAATGCTCATGATCCCTCTGTTTCTTCTTTTCCACCTTGTCTGATTCACGACTAGGAATTTTCATTCATTTTCTCCACTCAACCTTGGGGGTGTTGGTTGCATCCTCTGGGGCTCTCTGTACGGAATTAAAGTCCAGGAACAGGAGCATGGTAACTTTCCCTCTTTAAAACAAATTGGTTTATACCAGTACCAGTTGGGATGATTTATTCTTCAACCAGACCTTTGTCACCTCTGGATTTTCTTGGAAGTTTGTGTTGAGTCAAGTTGCTGATTTCTTTCTTTCTTTCTTTCTTTTTTTTGTATTTGAGCTGTATTTTTTTTTTAAATTAGATACTTTTATCTTTGCAAAATCTGTAAATTATGTTGTCAGTTCACTGTCAGCACATTCTAAAAGCACTCAGAATTGAGCCATCACTTTGAGCCAGTAAAGCACTTGTGGATTTTAAAGTAACCACCATCCTTTGATCTAATTTTTAGCCTGTTACTTAGTCCGACAGCAGTCGTGTTTAAGGGTTTCAGGGTTTTTTGTTTGTTTGTTTAGGGTTTCAGTTTTAAAATGTTAACACTCATATATAATTGCTGAGGCAGTGATAAATTTTCATTTTCCACAAAAGTAAAATAAAACCATGCCATGTTTTTGGAAAGTAACTGTTTTTTTGTTTGTTTTTTAAAATTTTGGCCTCTTTTATTGTTTTATTTAAATTTATTTTC
This sequence comes from Tragulus kanchil, assembly GCA_022376925.1. Taxonomy (NCBI): domain Eukaryota; kingdom Metazoa; phylum Chordata; class Mammalia; order Artiodactyla; family Tragulidae; genus Tragulus; species Tragulus kanchil. The sequence goes on along the minus strand of JAIOJX010000028.1, from coordinate 32,200,409 downwards.
ATCCATCTCCATTATTTGGGCTGTGTCGGCCTCCCATTGCAGCAGCCTCCCTTGTTGCAGAGCACCAGCTCCGGGTGCATGCGCTCCAGAGCACTGGCTTGCACCTGGGCACACTGGTCCAACCTCTCCGCGGCACATGGGATCCTCCTGGGCAGGGATCAAACTGGTGTCCCTTGCACTGCAAAGTGGACCTTTCACCTACTGGACCACCAGGGAAGCCTCTGAAAAGTAACTCGTAAGTACAACGTTAAGGATGTTTTCATTCAGTTATCCTGTCCACGCTGTGAGGTAGACAGGGCAGATCTTGGGAGCTCTGTTTTATGTATGAGGAAATTGAAGAGCAGAACTCTTCGGGTAAATGTTTTGTGTTACAATGAGTAACTTATGGAAACAGGACTAGTACTGGGTCTTCCCTCCTGGTCCATCCCCCTCTACACATAGGATACTGTTACTTGACTGCTGCTGATGCCATAAGGAGTAATACGTTACTGATGCTAGCATTTTCTTCACCTACCGAATGCGGCTGAAGTGGGATCAAAGGCACGTGGTAATGTGGATGTGTAAAATTTTAGATGACATGGCTTAGAATTATGGTTCGTTTTTCCATTTTGTAGCCACAGAACATAAAACAGAATGTGAAGACTTGTAAGCCGTTCTGATGAGTAGCACAAATGGAAACTTTGCCATTGCAGATTGTTACCATGATATATTACACTTTTTTTTTTTAAAGATTTATTTATTTTATTTACTTTGGGCGGGGGTCGGGTTGGGGAGGGAGGGGAGCGGGCGGGCCACTTCCACTGGTCTTTCATTTCTCTGTTTTCATCCGTTCTCGTTCTTTGGCTCCTGTGGGCCTCCCATCGCGGTGGCATCCGTTGTTGCAGAGCACCGGCTCTGGGCACATGCGCTCCAGAGCTCCGGCTCAGTGATTGGACACATCAGTCCAGCCGCTCCGCGGCACGTGGGATCTTCCCAGGCCAGGGCCCGAATCGGCACCCCTTGCACTGCAAGGCGGTGTCCCTACCCACTGGACCACCAGGGGAAGCCCTACATTTTTATAAGAGATTTTATTTTCTAGCCTGCTTTTTCAGAAAGAACCTAATTAGATTCCTTTTAACGATTGTCTGAATTATTTGACTGTAAAACAATTCATTGCAAAGTATTCTCATGTTACACATAGTAATGCAAGGTCATGCATGTTGAATAGGGACTAAAATTTGTTGCTGTTTTTTTTTTTTAAGTCTTTATTGCCTTTGTTGTACCATTGCTTCTGTTTTTATGTTTTGGGTTTGTTTTGGCCTTGAGGCAAATGGGATCTTAGCTACCCAGCCAGGAACCTGCACCCCGTGCATTGAAAAGCAAAGTCTTAATCACTGGACCACGAGGAATGTCCCAGTATATATTTTTTTTATTTCTGAAACATTTTTTTTCCTTAAGGAAATTTTGAATCTTATTTCCTTATTATAAGCTATATGGAGGCAGGTAGTTCTTGGGCAGATGGTGTTATTCCTAGGTAGAAATTTAACTAGGAGGTGAGACCTACTGTCAATCAGAGCTGGGAAGAGAATGTCCCATAAAACCACAGTTATGCCCTGGGTATCAGCCAGGGTTTCTAGTTCTTAAGTCAACAGTTCTTGTTACCAAAGTGACTTCTAAGGAATGCCTGGTGTTAGGTCTTGAAAAGTAGACTGCTTCAGGTCGGTCGGCTCATCCCAGGCTGTCCCTGTGCATGAGGTGACCTTCTGGTTAAACACTCTGGCTGGTGAAAAGCCCACCACGTATAATCATTCTCCGGTAAAGGCTACAGGAAGCTGATATTTAACCAAGGTTGGGAGATACAATGTAAAGTGCCGACTTGCGTAACTACACACATGTACTGACGTTTTTCAATTGGCCTTGGCATGATTCAGATGGAAAATTATTTCCTTTTTGCCTCTTGAACTTTGAAGAGACATGGCAAGTGTCCGAAAGATTCTAAACATTCTGCTCATGGTCATTTAACACTTTCTATGTTTTATTTTGGCCACCAGGCATGTAGGGTCTTAGTTCCCTGACCAGGGGTCAAACCCCCCTGCAGTGGGAGCACAGCTTCCTAACTATTGAACTTCTAGGGACGTCATGTTTTAAAAATTAATTACTTCCCCTATGGCAGATTCAGGTTGCTATGTGGCAGTAAATAACAAAACTCTATTAAAAAAATAAATGAAATTAAAAAATAATTACTTTTTTTGCTTCACTGGAATCTTAGTTCCTTGACCACGAATTGAACCTGCACCCCTTGCATTAAAAGTGTGACGTCCTAACCACTGGACCCCCAGGAAGTTGCTCACTTAATACTTTTAGAAAAAGATATTATTTTAGTTTTGAACTCTGCCCTGTGTACCTGGTCTATCCTTATTTCCCTCAAACAATTGTTTGTTTGGGGTATTTGTGGGGGGTAATTTTTTAAGTAGCTAGACTAGTTTAAAAACAAAAATAGGGTTTCCCTGGTGGTCCAGTGGGTAAGGACACCGCCTTGCAGTGCAAGGGGCGCCAGTTCGATCCGTGGCCTGGAAAGATCCCAGGTGCCGAGGAGCAGCTGGACTGATGTGTCCAACTACCGAGCTGGAGCTCTGGGGCGCATGCGCCCAGAGCCAGCGCTCTGTGACAAGAGGCTGCCGTGATGGGAGACCCACACCGGCCAAAGAACAAAGATGGATGAAACTAGATAAATGAAAGACCAATAGAAGTGGCCTGCCCGCCCCTCTCCCTCCCCACCCCAACCCCCCCCAAAATACAGAGCTTTTATATAAAATTATTTCTTTAGCCCAAATGTACAAACCTCGACAGTGACCCTTAATGGGTAATATGTGTAAATCGTGGTTTGGTTTGACTTACTTTCATAGAGACAGACTTTTCTATGTTGGCTCAGTACTACTGTAAAACTTTGTCTTATTGTTTTGACTCTTTGCTTTTTAATGATTTTGTTGAGAACGTTTACTTTTTGTTGAAGGGATTTTTAAAAAAATTATTGTATTATTTATTGGCTGTACTGGGTCTTAGTTGCTGCATGCTGAATCTTTCATTGCGGTATGTGAGCTTAGTTACCTTGCAGCATGTGGGATCTTAGTTCCCTGACCAGGGATTGAGTCTGTGTTCCCTGCGTTGGAAGGAAGACTCTTAACCACTGGACTACCAGGAAAATCCCTGTTGATGGGATTTTGAAAGTTATCTGCACTGTGATGTAATATCCACAAAACCAAGAATTTAATTTCATTTACCTCCCTTATCAGAAATACTCGGAAGAATGCTTTATGTTTGGGATGAGGATGTGCTCAATCGTGTCCAGCCCCATGGTTAAAATTAATTTTTGCTTCACTGGAATCTTAGTTCCTTGACCACGAATTGAACCTGCACCCCTTGCATTAAAAGTGTGACGTCCTAACCACTGGACCCCCAGGAAGTTGCTCACTTAATACTTTTAGAAAAAGATATTATTTTAGTTTTGAACTCTGCCCTGTGTACCTGGTCTATCCTTATTTCCCTCAAACAATTGTTTGTTTGGGGTATTTGTGGGGGGTAATTTTTTAAGTAGCTAGACTAGTTTAAAAACAAAAATAGGGTTTCCCTGGTGGTCCAGTGGGTAAGGACACCGCCTTGCAGTGCAAGGGGCGCCAGTTCGATCCGTGGCCTGGAAAGATCCCAGGTGCCGAGGAGCAGCTGGACTGATGTGTCCAACTACCGAGCTGGAGCTCTGGGGCGCATGCGCCCAGAGCCAGCGCTCTGTGACAAGAGGCTGCCGTGATGGGAGACCCACACCGGCCAAAGAACAAAGATGGATGAAACTAGATAAATGAAAGACCAATAGAAGTGGCCTGCCCTCATCCCTCTACCCACCTCCCTCCCCAATCCGCCCCCAAAATACAGAGCTTTTATATAAAATTATTTCTTTAGCCCAAATGTACAAACCTCGACAGTGACCCTTAATGGGTAATATGTGTAAATCGTGGTTTGGTTTGACTTACTTTCATAGAGACAGACTTTTCTATGTTGGCTCAGTACTACTGTAAAACTTTGTCTTATTGTTTTGACTCTTTGCTTTTTAATGATTTTGTTGAGAACGTTTACTTTTTGTTGAAGGGATTTTTAAAAAAATTATTGTATTATTTATTGGCTGTACTGGGTCTTAGTTGCTGCATGCTGAATCTTTCATTGCGGTATGTGAGCTTAGTTACCTTGCAGCATGTGGGATCTTAGTTCCCTGACCAGGGATTGAGTCTGTGTTCCCTGCGTTGGAAGGAAGACTCTTAACCACTGGACTACCAGGAAAATCCCTGTTGATGGGATTTTGAAAGTTATCTGCACTGTGATGTAATATCCACAAAACCAAGAATTTAATTTCATTTACCTCCCTTATCAGAAATACTCGGAAGAATGCTTTATGTTTGGGATGAGGATGTGCTCAATCGTGTCCAGCCCCATGGCTCCTCTGTCCATGGGATTCTCCAAGCAAGAATACCAGAGTGGGTTTCCATTTCCTACTCCAGAGGATCTTCCTGACCCAGGGATCAAACCTGGGTCTCCTTTATTGGTAGGCAGATTCTTTACCACTGCACCACCTGGGAAGTCCTGCTTTATGTTTAGTTGGCCCCCAGAATAATTGAAGAAATGCTGATAGACTGAGAGGTGATATTTTAGATTCTTGGGGGCCTGTTGGTTTGGGTTGTAGGTACAGTACATGGTCCTGTCTTGCTTTTCAAGGTGACTGTTTAGATCTGGACCTATAATACCCTATAGCATCATGGCCAGAGGCTTGCTTCTCTAGGAGGGTCTATGTGAATACAGTAGTAAGGTAAGTAAAATGTAAATACCTGCATAGGTATAGAGCAGGGTTTTTTTTTGGAGCAGGTTTAATGTCTAAGAGATGAGACAAAATGGTAGTGGATGTAGTCAGCGTTCAAGTTTTCAGTTGGGTAGGAAGGATTAGTTGGAAAGTGAATTATAGAACAAGAGCCAGGAACAATATGTTGTTTTTTTTTAATGGAAAGACATTTTGTTTTAAATACAGCAGTGTATACATTTCAGTCGCAATTTCCCAGTCACTCCCTACCCTCACCCTTCCTATGGACTGGTGTCCATAAGTTTATTTTCTAAGTCTGTAAGTCTGATTCTGTTTTGTAAATAAGTTCATTTGTATCTTTTTCTCGTTTTGTTTTTTTTTTTCTTTTTTTTGTATCTTTTTCTGAATGTATATAATATCATATGATATTTGTCTTTCTCTGACTTAATTATTATGACAATCTCCAGATCCATCCATGTTGTTGCATATGGCATTATTTTGTTCTTTTTAATGGCTGAGTAATAGTCCATTATATATATGTACTACATCTTGTTTATTCATTCACCTGTTGATGGACAGGTAGGTTGCTTCTGTCCGGGCTATTTTAAATAGTGCTGCAGTGCGTATTGAGGTGGATGTGCCCTTTCAGACCATGTTTTCCACTGCTTGTATGCCCAAGAGTGGGATTGCTGAATCATATAGCAGGTCTGTTTTTAATTTTTTATGGACCTCCATGCTGTTCTCCATAGTGGCTGTACCAATTTACATTCCCACTAGCAATGCAGGAGGGTTCCCTTTTCTTTACACCCTATCCAGCATTTATTGTTTGCAGATTTTTTGATAATGGCCATTCTGATTGTGAGGTGGTAGCTCATTGTAGTTTTTACTTGCATTTTTCTAGTAACTAGGGATGTGGAGCATTTTTTCATGTACCTCTTGGCCTCTATATATCATCTTTGGAGAATGTCTGTTTAGGTCTTCTATTTTTTGATTTTTTTTTTTATAATGAGCTGCATGAGATATTTGTAAATTTTGGAGACTAATCCCTTGTCAGTCATGTTGTTTGTGAATAGTTTCTCCCATTCTGTGAGTTGTCTTTTGGTTTTCTTTTTTTATGGTTGAATTTGCTTTGCAAAGGTTTTTGAGTTTAATTAGGTCTCACTTGTTTATTTTGTTTTTTGTTTCCATTACTCTAGGAGGTTGATCAAAAAAGATATTGCTATGATTTATTCCAGGAAGTATTCTACCTTTGTTTTCCTCTAAGAATTTTATCGTATCTGGTCTTACATGTAGACCTGTAATCCATTTTGAATTTATTTTTTGTATGGAAAAGAATGATCTAATTCCTTTTTCATGTAGCTCCATAAGCAGAGCAGGTTTGATGTCCATGAGATCAGACAAAAAATGATAGTGGGTGTAGTCAGCATTGAACTTTTCGGCTGGGTAGGAAGGATTAGTTGGAAAGTAGATTATAGAAACAAGAACTAGCAAAAACATCTTTGTTCCAACCTGAATTAATGGATGTGTTCTGGATACTCCTCCTTACTGGCCATATGATCTGTGAAAAAAATTGAATTGAGATAAAATTAAGTACTATGAAATGCACTTTGCATCAGTGCACAACTTGACTTTTGACAGATATACACATGTGTAACCAGTAGTAATTGAGGTAGAAAGCTTGTCTATTACTTCCATAAAATTGTTTCAACCATGTGAACAAGTTCCTAAGCTTTGGTCACTAGTAAAGTAGGGATTATAATAATGCTTGTTTTGTAAGTTTGTTGACATTGTAACAGTAGCAGCTAACAATGTGTGTGAGTTAGAAAGTTTCTAAAAATTTCACTGTTCTAAGATTCTTAAAACAGTCTTATGGGATGGCATATTCTTACTGTATCAGTTTTTACAGATGAGGAAGATGTGGCGAGGATGATTTTGGACTTGCTCAAGGTGAGTAACCTAGTTACTGAGTAGATGTGGGAGTTCTCCACAGGTAATGCCTACCCTTTGTATCTAGGCAGCTATGGATCATTGTAGTTTTTACTTGCATTTTTCTAGTAACTAGGGATGTGGAGCATTTTTTCATGTACCTCTTGGCCTCTATATATCATCTTTGGAGAATGTCTGTTTAGGTCTTCTATTTTTTGATTTTTTTTTTTATAATGAGCTGCATGAGATATTTGTAAATTTTGGAGACTAATCCCTTGTCAGTCATGTTGTTTGTGAATAGTTTCTCCCATTCTGTGAGTTGTCTTTTGGTTTTCTTTTTTTATGGTTGAATTTGCTTTGCAAAGGTTTTTGAGTTTAATTAGGTCTCACTTGTTTATTTTGTTTTTTGTTTCCATTACTCTAGGAGGTTGATCAAAAAAGATATTGCTATGATTTATTCCAGGAAGTATTCTACCTTTGTTTTCCTCTAAGAATTTTATCGTATCTGGTCTTACATGTAGACCTGTAATCCATTTTGAATTTATTTTTTGTATGGAAAAGAATGATCTAATTCCTTTTTCATGTAGCTCCATAAGCAGAGCAGGTTTGATGTCCATGAGATCAGACAAAAAATGATAGTGGGTGTAGTCAGCATTGAACTTTTCGGCTGGGTAGGAAGGATTAGTTGGAAAGTAGATTATAGAAACAAGAACTAGCAAAAACATCTTTGTTCCAACCTGAATTAATGGATGTGTTCTGGATACTCCTCCTTACTGGCCATATGATCTGTGAAAAAAAATTGAATTGAGATAAAATTAAGTACTATGAAATGCACTTTGCATCAGTGCACAACTTGACTTTTGACAGATATACACATGTGTAACCAGTAGTAATTGAGGTAGAAAGCTTGTCTATTACTTCCATAAAATTGTTTCAACCATGTGAACAAGTTCCTAAGCTTTGGTCACTAGTAAAGTAGGGATTATAATAATGCTTGTTTTGTAAGTTTGTTGACATTGTAACAGTAGCAGCTAACAATGTGTGTGAGTTAGAAAGTTTCTAAAAATTTCACTGTTCTAAGATTCTTAAAACAGTCTTATGGGATGGCATATTCTTACTGTATCAGTTTTTACAGATGAGGAAGATGTGGCGAGGATGATTTTGGACTTGCTCAAGGTGAGTAACCTAGTTACTGAGTAGATGTGGGAGTTCTCCACAGGTAATGCCTACCCTTTGTATCTAGGCAGCTATGGATCTGTAGCTGTATTTGTTCATTGTTGTTCAGTCGCTCAGTTGTGTCCAATTCTCACTCAGTCGTGTCCAATTCTTTGCAACCCTGTGGACTGCAGCATGCCAGGGTTCCCTGTCCTTTACTATCTCCCAGAGTTCAAACTCAAGTCCGTTGAGTTGGTGATGCCATCCAATCGTCCCAGCCTCTGTCGCCCCCTTCTCAGTTTTGCCTAGTATTGAGGCCTTTTCTAATGAGTTGGCATCAGGTGGCCAAAGTACTGGAGCTTCAGTTTCAGCATCAGTCCTTGCAGTGAATATTCAGGGTAGATTTCCTTTCAGATTGACTGTTTGATCTTCTTGCTGACCAAGGGTCTCTCAAAAATTTTCTCCAGCACCGCAGTTTGAAAGCATCAAATCTTTGGTGCTCAACCTTCCTTATGGTCCAACTCATATGTCCATAAGTGTTCATTGATTTTTATTACTGTGAAAAGGAGCGTTTGGAAAGAGATCAAGAGGACATATTTGGACTGATTTTAATGTCCATTGCTGTTTATTAACTCTGTCTCTTGGGAGAGGTATGGGATGTCTGGAAACATCAAATTTAACATCCAGAAGTGGTAGGGGAATGGGAAGGAGGTAACTGTCATGGGACCAGTCTTTCAGTTGGGAGGATGACTGTGAGGACACATTGAGGGCTTTCAAGTGCTGGGCACTGATGTTGTTTATCTTGAATCCCAGAGGAGGCAGCTGCCCTCTCCTCTGGCCTGGCCGCACACACTGGCTGACCATCAGCGGACAAGTCGGACTTGACAACGTGTCGGGGAGAAGCAGTCTCCCCTTGTCAGTTCTCGGTGTACTGAATACTATGTTTACACAGTGTTTTCTGTCTTACGTCTTTCTGACATTCAAAAGGCTCCTATTTTCAGCTGTTAGATCAGCCTCACTCCTCAGTGCTTGTCATTTTTTTTTTTTTTGAACAGAGTCTTTAAACAGTTCTATTTTGATTTTTCTTTTTGAAAAGTATATTCCTGATACAAAAGAGTCTGCGTGTTGGTTTGAGGTGGGTGAGTCCCTGAGTAATCTGAGCTGCAGGATGTGTTCTGGCCTGAGTGAAATTCTCTCGGGCCGGCTTCCTGTACGCCTGCAGGTGAGCCATCCCCGCCGTTACCATAGATGCCAGTGATGAGCATAGCCCTGACTTTAGGATTTAAATTCGGTCTGTTCAGATGTCCTCTGCAGGGCAGTCCTCTCTAGGATCGCTTTCCTCCCTCTCTGTACACCCACTCCTGGAATGCCTTCTAGCCCTGGAGGAGTGGTACTGCATCCTGTCATCATAGCAACAGGGGAGTGTGTCTGGTCCAAGTTGAAAAGCACTTGCCGAACTGTTCCTGATCCTCAGCCCAAGGGTCCCTCTCTCCATAGAGCTCCACTTAACCATGCCCTCCAGGCCCGCAGAGTAGGGCCCATCCTCTGGGTTCCCTCGGCTATGTCACTTGGCAGTATTTTTTTTTTTTAAAGATTTATTTATTTATTTTGGGCGGGGGTCGGGTTGGGGAGAGAGGGGAGCGGGCGGGCTGCTTCTATTGGTCCTTCATTTCTCTGTTTTCATCCGTCTTTGTTCTTTGGCTCCTGTGGGCCTCCCATCGCGGTGGCGTCTGTCGTTGCAGAGCGCCGGCTCTGGGCGCATGCGCTCCAGAGCCCTAGCTCGGTGATTGGACACATCAGTGCAGCCGCTCTGCCGGCACGTGGGATCTTCCCAGGCCAGGGATTGAACCGGCGCCCCTTGCCCTGCAAGGCGGTGTCCTTACCCATTGGACCACCAGGGGGAGCCCTTGGTTTTGTTTTGTTTTTAACTTTTTAAACGTTTTTTGGCTGAGCTGTGTGGCATGTGTGATCTTAGTTCCCTAACCAGGGATTGAACCCATGCCCCTTGTGATGGAAGCTCGGAGTCTTAACCACTGGACCCACCAGGGAAAGTCCCCTGCAATTTTTGTAATTACTTGTACTTTGCTTTGAGAACAGATACTGTCTTCACCATTGCATCCCAAGCAGGGCAGCTGGTGGGTGGTAGGCGAGTGATGAACGTTGTTCAATGAATGGCAGCTCTTTTAGTAAAAGGTCACTTTGTAGCCGGGATGAGGAAAGTGGCAGGATGGGACGGTGCATGAAGTAACCAGCTCTCACTCAGCTTCTCAGGACTGTTCTAGTGCTTGTGTGTGTGTGTTTTTTGTTTGTTTGTTTTTTGGTAGCTAATTGAAGGCTTTGAATATAATAAAAATCACAGACAGATTATTGAATGCTTTAAAGTCTCTAGTATTAAGAGAATAGTTGTGAGGAAATTGGGTAAGGCTTAGATGACTAATTAAAGCATCTTACATTTATATTGTTGTGGGGGGCAGAGTGATTCTCAACTGTAAATCTGGTTAAGTTTAACAACATTGCCCTGTGGCTTCTAACAGGTAGGCTAGGAAGTCAATCTCCCCAAAGAATAACTGTAATATCTGAGGTTACAGTCCTCTCTCCATAGAGCTCCACTTAACCATGCCCTCCAGGCCCAGAGTAGGGCCCATCCTCTGGGTTCCTCGGCTATGTCACTTGGCAGTATTTTTTTTTTTTAAAGATTTATTTATTTATTTTGGGCGGGGGTCGGGTTGGGGAGAGAGGGGAGCGGGCGGGCTGCTTCTATTGGTCCTTCATTTCTCTGTTTTCATCCGTCTTTGTTCTTTGGCTCCTGTGGGCCTCCCATCGCGGTGGCGTCTGTCGTTGCAGAGCGCCGGCTCTGGGCGCATGCGCTCCAGAGCCCTAGCTCGGTGATTGGACACATCAGTGCAGCCGCTCTGCCGGCACGTGGGATCTTCCCAGGCCAGGGATTGAACCGGCGCCCCTTGCCCTGCAAGGCGGTGTCCTTACCCATTGGACCACCAGGGGGAGCCCTTGGTTTTGTTTTGTTTTTAACTTTTTAAACGTTTTTTGGCTGAGCTGTGTGGCATGTGTGATCTTAGTTCCCTAACCAGGGATTGAACCCATGCCCCTTGTGATGGAAGCTCGGAGTCTTAACCACTGGACCCACCAGGGAAAGTCCCCTGCAATTTTTGTAATTACTTGTACTTTGCTTTGAGAACAGATACTGTCTTCACCATTGCATCCCAAGCAGGGCAGCTGGTGGGTGGTAGGCGAGTGATGAACGTTGTTCAATGAATGGCAGCTCTTTTAGTAAAAGGTCACTTTGTAGCCGGGATGAGGAAAGTGGCAGGATGGGACGGTGCATGAAGTAACCAGCTCTCACTCAGCTTCTCAGGACTGTTCTAGTGCTTGTGTGTGTGTGTTTTTTGTTTGTTTGTTTTTTGGTAGCTAATTGAAGGCTTTGAATATAATAAAAATCACAGACAGATTATTGAATGCTTTAAAGTCTCTAGTATTAAGAGAATAGTTGTGAGGAAATTGGGTAAGGCTTAGATGACTAATTAAAGCATCTTACATTTATATTGTTGTGGGGGGCAGAGTGATTCTCAACTGTAAATCTGGTTAAGTTTAACAACATTGCCCTGTGGCTTCTAACAGGTAGGCTAGGAAGTCAATCTCCCCAAAGAGTGATGTTATGTTATATAATTCTGACTCACATATTCTAGGCAGAGATTACAGTCCCTTGGAGAAAAGCACGAGTGAATGCTGGAATTCTTCACTGAAGTTGGGCTATTGAATTTCACAGACACTATTTTGTGGCGCAGTCCTCTCCTGTTTTATGTGCAAATCTCTCTGCCTTTAAACCCCAAGCCAGCCTGTCCTGCCATCAGGCCCACGGGTGTGTGCAGGGGGAAGCAGTGGTCCTGCCTTCAGTTAGCTGGCCACAGCTGAGCTGCAGGTTGCCGTTGAGGCTGGAGGCTCGTTACAGAATTATTTCTGCTGAGAATTTATTGCTGAGGATCCTTATTGAGAGCTTTCTGTCTCGATTGACTCTCAGGTACCAGTGGTTTTACAGGCTGGCTCAGTCAGGCTGTCATTCAGTTGGGAGCCTGACTTGGACCGTTTTCATGGAGCTGAAGACTTGGCTTAGTTTGCGTTAGAAATGCAAAGCTAGCGAGAGCCAAATCGGTGAATTTCCAAGTTTTCCTATGGCACAGCAGTGTGTTGTTGTTTAGTCACTAAGTTGTGTCTGACTCTTTAGCAACCCCATGGACTGTAGCCCGCCAGCCTCCTCTGTCCTTGGGATTCTCCAGGCAAGGATACTGGAGTGGGTTGCCATTTCCTCCTCCAGGGGACCTTCCTGAACCAGGGCTGGAACCTGTTTTGCCTGCATTAGCAGGTGGATTCTTTACCACGGAGCCACTGGGGGGATCCTTTAGCACAACAATATGTGTATTCAGTGTCTTTTTTTTTTTTTTTTGGCGGGGGAGGGGGGGGGGGGGTTTGTTTGTAGTTTCCTCCAAAGCTTTGGAGGGCGGATTCTAATATCCACCAGGCTTCCTCTTCCTACACGCCTATCTGAGAAATGCAAAAAGTAGCCAGTTCTGGAGCAGTGGGGTTGTGTTCTGCTTAGAAAGGCAGAGGAGGGGACCTGGCTGGGTTTCTCACTTCCTGAGTCCAGGTTGTGTTCCTTTGTTCTCCTGGCACACGTCTAGCTCTCCTGGGACTCCAGAGTGGATGGAGGGGAGGTTGCTCATGTTCAGGGCCGGAGAGCCTCAGTAAGGAAATGCTAGGTCCCACGGCCAGGACCGGTGACTGAATGTTCTTCTCTTCCTTGGATCTGCCAACTCCGGGTCATGCTGGCCTGTTGTCTTCACAAATACTAGAGCCTACATGTTATTCTTAACATTTTCATGAGGTCTTCATTTAATGTTATTAGAAATTCGAAGAGCAGACAGTTACCACTGTAAATTTGTGGGTTCAGAGAAGAGGTACAGTTCTTTAGACCATCCTACTTGGGGATGAATGAAAGAGATTGATTTTGATGAGGCACAATGTCCTTGAAGGAGAGTACAAGATGAAATACATAAATGTATTTTGCCCTATATTTTCTGTATGTGCTCTCCTTTGAAATTTCAGTCGTTAAAACTTTCAAGCCTAGTTGGAGATTTTTTGTTTTTTAAGTTGGAGATTTTTAATGCTTCATTTTAGCAGTGAGATGGAAAAACCAGCCAAATACTTACCTTGAAATTCATGTTAACGTGCTGTCTTTTATGGAGGTGTAGCAGTAGTTGATGCCGCCTTTTAACACCAGATATATTTAGTGTTGCTGGTGGGTCTGTTCCAATCACAGAAGTTAGAGTATATGTTGTTTAGTCACTAAGTTGTGTCTGACTCTTTAGCAACCCCATGGACTGTAGCCCGCCAGCCTCCTCTGTCCTTGGGATTCTCCAGGCAAGGATACTGGAGTGGGTTGCCATTTCCTCCTCCAGGGGACCTTCCTGAACCAGGGCTGGAACCTGTTTTGCCTGCATTAGCAGGTGGATTCTTTACCACGGAGCCACTGGGGGGATCCTTTAGCACAACAATATGTGTATTCAGTGTCTTTTTTTTTTTTTTTTGGGGGGGGGGGGAGGGTGGGTTATATTGTAGATTCCTCCAAGTCTTTGGAGGACAGATTCTAATATCCACCAGGCTTCCTCTTCCTACACGCCTATCTGAGAAATGCAAAAAGTAGCCAGTTCTGGAGCAGTGGGGTTGTGTTCTGCTTAGAAAGGCAGAGGAGGGGACCTGGCTGGGTTTCTCACTTCCTGAGTCCAGGTTGTGTTCCTTTGTTCTCCTGGCACACGTCTAGCTCTCCTGGGACTCCAGAGTGGATGGAGGGGAGGTTGCTCATGTTCAGGGCCGGAGAGCCTCAGTAAGGAAATGCTAGGTCCCACGGCCAGGACCGGTGACTGAATGTTCTTCTCTTCCTTGGATCTGCCAACTCCGGGTCATGCTGGCCTGTTGTCTTCACAAATACTAGAGCCTACATGTTATTCTTAACATTTTCATGAGGTCTTCATTTAATGTTATTAGAAATTCGAAGAGCAGACAGTTACCACTGTAAATTTGTGGGTTCAGAGAAGAGGTACAGTTCTTTAGACCATCCTACTTGGGGATGAATGAAAGAGATTGATTTTGATGAGGCACAATGTCCTTGAAGGAGAGTACAAGATGAAATACATAAATGTATTTTGCCCTATATTTTCTGTATGTGCTCTCCTTTGAAATTTCAGTCGTTAAAACTTTCAAGCCTAGTTGGAGATTTTTTGTTTTTTAAGTTGGAGATTTTTAATGCTTCATTTTAGCAGTGAGATGGAAAAACCAGCCAAATACTTACCTTGAAATTCATGTTAACGTGCTGTCTTTTATGGAGGTGTAGCAGTAGTTGATGCCGCCTTTTAACACCAGATATATTTAGTGTTGCTGGTGGGTCTGTTCCAATCACAGAAGTTAGAGTATATGGTTATTTTTATAAATAGCTCAAGGGGATATTTGACTTACTCTACCGTCTTGGCATGCTGTTCTTTTTTTTTGAAAGGTGGCTAAGAGTTTCTTATAATACATTTATCAGTACCTACCTGTTCCCAAGGCTGTTACACAAACCTGACATCTCAGACTTGCTGCGGGATATGATTATTTCAGGGGAAAAAAAATTACTACCGAGTTTAAAGTTTCCTGGCACAGGGACTTTGCTGGTGGTCCACTGGTTAAGACCTCGTGCTTCCACTGGAGAAAGTGTAGTTTCCATCCCTGGTCAGGGAGCGAAGCCACATGCTTCATGGCATGGCCACGAAAAGTGGAAAAGAAATTAATTTTTCCTAGCGCATGTGTTTAAATTCTCAGAAAAGCAGGAAAATTTTCAGCCTGTTTTTTTTTACTTTCTAACCTGATGAAATCATGGGCACCATGGGTTACATGTTTGGAACAGGAGCCCAGCCTTGGACAGGCCAGCTGAAGGTGGGGGCCAGGGGAAGGGACAGGAGGTTGGTCTATAAGGGTCATGACCTTGCTATCCTTAGAGGGCATGCGCCTTTGCAGGGCCCCCCCGAAGAGATTCTTGCTGTGTTAGCAGAGGAGTGTCGCTAATCCTCCTGAGGCTTGCCTGACTTCTGGAGGGTGTCTCTCCAAGCACTTGGCCTCCTGATGATCCAAGGCCAAGTTCAGACTCAGAGAGGGGTTGCTGCCCTAAAAATAGTCCCCATTTAGGAGGAGCGCCTGGGTGGCACAGAGCCACTGCTGCCTTCCGGCTGCCGGGAGATGATCCCAAAAAGAGGCAGTCAAGTGGGGAGGGTGTGTGTCTGAAGATAGGTGTGAAAAGTGTAGGGAGAGCGGATGTTCTCCTCCTGGCTCTTGTAGGGAAAGGTAACAGTGTTAGTGTGACTTTTAAAAAATCCTAGAAAAGGGGCAATATTGGAGGCTATTCTTTTCAGGAGGCTGGGCTTGTTGAGATATGTTTCTGGATGTTTCTCATTTGCAAGAAAATATTTTGTATTTAATGTTAGTCGCAGTAGTTTGAGGAATGGAAACAGTAGCGTGCCTTGTTGCCTATACTGCCCGGGATCACAAAGCCGAGCATTGTTTAAAAACTTGCAGACGACAGATCATTTAGACAAAGACCTATACATTTTAAATGGAAGTTTCTGGGAGGGTTATATAACAGGCTTACTCATAACTCTTTGGATACATATGGTGCACATTTTATGTTGAAGTCACATGGGCTTGCAGAAACTTCAGTCTCAAAGTGAGACACAGAAGAATCTTTTCAGAAATGTAGCTGTTTTTTTTTTTTTGTTGTTTGGGTATGACATATTCGAAGCATAATAGTTATTTTAGAGACTTCTTTTTTTCATTTAAGGTGGAACCAGATCCCTTGGGAAACAATCAGTGGTCAAAAGCCCAACAGCACCCTTTTCTTCACAGCCTTCAGGTCATCGTGGAGGACTGAGTGGTAAAGGGCTTCCTGGTGGCTCAGCAGTAACCTTGCTATGGGTTACATGTTTGGAACAGGAGCCCAGCCTTGAAGAGGTGGGGGCCAGGGAAGGGACAGGAGGTTGGTCTATAAGGGTCATGACCTTGCTATCCTTAGAGGGCATGCGCCTTTGCAGGGCCCCCCCGAAGAGATTCTTGCTGTGTTAGCAGAGGAGTGTCGCTAATCCTCCTGAGGCTTGCCTGACTTCTGGAGGGTGTCTCTCCAAGCACTTGGCCTCCTGATGATCCAAGGCCAAGTTCAGACTCAGAGAGGGGTTGCTGCCCTAAAAATAGTCCCCATTTAGGAGGACGCCTGGGTGGCACAGAGCCACTGCTGCCTTCCGGCTGCCGGGAGATGATCCCAAAAAGAGGCAGTCAAGTGGGGAGGGTGTGTGTCTGAAGATAGGTGTGAAAAGTGTAGGGAGAGCGGATGTTCTCCTCCTGGCTCTTGTAGGGAAAGGTAACAGTGTTAGTGTGACTTTTAAAAAATCCTAGAAAAGGGGCAATATTGGAGGCTATTCTTTTCAGGAGGCTGGGCTTGTTGAGATATGTTTCTGGATGTTTCTCATTTGCAAGAAAATATTTTGTATTTAATGTTAGTCGCAGTAGTTTGAGGAATGGAAACAGTAGCGTGCCTTGTTGCCTATACTGCCCGGGATCACAAAGCCGAGCATTGTTTAAAAACTTGCAGACGACAGATCATTTAGACAAAGACCTATACATTTTAAATGGAAGTTTCTGGGAGGGTTATATAACAGGCTTACTCATAACTCTTTGGATACATATGGTGCACATTTTATGTTGAAGTCACATGGGCTTGCAGAAACTTCAGTCTCAAAGTGAGACACAGAAGAATCTTTTCAGAAATGTAGCTGTTTTTTTTTTTTTGTTGTTTGGGTATGACATATTCGAAGCATAATAGTTATTTTAGAGACTTCTTTTTTTCATTTAAGGTGGAACCAGATCCCTTGGAAGCAATCAGTGGTCAAAAGCCCAACAGCACCCTTTTCTTCACAGCCTTCAGGTCATCGTGGAGGACTGAGTGGTAAAGGGGCTTCCCTGGTGGCTCAGCAGTAAAGACTCTTCTGTTGGCAAATCTGGAGGCACAGGAGATGCACGTTCAAACCCTGGGTTGAGAAGATCCCTTGGAGGAGGGCATGGCAACCCACTCCAGCATTCTTGCCTGGAAAATCCCTTGGACAGAGAAGCCGGGCAGGCTGCTGCCCATGGGGTCACAAAAGAGTCGGAAATGACTTAGCAACTAAATAACAACAGTGAGTGGTAAAGAGATAGAGAGCATTTTGTTTGAACGCATACGTATTGAGCCAGACTTTATTTAATTTATTTTTTTGGCTGTGCCACACGGCTTCAGGATCCTAGTTCTCTGACCAGGGATCAAACCTGGGCCCTCGGCAGTGAAAAGTGATGAGTGTCAGCCACTCATCATCCAGGGAGTTCCCCAAACTGATGTAGGAGCGGATGGTCAATTTGTTTACAAGAATTCGTCCACTGGCTCTCAGAGGTGACTGCAGTTGTTTTTGACTGAGTCTTTGTGACCCCGTGGACTTTAGCCCGCCAGGCTTCTCTGTCCGGGTAATTTCCCAGGCAAGGATACTGGAGTGGGCTACCATTTCCTTCTGCAGGGGATCTTCCCAACCCAGAGACTGAATCCGTGTTTCCTGCATGGTAGGCAAGTTCTTTACTGCTGAGCTACCAGGGAAGCCTGGGTTGACTATTTAGGCTGTATCATCTTTATTCTGGGCCACAAGGAGGACTCCCTGTTGGAGATGCCTATGAGATAAGCAAATGTCAGTGTTGACAATTGGATATTAAACTCTGGAGCTTTAGGGACAGTTCAGGGCTAGACATACATGCTTGTGGCAGTTTTTATCCAGCAGAAGGTATTTATTATAGTAATAAGGCCATGAGTTGGGAAGAGAATGGGTTGAGGGCCTGAGCCCTGCCGTACTCTCAACACAAGGAGGCTGGTCAGAGAAGAATCTAGCAGAAGCTTTGCAAAGCAGCAGCCTGTGAGTTTCGAGGGTGGGGACAGAGTAGTGCCTCTGAAGCCCCATGAAGGAGGTGTCTTGAATCTAACCTTCTAGGCTGGGTAAAGAGTTTTGTTTACCAGACAGATAACACTATTGTTCATTTCTTGGTAAGTGTGTCTTTTTCTTTTTGTAAGATGTGCAAAGTATTTTTTTCTAACTTTTATTTCTTATTTATTTAGTTTTGGCTATACTGGATTTTCACTGCTGCCGCAGGCTCCTCTCCAGGGAGTGGGGGCCGCTCTCTAGTTGAGGTGAGCAGGCTTCTTGTTGCAGTGACTTCTTCTTCTTTTTTAATTTTAATTTTTATTATTTATTTATTTGGCTGCACTGCGTCCTAGTTGTGGCACGTGGGATCTAGTTCCCTGACCAGGGATCGAACCCAGGCTCCCAGCATTGGGAACACAGACTCTTAACCACTGGACCAGCAGGGAAGTCCCCAGTGACTTCTTCTTGTGGGACTCAGGCTCTATGGCGCGTGCGCTCCATAGCTGCAGCTCTGAGGCTCTAGAGCACAGGCTCAACCGTTGTGGCTCGTAGGCTTAGTTGCTCTCAGCATGTGGGATCTTCCTTGGATCAGGGATTGAACCTGTGTCTCCTGCATTGGCAGGCAAACTCTGTACCACTGCATTACCAGGGAAGCCCGGAAAATGAGTTCTGAGTTAAAATTTTCAAATGAACTGTCAGGTAACCAGTTTATAAACTGGGGACTGCCTATACCGGCAGAGTAGCTGAAGGTTGGGTGATGAGTCAAGTGGAGTTGCAGGAGGGACATGTGTACAGGGGCTGCAGACAGAGGAACAGCGCAGACCTTGGGATGTGCGTGTGTGTGTGTGCCTGTGTCCCACCTCCTTTGTGCTGGGGGCTCAGTTTCTACCTCGGAAATGCCAGCTGTTGATACACACTGTGTGCGGGTGTGATCTCTGTGTGCTGTTGGACAAATATTTTAAGTAATAAGGCCATGAGTTGGGAAGAGAATGGGTTGAGGGCCTGAGCCCTGCCGTACTCTCAACACAAGGAGGCTGGTCAGAGAAGAATCTAGCAGAAGCTTTGCAAAGCAGCAGCCTGTGAGTTTCGAGGGTGGGGACAGAGTAGTGCCTCTGAAGCCCCATGAAGGAGGTGTCTTGAATCTAACCTTCTAGGCTGGGTAAAGAGTTTTGTTTACCAGACAGATAACACTATTGTTCATTTCTTGGTAAGTGTGTCTTTTTCTTTTTGTAAGATGTGCAAAGTATTTTTTTCTAACTTTTATTTCTTATTTATTTAGTTTTGGCTATACTGGATTTTCACTGCTGCCGCAGGCTCCTCTCCAGGGAGTGGGGGCCGCTCTCTAGTTGAGGTGAGCAGGCTTCTTGTTGCAGTGACTTCTTCTTCTTTTTTAATTTTAATTTTTATTATTTATTTATTTGGCTGCACCGCGTCCTAGTTGTGGCACGTGGGATCTAGTTCCCTGACCAGGGATCGAACCCAGGCTCCCAGCATTGGGAACACAGACTCTTAACCACTGGACCAGCAGGGAAGTCCCCAGTGACTTCTTCTTGTGGGACTCAGGCTCTATGGCGCGTGCGCCCATAGCTGCAGCTCTGAGGCTCTAGAGCACAGGCTCAACCGTTGTGGCTCGTAGGCTTAGTTGCTCTCAGCATGTGGGATCTTCCTTGGATCAGGGATTGAACCTGTGTCTCCTGCATTGGCAGGCAAACTCTGTACCACTGCATTACCAGGGAAGCCCGGAAAATGAGTTCTGAGTTAAAATTTTCAAATGAACTGTCAGGTAACCAGTTTATAAACTGGGGACTGCCTATACCGGCAGAGTAGCTGAAGGTTGGGTGATGAGTCAAGTGGAGTTGCAGGAGGGACATGTGTACAGGGGCTGCAGACAGAGGAACAGCGCAGACCTTGGGATGTGCGTGTGTGTGTGTGCCTGTGTCCCACCTCCTTTGTGCTGGGGGCTCAGTTTCTACCTCGGAAATGCCAGCTGTTGATACACACTGTGTGCGGGTGTGATCTCTGTGTGCTGTTGGACAAATACAGAAGTAATGAGAGATATTTTGGGGGGAGGGGGTGTAGGATCAGGCGATCTTATTGAGGGTTTTTGTGGGAAGGTCAAAGGGATGGAAGGACCATGAAGTCTGAAGTCATTCTGTCTCTCTTTTTATTTTTTTTTTTAATTTTGGCCTCTTTTATTGGTTTTTTCATTTATTTATTTTCATCCATCTTTTTTGGCCTGGATGGCCCTCCCATTGCAATGGCCTCTCTCGTTGCAGAGCACCAGCTCTGGGCGCACGCGCTCCAGAGCGCTGGCTCGTAATTGGACTCGCAGGTCCAGCTGCTCCAGAGCACATGCGATCTTCCCAGGCCAGGGATCGAACCCGCGCCCCTTGCACTGCAAGGCGGACTCTTTACCCACTGGACCACCAGGGAAGCCCTGAAGTCATTCTCTTGACTAGAAATCTCCCCAGCTTCTCAGTCACTAAACCTGCTGGGGTTTGATGCTTCATCAAAGCATAGTGTCTTACCCAAGCTGGGCTTTGTTACTGAGGCCACCCTGGACTTTCTTCCTTTCTTTTTTTTCTTTTTCTTTTTTTTTTTGCCATTTAGATGCACATTTGAAACTGTGTCCGTTCCTTGAATTATTATTATTTTTTTCAGTTGACACCCTGGACTTTCGAATGGCTTCCCCAGCCCGACTTGCCCGGGGCTCAGCGGTAAAGAATCTGCCTGCCAGTGCAGGAGACACAGGTTCTGTCCCTGGGTTGGAAACATCCCCTGGAGGAGGAAATGACAGTCCACTCTAATATTCTTGCCTGGACACTCCCTTGGACAGAGGAGTCTGGTGGGCTACGGTCTGCGGGGGTGCAGAGTTAGACACGGCTGAGCACGCGTGCCCTAGCAAGCCCAGGGCCCCTCTGGCTGCACTGACCATGCGCTAGCACAGCTCTTGTCGACTCTTCCGGGTCAGCCCCACTTGAGTTTGGTCTGAGGCATCCCACAGTATTTTTAAAGTTTGGCTAAGAGAGAAATTGACGTGAGACAGATGAACAGGAGGAAAATCGCACAGAAGTTTCGTAACATGTAAACATGGGAGGGAGCCAAGAAAACTGAGCACCTCACCGATATAGCCAAAATCCTCACCTTAAACACTATCTTCAGCTAAAATGAAAGGGATAATGTTGGGAATAAGGGTTGGGGACCTCCGAAGGGAGGAAGGCAATTGTCGTGAAGATGAAAAAGCAAATGTTTGGTCAATAAATGTTTGCTGTGTCAGCAGAGACAATGGGGCACAGGAGTTTTAACAAACAGATTTTGCTGGGTTCTTCGCTGTCTACAGACCTGTTTCATACTAGCTTATCTATGGTGATGGCTCCTTTTCTGGAACAAGTCTGCTGCCTACATTTTCTGGACAGTTGATGTGTATGTGTGTGTGCGCACATGTGCATGCTTAGTCATGTCTTACTCTTTGTGACCCAGTGGACTGTAGCCTACCAGGCACCTATGTCCATGGGATTTTCCAGGCAAGAATACTGGAGGGGTTGCCACTTCCTCCCCCTCCAGAGGATCTTCCTGACGAAAGGGCCAAACCCATGTCTCTTCAGTTGGCAGGCAGATTCTTTACTACTGAGCCACTTGGGAAGCCCAGACAATCAATGGGGGAAGATCAAAGTTTCTTCCTGAGTCTTTTTGGGCTTCATTGTTTTCAGCTTGAAATGATCTGCATGCCAGAGAGCTATTTTGGGGTGGCAGATTTTGTTCCCCAACAACTGTATACCTTTCTTTCCCTTGAGCCTTCCTGGTGTCTCAGAATGAAGAGAAATAGTTCTCAGCCTAAGTTACCTTTTTTAAAACAAGTAGGGGAAATTGTGTGCATGTTTGTTGCACATACTTGGAACCTGACAGGATGCTTTAGTTTCTAGGAGCTAGTTTTTCTTAGGCACATATCTTTGGAGGTTTGATTTCTTGTTGATTGATTCCCTTATAGATTAAATCATCTTGTTCTATAATCTTGACCAAGTTCCTGAGCTGCTACTTTTTTTAAAAAAACCTTTATTTTGCTTTTAACTTTTAAAGAGTTTTGTTGTTTACAGGTATGTATGTTCCCAGATTAGTCATATGTATATTCCCCCCTTCCCACCCCTCGCAACCATCACACAACACCCCTGAAGGATCCCCCTTTTTTCACAGAGCAATGACTATAGCTATTTTCTTCACTTATGATAGTACAGGCCTTCATGCTACTTCGTTTATGCCTCCTACCCTCTGTTCCTTCCCCACAATGTCCATATGTCCACTGTCCATGTCTGTCTTTCCATCGCTTCACTGCGTGTGCCATCATCACCATCCTACTAGATTCCATATATATGTGTTAATATACTGTATTTGTCCTCTTTCTGACTGACATCACTTTTTATGATACGTTCTAGACCCAGCCACCTCATTAGGGCTGATTCTTCTGCATTTCTCTTTACAGCTGTGTACTATGCCGTTGTATATATGTACCAGAGCTTTTGTATCCATTTGTTCATCGTTGGACATCTAGGTTGCTTCCATGTTCTAGCTATTGTATAGAGAGCCATCCTTTGTGACCCAGTGACAGCCTAACCCTATGTCCATGGGGTTTTCCAGGCAAGAATACTGGAGGGGTTGCCACTTCCTCCCCCTCCAGAGGATCTTCCTGACGAAAGGGCCAAACCCATGTCTCTTCAGTTGGCAGGCAGATTCTTTACTACTGAGCCACTTGGGAAGCCCAGACAATCAATGGGGGAAGATCAAAGTTTCTTCCTGAGTCTTTTTGGGCTTCATTGTTTTCAGCTTGAAATGATCTGCATGCCAGAGAGCTATTTTGGGGTGGCAGATTTTGTTCCCCAACAACTGTATACCTTTCTTTCCCTTGAGCCTTCCTGGTGTCTCAGAATGAAGAGAAATAGTTCTCAGCCTAAGTTAACTTTTTAAATCAAGTAGGGGAAATTGTGTGCATGTTTGTTGCACATACTTGGAACCTGACAGGATGCTTTAGTTTCTAGGAGCTAGTTTTTCTTAGGCACATATCTTTGGAGGTTTGATTTCTTGTTGATTGATTCCCTTATAGATTAAATCATCTTGTTCTATAATCTTGACCAAGTTCCTGAGCTGCTACTTTTTTTAAAAAAACCTTTATTTTGCTTTTAACTTTTAAAGAGTTTTGTTGTTTACAGGTATGTATGTTCCCAGATTAGTCATATGTATATTCCCCCCTTCCCACCCCTCGCAACCATCACACAACACCCCTGAAGGATCCCCTTTTCTCACAGTGCAATGACTATAGCTATTTTCTTCACTTATGATAGTACAGGCCTTCATGCTACTTCGTTTATGCCTCCTACCCTCTGTTCCTTCCCCACAATGTCCATATGTCCACTGTCCATGTCTGTCTTTCCATCGCTTCACTGCGTGTGCCATCATCACCATCCTACTAGATTCCATATATATGTGTTAATATACTGTATTTGTCCTCTTTCTGACTGACATCACTTTTTATGATACGTTCTAGACCCAGCCACCTCATTAGGGCTGATTCTTCTGCATTTCTCTTTACAGCTGTGTACTATGCCGTTGTATATATGTACCAGAGCTTTTGTATCCATTTGTTCATCGTTGGACATCTAGGTTGCTTCCATGTTCTAGCTATTGTATAGAGAGCTGCAATGAACATTGGGGTACAGGTGCTTCTTTCAGTTTTGATTTCGTCAGGGTATAAGCCTAAGAGTGGGATTGCTGGGTCGTATGGTGCTTCTGTTTTTAGTTTTTTAAGAAATCTCCAGACTGTCTTCCATAGAGGCTATATCAATTTACACTCCCACCAGCAATGCAGGAGTGTTCCCTTTTCTCCGCAGCCTCTCCAGCATTTATTGTCTGTCGATTTGTGGATGATGGCCATTCTGACGGGTGTGAGGTGATATCTCGTTGTAGTTTTGATTTGCATTTCTCTAATTATAAGTGAAGTTGAGCATCATTTCATGTGCTTTGGGGCCATCTGTATGTCGTCGTTGGAGAGGTGTCTGTTTAGGTCCTTTTCCCATTTTTTGATTGGGTTGTTCGTTTTTCCATTGCTGAGTTGTCTGAGTTGCTTGTAGATTTTGGAGATTAATTCTTTGTCTGTTGTTTCATTTGCTATGATTTTCTCCCATTCTGTGGGCTGTCTGTTCAACTTTTTTGCGATTTCTTTTGCTGTACTTTTAAAAAAGTTATTTTTAATTGGAGAATAATTGCTTTGCATTATTGTGCTGGTTTCTGCTGTACATCATCTTGAGTCAGCTATAGGTATACACATGTCCCCTCCCTCTTGAACCTCCCTCTCACCTCTATCCCCAGCCTATCCCTCTAGGTTGTCGCAGAGCACCAGGCTGAGCTCCTTATGCTATGCAGCAAACTTGCCGTTAGCTGTCTGTTCCAATCCGTGCCCCCCCTCCTGCTACCACCCCATGTTCCCCACAATGTCCATATGTCCACTGTCCATGTCTGTCTTTCCATCGCTTCACTGCGTGTGCCATCATCACCATCCTACTAGATTCCATATATATGTGTTAATATACTGTATTTGTCCTCTTTCTGACTGACATCACTTTTTATGATACGTTCTAGACCCAGCCACCTCATTAGGGCTGATTCTTCTGCATTTCTCTTTACAGCTGTGTACTATGCCGTTGTATATATGTACCAGAGCTTTTGTATCCATTTGTTCATCGTTGGACATCTAGGTTGCTTCCATGTTCTAGCTATTGTATAGAGAGCTGCAATGAACATTGGGGTACAGGTGCTTCTTTCAGTTTTGATTTCGTCAGGGTATAAGCCTAAGAGTGGGATTGCTGGGTCGTATGGTGCTTCTGTTTTTAGTTTTTTAAGAAATCTCCAGACTGTCTTCCATAGAGGCTATATCAATTTACACTCCCACCAGCAATGCAGGAGTGTTCCCTTTTCTCCGCAGCCTCTCCAGCATTTATTGTCTGTCGATTTATGGATGATGGCCATTCTGACGGGTGTGAGGTGATATCTCGTTGTAATTTTGATTTGCATTTCTCTAATTATTAGTAAAGTTGAGCATCGTTTCATGTGCTTTGGGGCCATCTGTATGTCATCGTTGGAGAGGTGTCTGTTTAGGTCCTTTTCCCATTTTTTGATTGGGTTGTTCGTTTTTCCATTGCTGAGTTGTCTGAGTTGCTTGTAGATTTTGGAGATTAATTCTTTGTCTGTTGTTTCATTTGCTATGATTTTCTCCCATTCTGTGGGCTGTCTGTTCAACTTTTTTGCGATTTCTTTTGCTGTACTTTTAAAAAAGTTATTTTTAATTGGAGAATAATTGCTTTGCATTATTGTGCTGGTTTCTGCTGTACATCATCTTGAGTCAGCTATAGGTATACACATGTCCCCTCCCTCTTGAACCTCCCTCTCACCTCTATCCCCAGCCTATCCCTCTAGGTTGTCGCAGAGCACCAGGCTGAGCTCCTTATGCTATGCAGCAAACTTGCCGTTAGCTGTCTGTTCCAATCGTGATAGTGTACGTGTTTCAATGCTACTCTCTCAATTCATCCACCATCTCCTTCCTCTGCTGTGTCTATAACTCTCTTCTCTTTCTGAGTCTCTATTCCTACACCACACATAGGTTCATCAGTACCATTTTTCTAGATTTCATATATATGTGTTCATAAATGGTATTTGTCTTTGCTCTTTCTTACTTCACTCTTTATAACAGGCTCTGGGTTGGTTCATCCACCTCGTTAGAACTGAACTGACTCCGATAGTTGCTTTTTATGCTAAGATGCTGCTTTTCTCATAGGCTTGTGTCCGTTTCATTTCTCCGTACCTCTTCTCCCTCTGTTTCTTTGTGAGGCATCACAGGTGGGTGTGCAGTTTCAGAAACGGAAAGAACTGCTTGGGTGATTCCATCAATAATCTGAACTGTTTTGGCTTCACTGCCTTGATCTTTATCATTCAGTGCTATTGGATTCCAAAAAAGGGTTTAGCATATGGTATTTGGTTTTTGGCCTACTTTCTCTTTGTAGAAAAACATAACCTGTTTTGAGAACTGCACTGAATGTACTGGTTTTCTTATCTTAATTGGCATCAGCGATTGTAGCCAAAGCAGCTTCCTTGGTATGGCATCAGTGCAGATCAAGCTGGACTCTTGCAGTTGGAAGCAGGACCAGATAATTTTGTTTTAGCAGCTGTGCATGACGGTCCCTTTACTTATCTCCTTGTTGGTGTAGTCCCTGGGAGACTGGGACAATAGGCCCAGGTTTGGATAATACAGGTGAAATATTTACTCCTGCTCACCTTTAGCTTTGAGATACAGACTGTTTATTTAATATATTACATTGGTATAGACACTCTGTGATATTTTTTTGGCCACTTCTGTTGGTCTTTCATTTATTTGTTTTCATCCATCTTGAGTCAGCTATAGGTATACACATGTCCCCTCCCTCTTGAACCTCCCTCTCACCTCTATCCCCAGCCTATCCCTCTAGGTTGTCGCAGAGCACCAGGCTGAGCTCCTTATGCTATGCAGCAAACTTGCCGTTAGCTGTCTGTTCCAATCGTGATAGTGTACGTGTTTCAATGCTACTCTCTCAATTCATCCACCATCTCCTTCCTCTGCTGTGTCTATAACTCTCTTCTCTTTCTGAGTCTCTATTCCTACACCACACATAGGTTCATCAGTACCATTTTTCTAGATTTCATATATATGTGTTCATAAATGGTATTTGTCTTTGCTCTTTCTTACTTCACTCTTTATAACAGGCTCTGGGTTGGTTCATCCACCTCGTTAGAACTGAACTGACTCCGATAGTTGCTTTTTATGCTAAGATGCTGCTTTTCTCATAGGCTTGTGTCCGTTTCATTTCTCCGTACCTCTTCTCCCTCTGTTTCTTTGTGAGGCATCACAGGTGGGTGTGCAGTTTCAGAAACGGAAAGAACTGCTTGGGTGATTCCATCAATAATCTGAACTGTTTTGGCTTCACTGCCTTGATCTTTATCATTCAGTGCTATTGGATTCCAAAAAGGTTGAGCATATGGTATTTGGTTTTTGGCCTACTTTCTCTTTGTAGAAAAACATAACCTGTTTTGAGAACTGCACTGAATGTACTGGTTTTCTTATCTTAATTGGCATCAGCGATTGTAGCCAAAGCAGCTTCCTTGGTATGGCATCAGTGCAGATCAAGCTGGACTCTTGCAGTTGGAAGCAGGACCAGATAATTTTGTTTTAGCAGCTGTGCATGACGGTCCCTTTACTTATCTCCTTGTTGGTGTAGTCCCTGGGAGACTGGGACAATAGGCCCAGGTTTGGATAATACAGGTGAAATATTTACTCCTGCTCACCTTTAGCTTTGAGATACAGACTGTTTATTTAATATATTACATTGGTATAGACACTCTGTGATATTTTTTTGGCCACTTCTGTTGGTCTTTCATTTATTTGTTTTCATCCATCTTTGTTCTTTGGCCTCCCATCACAGTGGCCTCTCTTGCTGCAGAGCACCGGCTCTGGGCGCACACGCTCCAGAGCTCCGGCTCGGTGATTGGACACATCAGTCCAGCCGCTCTGCGGCACGTGGGATCTTCCCAGGCCAGGGATCGAACTGGCGCCCCTTGCACTGCAAGGCAGTGTCCTTACCCACTGGACCACCAGGGAAATCTTCTTTGATTTTTTTTAAATCATTTTATTCTTTAGACTCATGTCTAGTTTCTGCAGGCTTTGTTTTTTCTTTTTTTATTTCTCTGAAGTTATGTTTAATGTTCTTAATACAGGGTTAGTTTGTGGTATTTCATCTAAGGTGGTTAAATGCGTAGTGTTTAAGAGGCTAAAAATTTGAATAGGGCTTTAGCCTAAATGTAGCGTTAAATCATACTTTTATGAGGCAAGATGGTGGTGAGTGACATACAGGGACTGGAGATAAGAGTATTTACTCTTGGGGACTTCCCTGATGGTCCAGTGGCTAAGACCCCGAGCTCCCAGGTCAGGCAACTACATCCCGCATGCCTCAGCTAAGATCTTGCATTCCACAGCTAAGATCCAGAACAGTCAAATAAATAAATAAAAACATATATTGAGTATTCAGTCTTCGTTCTCTCTCTAAATAGTTGTATAAACTTGGAGTCATCAGGGCTGCTAGTTTGCATGATTCTTGGGGTGCCGTTACCACCATCTTTAATGTAACTCTACTCTTAGGGTTTCCTTTCCACAAAATGTGTTGTGAATAGTGACTCCTAAAGTTAAGTAGTAAAAGCAGCACTTGAAGTCATAATTGTGATTCTCTAAACCACAGTTTTCTTATATATAGAATAAGTAGATTGTAGAGAATCTTCCTGAAATGCATGAGACCTGGGTTCAGTCCCTGGCTCAGGAAGATCCCCTGGAGTAGGGCATGGCAACCCACTCCAGTATTGCCTGGATAATCCCATGGACAGAGGAGCTTGGCGGGCTATATAGTCCATGGGATCACAAAGAGTTACACATGGTTTAGCAACTAACACTTCCGCTGTCAGACTGAATCCATTGAACTGGACACTCGAGCCACTCATTAGTGTTAACCTCTCTTCTGTGAATGATCCCTGTTTACCGGAGAATAATAAAACAAAATTATCTCTGTTAATAAGACTAGTGTTTTATTCCAAGAAAATTTAATCTATTCTAGTGTTTAACTTCGTATGTAAACTGTCTGCTACTTGTTGGAATTTGAAAGACAATTTATTGAGGGACCACATCAACTGTTCTGTAAAGTATGGATGTTCCTTAACTTACAATAGTTTTTTTTTTCCATTTTTTTAAATTTTGCTTTTTTGCTTTTACAGAGTTTTGTTGTTTACAGATATGTATAATCCCAGATGACTCACATGCATATCCCATCCTCCCCCATCCCACCCCTCCAGGCCATTGCATAGCCCCCGTGTAAGATCTCTTAACCCACAGCGTATTGACAATAGTTACCTCTTTTACATATAATAGTATAGGGCTCCATGTTACTCTTTCCATATCTCTCACCCACTGTTGCCTCTTACAGTAGTTTGACTTGATGTGCAATGTAGTGCAAACACTTCCCGTATAACCCATATTTGAATTTTGAGCTTTTCCCGGGGTAGAATCCTCTCTCATGGTGCTGGGCAGCGTCAGCCACCATCAGCCACGTGATCATGAGGGCAAACAACCAATCCACTCACAGCCTTTCTGTACCCATCCAACTGTTCTGTTTTTCACTTTCAGTGCAGTATTCAGTCATTTACTTGAAACATGAGGCTTCGTTATGAGATAGGTTTGTGTTAGATGGTTTTGCCCAGCTATAGGCTAATAGAATTGTTCTGAGCAATTTAAGTTAAGCTAGATAATCTGTGATATTGGATCTGTTAGGTGTATTAAGTGCATTTTCAACTCAGGCTGTTTTCAGCCTGCCATGGGGGTCTGTCAGGGTGTAACTCCATCATAAACTGAGGACGATCTATGTGTGACAGCTAACTCCGGTTGCAGAGAGCAGATATGCTGACCCAAGGTTCATAGATTTCAGCTTCTATGAAAAAAAAATGTTGATCAAAACATTTGTAAAGACTGTGTTTTATTCCATTGGAACAAAAGTGTATTTATAATATCTTGGTATTTAAGCAAGATTTTTAAAGCACTTATAAATGTTTAATAAAATGTGTAACAAAAATGTATAATGTGGCAATTTTTCTACAGCCCTTCCCCAGCCTAAGGGGGATGGTGGTGAACTTCTGTAATGGTATGGTCCTTACCTTTGTTGTCTTACACAAATGTTACTTGAGCGTTTCTGAGTATTCACTTTCTTAAGTTTAAAGGGTAAGACATATCTACAAATTAAATAATACAGGAAATGTGAAGTGAAATTGTGGCTAGATTAATAAAGACTATACCTTAAATTTGAGTTTTCTATTGTGCTATTAGATGCTTCCTTACCGTCTTTCCTTCACATTTTTTTTTTTTTGTTTCCAAGTCACTGGAATATTCTGGTTTCTTTAATCCAGAAGCAGTCACCCGGCAACGGTGAATGCTGATTTAATCTGACAAGTGAAAGTAACTCCTGTTTTCAGAGATGGTCCGGATAGCCCAGGAAGGTGCTTACTTTACAGAACACTTTGTTTTTGTTTTGTTTCGAGTTTTACTATAAGTGATGTACAGTCTAGCCAAGAAACATACATGTTTTCTGTTTGTAAGACGTAGAAAAATCTGTGACGTCTTGTTGTCAGAGAGTCCGGGAAGATGGCTCTCTCATGGTGCTGGGCAGCGCAGCCACCATCAGCCAGTGCGGGTCCACTCACAGCCTTTCTGTACCCATCCAACTGTTCTGTTTTTCACTTTCAGTGCAGTATTCAGTCATTTACTTGAAACATGAGGCTTCGTTATGAGATAGGTTTGTGTTAGATGGTTTTGCCCAGCTATAGGCTAATAGAATTGTTCTGAGCAATTTAAGTTAAGCTAGATAATCTGTGATATTGGATCTGTTAGGTGTATTAAGTGCATTTTCAACTCAGGCTGTTTTCAGCCTGCCATGGGGGTCTGTCAGGGTGTAACTCCATCATAAACTGAGGACGATCTATGTGTGACAGCTAACTCCGGTTGCAGAGAGCAGATATGCTGACCCAAGGTTCATAGATTTCAGCTTCTATGAAAAAAAAATGTTGATCAAAACATTTGTAAAGACTGTGTTTTATTCCATTGGAACAAAAGTGTATTTATAATATCTTGGTATTTAAGCAAGATTTTTAAAGCACTTATAAATGTTTAATAAAATGTGTAAAAAAAATGTATAATGTGGCAATTTTTCTACAGCCCTTCCCCAGCCTAAGGGGGATGGTGGTGAACTTCTGTAATGGTATGGTCCTTACCTTTGTTGTCTTACACAAATGTTACTTGAGCGTTTCTGAGTATTCACTTTCTTAAGTTTAAAGGGTAAGACATATCTACAAATTAAATAATACAGGAAATGTGAAGTGAAATTGTGGCTAGATTAATAAAGACTATACCTTAAATTTGAGTTTTCTATTGTGCTATTAGATGCTTCCTTACCGTCTTTCCTTCACATTTTTTTTTTTTTGTTTCCAAGTCACTGGAATATTCTGGTTTCTTTAATCCAGAAGCAGTCACCCGGCAACGGTGAATGCTGATTTAATCTGACAAGTGAAAGTAACTCCTGTTTTCAGAGATGGTCCGGATAGCCCAGGAAGGTGCTTACTTTACAGAACACTTTGTTTTTGTTTTGTTTCGAGTTTTACTATAAGTGATGTACAGTCTAGCCAAGAAACATACATGTTTTCTGTTTGTAAGACGTAGAAAAATCTGTGACGTCTTGTTGTCAGAGAGTCCGGGGAAGTTCTTTACTTTGGAAAAAATAAAGTCGTTACACACCCAGCCGTCTTACTGCTGCAAGGCTGAGCTGGTGTTTGAATAACTGTGGTCCCTTGAGAGGCTTCATTGTGCGGTCTGGTGTTTGAATTTCTTTTAGCATGTTTGTAGTTTCTGCATTGCTGTATGAAGACAGTCCTTAAGGTGCAACCAAGAATGTTTTTTTAAACTTCCTCAATTTGGTGGCTGTTGATTCTGATTTCTGAGAAATGTAGGTAAGTTACCTTGGCATAGTTGATGAGGGGCATTTAAGCAAAAATACTAGAGTTAATTATGTTTCAGAAACGATACTTAAAAAGTGCTTTTTTAAATTGAATACCTTTTTTTGTCTCCTTTTATTTGTGGTGTTTATCGTGTTGAAATACTTGAACTTTAGGATAATTTCTAGAATGTGTGAAAGTGCAAAGATTATTATGAACAAATAGGAATATACTCATCATGTTTCTAGAGAGGATAAGAGTTCATTGTGGTGCCATGTTTAAGTTGCAGCATAAAATTTTCACATGTTGCCTTGTCAGAGTTTACCTGTTGCTTAGTCAGTTTTTACATATATAACTTTATATGTTGTGAATTTTCTATATGGTCACAACATGGTCATTTTATTATTTTTACACCTACAGTAGTATCGAGTATGGTAGGAAATGATTCCAGATACACTTTAGTTACTCTGTCATCTGAAGTGCCTGCATCTTTGGTTATTTGGTCAGCTTTGCTAGATTAATAAGACTATACCTTTTGAGTTTTCTATTGTGCTATTAGATGCTTCCTTACCGTCTTTCCTTCACATTTTTTTTGTTTCCAAGTCACTGGAATATTCTGGTTTCTTTAATCCAGAAGCAGTCACCCGGCAACGGTGAATGCTGATTTAATCTGACAAGTGAAAGTAACTCCTGTTTTCAGAGATGGTCCGGATAGCCCAGGAAGGTGCTTACTTTACAGAACACTTTGTTTTTGTTTTGTTTCGAGTTTTACTATAAGTGATGTACAGTCTAGCCAAGAAACATACATGTTTTCTGTTTGTAAGACGTAGAAAAATCTGTGACGTCTTGTTGTCAGAGAGTCCGGGGAAGTTCTTTACTTTGGAAAAAATAAAAGTCGTTACACACCCAGCCGTCTTACTGCTGCAAGGCTGAGCTGGTGTTTGAATAACTGTGGTCCCTTGAGAGGCTTCATTGTGCGGTCTGGTGTTTGAATTTCTTTTAGCATGTTTGTAGTTTCTGCATTGCTGTATGAAGACAGTCCTTAAGGTGCAACCAAGAATGTTTTTTTAAACTTCCTCAATTTGGTGGCTGTTGATTCTGATTTCTGAGAAATGTAGGTAAGTTACCTTGGCATAGTTGATGAGGGGCATTTAAGCAAAAATACTAGAGTTAATTATGTTTCAGAAACGATACTTAAAAAGTGCTTTTTAAGTTGAATACCTTTTTTTTTGTCTCCTTTTATTTGTGGTGTTTATCGTGTTGAAATACTTGAACTTTAGGATAATTTCTAGAATGTGTGAAAGTGCAAAGATTATTATGAACAAATAGGAATATACTCATCATGTTTCTAGAGAGGATAAGAGTTCATTGTGGTGCCATGTTTAAGTTGCAGCATAAAATTTTCACATGTTGCCTTGTCAGAGTTTACCTGTTGCTTAGTCAGTTTTTACATATATAACTTTATATGTTGTGAATTTTCTATATGGTCACAACATGGTCATTTTATTATTTTTACACCTACAGTAGTATCGAGTATGGTAGGAAATGATTCCAGATACACTTTAGTTACTCTGTCATCTGAAGTGCCTGCATCTTTGGTTATTTGGTCAGCTTTGCATTGTGATTCTGGTTATAGCTCTGAGTGTGTGTGTGTGTGTGTGTGTGTGAACAAAGAGGAGAGGGAGAGGGAAGGGTGGAAGAAAGCTAAAACTACTGGAATATTAATTATTTAAAATGCTCTGAGCATGTTTAACCTGGTCATTTGACTTCCATGCTAGGAAGAATTAGGAGAATTATGGAAACCCAACTCAGTTGTTTATGCTGTTTGATGATACGTTTAAAGAATATAGAATGTCCTGAAAAGTAATTATTTGTACAAGGAAAACATTAAAACATTCTACTTGGTAGAATTTCAGGAATGCACTTTCAGGAATGCGGTTTTAAGAGTTTGCGAGGGTGTGGGGTCTTCCACATGCTGGTTTTGAGGTTTTTAGGAAATTCTTCAGTCAGAAAGTGTTGGAAGAGAGGTACATTTTTGAAATAAAGCCCAGAGATCCACATTCTTGAAGCTCAGGAGGTGCTTAATGGGCTTTGTGTCGAATCTGCCAGCAGGTTATTCTTCAGTGGTGGTGCCCTCATGCTCGTGAGCTGGGGCTTCACTCTAGGCGCCCCTCTTAAAGGCTTTTAATTGCAGGTGTTGTTGTTTAGTTGCTAAGTTGTGTCTGACTCTTTTGTGACCCCGTGGACGGTAGCCATCAACCTCCTCTGCCCATGGGATTTCCCAGGCAAGAACTGCAAGTGTGGATTTATCTGAAAAAGACTGACGATCCCATTGTCCCCCCATATCTGTGGGGGATTGATTTCAGCACCCTGAAGATACCGAAACCTGTGGGTACTCAGGTCCCTTATATAAAATGGTGTGGTACTTGCATGTAACCTATGCACATGCTGTCATAGACTTCAAATCATCTCTAGATTCTTTATAATACCTAATATAATGAAATTATATTCAGATAGTTGTGAATAGAATATTAACACCATGTGAATGCTATGTAAATAGCTGTGATTTAAGGGAAGGTACCGGGGGCACATTCGTGTTTTGCTTTTTGAAATTTTCTGGAATTTTGTTCCAGATACACTTTAGTTACTCTGTCATCTGAAGTGCCTGCATCTTTGGTTATTTGGTCAGCTTTGCATTGTGATTCTGGTTATAGCTCTGAGTGTGTGTGTGTGTGTGTGTGTGTGAACAAAGAGGAGAGGGAGAGGGAAGGGTGGAAGAAAGCTAAAACTACTGGAATATTAATTATTTAAAATGCTCTGAGCATGTTTAACCTGGTCATTTGACTTCCATGCTAGGAAGAATTAGGAGAATTATGGAAACCCAACTCAGTTGTTTATGCTGTTTGATGATACGTTTAAAGAATATAGAATGTCCTGAAAAGTAATTATTTGTACAAGGAAAACATTAAAACATTCTACTTGGTAGAATTTCAGGAATGCACTTTCAGGAATGCGGTTTTAAGAGTTTGCGAGGGTGTGGGGTCTTCCACATGCTGGTTTTGAGGTTTTTAGGAAATTCTTCAGTCAGAAAGTGTTGGAAGAGAGGTACATTTTTGAAATAAAGCCCAGAGATCCACATTCTTGAAGCTCAGGAGGTGCTTAATGGGCTTTGTGTCGAATCTGCCAGCAGGTTATTCTTCAGTGGTGGTGCCCTCATGCTCGTGAGCTGGGGCTTCACTCTAGGCGCCCCTCTTAAAGGCTTTTAATTGCAGGTGTTGTTGTTTAGTTGCTAAGTTGTGTCTGACTCTTTTGTGACCCCGTGGACGGTAGCCATCAACCTCCTCTGCCCATGGGATTTCCCAGGCAAGAACTGCAAGTGTGGATTTATCTGAAAAAGACTGACGATCCCATTGTCCCCCCATATCTGTGGGGGATTGATTTCAGCACCCTGAAGATACCGAAACCTGTGGGTACTCAGGTCCCTTATATAAAATGGTGTGGTACTTGCATGTAACCTATGCACATGCTGTCATAGACTTCAAATCATCTCTAGATTCTTTATAATACCTAATATAATGAAATTATATTCAGATAGTTGTGAATAGAATATTAACACCATGTGAATGCTATGTAAATAGCTGTGATAGAATATAAATGCTGTGTAAAAGGTTACCAGTGTGTGGCACATTCGTGTTTTGCTTTTTGAAATTTTCTGGAATTTTGTTCCAATATTTATCTGCTATTGATTGAATCTGTGGATTTTAGAACCGACAGATATGAAGGGCCAATTGGATTGTGTAGTAATAAGTATAGTCTGTTTTCAAATGTCAGCTCTCATTAAAATGTGACCTTAGATTTAAAAGTATTTAAAGATAAGACTCAAACAATCAGTTAATTGTTTAATCTTAATTAGTGTAAATTTTTTTTTTTTCCTTGGGATGCTTCTTTTATTTTTCTGGTGTGTTTTGTGTTAGTTTGTTCTGCTATCTGTCCACTGCCACGCTATGGCCTACTATGAGTCTTATTACTATGTTTATTTGAAGGTCATCTTTTAGGTCACTTGGAAATACTATTAATAAACTCTTCCTCTAAACATGTTATAATCAGTGCACTAGAGGGTCTTAAAGATATTTTAAATTCAAACATCATGTGGTTTTGGGCATGGATGGAGAATGGAGGTGATATATTTTTGTTTAGGCAGTTTTATCATGGCATAAACAAGTTTCTTTGATGGCTTCTATTCCTTGAGTGATTAAGCCATATGCCCCTGTTCTTAACACCTTATTCATTTTTTTTTCATTCTTTGAATCTCTCCTTTATTTGTCACTTGGAATGGCTAAAGTCTTTTTTGCAGTTAGTACACCCAGAATCAATGTCCTAAACTCATATGCCAGTTTATTTAAAGAAAAAAGGAAAGAATATTATAACTTGCAGTGATTGAAATTTTGCTCCATATTTTCAGCTTTTCAAAACAAAGTAACTTTTCAATATATTTCTATCAATAGGCAAGAACTGCAAGTGTGGATTTATCTGAAAAAGACTGACGATCCCATTGTCCCCCCATATCTGTGGGGGATTGATTTCAGCACCCTGAAGATACCGAAACCTGTGGGTACTCAGGTCCCTTATATAAAATGGTGTGGTACTTGCATGTAACCTATGCACATGCTGTCATAGACTTCAAATCATCTCTAGATTCTTTATAATACCTAATATAATGAAATTATATTCAGATAGTTGTGAATAGAATATTAACACCATGTGAATGCTATGTAAATAGCTGTGATAGAATATAAATGCTGTGTAAAAGGTTACCAGTGTGTGGCACATTCGTGTTTTGCTTTTTGAAATTTTCTGGAATTTTGTTCCAATATTTATCTGCTATTGATTGAATCTGTGGATTTTAGAACCGACAGATATGAAGGGCCAATTGGATTGTGTAGTAATAAGTATAGTCTGTTTTCAAATGTCAGCTCTCATTAAAATGTGACCTTAGATTTAAAAGTATTTAAAGATAAGACTCAAACAATCAGTTAATTGTTTAATCTTAATTAGTGTAAATTTTTTTTTTTTCCTTGGGATGCTTCTTTTATTTTTCTGGTGTGTTTTGTGTTAGTTTGTTCTGCTATCTGTCCACTGCCACGCTATGGCCTACTATGAGTCTTATTACTATGTTTATTTGAAGGTCATCTTTTAGGTCACTTGGAAATACTATTAATAAACTCTTCCTCTAAACATGTTATAATCAGTGCACTAGAGGGTCTTAAAGATATTTTAAATTCAAACATCATGTGGTTTTGGGCATGGATGGAGAATGGAGGTGATATATTTTTGTTTAGGCAGTTTTATCATGGCATAAACAAGTTTCTTTGATGGCTTCTATTCCTTGAGTGATTAAGCCATATGCCCCTGTTCTTAACACCTTATTCATTTTTTTTTCATTCTTTGAATCTCTCCTTTATTTGTCACTTGGAATGGCTAAAGTCTTTTTTGCAGTTAGTACACCCAGAATCAATGTCCTAAACTCATATGCCAGTTTATTTAAAGAAAAAAGGAAAGAATATTATAACTTGCAGAATGCATACTAAAAGCTGAAATCTTTTTTGCATCTACACAGCCTTATTTGTGCAGCTTTTCAATATATCTAATATGTAACTTTTCAATATATTTCTATCTTAAAAATATTAACGAAGCCATCTTTCAAACTCATTATGTGTACAGTCATTGGGAGCTTCCTGTGTGCCAGGTTCTCAGCTGTAGAACACACAGGGGTGAAGCCTTCTAAGCTTCATCCGACTTTCTGTCTCTCGTCCATGTCTACTGGCTGTGTTAGTTCAGGTCCCTCTGGGTAATTTCCTGCTGTCTGTCTTTCCTCACTAGGATGTCTTCCTCTCTCCAGTCAAACCAGACTGTTTGTATCCTCTCTTACGGCCTTGGCCGACTCACACTGTTCCCAGGATAGAATTCAATCTGTGGAGCGTTCCCAGCGCCTGTTCGCTACCCTGTCCGTCCGCAGCCACTCTAAGCTTCGTTCTCCTCCCAGTCGTTCCAGTCCCTTCCCACGTCAGAGCCAGTGGGATCCCTTCTGCTGCATTGCCCGACTTGCCATTTCTACTAGATGTTTTCTCCCAACTTCACTAGGCAAACAGATCCCTCTGCAGTCGTCTGTTCATTACTTCTGCTGTATTGGTCCATTGGTCTTTTCTCTAGAAAGGCATTCATCTCATTGGTATGTCTCATGTCCCTTTGGGTCCCTGCAGACCTGAATCAAGTTTGCAGCAGCCCCAAAACCTAACAGTGCTGAGCACATGGTAGACAGGAAAGGCATGTTTCAAATAGCCACCCTGATTGTATTCGTCTTCTGATTTAGTATTTCTTGTGGTTTTGGGCATGGAGGAATGGGGGTGATATATTTTTGTTTAGGCAGTTTTATCATGGCATAAACAAGTTTCTTTGATGGCTTCTATTCCTTGAGTGATTAAGCCATATGCCCCTGTTCTTAACACCTTATTCATTTTTTTTTCATTCTTTGAATCTCTCCTTTATTTGTCACTTGGAATGGCTAAAGTCTTTTTTGCAGTTAGTACACCCAGAATCAATGTCCTAAACTCATATGCCAGTTTATTTAAAGAAAAAAGGAAAGAATATTATAACTTGCAGAATGCATACTAAAAGCTGAAATCTTTTTTGCATCTACACAGCCTTATTTGTGCAGCTTTTCAATATATCTAATATGTAACTTTTCAATATATTTCTATCTTAAAAATATTAACGAAGCCATCTTTCAAACTCATTATGTGTACAGTCATTGGGAGCTTCCTGTGTGCCAGGTTCTCAGCTGTAGAACACACAGGGGTGAAGCCTTCTAAGCTTCATCCGACTTTCTGTCTCTCGTCCATGTCTACTGGCTGTGTTAGTTCAGGTCCCTCTGGGTAATTTCCTGCTGTCTGTCTTTCCTCACTAGGATGTCTTCCTCTCTCCAGTCAAACCAGACTGTTTGTATCCTCTCTTACGGGCTTGGCCGACTCACACTGTTCCCAGGATAGAATTCAATCTGTGGAGCGTTCCCAGCGCCTGTTCGCTACCCTGTCCGTCCGCAGCCACTCTAAGCTTCGTTCTCCTCCCAGTCGTTCCAGTCCCTTCCCACGTCAGAGCCAGTGGGATCCCTTCTGCTGCATTGCCCGACTTGCCATTTCTACTAGATGTTTTCTCCCAACTTCACTAGGCAAACAGATCCCTCTGCAGTCGTCTGTTCATTACTTCTGCTGTATTGGTCCATTGGTCTTTTCTCTAGAAAGGCATTCATCTCATTGGTATGTCTCATGTCCCTTTGGGTCCCTGCAGACCTGAATCAAGTTTGCAGCAGCCCCAAAACCTAACAGTGCTGAGCACATGGTAGACAGGAAAGGCATGTTTCAAATAGCCACCCTGATTGTATTCGTCTTCTGATTTAGTAGTCTTCAACTTTTTTTTTTTAACATTTTTTTTTTTTTAATTTTTTGGCCACCTTTATTGGTCTTTCATTTATTTATTTTCATCCGTCTTTGCTCTTTGACCTGTGTGGGCTTCCTGCTGCAGTGGTCTCTCTTGTTGCAGAGCACTGGTTCTGGGCCCGTGTGCTCCGGAGCGCCAGCTTGGTAGTTGGACACATTGGTCCAGTGGCTCTGTGGCACGTGGGATCTTCCCAGGCCAGGGATTGAACTGGTGCCCCTTGCACCGCAAGGCAGAGAGTCCTTACCCACTGCACGACCGGGGAAGCCCAGTCTTCAACTTTTTGATTGAATACAAATTGTAGTCCAAGATCTGCCATGGCTCCTGTCTGTGGGATTTCCCAGGCAAGAATACTGGAGTAAATTGCCATTTCCTTCATCAGGGGATCTTCCTGACCTAGAAATTGAACCCAGGTCCTCCATTGCAGGTGTATTTTTTACTGATTAAGCTATGAGGGGAATCCTCCAAAAGCACAACTGCAATGAATCATTCAAAGAGTTTGATTAATTGAAAAGCAAAACCAGACTGAAAGTAAGCTTATAGACTATCTTTAAGAAAAGAAACTAAAACTTTCAGTTAGATGGCTGAGTAGTTCAGGTTGATCCATGAGCTTTCCTTAAGGTCTACCTGGCCAGTTCCATAGTTGTCAGAACAATCCCATCTATGTCATAAGAATGAAGGGACCATCTCTCTCGGAGATCTTCTCCTCTGAGTCCAGCAAGGTACTTTCAGAAAGGTTCTGAGTAGAAGGCCTCAGGCTTCTAAAAAACATGGTGATTGATATAACTCTATTCCCTTGGTAGTGAAGAGTAGTCCTATGTGAAATAGAGCACTGGGTCTGTGGTAAACTGTGGCAGAGGTGGTTGTTGGTACATCACTCTTCACTTCTTTCCTCTTAGGTTTATAGGATTTTTAGCAGATGCAGGGACCTGGTATTGGTGTCCACGCCTCAGCCTGCCTTGTAGGCAGTTGTGGCCATATGGTCAATTTATGACCACTGGCATCAGTATGTTGTGTTATCTGGACTTAACTTGCATGTTTATTGTCTTCTATCCCTTTTACCCTCTTCAAGGAAACACAGGTGGGTGTTTCCTGGTGGTCCAGTGGCTAAGACTCCATGCTCCCCATTCAGAGGGCATAGGTTCAATCCCTGGTCAGGGAACTAGATCCAGCATGCCCTAACTGAACAATCGCATATGCCACAACTAAAGATTCTAGTACTGCAACTAAGACATGATGCAGCCAGATAAATAAATATTACAAAAAGAGAAAAAGGAAACACAAGCCCCATTTGGGGTCATAGGCTGAGGTCATGCATAGCAGTCAGTATTTTAATCCTGGACAACCTACGCAGACCTTTGTCTGAGACAGAAGTAAGCTTGTCTTTTGCCATTTATTTGAGGTTTTCTGTCTCCTGTGACTGGACTTTGAATCCCAAATACTATTGTATGCTTATGACTCTGGACTGGGAGTGTTTAGACAGGGGAGGTAGGAACTCTCTGGAGGGGCAGAGACTTGGTTGATTACAACATAAGAGGATTTAAATGTCAGATTAGTGTTAAGAGTCCGTAGGTCTTTTTTAAGGTCTCTTCTAACCTTGAAAGTCAGTGACTTTCAAGTGTTGAGCTTTGCTTTAATAAATTATGGTATTTTACCATTTCTGAGATAGGTTTTTGCATTTTCATGTTTTTGATGCAAGGATATGTTTTATAAGAGGGACTCTTATACTTTAAAAAAATTTATTTACTTGACTGCACTGGGTCTTCGTTGCCAAGCTCAGGGTTTCTCTTGTTGCAGTGGGTGTCGGCTAGGCTGCTATCCAGTTGTGGCATGCAGGCTTCTCATTGTGGTGGCTTCTCATTGCACAGCATGGGCTGTAGACGCACAGCTTTCAGTAATTGCAGCACTTGGGCTCTATAGTTGCAGCCCACAGGCTTTTGTTGCTCACAGTCTGTGGAATCTTCCAGGTCCAGGGATCAAACCCATGTCCCTTGCATTTGCAGGTAGATTCTTACCCACTATATCTCTAGGGATTTTAGAGCAGAATCTGGCATTTGACCTTGATGGTCTAATTGACATTTAACCCAGGTGTCCTTCAGAGTGGCTAAGTTAAGCAGGACAATGTTGAGAGGTGAGTACTCGCTTACAGTGAGCAAAACATTACCACCATACTGAGCAGCTGAATATTCATTAGATTTAGTTCAGGAATAGGCCTGTTGCAGCTCAAGTTTGTGTTTCTTTTTGAAGTCCTATCTCATTGGCTTCTCCTGAGACTCAGCCCCTCTTTTGAGGGTTTTAAAAGGAACTTAGCAGCTTCATTTGATAAGAGGATTGGAAGGACTGAAGCTGAAGCTCCAATACTTTGACCACCTGATGCGAAGAGCTGACTTACTGGAAAAGTAATGCTGGGGAAGATTGAAGGTAGGAGGAGAAGAGAGCGACAGAGGATGAGGTGGTTGGATGGTATCATTGACTCAACAGACATGATTTGAACAAACTCTGGGAGATAGTGAAAGACAGGGAAGCCTGGTATGCTGCAGTCCATGGGGTCACAAAGAATCTGGCACAACTGAGCGGCTAACCAGCGACTATGTGGAAGGAGAAAAAAAAAAAAAGAAAATGTTCAAAATAATCCTTTTACCTCATTCTTTAACTTTTATCCTGTGTTCGGAGTTTAAGAAAGTCGTGCTCAAAGGCTTATGTGAAACAACAGCCCGCTGTGTCTGAGGCCATCACGTTTCTTCTCTCCTCACTGTTTCTTATGTCTAATTTCATCACTTAAATCAGTATGAGTGCAAATAGTATCTCTGTGATCCAGCTGATGTATTATGATGTTTCTTTCTTGTACAGGTGTTTTTTCCATTTATTATTCTTTAATACTTGTCAGAAAAAGCTCACATGCTTCAAAATCACCCTCAAATTTCTCTCAGTTCAGTTTTTCGGTTGGTTTGAACATCCCAGGGTTGATTAGCTCTGTTTTTCCTGGAGACCTACTTGTAAGACACCTGACTTCCTGCTGTCATCCAATGTTAGGGGCCAGCTGTCACCCAGGCTTTTCTGGGGAATCCTTCCTCTTTTATCCCCTGGACTGTCTGTTTCTACGACGATACCTCTCTTTGGTTTAATTCCTCATGTTGGCAGCATTCTTTCTCTTGTAGATTCCTGAGAGAGCATGTAGGAGAGATGAAGCATGAGCCTTGAGTGCTTGAGAACCCCTTTACTTGGAGTGGTGGTTTGGCAGGGTTGAATTCCTCTTTGAACGTTTGTTTCAGAACTTTGAAGCTATTGCTGCATAGCTCTTAGTATCAATAGGGCAAAGTCCATCATTCGGATACCTGGTCTTTTATAAGACCTTTTGCTTAGTATATGAGTGACACACAGGCATGACCACGTCTCCTCCTTCTACCTACACAACATGGCAAATTATGTAGCTCTGTGTGCCCAGTTTCCTCACATGTGAAGTGGAGTTTTTAATACTACTTGATGCCTCTGAACACTTGTTTGTGGATTATACGAGAAGTCACCAAAGGTGCCTGGAACCTGTGTTTGTTTGTAAGCGTCATATATTGACTGCTCTTTGTCACTGTAATCTAGCTTTTCTAAAACATCAGTGACACACGGTGATCAAATATTGCCCATTTATTATGTAGAAAAAAGAAAATGTTCAAAATAATCCTTTACCTCATTCTTTAACTTTTATCCTGTGTTCGGAGTTTAAGAAAGTCGTGCTCAAAGGCTTATGTGAAACAACAGCCCGCTGTGTCTGAGGCCATCACGTTTCTTCTCTCCTCACTGTTTCTTATGTCTAATTTCATCACTTAAATCAGTATGAGTGCAAATAGTATCTCTGTGATCCAGCTGATGTATTATGATGTTTCTTTCTTGTACAGGTGTTTTTTCCATTTATTATTCTTTAATACTTGTCAGAAACAGCTCACATGCTTCAAAATCACCCTCAAATTTCTCTCAGTTCAGTTTTTCGGTTGGTTTGAACCTCCCAGGGTTGATTCGCTCTGTTTTTCCTGGAGACATCCTTGTCAGACCCCTGACTTCCTGCTGTCATCCAAGGTTAGGGGACAGCTGTCACCCAGGCTTTTCTGGGGAATCCTTCCTCTTTTATCCCCTGGACTGTCTGTTTCTACGACGATACCTCTCTTTGGTTTAATTCCTCATGTTGGCAGCATTCTTTCTCTTGTAGATTCCTGAGAGAGCATGTAGGAGAGATGAAGCATGAGCCTTGAGTGCTTGAGAACCCCTTTACTTGGAGTGGTGGTTTGGCAGGGTTGAATTCCTCTTTGAACGTTTGTTTCAGAACTTTGAAGCTATTGCTGCATAGCTCTTAGTATCAATAGGGCAAAGTCCATCATTCGGATACCTGGTCTTTTATAAGACCTTTTGCTTAGTATATGAGTGACACACAGGCATGACCACGTCTCCTCCTTCTACCTACACAACATGGCAAATTATGTAGCTCTGTGTGCCCAGTTTCCTCACATGTGAAGTGGAGTTTTTAATACTACTTGATGCCTCTGAACACTTGTTTGTGGATTATACGAGAAGTCACCAAAGGTGCCTGGAACCTGTGTTTGTTTGTAAGCGTCATATATTGACTGCTCTTTGTCACTGTAATCTAGCTTTTCTAAAACATCAGTGACACACGGTGATCAAATATTGCCCATTTATTATGTAGAACAAACAATATATCTCTTCAGTCTGGAAGCTTCAGTTTTGTCAGCTCTAGGAAGAATTTGTATTATTTCTTTGATTATGTTTTGCTACAGAGTTTTTCTTTTCCTGCTTATAATACTATGAGTTGAATGCCGGATCTCTTGGATGAATCCTTAATTAAAAAAAAAAAAAAAACTTTTGTGAAAATTTCCGAGTTTAAATTTCTGAGCTAATTAGTTATATCTTCTAAAAATTTTCATTATGACGTTCACATTAATTTCTGAGCATTCTTATGTCCTTTATTTTTTTAAATATCACATTTTTGCATGAATATGATATATATTTTAGACTGTTAATGACAGATTTTAGAATTTTTCTTCTCTTGCCTACATTACCTCAATTTCCACTGAGAATTTTTTTCCTTATTTATTTTTCTTTTATATCAGAATCTCCTTAAATACTGAGTTGATGCCTGGCTTCCTTTTTAAGGTTGACCATCTAAAAATCTAAGGGCACTCCATGTTGGGCCAGAGTTTACCTTGTTGTTATTCAGTCGCTTAGTTGTGTCCAGCTCTTTCCAGCCCCATAGACTGTAGCACTCTAGGCTTCTCTGTCCTTCACTATTCCCTGGAGCTTGCTCAAACTCATGTCCGTTGAATCAGTGATGCCATCCAACTATCTTGTCGTCCTGTCGTCCACTTCTTCTCCTGCCTTTAATATTTCCCAGCATCAGAGTCTTCTCCACTGAGTCTTCTTTTCATGTGAGGTGACCAGAGTGGTGGAGCTTCAGCATCAGTCCTTCCAATGAATATTCAGGGTTGATTTCCTTTAGGATTGACTGGTTTGCTCTCCTTACTGTCCAAGGGACTCTCACGAGTCTTCTCCAGCACCATGGTTTGAAGTCATCAATTCTTTGACACTCAGCCTTTTGTATTGTCCAGTTCTCACATCCATACATGATTACTGGAAAAACCATAGCTTTGGCTATACAGACTTTTGTGGGCTAAGTAATGTCTCTGCTTTTTAATATGCTTTGTAGGTTTGTCATAGCTTTTCTTCCAAGGAGCAAGCATCTTGTAACTTCATGGCTGCAGTCACTGTCCACAGTAATTTTGGAGCCCAAGAAAATAAAGTCTGTCTCTATTTCCATTGTTTACCCATCTATTTTCCAAGAAGTGATGGGACCGGATGCCATGATCTTCATTTTGTGAAGCTGAATTTTAAGTGAGCATTTTCACTCTCCTCTTTCATCATCAAGAGGCTCTTTAGG
Source organism: Tragulus kanchil (assembly GCA_022376925.1). Taxonomy (NCBI): domain Eukaryota; kingdom Metazoa; phylum Chordata; class Mammalia; order Artiodactyla; family Tragulidae; genus Tragulus; species Tragulus kanchil. The sequence goes on along the minus strand of JAIOJX010000028.1, from coordinate 32,155,459 downwards.
TCCTCTTCACTTTGTGCCATAAGGGTGGTGTCATCTGCATGTCTGAAATTACTGATATTTCTCCTGGCAATCTTGATTCCAGCTTGTGCTCCTCATGGACCAGCATTTCTCATGATGTACTCTGCATAGAAGTCACATAAGCAAGGTGACAGTGTACAGTCTTGATTACTCCTTTTCTAATTTGTAACTAGTTTGGTTCTGTCATGCTGCTCAAGGGCTTGCCTTGGACAGCATGATTACTGTGAGGCGTCTAGTGTCAGTATCTTAGGTCTTTCCACTGTTCTCAGCAACCATGATCTGTTGCGAAGAGCAAGCGTATCGTGTGCCGGGAGCCTTTAACCTGTTGATAATAAGCTTTCTTATGTGGAGCTGAGCATAGGAAGTGGGTTGGGAGTCCCACCATTCAGTAGAAAAATTTCACTGAATTTCCTCTTGCCCCACCCTCCATGCCTTCCCTCAACCTCTTCTGGGTCTGATAGCTCTAAATTTGGGGTGTGCCACCAGTTTCTTCTAAGATCATATGACTTCCATTGGGGTCTAAAATTTGTGAGGTGACCAGAGTGGTGGAGCTTCAGCATCAGTCCTTCCAATGAATATTCAGGGTTGATTTCCTTTAGGATTGACTGGTTTGCTCTCCTTACTGTCCAAGGGACTCTCACGAGTCTTCTCCAGCACCATGGTTTGAAGTCATCAATTCTTTGACACTCAGCCTTTTGTATTGTCCAGTTCTCACATCCATACATGATTACTGGAAAACCATAGCTTTGGCTATACAGACTTTTGTGGGCTAAGTAATGTCTCTGCTTTTTAATATGCTTTGTAGGTTTGTCATAGCTTTTCTTCCAAGGAGCAAGCATCTTGTAACTTCATGGCTGCAGTCACTGTCCACAGTAATTTTGGAGCCCAAGAAAATAAAGTCTGTCTCTATTTCCATTGTTTACCCATCTATTTTCCAAGAAGTGATGGGACCGGATGCCATGATCTTCATTTTGTGAAGCTGAATTTTAAGTGAGCATTTTCACTCTCCTCTTTCATCATCAAGAGGCTCTTTAGGTCCTCTTCACTTTGTGCCATAAGGGTGGTGTCATCTGCATGTCTGAAATTACTGATATTTCTCCTGGCAATCTTGATTCCAGCTTGTGCTCCTCATGGACCAGCATTTCTCATGATGTACTCTGCATAGAAGTCACATAAGCAAGGTGACAGTGTACAGTCTTGATTACTCCTTTTCTAATTTGTAACTAGTTTGGTTCTGTCATGCTGCTCAAGGGCTTGCCTTGGACAGCATGATTACTGTGAGGCGTCTAGTGTCAGTATCTTAGGTCTTTCCACTGTTCTCAGCAAACATGATCTCTTGCAAAGAGCAATCTTATCGTTTGCCGGGAGCCTTTTAACCTGTTGATAATAAGCTTTCTTATGTGGAGCTGAGCATAGGAAGTGGGTTGGGAGTCCCACCATTCAGTAGAAAAAATTTCACTGAATTTCCCTCTTTGCCCCACCCCTCCATGCCTTCCCCTCAACCTCTTCTGGGTCTGATAGCTCTAAATTTGGGGTGTGCCACCAGTTTCTTCTAAGATCATATGACTATTGCCAGAGTTGGGGCAGTACTGGATAATAGGTGGTTGGAGAGGTATTTAGTGGATCCTTCTAGAGAATTGTAAGTCTTTATAGCCCACTCATTGGAAAAGACCCTGATGTTAGGGAAGATTGAAGACAAAGGGAGAAAGGGGCTGCCAGAGATGATTAGATAATATCACCAACTCAATGGACATGAAATTGAGCAAACTCCAGGAGATAGTATAGAACAGAGGAACCTGGTGTGCTACAGCCCATGGGGTCACAAGGAACCAGACGTGGCTTAGCTACTGAACAGTAGAGAATTATAGGCAGTCTCCCTATCACAAACCCTGTTCACCCGCCTTCTGTTGTTTGTCTGATTCCTGGGTCACTCGGGGTTTCTGTGGCCTGTCTGCAGTGCAGCCTGCAGTGTGTTCTTTGCAACCTTGTTTGACGTCTCTGTGCTCCAGTAAATTGTTTCTGCCTTCAGATACTGAGATCTGCGATTGAAGTATCTCATGATAGTGAATTTTTTCTCATTTTTCCGATGCAAGTAAACTAATGTTGTAAAAATTGATTATAATGACTTCAGATTACGAAAAGAGTAAGTATGCTGTATCGGAGTCATATATCTTAATAGGTGGAGGGATGACCCTGCATTTTAGGGAGAAAAGGGAAAGGTCCTCGTGTTCATTTTTAGTTACACAATAAAATGTTCTTGGCAGTGCCGTTTTGTTCATTGCCACTTTTGCCATAACTTTCTGTGTCGCTTTTGTCACAGTGCACGTGCATTGCTTTTGCTGCCCTTGTTCTCCAGGTTAATTTTGGCATTTGAGTCCTTTATAGCAGCTTGTGAGTTTCAGATGAAAAGACTAACTTTGAGCTTAAGTAGGAGTCTGTTCTTTTGAGTTTTGTTACTGTTAAATTTATATGCATTGCAATTCTTAACTGAGGTGTTAACCATCATCTTTATTATAAAGGGATAGATCTCTTCCCACTCCTTCTAATAGCACTAAGCATTTGAACTTACTTGCTACCTGGGTAAACGTTCTCCAAGGTAAAGGGCTAGAATTAAAAGCAAGGTCTTTACCTTACATCGTTTCTTTTCACTGCTACTCACCCTTGAAGTGAAGGACTGTTGAAACTTTTGCTGCCTTGACGAGTAGGGAGAGAAACATCTGGAGGAACTATAATCTTTCTTATCACTGCTTGTGCACCTGGGATGCAGGTGTGTGTTGGGGGACAGCAGGGGTAGAGACCTTGTCACCGTCTGGGCAACAGGGAGCATGAAATCACTTTGAGTGAATGGGTGAAGAGTCATTATTTTGTCAATTAGAAATGGTATACTTATCTGGTGGCTGTGGCTGTGACAGAGGATTTGTGTCGCTAGCATGGGATTCCCACTGGCTCAGACAGTAAAGAATCAGCCTGTAATGCAGGAGACTGGGGTTTGATCCCCAGGGCAGGAAGATCCCCTGGAGAAGGGGATGACAGCCCACTCCAGTATTCTTACCTGGAGAATCCCATGGACAGAGGATCCTGGTGAGCTACAGTCCGTTGAGTTGCAGAGTCAGACATGGCTTAGGACCTCATGTACAGTGCTGGCTGAATTACCCATAAGTCCGGGGGAAATAGCAGTACTATTGGGCAGTACTTATGCTCCAGTGGTTAAAATGTCATCCATAGGCTGTCTGGGAACCCAGTCATCATTTATGTGTGTGTGTGTGTTTTAAATAATGGAAACCGTGTTCTGAATTCCAAACAACCAACCTATAAAAGGACGTCAGTGATGGAGTGTATTTTCTAGAATGGAGTTGTACTACTTTTGTAACAAAGCAACACCGACTGACTTGCTTTAAACAACCCTTATTCTCAGAGCTCTGAAGATGAGAAATCTGAAGTCAGGGTGCCAGCAGGACCTGCTTGCTCTGAAGCTTTCCAGCGAGGGCCCTTCCTTGCCTCTTCTAGCTCTGGGTAACCTGCTTGCTCACTGGCTTGTCAGCATAGTGCCAGTCTTTGCCTCTGTGTTTGCATGGCCGTCTCCTCCCTGTTTCTGTGCCTTTATTGTGACGTTTCTCTCTGCACGCTCCTCTTACAAGGACACTAGTCATGTTGAATTAAGGCCCACCCTAATGACTTTAACCTTAACTTGATGACATTTGTAAAGACCCTATTTCCAAATAATGCCCATTCATAAGTTAAGACTTAAACATATCTTTGTGAGATTACACAATGCAGCCTGTAAAAGAAATTTAATAACAGGGGTTTATGCTGGGCCTGCTCCAGCACACTGAATTAGTCGTGCTTCCCAGAGAAGAGGAAGGTATTCTGCTAAATCATATGATCTTAAAAAGTGGACTAAAGAACAATAATATCAGAAAGACCAATTTAAAAATGGACAAAGGACTTGAATAGACATTTCTCTAAAGAAAATATACAAATGGCCGATATGCACGTGACAAGATGTGCCACATTGTGAGTCATTAGGCAGATGCAGTTCAGAGCATGATGAGATCCTTCATATCCAATAGGATGGCTGTTTTATTTATTTATGTATATATTAAATATATATATATATAATATATATATAAAGAACAAAGTAATAAGTTTTGATGAAGATGTAAATAAATTGGAACTCTGCTTTGCTAGTGAGAGTGCAAAGTGGTACAGATGTTGTGGAAAACAGTTCTTGATTCCTCAAAAATTTAAGCATGGGATTACTGTAGAAGCCAGCAATTCCACTTGGTATATACCCAACAGAACTGCAGACAGGGTCTCAAAGGAAGAGATAATGCATATGCCATGTTCATAAAATGTGGCTTGTAAGCACAGTGGAATACTATTCAGCCTTAAAAAGGATGGGGATTTTGACACATGCTACCACAGTGTTAAACCTCGAAGACGTTGTGCTAAGTGAATCAAGCCGGTCACAAGAGGTCAAATATGGTATGATTCCTCTCATACTGTTGAGGTACCTAGAGTAGGCAGATTCATAGACAGTAGAGTGGTAGTCATCAGAGATAGGTGGCAGTGGGAGAGGGAAATGGGAGTTAGTCTTTAATGGACATAGAGTTTGAGTTGAAAGATGAAAAAAATTCCGGAGAGGGATAGTGGTGATGGTTGCTCGGTATTGTGAGTATACTTAAGTTCTATGTGTGCGTGCTCCATTGCTCAGTCAGGTCCAACCCTAAGCATTCTCATGGGCTGTAGCCCACCAGGCTTATATGTCCATGGGATTCTCTATGTAAGAGTACAGGGTTGCCATTTCCTCTTCCAGGGGATTTTTCCAATTAGGGATTGAATCCACATCTCTGGATTCTTCAACACTGAGCCAGCTGGGAAGCCCACTTTTATAATAACTATATAATTAAGAATGATAAATTTTGTGCGTTATTTGCCCCTGTTTTAAAAAGTGGACTTTGTAAAAGTCACAGATTTAAACTAGAAGCTAAAGAAAGATAAAACTGCATGACATTCACTGAATTGTGCAATAAGTAACACGTTTGTTCTTGATCTGGGTTCTGGGCCAGTGGAGAAGCATGACATAGTAAGGTTAACCTGCCTTTAAGTCAAATCACCCCTTGTTAAAGGCTGCTGGGAGGCCGAGTTCCCCTGTAAGACAGAGAGGGCTTCTAACAGCCTGCCCCAGCAGTCGGTTCTCCCAGTCTCTGCAGAGGGGTCCTGTGCAGCCCACAGGCCGGCTCATTCCCAGAAGACAGTGCACAGAGCTCAGCCAGGCTGCCCTGTCTACTCGTCCCCTGTTCTCCAGTCAGATATGGTGCTGTACTCCCGTGGGCTGGGTGAAGGTAAAGGGCCAGATGAAGCCAAGAAGGATAGATGAATTGAGCTCCCACGTGAAAGGAGAAATGAGGCATGGCAGGCAGATTCCTCCAGCCTCTCTGCTTCTGGTTCTCTTCACAATTTGTTCAATTTTAGTAAAGTAGGCAGATTCATAGAGCATTTAGCAGTGGAAAACCCGTTTCATCAGTGTTAAACCTCGAAGACGTTGTGCTAAGTGAATCAAGCCGGTCACAAGAGGTCAAATATGGTATGATTCCTCTCATACTGTTGAGGTACCTAGAGTAGGCAGATTCATAGACAGTAGAGTGGTAGTCATCAGAGATAGGTGGCAGTGGGAGAGGGAAATGGGAGTTAGTCTTTAATGGACATAGAGTTTGAGTTGAAAGATGAAAAAAATTCCGGAGAGGGATAGTGGTGATGGTTGCTCGGTATTGTGAGTATACTTAAGTTCTATGTGTGCGTGCTCCATTGCTCAGTCAGGTCCAACCCTAAGCATTCTCATGGGCTGTAGCCCACCAGGCTTATATGTCCATGGGATTCTCTATGTAAGAGTACAGGGTTGCCATTTCCTCTTCCAGGGGATTTTTCCAATTAGGGATTGAATCCACATCTCTGGATTCTTCAACACTGAGCCAGCTGGGAAGCCCACTTTTATAATAACTATATAATTAAGAATGATAAATTTTGTGCGTTATTTGCCCCTGTTTTAAAAAGTGGACTTTGTAAAAGTCACAGATTTAAACTAGAAGCTAAAGAAAGATAAAACTGCATGACATTCACTGAATTGTGCAATAAGTAACACGTTTGTTCTTGATCTGGGTTCTGGGCCAGTGGAGAAGCATGACATAGTAAGGTTAACCTGCCTTTAAGTCAAATCACCCCTTGTTAAAGGCTGCTGGGAGGCCGAGTTCCCCTGTAAGACAGAGAGGGCTTCTAACAGCCTGCCCCAGCAGTCGGTTCTCCCAGTCTCTGCAGAGGGGTCCTGTGCAGCCCACAGGCCGGCTCATTCCCAGAAGACAGTGCACAGAGCTCAGCCAGGCTGCCCTGTCTACTCGTCCCCTGTTCTCCAGTCAGATATGGTGCTGTACTCCCGTGGGCTGGGTGAAGGTAAAGGGCCAGATGAAGCCAAGAAGGATAGATGAATTGAGCTCCCACGTGAAAGGAGAAATGAGGCATGGCAGGCAGATTCCTCCAGCCTCTCTGCTTCTGGTTCTCTTCACAATTTGTTCTTAGAATCTCGCCCATGGTTAACCAGGGCCTTTCTCACACTTTGCAGGCGTGCTTCCCCAGTGAAACCTCTGTCTCTTTTCTAGCACCTCTGGGTAGTTGAGAGTTTGGAGGCTCTGACAGGAGGGTACATGAATTACATCAATTCTGGCCACTCTGTGCCCGGGGCTTAATTTTACTTTCCTCTTTCTAATCTTAGATGAGATAAAGCCATGTTGTCCCCAAAAGCACAGTGAGTTCCAATGGCAAAGTGAAGTGGCCAATAATGTAGTGTGTATATGCTCAGTTGTGTCTGACTCTGTGACCCTATGGGACCATAACCCACCAGGCTTCTCTGTCCATTGCATTTCCCAGGCAAGAATACTAGAGTGGGTTGCCATTTCCTCTTGCAGGAATCTTCCTGACCCCAGGGATCAAGCCCGCATCTCTTATGCCTCCTGCATTGCAGGCAGATTATTTACCTCAGTTCCACCTGGGAAGCCTGCAAGAAATACAGTGATGACACCTAAATTTGATTATAAACTTCTACCACTATCATGATTCCAGGAGAAAATTAATTGTAGAATTGCCTCACCTTGCAAGTTAAAGTCCAAGTATGTTAGACAGAGGCAAAGTCCAAGATCAAATTCTCTGTCTTTTCATATATTCATTAACTCAACAATTTGTTTATTGAAAACCCACTTTCAGCATTTTTAAAGTGTATAATATTTTAAGTCTTTTAAAAATAATTCATGTATTTATTCATTGACTGTGCTGGGTCTTCGCTTTGTAACCTGCCTTAAGTCAAATCACCCCTTGTTAAAGGCTGCTGGGAGGCCGAGTTCCCTGTAAGACAGAGAGGGCTTCTAACAGCCTGCCCCAGCAGTCGGTTCTCCCAGTCTCTGCAGAGGGGTCCTGTGCAGCCCACAGGCCGGCTCATTCCCAGAAGACAGTGCACAGAGCTCAGCCAGGCTGCCCTGTCTACTCGTCCCCTGTTCTCCAGTCAGATATGGTGCTGTACTCCCGTGGGCTGGGTGAAGGTAAAGGGCCAGATGAAGCCAAGAAGGATAGATGAATTGAGCTCCCACGTGAAAGGAGAAATGAGGCATGGCAGGCAGATTCCTCCAGCCTCTCTGCTTCTGGTTCTCTTCACAATTTGTTCTTAGAATCTCGCCCATGGTTAACCAGGGCCTTTCTCACACTTTGCAGGCGTGCTTCCCCAGTGAAACCTCTGTCTCTTTTCTAGCACCTCTGGGTAGTTGAGAGTTTGGAGGCTCTGACAGGAGGGTACATGAATTACATCAATTCTGGCCACTCTGTGCCCGGGGCTTAATTTTACTTTCCTCTTTCTAATCTTAGATGAGATAAAGCCATGTTGTCCCCAAAAGCACAGTGAGTTCCAATGGCAAAGTGAAGTGGCCAATAATGTAGTGTGTATATGCTCAGTTGTGTCTGACTCTGTGACCCTATGGGACCATAACCCACCAGGCTTCTCTGTCCATTGCATTTCCCAGGCAAGAATACTAGAGTGGGTTGCCATTTCCTCTTGCAGGAATCTTCCTGACCCCAGGGATCAAGCCCGCATCTCTTATGCCTCCTGCATTGCAGGCAGATTATTTACCTCAGTTCCACCTGGGAAGCCTGCAAGAAATACAGTGATGACACCTAAATTTGATTATAAACTTCTACCACTATCATGATTCCAGGAGAAAATTAATTGTAGAATTGCCTCACCTTGCAAGTTAAAGTCCAAGTATGTTAGACAGAGGCAAAGTCCAAGATCAAATTCTCTGTCTTTTCATATATTCATTAACTCAACAATTTGTTTATTGAAAACCCACTTTCAGCATTTTTAAAGTGTATAATATTTTAAGTCTTTTAAAAAAATAATTCATGTATTTATTCATTGACTGTGCTGGGTCTTCATGGCTGTGAACGATTTTCTCCAGTTGCAGTGTGTAGGCTTCTCACTGTAGTGACTTCTCTAGTTGTGGAGCACAGGCTCTACAGCATGCGGGCTTCAGTAGTTGTGGCACATGGGCTCGGTAGTTGTGACTTGAGGGCTCTAGAGCACAGACTTAGTAGTTGTGGCATGTGGGATCTTCCTGGACCAGGGGTCAAACGCATGTCTCTTGCATTGGCAGGCAGATTCCTTACCACTGAGCCACAAAGGAAGCCCAGTATTGAGTCTTAACATTGATTCTCTCTTGCAGCGTGTACCCATCAAGACTCCATTCCTTCTTCATACCAAAAAATACATTTCTTTGTACAACATTTTGTCATCTGTTTACAAGTTAGTAGACATTTGGCTTGATTTCACTTTGGGGCAATTATGAATCATATTTCTATTACAAATCAGGTACTTTTGTGTACAAATTTTTGGACTTAGGTTTTTCTTTTTAGTAGATACCTAAGAGTAGAATTGGCATGTCATACAGTAACTCTGTTGATCATTTTTTGGTATTTCCAGTAGAATACAAATTTGCCTATGAAAAATCAGTGGCTTTTCTTTTCAACTTTGAAATGGAGTATGTTTGAGATAGACAGAGTGGAAACAGGGGAAAGAGAAATGCTGGTGCCCTCAGTGTACACTGATATTTAGCTTATTGGCTATGACTGCTTAGTCTATCTGGTGATGACTCCCCAGAAGAAACAGCAGGAGGCCCCTCTGAAAATGAAAAGGGCATTCCTTCTAAGTATGTTGGGACAGTAGGAAGAAGTTGAGACCATCCTAGACAAATGAGAACCAATGGTCATTCTGTCAACCCAAAGGAAGAAAACCTATTGTCAGATATAGGGTCCTTCTTTATTGTGGTGAATAAGGGAGGAGGCATTTCAGGTGGAAGGGGGTGATTTTTTTTTTTTTTTCTTTTTGGCCTCTTTTATTGGTTTTTTTATTTTTATCTTCATCCATCTTTATGCTTTGGCCTATGTGGGCCTCCCATTGCAGTGGCTTCTCGTTGCAGAGCACTGGCTCTGGGTGCATACACTCCAGAGCACTGGCTTGTAATGGGACATACCAGTCCAGCTGCTCCTTGGCATGTGGGATCTTTCTGGGCCAGGGATTGAACTGGCGCCCCCTCCACTGCAAGGCGGACTCTTTACCCACTGGATCACCAGGGAGGCCCTGGGGTGGGGGACAGGTCTATCAGCGTCGTGTCTCCCTTGTCTTCCGTTCTGCCCATTTCCTCAAATGGGAAAGTATGTTTGTAAAGAGGTTGAGTCTATAGCTAATATCTTAATTGTCTATGTCCTTAATTGTGGTTCTAAATATAAAAATTAGGCAGTTGAAATTAATCGAGTAATGACTTGTTGATTTTTCTATGTTTACTTGAGTGAAACGTTTTATTTCTTCCAGGAAACAACAAATCATTTCAACTTCAAAGCATCTTTGGCTAAGAAACTTTGAACTGCGCTGAAAAACTTAAGACGGACAGGTTTTCCTTCTCTTTCATTTGAAAGGATTTAAAGAAGAAATAAAATGGCAGAGGTTTAAAAGTTAATATTCAGGATGAATGATGATAATTCAGATGGCAATACAGAAGATGAACTGCAGTCCTTATTTCTCAGTGATAAAAATGGAAACACATATGCATACAACCAAAAATCACCGCCTACCCCAAACACTTTGCCCAATAATGTGAGCTGGCATTCTGCCAAGCCAGATGACATGGTGGTTGATTATGAAACCAAATCTGCTGTGGACTTTGAAAATATTTCTTTAAACCATCAGTGTGTTGAAGGACATGATCACCACAAGTCTTCAAGTCATTTCATCAGAAAGGAGGCATTAGATACACACAGAGATTCCACATGTCCATCTTTTGCACATGATATACATACAGCGGAACCCAAATACTTGGAAAACAGTTGTCATTCCCTAGGACCATTTCAGGACCAGAGCACTGAGACATCTCTACCTTTTGTGTGGAAAACTAACAATGATGATTTGAACTGGGCAGATAACCCTAATGCCTTGGAGCTCAACCAGACATTTGACATGAAAGTGAAGAACACTAACTGTACCTTCATAGCACATGATACCACTGGAAAGAGTCAGTCTTTGCTTACCACTGCAAGCCTTCAACCAACCAGCACAAGAAGCAGAAATACATCCTGTTCCCTTCCTCTGTCTTCCCGCTCTGATAAGATACATGAGAGAGAAATGAGTTGTGCTAGAGATGGCTTTGAAAACCCTCAAGCTACAGCATCATGGGCCCAGAACTCAACTTACACAGCATTTTCTGCCATGGTGATGCAAACTGATGTTGCTGTTCCAGATAGTGGAAATCCGTATCACTGTTCTTTGGGAAAGGTCGCCAGTGAGTCCCCAGATGGAGCACAGCAAAGACTAGGCAGAGAAAAGGAGATACAAGCTCTAACACAAGCTTCTGATGGCATGGGTGTTCCCAGTGGGTCTGTATTACAGGAGTCTTTTTGTCCGTCTAAAGATGAATCAAATAGTGAGACACATTCACAGAGCTCATATGGGCAAAAGGATATGGGCCAAAATGTAAGGGAAACAGTGTCCAATTGTCTGAGAGATGATGAATGCCCTTTACTGGTGCCAGCTGTTGAGAAAAGCAAAACCCAGGAGGTGGACCCAGAACACCAAGTCATTGAGGCTAAAGACACACCAACTGCCTCCAATGAAAAGCATTTGGGAACCCAAAATCATACCATAGAATTAATACCGAATAGCCCGCCAGGGCGAAAGGAAGCATCACTACTCGAACTGACCTGGAGTCCAGATGACATGGTCATCAGTTCAAGTAGCAGGATCTGCATGTCCACACCAGTGCTTGAACCCACAAACACAACATTTTCTATCTCACCTATTGAAGGCACAGAGAAATGTAGCAAAGTGCAGAAGAGTCATCGAGAGCTTCGTCGTTTACCAAACTTGAAGGAGGCACTGATGAACATGCCTAAACCTAATCTAGGCAAATCAACCACCAAAACAAATAGCCCCGTAGGCAGCAAAGTTAGAAAGACCGAAATTATAAGTTACCCAAAACCAAACTTCAAGAATGTCAAGGCAAAAGTTATGTCCAGACCCATGTTGCAGCCCAAGGACCCTGCTGTGTCAAAGGCTGCACCCAGACCTCAGGTAACTGGTACCGCATCTCCCTCTCCAGTGTCTTCCTCAAGACAGTTGACAGCTTTGAGCAAAACAGCGACATCTGACTCGAATGCAGACCCAAAAGCAGAAATCCCAATTAACAAGATGCAGAAGCAGCAGCTTAATAAACTCATTACACGCCAGGCTGTGCATGTTACAACTCATTCTAAAAATGCTTCACTCAAGGTTCCAAGAACAACATCTGCCATGAAATCGAATCAGGAAGATGTTGACAAAGCAAGTTCTTCCAATTCAGCATGTGAGACTGGGTCTGTGGCTGCGGTTTCAGAAGATCAAAGACGGACTCTGTGCACATGGAAAGCCCAGAATGTTTGGAAATGCCCTGTAATCACTGTTCTTTGGGAAAGGTCGCCAGTGAGTCCCCAGATGGAGCACAGCAAAGACTAGGCAGAGAAAAGGAGATACAAGCTCTAACACAAGCTTCTGATGGCATGGGTGTTCCCAGTGGGTCTGTATTACAGGAGTCTTTTTGTCCGTCTAAAGATGAATCAAATAGTGAGACACATTCACAGAGCTCATATGGGCAAAAGGATATGGGCCAAAATGTAAGGGAAACAGTGTCCAATTGTCTGAGAGATGATGAATGCCCTTTACTGGTGCCAGCTGTTGAGAAAAGCAAAACCCAGGAGGTGGACCCAGAACACCAAGTCATTGAGGCTAAAGACACACCAACTGCCTCCAATGAAAAGCATTTGGGAACCCAAAATCATACCATAGAATTAATACCGAATAGCCCGCCAGGGCGAAAGGAAGCATCACTACTCGAACTGACCTGGAGTCCAGATGACATGGTCATCAGTTCAAGTAGCAGGATCTGCATGTCCACACCAGTGCTTGAACCCACAAACACAACATTTTCTATCTCACCTATTGAAGGCACAGAGAAATGTAGCAAAGTGCAGAAGAGTCATCGAGAGCTTCTGCTTTACCAAACTTGAAGGAGGCACTGATGAACATGCCTAAACCTAATCTAGGCAAATCAACCACCAAAACAAATAGCCCCGTAGGCAGCAAAGTTAGAAAGACCGAAATTATAAGTTACCCAAAACCAAACTTCAAGAATGTCAAGGCAAAAGTTATGTCCAGACCCATGTTGCAGCCCAAGGACCCTGCTGTGTCAAAGGCTGCACCCAGACCTCAGGTAACTGGTACCGCATCTCCCTCTCCAGTGTCTTCCTCAAGACAGTTGACAGCTTTGAGCAAAACAGCGACATCTGACTCGAATGCAGACCCAAAAGCAGAAATCCCAATTAACAAGATGCAGAAGCAGCAGCTTAATAAACTCATTACACGCCAGGCTGTGCATGTTACAACTCATTCTAAAAATGCTTCACTCAAGGTTCCAAGAACAACATCTGCCATGAAATCGAATCAGGAAGATGTTGACAAAGCAAGTTCTTCCAATTCAGCATGTGAGACTGGGTCTGTGGCTGCGGTTTTTCAGAAGATCAAAGACGGACTCCCTGTGCACATGGAAAGCCCAGAATGTTTGGAAATGCCCTGTACTTCCAGCATCAATAGGATTAGCCCTGAAAAGAAGGGTGAAGAAGAAACTGGGACCCTGAGGGCACAGCACGATCTAAAAAAGGAAATTATGAACGAGACCTTTGACTACGGTTCTCTGTTTTTGGTAAGTGACATTTTTGCCTGCTTCAGGAAATGGTGGTGGAAACAGAGACGTGTATTAGCAGCTGGTTTTCCTTTAATAGTTAATAATATTACTGAACTCTCGGTGTGCAGATTTACCTTCAGGTATTTTGGTTTTATTCAGGAATTCTTTGTCAGTATATATTAGGGTGTTAACTGATTACCTGCATATTGGGAAAAAAATTCAAGTTGAGTATTTTACATTGGGTATCAACATTCCTTTTAATAGTAAGCTGAAAAAACAAGTGATATTTGATATTTTAGTAGAGTTGGTTATTTGAAGATAAATAACTGATTAAATTTTATATTTTGAAAAGAAACAAAAACAAAAAACAAGACACAAAAACCTTAGTTTACAAACTTTGAACTGTATTGGGCCACAGTTGAGAAATGGCTCAGGAGTGCTGGTAAACAGTGTCAGAATAAAAATAGCTCCTGGGCTTCTTTGAGGAAGCCGCTCTGGTGAAAGGAGGCTTCCAGAGTCTGCCTCTGATCAGTTCAGGTGACTTTGGGTGAGTCGTATTTTGAGAGACAGAAGTGAAAGGATTGGACTAGTAGATGTCTGAGGTCTCTTGCAGTCCTAATGTGCTGATTCTTGGTACTAAAATGAAGGGGCTTCCCGGGTGGCTCAGTGGTAAAGAATACACCTGCCAATGCAGGAGAAGCAGGTTTGATCCCTGGACTGGGAAGATCCCCTGAAGCAGGGCATGGCAGCCCACTCCATTTCTTGCCTGGTAATGTCACGCACAGAGGAGCCTAGTGGGCTACAGTCCATAGGGTAGCAGAGAGTCGGACACGACTGAGCATGCCCACATGCACTAAAATAAAACCCATTGTATTTTTGTGGTGAAAAGGCAGAATGAACTCATTACACGCCAGGCTGTGCATGTTACAACTCATTCTAAAATGCTCACAGGTTCGTTCCAAATTCAGGAAGATGTTGACAAAGCAAGTTCTTCCAATTCAGCATGTGAGACTGGGTCTGTGGCTGCGGTTTTTCAGAAGATCAAAGACGGACTCCCTGTGCACATGGAAAGCCCAGAATGTTTGGAAATGCCCTGTACTTCCAGCATCAATAGGATTAGCCCTGAAAAGAAGGGTGAAGAAGAAACTGGGACCCTGAGGGCACAGCACGATCTAAAAAAGGAAATTATGAACGAGACCTTTGACTACGGTTCTCTGTTTTTGGTAAGTGACATTTTTGCCTGCTTCAGGAAATGGTGGTGGAAACAGAGACGTGTATTAGCAGCTGGTTTTCCTTTAATAGTTAATAATATTACTGAACTCTCGGTGTGCAGATTTACCTTCAGGTATTTTGGTTTTATTCAGGAATTCTTTGTCAGTATATATTAGGGTGTTAACTGATTACCTGCATATTGGGAAAAAAATTCAAGTTGAGTATTTTACATTGGGTATCAACATTCCTTTTAATAGTAAGCTGAAAAAACAAGTGATATTTGATATTTTAGTAGAGTTGGTTATTTGAAGATAAATAACTGATTAAATTTTATATTTTGAAAAGAAACAAAAACAAAAAACAAGACACAAAAACCTTAGTTTACAAACTTTGAACTGTATTGGGCCACAGTTGAGAAATGGCTCAGGAGTGCTGGTAAACAGTGTCAGAATAAAAATAGCTCCTGGGCTTCTTTGAGGAAGCCGCTCTGGTGAAAGGAGGCTTCCAGAGTCTGCCTCTGATCAGTTCAGGTGACTTTGGGTGAGTCGTATTTTGAGAGACAGAAGTGAAAGGATTGGACTAGTAGATGTCTGAGGTCTCTTGCAGTCCTAATGTGCTGATTCTTGGTACTAAAATGAAGGGGCTTCCCGGGTGGCTCAGTGGTAAAGAATACACCTGCCAATGCAGGAGAAGCAGGTTTGATCCCTGGACTGGGAAGATCCCCTGAAGCAGGGCATGGCAGCCCACTCCATTTCTTGCCTGGTAATGTCACGCACAGAGGAGCCTAGTGGGCTACAGTCCATAGGGTAGCAGAGAGTCGGACACGACTGAGCATGCCCACATGCACTAAAATAAAACCCATTGTATTTTTGTGGTGAAAAGGCAGAATGTTTTTTATGCTGCCTGGCAGATATAGGGTGTTGCATTTAAATGAGAATTCACATCCAGTCCAAAGATGATTTTCCTTTGAACATGGATGTATGTGTGTATGTGGGTGTGTACGTTAAACTTTGTATTTTATTTTGGAGTATAGCTGGTTGGCAATATTGTAGTAGTTTCAGGTAGACAGCGAAGGGCCTCAGCCATGCGTCTGAAGCATGTGTGTATACGTTCTTGACTTTAGCATGAAGAAACTAGCTTTCTGGAGTTTTAGAAGTACTGAGGACATTACTCTTGGGCTGTGTGTGTTTTCTTGAGTCCTGTTTTTGGCAGTGAAGACTCATACGCGTTTCCAGCCTGTGAGCTTTAGCCCTCTGGGCCAGGAGGGAGGTCAGTACCAGGGTAGGAAGGCAGATGTGACTCATCCGTGCAGAGGGCTCATGTCCGAGAGGAATGACATGCTTACAGTTTGGTGAAGTGTTCAAGGGCTGTGTTCAGTGTTTTCAGGGTGCGTGAAGAGTTGTTAGGTCCTGTTAGAAGATAGTCTTGAGCTAGGTCAGCTTAGGGATGATGGCCTTTATAATAAATCTGTTTAGGAAGAATGGTGCGCCACAGTGATGTCTGAACTACGGAGTCTCTCCACTATTTCAGATTTTTATTTTTAAGTTTTTTTTTTTTTTTTTTAAATTATTTTTGGCTGTGCTGAGTCTTCGTTGCTATGAGGAGTTTTCTCTAGTTGCAGCGAGTGGGTGTTACTCTCTAGTTGTGGTGTACAGGCCTCTCCTAGTGGTGGTTTCTCTTGTAGAGCACAGGCTCTGGGGCTCTTGGGCTTCAGTAGTTGCGACTCCTGGACTCTAGAGCGCAGGCTCAGTAGTTGTGGTGTGCAGACTTAGTTGCTCTGCAGCATGCAGGATCTTCCTGGACCAGGCATTGAGCCTGTGTCCCCTGCACTAGCAGGCAGATTCTTTACCACTGAGCCACCAGAGAGCCCCTTAATTATCAAGTTTCCAACTTGATACTTTGCTAAATTATATGATAACCTCTGATGATTCTAAGCTGCATTCTTAGTTTGGTGTTTTTAGATGCGTATACATGAAACAATACAATTATTTCTCCTTGATTTAGGGGAGATGTTTATTGTGCCTTGATCTCCACCTGCCAGAAACCTAGCATAAAGTTTCTTTCAATAACATTTGCCTCGACTCTAAATGGTTTGTGCCATTTTAAAAATGAATAGCTTTTCTGATACGTGCATCAAATAAGTCACCATTTTATTTCCCATGTGCAGAATGAAAGCCTGTTTTTCAGGCTGATGACTTGATATTAAAATATGATGATGGAATCATCAGGTTCAAGCGGAGCCCAGTGTATCTTGGAGAAGCACTTTTCATCAAAGAGATCTTGCAGTAGGAGTTTCCTGTTTTTAGCACTGACACATATTGACAAATATTAAAAACTCATTCCCCCCTCCCATTGTAATGTTTTATGTGCAATTTTCTCTAATGTCACTATTCACTGCTTAGACATTTCTGTGTGTCACAGGGAAGGAGTTCAGCAAACCGCCAGTGGCCACAGGCTTTGTACTTACAGAGAGCTGAATGAATGAGCCTTTGCTTCATGTTGTAGGCAGACCTCTGTGTTTCTTGGTCAGTTTGGCAGTATCCAAAGGTTCTGTATCTGTCCTGGGTCTGTTTTCAGGGTGCATAGAGAATTGTTAGGTCCTGTTAGGAGGCATTCTTGAGCTAGGCCAGCTTAGAGATGATGGCTGGGATATGCATTTTCTCTGTGCTCTGTTGGTCTTGCGCTAATTAGGCCTTGATCTTACAGAATCCTTAGGTTGCCTACAAGCTCTCAGCTGCTTGAGTGAGTGAATGTCAGTCACTCGGTTATATCTGACTCTTTGCCACCCCATGGACTGTAGCCCACCAGGCTCCTCTGTCCATGAGATTCTCCAGAGGCAGTAATACTGCAGTGGGTAGCTACGCCTTCCTTTAAGGAATCTTGCCAGTCCAGGGATTGGACCCAGTTCTCCTGCATTGCAGGCAGATTCTTTACTGTCTCAGCCACGAGAGAAGCTTGTCAGGGTTTATCTGAAACTTGAGAAAAGTTCTCTTGTCAGAAGGAACTTGATTTTAATGTGATGCAGGTTGAGTGCAGCTACCCTTCATAGAGGTTTTGTATTGGTGATAGTGCATTTGATGAAAGGAGGAATTATGCAAAAACTGATGCCATTTTAAACATAAAAATACAATTATTTCTCCTTGATTTAGGGAGATGTTTATTGTGCCTTGATCTCCACCTGCCAGAAACCTAGCATAAAGTTTCTTTCAATAACATTTGCCTCGACTCTAAATGGTTTGTGCCATTTTAAAAATGAATAGCTTTTCTGATACGTGCATCAAATAAGTCACCATTTTATTTCCCATGTGCAGAATGAAAGCCTGTTTTTCAGGCTGATGACTTGATATTAAAATATGATGATGGAATCATCAGGTTCAAGCGGAGCCCAGTGTATCTTGGAGAAGCACTTTTCATCAAAGAGATCTTGCAGTAGGAGTTTCCTGTTTTTAGCACTGACACATATTGACAAATATTAAAAACTCATTCCCCCCTCCCATTGTAATGTTTTATGTGCAATTTTCTCTAATGTCACTATTCACTGCTTAGACATTTCTGTGTGTCACAGGGAAGGAGTTCAGCAAACCGCCAGTGGCCACAGGCTTTGTACTTACAGAGAGCTGAATGAATGAGCCTTTGCTTCATGTTGTAGGCAGACCTCTGTGTTTCTTGGTCAGTTTGGCAGTATCCAAAGGTTCTGTATCTGTCCTGGGTCTGTTTTCAGGGTGCATAGAGAATTGTTAGGTCCTGTTAGGAGGCATTCTTGAGCTAGGCCAGCTTAGAGATGATGGCTGGGATATGCATTTTCTCTGTGCTCTGTTGGTCTTGCGCTAATTAGGCCTTGATCTTACAGAATCCTTAGGTTGCCTACAAGCTCTCAGCTGCTTGAGTGAGTGAATGTCAGTCACTCGGTTATATCTGACTCTTTGCCACCCCATGGACTGTAGCCCACCAGGCTCCTCTGTCCATGAGATTCTCCAGAGGCAGTAATACTGCAGTGGGTAGCTACGCCTTCCTTTAAGGAATCTTGCCAGTCCAGGGATTGGACCCAGTTCTCCTGCATTGCAGGCAGATTCTTTACTGTCTCAGCCACGAGAGAAGCTTGTCAGGGTTTATCTGAAACTTGAGAAAAGTTCTCTTGTCAGAAGGAACTTGATTTTAATGTGATGCAGGTTGAGTGCAGCTACCCTTCATAGAGGTTTTGTATTGGTGATAGTGCATTTGATGAAAGGAGGTGAATTATTGAAAAGCAAAGAAACATTTCTTGAATGATGACTCTAGGCTTTTACATATATTATGTCATTTAATTTTCCAGAATGTTCAGGATAATGCTTATACACTATCATTTAGTTTTTCTAGTAACAACAGGCAAGTTATTAGCTACAGTTTAAAGCTTCATAGAGGTTTCTTAATACACACACATAGCTGGTAAGTTGTGAAAACTGAGATTCACACTCAGGTTTCCTGACTTGAACCCTGACCCTTTCTGTTCCACACACTGCAGGCTTTCCAAATTTCAAAGAATGTTGACTCTAAAAGGCAGAGCAAATCTGGTTTGTTACTTACTCACTTTGTACGTTGGTTAGAAGTTTGTTCTACTTTTTTTAAAGTTTTTCTCTAGGGGATTACCTTAGCCAGTTTTATAGTGGAGGGAGAAGATCCTTGGCCTTTGCCTGCTTTTTTCTTGGCCAACTTTATGTTGCTTTACAGTGTTCTCTTAGGATATTGCCCTATTTAAGTTTTGAATTCCCCTAGTGGATGTCATCAGTGTCGGGCTTTATGTGTTTCTATAGGGAATTTTCCACTTCTGACTTACTAAGAAAGAAAGAAGGGTCCTGGTGGGGAATAGGCAGCACAGGGGTTCAGAGCATCGATTTTGGTGCTAGAGATGGTTGCACATTAATCTCCATCCATTCATTGGCTAAGTCACATTGGACAAGTTACTTCATCTCTGTGACGCTCAATTTTTCTTTATGTAATGGGAGAATATAAGTCATAACTTATGGTGGTGAAATTGTTCTTGAAGAAAACCTCAGGCTCTCACTTTCTCCATGTGGAATGAGAACATTGATTGGCTGCCTATCAGTGCTTTCTGGGGTTTCCCAGTGATATGAAAGGAATCTTGCCAGTGGGATTGGACCCAGTTCTCCTGCATTGCAGGCAGATTCTTTACTGTCTCAGCCACGAGAGAAGCTTGTCAGGGTTTATCTGAAACTTGAGAAAAGTTCTCTTGTCAGAAGGAACTTGATTTTAATGTGATGCAGGTTGAGTGCAGCTACCCTTCATAGAGGTTTTGTATTGGTGATAGTGCATTTGATGAAAGGAGGTGAATTATTGAAAAGCAAAGAAACATTTCTTGAATGATGACTCTAGGCTTTTACATATATTATGTCATTTAATTTTCCAGAATGTTCAGGATAATGCTTATACACTATCATTTAGTTTTTCTAGTAACAACAGGCAAGTTATTAGCTACAGTTTAAAGCTTCATAGAGGTTTCTTAATACACACACATAGCTGGTAAGTTGTGAAAACTGAGATTCACACTCAGGTTTCCTGACTTGAACCCTGACCCTTTCTGTTCCACACACTGCAGGCTTTCCAAATTTCAAAGAATGTTGACTCTAAAAGGCAGAGCAAATCTGGTTTGTTACTTACTCACTTTGTACGTTGGTTAGAAGTTTGTTCTACTTTTTTTAAAGTTTTTCTCTAGGGGATTACCTTAGCCAGTTTTATAGTGGAGGGAGAAGATCCTTGGCCTTTGCCTGCTTTTTTCTTGGCCAACTTTATGTTGCTTTACAGTGTTCTCTTAGGATATTGCCCTATTTAAGTTTTGAATTCCCCTAGTGGATGTCATCAGTGTCGGGCTTTATGTGTTTCTATAGGGAATTTTCCACTTCTGACTTACTAAGAAAGAAAGAAGGGTCCTGGTGGGGAATAGGCAGCACAGGGGTTCAGAGCATCGATTTTGGTGCTAGAGATGGTTGCACATTAATCTCCATCCATTCATTGGCTAAGTCACATTGGACAAGTTACTTCATCTCTGTGACGCTCAATTTTTCTTTATGTAATGGGAGAATATAAGTCATAACTTATGGTGGTGAAATTGTTCTTGAAGAAAACCTCAGGCTCTCACTTTCTCCATGTGGAATGAGAACATTGATTGGCTGCCTATCAGTGCTTTCTGGGGTTTCCCAAATGGCTCAGTGGTGGAAGAATCCACCTGCCAGTGTGAGAGATGTGGGTATGATCCCTGCGTCGGTAAGATCCCCTGGGGAAGGGAATGGCAACCCATTTCAGTAGTCTTGCCTGGAGAGAATTCCATGGATAGAGGGGCCTGGTGGGCTACAGTCCATGGGGTTGCACAGAGTTGGACACAACTGAGTTACTGAGCATGCATGCACTGTGTGCTTTGAATGATGGTAATTGTTGGGATATAGAGAAAGACAGACCAGCCCCTGGCCAAGCCTAGTGCCTAGTCATATTAGAAGGTAACAAAAAGGGACTGTTAAGTCCTCAGTTAGGGGTATGTATAGACTGCTGGTGACAGAATCGGGAGGAGTTGGGGAGAGGTGTCCAGGAAGGAAGGCTTCTTGGGGAGGCAGCACGTTAGTGCTAGCTGTAAGTTAAGAGATAAGGGATGAGTTGGAAGGCTATTCTGGGTGAAAGGAATAGCACAAAGATGAAGGAACATTTCTTCCAGGGGTCACAGGATAGTGAGGATGACTGGAGCTGGGAATGCAGAACCACAAACCCTAAGGAATGGGTGAAGAGGAGGGCAGGTCAGCCACACCCACAGGCCTTATTCAGAAGAGCTGACTTTGTCTCGGAGACAGGGAAGCCTCTTAGCTCAGTTTGGACTTCAGAGAGATGGCCTTTGCAGTGGAGAGGGAGGTGAAATTGAAGGTTGGGGAGACCAGAACCTGGTTCCAGGCATCCCAGAAACGACGCAGCCTGTGCTCAGGCAAAGGAAAGGGTGACATCTGTCAGCATGTATCGCGTTTAACATTAAACGTGAGACCTGGGCTTCCCTGGTGGTCCAGTGGGTAAAGAGTATGCCTTACAGTGCAAGGGGCACCAGTTCGATCCCTGGCCTGGGAGGCTCCCACGTGCTGCAGAGCAGCTGGACCCATGTGTCCAATTATGAGCCAGCGCTCTGGAGCACATACACCCAGAGCCAGTGCTCTGTAGCAAGAGAGGCCACTGAAATGGGAGGCCCACACATGCCAAAGAATAAAAACATCAGTGAAAATAAATATAAATAAAAAGAGACATGATGGGGAAAAAGAAAAAAAAAAGATGGATGAAAATAAATAAAAAACCAGTAAGAGAGGCTAAAAAAAAAAAGAGGGGGGGAGGCATTTATTAACTCATAGAAAAAAACAAGAACAAGCAAGCAAAAAAATGAAGACTTTTCCAGAATATATATTCACTTGAAGTAAATATAAATCCATGGTGTGTTCGAATCACGTTAAAAAAGAACCGTATTTTCCAAAACAAAAACTACTTAGCAAGAAGAATGGTGCTCTCACATTTTATAATCTAAGTCATATTAGAAGGTAACAAAAAGGGACTGTTAAGTCCTCAGTTAGGGGTATGTATAGACTGCTGGTGACAGAATCGGGAGGAGTTGGGGAGAGGTGTCCAGGAAGGAAGGCTTCTTGGGGAGGCAGCACGTTAGTGCTAGCTGTAAGTTAAGAGATAAGGGATGAGTTGGAAGGCTATTCTGGGTGAAAGGAATAGCACAAAGATGAAGGAACATTTCTTCCAGGGGTCACAGGATAGTGAGGATGACTGGAGCTGGGAATGCAGAACCACAAACCCTAAGGAATGGGTGAAGAGGAGGGCAGGTCAGCCACACCCACAGGCCTTATTCAGAAGAGCTGACTTTGTCTCGGAGACAGGGAAGCCTCTTAGCTCAGTTTGGACTTCAGAGATGGCCTTTGCAGTGGAGGGGGAGGTGAAATTAAAGGGTTTGGGGGAGACCAGAACCTGGTTCCAGGCATCCCAGAAACGACGCAGCCTGTGCTCAGGCAAAGGAAAGGGTGACATCTGTCAGCATGTATCGCGTTTAACATTAAACGTGAGACCTGGGCTTCCCTGGTGGTCCAGTGGGTAAAGAGTATGCCTTACAGTGCAAGGGGCACCAGTTCGATCCCTGGCCTGGGAGGCTCCCACGTGCTGCAGAGCAGCTGGACCCATGTGTCCAATTATGAGCCAGCGCTCTGGAGCACATACACCCAGAGCCAGTGCTCTGTAGCAAGAGAGGCCACTGAAATGGGAGGCCCACACATGCCAAAGAATAAAAACATCAGTGAAAATAAATATAAATAAAAAGAGACATGATGGGGAAAAAGAAAAAAAAAAGATGGATGAAAATAAATAAAAAACCAGTAAGAGAGGCTAAAAAAAAAAAGAGGGGGGGAGGCATTTATTAACTCATAGAAAAAAACAAGAACAAGCAAGCAAAAAAATGAAGACTTTTCCAGAATATATATTCACTTGAAGTAAATATAAATCCATGGTGTGTTCGAATCACGTTAAAAAAGAACCGTATTTTCCAAAACAAAAACTACTTAGCAAGAAGAATGGTGCTCTTCTACATTTTTATAAATCTAATGTCTGAATTCATTGAAGACGGTTGGATTCTGCCTGTCTGGTGTGGTCTATGTGTCTGGTTGGAGCGGTCATACAGATACATCATTGGAAAATGGAGGAGTACTTACATTTTTTAAATTATTTATTTATTTTATTTTTGGCTATTCTGGGTTTTCACTGTTGCTGCAGGCTCTTCTCTAGTTGCAGGGAGTGGGGCTACTCTCTAGTTGAAATGAGCAGGCTTCTTGTTGCTGTGACTTCTCTTGTTATGGAGCTTGGGCTCTAGGGCACCTGGGCTCAATAACTGGCTCTGAGGCTCTAGGGCACAGGCTCCATAGCTGTGACTCAGGGGCCCAGTTGCTCTGCATCATGTGGGACCTTCCCAAATCAGGGATCGAACCTGTGTCTTCTGCATTGGCAGGTGAACTCTTTACCACTGAGCTACCAGGGAAGTCCTCCTGGAGTAGTACTTTAATATCTTTTTTTGGTTGTTGTGAATGTTCTTTCTTGATATGGTACTAAAATTGACAGGTGGTAGTTTCTTAAAGGTTAGTTGCAGACAGAAGCATTCCTACTTAGGACATGCTCTCAAGAGGGGCTGAGGATGTTAAGAAAGGAGACTGGTAGAAATAGCTTTCATTGTATAAGAAGGGTGTCCAGGCACGTGGTGGTGAATATGAGAAGAACTAAGTTGTGAGATGGTGGGTAAAATTTATCTGATTTGTAGAAACTGCTTCATGTTCTTCTGAGAAATCAGCCGTGAGGTGTTGTTAGGATTAAATGAATTGATAGGTGCATTTTGAACTTTTCATTCTGTACAGGTCGTATGTTGATTAATAAAAACAGTACTATGATTATTGTCAGCGTTATTAGATCATTATTATGCCTGACGTATGCTGAGGCAGGTGAAGAAAGAAGCTAAAGACATGGGGAACTGAGGAGGGTGCTGGCTCGGCTGCGGGACTTTGGATGCAGTGCTGTTGAGCTGGTGGTTGAAAGGGGAGTAGTTTGGGAACGTTAAAAAAGAACCGTATTTTCCAAAACAAAAACTACTTAGCAAGAAGAATGGTGCTCTTCTACATTTTTATAAATCTAATGTCTGAATTCATTGAAGACGGTTGGATTCTGCCTGTCTGGTGTGGTCTATGTGTCTGGTTGGAGCGGTCATACAGATACATCATTGGAAAATGGAGGAGTACTTACATTTTTTAAATTATTTATTTATTTTATTTTTGGCTATTCTGGGTTTTCACTGTTGCTGCAGGCTCTTCTCTAGTTGCAGGGAGTGGGGCTACTCTCTAGTTGAAATGAGCAGGCTTCTTGTTGCTGTGACTTCTCTTGTTATGGAGCTTGGGCTCTAGGGCACCTGGGCTCAATAACTGGCTCTGAGGCTCTAGGGCACAGGCTCCATAGCTGTGACTCAGGGGCCCAGTTGCTCTGCATCATGTGGGACCTTCCCAAATCAGGGATCGAACCTGTGTCTTCTGCATTGGCAGGTGAACTCTTTACCACTGAGCTACCAGGGAAGTCCTCCTGGAGTAGTACTTTAATATCTTTTTTTGGTTGTTGTGAATGTTCTTTCTTGATATGGTACTAAAATTGACAGGTGGTAGTTTCTTAAAGGTTAGTTGCAGACAGAAGCATTCCTACTTAGGACATGCTCTCAAGAGGGGCTGAGGATGTTAAGAAAGGAGACTGGTAGAAATAGCTTTCATTGTATAAGAAGGGTGTCCAGGCACGTGGTGGTGAATATGAGAAGAACTAAGTTGTGAGATGGTGGGTAAAATTTATCTGATTTGTAGAAACTGCTTCATGTTCTTCTGAGAAATCAGCCGTGAGGTGTTGTTAGGATTAAATGAATTGATAGGTGCATTTTGAACTTTTCATTCTGTACAGGTCGTATGTTGATTAATAAAAACAGTACTATGATTATTGTCAGCGTTATTAGATCATTATTATGCCTGACGTATGCTGAGGCAGGTGAAGAAAGAAGCTAAAGACATGGGGAACTGAGGAGGGTGCTGGCTCGGCTGCGGGGACTTTGGATGCAGTGCTGTTGAGCTGGTGGTTGAAAGTGTGGACAAGATCACCTGGGGAGAGTATGTAGTGAAAAATGTTCTAGGGCCAAGTGTAGGACTTCGGAGTGACCAGCGTTTGAAGGCACAGAAGAACAGAACCCAGAGAAGGAATAACCAGCCGGAAGGGAAACCAGGAAAGAGCTTTGTGGTAGAAACCGAAGAAAGCTGGTACCGCGGGTGTTGGAGGCCGTAGAGAGGAATTCCAGCAAAGGGACTGAAAGCTGTAGCTTGAGTTTAGCCTGTGGCACCACTCACGTTGGGCACAGTTTCCCTGATGGAATGCAAGGCAGATCATGGTGAATCAAAGAGTAAACTACGAAGAGTTTAAATGTCTTGATAGTAAATGAGAAGTATCCACCTGGCATATCCGTTTAGACACAGATTGTTTCTTTCCCATACCTACCGCCACCAGGAGGTGGTGCTGTGGAAGCCGAAGGTATGACCTGGGCTGACCTCTTCACTGTTTTTTTTTCCCCCAGGATTCTCCTTCCAAAACTGCAAGTGTCTCCGGTGGGACACTAGCCAAGCCCAACTCCTCCATTTTGAGGAAAACACCCGTTCCCAAAACCAAAGTGGGGCCTTCTGTTTCCTGTTTGAGGCAGAACAGTGACAGCAGAAATCTCACCTCTGATCGAGCTGTGTCTCCCCAGAGGATCAGGCGTGTGTCCAGTTCGGTAAGAATCAAATAATTCAGTTGTGCTTTAGAGCAGCTCATGAATTATTCAAACCTAAAATCGTTCCTATTAGGAAGCTGAGAGACCTCCAGTGCATTGTGTATTGCAGTCTTTTGCAGATCAGAACTAAGTTGTGAGATGGTGGGTAAAATTTATCTGATTTGTAGAAACTGCTTCATGTTCTTCTGAGAAATCAGCCGTGAGGTGTTGTTAGGATTAAATGAATTGATAGGTGCATTTTGAACTTTTCATTCTGTACAGGTCGTATGTTGATTAATAAAAACAGTACTATGATTATTGTCAGCGTTATTAGATCATTATTATGCCTGACGTATGCTGAGGCAGGTGAAGAAAGAAGCTAAAGACATGGGGAACTGAGGAGGGTGCTGGCTCGGCTGCGGGGACTTTGGATGCAGTGCTGTTGAGCTGGTGGTTGAAAGTGTGGACAAGATCACCTGGGGAGAGTATGTAGTGAAAAATGTTCTAGGGCCAAGTGTAGGACTTCGGAGTGACCAGCGTTTGAAGGCACAGAAGAACAGAACCCAGAGAAGGAATAACCAGCCGGAAGGGAAACCAGGAAAGAGCTTTGTGGTAGAAACCGAAGAAAGCTGGTACCGCGGGTGTTGGAGGCCGTAGAGAGGAATTCCAGCAAAGGGACTGAAAGCTGTAGCTTGAGTTTAGCCTGTGGCACCACTCACGTTGGGCACAGTTTCCCTGATGGAATGCAAGGCAGATCATGGTGAATCAAAGAGTAAACTACGAAGAGTTTAAATGTCTTGATAGTAAATGAGAAGTATCCACCTGGCATATCCGTTTAGACACAGATTGTTTCTTTCCCATACCTACCGCCACCAGGAGGTGGTGCTGTGGAAGCCGAAGGTATGACCTGGGCTGACCTCTTCACTGTTTTTTTTTCCCCCAGGATTCTCCTTCCAAAACTGCAAGTGTCTCAGGTGGGACACTAGCCAAGCCCAACTCCTCCATTTTGAGGAAAACACCTGTTCCGAAAGCCAAAGTGGGGCCTTCTGTTTCCTGTTTGAGGCAGAACAGTGACAGCAGAAATCTCACCTCTGATCGAGCTGTGTCTCCCCAGAGGATCAGGCGTGTGTCCAGTTCCGGTAAGAATCAAATAATTCAGTTGTGCTTTAGAGCAGCTCATGAATTATTCAAACCTAAAATCGTTCCTATTAGGAAGCTGAGAGACAGGGTTTGGTTATGGAACTCCAGTGCATTGTGTCATTAGAGCACTTAGTCTTTTGCAGATCAGCATCTTGCACAGGGAAGCTGGAAAAAGAAGTCCAAGAGACAGCCCTGTCCTTGAGCAATGTAAAAGGCTAGCTGGGGAGAGAGATGTGTATAAACCAATGTAAATGCTATTCAGAAGCAAGAATGTATACATAGACAGTCAGGCACTAGTTATACAGGAATCGTTTCACTTTCAAGTATTTTACAAGCAAATAGTGCTGCTTAATGCCTATATGCTCATTTCATAGTGTGCCCTCATCCTGAATGAAGAGACTAGTTTTTTTTTTCTTGAATTTTACTAGATGTACTATAAAATTTTCATGAGGAGCTTCCCTGGTGGTCCAGTGGCTAAGACTCTGCACTTCTAATGGAGGGGTCTGGGGTTTGATCTCTGGTCAGAGAACTGGATCCCACATGCTGCAACTAAGAGTTTGCATTCTGCAACTAAGACCCGGTGCAGCCAAATACATACATATGTTAAACATCTTCAGGGGTATGAAAGTGACTAGAAATTTTCGAATATAGATGTTATTTATGTTGGTTTGCATATTAGAAGCAGTAAGTCAGATTTGTAAAATTTGAGCTGTTAGGTGTCTTCCTAAATTTGGCTGGGGTTAGCATTTCTCTGTGTTACAAATCAGGATGGGAAGTGGGGAAGGCAGCCGCTTTCATAGGGACTGAGACAAAAAGCCTGCTGGCTGTTCCAGTTGACTGAGAACACTCTGCAGGGAAACACCTCTCATTTTTAGCAGGTACAACACTGAGCAAATGAAAGGCATGTCAGAAAGAGTTAGAAGTAAATTGCTTATAAAAAGAGTGACTGCTATAGAGTAGCCTGGGGAAGAGGTACCTCGGGACTTCTGCAGCCACACACATGAGAACATTTGGCAGAAACTTAACAAAACCAGTGAAATCCCGAGGGTTCTCTTTACCCATGTTGAGGTTTTATTTTCCAGTCCTATTATGACACGGTCATGCGAGAAGCTTATATAACTCACAGGCGTATTGTAAGAGGGATTTATTTAGGTTCAGGCACAAATAAATCAGGCCATGTGCCTCCAGATCTTGAGGGTCCTGAGGCGCAAACCCAGGAAGAAGTGTGGCTGGTGGAAGAGGGCTTTGTACACATTTCAGTTTCTGTCCCCAGAGGAACTTCGGGAGAAAAACAGTAAGAGGCACTAAAGATGTTGGGAGAAGCAACAATCCTTACTTGGGACGTTGCCACAGTTTGGGGAGTCAGGGCAGGAGAGAGATCACAACTTTGGTTCTTACTGTTCCTGCCATATAAGGTTCGTGGGTTTCCATATGATGGGGTGACCCCTTCCTGCTTCGACATTAGTGGCTCCTATGGCTTGGTGGCTGGGCGGGCCATGGCGGCGGGCCACCTGGCCTGTTGTGAGGAGTGAGGACCACTGCCTTCTAGCAGCGGCCGAGGCCCCAGAGAGCTGCCTGGGCTAGTCCTTTATCTTCCTTAGGCTTCTGTGAAGAGGGAGGGTTTGAGAATCTCAGGCTTCTGGAGTCCTCATCTTTCTAAGGACAGTTTGGAGCTTACCTAATATTCTGAGTTAGCGGCTGCTAATAGTGTCCTTCTAGTTCCTGGTGCTCAAATCCCAGAATCCCTCATGTGCACACAGTTCTAACAATTAGGCCAGTACCCAGAATAGACTGTAAAAGATGGGATTCTTTTATGTAGGTGATCCCGCCAAGGATTGACACAATTTTGAAGTCCCTTCATTGTATGCTTCATAATGCCATGCTTTACAGAGAGAAAAGCAGGTCTGCTTCATCTTGCCCAGTCCTAATGAAAAGAGGACATTTCTTGAGCTTTTATTAACTCGTATACATAAGCTTAATAACCAAGTTATGCATTCAGAGTTTTCAGTCCAAGCTAAAACTGCATTAGTTAAAATCTAAATGTTCTACCCAGTGATTTTCCATATGCCAATGCAGAAAAAAGAGTGTACCCAGAAATTTTGTGGGTTTGCATTTGAATTTTTCATTTTAACAGTTGGAAGACTGACTTGATGCCGTGTTAAAAATGTTTGTTTTTTCTTTACTTAATAGTCACTAACATATTTGTATGCTCACAATAAATTGAGAGTTGTTTGTCATGGAGAATAGGAAATGTAATCATCTCAGAGTTAAAAGTAGGACAGGAAATCTAGAAGCAAAACCAGTGTGTCTTTGGCCTTGGAGAGCATGTTGCTGTTTACTGTACAATGAATTGTCTGTGTCTTTGAAAATTGAAAGGAAGTGGATATCCTCCATGCTCAGACAAAGTTACTCTCACGAAAGGTAACCAGCAGGAATGTCCCAGCCCACTTGGGGTTTTCAATAAATCCTTTCAGAGAACGAAGTAGAAAACCAGACCCAGAGCTGTGAAAGAGCTATTTTCTTGAGGTTTTAAAATGAGTATGAGGAAGAACTGTAATTAAATCCAGTGGAACTTTTCCTTTTCCCTTGTCAAAATCTGGGAATTGTGAGGTACAGCCCGAGAACTATAATCAACTCATTCCTGCGATATTAACATACTAATACATAGGAAGGTTGTTAAGAGAATAAATCCTGACAGTCTCCTTACAAGGAAAAAAGTTGTTAAAATGTATCTTTGTGAGATGATGGATTTTAACTAAGCTTACCGCGATAATCACTTCCCAATGCACGTAAGTCAGATCATTGTGCTGCACATCTTAACCTTGTAATTTACACAGTAATGCATGTCCATCATATCTCATTAAAAGTAGAAATAAAAAAGTAACACGTCTGGAAATTTATACAAAACTAGATTATAAATGATGATCACAAGCCATATGCAAAGCTTCTTTGCTTCTTTGGAGGTATGTGTGTTTTAACCCATCAAATCAGATGACATATTACAAGGAAAAGTGTTTCTAATAATGATAATCCTAATGCTGGTAATAGCAGCAAACACTTGTTCAATGCTTACCAGCTTCCAGGCTTTGTCTTTATCAGTTTCACCTATCAGTTCATTTAATCCTTACAATAGTTCTGTGAGGCTTATCTTCATTTATTTATTTGTTTGTTTGTTTATTTGTCTATTCTGTGTTTTCACTGCTGCCACAGGCTCTTCTCGTTGCAGGGAGGGGGCTGCTCTCTAGCTGAGTTGAGCAGGCTGCTTCTTGTGGTGACTTCTCATGTTGTGGAACTCAGGCTCTAGGGCGCGCTGGCCTCAGTAGTTGCTGCACATCAGCTCAGTTGTGGCTCCAAGGCTCCGAGCACAGATTTAATAGTTGTGGCTCATGGGCTTAGTTGCTCCACAGCATGTGGGATCTTCCTGGATAAGGCATCAAACCCATGTCTCCTGCATTGGCAGGCAAACTCTTTATCACTGACCTACCAGGGAAGCCCCTTACCTGCATTTTACAGACGAGGGAACCAAGGAATGTCCCAGCCCACTTGGGGTTTTCAATAAATCCTTTCAGAGAACGTAGAAAACCAGACCCAGAGCTGTGAAAGAGCTATTTTCTTGAGGTTTTAAAATGAGTATGAGGAAGAACTGTAATTAAATCCAGTGGAACTTTTCCTTTTCCCTTGTCAAAATCTGGGAATTGTGAGGTACAGCCCGAGAACTATAATCAACTCATTCCTGCGATATTAACATACTAATACATAGGAAGGTTGTTAAGAGAATAAATCCTGACAGTCTCCTTACAAGGAAAAAAGTTGTTAAAATGTATCTTTGTGAGATGATGGATTTTAACTAAGCTTACCGCGATAATCACTTCCCAATGCACGTAAGTCAGATCATTGTGCTGCACATCTTAACCTTGTAATTTACACAGTAATGCATGTCCATCATATCTCATTAAAAGTAGAAATAAAAAAGTAACACGTCTGGAAATTTATACAAAACTAGATTATAAATGATGATCACAAGCCATATGCAAAGCTTCTTTGCTTCTTTGGAGGTATGTGTGTTTTAACCCATCAAATCAGATGACATATTACAAGGAAAAGTGTTTCTAATAATGATAATCCTAATGCTGGTAATAGCAGCAAACACTTGTTCAATGCTTACCAGCTTCCAGGCTTTGTCTTTATCAGTTTCACCTATCAGTTCATTTAATCCTTACAATAGTTCTGTGAGGCTTATCTTCATTTATTTATTTGTTTGTTTGTTTATTTGTCTATTCTGTGTTTTCACTGCTGCCACAGGCTCTTCTCGTTGCAGGGAGGGGGCTGCTCTCTAGCTGAGTTGAGCAGGCTGCTTCTTGTGGTGACTTCTCATGTTGTGGAACTCAGGCTCTAGGGCGCGCTGGCCTCAGTAGTTGCTGCACATCAGCTCAGTTGTGGCTCCAAGGCTCCGAGCACAGATTTAATAGTTGTGGCTCATGGGCTTAGTTGCTCCACAGCATGTGGGATCTTCCTGGATAAGGCATCAAACCCATGTCTCCTGCATTGGCAGGCAAACTCTTTATCACTGACCTACCAGGGAAGCCCCTTATCTGCATTTTACAGACGAGGGAACCATCACAGTGAGGTTATATCATTTGTCCGGGTTGTACAGCTAGGAAGTCGCAGAGGTAATAACTTCCGACCAGATAACAGGGCTCAGGGTCTATGCTCTTCACCTTCACGTGATCAGTCTAAAGAAACGCTTTTATACTAACCATGAGCTTTGGAAAAATTCCTAGACTCAACTGAATACTTCAGAAACTGTGACATGTCTCTTGTCCAGCCTCTTGGCTTCACATACTCTATCAGCTTATCACAATGTAAGTGATTTTACGTGGTCATAACAGATTAGTGCTCTTGAGAGGAATAACTGCTTAGGAAATATCTCAAGTATCTTTAGAAACTGCCTACTGCCCTCTGTCAGAGGTAATACCAGTTCTTGCCAGGTTTTAGGTTATAAATGTGTGTGTTCCTTCAACACATGCATAATTGTCCTGCCAGGAGCCAGCCTCAGGCAGGTAGGATTACAGAAACAGAGCAGAATAGGCCCTCTCGTGGGGTGTCTTTAAACTACCTGGCGAGGGCGAGAGGGAGAGCTTGTTCTTCAGCAATCATCCAGTAGCCTGAGGGACCTGTAAGGGCTGGGGGAAAGGTCCTTAAGGACTCTAGGATCTGATGGAAAAGAAGAATGTTCAGGAGTTTATCTGATCCTACTGGAGCCTGAAGAAAGGCCTCATGAAAGAAATGGTTCGCTTTCTCCAGAAGAAAGCTAAAGATCATTTCAAAATGGGTAAACCTTTTGTGTTTGTTCATTTAATGTGGGTTAGTAACGTAAATTCCTCTCAGACCAGGAGCACATCCCAAACCTGTGATGACTTGCCTACCCTTATACATTTCTGTTCTTTCCGGCTATTCTCATGTTGTGGAACTCAGGCTCTAGGGCGCTGGCCTCAGTAGTTGCTGCACATCAGCTCAGTTGTGGCTCCAAGGCTCCGAGCACAGATTTAATAGTTGTGGCTCATGGGCTTAGTTGCTCCACAGCATGTGGGATCTTCCTGGATAAGGCATCAAACCCATGTCTCCTGCATTGGCAGGCAAACTCTTTATCACTGACCTACCAGGGAAGCCCCTTATCTGCATTTTACAGACGAGGGAACCATCACAGTGAGGTTATATCATTTGTCCGGGTTGTACAGCTAGGAAGTCGCAGAGGTAATAACTTCCGACCAGATAACAGGGCTCAGGGTCTATGCTCTTCACCTTCACGTGATCAGTCTAAAGAAACGCTTTTATACTAACCATGAGCTTTGGAAAAATTCCTAGACTCAACTGAATACTTCAGAAACTGTGACATGTCTCTTGTCCAGCCTCTTGGCTTCACATACTCTATCAGCTTATCACAATGTAAGTGATTTTACGTGGTCATAACAGATTAGTGCTCTTGAGAGGAATAACTGCTTAGGAAATATCTCAAGTATCTTTAGAAACTGCCTACTGCCCTCTGTCAGAGGTAATACCAGTTCTTGCCAGGTTTTAGGTTATAAATGTGTGTGTTCCTTCAACACATGCATAATTGTCCTGCCAGGAGCCAGCCTCAGGCAGGTAGGATTACAGAAACAGAGCAGAATAGGCCCTCTCGTGGGGTGTCTTTAAACTACCTGGCGAGGGCGAGAGGGAGAGCTTGTTCTTCAGCAATCATCCAGTAGCCTGAGGGACCTGTAAGGGCTGGGGGAAAGGTCCTTAAGGACTCTAGGATCTGATGGAAAAGAAGAATGTTCAGGAGTTTATCTGATCCTACTGGAGCCTGAAGAAAGGCCTCATGAAAGAAATGGTTCGCTTTCTCCAGAAGAAAGCTAAAGATCATTTCAAAATGGGTAAACCTTTTGTGTTTGTTCATTTAATGTGGGTTAGTAACGTAAATTCCTCTCAGACCAGGAGCACATCCCAAACCTGTGATGACTTGCCTACCCTTATACATTTCTGTTCTTTCCGGCTATTCTGTTTTTGTAAACTGATGTGTTTTTTTGTTGATTCAGTTCTAGAGGGATTTTTAAAATCGTTACTTTTGTATTATTTTGGCCTTTTCAAGGCAAGAGTTTGAAAGAAAGAGCAAGCAGCATTATGAGAAATGTGTTCACACGTGCAGAATTTAAATATTAAAAGCCCAAACTGATCATTTAGTAACGATTCTAAGAGCAAACTGTCATGTGCTGCTTATAGAGATGTTCCTGTATTTGTATGTAATTAAACCACTCACTCACATTTTAAGAATGTATCTCAAGTTTTTTTCCTGTAAAGAAGTAATAGTAGTAAATGCTTTGAGTACGAACGGAAGCTAAGCTTTCAAAATGTACAGTTTCATTTAATTCTCACAACTCATAGTGTGTGTGTGTGATGGGTCCAGGGTCTAGGGAAGAAGCCGACCCAGGAGGGCCTTGCAGACACCTGGGAGACAAGTGTCTTCTCTCCTCTTCCTTCCTTACATCATCCCTGTGAATTCTTGATCGTTTTGTAGGCATTCCACACAGTTCTCACTTGGCAAGTAATTCTGGCGACGATCATCTCATGGAATGACTCATACACTGTGTAGTCTGTCTTGTTTGTCCATTCAAGAAATGTTTGGAGTGTCTGCTGTATGCTGAACAGTCTACTACATTTGGAGACTATAAACATGATTCGTGAGCCCTATTACTGAGCTCCCTAGTTGGAGGGTGAGGTGGAAAGGGATGAGGGAAAATCATTTTGAATGCTATCTCCTCCTTCTCCAGACCCCAGCCGAGCCGTTCTGTTCTTTGTGATAATGTGCATTTATTAGGCTGTGCTGTAATTATTTTCTTCCATATCCATGCCACCCATAAGGATACAGTCCAGGTCTTAGTTATTTTATACTTTCAGGAGTTTATCTGATCCTACTGGAGCCTGAAGAAAGGCCTCATGAAAGAAATGGTTCGCTTTCTCCAGAAGAAAGCTAAAGATCATTTCAAAATGGGTAAACCTTTTGTGTTTGTTCATTTAATGTGGGTTAGTAACGTAAATTCCTCTCAGACCAGGAGCACATCCCAAACCTGTGATGACTTGCCTACCCTTATACATTTCTGTTCTTTCCGGCTATTCTGTTTTTGTAAACTGATGTGTTTTTTTGTTGATTCAGTTCTAGAGGGATTTTTAAAATCGTTACTTTTGTATTATTTTGGCCTTTTCAAGGCAAGAGTTTGAAAGAAAGAGCAAGCAGCATTATGAGAAATGTGTTCACACGTGCAGAATTTAAATATTAAAAGCCCAAACTGATCATTTAGTAACGATTCTAAGAGCAAACTGTCATGTGCTGCTTATAGAGATGTTCCTGTATTTGTATGTAATTAAACCACTCACTCACATTTTAAGAATGTATCTCAAGTTTTTTTCCTGTAAAGAAGTAATAGTAGTAAATGCTTTGAGTACGAACGGAAGCTAAGCTTTCAAAATGTACAGTTTCATTTAATTCTCACAACTCATAGTGTGTGTGTGTGATGGGTCCAGGGTCTAGGGAAGAAGCCGACCCAGGAGGGCCTTGCAGACACCTGGGAGACAAGTGTCTTCTCTCCTCTTCCTTCCTTACATCATCCCTGTGAATTCTTGATCGTTTTGTAGGCATTCCACACAGTTCTCACTTGGCAAGTAATTCTGGCGACGATCATCTCATGGAATGACTCATACACTGTGTAGTCTGTCTTGTTTGTCCATTCAAGAAATGTTTGGAGTGTCTGCTGTATGCTGAACAGTCTACTACATTTGGAGACTATAAACATGATTCGTGAGCCCTATTACTGAGCTCCCTAGTTGGAGGGTGAGGTGGAAAGGGATGAGGGAAAATCATTTTGAATGCTATCTCCTCCTTCTCCAGACCCCAGCCGAGCCGTTCTGTTCTTTGTGATAATGTGCATTTATTAGGCTGTGCTGTAATTATTTTCTTCCATATCCATGCCACCCATAAGGATACAGTCCAGGTCTTAGTTATTTTTATACTTTCCAGCCCTCAGCACAGTGTGCCTTTTATACAACAGGTGTTCAAATGTTATCTGGCTTGATGTGAATGGAAACTTGTATGAAGTTCTGTGTGTTCACAGTCAAGGGAGCAGCACTAACTTAGCCAGAGGGGGAGACTGGAGACGGGTGGTGACCTTGAGCTGGCCTTGGAATGTGCCCCTGGGGAATTGCCAGGCATGAGAGGTTACTGGCATTCCCAGGGGTGCAAATATAGCCCAGTAAGGGACCCTGGGGTGTTTGGGGAACAGCAAGGGCAGGATCAGCATGCTTTCAAGCTGGCTGTGTGTTGGGGTTGGTGATGGGTGAGCCCCAGGGAAGGTCAAGGCAGTTAAGTCCCAAATAGTTTAGGCACATGCTTGTAAGAGTCACCCTGCTATTTGGGAATAGAGAGCAGAGTGAAAATTTTAGAACATTTTGCAGAAAGATGGTCTGGTATGCTCCATTTGGTGGAACCCAGCTTTATGTGGCCACAGGGTGAAAATAGGGACCAGAGCAGTGAGAAGAGACTGTCAGAAAGAGAATGCTGGGGGACTTCCCTGGTGGTCAAGTGGTTGAGACTCCATGCTTCCACTGCAGGGGCCATGGGTTCAATCCCTGGTTGAGAACTTAAGATCCCGCATGCCATGCAGTGTGTCTGAAAGGAATAATGGGTTAGTTTCCCCAAACTTGAAGAGCTCATGTTGACCTTGAAGAGGCTAAAGACTGAGAGCACCTCAGAGGGCTGTGTGCATGTTTGAGGGTTAAGACATTCCAAGTGTGAGGAGGGTGAGGAAGCCTGTAGGGAAAGAGTAGGTACAGAGATGAAGGACAGGATGAGTGACAGCTGTGCAAGGCGGGCGTCAGTGTGTTCAGGGCACAGGCAGAGTGGTCTGGGAAATAGAGACGGAGATGCAGAGTGTGTAGATAAAGACCCATGAGGTGGAAAGGGATGAGGGAAAATCATTTTGAATGCTATCTCCTCCTTCTCCAGACCCCAGCCGAGCCGTTCTGTTCTTTGTGATAATGTGCATTTATTAGGCTGTGCTGTAATTATTTTCTTCCATATCCATGCCACCCATAAGGATACAGTCCAGGTCTTAGTTATTTTTATACTTTCCAGCCCTCAGCACAGTGTGCCTTTTATACAACAGGTGTTCAAATGTTATCTGGCTTGATGTGAATGGAAACTTGTATGAAGTTCTGTGTGTTCACAGTCAAGGGAGCAGCACTAACTTAGCCAGAGGGGGAGACTGGAGACGGGTGGTGACCTTGAGCTGGCCTTGGAATGTGCCCCTGGGGAATTGCCAGGCATGAGAGGTTACTGGCATTCCCAGGGGTGCAAATATAGCCCAGTAAGGGACCCTGGGGTGTTTGGGGAACAGCAAGGGCAGGATCAGCATGCTTTCAAGCTGGCTGTGTGTTGGGGTTGGTGATGGGTGAGCCCCAGGGAAGGTCAAGGCAGTTAAGTCCCAAATAGTTTAGGCACATGCTTGTAAGAGTCACCCTGCTATTTGGGAATAGAGAGCAGAGTGAAAATTTTAGAACATTTTGCAGAAAGATGGTCTGGTATGCTCCATTTGGTGGAACCCAGCTTTATGTGGCCACAGGGTGAAAATAGGGACCAGAGCAGTGAGAAGAGACTGTCAGAAAGAGAATGCTGGGGGACTTCCCTGGTGGTCAAGTGGTTGAGACTCCATGCTTCCACTGCAGGGGCCATGGGTTCAATCCCTGGTTGAGAACTTAAGATCCCGCATGCCATGCAGTGTGTCTGAAAGGAATAATGGGTTAGTTTCCCCAAACTTGAAGAGCTCATGTTGACCTTGAAGAGGCTAAAGACTGAGAGCACCTCAGAGGGCTGTGTGCATGTTTGAGGGTTAAGACATTCCAAGTGTGAGGAGGGTGAGGAAGCCTGTAGGGAAAGAGTAGGTACAGAGATGAAGGACAGGATGAGTGACAGCTGTGCAAGGCGGGCGTCAGTGTGTTCAGGGCACAGGCAGAGTGGTCTGGGAAATAGAGACGGAGATGCAGAGTGTGTAGATAAAGACCCACTTGGAGAGTGCATGATGGGGAGTTAAGAGCGAAGATTCAGAGCCACAGTCATGGAGAATGGACTACTTCCTCTTTTGGATTTTCTGGCTCTTTTTTTTTTTTTTTTGGCGGGGGGGTCTCTTTTCATTGATTTTCCATCCATCTTTATTCTTTGGCCTGTATGGGCCTCCCATTGCAGTGGCCTCTCGTTGCAGAGCATGCATTCCAGAGCGCTGGCTCGTAATTGGACACACCGGTCCAGCCGCTCCTCAGCACGTGGGATCTTCCCAGGCCAGGGATCGAACTGGTGTCCTTTGCAGTGCAAGGCGGTGTCCTTACCCACTGGACCACCAAGGAAGCCCTACTTTTTTTTTTTTTAATTTGGGTATATTTGCTTTACAATGTGGCATTAGCTTCAGGTGTACAGTGAAGTTATTATTACACGTCTTTACAGAGTTTTCTTGTGTATAGGTATACATAATCCCCAAACAGTCATAGCTATATCCCTGACCCTTTTCCCCTAAACCCTCCCTCCATTTTCCCCTCTCCCACCCCCATAGCTTGATGCTTAGTCCCCTAAGGTTCCCTTAGTCTTACAGCTTAATCACCGTGGTAATTTCTATTACATATGATAGTGTAGGTTTCCTTGTTGCTCTTTCCATACCTCTTGTCCAATCTTCTGTCCCCACAGTGACCATAGGTCTATTTTCTGTTTCTCCATTGCCGTTCTGTGTGTGCATTTATTGGTACCATTTTACTGGATACCGTATATATGCATTAATATACTGTATTTGTCCTTTTCTTTTGAACTTACTTCACTTTGTATAATAGGTTCTAGATTCATCCACCTCATTAGGACTAATTCTTCTGCATTTCTTTTTACGGCTGAGAAGTATTCCATTGTGTATATGTACCATAGCTTCTTTATCTATTCATTCGTCGATGGACATCTAAGTTGCTTCCATGTTCTAGCTATTGTATAGAGTGCTGCAATGAACATTGGGGTACAGGTGTCTCTCAGTTTTGATTTCATCAGGATATATGCCTAATAATGGAATTGCTGGGTTATATGGTGCTTCTATTTTTAGTTTTTAAAGGAATCTCCCTACTGTCTTCCATAGTGGTTGTATCAATTTACATTCCCTTTTGTCCGCACCCTCTCCAGCATTTATTATCTGTAGTTTCTTTGATGGTGGCCATTCTGATTGGTGTGAGATGATATCTCATTGTAGTTTTGATTTGCATTTCTCTAATAATAAGTGACTTTGATTTCTGGCTCATTTTTATGAGCTTAGGTGATTTCTTTCAGGGGAGCTTGTGCAGATGTTATTGACTGGTTTATTTTTGTAGGCTTCGAAATGTAAACAGATTGAAGACAGTGTTCAGTTTTGAGTTTCAATGACTTCATTATTGAAAGTAGCTCTGCTCATGGACCTTGGTTTCTTTTTAAAAATTTGTGTGTTTTTTGGCTAGTCTGAATTTTTACTGCTGCTGCAGGCTCTTGTCTAGTTGCAGGGAGTAGGGGCGACTCTCTGGTTGAGGCAAGCAGGCTTCTTGTTGCAGTGACTTCTTGTTGTGGAACGGGCTCTAAGGCACACAGGCTTCAATAGTTGTGACACATGGGTTCAGTTGAAGCTGCGGCTCCGAGGCTCTAGAACCCAGGCTCCATAGTTGCGACTCACAGGCTTAGTTGCTCTGCAGCCTGTGGATCTTCCCGGATCGGGGATCAAACCCATGTCTCCTGCATTGGCAGGCGAACTTTACTCTTGAGCTACCGAGGCTCTAGAAACCAGCTCCATGGATCTCTCATGTTGAACTTACGTTCTCCACGTTCTGTGTGTGCATTTATTGGTACCATTTTACTGGATACCGTATATATGCATTAATATACTGTATTTGTCCTTTTCTTTTGAACTTACTTCACTTTGTATAATAGGTTCTAGATTCATCCACCTCATTAGGACTAATTCTTCTGCATTTCTTTTTACGGCTGAGAAGTATTCCATTGTGTATATGTACCATAGCTTCTTTATCTATTCATTCGTCGATGGACATCTAAGTTGCTTCCATGTTCTAGCTATTGTATAGAGTGCTGCAATGAACATTGGGGTACAGGTGTCTCTCAGTTTTGATTTCATCAGGATATATGCCTAATAATGGAATTGCTGGGTTATATGGTGCTTCTATTTTTAGTTTTTAAAGGAATCTCCCTACTGTCTTCCATAGTGGTTGTATCAATTTACATTCCCTTTTGTCCGCACCCTCTCCAGCATTTATTATCTGTAGTTTCTTTGATGGTGGCCATTCTGATTGGTGTGAGATGATATCTCATTGTAGTTTTGATTTGCATTTCTCTAATAATAAGTGACTTTGATTTCTGGCTCATTTTTATGAGCTTAGGTGATTTCTTTCAGGGGAGCTTGTGCAGATGTTATTGACTGGTTTATTTTTGTAGGCTTCGAAATGTAAACAGATTGAAGACAGTGTTCAGTTTTGAGTTTCAATGACTTCATTATTGAAAGTAGCTCTGCTCATGGACCTTGGTTTCTTTTTAAAAATTTGTGTGTTTTTTGGCTAGTCTGAATTTTTACTGCTGCTGCAGGCTCTTGTCTAGTTGCAGGGAGTAGGGGCGACTCTCTGGTTGAGGCAAGCAGGCTTCTTGTTGCAGTGACTTCTTGTTGTGGAACGGGCTCTAAGGCACACAGGCTTCAATAGTTGTGACACATGGGTTCAGTTGAAGCTGCGGCTCCGAGGCTCTAGAACCCAGGCTCCATAGTTGCGACTCACAGGCTTAGTTGCTCTGCAGCCTGTGGATCTTCCCGGATCGGGGATCAAACCCATGTCTCCTGCATTGGCAGGCGAACTCTTTACTCTTGAGCTACCGGGGAAGCCCTGGACCTCAGTTTCTAATGAACCAGCAGGCTCCCCAATGCTCGTCTTGCCTCTTATTAGGAATTCTCATGTGAGCCCCAGGCATGCTCACTCTCACTCATGATCAGGTCAGTACATTTGCTGACAAACGTGTGAAGACTCTCGTTCATCTTTGTGGTACCTGGAAAACCATGCAACCTCTCTAAGCTTCTGACTTATACATGCTTAGTTACGGAGCATGTGTTCCCAGGCCTGTGACTCAGGAAGTTATTTTGGTTTAATCTTCACCCAAAGCAGCAGATCTCTTGTGAGGATACTTGTAGGAACAGGTACCAGCAGTATCCCCACGGACATTACTGCCTCTGTGTAATTTGAGTCAGCATGAGAACCTCGTTTTGTGGGATGTTCTTTTCTTTCTGTCAAATTACTGCCCTCTTAACACTTGCTGTTTTTGTTGTGACTCACCTGTACTTCCGTGAGTTGATCTTTTGAGTATATGCTTGAATTTAAGCAGATAGTCATGTTAGGCTGAATACTGTTTCGTATACTCTAGTAGTATAATACTGCTTCAGTTAATTCAAGAATGTGGACTTCTGGGGGCTCCTCTGGTGGCCCAGTGGGTAAGGACACCGCCCTGCAGTGCAAGGGGTGCCAGTTCGATCCCTGGCCTGGGAAGATCCCATGTGCCGCGGAGCGGCTGGACTGATGTGTCCAGTTACTGAGCCGGAGCTCTGGAGCACATGCGTCTAGAGCCAGTGCTCTGCGACGACAGACGCCACCGCAATGGGAGGCCCACAGGAGCCAAAGAACAAAGGCGGATGAAAATAGAGAAATGAAAGACCAATAGAAGTGGCCCGCCGGTCCCCCTCCCTCCCCAACCCGACCCCCGCCCAAAATAAATAAATAAATAAATGTTTAAAAAAAAAAAAAAAAGAATGTGAACTTCTGAAGTCATATTTTGCAATATATAAATGTAGAGTGCTATCGAAATTTGGGGCTTAGATGATAAAAAGTCTGCCTGCAATGCAGGCGCCTCAGGTTTGATCCCCGAGTGGAGAAGACCCCCCGAAGAAGGGAATGGCCACCCACCCCTGTATGTTTGCTTGGAGAATTCCTCGGACAGAGGAGTCTGGCAGGCTGCACAGTTCATGGGCTGCATGAGTCGGACAAGATGGAACAATTCACACGTTCGCATTGTCACTTCATTTGTTCCCTTAGCAGACAGTTTGAAAGTATAACAGACACTGTACCCTCCAGAGCCTGAGGAATCATGGGAGGCGTAAGACATCGTTCTGGGCCTCAAGGTATCCAACCAGGATGGCAGTTCATCCCTCTTCACATTTGTCCTTAAGAGTACTATTAAAAAAAAAAAAGCTCTCTAGGGATTTCCAAAGAGGGTAAGTTTATAAATATCAAAGTTTGTTGACATTTTTTCTTGTAGTAATGTAGATAATTCTGTCATATAATGGAGGCACAGCATGCATAAGGATCTTCGTTTAATGTTGACGCTCTCTGCTATTTAATTTTCACCCCTGAGACCCCAGGATTAAAAATAAGAAGGATGTGAATGATGGGTTTGGTATGGATAAAAGAAGGTTGTTTTTGTGACTCACCTGTACTTCCGTGAGTTGATCTTTTGAGTATATGCTTGAATTTAAGCAGATAGTCATGTTAGGCTGAATACTGTTTCGTATACTCTAGTAGTATAATACTGCTTCAGTTAATTCAAGAATGTGGACTTCTGGGGCTCCTCTGGTGGCCCAGTGGGTAGGACACCGCCCTGCAGTGCAAGGGGTGCCAGTTCGATCCCTGGCCTGGGAAGATCCCATGTGCCGCGGAGCGGCTGGACTGATGTGTCCAGTTACTGAGCCGGAGCTCTGGAGCACATGCGTCTAGAGCCAGTGCTCTGCGACGACAGACGCCACCGCAATGGGAGGCCCACAGGAGCCAAAGAACAAAGGCGGATGAAAATAGAGAAATGAAAGACCAATAGAAGTGGCCCGCCGGTCCCCCTCCCTCCCCAACCCGACCCCCGCCCAAAATAAATAAATAAATAAATGTTTAAAAAAAAAAAAAAAAGAATGTGAACTTCTGAAGTCATATTTTGCAATATATAAATGTAGAGTGCTATCGAAATTTGGGGCTTAGATGATAAAAAGTCTGCCTGCAATGCAGGCGCCTCAGGTTTGATCCCCGAGTGGAGAAGACCCCCCGAAGAAGGGAATGGCCACCCACCCCTGTATGTTTGCTTGGAGAATTCCTCGGACAGAGGAGTCTGGCAGGCTGCACAGTTCATGGGCTGCATGAGTCGGACAAGATGGAACAATTCACACGTTCGCATTGTCACTTCATTTGTTCCCTTAGCAGACAGTTTGAAAGTATAACAGACACTGTACCCTCCAGAGCCTGAGGAATCATGGGAGGCGTAAGACATCGTTCTGGGCCTCAAGGTATCCAACCAGGATGGCAGTTCATCCCTCTTCACATTTGTCCTTAAGAGTACTATTAAAAAAAAAAAAGCTCTCTAGGGATTTCCAAAGAGGGTAAGTTTATAAATATCAAAGTTTGTTGACATTTTTTCTTGTAGTAATGTAGATAATTCTGTCATATAATGGAGGCACAGCATGCATAAGGATCTTCGTTTAATGTTGACGCTCTCTGCTATTTAATTTTCACCCCTGAGACCCCAGGATTAAAAATAAGAAGGATGTGAATGATGTGTATGGATAGAGGAGTTTTTCAGGGCTTGACTGGTACACTGGGAAGCAGAAATGAAGGGACAGATAGGGTTCAGAGCATAGCGTGTAAAGACGGAGGGCAGTCCGTCCAGAATGTGTGGGCCCCTGGAGCAGAGCAGGTAGGCCGTTAGTAGTGCACTGGTGTTCCGACAGTCAGCAAAGACAAGGGGTTCAGACAGAGCCCAGGTCTGTCAAGGTCAAAAAAAGAACATGGCAGGCATTGTCTCAAGCAAAGTAAACCTTACGCTGCCCCATTGTATCTTGAATTTAACCAGTTGTTTTGAATATCACATCAGATTTCTAATGCCCCCGTCTCAGTCGGCTATTGAAAAAGTATATAGCACTTTCTAGGTGAGAAGGAAGAGCTGCTGTGGGGAATACCCTTAATGTCATCAATGCCAAATGGTCTTTACCTCATAATTTATTGCTATTGCCTGCTTTTTCTTTTTTCATATCTTTATGCCCATATGCTTGCATATTTCTGATGGGAACAAGCAATTCCTACTGTTATATAGTAAACTTCATATCTGATAGTCACCTAACCGTTATTTAGTTGATTGAAATTTCTTTCTATTTTAAAAGATGTGGTACCAATTTTCATAGACTTTTTAAGTTTTTAAATACTCATTTTAAAAGACAGTGATGCATAACTGTGTTTGTCGTCCAGATGCTATGATTTGTTTCTTCAAACTTCTTTGCCCCTCAGGTTGTTTCCAGTATTTTTCAGTAAACAAGTCTGCACTGAAGGACTTGGTATATTAGTACTTACGCTGGTCAGATAAATTACTTAGATACATTCCTTTAGGTGGAATCAGAGGGTGTGGGCACTTGGAAGATTTGATACACGTTGCAAACTGCCCTTGAGAAATAGTTTGCAAGTCTGTGCTCTTACTCAGACTACGTAAGCGTATTTTCCAGCACCCTAGCCAATAGATATTTTTCAATTATTTTAAATTGAATTATAGTTGCTGTACAATATTATGTAAGTCACAGGTGTGTAATAATGATTCATGATTCTTAAGGGTTATATTCCATTTATAGGTATTATAGAACATTGGCTCTATTCCCCTCTTTGACCGTCTTGCCAGCTATACACTATTTAGGAAAGTAAAATGATACCTTATTTTAAGTAACATATGCTTGGCAGTCAATGTGTTAGATAAAGGTATATACAAGGTATATACA
Organism: Tragulus kanchil; assembly: GCA_022376925.1. Lineage (NCBI taxonomy): Eukaryota > Metazoa > Chordata > Mammalia > Artiodactyla > Tragulidae > Tragulus > Tragulus kanchil. Next base: position 32,111,093 of record JAIOJX010000028.1, on the reverse strand, counting down.
AGGGTCCAGTGCTGAGACATAGAAGTGAATACAAGGTCAAAGTGTGCCTGTTGTGAAGAGGGAGAAGAGACAGGTTCTTCATAAGGAAAGTATAAAGGATATTTGACAATGTCTAGTATTACAGAGAGAACAAATACTAACACAGGATAGGGGGAATATGTGATGCTGGGGTGTGGGTGGGAGAAAAAGGGTGGGAAGGAGGGATGGAGAGGTGGCTTTTATATAAAGGCCTGGGGAGCCAGGTGTGTGAAAATCTGGAAGAAAACTAGAGCAGTCAGAGGAAACAGCAAGTAGGACGACTTTGAGGGGGAGCCTAGCTAGCAGCTCCAGGAGTAAGGAAACATGAACTAGGAAATGAGGTAGTAGAGAGCCAGATCATATACAGTCTTGAAAACCTAAGTGAGTTTGATTTTTTTTTTTTTTATCTTTTTGTTTTGTACTGGGGTAGAGTTGATTAACAATGTTGTGATAGTTTCAGGTATACAGTGAAGGGACTCAGCCATCCATATATGTGTGTATCCATTCTCCCCCATACTGCCCTTGTATCCAGTCTGCTACATAGCATGTAGCTGAGTCCCCTGTGTTATACAGTAGGTTCTTGTTGTTTATCCATTTTTAAACATAGCAATATGTACATGTCAATCTCAGACTCTAACTGTCCCTTCCCCCACCCTCCAAAGTGACTTTAATTGTAACAGAATCGCTGTGACAGCTGTGTAGAGAAGACAAAGTATATAGGAGTGAGGGCTGCATCAGAAAGCTTAGTGTGGAGGTTTGGCTGTAATCATGGCAGGAGCCTGTGGCTTCCACAGGGCTGAGTGTGGTTTTAGAGGGATCCAGATTCTAGATGTAGGTGTTGAAAATAAAGCCAGTGGGATTTACTGATGGCACGAGGGGCGAGAGCAAAAGAGAGGAATCAAAGATGACTCTCAGCGTTCTGGTGTGAGCAGTGGCAGGAGGCTGGTACCAAGGAAGGATGATGGAGACCCAGAGGCTGGGAGGTGGGTGTCAGGATCTCAGGTGTACAGACTTCCTGTTGAGATGAATAGTAGATACGTTAAGAGAAGGCCTGGAGCAGAAAGTTGTCTAGCATGTAGTTGTACAAGTGTAGAGTGTGTGGGAGGAGTCTGGTCAAGGGAGATCCATTTGAGATTCATCAACAGTTAGGTGGTGCTTAAAGCCGTTGAGCTGGATGAGAGCAGCTAGAAAGGTAATGTAGGAAGAGAACAGGTCAAGGCCACCTTTGGGGAGCTCTATGGAGTTACTCTGAGGTAGCTATGGGGTCCTCCTAGGCTTTAAAGGGCTGGAGAGAGGAAGAGGAATCACAATGAAGAGCAAGAAGGAACAGCCAGAAAGGTAGGTGGGAAGTCATTGCAAAGGCGTGTTCTGGAGACCAAGTAAAGAAAGCCTTTCAGGGAGAAAGGAATCAACTGTAGCCAGTGCTGTTGACAGGAAGGAGCCTGTGGTAGTTAAAGACACACATTGTTTTAAACCAGAAACTTGAGTGTGTATTTAACAGGAAGCCAGAGGCAGGCAGTTCCTGGGTTGGTGATTCAGTATTATCACCTTTCTGTCCTTCCCCTTGTCCAGCCTCAGCACATTGCCTGTGCCAGTGACTTTCAGTTAAAGTATGGCCGCTAAGAGTTCCAGGCCAGTCCTGCTGCTGCTGCTGGGCACGGAGGCTGGGAGCGACGGGCCGACCGGGCCCAGGGCCGGCCTCTCTCCTGACCTGCCTGCCTGCCTTTATCAGGGAGAAGGCCTACGGAGCACCTTGCCTCGCAACAGCCTTATCTTTAAGTCTTTTTGGCACAAACCGGATCACATGGTAATTGTAACAGAATCGCTGTGACAGCTGTGTAGAGAAGACAAAGTATATAGGAGTGAGGGCTGCATCAGAAAGCTTAGTGTGGAGGTTTGGCTGTAATCATGGCAGGAGCCTGTGGCTTCCACAGGGCTGAGTGTGGTTTTAGAGGGATCCAGATTCTAGATGTAGGTGTTGAAAATAAAGCCAGTGGGATTTACTGATGGCACGAGGGGCGAGAGCAAAAGAGAGGAATCAAAGATGACTCTCAGCGTTCTGGTGTGAGCAGTGGCAGGAGGCTGGTACCAAGGAAGGATGATGGAGACCCAGAGGCTGGGAGGTGGGTGTCAGGATCTCAGGTGTACAGACTTCCTGTTGAGATGAATAGTAGATACGTTAAGAGAAGGCCTGGAGCAGAAAGTTGTCTAGCATGTAGTTGTACAAGTGTAGAGTGTGTGGGAGGAGTCTGGTCAAGGGAGATCCATTTGAGATTCATCAACAGTTAGGTGGTGCTTAAAGCCGTTGAGCTGGATGAGAGCAGCTAGAAAGGTAATGTAGGAAGAGAACAGGTCAAGGCCACCTTTGGGGAGCTCTATGGAGTTACTCTGAGGTAGCTATGGGGTCCTCCTAGGCTTTAAAGGGCTGGAGAGAGGAAGAGGAATCACAATGAAGAGCAAGAAGGAACAGCCAGAAAGGTAGGTGGGAAGTCATTGCAAAGGCGTGTTCTGGAGACCAAGTAAAGAAAGCCTTTCAGGGAGAAAGGAATCAACTGTAGCCAGTGCTGTTGACAGGAAGGAGCCTGTGGTAGTTAAAGACACACATTGTTTTAAACCAGAAACTTGAGTGTGTATTTAACAGGAAGCCAGAGGCAGGCAGTTCCTGGGTTGGTGATTCAGTATTATCACCTTTCTGTCCTTCCCCTTGTCCAGCCTCAGCACATTGCCTGTGCCAGTGACTTTCAGTTAAAGTATGGCCGCTAAGAGTTCCAGGCCAGTCCTGCTGCTGCTGCTGGGCACGGAGGCTGGGAGCGACGGGCCGACCGGGCCCAGGGCCGGCCTCTCTCCTGACCTGCCTGCCTGCCTTTATCAGGGAGAAGGCCTACGGAGCACCTTGCCTCGCAACAGCCTTATCTTTAAGTCTTTTTGGCACAAACCGGATCACATGGTCCCCCCCAAGTTGAAGAAAGGTTAGAATGCAAGTATTTGGCTTTTTGAACCCTTCTGTGAGATGAGCAGCAAAAATGGAGATTAGGAATAATAGTTGGAGAGATGTTAAGGCATGTAAATGTTAAATTGAAAAATGTAAATGTTACATTGAAGAAAAGAAAAAGTGTACTACAAAAGTTTACTTCAACTTAGAGCATTTGCTGTCTTAAAACTGTTTGAGGTCCTACGAAGCTTTGTTATTGACGATATTGTCTGGTGTTCTTTGGCCTGTGTTTCACTGTATGACTTTTATTTTACAGATAGCAGTTTAAAATTTTTTCCTGTTTTTTTTTTTTTTTTTGCCTTTTTAAAAAGTTTTGATTTTTTGATTTACAGAGTTTCGTTGTTTACAGATATGTATAATCCCAGATGAGTCATATGTATATCCCATCCCCCCATCCCACTCCTCCAGGCCATCAGATAGCCCCCGTGTAAGAGCCCTTAGCCCACAGCGCACTGACAATAGTTACCTCTTTTACATGTGATAGTCTAGGGTTCCATGTTACTCTTTCCATATCTCTGACCCACTCTTCCCTCTCCCCAGTGTCCATAAGTCTGTTCTCTATGACTGTTTTTCTTTCTTTTTTTTTTTTTTAAAGATTTTATTTATTTATTTATTTATTGAAGGGGGCAGGTTGGGGAGGGAGGGGGCAGGCGGGCCACTTCTCTTGGTCTTTCATTTATCTGTTTTTCATCCGTCTTTGTTCTTTGGCTCCTGTGGGCCTCCCATCGCGGTGGCCTCTGTTGTCGCAGAGCACCAGCTCTAGGTGCATGCGCTCCAGAGCCCCGGCTCGGTAATTGGACACACTGGTCCAGCCGCTTCGCGGCATGTGGGATCCTCCCAGGCCAGGGATCAAACCGGCGCCCCTTGCACTGCAAAGCGGTGTCCTTACCCACTGGCTGCTGCTGCTGGGCACGGAGGCTGGGAGCGACGGGCCGACCGGGCCCAGGGCCGGCCTCTCTCCTGACCTGCCTGCCTGCCTTTATCAGGGAGAAGGCCTACGGAGCACCTTGCCTCGCAACAGCCTTATCTTTAAGTCTTTTTGGCACAAACCGGATCACATGGTCCCCCCCAAGTTGAAGAAAGGTTAGAATGCAAGTATTTGGCTTTTTGAACCCTTCTGTGAGATGAGCAGCAAAAATGGAGATTAGGAATAATAGTTGGAGAGATGTTAAGGCATGTAAATGTTAAATTGAAAAATGTAAATGTTACATTGAAGAAAAGAAAAAGTGTACTACAAAAGTTTACTTCAACTTAGAGCATTTGCTGTCTTAAAACTGTTTGAGGTCCTACGAAGCTTTGTTATTGACGATATTGTCTGGTGTTCTTTGGCCTGTGTTTCACTGTATGACTTTTATTTTACAGATAGCAGTTTAAAATTTTTTCCTGTTTTTTTTTTTTTTTTTGCCTTTTTAAAAAGTTTTGATTTTTTGATTTACAGAGTTTCGTTGTTTACAGATATGTATAATCCCAGATGAGTCATATGTATATCCCATCCCCCCATCCCACTCCTCCAGGCCATCAGATAGCCCCCGTGTAAGAGCCCTTAGCCCACAGCGCACTGACAATAGTTACCTCTTTTACATGTGATAGTCTAGGGTTCCATGTTACTCTTTCCATATCTCTGACCCACTCTTCCCTCTCCCCAGTGTCCATAAGTCTGTTCTCTATGACTGTTTTTCTTTCTTTTTTTTTTTTTTAAAGATTTTATTTATTTATTTATTTATTGAAGGGGGCAGGTTGGGGAGGGAGGGGGCAGGCGGGCCACTTCTCTTGGTCTTTCATTTATCTGTTTTTCATCCGTCTTTGTTCTTTGGCTCCTGTGGGCCTCCCATCGCGGTGGCCTCTGTTGTCGCAGAGCACCAGCTCTAGGTGCATGCGCTCCAGAGCCCCGGCTCGGTAATTGGACACACTGGTCCAGCCGCTTCGCGGCATGTGGGATCCTCCCAGGCCAGGGATCAAACCGGCGCCCCTTGCACTGCAAAGCGGTGTCCTTACCCACTGGACCACCAGGGAAGCCCTATGACTGTTTTTCCATCGATGCTCTGCGTGTGTTTTTATCAGTATGATTTTTTCCATTTTTATAGTCACATACGTCTTTTAGTTTTTCTTGTTTTTATGCTTCACAACTGGAAGGAGATTGATCTATAATTTTTATGGTTAATATTTACTTTTTAATGCAATTTTATGAAGATTTCTGGTGTATAATGAAAACTGGTAATTGATATTTATATGTCAGCTACTATGTACAGGGTGCTAGTCTAGCATTTAGAAATATAAACTCATCTAAATGTCCCAAGCACCTGTGAGATGAGTCCACTATCATCGCCCACATTCTTAGATACGATGTCACGGCCTTCAGCCCATGTGTGGCAGAGCTGGGCTTAAACCTAGCCAGGGAGAGATTGAAGGCAAAAGCAGCAGAGGGCGGCAGAGGGTGAGATGTTTAGACAGCACCACTGACTCAGCGGACATGAATTTGAGCAAACTCCAGGAGATAGTGGAGGACAGAGGAGCCTGGCGTGCCACAAAGTTAAACATGACTGAACTATTGAGCAACAAACAGTCTGACTCCAGATTGTGGACTTTGAAGTACTATACCATGCTGCTTCTCACATTTTAATTTTTTTTAAATTCAAATATGTTAATACCACAAATAAGTGTCTTGACTGATTTGAGATTTCTCTTATTGTGAGTTTTCATAATTCTGAGATTGATACAGCAGTTTATTAGTCTGCCAATGTGTTTTTGCCATTAGTAGACTGTTTCACTATTTGATAATGTAATGTACTGTATTAACTAGTAGCAGAAATTCTAATTGTTTAAACTTAAAAAAATCAGAGAAAAACGTACACTATATAAAATTTACCCTGTTAACAACTGAGGTGTACAGTGTGGTGTATGAAGTCCATCCCCATTGTTGTACACCTCCTACCACTGCCCCGTCTCCAGAACGTTTCCTCTTCTCCACCTGAAACCCTGTCCAGTGAACACTGAATCCCCATCCCCCCGTCCCTCAGCCCCTGGCAGCCACCATTCTGTTTTCTCTATGAATCTGACTACTCTAGGCACCTCGTGGGCTTCCCAGGTGGTGCTCCTGGTGAAAAAAAAAGAAGAGGAAGAAGAAAAACCGACCTGACAGTGCAGGACAATAATATAGACATGGGTTTGATCCCTGAGTCAGGGCAGATCTCCCGGAGGAGGAAATGTCAACCCACTCCAGTATTCTTTTTTTTTTTTTTGGCACTTCTATTCATCTTTCATTTATCTGTTTTCCTCCGTCTTTGTTCTTTGGCCTGTATGGGCCTCCCATCGCCATGGCCTCTCTTGCTGCAGAGCTCTGGACACGTGCGCTCCAGAGCTCTGACTCAGTAGTTGGACACATCGGTCCAGTCGCTCTGCGGCATGTGAGATCTTCCCAGGCCAGGGATCCAACCCACTGCCCCTTGCACTTCAAGGTGGTGTCCTTACCCACTGGACTACCAGGGAAGCCCCCACTCCAGTATTCTTACCTGGGAAATCCTATGAACAGAGGAGCCTGGTGGGCTATAGGCCATAGGCTCGGACACGACTGCAGTGACTCAGCATGCCCTCGTGTGACACGAATTATAGGATGTTTGTCTTTCTGAGACTGGCTTATTTCACTTAGCATAATCTCTTTAGGTCCATCTGTGTTGTAGACTGTGTTATCATTTCCTCCTTGTTAAAAGGTTGAGCAAATATCTGATGGTATGTATGTATAGCCGTATTTTGTTTATCCAGGTATCTAGTGATGGACACTTGGATGGCTTCCACCTTTTGGCTATTGTGAAAAATGTCATGGTGAACTTGGTATGCAGGTATCTCTTGAAGATCCCGTTTTCAGTTCTTTGGCGTGAATACCCAGAAGTGAAATTGCTGAATCATAATGTAGTTCTATTTTTAATTTTTTGAGGAACCCAGCATCCCATTTTCTGCAGCAGCTACACCATTTTACTATGCTAGCACCAATGCGTGCTGCCGCTGAGTCACTTCTGTTGTGTCCGATTCTTTGAACCCCTATGGACTGTAGCCCACCAGGCTCCTCTGTCCATAGGGATTCTCCAGGCAGGAATACTGGAGTGGGTTGCCATTTCCTTCTCTAGGGAATCTTCCTGAGCCAGGGATTGAACCCACGTCTCTTCTGTCTCCTGCCTCAGCAGATGGGTTCTTTACCGCTAGTGCCACTTGGGAAGCCAGTGCACGAATGCATAGGGTTCTAATTTCTGCATGTTCTTGGGCTGTGCTGTGCTTAATCTCTCAGTCGTGTCCTACACGTTGTGACCCCATGGACTCCTGCCAGGCTCCTCTATCCATGGGAATTCTCCAGGCAAGAATACTGGAGTGGCTTGCCATGCCCTCCTCCAGGGATTTTCCCAACCCAGGGATCAAAGCCAGGTCTCTAGCACCACTGACAGTTACTTTTTGTCTTATTTTTATAATAGCCATATGAGTAGATGTGAAGCGGTAACTTATTGTAGTGTGATTTGCATTTTCCTAATGATGAAGAATGAACATGCATGTTTTCTTTATTCAAACATTTTAGGCTGCTGATTTTTGTAATTTTTCACCATACTAACACTATTTGATACATGGATTCACAGTGTGTGTATGTGCACTTATCTATGCATATAATTGCATTTTGTTGCTAAAGCAGAGGATTTTTTCCCTATTTCCTCTGGTACATCAGAAGGCTGCTGATTGTTGTACCATATTTCATAAGCTTTAGACTACTTTTATCATTTACTTAAATAATCTTTTAGACAATAATAACTCTACCATTGAAGGAAACAGTTTTAAATATGTACATTAGTATCAACAAGAGAATTTGGTTCTTGGGGGCTGAGAGTGAATCAGTGGCCCCAATTTGACATATATATAATTTTTCTCCTGTAATTGATAAGTAAGGCTGCCCAAAGGAATAAAGTTTAGTTTTACAATAATAATTCCTAGTAATGACTACTCCAGAGATTATTTCCTCCATATAGTAGTGTTTATAGAGCCCAAGTTATAGTTATAGCTGTAAACATAGTCTCATTTTTTTGAATTTTAACTGTCTATATTATTTATTTGGCATTTTCTCTTCCTGGCTAATGCCCCTTGCATTTAATAATCAGTTACTTTCCACATATTTTATTTATTTATTTTTCATTTATTTTATTTTATTTTTTTCACAATCGCAGGTTTTTTTATTTTGCTTTTTTGTTTGTTTGTTTATTTATCCTTTGCGGGGTAGGGTGGGGAGGGAGGGGGACGGGCAGGCCACTTCTATTGGTCTTTCATTTCTCTATTTCCATCCGTCTTTGTTCTTTGGCTCCTGTGGGCCTCCCATCGCGGTGGCCTCTGTTGTCGCAGAGCGCCGGCTCTGGGCGCATGCGCCCCAGAGCTCCAGCTAGGTGATTGGACACATCAGTCCAGCTGCTCCGCGGCACGTGCGATCTTCCCAGGCCAGGGATCAAACCAGTGCCCCTTGCACTGCAAGGCGGTGTCCTTACCCACTGGACCACCAGGGAAGCCCTATTTTGCTTTTTTGATTATACAGAGTTTTGTTGTTTACAGATATGTATAATTCCAGGTTAGTCATATGTATATAACGTATGTTTACTTTCCATATATTTTAAATTGCCTGTATTAACATGTGGCTTATGTTTTCAGCTGACCTCAGTGATCTCGTTTTCATTGTCGAGTTAAAATCCTCATCACCTCTGGCCCTGGCAGGTGCACTAGCCTCCTCAGTGTTCCCCTAATTTTAAACTCTTCCTTTTCCTCAGCTCTTCATGTCAGCTGCCACAGGACGGAGTTCTCATGCAAGTGCTCAGAAAGCGGCAGAGCCCTCTCCGCCCACTCTCCTTCCCCACCCCACATAATTAAGGTCTAAAGTTCTTAGCCTGGCGTTTCACTTCCAGCGTAGCTATTTATCCGCATTGAAGGAAACAGTTTTAAATATGTACATTAGTATCAACAAGAGAATTTGGTTCTTGGGGGCTGAGAGTGAATCAGTGGCCCCAATTTGACATATATATAATTTTTCTCCTGTAATTGATAAGTAAGGCTGCCCAAAGGAATAAAGTTTAGTTTTACAATAATAATTCCTAGTAATGACTACTCCAGAGATTATTTCCTCCATATAGTAGTGTTTATAGAGCCCAAGTTATAGTTATAGCTGTAAACATAGTCTCATTTTTTTGAATTTTAACTGTCTATATTATTTATTTGGCATTTTCTCTTCCTGGCTAATGCCCCTTGCATTTAATAATCAGTTACTTTCCACATATTTTATTTATTTATTTTTCATTTATTTTATTTTATTTTTTTCACAATCGCAGGTTTTTTTATTTTGCTTTTTTGTTTGTTTGTTTATTTATCCTTTGCGGGGTAGGGTGGGGAGGGAGGGGGACGGGCAGGCCACTTCTATTGGTCTTTCATTTCTCTATTTCCATCCGTCTTTGTTCTTTGGCTCCTGTGGGCCTCCCATCGCGGTGGCCTCTGTTGTCGCAGAGCGCCGGCTCTGGGCGCATGCGCCCCAGAGCTCCAGCTAGGTGATTGGACACATCAGTCCAGCTGCTCCGCGGCACGTGCGATCTTCCCAGGCCAGGGATCAAACCAGTGCCCCTTGCACTGCAAGGCGGTGTCCTTACCCACTGGACCACCAGGGAAGCCCTATTTTGCTTTTTTGATTATACAGAGTTTTGTTGTTTACAGATATGTATAATTCCAGGTTAGTCATATGTATATAACGTATGTTTACTTTCCATATATTTTAAATTGCCTGTATTAACATGTGGCTTATGTTTTCAGCTGACCTCAGTGATCTCGTTTTCATTGTCGAGTTAAAATCCTCATCACCTCTGGCCCTGGCAGGTGCACTAGCCTCCTCAGTGTTCCCCTAATTTTAAACTCTTCCTTTTCCTCAGCTCTTCATGTCAGCTGCCACAGGACGGAGTTCTCATGCAAGTGCTCAGAAAGCTGCAGAGCCCTCTCCCGCTCCACTCTCCTTCCACACCCCACCCCACATAATTAAGGTCTAAAGTTCTTAGCCTGGCGTTAATGCCATCTTCCATAGCTGTAAGCTATTTAATGCCGACCATAAACTGCTCACCTCTCCAGCCTTGTTTTCTTTTTCTTCCCCATGACACCTTGGCTCCTACTTAGCAAAGCAAAACACAGGACGAAATAACTTCCTGCAGTGAGATGCAGTGCATTCTCCAGAAGTTGGTAGTGATTTCTTTAGAGAGGTGTTTCCAGCATCCTATCTGCAGTTACCTGACAGTGTCAGAAAGTACCAAGAATTTCTGTAACACATACTCGTGTGAATCCGTCATCTAGATTTCTGTTAGGATGATCTGTGCCTTCTAATATTAGGAGTGCAGTACCAAATACTTTTGATGGGCTAATTTGGTCAGCATCTTCAAAACCAGTACATTTTATCAAATGTAAAGAATAGCAAGTCATTTTTTCAGCATGAAACATTCTTGTGAGAAATATATTGAAGCTGAATTCATTTTTTTTAATACCAAAAACACTTTTATTGGAGTATAGTCAATAAACAGTTTTTTGATAGTTTCAGATAAACAATGAAGGGGGTCAGCCATACATATACATGGGTCCATTCTCCCCCAACTCCCATCCACACTAGTACATAACACTGAGAAGAGTTCCATGTGCTATACAATAGATTTTGCTGGTTATCCATTTCAAACATGGCGCTGTGTACATCTTTCCCATAGTCCCCAACCATCCCTCCCTCTGCAACCATAAGTTAATTTTCTGTTTTTTTGTGATATGTATAATTCCAGGTTAGTCATATGTATATAACGTATGTTTACTTTCCATATATTTTAAATTGCCTGTATTAACATGTGGCTTATGTTTTCAGCTGACCTCAGTGATCTCGTTTTCATTGTCGAGTTAAAATCCTCATCACCTCTGGCCCTGGCAGGTGCACTAGCCTCCTCAGTGTTCCCCTAATTTTAAACTCTTCCTTTTCCTCAGCTCTTCATGTCAGCTGCCACAGGACGGAGTTCTCATGCAAGTGCTCAGAAAGCTGCAGAGCCCTCTCCCGCTCCACTCTCCTTCCACACCCCACCCCACATAATTAAGGTCTAAAGTTCTTAGCCTGGCGTTAATGCCATCTTCCATAGCTGTAAGCTATTTAATGCCGACCATAAACTGCTCACCTCTCCAGCCTTGTTTTCTTTTTCTTCCCCATGACACCTTGGCTCCTACTTAGCAAAGCAAAACACAGGACGAAATAACTTCCTGCAGTGAGATGCAGTGCATTCTCCAGAAGTTGGTAGTGATTTCTTTAGAGAGGTGTTTCCAGCATCCTATCTGCAGTTACCTGACAGTGTCAGAAAGTACCAAGAATTTCTGTAACACATACTCGTGTGAATCCGTCATCTAGATTTCTGTTAGGATGATCTGTGCCTTCTAATATTAGGAGTGCAGTACCAAATACTTTTGATGGGCTAATTTGGTCAGCATCTTCAAAACCAGTACATTTTATCAAATGTAAAGAATAGCAAGTCATTTTTTCAGCATGAAACATTCTTGTGAGAAATATATTGAAGCTGAATTCATTTTTTTTAATACCAAAAACACTTTTATTGGAGTATAGTCAATAAACAGTTTTTTGATAGTTTCAGATAAACAATGAAGGGGCTCAGCCATACATATACATGGGTCCATTCTCCCCCCAACTCCCATCCACACTAGTACATAACACTGAGAAGAGTTCCATGTGCTATACAATAGATTTTTGCTGGTTATCCATTTCAAACATGGCGCTGTGTACATCTTTCCCATAGTCCCCAACCATCCCCTCCCCTCTGCAACCATAAGTTAATTTTCTGTCTGTGAGTCTCTTTCTGTTTTGTAAATAAGTTCATTTGTATCATTTCTTTTTAGAATCCACATAAAAGGAATGTCATAGGATATTTCTCCTTCTCTGTCTGACTTACTTCACTCAGTATGATACTTTCTAGGTCCATCTATATTGCTGCAAATATTCTTATTTCATTCTTTTTAATGGCTGAGTAATGGAATAAAATATATATATATATAACATATATATAATGGAATATACATATACACACACATATATATGTTATATATATATCACATCTTCCTTATCCATTCCTCTGTCAATGGACATTGAGGTTGTTTCCATGTTTTGGCTATTGCATACACTGCTGCAATGAACTCTGGGGAGTACGTATCTCTTTGGGCCATGTTTTTCTCTGGTTCTATGCCCAGGAGTGGGTGGGGTTGCAGGGTCATACAGTAGATCTATGCTTAGTTTTTTTAAGGAACCTCCACACAGGTCTCCACAGTGGCTGTACCAATTTACTTTCCCTCCAACAGTGCAGGAGGGTTCCCTTCTCTCCACACCCTCTCCAGCATTTGTTGGTGGTGGAATTTTTGATGACAGCCATCCTGGCTGGTGTGAGATGGTATCTCATTGTAGTTTTAACTTGCATTTCTCTAATAACTAGCAGTTTTGAACATCTTTTCATGTGCCTTTTGGCCATCCGCATGTCATCTTTAGAGAAATGTCTATTCAAGTCTTCTTCCCACTTTTTCAGTGGGTTGTTTGTTTTGATGCTATTGAGTATCATAAGCTGTTTGTAAATTTTGAAAATGGATCCCTTATCAGTCACATCTTTTGCAGATATTTTCTCCCAGTCAGTGTGTTGTCTTGTTCTTTTACTTATTATTTTGCTGTGCAAAAGCTTTTGAGTTTAAGTAGATCCCATTTGTTTATTTTTGCTTTTATTTCCATTCTGGAAAGTGGATTAAAAAAGATCTTGCTGTGATTCATGTCAGAGAGTGTTCTGCCTATGTTTTCCTCTAAGAGTTTTATCGTGTCCAGTCTAACACTTAGGTGTCTACTCCATTTTGAGCTTGTTTTTGTGTATGGAGTTAAGGAATGACCTAATTTCACTCATTTACATGTGGCTCTCCAGTTTTCCCAGCACTATTTGTTGAATAAACTGTCTTTCCAACGTTGTGTAGTCTTGCCTCCTTTGTCATAGATTAATTGACTGTAGATGCATGGGCTTATTTCTGGGTTTTTTATCCTGTTCCATTCATCTATCTGTGTGTCTATTTTTGTGCCGCTACCACACTGTCTTGATGACTCTAGCTTTATAGTATGGTCTGAAGTCAGCGAGCTTGATTCCTCCAGCTCCATTTTCCTTTTTCGGGATTGCTTTGGCTGTAGGGGTCTTTTGTGTTTCCATACAAATTTTGAGATTTTTTGTTCTAGAGCTGTGACAAATGCCATTGGTAATTTGTTAGGGCTTGCATTGAATCTATAAGTTGCCTTGGGTAGTGTTAGTCATTTTAACAATGTTGGTTCATGCAATCCATGAACAAGGTATATCTTTCCATCTGTTTAATGTTTTCTTCGATTTCTTTCATCAGCACTTAATAGTTTTCTGAGTACAGGTCTTTTGTTTCCCTAGGTAGATTTATTCCTAAGTATTTTATTCTTTTTGATGCAATGGTAAATGGAATTGCTTCTTGAATTTCTCTTTATGATCTTTCATTATTAGTGTATATAAATGCAACAGACTTCTGTGTATTAATTTTGTAACCTGCAACGTTAATAAATTCACTGAGTTTTGATAGTTTTCTGGTAACATCTTTGGGATCTTCTATATATAGTATCATGTCATCTGCAAACAGTGACAGCTTAACTTCTTTTCCAGTTTGGATTCCCCTTACTTCTTTCTCTTCTCTGATTGCTGTAGCTAGGACTTCTAGAACTATGTTGAGTAAAAGTGGTGAGAGTGGACATCCTTGTCTTGTCTAGAGGGAATGCTTCCAGAAACTGAATTCATTCTTATCTCGCTGAGAGTTCAGAGGCGAGAACTCGCTTCAACTGGTAGATGTCTCTGTGGCTTTGGAAACAGCGCTTCCTTACTTTGAAAGTGTTTTGTGAGCCATGTAGGACTCAGATTCTTTCCCAGGCCTTTCCTTAAAGGAATGGAAGAGGCCAAATTGTAGCTGAGAGAAGGCACTCCGTTCTATGACGTCTCTGGGAGATTCTAATAGAGGATACATGTGTCAGAACGAAGGAGTGCCACTCAGGACTTCATACTTCTTTAATTTCCAGTCCAAGGAAACATACCATTATGTTAGTGTGAAGAATTTTCCAGCAGTAAAGGGATTTTTCACCATGGACATATAAAAGCACCAATTAAGGCATTGACTTTTTTTGGTAGTAAAATTTTAAGACGTAGGGCTTCCCTGGTGGTCCAGTGGATAAGGACACCGCCTTGCAGTGCAAGGGGCACGGTTCGATCCCTGGCCTGGGAAGATCCCATGTGCCGTGGAGCAGCTGGACTGATATGTCCAATTACCAAGCTGGAGCTCTGGGGTGCATGCACCCAGAGCCGGTGCTCTGTGACAAGAGAGGCCACCGCGATGGGAGGCCCACAAGGGCCAAATAACAAAAATGGATGCAAATGGACAAATGAAAGACCAATAGAAGTGGTCCACCTGCCCCCCTCCCTCCCCACCCCACCCCTCCCAAAATAAATAAATTAATTGATTAATTTAAAAAAATTTTAAGACTTAAAGAATTCCTAATGCTTATAGGTATACAGGAATAAAAAATATTATTAGAATCTACTTACTTTAATTATTGACCCAGTTTATCCATTTTTAGTTGTTAATTTGTTTGGTCTTGGGTATCTTTTATCTGATTAAGTATTTGAGCCCATTGACATTAATAATATTTTTTAGTTTTTATTGCAAGAATGAACTTACTGTAAGAAAAAATTCACATGTAAGAAGAAACTACTGCAAGAAAAAAATTACACAAAAGTATGTAAAGTATGAAGGGAAAATCCCCCCTTTCTGTGACTTTCCTTCTCTTTTCCCCTTTGTCCCTACCCTATAAGAGGCCCATAAAAATTTGCTATATCCTTCTGGAATTTTTCAATATCTAGATAAGTACAAGCTTAAAGAAATGGAGTAATATTAACAATGTCCTTCTTTTTCACTTCATAAATATTTTTTACAGATTTTCAGTTTTCTAAGACATTTCTGTTTTGTTTTGGGTTTTTTTTTTTTGGCCACCTCTATTGATCTTTCATTTATTTACCTTTGTTCTTTGGCCTGTGTGGGCCTTCCAACGCAGTGACCTCTCCTGTTGTAGAGCACTGGCTCTGGGCACATGCGCTCAGTGCTCCGGCTTGGTAATTGGACACATCGGTCCAGCCGCTCCGCGGCACGTGGCATCTTCCCAGGCCAGGGCTCAAACCGGCGCCCCTTGCACTGCAAGGCGGTGTCCTTACCCACTGGACCACCAGGGAAGCCCTCTAAGGCATTTCTTTCTTTCTTTCTTTTTTTAAAGGCATTTCTTAATGATTTTTTTTTGTTGTTGAAAAACAGTACAATTAATCAGATTTTCCAAGGTGTTTTTCCAAAACAATTGCTTATTTGAGGCAAATACGCTTCAAATCCAGTAAGACCTCTGTGTTAGTCTATAAGGCAAAGTGAAGATGTTATTCCTTCCCTCCAGGTCTTTCCTAGACAAGAGATGGTTATAATTATAGAATCAGGATGGATCCGTTGTCTACATGTAGGTTGATGCTAACAGCAGGAGCTTAATCTCTGCAGGTAGATCTTAAACCTTTATGGTTCACCCTTGGGATAAGTGACACGGCGTGATGTAAACTAGTAACAGTCACCTTTTCAGAACTGTGGGAGCAGCCCTGTCTTGATTTCATTGTTGAGGAATTTGGTGTTTGGGTTCCTCAGATGCTCAGCCTGACGCTGCCATATCTTCCTTGTAACACTGCTTATGCCGTGTATGTTTTACTGCTTCTCTGCAGAAGTCCAGTTACAGGTATTTTGGGTCAACTTTGCTGTTAAACATTAGGATCATTGGTGAAGCAGTGAAGTCCCTTTGTTGACCCCTCTGCTTTCAGCATTCACCTTCCTAGCCAGAGGAGGGGCTCAGGCTGGCCTCAGCCTGGTGCTCCTTCCCACGCACAGTAGAGGGAGCAATGGCAGGTGGCGAGTTACCTGCATTCAGGGCCTTTCTGTCTCTGGCTATAAGTGTGTGACCCGAGTGAGCCATTTAAGCACCTGTGTGGGTTGCTCATCTGTAAACTGGGAGTGGTGACAGTAATGCATCGTCAGGATGTGTCTCAGTTTCAAAAAGCTAATCCTTTGGTGAAGTAGGCACCATCCTGTGTCCTCAGTGCCCGCCAGTCAGGAGTGATGGTGGAATGGGGAAAGACTTAGGCTGGGACCATAAATTGCCATTCGGTGGAAGCGGTGGGGCTGGATGGGGGTGGTAGTGAGACTTGTGGAAGTGTGCGGGGCCATTTCAGGGGAAGGAGAATCAGGCTTGGGGGTAAGCTTGCTTCTGGTGCCAGGCTATGTGTTGGGATCAGGGAGGGCACAGATGTGGGTACAGGTGTGTAGTAACTCTTAAGAAGTGTCTGTAAGCCTTTGATGCTTACAGAAACAATGCTGTGAGACAGCTCTCTCTGGATAAACAAAAACAAAACAAATTTTTCAAACACACCGAGCCTTGACTGCATGTGGCTATGGCCCAGAAATGGTCATGTGTCACTTAGCAACCTATGCTCATTGTTTGCAGCACTGATGACTCACCAGAATTTTTTTTTGCCAAAAGAGCAGCAATTTATATTCTAAAAATGTTATGGATTTATAGTCAAAAAAAATTTGTTTATCCCTGTAAGAGCAGGAAAAACCAGTGGCCAAATATACATTAAAAAATCAAATGACTACTTAAATATTTGTTATCTAATTATTATAAAAAATGTCCCCCCCAAAAAAGAGAAAATACATGTCTCCCTTTAACTGGTAGACCGAAGAAGTCTATTAACAAAAGACAGATAAGCTTATAAAATTGATTGTGGTGGGTTTTTTGTTTTTTTTTTTTGGACTACTCTGGGTTTTCACTGTTGTTCCAGGTATTTGGGTCAACTTTGCTGAACATTGGTCGGAAGCAGTGAAGTCCCTTTGTTGACCCTCTGCTTTCAGCATTCACCTTCCTAGCCAGAGGAGGGGCTCAGGCTGGCCTCAGCCTGGTGCTCCTTCCCACGCACAGTAGAGGGAGCAATGGCAGGTGGCGAGTTACCTGCATTCAGGGCCTTTCTGTCTCTGGCTATAAGTGTGTGACCCGAGTGAGCCATTTAAGCACCTGTGTGGGTTGCTCATCTGTAAACTGGGAGTGGTGACAGTAATGCATCGTCAGGATGTGTCTCAGTTTCAAAAAGCTAATCCTTTGGTGAAGTAGGCACCATCCTGTGTCCTCAGTGCCCGCCAGTCAGGAGTGATGGTGGAATGGGGAAAGACTTAGGCTGGGACCATAAATTGCCATTCGGTGGAAGCGGTGGGGCTGGATGGGGGTGGTAGTGAGACTTGTGGAAGTGTGCGGGGCCATTTCAGGGGAAGGAGAATCAGGCTTGGGGGTAAGCTTGCTTCTGGTGCCAGGCTATGTGTTGGGATCAGGGAGGGCACAGATGTGGGTACAGGTGTGTAGTAACTCTTAAGAAGTGTCTGTAAGCCTTTGATGCTTACAGAAACAATGCTGTGAGACAGCTCTCTCTGGATAAACAAAAACAAAACAAATTTTTCAAACACACCGAGCCTTGACTGCATGTGGCTATGGCCCAGAAATGGTCATGTGTCACTTAGCAACCTATGCTCATTGTTTGCAGCACTGATGACTCACCAGAATTTTTTTTTGCCAAAAGAGCAGCAATTTATATTCTAAAAAAGTTATGGATTTATAGTCAAAAATTTGTTTATCCCTGTAAGAGCAGGAAAAACCAGTGGCCAAATATACATTAAAAAATCAAATGACTACTTAAATATTTGTTATCTAATTATTATAAAAAATGTCCCCCCCAAAAAAGAGAAAATACATGTCTCCCTTTAACTGGTAGACCGAAGAAGTCTATTAACAAAAGACAGATAAGCTTATAAAATTGATTGTGGTGGGTTTTTTGTTTTTTTTTTTTGGACTACTCTGGGTTTTCACTGTTGTTCCAGGTTCTTCTTTAGTTGCAGGGAGTGGGGGCTACTCTCTAGTTGAGGTGAGCAGGCTTCTTGTTGGGGTGACTTCTCGTGTTGTGGAACTCAGGCTCTAGGGCACACAGGCTCCAATAGTTGTGGCACCTGGGCTCAATAGTTGTGGCTCAGAGGGTCTAGAGCGCAGGCTCCATAGTTGTGGCTCACAGGCTTAGTTGCTCCATAGCATGTGGGATCTTCCCGGATCAGGGATCAAACCTGCGTCTCCTGCATTGGCAGGCGAACTCCTCAACACTGAGCTACCAGGGAAGCCTTTGGTTAAGTGTTGAATACTTCATTGTAGATGGTGAGAAAAAACATAAAAATAGGTCCTTCACTCTTGGCCTTTAAAATTTTTATGCTTTGAATTTTTGGCCTCAGCAAGGAGCTCTTAGGGTATAAGTATCCTGATCAGGGATTGAACCCAGGCCCTTGGCAATGAGAGCATGGAGTTCTAACCAGTGGATGGTCAGGGGATTCCCCCTTGAAAA
The DNA here is from genome assembly GCA_022376925.1 of Tragulus kanchil. Lineage (NCBI taxonomy): Eukaryota > Metazoa > Chordata > Mammalia > Artiodactyla > Tragulidae > Tragulus > Tragulus kanchil. Next base: position 32,092,517 of record JAIOJX010000028.1, on the reverse strand, counting down.
AAATTTTTTTAAATAGTTCTGTTACTGTTATCTTTGAAGTTCTATATGTGTTTTCTGGTTTCATTGAGATAATTGTAAGATATTTGATTTATATACATTGTGGAAAGATTGCCAGCAAGTAGTTAACTAAACCTCCTCATCTCACATGTATCAAGTGTGTGTGTGTGTGAACAATTAAGCTCTACTCTCATGGCAATTTCAGTCGTGATATCCCTGTATATCCACTCTGGCCACCATGTCTGGCATTATCCTTGGGCCTTATTCATGTGAGAGTTGACAGTCTGTACACTTTCCCAACTTCTCCCTGTTCCCCCACCCTCCTCTTGGCCCCTAAAAAAAAATTAATTCATCTTGCAAACATCGTCTCATTCCGTGCTAGACACTTCCCTCTGTCCTCAGTGGAGTTGAATTCAGTTCTCTTCCTGGTCTCAGGGGCTGTGGAGAGGAGTCTGAGAGGCACACGGAACAAAGTGTGGGTTCGAGCAGGAAGTGTGGCCCATTGCCCTCAGACGGGAGTGTCCAGAAAGGCAAGGCTTTACTCAGAGGTGGTGATTCTCAACCCCACTTCTCAAACTTAAGGAAGCGAGGTGGTGATTCAGTAGACCCTGGTGGGGCAGCAAGCATTTTAAGAGAGAATCATCAACTCACTTTGTAGTCACTGGCCATAGTTTGGGGCCTGGAGGGAAAGAAGGCCATTGCATTCACAGGGATAGACAGAGGAGAAGAATAAAATATCATGGGAAGACACAAAGTTGTGTGTCTCTCTGCGTGTGTAGAGAGAGGTAGAGCTTGGTGAAGCATAAGGGGGAAGACGTGTTTAGGGATCTACCCTAGGACTTCCTCTTATGTCTTTAGCACTAGGTATTAGTTAAGAGGATTAAAAATAATCTCATCCTGCAGATAATGGGGAATTACTGATTATATATTGGGTCATGACCTTAGTTTTTACAGGAGATCGTCTCAGTAGAGCTAGAAAGAATGGAAGAACAAGACCTTTAGAGTCCTAATACAGTTAGTTGTTGTTATTGTTGTTGTACAGTTACTACATTGTGTCCAACTCTTTGCGACCCCATGGACTCTCTGGCATCTCTGTCTGTCACCATCTCCCGGAATTTACTCAAACTTAATGTCCTTTAAGTGATGTTATCTAACCATCTCATCCTCTGTTGTCCCCTTGTCCTCTTGCCCTGTCTTTCCCAGCATCAGGGTCTTTTCCAGTAGACCCTCAGGTGGCCAAAGTACTGGAGCTTCAGCTTCAGTTATTTAGGCAGGTTGTCCACTTGGCCACCAATCATCTCAAATTAATTCATCTTGGCAAAGCATCCTTTCCTCGAATTCCCACCCTTTTGTGAGAGTTGACAGTCTGTACACTTTCCCAACTTCTCCCTGTTCCCCCACCCTCCTCTTGGCCCCTAAAAAAAAATTAATTCATCTTGCAAACATCGTCTCATTCCGTGCTAGACACTTCCCTCTGTCCTCAGTGGAGTTGAATTCAGTTCTCTTCCTGGTCTCAGGGGCTGTGGAGAGGAGTCTGAGAGGCACACGGAACAAAGTGTGGGTTCGAGCAGGAAGTGTGGCCCATTGCCCTCAGACGGGAGTGTCCAGAAAGGCAAGGCTTTACTCAGAGGTGGTGATTCTCAACCCCACTTCTCAAACTTAAGGAAGCGAGGTGGTGATTCAGTAGACCCTGGTGGGGCAGCAAGCATTTTAAGAGAGAATCATCAACTCACTTTGTAGTCACTGGCCATAGTTTGGGGCCTGGAGGGAAAGAAGGCCATTGCATTCACAGGGATAGACAGAGGAGAAGAATAAAATATCATGGGAAGACACAAAGTTGTGTGTCTCTCTGCGTGTGTAGAGAGAGGTAGAGCTTGGTGAAGCATAAGGGGGAAGACGTGTTTAGGGATCTACCCTAGGACTTCCTCTTATGTCTTTAGCACTAGGTATTAGTTAAGAGGATTAAAAATAATCTCATCCTGCAGATAATGGGGAATTACTGATTATATATTGGGTCATGACCTTAGTTTTTACAGGAGATCGTCTCAGTAGAGCTAGAAAGAATGGAAGAACAAGACCTTTAGAGTCCTAATACAGTTAGTTGTTGTTATTGTTGTTGTACAGTTACTACATTGTGTCCAACTCTTTGCGACCCCATGGACTCTCTGGCATCTCTGTCTGTCACCATCTCCCGGAATTTACTCAAACTTAATGTCCTTTAAGTGATGTTATCTAACCATCTCATCCTCTGTTGTCCCCTTGTCCTCTTGCCCTGTCTTTCCCAGCATCAGGGTCTTTTCCAGTGAGTCAGCTCTTTGCGTCAGGTGGCCAAAGTACTGGAGCTTCAGCTTCAGTTATTTAGGCAGTGTGTAAAGGAGTGGGTAAGGATTTGTAGCATTTAGACTGCGAGGAGGAGACCTTTTAAAAAATAAATGTGTGGGCTTCCCAGGTGGTCCAGTGGGAAGAGAGTCTGCCTTGCAGTGCAGGAGGCGCTGGTTCAATCGCTGGCATGGGAAGATCCCATATGCCGCAGAGCAGCTGGACTGCTGTGTCCAATTATGAACCAGGGCTTTGGAACGCAAGAGCCAGAGCCAGTGCTCTGCTACACGAGAGGCCACTGCAGTGGGTGGCCCACACATGCCAAAGAATAAAAGATGGAAGAAAATAAATATAAAAATAAGAGAGGCATGACGGGGGAAAAAGAAATCTGTGCCTGGTAAATTGGGATAGCACATCCTGGTGTTAGAGAGAAATCCAGGATGATTGGAGCAGGGCTTATACTAATGGACCAGGATCAGCCCAGGGGGAGGCTGCGGACAGGGGAGCTTTAGATACCACGTCAGCTCCTTTTTCTCTGTTAAGGTGAAGATTTTTATAAGTGAAATACCTGGGACAAAGCAGTGAGCATTACTTTTTGGAAAACCTGCTTTCTTCCCTTATGGCACCATTAGGCGTATTTGACACAATAATTCGCAGCTAAGATCGTTTTCACCTCTTGGTATTCTTAGTTGTATCGTCCTAGTGGTGCAGGAGAGACTTAATGCTAGATGATATGAAAGTCTGATGGGTGAAAAAGATGGTTCCAAGGTTTGGGGGCTGGGAAAAAGGAAATTTTACTGAAGATTCGTTTAAGTAGGGGGAGGAAGTTGTCTAATTGCCCAAGTTGCAGTGTTCAACAATTAAGTGAAAATGTGAGTGGGCATTGAGATTCAGGAGGACAGAGCTCTAGGTTGAGGATTTGGGGTTCATCCACAGAGGGCAATGGTTAGAGTAAATAACAGCTTTTCCTGGAGAGGCGGGTATGTTAAATGACCATGCTCAGGTGGAACATCAGCATGGTGTGGCTTCAAAGATGCCGCAGGACCGGAGGTGTCCATACATAATTGTGCAGATAAGTGGACGCACTTGCTACAGACAAGAGTTAGGTTGAGTGAAGACCGTTTTAAGTCTGGCAAATAGACTAAAGATGAAAAGAGTGCTAATAATATAGCACCACCTGCTGGTCGGCATTAAGTATTTTTGAATTGTTTTTTCTCGGATGGGCTTCTATTTTTGTTTTTTGGGTTTTTTTTTTTTTTTTTTTTTTTTTTGCGTGTGTGTGTCTTCGTTTGTTTTAGTTTTCACTTATTTGTCATGGTATACTAATGTATAAGCACACTGATTTGTTTCCTTTTTTAACTGACAATATCAGAGCAAGTCATAACAATTTGTTGATCCCTTGATTTGCAGCTTTGCCAAAAGCTTCTGTCTGAAATGACTCTGGTCTCTGTGTCACAAAAGACCTGAGTTAGTTCCTTCATAGGATTACAGGAACCCTTCCTGCCTAATTCTGAATATTCATTTTACATTTTGACTCACTTGTTCATGTTGGAGGTCAGGTTTACATGCTTAGAATGAATAGCAATGGAAACTTTTTGTCTGTTTGTTTTTTTCCAAACCCCAAGGAAAGCCTGCATCCTTGAAAACTGCACAGCCACCTTGGGTGAATTTGCCCAGACCACTTCCTAGACCCAAAGCGTCTGTGAAAAGCTCTGCGCTCCCAGCGAAGGAAAGCACCTCCTCTGTAGCCAGCACCTACAGTGAGCTGAGCACTTACAGCAATAACTGTAAATCAGTCTTGCATCAGACTTTGGGGCTTGCTGAAACTGTAACTGTGAGAGAAATCAAATGTGCTGCTAGTTATCAGGATTTTTGATTCTGTGATTTAGGGGAGCGTATACATCTTGCTTTTCCCTTGTAATTGCTCAAAGTTTGACAGGAAAAAAAAATGATACAATGACATTCTCTTTTCATGAATGTGCTAGGAAACACTGACATACTTACCTGCTAAAGGCACCTGGGTTTTCTTGGTTTTCTTTGTTTTGTGTTGTTGTTGCATGAAGTATTCTAAAGTGTACCATTTGAAGATGCTGGGTTTTTTTTGTTGTTGTTGTTTGTTTGTTTCTTTAAGGAAAGAAAATGATCTAGGGGTTATTGGAACCCAATTGGAATAAGGAAAAAAAGATAATTTCAGTTTCATTTACTTTGTAAACAGTTGTATTTTGTAGATTTTTTCCCCTAATCTTAAACTTTGGATGTTAGATTCAGTGTATTAGAAGTGAACATTATAACTTCTAAGCCTGGTTTTAAATAATTTAAATTGAGAATATTTGGGGAAATTTCAATTAGTATGAATTTTGTTTTCTGTGTATAAAATGACAGTTATTTTCTTAAATAATAGGTAGAGTTATCCCTTTCATTCAAAAAAGGTATTTGGTTTTAGTGTTTATTTGCTCATTTCCTTTTTAATTTCTTTCACCAAATAATTCATGGATTAATGAATGTGAACAACTTTGGAGTGCCTGCTGTGTACAGACACCACTGTAGATGCTGTTCTAAAGGATATGAGATATCAAATAGCCTCTGTTTTAAAGGTAGTTGAGGAGAAAGAAGATAGTTACCTGGATAAGTAGAATATCAGATAAAGCAAGGTCTAAGGAAGCAGTGGGGAGGAGGGGCATCCGCTCTGCCCAAGGGGGCATCAGTTTCTTCTGGTGAGGGGACAAGGTCAGAGTGGAGTCATATTATTGAACCTTCTAGGTGTCAAGCACCATGTAGGGCTACCATACATTCTTTCTCTGTTTTTTTTGTTTGTTTGTTTTTTCCTCAAATAACTTCTGTTACCCTGATTTTATATGCAAGCTAATTGAAGTTCAGAGAGGTTGTCTCTGGTCTAAGGGCACTCAGCCAGTATGTGACAGAATTGAGAATGTTTGTAGAGTAAGACATGAAATTAGTGACTGAATTAATGAGCACATTTCTAAGAGGCAAGTAGCAGCAGGAGCTGGTCTTCTGTGAGAGTAAATAGGTGTGTGGAGGAACTTCAGGGACACTAAACAATGTTTCTTGAGATGAAACGGGGCAGTTATCTACTTGTTACTTGAAATGTGAAGTGGTAGCAACAGATCAGGAGGGTTTGTATATATCCATTGATGGTTGATTTGAAAAGGTAATTGACGTCTGTTCCCTTAAGGTCATTGCACTTACAGCATTCTCTGTTTGTAATAGGGAATTTTGAAAACAAACGGCCAGAACAAAAACCCCTGGGTGCTCTAAGGGGTGCTGGAGGGTTGTGTAGGGTTGGGACCCGTGACCCTGGCAGGAGGTGTGTCCGTGGAGCCGCTGCCCAGCGTCCCCACCGACGGCCATGTTGCCATGGCCGCGTTCAGACCGCGTCTGACACTCCCAAGAAGGGTGTCAAAACGCTTTTGTCTGTTCCTTTTTGTCTTTTGACAAAAGGGCTTCCCCTGTACCCACAGAGCCTGTCTAGTGGCTGTGTGTCCCTGTCGCCGATGAAGCATTCAAACCCATGAGTCTCTTTCTTAGGTTGATCTGCTAGCCACTTTAATCTGTCTGTGTAGTGCCTTGGAGCTTAGATTTTTTTTTTTCCACCCGCTCCACTCTAATTCACTAAGAGCAAGCATGAGGTATAGGAGCGTGAACATGGCTGCAGTTTCCCCTGCTTAAGCTTGCTCGGATCCTTTTAAATGACTATACCAGGAGGATTTCGCAGCTGTACAGAAACAGATACTTCAAAAATATTTATCAATTCTACACTCACCCCACCGGCCGGCTCTGAAAGGCACTACGACGCTACCTTACTGACACTGCTGGTCCTGGGATCCTACAGCCTTTGTATAGTTCCTTTGTTAGCCACGTTTACGGGCAAAAGAAGTAGGTCGGCGATTTCTGGTTTGATTCTCTCTTTGTAAGCATGCTTTAATTTCGTTCAATAAATGGTCTTGGCATCTCTCGATGGCCATCTTTGTAACTTGTAATTTGTTTTTGTTGTGTTTCGGGGGTATGTTCATATTGAAGTTGTGAATGATTCTGCGTAGAGCCGATGTTACTGTGTCTTTTATCTGTTTGGGGACTTGGATTAAATTTAATTCAGCAGCATTGTTGGTGTTCCTGGCCCATGAAATTCCTCGATGAAAGACTAGTTAATGGTCTCATTTGTGATGAAATAAGTAGCAGCAGGAGTTTTCGAGAGTAAATAGGTGTGTGGAGGAACTTCAGGGACACTAAACAATGTTTCTTGAGATGAAACGGGGCAGTTATCTACTTGTTACTTGAAATGTGAAGTGGTAGCAACAGATCAGGAGGGTTTGTATATATCCATTGATGGTTGATTTGAAAAGGTAATTGACGTCTGTTCCCTTAAGGTCATTGCACTTACAGCATTCTCTGTTTGTAATAGGGAATTTTGAAAACAAACGGCCAGAACAAAAACCCCTGGGTGCTCTAAGGGGTGCTGGAGGGTTGTGTAGGGTTGGGACCCGTGACCCTGGCAGGAGGTGTGTCCGTGGAGCCGCTGCCCAGCGTCCCCACCGACGGCCATGTTGCCATGGCCGCGTTCAGACCGCGTCTGACACTCCCAAGAAGGGTGTCAAAACGCTTTTGTCTGTTCCTTTTTGTCTTTTGACAAAAGGGCTTCCCCTGTACCCACAGAGCCTGTCTAGTGGCTGTGTGTCCCTGTCGCCGATGAAGCATTCAAACCCATGAGTCTCTTTCTTAGGTTGATCTGCTAGCCACTTTAATCTGTCTGTGTAGTGCCTTGGAGCTTAGATTTTTTTTTTTCCACCCGCTCCACTCTAATTCACTAAGAGCAAGCATGAGGTATAGGAGCGTGAACATGGCTGCAGTTTCCCCTGCTTAAGCTTGCTCGGATCCTTTTAAATGACTATACCAGGAGGATTTCGCAGCTGTACAGAAACAGATACTTCAAAAATATTTATCAATTCTACACTCACCCCACCGGCCGGCTCTGAAAGGCACTACGACGCTACCTTACTGACACTGCTGGTCCTGGGATCCTACAGCCTTTGTATAGTTCCTTTGTTAGCCACGTTTACGGGCAAAAGAAGTAGGTCGGCGATTTCTGGTTTGATTCTCTCTTTGTAAGCATGCTTTAATTTCGTTCAATAAATGGTCTTGGCATCTCTCGATGGCCATCTTTGTAACTTGTAATTTGTTTTTGTTGTGTTTCGGGGGTATGTTCATATTGAAGTTGTGAATGATTCTGCGTAGAGCCGATGTTACTGTGTCTTTTATCTGTTTGGGGACTTGGATTAAATTTAATTCAGCAGCATTGTTGGTGTTCCTGGCCCATGAAATTCCTCGATGAAAGACTAGTTAATGGTCTCATTTGTGATGAAATAACTGGTCGTTTTTGTGTTTATCCAATCGTTGTACAAGCATAGAAGGATAGTTTCCTAGAATTAAAATGAGAGCATCACATTTTGATGCTTTTACTCGTAGTCTATCTAAAAACATTTAAAATGTGCGCTTTTTCAGAATTATCTGAAAAGCATGAAGCAATCGTTTTGAGCTGCGATTTTTGATAATGATGGGTCATGTTTGGAAATAATTCTTGGATCTGTGTTTTAAATTCATATGTGGTAAAGCTTTTGGATGCTTTTATTTTTTGAATAACTATTATTTTTACTTTACTTTTTACTTTTACAGAGTGTTATTGTTTACAGATATGTATAATCCCAGATTTTGGATGCTTTTAAAGTCTGTTTCCTTGCTTTGTTTGCTCCTTTCTTTGTGATGTGATGCTGTCAGTCCAGTGGCTTCTGAGATGGCAGGATGCTCTTATAAGATTAGCATCTGGTTCTCCTTGCTTAGCAACACTCCAGAAATCACATTACCAAGTTCCGAAGCGACTGAATCAAAATATATAAGAAATAAATCTTTCTTACTTGGGGGTTCCACCAGGTTCTTTGTGTGTATGTGTTCTTTTCAGCCTAGGAAGGGACAGTATGTGATAGGTTTTCTTATATATTATCACAAAATGCTGCCCAGTCGTTTCTGTAACCCACATGCTCATTTGCAGAGGTTAAATGGTCTAAGCTTTTCCAGACTCTGAGAGCTAAGGTCAAGTTTTAAGATTATTGGATAAAAATAAGTAGTATAGTGTAGGTCTTAAAAAGAGGGGACCATTTGAGGAACATCTCTGAATGTGAAGGAGGTCTCAGGAGGTTGTGCAGGGGATGTTCATACTTGAATTCTCTCTTGTAATGTTTTTCGTAAATTTGGGCATTCTCGATGGCCATCTTTGTAACTTGTAATTTGTTTTGTTGTGTTTCGGGGTATGTTCATATTGAAGTTGTGAATGATTCTGCGTAGAGCCGATGTTACTGTGTCTTTTATCTGTTTGGGGACTTGGATTAAATTTAATTCAGCAGCATTGTTGGTGTTCCTGGCCCATGAAATTCCTCGATGAAAGACTAGTTAATGGTCTCATTTGTGATGAAATAACTGGTCGTTTTTGTGTTTATCCAATCGTTGTACAAGCATAGAAGGATAGTTTCCTAGAATTAAAATGAGAGCATCACATTTTGATGCTTTTACTCGTAGTCTATCTAAAAACATTTAAAATGTGCGCTTTTTCAGAATTATCTGAAAAGCATGAAGCAATCGTTTTGAGCTGCGATTTTTGATAATGATGGGTCATGTTTGGAAATAATTCTTGGATCTGTGTTTTAAATTCATATGTGGTAAAGCTTTTGGATGCTTTTATTTTTTGAATAACTATTATTTTTACTTTACTTTTTACTTTTACAGAGTGTTATTGTTTACAGATATGTATAATCCCAGATTTTGGATGCTTTTAAAGTCTGTTTCCTTGCTTTGTTTGCTCCTTTCTTTGTGATGTGATGCTGTCAGTCCAGTGGCTTCTGAGATGGCAGGATGCTCTTATAAGATTAGCATCTGGTTCTCCTTGCTTAGCAACACTCCAGAAATCACATTACCAAGTTCCGAAGCGACTGAATCAAAATATATAAGAAATAAATCTTTCTTACTTGGGGGTTCCACCAGGTTCTTTGTGTGTATGTGTTCTTTTCAGCCTAGGAAGGGACAGTATGTGATAGGTTTTCTTATATATTATCACAAAATGCTGCCCAGTCGTTTCTGTAACCCACATGCTCATTTGCAGAGGTTAAATGGTCTAAGCTTTTCCAGACTCTGAGAGCTAAGGTCAAGTTTTAAGATTATTGGATAAAAATAAGTAGTATAGTGTAGGTCTTAAAAAGAGGGGACCATTTGAGGAACATCTCTGAATGTGAAGGAGGTCTCAGGGGAGGTTGTGATTTTGCTGTGTTAGTGGACACCAAGTCCAGGTGCTTCCTACTCCCAGTTTGGCCACGAAAGCACGATAAACCCGTTTTATTTTTGAGAGACAGATGTTGAGGGCAAACGAAAGGTTGTACACCCAAGTTCTTGGCACTGCCTGGAAGGTGGAAAAGGCAGAGGTGAGCTAAAGAGATTTCTATTCCCTCGCCTTCAGGACCAGCCCCCGGGCACACGGGTTCTCTTTGCTTAGCAAGAAAAGAAAACAGAAAACAGGAAGAGCCTCCAAATTGGACTCCTGCAAGCTTCCTCACTAAGTCACGGAAGTTGGACAGTCTTACACTCTCTTAGTCTCAATGTTCTCATCTGATGAATGGGTGGAAGACCCAGAGCATCTTAGATCCTTGCAGTAGCAGAGACTTCAGACTGCCTTCATTGTCTTCAGGGTAATAAGATGGTACCTAACAGTTTGGAAGGGAGGGTGTTTGGAGTTGAAGGGATGAAAGTGATGAAGAGAAGGATTAGTCTTACTCACCTGCTGTGCCATCTTCATTGCAAGATGGCAGATGGGCATCGTGTGCCCTGCCAACACTGGTCAGTTGCTGAGAATCACCTGGACAGCCTGGAAATTTTCCTGGCTGCTTCCAGGCTCAGAGCAAACCCCATGTGGCTTAACGCCCACCAGAAGTGAGGAAGGGGTGAAAGGCAGTTGGTATATATGCTGGCCCTCGTATTATAACAGATGTCCAATACTTAACACACATCTGAATGGACAGTTGAATAAGAAAATACTGTCATCCAGACGGGTATTTTGTTCTCATTCTTTTAATGTTTTTCTGCAGTATCTCTGAGACGATTTTGTTGTTACAAGGCTGGGTGATTTTGCTTTTGGAATTTGAAAGCTTAAACTCAAGTTGTGATTTGATTTGAAGCCAGGTGGGCAGATGATTTGGTGCAGTAGGCAGTGTGAAGCTGATTCATTGAAAGTTCAGGAAATGAGCAGAAGGCTGGCTCCACGGGGGCATACATATTTATTAAACAAAGCAAAACCTAACGTGAACCAGGTGCTGGAGTGTAGTGTGCCATGTTAGTTTGCAAATAAAATTTTGGAGCAGGGAGACATCTTTCTCTAACAGGAAAGTCTTCCTTTCTGCTCTGAGAACCTCTTCATTTTCTCGGTAGATTCAGTCATCTCTCTGTCATTGCACTTGAACCACGTTCTCCACACGGGGACGTTTTCTGGAGCATCTGTTGTTCTGGCGTAATCAGGGTAGCTGGGACCAAGGCTGTCTAAAGCACGAGGGCAGTTTTAAAACTGTCTGCAGTCAGACCTGGCTGAGATGTGGGTGACCACTTGTAGGATCTCATGTTGACTCTACAAACTAGCCATCCTGCCGCGGGTGGTGCCTCCTGGAGCATTGTGTTCGGGAGAATTCCCAGAGGGCGTTTGGCTTCAGAGGGACCCAGCGCCCATGAGTCGGGGCCCTAAAACACCATCTGCGCTCTCCACCCTGGGTGTTCAAACTCCCTCACACGTAGAGAGGGGAGGTGATTCAGAAGAGGAGGGCAGGGGCCCAGCCAGGACAGAACCTCAGATAGTATAGAGTAAATTCCATTCCTTGAAACTAATGTGCATCTCTCCTTCTGTTGGAACTTGTGCCACTTGAAGGGTTTATTGTTGAGATGTCATAACCCTAGATGAGAGGAAATGTAGACATTGTCAGGATACTTAACCAGCTGTCCAGCTGAAACAGTGGGCAAGAGAAATGCTCTCAGGGCATTGTGTCTGCTAGTTAGGTGCATCCTTCCAGATGGGGCTTCCTGGATTGCGACGGGCCAGCTTAGAGGAGAGCCTTAGAGACTGAAGGGTGTGTGAATGTTTGTCATAATGGCGTGAGCTGCTCAGCACAATGTCTCCACCACTGGTAACATGGGAAAGAATGGTGGGGGGGTATGTATAGGAGCTGATTAGAGTGTGTGTGTTCACATGGGTGAGTGCATGTGCATATATGTTTGTATATATATGTCACATATAAACGTATGTGTGTGTGTTTGTACCCCTGAGTCAGACTCCTTTTTACCCTTGTAAAATGGTATGTTGACCCTCACATCATATAATAAGGTCGATGCCATCGCGTGCTGACAAGACTGAGCCTGCAGGGCGGCGGCGAGGCAGCTGGTCTTCAGCGCCTGCTGTTCTGCGTGTGGCCGGGCCAGCACGACGGGAATGCCGTGCCTCGTGGGAAGAGGCTTTCGCTTTCGTGACAAATCCTTTTACTTTGGAAACCAAAGGTCTTTGTGTTCAAAGCTTAGACGTGAAAAATGGAGATTTAGAATCATATGAATTTATAATAGGTCTGTAAATGAAACTCGATTTTTCAAAATCTGAATAGGCGACTTATTTGCTGCTGAATATAATTTTCAAAACGTGTCAAGAGAAGGACGACTGTTATGTTGGTCTGGAGGGGTGGGATGGGGGGGATATGCATATGACTAATCTGAGAACATACATATCTGTAAACAACAAAACTCTGTAAAAGTTAAAAGTAAAATAAAAGTTTTTTAAAAGTAATAAAGTAGATAACCAGTAAAGAAAAAAAAAAAAAGGACAACTCAGATCCAGATTGTTACAATACATGGTTAATACCAATAGCATCATTGCCTTCTTTGCTTGGTTTTTGATTTAGCATTTAAGTTGAAATGTGGACTGAAACCCAGTATCCAGTTTGCATGAAAATCTAAAAAACATGCTGTATATGCTGTATGATGCTTTGGTTCTCTTTCTTTAAAACTATGAAATCATTCCCCATCTGTCCTTTAAAAAATGATGTTGAATTTTGTAGTGGTCATATCTTCAGTGTTTCTCATTGGTGTTAGCTCCCTGTCACCTTTGGAAAAACCAAGTCTCCAGGTTTGGGGGGAGAAGAGAATTGGGAAAGAAGCGTAGGAAGTTGTCAGAAACTCGTGGGTGGGAGGGAAGACTGTGTAGATTTGGCCTGATACTGAGTATTACATGGGCACAGGAAGAACAAACAGATGGCTCCTTGTCAGAGGGACTTAACGTGGCTGAGGGGAGGGCAGGAGAGAATGACGGCAGGCCTTTATAGGATTTGCATCCTTCAGGACTGCGGGAGGAGCTGGGGTGCTTCAGCCAAGTGAAACATGTCTAGCTGTCTTCAAGTTTGTAAATATTAGTCAATAAGGTTGACATCTGAAACCTTTCTAGAAATGTGAGGTGAAGAAAGGGATCAAGGTTGGTGACAAAGATATGTGTGATTGTTTAAGTGTTAACAATTCAAATAGAATTGGGGAGTTAGAATTGGGTGATGAAGATTATTTTGAAACAAATGATAAAAAAAAGTAAACCCACTCTGGGTTGACAGAGGGGAAATTAAGCCTGGAAACCAGATAGTGAATGAGCGAAATAGTATATGGTGATGTAAATATGCCAGTGGTTTTTATGGTTAGCAAGGAGACGTAGGTAAAAACTGTTAACTTTTGTGGGAATGAAGAACCATGAAACTTTTCGAGTATTTTTCTTAGGATTTTTCCCCCTCCTGAGATGAGGAGAGAAGAGGGCAAAATGCTGTTGACAGTCCTGAGTGTAAGCTGTAATGTGGCAGCCTCTTAGGAAGAGCCAAGCAGTGCTGTTTAAATTGCTGGTAGGGGCTTCCCCTGGTGGTCCAGTGGGTAAGGACATCGCCTTGCAATGCAAGGGGCGCCGGTTGGAGCCCTGGCCTGGGAAGATCCCACGTGCCGCGGAGCGGTTGGACCGATGTGTCCAACTACCCAGCCGGAGCTCTGGAGTGCATGCGCCCAGAGCCGGTGCTCTGCGACAACAGACACCACTGCAATGGGAGGCCCGCAGGAGCCAAAGAACAGAGATGGATGAAAATGGAGAAATGAAAGACCAATAGAAGTGGCCCGCCTGCTCCCCTCCCTCCCCAACCCGACCGACGCCCAAAATAAATAAATAAATAAATCTTTAAATTGCTGGTAGGACCCAAGCTCCTGGAGAGTGTACTTCTTCAAAGATTATTCAGTTACGGAGAACTAAAAGGAGAAGTTCGGAATGATAAGGGAATACTGATTCCCCCCAGCCCCCTTAACTAGGTCACTGCTCTCCCCTCCCTTCATTTTTACTACCACTTTGATTTGAAACAGCCTTTTATATATATAATTTTGTGTATTTGCTTATTATTTTGGACTGTGCTGAATCTTCACTGCTGCACGTGGGCTTTCTCTAGTTGTGGCAAATGGGGCAACTCTCTAGCTGCAGGGCTCAGGCTTCACATTGCTGTGGCTTCTCTTGTTGCAGAGCACAGGCTCTTGACACACGGGCTCCCGTAGCTGTGGTTCCCAGGCTCCAGAGCCACGGGCTCCATAGATGTGGCTCACGGACTTAGTTGCTCTGCAGCATGTGGGATCTTCCCAGCTCAGGGATCAAACCTCTGTCTGCTGCATTGGCAGGCAGATTCTTTACCACTGAGCCACCAGGCAAGTAAAGCTTTTTGTGTTATCTTCTTATTTTTATTTTTAAAATTTATTTATTTATTTATTTTTGGCTATTCTGGGTTTTCACTGCTGCCACGGGCTCTTCTCTAGTTGCAGGAAGTGGGGCTACTGTCTAGTTGAGGTGAGCAGGCATCTTGTTGCAAAGACTTCTCTTGTTGTGGAACTCAGTCTCTAGGGCACACGGGCTTCAATAGTTGCGGCACCTGGGCTCCATAGTTGCGGCTCAGAGGGTCTAGAGCTCAGGCTCCGTAGTTGTGGCTCATGGGCTTCGTTGCTCTGCAGCAGGTGGGATCTTCTTGGATCAGGGATTGAACCTGCGTCTCCTGCATTGGCAGGCAAATTCTTTATCACTGAGCTCCCAGGGAAGCCCCATGTTGTTATCTTTATATGCTGTTATTTTTTCTGAGCCTTTTCTTTAAGGATTTTGACACTTAATGAGATTGTAAAAATATAGATCCCCCATCAGCCAAAATCAGTGCAATAAGCAATGGGGACGCTGGTTATGTTCCTAAAGCTGCCACGGAGTCCTCTCAGCCATACCAGAGCCAGGAACAGTATTTCATAGGACCTGTGTTGTATGGACCCAGTGCCCCATTAGCAAAAATATAATTCGAAAATGCATTCTCATTTTGAATTCAAAATGCAGGAAACACCCTGCTTTTCCGTTTCACTTGCCTTTCCCCCTGCTCCTCAATCTTAAGGGTACGATAGAAGATTTGGGTATTTTTTTAATCTGGTGAGAAGCTGTACATGTGAAGAGGAGATTCTTCATTGAGGAAGAGCCTATATACACCTATAGTTGACACAGTTGTCTCATGTGACTGAAAGATACTTTGTTTTTCAACGCCTAGGGCTTCAGTTATTATTGTACAAAAGAAGAAATATGAGTAAGCAAGGCATCTGTTGAAGGCTTTGTCTAAATGTTTCTCCGTGGTTTTTCATTCTGGTAGACAATCAACAAGTTACAAATAATCACACTTTTGTAAAGGCATGTTCTTTATTTCCAAGTATCACTGTCTTTTGATAGGCTAAGATGGTCTTTTGGGTCCCAGTGAACACAGAGAAGCAAAATCAGAGACAGCAGAAAAGCAGACATCCTTTCCAGAACCCGTTGACAGATGAGACCCAAAGTATAATATTAGGTCACCTTCGCTCAGACCTCTCCGGAAATAGTGGAGGTCTGCTTCCAAGGGGGCCCTTGGCTAGTTAACTGTCATGGACTCAGAATTACACCACAGCCTAATTAAGCACAAGTGGCTAATCTTGAATTATCCCCAAAGTCCTTTCTTTAATTCCTTTAGTGCCTGGAAAATTCCCACGCCCCCACCACCAGATTAATTCCTGTGTAAGTGAGAGAGGAAAGATTTGTGTGGAATATAAAAGATGGTTTTTATTATCTGGGTGGAATTCCCTTTTTCTGTTTCTGCTCTGGGGCGTAGGTACCTTTGTTCGAGGCCAGATACTTCTTTCTGCGGCAGAGAAGGGTCAGAACCAGATCCCCTCTTCACAGCTGCAGAGGGGCTTGTAGACCGTATTTCTTCCTTGGTATCCATGTGTAATTGGTTCTAGGACCCTCAGAATATTTCCCATATATTTTCTGGGATGAAAGCTCTCCTGGACAAGAGGCGTGAATGTGAATTGTGCCAGGATGTGTGGTCACCCTGGTTATGTCTTACCTGCATCTCTGAAGAGAGTAGCCCCCCACTGTCTGTCTTTGTGTTCCCAGCACACTTAATGACTGGCATGTAATAGGGGCTTCATGAGCGCTTGCTAATTCAAGGAAAAGAGATAGGTTGTGGAAGATTGGTACTGTGGTTATTGGTAAAACAAAATGTACTCTTCTGTTTTATTCTAGCTGGGAAGGCCACTGTCGTCAAACATGAGGAAAAACCTCCAAAACCAGCATTTCAAAATGGCTCCTCGGCATCCTTATATTTGAAGCCTTTGGTACCCAGAGGTCACGACTTACTGAAAACTCCTTCAAAAGGCTTTTTTTAAGTATTATTAGTACTATTAGCAAGGCATCTGTTGAAGGCTTTGTCTAAATGTTTCTCCGTGGTTTTTCATTCTGGTAGACAATCAACAAGTTACAAATAATCACACTTTTGTAAAGGCATGTTCTTTATTTCCAAGTATCACTGTCTTTTGATAGGCTAAGATGGTCTTTTGGGTCCCAGTGAACACAGAGAAGCAAAATCAGAGACAGCAGAAAAGCAGACATCCTTTCCAGAACCCGTTGACAGATGAGACCCAAAGTATAATATTAGGTCACCTTCGCTCAGACCTCTCCCGGGAAATAGTGGAGGTCTGCTTCCAAGGGAGCCCCTTGGCTAGTTAACTGTCATGGACTCAGAATTACACCACAGCCTAATTAAGCACAAGTGGCTAATCTTGAATTATCCCCCAAAGTCCTTTCTTTAATTCCTTTAGTGCCTGGAAAATTCCCCGCCGCCCCCCCCCCCCACCACCAGATTAATTCCTGTGTAAGTGAGAGAGGAAAGATTTGTGTGGAATATAAAAGATGGTTTTTATTATCTGGGTGGAATTCCCTTTTTCTGTTTCTGCTCTGGGGCGTAGGTACCTTTGTTCGAGGCCAGATACTTCTTTCTGCGGCAGAGAAGGGTCAGAACCAGATCCCCTCTTCACAGCTGCAGAGGGGCTTGTAGACCGTATTTCTTCCTTGGTATCCATGTGTAATTGGTTCTAGGACCCTCAGAATATTTCCCATATATTTTCTGGGATGAAAGCTCTCCTGGACAAGAGGCGTGAATGTGAATTGTGCCAGGATGTGTGGTCACCCTGGTTATGTCTTACCTGCATCTCTGAAGAGAGTAGCCCCCCACTGTCTGTCTTTGTGTTCCCAGCACACTTAATGACTGGCATGTAATAGGGGCTTCATGAGCGCTTGCTAATTCAAGGAAAAGAGATAGGTTGTGGAAGATTGGTACTGTGGTTATTGGTAAAACAAAATGTACTCTTCTGTTTTATTCTAGCTGGGAAGGCCACTGTCGTCAAACATGAGGAAAAACCTCCAAAACCAGCATTTCAAAATGGCTCCTCGGCATCCTTATATTTGAAGCCTTTGGTACCCAGAGGTCACGCGCACTTACTGAAAACTCCTTCAAAAGGTACGAGACTTCGCTGTGGAGAGAAGAGGAAGACAAGACTACTTAAATCCTCAGCTTGTAGGAGGTTAAACTTTTGACAGGTTCATGGTACACTGAATATTTGTTTACAAAAAAGTCTGAGTAATAACGACAGAATACTTTCTACATGGAGCTGTTCTTGAGCTCAGAGCCTGCCTGTAGGTTTTGTAGCTAAAACTTCATACACATATAAGTCACCCAAAAGAGCAAACCTTTTTAATAAATAAACCTTGTAGAGTTAAATTATGTGAAAGTAGCAATCTAAAGAAATAGAAATGCAGGGTTTACTTAATACTTGGATTCTACCATGTTCTCCACAAGCCCCCTCACCCATTCTTTTTTATTTCATCAGGTTTTTTGCTTTTTAAATATTGTTAGAGAGTTTTGTTGTTCACAGACACGTATGTTCCCAGATCAGTCATAATCTTCTCTATGTCACTGCCTTTGTAATTGCAGTAGCTATCAAGATTAACCTTCAGGTTTACAACATACGTGGTATATACTTCAAGTGCCCCCAACCCTCTGGGATCTGATGAGGTGGAGCTGATGTAATAATAATAGAAACAAAGTTCACAGTGGATGTAATGCACTTGAAGTATCTCCAAATCACTCCACCCCCTGGTCTGCCCCCAAGTCTGTGGGAAAATTGGCTTCCATGAAAGCAGTCCCTGGTGCCAAAAAAGGCTGGGGGACCCTGGCTTTGTATGGAATGTTTTCCTGCAGCTTTCTCACAGGGGAGCTGAAACACATTGCATACTGAGTTGAAAAATTGTTTAACTGAACAAATAATTGTGAACGAGACACTTGAGCTGGAGTATATGAGGCAGGTTTATACCAGAGAGGTTAAGAAGCACAGAAAGGCACACAGCCTCCTTCATCTCATCAGCCATAAGTAACAGCTGCATTTCCTCCTTTTCGTTTCTTCTGCTTGTGTAGTAGTTTTCTTTTTGTTTCAGGAACACTCAGAGCATAGTATGTACACTCTCTTGTGCCTGGCTTCTTATTAATTTAGTAGTATGTCGTGAGAGCATCTTCATTTTAAATGGCCACGAAAGAGTCTCCTGTTTTCTAATTCCCTGGCTCCTGGACAATTTCTGACTTTCACTATGGCACCTGATACTGAGGTGAACATCCTTGAGGGTGAACATTGTTCATTGCTTCAGATTCTACTTCCATGAGGTTTCTCTAAAAGAGGGATCACTGGGTTAAATGAATCTTTGTGAGCTTGTTATTATGTTACGAAATAACTTTCCAGAAAGATGTTAGTCACTCAAAGCAGCATGTCTGTTGTTCTGAGCCCTTCTCAACATGTGTATGTGTGTGTGTGTGCGTGCACGGACGTGTGTGATAGAGAGAGACATACATTTGTGAAGGATCATGATGTACCGAATATTTACCAACACTTTTTAGTTTCTGCTGAATTCAAGGGATGATAGGCATGTTGCTGTCATTCAGTTGCTGAGTCTGTGTGCGAGACTCTGCCGCCCCATGAGCTGCAGCATGCTAGGTTTACCTGTCCTTCACGATCTCCCGGAGTTTGCCCAGGTTCATATCCATTGAGTCGTTGATGCCATCCAACTATGAGAATAGGCATAGACACTGGTAAGAAGGTTCTTTCAGGTGCCAGCAGGTTCTCCTCTGTCCACGATACTTAAATAAACTTCGGAGGCATGAAGTGACTCCTTGTTGGGATGACATCAGTTTATGAATCTGTGATTTTTATTGATGGCAGTAAGGCCCCGTGGTCTACACACACATTAGTAACTGAAAAGAAAACGAAGGTAACTTCCAGAGAGTTATAATGGCATAATTCCCCACATACTTTTACAGAACAGAGAATCCCCATTTTCTATAATGCCTTGCTATTAAATTTATAAGCTTTTGTATCACAGAGGTTTTACTCGAGTGGGAATCAATGCTTTCCATTTACAGTAGCCACATAGTTTAAGAGATTATCGTCTCTGTAAAATTCCATGGATAGAATGTGGCTGCTGTTCTCACGAATCTGCAGGGGCTTGGCCCTAGAAATGACCCTGTCCTTGTCAAGAAGACGTGCTGGTAGTCTTCTCCTGACTTACCTTTGTAGCTCCGCACCTGTCACTACTCCTGGCTGGGTTTGTCTTTCAGCTTTATGGACGTATCATTGGCAGTGAAAATTATAGTACATTTTATTTATTGCACATATACATTGTGAAAGAATTCCCCCTGCTTGTATTGTATATTGTATCTATGTGGAGGAAAAGCTTAAGTATATTTTCCTTCATAGCTGAATAACAGGAGAACTGGATTTCATACTAGGCAATTTTAGAAATCACAACCTAGTAGCTGTCTGTCATAAAGCAGTGGAATAGCCTAAAATGTAGGCATGTGTAAATTCAGTATTGCTAAAATTTGAATACTGTCATTTGTCCTAGCATATTTAATTTGTGACAATGACTGATATCACCCTTAAAATACCATTCTGATCATATTTGGAATATCTTTTTATATTCGGGAGGGGGAACCTTATTTTTAGAATGGTGTATTGTGTGATATTTCCTAGAAAATATGTGGTTTACAAATATTTCTCTTATATTCTAGGTCCTTCAAGAAAAGTATATTTACAGCCTTGAATGCAGGTTCATATCCATTGAGTCGTTGATGCCATCCAACTATGAGAATAGGCATAGACACTGGTAAGAAGGTTCTTTCAGGTGCCAGCAGGTTCTCCTCTGTCCACGATACTTAAATAAACTTCGGAGGCATGAAGTGACTCCTTGTTGGGATGACATCAGTTTATGAATCTGTGATTTTTATTGATGGCAGTAAGGCCCGTGGTCTACACACACATTAGTAACTGAAAAGAAAACGAAGGTAACTTCCAGAGAGTTATAATGGCATAATTCCCACATACTTTTACAGAACAGAGAATCCCCATTTTCTATAATGCCTTGCTATTAAATTTATAAGCTTTTGTATCACAGAGGTTTTACTCGAGTGGGAATCAATGCTTTCCATTTACAGTAGCCACATAGTTTAAGAGATTATCGTCTCTGTAAAATTCCATGGATAGAATGTGGCTGCTGTTCTCACGAATCTGCAGGGGCTTGGCCCTAGAAATGACCCTGTCCTTGTCAAGAAGACGTGCTGGTAGTCTTCTCCTGACTTACCTTTGTAGCTCCGCACCTGTCACTACTCCTGGCTGGGTTTGTCTTTCAGCTTTATGGACGTATCATTGGCAGTGAAAATTATAGTACATTTTATTTATTGCACATATACATTGTGAAAGAATTCCCCCTGCTTGTATTGTATATTGTATCTATGTGGAGGAAAAGCTTAAGTATATTTTCCTTCATAGCTGAATAACAGGAGAACTGGATTTCATACTAGGCAATTTTAGAAATCACAACCTAGTAGCTGTCTGTCATAAAGCAGTGGAATAGCCTAAAATGTAGGCATGTGTAAATTCAGTATTGCTAAAATTTGAATACTGTCATTTGTCCTAGCATATTTAATTTGTGACAATGACTGATATCACCCTTAAAATACCATTCTGATCATATTTGGAATATCTTTTTATATTCGGGAGGGGGAACCTTATTTTTAGAATGGTGTATTGTGTGATATTTCCTAGAAAATATGTGGTTTACAAATATTTCTCTTATATTCTAGGTCCTTCAAGAAAAAGTATATTTACAGCCTTGAATGCAGGTAAGTGATCACCTTAAATGTGAATAGAGGGAAATATCTTTCTGTAAAGTTATATTATCCTTATAAGTATATAAGTGGATTTGGAGTGATTTTTTCACTAATATGATTATAAACATACTTTCAGGTTTGTGGTATAAACCTAATTGTTTATGATTTTAGCTGACATAGGATTTAAACTTGGTGAACATGATTGCCAATCTATCTGATGCAGAAGGACCTTTTATTAATCACAGATAATTTTTTTAAAATAATGATTTTTTTTTCAAATATGGAGCATATATATTGTTTTAATTTTGGCCTCTTTTATTGGTTGTTTATGTATTTATTTTCATCCGTCTTTACCCTTTGGCCCTTGTGGGCCTCCCATGGCCGTGGCCCTCTCGTTGCAGAGCACCGGCTCTGGACGCGTTCACTGCAGAGCTCTGGCTCCTAATTGGACACACTGGTCCAGCCATTCCACAGCACGTGGGATCTTCCCAGAACAGGGATCGAACCGGTGCAAGGCGGGCTCTTTACCCACTGGACCACCAGGGAAACCCCTGGAGCGTATTTATTATTTAACATGTGGAGATTGGAGAATATTAGTTTTTCCAAGAAATATGCTGTTGTAAAATGGATAATCATTAATTGCTAAATAGTCTCATGATTGTATTTTAATCCCTTCATTAGTTGAGCCACTTAACACTTTTCTTTTCCTTTTCACACTTCTATTGAACAAACTTACACCTGTCTCTAAGACAGCCTCTGAACCTTTGAACATCAGCTGGGAATCAAAAAACTTGATCTCCCAAAGCCAGAGGCGATTTCATAAACTGTACTCACTATGGTTGCTGTGTTTTATCTAGAGCTGATTAGGTCCCCAGGTTCCACTACTTAAATTCTCCTCCTTGATATGTGGTTATAAGACAGTTTTATGGCTTCTGAGTCCAATGGGGATTAAAACAGCAAATCAAAAGGGAGAAGGCTGTAACACACTGCCTAACAGATGATGGTGCATCATGACAGCACTGGGGACCAAGGATAGAAAGATGAGCCCCAAAGTGAGCAAGGGCTTTGTCTTCAGGAGGTTTCCAGGAAAGCTGAAGGATTGCACAGACAAACATAAATCACAATTGCAATAAATTTTAGGAATGAGAGGCCTGGTTAAAGGCTATGCTGTAGTGAGGGAAGCCTGGCAAGGTTTCACCTTAAATGTGAATAGAGAAATATCTTTCTGTAAAGTTATATTATCCTTATAAGTATATAAGTGGATTTGGAGTGATTTTTTCACTAATATGATTATAAACATACTTTCAGGTTTGTGGTATAAACCTAATTGTTTATGATTTTAGCTGACATAGGATTTAAACTTGGTGAACATGATTGCCAATCTATCTGATGCAGAAGGACCTTTTATTAATCACAGATAATTTTTTTAAAATAATGATTTTTTTTTCAAATATGGAGCATATATATTGTTTTAATTTTGGCCTCTTTTATTGGTTGTTTATGTATTTATTTTCATCCGTCTTTACCCTTTGGCCCTTGTGGGCCTCCCATGGCCGTGGCCTCTCTCGTTGCAGAGCACCGGCTCTGGACGCGTTCACTGCAGAGCTCTGGCTCCTAATTGGACACACTGGTCCAGCCATTCCACAGCACGTGGGATCTTCCCAGAACAGGGATCGAACCGGTGCAAGGCGGGCTCTTTACCCACTGGACCACCAGGGAAACCCCTGGAGCGTATTTATTATTTAACATGTGGAGATTGGAGAATATTAGTTTTTCCAAGAAATATGCTGTTGTAAAATGGATAATCATTAATTGCTAAATAGTCTCATGATTGTATTTTAATCCCTTCATTAGTTGAGCCACTTAACACTTTTCTTTTCCTTTTCACACTTCTATTGAACAAACTTACACCTGTCTCTAAGACAGCCTCTGAACCTTTGAACATCAGCTGGGAATCAAAAAACTTGATCTCCCAAAGCCAGAGGCGATTTCATAAACTGTACTCACTATGGTTGCTGTGTTTTATCTAGAGCTGATTAGGTCCCCAGGTTCCACTACTTAAATTCTCCTCCTTGATATGTGGTTATAAGACAGTTTTATGGCTTCTGAGTCCAATGGGGATTAAAACAGCAAATCAAAAGGGAGAAGGCTGTAACACACTGCCTAACAGATGATGGTGCATCATGACAGCACTGGGGACCAAGGATAGAAAGATGAGCCCCAAAGTGAGCAAGGGCTTTGTCTTCAGGAGGTTTCCAGGAAAGCTGAAGGATTGCACAGACAAACATAAATCACAATTGCAATAAATTTTAGGAAGAAGCATTACTTTGTTCCTATGAGAGGCCTGGTTAAAGGCTATGCTGTAGTGAGGGAAGCCTGGACAGGAGGTATAAATTTGTGGACACAACCCACCCCTGCCACTGCTGCCACCATATACAGGTAGTATGTTAAAGAAAATGGGGTGGATAACCTTACATGTGGAATAACCAGATGCTCCTGAGATGTTCCTTAGCTTAGGCAGGCAAGTCACAGGCTTACCTTTCATAGGCTCTCACTTTCTATAGTTAAAAGATAAAAAGGACCCCGCCATGCAGCACGGTTTAAATTCTAAAGGCGGGCTTCCCCTGGTGGTCCAGTGGGTAAGGACACCGCCTTGCACTGCAAGGGTCGCCGGTACGAGCCCTGACCTGGGAAGATCCCACGTGCCGCGGAGCGGCTGGACCGATGTGTCCAATTGCCGAGCCAGAGCTCTGGAGCGCATGCGCCCAGAGCCGGCGCTCTGCGACGACAGACGCCACCACGATGGGAGGCCCACAGGAGCCAAAGAACAGAGACGGATGAACACGGAGAAACGAAAGACCAATAGAAGCGGCCCACCTGCTCCCCTCCCTCCCCAACCCGACCCCCGCCCAAAATAAATAAATAAATAAATAAATAAATCTTTAAAAAAAAAAAAGAATAGTTGCTGAGATTTAAAAGAAAAAAAAAAAAAATTCTAAAGGCTTCCAAGAGCCCGAGTGTGAACATACATGTTGACCAAACTAATTTTTAAACACCAAAGGAAATTGTTCTGCACACCCTGAGATTTTTTGCTTTCTTGCGTTTTGAATTTCCAGCACGTCCTAATATTGAGGAAATATTGTATTAAATCAGTTAACTTTTATCTGAAAACTAGGTGATAATTCTGTGTTTAACTGAGAAACTTCTAGAGTGTTTTGATAGTGGCTGCACCATTTTACATTTCCAAGAGCTTCCCCACATCCTTGTCAATGCTTGTTTGTTTTTAATTATTTTTTATTGGAGTATAATCCGTTTACAATTTTATGATAGTTTCTGCTATACAGCAAAGTGAATCAGTTATACATGTACATATATCCACTCTTTTTTAGACTCTGTTTTCATATAGGTCATTACCAGAGTATTGAATAGGGTTCCTTATGTTACACAGTAGAAATAAGAGTTATCTGTTTTATATATAGTAGTATAAACAATTTTCTCTGCCTTTTGCTGCTTCTTCGAGTCATTCTAGTGGCTATGATCTTGTATCTCACTGTGGTTTCAATTTGTATTTCCCTGATGGCTACTCAGATGTTGAGCATCTTTCAGAAGCTTATTGGCTATTTGTGTGTCTTCTTTGGGGAAACATTTATTCAAGTCCTTTGTCCACTTTAAAATTAATGTTGAGTTGTAGGAGTTCTTTGTATACTCTGAATATTAGGCCTTATCATCAGATAAATGATTTGCAAATAATTTTCTTCCATTCTGTAGGCTATTTTTTCACTTTTTGGATAGTACCCGTTGAGACATATTTTTAATTTTCATGAGATCTAGTTTATTTTTTCTCTTGTATTGTGTATCTGTTTGACATTATATCTAAGGAGCCATTGCTTAGTACAAGGTCATGAAGACTTAGGTCTTTGATACATTTTTGAGGTAATTTTTGTATATGAAATGAATTAGGGAGATTCCACTTAGTTCTTTTGCCTGTAGATTTGCAGCTGTCCCTTGCGGCTCAGACGATAAAGAATGTGCGTGCAGTGTAGGACATACAGGTTGATGCCTCGGTCAGGGAAGATCCCCTGGAGGAGGGAATGGCAACCCACTCCAGTGTTCGTGCCTGGAGAATGCCATGGACAGATGAGCCTGGTGGGCTACAGTCCATGGGGTCACAAAGAGTCCGACACAGCCACTAACACTGACTTTTCAGCACTGTCTTTCTTCCATTGGGCTGTCTTGGCACCTTTGTTGGAAACAGCTGGCCTAAAACATGAGGATTTGTTTCTGGGCTCTTTAAGCTCTCCCTTGGACCTGAGTGTCAGTCCCTGTCAATACCACATTGCTTTATTCCTATGGTGGCAAATTCTGAAATCAGAAAGTGTGAGCCCTTCCCCACATCCTTGTCAATGCTTGTTTGTTTTTAATTATTTTTTATTGGAGTATAATCCGTTTACAATTTTATGATAGTTTCTGCTATACAGCAAAGTGAATCAGTTATACATGTACATATATCCACTCTTTTTTAGACTCTGTTTTCATATAGGTCATTACCAGAGTATTGAATAGGGTTCCTTATGTTACACAGTAGAAATAAGAGTTATCTGTTTTATATATAGTAGTATAAACAATTTTCTCTGCCTTTTGCTGCTTCTTCGAGTCATTCTAGTGGCTATGATCTTGTATCTCACTGTGGTTTCAATTTGTATTTCCCTGATGGCTACTCAGATGTTGAGCATCTTTCAGAAGCTTATTGGCTATTTGTGTGTCTTCTTTGGGGAAACATTTATTCAAGTCCTTTGTCCACTTTAAAATTAATGTTGAGTTGTAGGAGTTCTTTGTATACTCTGAATATTAGGCCTTATCATCAGATAAATGATTTGCAAATAATTTTCTTCCATTCTGTAGGCTATTTTTTCACTTTTTGGATAGTACCCGTTGAGACATATTTTTAATTTTCATGAGATCTAGTTTATTTTTTCTCTTGTATTGTGTATCTGTTTGACATTATATCTAAGGAGCCATTGCTTAGTACAAGGTCATGAAGACTTAGGTCTTTGATACATTTTTGAGGTAATTTTTGTATATGAAATGAATTAGGGAGATTCCACTTAGTTCTTTTGCCTGTAGATTTGCAGCTGTCCCTTGCGGCTCAGACGATAAAGAATGTGCGTGCAGTGTAGGACATACAGGTTGATGCCTCGGTCAGGAAGATCCCCTGGAGGAGGGAATGGCAACCCACTCCAGTGTTCGTGCCTGGAGAATGCCATGGACAGATGAGCCTGGTGGGCTACAGTCCATGGGGTCACAAAGAGTCCGACACAGCCACTAACACTGACTTTTCAGCACTGTCTTTCTTCCATTGGGCTGTCTTGGCACCTTTGTTGGAAACAGCTGGCCTAAAACATGAGGATTTGTTTCTGGGCTCTTTAAGCTCTCCCTTGGACCTGAGTGTCAGTCCCTGTCAATACCACATTGCTTTATTCCTATGGTGGCAAATTCTGAAATCAGAAAGTGTGAGCCCTTCAATTTGTCCTTGTTTTTGCAAGAATATTCTGACTATCCTGAGTCCCTTGAATTTCCATATGAGCTTCAGTGTCAGCTGCTTAGTTTCTGTAAAGAAGTCAGGATTTTCAGAGCAATTGCATTGAATCTGCAGGTGCATTTCTGCCATGGTTTTGTCTGGAAAAGTCTCTAAACCATGGATTAGAAATAGGGCATAGGACACAGTTTGAGAATGCCTGCCTGCAGGTAACCCTGAGTAATCAATGCTCTGATAAATGGAGTAGGAAAAGATGTATTTTATGGGGGTCAGTATTGTGATACCTAGATTATAGGGTATGAGCACGTGTTTTCCAAAAAATTATGAGAAAAGATGTATTTTATGGGGATCAGTATTGTGATACCTAGATTATAGTGTATGAACACGTATTTTCCAAAAATCATGACCTTGGCATTTCTATGTTTTTCTAGTTGATGGTTAATGATGATAGTTATTTAAAACTAACAAGCGGGAAAGAACATACATGTAACTATGGCTGATTCATGTCGATGTTTGGCAGAAAACAAAATTCTATAAAGCAATTATCCTTCAATTAAAAAAAAGTAAATTAATTAAAAAAAACCTAACCTAGTGTTATGGTGAGCCTGCTGAGGAAAAGTCAAAGTGTATTGGCTTTTGGAGGAACAACTTAGATGCTAAGAAAGTTACTTGCTGGGCTTCCCTGGTGGTCCAGTGGGTAAGGACAATGCCTTGCAGTGCAAGGGGCACTGGTTCGATCCCTGGCCCGGGAAGATCCCACGTGCTGCAGAGCAGCTGGACCAGCGTGTCCAATTATGAGCAAGCGCTCTGGAGTGCATGCTCTCGGTGCTCTGCAAGGAGGGAGGCCACAGCAATCGCAGGCCCACACAGGCCAAAGAATAAAGATGGATGAAAATGAATGGATAAAAAAAATCAATAAAAGAGGCCAGAATTAAAAAAAAAAAATCAGACAACTGTATATCCTGCATTCACTTCACACAGGTAATCACTTCCAATGACTATTACATATAACATATGTGACAGCGAAAAGTAAATGATTGTCAGGGAACTCTTGAACATCTGGGGGTACTTCTGTATCACATTCACAAATGATCCAGTGATGAACATCTCTACAATAAATACCTTCTAAGTTTAAAGAGGGTTTTTATGATAGGTTATTTCTTTCACTTATTGATTGGCTGTGCTGAGTCTTCGTTGCCGCACATGGGTTTCCTTTAGTTTCAGTAAGTGGGAGCTACTCTTGAGGTGGGGTGCATGCATTTCTCACTGAAGTGGCTTCTCTTTGTGGAGCACGCGCTCTAGAAAATGCACCCTCTGTGTTGTGGCACGTGGGATTAGTGGCCCTGTGGCATGTGGTATCTTAGTTCCTGGGCCAGGGATTAAACTTGTGTCCCCTGCATTGGCAGCAGATTCTTGATCACCGGACCACCAGGGAAGTCTCTCGTGATAGATTCTTATAAGTAGTATAAACAGATGAAAGCATATGCATGTTTATCACCACTTCACTTGGCCATATTGCTTTTCAAAAGCGTCATATCCATTTATACATGACAACATAGAAGAGTGCTGGCTTCTCCATACTCTGGTTAACATTGGGTATTATTTTCTTTTTTTAATTCGACTAATTTATAGTTTAAAATTTGGTGTCATTATTTTAGTTTTAATCTTTCACCAGTTATTTTCAAAGACGATTCCATTAGCTCATAAAACAATGAAGAAGTGCAGAAAGAGAATGAGCTTTGCAGGCGTTGACCATTGGTCAACATTTTGGGATGGCTGCCTTCCACTTGTGTCCTGACCTTGGCTCGTAGCTAAGCCTCTCCAAAGTCTCAGATTTCTCACTTGGGAACACAAGAGTATTTTGGGAGTCCTTCCCAGTATAGAAATATTTTATGTGGAGTTGTTATATAAAAAGCTCTCAAATGATAGCTGCTAGAGATAGTGATGAGGATAACCCATTTCATTGTTCTTAGGATTCTAGTGACTGACTTCTAGAGCTCTTTTCCAAGCAATTGAATTCTTTTAAATCCCTTAAGCAAGCAGGAAAAACCACTGAAAGTCAAGAATCAGCCTCATGGGGTCTGTTGTCATTTATTTAAGGATGATGATGCTGTAAGATTCTCACCGACATTGACTCTAAATAAAGCTTGGTTTACTGTTGATAAGGAAGATGCCACGGATACTGCGTACTATTATTATGTGGGTCTACCCCACATGAAAGCTGTTATGAATATTCCAGAGCACCAGAGTCGTATTTATCCCGTCCCCCGATTATTTTACGCGTGATCATCGGTCTCGGGTGCCGTAGTGTCTGCCCTGCTCCTTCCACCCTCCCCCCTCACTAAATCCACCCAGGAGGATAGGGTTGCTCTCTGCACTCCCTCTTCCACGCGGAGAGAGTCATACACCTGCTCTGATGAGGTAACACCCATGTGACCAGCATTTCTTTCAGTGAGAGGAGGGGTAAGGCTGTTCTTCCCTGTTGGTTTGTGATTATATCTGTCCTCTCGCACTTAAAAAAGCAGCTGGTATTTGGGCCCGTGTTAAGTTGGGTGTCCAAATCAAGGGAAAGCATGGATTGTTGGGAGAAAGGACTGTTTATCAGGAATTAGGTTCTTACTTTGCACCCTACAGACAAGTATGTTCCAGATGGAAGTGTTCAGTGAACATTAGAATGAGAACACGAAGACTAATTTATAGTTTAAAATTTGGTGTCATTATTTTAGTTTTAATCTTTCACCAGTTATTTTCAAAGACGATTCCATTAGCTCATAAAACAATGAAGAAGTGCAGAAAGAGAATGAGCTTTGCAGGCGTTGACCATTGGTCAACATTTTGGGATGGCTGCCTTCCACTTGTGTCCTGACCTTGGCTCGTAGCTAAGCCTCTCCAAAGTCTCAGATTTCTCACTTGGGAACACAAGAGTATTTTGGGAGTCCTTCCCAGTATAGAAATATTTTATGTGGAGTTGTTATATAAAAAGCTCTCAAATGATAGCTGCTAGAGATAGTGATGAGGATAACCCATTTCATTGTTCTTAGGATTCTAGTGACTGACTTCTAGAGCTCTTTTCCAAGCAATTGAATTCTTTTAAATCCCTTAAGCAAGCAGGAAAAACCACTGAAAGTCAAGAATCAGCCTCATGGGGTCTGTTGTCATTTATTTAAGGATGATGATGCTGTAAGATTCTCACCGACATTGACTCTAAATAAAGCTTGGTTTACTGTTGATAAGGAAGATGCCACGGATACTGCGTACTATTATTATGTGGGTCTACCCCACATGAAAGCTGTTATGAATATTCCAGAGCACCAGAGTCGTATTTATCCCGTCCCCCGATTATTTTACGCGTGATCATCGGTCTCGGGTGCCGTAGTGTCTGCCCTGCTCCTTCCACCCTCCCCCCTCACTAAATCCACCCAGGAGGATAGGGTTGCTCTCTGCACTCCCTCTTCCACGCGAGAGAGTCATACACCTGCTCTGATGAGGTAACACCCATGTGACCAGCATTTCTTTCAGTGAGAGGAGGGGTAAGGCTGTTCTTCCCTGTTGGTTTGTGATTATATCTGTCCTCTCGCACTTAAAAAAGCAGCTGGTATTTGGGCCCGTGTTAAGTTGGGTGTCCAAATCAAGGGAAAGCATGGATTGTTGGGAGAAAGGACTGTTTATCAGGAATTAGGTTCTTACTTTGCACCCTACAGACAAGTATGTTCCAGATGGAAGTGTTCAGTGAACATTAGAATGAGAACACGAAGACTAATAGTGTTGATAGAAAAGGCCTTTCCAGGAATGTCACAGTGAAAGCAAGGATTACTAATTATGACAACAAAAGGTTTAGACCTCCCTCTCATCAAAAACATTCTAGGCATGGAGATGGATGGTAGCTGTAACTAGACTTGTTGTAGTGATCGTGTCACAGTATGGACAAGTATAGGCATACATCAGAGGTACTGCGGGTTCAGGTCCCAGACCATCCCAGTAAGTCACAGGAGTTTTTGGCTTCCCAGTGCATAGAAAAGTTACATGTACACTATACTGTAGTCTGTCAACTGTGTGATGAAGAATTAGGTCTAAGAAAAGTGGCTATCTTCATTTAAAAGTAGAAAACAAAAATGCAGTTACAATAGTCATATCAAAGATCACAGCTCACCATAACAAATACAATAATAATGAAAAAGTTTGAAACATCGCAAAAATGTATCAGAATGTGACAGAGACACACAAATGAGCAAACACTGTTGGGAAAAATGATTCCGACAGAATTGCTCCACACGGGGCTGCCACAAAGCTTTAATTTGTTTTTAAAAAAATAACTCCCATGAAATCTATGAAGAACAGGGTTTCACTTACACTGAATCATTATATTGGGCATATAAAACTAATCTCGTCTATTAAATCTCAGCTGAAAAACATCGTGCACATTAATAATCAAACCATGAATTACAACCTGTCTACTCCATTTAAGGCTGTTTGAAATGAGCAGGATAAAGACATCTGCACAAGAGAAAAGTAAATGATCATCAGGGAACTGTAGGTCCAAACCACAGTGAGATACCTCCTCATACCTGTCTGATTGGCCATCCCAATAAAGAATAAAAAATGTCTGAGGACGTGGAGAAAAGGAAGCCCTGGTGCCCTGTCCATGGGCGTGTAAGTTGGTGCAGCCACAGTGGAAAACAATGTGGAGTATGCTTAAAAAAATTAAAAATAGAACTCAATACTTTAGCAGTCCCATTCCTGGATATTTGTCCAAAGATAATGAAAACACTCATTTGAAAAGATAATGTGTGCCCCAATGTTCACAGCAACACCATTTACAATTGCCAAGATAGAGAAGCAACCTAAGTGTCTATCAGCAGATGAATTTATAAAGAAGATGTGTTTTGGGGGCTGGTGTATGGATGGAATATCACTTAGCTGTTACAATGAAATTTTGCCACTTAGAACAACATGGACAGACCAGGAGGAGTGTTATGTTTAGTGAAGTAAGTCAAACAAAAAAAAGACATACTGTGGTATCTAAAAAATAAAATTAATGAATATAACAAAACAGAAACAGTTTAGCAGTAGTCTGCCAGTGGGTTACTAGTAGTTACAAGCGGGAAGAGGGTATGAGAGAGGAGTAATATTGGGGAAGGGGATTAAGAGGTGCAAACTTTAGGTATAAAGGAAGATACAAGGATACAATGTATAGTGCAGGGCTATGATAGAACCAATATTTTATAATAATTTTAACTGGAATTTATAAAAATATGAAATCTATCTTGTACACTAACTTATAATTTTATATTGGAGCGTAGCAGATTAGCAGTGTTGTGATAGTTTCAGGCGGACGGAAGAGGGACTGAGTTGCACAGAGTCATGTATCCCTTCTCTGCTGAACTGCCCCCCTCGCCACATCCAGGCCGCCACATAACATTGGTCAGAGTCCCCTGTGCTATATAGTCGGTTCTTGTTGGTGTTATGCATTTTAAATATAGCAGTGACAAACATTTTATTTTTAAGAGCAGTATTTTTAAGAGTGCTGGTGAATGTGAGAGGACCAATTAGCTCATACCTATCACTGGGGCAGGGGGTGGGTATAAGTTACTGCTGCCTTGCTTGGATGGAGGCATTTTGGTGACATACAACAAAAGCCTCGTACCTCAGAATTCCATTTATCAGAGCTCATTCTAGGAAAATAATTGATTCACTTATTTATAGCTTTTCAGAATTGTTTAAAAGGGGGAAAATTTGAAACAACCTGAATGATTTTATGTTCACTGATACTTCAATGATATTTTTTAAAAGTCATTAAAATAGTAACATAGAGAATTATTTGTCCAAAGATAATGAAAACACTCATTTGAAAAGATAATGTGTGCCCCAATGTTCACAGCAACACCATTTACAATTGCCAAGATAGAGAAGCAACCTAAGTGTCTATCAGCAGATGAATTTATAAAGAAGATGTGTTTTGGGGGCTGGTGTATGGATGGAATATCACTTAGCTGTTACAATGAAATTTTGCCACTTAGAACAACATGGACAGACCAGGAGGAGTGTTATGTTTAGTGAAGTAAGTCAAACAAAAAAAAGACATACTGTGGTATCTAAAAAATAAAATTAATGAATATAACAAAACAGAAACAGTTTAGCAGTAGTCTGCCAGTGGGTTACTAGTAGTTACAAGCGGGAAGAGGGTATGAGAGAGGAGTAATATTGGGGAAGGGGATTAAGAGGTGCAAACTTTAGGTATAAAGGAAGATACAAGGATACAATGTATAGTGCAGGGCTATGATAGAACCAATATTTTATAATAATTTTAACTGGAATTTATAAAAATATGAAATCTATCTTGTACACTAACTTATAATTTTATATTGGAGCGTAGCAGATTAGCAGTGTTGTGATAGTTTCAGGCGGACGGAAGAGGGACTGAGTTGCACAGAGTCATGTATCCCTTCTCTGCTGAACTGCCCCCCTCGCCACATCCAGGCCGCCACATAACATTGGTCAGAGTCCCCTGTGCTATATAGTCGGTTCTTGTTGGTGTTATGCATTTTAAATATAGCAGTGACAAACATTTTATTTTTAAGAGCAGTATTTTTAAGAGTGCTGGTGAATGTGAGAGGACCAATTAGCTCATACCTATCACTGGGGCAGGGGGTGGGTATAAGTTACTGCTGCCTTGCTTGGATGGAGGCATTTTGGTGACATACAACAAAAGCCTCGTACCTCAGAATTCCATTTATCAGAGCTCATTCTAGGAAAATAATTGATTCACTTATTTATAGCTTTTCAGAATTGTTTAAAAGGGGGAAAATTTGAAACAACCTGAATGATTTTATGTTCACTGATACTTCAATGATATTTTTTAAAAGTCATTAAAATAGTAACATAGAGAATTATTTGATGCCATGGAATGATAAATGTGAAAAAATTTAACTTTAAAAAACTGGCTACAGAGCACTATGGTGTGCAGATAAAAAAATTCTGTATTGGGCTCCCTTGGTGGTCCAGTGGGTAAAGAGTCTGCCTTGCAGTGCAAGGGGCACCAGTTCAATCCCTGGCCTGGGAAGATCCTACATGCCGCGGAGCAGCTGGACCAGTGTGTCCAATTATGAGCCAGCGCTCTGAAGTACGTGCACCCAGAGTCGGGAGCAACAAGAGAGGCCATTGCAATGGAAGGCCCACACAGGCCAAAGAATAGAAATGGATGAAAATAAATTAAAAAAAACAATAAAAGCGGCAAAAATTTTAAAAAAAATCTGTATTGAACATGCCCTTTTCCTTAGGGTTTAAAAACATACATTGTATATGATTAAAACATCATTGCTCTTGTTTTGTGTGACCAGAACTAAAAGGGTAATGCCCCTGATCTTGGAGAACTCATAATCTTATGTTTGGGGTGGAGATTGGATTTTTTCTAATTTTTTTAAACAGTTTCTTTTTTATTTTTTTTTCCGGTTGTGCTGGGTCTTTGTTCCTGCTCAAGCTTTTCTCTAGTTGCAGTGATTGGGAGCTCCCCTTTGGTTGTGGTGCACGGGCTTCTCATTGTGGTGGCTTCTCTTGTTGCTGAGCACCAGCTCTAGGCCGTATGAACTTCAGTAGTTGTGGCACATGGCCTCAGTAGTTGGGACTGCTGGGCTCTGGAGCACATGCTCAGTAGTTGTGGCCCAGAGACTTACTGCTCTGTGGCATGTGTAATCTTTCCTGGGTCACAGATTGAACCCTTGTTTCTGGAGCTTGACAGGCTTTACTGCAGAGCCACCAAGGAAGCCTTTTCCAGTTGTTTTTTTTGTCAATTTTTCGATAGCTATTCACCATGTGTCTTGCAGACCTTCTTCTTGCTACTAAGCAAAAAGACGTTATGGAAAAATTGGACTCTGAGTTGAATTTTCTATGATTGGAATAGAGAACTGAACTTAGATCTCTAAAAGATGAAGAAAGTGTGGCAATCAGTGTTACGTTAGGGAAAGGAAGAAGATAGAATGAATTTTAAGATTGATCCTTGTGCTGGAATTCCTGTGAAAACTGGTCGAATAGAGAAGCTTGAATCTCTGGTTTAAATAATTAGTCTCCAGGTTCTTGTTGATCATTAACAACACATCTGTCCCTGTTGGAAGTAGCCTCTGAACAACCCTGCGCAGCATGTGCTGGAATCATAATTTTTGTTTTCTAAGGTCAAGTCACTAGTGAAACACACACACTTCTACACAGACTGCAGTGGGATCCATGATTCTTGATGTCTGAATCTACTGTGATCATACAGCATATTGACTGCCAAATACTTGTATCATGCATAACAATACCTTCTTTGGTTTTTAAAGGCTTACCAAAGACACTATACGATTATTATTCATTCTTCTTTTTTATTTGTGTTACTGACAGAAACTCAGTTCATATTATGGGCTTTTTATAAAGCAATTTTGTCGCTTAAACTTTTTTTAAAAAAATCTCTTTTAATGACTCTGATCATTGTTTTTTTTAAAATGGGAAAATATAGAAACATAGAGCCCAGATTCGATATCATGCTTACCCTAACTCTCAGAGCATTGCTCATATTTTGGTATATTTGTTCCAGTATTTGACATCCTAACAGGCTTTTCTGTGTTCACAGAAATTCATCTTGCTTCTAATTTTTTTTATAACTAATTAAGTTTTTCTGTGTTAGGCACCGAAATTTTCTTTTCCTTACTGTCGTTGGTGATCCTTATGTTCTCTTAAATCGAGACCGTGTATAATGACGAAGAGGAACACTTTCTGGTCTTTATTATGCTTCTGTATCTAGTATAACTTCAGTAACTATAGTGTGTGCACAAGTGGAATTAACAGCTGATTGAATAAGTAATCAACCTTAGTTGAACTTTTTGAGTTACTTTTAAAATCTGTGGTGCCCATCCCCCAGAAGTATATCTATTATAAAAATTTTTGTAACCCTACAATTATCGATTATTGATTATATGTAAAGAGTGCATACATTAAAACGCGTTTAGGAGTGTACCTGGCATATACAAGATATTGGTAATGATTTTCTTTATTGATAAAATTTTGTAACTGAACTTAGATCTCTAAAAGATGAAGAAAGTGTGGCAATCAGTGTTACGTTAGGGAAAGGAAGAAGATAGAATGAATTTTAAGATTGATCCTTGTGCTGGAATTCCTGTGAAAACTGGTCGAATAGAGAAGCTTGAATCTCTGGTTTAAATAATTAGTCTCCAGGTTCTTGTTGATCATTAACAACACATCTGTCCCTGTTGGAAGTAGCCTCTGAACAACCCTGCGCAGCATGTGCTGGAATCATAATTTTTGTTTTCTAAGGTCAAGTCACTAGTGAAACACACACACTTCTACACAGACTGCAGTGGGATCCATGATTCTTGATGTCTGAATCTACTGTGATCATACAGCATATTGACTGCCAAATACTTGTATCATGCATAACAATACCTTCTTTGGTTTTTAAAGGCTTACCAAAGACACTATACGATTATTATTCATTCTTCTTTTTTATTTGTGTTACTGACAGAAACTCAGTTCATATTATGGGCTTTTTATAAAGCAATTTTGTCGCTTAAACTTTTTTTAAAAAAATCTCTTTTAATGACTCTGATCATTGTTTTTTTTAAAATGGGAAAATATAGAAACATAGAGCCCAGATTCGATATCATGCTTACCCTAACTCTCAGAGCATTGCTCATATTTTGGTATATTTGTTCCAGTATTTGACATCCTAACAGGCTTTTCTGTGTTCACAGAAATTCATCTTGCTTCTAATTTTTTTTATAACTAATTAAGTTTTTCTGTGTTAGGCACCGAAATTTTCTTTTCCTTACTGTCGTTGGTGATCCTTATGTTCTCTTAAATCGAGACCGTGTATAATGACGAAGAGGAACACTTTCTGGTCTTTATTATGCTTCTGTATCTAGTATAACTTCAGTAACTATAGTGTGTGCACAAGTGGAATTAACAGCTGATTGAATAAGTAATCAACCTTAGTTGAACTTTTTGAGTTACTTTTAAAATCTGTGGTGCCCATCCCCCAGAAGTATATCTATTATAAAAATTTTTGTAACCCTACAATTATCGATTATTGATTATATGTAAAAGAGTGCATACATTAAAACGCGTTTAGGAGTGTACCTGGCATATACAATATTGTATGAGCTGGCTGTTCCGTTGTCAAGCCTGACTTTTTGCTTTGATGCACTTGGACTCAACTGCCACCAGGGGGCAGACTGTGTTTGGGAAAGAATGGAAACCTAGCTTGAACTGTTGTTAAGGCTTTCATCTCTTTTCTCTCTGTGAGTGCGTGTGAATGTGTGTATGTATGTATGTATGTACACGTTGCTATAGAAACAAGAATTACTCATTTTGACTTTTTCCCTTCTGACTAGAACTCCTTCTCTTTATTCTTACGGTTCCTAGCTGTGCTTTTTTTTTGGATTTTGCCATTTTGCCTTTGTGGAAAAGAAAGTTCCCCAGAGGATGGGAGACAGTGCAAGCCACCCTGGGCCACAGGCCGGCACTCACGGGAGAAGTGGAGAGCCATGCTCTGCTGTTTAGAAAGATGGTTAGAAGCGTTACTTTTCATATATGTGGTGTAGCTTAGGGTTCAAGTAGACATTTTAGTGACTATGATGAATTGGTGGCATGTTGCTAATTTCTTCTTTTGAGTAGTCTAGGCTAAAGGATTTTCCTTAGAGAATAAGGATAATTTAGCGTTGACTATTGCTTAACTACACAAAAACTAAACAGAACACATCTAGAGAGGGCGATGTCATGTCTGTTTTAATAATATCTGTATTTAACTCTAGTCTTCTATTTGTAATTTTAGTGATAATTCTTAGTTTTTTAAAAAATTTTTCTTTTCTTGGTGTGGAGCAGGGAGGAGAGGTAGTTCTAGCAAATTAATTTGTGGAATATGGTGAAAGAGGTTTTTTTAATGACAAACTGTGATGAAGTGAAAAGGGCAGTCCCTAAATGTCACTTTTCTAGGCTTTAATTCCTTGCCTATTTGTGCTTCCATGAGTACGAATGCTCACAAGATCCCTTGTCTGTCCATGAACTGATTGTAGCTTGTCCACAGAGGAACAGAGGCTGGCTGGAGGGCAAGTGAAAAGGGAGGAGGAATTACTCAATTTCCTTTCCTGCCTGGCTCCTCCCCTCATCACGCCCTAATAAACACACTATATTTCTGAAAGAACTTCTCAAAGAGTGGCTGTCTCCTGTACATTCTCATAGCATCTAATAGTTATTTATGGCCAATAGTTAGCTACATTCATTTCTGTTACCAAGTTTTAGAAATCTTAGGAACATGCATAGATCATTTTTTAACATTGCTTTCTTGTACTTTTTTTTTTTTAACTTCATGCCATGAGCTCTTACTTAGGTACTTACTATTTTCATCAATATTTATTCTTTGACCTGTGTGGGCCTCCCATTGCAGAGGCCTTTTTCGCTGTAGAGCACCGGCTCTAGGCACCTGCGCTCCGCTGACTCACAACTGGACACACCAGTCCAGCCCCTCCGCGGTGTGTGGGATCTTCCCAGGCCAGGGATCGAACCGGCGCCCCTTGCACTGCAAGGCGGTGTCTTTACCCACTGGACCACTGAGGAAGCCCTCTTGTACTTTTTTTTATACAATTTTTTTTTTAATTGAAGGATAATAGCTTTACAGAGTTTTGTTTACTGCCAAACATTAACATGAATCAGCCACAGGTATACATATGTCCCCTCCCTCTTGAACTTCCCTCGCATCTCCCTCCCCGTCCCACCCCTCCAGGTTGTTAGAGAGCCCCTGTTTGAGTTCCCTGAGTCTTAAAGCAAATTCACATTGGTTTTTTGTTTTACATATGGTAGTGTAGGTTTCCATGTTACTCTTTCCATACCTCTCACTCTCACCTCCCTCCCCCTAGTGTCCATATATCTGTTCTCTATGTCTGTTTCTCCATCTCTGCCCTGCAAATGAATTCATCAGTGCCATCTTTCTAGATTCCATATATATGCATTAGTATGCAATATTTATCTTTCTCTTTCTGACTTCACTCTGTATAATAGGCTCTAGGTTCATCTACCTCATTAGAACAGATTCAAATGCATTCCTTTTTATAGCTGTTTTCTTGTACTTTTAAAAATTAATATCTTAAGATTTTGGGCTCTTGCTGGTTAAATAATATTAGCTTTATCTACGTGAGCATTTTGCAGGTGTGGTTTTCTTACGTGCATACATTTTCTTTAGCCTCTTTTATTTTTTGCCATCATATTTTAATGTGCTTTTTATAAAGGGCTCTACTCAAGCAATCATTTTCAAGATCTCAGTTCTTACTAATAAGCAATAATCACACCTTTTTGATGTTCCTAGTGTCAAAACAGTACTATTCTTGAGAGGCTACCTGATTCTCTATAAACGCAGTGAGTCAAGCAGTTAAGTGCAGTCTTTATAATACTGCTTGTCTGACTAATTTTTATTCCTCTGAAACTATTATGTTACATTATGTTGCACTAACCTTTTTACTGTTGGTCATTAGTGAGCTCCCCAGAATATGAGTGCTAACTTTAACCTTTTATCAATCCATCATTAATATAGCAGAAAGATTTTTATTTTTTAATCTAACTGACCCACAGTGCTGTGTTAGTTCCAAGTGTAATAACAGGCACTTTGTAAAACTGTAAGTGGGAACACTTAATTGCTTGAAGCCATTAATTTTTTTTTTTTTTCAGATATTTAACATGTAAACTTGTATATAAAACCTGTGGACAGGTTTAAATATCTGTAAACATGTCCAGTGTTACTATGAGTGTGACTATAATTACAGTTTGCAAAATTAGATCACAGACACCTTTAATGAAGTCTTAATTTTTTATAATTACTAAATAAGTATTAGGCATGCCTCGACATAGTTATTTTCCCTAAAGGCTCCTCCAAGCCATCACAGAACCGGTGACATTATTGGTTGTTATGTAAAGCGCCTGAGACCACCCACTTTCTCCTCCCCGTCACCATGTCTTATGAGAACCGTAACAACTCTGTAAGCATGTTCAGTGTGATGTCATTCAGGGGCGGTGGACTGCCGGGGCTGCTAGGAGGAGATTTGATTCAGAGGAAGAGCATTGTTTCGGCAACATCTGGCAGTGGAAACGGAAGCCAGCCGCACTTGGATCGCCTGGGGCTTTTCTCTTGTGCAGGGAGTGGCGTCTGGCATGTAGGCATGTTTTCTCTCGCTGTGTTGTTTCTTGGCCTCCAAGAAGAGTGTGCGGTTGAAAAAGACAGTATGTGAGAGTCCCTAGGAGCCAGTTCTTCTCTGAAGTTTTCTTTACACCCGCTCTGAAGACAATGTTGTTGTCTCCCAAATTCTCCTTGTCTACCATCCACGTTCGCCTGACTGCCAAAGGGCTGCTGCGGAATCTGCGACTCCCTTCAGGGTTTCGGAAAAGCACTGTCATTTTCCACACAGGTTTGGCTCGCACCCATCTCTCTGTGCTGTTGGGGAGTGGGGTGGGGGGAGTGCATCTTGGTTAACTTGCAGGTGTTTATCAGGAATGTTCTAAGGGGATAGATTATTGAGGAAAGAAAGCTCTCATAAGAGAACCAGGCATAATTGGTCAAAATAAGCAGTTTCTCTTGTGCTTCAACACGAGTCTAGTCTTTTCTCTTGTGCTGAATATGAGTGCTAACTTTAACCTTTTATCAATCCATCATTAATATAGCAGAAAGATTTTTATTTTTTAATCTAACTGACCCACAGTGCTGTGTTAGTTCCAAGTGTAATAACAGGCACTTTGTAAAACTGTAAGTGGGAACACTTAATTGCTTGAAGCCATTAATTTTGATTTTTCAGATATTTAACATGTAAACTTGTATATAAAACCTGTGGACAGGTTTAAATATCTGTAAACATGTCCAGTGTTACTATGAGTGTGACTATAATTACAGTTTGCAAAATTAGATCACAGACACCTTTAATGAAGTCTTAATTTTTTATAATTACTAAATAAGTATTAGGCATGCCTCGACATAGTTATTTTCCCTAAAGGCTCCTCCAAGCCATCACAGAACCGGTGACATTATTGGTTGTTATGTAAAGCGCCTGAGACCACCCACTTTCTCCTCCCCGTCACCATGTCTTATGAGAACCGTAACAACTCTGTAAGCATGTTCAGTGTGATGTCATTCAGGGGCGGTGGACTGCCGGGGCTGCTAGGAGGAGATTTGATTCAGAGGAAGAGCATTGTTTCGGCAACATCTGGCAGTGGAAACGGAAGCCAGCCGCACTTGGA
This sequence comes from Tragulus kanchil, assembly GCA_022376925.1. NCBI lineage: Eukaryota > Metazoa > Chordata > Mammalia > Artiodactyla > Tragulidae > Tragulus > Tragulus kanchil. The sequence continues at coordinate 32,051,765 of JAIOJX010000028.1, read as the reverse complement.
TCGCCTGGGGCTTTTCTCTTGTGCAGGGAGTGGCGTCTGGCATGTAGGCATGTTTTCTCTCGCTGTGTTGTTTCTTGGCCTCCAAGAAGAGTGTGCGGTTGAAAAAGACAGTATGTGAGAGTCCCTAGGAGCCAGTTCTTCTCTGAAGTTTTCTTTACACCCGCTCTGAAGACAATGTTGTTGTCTCCCAAATTCTCCTTGTCTACCATCCACGTTCGCCTGACTGCCAAAGGGCTGCTGCGGAATCTGCGACTCCCTTCAGGGTTTCGGAAAAGCACTGTCATTTTCCACACAGGTTTGGCTCGCACCCATCTCTCTGTGCTGTTGGGGAGTGGGGTGGGGGGAGTGCATCTTGGTTAACTTGCAGGTGTTTATCAGGAATGTTCTAAGGGGATAGATTATTGAGGAAAGAAAGCTCTCATAAGAGAACCAGGCATAATTGGTCAAAATAAGCAGTTTTCTCTTGTGCTTCAACACGAGTCTAGTCTTTTTCCCGTCTGAAGATCTGATGTGTGCTTGGTTTGTTTGTTGAAAGCCCATAACGGTTGCCTGAGTGCTCCCAGCTCTTTGCTCGACACCAACCAGATCTGGAAAGATCAACAGCTGTTCAGTTACATTTTCCTTCACATGAGTTTGGAAGTGGGACACAGGTAAATGAGTGTTCTCTTTCTTTAAGGAAGAAGATGAAGTGAGAGGGTTCTGTAGTTTTCTCTTCTCTAGTTCCTCGCTGAGATTGTGACAGACTGGTTGGGGATACTAAACGAGTGCTGTGTACTAGACATTGCTGAAATAACACGTTGTAAGGGTTGTGGACAGGTGGGTAAGGAACCACAAATTGAGTTTTCCAAGCTTCATGGTGAAACTGTTTGCAAGTCACAGAAGACTGCCTCTGGTCTTCACGCTGGTATCCACATTTTTATTTTCTGTGCCTGGAGATGAAAGTGAATGCGGGGTATATTTTGGGCACATGTAACCTGCCTGCCCGCTTTTAGAGGACTCACTTGCCTCCTGTCGCTGCCTCTTGTTCCAGTATAATTGCAACTGTGGTGAATTAAGTTGATTTCATGCTATAAAAATGGGAGTGCTGAATGTGAGCCGGTCGTGGAACTGTGCTGGGATGCTTTGAGTATGTAACTATTGAATAGATGTTGTTTTGTTCCCCATGCGTGCCCACTCTTCTGGGTCTTGTTTTCCATCTCAGTCCCCAGTGATTTTTCTCAGCTGACTGCTTTCAGTTTTCCTGGGGGCATCTCCCTGCTGTATGAGATAACTCTCATTTTTCTCCAGCCCCTCTTGCTCGAGTTTCGTAACTCCCCTTGACCTGTCACTGCAATCTGCCAGCCTTTCCCTCGCGGCCAGAGCTGACAGCTGAAGGTAAATGGAGCATGTTCCAAGGGAAACAGTGACTGTGTCTCTCCCGGCCTAAACACCACTGTCATCTTCTCAACTTTAAAGAATGAAAAGGTGAAAAATAAACATAAAAGGACGCCCTGTGTCTGTAGTAATCTATGATGTAAAATAGCTCCCAGATGACTTTTAATTTTAATATTTCAAGTTAAAAACAAAGTCAGTGCAAAAGGTTGTACAATTCCAAGTGAGCCTCTCTCTTGCCTTGGCCCTGAGCCCTTTCCACAGAGGCAGCCGTGCTCATGGGTGCTTGTATATCCTTCCGGTAATTGGTCTAGTCATGTATAAGCCTAGGTGGGCTTTTTTATATGTCTTGTTTTATAGAAATGGAAGCATACCTTATATACTCTTTTATGGCTTACATTTAAGCATTAGCATATCTTAGATTTGTAGGTTAACACGTTTGTCTACGCCATTCTTTGTAGCAGTCATGTACCGTGCCTTTATTGGGTGAGCCATGATTTAAACCTGTTTTTCATTAGTGAGCATTTTAGGTTTTGTACTATTTTTGTGAGGCAGATAGCCTTGCAAGGCAGTTTATGACTTTCATTACCAGAGTTGGACTGATAGTGATATTTGGGGCACATTTTGAATTTACATCAGAACATTTTGAAACATCTGTCAGATTGCCCATCACAGTTTCTAGAGCTAGAGTGTACTTAAAGGTGATCCGGTTCACCCAATTCTACACCAGTGGCCCAGGGAAGTGAATTAACTTGCCCAAGGACACAGTCCGTGGCAGAGCTGGGACTAAAACCTGGGACCTCTGTTAAGAATTCTTGGTTTGTTCGTTCGTTTGTTTTTTTTGGTTTGTTTTATTTCCAGCTGTGAATCTTGCTACAATTCTGTACATCTAGTGAATAGCTGTGATTGAGTTTTGCATATGGGAAGCATTTGATGATTATGTAAAGAATATCATTGTATTGACGGACTAAGAACCTTTTGTGAGCTTTTCCATTTTACATAACTTGAGGGTCTGAGAAGTGGTCCAATGGAAAATGGATAGTTGCGTTTCTTCTTATCCACATGGGTTGCAAGCGGTAGACGAAGAGGTGGCGTTGGTTTTGGTTGCTGCAGTGACAGTGAGTTTGGCCTGGATTTTGAGAACCCCGGGTCATTCCCTTGGTTCTGCTGGTAACCAAGTCAGTGACCTTGATCACTCAGCTACACAGGACTACAGAATAAAGGAATCAGATGAGGTGATTTCCAAGGTCCCTTCAACCTAAAATTCAGTGAATTTTCTGGCTACAGATTAAAAAGCCCTGGATGTGGTAGTGACACCTGGAAATTATTCTTATCTAAATTCTCTTCCTTATTTCCCAAACTCAGCAAATACTCCTGATTTCTTTCTCTCCACATCATTTTTTACCCTTTATGTCCTCAACCCCCGCATTGTTCTTCCTCATTTAACCATAATTAATCTAAGACTCTGTGTTGTAAGTATCTTTTGTTTTTACTCTCTGCCTACTCTGTATGTACATGCTGAGTTACTCCAGTCATGTATGACTCTTTGTGACCCCATGGACTGTAGCCTGCCAGGCTCCTCTGTCCATGGGTTGGTCCCACCAAGAATACTGGAGTGTGTTGCCAATTCCTTCTCTAGGGGATCTTCCCAATGCAGGGATCAAACCTACGCCTCCTATGGTTCCTCTTGACAGGGAGATTCTTTACCACTGCACCACCTGGGAAGCCTTCTGCCTACTCTAGTTCAGACTTTATTATTAGGCTGAAGCGTTTGAAATTGCTCTTTCTAGAGGTTATAAAAAAAAAAAAAAAGGTCAAATATTGACAGTTTCCTTATCACCCAATCTGATACTCTGGGACTCTTTCAGGGAGTTTGTATTTTTGATCTTTGCCACCAACCAGCCTTTCTCCTGCTTCCAAACTTGCACATTGCAGGATTAAGTCATTCATTTCATAAGTGAGTATTTGTTACACACATACTGTGTGGCAGGTACAATGCTAGATGCTGAAAATGTACCCGGGAGTTCTTCACACGTAGCCCCCTGCCTTCACACAGCCCACAGTTTCCCAGGTGTCTCAGATGGTAAAGAATCCGGCTGCAATGCTGGACTCCTGGGTTCAGTCCCTGGGTCCGGAAGACCCCTTAGAGAAGAGAGTGACAACCCACTCCGGTGTTCTTGTCTGGATCCCCACGGACAGAGGAACCTGGTGGCCTGCAGTCCATGGGGTCTCTTAAGAGTCTGACACAACTGAAATGACTCCTCACACAGCTCAGTGTCTGATGACTTAGTGACGGTTTGATGGTCAGGCACAGACTATCAGACAGTCGTGGTGTAGGACATGGACTAGGTGACCAGGCAGATCCCAGCAGGTGAGACTGGCTCCCTAGGCCTTCCATGAGAAAAGCCGTGTCAGCTGGGACCCCAGGATAGGAGGAATCAGCCAAGAAACAGTGTTCCAGGGAGAGAAAACAGCATGTGAAAGCCTTGAGGTGAGGGAGTTGCTGGCTCCTTCAAGAAAATAAAAGAATTTTAATGCCTTGGAGCATGCAGTGTGAAGCAGGAGCTGCCAGGATTAGAGGGGTGTGATAGGGACCCAGATGGAATGGGCCCCTCCACCAGCCCCTGCGCAGGGCGCCGTGCACGGTAGTATTAATACAGTGATTGTCAGAGTGTGTTGTCCAGTCCGGATGTAGTTTCCTCTGTACATAGACGCAAGGAGTGGGTGTGAATGTGTCCATTTGGGGTGATGTTGTAGGCTGTCTGGAGTAGGTGAAGTCTGTGGCATCTGAGGAGGGCCCACACCTTCTGAGAGCTCCAACAGTGGTTTCACGGACTTCACTGAAGCACTCAGTTCAGTCTTGTTCAGAATTTTGCCTCAACATAACCATTTCCATTTTATGAGTCCTTGGAGGGAAAGGAGTCTTATCTGTAGAAACATTCCTTGCCTCCAGTTCTATTGGAAGCCAGGTTTTCTATGCAATGGGAGATGAGATACTTGTATTCATTATCATGAAAAGTACCATTTTGAGCCTCAGAGTTGATATTCTCATTGACTCAAGGGAAAGCAATTCACTGTATTAAGAATTCTTTTGGCTGAGCTCGTAGGATTAAAAGCAGTTACTCTGGCAAAGAGGACATATATTTTGGGGAAAGCCAGGAGAATTATTATTAATAGAACAAAATATTTTCATTTACTTGAAGCCACACTAAACAGAACCATTTACCTAGATTTTTGGAAAGAGTGAGGCAGAACACGAATAAGTGTTTAGTTAGAATGAAAGTCATTGTAATGTTCTTGTTTTGTATTCATTTTTTGGACTTTCAAGCAGAAATGCTTTTAAAATAGTTTTATTTATGTCTTTGTTTTGACTGCGCTGGGTCTTCCTTGCTGTGAGGGCTTTTCTCTAGTTGTGGCGAGTGGGGGCCGCTCTCAGGTTGCTGTGCACAGACTTCTCTTTGCAGAGGCTTCTCTTGTTGCCGAGCACAAGCTCTAGGGCACTTGGGCTTCAGTACTTGCAGCATGCGGGCTCACTAGCTGAGGCTCCTGGGCTCCAGAGGACAGGCTCTATAGGCACACAGGCTTAGTTGCTCTGCAGGATGTGGGATCTTCTCAGATCAGGGAGCGAACCTGTAATTCTGGCATTGGCAGGCCGATTTCTTTACCACTGAGCCATTAGGGAAGCCCCAGAAATGCTTTTAGATGGGGTCTGTTAAGACAACTTGACTTAGAAGGAGCTTATTTGTCTCACGTAGCAAGAAGCAGTTGTTCAGAGGCTCAGCAATGGCAGGATTAACACCTATGCTGTTTACTTAGCCTTTTTCTCATGACTGGTGCTTCATGATCTCATAATGACTGCTGCAGGCAGAAAAAAACACACAAGACCCAGGGTAGGGGCAGTGCCAGATCACTCATGCTTACATTTCATTGGCTAAACTCAGTCACATGGCTATTTACACCTACAAGGAAAGCTGGGAAATTGGGTGTTCGAGTTCTCCGGTCTCTGCAGTGCATGCAGGTAAAGAAGGATTAGACCCTTATCATAGCAGTTGCCACAGAGAAGGCAAAGCTAATTTCTCAGAAGCTGATAGTGACAGCTAATAAAAATAAAAGAAGGAAAGTATGTTGTTAACCAAGTTGAATCTTGTGACAGACCTCATCGTTGGTTGTCTTTTAGGATATGAATTTTTTTGCTAATGATCCCCTAGTTTGTAGCTATGTTAATTGCTAACACTTTCAAGTCATTTTGTTGTTTGGACATAGAGGTTAATATTTGTCTTTTATCTCTTAAATGAATTAATTTTCAGTTATAATACACTGAGAAAGAATGTTCTTGACCTTAAATTTGGTTATATATATATATATATATATATATATATATATATAAAATGTGTTAACAAAAGATGTATTTTATTAGGACCATATACAGTAGGGATACTAAGGTACCCATTAAGGGGATGCCAAATAAACTTTAATTTCTCTGTGTTTCTCCCTCATGTTACAAAATATAGATACCAGTGAAAGTGTTTGAGTTTCCATAAAGTAACTATATATATATATATATATTTAGAATTCTTCTTTTGGTAAGAATTTATAATGTGCAGTTACTTGTGGAATGCAGGAAGATGGCAAAAGGACCCAATTCAGGAACCACAGATGAGAGCTTCTCCTTTGTCATCTCTTCTGAGAATCTACAGTTTTCTTTTCACTTTCCTTGAAGCTACTTTGAAGGTGTCACTTGGCCTCATGCCACATCAATAAGCATGTACCAAGAGCTGGCGTTGTGACTGGCATTATGTTAAAAACATCGTGTGAGAGACTGATGCTAAACCCCTATAGCTGTGGGGGCAGTCCTATAGCTTCAGCTTTGCCATGACATTAACATGTTTACATTCATGTTAAAACTATCAGATAATATTTTTGATAAGCTTCTTTCTCATAATGACTGCTGCAGGCAGAAAAAAACACACAAGACCCAGGGTAGGGGCAGTGCCAGATCACTCATGCTTACATTTCATTGGCTAAACTCAGTCACATGGCTATTTACACCTACAAGGAAAGCTGGGAAATTGGGTGTTCGAGTTCTCCGGTCTCTGCAGTGCATGCAGGTAAAGAAGGATTAGACCCTTATCATAGCAGTTGCCACAGAGAAGGCAAAGCTAATTTCTCAGAAGCTGATAGTGACAGCTAATAAAAATAAAAGAAGGAAAGTATGTTGTTAACCAAGTTGAATCTTGTGACAGACCTCATCGTTGGTTGTCTTTTAGGATATGAATTTTTTTGCTAATGATCCCCTAGTTTGTAGCTATGTTAATTGCTAACACTTTCAAGTCATTTTGTTGTTTGGACATAGAGGTTAATATTTGTCTTTTATCTCTTAAATGAATTAATTTTCAGTTATAATACACTGAGAAAGAATGTTCTTGACCTTAAATTTGGTTATATATATATATATATATATATATATATATATAAAATGTGTTAACAAAAGATGTATTTTATTAGGACCATATACAGTAGGGATACTAAGGTACCCATTAAGGGGATGCCAAATAAACTTTAATTTCTCTGTGTTTCTCCCTCATGTTACAAAATATAGATACCAGTGAAAGTGTTTGAGTTTCCATAAAGTAACTATATATATATATATATATTTAGAATTCTTCTTTTGGTAAGAATTTATAATGTGCAGTTACTTGTGGAATGCAGGAAGATGGCAAAAGGACCCAATTCAGGAACCACAGATGAGAGCTTCTCCTTTGTCATCTCTTCTGAGAATCTACAGTTTTCTTTTCACTTTCCTTGAAGCTACTTTGAAGGTGTCACTTGGCCTCATGCCACATCAATAAGCATGTACCAAGAGCTGGCGTTGTGACTGGCATTATGTTAAAAACATCGTGTGAGAGACTGATGCTAAACCCCTATAGCTGTGGGGGCAGTCCTATAGCTTCAGCTTTGCCATGACATTAACATGTACCCTTTCATTCTTATTGCATTGTATTGAAGAGAGCAGTGATAAAAGAATTTTTACTCAGATAATATTTTTGATAAGTCTTTAAAAGTTAGATGTTAGGGCTTCCCTGGTGGTCCAGTGGGTAAAGAGTCTGGCTTGCAGTGCAAGGGGCACTGGTTCGATCCCTGGCCAGGGAGGATCCCACGTGCTGCAGAGTGGCTGAACAGCTGTGTCCAATTATGAGCCAGCGCTCTGGAGCACATGTGCCCAGAGCTGGTGCTCTGCAACAAGAGAGGCCACTACAATGGGAGGCCACCACACAGGCCAAAGAACAAAGATGGATGAAAATAAATAAATAAATAAAACAAAAGAGGCCAAAATTTTTAAAAAATGTTTTAAAAAAGGTAGATGTTGAAAGAGAAAGTATATCTTAAACTCAGGTTTTAGTTGAAGGTTTGCCTTGAAAAATGGTATTTTTTTCTATGATAAATTGTGTTTTTAATATACTATTTTCACAGAAACATAGAGAATAAACTATACAGTGTAGTTCAAAGATGGATTCAGAATGGGAAGCATAGCCATGTTTTTCATCAGGAAAAATTAGAAGAATATGGCAAGCAAAACATACATAGTAAATAATTATTTAATTAGAAATATTGGAATGTTTGGGTTGAGCTTTGGATAATAGAGAATTACCCTGTACATGAAATAATATAGATTCTGGTACTTTTTATTAGCTCTAAAGCATGTTTCAGCGCTAATAATACTGTTTAATTGACAGTATACACATTACTAAGTTTTGTTAGGTAAAAAACACAATAGGTGAGGTTTTAAATACATCCAAAAGTGGACATTATTTTTCTTATTTGGCTTAGGTGATACTTTGGGTTATTTTAGCACATGAGAAAGAAAGAATTAGTCGCTCAGTTGTGTCTGACTCTTCTGAGATCCCATGGACTGTAGCCTGCCAGGCTCCTCTGTCCATGGGATTCTCCAGACAAGAATCCTGGAGTGGGTCTTTGTCACTTCAGGCAGATTCTTTACCATCTGAGCCACCAGGGAAGCCTTATCACATGAGAGTCCTTTTTAAAAGGCATCAATTATGTAGCTCTGGGGAAAAAATGAAACTTCCCTTACCGGTCCTTGTTACCTGAGTTTTAGGCAGCTCACGCTCAAATTGGTTTTCTGTAACTGGTTAATATTTTGAGAGCAACATTCTATTTTTTAGCTATGTACATTTTTTAAATTAAATTTTGACCTATTTTATTGGTTTTTTATTTATTTATTTTCATCCATCTTTATTCTTTGGCCTGTGTGGGCCTCGCATTGCAGTGGCCTCTCTCGTTGCAGAGCACCGGCTCTGGGCACATGTGCTCCATGTGGACACAGCTGTTCAGCCACTCCGCGGCACGTGGGATCTTTCCCGGCCAGGGATCGAACGGGTGCTGTTTGCATTGACAGGCAGACTATCTACCCACTAGACCACCAGGGAAGCCCCAACATTCTCTTTTTATTGTTTGTTTGTATTATAGAAATTCCTAATATTGAATGTTCTAATTGGCTATTCTAGTTTTTGTTTCTGCTGTCTAATAAAGGTAGTCTGTTCCCTTAAATTCACGATAAGACAATGTTTGACCCATTTTGGTGCATTTGGGGAATTCCTCCCCCTCCACTCAGATCTTTCATCTGCATGTACCTGCTTTCAGCTCTGCCTCTCTGCTGGGGGCCCAACTTGATGAAGAGCACGTGATTGCATTATGGCTGTGATGTTGGGACATTGTGGCTATGGAGCAGTGACCCACAGGGCCCAGCCTTACCAGCACAATGGTGGCATCACCTAAACTGGCTACCTCAAGGTGGAAAAGTCCAGAAAAGACAACTTTTCTTTTTTTTAATTTTATTTATTTATTTATTTTGGGCTATTCTGGGTTTTCACTGCTGCCATGGGCTCTTCTCTAGTTGCAGGGAGTGGGGCTACTCTCTAGTTGAGGTGAGCAGGCAGCTTGCTGCAGTGACTTCTTGTTGCATGCACGCCAGACTGCCAGCTAGCAATTGGCCACACCGCTCCAGCCACTTGGCGGCACGTAGGATCTCCCTTGGCCAGGGATCAAACTGGTGCCCCTGGCACTGCAAGGTGGACTCTTTCCCCACTGGACCACCAGGGAAGCCCCATCTTGGGAATTTTTAATGTTACAGGCATGAAATGTTATCACTTGCAGGCATATGCAATGTGTTCTTCTAGTCCTGAAAATAGATCCAGAAACAACATGTTAAGGTGCACTTGATGATTTAGAAAGCCAGCAAGTTAGTGGAGGTGATATGTTCTTAAAAGTATTTCTGAAAAAAAAAAAAAATAAAAACCTAGATATAATGGATATCCGCTACTTTTTTTTTTTTTTTTACGGTTACTAGTCCATTTTAAGAACACAAGAATTTCCTCCCCCCCCCCCCCCCACCAGCTGTCAGCCACATGGAAAATGTTTAAGGTCAAGTTTGGATGATTTTGTGGGAAAAATTGTCTAAGCAATAATTATCATGAAATAGGAGTATATAATATGAATATGCCTTCTATCCTGTAATCCACTTTTAAAATTAAAAGAGTAAAACTGTTTTACATATGATACACAGCACTGCCACAATTCCAAGAATCTAGTGCTGTAAAATTTTAATAGGTATCTCAAGATACTGCCTCCAAAAGAATTAGGGTCATTTTAAAGTTTAAACACTGTGCTTTGCGGAGCTTGAAATGTTCCACAGTAAGCAAACGCCGTACCTGCCTAGAAATAGAAAAAATATTACATGTGGCTCCTAAACTGTGATCACTGTGAACTCTTCTAGAGAAAACTCATAATGAAAGAAATATTGAAAAGGTTTATATAAATGTAAGCTCATAGTTGATGACACTAATTTGTTTATTAGTCTGTTGTTTAAGTGATGGCTAGATGCCACGGGAGGGGTTGTTGCCTTAACTACCTGCATGTAGTCAGACTCCAGGACCTCTTTCAGTTCTGTCAAGGGGAGTGATAACTCCTCCTTTCATACAACACTGAGTAATGATGTTTTATGAAATCTTGGTAACTGCCCATGGGTTTCCATGGGTGGTGCACTGTTCAGTTGATCAAGCTGGGAGTGTGTGTTAAGAGGCTTGTTGTTAGGGCAACATTCAGGACAAGGGAAACAAAGAGCTGATTTGCTCCTGGGGAAAACACCCTCGCAGATGAGTCCATTGGGAAAGCATTATGGAGCCCTTGGGGTTTCCCTGGTGGCTCAGACAGTAAAGAACCTGCCTGTAATGCGGGAGACCCGGGTTCGATCCCAGGGTCAGGAAGATCCCCTGGAGTAGGAATGGGCCACCCACTCCAGTATTCTTGCTTGGAGGATTCTATGGACAGAGGAACCTAGCGGGCTGCAGAACAATCACAAAGAGTCAGACTGAGCCACTAACACTTTCACAGAGCAGCTGAGGCCAGAATAGCATCTTTCTGGAGAAAAAGGGATGGATGTTAGAGTGTCAAGAGGCCTCCCCACGGTGTCCCACTTAACACCCGCCTCCCTCCGCCCTCTCTCTGATTCTCACAGGCTAATCTGCTTCTCTGTGTGTTATTTCCAAGCTGGAGTCTGCGACTTACCCTGGATTCCTCTGGATCTAACTGGTCGCTAAGGTGTCCTGCTCTGCCTCATAAACACACTCGTCGTTTCCTGCCTGTTCCCCCTGCCCCAACCACGGTTCCCCCGGCCCCGGCCTCCCTCTTGACCACGTTGCTCACCCCTTCAGATCTTCCCATTTCCCTGTGTCTCCAGACCCCTGCTCGGCACTGTTTGGTGTCTCCCACGAGAGGAAACCTTGTATGGCGCCCAGATTGCCCCTGTTGATGCGTCCAGCCACTTCATCTTCCTTTAATTTCAGAAGTGCTTTGCTATCCACACTGAATATCAGGACTGCCAGGGGCTCCCGTCCCTCTCTGCCTTGGTGTTTTCTGTTCTGCTTGTCTGTCTGCTGAAGTGCTAACGTCCATCCAAACCATATCTCCAGAGCCCTTTCTTGGTGGCCCCAGATCCAGGTGTTTCTCCCCCTGTGCTCACGCTGCACTGTGTACATAATTCTGTTACCTAGTTATCAACTCCCATGCCCACTGGCTGCTTCTGTCTCTGCCGCATGAAAGTTCCTGGAAAAACAGGGATGACTTATTAGGAGCACATCTGGCAGACACTGGCTGAATACACAGGGATCCTGTGGGTGACCATTTGACTGCTATCCTTGTCTCTGGGGTTGTGTGGTTTTTCACTGGACAGTGAAAACACCCTCGAGATGAGTCCATTGGGAAAGCATTATGGAGCCCTTGGGGTTTCCCTGGTGGCTCAGACAGTAAAGAACCTGCCTGTAATGCGGGAGACCCGGGTTCGATCCCAGGGTCAGGAAGATCCCCTGGAGTAGGAATGGGCCACCCACTCCAGTATTCTTGCTTGGAGGATTCTATGGACAGAGGAACCTAGCGGGCTGCAGAACAATCACAAAGAGTCAGACTGAGCCACTAACACTTTCACAGAGCAGCTGAGGCCAGAATAGCATCTTTCTGGAGAAAAAGGGATGGATGTTAGAGTGTCAAGAGGCCTCCCCACGGTGTCCCACTTAACACCCGCCTCCCTCCGCCCTCTCTCTGATTCTCACAGGCTAATCTGCTTCTCTGTGTGTTATTTCCAAGCTGGAGTCTGCGACTTACCCTGGATTCCTCTGGATCTAACTGGTCGCTAAGGTGTCCTGCTCTGCCTCATAAACACACTCGTCGTTTCCTGCCTGTTCCCCCTGCCCCAACCACGGTTCCCCCGGCCCCGGCCTCCCTCTTGACCACGTTGCTCACCCCTTCAGATCTTCCCATTTCCCTGTGTCTCCAGACCCCTGCTCGGCACTGTTTGGTGTCTCCCACGAGAGGAAACCTTGTATGGCGCGCCCAGATTGCCCCTGTTGATGCGTCCAGCCACTTCATCTTCCTTTAATTTCAGAAGTGCTTTGCTATCCACACTGAATATCAGGACTGCCAGGGGCTCCCGTCCCTCTCTGCCTTGGTGTTTTCTGTTCTGCTTGTCTGTCTGCTGAAGTGCTAACGTCCATCCAAACCATATCTCCAGAGCCCTTTCTTGGTGGCCCCAGATCCAGGTGTTTCTCCCCCTGTGCTCACGCTGCACTGTGTACATAATTCTGTTACCTAGTTATCAACTCCCATGCCCACTGGCTGCTTCTGTCTCTGCCGCATGAAAGTTCCTGGAAAAACAGGGATGACTTATTAGGAGCACATCTGGCAGACACTGGCTGAATACACAGGGATCCTGTGGGTGACCATTTCGTAACTGGATGCTCCCTCTTATCAGAGCACATATTTCCAGGTAATTCACATTTAAGGCTTGTTCTGGAATATCCCCCCGGGGTAAACAGCCATCCTCAAATGACCGAAAGATCGTGTGGAGAGAGAGGTGTCCTCTGGAAGGGTTTTAGATAGCGAGGTTCAGATTAAGGCACAAAGACAGGAATCAGTTGTCCAGTCTGCTGGTAGAGCCTGTTAGCTCACTGCTTATGTTTTATTAACCTATAAGCATTAGTTTTCAAGGCAGTATGTAATTGAAGGCACATACCTGCCAGTGACTGACTGCTTTACAGTGTGAGCTGAACACGAAGAGATGAATACTGTAGAAACAAGGTGTCTTCCGGTATCTCTGTGGGATACCACCCTCTTATACCTGCTTCCACCATCCCCAAGACACAAAGCAAAACCACCTCATAGATTTTGATAAATATTTGGTGAATAAATGAATAAGGAATTGATAGGTATATGAAACACTAGACAAACGTTAGTTTTACTGAAGGCAATGTATAGTTTTCTACTTTAAGTCCAAGCAAGCTCTCCTAGCAGCTCTTGTGCCTTGATGGTAATATTCAGAAAGCCAGCAGATTCTGTAAGTGGCTGGTTTTTCCTAAGGATGGTTGTGTCCTTTAGCAGATAATAGGTTAATCCCTTTCTAAATGGTTAAGTCTCTCTCTCAGAAATAAGTATTCTGCCTTGAGGGTGGGGGGTTGTATGCTTGAGTGATGTGAGTCTGAAACATGGGCCTGTTCTTCCGTCTACTACTTTGTTAAGAAGATGATAAATAAGTTCATTAGACGAGTTTTAAGTGTTATTAAATTGAGGTTTCGGGTAGAACAAAGAGAGTAAACCGTGTTATTAGCTATTTTTCAAGTGAGCACATATTTTGGATTCAGGACTTTGGTTTCCCTTATGGAGGTTTCAGTTTCACTGGAATGAAGCCCAGGAAGGTCAGATCAGACACGACTATGCTAATTATCTTGTCAACATGCGTCTGAGTCTATGTAGAAGTTAACATTTCTTTTTAAGATTTCTGAGTAAGTTGATTCTTGGCAATCAGACAGCTTGTTAACAGGTATAATAAAATATTTTATAGTTTTAAATAGATATGACAACATGTTAATAAAGGGGAAAACAAGGACAAAGTTTGGTTCATATTAAGCTAATTTCCTATAATAATGAATCCTGTAGGGTTTAAGGGAGACTATTGTTTTTTGACATTCTGAGATACTCTGTTATGAGCATCAGTGGAGACTTTTGCATCATCTCTGGTCTTCCACTGGTCCAGGAGGGAGGAGGGAGGGAAGGATCCTCAAACTGGGTCATCAGCTTCCATGTGGTACCACTGTGTCCTCAGGGAGCACGGTATGTGGAGCGGAAGATTGAGGTCACAGCATGCTTTTCCAGCTCTAGGTAGAGGGCACTCTGTTTGCTTATTTGCTCTTAGGTTAAAATTTGAAGACGTTAAATCTATTCTGAGAATTCATGTTCAATCAAAGCTGCATTATTTAGATTTCTGTCCAGATTCCACACAGAAGAAACATGATTGACTATATTTGCTTGATGGTGAAGTATTAAAGATTGAAGCTCAGAACTCATTTTAACGACCTTTAAAAAATGCATTTGTTGTTATTGAGTCACTAAGTTGTTTCGGACTCTTAGCATGGACTACAGCGTGCCCGGCTTCCCTGTTCTTCACTGTTTTCTGGAGTTTGCTCGATTTTATGTCCACTGAGTCAGTGATGCCATCCAACCATCTCATTCTCTGTCTCCCTTCTCAAATAAGTATTCTGCCTTGAGGGTGGGGGTTGTATGCTTGATGTGAGTCTGAAACATGGGCCTGTTCTTCCGTCTACTACTTTGTTAAGAAGATGATAAATAAGTTCATTAGACGAGTTTTAAGTGTTATTAAATTGAGGTTTCGGGTAGAACAAAGAGAGTAAACCGTGTTATTAGCTATTTTTCAAGTGAGCACATATTTTGGATTCAGGACTTTGGTTTCCCTTATGGAGGTTTCAGTTTCACTGGAATGAAGCCCAGGAAGGTCAGATCAGACACGACTATGCTAATTATCTTGTCAACATGCGTCTGAGTCTATGTAGAAGTTAACATTTCTTTTTAAGATTTCTGAGTAAGTTGATTCTTGGCAATCAGACAGCTTGTTAACAGGTATAATAAAATATTTTATAGTTTTAAATAGATATGACAACATGTTAATAAAGGGAACACAAGGACAAAGTTTGGTTCATATTAAGCTAATTTCCTATAATAATGAATCCTGTAGGGTTTAAGGGAGACTATTGTTTTTTGACATTCTGAGATACTCTGTTATGAGCATCAGTGGAGACTTTTGCATCATCTCTGGTCTTCCACTGGTCCAGGAGGGAGGAGGGAGGGAAGGATCCTCAAACTGGGTCATCAGCTTCCATGTGGTACCACTGTGTCCTCAGGGAGCACGGTATGTGGAGCGGAAGATTGAGGTCACAGCATGCTTTTCCAGCTCTAGGTAGAGGGCACTCTGTTTGCTTATTTGCTCTTAGGTTAAAATTTGAAGACGTTAAATCTATTCTGAGAATTCATGTTCAATCAAAGCTGCATTATTTAGATTTCTGTCCAGATTCCACACAGAAGAAACATGATTGACTATATTTGCTTGATGGTGAAGTATTAAAGATTGAAGCTCAGAACTCATTTTAACGACCTTTAAAAAATGCATTTGTTGTTATTGAGTCACTAAGTTGTTTCGGACTCTTAGCATGGACTACAGCGTGCCCGGCTTCCCTGTTCTTCACTGTTTTCTGGAGTTTGCTCGATTTTATGTCCACTGAGTCAGTGATGCCATCCAACCATCTCATTCTCTGTCTCCCCCTTCTCCTCCTTGCCTCAGTCTTTCCCAACATCAGGGTCTTATTCAGGGTTGACCTCAGCAGACACTACTTAAGTTCATTTAAAGTGATGCTAGCAGTGTTTAGCAGTGTTCCTGATACTGTATGTATTAGGTCCTAGAGAATTTTCAAAACGTTCAAAGAATAGACATGCCTTGACACAGTTAATAGTTCTGAAATGCAGGGAATAGGATTTTTATAAGGACAAATGCCATTCTGTTACCAAAAACTAAAGCAACTGAAATATAATAAAGGAAATGTATAGATACCGACTTGTGGATGCTAACTAAGCCACCTGAGTTCAGCCACACAGTAGGGCATACCTAACACTGTTGCACCCACAGAGCCGAAGAAAGTATTAATTAGTGTTGGTCAGGCCTGGGGGAAGGGGGTGACAACATACAATCTTGAAGTTATAAAATAAATACATCATCAGGACGTAATGTACACTATGGAGACTAAAGCTGAAAGTACTGTAGTGCATGTTTGAAAGTTGCTAAGAGAGTATATCTTTTTATGTAGCTATGTATGGTGTCAGATGTTAAGTAGACTTACTGTGATAATTTCACAGTATATATACAAATGTTCATATATATATAGTGAATCATGTTGCACACCTGAAACTAATATAATGTTATATGTCAGTTATACTGCAATAGAAAATTGTCAAATTACATTTCAGATGATAAAAGAAAGTTTGAAGCCATAATGGCATAAGAAAAGCCTTTAACAAAAATTATTGAGGCAAAATAAAAAACTATCTTATGATCTCAGAAGCCTAACTCAGCTCTTATTTTTTAAACACTTCTTCAAAAAGTACTGACAGATGCTTAACACAATGTAAATATATTATTTTAGAGTCCATCACAGAAGAAACATGATTGACTATATTTGCTTGATGGTGAAGTATTAAAGATTGAAGCTCAGAACTCATTTTAACGACCTTTAAAAAATGCATTTGTTGTTATTGAGTCACTAAGTTGTTTCGGACTCTTAGCATGGACTACAGCGTGCCCGGCTTCCCTGTTCTTCACTGTTTTCTGGAGTTTGCTCGATTTTATGTCCACTGAGTCAGTGATGCCATCCAACCATCTCATTCTCTGTCTCCCCCTTCTCCTCCTTGCCTCAGTCTTTCCCAACATCAGGGTCTTATTCAGGGTTGACCTCAGCAGACACTACTTAAGTTCATTTAAAGTGATGCTAGCAGTGTTTAGCAGTGTTCCTGATACTGTATGTATTAGGTCCTAGAGAATTTTCAAAACGTTCAAAGAATAGACATGCCTTGACACAGTTAATAGTTCTGAAATGCAGGGAATAGGATTTTTATAAGGACAAATGCCATTCTGTTACCAAAAACTAAAGCAACTGAAATATAATAAAGGAAATGTATAGATACCGACTTGTGGATGCTAACTAAGCCACCTGAGTTCAGCCACACAGTAGGGCATACCTAACACTGTTGCACCCACAGAGCCGAAGAAAGTATTAATTAGTGTTGGTCAGGCCTGGGGGAAGGGGGTGACAACATACAATCTTGAAGTTATAAAATAAATACATCATCAGGACGTAATGTACACTATGGAGACTAAAGCTGAAAGTACTGTAGTGCATGTTTGAAAGTTGCTAAGAGAGTATATCTTTTTATGTAGCTATGTATGGTGTCAGATGTTAAGTAGACTTACTGTGATAATTTCACAGTATATATACAAATGTTCATATATATATAGTGAATCATGTTGCACACCTGAAACTAATATAATGTTATATGTCAGTTATACTGCAATAGAAAATTGTCAAATTACATTTCAGATGATAAAAGAAAGTTTGAAGCCATAATGGCATAAGAAAAGCCTTTAACAAAAATTATTGAGGCAAAATAAAAAACTATCTTATGATCTCAGAAGCCTAACTCAGCTCTTATTTTTTAAACACTTCTTCAAAAAGTACTGACAGATGCTTAACACAATGTAAATATATTATTTTAAAGTCCACATGCATTGAGAAACACTAGAGTTAGTTTCTTTGAACCAAGAAAAGTCAGTCTCCCTATCTTTGAAATAATGTTAGAAACGGAATTAACCATTCAATAAAAGACACAGATAAATATAAGGCAAAGTATTTTATATACATATAATCAAGGAATTTATCCAAACAATGTTGCTAAGAAAAAGATTTTTGTAGATTTGTAAATTGAAAAAAGTCTTGATAATCTAGTTACAAAATTTTTAGTCTTTAAGGGAGCCAAACATAAATAAGAATAGTTAGCTGCTGCTCAACTTTTTATTTGAAAAACAGAAATCTTGGCATTACAAAAAGAGTATGTATATTCTCAACCTGAGTTTAAAAAACAATGTTTAGTAAGTTAGTTTACGTTTAGTTTAATGTATTTCTCTAGAAATAATCTAGCTAATACAAAGATTAGAAACTTAATAGAAATAAGTAGGCAAGAAACTTAATATTTTCTCAAAATATTAATAGAAAAGATTCCTTTCTCAGATTTTATAAATAGTTACAACCTAATGATTTAAGAACTGATCTTTGTGTTAAATAATAAAATTAATTACAGAAATTCTAGGAAGAGAATGAAATGCTAAGGATTCATGAAATGGTAACTGCAGAGCAGTGAGTGAGAAATAGATACACATTTTAGTAAGTATTATAGGACATATGCTATGATATCAGTCAGGAAAGTGAACCAGTGTCTACCTGTATTGCAATGGTCAGAGATTGAAAGATGTTTTTTGCTGTCTGTATAAAATTATATAAAACATGATATGAAAGGTAGGTATTTACTCGTATGTAGGTTTACTGAAATGAATTAGCCTATAGTGGGCTTGGGTGACAAGGTTTTGTTAAGATTCTTGTGTAAATGTTTACTTTAGTTCTGTAATGTATTCCGTCCGCACCCCGTCTCCACTTCCAGAATGGGTGGGAACAACAGCCCAGGCTCTTGACTTGGAGTCTGTCCGGTAGACGCTGTCTACGCCCGGGTTAGGCCCTTCACATCCTTGAACTTCACTTTGCCTGTGGAGGATCTATTTATTTGCTGAGCTGGGTCTTAGTTGCAGCATGCGGGATCTTAGTTCCCTGACTGGAGACCAAACCCAACACCCCTGCATTGGGAGCATGGAGTCTTAGCCACTTAGACCACCTGGGAGGTCTCTCTCTAAATATTTTAAAAACACAATACTGTAGTCATTTTAGAAGTCAGACATCAAGTATTAATACAAATATGAGTTGTTTAACCATGGAAAGCCACTATAGAAAAAGAACCATTCTCTCGTTTTGTTTGGTGTTTTTAACTGAAAGAACATTGAATGTATTTTGCCACTTGTTTTGGGGATGTGAATACTGAGATTTCTTTATTTTCCTTCCAGAAATCACTGTTTTCTTCTCTCTAAAAATGTAGAGAAAATAATTACTTTTATAAAATTGTCTCAGGTCTATCATCACAGAATGTAGATGCTGTGGGGAATGTCTGTGAGAATAAAGAAACATTTATTTTCTTAGTTTCTTATGACATTCTTTTTTTCAGATTTAGATTTTTTTGATTATTTAGCCTACTTATTTTAAGAAGCTGAGCAGCATGTTTCCTGTTTTTTCAGTTCTCTCTGATATTTAAAGTGACTGAGACATTTGGAATGTTTCCAAGTTGAGAATTTTTCTATGTAAAATAGAGTAATTCCCGAGGCCTTGTGACAGAAAGTGAGCAATCACTTCGAATCTGAGATTGATTTGGAGTATTAGCATGTGCTTTGGAAAAAAAAAAAAAAAGAAAGTTTTTAAAGTCATACTATTGCTTGAAAGGGGAAAAGAAACAACAAAGCTTGTATCTGATAGAAAACAGAATCATATCGTCAAGAGGGTAACACTCGGGGGGCTTCCTTGGTGGCTCCGTGGTAAAGAATCTACCTGCCAGTACAGGAAACACAGGTTCCATCCCTGGTCCTGGAAGACTCCGCACGCTGCGGAGCAGCTAAGCCCATGTGCCTCAAGTATTGAGCCTGTGCTCTAGAGCCCGTACTCGGCAACAAGAGAAGTCACCACAGTGAGAAGCTGAGGCAGTGCAACTGAAGAAAAGCCCACACAACGACAAAGACCCAGCACAGCCAATATTAAAGAAAAAAAGAAAAATTTAAGAGTATCATACTCTTACTGTATCGCCTAAAGTAAACTATAGTCCAAATATAGTTTACAAAACCTTTAAAGTATAATACTCTTTAACAGTGAATTTAAAGATCAGGGGTTAAATGTGCATAGGTTTTCATTGTATATGTGGCGATTTATGAGGGATTAGGAAATGAGTCATCAACAGTGTAAATCTTTGTAAGGCATCAGGCCGTCAGCAGGGAAAGGAGAGGAAGCTGATAGGAAACGTTTAGGAAGAGGGAAAGGCATTTACAGTCCAGTTATTGGTGTGTGTTTTTCCAGCCTGTGTGATCAGAACGTCCAGTCAGGGACCTTGTCACAGTCAGGTTTCTGAACCAGTTTGCCTGGAAAATTAGAAGCCATGAAATCACATTATTTTGCACACAGTTTTCATGTTTCTGGATTGGTAAATCCGTCTGTTTTATACCCCTGATTCTCTGCCCCATATACACCCATTTAAGTCAAAACTAGGGCCATCATCTGTGTGTCTAGTTCCAGACATACAGATACTTGGTCAGTCTCTGTTCTTGTCTGTGTGCTTGCCTTATATAACCTTAACAAGTGCGTTTCTGTGGCTTCTCTAGCTTTTAGGGAACCCAGATGGTGTTGGTTATAAAAATGAGGATCACACGTTTTCCTACTTTATATCTATTCCTTTTGCAGTGGAAAAGGGCAGACAGAAGAGTCCCCGAAGTTTGTGCATCCAGACCCAGACGTCTCCAGATGTGCTGTCCTCTGAAAAAGCACTTGAGTTGGCTCAGTATAAAACCAAATGTGCAAAGCAGACTGGATCTATCCTGCAGCTCAGGCAGCTTCTTGCCCGTGGCAACACCATTTTTGAAGTATTAACAGTTGTGATTCAGCACCTGCTGTCTGAGGTAAGGACGCCAACCCTCTAAACAGCCTTCTCACTATTGTGGGGGTGGATGGGCAATGCTCAGCCTCCTGTCATGTGAGCATCTCTAAGGGAATGGTCCATAAGATCACCTGTAATCCACTCAGTTATGTTTTTTGATACCTCTGTCACACTCTAGACGTCTAGGATTGAAGCATTTCTTAACTCTTCTCTTTCTCATCTGGAGTCTCTCAGACCTACAACATTGAAAATGGAATTGCCTGTTAAACTTCTGTACACCTCTAGACTACGTGAGCCCTGCCAATAAAAAATAAATAAAAAATAAAAATCCATCAGTCGATCTAAGAAAAAAAGCAGAAAATTTTATTTGAGGCAAGTTTGAGGATTTTGACCTGGGAAGAACATTTCAGAAAGCTCCCAGAACCATTCCACCCCCGTAGAAGTCAAGGCACAGTTGTGTGTAGGTTTTTTGAGACATCCTTGACAGTTTACACAGTGCAGATCTGGAAGAACCAAGTGGTGGGTCACATGACCCCTCCCAGGCTCTTAGGGAACGTTATCTTGAAGGAATTCCCTTGCTGAGGCTAGAATGTTGCTCTGTATAAAGGCTGAACAGGTATTTCTGCTGATAGGGGAGGTATGGCCGATGCAAAATGCAGATAAACAGCACACAGTGGAAGGAGAGACAAGGCAAAAGAACCAATGAATTGGTCCTTAAATTTTTCTTGTCTTGCCATGAAATAGGACTTTCATTTCACAGCATTAGCTTTTTTCCCCACTTAATGTTTTAGCTTAATGTTTCATGTAGCTTTCCATTTTATACAGTGAGCCTAAATCCTTTGAAAATGGGGTTGATTACTTTTATGGGTCAAACTTTTGAGATAACCCTCTATTGTTCTGGAGATTCTTCAGAATTTCCATCCTTTCCTAACGACGTCCCAAGTTTGTGCATCCAGACCCAGACGTCCATCCTGAAAAAGCACTTGAGTTGGCTCAGTATAAAACCAAATGTGCAAAGCAGACTGGATCTATCCTGCAGCTCAGGCAGCTTCTTGCCCGTGGCAACACCATTTTTGAAGTATTAACAGTTGTGATTCAGCACCTGCTGTCTGAGGTAAGGACGCCAACCCTCTAAACAGCCTTCTCACTATTGTGGGGGTGGATGGGCAATGCTCAGCCTCCTGTCATGTGAGCATCTCTAAGGGAATGGTCCATAAGATCACCTGTAATCCACTCAGTTATGTTTTTTGATACCTCTGTCACACTCTAGACGTCTAGGATTGAAGCATTTCTTAACTCTTCTCTTTCTCATCTGGAGTCTCTCAGACCTACAACATTGAAAATGGAATTGCCTGTTAAACTTCTGTACACCTCTAGACTACGTGAGCCCTGCCAATAAAAAATAAATAAAAAATAAAAATCCATCAGTCGATCTAAGAAAAAAAGCAGAAAATTTTATTTGAGGCAAGTTTGAGGATTTTGACCTGGGAAGAACATTTCAGAAAGCTCCCAGAACCATTCCACCCCCGTAGAAGTCAAGGCACAGTTGTGTGTAGGTTTTTTGAGACATCCTTGACAGTTTACACAGTGCAGATCTGGAAGAACCAAGTGGTGGGTCACATGACCCCTCCCAGGCTCTTAGGGAACGTTATCTTGAAGGAATTCCCTTGCTGAGGCTAGAATGTTGCTCTGTATAAAGGCTGAACAGGTATTTCTGCTGATAGGGGAGGTATGGCCGATGCAAAATGCAGATAAACAGCACACAGTGGAAGGAGAGACAAGGCAAAAGAACCAATGAATTGGTCCTTAAATTTTTCTTGTCTTGCCATGAAATAGGACTTTCATTTCACAGCATTAGCTTTTTTTTCCCCCACTTAATGTTTTAGCTTAATGTTTCATGTAGCTTTCCATTTTATACAGTGAGCCTAAATCCTTTGAAAATGGGGTTGATTACTTTTATGGGTCAAACTTTTGAGATAACCCTCTATTGTTCTGGAGATTCTTCAGAATTTCCATCCTTTCCTAAAATAGTCTGTGGCACAACAAACATGAAACAGATTTTCTTTGTTTACTGACTCTTCCCCAAGAACTAGTTAAAATTCATTGAGAAAACCACATTTCTGTGAACATATGCTCCTGGTGTATTTAAGGGGAAATACTGGGATGTGAATGTAACTTGAGCTCTCCAGATATTTTTAAATCACTGTTTTTAAGACGACGGCACATGTCATCTCAGAAGGAAAACTGTTCAGTTTGCCTGTCTGTAGTTCAGTTCAATCCAACGAACCTACACTCATTTCTCCCAGAGACTACTCTGGTATGATCGCCTGTTTGGGACAGAGGAGAGAGGTGAAAGAGACTTGCTCTGTGTCTTTGACAAGCTGTCAGACTAGTAGACAGTTTAAATCAGTATTGGTTAACAGTTTACAGCTTTGTTCAAATATATATATATGTTTTTGAGGGATTTCCCTGGTGGTCTAGTAGTTAAGAAACTGTGCTTCCAATGCAGAGAACATGGGTTCGATCTCTTGTTGGGAAACCAAGATTCCACAGTGCGGCCATTATGTCTATTATCTATTTATCTATATATACATACACATATATAGATATAGATATATACTCTCTCTATGTTTATATACACATATGTACAATCTTTTTTGAGTGGGAGATGGGGAAATTTACCTAATTTTTAAATTACAGTCGTATTTTTATTTTGGTAGGTGTGTATAAATATTTATTTGCACAAATATATCCTGTTAAGAGTTGTCATTCGGGAACATTATGCCACTCATTTGAACCATAAAGTGTTACACAAGAAGAAGAATGAATACACATCCATGAAAATGTGGTGAGGAAATGGGAAACTGCCTTTGTGGTAAATACAGAATGTGTAAACACTCAGAACATGTCTCTGTGGTTCATTTCAAAGTGGCCTTTAAAAAAAATTTCAAAACAATACTTTCAGGTATTTCTTAAATATGTTCTTTTAGAAAAAACAGCTTAGGCTTATATTCTATATGTCTCTTTCTCTATCAGTTGTCTCCTGTGAGCTCAGTAGAGTAGGATTTGTAGTCATTATTGAAGATTTGGGAAACAGAGATAAATTCTTTCTCAAGGCAACATCAAGAGCAGCCACGCACTAGAAGGAAAACCCGGCTGTGTCTCTGCTATGGTAGCCGTAACATTCAGCTCCTGTAGTGCTTCACACACTTCTCATCATGCTGACAGAACCACCGTGGTATAATCAAGACAGACGTTTGTATTTCCTTCTCAGTGGACGAATAAACAGTTCTAAGGCTTGAAGAATCTGCTCAGAATTTGTATGCATTGTGATCAGCAATGGGAGAGCATGAATTCTGACATCTGGTTCTCTGCACTTCTCGCTCTGTATTTTCTTCTTTTAGACAAAAATTTTAGAATGTATAGTTAGATTCTGTTTCATCTAATAGAAATCCATGGTTGTTATCTGAGTCTTGACTTAGCAATACCACATGGTTTTGAATTTATGAGTCTTTGGTATTTTTGGTTTTGCTTTACTATGTCAGAAAGGAATGCAGAAGTTGGTTTATATAATCACATAAGCTAAACTGAAAAGTACATAATGATTCAATGTCGGGAACAATTAGTTTGTCTATTTAGAGATAATCCAATTATTTATTCTACTATATCCAGCCTGTTAACCCCATGTTCAACTCTGTGTCTCCTTTATCTCCCCCATGAAAGCAATCCAGTCGGATGAGTTCTCGTCCCATGGTGTTTCTCCCCTTCCTTCACTCCCTCTTTTCCATTTCTATTGATGCCACCTTTGTTCGAGCCCTGGATACCTCTCTCCTAGATTATGATAATAACTTGTTGGTCAGTCTTCAGGCTTGCACTCTTTCCCCTATAATCCACCTCAAGCAGTGCTCGTAGACTGATTTTTCTCAGTGCCGCCCTTCAGTGCCTCTCCATTACCTACACGGCAGTGGCTGACCTGCTCAGTATGGGAGCCACTAGCCTCATGACACCGTTGGGCATTTGAAGTGTGTTGTTGTTCATTCGCTAAGTCATATCCGACTCTTTGCAACCCTATGGACTGCAGCACTCCACCCTTCCCTGTCCTCCACTTACCCTCCTGAGTTTGCTCAGATTCGTGTCCATTGAGTCAGTGATGCTGTCTAACCGTCTCATCCTTTGCTGCCTCCTTCTCCTTTTGCCTTCAGTCTTTACCAGCATCAGGGTTTTTTCCATTGAGTCGGCTCTTTGCATCAAGTGGTCAAGGTGTTGGAGCTTCAGCTTCAGTATCAGTCCTTCCACTGACTATGCGGGGTTGATTTTCTTTAGCATCGAATGGTTTGATCTTATTTGATTGGAAGTGTGACCAGGCTGAATTGAGATATGCAGTCAGTGTAAAATACATATGAATTTTGAAGCCCATATGAAATACCTCATTGATAATTTTCCTATTTACTATATGTTGAAATCATAATTTGAGTATACTGGGTTTAATAAGATGTATTGATTTTTCTGTTTCATCTAATAGAAATCCATGGTTGTTATCTGAGTCTTGACTTAGCAATACCACATGGTTTTGAATTTATGAGTCTTTGGTATTTTTGGTTTTGCTTTACTATGTCAGAAAGGAATGCAGAAGTTGGTTTATATAATCACATAAGCTAAACTGAAAAGTACATAATGATTCAATGTCGGGAACAATTAGTTTGTCTATTTAGAGATAATCCAATTATTTATTCTACTATATCCAGCCTGTTAACCCCATGTTCAACTCTGTGTCTCCTTTATCTCCCCCATGAAAGCAATCCAGTCGGATGAGTTCTCGTCCCATGGTGTTTCTCCCCTTCCTTCACTCCCTCTTTTCCATTTCTATTGATGCCACCTTTGTTCGAGCCCTGGATACCTCTCTCCTAGATTATGATAATAACTTGTTGGTCAGTCTTCAGGCTTGCACTCTTTCCCCTATAATCCACCTCAAGCAGTGCTCGTAGACTGATTTTTCTCAGTGCCGCCCTTCAGTGCCTCTCCATTACCTACACGGCAGTGGCTGACCTGCTCAGTATGGGAGCCACTAGCCTCATGACACCGTTGGGCATTTGAAGTGTGTTGTTGTTCATTCGCTAAGTCATATCCGACTCTTTGCAACCCTATGGACTGCAGCACTCCACCCTTCCCTGTCCTCCACTTACCCTCCTGAGTTTGCTCAGATTCGTGTCCATTGAGTCAGTGATGCTGTCTAACCGTCTCATCCTTTGCTGCCTCCTTCTCCTTTTGCCTTCAGTCTTTACCAGCATCAGGGTTTTTTCCATTGAGTCGGCTCTTTGCATCAAGTGGTCAAGGTGTTGGAGCTTCAGCTTCAGTATCAGTCCTTCCACTGACTATGCGGGGTTGATTTTCTTTAGCATCGAATGGTTTGATCTTATTTGATTGGAAGTGTGACCAGGCTGAATTGAGATATGCAGTCAGTGTAAAATACATATGAATTTTGAAGCCCATATGAAATACCTCATTGATAATTTTCCTATTTACTATATGTTGAAATCATAATTTGAGTATACTGGGTTAAATAAGATATATTGTCAAATTAATTTATTAAATTTAAAAAATGTAGCTACTAGGAAAATCAAAACTACTTCCATGACTCACAGAATTCATTTGAATATGTCAGGTTTTTTTTTTTTAAGAAATGCATTTATTTATTTATTTTTGGCTATTCTGGATTTTCACTGCTGCTGCAGGCTCTTCTCTGGTTGCAGGGAGTGGGGGCTACTCTCTAGTTGGGGGGAGCAGGCTTCTTGTTGCGGTGGCTTCTCTTGTTGTGGAACTCGGGCTCTAGGGCACATGGGCTCAATAGTTGTGGCCCCAAAGCTCTAGAGCACAGGCTTGATAGCTGTGGCTCACGGGCTTAGTTGCTCCACAGCATGTGGAATTTTCCTGGATAAGGGACCGAACCTGTGTCTCCTGCATTGTCAGGCGAACTTTTCACCACTGAGCTACCAGGGAAGCCCCTGCATCTGCTGTTTAACATGGAATATAAGATTCTCTCTATAATTTGGCACAATCTGACCATTTCAGCTTTCCCCGCACTGCCTATTTGCTCCAACTGTATAATCAGGAAGGTAAAGGAGAAACAGGAAGGGCTTAACATTTGTTGAATGTTTACTAAGTGCCAGACATTCTTACTTATTAATGAGATCTCCAAAAACACAAGTTAGAGTTAACAAATAAGAAGATGGGGGCATAGAGCTGTTAAGTAACTTGACTATCATCAGACAGCTGGTAAGAGGAAGACCAGGACTTGAACCCAAGACTAGAACACCATGAACTCCAAATCCCCTACAGGGACTTCCCCGGTGGTCCTGTGGCTAAGACTCTGAGCTGCCAATGCAGGGGACTGGGTTCAGTCCCTGGTCAGGGAACTAGATCCTGCATGCTGCAACGAAGACCCAACATAGCCAAACAAATAAATAATTTTTTTAAAAAAGAAAGATAAAGCCATTTCCATCACCTTATTCTTTCTTTTTTTAATCCCCTACAAACTTCCTGTCCTTATTCATCCTTTGTTCAGTACCGTTACTGGGTTGCCACTTTTCTCCCTAATACCTGCATGTTCAGATCTTTCTTAGAGTAGCATCCCTTGACTACCTAGATTTACTTTACATGGATTTGTTATACAAATTGCTAAAGTTAAAAATGCAAATTGAGTAATGAGGCCGTCCTGCCTTCCTGCCCACTAGTGAACAAAGGCTCAGGAGTGCTTGTGAGGTGGACGATAGGAGTCTTCCTTCCACTGTGTTCTCAGTCCCTCAGTACTCCGTGTGCCATGACCTTGCCGTGCTCCATGTGGTCCTAGCGTTTAGACACTTTCTTCCCATATGACTTGGCCCCTAAACACAAGCGCAAACACTTTATCAGGTGCTCAGCTGGAGAAAGATTAGGTCCAGCACCAGTGAGAACATTTCACTGGGTCAGGCACACTGACAGATGCTTCCTTCCACAGCAGGACAGACTCATTGAGCTTCATGGCTCCTTGTAGTGTATGTGAATTTCATCTCACACCCAATTTTTAGGTCCTAATGCCCAGGTCATTGTGATTCCATTGAATTTCCTAAAATACAGCTCAAAGATGCCCTCTTTAATGAAGACTCTCCTGATCCTTCTCTGTTTTTTTATTAAAAAAATTTAAATTGAACTATAATTGCTTTACAATGTCGTTAGTTTCTGTTTTGCACTGTGAATCATATGTTTACATATGATCCCCTCCCTTTGGAGCCTCCCTCCCACCCCACCCCCGTCCTACCCGTCAAGGTCATCACAGAGCACCATAGCTCTGTTTTATCTACTCTCTGGATTCTAGGAGCACTTAACATTTCTCTGGAACTCTCTACTTCTTGTGGTGGTGTTCAGCTAAGTCATGTCCCCCTCTTTGCGACCCCATGGACTGTAGCATACTAGGCCTCCCTGTCCCTCACTATCTCCTAGAGTTTGCCTGAGTTCATGTCCATTGACTTGACGATACCATCCAACGATCTCAGCCTCTGCTGCCCTCTTCTCCTTTTGCCTTCAATCTTTCCCAGCATCAGAAGTTTTTCCAATGAGCTGGCTGTTTGCATCACCATTTTGCAGTTGCTTTTACTTTTCTTTTTTTTAAATTTTGGCCACTTTTTTTGAGGAGGGAGGGACCACTTCTATTGATCTTTCATTTATCTGTTTTCATCCATCTTTGTTCTTTGGCGTGTGTGGGCCTCCCATCGCAGTGGCCTCTCTTGCTGTAGAGCACCAGCTCTGGGCGCATGCGCTCCAGAGCTCTGGCTTGGTAGTTGGACACATCGGTCCAGCCGCCCTGCGGCACGTGGGATCTTCCAAGGCCAAGGATCGAACCGGTGCCCCTTGCACTGCAAGGCGGTGTCCTTACCCACTGGACCACCAGGGAAGCCCAATTTTGGCCACTTTTATTGATCTTTCATTTATTTATTTTCATCCATCTTTGTTCTTTGGCCTGTGTGAGCCTCCCACTGCAGTGCCTCTCCTGTAGCAGAGCACTGGCTGTGGGCGCATGCACTCCAGAGCCATCGCTATCTCTCAGTTGGACACAGAGGTCCAGCCACTCCGTGGCACATGGGATCTTCCCGGACCAGGGATCGAACTGGCGCCCCTTGCACTGCAAGACAGACTCTTTACTCACTGAACCACCAGGGAAGCCCTGCTTTTACTTTTTATGATAGGAACATCACTGAGAGTAGGATCTGTGTGTCTGGTGCTTTCTTAGGAAACCACCCAGCTGCCATGGTAATGCCTCAGACATAATAGACACGGTGGTGCTAGCAGTAAAAAACTCGCCTACAAATGCAGGAGATGCAGTTTTGATCCCTGCGTCAGGAAGATTCCCTAGAGGAGGAAATAGCAGCCCACTCCAGTGTTCTTGCCTGGAGAATCCGTGGACAGAGGAGCCTGGCAGGCGACGGTCCATAGGGTCACACAGAGTGGGACATGACTGAAGCAGCTCAACGGGCAGGCAGTGTATCTAGATGAACAACTAGCACAATAAAGAGGGTGGAATCCCAGATGGAAGGTGAACTTATAAAGTTTTTATGCAAATGTTCTTTTGATCTTTTCTAGCTCTTTATAATCCCTCAGCAAATATTTACTGGTTGCCTAATGCGTACAGGGCACTGTTAAAAATATAGTTGGGAAGGGAAGATACAACAAAGGGGAAAGTTTAAGCCTTTTTTTTTTTTCTCAAAATTTCTACTTAACCCTTTGGTTCTCTCATACCCATTATAAAAGTGATTGATATATAGATATGTAGATAGATAGAGATCTACATATACATATCTATCTTGTTATTGCTAAGCTTTTCTAAATGGTTTCACAGCATTAAATTATAGGTAAAAGTGATTGCTTATAGGGAATCCTAGAACTATCACTTATCCTTCTGTTGCAAGGCTGTTTAATGCCTGCAGTGTTACCCCTTTAGTGCCAGACAAGATCTGGTGCGTTCAGTGTGGTATGACCACTGACAGTGATAGCCATTATTCATTAGACATCATCATCATTTCCCCTGGAGTAGGAAATGGCAACCCACTCCACTACTCTTGCCTGGAAAATCCCATGGACAGAGGAGCCGGGTGGGCTAGAGTCCATGGGACTGCAAAGAGTCAGACACAACTTAGTGAACCAAACAATGATAATAGTCATTCATTACAGAGCAGAAGTTCTAATATACATCTCATGACAGTTACGTTTGAAGGCCACAGTTGTTATTTTAGGATTCTGATTTTTTCCCTGCAAGGCAGACTCTTTACTCACTGAACCACCAGGGAAGCCCTGCTTTTACTTTTTATGATAGGAACATCACTGAGAGTAGGATCTGTGTGTCTGGTGCTTTCTTAGGAAACCACCCAGCTGCCATGGTAATGCCTCAGACATAATAGACACGGTGGTGCTAGCAGTAAAAAACTCGCCTACAAATGCAGGAGATGCAGTTTTGATCCCTGCGTCAGGAAGATTCCCTAGAGGAGGAAATAGCAGCCCACTCCAGTGTTCTTGCCTGGAGAATCCGTGGACAGAGGAGCCTGGCAGGCGACGGTCCATAGGGTCACACAGAGTGGGACATGACTGAAGCAGCTCAACGGGCAGGCAGTGTATCTAGATGAACAACTAGCACAATAAAGAGGGTGGAATCCCAGATGGAAGGTGAACTTATAAAGTTTTTATGCAAATGTTCTTTTGATCTTTTCTAGCTCTTTATAATCCCTCAGCAAATATTTACTGGTTGCCTAATGCGTACAGGGCACTGTTAAAAATATAGTTGGGAAGGGAAGATACAACAAAGGGGAAAGTTTAAGCCTTTTTTTTTTTTCTCAAAATTTCTACTTAACCCTTTGGTTCTCTCATACCCATTATAAAAGTGATTGATATATAGATATGTAGATAGATAGAGATCTACATATACATATCTATCTTGTTATTGCTAAGCTTTTCTAAATGGTTTCACAGCATTAAATTATAGGTAAAAGTGATTGCTTATAGGGAATCCTAGAACTATCACTTATCCTTCTGTTGCAAGGCTGTTTAATGCCTGCAGTGTTACCCTTTAGTGCCAGACAAGATCTGGTGCGTTCAGTGTGGTATGACCACTGACAGTGATAGCCATTATTCATTAGACATCATCATCATTTCCCCTGGAGTAGGAAATGGCAACCCACTCCACTACTCTTGCCTGGAAAATCCCATGGACAGAGGAGCCGGGTGGGCTAGAGTCCATGGGACTGCAAAGAGTCAGACACAACTTAGTGAACCAAACAATGATAATAGTCATTCATTACAGAGCAGAAGTTCTAATATACATCTCATGAATTTGGGGGCGAGTACTACACTTTCTGTTTGTCAAAGGACACACAGTTGTTATTTTTAGTTGATTCTGATTTTAGGTTTATCCTCACATAGCTGTTAAGTTTTGTGTGCAGACAGGTTGAATGAAGGACAGTTTTGATGGCTGTGACCCCAATTTCTTCATAAAGGTTTCCAGGCACTCCCCCTGCCCCCAGACCTCTGGCCAGTTACTCCATGTGCCTCCGAAATTTTTGAAAGTGGAATCGAACCAAAAGTAGCACCTAAACAAAGATGCATTTTGAATGACACATGCATTGTGTAAGCAAAATTGTCTCAGACCCAGAGAAGTAGACACCATTCCTTGTGTGGTAGTGGGGATGGAGGAGGTCAGAGAGAGCGTACATCTGCGCCATCAGACATGGCTCTTCCCTGCAAAGTCCCTTGTGCCACTGACTGCTCCCAAGCTAGCAAACAGACTCAACGATGGGACGGCAGCCAAAGACTAAGTGCCTGTGTCCCGGGGACTCCTAATTAAATTATGGTGAATCCATTCCGTTTTTTTTTTCTTGGAACACTTCATATCTTTAATGCATGAGCATAAAAGCATTTTTTCCAACCAGACTCCCACCTCCCTCTTTTTTTTTTTCCCCCACATTGTATGGAATTCCACATGTTACAATACAAAGAGAATTAAATAAACTTGTTATCTGGACCATAAAGATCTAAGACAGAGACACTGATATACGAACAGCTAAATAAATAGAAACAGGCAATCAATATCTAAGTGACAAAACACATTTTGTCATCCACAAAGGGTAAATGGCTTAAAGGGCAAGCTCCCAAGAGAATCAGGTAGAAAGTAACGCTGAGCTTTTGCTTACTGTGATCTGTGCACTGTGATTGGCATTTCACATAGGATCACATCCAAAGTCCTTGACTCTTCCATTATCCGCTCCTACTGTCCCTCAGATGAGTCGTCTGCCTTGAGTTATTGGGCCTGGATATTCTACTTCTATCTAGGCCCCAAGCTTCTTTAAGACATGGCTCCCATGTCTTAAATTTTCTTCCATATTTACCCCGGGATAGTCATTCATTACAGAGCAGAAGTTCTAATATACATCTCATGAATTTGGGGGCGAGTACTACACTTTCTGTTTGTCAAAGGACACACAGTTGTTATTTTTAGTTGATTCTGATTTTAGGTTTATCCTCACATAGCTGTTAAGTTTTGTGTGCAGACAGGTTGAATGAAGGACAGTTTTGATGGCTGTGACCCCAATTTCTTCATAAAGGTTTCCAGGCACTCCCCCTGCCCCCAGACCTCTGGCCAGTTACTCCATGTGCCTCCGAAATTTTTGAAAGTGGAATCGAACCAAAAGTAGCACCTAAACAAAGATGCATTTTGAATGACACATGCATTGTGTAAGCAAAATTGTCTCAGACCCAGAGAAGTAGACACCATTCCTTGTGTGGTAGTGGGGATGGAGGAGGTCAGAGAGAGCGTACATCTGCGCCATCAGACATGGCTCTTCCCTGCAAAGTCCCTTGTGCCACTGACTGCTCCCAAGCTAGCAAACAGACTCAACGATGGGACGGCAGCCAAAGACTAAGTGCCTGTGTCCCGGGGACTCCTAATTAAATTATGGTGAATCCATTCCGTTTTTTTTTTCTTGGAACACTTCATATCTTTAATGCATGAGCATAAAAGCATTTTTTCCAACCAGACTCCCACCTCCCTCTTTTTTTTTTTTCCCCCACATTGTATGGAATTCCACATGTTACAATACAAAGAGAATTAAATAAACTTGTTATCTGGACCATAAAGATCTAAGACAGAGACACTGATATACGAACAGCTAAATAAATAGAAACAGGCAATCAATATCTAAGTGACAAAACACATTTTGTCATCCACAAAGGGTAAATGGCTTAAAGGGCAAGCTCCCAAGAGAATCAGGTAGAAAGTAACGCTGAGCTTTTGCTTACTGTGATCTGTGCACTGTGATTGGCATTTCACATAGGATCACATCCAAAGTCCTTGACTCTTCCATTATCCGCTCCTACTGTCCCTCAGATGAGTCGTCTGCCTTGAGTTATTGGGCCTGGATATTCTACTTCTATCTAGGCCCCAAGCTTCTTTAAGACATGGCTCCCATGTCTTAAATTTTCTTCCATATTTACCCCGGGATCTGGAATGGTACTTGGTTAATTTTTACTATGAGATTACTGGCCAAGCAATTCAGAAAGATATATGTCGGGCTTCCCTGGTGGTCCAGCGGGTAAGGACACTGCCTTGCAGTGCAAGGGGCACTGGTTCGATCCCTGGCCTGGGAAGATCCCACGTGCCGCGGAGCAGCTGGACTGATGTGTCCAATTACCAAGTCGGAGCTCTGGAGCGCATGTGCCCAGAGCCGGTGCTCTGTGACAACAGAGGCCACCGCGATGGGAGGCCCACATGGGCCGAAGAACAAAGATGGATGAAAAATAGACAAATGAAAGACCAATAGAAGTGGCCCACCCACCTCTCCTCCCTCCCCAACCCGCCCCCCACGAAAAGAAACCATAAAAAAAAAAAGATGGTATTCTGTGATGCTATAGGCAGTAGATTTGAAAATAATTTAAAAAAAAAAAAAAGAAAGACATATGTCCTATCTAGGCAGGTGGGGAAAGGAGGTGATATCTATGATTGTCAGTTAGTATTCCCTGAAGGTTTTAAAAACAGGTCAACTATTATCGAAGACCAGATCTTCCAGTTGGTGGAGGTGGGACATTGATGGTGAGCGTGACTTAGAAGAGGCATAGGGTGTCTAAACAGGAGCTGGGTGGTTGAGGTTCACGGAAGTTTATTAGTTTAGTGAAGCAAGTGAAGTGTTTATTGGGAGGAAAAGAGTATGTGTGGATGGACACAGAATGGCTCAGAGAGAGTCACTCATGGAAGTTTATTTTGTATGCACTCAATGGAAGGACTCTTGTTGAGCAACGACACGTATATACCAAGAATACAGGAGAAAAATCTACCAGTCCTCTGCAATATTGGGGAGGGAGGCTTTCCATAGTTCAAGAATGGGGTTGACAAGGACAAGCATTTGAGTGGAGGCAGTATTAATAGAAAAAGTGCAGTGAATTCAAGATACATTTGGAAGGAAGAACTGACTGACTTTGGTGCAGCCCATTGGATAAAGAAGAGTCCAAGATGACCTCCTTATTTCCTGTTACTGTCCCTGAGATTGCTTGAGGTTGGAGGATATCAGTGACTTTAGGGTTTTGTTGTTGTTGTTGTTATTGTTTTTTAATGTGGATCATTTTTAAAGTCTTTATTGAATTTGTTACAGCATTGTTTCTCTTTTATGTTTTGGTTGTTTTATGTTTGGCTGAGAGGCATGTGGCATCTTAGCTCCCCAACCAGGGATGGAAACTGCACCTGCTGCATTAGAAGGCAGAGTCTTAAACCACGGGACCATGACGGAAGTCCTGGCTTCCAGGCATTGAGAAGGTTGAGTGCTGTAGAGTTGGGGGAAATGTCCACATGGGTACAGTCAGCCCTTGGTATCTGCAGGGATTGGTTCCCGGACGACACCATCCCCATCCTCCGACAACAGATGCCATAATCCATGGATACCCAGGTCCCTCATATAAAATGATGTAGTACCATTGGTCCTCAGTACTCACAGATTCCACATCAAGGATTCAAACAACCTTGGGTTTCAACTGTACTGATATTATTTGTCCCCAAAGTACTTGTCGTAGGATGTAAAAATTTTCACACAATTATTCCTGGAAATTTTATATTAACTTAATTTTTTATTTTTTTGTATTTAAAATTTTCCATAAATTTGAAAAGTGATTTAACTTCTTGCCAGCCTTTCCCTTCTATTAACAATTTAGATGCTATTGGAAAAGGGTGATTTTTAACCAAGGTCAACGAATGTGTCACAGGATTGCTTGTGACTGTCTAGTAAAACAGCCTTTTGGCTTTCTTGTTGCTCAGATGACAAAACCTACTGATACTTACTTGAACTAGATTATGAAGGGGATATGATTAAGGCTTAAATTTAAGATAGAAAAGGAGGTAGTATAGATATTTTTATTCATGTTTCTTCCCATTTTAAGCAAGTTGATTTCTCTCAAACTTTAATTATTACATTAGAAAACTCATTAAAAGTACCCGAGAACTGTGATTTTAGAACAACCTAACACTGCATTTTAAAAATTAAGCATTTAGGACTTCCCTGGTGGTTCAGTGGATAAGGACACCACCTTGCAGTGCAAGGCGCGCCAGTTCGATCCCTGGCCTGGGAAGATCCCACGTGCCGCGGAGCGGTTGGACCGATGTGTCCAACTACCCAGCCGGAGCTCTGGAGCGCATGTGCCCAGAGCCGGCGCTCTGCAACAACAGAGGCCACTGCGATGGGAGGCCCACGGGGGCCAAAGAACAAAGATGGATAAAAATAGATAAATGAAAAACCAATAGAAGTGGGCAAAAGAAAAAAAAAAAAAATAAGCATTTAGAATTTCATTCAGGCCAAAATATATTCTTTGAGAAAGTATTTCTTAAATTTCTGTCACTGTTAAATATCCATACAATGCTAGCATATCATTAACTTCCCTAGCTCTTTAGTGAGAAACAGTTACACAGTAAAAAGAAAAAAAAAAAATCATAAAATAGGTTTAATCCTCAGCTCTCAAATCAGTGGCTCATATTTCTTGAAATGCCAGTGAACCATGCTGAAGGCATTTCAAATTAATTTTTCTGGGGAAAAAAAAAATTCATTTTTGAATGTTACGTTAAATTCTTAAGTCACAACACACACTGTCACTGTACCTCACCTCACTCATAACTCACTTAGTAGACAGCTTTTGGAGAACAAATTTCCTTTTTCTATTAGCAAGTATGATAATCTAATGACCTCAATTAGATCGGAGCAATAAAAAGGCTCACAAATCTAAAAATAACTCCATTATCCACGCAGGGGAGCTTGGTTTTTCTTTCCCCTGAACCAGCTGATATTTAAGTAAGTGGCAATCGATCAGTCTAAAGGCTGGCTCTCGTTTTTCTTAAATGAAGGGCTGTGGCTTTAAGTAATCGCCGGCTGCCGGTGCCAAGGCAGAAGCTGCAGCATCAGCTCCTGCGAGGAGAGGCGTCCGAGGCACACGCCAACCTGCAGGACGTGAGTAAGGCCGAGCGAGCACCAATGGCGCTCCTCCTGGTGGAGCTTTGAATGCAGACGGACTGGACCGGTGGGTGGCGTGGCCACCTGTGCGCTCCTTGACCGGTGCGGGGGGTGGGGGAAGTTGGAGACAGAAGCCGAAAAATGGGCTGCTCCGGCAGCAAAATGTGCCTCTATTCTCCATGTGCAGCAACACGGGTAATTTCGTATTTGTTTCTAGCGCTTTTCTGGAAGAAACGTCAGGGAGGAAGGCAGAGGTTATCTGGCATTTGGGGGAAATGCTCTGAATGACAAGCAACTCTCGCCTGCAAAGGCGGGTCCCGTGATCTCGGACCGCAGCGGGGACATCCAACCCAGGTGTCCGCGGTGGTGACCGGAGCTCAGTCCTGCGGTCCCAGCGAGGGCATTTCCAGAGAGCTGTGAATTCTGCCTTCTCCTTCCTTATGCGCCTGGTGGGAGGGAGGCTGCCTGTTAAGAAACTGTATCTCATTTCCATGGTGGTACAAAGTATGTGTGTCTGTGTGCTTGCTAAGAGTTGCTGGTAACTTGGAAATCGTACTTTGCAAAAGAGATTAATCATTGCTTTTTTTGATGCTGAAAGAGCTGCCTGGTTTCCTTTCATGTGTTTCTGTAGCATCTCAGAATTAGAGCCAATCCAACATAGCATCATCCTTAGAAAATAATTTGGAGCCGAGTAAAAGTGAATTTTGCTGTGTCTTTAAAAGGTTTTCTTTTTGTGGGGGGTAGGGCAGAGCTTTATAACAGACTTTTGTGTCTTCCTTTTAGAAATAAAGGATTGACTTCCTAAGGAAACTTTTATGTTTGCAAACATAGAACAAAGTGCAGAGAGAAGTGCATATGTTTAGAACATTAAATATTTATCTTACCCTGATGAGGCCTTTATTGCCGTTGGAGGAGCAGAGTGCATTACGTCTTAAGTACAGTATGCATCAGCTGAAAGGTTCCGGGATGGTAATGAAGCGTGGCTCTAAGTAAATATTTTTGAACGGGCCATTCAGTGCCTCCAACCGCGAGTTTTGCCAGGACCTGAGAAAATACAGCTTTTTTCATGTGAATTTCCTTAACAACTAAGGGACATCTGTGTTTTTTTAACAACACAAACTGAGCCTAAATGATTCATATCTTGGCCTCTCAATTCTGAGTCTCCTTTTCCTGGTGATAAGGAACGTGTGCTTTATTGAAAAGGATCCCTCTTGACAACATTAGTAACTGAATGCAGACGGACTGGACCGGTGGGTGGCGTGGCCACCTGTGCACCGGTGCGGGTGGGGAAGTTGGAGACAGAAGCCGAAAATGGGCTGCTCCGGCAGCAAATGTGCCTCTATTCTCCATGTGCAGCAACACGGGTAATTTCGTATTTGTTTCTAGCGCTTTTCTGGAAGAAACGTCAGGAGGAAGGCAGAGGTTATCTGGCATTTGGGGGAAATGCTCTGAATGACAAGCAACTCTCGCCTGCAAAGGCGGGTCCCGTGATCTCGGACCGCAGCGGGGACATCCAACCCAGGTGTCCGCGGTGGTGACCGGAGCTCAGTCCTGCGGTCCCAGCGAGGGCATTTCCAGAGAGCTGTGAATTCTGCCTTCTCCTTCCTTATGCGCCTGGTGGGAGGGAGGCTGCCTGTTAAGAAACTGTATCTCATTTCCATGGTGGTACAAAGTATGTGTGTCTGTGTGCTTGCTAAGAGTTGCTGGTAACTTGGAAATCGTACTTTGCAAAAGAGATTAATCATTGCTTTTTTTGATGCTGAAAGAGCTGCCTGGTTTCCTTTCATGTGTTTCTGTAGCATCTCAGAATTAGAGCCAATCCAACATAGCATCATCCTTAGAAAATAATTTGGAGCCGAGTAAAAGTGAATTTTGCTGTGTCTTTAAAAGGTTTTCTTTTTGTGGGGGGTAGGGCAGAGCTTTATAACAGACTTTTGTGTCTTCCTTTTAGAAATAAAGGATTGACTTCCTAAGGAAACTTTTATGTTTGCAAACATAGAACAAAGTGCAGAGAGAAGTGCATATGTTTAGAACATTAAATATTTATCTTACCCTGATGAGGCCTTTATTGCCGTTGGAGGAGCAGAGTGCATTACGTCTTAAGTACAGTATGCATCAGCTGAAAGGTTCCGGGATGGTAATGAAGCGTGGCTCTAAGTAAATATTTTTGAACGGGCCATTCAGTGCCTCCAACCGCGAGTTTTGCCAGGACCTGAGAAAATACAGATTTTTTTTCATGTGAATTTCCTTAACAACTAAGGGACATCTGTGTTTTTTTAACAACACAAACTGAGCCTAAATGATTCATATCTTGGCCTCTCAATTCTGAGTCTCCTTTTCCTGGTGATAAGGAACGTGTGCTTTATTGAAAAGGATCCCTCTTGACAACATTAGTAACTGAATGTGTGTCTTCCACAGCGAGAGGAAGCACTGAAACAGCACAAAGCCCTGTCTCAAGAACTCGTTAACCTCCGCGGAGAGCTAGGTAAGAGCTCTTTTTTGTTGTTAAGTTCTACGGTTGAGGGGGAATTGGCAAACTTGGTTTTCCTCTCTCCGTGGTGTCTGGAGTCACACACAGGCGGCGGCATTAGCCACTCACTCCAGGATCTGTGCAAACACTTCCTATCGGCATTGCTGTGGAGTCTTGGCAGCTTGACCTCAGGTTCACAGAATTCCGGGCACTGATCTAAGCCTAGCAGTTTCTGATGACCAAACCATTTCTCTTCCTGAAAAGAGGGACCCAATGGTTTTTGTAATTGTGTGGATTCCTGTTAAATAATCCCGTCGGGTTGTGCTTATTGTTTTCCTGACCGTTTTCCCTATTAAAGAGTGGTGAGAAAATTCCCTCTCCCATTGCAGTAAGCATATCACACTTGTCTGGGGGTGGTCTCGGACTAGTGAGCGTTAACATTAGAAGGGACACTGTGCTAATCTTCCTGTCGGACTGGCAGCACTCGCCCCCTCCCCCCACAAGGGTGCCACTGTCCCCGAACTCTTCTCGGCCTTTGCTGGAAGAGTCCTGGGTTCACGCGACTACAGGCAGTGCTGCCTTTCCTGAGCCTGCCTGCTGGAGTGAGCTGACTGCCAGGGGTGCCCCACCCTCTGTAGATACCGCGGCCCTAGACAGTCAGCTTGCTGCTGTACCTTCAGCCAGGTCTGGAGTAGTTCATGGAAAGACTGCATTCCTTGCCCTTTGCAGTTTTCTGTGTGTGTGTGTCTGTCTGTCTGTCTGTGTGTGTGTGTCTGTGTGTGTGTGTAGCTACATATATAAATAATGCAAAGGCAACAGCCAGAGATGAAAATGGTGTTCAGTCTAGTTTAGGCAAAAAAACTGCTCATTTTTCTGCGGACAACATTAAAGTTTAAACTGTGTCAATATATTTCGCTGGACTTGAATATTCTTAAGTCCCCCACCCCCATCCCCCGCCCTGCGTACCCACCACACCCGGTCAAAGATCAAGAAGCCTTGAACTTGGGGTAAAGACTTGCCTCTGTATTCCTCTCCTTTTTCCACCTCCTGGTGCGGAGCAATGCCAGATCCCTGGCTCGCCTAATACCTAGCCTGGGGCATCACTTTCTCCTGACCTTTGGAAGGACTGTTTATGAAACAGTAATTGTAAGACAAATGGAACTTCAGGACCCCAAAGACTTGAGAGTTCTGGGAAAACAGTTCAAGGAAACCACAGATAAGAAACAGCCGGGCTCCCAGAGACAGTTAAGGCTCTCTGCCAGGTCACTTGATGTGACTGCTGCCCTTTTAATTATCCAGACGACCAACTTAACTTGCTTTTGTCTGTGCCTTAAGTCATGTAATGGATATAGGGTGAGCAGATCAGGAAAGAGGCCTTTTGTGTGCGTTTCAAGGGTTCACTCTAACCCAGTAGAGGTGGAGAGGAGCCTTCCTGGAGGTTCACGTTTCAGCCTCCACACAAGACGAGGCAGACGGGCCAAGCGAACACTGTTCTCATTCAGTCGGTGTGAATGGGGGAACCCTCTTTTCACCTTCAGTTGATGGCATGATTCCATGATCCCCATGGGACCAGGTACTCAGTGCCTCCAGGTTGTCACTTAGCCCAACAGGAAGTAGCTGTGACCCACTCTGCATCTGTGATAAGGAGCCCGTGCCCCAGTGTGGCTTTCCTACTGCTCTTGGCGTTTTGGGAGGTGGTGGTCGGCAGGTGCATATCGTCCGGTCACCCAAGGCCAGACTCTTAGGAAGTGTGCCATTACTGTTAGTGAATTGGATCAAGCTGCTCAAGTAACAGCGTGAAACATCTAGGAGAACTTTGGTTGCATGAGGGGAAGGGAGAGAAGCCGGTAAATCGTTCTTCTGATGAAACAATCTAGGAAGAGTACACTCAAAGTTGCCAGTTCAACTGATGGGAGCCTGAGCCAAAGGAGAGTAAGTTTACATAGCGGAGTCCACAGCTGGGTTTTAACATGTCAGGCGGTGGTACACAGTGGCTAGACTATGTGGTCATAATGTCCATGTTCAGAGTTTTGGTAGCTGGGCGACTTCATGCCGGGGAGACATAGCACACGTCCCTGTTCCAACTTCATCCTCTGAACAATGACAGTAACCGTTGCTTGCCCTTAGGGTGGCCATGAGGATTGCCTGAGGCAACTTGGGTGCGGAGTGTTGTAGACCACCAAGTAGATGTTATGGAAAAATCCGAATGAGGGCTTCCCCTGGTGGTCCAGTGGGTAAGGACACCGCCTTGCAGTGCAAGGGGCGCCAGTTCTAGCCCTGGCCTGGGAAGATCCCACGTGCCGCGGAGCGGCTGGACTGATGTGTCCAATTACTGAGCCAGAGCTCTGGAGCGCATGCGCCCAGAGCCGTCGACAGAGGCCACCACGATGGGAGGCCCGCAGGAGCCAAAGAACGAAGACGAATGAAAATAGAAAAATGAAAGACCAATAGAAGTGGCCCGCTCACTCCCCTCCCTCCCCAACCCGACCCCCGCCCAAAATAAATAAATAAATAAATCTTTAAAAAAAAAAAAATCCGAATGAACTTTTTGGTCAGCCCAACGTTAAGTTGTGCAGCTGACAACTGTGACGGAACTGACTTGGTACTTTGTGAGGGCAGAGACAATGCTACGGAAAGTACTAGTAATTTGACTAACGGTTATTACAAATCCCTTAAGACAGGCTATTTTTTTTGAGTAATTATTATTTCTTTAACTTTTTTTTATTATGATAAAATATACATAATGAAAAAGACACCATTTTATCAGTTTTGAATATACAATTTGGTGGCAGAAAATACAGCAACATTGCTGTACGACCATCAAGACTATCTCCAAAATTCTTACATCATTTCAAACTGAAACTCTCTACCCATGAAATAATAACTCCCCTTGTCCTCCTAGAAGACAGGCTATTTTTTTCTCTTCCCACTCACGTGGAAAAGTGAGATGTGATGGATCCTTTCCCAGTCGTGGGAAGTGCTTGGGGTACACTCAAAGTTGCCAGTTCAACTGATGGGAGCCTGAGCCAAAGGAGAGTAAGTTTACATAGCGGAGTCCACAGCTGGGTTTTAACATGTCAGGCGGTGGTACACAGTGGCTAGACTATGTGGTCATAATGTCCATGTTCAGAGTTTTGGTAGCTGGGCGACTTCATGCCGGGGAGACATAGCACACGTCCCTGTTCCAACTTCATCCTCTGAACAATGACAGTAACCGTTGCTTGCCCTTAGGGTGGCCATGAGGATTGCCTGAGGCAACTTGGGTGCGGAGTGTTGTAGACCACCAAGTAGATGTTATGGAAAAATCCGAATGAGGGCTTCCCCTGGTGGTCCAGTGGGTAAGGACACCGCCTTGCAGTGCAAGGGGCGCCAGTTCTAGCCCTGGCCTGGGAAGATCCCACGTGCCGCGGAGCGGCTGGACTGATGTGTCCAATTACTGAGCCAGAGCTCTGGAGCGCATGCGCCCAGAGCCGTCGACAGAGGCCACCACGATGGGAGGCCCGCAGGAGCCAAAGAACGAAGACGGATGAAAACAGAAATGAAAGACCAATAGAAGTGGCCCGCTCACTCCCCTCCCTCCCCAACCCGACCCCCGCCCAAAATAAATAAATAAATAAATCTTTAAAAAAAAAAAAATCCGAATGAACTTTTTGGTCAGCCCA
Source organism: Tragulus kanchil (assembly GCA_022376925.1). Classification (NCBI taxonomy): domain Eukaryota; kingdom Metazoa; phylum Chordata; class Mammalia; order Artiodactyla; family Tragulidae; genus Tragulus; species Tragulus kanchil. The sequence continues at coordinate 32,009,562 of JAIOJX010000028.1, read as the reverse complement.
ACGTTAAGTTGTGCAGCTGACAACTGTGACGGAACTGACTTGGTACTTTGTGAGGGCAGAGACAATGCTACGGAAAGTACTAGTAATTTGACTAACGGTTATTACAAATCCCTTAAGACAGGCTATTTTTTTTGAGTAATTATTATTTCTTTAACTTTTTTTTATTATGATAAAATATACATAATGAAAAAGACACCATTTTATCAGTTTTGAATATACAATTTGGTGGCAGAAAATACAGCAACATTGCTGTACGACCATCAAGACTATCTCCAAAATTCTTACATCATTTCAAACTGAAACTCTCTACCCATGAAATAATAACTCCCCTTGTCCTCCTAGAAGACAGGCTATTTTTTTCTCTTCCCACTCACGTGGAAAAGTGAGATGTGATGGATCCTTTCCCAGTCGTGGGAAGTGCTTGGGGTGCACTTTCCCGTCTTGCCTCATGGTCTTCATGAGCTGCTGCTGCTTGTTCAGTCGCCCAGTCGTGTCTGACTCTCTGCAACCCCATCGACGCAGCCCACCAGGCTTCCCTGTCCCTCGCCATCTCCCAAAGATTGCCCAAGTTCATGTCCCTGGCGTTGGTGATGCCGTCCAGCCATCTCATCCTCTGATGCCTTCTTCTCTGGCGGTCAGTCTTTCCCAGCATCAGGGACATTTCCAGTGAGTCAGCTCTTCGAATCAGATGATCAAAATACTGGAGCTTCAGCTTCAGCATCAGTCCTTCCAGCAAGTATTTGGGGTTGATTTCTCTTAAGATTGACTGGTTTGATCTCCATGCTGTCCAAGGGACTCTTTCACTTAGCCCCTAAATAATGTCATTGTAAGGCATTCATTATCAGCTGTTTTCTGATCCCTTCCTGTGGTTTCAGCTCCAACCTGTAGGGTGATGACTCAGATTTATCCTTCTAGTTTTCTCCTTCCTAAGCTGCAGATACCTTTTTCCCAGGCAAGAGCTGCCTCTGGACGCGTCAGTCTAGTGTACTCAGACCTTTCTCACTCCCAGTCCCTAGCTTGGTGAACACTCCTTCAAGCCTATCCCTCAGGCTGTTCCTCACCTTCTTCAGGGGATGAATATTCACTTACCACCCAACTGACCAACTAAAGTCATAATCCTCTTCCTGCATCCTCTGCAGGATACCCGTCTGTGTTCTAAACGTGGCTCCGACTAGCTGCTCCCCATCCTTCTGACTGTCACTGTCCTAATTTAAGTCTCGTACTCTCTCACCTGAAGTGGATCCAGTGGCCCCCAGCAGGTCACCTTGCCTCCAGGCCTGCTTCCCTCTCCAAGCGCTACCAGGACTAGACTCATAATAAATCTCTCACCAGTGTCGTCTAGTGGACACTTAACACACACAAGTGACCACCATTTTGGGTTGGGGTGAAGTCCAAAAGCACTAAAGTCAGCGTGTGTGAACTGACTGTCCGTTTCCGGTGTAACTGCGCAGTGTGACCGTCTTTCTCCTCTGCACACCTCCTTTTCCCTCCCTGGGTCCGAGCCATAGGCTCCTTCACGCCTCTTCTGTGCTGCTTTGGTGCACGCTAGCCTCTCTGAAAGCCTCTCTCCTCTTCCCACTATCCTTCTATTTTTTATCTCAGACTCCTTCTCATGACTTATTTTTAAAGTCCCAGCTAAAATATCTCGTCTTCAATTGAATTTCAACCAAATCTGTCAACCACATGAACTGTACCACCTCCTAAACTCTTCAAGGTACCTCTTTAAGGTATTTATTCATAGACCTTATAGTCCAGAGCTGTGAGCACTTCCAGGGCAAGGACAGTGTGTCCTTCATTGGGTAGCTCTACCTACCAGCTGGTACCTTGTACCTAACACTTGGTATGTCTGATGCTTAGTATACTTCAGAGAATGAATGAATGATTTCATTGCTGGGACGGGAGCTAAGGAAAGTGGGTTATATCCTTAGAATATGCTAGTATTTGATGGTTCCCATACACAGATAGCTTCCTATAAACTGTTAAAAATAAGTAATAAAGTAAGATGAGCTATAATTCTCTTGGAAACATTTTACATTAGGCCTGATAATCCCAGTTAATCAGGTCATTTTGAAAATGTCAGCCCTTGAAGTAAATTACAGTTCGGTTTAATGGTCTACATAATCCGCAGTAAACATTGGGCCTCTGAGATAGGGAATCAATGTGTCATTCTGATTCTGTCCAGAGTCCTGTTGGAGTAATGGAGAACTGTAGTTATGATCCTCTGGGGTTCTTACTATTTCACTAATCTTAATCAGTGGAATCACATTTTAAAATATAAATTAATAAAGGTTAGTTTGTCACAGTTACTTTTTAGCCATCAGAATTAATAACTAACTCACATCTTGTTCAGATTGTTACTATGTCATGATACCAAAGAGATTGTTACCCTTAATTCACTAAAGATTCTTGGGTTCCCATAATAATGACATAGAAGACTCATTGATTTTGTCCTCTTTGTGTAAAAATGATAGGTTTGGCAGCAACCTTTACTGACTGTCCGTTCCGTGAACTGCCATAGTCTTTCTCCTCTGCACACCTCCTTTTCCCTCCCTGGGTCCGAGCCATAGGCTCCTTCACGCCTCTTCTGTGCTGCTTTGGTGCACGCTAGCCTCTCTGAAAGCCTCTCTCCTCTTCCCACTATCCTTCTATTTTTTATCTCAGACTCCTTCTCATGACTTATTTTTAAAGTCCCAGCTAAAATATCTCGTCTTCAATTGAATTTCAACCAAATCTGTCAACCACATGAACTGTACCACCTCCTAAACTCTTCAAGGTACCTCTTTAAGGTATTTATTCATAGACCTTATAGTCCAGAGCTGTGAGCACTTCCAGGGCAAGGCCAGTGTGTCCTTCATTGGGTAGCTCTACCTACCAGCTGGTACCTTGTACCTAACACTTGGTATGTCTGATGCTTAGTATACTTCAGAGAATGAATGAATGATTTCATTGCTGGGACGGGAGCTAAGGAAAGTGGGTTATATCCTTAGAATATGCTAGTATTTGATGGTTCCCATACACAGATAGCTTCCTATAAACTTTTAAAAAATAAGTAATAAAGTAAGATGAGCTATAATTCTCTTGGAAACATTTTACATTAGGCCTGATAATCCCAGTTAATCAGGTCATTTTGAAAATGTCAGCCCTTGAAGTAAATTACAGTTCGGTTTAATGGTCTACATAATCCGCAGTAAACATTGGGCCTCTGAGATAGGGAATCAATGTGTCATTCTGATTCTGTCCAGAGTCCTGTTGGAGTAATGGAGAACTGTAGTTATGATCCTCTGGGGTTCTTACTATTTCACTAATCTTAATCAGTGGAATCACATTTTAAAATATAAATTAATAAAGGTTAGTTTGTCACAGTTACTTTTTAGCCATCAGAATTAATAACTAACTCACATCTTGTTCAGATTGTTACTATGTCATGATACCAAAGAGATTGTTACCCTTAATTCACTAAAGATTCTTGGGTTCCCATAATAATGACATAGAAGACTCATTGATTTTGTCCTCTTTGTGTAAAAATGATAGGTTTGGCAGCAACCTTTACTGAGTGTCAGCTCTTTCCTAACATCAGTGTTCATCTCTAAGTCTCCTGGTTTGCATTTTATAGAAAGAATAAAGGGAAGAAAGGGAGAAATTGAGACTTAAAATTTATGTAACTTTCTTAAGGTCAGTAGGCCTAAAAATCAAAGCCCCTGGATGAAATCCCAGGATGACTAGCCTACCAAACACCTGTTGATCACAATAAAGAAACCATGGTGAAACCAAAAATTTGAAAGATTGGGAAATCATTGAATATAAACCCCAGTTTGCACTGATAATTACCTTGGGTCTTTTTATTCAGGAAGACAGTTATTATGCACCAGGAAGGAAGTGACTTGGCTCTGCCTAAAGCACTGTACACATTGTCTAATCAACACTTGATTGTGTCTGTGAACTTGAGCGCCCTTCACACCTTTATGGAATGTGTTAAGTCTTTCTGTACTCCTTTTCTGTGTAGTTGTGGTTTAACAAGGTTGTATATTTAGAATAATTTTAAAACGCTTGACAGTTAAATTACTTTTGAGTTGCAGAATTCCAGAAGTGATTTTTGAAGTGGGTTTTAATGAAAAATCTATTACTATACAGGGAAAACCAACTGTACACCAAAACAGAATTCTTTTTTTTTAAATTTAATTGAAGGATAATTAGAGGATTGTGTTGGCTTCTGCCACACATCAACATGGATCAGCCATAGGTATACTCCATCTTGAGCCTCCCTCCCACCTCCCACCTGCCTCCTACCTCTCTAGGTTGTTACAGGGGCCCTGGTTCATACAGCAAATTACCACTGGCTGTCTGTTTTACATATGCTAGTGTGTATGTTTCCATGTTACTCTCTCCATTCATCCGACCCTCTCCTTCCTAATCATAAGTCTGTTCTCTGTGTTTGCATCTCCATTGCTGCCCTGCAAATAGGTTCATCAGTGCCATCTTTCTAGACTCCATATATATCTGTGTTAATATACGATGTTTGTTTTCCTCTTTCTGACTTACTTCACTCTGTATAATAGCCTCTAGGTTCAGCAACCTTTACTGAGTGTCAGCTCTTTCCTAACATCAGTGTTCATCTCTAAGTCTCCTGGTTTGCATTTTATAGAAAGAATAAAGGGAAGAAAGGGAGAAATTGAGACTTAAAATTTATGTAACTTTCTTAAGGTCAGTAGGCCTAAAAATCAAAGCCCCTGGATGAAATCCCAGGATGACTAGCCTACCAAACACCTGTTGATCACAATAAAGAAACCATGGTGAAACCAAAAATTTGAAAGATTGGGAAATCATTGAATATAAACCCCAGTTTGCACTGATAATTACCTTGGGTCTTTTTATTCAGGAAGACAGTTATTATGCACCAGGAAGGAAGTGACTTGGCTCTGCCTAAAGCACTGTACACATTGTCTAATCAACACTTGATTGTGTCTGTGAACTTGAGCGCCCTTCACACCTTTATGGAATGTGTTAAGTCTTTCTGTACTCCTTTTCTGTGTAGTTGTGGTTTAACAAGGTTGTATATTTAGAATAATTTTAAAACGCTTGACAGTTAAATTACTTTTGAGTTGCAGAATTCCAGAAGTGATTTTTGAAGTGGGTTTTAATGAAAAATCTATTACTATACAGGGAAAACCAACTGTACACCAAAACAGAATTCTTTTTTTTTAAATTTAATTGAAGGATAATTAGAGGATTGTGTTGGCTTCTGCCACACATCAACATGGATCAGCCATAGGTATACTCCATCTTGAGCCTCCCTCCCACCTCCCACCTGCCTCCTACCTCTCTAGGTTGTTACAGGGGCCCTGGTTCATACAGCAAATTACCACTGGCTGTCTGTTTTACATATGCTAGTGTGTATGTTTCCATGTTACTCTCTCCATTCATCCGACCCTCTCCTTCCTAATCATAAGTCTGTTCTCTGTGTTTGCATCTCCATTGCTGCCCTGCAAATAGGTTCATCAGTGCCATCTTTCTAGACTCCATATATATCTGTGTTAATATACGATGTTTGTTTTCCTCTTTCTGACTTACTTCACTCTGTATAATAGCCTCTAGGTTCATCCACCTCATTAGAACTGAGTCAGGTGCATTCCTTTTTATGGCTAAGTAATATTCTATTAGATATATCTATATATCTATATCTATCTCTCTCTATATATATATATATCACAGCTTCTTTATCCATTCATCTGTCAGTGGATATCTGGTTGCTTCCATATTCTAGCTATGGTAAACAGTGCTGCAATGAACATCAGGGTACATGTATCCTTTTCAGTTATGGTTTCCTCAGGGTATGTGCCAGTAGTGGGATTGCTGGTTCATATGGTGATTCTATTCCTAGGTTTTTGTTTTTTTGTTTTTTTATTATTATTGTTTTATTTTTTGGCAGGGGGAGCGGGTTGGGAAGGGAGGGGGGCAGGTGGACCACTTCTATTGGTCTTTCATTTATTCATTTTCATCCATCTTTGTTCTCCGGCCCGTGTGGGCCTCCCATTGCAGTGGCCTCTGTTGTCGCAGAGCATCGGCTATGGGCGCATGCGCTCCAGAGCTCTGGCTCGGTAATTGGACACATCGGTCCAGCCACTCTGCGGCACGTGGGATCTTCCCAGGCCAGGGATCGAACCAGTGCCCCTTGCACTGCAAGGCAGTGTCCTTACCCACTGGACCACCAGGGAAGCCCATATTCCTAGGTTTTTTTTTTTTTTTTAAAAGATTTATTTATTTATTTATTTATTTATTTATATTGGTGGGGGTGGGGTGGGGAGGGAGGGGAGCAGGCGGGCCACTTCTATTGGTCTTTCATTTGTCCATTTTCATCCATCTTTTTTCTTTTGGCCCGTGTGGACTTCCCATTGTGGCGGCCTCTGTTGTCGCAAAGCACTGGCTCTGGGCGCATGCACCCCAGAGCTCCGGCTCGGTAATTGGACACATGGGTCCAGCCACTCCGCGGCACGTGGGATCTTCCCAGGCCAGGGCTCGAACCAGCACCCCTTGCACTGCAAGGCGGTGTCTTTACCTACTGGACCACCAGGGAAGCTCTATTCCTAGGTTTTTAAGGACTCTCCACACTGTCTTCCATAGTGGCTGTATCAGTGTACACACCCACCAACAGTGCAAGAGAGTTCCTTTTCTCCAGCATTTACTGATTGTCAATTTTTTGATCATGGCCACTCTGACTGGTGTGAGGTGATACCTCATTGTACTTTGGATTTGCATTTCTCTAATAATGAGCAATCCACAACAGCAACCTTTATCCATGAACTCGGTCTCAAACTTGGCTTGCTTTTTTTCCTATCCACGTCTCTCTGTCCTGACCTTAGACCTGGGTGGCCGCCCCTGTAAATGGAGGGTTGTGGTCTTTGGCTTGTACGGAGGCACACCATTGACCAAGCCTGTCTGTTCTGAGCCTCCTGAGTTTCCTTTCTTGCCCTAATCTTTTTCCTAACCTGTCCTGTTCTGACATACTCAGTTTTTTCCTGATTGAATGTCATTTGTTCCAGAACAGTGGTTCTCAGACCTCACTGTGTAATAGAATAGGCCAGGTTGAAATGCAGATTCCCCGGTCCTGACTCGGGTGGCTTGGGATGGAAGAGTCTGCTTGTGAGGATCATCGGGTGATTCTGAAGCAGATGTTCCCTGGACCACACTCTGACAGCACGCTAGCTTCCAGGATATTGTTCATTTAATGTAAAATATGCGTTAAGACTTAAGGGAGAGAATATACCAGATAGCAACGGCTGACCTGAGTTCATTCTTGTACACAGCCTTCCAAATCATTTGCAAACCAGTCACTTTGAACTTTGCCCCCTAGAAATGAATCATCAGAGAGGTGAGGCAGAGTAATATCGGACTCAACCTTTATATTGACATAAAATTTATTCTTTTGTTTGAATTGTGACTTCCTGCAAAATCTTAACTCGCTTTCCTCGGGCCAGAAGCTTAGAACATTTTTTCCAGTTCTATTCAGCCAGGCTTTTGACTCCGATCCACTCTCAAGCCTAAAATGTCTTGATTGGTCCATGAAGCGCTTGCTGGTGTGATGATGGGAGCATCTGTTGTGCAGCATGGTGTTGGCTGGACAGTCAGTTGAAAAAGAGCAAACCCTTTTCAAATGTTTATTGGCAGGGAGAACCCCAGGCTCCATGAAGGCCCAGCTGGCACCTCTCTAAAATGTGTGACTGGGCCAGACCGTCGTCCTGTCTGCGAATCCGATTTCGTTAGGACTAATGGGCGCGGGGGTGGGGGAGCGAGGGAGGCAGCGAGATTGTCTTTTGTTTGTTTGTTTTTCCTGCCCTACCTTGCCGTCCCTCTTGCTTCCACTAGAGAATTAGGCCCTATTACATTAAGATGTCCGTTGTATGAATGAATGAACTTCTCTCTTAATACATCTTACGTTGAGAAAACAGCCACTCGTTTCAGGATCAGGTTCCATGTTCTGTGCTGTGGAACCTGCGTTGGAAAGGGCTTAAGGACTCAGTCTAGACCCTGTCCTGCCTCGTCCGTTCCCTCTCAAGTCGAGTGAGACTTCAGATCATGCCTGTGCTGTTCACCCCAGACATGATAAGACTACATGAAAGTGTGAAAGCACTTTGTCAAGTATGAACCGAATTCTCAAGGGAAGGTGGTATTATTTATGCGAGAATGGATTTGATGGTGCAGGTGGTTTGTGAAACTAAATTCCTAGTAAGTTGTGAGGATCATCGGGTGATTCTGAAGCAGATGTTCCCTGGACCACACTCTGACAGCACGCTAGCTTCCAGGATATTGTTCATTTAATGTAAAATATGCGTTAAGACTTAAGGGAGAGAATATACCAGATAGCAACGGCTGACCTGAGTTCATTCTTGTACACAGCCTTCCAAATCATTTGCAAACCAGTCACTTTGAACTTTGCCCCCTAGAAATGAATCATCAGAGAGGTGAGGCAGAGTAATATCGGACTCAACCTTTATATTGACATAAAATTTATTCTTTTGTTTGAATTGTGACTTCCTGCAAAATCTTAACTCGCTTTCCTCGGGGCCAGAAGCTTAGAACATTTTTGCCAGTTCTATTCAGCCAGGCTTTTGACTCCGATCCACTCTCAAGCCTAAAATGTCTTGATTGGTCCATGAAGCGCTTGCTGGTGTGATGATGGGAGCATCTGTTGTGCAGCATGGTGTTGGCTGGACAGTCAGTTGAAAAAGAGCAAACCCTTTTCAAATGTTTATTGGCAGGGAGAACCCCAGGCTCCATGAAGGCCCAGCTGGCACCTCTCTAAAATGTGTGACTGGGCCAGACCGTCGTCCTGTCTGCGAATCCGATTTCGTTAGGACTAATGGGCGCGGGGGTGGGGGAGCGAGGGAGGCAGCGAGATTGTCTTTTGTTTGTTTGTTTTTCCTGCCCTACCTTGCCGTCCCTCTTGCTTCCACTAGAGAATTAGGCCCTATTACATTAAGATGTCCGTTGTATGAATGAATGAACTTCTCTCTTAATACATCTTACGTTGAGAAAACAGCCACTCGTTTCAGGATCAGGTTCCATGTTCTGTGCTGTGGAACCTGCGTTGGAAAGGGCTTAAGGACTCAGTCTAGACCCTGTCCTGCCTCGTCCGTTCCCTCTCAAGTCGAGTGAGACTTCAGATCATGCCTGTGCTGTTCACCCCAGACATGATAAGACTACATGAAAGTGTGAAAGCACTTTGTCAAGTATGAACCGAATTCTCAAGGGAAGGTGGTATTATTTATGCGAGAATGGATTTGATGGTGCAGGTGGTTTGTGAAACTAAATTCCTAGTAAGTTGTGATTCGTGGAAGGCTTTTGCAGTCAGTTTTTCTCAATTCATATCATTCCCAAGAGCAGTCCGAAAGCTCTTTGTAGCTAATTTTGAAATTTACAGAGAGCGCTGTGTCTCTCCCACATAGCTGCCAGATTTCTTGGTCTTGGAGAAAAGCAGTGCCCTTGGGGAGCAGAACCTGGGGCTTTTATGAGTAGATGATCTTTCCACAGACAGTCTGAAGACTCAGTCTACAAAACAGAGCACTCTTTCACTCTGTCCTCACCAAACTCCAGGGTTAGCAGAGCAGGGGCTATTTAGTACTACCGGGAGTATCAGGGAATTAATCTGCAGAAAGTTGGAAATGCTGCTTGTTGATGGGGTTCCCTGCCCTTCCGTTGTTCGGTGGGCACTGGCCTCTCCACGAAGTAGTATTTTACTTTTTAAAAAGGGTTCCTTGGTTACTTTGGCTTTTAAAAAGGGCTACTTGGTTATCTCCAATTTTAAGCAGATTAAACCCTAGTTTAAGAGAGTAACCAACATTGTCACTTGCCCTAAAAAAGGTATCATGAGCAGATTTCCCTTCAAAGAATAATATTATGAAATAATCATGTGTCAATGCTAGAAGGTCGTGTCCCCATTTATGGTTCTGGGGCTGGGGTACAGAGAAGTAGATTAAGTGTTTTCCCTTCTTTTTACACACAAGTAGCAGTGTATCATACACGGTGTTTTACGTCTTGTTTTCTGCTTAGCATTTCTTAAAGACCAGTGTACAACAAAATTCCTCGGTATTTTTTTTTTTTTTTTTTTTAAGATTTATTTATTTATTTATTTTGGGCAGCGGTCGGGTTGGGAAGGGAGGGGAGCAGGCGGGCCACTTCTATTGGTCTTTCGTTTCTCTATGTTCATCTGTCTTTGTTCTTTGGCTCCTGTGGGCCTCCCATCTCTGTGGTGTCTGTCGTTGCAGAGCGCTGGCTCTGGGCGCATGCGCTCCAGAGCTTTGGCTCGCTCCAGAGCTCTGGCTCGGTAATTGGACACATCAGTCCAGCTGCTCCGTGGCACGTGGGATCTTCCCAGGCCAGGGCTCGAACCGGCGCCCCTTGCACTGCAAGGCGGTGTCCTTACCCACTGGACCACCAGGGGAAGCCCTCGGTATTTTTTTAAACAGCTGTAAAATTATTTTTTGAAGAGCATTCCATCATATAGATATGCTGTAATTAATTTAATCGGTTTCTTCATGGTGGACAAGCAGTAGCACTAAGTCATGTCCAGCTCTTTGCAATCCTATGGAGCATAGCCCACCAGGCTCCTCTATCCATGGGATTCTCCAGGCAAGAATACTGGAGTGGGATGCCATTTCCTCCTCTAGGGGATCATCCCAACCCAGGGATCAAACCTATGTCTCTTAGATCTCCTGCACTGGCAGGTGGGTTCTTTACCACTAGGGTCACCTGGGAAGCCCAGACATTTGGTTATTTGTTATGTTTTATGGGTGAGGGGGATGCTATAGTGAAGAGCCTTGTAATTCCCTCATTTTGTATGTGTGGGAGTATGTCTGTAAGATAAATTCTTATTAGTGGAATTTCTGGGTCAGAGGAGTATGTAAAAAAAATGTCAGAGAAGCCCAAGGTTAAATAAGAGTTAAAAATTTCCAACATTGTCACTTGCCCTAAAAAAGGTATCATGAGCAGATTTCCCTTCAAAGAATAATATTATGAAATAATCATGTGTCAATGCTAGAAGGTCGTGTCCCCATTTATGGTTCTGGGGCTGGGGTACAGAGAAGTAGATTAAGTGTTTTCCCTTCTTTTTACACACAAGTAGCAGTGTATCATACACGGTGTTTTACGTCTTGTTTTCTGCTTAGCATTTCTTAAAGACCAGTGTACAACAAAATTCCTCGGTATTTTTTTTTTTTTTTTTTTTTAAGATTTATTTATTTATTTATTTTGGGCAGCGGTCGGGTTGGGAAGGGAGGGGAGCAGGCGGGCCACTTCTATTGGTCTTTCGTTTCTCTATGTTCATCTGTCTTTGTTCTTTGGCTCCTGTGGGCCTCCCATCTCTGTGGTGTCTGTCGTTGCAGAGCGCTGGCTCTGGGCGCATGCGCTCCAGAGCTTTGGCTCGCTCCAGAGCTCTGGCTCGGTAATTGGACACATCAGTCCAGCTGCTCCGTGGCACGTGGGATCTTCCCAGGCCAGGGCTCGAACCGGCGCCCCTTGCACTGCAAGGCGGTGTCCTTACCCACTGGACCACCAGGGGAAGCCCTCGGTATTTTTTTAAACAGCTGTAAAATTATTTTTTGAAGAGCATTCCATCATATAGATATGCTGTAATTAATTTAATCGGTTTCTTCATGGTGGACAAGCAGTAGCACTAAGTCATGTCCAGCTCTTTGCAATCCTATGGAGCATAGCCCACCAGGCTCCTCTATCCATGGGATTCTCCAGGCAAGAATACTGGAGTGGGATGCCATTTCCTCCTCTAGGGGATCATCCCAACCCAGGGATCAAACCTATGTCTCTTAGATCTCCTGCACTGGCAGGTGGGTTCTTTACCACTAGGGTCACCTGGGAAGCCCAGACATTTGGTTATTTGTTATGTTTTATGGGTGAGGGGGATGCTATAGTGAAGAGCCTTGTAATTCCCTCATTTTGTATGTGTGGGAGTATGTCTGTAAGATAAATTCTTATTAGTGGAATTTCTGGGTCAGAGGAGTATGTAAAAAAAATGTCAGAGAAGCCCAAGTTGAGGGACATTCTGTAAAATGACTCTTCAAAATTGTCAAGATGACAAAAAGCACACAAAGACACATTCACAGGCTGGAGAAGATAAAGGAGACGTGACGACTAAATGCAGTGTGCTATCTGGGGTAGAGCCTGGAACAGAATACAAGGACAAAGCTTGGAGCTTAGTTAATAATCACACACCACTGTTCGGTTCTTAGTTTTGACAAAGGTCCTGTCATGATATATGATGTCAGCATTAGGGGAACCTGGGGCAGAGGTCTCTGGTCACTATTCTATCCTTGCAAGTTCTCTGAAAATCTACGATTATGCTAAAAAAAAGTTTATTCTTAAAAATGGGGGGCATTCGTGGGAAAACTGGTGACATCAGAACAAAAGCTGTGACACGGTTCACCATAGTGCTCCAGTGTTGAAACCTGACACTTGACCAATGTCCTATATTTATAATAAGGTGGGAACCTCTGGGGACGTGAGGTGAGGGGTACACAGGAGCTCTTGGTACTGTGTGTACCTTTTCTATTCATCTAAAAATGTATCTCTGTTAGAGGGTTTTTGTTGTTGTTGTTGTTTTAATAAAAAAGCATGTTTGTCCTGAAAAGTGTGCGCTGGTCAAGAAAGGAATAGAAGAGACCCAGAAATACAAGCGGGTGAGATGGCCAGAGAAAGACTGAGAGAGACCCTGAGGAAGCAGGAAAGGCTGGGTCAGGCGGGTCCTGTCCCTCCTGGACGGGGCGGAGAAGGAACTTGGCTCAAGGAAGGGGAGGCGCCCGCAGCAGGCCTGCTGGAAGCCTCTAGGAAAGGTGCGGGTGCACAGCCAGAGGGTGAGGCCATCTTGCTTGCCTGGTTGTCTCTTCTTCCTCTCAGGATCACTGCAGGGCATCTCGAAACGTTGCAGGCCCTTCCGAGTGACCTTACCTCCTCCCCAATTTTCTTTTTCGTATTTAATGTCCAATTTAGAGAAAATTGCCTAAAAGTTGGGGAAACTCTGTTGCATATAACAGAAGAGCAATCATACTAGAAAGGGAACTTTTGAGGCGGGTGTGTACCCTGTTCTCTGTGTGTATGTGTGTCTTCTGTGAATACTAGACAAGCAGTGCTTCGTTGTGACGGTCCCGTTCTCTCATAGACCCTCAAGCACGTCTATCCTTGAGAACCCTTCAGACCCATTTGAACGGGTGGACTTCTGCAACAATAGTGATCGTAGCAGTAACGTGTGTTGCATGCTTGCTCTGACTAGCCACCTGGCCACGTGTTTCCTGTACATTTAATTGTGCAGGGAATGCACTAATATTATCTCCTTTTTAAAAATAAGGAAATTAAGGATTAGAAAGCTTAAGTAACTTGCTCAAATCACACAGACGCTAAGTTGTGTGACTGAGATTTGGACCTAAGTATTTTACCCTCGTCTATGAAGACATTTTAACTGTGTTCCCGAGGATTTAAACATTTTGAGTTGTCTCATGATGAAGCCTGCTTCTCGGATACAAAAATTAAGAAAGCCTCTGTATCATTTCAGAGGAATACTAACAGTCGAGGGCCATGGTTGGGTAATGTTTTCCTCTGTAAACAGTGCATTTATCACTCACCAAAGCGCGGTTGGCCTCCATGAGATGGAAACAACACAAGCCTCTCCTCTTCCTCTTAGAAGAGGCCTCCGGGACCAGTTAGGTAACAGCTGTATTTCACCCCACTTTGGGCAAACTGCTAAAGGACCCAGGATGAATCCAGTTCTATTGTCCAGGGTATTTCTACCACTGGCCTTGGCACCTTCTTAGGCCTGGTCACCTCAGGTTGAAAATCGCAACTTCCAGCTTGCAAGACGGCCTTATGCTTTAGGGCCAATCTTGTAAATGCATGGGTTTCTTTGTTTCTTGATTCTGAAGAATTTGTTTCTCATTTCAATGAGTAGACTGCTAGAGAGAGCTTTTGGATTTTACCAATACATCATAGACGTGCTCTGAAAACTCACCTAATGAATAATTATAACAGTACGGGCAAAAGACTTCATGAAAACAGTATTGCCTAAAAATGGCACAAAAACTCCTTGCTTAGTCCACTTTCTGAGAGGTTTATATTTGGTTTGGCTGTGTGGGGCGATTAATTGGCAGTGAGTAGAATCCTGGAGAATAAGCAAGAAGGGAGAAGACTGAAAGCCATGCGAGGGCCCGGGGGGCGTAGGAATCGTTCCTAACCTGTAGTAAGTCCAAGGAAAAGTCGAGGAATGAAGGTGGTGACAACCGCACCCCCCATCCTCCCTCCCCACCGAGTGTGACTAGCCACCAGGGGTGCTGAGAACCCCTGCTACAGCGTTGACATGTGTGTCCTTCAGAAAAAAAGTATTTCAGGAGTGTTTATGCCAAACGAATGCTTCCTCAGGAGCCCAGGCCAATTAACTCGAAGTGGAGCCATTTGTGTGGGGGATTGGTTTATAAACCAGCTGTTCCACCACAGCTGCAGGCTGACGTCACCCCCGGGCCTGCGGCCCTGTAACCTCTGCCCTCCAAACCCACCCTTGTTTTCTTTTTTTCACTTTCCCCTTCCTTCCCTCCTGTCCTCTCTTCACCTCTCACACAGAGGCCAACAAAATTAAACACTATTTACGTTTCTTAAAAAAAAAAGAAACCCCCTGTTCAGCCACCTATGTGAGGAGCATGGAGCATTCCATCTACTTTCTTTTCAAGTATTCATTCAGACTGTCAGTCATTTGATGACAAGCAGATGTGTTGAAATCCAGCAGGCGTGGCGTACTGTTCACTTCCACTCAGCTCTTCTAGTTTGGGGGCCCACTTGAAGACATTTTCTCTCAGATACGAGCATTCCGATGAGCTAGAATAGTGTGTGTGTGTGTGTGTGTGTGTTGCTGTTATCTTAAATCCTAAGGGAATTAAGTCAAAAGGTGGTGTGAAATCAAGAGTTTTCCAACTAGAAAAGCTATCCTAGTGCCTTTATTGACTGCTTGCAATTTAGTTTTCTGTGTCCTACTTTCATATGGAGAACATAGAATTCCTACAAGGAGGCTCGTGGCCCCACCGTTTGTTTCATTTGTGTTGTTTTGTTGAGGCAGTGGAGGCAAATATTGGGTTGGTCAAAAGGCTTGTGTGGGAAGACTTTCATCACCTAATGAATAATTATAACAGTACGGGCAAAAGACTTCATGAAAACAGTATTGCCTAAAATGGCACAAAACTCCTTGCTTAGTCCACTTTCTGAGAGGTTTATATTTGGTTTGGCTGTGTGGGGCGATTAATTGGCAGTGAGTAGAATCCTGGAGAATAAGCAAGAAGGGAGAAGACTGAAAGCCATGCGAGGGCCCGGGGGGCGTAGGAATCGTTCCTAACCTGTAGTAAGTCCAAGGAAAAGTCGAGGAATGAAGGTGGTGACAACCGCACCCCCCATCCTCCCTCCCCACCGAGTGTGACTAGCCACCAGGGGTGCTGAGAACCCCTGCTACAGCGTTGACATGTGTGTCCTTCAGAAAAAAAGTATTTCAGGAGTGTTTATGCCAAACGAATGCTTCCTCAGGAGCCCAGGCCAATTAACTCGAAGTGGAGCCATTTGTGTGGGGGATTGGTTTATAAACCAGCTGTTCCACCACAGCTGCAGGCTGACGTCACCCCCGGGCCTGCGGCCCTGTAACCTCTGCCCTCCAAACCCACCCTTGTTTTCTTTTTTTCACTTTCCCCTTCCTTCCCTCCTGTCCTCTCTTCACCTCTCACACAGAGGCCAACAAAATTAAACACTATTTACGTTTCTTAAAAAAAAAAGAAACCCCCTGTTCAGCCACCTATGTGAGGAGCATGGAGCATTCCATCTACTTTCTTTTCAAGTATTCATTCAGACTGTCAGTCATTTGATGACAAGCAGATGTGTTGAAATCCAGCAGGCGTGGCGTACTGTTCACTTCCACTCAGCTCTTCTAGTTTGGGGGCCCACTTGAAGACATTTTCTCTCAGATACGAGCATTCCGATGAGCTAGAATAGTGTGTGTGTGTGTGTGTGTGTTGCTGTTATCTTAAATCCTAAGGGAATTAAGTCAAAAGGTGGTGTGAAATCAAGAGTTTTCCAACTAGAAAAGCTATCCTAGTGCCTTTATTGACTGCTTGCAATTTAGTTTTCTGTGTCCTACTTTCATATGGAGAACATAGAATTCCTACAAGGAGGCTCGTGGCCCCACCGTTTGTTTCATTTGTGTTGTTTTGTTGAGGCAGTGGAGGCAAATATTGGGTTGGTCAAAAGGCTTGTGTGGGTTTTTCCATAAACCCTTACCAGAAAAACCTCAAATAAACTTTTTGGCCAGCTCAGTACATTTACTTCTTTGGCTGACATTTGGCCCCTTGAATCACTTTTTGTCCTTTGATAAATAAATAGTGATGTGAGGAGAATATTCTGTAACAATCAGCAGAGCCATCATCTTTTACTAAATCCTTTTAAAGAAAAAAAACAACTTTGTGGATTTAGTCCCCAAGGCCTGAGATGGTGGTGATGTCAATGGTCTCCATCTACCTTTTTTTTTTTTTTTGGCCACTTCTATTGGTCTTTCATTTATTTATCTTTGTTCTTCGGCCTGTATGGGCCTCCCATTGCAGTGGCCTCTCTCATTGCAGAGCACCAGCTCTGGAACGCATGCGTCCAGAGCTCCAGCTCAGTAGTTGGACACATCGGGCTAGCCATTCTGCAGCACGCGGGATCTTCCCAGGCCAGGGATCAAACTGGCGCCCCTTGCACTGCAAGGCGGTGTCCTTACCCACTAAACCACCAGGGAAGCCTCTCCATCTACCTTTTTGAGTCCTCTCTCCAACTTTTTTTTTCTGCCTGAGACTGTTCTAGTTCCCAAGGGGCGCTGTGCAGTCTCCCACTATTGCTCATGGTGTGCATGTAGTTTTCACCCTTGATAGCTGGTCATAGTTCTTACTTTGATTTTGCTTTGTTCCTTTCCTCTTCAGTTAACATTTGTAAGCTTATTTGAATTTTAAGAGTTCTCTTTAGCAGACAGTGCATTTGTCACTGAAAGGTTCCCAGATGGCGCAGTGGTTAAGAGTCCACCTGCCAATGCAGGAGATACAAGAAATATGGGGCCAGTCCCTGAGATGGGAAGATTCCCAGGAGGAGGAAATGACAACCCACTCCAGTATCCTTGCATGGAAAATTCAGTGGACAGGGGAGCCTGGTAGGCCATACAGCCCAGTTTTCCAACTAGAAAAGCTATCCTAGTGCCTTTATTGACTGCTTGCAATTTAGTTTTCTGTGTCCTACTTTCATATGGAGAACATAGAATTCCTACAAGGAGGCTCGTGGCCCCACCGTTTGTTTCATTTGTGTTGTTTTGTTGAGGCAGTGGAGGCAAATATTGGGTTGGTCAAAAGGCTTGTGTGGGTTTTTCCATAAACCCTTACCAGAAAAACCTCAAATAAACTTTTTGGCCAGCTCAGTACATTTACTTCTTTGGCTGACATTTGGCCCCTTGAATCACTTTTTGTCCTTTGATAAATAAATAGTGATGTGAGGAGAATATTCTGTAACAATCAGCAGAGCCATCATCTTTTACTAAATCCTTTTAAAGAAAAAAAACAACTTTGTGGATTTAGTCCCCAAGGCCTGAGATGGTGGTGATGTCAATGGTCTCCATCTACCTTTTTTTTTTTTTTTGGCCACTTCTATTGGTCTTTCATTTATTTATCTTTGTTCTTCGGCCTGTATGGGCCTCCCATTGCAGTGGCCTCTCTCATTGCAGAGCACCAGCTCTGGACGCATGCGTTCCAGAGCTCCAGCTCAGTAGTTGGACACATCGGGCTAGCCATTCTGCAGCACGCGGGATCTTCCCAGGCCAGGGATCAAACTGGCGCCCCTTGCACTGCAAGGCGGTGTCCTTACCCACTAAACCACCAGGGAAGCCTCTCCATCTACCTTTTTGAGTCCTCTCTCCAACTTTTTTTTTCTGCCTGAGACTGTTCTAGTTCCCAAGGGGCGCTGTGCAGTCTCCCACTATTGCTCATGGTGTGCATGTAGTTTTCACCCTTGATAGCTGGTCATAGTTCTTACTTTGATTTTGCTTTGTTCCTTTCCTCTTCAGTTAACATTTGTAAGCTTATTTGAATTTTAAGAGTTCTCTTTAGCAGACAGTGCATTTGTCACTGAAAGGTTCCCAGATGGCGCAGTGGTTAAGAGTCCACCTGCCAATGCAGGAGATACAAGAAATATGGGGCCAGTCCCTGAGATGGGAAGATTCCCAGGAGGAGGAAATGACAACCCACTCCAGTATCCTTGCATGGAAAATTCAGTGGACAGGGGAGCCTGGTAGGCCATACAGCCCATGAGGTCGCAAAGGGTCACACAGGACTAAGCACATACGCATGCTTGTCATTATTTCAGTACGACTTAGTTTACCTCTGTAGGAATAATGATGGGGGACAAAGGCTGGAATTTCTATCGCCATGTGACATAGTTCCAAGAAAACAAGTCTAAAAACAAGCAAAGCCAACTTCCCTTTACTTAGGTAGAAGAATCATTGATCTAAACTCCCCTTTTCCCCTCCCTAAAACAGTTGTTCCTTCCACTACTCCAGAAATAATATTCCTTACCAAAGGAGAGGTAAGGAGTACTTTATGACAGACTTTGCAGCACCCATCTTGTGCAAGTCCATGGGCAATGTGGGACGCAAAGAACACGCGTCCTCCTCACAGGTAGAGTAGCACACCTTTCCCCATATCTAGTAGGTAAATGAAGGCTGGAAAAGTTTAAAGTCGACTTCCCGAGAAGTGATTTGTTTAAAATTTTTATTGGAGTATAGTTGATTTACAGTATTGTGTTAGTTTCTTCAGTATAGCAAAGTGTATCAGTTACACATATATCCACTCTCTTTTAGATTCTTTTCCCATACAGGTCATTACAGGGGACTGAGTTTCCTGTGCTACACAGGAGGTTTGTATTAGTCCTCTATTTTCTGTATAGGAGTGTATCACGTCAACCCTGGTCTCCCAGTTTATCCCCTCCTTTCCTTCTGGTAACCAAAATTTGTTTTCTACCTCCATGACTCTACTCCTGGTTTGTAAATAAGTACATTTGTATCCCTCCTTTTTCCTTTAGATTCTACATATAAGCGATATCACATGATATTTGTCTTTCTGTGTCTGACTTACTTCACTCAGTATGACAGTTTCTAGGTCTATCCATGTTGCTGCAAATGGCATTGTTTTGTTCTGTGTAATTGCTGGGTGATGTTCCTACACACACACACACACACACACACACAATTTATCCACTCCTCTGTCAATAGACCCTTAGGTTGCTTCCATGTGTTGGATACTGTAAACAGTGCTTCAGTGAACACTGGGGTGCATGTATCTTTTTTTTTTTGGCTACTTCTATTGTTCTTTCATTTATTTCCATCTTTATTCTTTAGCCTGTGTGGGCCTCCCATCGTGGTGGCCTCTGTCACTGCAGAGCTCCAGCTCTGAGTGCATTCGCTCTAGAGCTCCAGCTCAGTAGTTGGACACATCGGTCCAGCCGCTCTGCGGCATGTGGGATCTTCCCAGGCCAGGGATCGAGCCGGTGCCCCCTGCACTGCAAGGCGGTGTCCTTACCCACTGGACCACCAGGGAAGCCCGCATGTATCTTTTTGAATTAGGGTTTTCTCTGGTTATATGCTGGGTCATATGGTAGTTCTAGTTTTAGTTTTTTTAAAAAACCTCTCCACGCTGTTCTCCATGGTGGTTGTACCAACTTACATTGTAACACCAACAGTGTAGAAAGGTACTGTTTTCTTCATACCCTCTCCAGCATTTATTATTTGCAGGTATTTTTTGATGAGGGCCATGTGAGGTGATACCTCATTATAGTTCTGATTTGCATTTCTCTAATAATTAGTGATGTTGAGCGTCTTTTCATGTGTTTGTAGGCCATCTGTATGTCCTCTTTGGAGAAATGTGTATTTTGCTCTTTTGCCTATTTTTTTGGTTGGGTTCTTTTGATATGGAGCTGCATGAGCTATTTATATATATATATATATATATAATTATATATATATAATAATTTATATATATATTGGAGATTAATTGCTTATTAGCTGCTTCATTGGCAAGTGTTTTCTCCCATTTCTTTTAGGATTTATTATAGTGTGTGTTGAGTATGCACTTATGTGCAAGTTCTGCAAGGTATTGTTGATAATTTTGTTCTTCGTAGTGGTAGTGAAGGGTTCGGATGGTCTGATTTTAAATTGTTTACCTATTAACCTTTCAATATATTCACCTTATAGCATAGCTTTTCAATTTATTTTTCCTAAAGTTTTTATGTTTTGCTGATTTGTATTCTATATGGTCTAATACTTTATCTTACTGAATTTTTGAAGTAACGAGTTTCAATTGACTCCAATCGTGTACAGGCTTAGTCTTACTCCTTCTGTGTCTCAGCTGCCTCCCCTAGTGGCTGGCCCGCCCTAGAGATGCCTCAGCCAATCAGAGCCTCCTCTCCTTGCAGCCCCTACACGGATTGGTCACAACGCGAAAGGGTGCTCTCCCTTGGGAACCTGACTCTTGACTTCTCAATTGCAGTGGGCTTTTTGCTGCCAGAGACCACTCCCCTGGTTCCCTTTTACCCCTCACTTCTGCTCTATGATGTTGGAGAATCTGGTCCCGAGAGAACTGAGTGCTCTGAGAGCCACGTGTCTGTGCATCCCGAGTCACCACAGCAGTGTGCAAGTGTTACGAATTTAGGACATGGCTGGGCATCATCTCTTCCCTTTTTCCATCTCTGTTCAGTCACTGCTTCATCCCCCTGTGAGAAGTTAGAAAAGCCAGGAATGAGTTGCAAATAGCTTATGAAGGATTTGTCCAGAAGCTAAACCAGCAGCACCAGACTGATCTTACAGAGCTGGAGAATCGGCTTAAAGAATTTTATACCGGGGAGTGTGAAAAGCTTCAGAACATCATAAAAATCAAACCATTTTTGATGAGGGCCATGTGAGGTGATACCTCATTATAGTTCTGATTTGCATTTCTCTAATAATTAGTGATGTTGAGCGTCTTTTCATGTGTTTGTAGGCCATCTGTATGTCCTCTTTGGAGAAATGTGTATTTTGCTCTTTTGCCTATTTTTTTGGTTGGGTTCTTTTGATATGGAGCTGCATGAGCTATTTATATATATATATATATATATAATTATATATATATAATAATTTATATATATATTGGAGATTAATTGCTTATTAGCTGCTTCATTGGCAAGTGTTTTCTCCCATTTCTTTTAGGATTTATTATAGTGTGTGTTGAGTATGCACTTATGTGCAAGTTCTGCAAGGTATTGTTGATAATTTTGTTCTTCGTAGTGGTAGTGAAGGGTTCGGATGGTCTGATTTTAAATTGTTTACCTATTAACCTTTCAATATATTCACCTTATAGCATAGCTTTTCAATTTATTTTTCCTAAAGTTTTTATGTTTTGCTGATTTGTATTCTATATGGTCTAATACTTTATCTTACTGAATTTTTGAAGTAACGAGTTTCAATTGACTCCAATCGTGTACAGGCTTAGTCTTACTCCTTCTGTGTCTCAGCTGCCTCCCCTAGTGGCTGGCCCGCCCTAGAGATGCCTCAGCCAATCAGAGCCTCCTCTCCTTGCAGCCCCTACACGGATTGGTCACAACGCGAAAGGGTGCTCTCCCTTGGGAACCTGACTCTTGACTTCTCAATTGCAGTGGGCTTTTTGCTGCCAGAGACCACTCCCCTGGTTCCCTTTTACCCCTCACTTCTGCTCTATGATGTTGGAGAATCTGGTCCCGAGAGAACTGAGTGCTCTGAGAGCCACGTGTCTGTGCATCCCGAGTCACCACAGCAGTGTGCAAGTGTTACGAATTTAGGACATGGCTGGGCATCATCTCTTCCCTTTTTCCATCTCTTTTCAGTCACTGCTTCATCCACCTGTGAGAAGTTAGAAAAAGCCAGGAATGAGTTGCAAATAGCTTATGAAGGATTTGTCCAGAAGCTAAACCAGCAGCACCAGACTGATCTTACAGAGCTGGAGAATCGGCTTAAAGAATTTTATACCGGGGAGTGTGAAAAGCTTCAGAACATCTACATCGAAGAAGCTGAGAAGTACAAAACCCAACTGCAGGAGCAGGTCAGGACTTTTAGAAGCTGAGCCTCTGCTTGGCCCTTGCTATTAATTTCATGTCTCACTGTTATCTGATGAGGGTCTTGCTTTGATGAGCTTCCCTTAGTCACACGTCCCTTGGTGAACTTCTTTATCATTTAAATAAATGAAAGGTTTTTTAAAGTAAAATTTTTTTATGATCAAAGCCATATACATATGTTGTGTGAAAGACCGAAAGATGAAATTTAAAACAATCCTTTAAAAACATTTTTAATCGAAGTATAGCTGTATAAGGTCATAGAAGTTACAGGATTACAATACAGTAATTGATGATTTTTAAGGGTTATGCTCCAGTTATAGTTATTATAAAATACTGACTGTACAGAAATAGTCACAGAAGTAGAGGACAAACTTAGGGTTACCAAAGGTGGGGACGAGGTAGGATGAACTGGAAGATTGGTATTCCCAGTTTTTTGAGGTTATCTCTATGTAGAGTTACTATAAGGTATTGGCTGTATTCCCCATATTGTATAATCTGTCTTTGCAGCTTGTGTTGTACCTAATAGTTTGTACCTCTTATTCCTCTGCTCCTGTGTTACTTCTTCCCTGTTTCCTTTCCCCACTTGTAACCACTAGTTGATTCTCTGTATCTCTGAGTCTACTGCTTTTTTGTTAAAGTTACTAGTTGTCATTTTTAGATTCAACATATAGGTGATATCATAAAAAATTTAATTTATTTCACTTAGCATACTACCTTCCTAAGCCATCCATGTTGCTGCAAATGGAAAATTTCTTTTTGATGGCTGAGTGGTATTCCACTGTGTGTGTATATACACACCACATCATCTTTATCCATTCATCTGTTTATGGACATTTAGGTTGTTCCCATATCTTGGTATTTGTAAATAATGCCGCTATGCTTCACCACGCTGAGTTAAGTTAAAAGTCACTGCTTCATCCACCTGTGAGAAGTTAGAAAAGCCAGGAGTGAGTTGCAAATAGCTTATGAAGGATTTGTCCAGAAGCTAAACCAGCAGCACCAGACTGATCTTACAGAGCTGGAGAATCGGCTTAAAGAATTTTATACCGGGGAGTGTGAAAAGCTTCAGAACATCTACATCGAAGAAGCTGAGAAGTACAAAACCCAACTGCAGGAGCAGGTCAGGACTTTTAGAAGCTGAGCCTCTGCTTGGCCCTTGCTATTAATTTCATGTCTCACTGTTATCTGATGAGGGTCTTGCTTTGATGAGCTTCCCTTAGTCACACGTCCCTTGGTGAACTTCTTTATCATTTAAATAAATGAAAGGTTTTTTAAAGTAAAATTTTTTTATGATCAAAGCCATATACATATGTTGTGTGAAAGACCGAAAGATGAAATTTAAAACAATCCTTTAAAAACATTTTTAATCGAAGTATAGCTGTATAAGGTCATAGAAGTTACAGGATTACAATACAGTAATTGATGATTTTTAAGGGTTATGCTCCAGTTATAGTTATTATAAAATACTGACTGTACAGAAATAGTCACAGAAGTAGAGGACAAACTTAGGGTTACCAAAGGTGGGGACGAGGTAGGATGAACTGGAAGATTGGTATTCCCAGTTTTTTGAGGTTATCTCTATGTAGAGTTACTATAAGGTATTGGCTGTATTCCCCATATTGTATAATCTGTCTTTGCAGCTTGTGTTGTACCTAATAGTTTGTACCTCTTATTCCTCTGCTCCTGTGTTACTTCTTCCCTGTTTCCTTTCCCCACTTGTAACCACTAGTTGATTCTCTGTATCTCTGAGTCTACTGCTTTTTTGTTAAAGTTACTAGTTGTCATTTTTAGATTCAACATATAGGTGATATCATAAAAAATTTAATTTATTTCACTTAGCATACTACCTTCCTAAGCCATCCATGTTGCTGCAAATGGAAAATTTCTTTTTGATGGCTGAGTGGTATTCCACTGTGTGTGTATATACACACCACATCATCTTTATCCATTCATCTGTTTATGGACATTTAGGTTGTTCCCATATCTTGGTATTTGTAAATAATGCCGCTATGAACATTGAGGTGCATGTGTCTTTTCAAATTGGTATTTTGAGGTGTTTTGTTTTGTTTTAGATGTATACTAAAAAAATAAAACATCTCGTTTATCCTGCTACCTAGAAATAATCCCTTTGTAAGCATTCTGGTACTCCTAAAACTGGTTTGCATTTCTTCTTTAAAATGGCACTAGTTTAAAAACTTATTTTTCACTTAATAGTACCCCTAAACCTCTCTTGAATTTCCTTGCTCCCTTTTAAAATCAGGTTTTCATTTAAGCTTTGTATGTGTCTGGTCGCCCTCAGACTTGATGTGGGGTATCTTTTTTTTTTGGTGGGATCTGTCCTCCTGTCGATGGTTAGTTGCACTTCTGCTGTGTTTGAAGGAGCAGATGCGTGCTCGTCTTTCTGCTCTGCCATCACGGTCGGTTCCCCCTCCTCATCAGACTTGAATGCAAGCTTATGTGTCAGATCTCTTAATGCTGCCGCTAATTATTCATTCACCTTAGGACTCTTGATTTTACTGGTAAAGTATTGTTCTGTTTTGGTTTTTTATAGTTTGACAACTTAAATGCTGCCCACGAAACCTCTAAGTTGGAAATTGAAGCAAGCCACTCAGAGAAAATAGAACTGCTAAAGAAGGCCTATGAAACCTCGCTTTCAGGCAAGAATGCTTTTCTCTATTGATAGTAGAATAAGAGGGCTAAAATGAAGGGCCCATTTTGTATATCTGTTTTGCAGCTTGTGTTGTACCTAATAGTTTGTACCTCTTATTCCTCTGCTCCTGTGTTACTTCTTCCCTGTTTCCTTTCCCCACTTGTAACCACTAGTTGATTCTCTGTATCTCTGAGTCTACTGCTTTTTTGTTAAAGTTACTAGTTGTCATTTTTAGATTCAACATATAGGTGATATCATAAAAAATTTAATTTATTTCACTTAGCATACTACCTTCCTAAGCCATCCATGTTGCTGCAAATGGAAAATTTCTTTTTGATGGCTGAGTGGTATTCCACTGTGTGTGTATATACACACCACATCATCTTTATCCATTCATCTGTTTATGGACATTTAGGTTGTTCCCATATCTTGGTATTTGTAAATAATGCCGCTATGAACATTGAGGTGCATGTGTCTTTTCAAATTGGTATTTTGAGGTGTTTTGTTTTGTTTTAGATGTATACTAAAAAAATAAAACATCTCGTTTATCCTGCTACCTAGAAATAATCCCTTTGTAAGCATTCTGGTACTCCTAAAACTGGTTTGCATTTCTTCTTTAAAATGGCACTAGTTTAAAAACTTATTTTTCACTTAATAGTACCCCTAAACCTCTCTTGAATTTCCTTGCTCCCTTTTAAAATCAGGTTTTCATTTAAGCTTTGTATGTGTCTGGTCGCCCTCAGACTTGATGTGGGGTATCTTTTTTTTTTGGTGGGATCTGTCCTCCTGTCGATGGTTAGTTGCACTTCTGCTGTGTTTGAAGGAGCAGATGCGTGCTCGTCTTTCTGCTCTGCCATCACGGTCGGTTCCCCCTCCTCATCAGACTTGAATGCAAGCTTATGTGTCAGATCTCTTAATGCTGCCGCTAATTATTCATTCACCTTAGGACTCTTGATTTTACTGGTAAAGTATTGTTCTGTTTTGGTTTTTTATAGTTTGACAACTTAAATGCTGCCCACGAAACCTCTAAGTTGGAAATTGAAGCAAGCCACTCAGAGAAAATAGAACTGCTAAAGAAGGCCTATGAAACCTCGCTTTCAGGCAAGAATGCTTTTTCTCTATTGATAGTAGAATAAGAGCTAATGAAGGGCTTCCCCTGGTGGTCCAGTGGGTAAGGACACCGCCTTGCAGTGCAAGGGGCACCGGTTCCATCCCTGGCCTGGGAAGATCCCACGTGCCGCGGAGCGGCTGGACCGATGTGTCCAATCACCGAGCCGGAGCTCTGGAGCGCATGCGCCCAGAGCCAGCGCTCTGCAGCGACAGATGCCACCGCGATGGGAGGCCCGCAGGAGCCAAAGAACAAAGACGGATGAACATAGAGAAACGAAAGACCAATAGAAGTGGCCCGCCCGCTCCCCTCCTTCCCCAACCCGACCCCCGCCCAAAATAAATAAATAAATAAATCTTTAAAAAAAAAAAAAGCTAATGGAACAGCGTGAGAGGTCTCTAAACAGAAATGATTCATAACTTCCCCTCCAGAGAATACCCTGTGGTATTCCGTTTGGAGTGTTTCAGGTTTCTTTTTACATTGTTCATTGGGAGTACATGCCCTTTTCCCCTAAGGAGGCAAAAAACAGTCTGTTATAAATGTCAGCCTTTTAGGAAAAAGAGTGAACTTTTTTTTTCTCTTCGTTTTCTGTTTTTCCCCCTCATGCCTCTTTTGTTTATTTTCATTCATCTTTTATTCTTTGGCATGTGTGGGCCTCCCATTGCAGTGGCCCCTCTCGCTACAGAACACTAGCTCTGGGTGCATGCGCTCCAGAGCACTGGCTCGTAATTGGACACACCAGTCCAGAGTGGGATCTGTCCTCCTGTCGATGGTTAGTTGCACTTCTGCTGTGTTTGAAGGAGCAGATGCGTGCTCGTCTTTCTGCTCTGCCATCACGGTCGGTTCCCCCTCCTCATCAGACTTGAATGCAAGCTTATGTGTCAGATCTCTTAATGCTGCCGCTAATTATTCATTCACCTTAGGACTCTTGATTTTACTGGTAAAGTATTGTTCTGTTTTGGTTTTTTATAGTTTGACAACTTAAATGCTGCCCACGAAACCTCTAAGTTGGAAATTGAAGCAAGCCACTCAGAGAAAATAGAACTGCTAAAGAAGGCCTATGAAACCTCGCTTTCAGGCAAGAATGCTTTTTCTCTATTGATAGTAGAATAAGAGCTAATGAAGGGCTTCCCCTGGTGGTCCAGTGGGTAAGGACACCGCCTTGCAGTGCAAGGGGCACCGGTTCCATCCCTGGCCTGGGAAGATCCCACGTGCCGCGGAGCGGCTGGACCGATGTGTCCAATCACCGAGCCGGAGCTCTGGAGCGCATGCGCCCAGAGCCAGCGCTCTGCAGCGACAGATGCCACCGCGATGGGAGGCCCGCAGGAGCCAAAGAACAAAGACGGATGAACATAGAGAAACGAAAGACCAATAGAAGTGGCCCGCCTGCTCCCTTCCTTCCCCAACCCGACCCCCGCCCAAAATAAATAAATAAATAAATCTTTAAAAAAAAAAAAAGCTAATGGAACAGCGTGAGAGGTCTCTAAACAGAAATGATTCATAACTTCCCCTCCAGAGAATACCCTGTGGTATTCCGTTTGGAGTGTTTCAGGTTTCTTTTTACATTGTTCATTGGGAGTACATGCCCTTTTCCCCTAAGGAGGCAAAAAACAGTCTGTTATAAATGTCAGCCTTTTAGGAAAAAGAGTGAACTTTTTTTTTCTCTTCGTTTTCTGTTTTTCCCCCTCATGCCTCTTTTGTTTATTTTCATTCATCTTTTATTCTTTGGCATGTGTGGGCCTCCCATTGCAGTGGCCCCTCTCGCTACAGAACACTAGCTCTGGGTGCATGCGCTCCAGAGCACTGGCTCGTAATTGGACACACCAGTCCAGAGTGCTGGCTCCATAGCACATGGGATCTTCCCGAGCCAGGGATCAAACCAGTGCCCCTTGCACCAAGGTGGACTCTTTAATCACTGGACCACCAGGGAAGCCTGAGAGTGAACTTTTAAGAAACTTTACAGCCTTTGTGGTAGTAGTTGTGCTGGACCACTTCAGATCCTAGGGAGGTGAAAGTGTCAGCCGACATCCTGACCATGGTGAGGGACCCACAGCAGACCCTTCTGCGAAATGCAGATGGCACACCCGCTGGATAAAAAAACCATGTGTTACTTCATCATGGTTGGAAGGGGTGAAGTGAAAAGAATAAGATGCCGTTTTTTACAGAATGTATGCGCCCATGCAGCTGAAGCTCTTAAGACTGAACTCACTGCATCTATAAAAAAAACCATCTGGACATATGGTGAGAACTGGCCCTTCGAGCTTTGTGAGGACCTTCTCACCAGAAAAACAGACTTTCTGTGTGAGGTCAGAGATGAGAGCCTGTAGAAGTGACTGTCCCAGGAAAGATGTTGAGCAAACATTATTTTTCTTCCTTTTTATTGGAGAAAGGTTAAATGTGAGACTTCTGTTTGGTTTGTGAAGGGCAGCTGGGACAGAGCACAGGAGCTCCAGCCCAGGAGTCTGAAGGCATTCTCTGAGTTCCCTGAGGCCTGTGGGCCTCTCCGGGCTTCTGTGTTCTCATCCCCAAACTGGGAATTATCTGCTGTACTCATCTCATGGGCTAATTTGTAAACAAGTAGCTTAATTTACAGAAAAAGTATCATCCAAATGTAAAGTTAGCATAGCCACAGTGCTTCCTAATCAGCTCTTGTACCCAGGTGCTTCAACCATGGTAAAATACAGTGATCTCAGAGGATGTGATTGACTCAAATAAAAAAAAAAAATCTCTTTTTTTCTAGAAATCAAGAAAAGCCATGAAATGGAAAAGAAATCCCTTGAGGATTTGCTTTACGAGAAGCAGGAATCACTAGAGGTAGGTTAATCTTACACACACACACACCACACTACAACCCCCGCCCCGCCTGCCACACACATCAGGCTACATTCCCCCCGACACACAGCCACGTGACACACAGACCCCCACCCCACACTACACACCCCCCACACCACCCCCACCACACCCCCCACCACACGACCGTCAGTCTTGAGCTTTGTGGTGTTTGGGTATGTTCTTGTGTACATTTGCAGTGTTTCTGGTGCCAGCTTCTTATGTTCCACGTTTCATTGTGTTTTAGAAACAAATCAATGATCTGAAGAGTGAAAATGATGCTTTAAATGAAAAGTTGAAATCAGAAGAGCAAAAAAGAATATCAAGAGAGAAAGCAAATTTAGTAAGTTGTACATGCTTCTCCATCAGTACTGAATTTCCTTCTGTTCACCTCTCTTAACATCAGTTAAGTATTCAGCAGCTAGAGAAAATAGTATGGGTTTGGGAGCCTTTCCATATCCTGCAGTAGACTTTTTAAACTATAGACAGAGGCTTATTTGGTTACTGGTGTCTTTTATTTAATTCTAAAAACTGACATAACAGATGAAATTGAATATATTGATAGTGATCTAAGCTAATACCTGCAGGAAGATAAGATAACCATCACTTAAGGTCAGGTTTTTTTATGTGAAGACTTGCCTTTTCTTTTTTTTTGTAATTAACTTGCTATGTTGGGATATAATTTACATACCATGATAGTCATTCTTTTAAAAGATAGAATTCAGTTGTTCACAAGTTGTGCCTTGGTCACAGGATCTAACTCCAGAACATTTGTATCACCTCCAAAAAAGAACCCTGTACGAGGAAAAAAAAAAAAAAAGAGAAAGAAAAAAGAAAGAACTCTGTCTGTACCCATTAAGTCATTCCCCTGCCCCACAAAAACACCCCAAACTCCCCAACCCTCCCGGATCACTGGTCTCCTTTCTGTCTCTATGGATGTGCCTGTTCT
Source organism: Tragulus kanchil (assembly GCA_022376925.1). Lineage (NCBI taxonomy): Eukaryota > Metazoa > Chordata > Mammalia > Artiodactyla > Tragulidae > Tragulus > Tragulus kanchil. The sequence continues at coordinate 31,979,868 of JAIOJX010000028.1, read as the reverse complement.
GGACATTTCATGGAAATGGCATCATGCTAGCTGTGGCTTTCTGTATCTGGCTTCTTTCTCTCAGCTTATGTGTTCAAGGTTTCTGCATGTCGTACCAGGTGCACACAGATATGTCGTTCCTTTTTATGGCTAAACAATGTGTCCCTGTATGGATAAACCTCGCTTGTGAAAACCATGAATTTCTCTGGTGAACTCAACTTTCTCTTGTGACTTGTATCCTTACTCCTCTGTGTTCCCCCAGCTTTCTGGGGTCCCTTAGTGAGCTCTTGGGCTGATGTCACCGAGATATCCTCTAGATGTTTGAATACAATGAGATTAGGTGCTCTTCAGTCTAACTTCAAATATTCACTTTGGAAGTTTTTTAGAAAAAGTCAGTGGTAGGGAAATAAATCTACTGACTTCACAGGGTGTGGTTCAGGGAAAGGAGCTTCCCGATCCTGCAGCAGCTCCTGAGAAACTTCAGAAGGGAGGCCGGTTGAGGAAAGCAGGGCTGTCTGATGCTTTAGCCCGTCCGCGCCTGCCCAGGTTGTAGAAAGGAGCATGTATGAGAGGAAGGGAGGGACAGGTGAGCAGGGGAGGAGGAAGCAGGGCGGCAGGAGCAAGGCTGTCTGCGCTCTGACTTTAAAACTCATTAAGGTGGGATTTGCCATCTGTGTGGTTTTAAAAAAAAATCATATCCATAAAAGGGTACCAGTACCTGAAACTTTGGAAGTTTTTGGAAGAGCCCTAGACTGGAGGACTGGAGTTGGTCTCCACACTTGCATTTTCCAGCCCTGAGCAGGTCACGTGGCAGGTGGGATTCTCTGTCTGCAAAGCGAGGGGGTTAAGTGGTCCCCAAGGGCACCTTCCCTGATTCGCCCTAAGGGCTTCCCCAGAGCGTTAACCACTGCCCAGGAGAAGCGTTCTGATGATTGACAAAGCCACTGACTTGTCTGAGAAATTTCCTCATTTAACATCAGATCGATAGATTGGGTGCTAAAACTTGTATCATACCTTTTGGAGGGTTCACCTGTATTTCCATCAGAGAGCGCTATAAACACCCTACCAGTGCCTTCCCCATCCGTCACGGACTTGGGTTAAAGGCAGCTCTTGTTCACTTCTCTCCCTCTAAACACCCTTCAAGGACTTGGAGACACATACTCTGTAGCCAGAGTTCTGTCTTGTAAAGCTGTGGCTTCCCTCTTACCTCCGTAGAATATTCGGTGCTACCAATATTTTTTATTAAGTTACTGATAAGTGAGTGAGAATATCTTCAAATGTGAAATGCTTCATATCATTTTAAGACCCAAGACTTCCAGATGAAAACCATCTTAACCCTTCTTTTCAGCTCTGTCTTGGAAACGACTATAAGAAGGTCGAGATCTATTGCTACTTGTTTAATTTCTAAATGTAATCAAAGCTGTCTTAATATTAAGAATTTGAACCTACAGTTGTGTTAAGTGATCAGTCAGAGCCATATCCTGCTGGGTCTTTTCCAGAAAAACCCTCAGATCATGTATCTGGAGCAAGAGTTAAGAAGCTGTGCTAGAGTGTGGTTCGGGGAAGGAGCTTCCCGATCCTGCAGCAGCTCCTGAGAAACTTCAGAAGGGAGGCCGGTTGAGGAAAGCAGGGCTGTCTGATGCTTTAGCCCGTCGCGCCTGCCCAGGTTGTAGAAAGGAGCATGTATGAGAGGAAGGGAGGGACAGGTGAGCAGGGGAGGAGGAAGCAGGGCGGCAGGAGCAAGGCTGTCTGCGCTCTGACTTTAAAACTCATTAAGGTGGGATTTGCCATCTGTGTGGTTTTAAAAAAAAATCATATCCATAAAAGGGTACCAGTACCTGAAACTTTGGAAGTTTTTGGAAGAGCCCTAGACTGGAGGACTGGAGTTGGTCTCCACACTTGCATTTTCCAGCCCTGAGCAGGTCACGTGGCAGGTGGGATTCTCTGTCTGCAAAGCGAGGGGGTTAAGTGGTCCCCAAGGGCACCTTCCCTGATTCGCCCTAAGGGCTTCCCCAGAGCGTTAACCACTGCCCAGGAGAAGCGTTCTGATGATTGACAAAGCCACTGACTTGTCTGAGAAATTTCCTCATTTAACATCAGATCGATAGATTGGGTGCTAAAACTTGTATCATACCTTTTGGAGGGTTCACCTGTATTTCCATCAGAGAGCGCTATAAACACCCTACCAGTGCCTTCCCCATCCGTCACGGACTTGGGTTAAAGGCAGCTCTTGTTCACTTCTCTCCCTCTAAACACCCTTCAAGGACTTGGAGACACATACTCTGTAGCCAGAGTTCTGTCTTGTAAAGCTGTGGCTTCCCTCTTACCTCCGTAGAATATTCGGTGCTACCAATATTTTTTATTAAGTTACTGATAAGTGAGTGAGAATATCTTCAAATGTGAAATGCTTCATATCATTTTAAGACCCAAGACTTCCAGATGAAAACCATCTTAACCCTTCTTTTCAGCTCTGTCTTGGAAACGACTATAAGAAGGTCGAGATCTATTGCTACTTGTTTAATTTCTAAATGTAATCAAAGCTGTCTTAATATTAAGAATTTGAACCTACAGTTGTGTTAAGTGATCAGTCAGAGCCATATCCTGCTGGGTCTTTTCCAGAAAAACCCTCAGATCATGTATCTGGAGCAAGAGTTAGAAAGCCTGAAAGCTGTGCTAGAGATCAAGAATGAGAAGCTCCACCAACAGGATCTCAAGTTAATGAAGATGGAGAAACTGGTATGTTTCCTTCAGAGCCTCGTGGAACGGTAATACCTGAGGCCTCTGAACTAGACCTGTGGGGTTGTCTTCACGCTAGAGATGTTTGGAGACATAGGAAAGGTAAAAGAGGTTACATTTTCGCTTCTATGTTAGCTTAAGGATTATTCTTTGCTGCCTTCTGGAACAGTTTTTTTCCCCTAGGAACATGTAAAGGAGAATTTGGTGTTTAGAAACATAAAACAGATGTCTTCTATATCAGTGGTCTGGGGATAGCCATCTGCATAAAAAGAATGTTTAAATCATGTAAAAGTGGTTATTTAACATACTACCAACTCTACGGCTTTCTTATACTCAAATCAGTCGGGTACTTCAATTAATCCCTTCAGAGAAATTCAGTCTTGCTATCTAAATCTTAATTCTTCATCTTGCTTCATGTGAATGAGACTGTGATAAAAGAATTGCACTTGTATAAAATTACCTTGGTGGGACATATAGCCAGTGCTGTGAAAAACAGGAAAAAAGTTTAGTGTGCAGCCTGTAGGACAGACAACTGATGTTAGTGTGTGAGGCATCCATCCAGGGCTGTGCGGGAACTTGTCCCTTCGCCGCCTGACTGTGGGTGACCCAGTGTCGAGTAGGTACCTCATTTGAACCCAAATCCGCCCTGGACAGTAGGGACCATGGAAGTCACTCGTTATGTGTTGTTCTGTTTCGTTTTTTGGGGGGTTTGATTTTCTTCTAGAGACTATTACTATTGAGGGAGGTGAAAGCTAACCCCCATGTGGAGACATGGATGCTTTGAATTACCAGGAAGGTTTGTTTCTGTAATGGATGGAAAGACCTTGTGGTCTCTCGTATACACCAGCTCTTGCCAGAAATCTCCCTGTTCTCTCAGGGCTCGTGCCTGCCGCTGCGGCCACCAGCACTGACGCAGGCAATCCTGGAACGAATTGGCTGCCCCGTGTGCCACTCTCACCTCCAAACTTTTCAACCCATTGTGTGCACTCAGAACAGACTCTGCTGTAAAATGGTTCATCCACAAAAATTTTTGTCCCTTGCCCTGCCAGGAGGTATTATTGGTCAGCTTGGCATGGTGTATATGAACAAGGAAGGCTTAATGTGATGGTAAACCCACTGTTCCCTTTGTTGAAATTAAGACATTTAGAAAGCAAGGAGGCTTTTTCTCAGTGTAAAAGCTAGCCTGACTGATTATTAGCTTTGAAGCTTGTTTCCAGGACTGGTTTCCTCTCCCGTGAAGTTCAGAATTGGACCAGATACTATATTAAGGCCAATCACTACCCGCTCTTTAATTCCAGACTCTCCCACCTCATGTTTTTATCTTGTCTTCCTTTATACTTTCTGGAAATTCCAAGGTTCCCTTCTTCTCACATGCTACTCATATTTGGGGGATATTTCACCTAGTTGGCTTAAGTTTTTTCTGAATAATGAGATGGTGGTGGTGGGAATGTAAATTGGTGCAGCCACTATGGAGGTTCCTTACGAAACTAAACATAGAGCTACCGTGTGACCCAGCAGTCCTCCACCTGGGCATTACACTGAGAAAACCATAATGCACAAAGACATGCACCCCAGTGTTCGTTATTTACAACAGCAACCTAAATGTTCACTGACAGATGAATGGATAAATAAGATGTGGTACCTATATACCACCATGGAGTATTACCTAACCCATAAAAAAGGGAGGAAATGGGGTCATTGGTAGAGATGCTGACAGACTTATAGTCTGTCATACAGAGTGAAGTAAGTCAGAAAGAGAGAAACAAGGCTGTGTATTAATGCACATGTGTGGAATCTAGATGAGCTTACCTGCAGGGCAGGAGTAGAGATGCAGATGTAGAGAATGGACTTGTGGACACAGGAACGGAGGGTGAGATGAACTGAGAGATAAGCATTGGCATAACACACTTATTTGTGAAACAGATAAGCTAATGGGGAAAGGTGTAGAGCACCAGGAGCTCAGCTCGGTGCCCTGTGATGACCCAGAGGGTGGAAATCAGGACGGCTCGAGAGGGAGGTTGGCCCTGTGCCACTCTCACCTCCAAACTTTTCAACCCATTGTGTGCACTCAGAACAGACTCTGCTGTAAAATGGTTCATCCACAAAAATTTTTGTCCCTTGCCCTGCCAGGAGGTATTATTGGTCAGCTTGGCATGGTGTATATGAACAAGGAAGGCTTAATGTGATGGTAAACCCACTGTTCCCTTTGTTGAAATTAAGACATTTAGAAAGCAAGGAGGCTTTTTCTCAGTGTAAAAGCTAGCCTGACTGATTATTAGCTTTGAAGCTTGTTTCCAGGACTGGTTTCCTCTCCCGTGAAGTTCAGAATTGGACCAGATACTATATTAAGGCCAATCACTACCCGCTCTTTAATTCCAGACTCTCCCACCTCATGTTTTTATCTTGTCTTCCTTTATACTTTCTGGAAATTCCAAGGTTCCCTTCTTCTCACATGCTACTCATATTTGGGGGATATTTCACCTAGTTGGCTTAAGTTTTTTCTGAATAATGAGATGGTGGTGGTGGGAATGTAAATTGGTGCAGCCACTATGGAGGTTCCTTACGAAACTAAACATAGAGCTACCGTGTGACCCAGCAGTCCTCCACCTGGGCATTACACTGAGAAAACCATAATGCACAAAGACATGCACCCCAGTGTTCGTTATTTACAACAGCAACCTAAATGTTCACTGACAGATGAATGGATAAATAAGATGTGGTACCTATATACCACCATGGAGTATTACCTAACCCATAAAAAAGGGAGGAAATGGGGTCATTGGTAGAGATGCTGACAGACTTATAGTCTGTCATACAGAGTGAAGTAAGTCAGAAAGAGAGAAACAAGGCTGTGTATTAATGCACATGTGTGGAATCTAGATGAGCTTACCTGCAGGGCAGGAGTAGAGATGCAGATGTAGAGAATGGACTTGTGGACACAGGAACGGAGGGTGAGATGAACTGAGAGATAAGCATTGGCATAACACACTTATTTGTGAAACAGATAAGCTAATGGGAATGGTGTAGAGCACCAGGAGCTCAGCTCGGTGCCCTGTGATGACCCAGAGGGGTGGAAATCAGGACGGCTCGAGAGGGAGGGGATCTATGTATCCGTATAGCTGTTTCACGTTATTGTACACCAGAAACTGGTAACACTGGAATTGTACTTCAATTAAAAAAAGAAAAAACCATAGAGTTGCAAACTAAGAGCCAGAATGAAAGTAGGTTAGTCACAGACAGCAGTGACAAGGACATAGAATGAATTCTGACAGAGCTGTGAGGTCACCTCCAAGCAAGTGATGCGCTCTCACCTCTAGAAAGTGAGCAAGGATGTTGTCAGCGCTTCGGCAGCTGAGCCAGGTCTGCTGGGCTGCTCTCCTTTCATCTCGCAGCTGGTCAGTCCGCTTGCCTCTTGTCCTTCCCGAGCTGAATTTCCAAGGAAAGAAACATGTCTTTAGTTCAGCTGAGGAGGGCACCTTGTGCTGCGTCACTTCTTTATTTTGAGGCGGCACAGAGCTCTGGGCTTGCACTGTGTGACCACTTAGAGGTACGTGCGGATGGGCAGCCTGAAAACCACAGTTAAGGTTGTATTAAATACTGCCGCCGACTGAGTTTTTGTCACATGTGGGATTTTTTTTTTTTTCCTTTAGTCATTTACTGTAAGAAGCTGTAGTGCCTCTGATAATTGCTGGCTGCCATTTTATCACCCTGAAACTGAGAGAGGGCCAGCCCCCAGGGCGGCCAAGGGCAGGGCAGTTCTTGGGAATTCTAAAGCAGTGTGACCTTGAACAAGCCAGTAACCTCTGGGTGGGGTGTGTTTTCGAAAATGTGGCCTGGCATTCAGTTTAAAAGTAATATCTGTGTGCTCGGTTTTGCTGCAGTAGATTCTTTTTGTAGTGCATCATTGTAGAGACATTCAAGGTACTATTAGACTTTCCTGAATTAAGACTAGCATTGACCTATATACATGCCCACATGTAAGACAGATAGCTAATGGAAGCTGCTCGGCACCACAGGGAGCTGACCTTGGTGCTCTCTGGTGACCTGGAGGAGTGGATGGGGTCGAGAGGGAGGGGATCTATGTATCCGTATAGCTGTTTCACGTTATTGTACACCAGAAACTGGTAACACTGGAATTGTACTTCAATTAAAAAAAGAAAAAACCATAGAGTTGCAAACTAAGAGCCAGAATGAAAGTAGGTTAGTCACAGACAGCAGTGACAAGGACATAGAATGAATTCTGACAGAGCTGTGAGGTCACCTCCAAGCAAGTGATGCGCTCTCACCTCTAGAAAGTGAGCAAGGATGTTGTCAGCGCTTCGGCAGCTGAGCCAGGTCTGCTGGGCTGCTCTCCTTTCATCTCGCAGCTGGTCAGTCCGCTTGCCTCTTGTCCTTCCCGAGCTGAATTTCCAAGGAAAGAAACATGTCTTTAGTTCAGCTGAGGAGGGCACCTTGTGCTGCGTCACTTCTTTATTTTGAGGCGGCACAGAGCTCTGGGCTTGCACTGTGTGACCACTTAGAGGTACGTGCGGATGGGCAGCCTGAAAACCACAGTTAAGGTTGTATTAAATACTGCCGCCGACTGAGTTTTTGTCACATGTGGGATTTTTTTTTTTTTTCCTTTAGTCATTTACTGTAAGAAGCTGTAGTGCCTCTGATAATTGCTGGCTGCCATTTTATCACCCTGAAACTGAGAGAGGGCCAGCCCCCAGGGCGGCCAAGGGCAGGGCAGTTCTTGGGAATTCTAAAGCAGTGTGACCTTGAACAAGCCAGTAACCTCTGGGTGGGGTGTGTTTTCGAAAATGTGGCCTGGCATTCAGTTTAAAAGTAATATCTGTGTGCTCGGTTTTGCTGCAGTAGATTCTTTTTGTAGTGCATCATTGTAGAGACATTCAAGGTACTATTAGACTTTCCTGAATTAAGACTAGCATTGACCTATATACATGCCCACATGTAAGACAGATAGCTAATGGAAGCTGCTCGGCACCACAGGGAGCTGACCTTGGTGCTCTCTGGTGACCTGGAGGAGTGGATGGGGTGGGGGAGGGGAGGGATATTTGTATACCTACAGCTGATTGACTTCTTTGTACAGCAGACACTAACAACATTGTAAAGCAACTGGACTCCAGTAATACAATTTTTAAAAAATAACAATCTTGAAAAAAATAAAGGTTGAAAAAAACCTTTTTAAAAAGGCAAATTTTCAAAAAAAAAACAAACAAACCAAACTTTCCTAAATTCAGTCTCTAGTGTGCCCTGGTGTCAGGAAGGTTCTTCAGGGAATAAAGGGCTTTATGTAATGGTGGCACTCTCGTTTATGCCAAGGTGGACAATAACACGGCGCTGGTGGACAGACTGAAGCGATTCCAGCAGGAGAATGAAGAATTAAAAGCTCGGATGGACAAGCACATGGCAATTTCAAGGTAAAAATACAACCGGTCTTGTTTGCTCCGGGCTCCTCCCTGCCTCAGACAAGAACATCCAGCGTTAGTTTATCATCACACTGCACTCTTGTCCCTCCTGGACTGAAGCGAGTGGTTAAAGAGGTGGTGATTTGTACCTGGAAAATGACTGCAGCCCTTGGTGCCTTGACCCCAGGACCAGAGTCTGCCTGGACCGCAGGCAGAATCCTCAGTGGACAAGCCCTGCCCTTTCCCCGGGAGCCTGGCTGACCGGCCTGGAGAAGGCGCTCAGAGCAAGAGTCTCAGGGCACCAAACAGGAAACGAACCCCCTTCCTACCAGGGTCCTAAGCCCCGCCCCCTGTCAGTGGCGCATCCCTCATACTGCGGTGAAACGGCCTCGAAGGACAGCGTTTTCTTTGGCCCCAGCTCACATGTCCTGGGTTTGCCAGTCCAGCACCTGCCCCACTCGCTCCTTCCATTCCAGAGGTCATTTGGGGGCTCACAGATTTAAAATACTTAAGAAGTTTTTCAACCTTTATAAAAAGGCCTCACGTGATTTCTGGCTCCTTTCTGCCTCCCAGGCAGCTCTCCACGGAGCAGGCGGTGCTGCAGGAGTCGCTGGAGAAAGAGTCCAAAGTCAACAAGCGCCTGTCCATGGAGAACGAGGAGCTGCTCTGGAAGCTGCACAACGGCGACCTATGCAGCCCCAAGAGGTCCCCACGTCCCCGCCGTCCCTTCCAGGCACCCGGGCCCCTACAGCTGATTGACTTCTTTGTACAGCAGACACTAACAACATTGTAAAGCAACTGGACTCCAGTAATACAATTTTTAAAAAATAACAATCTTGAAAAAAATAAAGGTTGAAAAAAACCTTTTTAAAAAGGCAAATTTTCAAAAAAAAAACAAACAAACCAAACTTTCCTAAATTCAGTCTCTAGTGTGCCCTGGTGTCAGGAAGGTTCTTCAGGGAATAAAGGGCTTTATGTAATGGTGGCACTCTCGTTTATGCCAAGGTGGACAATAACACGGCGCTGGTGGACAGACTGAAGCGATTCCAGCAGGAGAATGAAGAATTAAAAGCTCGGATGGACAAGCACATGGCAATTTCAAGGTAAAAATACAACCGGTCTTGTTTGCTCCGGGCTCCTCCCTGCCTCAGACAAGAACATCCAGCGTTAGTTTATCATCACACTGCACTCTTGTCCCTCCTGGACTGAAGCGAGTGGTTAAAGAGGTGGTGATTTGTACCTGGAAAATGACTGCAGCCCTTGGTGCCTTGACCCCAGGACCAGAGTCTGCCTGGACCGCAGGCAGAATCCTCAGTGGACAAGCCCTCCCTTCCCAGGGAGCCTGGCTGACCGGCCTGGAGAAGGCGCTCAGAGCAAGAGTCTCAGGGCACCAAACAGGAAACGAACCCCCTTCCTACCAGGGTCCTAAGCCCCGCCCCCTGTCAGTGGCGCATCCCTCATACTGCGGTGAAACGGCCTCGAAGGACAGCGTTTTCTTTGGCCCCAGCTCACATGTCCTGGGTTTGCCAGTCCAGCACCTGCCCCACTCGCTCCTTCCATTCCAGAGGTCATTTGGGGGCTCACAGATTTAAAATACTTAAGAAGTTTTTCAACCTTTATAAAAAGGCCTCACGTGATTTCTGGCTCCTTTCTGCCTCCCAGGCAGCTCTCCACGGAGCAGGCGGTGCTGCAGGAGTCGCTGGAGAAAGAGTCCAAAGTCAACAAGCGCCTGTCCATGGAGAACGAGGAGCTGCTCTGGAAGCTGCACAACGGCGACCTATGCAGCCCCAAGAGGTCCCCCACGTCCCCCGCCGTCCCCTTCCAGGCACCTCGGGACCCCGGCGCCTTCCCCAGCCCCAGCATCTCGCCCAGATGACCCTCTTGGGAGCCAGAGACAGACTGACCGCGTTTCTGCAGGACCGACCCCGCCCACGACTGCGCACCTGCCCGCCCTAAAACTGGAAAAGTCACACTGGAACCTTCCAGCTCCTTCCAGACGGGACTGGAACTCCAGAGGAAGGCTTCCGTGCCCCGGTCCGGGAGATGCCTCCCCTAACGGATGGGAATGGATCTACACAGACACCGATGCACAAAGCACTTACAGAAGGAAAAGACCTGTTCCTTGCCTTTTTCACCTGCCAGTAAAGGGGAAAACTCTCAGGGGCCTGTTAAGAGAAAGACTTAAATATCACCTGTGTAACGTTCTTCACCCAACAGTGTGTTCTTCACCACAGACACCTTGTGATTTTCGTTTCGGTCTGACTGGGGAATGTGTGAATGACACGGATGGAACCGAGTGTCATGTGTCTGATGCCCCCGTCTCTGCTGTGTGTCGACCTGAGCATCCTGCAAATCAATCAGTCGTGTATGCATCTCTGCCAAAGCCATACAAGCAAGAAGTGGCTGAACGTGAGGATTCTTTACCACCCAACCCCGCTCAGCCCTGGTGGGGAGAAAGAGCGCTGCCCTGCCCTGGTCTGTACATTCTCTGCAGTCTTTCGGGGTTGAGCTGTGTCGTTGAAACTAGTTTTTTTTTTTTTTTTTTAACTTACCCATGTGAAGGTGAGATGATACTGCAGTCCATTTTCTCAGGCTGTGAGCAAATGCAGAACCCTAATTTTGCTTTAAAAAAAATCTGTATAAAGAAAGGGCAGTACCAATGGATTGCTTTCTGCCTTAATTTTATCTTGATCTGAACTATTCTCAGTGATCTCAACTGGCTTCTCTTCTCCCACTATCCCCATTTCCCCCTCTCTTTTCTCCCCCATCCAGAGCCACAGAAGCAAACCTTCTACCTCCTTCCTCCTTTTTCTCTGGGACAAGGAGTGTGCTTTTCCAGAGCCAGCTCATCTTCATGGTGCTTAACCACTTTCCAAAGTAACCAGGGCCTGGATCCGAAAGTACAAATGTGGGGACATCCTAGAGAGAGTAAAGGATGTAAAAAGGGTCACTGGCAGAACTGAGAAAAGATAGGATTTGGGGCTTATGGGCGAATAGGAGCACCTTGTTAGTAGAACAGTCTGGGGAGATGAGGCTAAATTTCCACGTACCTTTGAGGAATCCTCCTGTCCTGAGCAAGGTAGCAGAATGGCCAGCCGGGGAGAGGAAGATGTACCTTTCTTCTCTAAGTTGCATTTCAATTTCTTTTCAAAAAGTCACTTATTACTGCCCCCAGTTCTAATACATTGGGGGAAGTAGAAGGCAAAAATTGTGGCATTTCTCTGTCTGCATGTGTCCAGCTTGTGCTCTTGGTCAGTATTTAGTGATCACTGACATTCGATGGCTTTACAGATAACCCCTGTAGTAAGAACAGGTTCAGGCCACCAGAGGTGAGCCTTTTGAGATGTGAGTTCCATGTACACTACAAAGCAGACAGATGTTCGTGACACATTTTGTTGCTGTTTTACTAGTGACCCTGTCTGAAGTCTTTAACCTTCGACACTTGATGATGTATGTAACCTTCCATGTTTGTTTCTGTAAGTGGGAACGCAGGCTCACCGCCACCTCCGGAAGCGCTCTCTGCTCACCTGGCCTATCTGTCCTCAACGTCATCAGCCAGCCTGGGGTTTGCCATCCGCTCCCTCTACGTGGGGAAGCTCATGCTAGTCCCTCGGGCCTCCGTGCCGTGCAGGGGTCTGGGGAGATGGTTCTGACACAGTTAATACAACATGTCTTCAGAGAATGGGAGACAAGGAGAGAGGAAACAAAAACAACTTGAAAATGACCTTCAAACCAAATGATACCCCTTCGGATGCAAGATGTGGCACATCACAAAATATGAGTGTAAATAACCATAGTTGTGCTCAGTTTGAAGTGACGGGAAAGTGTATTTTACTTTTGATCAAATAAATAATGCTGGAATATTCAATATAGAATTGTATCCTTTGACATAGTTCACTCTCCAGAGTATTATCTACTTTATAAACCCCATTTGTTGTGCTTTAGAAAAATAAGGAGTTTAGAGCCAACAGGGTGTTTTGAACCAGGGCCTGGATCCGAAAGTACAAATGTGGGGACATCCTAGAGAGAGTAAAGGATGTAAAAAGGGTCACTGGCAGAACTGAGAAAAGATAGGATTTGGGGCTTATGGGCGAATAGGAGCACCTTGTTAGTAGAACAGTCTGGGGAGATGAGGCTAAATTTCCACGTACCTTTGAGGAATCCTCCTGTCCTGAGCAAGGTAGCAGAATGGCCAGCCGGGGAGAGGAAGATGTACCTTTCTTCTCTAAGTTGCATTTCAATTTCTTTTCAAAAAGTCACTTATTACTGCCCCCAGTTCTAATACATTGGGGGAAGTAGAAGGCAAAAATTGTGGCATTTCTCTGTCTGCATGTGTCCAGCTTGTGCTCTTGGTCAGTATTTAGTGATCACTGACATTCGATGGCTTTACAGATAACCCCTGTAGTAAGAACAGGTTCAGGCCACCAGAGGTGAGCCTTTTGAGATGTGAGTTCCATGTACACTACAAAGCAGACAGATGTTCGTGACACATTTTGTTGCTGTTTTACTAGTGACCCTGTCTGAAGTCTTTAACCTTCGACACTTGATGATGTATGTAACCTTCCATGTTTGTTTCTGTAAGTGGGAACGCAGGCTCACCGCCACCTCCGGAAGCGCTCTCTGCTCACCTGGCCTATCTGTCCTCAACGTCATCAGCCAGCCTGGGTTTGCCATCCGCCTCCTCTACGTGGGGAAGCTCATGCTAGTCCCTCGGGCCTCCGTGCCGTGCAGGGGTCTGGGGAGATGGTTCTGACACAGTTAATACAACATGTCTTCAGAGAATGGGAGACAAGGAGAGAGGAAACAAAAACAACTTGAAAATGACCTTCAAACCAAATGATACCCCTTCGGATGCAAGATGTGGCACATCACAAAATATGAGTGTAAATAACCATAGTTGTGCTCAGTTTGAAGTGACGGGAAAGTGTATTTTACTTTTGATCAAATAAATAATGCTGGAATATTCAATATAGAATTGTATCCTTTGACATAGTTCACTCTCCAGAGTATTATCTACTTTATACCACAGGAATTGTCTCCTCTTATTTCCTAGGAATTGCCAGTGCACCCACTGGACTGGACACGAGCTGAAATTTGGCTCCCAGAGCTAGACTTCAAACTTTTCTAAATTCAAAACTATGTGTATTTGAGAAGTAAACTTTTACTGGTTTTAATAAGAATTTCTGTTGTATCAAGTAAAAAAGTCAGAACAGCTACAGCCTAAATATTGTTGAAGATGGTAAAGAAAAAGAGCCTAAACAGTGGAATCTTCCTTGATCTGTGCATCTATTTTATAATGAAATTTAACATTCAAAGACAAATGCTGGGGGCTTCCCTGGTGGTCCAGTGGGTAAGGACACTGCCTTGCAGTGCAAGGGGTGCCTATTTGATCCCTGGCGTGGGAAGATCCCACATGCCGTGGAGCAGCTGGACTGATGTGTCCAACTACCGAGCTGGTGCTCTGCAGCGAGAGACACCACTGTGATGGGAGGCCCACATAGGCCAAGGAACAAAGATGGATGGAAATAAATAAATGAAAGATCAATAGAAGTGGCCAACAAATAGATAAATGCTGGGCTTCCCTGGTGGTCCAATGGTTACAAATCTGCCTTGTAATGCAAGGGACACCAGTTCAATCCCTGGTCTGGGCACATGCCATAGAGCAGCTTAGCCGCATGCAACTGCTGAGCCTGTGCTCCCCGCAAGAGAGGCCACCACGAGGAGAAGCCTGTGCACTGCAGCCAACAGCCAGCGGGTTTGCCATCCCTCACGTGGGAAGCTCATGCTAGTCCTCGGCCTCCGTGCCATGCAGGGGTCTGGGGAGATGGTTCTGACACAGTTAATACAACATGTCTTCAGAGAATGGGAGACAAGGAGAGAGGAAACAAAAACAACTTGAAAATGACCTTCAAACCAAATGATACCCCTTCGGATGCAAGATGTGGCACATCACAAAATATGAGTGTAAATAACCATAGTTGTGCTCAGTTTGAAGTGACGGGAAAGTGTATTTTACTTTTGATCAAATAAATAATGCTGGAATATTCAATATAGAATTGTATCCTTTGACATAGTTCACTCTCCAGAGTATTATCTACTTTATACCACAGGAATTGTCTCCTCTTATTTCCTAGGAATTGCCAGTGCACCCACTGGACTGGACACGAGCTGAAATTTGGCTCCCAGAGCTAGACTTCAAACTTTTCTAAATTCAAAACTATGTGTATTTGAGAAGTAAACTTTTACTGGTTTTAATAAGAATTTCTGTTGTATCAAGTAAAAAAGTCAGAACAGCTACAGCCTAAATATTGTTGAAGATGGTAAAGAAAAAGAGCCTAAACAGTGGAATCTTCCTTGATCTGTGCATCTATTTTATAATGAAATTTAACATTCAAAGACAAATGCTGGGGGCTTCCCTGGTGGTCCAGTGGGTAAGGACACTGCCTTGCAGTGCAAGGGGTGCCTATTTGATCCCTGGCGTGGGAAGATCCCACATGCCGTGGAGCAGCTGGACTGATGTGTCCAACTACCGAGCTGGTGCTCTGCAGCGAGAGACACCACTGTGATGGGAGGCCCACATAGGCCAAGGAACAAAGATGGATGGAAATAAATAAATGAAAGATCAATAGAAGTGGCCAACAAATAGATAAATGCTGGGCTTCCCTGGTGGTCCAATGGTTACAAATCTGCCTTGTAATGCAAGGGACACCAGTTCAATCCCTGGTCTGGGCACATGCCATAGAGCAGCTTAGCCGCATGCAACTGCTGAGCCTGTGCTCCCCGCAAGAGAGGCCACCACGAGGAGAAGCCTGTGCACTGCAGCCAACAGCAGCCCCTGCTCACTGCAACTAGAGAAAGCCCACATGCAGACCTAGCCCATCCAAAATAAATAAAAGCTCTTAAAAAAACCCAAAAAAACTAAAAACACATGCTGTTGTTCTTATTGAACGTCTAATCTAGGACAAGTACTTCTGAGTGCAGCACTTAAAAAAAAATGTTATAACACTACATTTTCACATTCTCATATACTATGGCTATTAATACCAAAGGGAATATTAGGTATTGACTCAGACATTGCTGCCAACATTCCTTCTGGATGTACTTCAAACTGACTAAAAAGATGAGGACATAGCCCCTTTTTTTTCTTTTTACAAAACTTGCTCCTTTAATAGAAATGGTTATATGAAGTTGTTGACATACATGCCTTCTGAGTAGAAACCCTGGAAACGCATATACGTAGGTCAGCCGTCAGAATACATGCTTTGTGCTAGGAGAGTTAACACTTCTATAATTAGACCGGGCGACTTCTTTTCAGTTTGGAGGTCTGGGTCTCATGCACAGGGCCTGAGGGCGTTGGTGCCTGACCTCAGCCTCTGGCACAGAAAAAGAACCCTGGGCTGGTTGGGGACACCAGGGGGTTTTCCATCAGTTCATTTCTACTTCATTTTCCAAGTCAGGAAGACTCCACGGTGGTGGCGACTGTGGTCTGTCCTTGGAGATTCTGGGCAGTGCAAATGTAATAGCCTGCGTCAATGGTCTCAAAGTCTCCGATGCTCAGGACGCTCTGGGAAATCCTCGTGGTGTGCCCGAGGCCTCTCTGGATCAGCCGCCACGAGTCCTGAATCGTCACGGGCCTTTCGTCCTGTGGAACAACACCCACAGCGACTGGAACACAAACTCAAGCTCCTGGCAACAGAGCCCGTTCATCTTAACACGGAGCATAGCCGTTTCAAAGCCCAACATGCAGGCTTCTAAAGGACTGCTGTATGCGCAGCTTCATGGCGTGACACTCAGAAGTGGCCAACAAATAGATAAATGCTGGGCTTCCTGGTGGTCCAATGGTTACAAATCTGCCTTGTAATGCAAGGGACACCAGTTCAATCCCTGGTCTGGGCACATGCCATAGAGCAGCTTAGCCGCATGCAACTGCTGAGCCTGTGCTCCCCGCAAGAGAGGCCACCACGAGGAGAAGCCTGTGCACTGCAGCCAACAGCAGCCCCTGCTCACTGCAACTAGAGAAAGCCCACATGCAGACCTAGCCCATCCAAAATAAATAAAAGCTCTTAAAAAAACCCAAAAAAACTAAAAACACATGCTGTTGTTCTTATTGAACGTCTAATCTAGGACAAGTACTTCTGAGTGCAGCACTTAAAAAAAAATGTTATAACACTACATTTTCACATTCTCATATACTATGGCTATTAATACCAAAGGGAATATTAGGTATTGACTCAGACATTGCTGCCAACATTCCTTCTGGATGTACTTCAAACTGACTAAAAAGATGAGGACATAGCCCCTTTTTTTTCTTTTTACAAAAACTTGCTCCTTTAATAGAAATGGTTATATGAAGTTGTTGACATACATGCCTTCTGAGTAGAAACCCTGGAAACGCATATACGTAGGTCAGCCGTCAGAATACATGCTTTGTGCTAGGAGAGTTAACACTTCTATAATTAGACCGGGCGACTTCTTTTCAGTTTGGAGGTCTGGGTCTCATGCACAGGGCCTGAGGGCGTTGGTGCCTGACCTCAGCCTCTGGCACAGAAAAAGAACCCTGGGCTGGTTGGGGACACCAGGGGGTTTTCCATCAGTTCATTTCTACTTCATTTTCCAAGTCAGGAAGACTCCACGGTGGTGGCGACTGTGGTCTGTCCTTGGAGATTCTGGGCAGTGCAAATGTAATAGCCTGCGTCAATGGTCTCAAAGTCTCCGATGCTCAGGACGCTCTGGGAAATCCTCGTGGTGTGCCCGAGGCCTCTCTGGATCAGCCGCCACGAGTCCTGAATCGTCACGGGCCTTTCGTCCTGTGGAACAACACCCACAGCGACTGGAACACAAACTCAAGCTCCTGGCAACAGAGCCCGTTCATCTTAACACGGGAGCATAGCCGTTTCAAAGCCCAACATGCAGGCTTCTAAAGGACTGCTTGGTATGCGCAGCTCATGGGAGCTGTGACACTGTCTAGTCGATTTAGGCTGTGATTTTTCCCAAGCAGAGTCTTGAAGTTCATTGTGCTGTGTGGCACTCTCTTCCTGCCCTTTTCTTCACGTTTCTACCTAATATAAATTTGACTGTTTTGGAACTTCAAGAATGTGGAACTCATAGGAGGCATAAAGATACAGGTACATTTTCCCCACGGCTCTCCCGTTGATGCTACTCACGTTCACCCCTTGGCGCAATGGTTCTTACAGAACTTGAAAGTCAGAAAGAAGCCCGAAGCACTCACCTTGTAAATGAATACGGGCTCCCAACTGTTGAGATTTGGGGGAGGGAGACATGATGAATCAAATGTGCCCTAGGACTCCAGTGGGTGGAAAGCCGTACCCAGGATGAGTAACATGATGCCCACGGTGACCTCACTCCCTATTTCTAGAAAGTGAAATGATCACTTTTGAGATGCTTCCTCTAACTTCAGCGATCAGTAGTATTTCCTGGGTTAGTTTAACGTAATTGTAATATTTATAGTATTACTAAATGAATGCCCTTCCTGTTAACTAGCAACTTAAAAAAAAAAAAAAAAAAAAAAAAACCTCTAATGAAAGTTATTAATGGGACAACACTTTGGAAACAAGGGCCTAGCACTGGGGAAGCACCCTTCTCCAGGGAGAGTTATTTTCCACCAATCACAGCCCGTTGGCCGCCAAGCGCATCTCAGGGTGCCAGATCTCTTCTGGCAACAGAGGCATTGTTCCACGTTGGTAGCAAGGCTGTTTATTTTAGTGAGCAGAACAGACCCAGTGGCTGCATGCACTGGAGTTGTGTTTATGGGAAGTCTATTTTAAAATGATCTCGGCCTCACAGCACCTTTTTGAAGGCCTGGGCTCATATGCCAGCTTGGTGGGTCCCTGCTCAGAGCTCCTTGCCCTGGGGCCCAGCTTTTACCGGGAGAAGGCTGGAGGATTCCAGCAGGAAGGTCGTTTGGCCCCCGACTGACCCAACGTTAAGACTAAAAATTGAGGTGGGGAGTGAAGAAAGGAGGCCCCTTCTTTCCTGTTCATGCCCCTGTCCCCTCCCTTCAGGGTCGTGAAGAAAAATAACATAAAAGAGATACTCTGACTGAACTGCCTAATGGAACCTAGTCACTTTTTCCTATTCTTTTTATTTTAAAGCAGCAGCCACTTATTAGGGTTGGCCAAAAATTCATTCAGGTGTTTTCTGTCTGAACGAACTTTTTGGCTAACCCAATATAAATATGTTGGAACACCTTAGGAGCAGACCGGCCAGTCCTGGCCTTACCAGAGCTCCATGCTCTCGCACATCTTAGTGACAGTCCATAGCACTGAACAGTGGGGCTGAGCAGGGAACTAAACACCTAAAGCGGCCGGCTGAGGCTGGGCCTGCTTACCTTCTGTCCTGGGTAGATCCACCTGAACTCCACCTCCACGTCTGGCTCCCCCAGGACCGTGCAAAGGACGCTCACGTTGTCCCCACCCTTCACGTTGTTGGCGGATGCCAAGATGGTCGTTGATGGAGGGCCACTGGGGACTGAAAGTAAGCAGGGGATGGTGAGAAGACATCCATGGGCACGACGGTGGACATACACCACAGGCAACATGTTCTCTTCTTTGGGCCAACATGGGACATCCTTGCCTTTTTTCAGTTCCCCAGCTAGCATCACACCGGCCCTGTCCACCACATTTTGGGCTTTATGATTTTCTCCTCTCTCTTGGTGCTCCAGAATGGGGTGGACGTCCACAAGTCGCCACCCATTACACTTGTAATGAGGTGAGCCCAGAAGGTCTGCCAGGAGGTCATGTGAAGAGAATCAAAAGGTTGGTAGCAAGGCTGTTTATTTTAGTGAGCAGAACAGACCCAGTGGCTGCATGCACTGGAGTTGTGTTTATGGGAAGTCTATTTTAAAATGATCTCGGCCTCACAGCACCTTTTTGAAGGCCTGGGCTCATATGCCAGCTTGGTGGGTCCCTGCTCAGAGCTCCTTGCCCTGGGGCCCAGCTTTTACCGGGAGAAGGCTGGAGGATTCCAGCAGGAAGGTCGTTTGGCCCCCGACTGACCCAACGTTAAGACTAAAAATTGAGGTGGGGAGTGAAGAAAGGAGGCCCCTTCTTTCCTGTTCATGCCCCTGTCCCCTCCCTTCAGGGTCGTGAAGAAAAATAACATAAAAGAGATACTCTGACTGAACTGCCTAATGGAACCTAGTCACTTTTTTCCTATTCTTTTTTTTATTTTAAAGCAGCAGCCACTTATTGGGTTGGCCAAAAAATTCATTCAGGTGTTTTCTGTCTGAACGAACTTTTTGGCTAACCCAATATAAATATGTTGGAACACCTTAGGAGCAGACCGGCCAGTCCTGGCCTTACCAGAGCTCCATGCGTCTCTCGCACATCTTAGTGACAGTCCATAGCACTGAACAGTGGGGCTGAGCAGGGAACTAAACACCTAAAGCGGCCGGCTGAGGCTGGGCCTGCTTACCTTCTGTCCTGGGTAGATCCACCTGAACTCCACCTCCACGTCTGGCTCCCCCAGGACCGTGCAAAGGACGCTCACGTTGTCCCCACCCTTCACGTTGTTGGCGGATGCCAAGATGGTCGTTGATGGAGGGCCACTGGGGACTGAAAGTAAGCAGGGGATGGTGAGAAGACATCCATGGGCACGACGGTGGACATACACCACAGGCAACATGTTCTCTTCTTTGGGCCAACATGGGACATCCTTGCCTTTTTTCAGTTCCCCAGCTAGCATCACACCGGCCCTGTCCACCACATTTTGGGCTTTATGATTTTCTCCTCTCTCTTGGTGCTCCAGAATGGGGTGGACGTCCACAAGTCGCCACCCATTACACTTGTAATGAGGTGAGCCCAGAAGGTCTGCCAGGAGGTCATGTGAAGAGAATCAAAAGGTGGAGGGAGAAGGGGCTTGGGAGCAGAGCAAGTAGAAGCAAAAGAAGGCAGCCTGGAGGGAGGGCTACCGACAGAGGAAGATGGACAGACGGGTGTGTGGCTGTGCAGCCTCAGATGGAAGAGAAGGGAGTCAGAACCAACAGGAGAGACCTTTGCAGAAGGGCATGTGGTGTGCCTACTTCACAGCATCTCAGAGACAACCTCCTTCATTAGGATTAGTCCGCTTGGGTAATTTTGATGGCAGCCTGGAGCCAGGAACGTGCCGGGAGTGGAGGCAATGGCAGGAAACCAGCCAGACATGGTCTCTGAGTCCTGGGGCCTCCATTCCAGTGAAGCAGGCAGACCCTCAGCAGGCCCCAGAGCCATGGGTTTAGAACCTGAGTGGGAAGAACCGAAGGAGAAGCCCAGAGTGCCAGGGAAGTTCAGGATGGTCTGGGAAGTGTGAAAGGCTTCCTTAAGGGATGTTTGGACTAAAATCTGAAGGCCTAGAGGGAAAAGGCGGGGGGGGGGGGATCAGCAGACAGGCCCCAAGGGGGACTGGGGGAACCCTGGGGGAGGGAAGAGGCTGGTTGTGCAAGAAGACCTTTCAAGCCCCATGGAAGACTTTGATTTTGGTTCTAGGAAAGGTGGAAGCCTACCGAATGGTTTTAACTGGAACTACAATCAGCTACCGGGAGGAAGATGGAAGAAGCAGGGGCAGGGAAGAGACCTGTTGGAATGGTATTCATGTTCGACCAAGGAAGAGGGGGTGACTGTTGACCTCTTTGGGCGGGAGGATGGAGAGAGGAAGCCGAATCCGTGGGACTTGATGGAGAAGTTGACAGGACCGGGAGGGGCTGGGAGTGTCTGGAGCTCCTGCACCCTGGGCCAGCAGGGCCATCTCTGGGGTGAGGACAGCTGAAGAAGCAGGCCTGGGGGACTAGCGGGGTGACAGCCCAGTAGGTCTGCCACATTTTGGGCTTTATGATTTTCTCCTCTCTGTGCTCCAGAATGGGGTGGACGTCCACAAGTCGCCACCCATTACACTTGTAATGAGGTGAGCCCAGAAGGTCTGCCAGGAGGTCATGTGAAGAGAATCAAAAGGTGGAGGGAGAAGGGGCTTGGGAGCAGAGCAAGTAGAAGCAAAAGAAGGCAGCCTGGAGGGAGGGCTACCGACAGAGGAAGATGGACAGACGGGTGTGTGGCTGTGCAGCCTCAGATGGAAGAGAAGGGAGTCAGAACCAACAGGAGAGACCTTTGCAGAAGGGCATGTGGTGTGCCTACTTCACAGCATCTCAGAGACAACCTCCTTCATTAGGATTAGTCCGCTTGGGTAATTTTGATGGCAGCCTGGAGCCAGGAACGTGCCGGGAGTGGAGGCAATGGCAGGAAACCAGCCAGACATGGTCTCTGAGTCCTGGGGCCTCCATTCCAGTGAAGCAGGCAGACCCTCAGCAGGCCCCAGAGCCATGGGTTTAGAACCTGAGTGGGAAGAACCGAAGGAGAAGCCCAGAGTGCCAGGGAAGTTCAGGATGGTCTGGGAAGTGTGAAAGGCTTCCTTAAGGGATGTTTGGACTAAAATCTGAAGGCCTAGAGGGAAAAGGGGGGGGGGGGGGGATCAGCAGACAGGCCCCAAGGGGGACTGGGGGAACCCTGGGGGAGGGAAGAGGCTGGTTGTGCAAGAAGACCTTTCAAGCCCCATGGAAGACTTTGATTTTGGTTCTAGGAAAGGTGGAAGCCTACCGAATGGTTTTAACTGGAACTACAATCAGCTACCGGGAGGAAGATGGAAGAAGCAGGGGCAGGGAAGAGACCTGTTGGAATGGTATTCATGTTCGACCAAGGAAGAGGGGGTGACTGTTGACCTCTTTGGGCGGGAGGATGGAGAGAGGAAGCCGAATCCGTGGGACTTGATGGAGAAGTTGACAGGACCGGGAGGGGCTGGGAGTGTCTGGAGCTCCTGCACCCTGGGCCAGCAGGGCCATCTCTGGGGTGAGGACAGCTGAAGAAGCAGGCCTGGGAGGAAGGCCCAGAGCTCAGGCGGGGGCTGTGGAACAGCCCAGAGAGCAGATGTTAGGGAGAGAGCTGGGTCCACGAAACTGGCACCCCCAGATCTGGGCCACATCCGTTCCCCTGGGGGCGATTAGAGGACAGATGGGCAGCAGAGTGTCACTATGGCTGAGACTATTAGGGGGACCACAGAGACAGATGAGGTGCCTTGGGAACGCCACCACGGAAAACCTAAGAGGGGTAGCTCATTCCATGAGGCCGCCATCACCCTGATACCCAAACCAGATAAAGATAGCACAAAAAAAGAAAATTACAGGCCAGTGTCACTGATGAACATAGACGTAAAAATCCTCAACAAAATACTAGCAAACCAAATCCAACAGCATGTTAAAAGGATCATACATCATGATCAAGTGGGATTATCCCAGGGAAGTAAGGGTTCTTCAATGTACACGAATCAGTGTGATACATCATATTAACAAACTGAAGAATAAAAGCCATAGGATCATCTCAATAGATGCAGGAAAAGCTCTTGACAAAATGCAACACCCATTTATGATAAAAACTCTCCAGCAGGTGGGCATAGAGGGGACCTACCTCAACATCATAAAGAACATACATGGCAACCCCACAAATAACATCATTATCAGTGATGAAAAACTGAAAGCATTTCCTCTAAGGTCAGGAACAGGGTGTTTACTCTCACCAGTATTATTCAACATAGATTTGGAAGTCCTGGCCACAGCAGAGAAGAAAAAGAAATGAAACAAATCCAAGGAGTATCATGTTTGTGAACCCTGGGGAGGGAAGAGGCTGGTTGTGCAAGAAGACCTTTCAAGCCCCATGGAAGACTTTGATTTTGGTTCTAGGAAAGGTGGAAGCCTACCGAATGGTTTTAACTGGAACTACAATCAGCTACCGGGAGGAAGATGGAAGAAGCAGGGGCAGGGAAGAGACCTGTTGGAATGGTATTCATGTTCGACCAAGGAAGAGGGGGTGACTGTTGACCTCTTTGGGCGGGAGGATGGAGAGAGGAAGCCGAATCCGTGGGACTTGATGGAGAAGTTGACAGGACCGGGAGGGGCTGGGAGTGTCTGGAGCTCCTGCACCCTGGGCCAGCAGGGCCATCTCTGGGGTGAGGACAGCTGAAGAAGCAGGCCTGGGAGGAAGGCCCAGAGCTCAGGCGGGGGCTGTGGAACAGCCCAGAGAGCAGATGTTAGGGAGAGAGCTGGGTCCACGAAACTGGCACCCCCAGATCTGGGCCACATCCGTTCCCCTGGGGGCGATTAGAGGACAGATGGGCAGCAGAGTGTCACTATGGCTGAGACTATTAGGGGGACCACAGAGACAGATGAGGTGCCTTGGGAACGCCACCACGGAAAACCTAAGAGGGGTAGCTCATTCCATGAGGCCGCCATCACCCTGATACCCAAACCAGATAAAGATAGCACAAAAAAAGAAAATTACAGGCCAGTGTCACTGATGAACATAGACGTAAAAATCCTCAACAAAATACTAGCAAACCAAATCCAACAGCATGTTAAAAGGATCATACATCATGATCAAGTGGGATTATCCCAGGGAAGTAAGGGTTCTTCAATGTACACGAATCAGTGTGATACATCATATTAACAAACTGAAGAATAAAAGCCATAGGATCATCTCAATAGATGCAGGAAAAGCTCTTGACAAAATGCAACACCCATTTATGATAAAAACTCTCCAGCAGGTGGGCATAGAGGGGACCTACCTCAACATCATAAAGAACATACATGGCAACCCCACAAATAACATCATTATCAGTGATGAAAAACTGAAAGCATTTCCTCTAAGGTCAGGAACAGGGTGTTTACTCTCACCAGTATTATTCAACATAGATTTGGAAGTCCTGGCCACAGCAGAGAAGAAAAAGAAATGAAACAAATCCAAATTGGGAAAGAAGAAGTAAAACTATCACTGTTTGCAGATGACATGATCCTCCACATAGACCATCCTGAAGACACTATCAGAAAACTACTAGAGCTCATCAGTGAACTTGGTAAAGTTGCAGGATATAAAAATAAAACACAGAATTGCTTTCCTATATGTTAACAATGAGAGATCAGAAAGAGAAATTGAGGAAATAATCTCATTTACGATCACATCAAAAATAATAAAATAACTAGGAATAATCCTACCTACAGAGTCAAAATACCTATATTCAGAAAACTGTAAGATACTGATGAAGGGAATGACACACACAGGAGAGAGACACCACATCACTGCCAAAATGACTATACTGCCCAAAGCGATCTACGGATTCAATGCAATCTCTATCAAATTACCAATAGCACTTTTCACAAAGTTAGAACAAAAACCTTTTAAATTTGTACAGAAGCACAAAAGACCCCCAATAGTCAAAGCAAACGTGAGGAAGAAAAATGGAACTGGAGCAATCAGGTTCTGTGATTTCACACTTTACTGCCAAGCTACAGTAATCAAAATAATATGATACTGGGCTTCCCTGGTGGTCCAGTGGGTAAGGACACCGCCTTGCAATGCAAGGGGCGCCAGTTCGATCCCTGACCTGGGAAGATCCCACGTGCCACGGAGCGGCTGGACTGATGTGTCCAACTACCGAGCCGGAGCTCTGGAGTGCCTGCACCCAGAGCCTGTGCTCTGCGACAACAGCGGCCACTGCGATCAAGTGTGATTATCCCAGGGAAGTAAGGGTTCTTCAATGTACACGAATCAGTGTGATACATCATATTAACAAACTGAAGAATAAAAGCCATAGGATCATCTCAATAGATGCAGGAAAAGCTCTTGACAAAATGCAACACCCATTTATGATAAAAACTCTCCAGCAGGTGGGCATAGAGGGGACCTACCTCAACATCATAAAGAACATACATGGCAACCCCACAAATAACATCATTATCAGTGATGAAAAACTGAAAGCATTTCCTCTAAGGTCAGGAACAGGGTGTTTACTCTCACCAGTATTATTCAACATAGATTTGGAAGTCCTGGCCACAGCAGAGAAGAAAAAGAAATGAAACAAATCCAAATTGGGAAAGAAGAAGTAAAACTATCACTGTTTGCAGATGACATGATCCTCCACATAGACCATCCTGAAGACACTATCAGAAAACTACTAGAGCTCATCAGTGAACTTGGTAAAGTTGCAGGATATAAAAATAAAACACAGAATTGCTTTCCTATATGTTAACAATGAGAGATCAGAAAGAGAAATTGAGGAAATAATCTCATTTACGATCACATCAAAAATAATAAAATAACTAGGAATAATCCTACCTACAGAGTCAAAATACCTATATTCAGAAAACTGTAAGATACTGATGAAGGGAATGACACACACAGGAGAGAGACACCACATCACTGCCAAAATGACTATACTGCCCAAAGCGATCTACGGATTCAATGCAATCTCTATCAAATTACCAATAGCACTTTTCACAAAGTTAGAACAAAAACCTTTTAAATTTGTACAGAAGCACAAAAGACCCCCAATAGTCAAAGCAAACGTGAGGAAGAAAAATGGAACTGGAGCAATCAGGTTCTGTGATTTCACACTTTACTGCCAAGCTACAGTAATCAAAATAATATGATACTGGGCTTCCCTGGTGGTCCAGTGGGTAAGGACACCGCCTTGCAATGCAAGGGGCGCCAGTTCGATCCCTGACCTGGGAAGATCCCACGTGCCACGGAGCGGCTGGACTGATGTGTCCAACTACCGAGCCGGAGCTCTGGAGTGCCTGCACCCAGAGCCTGTGCTCTGCGACAACAGAGGCCACTGCGATGGGAGGCCCACAGGAGCCAAAGAACAAAGACGGATGAAAATAGATATATGAAAGACTAATAGAAGTGGCCCGCCCGCCCCCCTCCTACCCTAACCTGCCTCCCGCCAATAAAAATAAAAATAAAAATAAAATAATAATAATATGATACTGACACAAACCAGAAATATAAGTCAATGGAACAGGCCCAAGTCCAGAGATAAACTCTTCAATAATTAGTGAAGGAGAACTCAAAACTCCTTGTTACATGTTAAAGAATGAAATTATAACACACCCTAAACACCATATACAAAAATAAACTCGACATGTATTAAACTGCTAAATGTAATCCCTGGATACTATAAAACTCTTAGAGGAAAACAGGCAGAACACTCTGACATAAATTACGAGATCTTTTGTGATCCACCTCCCAGAGTAGTGAAAGTAAAAACAAATATAAATAAATGGGACCTAATTAAACTTAAAAAAAAAAACTTCTGCACAGCAAAGGAAGCCATAAATAAAATGTAAACACCCACAGAATGGGACAACATATTTGTAAACAAAGTGATTGACAAGGGATTAATCTCCAAACATACAATTAGCTCTTGCAGCTCATTCTAAAAAAAAAAAAAAAGAACTCAATCAAAAATGGGCAGAGGATCTAGATAGAGATTTCTCCAAAGAAGCCAAAAAACACATGAAAAGTTGTTTAACATCACTAATCACTGGACTTCCCTGGTGACGCAAATGGCAAAGAGTCTGCCTGTAATGCAGGAGACCTGGGTTCAATTCCTGGGTTGGGAAGATGCCCTGGAGAAGATTCCTTGGCTGCACCAGCAGCCAGGCTGGAGACGGCGGGAGGATATTGTGGGGATGTGGGGCTGTTGCTGATCAAGCCCATGGAGGCCGGGCCAGAGTGAGGGTTGGAAGGAGTTGAAGAGAAGCAAGTTGTGGGGGGTGTTGGGCTGAACTGGGGAGGGGGTTGAGGTAGGTGTTGGGGGGGGTCATAGACAAGGAAGTAGAACATTCTAGAAATGGCTGTGCCACAAAGGAGCCTTTAAGAGTAGCAGCATGTGCTACCTAACCTCCCTCCATCATTGAGGACAGCAGTTCCTAGCAGTGGCTCATATCTGCCCCGGGGGCTTACCCTCCGCATAGAGCAGCTGGTACTTGACGGAGATCTGAGACTTGCCCCCGGCCTCCGCCTTGCAGTAGACCACACCCTGGTGGCCAGAGTGCGGCTGCAGGTACACAAAGCCTCTCTTCACGTCGTAAACGATGTCTGTTCCGTTGGCGGGGATCTCCTTGGCCGGGAACTCCCTGTGGAGCGTGACCTTGGCCGACAGGATAGTCACGCGGCAGGGCACCACCGCCTGTCTGTCCGGGTTCAGGTAGACGACGTCAAAGTAACTGGCCGAGGGTACGAAGAGCTCCCCTTTCTCTGCAGAGGGGAAGACACGGCGCGTTTATTCTGAAGAAACATGGTAAGAACCCTGGAAGGGATGCTGAGATTCAGGGCACCGAGATGAGGGGATTGCACTCCGAACATGCAGTCCTTGGGGCCTGAAAACTGAAAAGCCTATTGTAACACATTACTGAATGGGGGTATTTACAGAAACTAACGCCTGTGGCCATCGGTGTTTGGGTAATGAGACATAGTAACATGTCTCTGGTCAATAAGTAGTTAGAAAATGCATTTCCTTTTTTGGGTGAAGGATATCACTTCTATCTTCATAAAGGAAACAAAATCAGAATTAGTTCAAGCCCAAATTAGGCCCCTTGAGGAAGCAGGGAAGAAGACAGGTTCCCTTGTGCTAAGAGAAGTTTTAACACCTAGGAACCATCTGCCCCGTCTCTAGGCAAGTCAGCCCCACCGAACCTGCTTAGTAACTGGGAGGGATTTCCTGGTCCAGCAGGGGCCCTCTGAGATGGGCCCAATGGGGGGCTGGCGTCCTCACAGCCCAGAGGACCTCATCCCTGCCAAGGTCAATGGAAAGGGAATCAAGCAGGGACAGACGAGAAAGCCACTGGTCTCAGGTGCTGAGCTCTGTTTTGGCAGCCACTGGACTGGGAACCTTCAGCCAGTTTCTTCCCCTCCACCTGTTCCCTGTGAAAGCACTCTGCATGTCCTTTAAGCTCTCCATGGCGGAATTTTTTTTTTTTTTTTTCCCAGTTGTGGCAAATAGGATCTAATTCCCTGACCGGGATTAAACCCAGGCCTGCTGTGCTGGGAGCACAGAGTCTTTGCCACTTGACCACCAGGGAAGTCCTGATGATGGCATTTTTATATCTTTAGAGAAATGAGAACCAGTTTCCGCCTGCTTTCCTCAGTACAGGCAAAGGACTCTGGCAGGGAGGGGGTCGCTTTTTTGTTTGGAGCATGAAACATTACTTTGTTTTCTGGATCATTCTGTGAGAGGTTATAGTGATCACTAAGAGAAATCTTTGAACTGCATCACACCCCAACATTTGTAAATTCTATCTCATATTTTCCTACAATATTCCTGAAACAATTATACCCTTTGGCTTGTGCAGAGGGAAGACACGGCGTTTATTCTGAAGAAACATGGTAAGAACCCTGGAAGGGATGCTGAGATTCAGGGCACCGAGATGAGGGGATTGCACTCGAACATGCAGTCCTTGGGGCCTGAAAACTGAAAAGCCTATTGTAACACATTACTGAAGGGGGGTATTTACAGAAACTAACGCCTGTGGCCATCGGTGTTTGGGTAATGAGACATAGTAACATGTCTCTGGTCAATAAGTAGTTAGAAAATGCATTTCCTTTTTTGGGTGAAGGATATCACTTCTATCTTCATAAAGGAAACAAAATCAGAATTAGTTCAAGCCCAAATTAGGCCCCTTGAGGAAGCAGGGAAGAAGACAGGTTCCCTTGTGCTAAGAGAAGTTTTAACACCTAGGAACCATCTGCCCCGTCTCTAGGCAAGTCAGCCCCACCGAACCTGCTTAGTAACTGGGAGGGATTTCCTGGTCCAGCAGGGGCCCTCTGAGATGGGCCCAATGGGGGGCTGGCGTCCTCACAGCCCAGAGGACCTCATCCCTGCCAAGGTCAATGGAAAGGGAATCAAGCAGGGACAGACGAGAAAGCCACTGGTCTCAGGTGCTGAGCTCTGTTTTGGCAGCCACTGGACTGGGAACCTTCAGCCAGTTTCTTCCCCTCCACCTGTTCCCTGTGAAAGCACTCTGCATGTCCTTTAAGCTCTCCATGGCGGAATTTTTTTTTTTTTTTCCCAGTTGTGGCAAATAGGATCTAATTCCCTGACCGGGATTAAACCCAGGCCTGCTGTGCTGGGAGCACAGAGTCTTTGCCACTTGACCACCAGGGAAGTCCTGATGATGGCATTTTTATATCTTTAGAGAAATGAGAACCAGTTTCCGCCTGCTTTCCTCAGTACAGGCAAAGGACTCTGGCAGGGAGGGGGTCGCTTTTTTGTTTGGAGCATGAAACATTACTTTGTTTTCTGGATCATTCTGTGAGAGGTTATAGTGATCACTAAGAGAAATCTTTGAACTGCATCACACCCCAACATTTGTAAATTCTATCTCATATTTTCCTACAATATTCCTGAAACAATTATACTTGGCTTGCTTCACTAGCCTTTGTGAGCCACTTGTATGGCTTTTTGTTTTTTTTGGTTGGGAATAGAATTCCTGGACACAGTAGCAAATGGCTTCACAAGTCAAAAGTTCTTTTCCTATAAGTATTAATAATACTTATAATAATACCAGCCACTCTAATGTGGAATCATGGCTCAGGGCATTTCCACCTTTTGTAAGATTTTCCATCAGGCCAGGTGATTTGTGCCACTTCATGACACACTGACTTTCAGGCTTAGGCAAGGGTACCTTGGTCAACATCATACCCAACACTCCTGTGTTTACATGGAGTAAGTCTATGTAGCCTTGAATGTGCTACTTCATCTCTCTGTGCTTCAATATTCCTGTTTGTAAAGAGAATCTGGAGCATTTGTATTAAAGATCTCTTTTTAGCAAACATTGAAAGAGATTATCAGACTCAGAAAGGACTTTTTTAAAAGGTTTTGTACAGGATTCTGACCCCTTCATGGATCACAGCCTTGTCCTGGCGAAGGTGCTTGTGTAATTCGATGAAGTTATGAGCCATGCCAGACAGGATCACCCAAGATGGACAAGTCATAGTGGAAAGTTCTGACAAAATGTGATCCACTGCTGAGTGGCAAACCACTCCAGTATACTTGCCGTGAGAACTCCATGAACTGTACAAAAAAGCAAAGATATGACACTGAAAGAGGAGGCCTCCCAGGTCAGAAGGTGTCCAATATGCTGCTGGGAAGAGCAAAGGACAACTACTAACATCTCCAGAAAGAAGGAAGCAGCTGGACCAAAGCAGAAATGATGCTCAGTTGTGAATGTGTGTGGTGAAGAAAGTAAAGTAAAGAAAGAAAGTAAAGTCCAATGCTGTAAAGAACAGCACTGCATAGGAACCTGGAATTTTAGGTCCATGAATCGAGGCAAATTGGACATGGTCAAATAGGAGATGGCAAGAGTGAACATCAACATCTTAGGAATCGGTGAACTAAAATGGACAAGAATGGGAGCATTTAATTCAGATGACCATTATACCTGCTAGTGTGAGCAAGAATCCCATAGAGTAAAAGGAGTAGCCCTCATAATCTACAAAAGAGTCTGAAACGTGGTGCTGAGGTGCAGTTTCAAAAATGACAGAATGACTTCAGTTCATTTTCAAGGTAAATCATTCAACATCACAGCAATCCAAGTCTATCCCCTTACCACTGATGCCAAAGAAACTGAAGTGGATCAGCTCTATGAAGACCTAGAGGACCCCCTTAGAACTACCACCAAGAAAAAGATACCCTATTCATCATAGGGGATTGGAATGCAAAGTAGGAAGTCAAAAGACCTGGAATAATATGCAAATTTGGCCTTGGAGGAGTGAACACACTGATCATAGTAAGCACCCTCTTCCAACAACAAAAAAGCTGACTCTACACATGGATATCACCAAATGGTCAATACCGAAATTGGATTGATTACATTCTTTGCATCTGAAAATGGAAAAACTGTATATAGTCAGTAAAAACAAGACCTGGAGCTGACTGTGGCTCAGAACATCAGCTGCTCATAGCAAAATCCAGACTTAAAAGAAAGAAGGCCAGGAGAAAAACCCAAACAGTGCGTATTAAAGATCTCTTTTAGAAAAAAAACGGGAAAAATTTTTAAAAGGTTTTGTACAGGATTCTGACCCCTTCATGGATCACAGCCTTGTCCTGGCGAAGGTGCTTGTGTAATTCGATGAAGTTATGAGCCATGCCAGACAGGATCACCCAAGATGGACAAGTCATAGTGGAAAGTTCTGACAAAATGTGATCCACTGCTGAGTGGCAAACCACTCCAGTATACTTGCCGTGAGAACTCCATGAACTGTACAAAAAAGCAAAGATATGACACTGAAAGAGGAGGCCTCCCAGGTCAGAAGGTGTCCAATATGCTGCTGGGAAGAGCAAAGGACAACTACTAACATCTCCAGAAAGAAGGAAGCAGCTGGACCAAAGCAGAAATGATGCTCAGTTGTGAATGTGTGTGGTGAAGAAAGTAAAGTAAAGAAAGAAAGTAAAGTCCAATGCTGTAAAGAACAGCACTGCATAGGAACCTGGAATTTTAGGTCCATGAATCGAGGCAAATTGGACATGGTCAAATAGGAGATGGCAAGAGTGAACATCAACATCTTAGGAATCGGTGAACTAAAATGGACAAGAATGGGAGCATTTAATTCAGATGACCATTATACCTGCTAGTGTGAGCAAGAATCCCATAGAGTAAAAGGAGTAGCCCTCATAATCTACAAAAGAGTCTGAAACGTAGTGCTCAGGTGCAGTCTCAAAAATGACAGAATGACTTCAGTTCATTTTCAAGGTAAATCATTCAACATCACAGCAATCCAAGTCTATCCCCTTACCACTGATGCCAAAGAAACTGAAGTGGATCAGCTCTATGAAGACCTAGAGGACCCCCTTAGAACTAACACCAAGAAAAAAAAAGATACCCTATTCATCATAGGGGATTGGAATGCAAAGTAGGAAGTCAAAAGACCTGGAATAATATGCAAATTTGGCCTTGGAGGAGTGAACACACTGATCATAGTAAGCACCCTCTTCCAACAACAAAAAAGCTGACTCTACACATGGATATCACCAAATGGTCAATACCGAAATTGGATTGATTACATTCTTTGCATCTGAAAATGGAAAAACTGTATATAGTCAGTAAAAACAAGACCTGGAGCTGACTGTGGCTCAGAACATCAGCTGCTCATAGCAAAATCCAGACTTAAAAGAAAGAAGGCAGGAGAAACCACTAGGACAGTCAGGTATATCTCAAATCAAATCCCTATGAATATACAATGGAGGTGATGGATAGATTCAAGGGATTAGATCTAGAAAACAGTGTGCCTGAAGAACTATGGACAGAAGTTTGTACAATTGTACAGGAAGCCCAAAAGAAAATCATCCCAAAGAAAAAGAAATGCAAGAAGGCAAAGTGGTTGTCTGAAGAGGCTTTACAGATAGCTGAGCAGTCAAAAGTAAGGGAGAAAGGGAAAAGTATATCCAATGGAATGCAAAATTCCAGGAAATAGAAAGGAGAGACAAGAAGGCCTTAAGTGAACAATGCAAAGAAATAGAGGAAAACAACAGAGGAAAGACTAGAGAAAAGGAAAGACAAGAAAGTTGGAAATATCAAAGGAACATTTCATCCAAGTTCAGTCACTCATTTGTGTCTGATTCTTTGTGACCCCCATGGACTGAGGCATGTCAGGTTTCCTTGTCCTTCACCATCTCCCAGAGCTTGCTCGAACTCATGCCCATTGACTCAGTGATGCCATCCAACCATCTTGTCTTTTGTCCCCTTCTCTTTCCGCCTTCTATTTTTCCCAGCATCAGAGTCTCTTCCAATAAATCATCTCTTCACATCAGGTGGCCAAAGTATTAGAGCTTTAGCATCAGTCCTTGCAATGAATAATCCGGGTTGATCTCCTTCATCCAAAGATGGACACAACAAAGGGCGGAAATGGTAAAGACCTAATAGAAGCAGAAGAGATCAAGAAGAGATGGAAAGAATGCAGGGAAGAACTGTACACAAAGGATCTAATCACCCAGATAAGCATGACGGTTGTGGTCACTCACCCAGAGCCAGACATTCTGGAGTGTGAAGTCAGGTGGGCCCTAGGAAGCACTGCTGCCAGTAAAGCTAGTGGAGGTGATGGGATTTCCAGCAGTTATTTAAAATCCTAAAAGATGTTGCTAGTAATGTGCTGCACTCAGTATATCAGGAAATTTGGAAAACTCAGCAGTGGCCAGGACTGGAAAAGGTCAATCCTCATCCCATTTCCCAAGAGGGGCAGTACTAAAGAAGGTTCAAACCACTGGACAGCTGCACGCATCTCCCATGTTATTAATACTAAGGTCATGCTTAAAATCCTTCAAGCTAGTCTTCAACAGTACATGAACTAAAAACTACCATATGTTCAAGCAGGGTTTGGAAAAGGCAGAGGAATCAGAGATAACATTTACTAGATCATAGAGAAAGCAAGAGAATTCCAGAAAAACATCTACCTCTGTTTCATTGACTTACACGAAAGCTTTTGACTCTGTGGATCATAACAAACTGTAGAAAACTCTTAAAGAGATGGGAATACCAGACTAGCTTACCTGTCTCCTGAGAAACCTGTATGTGGGTCAAGAAGCAACAGTTAGAACCCCTGTTGGAAGGACTGCCTGGTTTAGGATTGAGAAAGGAATATGACAAAGCTGTCTACTGTCACCTTGTTCATTTAATTTATACTCAGAGCACATCATGAGAAATGCTGGGGTGAATGAGTTACAAGCTGGAATCAAGATTGCCAGGGGAAATACCAATGACTTCAGATATGTAGATGATACCACTCTAATGGCAGAAAGTGAAGAGGAACTAAAGAGCCTCTTGACAAGGTTGAAAGAGGAGAATGAAAAAGCCGGCTTAAAACTTAGTATTGAAAAGAACCTAAGATCATGGCATCATCCTTGCAATAATCCGGGTTGATCTCCTTCATCCAAAGATGGACACAACAAAGGGCGGAAATGGTAAAGACCTAATAGAAGCAGAAGAGATCAAGAAGAGATGGAAAGAATGCAGGGAAGAACTGTACACAAAGGATCTAATCACCCAGATAAGCATGACGGTTGTGGTCACTCACCCAGAGCCAGACATTCTGGAGTGTGAAGTCAGGTGGGCCCTAGGAAGCACTGCTGCCAGTAAAGCTAGTGGAGGTGATGGGATTTCCAGCAGTTATTTAAAATCCTAAAAGATGTTGCTAGTAATGTGCTGCACTCAGTATATCAGGAAATTTGGAAAACTCAGCAGTGGCCAGGACTGGAAAAGGTCAATCCTCATCCCATTTCCCACGAGGGCAGTACTAAAGAAGGTTCAAACCACTGGACAGCTGCACGCATCTCCCATGTTATTAATACTAAGGTCATGCTTAAAATCCTTCAAGCTAGTCTTCAACAGTACATGAACTAAAAACTACCATATGTTCAAGCAGGGTTTGGAAAAGGCAGAGGAATCAGAGATAACATTTACTAGATCATAGAGAAAGCAAGAGAATTCCAGAAAAACATCTACCTCTGTTTCATTGACTTACACGAAAGCTTTTGACTCTGTGGATCATAACAAACTGTAGAAAACTCTTAAAGAGATGGGAATACCAGACTAGCTTACCTGTCTCCTGAGAAACCTGTATGTGGGTCAAGAAGCAACAGTTAGAACCCCTGTTGGAAGGACTGCCTGGTTTAGGATTGAGAAAGGAATATGACAAAGCTGTCTACTGTCACCTTGTTCATTTAATTTATACTCAGAGCACATCATGAGAAATGCTGGGGTGAATGAGTTACAAGCTGGAATCAAGATTGCCAGGGGAAATACCAATGACTTCAGATATGTAGATGATACCACTCTAATGGCAGAAAGTGAAGAGGAACTAAAGAGCCTCTTGACAAGGTTGAAAGAGGAGAATGAAAAAGCCGGCTTAAAACTTAGTATTGAAAAGAACCTAAGATCATGGCATCAGGTCCCATCACTTCATGGCAAACAGAAGGGGGAAAAGTGGAAACAGTGACAGATTTCCTCTTCTTGAGCTCTAAAATCACTGTGGATGGTGATTGTAGTCATGAAATTAGAGGACAATTGCTTCTTGGCAGGAAAGCTATGACAAACCTAGACAACATGTTGAAAAGCAAAGACATCACTTCGTTAACAAAGGTCTGTACAGTCAAGGCTGTGGCCTTTCCAGTAGTTGTATGTGTGTGTAGGAGCAGGACCATAAAGAAGGCAGAGCACTGAAGAATTGATGCTTTCTAACTGTGGTGCTAGAGAAGACTCTTGAGAATCCCTTGGAGATCTCAAAAAGATACAAGGAGATCAAACCAATCTTAAAGGAAATCAACCCTGAATATTCACTGGAAGGACTGATACTGAAACTGAACCTCCAATACTTTGCCCACCTGATGCAAAGTGCCGACTCACTGGAAAAGACCTTGACGCTGGGAAAGAATGAAGGCAGAAGGAGAAGAGGGTGACAAAGGATGAGATGGTTGGATGGCATCACCAGTCCAACGCACATGAACTTGGACAAACTCCAGGAGATGGTTTGGGACAGGGAAGCCTGGAGTGCGGCAGTCCATGGGGTCTCAAAGAGTCGGACAAGACTTGGCAACTGAGCAGCTCGAACTGGAACTAATGTGCAAAGCCAGTAGAATAAGTGAACAATCTGAATTTCAGAATACAAAAGATGAGGCCTTACTTCCTGTAATCCATGCTTTGAAAGAAGGGACCACACCAGTTGCTTTAACCAACAGAAAAAATTATATTTGCCAAGTGAATGGAGTAAGCAAGGCTGCAGGAAGAATATATGAATAAGCAAATCATTACTATAAATTAAATTTGTCCAGTTTTCATTTATTTGTAACTGGACATTTATTATGCATGTCCTACATATTTTCATTAATCTGGCTGAATGGTTGTAACTTGAAAAATAATGAAATTGAATTTCTTTTAAAATAAAAAAGCATTTGTCATCCGTAGAGTTCATCTATCCAAAAAAGGTATGTTCAAGTTTAAAATTATAGATCACAAATGGCTCTACAAATATACTTGGTATCTACTCATACAGATGACAAACAATACTTAAAAAAAATACATGGAAACAAATTTCAAAAAAGAATTAGAGTTCAAGAAGATAGAAGCTAAAGTCCAAATTATATAGAACGCCACACTAGTAAAGTGCTTGATAATGTGACTTTACTACCTGTGTGAACTGGAGCCCACACCTTTCACCATGAGGAATCCTCACTACTGGTAACGTCCTCCTCCTCCATCGGGGTGGTGGGGGCGTGTGTAAGTTCACATGAGGATCATTCAATGACCTGCAGTGTTCTGATCTGTGTATTTCCTTTTGTATAAATCATAATTAAATAAAAATTTAAAATAGTGGGGAGAAACCCTCTGAGAGCCTGCTGAATAATGCTTAAATATAAATGCAACCTGTGGCAGTTGCTTAATCAAACATTCCACAAATTAACAACTGTCAAAAGCAGCTTCACAGTGTCTGCAATCAAACTCTAGCAAACACACATACACAATAGATGCCAGACGTTTGTCTGTGTGAGTAGTGGGGAAGCATATGTTCAGAAAGACTCCAGAGTCAATTCCCCTATAACAGCCCATCTTGGTTGCCCAAACCCACCCAGTGCCTGAAAAGACGGGTAGCTAAGCCCTATACCAGAAATCCAGCTGGGCTCTGAACGTAGTGCTGAAGAGTAAGAAAACCATACAACCCATTAAGTCACATTCCTCATGCAGGCTTCCTAAAAGTTGAAATATGGATTTTCAGCCTTTCTGTGATGCACAAAAGGGCTTCCATAAATTAAGAGGATCCATCACCGGAGTTTGGAGAACCCGGAACCCACTGAGCCATTCTGCTCCAAGTAGGTCTTCAGTTCAAAAATCTCGGTTCTGATAACCACTCTTTTGGGGAAGGCATGACAGGGCTAATCACAGCCAAGAATTTTCATTTTGCAATTTGAAACACGGTATCAGCTCTTGTCCAAAGTAACCTGCCCCGTTAATCCCAGTCTCCTTTTCACTGATGCTTCGTGGCATACTATGAGGGGCACTTCTCCGGGGCACAGTCCAGAATAAGGTTCAGAAGCGATGGTCCGTGAACACCCGTCCACAATTCTGACAACGCTAGTTTTGCTGGCATGTGTCTGTCAATCTTTCCATCACCTTGTCTTAAAAATGGGTTAAGGGACTTTCCTGGTTGTCCAGTAGTAAATACTCCACACTCCTCATGCAGGGGGTCAGGTTTGATCCCTTTTCAGGAGATCCCACATGCTACAACTAAGAATTCACTTGCTGCAACTATCACTCAGTGGGTTAAAGCAGTAAGAACTTTGGATCCTAGACCAGAAAAATGAGGTCTGACTTTACTTCATCCTATGAAGTCATGGAATGTGGAGCAAGTCACCTCGCCATGTTGTGTCTCAGCATTAGTGTTATTATCTCTAAAATAGAGATAATTAAGTTTCTCCTCATTTCCTTGCATTGTCATGGAAATGAAATGAGAGGCATGTGTCTCTGGACTCAACCTGTGGTTCTTTGTATAAGTCATACTTCAATAAAAAGTTAGAGGTGGGAATTCCCTGGTGGTCCAGTGGGTAAGGACACCGCCTTGTGGTGCAAGGGGCGCCGGTTCGATCCCTGGCCTGGGAAGATCCCATGTGTCACGGAGTGGCTGAACCGATGTGTCCAGCTGCCGCCGGAGCTCTGGAGCGCATGCGCCCGGAGCCCGTGCTCTGCAATGAGAGAGGCCACTGCGATGGGAGGCCTACACAGACCAAAGAACAAAGATGAATGAAAGACCAACAGAAGAGGCCAAAAAATAAAAAAGAAGTGAGGCAAAATTCTCTGAGGCCTCTAGGATGAAGATTAAATATAAATACAACTTGTGGCAACTGCCTAATCAAACATTTCATCTGCTTGCCAGCGAGGAGTGCTTTGGGCAAGAAGGGAGAACGTGGCTTCCCTGGTGGTCCAGTGGGTAAGGACACCGCCTTGCAGTGCAAGGGGCGCCAGTTCTAGCCCTGGCCTGGGAAGATCCCACGTGCCGCGGAGCGGCTGGACTGATGTGTCCAATTACCGAGCCGGAGCTCTGGGGCGCATGCGCCCGGAGCCGCTGCTCTGCGACAACAGAGGCCACTGCGAGGGGAGGCCCACACGGGCCAGAGAACAAAGATGGATGAAACTAGACAAATGAAAGACCAGTGGAAGTGGCCCACCCACCGCTCTCCCTCCCCACCCCCGCCAAAATAAATAAATTAATTAAATTAAATCAAATTAAAAAAAAGAAGGGAGAACATTTGAGACCATGCAGAAGCACTCATTCATGGTGAGAGCCTCCAATCATCTGAGTTGGTGACCTGAGTCACTGTAAGTCTAAAGGTACAAAAGATGGATTCAGGATGTAGACAAACCTCACGACAGAGCATGCCCAGACACTAAGAAGACCTCCTCCTGGCTTCACCTGAAATGCCTTGGCGTGGCATTCCGAAGCTGTTCCCGACCTCTGAGCCTTGTTGGAGAACTCCTTCATCGAACTTTATAAAGTAGAGATCTCGGCAGAAGAGGAGGCTGGCAAGCTACTCTGCAGTGACCACTTCTCCAAGTACAAGCTCCACCCGGCAAAACCAGACCTGGCCCCGTTGGGGAGAAGGGCTCCCCTGACCTGTAGAGTTTCAGGAGCCCCAGTTGGGTCAAGGATCAGGACTGGAGCCATTCTGGCCCGTGAACATGATCCCAAACCTCAGCTTGTGGTACTCAGAAGGACCAATACAAGGAAACCTTTAACCAGCATCCTGTGCCAATGGCGCTTCAAGACAGTAGTTCCCCAGAGATGGTAAGAGCACAGTAGCTGGAACTCTACAGCCATGCTGTGCAACAGAGCTCTCGGTGTGGAAGACTGTTCTGTCCCTACTGTCCAGGAGGAAGGACACTGGTCACAGGTGCCAATA
Organism: Tragulus kanchil; assembly: GCA_022376925.1. Classification (NCBI taxonomy): domain Eukaryota; kingdom Metazoa; phylum Chordata; class Mammalia; order Artiodactyla; family Tragulidae; genus Tragulus; species Tragulus kanchil. The sequence continues at coordinate 31,940,986 of JAIOJX010000028.1, read as the reverse complement.
AAGCACCTGAAATACAGCAAAGGCCATTAAGAAACTGAAGTTTCAACTTTGTTTAATTTTTAAAAATTAAATATTTGTATAACCTTGGCCTGGTAGAGAACCTTTTATTTATTTATTTATTTTTTTTCTTTTTGGCTATGCCTCATGGCATGTGGGATCTTAGTTCTCCAACCAGCAATCAAACTCACAGCCCCTTCATTGGAAGCACAGAGTCTTAACTATTGGACTGCCAGAGAAGTCTCAATTTTGTTTAAAACTTATCCCCAACAACATTTAAATAGTTACACACGGCATGCGCCCGCGTGCTCATGGACAACAGAGGCCACTGCGAGGGGAGGCCCACACGGGCCAGAGAACAAAGATGGATGAAACTAGACAAATGAAAGACCAGTGGAAGTGGCCCACCCACCGCTCTCCCTCCCCACCCCCGCCAAAATAAATAAATTAATTAAATTAAATCAAATTAAAAAAAAGAAGGGAGAACATTTGAGACCATGCAGAAGCACTCATTCATGGTGAGAGCCTCCAATCATCTGAGTTGGTGACCTGAGTCACTGTAAGTCTAAAGGTACAAAAGATGGATTCAGGATGTAGACAAACCTCACGACAGAGCATGCCCAGACACTAAGAAGACCTCCTCCTGGCTTCACCTGAAATGCCTTGGCGTGGCATTCCGAAGCTGTTCCCGACCTCTGAGCCTTGTTGGAGAACTCCTTCATCGAACTTTATAAAGTAGAGATCTCGGCAGAAGAGGAGGCTGGCAAGCTACTCTGCAGTGACCACTTCTCCAAGTACAAGCTCCACCCGCAAAACCAGACCTGGCCCGTTGGGAGAAGGGCTGCCCTGACCTGTAGAGTTTCAGGAGCCCCAGTTGGGTCAAGGATCAGGACTGGAGCCATTCTGGCCCGTGAACATGATCCCAAACCTCAGCTTGTGGTACTCAGAAGGACCAATACAAGGAAACCTTTAACCAGCATCCTGTGCCAATGGCGCTTCAAGACAGTAGTTCCCCAGAGATGGTAAGAGCACAGTAGCTGGAACTCTACAGCCATGCTGTGCAACAGAGCTCTCGGTGTGGAAGACTGTTCTGTCCCTACTGTCCAGGAGGAAGGACACTGGTCACAGGTGCCAATAAAGCACCTGAAATACAGCAAAGGCCATTAAGAAACTGAAGTTTCAACTTTGTTTAATTTTTAAAAATTAAATATTTGTATAACCTTGGCCTGGTAGAGAACCTTTTATTTATTTATTTATTTTTTTTCTTTTTGGCTATGCCTCATGGCATGTGGGATCTTAGTTCTCCAACCAGCAATCAAACTCACAGCCCCTTCATTGGAAGCACAGAGTCTTAACTATTGGACTGCCAGAGAAGTCTCAATTTTGTTTAAAACTTATCCCCAACAACATTTAAATAGTTACACACGTCTCAACTTACAAATCCATACCCACACCATTTTCTCCCTCCTGTCACGGCAGATCAGTTCTTAAGTCTTATGCGTGTGTGTGCTTAGTCACTGGGCTGTGTCCAACTCTTTGTGACCCTATGGACTGTTTCCTGCAAGAATACTGAAGCAGGTTGCCATTTCCTCCTCCAGGGGATCTTCTGGACCTGCATCTCTTCAATTTCCTGCATTGGCAGGTGGGTTCTTTCCCACTCGTGCCACCCCATGCCTAGCGGCTGCCATACTGGACAAGGCAGGTATACACTGGGAACCAGATGGCTCTGGGTGCAAATCCTGGTACAGCCATTTCCTGCTGTCTCACCTGAAGGACTTACTTAACCTCCCTAAACCTCAACTTTCTCAGTGAAAAAAAAAATATGTGTGATATATATATATATGTATATATATATATATGTGTGTGTGTGTGTGTGTGGATATATATATTAGTACTTACCCTGGAGGGTTACCACGTGACCTACATAAAGGAATTGATGCCTAAGCCCAGACTTTGGGAGACAGGGCATGTTCTGACTGTCCTTACCTGGTCATCGGTAGGCAGAGGGAGCCTTTAGTACGACCAGCTTCTCACCTGTGAAGAAGATGTAGGTGGAGCCCGTCTTGGCCTCGTCCCTCCTGCAGACGTAGCCGGTGCAGAGCTGGCCCCAGCAGCTGAACTCGCCCGTGTCGGCCGCGGTGGAGTTGACCAGGGTCAGCTGGCCGTAGCGCTCGTGCTGCTTCACGCTGCCAATGAGAGCAGAGCCCGTCACACCGGGGCCGGGACCTGGCACCAGCTCTCTCTCTCCATTGTCCTCACAGGAAAGCCCCAGGGCTCCGGACAGAGGGCCCTTCTCAGGTGGCACTGATGAATCAAATCACGGGGAAGTGTGTTGGGGGCATTATTTTTTTTTTTGGCTATGCCTCATGGCATGTGGGATCTTAGTTCTCCAACCAGCAATCAAACTCACAGCCCCTTCATTGGAAGCACAGAGTCTTAACTATTGGACTGCCAGAGAAGTCTCAATTTTGTTTAAAACTTATCCCCAACAACATTTAAATAGTTACACACGTCTCAACTTACAAATCCATACCCACACCATTTTCTCCCTCCTGTCACGGCAGATCAGTTCTTAAGTCTTATGCGTGTGTGTGCTTAGTCACTGGGCTGTGTCCAACTCTTTGTGACCCTATGGACTGTTTCCTGCAAGAATACTGAAGCAGGTTGCCATTTCCTCCTCCAGGGGATCTTCTGGACCTGCATCTCTTCAATTTCCTGCATTGGCAGGTGGGTTCTTTCCCACTCGTGCCACCCCATGCCTAGCGGCTGCCATACTGGACAAGGCAGGTATACACTGGGAACCAGATGGCTCTGGGTGCAAATCCTGGTACAGCCATTTCCTGCTGTCTCACCTGAAGGACTTACTTAACCTCCCTAAACCTCAACTTTCTCAGTGAAAAAAAAAATATGTGTGATATATATATATATATGTATATATATATATATGTGTGTGTGTGTGTGTGTGGATATATATATTAGTACTTACCCTGGAGGGTTACCACGTGACCTACATAAAGGAATTGATGCCTAAGCCCAGACTTTGGGAGACAGGGCATGTTCTGACTGTCCTTACCTGGTCATCGGTAGGCAGAGGGAGCCTTTAGTACGACCAGCTTCTCACCTGTGAAGAAGATGTAGGTGGAGCCCGTCTTGGCCTCGTCCCTCCTGCAGACGTAGCCGGTGCAGAGCTGGCCCCAGCAGCTGAACTCGCCCGTGTCGGCCGCGGTGGAGTTGACCAGGGTCAGCTGGCCGTAGCGCTCGTGCTGCTTCACGCTGCCAATGAGAGCAGAGCCCGTCACACCGGGGCCGGGACCTGGCACCAGCTCTCTCCTCTCCATTGTCCTCACAGGGAAAGCCCCAGGGGCTCCGGACAGAGGGCCCTTCTCAGGTGGCACTGATGAATCAAAGGATGCACTGGGGGAAAGTGTGTTGGGGGCAGGTAGAGGAGGCAGAGAGGAAAGCCTTTCTTAGAAGTCAGTCATCCATGACAATTATGTTTTCTCAGGAGAAGACCTTCTCTTGGACCTCAGAACTCGGGTTGGCTTAAGGAAAATCACGGATGTGTTGCATCCCAGCTGCACATGCTCAGCCACAAAGCCTTGGGTGGGAATGACGCTTTCAGCTTTGGTTTCTAATGAGTTTCTTTAACAACAGTCAGTGCGAATGAAAGCACACAGCATTATCCAAGAGGCAAAACCTCTTTCATCAGTAAGAATCCGGTCTCTGAACACAAGCTTAGATTGAGATGCTGAATTTTTCTATATCAAATGAAAACTTTCCCTTAAGGAAAAAATGTACTGGTTGCTAGGATACGGGGCCCCAGTCATGCACCCCACCTCTCATCAGGGGTTTAGCGCTTTGGGGCGCTTTTCCTCTGCACTCACACTATTACTTCTACTTTAATATTCTCATTTTTCATCTCTTGTATTTTTTTATCATGCTGCATGTGACTATATTTGCCAGCCCCCTCAGGTCCTTTTTGAAATGAGGAGAAAAATAAATATTTATTGTGATTATCCCTGGGATTAGCTGAGGGTTATGGTCATTTGTTGTATTATATTAGGTTAGGAAGCCAGATGTTTGGAACCCCGCGCCCCCCCCCACACACACACACACCCTGTGGCTCAACCTGTGAGGATGCCTAAACAAAACTGAGGCTGAATTATCAATACCTACAGGTCTCACCCCTCTGGGACTCACATGCTTTTCTGATGCAGTGGACATGCTCCCGATGTAGGAGGCAGGAACATCCACACGGTCACCACTTTAAATTTAGCCCACTGCAGACATCTGGCTGGTAGGTCTTCCACGCAGCCTGCTCTGACCTCTGCTTTGCCCACCAGTTCTGCCAGGAGGTGCCTCTTGACTCCCACTGTCCACTGCCTCCTTTCAGTGGAACGGAAATCTCTCCTCCTTCAGGAAGCTTCTAATTAGAAACAACTCCGACATCTCTGGGCTTTCTCCCAGTGACATAACCGGCTGCTTCCCCTTGCCCATCCAATACCTCTGGCTTCCTGTTATTACAACGGATGCGGACAACTCGGAGGGCAGCAATAGTGCCCTGTGTTTTTACATCCCCTGAGCAATAAATCTGTGCAGAGCACAGCAAAAATTCTCTAGAAACGAGGGGATTGAAATTGAACAACAGTGTTGGTGCTCGAAAGAACCTTAAATAACAGGAAGCCAGTTCCCAATGTTGCATATCCCTGAGACCCACCGCTGGAGAACAGCTGAACGAGACTGTCTTCCTTAAATCAATTAAGTAGGCGCCCCATACCCACTCATTAGAAGATACAACACACCTAAGCACGGCCTGCCACGCCTGGTCTATGAAAGCTTTTCATTCAGACTCACGCCCCTGCCTCCCACATTTCATCTGGTAGAGTAAAACCCTTTGGCAGCCAAAAGAGTCACTTCATGGGTGAAGATGGAGTTTGATCCCAGCAGATGAAAGATGAAAAAAAATGGAAAGGAAATGGAGGTGAAAATCTTCACAGGTGGGCCATAATATCCAGCCAGAGCCCAATACTTTGGCCATCTGACGTGAAGAGTGGACTCACTGGAAAAGACCCTGTTGCTGGGAAAGACTAAGGGCAGGAGGAAAAGGGGGAAACAGAGGATGAGATGGTTGGATGGCATCACCAACTCAATGGACATGAATTTGAACAAGCTCCAGGAGATAGTGAAGGACAGGGAAGCCTGGCATGCTGCAGTCCCTGGCATCACAGTCCACGAATGAGCAACTGAACAACAACAATCTTCCTACCAGGAAAGACACTGGGCACATAAAATGTAGCGCTTGGGACTAAGCCGAGCACCACGCTGTATCTTTAGCACGACTGGGGGTGGAAGGAAGGAAATGCACTGGAAAACATTTCTGGACTTTTCCACCCCCTCTTCTGTGTAAACAGTATAAAACAGGAAACAAATTATTTAGCAGGATTACACTTTAAATGCCTGGGTTTAGAATGTCCATTTCTACCAACAGGCTCCCACAGTCCACGAGGCAGGACATCCAAGGAGTCAGGATGTGACCTCAGGCCTCTGGGGGAAGGGTCTGCCCTGAGCCCTGCAGAGCCCGCTCCCATGAGGCGTCAACCACAGCCCCTCCTCTTCTTATAACCACTACACAAACCCCAGGGCTTGAAGAAGTACAAGATGTGAAGTTTGAGTGGACCTCTGGCTTCCTGTTATTACAACGGATGCGGACAACTCGGAGGGCAGCAATAGTGCCCTGTGTTTTTACATCCCCTGAGCAATAAATCTGTGCAGAGCACAGCAAAAATTCTCTAGAAACGAGGGGATTGAAATTGAACAACAGTGTTGGTGCTCGAAAGAACCTTAAATAACAGGAAGCCAGTTCCCAATGTTGCATATCCCTGAGACCCACCGCTGGAGAACAGCTGAACGAGACTGTCTTCCTTAAATCAATTAAGTAGGCGCCCCATACCCACTCATTAGAAGATACAACACACCTAAGCACGGCCTGCCACGCCTGGTCTATGAAAGCTTTTCATTCAGACTCACGCCCCTGCCTCCCACATTTCATCTGGTAGAGTAAAACCCTTTGGCAGCCAAAAGAGTCACTTCATGGGTGAAGATGGAGTTTGATCCCAGCAGATGAAAGATGAAAAAAAATGGAAAGGAAATGGAGGTGAAAATCTTCACAGGTGGGCCATAATATCCAGCCAGAGCCCAATACTTTGGCCATCTGACGTGAAGAGTGGACTCACTGGAAAAGACCCTGTTGCTGGGAAAGACTAAGGGCAGGAGGAAAAGGGGGAAACAGAGGATGAGATGGTTGGATGGCATCACCAACTCAATGGACATGAATTTGAACAAGCTCCAGGAGATAGTGAAGGACAGGGAAGCCTGGCATGCTGCAGTCCCTGGCATCACAGTCCACGAATGAGCAACTGAACAACAACAATCTTCCTACCAGGAAAGACACTGGGCACATAAAAATGTAGCGCTTGGGACTAAGCCGAGCACCACGCTGTATCTTTAGCACGACTGGGGGTGGAAGGAAGGAAATGCACTGGAAAACATTTCTGGACTTTTCCACCCCCTCTTCTGTGTAAACAGTATAAAACAGGAAACAAATTATTTAGCAGGATTACACTTTAAATGCCTGGGTTTAGAATGTCCATTTCTACCAACAGGCTCCCACAGTCCACGAGGCAGGACATCCAAGGAGTCAGGATGTGACCTCAGGCCTCTGGGGGAAGGGTCTGCCCTGAGCCCTGCAGAGCCCGCTCCCATGAGGCGTCAACCACAGCCCCTCCCTCTTCTTATAACCACTACACAAACCCCCAGGGCTTGAAGAAGTACAAGATGTGAAGTTTGAGTGGAGCTTTAAAAAAAAAAAAATTGGTGCTGCAACAAAACAGACTCACAGACAGACAGAATCGACTTGTGGTTGCCAAAGTGGGGGGCAGGTAGGGGAGGGAAGGACCAGGAGTCTGGGATTAGAAGAGGCAAACCATTACACATAGGATGGATAAACAACAAGGTCTTACTGGAGAGCACAGGGAATTATATTCAATATCCTATGATAAACTGTAATGGAAAAGAGTATGAAAAACATTATATATTAGATATGTATAAAGGAGTCACTTTGCTGTACAGACGAAATTAATACATCATAACTCGACTATACTTCAATACATTTTTGAAAAAAATTTAAAAATCTCTGAAAATAGTTGAAAAAAATAAAAAAGAGGTGCTGCCCTATGGGCACCTAATCTGTGACAAAGGATACAAGAATATCCAATAGAGAAAAGACAGTCTCTTCAGTAAGTGGTGCTGGCAAAACTGGACAGTTCCGTGTAAAAGAATGAAATTAGAACACTCTCTAACACCATGCCCCAAAATAACTAAAATGGGATAAAAATCCAATGGAAGGCCAGATGTTATAAAATTCCTAGAGGAAAACATAGGCAGACCACTTTTGACATAAATCACAGCCAGATCTGTTTTTGACTCGCCTTCTAGAATACGGGGAAAAAAAAAAAAACAAAACAAAACAGAAATAAACAAATGGGACCTAATTAAATGTAAAAGCTTTTGCACAGCGAAGATAACCATAAAAAGACAAAAAGACAGGCGTCCCTGGTAGCTCAGTGGTAAAGAGTTCACCTGACAATGCAGGAGACACAAGTTCAACCCCTGACCAGGAAGATTCCACAGGTTGCGAGCAACTAAGCCCGTGAGCCACAACTATGGAGCCTGTGCTCTAGAGCCTCAGAGCCACAACTATTGAGCCCATGTGCCACAACTATTGAAGTCCGTGTGCCCTGAGCCCTGCAGAGCCCGCTCCCATGAGGCGTCAACCACAGCCCCTCCCTCTTCTTATAACCACTACACAAACCCCCAGGGCTTGAAGAAGTACAAGATGTGAAGTTTGAGTGGAGCTTTAAAAAAAAAAAATTGGTGCTGCAACAAAACAGACTCACAGACAGACAGAATCGACTTGTGGTTGCCAAAGTGGGGGGCAGGTAGGGGAGGGAAGGACCAGGAGTCTGGGATTAGAAGAGGCAAACCATTACACATAGGATGGATAAACAACAAGGTCTTACTGGAGAGCACAGGGAATTATATTCAATATCCTATGATAAACTGTAATGGAAAAGAGTATGAAAAACATTATATATTAGATATGTATAAAGGAGTCACTTTGCTGTACAGACGAAATTAATACATCATAACTCGACTATACTTCAATACATTTTTGAAAAAAATTTAAAAATCTCTGAAAATAGTTGAAAAAAATAAAAAAGAGGTGCTGCCCTATGGGCACCTAATCTGTGACAAAGGATACAAGAATATCCAATAGAGAAAAGACAGTCTCTTCAGTAAGTGGTGCTGGCAAAACTGGACAGTTCCGTGTAAAAGAATGAAATTAGAACACTCTCTAACACCATGCCCCAAAATAACTAAAATGGGATAAAAATCCAATGGAAGGCCAGATGTTATAAAATTCCTAGAGGAAAACATAGGCAGACCACTTTTGACATAAATCACAGCCAGATCTGTTTTTGACTCGCCTTCTAGAATACGGGGAAAAAAAAAAAAACAAAACAAAACAGAAATAAACAAATGGGACCTAATTAAATGTAAAAGCTTTTGCACAGCGAAGATAACCATAAAAAGACAAAAAGACAGGCGTCCCTGGTAGCTCAGTGGTAAAGAGTTCACCTGACAATGCAGGAGACACAAGTTCAACCCCTGACCAGGAAGATTCCACAGGTTGCGGAGCAACTAAGCCCGTGAGCCACAACTATGGAGCCTGTGCTCTAGAGCCTCAGAGCCACAACTATTGAGCCCATGTGCCACAACTATTGAAGTCCGTGTGCCCTGGAGCCCGAGTTTCACAACAAGAGAAGTCACTGCAACAAGAAGTCTGCTCACCTCAACTAGAGAGTAGCCCCCACTCCCTGCAACTAGAGAAGAACCTGCAGAAAACCCAGAATAGTCAAAAATAAAGAAAGAAAGAAATACATAAAAATGTTTAAAAAGGAATGTTTCTAGCCAGGAAACATGAGAAGGAAAAGACCTACATGAAATAAACCCCAAACAATTAAGAAAATGGTAATATGATCATACATATCCATAATTACCTTAACTGTAAATGGGTTAAATCCACCAAACAAAAGACACAGACTGGCCGGGCAGGTGAGACCACGTGTGTGTGTGTGTGTGTGTGTGTGTGTGTGTGTGTAACTCCACTTAACCACATCAATCTACTTAACCCCTCAAAGTGTACATCATTATTTTCTACTGGTAGGCTAATCATGTTTCCACTATGGCTTGCAAATGTAATCATCTTTTATTTTTCTGTCTGGCTCTTGATGGTGAAAACTGATAAACATCTTTTACTATTGTAACTAGGTAAATATTATTCATTTAATACCACAGGATCATGATTGGTCAACAGAAACTAAAAGAATTATATATCACTAAAATAGCAAAAAAAAAAACCGAGTGTATTAATATTAAAATAAGCAAAATAATTAGAAAAACATTGGTCAGGATATAAAGGTCCAGTTGCTTCATTGATGGGCCTGGAAGGAAGATAGACAGATGTACTGTGAGTAGAATGAACTCCCATTGAGGTCAGGGCAGAGGAGAAGGGCTGATGGGCAACTCCAACCTCTCAGGCCTGATCTGAAGCTGATGGACGTCTCCCCTTGAGTCTTTTGAGAAAGCAGAAGTCACCTGGTTGGACTGCTTTGACAGGTGACAAACTGACAGGGATAAGGGGGCTGGACTCCAGGGTAGAAACAGGGCAGCAAAACTATGCAGGAGTCAGCCTGGAAATCGCTGCTTCCTTTCTCCAGGACTTGAGAACTTTCCTGGGCAATTTGCCAGATCACACAATTGCCATGGCCAGAGCATAAAAGATAATAAAATACAAAGAAGTATGTACACCAAAAAAAAATCCACAATGAACGCTTGAGAGGCTGTAGAGACAAAGGAAACCCTTCTATGCTGCTGGTGGGGATGGAAATGGATACAGCCATTATGGAGGACAGTATGGAGGTTCCTTAAAAAACTGAAAATAGAGGTACCATATGATCCAGCAACCCCACTCCTGGGAATAAACCTGGAGAAAACTGTAATTTGAAAAGATACACACACCCTGACATTCACTGTAGCACAACTATTTCCAATAATTGGGGCATGGAAGCACCCTAAATGTCCATCAACATATGAATAAAGAAGATGTGGTACTAATACACAATGGAATATTACTCAGCCATAAAAAGGAATGAAAATGTACTATCTGTAGAGACATGGATGAAGCTAGAGACTGTCATACAGTGTGAAATCAGTCAGAAAAAGGATAACAAATATATTAACACATGTATGTGGAACTTAGAAAAATGGTATAGATGATCTTATTTGCAAGTAAAGATACAGACAGAGAAAACAAACATATGGACACCAAGAAGGTGAAAGGGGGGTGGTGGATGATTTGGGAGATTGGGATTGACATATATACACTATTGTTACTACATATAAAATATATAACCAGTAAGAACCTGCCATATAGCACAGGAAACCCCATTCAATGCACTGTAGTGACTTAAAGGGGAAGAAAATCCCCCTAATAGGGGATATATATATATGTGTAATAGCTGATTTACTTTGACATATAGCAGAAAATAACATCGTAAAGCAACTATTTTGTGAAGTCATAGGAGTGGAAAAGGTCAGTTTTCATTCCAATGCCAAAGAATGTTCAAACTCCTGTACAACTGCACTCATTTCACATGTTAGCAAGATAACGCTCAAAATCCTTCAAGCTAGGCTTCAACAGTACATGAACTGAGAATTTCAAGATACACAAGCTGGATTCAGAAAAGACAGAGGAACCAAACATGAAATTGCTAACATCCATTGGGTCACAGAGGAAGCAAGGGAATTTCAGAAAAACATCTACTTCAGCTTCATTGACTATGCTAAAATGTTTGACTGTGTTGATCACAATAAACTGGAAAATTCTTAAAGAGGTAACAATGCCAGACCACCTTATTTGCCTCCTGAGAAGCCTGTATGCAAATCAAGAAGAAACAGAACTGAACATGGAACAGCAGACTGGTTCCAAATTGGGAAAAGAGTATGTCAAGGACGTATACTGTCACCCTGCTTATTTAACTTATATGCAGAGTCCATCATGTGGAATGCCAGGCTGGATGAAGCACAAGCTGGACTCAAGATTGATGGGAGAAATAACAACCTCAGATATGCAGATGATACCACTCCAATGGCAGAAAATGAAGAGGAAACAAAGAGGCTCTTGATGAAGATGAAAGAGGAGAGTGAAAAAGCTGGCTTAAAGCTCAACATTCTAAGAATTAAAATCACTGCATCTGCTCCCATCACTTCATGGCAAACAAAAGGGGAAAAGATGGAAGTAGTGACAGATTTTATTTTTATTGGGTTCCAACATCACTGCAGACAGTGAATGTAGCCACGAAATTAAAATATACTTGCTCCTTGGAACAAAAGCTGTGACAAACCTCGACAGTGTATTAAAAAGAATATAAATATATAACCAGTAAGAACCTGACCATATGGACACCAAGAAGGTGAAAGGGTGGTGGATGATTTGGGAGATTGGGATTGACATATATACACTATTGTTACTACATATAAAATATATAACCAGTAAGAACCTGCCATATAGCACAGGAAACCCCATTCAATGCACTGTAGTGACTTAAAGGGGAAGAAAATCCCCCTAATAGGGGATATATATATATGTGTAATAGCTGATTTACTTTGACATATAGCAGAAAATAACATCGTAAAGCAACTATTTTGTGAAGTCATAGGAGTGGAAAAGGTCAGTTTTCATTCCAATGCCAAAGAATGTTCAAACTCCTGTACAACTGCACTCATTTCACATGTTAGCAAGATAACGCTCAAAATCCTTCAAGCTAGGCTTCAACAGTACATGAACTGAGAATTTCAAGATACACAAGCTGGATTCAGAAAAGACAGAGGAACCAAACATGAAATTGCTAACATCCATTGGGTCACAGAGGAAGCAAGGGAATTTCAGAAAAACATCTACTTCAGCTTCATTGACTATGCTAAAATGTTTGACTGTGTTGATCACAATAAACTGGAAAATTCTTAAAGAGGTAACAATGCCAGACCACCTTATTTGCCTCCTGAGAAGCCTGTATGCAAATCAAGAAGAAACAGAACTGAACATGGAACAGCAGACTGGTTCCAAATTGGGAAAAGAGTATGTCAAGGACGTATACTGTCACCCTGCTTATTTAACTTATATGCAGAGTCCATCATGTGGAATGCCAGGCTGGATGAAGCACAAGCTGGACTCAAGATTGATGGGAGAAATAACAACCTCAGATATGCAGATGATACCACTCCAATGGCAGAAAATGAAGAGGAAACAAAGAGGCTCTTGATGAAGATGAAAGAGGAGAGTGAAAAAGCTGGCTTAAAGCTCAACATTCTAAGAATTAAAATCACTGCATCTGCTCCCATCACTTCATGGCAAACAAAAGGGGAAAAGATGGAAGTAGTGACAGATTTTATTTTTATTGGGTTCCAACATCACTGCAGACAGTGAATGTAGCCACAAAATTAAAATATACTTGCTCCTTGGAACAAAAGCTGTGACAAACCTCGACAGTGTATTAAAAAGCAGAGAAATCACTTTGCCAACAAAGATCCACAGAATCAAAGCTACGGTTTTTCCAGTAGTCATGTAGGAATGTGAGACCTACACAAAAAAGAAGGACCATAAAGAAGTTGTGGACCATAAAGAAGTTTGAGCACTAAAGAATTAATGCCTTTGAACGGTGGTGTTCGCAAAGACTCTTGAGAGTCCCTTGGACTATAAGGAGATCAAACCAGTCAATCCTAAAGGACAGTAACCCTGAATATTCACTGGAAGGACTGATGCAGAAACTCAAATACTTTGACCACCTGATGCAAAAAGCTAATTCATTGGAAAAGACCCTGATGCTGGGAAAGATTGAGGGCAGGAGGAGAAGGGGACAACAGAGGATGAGATGGTCGGATGCCATCACCAACTCAATGGACATGAGTTTGAGCTAACTCTGGGAAATAGTGAAGGACAGGGAAACCTGGTGTGCTGCAGTCCATGGGGTAACAAACAGTTGGACACACCTAGCAACTGAACAACAACAAAAGCAACTACACTCCAATAAAACTTAATTTAAAAAATAGGTAAATTTAAAAAGGTACAGCAACAAGTAGCATCTCTTCCAGAAAAATATATCATTAAGCAGAATTTACATGAATTAGAGCAGCTCTGAATATCCAAGCACATCAGCTCACCCCAGATACTTTTATTCCAAACCAGGACTTTCAGACCTGACACACAGTAAACTCATGCAGATTTCAAAGAGTGTCCAAATTGAAAATTAGCGGGTACAAGCTATACTGTCGCCCTGCTTATTTAACTTATATGCAGAGTCCATCATGTGGAATGCCAGGCTGGATGAAGCACAAGCTGGACTCAAGATTGATGGGAGAAATAACAACCTCAGATATGCAGATGATACCACTCCAATGGCAGAAAATGAAGAGGAAACAAAGAGGCTCTTGATGAAGATGAAAGAGAAGAGTGAAAAAGCTGGCTTAAAGCTCAACATTCTAAGAATTAAAATCACTGCATCTGCTCCCATCACTTCATGGCAAACAAAAGGGGAAAAGATGGAAGTAGTGACAGATTTTATTTTTATTGGGTTCCAACATCACTGCAGACAGTGAATGTAGCCACGAAATTAAAATATACTTGCTCCTTGGAAGAAAAGCTGTGACAAACCTCGACAGTGTATTAAAAAGCAGAGAAATCACTTTGCCAACAAAGATCCACAGAATCAAAGCTACGGTTTTTCCAGTAGTCATGTAGGAATGTGAGACCTACACAAAAAAGAAGGACCATAAAGAAGTTTGAGCACTAAAGAATTAATGCCTTTGAACTGTGGTGTTCGCAAAGACTCTTGAGAGTCCCTTGGACTGTAAGGAGATCAAACCAGTCAATCCTAAAGGACAGCAACCCTGAATATTCACTGGAAGGACTGATGCAGAAACTCAAATACTTTGACCACCTGATGCAAAAAGCTAATTCATTGGAAAAGACCCTGATGCTGGGAAAGATTGAGGGCAGGAGGAGAAGGGGACAACAGAGGATGAGATGGTCGGATGCCATCACCAACTCAATGGACATGAGTTTGAGCTAACTCTGGGAAATAGTGAAGGACAGGGAAACCTGGTGTGCTGCAGTCCATGGGGTAACAAACAGTTGGACACACCTAGCAACTGAACAACAACAAAAGCAACTACACTCCAATAAAACTTAATTTAAAAAATAGGTAAATTTAAAAAGGTACAGCAACAAGTAGCATCTCTTCCAGAAAAATATATCATTAAGCAGAATTTACATGAATTAGAGCAGCTCTGAATATCCAAGCACATCAGCTCACCCCAGATACTTTTATTCCAAACCAGGACTTTCAGACCTGACACACAGTAAACTCTGATGAACAAGTCTAGGTTTCAAAGAGTGTCCAAAATTTAGGACTATGTGTGTGTCCTCCAATGGGGTACCCTGGCCTTTACATGGACAGAGCCTGTTTCCATGTGTGGAGGCTGAAAGCTTCATAGATGTAGCCTCCCCTTCTGGAGGGGACCATGTCACAGGATGGCACAGAGGAAGAGGTCGATGGGGCTCAGAATCAGGGCCCATGTGCATCTCACCTGAGGCAGTGGGGTAACAAGGTTGGGGTCCTCCACACTGCAGTCCTTTTACCAGATTCTATAGGACAAGCATGGGAGGTGAGTTCTGGGTTCCAAGATGATCAGTTCATTGGTCATAACTATTCAAATAGTGTATATGAAGTGGGAGGGTCAGGAGTGGAGAAGCGGGACACAGTGGTAACTGGAGAGTTCCCTTCTCTCAAGCTCCCCCATGCAAAGTGTCTTGGGGATTCCCGGGAGGGTGAGCAGGACAGGCTTCAAGACGGAGAGAGTCTCGTGAGTGCATGCTAAGTTGCTTCCGTTGTGTCTGACTCTTTGCGACCCCATGGACTATAGTCCATCAGGCTCCTCTATCCATGGAATTCTCCAGGCCAGAACCCTGGAGTGGGTTGCCATGCCCTCTTCCAGGGCATCTTCCTGACTCAGGGATCGAACCCACATCTCTTAAGTCTTCTGCATTGGCAAGCAGGTTCTTTACCTCCAGCATCACCTGGGAAACCCAGATGCACCTAAAAGAGGGTGTGCATTCCCAGGGAAGGAGATCCAATCCTGAAAGGAGACCAAGGCAAGTTGGGCATGTAATAGACAGTTAGGCAGGAAGGCAGGTAGCCAGAACACCATGGTGACAGGTGGCAGCACATGAGGCGTGTGCTCATGGACTTTGGAGTCACGCTGATAGGATTTGAATTCCAGCTCCACCATGACCTTCAAATGCCTCAACTTGAGTTTGTACCTTCCAGTCTGGCCGCATACACTGTTCAATTCAAGCAACAATGACAACAATACCTAACATTTATAGAGGGCTGGGCATCATGTCATGCTCTTCGTATAAGTTCAAGACTTAGAGCAGAATATTTAAAATGAATAACCAACAAGGACCCACTGTAAAGCACATGGAACTCTGCAGCCTGGGTAGGACTGGGGCTTGGGGGAGAATAGGTGCATGGATATGTATGGCTGAATCCCTTCGCTGTTCACATGAGACCATCACAACATTGTAAATGGCCTATACCCCGACACAAATCGTTTTTGCTGTTAAAAAATAAATAAAAATTAAATTTTAAAAAAGACGCAGGAAACGGTATGTAATGTGATCCATTTTTATAAAACAATAATACGTGAAAAAAAATATAAAAGACATAGAGCAGAGCCTGGCACAGAGTAAGTGCTCAACATACCTTAGACACTATTAGTTACTACAGCGGGCCTCACAGGCACATTAGGAAGGAGGCCCTATTTTTCCCCTTGGCCAGAGGAAGACACTGAAACTTAGAAAAGTACTTTATTCAAAGTCTCCCAACTTTAAGTGATCGAATTTCTAATCTAGTATCATATAGATTTAGGTCACTGGTGTTTGTGTTTTTTTGGGGGGTGGTGGGGGGGCAGGTTGAGGAGGGAGGAGGGTGGGCGAGCCACTTCTGTTGGTCTTTCATTTATCTATTTTCATCCATCTTTGTTCTCTGGCCCGTGTGGGCCTCCCATTGCGGTGGCCTTTGTTGTCGCAGAGCACCGGCTCTGGGTGCATGCGATCCAGAGCTCCGGCTCGGTAATTGGACACATCAGTCCAGCTGCTCCGCGGCACGTGGGATCTTCCCAGGCCAGGGATCGAGCCGGCGGCCCTTGCTCTGCAAGGCGGTGTCCTTACCCACTGGGCCACCAGGGAAGCCCCTCACTGGTGTTTTGCACTTTGTTTGGACATGTACCTTTGGGTAAGTCTTTATTGAATTTGTTACAGTATTGCTTCTGTTTTATGTCTTGTCTTTTTTGTTTTGGTCTCAGGCATGTGGGATTTCAGCTCCCTGACTAGGGATCGAATCCACACTCCCTGCACTGGAAGGCCAAGTCTTACGCACTGGACCACCAGGGTAGTCCCAGGTCATAAGCATTTATAAATGAAAAGGGCACACATTTCCATCCTACCAATGGGAATGAATGGGAGGAATTTTGATGAGAAATGTTGCCCATAGTGAGCCTGTAGATCCTGTCATATGCCTCCCCCTGCCAAAAGCCTCCAGTTTGGAAGAGCTGATTAAATTATCAGAGTTATCCATAATACTCCATTCTCTATTTACACGGACAACGAGCCATTCAGCAAGTGACTGAAGGGATCAAGGGCAAACAACCAGTCATTCCTGTCACTACTGTCATGGACAGCCCCAAGGCCACGTTACTCTTTCTTGATCCCGGGGAAAAACGAGCATTAGGACATAAAGAAATGTAAACGTTTGTAAAATTTTTGACGAGGAAACGGTATGTAATGTGATCCATTTTATAAAACAATAATACGTGAAAAAAATATAAAGACATAGAGCAGAGCCTGGCACAGAGTAAGTGCTCAACATACCTTAGACACTATTAGTTACTACAGCGGGCCTCACAGGCACATTAGGAAGGAGGCCCTATTTTTCCCCTTGGCCAGAGGAAGACACTGAAACTTAGAAAAGTACTTTATTCAAAGTCTCCCAACTTTAAGTGATCGAATTTCTAATCTAGTATCATATAGATTTAGGTCACTGGTGTTTGTGTTTTTTTGGGGGGTGGTGGGGGGGCAGGTTGAGGAGGGAGGAGGGTGGGCGAGCCACTTCTGTTGGTCTTTCATTTATCTATTTTCATCCATCTTTGTTCTCTGGCCCGTGTGGGCCTCCCATTGCGGTGGCCTTTGTTGTCGCAGAGCACCGGCTCTGGGTGCATGCGATCCAGAGCTCCGGCTCGGTAATTGGACACATCAGTCCAGCTGCTCCGCGGCACGTGGGATCTTCCCAGGCCAGGGATCGAGCCGGCGGCCCTTGCTCTGCAAGGCGGTGTCCTTACCCACTGGGCCACCAGGGAAGCCCCTCACTGGTGTTTTGCACTTTGTTTGGACATGTACCTTTGGGTAAGTCTTTATTGAATTTGTTACAGTATTGCTTCTGTTTTATGTCTTGTCTTTTTTGTTTTGGTCTCAGGCATGTGGGATTTCAGCTCCCTGACTAGGGATCGAATCCACACTCCCTGCACTGGAAGGCCAAGTCTTACGCACTGGACCACCAGGGTAGTCCCAGGTCATAAGCATTTATAAATGAAAAGGGCACACATTTCCATCCTACCAATGGGAATGAATGGGAGGAATTTTGATGAGAAATGTTGCCCATAGTGAGCCTGTAGATCCTGTCATATGCCTCCCCCTGCCAAAAGCCTCCAGTTTGGAAGAGCTGATTAAATTATCAGAGTTATCCATAATACTCCATTCTCTATTTACACGGACAACGAGCCATTCAGCAAGTGACTGAAGGGATCAAGGGCAGCAAACAACCAGTCATTCCTGTCACTACTGTCATGGACAGCCCCCAAGGCCACGTTACTCTTTCTTGATCCCGAGAGATGGTGATGATGAAGTGACTGCTCATGACTGAAGTCTAAGTGGTCCTCAATACGTGGCAAGGACTGGCTTAAGCCTTTGCAGTTTTGGACTGACTTCATCCTCATAACAACCCTGAGAGGTAGATCCTATTATTATTATTATTTTGGTCAAAATATTTATTTGGCCACATCAGGGTAATACACAGGAACTTCAGTTTTTGTTGCAGCACATAGGATTTTTAGGTGCAGCATGTGAATTCTTAGGTGTGGCATGTGGGGGCCTAGTTCCCTGACCGGGGATCGAACCCGGACCCCTTGCACTGAGAGCCCAGAGTCCCAGCCACTGGACCATCAGGGAAATTCCCTGGTACTATTATTACACCCATGTCCTCGGTGAGCAAACTGAAGTTAGGTAACTTTCCCAAGTCAGTGCTAGAGCTGCTGGAGAAATAGTTGAAAGTCAATTTAAATCATTTTCCCAGGGCCACCTAACTGTATGATCCCAGACTTTCTGCCTGGCAGACTCTTTAGTGACTTCATTGCATCAAACAGAAAGGTAAGGGCAGAAGGTGAAGAGACGTCATCTAATATTCTTGTTATGCAACATGCATTTCACGCTCATGAATTATTTAGCGTTACCTCATACAAGGAGTAGTGCCAAGCATCAAGGGAGATCAAGATTACTGAGTATTTGCTTGTCATGTTTCAAGTGTGTGTACAGGGCCTATATTTACTCTAATGGTTCCTTTTAAGAAGACGTCAGCAAAGAACTGCTCCACTATATGCTGGGAATGGAGCCATATCAACAGAGTACAAATCCTTGCTAAGACATTTCAAAGCTCAACAAAAAAAAGATGAAAAGAAACATGTATGAGGAACTAGTACAGAGCCAAATATGCAAACTGAAAAACTTCAAAGTAAATGTTGTTCCCATAACAGAAATTAAGCTGTTTGTCGCTGTCTCTGTGTTCGTATACTATCCAAGGACCTCAGCAAAACCTTGCAATATAACTGCAATGTTTCTATCCCAAAGAGGGTTCATGTGACGGTATGTGCAATGTGACTTGGGCCTTTTCTACTACCTATGACTTGGGTTGGATTTTTCTGTACTATTTAAAAAGAAGTTGGGACTTCCCCGGCACTCCAGTGGTTAAGATCCCATGCTTCCACTGCAGGGGTAGCCAGGTTCAATCCCTGCTCAAGGAACTACCATCCAGAATGCTGCATGGTGAGGCCAAAGAATAAACAAACTTTTAAAATATATTTTAAAAATTAATTTAAAATAAGTAAGTAAAAAGAAGTCATAGCCAGCATTGCTCAGTGCTTTCCCAGGAGCTGCCATTCGTGATGCCCCTGCAGCCCTGCCAGCCTCTCTCTTTCTCCAGGTCCTGGCCTGGGCACTGATTCCACTCTGACCAGTGTCCAGGAATGTCCCCTCTTTCTTCTCACCCCACCTCCCTGTCTCGTTTGCCACCCCATCTAGCTCCTTTACAAAGGAAAAACTCCTCTCCTGTCCTCTGAGATTTCCCAGATTCTAAGAAAACAAGGAGTGGATATCCCTGTTACCACAAACCCAAACCAGGCCAGATACACTTGAAATGAATCAAACAGAAAATTCTGTCAGGCTGCCTACAATGAAGTGAACAGCCACGTGCCAAAGAGGCAACACAACATAAAACTCATCTCTGGAGCTTTTAAAGTTCAAGCCCTTACCCATCCTTGGTCATACATTAATAGAGCATCCACTCTGCAGGTTTTTTTAAGTAGTTTAACTCATTTTGTTTTTCTTACAGTTTTTATCATGACAAAATATGACATGCTCATTTAATTTAGAATGGCAGAAACTCTATAGATCAGTTTTGTGGGTTTTTTTTTGAAAAAAAGGTCACCGAAAATCCCAAGATACACTGTCAACACTGTAGTGAGGAGTCTTCCAGTTCTATCTACATCTTCATATCAACACTGACTCTGCATCTCTTTTCCATTCCTTACATTCTATCAGTCTATAAATTGACATTTCTAGAAAAATTGTTCAGATGCTCTATAAAACCATCAAAAGTACTTTACGGGACTTCCCTGGTGGTCCAGTGGTTAAAACTCTGAGGTCCCAATGCAGGCGACCCAGGTTTAATCCCTGGTTCAGGGAAGTAGATACCATATGCTACAACTAAGACTCTGCTGCAACCAAATAAATAACATCAGTTTACAAGTACTTTCATCTGAGAGGCGGAGTCAGCAGACCACGCAGCGGAGAGGCGCAGTGCCGGCCCAGATAAGCGTAGCGCCAGATGGAATCTCTCCACACACTGGCCAAAGACCAATCCTAGGAATTCTGAGAGAAAACACCGATGACAAGACTTAAACATAAAACATCAAAAAAAACATAATAATGAAAAGACAGAGAAAAACCACCCAAATGAAGGAACAAACTATGAACATATGGACCCAAATGACCAAAGAAGTAATAGACAAACTATCAGAAAAATAATTCAAAAGAGTGATAGTAAGGACGGTTCAAAATTGCAAAAATAGAATAAAAGAATGCATAGGAGAAGGACATGCAAAAAATTAAGATAAAACTAAAAGAGACAAACAAATCAATTGATGGAGTTAAAAAACAACAAATAGAGACAAACAGCTCAATTGCTGAACTTAAAAAATATCCTATGGAAGGACTCAATAGTAGAGTATCTGAGGCAGAAGAATGGATAAGTGAGCTAGAAGACAGAATGATGGAAATAATGGCTGAAGAACAGAAAAAAGAACAAAGAATGAAAATAACTGAGGACAGTCTCAGAGACCTCGGGGACAATATCAAGTGTACCAACATTCGAATAATAGGGATCCCAGAAGAAGAAGAGAAAAAGAAAGGATATGAAAAAAATTTTGAAAAGATTATAGCAGAAAACATCCCCAGGATGGGAAAGGAAATAGTCAATCAGGTCCAAGAAGCACAAAGAGTTCCATACAGGATAAATCCTAGGAGAAACATGCCAAGACATATTAATCAAGCTAACACAGACTAAGCACAAAGACAGAATACTTAGAGCAGCAAGAGAAAAACAACAGGCAACATACAAGGAAAATCCTACACGTTTAACTGCTGACCTCTCAATAGAAAACTTGCAGGCTAGAAGAGAACCGCAAGACACATTTAAAGCACTGAAAGAGAAAACTCTACAACTAAGAATACTCTACCCGGCAAGGATCTCATTCAAAATTGATGGAGAAATCAAAAGCTTTACAGACAAGCAAAAACTAAGAGAATTCAGTAACACCAAACCAGCCTTAAAACAAGTGTTAAACGGACTTATATAGACAACAAACATAATAATGAAAAGACAGAGAAAAACCACCCAAATGAAGGAACAAACTATGAACATATGGACCCAAATGACCAAAGAAGTAATAGACAAACTATCAGAAAAATAATTCAAAAGAGTGATAGTAAGGATGGTTCAAAATTGCAAAAATAGAATAAAAGAACGCACAGGAGAAGGACATGCAAAAAATTAAGAAAAAACTAAAAGAGACAAACAAATCAATTGATGAAATTAAAAAACAACAAATAGAGACAAACAGCTCAATTGCTGAACTTAAAAAATATCCTATGGAAGGACTCAATAGTAGAGTATCTGAGGCAGAAGAATGGATAAGTGAGCTAGAAGACAGAATGATGGAAATAATGGCTGAAGAACAGAAAAAAGAACAAAGAATGAAACTAACTGAGGACAGTCTCAGAGACCTCGGGGACAATATCAAGTGTACCAACATTCGAATAATAGGGATCCCAGAAGAAGAAGAGAAAAAGAAAGGATATGAAAAAATTTTGAAAAGATTATAGCAGAAAACATCCCCAGGATGGGAAAGGAAATAGTCAATCAGGTCCAAGAAGCACAAAGAGTTCCATACAGGATAAATCCTAGGAGAAACATGCCAAGACATATTAATCAAGCTAACACAGACTAAGCACAAAGACAGAATACTTAGAGCAGCAAGAGAAAAACAACAGGCAACATACAAGGAAAATCCTACACATTTAACTGCTGACCTCTCAATAGAAAACTTGCAGGCTAGAAGAGAACGGCAAGACACATTTAAAGCACTGAAAGAGAAAACTCTACAACCGAGAATACTCTACCCGGCAAGGATCTCATTCAAAATTGATGGAGAAATCAAAACCTTTACAGACAAGCAAAAACTAAGAGAATTCAGTAACAGCAAACCAGCCTTAAAACAAGTGTTAAACGGACTTATATAGACAACAAACACAGGAGAAGAAAAAAAAATCTATAAACCATTCATACCATTTAAGATGACAATAGGATCAACTGTATCAATAATTACCTTAAATGTAAATGGACTAAATGCCCCAACCAAAAGACACAGACTGGATGAAAGGATACAAAAACAAGATCCTTATATATGCTGCCTATAAGAAACCCACTTCAGATCTAAAGACAATTATAGACTGAAAGTGAGAATATGGAAAAAGATATTCCATACAAATGGATATCAAAAGAAAGCTGGAGTAGCAATCCTCATATCAGACAAAATAGACCTCAAAATAAAAAAGATTAGAAGAGACAAGGCAGGACACTACATAATGATTAAGCAATCTATCCAAGGGGAAGACATAACAATCATAAATATCTATGCATCCAACACAGGAGCACCGCAATACATAAGACCAACACTTTCAGACATAAAAGAAGAAATCAACAATAACACAATAATAGTAGGAGACTTTAACACTCCTCTCACACCAATGGACAGATCATCTAAACAGAAAATTAATAAAGAAACACAAGCCTTGGGTTTCCCTGGTGGTCCAGTGGGTAAGGACACCACCTTGCAGGGGAAGGGGTGCTGGTTCGATCCCTGGCCTGGGAAGATCCCACGTGCCGCAGAGTGGCTGGACCGATGTGTCCAATTGCCGAGCCGGAGCTCTGGAGCGCATGCGCCCAGAGCCGGTGCTCTGCGACAACAGAGGCTACTGCGATGGGAGGCCCACACGGGCCAAAGAACAAAGATGGATGAAAATGAACAAATGAAAGACTGATAGAAGTGGCCTGCTTGCTCCCCTCCCTCCCCACCCCACCCCCCTCAAATAAATAAATAAAAATTCAAAAAAAAAAAAAGAAACACAAGCCTTAAATGCCACACTAGAAGAAATGGACCTCATGGATATCTTTAGGACCTTCCATCCAAAAGCAGAATACACTTTCTTCTCAAGTGCTCATGGAACATTCTCCATGATAGATCACATCTTGGGCCACAAACCAAACCTCAGCAAATTCAATAAAATTGAAATTATAACAAGGGTCTTCTCTGACCACAATGCAATGAGACTAGAGATCAACTGCAGGGAAAATAAAACCACTAAAAACACAAACACATGGAGATTAAACAACACATACCTAAAAAACAAACTGATTACTGAACAAATCAAGGAGAAATAAAAAATACATAGAGGAAAATGGCAATGAACACGGGACAGTGCTAAACCTATGGGATACCACAAAAGCATTTCTAAGAGTGAAGTTTATAGCAATACATTCCTACCTCAAGAAACAAGAAAAATATCGGACAGACAACCTAACTCTAGAAGAACAAAAAACGCCCAAAGCTAGCAGAAGAAGAGAAATCATAAAGATCAGAGCAGAAAGAAATGAAAAATGAAAGAAACAATAGTAAGATAAATAAAATGAAAAGCTGTTTCTTCAAAAAGATAAAATCGACAGACCACTGGCCAGACTCATCAGGAAAAAAAGAAAGAAGAACCAGATCAACAAAATCAAAAATGAAAAAGGAGAGATTACAACAGATAATGCAGAAATCCAAAGGATTCTAAGAGGCTATTATGAACAAGTATATGGCAACAAACTAGACCAACCTGGAAGAAATGGACAGCTTCTTGGAGAAGAATAATCTTCCAAGACTGAATCAGGAAGAAATAGAAAATATGAACAGCCCAATCACAAACTCAGAAATCAACTTTGTGATTAAAAATCTACTCAAAAATAAAAGCCCAGGACCAAATGGCTTCACAGGTGAATTTTAACAAACATTTCAAGAAGAGATCATGCCTATTCTTCTAAAACTCTTTCAAAAAATTGCACAGGAAGGAACACTTCCAAATACATTCTATGAGGCCGCCATCACCCTGATACCAAAACCAGGCAAAGACAACACACAAAAAGAAAATTATAGACCAATTTCACTGATGAATTTAGATGCCAAAATCCTCAACAAAATCCTAGCAAATGAATTCAACAACACATCAAATAACTCATACATCGTAATCAAGTGGGGTTCATCCCAGGCATGCAAGGATTCTTCAATATCTGCAAATTAATCAATGTGATATACCATATCAACAAATTGAGAGACAAAATTCACATGATAATCTCAATAGATGCATAAAAAGCCTTTGACAAAATCCACACCCATTTATGATAAAAACTCTTCAAAAAATGGGCATAGAAGGATCCTGTTCAACATAGTGAAAGCCATATATGAGAAGCCCACAGTCAACATTATTCTCGATGGTGAAAAACTGAAAGCATTCCCTCTAAGATCAGGAACAGGACAAGGGTGTCCACTTTCACCACTCTTATTCAACAAAGTCCTGGAAGTTCTAGAAACAGCAAGAAGAGAAAAAGACGAAATAAAAGGAATCCAGAGCAGAAAGAAATGAAAAATGAAAGAAACAATAGTAAGATAAATAAAATGAAAAGCTGGTTCTTCAAAAAGATAAAATCGACAGACCACTGGCCAGACTCATCAAGAAAAAAAGAAAGAAGAACCAGATCAACAAAATCAAAAATGAAAAAGGAGAGATTGCAACAGATAATGCAGAAATCCAAAGGATTCTAAGAGGCTATTAGGAACAAGTATATGGCAACAAACTAGACCAACCTGGAAGAAATGGACAGCTTCTTGGAGAATAATAATCTTCTAAGACTGAATCAGGAAGAAATAGAAAATATGAACAGCCCAATCACAAACTCAGAAATCAACTTCGTGATTAAAAATCTACTCAAAAATAAAAGCCCAGGACCAAATGGCTTCACAGGTGAATTTTAACAAACATTTCAAGAGGAGATCATGCCTATTCTTCTAAAACTCTTTCAAAAAATTGCACAGGAAGGAACACTTCCAAATACATTCTATGAGGCCGCCATCACCCTGATACCAAAACCAGGCAAAGACAACACACAAAAAGAAAATTATAGACCAATTTCACTGATGAATTTAGATGCCAAAATCCTCAACAAAATCCTAGCAAATGAATTCAACAACACATCAAATAACTCATACATCGTAATCAAGTGGGGTTCATCCCAGGCATGCAAGGATTCTTCAATATCTGCAAATTAATCAATGTGATATCAACAAATTGAGAGACAAAATTCACATGATAATCTCAATAGATGCATAAAAAGCCTTTGACAAAATCCACATCCATTTATGATAAAAACTCTTCAAAAAATGGGCATAGAAGGATCCTGTTCAACATAGTGAAAGCCATACATGAGAAGCCCACAGTCAACATTATTCTCGATGGTGAAAAACTGAAAGCATTCCCTCTAAGATCAGGAACAGGACAAGGGTGTCCACTTTCACCACTCTTATTCAACAAAGTCCTGGAAGTTCTAGAAACAGCAAGAAGAGAAGACGACGAAATAAAAGGAATCCAGAGACAGGGAGATAATAATGGCCCTTACCTTTTAGAGTTGTTATGAGAATTAAGTTAGTTAATAAATGTACAAGATCCTGGAAGGGTGCTGTCACAGAATAAGTGCTCGATAAATGCTAGGGCCTGTTGGGGCCGCCCTAGTACACACGGATCTAAGCTTCTTCTCATGCTCAGCACCTGAGGCCTTTATAACTATACATACGTATATGTAGACATAAATGATGGACTTCCCAGGTGGCTCAGTGGTAAAGAACCTGCCTGCCAGCGTAGGAGATGCAGGAGACATGGGTTCGATCCCTGGGTTGGAGAAGATTCCCTGGAGAAGGAAATGACAGCCCATTCCAATATTTCTTGCCTGGGAAATTCCATGGACAGAGGGGCCTGGTGGGCTACAGTCCATGAGGTTTTCATAAAAGAGTTGGATACAACTGAGCACACATGCATGTAGACACACACACACACACACATGCTACTTTGTAGTATGTAACCTTTCAACTTCCTATCCTATTTCTCTAGTGAAATGACCCCATCCTAGGCAGGAGTCAGGAGCACGTCTCATGCCTGTCTGTGTCACCCACACCCTTCTCCATGGCATACTGTGATGCAGACCGTAGCTGGTAGTTGGTAGTTAGAGGTGACTGTACAGAACAGAATAGAATTTACCACGTGAAACTGAGCTGAATAACTTGTCCCAGGGTTCTAGCTCCTTGGCCTCCATGTCAAAGAACGGAAATTAAGTACAAGCTTCAAGGGTCATTCTGGAACCAGAAGGGTCCTGAGAGATCACCCGGTTGGAGGCATATAGTCTCTGCGGAGTCCTGAAAAGCAGCCGGCATGCTTCCCACTGTGCACAGGAAAGGAAGCGTGTGTCTGTTTTGAATACCTAATCAAATCCTGACCAAATGAGCCGCTTGGAGGAAGTGTGCAGGTGATGGCGATAACTCAGCAGATGTGCCCTTTCCACGGAAAGAAACTCACAGAAGCAACACATAAATGAAAGCATTCCCTCTAAGATCAGGAACAGGACAAGGGTGTCCACTTTCACCACTCTTATTCAACAAAGTCCTGGAAGTTCTAGAAACAGCAAGAAGAGAAGACGAAATAAAAGGAATCCAGAGACAGGGAGATAATAATGGCCCTTACCTTTTAGAGTTGTTATGAGAATTAAGTTAGTTAATAAATGTACAAGATCCTGGAAGGGTGCTGTCACAGAATAAGTGCTCGATAAATGCTAGGGCCTGTTGGGGCCGCCCTAGTACACACGGATCTAAGCTTCTTCTCATGCTCAGCACCTGAGGCCTTTATAACTATACATACGTATATGTAGACATAAATGATGGACTTCCCAGGTGGCTCAGTGGTAAAGAACCTGCCTGCCAGCGTAGGAGATGCAGGAGACATGGGTTCGATCCCTGGGTTGGAGAAGATTCCCTGGAGAAGGAAATGACAGCCCATTCCAATATTTCTTGCCTGGGAAATTCCATGGACAGAGGGGCCTGGTGGGCTACAGTCCATGAGGTTTTCATAAAAGAGTTGGATACAACTGAGCACACATGCATGTAGACACACACACACACACACATGCTACTTTGTAGTATGTAACCTTTCAACTTCCTATCCTATTTCTCTAGTGAAATGACCCCATCCTAGGCAGGAGTCAGGAGCACGTCTCATGCCTGTCTGTGTCACCCACACCCTTCTCCATGGCATACTGTGATGCAGACCGTAGCTGGTAGTTGGTAGTTAGAGGTGACTGTACAGAACAGAATAGAATTTACCACGTGAAACTGAGCTGAATAACTTGTCCCAGGGTTCTAGCTCCTTGGCCTCCATGTCAAAGAACGGAAATTAAGTACAAGCTTCAAGGGTCATTCTGGAACCAGAAGGGTCCTGAGAGATCACCCGGTTGGAGGCATATAGTCTCTGCGGAGTCCTGAAAAGCAGCCGGCATGCTTCCCACTGTGCACAGGAAAGGAAGCGTGTGTCTGTTTTGAATACCTAATCAAATCCTGACCAAATGAGCCGCTTGGAGGAAGTGTGCAGGTGATGGCAAGAGATAACTCAGCAGATGTGCCCTTTCCACGGAAAGAAACTCACAGAAGCAACACATAAATGACTGCTGTCCTGTAACTGTGATAAGGTCGTTTTTTACACTTAGCTTCAAGGGAACCTTCCTGACCCGGGGATCGAACCTGGGCCTCCTGCATGGCAGGCAGATACTTTACCATTTGAGCCACCAGGAAAGCCCTAATTATGTTAACAATGCCCATTGCTACATTTCGGGTCATTCTAATTTCACTGTGTAGTTTTTTGGGGCAGGGGCGGATACCGCTGGAAAAAAAAACAAAACAAAAAACCTCCCAGTTCTGCTGAGCTGAATGGTCATGGCCCCGTCCTCAGAGAAAGAAAAGGGGAGGAGGAGTGACTGGAGACAATGGAGAAAGCCTCCGCCAGCCTGGGCAGGAAAACAAGCTGTGAGCTACTAATGAGTGGCAATCAGCCACAATGAGTGTGTTGTGACCAAGTCATAATAGTGAATGCAGAGGCCCTGGGCTGGCCCCACTCGTCCCTGGCACCAGGGACTTACAGCCCAGAGAGAGGCACCTGACCTCCCACCGTGTCAAGATATTCGAGGCGCCACTCAGGCTAAAACGTCACTTGGATGGCTGATCTTCTAAGGAAACATCAGAAACCTAAGCAATAGATGGGTTTTTTTTGGTATAGAGACAAGAGGGGTGTTGAGAATAAAGTTCAAGTCTAATTTACGTTCACTAAAAGCTTTGCAAACTTGAGAGAGTCCCTTGGCCTCCTCTCAGGGGTCTAATCTAAGCCCTCATAAAATGTAGGATCCAGGCCAGACCAGTGGTCCCCAGGCTGGCTACACGGCACAGTCCCTCCCAAAGGTTTATGCCCTTCTCCCGCTCTTCTGGCTGCATCTCTCCATAGTATCTCCAAGGCCCGGTCTCCTGGAGCTAGGCAACCCATCGCGCAGTGAATCCATCAGCCTCTCCGGCCCATGCTGCCTGATGCCTTCTCTCCGCCTACCACCTGCCTGTGGTGTGCGCAGCCCCCCCACGTCCCCACTCACACTTGACCACAGGCTGTTAGCTCTATCTGGTGTGTATGGCATTCACACCCCTGCCCTGTCCTCGTGGGGAAGGTACGTTCACAAAGAGGCGCAGGGTTGCTGCGGGGAAGGGGGAGCTTGCCCTGGGCGGTCTCCGCTCCGGGCCGGGGGTCCCGGTGGAGCCCGAATGCCCACTGTGGGGTGGGGTTGCGAGCTGGGCTTCAGACGGTGAATAGCGCTGAAAGGCAAAGTCTGGGGTGAAGTTGAGGCCCAGTGTGAGAGGCGATCTGAACAGAAGATCTCATCATCCAAGCCCCAAACAAGAGGGGATGACAGGATCCTGGGGCCCAGGGCAGAGTGCACAGGCTGAAAATGTGGGATAGGAGTCGACCCCCACGTTCAGGGAAGCTTCCCAAGGGCAGCCACTTGGCCCCTGCCCAGGGAGTGGTTACCACGCTTAAAGGAGCCAAGCCCAGAAACTGGAGGCCAGCCTCTGACACGGCATCTGTGTTTCCTCCTCACCCCACCCTAAAGCACCGTTCTCTACAGCTACTGATGAGGGGACGTCAAATTCCCCATTTTGTATCTAGCCCTTTATTCACTCTTACCTTGCTTCCTCCTCTGATACGCCTTCCAAAATGGTTTTATTTACACCTCACTTATTTAAATACTTGGTGGAAAATGATCAGGCTGCACAACACCCGTTTGCATTTCTGCACGGTAAATCCCCGGCCTCACTCCCATCCGCACACATTTTTCAAGGCAGGGTTTCACTCGTGAAATACATGCGATCACTTTATGTTACGCTGTAAACAACATTCCTTTCTGCCATGGTTTCCAAAATTACCATCAAATACAGCGTGTGGTATTCCTGCAGTGGTTTGGGTTTGATACACTGACATTATTCTCACCATCTGACTGTTTTAGTGCTGCGGCACATCTGGGAAAAATCAAACCTGGACTTCACCAGAACGCTCAAGAAATTAAATGTTTTGGTTCTTTTGAAATAAGATCAGGGGCTTCCCTGGTGGTCCATGGCTAAGACTCCACACTCCCAATGCAGGGACGAGGTTCAATCCCTGGTCAGGAACTAACGTCGTGCACACCACTGTGTTGGTCCCTTCATCGTCACACTTGACCACAGGCTGTTAGCTCTATCTGGTGTGTATGGCATTCACACCCCTGCCCTGTCCTCGTGGGGAAGGTACGTTCACAAAGAGGCGCAGGGTTGCTGCGGGGAAGGGGGAGCTTGCCCTGGGCGGTCTCCGCTCCGGGCCGGGGGTCCCGGTGGAGCCCGAATGCCCACTGTGGGGTGGGGTTGCGAGCTGGGCTTCGGGACGGTGAATAGCGCTGAAAGGCAAAGTCTGGGGTGAAGTTGAGGCCCAGTGTGAGAGGCGATCTGAACAGAAGATCTCATCATCCAAGCCCCAAACAAGAGGGGATGACAGGATCCTGGGGCCCAGGGCAGAGTGCACAGGCTGAAAATGTGGGATAGGAGTCGACCCCCACGTTCAGGGAAGCTTCCCAAGGGCAGCCACTTGGCCCCTGCCCAGGGAGTGGTTACCACGCTTAAAGGAGCCAAGCCCAGAAACTGGAGGCCAGCCTCTGACACGGCATCTGTGTTTCCTCCTCACCCCACCCTAAAGCACCGTTCTCTACAGCTACTGATGAGGGGACGTCAAATTCCCCATTTTGTATCTAGCCCTTTATTCACTCTTACCTTGCTTCCTCCTCTGATACGCCTTCCAAAATGGTTTTATTTACACCTCACTTATTTAAATACTTGGTGGAAAATGATCAGGCTGCACAACACCCGTTTGCATTTCTGCACGGTAAATCCCCGGCCTCACTCCCATCCGCACACATTTTTCAAGGCAGGGTTTCACTCGTGAAATACATGCGATCACTTTATGTTACGCTGTAAACAACATTCCTTTCTGCCATGGTTTCCAAAATTACCATCAAATACAGCGTGTGGTATTCCTGCAGTGGTTTGGGTTTGATACACTGACATTATTCTCACCATCTGACTGTTTTAGTGCTGCGCGGCACATCTGGGAAAAATCAAACCTGGACTTCACCAGAACGCTCAAGAAATTAAATGTTTTGGTTCTTTTGAAATAAGATCAGGGGCTTCCCTGGTGGTCCAGTGGCTAAGACTCCACACTCCCAATGCAGGGGACGCAGGTTCAATCCCTGGTCAGGGAACTAACGTCGTGCACACCACTGTGTTGGTCCCTTCATCGTGTCTGACTTTGGGACCCCATGGACTGTAGCCCACCAGGCTCCTCTGTCCATGGGATTTCCCAGGCAAGAATATTGGAGTGGGTTTCCATTTCCTTGCCAGGGGATCTTCCCAGCCTAGGAATTGAACCCAGGTCTCCTGCATTGTAGGTGGGATCTTTACCACTGAGCTACCTGGGAGGCCAAACATCTTGCATGCCACAAGGCCCGGTTTAAAACAAACAAAGATTAAGGTAAGAGCAGAAAACAGTTCCCACCCTCTCCCACTGAATAATGGACTTCAAACCCATTTCTCCACCACAATGACGGGTCGGCTGAGGACGAATGCAGCGTCACAGGACAGGAGTCTGAACCTGAGTGTGAACTCCGTGGTGTCGGGGATGTCTGGAGTGTGTTTGAGATGGAAATACAAGCCTGAAACAATTTTTAGAAACAAGCTTCCCGAAAACCTGGCTGTTTTCTTGTGATTTACCTCCTCTGGGTGCAGTCTTGTTCATAAAAATAGCTCAGCTTTACTGCGATGACTCAGTGGGGGTGCCCGAGCTTCCCGTGCAGGACCTCACTCGGTCCTGATGACAGGAGGCGGGCTTAGGAGTGCTCCCTTCCCCTGCCCCGCTCACGGCCTGAAAGGCACAGGCCCTGTCTCCTGCGGCCTGAGCCAGGGGTCACCCTGGGAAGTCTCACATCCTGCCCCGCCCGGCCGATCCATCCCTGGGGAGTAGCTGGCTGCCTGGCGCTGGAGCCGGGAGTCTGGGAAGACAGGCGCTGCCTCCAGGGCCGGATAAGCCATTTGTCTTGAACCCGACGGCTTCCTGGGCATGGACATCCATCTGAAGGTAAATATCTGAGTTCAGCTGAAGCACAGACTTTCCATCTCCGGCAGCAAATTGGCCCCAACGGGCCCTTCCAGATAAGCTTGGAAGCAATGGGAGGATACCAGAATGTTCACGGGGCCTCCTAATTTCGTCTGTTCTGCTCAGAAAATGAAGGGACGTGAGCACTGAAGGCATGTGCGTGTGAGTTTCAACAGACTTGTGTCACTGTATAAAGCAGCTCCCTCATAAGACTCTCTCGTGCAGCACGGGGAACTCTATGCTCTGTGACCTAAATGGGAAGGAGAACCCGGGCGGTCCTATACTTTTCTTTCTGTACAGGAGAAACGAATACAACTTGCCAGGCTTGACCTTTGGGGGTTTCCATTTCCTTGCCAGGGATCTTCCCAGGCCAGGGATTGAACCCAGGTCTCCTGCATTGTAGGTGGGATCTTTACCACTGAGCTACCTGGGAGGCCAAACATCTTGCATGCCACAAGGCCCGGTTTAAAACAAACAAAGATTAAGGTAAGAGCAGAAAACAGTTCCCACCCTCTCCCACTGAATAATGGACTTCAAACCCATTTCTCCACCACAATGACGGGTCGGCTGAGGACGAATGCAGCGTCACAGGACAGGAGTCTGAACCTGAGTGTGAACTCCGTGGTGTCAGGGATGTCTGGAGTGTGTTTGAGATGGAAATACAAGCCTGAAACAATTTTTAGAAACAAGCTTCCCGAAAACCTGGCTGTTTTCTTGTGATTTACCTCCTCTGGGTGCAGTCTTGTTCATAAAAATAGCTCAGCTTTACTGCGATGACTCAGTGGGGGTGCCCGAGCTTCCCGTGCAGGACCTCACTCGGTCCTGATGACAGGAGGCGGGCTTAGGAGTGCTCCCTTCCCCTGCCCCGCTCACGGCCTGAAAGGCACAGGCCCTGTCTCCTGCGGCCTGAGCCAGGGGTCACCCTGGGAAGTCTCACATCCTGCCCCGCCCGGCCGATCCATCCCTGGGGAGATGCTGGCTGCCTGGAGCTGGAGCCGGGGAGTCTGGGAAGACAGGGCGCTGCCTCCAGGGCCGGATAAGCCATTTGTCTTGAACCCGACGGCTTCCTGGGCATGGACATCCATCTGAAGGTAAATATCTGAGTTCAGCTGAAGCACAGACTTTCCATCTCCGGCAGCAAATTGGCCCCAACGGGCCCTTCCAGATAAGCTTGGAAGCAATGGGAGGATACCAGAATGTTCACGGGGCCTCCTAATTTTCGTCTGTTCTGCTCAGAAAATGAAGGGACGTGAGCACTGAAGGCATGTGCGTGTGAGTTTCAACAGACTTGTGTCACTGTATAAAGCAGCTCCCTCATAAGACTCTCTCGTGCAGCACGGGGAACTCTATGCTCTGTGACCTAAATGGGAAGGAGAACCCCTCAAAAGAGGGCATATAGGTACACGTATAGCTGATTTACTTTGCTGTACAGGAGAAACGAATACAACGTGGCAGAGCAACTATATTCTAATAAAAAAATTTTTTTAAGAGGGATGCCTGCACCACAATGTGAATGTACACACGGCCACTGAACTATGTCTATAAACAGGGTTGAAATGGTAGATTTTGTGTTTACCAAAATATAAATCTCACACTGTTTGGCATGCATAGAAGAAAAAAATCACACTCAAATAAAACCAATGGAAGGAAACAACCCCAAAAGACCTCCTCCGCAGCAGAGGCCCAGAGCAGGAAGAATGATGTTTACCCAGGTCTGGGCAGTTGCTTTCTCGACCGTGGGCTGCTTCTGTTTATGAGCCCTTCTTAACGTCTTTCCCTTTTCCTTTTGAAATGCCCCCAGACCACTCCTCCATGCTGCTGGGAGCAGGATTAGACTGGCCGTCCGCTTCCTCGGCCCTCCCTCTGTGTCATCTGTGGGTGGATAAACCGCTGCCAACTGCAGCCGAGCCAACACCCAGATGCCCGCCCGTCTTTCCAGAAGCCGTTTATTGTTTTCCCAGGAACCAGCTGCCAAAGAGATCTCCTGGGCTCCAGCCCCTCCTCCGAACGTGCGGTCCCCGACTGAAAAATCCTACCATCCAACCAGAGTCCACAGAGACATCCTGAGAGGTGATCCCTGGACCTGATTTTCCAGAAAGAGACCCAGCTTTCTTTATGAGCACCCCAGGCAGCCTGCGTTCACGGCCGTGACCTTGCTCCTGTCTAGCCTGAATCTCCAGCATCTCCCTGATCCCACACGGAACAAATTAAGATTCCAGCCAACCCCCAGGCCACGTAGTCTCAGTCGCGTCTTACTTTCTTCCTTGGCTCAATATTGTGCCAAGAATGCCCCTGCTCTAAACTCTGGGAATGTGTTTTAATGAAGCCGAAGAAGTGTTTCCAGAGAAGATGGAAACGGATGGGGTTGATCACTTAACCAGAAGTTTCATCACCCAGTCTGGAACATTCTTCTATTAATGTTCTTTATATTACCAACAAAATGCTAGCAAAAATTAAATATATATACACACACACACATGCACATGTATATGCTTGCTAAGTCACTTCAGTCATGTCCAACTCTTTGTGACCCTATGGACTGTAGCCCACCAGGCTCTTCTGTCCATGGGATTCTCCAAGCAAGAACACTACATATTAATCACAAAGACATGTGAGGTCCAAGGGGTTGTCTCCAGACCCCAGTTGGTGGAAAACAGGTACAGGGTACCCGGAGGGAGGACAGGGCCACCGGAACCTGGGAAGTGCTGCTGTCTTCTCCAAGGAGGCATGAAAAGAAGAGCCCCCACACGGTGCTGAACACTCCCCTGTGCTTTCTAAGTGTGTCTGTTTTACCAAGGCTTTAAGTGAATGGCTCACAACTGCCCTTGGACTTCACGCTAAATTCCTCACCATGGGTGACAAAGCCCTCCCTGGTCTGACCCTGGCTCACTTGGCAACGTCCTCTCTCCTTGCTCACCTCCCTTCTCCTCCCCTTCCCAGAGCCACCCCATCTGCGTCCCTCACCCTCAGTGCCCCTGGGGCTGCTTGCCTTCTCAGCAATAGCAAGCACCTCGTGCTAATCCCTCATTCTGGAACTTTCTGATATTCCTCCCCTATCGCTTTCATTACCTGGTGAGCGCTTAGCCTTCCTACAGCAGCCTGAGTTTTCTCATCCTGGATCCTGCACTTTTGCTGGCAAGTCATTCACACAGCTGTAGGTTAAACTTGCTTTTTAAGTTTGGGATTAGCAGAGGCAAACTTTATATATAGAATAAACAAACATCAAGGTCCTACTGGATAGTACAGAGGACTATATTCAATATCCTGTGATAAACCATCATGGAAAAGAATATTAAAAAGGATGTGTTTGTGCAGATGTGTGTGCTCAGTTGCTTCTGTCGTGTCCAACTCCGTGTGACCCCATGAACTGTAGTCCACCAGGCTCCTCTGTCCATGGGATCTTCCAGGCAAGAATACTGGAATGGGTTGCCATGCTCTCTCCAAGACATATGCATGCATGCACACACACACACACACATACACACACACACACACAGACGTGTGTGTGTGTATATGTGTGTGTGTGTGTGTGTGTGTATATATGTGTGTGTGTGTATATATATATATAACTAAATATATATATGTATATAACTGAATCACTTTGCTTTATAACAGAAATTAACACAACATTGTAAATCAATTATATTCCAATTAAAAAGACTGAATACGCCCTTCCCTAGTTGTCCAGTGGGTAGAAAGTCCACCTTGTAATGCAAGGGCCACCGGTTCAATCCCTGGCCTGGGAAGATTCCACGTGCCACAGAGCAGCTGGACCCATGTGTCCAACTACTGATCCGGAGCTCTGGAGCGCATGCGCCCATAGCCGGTGCTCTGCGACAACAGAGGCCACCGCAATGGGAGGCCCACGCGGGCCAAAGAACAAAGATGGATGAAAATTGATAAATGAAAGACCAATAGAAGCAGCCCACCCGACCCCCTCCTATACCACCCCACCCCCAAAAAAATTAAAAAAAAACAGCAGAGATCTGTGGGACTGGGATGGACTAGGTCGTGAATTCCAGTGTGAATCAGCTACAGCGACCGGACACACAGACTCTTCAGCACACTCCTCACACCCCTCACACCCAGGAGGAGCTCAGAGGTGTCGATGAATTTTTGCCTGGTGTGGGTTCTTATATACAAAGGCCCACCACCTCTTTTCATTTGTTGGAAAACTGAAGTCTTTATCAGGTAAGGTATAACTTAGCTTATACCTTAACTTACCTTATATATTGTGACTGCTGAGTTGCTTAAAAGGATGAGGGAACTTGTATGAAGGCATTAAGAGAGCAACTATTCCACCTAACCCCTCATTAATTATTTCACCTAATCCTCGTTAATGGCTCAGACGGGTAAAGTGTTTGCCTGTAATGCAGCTAATTAGAGTTCGATTCCCTGGTTCGAGCTCCAGGAAGACCCCTATATTCAATATCCTGTGATAAACCATCATGGAAAAGGATATTAAAAAGGATGTGTTTGTGCAGATGTGTGTGCTCAGTTGCTTCTGTCGTGTCCAACTCCGTGTGACCCCATGAACTGTAGTCCACCAGGCTCCTCTGTCCATGGGATCTTCCAGGCAAGAATACTGGAATGGGTTGCCATGCTCTCTCCAAGACATATGCATGCATGCACACACACACACACACATACACACACACACACACAGACGTGTGTGTGTGTATATGTGTGTGTGTGTGTGTGTGTGTGTGTATATATATATATATATATATATATATATATGTATATAACTGAATCACTTTGCTTTATAACAGAAATTAACACAACATTGTAAATCAATTATTTTCCCAAATTTAAAAAAGACTGAATACGCCCTTCCCTAGTTGTCCAGTGGGTAGAAAGTCCACCTTGTAATGCAAGGGGCACCGGTTCAATCCCTGGCCTGGGAAGATTCCACGTGCCACAGAGCAGCTGGACCCATGTGTCCAACTACTGATCCGGAGCTCTGGAGCGCATGCGCCCATAGCCGGTGCTCTGCGACAACAGAGGCCACCGCAATGGGAGGCCACGCGGGCCAAAGAACAAAGATGGATGAAAATAGATAAATGAAAGACCAATAGAAGCAGCCCACCTGACCCCCTCCTATACCACCCCCACCCCCCCAAAAAAAAATTAAAAAAAAAAAACAGCAGAGATCTGTGGGACTGGGATGGACTAGGTCGTGAATTCCAGTGTGAATCAGCTACAGCGACCGGACGCACAGACTCTTCAGCACACTCCTCACACCCAGGAGGAGCTCAGAGGTGTCGATGAATTTTTGCCTGGTGTGGGTTCTTATATACAAAGGCCCACCACCTCTTTTCATTTGTTGGAAAACTGAAGTCTTTATCAGGTAAGGTATAACTTAGCTTATACCTTAACTTACCTTATATATTGTGACTGCTGAGTTGCTTAAAAGGATGAGGGAACTTGTATGAAGGCATTAAGAGAGCAACTATTCCACCTAACCCCTCATTAATTATTTCACCTAATCCTCGTTAATGGCTCAGACGGGTAAAGTGTTTGCCTGTAATGCAGCTAATTAGAGTTCGATTCCCTGGTTCGAGCTCCAGGAAGACCCCCTGGAGAAGGAAATGGCAACCCACTCTAGTAATCTTCCCTGGGAAATCCTATGGACAGAGGAGCCTGGCAAGCTACATAGTCCATGGGGGTCGCAAAGAGTCGCACCGGACTGAGAGACTAACAACAAAATCCCTCATTAGAAACGTCTTTTACTGGCGAACGGAAGACGGTTGGAACACAGCTCGATGCTGCCATCTAGTGGACATTTCAATGACCTGCGTTTGCCGATCCGAAGGAAGCATCTCAGGAGAGAGGCTTGGCTCCGTCTCTTGGAGTATCAGAGCGCACCTTTTAAAAAGAGACATGCTTTGTACCCTGTGACAGAATTCTCTTTCTAAACATACCAGCATAATGTTTTCACTTTCTGATACCCCAAACGTGATCCTAAATCAGTGTGAAATTTCAACCACACTTACTTCGAAGGTGTCCCACCAGCACTCTGGAAACGTATATCCTTTTCACTTCTGTTTCAAAGCTTTATTCATCAGATTGGTTAGTCTCGAATCCAAATAGCTAAAGACAGAAGGGATGGAGGAAAAGAAAAGTAGACCACAAATCTATCTTCTCTGAAGCTACAACCTCAGTAAGTCAAGGGTGTCCTTTGGTCCGGGTATCTCCCACTTGCCACGTCAGCGCGCTTGAGTGGGCAGCGGCTCCATGCTGGGAGCCGAGGGGCCGGGCTGAGGCTCAGGCCGCCATCTCCTGCTTTGTCCCTGGACTAGCCATTGTCATCTCTGATGGGCCATTCCCACATTCGTGACAAAGAGAGGCTCAAGTAGGATCATCACCAAGCCCCTTGGCTCTCAAGTTCAGCAAACTCGTTCTCAGAGTCATCTCAGGACCACAGGGCCTGAGGCCTGATGTTACACCCCTCGAGGTTCGGCCCCCCCCAACCCCCGCACCGATCTAGCTTATACCTTAACTTACCTTATATATTGTGACTGCTGAGTTGCTTAAAAGGATGAGGGAACTTGTATGAAGGCATTAAGAGAGCAACTATTCCACCTAACCCCTCATTAATTATTTCACCTAATCCTCGTTAATGGCTCAGACGGGTAAAGTGTTTGCCTGTAATGCAGCTAAT
Organism: Tragulus kanchil; assembly: GCA_022376925.1. Classification (NCBI taxonomy): domain Eukaryota; kingdom Metazoa; phylum Chordata; class Mammalia; order Artiodactyla; family Tragulidae; genus Tragulus; species Tragulus kanchil. The sequence goes on along the minus strand of JAIOJX010000028.1, from coordinate 31,902,353 downwards.
TAGAGTTCGATTCCCTGGTTCGAGCTCCAGGAAGACCCCCTGGAGAAGGAAATGGCAACCCACTCTAGTAATCTTCCCTGGGAAATCCTATGGACAGAGGAGCCTGGCAAGCTACATAGTCCATGGGGGTCGCAAAGAGTCGCACCGGACTGAGAGACTAACAACAAAATCCCTCATTAGAAACGTCTTTTACTGGCGAACGGAAGACGGTTGGAACACAGCTCGATGCTGCCATCTAGTGGACATTTCAATGACCTGCGTTTGCCGATCCGAAGGAAGCATCTCAGGAGAGAGGCTTGGCTCCGTCTCTTGGAGTATCAGAGCGCCCCTTTTTAAAAAAGAGACATGCTTTGTACCCTGTGACAGAATTCTCTTTCTAAACATACCAGCATAATGTTTTCACTTTCTGATACCCCAAACGTGATCCTAAATCAGTGTGAAATTTCAACCACACTTACTTCGAAGGTGTCCCACCAGCACTCTGGAAACGTATATCCTTTTCACTTCTGTTTCAAAGCTTTATTCATCAGATTGGTTAGTCTCGAATCCAAATAGCTAAAGACAGAAGGGATGGAGGAAAAGAAAAGTAGACCACAAATCTATCTTCTCTGAAGCTACAACCTCAGTAAGTCAAGGGTGTCCTTTGGTCCGGGTATCTCCCACTTGCCACGTCAGCGCGCTTGAGTGGGCAGCGGCTCCATGCTGGGAGCCGAGGGGCCGGGGCTGAGGCTCAGGCCGCCATCTCCTGCTTTGTCCCTGGACTAGCCATTGTCATCTCTGATGGGCCATTCCCACATTCGTGACAAAGAGAGGCTCAAGTAGGATCATCACCAAGCCCCCTTTTGGCTCTCAAGTTCAGCAAACTCGTTCTCAGAGTCATCTCAGGACCACAGGGGCCTGAGGCCTGATGTTACACCCCTCGAGGTTCGGCACACCCGCACCATTCTCCCCCTGAAATCCTCTCGCATGAGCTAAAGGGCTCCGGGTCCTGAACCGGGTGCTAGGGAAGACCCAGAGACTCATCAGACACCGTCCTGAGGGACACACAGAGCTAACAAGCATGAGAGCAGGGGTCGTGTCGCTGGTGGGCAGGGCTCCGGTGGGGAGGTAGGACTGGGCCTAGTGGTCGGTGGGGGCTGAGAGCCAGAAAGGACCCCTGAGGAAGCCACTGGCCTGGACCTACAGGACGCTGAGCAGCTAATCCTGTGTGTGCCTTTTACAAGCAGGAGGACACACATGGACCAAGGCCTCTGGCTCATGTGGGAATCAGAAAAACTCCACAGAGCCTGGAGTGTGGACAAGAAGAGACAGATGTGAAAAGGGAGGGAAGCAGAGGGAAAAGCAGGGGCCGGATTATGCACAGGCTGTGGGCTGTGTGAGGAGCTTCAGCTCTAGTCCAAGAGCAGCACAACCGCTCTCCTAAAAGGCTCGAAGCAGGAACGCAGCACGGGCAGGTGTGCTTCTGTGAAAGACCAGGATCGGGGTCAAGGCTGGGTGCACAGAGCTCCGTGGCGTGATTACCGCTGTGAGTGAGAGACTCAGAGGCATGGCTGCGGAGGTGGGAAGAAGTGGGAAGACTCCAGAAGTACGGAAGGCGTAGCTTCACTCAGGCATGGGGGTTGACTAGATGTGGAAACAGAAGGGATGAGTCCAGGGTCAAGGCCTCTGGTCAAGGGCAAACAGATGGAATTGGTGCTGGTCACTGAACCGAAGAACACAGGAAGACGACCCGGAGCGGAGCAAGACCAGAGCTCAGGTTTGGATGGAGATGTTTCAGAAAGACTCGGGAAAGGTCTAGGCAGGTGAGCAGGCAGCTGGGGACCCCGAGCTTGAAAGAAACATTTAACATGTATGCTAAACAGGGGAACCTGGCAACAGGTGGTGAAAGGAGGCACAGGACCAACATCAAATGTCTGGGTGAGCAGAGGATGCAGGGCCGAGAAGGAAACCACACAAAGGGGTCCCAAGGTGAAACCAAATGTGCGGAATATGGCTGAGAAAGTCAAGAGGAGTGCCTTCTCTCCTGCTGATGGGGTGGGAGCCAGCCACACAGAGACTGAACGAGAGAAAGGGCTCAGCCCAGTAACAATAACAAAAAACGGGGGGAGACCGAGACATGTCTCCAAAGGAGACATACAGATGATCAAAAAGCACAGGAAAAGATGTTCAGCATCACTCATTATTAGAGAAATGCAGATCAAAACTACAATGAGGTATCACCTCAAAGCAGTCAGAATGGCCATCATTAAAAAAGTCTACAAACAGGGCTTCCCTGGTGGTCCAGTGGGTAAGGACACCGCCTTGCAATGCAAGGGGCGCCGGTTCGATCCCTGGCCTGGGAAGATCCCACCTGCCACGGAGCAGCTGGGCTGGTGTGTCCAGTTGCAAGCCAGCACTCTGGAGTGCATGTGCCTGGAGCCGGTGCTCTGTATCAAGAGAGGCCACTGCGATGGGAGGCCCACACATGCCGAAAGAACAAAGACGGATGAAAAAATAAATGACAGCTTAGAGGCAAAACAAAAATAAAAACAAACAAACAAAAAAACGGGAAAAAAAATCTACAAACAATAAATACTGGAGAGAGTATGGAGAAAAGGGAACCCTCTTGCACTGCTGGTCAGAATGTAAATTGGTACGATCACTATGGATAACAGTATGGAGGTTCCTCAAAAAACTAACAATAGCTTTCCCAGGCAGCTGCCGAAGATGGCAGAGGGGCAGGTCCTGGTACTCAATGGATGAGGCCATCTCCAAGGCCACCTGGTGGCCATTGTGGCCAACCAGGTGCTTCTGGGCCGGAAGGTTGTGGTCATGCACTGTGAGGGCATCCACACCTCTGGTAATTTCTACAGACATAAGTTGAAGCACCTGGCCTTCAGAGGAACAGCAACCCCTTCTGTGGCCCCTACTACTTCCAAGCTCCCAGCTGCATCTTCTGGTGGACAGTGGACAAGACCAAGCAGGGCCAGGCTGCTCTGGACCGCCTCAAGGCGTCTGACGGGGTCCCACCACCCTGTGACGAGAAAAAGCAGATGCTGGTTCCTCCTGCCCCCAAGGTTGTGTGTCTGAAGCCCACTCGGAAGTTTGACGACAGGGAGCCTGGCTCATGAGGTTGGCTGGAAATACCAGGCAGTAATAGCCACTCTGAAGAAGAGAAAGGAGAAGACCAAGATACATTACCAGAAAAAGAAGCAGCCCATGAGGCTATGGAAGCGGGCTGAAAAGAATATCGAGAAGAAACTGACAGGTTCACAGAGGTCCTCAAGACCCATAGAGTCCTAGTCTGAGCCCAATAAAACTGACTGCTTATTCTTCACGCTTGGCCTGGCCTGCCCTTCCTCCATCGACACCCTAGGATGTAGGGCCCCCCATGCAGGTGCCCCAGGCAGTCTGGGGTCCCCAAGGGCCATTAGTGTAGGCAAAGGGCTGTGCAGTCATCATTTGTCTGCAGCTGTCATGAGAGTTTTAGGACATGAACAGTTGGAATAACCAGTGTGGTTGCAATTTTTGTAGAAGTGAGCTGGAAGACTTAATTGGACAGGTTCCCATCGCTTGCGCTTCCCACATGGTCTGATACTACACTCTGCAGCTGTGAGGATGTGAGAGAATGTTTGGGCAGCACAAGTCTGAGGTCTGAAAGGTATTGATGGAAGGGAAGTTTGGATACTTTTTCACTCTGCAAGGTCCTGGAGAGTATGGAGAAAAGAACCCTCTTGCAGCTGCAGAATGTAAATTGGCACGATCACTATGGATAACAGTATGGAGGTTCCTCAAAAAACTAACAATAGCTTTCCCAGGCAGCTGCCGAAGATGGCAGAGGGGCAGGTCCTGGTACTCAATGGATGAGGCCATCTCCAAGGCCACCTGGTGGCCATTGTGGCCAACCAGGTGCTTCTGGGCCGGAAGGTTGTGGTCATGCACTGTGAGGGCATCCACACCTCTGGTAATTTCTACAGACATAAGTTGAAGCACCTGGCCTTCAGAGGAACAGCAACCCCTTCTGTGGCCCCTACTACTTCCAAGCTCCCAGCTGCATCTTCTGGTGGACAGTGGACAAGACCAAGCAGGGCCAGGCTGCTCTGGACCGCCTCAAGGCGTCTGACGGGGTCCCACCACCCTGTGACGAGAAAAAGCAGATGCTGGTTCCTCCTGCCCCCAAGGTTGTGTGTCTGAAGCCCACTCGGAAGTTTGACGACAGGGAGCCTGGCTCATGAGGTTGGCTGGAAATACCAGGCAGTAATAGCCACTCTGAAGAAGAGAAAGGAGAAGACCAAGATACATTACCAGAAAAAGAAGCAGCCCATGAGGCTATGGAAGCGGGCTGAAAAGAATATCGAGAAGAAACTGACAGGTTCACAGAGGTCCTCAAGACCCATAGAGTCCTAGTCTGAGCCCAATAAAACTGACTGCTTATTCTTCACGCTTGGCCTGGCCTGCCCTTCCTCCATCGACACCCTAGGATGTAGGGCCCCCCATGCAGGTGCCCCAGGCAGTCTGGGGTCCCCAAGGGCCATTAGTGTAGGCAAAGGGCTGTGCAGTCATCATTTGTCTGCAGCTGTCATGAGAGTTTTAGGACATGAACAGTTGGAATAACCAGTGTGGTTGCAATTTTTGTAGAAGTGAGCTGGAAGACTTAATTGGACAGGTTCCCATCGCTTGCGCTTCCCACATGGTCTGATACTACACTCTGCAGCTGTGAGGATGTGAGAGAATGTTTGGGCAGCACAAGTCTGAGGTCTGAAAGGTATTGATGGAAGGGAAGTTTGGCCAAGGGGTCACCGGCGTCGCCCTTGTGTCTTCCCTATATTTTGTCATCCAAAACCAATAAATTATTTTTAAAGAAAAAAAAAACTAAAAATAGAGCTACCATATGGTCCAACAATCCCATTCCTGGGAATATACCTAGAGAAAACCATAATTCAAAAAGCTACATGCACCCCAAAGTTCGTAGTGGCTCTATTTACAATAGGCAAGACCTGAAAGCAACCTAAATGTCCATCAACAGAGAAATGGATAAAGATGCAATATAACACATATATACAATGGAATATCTGCAATAAAAAAAGAACAAAGTAATGCCATTTGCAGCAACATGGATGGGTCTAGAGATTATCATACTGAATGAAATCAGTCAGACACAGACAAATATCACATAATGTCACTTATATGTGGAATCTAAAAATAAGCGATAGAAATGAACTTATTTACAAAACAGTAATAGGGTCACAGATGTAGAAAATAATCTTGGGGTTACCGGGGGGATGGATAATTTGGGAGATTGAGATTGACACATGCATACCACTCTATGTAAAACAGATTAAGGATGTCCTATGTCAGGGAACTATGCTCAATACACTGCAATGACCTGTATGGAAAAAACATTTTTAAAAGAGTAGATACATACGTATGTATAGTTGATAATTTTCCTGTACAGAAGAGTACTATAGCTCAAGATAACACTGTAAATTAATAGGTCAGTAACGTTTTTTATAAAAGAAAGAAAAAGAGAGCAGGGTGTTGCCAGAGGGTACAGGAGGGCCAAAGTAAGGGCTCCTCACATGGAGATTTTATAGAAAGGACCTCTCTAGGGGGTGGAGAGATTGAAGACTGGGAGCAGGAGGCATTAACTGAGGTCTTACGGCTCCTGAGGAGGTTTCTAAGGCTGAGCTCCGGGGCATTGGCCTTTGTCAGGAGGAGAGATCCTCCCTCCAATCGCAAGAGCAGGGCAGGAGGACCTGCGGCGAGGACGTGAAGGCAAGTCCAGGGCTCCAGCTCCTCCGTGACTTGGGTGATAGCCGCCCTAGCCAAGAGGGAGAGATGGAGCAGAGCAGAGGATTGGAAGAGAGGAGATGTGAGCTCTGCGGAGAAACAGACGCAGCTTTGTCAGGCGTGGTGCGGTGACCGCAGACTCACAGCGCCGGTCGGGCCAGCTGCCTGGTTTCCTCCAGCTGCGCTTGGGGTCCACATACCCACAAGGAAAGGGAGATGAACGGGCTCATCTGGGTCTGGAAATTTCCAAGGGGGGATGAAAGAAAAACAAAATGCAAAATAACTTAAGGACACGCTCAAGAGTTTAGTAGAAATGACAGACGCTGGAACCTAAGGTGAAGAGAGACAAGAAGACAGAGGGGGCACAGTGGGATAAAGAGGAGGAAGATAGAGAGGGTCAGCTGACTCATGGCTCCTGAGGTCAACATGCAACAAATCCCCGAGGGCACGGGGCTGGATCCCAGTGGTTTGGCATCCTTGATATGAAGCACATCATTACCCTCCCGGACCTACGGTGCATACACAGGCACTGAGTACAACGATCTTAAAATGTGCAATGAATCCATGACTGGAAACTCACCTCTGACATGACCACGAAAGCCCTGGGGAACCAAACATTGTTTCCTGAATCCTGGTACATGTCAGGCACTATTCAAGGTGCCGGGAATCTGAGGAAGAACCCATCAGACATGGGATTTACCCTCACCAGATTATGTTCTCACAGGGGAAGAGGAGCACAGGTTCAGATCTCAAGTGAAAGTGTTAGTTTCTCAGTTGTGTCTGAGCAAGTGTGACTCCATGGACCATAGTCCACCAGGCTCCTCTGTCCATGGAATTCTCCAGGCAAGAATATGGCAGTGGGTACTCTCTTCTCCAGGTTTCAAAGAACGGCTCAGGTCAATGAGAGTGGGAAAGGAATGTGCAGACTGCCCTGGATTCTCTGTATCAGAGGCCATATGAGCTGTGCACGGTCCCCTGACTTACGTGAGTCCTGGTCAGAATGAACTGTCCCCAAAGGTCACCTATATTTATTGCACTTGAAAAATACACATTGCCTAGTAACAATTAGGTACAATTTATTGAATATCTACCATGGGCCAGGCAGCATTTAGGCTTCCTTGGTGGTGCTAGTAAAGAGCCCGCCTGCCAATGCAGGAGACATAAGAGGCCCAGGTTTGAGTCCTGGGTTGGGAAGATCCCCTAGAGAAGAAAATGACAGTCTACTCCAGTATTCTTGCCTGGGAAGTCCCCTGGACAGAGGAGCCTAGTGGGTTCCATAGGGTCACAAAGGGTCAGACACGGCTGAGTGTATGCACACACACACACACACACACATACAGTATTTCCACATTCCAAATGAGGAAACTGGGTTATAGGGAAATTATTGATTAAAGATCACTTTGTAGGTCACTGAAAAGGCAGGATTCCAATTCAGCTGTGCCTCAGCCCGACCGGTTTCCATCACATGCTTCTCCTTCTGGTCAGAAGATTAAATGAGGGCAAATGTGGTGACCTGAGAACTTGGCTCCAGAGAGTCACCCAGACTGGTTTAAGTAACCACGCTTTCAAAACTCCAGAAAGAACTCACTCCACAGGAAAAGAAAACACAGGATGAATACCTCTCTATTGAAATGCACTCTGTTCCAGGAAAGATGTCAAGGGCTGATTAGCGGAATCTCTGGTGTCAAATAAGTCGTGATTTTGTTGTTGTTTGATGCAGAGTTCTGACTCACTGTTTTTCACATTTTTCACATTTTTCCATAAAGTCTTTAGGGGCCCACATCTGTCTTTACTTTCTCATAAAACTCCAACTGTGCTTTGAATAAATCCTATTTAATGCTAAGTCAAACCTGGTTTTTTTTTCAGCTCCAGGATATTTTTCTTCAATTCACATTCATATTTACTTCACTTTGAGTGCTGAAGGTGGTTTTAAACACATTTTTGGCTAATATAGCTTTGAAAAGACTCCCCCAAAATATAAAATGTTCAAAGGCTAAATCATTGAGGTTTAGGACAGTTCATGTAAGTCAAAGGCTAACTGTTGAGCATAGTTTAAATCAGCTCAATTCTGGTGTTTAAAAAAGTGCATAAGTTTGACTTTGGTGAATTAAGTCATTTAAAAGGTGTATGCTATTGGGAACTACATGTATGTGGACAACAAAACTCTGTAAAAAATTTTTTTAAATGAAAAAACAAAAATAAAAAATATATAATAAAAAAGGTGTATGCTAGTAAATCTTGGTTTACCAAGTAGTGAAGTGATTAAGAATCTACCTGCCAATGCAGGACATGCAAGAGATGTGGGTTTGATTTCTGGATCAGGAAGATTCCCTGGAGAAGGAAATGGCAACCCATTGGAGCATTCTTGCTTGGGAAATCCCATGGACAAAGGAGCCTGGTGGACTACAGTCTGTGGGACCACAAAGAATCAGACATGACTGAGTAACTAAACACATACACACACACACACAACAAATCTTGCCAAATCTTTCCTAAGCAACACACATGCACATGTGTGCACACACACACACACACATATACGCACGTCAACTGTGGACATGAAAATGGGAAAAGTTGTCTTCGTTCTCTCACCTCTCACTCCTTGTTTAACCTGATAACCTTTCAGAAAAAACTCTACACTGTCACACCGCATGAGCCCAGAAGGGCATCTTCAGAATAAAGTGTGGAAGAGGACTGAATCCAAGAGGTTAGATGGTGAGGTATTTCCTTATACACATGTATTATTTATTCTGCAAGGTGTGCATAAGAGAGAAAGGAAACACTTTCATTCAGTCATGCAGTAGATAAAGCTAAATGCCAAGCATGCAGCTAAGTCCCAGTAAAAAGCACAGATCAAAAAAATAAAAGGAGGGGCTTCCCTGGTGGTCCAGTGGGCAAAGACACCACCTTGCAGTGCAAGGGGCGCCGGTTGGATCCCTGGCCTGGGAAGATCTCATGTGCCGCAGAGCGGCTGGACTGATGTGTCCAGTTACCGAGCCGGAGCTCTGGAGCGCGTGTGCCCAGAGCCGGTGCTCCGCGACAACAGAGGCCACCGCGATGGGAGGCTCACACAGGCCAAAGAATAAAGGTGGAGAATAAATAAAGAAAAAATCAATAAAAGAGGCCAAAATTTAAAAATAAATAAACGGAGATAAAAGTGTGACGAGTGCTCAAAAGAAAGGCTGCCACACCAGGAAGCACAACCCCAGGGAGGCCTGACACAAGCTTCCCAGAGAGAGTGACCCTGAGGCTGAAGTCAGCCAGGTGCAGAGGGGCCATGAGTGGTCTAGACCATAAAAGCAGCAAGTTTTAAGCCTCCAAGAGTCTGGTGCCTTTGACAAAGTCTCACTGAACCCGGATCAATGCAGGACATGCAAGAGATGTGGGTTTGATTTCTGGATCAGGAAGATTCCCTGGAGAAGGAAATGGCAACCCATTGGAGCATTCTTGCTTGGGAAATCCCATGGACAAAGGAGCCTGGTGGACTACAGTCTGTGGGACCACAAAGAATCAGACATGACTGAGTAACTAAACACATACACACACACACACAACAAATCTTGCCAAATCTTTCCTAAGCAACACACATGCACATGTGTGCACACACACACACACACACATATACGCACGTCAACTGTGGACATGAAAATGGGAAAAGTTGTCTTCGTTCTCTCACCTCTCACTCCTTGTTTAACCTGATAACCTTTCAGAAAAAACTCTACACTGTCACACCGCATGAGCCCAGAAGGGCATCTTCAGAATAAAGTGTGGAAGAGGACTGAATCCAAGAGGTTAGATGGTGAGGTATTTCCTTATACACATGTATTATTTATTCTGCAAGGTGTGCATAAGAGAGAAAGGAAACACTTTCATTCAGTCATGCAGTAGATAAAGCTAAATGCCAAGCATGCAGCTAAGTCCCAGTAAAAAGCACAGATCAAAAAAATAAAAGGAGGGGCTTCCCTGGTGGTCCAGTGGGCAAAGACACCACCTTGCAGTGCAAGGGGCGCCGGTTGGATCCCTGGCCTGGGAAGATCTCATGTGTAACAGCGCGGCTGGACTGATGTGTCCAGTTACTGAGCCGGAGCTCTGGAGCGCGTGTGCCCAGAGCCGGTGCTCCGCGACAACAGAGGCCACCGCGATGGGAGGCTCACACAGGCCAAAGAATAAAGGTGGAGAATAAATAAAGAAAAAATCAATAAAAGAGGCCAAAATTTAAAAATAAATAAACGGAGATAAAAGTGTGACGAGTGCTCAAAAGAAAGGCTGCCACACCAGGAAGCACAACCCCAGGGAGGCCTGACACAAGCTTCCCAGAGAGAGTGACCCTGAGGCTGAAGTCAGCCAGGTGCAGAGGGGCCATGAGTGGTCTAGACCATAAAAGCAGCAAGTTTTAAGCCTCCAAGAGTCTGGTGCCTTTGACAAAGTCTCACTGAACCCGGATCAATGAGAGCCAAGACACTAACCAAAACACCGGTGAGTTGGGGAGGGAGATCAGGGAGGGTCTCAAAGAATCGTGGAGGATTTTAACTTTCTTGCCAGCAGAGACCCACTGTGTGTTAGGCAGGGACTGTCACAACCAGGTCTGTTTTCCTAAGCCTCCTTCTAGCTGTGGTGAGGAGGAGAGAACCAGCCTGGATGTGGTTGCTGAAGTACTGTTAGGGACAAAGGATAATGTACCTGGGGTAGTGACCTCAGAGATGGAAAGGGCACAGGTTGATGGTTAAGAAAGTGCAAGTATTTCAAGCATCTCCTCTGACCACAGTAGCATGGAACTAGAAATCAATAACAGGAAAGGTAGTGAGGAAAAAAAAAAGATGACATAGAGATTAAACAACATGCTACTACAGACCAGGAAGTCATTAAACAAGGAAACCAAAAAGGAAATTAAAAACTACCTTGAGACAAACAACAATGGGGACACAAGCATCCCTATGGCTGATCCATGTGGATACGTGGCAGAAACCAACACACTATTATAATTATTCTTCAATTAAAAATAAATAAAGAGGGCTTCCCTGGTGGTCCAGTGGGTAAAGACACCACCTTGCAGTGCAAGGGGTGCTGGTTCGATCCCTGGCCTGGGAAAATCCCACGTGCCATGGAGCAGCTGGACCGATGTGTCCAATTACTGAGCCAGGGCTCTGGAGTGCATGTGCCCAGAGCCGGTGCTCTACAGCAAGAGAGGCCACTGCGATGGGAGGCACACACGGGCCAAAGAACAAAGGTGGATGATGAAAGACCAATATAAGTAGCAAAAAAAAAAAAAAAAAACAGAAAGAAAGAAAGAAAAAAGACACCAGAGAAAAATCTATGGGATGCAGCAAAAGGTATTCATAGAGGAAGTTCATAGTGATACAGGCCTTCACGAGAGAAATCTCCAACAATCTAACCTACCACTTAAAAGGGTTAGAAAAAGAAAAGCAAGCAAAACCTAAAGTCAACAGAAGGAAAGAATTAATAATGGTGAGGGAGGAAATAAATAAAATAGAGATTAAGAAAACAACGGGAAAAAAATCAATTAAGTCAAGAGCTGTTTTTCTGAGAGGGTAAACTCACTTGACAAACTTCTGGTCAGACTCACTAAGAAGAGAGAGAACTCAAGTCAACAAAATAAAAAATGAAAAAGGAGAAATCTGAATTGATACTTCAGAAATAGAGAAAAACCATAACAGCATACTGTGAACAAATTTGACAACCTAGAAGAAATGACAGACTTTCTAGACCCACCAAAACTGAATCAAGAATAAACAAAAAATTTGAACAAATTGATCACTATAAGTAAAACAGAACTTGTAATTCAGAAAAAATAAAAATCCCTATAAACAAAAGTCCAAGAACAGATGGGTTCACAGATGAATTCTACCAAACATACAGAGAATAACTTATACCAACACTTCTCAAACTTTTCCAAAGGAGTGAAGAGGAGAGAATCCTCCCAAAGACATTCTATGAAGCCACCATCACCCTGTACCACCAAAAAAGAAAATTATGGCCAATATATTTGATGGATACAGATGTGGAAATTCTCCAACAAAATACCAGCGAGCCAAATTCCAACAAAACATTAAAAAAAATACCAAACATATACCATGACCAAGTGGGATTCATCCCAAGGATGATTCAATATATATTAATTAATCAGTGTGATACACCACATTAACACAAGAAAAGTAAAAAACCCACATAATCATCTCAATAGATGCAGAGAAAATACTTGACAAAATTCAGTATCCATTCATCATAAAAACTCTTACCAAAGTGGGTATAGAGGGGACATATCTCAACATAGTAATTGCCATTTATGACAAATTCACGGCCAATATAATGCTCAATGGTGAAAAACTGAAAGCCTTCCCACTAAAATCTGAAACAAGATAAGGATGCCCACTCTCATCACTTCTGTTCAACAGTCTTGGAAGTCCCAGCCACAGCAAACAGACCAAAAAAGAAAAAAGGAAAAAAAAAAAAACAACAACAAAAAAATCAAAGGTATCCAAATTGGAAGGGAAGAGGTGACATTGTTACTATATTCAGGTGACATGATACTATGTACAGAACACCCTACGTACTCCACACAAATATTACTAGATCTAATAAATGAATTCAGCAAAGGAACAGGATAGAAGATTAACATTCAGAATCAGCTGCATTTTTTTTTTTTTTACACTAACAATGAATATGAGGATGAAAAACTTTGAAAATCATACCAGGACTTCTCTGGTGCTCCAGTGGCTAAGAATCGGCAGTGGGCATGGGTTTGATTCCTGGCATGGGAAGATTTCATATTGGGCAAACTAGTCTGTGAACAAATTTGACAACCTAGAAGAAATGACAGACTTTCTAGACCCACCAAAACTGAATCAAGAATAAACAAAAAATTTGAACAAATTGATCACTATAAGTAAAACAGAACTTGTAATTCAGAAAAAATAAAAATCCCTATAAACAAAAGTCCAAGAACAGATGGGTTCACAGATGAATTCTACCAAACATACAGAGAATAACTTATACCAACACTTCTCAAACTTTTCCAAAGGAGTGAAGAGGAGAGAATCCTCCCAAAGACATTCTATGAAGCCACCATCACCCTGTACCACCAAAAAAGAAAATTATGGCCAATATATTTGATGGATACAGATGTGGAAATTCTCCAACAAAATACCAGCGAGCCAAATTCCAACAAAACATTAAAAAAAATACCAAACATATACCATGACCAAGTGGGATTCATCCCAAGGATGATTCAATATATATTAATTAATCAGTGTGATACACCACATTAACACAAGAAAAGTAAAAAACCCACATAATCATCTCAATAGATGCAGAGAAAATACTTGACAAAATTCAGTATCCATTCATCATAAAAACTCTTACCAAAGTGGGTATAGAGGGGACATATCTCAACATAGTAATTGCCATTTATGACAAATTCACGGCCAATATAATGCTCAATGGTGAAAAACTGAAAGCCTTCCCACTAAAATCTGAAACAAGATAAGGATGCCCACTCTCATCACTTCTGTTCAACAGTCTTGGAAGTCCCAGCCACAGCAAACAGACCAAAAAAGAAAAAAGGAAAAAAAAGAAAAACAACAAAAAATCAAAGGTATCCAAATTGGAAGGGAAGAGGTGACATTGTTACTATATTCAGGTGACATGATACTATGTACAGAACACCCTACGTACTCCACACAAATATTACTAGATCTAATAAATGAATTCAGCAAAGGAACAGGATAGAAGATTAACATTCAGAATCAGCTGCATTTTTTTTTTTTTTTACACTAACAATGAATATGAGGATGAAAAACTTTGAAAATCATACCAGGACTTCTCTGGTGCTCCAGTGGCTAAGAATCGGCAGTGGGCATGGGTTTGATTCCTGGCATGGGAAGATTTCACATGCTTCAGGGCAACAAAGTCTGAGGGCCACAACTACTGAGTCTGCACACTGAAGCCCGTGTGCCTAGAGCCCATGCTATGCAGCGAGAGGCCTCTGCAATGAGAAGCCTGCACACCACAACTCAATTGTAGCCCCCCACTTGCGAAAACTAGAGAAAGTCTGCACGCACCAACAAAGACCCAGCACAGCAAAAAATAATTTTAAAATCATACCAAAATAAAATAGAGTATCTAGAAACAAACCTGACCAAGGCGGTTAATAACTTATACACTGAGAACTATAGAACATTGATAAAGGAAATTAAAGAGGATACAAAGTGATGGAAAGATACGCCACACTTTTGGATTGGAAAAATATTGTTAAAATGGCAATAGAGCCCAAAACACTTTACAGATTTAATGCAATCACTATCAAATTACCCATGACACTTTTCATAGAAACTAGAATAATCCCCAAATCTATATGGAACCAAAAAAGGCCGAGAATTGCCAAAGCTAAATAAATAAATAAAGCAGTAGGCATAACTCTCCCAGACTTCAGACAATACTACAAAGCTATAGTAATAAAAAACAGTGTGATAACTCGTAAGACACATGTACCCCCGTGATCACTGCAATACTGCTTACAAAAGCCAGGACATGGATACAGGCTATATGTCCATAAACAGATGAATGTATAAAGAAGATGTGGTACATATATACAATGGAACATTAGCCATAAACTGAGTCAATATGATGAAACAACAAACCAGAAAACCAAAAAGAAAAAAAAAAAAAAACAACAAAAAATCAAAGGTATCCAAATTGGAAGGGAAGAGGTGACATTGTTACTATATTCAGGTGACATGATACTATGTACAGAACACCCTACGTACTCCACACAAATATTACTAGATCTAATAAATGAATTCAGCAAAGGAACAGGATAGAAGATTAACATTCAGAATCAGCTGCATTTTTTTTTTTACACTAACAATGAATATGAGGATGAAAAACTTTGAAAATCATACCAGGACTTCTCTGGTGCTCCAGTGGCTAAGAATCGGCAGTGGGCATGGGTTTGATTCCTGGCATGGGAAGATTTCACATGCTTCAGGGCAACAAAGTCTGAGGGCCACAACTACTGAGTCTGCACACTGAAGCCCGTGTGCCTAGAGCCCATGCTATGCAGCGAGAGGCCTCTGCAATGAGAAGCCTGCACACCACAACTCAATTGTAGCCCCCCACTTGCGAAAACTAGAGAAAGTCTGCACGCACCAACAAAGACCCAGCACAGCAAAAAATAATTTTAAAATCATACCAAAATAAAATAGAGTATCTAGAAACAAACCTGACCAAGGCGGTTAATAACTTATACACTGAGAACTATAGAACATTGATAAAGGAAATTAAAGAGGATACAAAGTGATGGAAAGATACGCCACACTTTTGGATTGGAAAAATATTGTTAAAATGGCAATAGAGCCCAAAACACTTTACAGATTTAATGCAATCACTATCAAATTACCCATGACACTTTTCATAGAAACTAGAATAATCCCCAAATCTATATGGAACCAAAAAAGGCCGAGAATTGCCAAAGCTAAATAAATAAATAAAGCAGTAGGCATAACTCTCCCAGACTTCAGACAATACTACAAAGCTATAGTAATAAAAAACAGTGTGATAACTCGTAAGACACATGTACCCCCGTGATCACTGCAATACTGCTTACAAAAGCCAGGACATGGATACAGGCTATATGTCCATAAACAGATGAATGTATAAAGAAGATGTGGTACATATATACAATGGAACATTAGCCATAAACTGAGTCAGTTAGAGTGATACTGAATGAACCTAGAGCCTGTCATACAGAGTGAAGTCAGAAAGAGAAAAACAAATATATTAACACACATACACATAATCTAGAAAATGGTACTGAGGAACCTAACTGCAGGGCAGCAATAGAGGTGCAGTCATAGAGAACAACTTGTGGACACAGGGGTTGAGGGGGAAAGAGAGGGCGTGAAGAACTGAGAGAGTACCACTGACACATACACACTGCTGTGTGTGAAATACATAGCTAGTGAGAAGCCGCTGTACAGTGTAGGGAGCTCAGCCCGGGGCTCTGTGATGACCGAGGGAGGTGGGCTGGGGTGGTCGGTGGGAGAGAGGCTCAGGAGGGAGGGAATATCTATATCCATGTGGCCGATACACAGTTTACAGCACAAACACAACCTTGTAAAACAATGATATATCAACTTAAAAATGAAAACATATAAAAACAGTGCGACACTGATATAAAAAAAAAAAAAGACATACGGATAAATGGAACAAAATAGAGAGCCCAGAAATAAACCCACTTTGACAAAGAAGGCAAGAATATAACATTGAGGGGAAAATAGGCTCTTCAGGTGGTACTGGGAATGTTGAACTGCATATACATCAGTTAAGTTAGAACACACCCTCATACCCTGCACAAAAATAAACTCGAAATGGCTTGAAGGCTTAAGCATAAGACACCATAAAACTTCTGTCGGAAAGCATAGGCAAACCACTGTCTGACATAAACCAATCCCATGTTTACTTAGGTCAGTCTCCCAAAGCAATAGAAATAAAAACAAAGATAAACAAATGAGACCTAATCAAACTTACAAGCTTTTGCACAGAAAAGAAAACCATAAAAAATAATGAAAATAGGGCTTCCCTGGTGGTCCAGTGGGTAAGGACACCGCCTTGCAGTGCAAGAGGCGCCAGTTCGATCCCTGGCCTCTGAAGATCCCGCGTGCCACAGAGCGGCTGACCGATGTGTCCAACTACCTAGCCGGAGCTCTGGAGCGCATGCGCCCAGAGCCGTTGCTCTGTGACAACAGAGGCTACTGCGATGGGAGGCCCACACGGGCCAAGGAACAAAGATGGACGAAAATAGATAAATGAAAGACCAATAGAAGTGGCCCACCCACCCCCCTCCCTCCCCAACCCATCCCCACCGCCCCCCCAAAAAAAAGTTGAAAGAAAAGAAAAAATAATGGAAATACAACTTGTAGGGTGGAAAAAAATATTTCCAAATTATGCAACCAACAAAGGCTTAATCTCTAAAATATATAAATAGCTCATTCAACTCAACAACAACAAAAACCAAACAACCCAACAGAGAAATGGGCAGAAGATCTTAATAGACATTTCTTCAAAGAAGACATACAGAGATGGTCAGGAGGCACATGAAAGCATACTCTATATCAATAATTATTAGAGGGAGGAAAATGAAGGCTACAATGAGGTACCACCTCACGCTGGTCAGAATGGCCATCGTTAAAAAGTCTACAAATAACAAATGCTGGAGAGCATGTGGAAAAAGGGAACCCTCCTACATTATCAGTGGCAATGTAAGTTAGTGCAGTCATTGCAGAAAACAGTATGGAGGTTCCTCAGAAAACTACAGATAAGAGTTACTATGTGCTCCAGCTATCCAACTCCTGGGCATATACCTAGGGCAGATACAAAACTATAATTCAAAATAATGCATGCACCCCTGCTATGTTCCTAGTAGCACTATTCACAACAGACAAAACATGGCAACAACCTAAATGTCCATCAACAGATGAACAGATGAAGAAGATGTGGTACACATATATACAGTGGAATACTACTCAGTCATAAAAAGAAAGAGCTAATGCTACAAATGTGTGGCAGTATGGATGGACCTAGAGACTATCATACTGAGTGAAGTCAGAAAGAGAAAGAAAAGTACTGTATATATCACTTACATGTGGAATTTAAAATATGGCACACATGAACATATTTACAAAACAGAAAGAGTCTCATGGATATAGAGATCAGACTTATGGTTGTCTGTGGGGAAGCAGGAAGGAGAGAGATGGATTGCAGGTTTGGGGTTGGTAGATGTAAACTATTACATTTAAAATCGTAAGCAAGGTCCTACTGTATAGTACAGTAGGAAACTACGCAGTCTCCTAGGATAAACCAGCGATGGGAGGCCTACACGGGCCAAGGAACAAAGATGGACGAAAATAGATAAATGAAAGACCAATAGAAGTGGCCCACCCACCCCTCCCTCCCCAACCCATCCCCACCGCCCCCCCAAAAAAAAGTTGAAAGAAAAGAAAAAATAATGGAAATACAACTTGTAGGGTGGAAAAAAATATTTCCAAATTATGCAACCAACAAAGGCTTAATCTCTAAAATATATAAATAGCTCATTCAACTCAACAACAACAAAAACCAAACAACCCAACAGAGAAATGGGCAGAAGATCTTAATAGACATTTCTCCAAAGAAGACATACAGAGATGGTCAGGAGGCACATGAAAGCATACTCTATATCAATAATTATTAGAGGGAGGAAAATGAAGGCTACAATGAGGTACCACCTCACGCTGGTCAGAATGGCCATCGTTAAAAAGTCTACAAATAACAAATGCTGGAGAGCATGTGGAAAAAGGGAACCCTCCTACATTATCAGTGGCAATGTAAGTTAGTGCAGTCATTGCAGAAAACAGTATGGAGGTTCCTCAGAAAACTACAGATAAGAGTTACTATGTGCTCCAGCTATCCAACTCCTGGGCATATACCTAGGGCAGATACAAAACTATAATTCAAAATAATGCATGCACCCCTGCTATGTTCCTAGTAGCACTATTCACAACAGACAAAACATGGCAACAACCTAAATGTCCATCAACAGATGAACAGATGAAGAAGATGTGGTACACATATATACAGTGGAATACTATTCAGTCATAAAAAGAAAGAGCTAATGCTACAAATGTGTGGCAGTATGGATGGACCTAGAGACTATCATACTGAGTGAAGTCAGAAAGAGAAAGAAAAGTACTGTATATATCACTTACATGTGGAATTTAAAATATGGCACACATGAACATATTTACAAAACAGAAAGAGTCTCATGGATATAGAGATCAGACTTATGGTTGTCTGTGGGGAAGCAGGAAGGAGAGAGATGGATTGCAGGTTTGGGGTTGGTAGATGTAAACTATTACATTTAAAATGCGTAAGCAAGGTCCTACTGTATAGTACAGTAGGAAACTACGTGCAGTCTCCTAGGATAAACCATAACATAAAAGAATCTAAAAAAAAAAGAATGTATCTGTGTGTATAACTGAGTCACTTTGCTATACAGCAGAGATTGGCCCAACACTGTAAATCAACCATGCTTCAATAAAAATAAATTAAATCAAAAAAAAAAAAGAAAAACAAAAAACAGTGAAAAAAAAATAAGTTAAATCAATAGAAAGAAAGAAAAGAGAAAGACCGTGACTGAACTTGGTGACTGACTGCATGTGGGGAGTGAGGGAGAGAGGAAGAAGGCAAGGGGGCTCCCCAGTTTTTAGGCTGAGTGACCACGTGGATGGTGATGTCCTTGGTCAAGAGACACAAGTCCAGGGAGGTGGAATTTGTGAGGGAGGATGAATCTGTTTTGAGCATGCAGCATTTTGGACGGATGCCTGAAATCCATATACTTTCTTGTCCTGTTCCAGTCATCCCAAACAATCTCCATTTCTCTGTCCTGAATCAAATGAAGAAAGGTCTGGAAAGAATCATAGGAAGCATACAGACCAATTCCTTTTATTCCTTGCAAAAGGAAGCTGAGGGAGGGAGTTCAGGGGGTTTCCCCAAAGATACAGGACTCACGTCCCCAACCCCATAGGTGTGCCTTCTGACCCCTTGAAGACACGCCTTTCATGATTTTCATAATCATCACTGTCACCACTTTTCTATAAGGTATGCATTCAAACATGAGAAATCTTTGGCCTTCTTAACAACAGATGCCTCTGAATAGAAAAACCACACACTTGGAAAAGAAAAACATACGTCAGAAAAAGCTGAAAAGTTCCAAAGCAGTTCATCTCCAGTAAAGTTGCTCATAGCAATCTCCCATTAGTCAGTTTTCATCACAATTACTTCAACAATAGCAGGAAGTGTTGAGTCCATTATTTTTTACAATGTGAATGCTTAAATCTCTACTCTATACATCACCCTTTCAATGATCTGTCCTAAGCTTCCAATAACAGTTCACTGTTCAACCAATGTTGAACAGGATTTGCAACAATTTTAACTGAGTGAAGACAATAAGCATGCGTAAGCAAGGTCCTACTGTATAGTACAGTAGGAAACTACGGCAGTCTCCTAGGATAAACCATAACATAAAAGAATCTAAAAAAAAAAGAATGTATCTGTGTGTATAACTGAGTCACTTTGCTATACAGCAGAGATTGGCCCAACACTGTAAATCAACCATGCTTCAATAAAAATAAATTAAATCAAAAAAAAAAGAAAACAAAAACAGTGAAAAAAAAATAAGTTAAATCAATAGAAAGAAAGAAAAGAGAAAGACCGTGACTGAACTTGGTGACTGACTGCATGTGGGGAGTGAGGGAGAGAGGAAGAAGGCAAGGGGGCTCCCCAGTTTTTAGGCTGAGTGACCACGTGGATGGTGATGTCCTTGGTCAAGAGACACAAGTCCAGGGAGGTGGAATTTGTGAGGGAGGATGAATCTGTTTTGAGCATGCAGCATTTTGGACGGATGCCTGAAATCCATATACTTTCTTGTCCTGTTCCAGTCATCCCAAACAATCTCCATTTCTCTGTCCTGAATCAAATGAAGAAAGGTCTGGAAAGAATCATAGGAAGCATACAGACCAATTCCTTTTATTCCTTGCAAAAGGAAGCTGAGGGAGGGAGTTCAGGGGGTTTCCCCAAAGATACAGGACTCACGTCCCCAACCCCATAGGTGTGCCTTCTGACCCCTTGAAGACACGCCTTTCATGATTTTCATAATCATCACTGTCACCACTTTTCTATAAGGTATGCATTCAAACATGAGAAATCTTTGGCCTTCTTAACAACAGATGCCTCTGAATAGAAAAACCACACACTTGGAAAAGAAAAACATACGTCAGAAAAAGCTGAAAAGTTCCAAAGCAGTTCATCTCCAGTAAAGTTGCTCATAGCAATCTCCCATTAGTCAGTTTTCATCACAATTACTTCAACAATAGCAGGAAGTGTTGAGTCCATTATTTTTTACAATGTGAATGCTTAAATCTCTACTCTATACATCACCCTTTCAATGATCTGTCCTAAGCTTCCAATAACAGTTCACTGTTCAACCAATGTTGAACAGGATTTGCAACAATTTTAACTGAGTGAAGACATAGAATTAGTGGCTTCTGCTCACTAAGCATCTGTTTTTATAATCTACTAAAGCGAAAAGGTAGAGGTCAGACACAAAATGATATTCAATAAGAGCATGAAACCAAATACTTGACCCAACACAAGTGAAATAAAAAAAAAAAAAAGAAGGCCAGCTTCCCTGGTGGTCCCGTAGGTAAGAATCCAGCTGCCAATGCAGGAGACACAGGTTTAACCCCTGGTCTGGGGGGGAATCCCACATTCTGTGGGGCAATTTAGCCCACGGGACACAGCAATTCAAGTGCGAGCGCCCTTGAACCCACACACCACACCTAGAGAAGTCACAAAGTGAGGAGCCTGAGCACCGTAACTCAAGAGGAGCCTCCACTTGCCACAACTACAGAAAAGCCAGCACAGCAATAAGACCCAACCCAGCAAAATAAAAATAAAAAACTGCTAAAAAAAAAGAAAGAAAGAAAGAAAAGGAAAAAAAGGCGTACCTAAGTCTGTGTGCCACAACTACTGAGCCTGTGCTCTAGAGCTGCTGCAACTCCTGAGCTGCCTTGCTTCAACTACTGAAGCCGTCATACCTAAACTAGACCCTGTGCTCTGCAACAAGAGAAGCCACCCCACTGAGACGCCCGCACATGGCAACAGAGTCACCTCCGCTCGCCGCAACTAGAGAAAGCCCGTGCGCAGTAATGTGACCTAGAAGCCAACAATGAATAAGCTGAAAAAAGAAAACAGACTTACCTGAGGCGGGTGTCCTTAAAGGTGTTGAGGTATGCCGGATAGCTCCATCCGATTTTGTTCCCTTTACACCGAAGCTCTAGGGTTTGCCCTGCGGCCAGACTCAGGGTAGCAGCGGGCTTCTGGAAGCGACCTTTATCCATCATTTGTGTCATGATAGACTGCGTCTTTGGCGCTGAATCCGTGGAGTCTCTGTCCTTTATTTTTGGAATTTTGGGTTTCCCCTTTTTGTTGGTAGGCTTGATGGTGTTCTCTCCTGGCTCCTTTGGACGCTTGTTCTTGGGAGGATGCTGGCCAGTAACTGGTACAAACATGAAGAGAGAGCAGTGGTGTTGATGGCCAACATATCAAAGAGTCTTCAACCTCCCCAGACCCTTTTAATACCTCTCTCCTCATAGGTCCAAGTGATTTGGGGGAATAATCATTATTTTTCTTGGTTCATTCTGTAGCTTTCAATCAATTAGCAAGAATAGATTTCAGCTTCAATGATTTTGTTCAAATTCAGCAGAGTAGTTCACATATGAAGGAACAGTCATACTTCCCAAACACAACAATGTTCCCCGACAGTTCATGTTCAATCTCACCATCTCCAAGGTGTTCCCCGGAAAAGCAGACCCAAAGTCTCGCAAGGTCTGTCTTGGGTCTTCGCCAGCTCAGCCCTGTAACTGTTTTGAACTCACTGTTTAAACTCAGAAATCTATCGTGTCCAGGGAGTGGACAGAATCTGCCACATGTGCACTCAGAAGATTATGAACCATCACGAATTTTCTCCCAAATGCATCTGTACAGTGGCATCTGTGTTAGGATCGACAGCATCTGTGTAGATTACAAGGCTTAGGAAGAAACACCTATAAACCCTGTGCTCGTTTAAGC
This sequence comes from Tragulus kanchil, assembly GCA_022376925.1. Taxonomy (NCBI): domain Eukaryota; kingdom Metazoa; phylum Chordata; class Mammalia; order Artiodactyla; family Tragulidae; genus Tragulus; species Tragulus kanchil. The sequence continues at coordinate 31,879,901 of JAIOJX010000028.1, read as the reverse complement.
ATACAATTGCACAATTAGAACTCAATGCTAACAGCAGGCATGGTTTAGAACATAGCCACCAAAATATATTGGGGGGAAGAGTATTTGATCACCAACGTTGTTGAGAATTGTTGGTAAATAAGAACTGACCGCCTTTGAGTCTGTTTTCTTTTTTAATTTTGTCTTGGGACAAAGTCGATTAACAATGTTGTGACAGTTTCAGGTGGACCCCAAAGGCACTCAGCCACACATCCCTCCTCCCCCAAACCCCCTCCCACCTAGGCTGCCACATCACCCTGAGCGGAGTTCCCCTGCTTAATGCAGTGGGTCCCTGCTGGTTATCCATTTTAAATACAGCAGTGTGCTTTGAGTCCACCTTCTCACGGCTGTTTTCCCAACTCTGCAATGTCGCCCTGCCCTTGGAATGACTCTGGGTTCCAGAAATCTCACCCAGCCCAAATGGCCATGGGCTGTGTCCATCCAACGAGGAGGATGAGATTCGGTGATTCATTTGGCCCACTGTCTGCATCAGCTCCAAAGTGACCTTGCTAGAAGCCCACAGAATTACAAAACAGACCTACAGGATCCTGAGAGATCATTTAAGATCCTCATGATGCAGACTAATAAGGCCTTAGAAGTTATACACATTACACAAAGCTGATGAGCGGTAGAACTTGAGAGTAAAACTCACGTTTCCCATTTCATTATACAGAAAGAGCCTGTAGATATTTTGAACAGAAAACCATAGAAATCTTGGCCAATGGAGGGAATCCCAGGGCATTTTTATAAAATGGGGAAACATGATAAATCAGGAGAAAAAACCCCTGTGCCTTCTTTGATGTTCATGTTTATTTATTCTAATATTACCTTGGGGTATGAAGGGTCCTGGTGATCAGGAGTACGGAGAGTAAAACTGGGGTCAAGGGGTGGAAAATGGCGAGGCTGCAAGTGTTTATACCAGAGGGCCAGACCAGTGACAAAACAGGTGACCAGGCAGGACCTGCCCAGGCCACGCCCTCCCCAGAGGGCAGCTGCTTGAGGGAGCGAGCCCAGGGTTACACGATGGGATTTCTCAAAGAATGGCAGAAATGCAGGATGCTTGCCTGATTTACGAATATGACAAGACTTTATGTTTTTAGACACTTCATGTCTGCATCTCTGAGGCAGGGAGTCAGCTGGTGGCATTCCTGGGAGGGACGGGGGTGACCAGGAGGGGGCAGGGGAAGGTCTGCTGGGACTTTTCTGTCTGGATCCAGACTGGTCGCGTTGGGGGCGTGCAGTCGGCGAGTGTTTCATGAAGCCAGGCGCTTACAGGAGTGTTCAAAGAGTCACTCGGTCCCGTCTGCCTCTGTGACCCCACGAACTATAATCCGCCAGGCTGCTGTTCTCTAGCCAAGAATACTGGAGTGGGCTGCCATTTCCTCCCCGAGCGGATCTTCCAGATCTTCGCATCTCCTGCTTGGCAGGCAGTCTACCATCTGAGACACCAGGGATAATCTGAACCAAAACCTCCGCTGATGTGGACTCCACTGTGACGATGAACTTGGTTTCTCTGCTGTGTCGCCCTTGGTAACAGGAGCCCTTTGATCTCCACTCCAGGTTCAGCCCAGCCCAGACCCTGGACCAGCTCCCTGTGAGCTCGGTACCAACATCAGGCTCTGGCCCCAACTGCTGAAGCATTACAAAACAGACCTACAGGATCCTGAGAGATCATTTAAGATCCTCATGATGCAGACTAATAAGGCCTTAGAAGTTATACACATTACACAAAGCTGATGAGCGGTAGAACTTGAGAGTAAAACTCACGTTTCCCATTTCATTATACAGAAAGAGCCTGTAGATATTTTGAACAGAAAACCATAGAAATCTTGGCCAATGGAGGGAATCCCAGGGCATTTTTATAAAATGGGGAAACATGATAAATCAGGAAAAAAACCCTGTGCCTTCTTTGATGTTCATGTTTATTTATTCTAATATTACCTTGGGGTATGAAGGGTCCTGGTGATCAGGAGTACGGAGAGTAAAACTGGGGTCAAGGGGTGGAAAATGGCGAGGCTGCAAGTGTTTATACCAGAGGGCCAGACCAGTGACAAAACAGGTGACCAGGCAGGACCTGCCCAGGCCACGCCCTCCCCAGAGGGCAGCTGCTTGAGGGAGCGAGCCCAGGGTTACACGATGGGATTTCTCAAAGAATGGCAGAAATGCAGGATGCTTGCCTGATTTACGAATATGACAAGACTTTATGTTTTTAGACACTTCATGTCTGCATCTCTGAGGCAGGGAGTCAGCTGGTGGCATTCCTGGGAGGGACGGGGGTGACCAGGAGGGGGCAGGGGAAGGTCTGCTGGGACTTTTCTGTCTGGATCCAGACTGGTCGCGTTGGGGGCGTGCAGTCGGCGAGTGTTTCATGAAGCCAGGCGCTTACAGGAGTGTTCAAAGAGTCACTCGGTCCCGTCTGCCTCTGTGACCCCACGAACTATAATCCGCCAGGCTGCTGTTCTCTAGCCAAGAATACTGGAGTGGGCTGCCATTTCCTCCCCGAGCGGATCTTCCAGATCTTCGCATCTCCTGCTTGGCAGGCAGTCTACCATCTGAGACACCAGGGATAATCTGAACCAAAACCTCCGCTGATGTGGACTCCACTGTGACGATGAACTTGGTTTCTCTGCTGTGTCGCCCTTGGTAACAGGAGCCCTTTGATCTCCACTCCAGGTTCAGCCCAGCCCAGACCCTGGACCAGCTCCCCTGTGAGCTCGGTACCAACATCAGCTCTCGGCAAGCTGCCGTCGTGGGGCTTGGCTGCCTTGCTCCAAAGCCCCGCTATCCGGTCCATGAGTCCAAGTCCACTCGGGCCCTCTCCTTTCCCCAGCTCTGAGTCTCTCCTTATTTCCCTCCCTTCCTCTCCTCTGGTTCCTCTGGGTCAAGGGGCCCTGCCTGACTCTCTCCGTCCTTCCAGGGAGCAGAGCTGGGCCGGCCCTTTGTCCTTGTCTCTGAGGCATACTCCACTACCTGCTGTTGAACCTGCTGTGTCAGGACGTCTTTAGAGTCTGTACATTTGGTTTATAGACCTCGGGGTTCCCAGGACAGCTGCGGGTGGGCAGGAGCGCCCATGTACACACTTCTACAACCTCCCAGAGCAAAAGTGCTGTCATCGTGGAGAACAACTGAGTGTCATAGGAATACACTAATCCAGGAACCTCAAAGGTAAAGCCTACACCTCAGTGTTGCAATAGGTGAAAGCCACTGTCTTTTTCCTAAAGTAGAGCATGAACGCTTGCCATTGTGCTGCCCAAGACAGCTGTGCCCTGCAGGCGTTTCATTGATGACTGATTTGGTACAGTTACCTTGTAACAGGGAGTCAAGACATTGGAAGTAACAACAACTGTGGGTGAATTCTAGAGTGGATAGGCAGCCCTTGGCTTCCCTAGTGGCTCAGAAAGTAAAACATTTGTCTGCAGTGCAGGAGACCTGGGTTGGATCCCTGGGTCAGGAACCCTGGAGAAGGAAATGGCAACCCACGCCAGTATCCGGAAATCCCACGGACAGAGGAACCTGGTGAGCTACGGTGCGTGGGGCCACGAGAGAGTTGGACACGACCGAGCGGCTAACACTAAGCCTCTCAGCTCCTGTGTGGTGACGTTACTCAGGCACATTTGATTCATAATGGACAGTATGTCTTCAAATGTGCACTCTCATCCCTGAAAAATCAGATGACCTCTCGTCCAAAGAGGCCGATGGTCCGTCCGGCAGCGTGACCGTGCACTCAGTCCTTGACTGGACAGTAATGACTCAGTTCAAGGAGCTAGACTGGTGGCCCCACAGACTGACCCTCGGATTATCTCCCAGATGCCATATCTAAGTCTTTCAAAGAATACGGCCCTTCAAAAAAAGAAAAAAATAAATAACAGGACTCTTCAGGCTAACTAATAAGTTAATTATTTTCTAAAGACCTAAAAAATACAAGAATTGACACTGTAGATATGAGACAGGCCGGGGCCCGGGACCCGTGGCTGCAGTGCCTGCACCTGACGCACCACCACTCCTCGAGCAACAGAATACAGAGCTGTGCGGCACTGAACGACTGCATGCAGGGGCATTCGGGACCGATCCTGGACAAAAGATGCAGAGACCAAAAGAAAAGAAAAAGCCAGTTCTCAGTTTGGAAGAGCCTGGAGGAAAAGCAGGGTACTGTGCATGCCGCCTGCACCCACTGCCACCTGAGGGCTGGACGAAACACCTGAGTCACCTTCCAGCCCAGCCTCCGGACACACCCCTGCTGTCACCCCATATAAGGGACAAGCTCAACGCCCGCTGCCCCCACAGGGAGCCAGGGAGCAAGGGAACCTGTTACTTGTTCTCACTTCCCTCCAGCTGCAGCCCAGCCCCCGGTTGAGCCCTGCCTGAATTTCTCGTCTGGCTTCTAGGCCATTTCTATTGACTGGGGAAGACCTCCAACTCTGGTCAGTAACAGACGTTGTGGCTCTCAACACCGGGCACGTGTCCCCTTCTGGGAGGGCATCTGAGTGGCTCTGGGACCACTGAGCCCAGCTTCCCGTGGGTGACAGCTGGCCACCTGACGCTCGGTTCAGTGTCACAGCATTTGGTATGTGTGCCCCTGGCTCCCCCGGGGCCTCAGGACCCACATTCAGGCAATGCTTTCCCACTCCCTGTCCTTCTGCCTCTCCAGATATCTCTGTACCTCTCTCTCTCTGTCCTCTCTTAACTCTGTCCTACTTTTACAAGAGAGCGGTCACTGGGCACTCCAGCACCACTGCTCTCCCCGTGTGAGACCTGCTCCCCCGGCCGGCACGGCTCACCTTGATGGGTGACGGGCAGAGGTGGGGGAGGCTCACCTCACCCTGGGCAGATTGGAGACTTGCAAAAGTGACAGAGCTTCAAGCCTCCTGCCATGTAGGACTAGAGGTCCAATTATCCCTGTATTACCACCAGCATTTTCCCGCCACCTCGAGACGTCCTGCTGGGAATAGGCAGAAGCGTCACATTTCTGTATGATGGTGCATGCGGTGGGTGAGTGTCCCCCCTGTGGGCTGGGAACCCACAAACACTCAACTGGCTGCTCTCTGGGTTGGATCTCCCTGTGGGCAGCATACAGGGTGGTCCATCCTTCACTGGCCCTTTTAGGTGGTACACAGGTCAGTGCCTGAGTCAACACCCACAGGGTGGGTTGAAACATCATCCTCTCCTTCTGTTTCTTTCTCTTTTTCAGGCTTTTCTGTCCCTCCTCCCTACATCTCTCCCTTGGTCCTCACCCCTGCAGTTCCATCCCCTGCATCCCCAAAACTTCTTTCAGTTTGTGATTGGCATCTTTGTTGGTGATGTCTAAAACTTCTCCTGGAGGTCTCTACCAACCCTGTATTTCAGGACTTTAGTTCTCTTCTGTACCCACAGACACCCTACATGGCCTGAGACTCCAGCCTCAGGTTATGTGGTGAGATTTTAAAGAACAAAGAGAAGAGACAGGAGCTTGCCATTTCCCTTCCTCTGCTCTTGCCATATAACTACTCTTGCCTGAGCTCTCAGAAACTACTTGATTCATCTGTAGTCCCCAGACTGAGGGAAAACGGGTGGGGTATTTTCTATTCAAGCAGGAAACTATGAGATCTCTGATTCTATCTTTAGGTAAAATTAAGTTGCAAATGAGCTCTCGGATGGCGTTGGGACAGCTGGCCATGACGCTCGGTTCAGTGTCACAGCATTTGGTATGTGTGCCCTGGCTCCCGGCCTCAGGACCCACATTCAGGCAATGCTTTCCCACTCCTGTCCTTCTGCCTCTCCAGATATCTCTGTACCTCTCTCTCTCTGTCCTCTCTTAACTCTGTCCTACTTTTACAAGAGAGCGGTCACTGGGCACTCCAGCACCACTGCTCTCCCCGTGTGAGACCTGCTCCCCCGGCCGGCACGGCTCACCTTGATGGGTGACGGGCAGAGGTGGGGGAGGCTCACCTCACCCTGGGCAGATTGGAGACTTGCAAAAGTGACAGAGCTTCAAGCCTCCTGCCATGTAGGACTAGAGGTCCAATTATCCCTGTATTACCACCAGCATTTTCCCGCCACCTCGAGACGTCCTGCTGGGAATAGGCAGAAGCGTCACATTTCTGTATGATGGTGCATGCGGTGGGTGAGTGTCCCCCCTGTGGGCTGGGAACCCACAAACACTCAACTGGCTGCTCTCTGGGTTGGATCTCCCTGTGGGCAGCATACAGGGTGGTCCATCCTTCACTGGCCCTTTTAGGTGGTACACAGGTCAGTGCCTGAGTCAACACCCACAGGGTGGGTTGAAACATCATCCTCTCCTTCTGTTTCTTTCTCTTTTTCAGGCTTTTCTGTCCCTCCTCCCTACATCTCTCCCTTGGTCCTCACCCCTGCAGTTCCACCCCCTGCATCCCCAAAACTTCTTTCAGTTTGTGATTGGCATCTTTGTTGGTGATGTCTAAAACTTCTCCTGGAGGTCTCTACCAACCCTGTATTTCAGGACTTTAGTTCTCTTCTGTACCCACAGACACCCTACATGGCCTGAGACTCCAGCCTCAGGTTATGTGGTGAGATTTTAAAGAACAAAGAGAAGAGACAGGAGCTTGCCATTTCCCTTCCTCTGCTCTTGCCATATAACTACTCTTGCCTGAGCTCTCAGAAACTACTTGATTCATCTGTAGTCCCCCAGACTGAGGGGAAAACGGGTGGGGGTATTTTCTATTCAAGCAGGGAAACTATGAGATCTCTGATTCTATCTTTAGGTAAAAATTAAGTTGCAAATGAGCTATATGTCATTGGTTTAAAGGAAACTGAGTGCTTATGTACATTCTCAGAAATACAGAAGTGGCTCAGCAGAATAACTTTGGGTTCATGCTGATCAGGAAAACATTCACTGTTTAATTACTGTCTGAGACTAAAGATAGCTTTAGCTTGTGGGTTTCATTAATGCAGACCTCTCTTTAAAAGAATAACATTAAGAATAATACTTTTATTGTACCTAGGAGCACTGAAGAGTTTATCAGGTGGCACTAGTGGTAAACAATTCACCTGCCAATACAGGAGATGTGGGTTTGATCCCTGGGGAGGGAACATCCCCTGGAGGAGGAAATGGCAACCCACTCCAGCATTCTTGCCTGAATAATCCCATGGACAGAGAAGCCTGGCGGGCTACAGTCCACGGGGCTCATAGAGTGGGACACGACTGAGTGAGTGAATGTACCGGGCTACTGAAAGTCAGTAAGCACATACTGTTTCTGTTATGAAATTTGTCAACAAGGAAGCCAACCTGATATGATTAAAATTTTAAGTCCATGTGAACTCTCTGGGAAACTCTATAGCCACAATTAGGTTTTGGAAATGTCCATTTAAAATGCTCTCCAAATTTTGGTAAATTGAAACTAAAGGCTAGGAATTCAATGATAGGAATTCATCGAATAGCTAGGCCATTTCAGATAAGATAAAATATTGGCAACAGTATTGCTCAACATGTCTACATTTCCTCCTTTTGTGTTCTTGTTGGAAGATGTCCTAGCTCGGGACACTTTTACTAAAACTTCTCCTGGAGGTCTCTACCAACCCTGTATTTCAGGACTTTAGTTCTCTTCTGTACCCACAGACACTACATGGCCTGAGACTCCAGCCTCAGGTTATGTGGTGAGATTTTAAAGAACAAAGAGAAGAGACAGGAGCTTGCCATTTCCCTTCCTCTGCTCTTGCCATATAACTACTCTTGCCTGAGCTCTCAGAAACTACTTGATTCATCTGTAGTCCCCCAGACTGAGGGGAAAACGGGTGGGGGTATTTTCTATTCAAGCAGGGAAACTATGAGATCTCTGATTCTATCTTTAGGTAAAATTAAGTTGCAAATGAGATATATGTCATTGGTTTAAAGGAAACTGAGTGCTTATGTACATTCTCAGAAATACAGAAGTGGCTCAGCAGAATAACTTTGGGTTCATGCTGATCAGGAAAACATTCACTGTTTAATTACTGTCTGAGACTAAAGATAGCTTTAGCTTGTGGGTTTCATTAATGCAGACCTCTCTTTAAAAGAATAACATTAAGAATAATACTTTTATTGTACCTAGGAGCACTGAAGAGTTTATCAGGTGGCACTAGTGGTAAACAATTCACCTGCCAATACAGGAGATGTGGGTTTGATCCCTGGGGAGGGAACATCCCCTGGAGGAGGAAATGGCAACCCACTCCAGCATTCTTGCCTGAATAATCCCATGGACAGAGAAGCCTGGCGGGCTACAGTCCACGGGGCTCATAGAGTGGGACACGACTGAGTGAGTGAATGTACCGGGCTACTGAAAGTCAGTAAGCACATACTGTTTCTGTTATGAAATTTGTCAACAAGGAAGCCAACCTGATATGATTAAAATTTTAAGTCCATGTGAACTCTCTGGGAAACTCTATAGCCACAATTAGGTTTTGGAAATGTCCATTTAAAATGCTCTCTCCAAATTTTGGTAAATTGAAACTAAAGGCTAGGAATTCAATGATAGGAATTCATCGAATAGCTAGGCCATTTCAGATAAGATAAAATATTGGCAACAGTATTGCTCAACATGTCTACATTTCCCTCCTTTTGTGTTCTTGTGAGAGAGAAATGGAAGATGTCCGGTGCCACCCTGAGCTGCCTTTTCCCAACCTACAGAAGGCTAACAGAGAAGACAGTTCATCCTGCTTAAGGAAAATAGGATGCGGGTTTTTAGAAAAGAAGGTAAGAGGGATGAAAGTGTATTTTGAAGAAAAGAAGAAGGATGATTGACTGGCGAATTCTGAATGGGGAAAGTAAGGGACAAGCACGACCAGAGAAGGCACAGAAAGTTTGCAGAAGAGGAACAATGAGGAAAGAATTCTGTATGTGGTCCCTCCTCTAAAGCTGGGTTAAACTGAATTGGGTCAATGGATTTTCTTAAAAGCAGGCTGATGCAGGACTGGATTTGGTCTCTCTTTCCTAAGAGAACAAAGTTTTCCTGGAGTGCTGCTTTTGATATCAGATTGTGTGAGTTTCTGTGCTATTAAGTGATCTGTATTTACTTTTGAAATCTTCCCCCCCCACCTTGGCTCAAGGAATAAGCATTGTTTTTCACAGAAACCTATGGTCCTATCTGATTTTTAAAAATGTTTGACAGACTTCCCAAATGTCAACTACTAACTAAAGTTCTTTTGACCTCACCTAACTTTGGGGTGCTTCAAAGGACTCCTGGAACATCCCAAAGAGAGACCCTAGACTAACTGGGTTCATCTGTAAGGACAGGTTTGCCAGGTTCTCAGAGAACTCAGACAAGCGTAGGGATGAACTTGCCATGCTGGGGTTGGTATTCTTTCTCACCTGGCAGACTTGCTAGCTGCTGCTTTTTAGTGACAAAGTTGTGCCTGACGCTATACGACCCCATGAACTGAAGCCCACCAGGCCCCTCTGTCCATGGGATTCTCCAGGCAAGAGTACTGGAGTGGCTTGACATTACCATTCCACCTTCTAGACTCAGGGATTGAACTGGCATTTTCTCCTTGGCAGACAGGTGCTTTACCATTGAGTCACCTTGGGAAGCTCCCACCTAGTGGGACATCATGGTTATTCTGGCCCACTGTTGCACCCCAGATAAAAAGGACTGTATCCCGAGAAAGGCCAGGGAACATGCAGATGGCCTACTGGTCACCCATCCACACTACCAAATCCACCAGGAAGGGCAGGATGCAGTCCCAGAGCATGGTCCACCCTGCGACTGTGCAGACCCTGTAGGCTAGGATGATATTACTGTCTACTGGAAGGAAGGAAAAGGTGTATGGTGCGACCTGTAACTTACGAGAAGGTCCAAGAGGCTGACACAGGGAAAGACCTCAAAGCTGCATTTCCCTGTATTCCCTGCATCCAAACTCTCAATGCCTTTCTGCCTTTGAATAAAGAGACCGCAACACCCTGGAGGCTAACCAACAAACCTGGAAGGTGCTTCTGCATAGTTTCTCATGATAATCTCCATCTTGGAAATGCATGAGCAAGGGGTACTGAGTCTTGAGAAGGTGGGGGATTTACAGATAAGTAGTGAGAGCAAACAGGATTCAGATCAAAGTACTGTTAAAAATCCTCAACTTTCTGGCATAAAGAGGATATAAAGTCTCTCTAACCAAGCCTCAGATCTCACAACAATGGGTTCAATATTTACAATTTGTTTTGACCCGCAGAGGCACGAGCCCTGGCCACAGATGGAGAAATAGGGATTAATGCATTACCGTTTCCAACCACAAGGAGGCAACTCTGGCTATGTGAGGGTTCGCCTGTATCTGGATTCCACATTTCGGCCTTACAGCAAAACCCTTCTGTGAGGCCCTAGAAGGGGGAGAAAGGGGACTCCTTCAATGGAATAAAGACCACCAACGGGCCTCTGAGACTCTGAAAACTGAGCCGGGTAGAGCAAACTCAGGGGCTTCCCAATTTAGGAGGAAGTTATGTTCACCACTATTCCACCAATACAAAGTTTCCCAATCTGGACAAGCCCTTGACCCTATATGTTCATGAGAGGTCAGGGGTAGTACCCTGGGACAAGGCCTAGGTATGGTAATATCTCATCAGGTACAATCTATGCTGGAGGTCAAAGGACACACTGGTTAACTGCAAGAAATTTAACAAGATACCAGGCCCTTCTAATGGACATCTCTGACATTACCTTAATGGTGTGCGAGACCCTAAAGCCGGAAACTCCCAGTGGAGACTTAGCATGTCAATGTGGAGTGACCGTAGACTAAACTTATTTCAGTAGGTCCAATCTTCTAGATGAAACTTCCGACAGTCCTGAGGCCAATGGTTTACTGATGGGAGCAGTTTTGTAGAAATGGGAACCCAAAGGCCAGGTATGCCACCGTTAGTCTAGATGAATGGAAGCCAAGGTCCTGCCACCCAGACATCAGCTCAGAAGCCTGAACTAACTGCATTAGGGAGATCTTTGCAATTAGGAAAGGATGAAACATTAAATATATTTACTGACCCTAAATGGGGACTCCACATGCTACATGCTCATGCTGCCACTGGGAAAGAAAAAGGAATGTTAACTGCTAAAAATTTCTACATAAAGGGTTTCTCTGGTGGCTCAAATGGTAAATAATCTGCCTGCAATGAAGAAGACTCGGGTTCAATCCCTGGGTCAGGAAGATCCCTTGGAGAAAGGAATGGCAACCCACTCCAGTGTTCTTGCCTGGAGAATCCCATGGACAGACGAGCCTGGTAGGCTAGCCCATGGGGTCACAAAGAGTCAGACATGACTCTGTGACTAACACACACACACACACACACACACGCACACACAGAGTTTCCAACCTGGGGAGCAGTAACCCACTATGGGGACCATCAGAGGGAGGGATCTTTGTGAGTCAACGGTAAAGCAAAGCTGATCAATTGTAAAACAGGCTATTCAACTGAAGGAATTTGAATGAGTTATGGCTGTAATGCTGGCACCCCGCCTGTAAACTCCCTAGCCTCCCCCAGTTCTCCTCACAGGAACAGGAATATACTGAGAATACAAGAAGGCTGTCAAAAAAAAAAAAAAAAAAAGATAAGGTTCTAATTCCAAGGCCCAACAATGGAAATTCACCAAGAGCTCACATGACCATGACCCCACCCACCACAGGAAGGATGCTCTGTGGGCCTTGATGCAAAAGACTTTCAGGGAAAGGAATTAAAAGAACAGCAAAACAAGTAACACCTGCCTGTGATTCATGGGCCTCTGACAACCCACACACCCATCCAATCCCCTCTTCGTTACTTGGGCCATCCAACACTGAGGGACATTTCTTGGGGGAAGACTGGCAGTTAGATTTTACTCAAATGCCCCATGATCAGCAAACACTCCGATACTCTTCCAGGATAGGTTGAGGCCTTCCCCACCTGATCTGAAAAAACTAAGGTCTGTACGTTTTTTCTGAAAGAAATAATTCCTCAGTTTGGACTTCCAAAATCCCTTCAACGTCATCAGGGGCCCTCTTTTACAGCCAGAATCACAGAGGGGCTCACAACGGCCCTACGCACAGACTATAAGCCACACCTCATGGCACCCCCAGTCTTCAGGGAAGGTAGAGAGGATGAACAACACTTCAACTAAGTCCTTAGCAAAGTTCTGTCAAGAAACTCATTTACCCTGGACCAACTTGCTTCTTCTTGCACTTCTCAGGGTCCATGTAGCCCCCAGAGGTGGTCTTAGATGTTGCCCATTTGAAATGACCTATGGGAGGCCTTTTCTTCTACTGAAGAAGACTCGGGTTCAATCCCTGGGTCAGGAAGATCCCTTGGAGAAAGGAATGGCAACCCACTCCAGTGTTCTTGCCTGGAGAATCCCATGGACAGACGAGCCTGGTAGGCTAGCCCATGGGGTCACAAAGAGTCAGACATGACTCTGTGACTAACACACACACACACACACACACGCACACACAGAGTTTCCAACCTGGGGAGCAGTAACCCACTATGGGGACCATCAGAGGGAGGGATCTTTGTGAGTCAACGGTAAAGCAAAGCTGATCAATTGTAAAACAGGCTATTCAACTGAAGGAATTTGAATGAGTTATGGCTGTAATGCTGGCACCCCGCCTGTAAACTCCCTAGCCTCCCCCAGTTCTCCTCACAGGAACAGGAATATACTGAGAATACAAGAAGGCTGTCAAAAAAAAAAAAAAAAAAAGATAAGGTTCTAATTCCAAGGCCCAACAATGGAAATTCACCAAGAGCTCACATGACCATGACCCCACCCACCACAGGAAGGATGCTCTGTGGGCCTTGATGCAAAAGACTTTCAGGGAAAGGAATTAAAAGAACAGCAAAACAAGTAACACCTGCCTGTGATTCATGGGCCTCTGACAACCCACACACCCATCCAATCCCCTCTTCGTTACTTGGGCCATCCAACACTGAGGGACATTTCTTGGGGGAAGACTGGCAGTTAGATTTTACTCAAATGCCCCATGATCAGCAAACACTCCGATACTCTTCCAGGATAGGTTGAGGCCTTCCCCACCTGATCTGAAAAAACTAAGAAGGTCTGTACGTTTTTTCTGAAAGAAATAATTCCTCAGTTTGGACTTCCAAAATCCCTTCAACGTCATCAGGGGCCCTCTTTTACAGCCAGAATCACAGAGGGGCTCACAACGGCCCTACGCACAGACTATAAGCCACACCTCATGGCACCCCCAGTCTTCAGGGAAGGTAGAGAGGATGAACAACACTTCAACTAAGTCCTTAGCAAAGTTCTGTCAAGAAACTCATTTACCCTGGACCAACTTGCTTCTTCTTGCACTTCTCAGGGTCCATGTAGCCCCCAGAGGTGGTCTTAGATGTTGCCCATTTGAAATGACCTATGGGAGGCCTTTTCTCACTATGGACATCCTACCAGATGAGGACTGAACCAGTGTATTATTAATCTAGGATAAGTTCAGAAGGCCATCCATGGGGCTTCCCTGGTGGTCCAGTGGGTACAGAGTCCACCTTGCAGGGCAGGGGGCGCCGGTTTGATCCCTGGCCTGGGAAGATCCCACATGCCGCGGAACGGCTGGACCAGTGTGCCCAATCAGGAGTCAGTGCTCCGGGGCGCATATGCCCAGAGCCGGTGCTGTGCACCGAGAGAGGCCACTGCGATGGGAGGCCCACACAGACTGAAGAATAAAGATGGATGAAAAATAAGTGAATGGAAAAGCAATAAAAGAGGCCAAAATTAAAAAAAAAAAAAATGTGTGCCAGGGGGAGCCACAAGATCTGACAAGCAACAGGTATTCAATCAAGCTATTTAAAAAAAATAAATAAAGGAAATAAAGCCATCCAGGACTACGTCGACAAGACACTGGTGACCCCCACTAAAACTACAGAGAAAAGAGAAGTTCCTTCATGAATAAACCTTGGGGACTAAGCTCTTCTTAAAACCTGGAAAGAAGGGTCCCCTGAAGACCAACTACTAGCAAAATGGAAGAGCTCCTGTGAAGTAATCTTAGCCACTCCTCTGCTGTCAAACTGCAAGGATAATGACTAAAGCTTCTACCTCAAGAAACCCCACAGGGCTTCGCTCATAGCTCAGTAGTAAAGAATCCACCTGCCAATGCAGGAGACACAGGTTGATACCTGATCTGAGACAATCCCACATGCTGTGAAGCAACTAGGCCCGTGAGCCACAACTATTGAACCCACATGCCACAGCTACTAAAGCTCATGTGCCCTAGGGTCCATGCTCTGCAGCAAGAGAAGCCACTACAGTGAAAAGCCTGCTCACTGCAACTAGAGAAAAGCCCTTGTGCAGCAACAAACACCCAGAACGGCTGAAAAATAAAGAAAATTATTAAAAATAGAAAGAAACTCTGCAGGTCAGGAGAGAAGAGCAACACACGCGTGAGCCAGTGGAAGCTCTGAAGACAGGCCCCATCAACAGATGAATAAATGTGTAGTGGGTGGGCTCCTATTTGAAGCCTTAATAGACGCTGGGACTTCTCTTGTTTCCTTGGTAGATGTGGTTCTTGACAATCGTCTGGTCCTCGAGTACCTTCTGACTGAAGAAGGCACAGTGTATGTGATCACTAGTAGTTCCTGCTACGCTTGAGTCAGTGTGACAGGACATGTAAAAGTTAATATGAAGGAAATAACGCCCAGGCAGATTGGCTTCATAATTTTGGCAAGGGTGATATTATCTTCTTTCTCTGGTCAACAGCTAAGAAAGCCCAAAGCTAACCCTGGCTCCTTCCCTTCCTAGGCCTTTTAATGATTATTTTTGTTGCTCCTTTTGGTCCTTGTTTGTTTAACCTCCTGGTTAAGTTTCTGTCTTCCAGGCTCCAACAGTTTGAAGTATGGCTCATGATGGCTCAAGGAATTCAGCCCATTCCTTGGGAGGAATAGCTCAGGTCTCTAGAGGTCATTGGAATCATGAGTAAGGGGCTTCTGTACCTTAGGGGTAGGCTAGGGTCTGTGCTCTCTGTCCAGCAGAAAACAGTTTTAGACAAGATCTGTGGCCCCTTACTCCTTAAGAACAAGGGTGTGATGTCTCTTGGGATGGTGGACCTGGGACCCTTTGTGCTTTGCTACAGTGCTTGCACCTGGACATGGCTCTCATCTTTGAAGAACAAAAAGAAAGAAACTGTATGGGACTAAAAATAACTGCATGCTGGGCTTCTCTGGTAGCTCAATGGTAAAAGGTTCACCTGCCAATGCAGGAGACAAGGGTTCGATCCCTGATCCAGGAAGATCCCATGTGCTGTGGAGCAACTAAGCCCATGAGCCACAACTATTGAGCCTGTGCTCTAGACCCTCAGAGTCGCAACTATTGAACTACTGAAGCCTATATGCCCCAGAGCACACAACAAGAGAAGTCACTGCAACAAGAAGTGTGCTTACCTCAACTAGAGAGTAGCCCCCACTCCCTGCAACTAGAGAAGAGCCTGTGGCAGCAGTGAAAACCCAGAATAGTCAAAAAAAAATCAATGAATGCATTAAAAACAATAGCATCTTTTATAAAAACAAATTAATACTACCTAAAAAAAAACAAAAGAACTGCATGCATGCCCAGCAGGGACAAATTCCAGACAAAAGATACAGGAAGGAAAAAAAAACAACACCCAATTGCCACTTTTGAAGAGTCTGGAGGAAAAGCAGGTACTGCACATGCCCCGTGCACACACCACCTAAGGGGTGGGCAAAACACCTAAAGTCACCCCCCTAGGCCCACACCCCTACCCTCACTCCATATAAGAAGCAAGCTTAGGCCCCCCTTCCCAGGAGCCAGCAAGGAGAACGTTGTTTGTTCTTGCTTTCCCTGCTGCAGCAGGGACAAGGAACCTTTGCCCCTCCCTTCTTTAGGCCTTTTTGTTTTTGCTCCTTTTGGTCCTTTTTTTTAACCTCCTGGTTAAGTTTCTGTCTTCCAGGCTCCAACAGTTTGAAGTATGGCTCATGATGGCTCAAGGAATTCAGCCCATTCCTTGGGAGGAATAGCTCAGGTCTCTAGAGGTCATTGGAATCATGAGTAAGGGGCTTCTGTACCTTAGGGGTAGGCTAGGGTCTGTGCTCTCTGTCCAGCAGAAAACAGTTTTAGACAAGATCTGTGGCCCCTTACTCCTTAAGAACAAGGGTGTGATGTCTCTTGGGATGGTGGACCTGGGACCCTTTGTGCTTTGCTACAGTGCTTGCACCTGGACATGGCTCTCATCTTTGAAGAACAAAAAGAAAGAAACTGTATGGGACTAAAAATAACTGCATGCTGGGCTTCTCTGGTAGCTCAATGGTAAAAGGTTCACCTGCCAATGCAGGAGACAAGGGTTCGATCCCTGATCCAGGAAGATCCCATGTGCTGTGGAGCAACTAAGCCCATGAGCCACAACTATTGAGCCTGTGCTCTAGACCCTCAGAGTCGCAACTATTGAACTACTGAAGCCTATATGCCCCAGAGCACACAACAAGAGAAGTCACTGCAACAAGAAGTGTGCTTACCTCAACTAGAGAGTAGCCCCCACTCCCTGCAACTAGAGAAGAGCCTGTGGCAGCAGTGAAAACCCAGAATAGTCAAAAATAAATCAATGAATGCATTAAAAACAATAGCATCTTTTATAAAAACAAATTAATACTACCTAAAAAAAAAAACAAAAAAAAAAACTGCATGCATGCCCAGCAGGGACAAATTCCAGACAAAAGATACAGGAAGGAAAAAAAAACAACACCCAATTGCCACTTTTGAAGAGTCTGGAGGAAAAGCAGGTACTGCACATGCCCCGTGCACACACCACCTAAGGGGTGGGCAAAACACCTAAAGTCACCCCCCTAGGCCCACACCCCTACCCTCACTCCATATAAGAAGCAAGCTTAGGCCCCCCTTCCCAGGGAGCCAGCAAGCAAGAGAACGTTGTTTGTTCTTGCTTTCCCTGCTGCAGCAGGGACCCAAGGAAGCCTTGCCTAAACTTCCTGTCTGGCCCTAATCACCTTCTCTTGCTTGGGGATGGCCTAGAACCCTGTTCAGTAACAGCTACATATAAGTAAAAGTCTATTACCATTGCATTTTTGAGATCACAGTATATTCTATAGAGAAATGAACAATCAAAATCACGAACCATTAACTCTCACTGTAGACTTCAGATCCTAAAGTCATATTGACTTACCAACTGTGTGACATTGGGCAGCCACCCTCTTGGCTTCCTCACTTGTACACTGAGCATGAGACGGTCCTAACGACTCTCTCAGGGATTGTTTGGGGCAATGAGTTAATATGTTCAACAAGCTGAGATGAGAGTCTGACCCCCAGCGAGTAAGTGCCGGCACGGTGCTGCTGGTTTTCCTGGGTCGTCTCTTGCTGTCTCGGGGTGATCTCCACCATCAGCTTGTGATGGAGACGGAGCAGCTCATTCTCCTCCCTAACTCACAGGTGAAAACATTGAGACCACAGAGCCAAGGGGCCCCCCTACCAGTTACTAAGAAGGCAGCGAGAAACCAGGTCTCATGTCTCCTTTGACTCCTGTTGTTGCTTTCAATTCCCTTGAGATCATCATCTCGCTTTATTTACAGGAATCTCACTCACAGCCCCCACTGTCTAAGTGGTCTCTTTGTTTGGTGGGCCCCAGGCTTTGACAAGGAGTTCCAAGTCAAACAGAACTCGATGCCCGGGATGAGGGCACAACCCTTCTGGAAGGGCTGGAGATGCTTTTCCAAGGCATACATTACAATCCCCAAGTGAGGAGACCCTGGTGAACAGTCTCCAGAATGAATTACGTGTGGCACTGCCAGAGGTCTGCAGGACAAAGGACCACATCTCTTTAGCATCTGCGGAGGGCTGACTGCCATCAACGCTTATTCAATAAAGGTGATCTGATTTCTTTTTCTTTTTTTTTACAGAGAACCACAATAAATTGTTTATTAAAATATAATAACCTAGGGTTTCCCTGGTGGCTAAGAGTTCACCTGCCAATGCAGAAGACACAGGTTTGATCCCTAATCTGGGAAGATCCCTCATGCTGCCGAGCAACTAAGTCCGTGAGCCACAACGATGGAGCCTGTGCTCTAGAGCCTCAAAGCAGCAACTAGTGAGTCCACGTGCCACAACTATTGAAGCCCGTGTGCCCTAGAGCCTGAGTTCCACAACAAGAGAAGTCACTGCAACAAGAAGCCAGCTCAGCTCAATGAGAGAGCAGCTCCCGTTCCCCACAACAGTGGAGAAGACCCTTATGGCAGCACTGAAAACCCAGGATAGCCAAAAATACATAAATAAAAAGTTTAAAAATATATATTTAAAAATTTATAATAACATAGATATGTCATTAGGAAACAATAAAAATTAACATAGATACATCAGTTTGAAAAGTATGAATGCAAAAGGAGACATTAATAGAAATGTAGAGATTAAGAAATGATAATTTGCTTATACATAGAAATAAAGTTGTAAGCAAATTGACATGTGAGACCCAGTAAATTTTTTTTTATACCAAAAACATTTTTATTGGGGTACAGCCAATGAACAACTTTGTGATAGTTTCAGGTGAACTATGAAGGGGCTTGGCCCTACATATACATGTATCTATTCTCCCCAAACCCTGCCTTCCACCCAGGCTGGTACATAACATTAAACAGAGTTCAACGTGCTATACAGGAAATTTTTGTTCATATCAAAACGGATTTGACTCACTCACAGCCCCCACTGTCTAAGTGGTCTCTTTGTTTGGTGGGCCCCAGGCTTTGACAAGGAGTTCCAAGTCAAACAGAACTCGATGCCCGGGATGAGGGCACAACCCTTCTGGAAGGGCTGGAGATGCTTTTCCAAGGCATACATTACAATCCCCAAGTGAGGAGACCCTGGTGAACAGTCTCCAGAATGAATTACGTGTGGCACTGCCAGAGGTCTGCAGGACAAAGGACCACATCTCTTTAGCATCTGCGGAGGGCTGACTGCCATCAACGCTTATTCAATAAAGGTGATCTGATTTCTTTTTCTTTTTTTTTACAGAGAACCACAATAAATTGTTTATTAAAATATAATAACCTAGGGTTTCCCTGGTGGCTAAGAGTTCACCTGCCAATGCAGAAGACACAGGTTTGATCCCTAATCTGGGAAGATCCCTCATGCTGCCGAGCAACTAAGTCCGTGAGCCACAACGATGGAGCCTGTGCTCTAGAGCCTCAAAGCAGCAACTAGTGAGTCCACGTGCCACAACTATTGAAGCCCGTGTGCCCTAGAGCCTGAGTTCCACAACAAGAGAAGTCACTGCAACAAGAAGCCAGCTCAGCTCAATGAGAGAGCAGCTCCCGTTCCCCACAACAGTGGAGAAGACCCTTATGGCAGCACTGAAAACCCAGGATAGCCAAAAATACATAAATAAAAAGTTTAAAAATATATATTTAAAAATTTATAATAACATAGATATGTCATTAGGAAACAATAAAAATTAACATAGATACATCAGTTTGAAAAGTATGAATGCAAAAGGAGACATTAATAGAAATGTAGAGATTAAGAAATGATAATTTGCTTATACATAGAAATAAAGTTGTAAGCAAATTGACATGTGAGACCCAGTAAATTTTTTTTTATACCAAAAACATTTTTATTGGGGTACAGCCAATGAACAACTTTGTGATAGTTTCAGGTGAACTATGAAGGGGCTTGGCCCTACATATACATGTATCTATTCTCCCCAAACCCTGCCTTCCACCCAGGCTGGTACATAACATTAAACAGAGTTCAACGTGCTATACAGGAAATTTTTGTTCATTATCCATTTCAAACACAACAGTGTGTATTTGACTTTGCCAAAGTCTCCAATCATCCCCTACCTGCTAGCAACCATGAGTTCGCTAAGTCTGTGAGTCTTTCTGTTTTGTAAATAAGTTTATTTGTGTCATTTCTTTTTAGGATTTACATAAAAGGGATGTCATTTGATATTTCTCCTTCTCTGTTTGACTTACTTCACTCAATATGACACTGTCTAGGTCCATCCATATTGCTGCAAATGGTCTTATTTCATTCTTTTTAAAGGCTGCGTAATATTCCATTATGTATATATATCACATCTTCTTTATCCATTCCTCTGTTGATGGATATTTAGGTTGTCTCCATGTCTTGGCTACTGTAAACAGTGCTGCAGTGAACACTGGGGAGCATGTATCTCCTTGGGCCATGTTTTTCTCTGGATATATGCCCAGGAGTGGGATTGCAGGGTTAGATGGTGGTTCTATATTTGGTTTTTTAAGGAACCTCCGCACAGTTCTCCACAGTGCCTGTACCCACTTACATTCCCTCCAACAGTGCAGGAGGGTTCCCTTCTCTCCACACCCTCTCCAGCATTTGTTGTTGGTGGAATTTTTGATGATAGCCATCTTGGCTGGTGTGAGGTGGTATCTCATCGTAGTTTTAATTTGCATTTCTCTAATAACTAGTGATTTTGAACATCTTCTCATGTGCCTGTTGGCCATCTGCACGTCGGCTTTAGAGAAATGTCTATGCAGGTCTTTTGCCCACTTTTTGAATGGGTTGTTTGTTTTGATGCTACTGAGTGTCATAAGCTGTTTGTAAATTTTGGACACTAATCCCTTATCAAAATGGTGACCTGATTATTAACCTGTCAAATCTGAACAGATTGTGTGAGAGGAGAAAATAAATTCATTAGCAGAATCAGTGACAGGAACTCTGTGCAAACACAGTCATTCACACCAAAGACCTGATGCCAATTGCTTCTCTCGCCCCATGGACAGGGAAGGCATAGATCTGACCCAAGGTCAGCATCAAAACATCCACACGATAAACTGCTAGGTAGCTGAGGGGCTCCCCCGACCCGCCCTGCCAACCGAGACGCCCCACTCTCATTTTGCCATTCTTTGTGAGACACCCCACAGCCACACATACCCTTTCCCAAGAACAAATCTGAGCAGTTGAGGAAGGCAGGATGGGGGAAGATGAAACTGTGGGACAGTGAGAGCCTCTTTCCCTGCCCCTCCGGAACCACACTCCAAAGTACCCTCCAGATCACTGCTTAAGGTACCATTTTCTTAAAAGAGCAACCTCTAAGAATTAGATACTTCTATTATAGGCTAAAGACCTTAGACCAAAACATTTTTTCTTCAGAGCATCCATTAGAACACAGTTTATCAGTTTTTCTTTTTTTAAATTGAGATGTAATTGACAGCGCAATTGAGACACGAGGCTTAAGTGGTGGTTTTGTCACTAAGTAGTGTCTGACTGTTTGGGACCTCACAGGCTGTAGCCTACCAGGCAATTCTGGGCATGGGATTTCCAGGCACGAGTACTGGAGTGGGTTGTCATTTCCTTCTCCAGGGGGTCTTTCCAACCCTGGGATTGAACCCAGGGCTCCTGCACTGCAAGCAGGTTCTTTACCAACTGAGACACCAGGAAACCCCATTCATTTGAGTTATACAACCTAATGATCCTATATTTCTATGTCATATAAAATGAGCACACTCTCTTAAAGTATGGTTTGCCAGGTTTCCAGGACTGAGTTTGTTGGCCATCTGCACGCGGCTTTAGAGAAATGTCTATGCAGGTCTTTTGCCCACTTTTGAATGGGTTGTTTGTTTTGATGCTACTGAGTGTCATAAGCTGTTTGTAAATTTTGGACACTAATCCCTTATCAAAATGGTGACCTGATTATTAACCTGTCAAATCTGAACAGATTGTGTGAGAGGAGAAAATAAATTCATTAGCAGAATCAGTGACAGGAACTCTGTGCAAACACAGTCATTCACACCAAAGACCTGATGCCAATTGCTTCTCTCGCCCCATGGACAGGGAAGGCATAGATCTGACCCAAGGTCAGCATCAAAACATCCACACGATAAACTGCTAGGTAGCTGAGGGGCTCCCCCGACCCGCCCTGCCAACCGAGACGCCCCACTCTCATTTTGCCATTCTTTGTGAGACACCCCACAGCCACACATACCCTTTCCCAAGAACAAATCTGAGCAGTTGAGGAAGGCAGGATGGGGGAAGATGAAACTGTGGGACAGTGAGAGCCTCTTTCCCTGCCCCTCCGGAACCACACTCCAAAGTACCCTCCAGATCACTGCTTAAGGTACCATTTTCTTAAAAGAGCAACCTCTAAGAATTAGATACTTCTATTATAGGCTAAAGACCTTAGACCAAAACATTTTTTCTTCAGAGCATCCATTAGAACACAGTTTATCAGTTTTTCTTTTTTTAAATTGAGATGTAATTGACAGCGCAATTGAGACACGAGGCTTAAGTGGTGGTTTTGTCACTAAGTAGTGTCTGACTGTTTGGGACCTCACAGGCTGTAGCCTACCAGGCAATTCTGGGCATGGGATTTCCAGGCACGAGTACTGGAGTGGGTTGTCATTTCCTTCTCCAGGGGGTCTTTCCAACCCTGGGATTGAACCCAGGGCTCCTGCACTGCAAGCAGGTTCTTTACCAACTGAGACACCAGGAAACCCCATTCATTTGAGTTATACAACCTAATGATCCTATATTTCTATGTCATATAAAATGAGCACACTCTCTTAAAGTATGGTTTTTGCCAGGTTTCCAGGACATGGCACTGTCTTGGTCCTCTGTCTGTCTGGCATGGTTCCTTATCTTTAGTTTCTGCCACTTCAGTTTCTGCATCTGAAGGTCTGAGTCCTCACAACTCCTCCCCATTGCTAGTGACACGTATCTCTAAGTGGCTTCACCCAGTCCGCTGGGCACTACCAGCATTCCTGTGCTGAGAGCTACCTTGTTCCTGTCCTCACGTCGCCTCTGGATCTGGATCTGAATATTCCATCGCTTACTCAGCCCTGCCACTTGGAAGGCTAGCAGGCATCTCAAATCGGACGTGTCTGCACTGAACTCCAGAGGCCATTTCAAGTTGGTTCCTACCTCACTGTGCCTTTATCAGTGAACAGCAACTCTATGCACCCAGTGGCTCAGGACATACATATATATATATATATATATAAACTACTGTATTAGTCACTGAGTCGTGTCCGACTCTTTGTAACTCCGTGGACTGTAGCCCGCGAGGCTCCTCTGTCCATGGAATTCTCCAGGCAAGAATACTGGAGTGGGTTGCTGTTATCTTCTCCAGGGGATCTTCCTGACCCAGGGATTGAACCTGGGTCTCCTGCATTGCAGGCAGATTCTTAACCATCTGAGCCACCAGGGAAGCTCCTAAGAAACTAATACAACCGGATGATTGATTCTTTGCACCCATTATCAGGAGCTGAAATGTTATCTTTTCTGGATCAGCTGTCCTCTCCATTAGACTACGAGCACCGCTAGGTAAGGGCTTCACACCTTGTCAGGGACAGCCATCAGCCCCAGAACTCATCTCACTGCTCCTGCCGGCACACTACCCGCTCTCTCTGTTGACCCCAAACTTTTCTTTTTTCTCCCTGACCTCAAGGAGTTTATTACGTCAGAGAAATCGATCCATAAACAAACATTCAAAAGAATGATTTTAATAGAAAGGTATACAATACACAGCTCTATTTAAAATGGATAACCAACAGGGACCCTGCTCTATAGCACAAGGAACTCTGCTCAATGTGATGTGGGTGCCTGGTTGGGAGGAGGGTTTTAGAGGAGACTGGATACATGTATGCGTACCGCTGAGTCTCTCAGCTGTCTACCTGAAACTATCACATCGTTGATACCCCAACATAAAATAAAATGTTTTTAAAAAGAAGTGTGTACAAAGTGTGAGCAATGTCCATTCACTTGGAGCCATGATGAAAGAAATTAAATTTGTCTCTTTTTTATTTCTAAGGATCAAAGATTATTTTTTGTGTTAATTATATAGGCCAAGATCCTAAATGCTTCGAAACAGTCATTATTTGCACTTGTAAGCAACAAGAGCTTTTACAATTCTTTTACCATTTTAAGGTTTTCTGAACTAGTTTTTACTCTAAGGAATAAACTGAGTCACAAAAGCGATAAGAGTCCTGGTTAGGGGCTTCCCTGGTGGTCCAGTGGGTAAGGACATCACCTTGAAGTGCAAGGGGCGCCGGTTCGATCCCTGGCCTGGGAAGATCCCACGTGCCGCGGAGCGGCTGGACCGTTGTGTCTAATTACCGAGCCGGAGCTCTGGAGCGCATGTGCCCAGGGCTGGTGCTCTGCGACAACAGAGGCCGCTGCGATGGGAGGCCCACATGGGCCAAAGAACAAAGATGGATGAAAATAGACAAATGAAAGACCAATAGAAGTGACCTGCCTGCCCCCCTCCCCGCCCCAAAAATAAAAAATTAAAAAAAAAAAAAAAAGAGTCCTGGTTAGACAATTGCTGTCAGTGTCACTCTCCTTTCTTAGAAATCTGGCTGTACCGCCCTCACCTCGTAGAGTCTCTTTAGTTTTTTCAAAAAGAGAACCTTCACAAGACCAAACATAAACCCATGTTAGACTGAAGATCTAGTTAGCATTGATTGAGGGTCTGGCGATCAGCTGTCCTCCATTAGACTACGCCCTAGGTAAGGGCTTCACACCTTGTCAGGGACAGCCATCAGCCCCAGAACTCATCTCACTGCTCCTGCCGGCACACTACCCGCTCTCTGTTGACCCCAAACTTTTCTTTTTTCTCCCTGACCTCAAGGAGTTTATTACGTCAGAGAAATCGATCCATAAACAAACATTCAAAAGAATGATTTTAATAGAAAGGTATACAATACACAGCTCTATTTAAAATGGATAACCAACAGGGACCCTGCTCTATAGCACAAGGAACTCTGCTCAATGTGATGTGGGTGCCTGGTTGGGAGGAGGGTTTTAGAGGAGACTGGATACATGTATGCGTACCGCTGAGTCTCTCAGCTGT
The DNA here is from genome assembly GCA_022376925.1 of Tragulus kanchil. Classification (NCBI taxonomy): domain Eukaryota; kingdom Metazoa; phylum Chordata; class Mammalia; order Artiodactyla; family Tragulidae; genus Tragulus; species Tragulus kanchil. The sequence continues at coordinate 31,855,163 of JAIOJX010000028.1, read as the reverse complement.
CTACCTGAAACTATCACATCGTTGATACCCCAACATAAAATAAAATGTTTTTTTAAAAAAGAAGTGTGTACAAAGTGTGAGCAATGTCCATTCACTTGGAGCCATGATGAAAGAAATTAAATTTGTCTCTTTTTTATTTCTAAGGATCAAAGATTATTTTTTGTGTTAATTATATAGGCCAAGATCCTAAATGCTTCGAAACAGTCATTATTTGCACTTGTAAGCAACAAGAGCTTTTACAATTCTTTTACCATTTTAAGGTTTTCTGAACTAGTTTTTACTCTAAGGAATAAACTGAGTCACAAAAGCGATAAGAGTCCTGGTTAGGGGCTTCCCTGGTGGTCCAGTGGGTAAGGACATCACCTTGAAGTGCAAGGGGCGCCGGTTCGATCCCTGGCCTGGGAAGATCCCACGTGCCGCGGAGCGGCTGGACCGTTGTGTCTAATTACCGAGCCGGAGCTCTGGAGCGCATGTGCCCAGGGCTGGTGCTCTGCGACAACAGAGGCCGCTGCGATGGGAGGCCCACATGGGCCAAAGAACAAAGATGGATGAAAATAGACAAATGAAAGACCAATAGAAGTGACCTGCCTGCCCCCCTCCCCGCCCCAAAAATAAAAAATTAAAAAAAAAAAAAAAAGAGTCCTGGTTAGACAATTGCTGTCAGTGTCACTCTCCTTTCTTAGAAATCTGGCTGTACCGCCCTCACCTCGTAGAGTCTCTTTAGTTTTTTCAAAAAGAGAACCTTCACAAGACCAAACATAAACCCATGTTAGACTGAAGATCTAGTTAGCATTGATTGAGGGTCTGGCATGAGATTGATAAAACTGCATATTTCTATAATATTTACACTTCACCATTTGCTCCCCACTTTGGATAAAAACCTGCAGACATCAACAGTTGAAAGTACCTGTGAGTTTGTACTTGTTTTTTTTTTTTTTAATTTTGTACTCTTTAATGTAAAAATATCAACACTGAGGCACATATTCCATACACATGCTGAAAATCAGGGGCCAAGAGCCACGTCAAGCTCAGAGTAAAATCTTGGGCTATTAATTAATTGTTTTCATGCCACAAGAGTGAAACACCCTTTCAGCTCCTACTTTTCATTACTGACATTACTTCTAAAAATGTAAAGCATTTTTAAAAACTATTTTTTTAAAGTCTCTATTCAATTTTTTACAATATTGCTGCTGTTTTTTCTTTTTTTGGCCCCTGGGGCATGTGGGATCTTAGCTCCCTGACCAGGGATAGACCCTCGCCCCCTGCATTGGAAGCTGAAGCCTCAAGCAGGGGACCACCAGGGAGGGCCCTCAAACATTTCAGAAGGAGGCCAGGCCAGCTTTGCTGGGTTAAAACAGATGTACACCCAATACGGGCTGACACAGAGTCCCTTTACGACAGAAGGTCTCTCCTAGAAGTGATCAGCAAGACTGAAAGGCAGGGGGAGACGCTGAGTCAAGGGCCTGAACCTGCAGCCTGTGCTTTGGGGTGGCACCCCAGGAATGCACCGTGTCCCGATCTGTCAATCAGAGGCCGGCACCGGAAGGACTGCCCACCTAGGCCACTCTCAGTGACCTGTTCCTGGTCCCAGTCAGTCTCGTGATAACTCAAACTTGAGAAAACATAAAGGTTTAGAGAAACCTTTGCACTTTACTGAAGCAGAGTTACTTTTCTAATTATAAAGGACTGATTCAGGAGACATGGGTTCGATCCCTGGATCAGGAGCTGCCCTGGAAAAGGAAATGGCTACCCACTCCAGAATTCGTTTTTTCTAATATTTATTTATTTGATCACTCTAGGTCTTAGTTGTAGCATGTGAACTCTTCGTTATAGTATGCGGGATCTAGTTCTCTGAGGGGACTGAACCTGGGCCCCCTGCACTGGAAGCCTGGAGTCTTAGCCACTGGACCACCAGGGAGCCCCCCACTCCAGCATTCTTGCCCAGGGAATCCCATGGACAGAGGAGCCGGGCAGGCTACGGTCCAGGGGGTTGCACAGAGTTGAATACAACTGAGCAACTAAACAACAACCATGTAAATATGCACTAAAATAGAAAAAGAAAAAAATAGTGGAAAATACATGATGCATTTTTCTTCTTTGTGTATCTCTATACTTTCTAGATTTTTATGATTAACAAAAATTACTCGTGAACATAGAAATCATTATTATGTTGAAATAGTTACTGATTGGTATTTTATTTTCAAGAAATGAAATGGGCATAGTAATACTTTTCATATTCCATATGTTCAGGAACTTGGTCACTTTTTCCCTTGAGTCAAAATTAATGACATCTCTATGACATTACATACTTTAGTTACTTTAAAGCACAGATAGCTTGGCTCTCAGGTCCAGAAACAACAAGTGAAATTCATGAGTTCTCATGACCAAAAAAGATAGAAAACAAAGAAACCCAAAAGAAGTGAAATCATAAGATTATAAACTATTTTACAGGTCTTATTTGTATACATGTATGCCTTCATACTGAGTGAGTGAGTAAAGTCACTCAATCATGTCTGATTCTTTGCCTTTGTATTAGAAATCTAAAAATAAATCTCTCTGGATTACCCCCCCCCCCAAATAATGTGTTCAATATTTTACTTATAAATAGTTTATAGTATTTACTTTTAAAAACAAAAGCCGACATATTATCACCCATGAAATTCATCAATTATTTCTTCTAAAATATTTAGTCCTTGTTCCACTTTTTCTGACTGTCTCATAAACTTGCCCAGATGCTAACAGATTCAGGCAGCTGTTGGTAATCGTGGTCTGGGCACACACTGGCCAGGACAGAGGCAGGAGCCAGGGGCTGACGCCGTATCCTGAGCCTCCCAGTGGGCATCTTGGGTGAAGCTGTAACCAAGCAAATCGGCCATTTGAAATTATTTTGTCTGACCATCTCTTGCCCTCTTCAGCAAGGGATACCAAATACTGCATTCCCATTGCTTCAGTCATCACCTGCTTGGATCTGCCAAGAACAATTTAATATTACCTTTTACTCAAGCCAACTGCTCTCTAGGCAGAGGACCTGTTTTCCTCCATCCCCACTCCACCTCAGAGGAGCCGGGCAGGCTACGGTCCAGGGGTTGCACAGAGTTGAATACAACTGAAAAAAAATAATGCACTAAAATAGAAAAAGAAAAAATAGTGGAAAATACATGATGCATTTTTTCTTTGTGTATCTCTATACTTTCTAGATTTTTATGATTAACAAAAATTACTCGTGAACATAGAAATCATTATTATGTTGAAATAGTTACTGATTGGTATTTTATTTTCAAGAAATGAAATGGGCATAGTAATACTTTTCATATTCCATATGTTCAGGAACTTGGTCACTTTTTCCCTTGAGTCAAAATTAATGACATCTCTATGACATTACATACTTTAGTTACTTTAAAGCACAGATAGCTTGGCTCTCAGGTCCAGAAACAACAAGTGAAATTCATGAGTTCTCATGACCAAAAAAGATAGAAAACAAAGAAACCCAAAAGAAGTGAAATCATAAGATTATAAACTATTTTACAGGTCTTATTTGTATACATGTATGCCTTCATACTGAGTGAGTGAGTAAAGTCACTCAATCATGTCTGATTCTTTGCCTTTGTATTAGAAATCTAAAAATAAATCTCTCTGGATTACCCCCCCCCCCAAATAATGTGTTCAATATTTTACTTATAAATAGTTTATAGTATTTACTTTTAAAAACAAAGCCGCCATATTATCACCCATGAAATTCATCAATTATTTCTTCTAAAATATTTAGTCCTTGTTCCACTTTTTCTGACTGTCTCATAAACTTGCCCAGATGCTAACAGATTCAGGCAGCTGTTGGTAATCGTGGTCTGGGCACACACTGGCCAGGACAGAGGCAGGAGCCAGGGGCTGACGCCGTATCCTGAGCCTCCCAGTGGGCATCTTGGGTGAAGCTGTAACCAAGCAAATCGGCCATTTGAAATTATTTTGTCTGACCATCTCTTGCCCTCTTCAGCAAGGGATACCAAATACTGCATTCCCATTGCTTCAGTCATCACCTGCTTGGATCTGCCAAGAACAATTTAATATTACCTTTTACTCAAGCCAACTGCTCTCTAGGCAGAGGACCTGTTTTCCTCCATCCCCACTCCACACCCTCAGAGAAGCGCTGCTTACACTTTGTCCAGCCAGGCTCTAGGTTTAAGGAGCCTCAGATTCAACTTCAAATCCATAACCACTTTGGACTCTGAAAAACAGAGTGTGGTATTTTTCTGGCAAATGCTTCTCCTTTCACAAAGAAGAAAGGAATTGGTCAGGGCTGAGCGGTGGATAAAATGTGAGCTAGGGTGAGTTGGCTTCAGTCGAAGGTTGCATAACAGTAAAAGCTGCTTTTCAACCCGAACTAACAAAAGTAGTGACTGCAGCGCAGAATTCCAAGGGAGATTTCAGGATGCCAGGATGTACCGGATGCAAAATATACTATACAAAGTAACTCAAACCGAAAAATAATAGAGCCGCCAAAACAGATGCCAATAGGTAACAGATGTAGAAATATAACATTTGGTTGTGGGTCTACACAACAGGCTGGGCCAGGACAGGCATACATTTAAAAAAAAGGTGCGGTGGCACGAGGGGCCCCATCTGCTGTAGAAACACCCATTTTTCTTCAACTTCTCCCCTCTAGTCGGATAAAAAGTGTAACTAGTTGTGGGTTTTTGAGTCGTTTGGAAAAGGTTTAATATTCAGAAATACCTGTTGTAAAACTTCGGCACATCTTGCAAGATTCAAAGCCACGTTGGTATAGAAAACATCTAGTGGGGGAGGAGGACCCTTCGATTTTTGCAAAAGGCTCAGCTTGGGTGGCACCCGCCCTCACAAGCAGAGATTTTGGCGAATGCCACCGCGCGCGCAGGGGTGGAAGCGATCCGCAGCCCTGGGCCACCTCCCAGACCGACACGTTGACACTGAGGGGCTGGACCAGGCGCTAACCGGGGATATTCAGTTTGCCTGCTGCCCAGTGCTTTTCAGCAGCGCTGGAGCCGTTCTGGTGGGGCTCCTAAGGGTGGGTCAGCTGCCACGGTCCCTGGGGCTTCTGGGGTGGGGGGCGGTGGGAGTGAAGAGAGGGAGGTAAGGAGACCGTCCTGGAAGGGGGCAGGTGCACGGGGCACGGAGTGGCTCCAGGGCCGGGAGGAAGACCTGGTGGACGACGAGGGCTGGGGGAGCCGGGATAAAGTCAGGGCACAAGGCGGGAAGCCGCCCAGCCAGAGTCACTCACCATCCTCCAGGGCTTCATGCATCAGCAGAAGACCCAGCAGCAGCCAAACCTTCATCTTCAGGGCAAGGGGTAGGGGCAGAGGCGCTGGCGGGTCGGAGGCGCGCGGACAGCGCAGGGCGAGGGCAGGGGCGCCAGGGGAGGCGGCGGGCGAGGGGCGGGCGCCTGGGACGCCACAGCTGGAGGATTCGGTTTCACGAGGAAGAACACAGCTTTTAGGCAAAAGTTTGGGTGGTTTTTTTTTTTTTTTTGTATTCTCTGTGTAGTGTAATCTCTCCTGCCCCCTGGTGGAGGCGTGAAGCGCTGCGCTTTTTCCCGGGGGATGAGAGTGAGACGTCAATCACGACAGTCACAACGGATTCCGACTCCGCGCGTTTTACCACGTGTACCAATTTCGAGACCGCTCGGCGTAATCCGGCGGGGTCTCATTTAACCATAATGATCCACATGTCACCAGCGCTCTCCCACCCACCAGCTCAGTACAGCCCTAACGCTCTGTCAGAAGTGCTCCTTGCATATTTCTCTCCATTCCCAGCAGGTCTCTCACGTGCGCTCACCAACAAGACAAATTGCCTCGGAAGGCCGGGCCCGCACCCAGCCCTGAGCCTGCTGGACGCGCGTCTCCCTTGCAGCTGAGACCTTACGACCCTGGGGCTCCCAATGGGGGGCCTGGGGGATGGGAGCCCCCGCTCCCTGCAGCTTGCAGAGAGTTTGGCGAATGCCACCGCGCGCGCAGGGGTGGAAGCGATCCGCAGCCCTGGGCCACCTCCCAGACCGACACGTTGACACTGAGGGGCTGGACCAGGCGCTAACCGGGGATATTCAGTTTGCCTGCTGCCCAGTGCTTTTCAGCAGCGCTGGAGCCGTTCTGGTGGGGCTCCTAAGGGTGGGTCAGCTGCCACGGTCCCTGGGGCTTCTGGGGTGGGGGGCGGTGGGAGTGAAGAGAGGGAGGTAAGGAGACCGTCCTGGAAGGGGGCAGGTGCACGGGGCACGGAGTGGCTCCAGGGCCGGGAGGAAGACCTGGTGGACGACGAGGGCTGGGGGAGCCGGGATAAAGTCAGGGCACAAGGCGGGAAGCCGCCCAGCCAGAGTCACTCACCATCCTCCAGGGCTTCATGCATCAGCAGAAGACCCAGCAGCAGCCAAACCTTCATCTTCAGGGCAAGGGGTAGGGGCAGAGGCGCTGGCGGGTCGGAGGCGCGCGGACAGCGCAGGGCGAGGGCAGGGGCGCCAGGGGAGGCGGCGGGCGAGGGGCGGGCGCCTGGGACGCCACAGCTGGAGGATTCGGTTTCACGAGGAAGAACACAGCTTTTAGGCAAAAGTTTGGGTGGTTTTTTTTTTTTTTTTTTTTTTTTGTATTCTCTGTGTAGTGTAATCTCTCCTGCCCCCTGGTGGAGGCGTGAAGCGCTGCGCTTTTTCCCGGGGGATGAGAGTGAGACGTCAATCACGACAGTCACAACGGATTCCGACTCCGCGCGTTTTACCACGTGTACCAATTTCGAGACCGCTCGGCGTAATCCGGCGGGGTCTCATTTAACCATAATGATCCACATGTCACCAGCGCTCTCCCACCCACCAGCTCAGTACAGCCCTAACGCTCTGTCAGAAGTGCTCCTTGCATATTTCTCTCCATTCCCAGCAGGTCTCTCACGTGCGCTCACCAACAAGACAAATTGCCTCGGAAGGCCGGGCTCCGCACCCAGCCCTGAGCCTGCTGGACGCGCGTCTCCCTTGCAGCTGAGACCTTACGACCCTGGGGCTCCCAATGGGGAGGGCCGCTCTTGCCTTCAGAGGGGTCCATGGCAGGCCAGCTCCTTCCCCAGGGTCTGCTGGAGGTTTTTGAGGCCACGTCTCCTTCCTCTTTCATTCAGAAGTCCCACTGCCCTATAGAAGACTCAGCTAGGTGTTCAGGAAGGGCTGTGCCAGAAAACAGTTCCAAGGAACAGCACCAGAGCCTCTCCCTGGATTCCGGGAAAGTCGAGCGCTGAGTTGGCTTTCACTCTGTGCCCCAGCCTGGGAATCAGGCTACACCTCCTTCCCTCACTGCGCGTGCCGGGGGGACCAGCGTCAAGGCCGCCCTTCTTTCTATCATCCTTCCCTCACCGCCCCAGCTCAGGACCTCACCATCTGTTAGCACCAAGTAACCTCAGCCTCCTAGCCGGTCTCCCTGCTTCTCAATCCATTCTCTCTCCAGCTATTAGACTGCTCGTCAAATGCAATTCTTAAAAAAAAAAAATCTGGGCTTCCCTGGTGGTCCAGTGGGTAAAGACACCGCCCTGCAGTGCAAGGGGCGCCAGGTCGATCCCTGGCCTGGGAAGATCCCACGTGCCGCGGAGCGGCTGGACCGATGTGTCCAATCACCGAGCTGGAGTTCTGGGGCGCATGTGCCCAGAGCCGGAGCTCTGGGACGACAGAGGCCACCGCGATGGGAGGCCCACACGGGCCAAAGAACAAAGACGGATGAAAATGGACAAATGAAAGACCAATAGAAGTGGCCTGCCTGCTCCTGTCCCTCCTCACCCCTCCCCCACCAAAAATAAAATAAATAAATACATCTTTAAAAAAAAAAAAAAATCTAACCCAACTAAAACTCTTCAAGGTCTCTCCAGCAAGACTCCTACCCCAAACCTCTTGGGCTCCATCGGACCTCCCCAGCTTCCTCTCTCAGCCGCCACCACGCACTGTCTTGCTCCCCACACAGAGGGCAGGCTCCCACAGCCTCAGGCCAGCCAGCACAGGGGCCACTGGGGGCCCCAAGGCATATTTCTCTCCATTCCCAGCAGGTCTCTCACGTGCGCTCACCAACAAGACAAATTGCCTCGGAAGGCCGGGCTCCGCACCCAGCCCTGAGCCTGCTGGACGCGCGTCTCCCTTGCAGCTGAGACCTTACGACCCTGGGGCTCCCAATGGGGAGGGCCGCTCTTGCCTTCAGAGGGGTCCATGGCAGGCCAGCTCCTTCCCCAGGGTCTGCTGGAGGTTTTTGAGGCCACGTCTCCTTCCTCTTTCATTCAGAAGTCCCACTGCCCTATAGAAGACTCAGCTAGGTGTTCAGGAAGGGCTGTGCCAGAAAACAGTTCCAAGGAACAGCACCAGAGCCTCTCCCTGGATTCCGGGAAAGTCGAGCGCTGAGTTGGCTTTCACTCTGTGCCCCAGCCTGGGAATCAGGCTACACCTCCTTCCCTCACTGCGCGTGCCGGGGGGACCAGCGTCAAGGCCGCCCTTCTTTCTATCATCCTTCCCTCACCGCCCCAGCTCAGGACCTCACCATCTGTTAGCACCAAGTAACCTCAGCCTCCTAGCCGGTCTCCCTGCTTCTCAATCCATTCTCTCTCCAGCTATTAGACTGCTCGTCAAATGCAATTCTTAAAAAAAAAAAATCTGGGCTTCCCTGGTGGTCCAGTGGGTAAAGACACCGCCCTGCAGTGCAAGGGGCGCCAGGTCGATCCCTGGCCTGGGAAGATCCCACGTGCCGCGGAGCGGCTGGACCGATGTGTCCAATCACCGAGCTGGAGTTCTGGGGCGCATGTGCCCAGAGCCGGAGCTCTGGGACGACAGAGGCCACCGCGATGGGAGGCCCACACGGGCCAAAGAACAAAGACGGATGAAAATGGACAAATGAAAGACCAATAGAAGTGGCCTGCCTGCTCCTGTCCCTCCTCACCCCTCCCCCACCAAAAATAAAATAAATAAATACATCTTTAAAAAAAAAAAAAAATCTAACCCAACTAAAACTCTTCAAGGTCTCTCCAGCAAGACTCCTACCCCAAACCTCTTGGGCTCCATCGGACCTCCCCAGCTTCCTCTCTCAGCCGCCACCACGCACTGTCTTGCTCCCCACACAGAGGGCAGGCTCCCACAGCCTCAGGCCAGCCAGCACAGGGGCCACTGTTTTGGGGGCGCCTTCTGCCCCCAAGAGCCCCTTTCTTGTTCTACCCCTGGCCAGCCCTCTCACCCCTCCTGCTGCAAGGCTCAGCTCAGATCTCACCTCCTCCCTGCTGGGCCGTGCATTTCCTAGTGTGAATCCTTCATGGTATCAGAGCAGCCAAGACAAAATACAGGACTGTGAACCTCCCTGTGTTTCTTCTACCTGCTCTCTCCCGAATTCAAGGACAGGAGACGCGTCTTATTAAATTTTGTCTTCTACCATCAGTTTCTACAAAGTCCTATTTGTTAGGAAAGCACCGTGTGCCACACAGAGCATAAAACCTTCAGCAGGCATTTCTTGTTGCTCACATCAACAACAAATCGACCAGGAAGGTTGGGTGTATCAGCTCCATTTCACAGACGAGGCGGCCCCACGTCAAACTTGAACCTTCTCTCTACTAGGTACCATACACTATGGACATCACTGCCTGTGAAAGCTTTTCTTCAGGACCCGCCTGCCCACAAAGTTGCCCCTCCAAAGCTCCCAAGACGGGAGGCGAGAACTTTGGGACTAACCTGAAAGGCTTGCTAGCATAGAGCTAAAATGGCGGCGAAGCAACAGATGGACAGATTGAAATCCCTTCCAGGGAGAGAGGGAAAACACGGTCTGTTCAGGAGCTGGGAGGAGTTGGTGGCTGCCGTAGAAGCAGTCATGGAAAGAAAACAGCAAAAGTTTCAGTAAATTCTTAAAAACTGAATACAGGCTGCAGGGAACGTTTACCACCCTGGGGAGCGTCAGGCACAAGCAGAGCCCCGGAGTCCCTCTGTAGCTTTTTCCCACAAGTCTCTGCTGGTTGCTTACCAGGAAGACCAAGTGGTACCACCTGTGAAGACGGTGTTAAAGAGCGTTCACTCAGTTACTCCACCTGTGTCTTCTCTAATTTAGAAAAGAACTTTTTCCTCCAAATTCATGAACCATTAAAATATTTTCAGCTGCCACAAAATTATATAGAAAAGGAAATAATAAAAATATCCTTTCATGTCCCTGACCCTTTTAAGTGATATAGTATTTCATAGGAAAGATGCTCCTTGTTTAAATTTTGCCCTTTTTTGTCAGACACTTTGGTGGTTTCAAAAAAAAAACGCCTTCACCAAATCTCCTGCAATAACTGTCCTTATCCAAATATCTTTTTACCCATGAGTATTTCTATAAAACAGATACAAAGAACTGAAATTATTCACCAAAAACCATGATAAAGTAGCATTTTTGTTAATGCTGCCAATTCAACAAATCTATTCCTATTGATAGCCAATTCTACTTCCTTTGGGAGCACACAAGCCTACATGTTTCTTTACACCCGACCACTCTTGAATGTGCTTAATCTATTCAGTTTTTACACCCTGGGAGGGAGGATTATGCTCTTTCAGTTTCTTTTCTTTATACTACTATTGAGGATGGGCATTTTATCCTATTTTTATTGGTCAGTTGTATTTGAAAATTGTGTATTCTGTCTTGTGATAGTAGAATCTTAATGTGATCTGGATAATAAGCTCTTGGGTAATACACTTACTGCAGACATTCTCTTCTAATTCTTTGCTTACGTTTTAGTATTGCTAATGGTGCTTTTCTTAAAAAAAATACACAGTAATTATATTTTTCAGTGATTTGTTTCATGGCTTCTGGGTTTTATATCTCCTTAGATAGGCCTTCTCTGCCACAAATGATCAAACTATGTGTTTTATATTTTCATCTATAACTTTTATAATTTTGTTGTCAATCTTTTATCTTTAAATCCTTTTTTTTAGTATCACAAATTAGAAATCTTTTATGTGTTTCCAACTGGATGATCAATGTCACATTATCTTTTTTTTTTTAATTTTTATTTATTTATTTATTTTTAAAAATTTATTTATTTATTTATTTTTGGGTGGGGGTAGGGTTGGGGAGGGAGGGGAGCGGGCGGGCCACTTCCATTGGTCCTTCATTTCTCTATTTTCGTCCGTCTTTGTTCTTTTGGCTCCTGTGGGCCTCCCATCGCGGTGGCATCTGTCGTCGCAGAGCACCGGCTCTGGGCGCACGTGCTCCAGAGCTCTGGCTCAGTAATTGGACACATCAGTCCAGCCGCTCCGCGGCACGTGGGATCCTCCCAGGCCAGGGATTGAACCGGCGCCCCTTGCCCTGCAAGGCGGTGGCCTTACCCACTGGACCACCAGGGGAAGCCCAATTTTTATTTATTTTTGGCTGCGCTTGGTCTTCATTGATGTGTGGGTTTAGCTGCTCTGCAGTATGTAGGATCTTCCTGGATCAGGGATCGAACCTGTGTCTCCTGCATTGGCAGATGGGTTCTTATGCACTGAGCCACAAGGGAAGTCCCTCACATTATCTTTTGTTAAATGAATGTTCCTTTTTCCATCTTTTTGAATTAACTTTTAGTGTATATTAAGTTACATATGTACACAGTCTGTTTCAGTTTTGTCTATTTTATTCTATTGATCTTTGTATCTGTAGCTATAGGAACACTGCACTGCATTAGTTGGTACGAATTTATGGCATGTTTTGTTATTTGTTTGGGCAAAGAAAAATGCCCCCATCATTGGTCTCATGTTAATTACGATTGTATATTTTCTTTTCCAGATGTTTGAAATCATCTTGCCAACCACCATAAAAAGTTTGTGTTAGTGATTATGACAGCATTGCATTTTTATTTGGGAGAATGCTCATATTTATCCCAGAATATATCATAATGGTGTATCTTTCCATTTGCTTGTTTATTTGTATGGCCCCATTATATTTTGTAACTGTTTCATGGTGGTATTAGGACAACAGTTTTGGAATTCTGTGATCCCAAGTCAAAACCAACATCTCTTTTTTATTTTTTTTTTTATCACAAATTTTAGAAAATTTCTTTTATGTGTTTCCAACTGGATGATCAATGTCACATTATCTTTTTTTTTTTAATTTTTATTTATTTATTTATTTTTAAAAATTTATTTATTTATTTATTTTTGGGTGGGGGTAGGGTTGGGGAGGGAGGGGAGCGGGCCACTTCCATTGGTCCTTCATTTCTCTATTTTCGTCCGTCTTTGTTCTTTTGGCTCCTGTGGGCCTCCCATCGCGGTGGCATCTGTCGTCGCAGAGCACCGGCTCTGGGCGCACGTGCTCCAGAGCTCTGGCTCAGTACTTGGACACATCCGTCCAGCCGCTCCGCGGCACGTGGGATCTTCCCGAGCCACGGACCGTACCGGGGCCCCCTGCCCTGCAAGGCGGTGGCCTTACCCACTGGACCACCAGGGGAAGCCCAATTTTTATTTATTTTTGGCTGCGCTTGGTCTTCATTGATGTGTGGGTTTAGCTGCTCTGCAGTATGTAGGATCTTCCTGGATCAGGGATCGAACCTGTGTCTCCTGCATTGGCAGATGGGTTCTTATGCACTGAGCCACAAGGGAAGTCCTCACATTATCTTTTGTTAAATGAATGTTCCTTTTTCCATCTTTTTGAATTAACTTTTAGTGTATATTAAGTTACATATGTACACAGTCTGTTTCAGTTTTGTCTATTTTATTCTATTGATCTTTGTATCTGTAGCTATAGGAACACTGCACTGCATTAGTTGGTACGAATTTATGGCATGTTTTGTTATTTGTTTGGGCAAAGAAAAATGCCCCCATCATTGGTCTCATGTTAATTACGATTGTATATTTTCTTTTCCAGATGTTTGAAATCATCTTGCCAACCACCATAAAAAGTTTGTGTTAGTGATTATGACAGCATTGCATTTTTATTTGGGAGAATGCTCATATTTATCCCAGAATATATCATAATGGTGTATCTTTCCATTTGCTTGTTTATTTGTATGGCCCCATTATATTTTGTAACTGTTTCATGGTGGTATTAGGACAACAGTTTTGGAATTCTGTGATCCCAAGTCAAAACCAACATCACTGATATTCTCAGTTGTAAGAAGAGGAAATTTGGATGTAGACACACTCACAGAGGGAGGACCACACACATGAGGAGAAGACTGACATCTACAAGCCGAGGGTCTGGGCCTCAGAAGACACCAACCCAGGTGACACTTCCTTCACATGATCCCTCAGTGCCAGCCCAGGCTGGGGTGGGAGCTCAAAATATAATTAACACTCCTGATCAGAACAATAAATAATATGTAAATTCGGTTTTAGGCTTCTATTTAGAAAACACTTTGCTGTTTTAGCTTGGTTTTCAATGTAGACTAAATTCATACTCAAGTTTATTTAACTCAACATGGTGTTCCCTTCAATTTATAAAAACCAACAGGAATGAAGTGTATACACAATGACATTTCAAAATTCAACAGGCCAATTTAGATTTGCCACTTTAAGTCACTTGGAACCACATCAGAAAACTGACTCCTCAATCCCCATCCAAGGGGAAAGAGGACTGAAGTTGGTAAATATTTATTCACTATAGAGTAAACTATTTCTGTTAGTTATACGTAATTGATCAGCAGTTACTGAAAGCTATGATTTGGTCAGAAGCATAACAAGGAGCTTCTTGCAGACAAAAGCAATGCCAAAGAGATGGTCCTAGAAGGCTGAGCACCGAAGAGTTGATGCCTCTGAGCTGTAGTGTTGGAGAAGACTCTTGAGAGCCCCTTGGTCTGCAAGGAGATCAAACCAGTCAATCTTAAAGGAAATCAGCCTTGAATATTCATTGGAAGCAGTGATGCTGTAGTCAAAGTTCCAATAACTTCACCACCTGATGCAAAGAGATGACTCACTGGAAAAGAACCTGACACTGGGAAACATAGAAGGCAAAAAGAGAAAAAGAGAAGGGGATGACAGAGGATGAGACAGTTGAATGGCATCACTGAGTCAATGGACATGTCCTGCCAGGAGATGGTGAAGGACAGGGAAGCCTGGTGTGCTGCAGTCCATGGGGTCGCAAAGGGTTGGACATGACTGAACGACTGAACTGAACTGAACTGAAGTGGTAGATCTCAGATGTGTGGTTCTGGGGTGGCATGATTCAGGATCAACTGGTAATTTCTTGGAATGTGCCATGAAGACTGAGTTTATGTGAAGGCATCTCTTTTATCTCATAGGACTTAGAAGTTGTACAGTAGGCTGCCAGGTAAATATTCTTAACAATATAACTGTTTCCATTTAGATTGTACTATATATATTTCTGAGCTCTAAAGCTGCCCAAATAAAAAATCAGTTTAAATTTGACTAAGTGTGAAACACAGTAGGCAGCTTTTGGTGGGTGATACATACACATACTACACTATGATACGTCATATTAAAATTTATTTTAAAAATGCATGGTTAGCATATTTTACAATGGTAAAGCAGCAGCAGGTTTTATTTATTACAAATTCTAAAAAATAATCCAACGTTATAAGTAAAAAGGAACACTGATTATCATTAGAAACAAGTACATTTATCTAACAATCCTACACAAAAAAATCTCTATATTGTCCTAAGACCAAAGTATCTGTTGGTTTTTACAGACATAGAATTTCTGTAGGGTTTTAGGCTCTAACAAACAGTTTCTATTAAGTACAATGATAACCAAACAAAGCAATGAAAACAAATGGACACTAGAGATGAACAGTCAGTCAACCAGCACAGGCCAGAGAAACCTGCCCAGTTGGTGATACAAGTTTCTTTACCAGTGGAGCCATGGCCCATGTGCTTCCTCTCCAAGGCTGTTGGTGCTGGTGCAGAAACTGCAGGGGCCAAGACCTATGGTGCCCGCTCCAAGAAGCAGCCATCCTTCCCATGAGTCCTAGAGCGTCCTTGGTCCTTGTCATTTTACCTTGTACTCATGGGATATTTGGAGCTGAAACTAAAGACCCCAAACAACCTTGGTGTTTCACTTCATATCCTACCCTGTCATCCCAAGACCCCACCCAACACAGATAGCTCACAGATGCTCACCTTTGCAGCCTGCCTGACCAGGGTCCTGGTATGACCCCCATGGAGCTGTTGTCAGGGGTCACTTAAGGCTGTTGAAGGCCAGAGACTGTGTCAGTGGCTTCAGCTGGGGTGAAGAAAAGCTAAGACAGTGCTCCCAGGGCTGCTGATTGGGTTGAGCCATGACAGAATGTATGTGACATGAACAAGACTAAACTGTGTACAAATAATAACAAATGTTACAAAAACCAACCACTAAACCAACAACCACCACAAGAAAAGATTCAGAAACCAGAAAGCCACTAAAAAATGTTTAAATATGATTATACAAGGAGATAAAAAAACAAACTCAGCTAAACAACAGTCAAGCAATCTTATTTTCACACATCTATGTGTCTGAAAAATGACCTGTGCTGGCATTAGTTCCCATGAACTTTGGCACTTTTCCCTTGATATTTTAGGACGAGTCAGAAAATGTAAGTAGAAAATGTACAGAGAAGGCACTGTCCTGGTACTAGTCAAAAGCCAAAAACAAGCCCCCCTCCCCCCAAAAAACAACACCCAGTTAATTACAGCCCCACAAGAAATTCACACAAATGTGAACATCAATAATCCATGATGCACAGTCTAAACCCAATCCATTAAAATCGGGTGGACATTCTATTAATATTTTTGGCTTGAACTGTAGTGTCACTTAAAGCACATCAGCAGGCACCCAGGCAGAGAAGATTGGGAGCAACATCCCCGGGAAGGAAGAGTCAGAATTTGGCACAATTTTATCATGTGGTTTATAATCTCAGAATAGGCTGATCTAAGAGGAAAAAGAGCTCAGACTAATCTGCTCTCTCCAGCATTATCAGCACTGGCGGGCGATTACCTTTCCTTATTCTCCCTGCTAAATAGTCAAACACATCTAGAAAATAATGTGGTAAATATATAAATTCTATTTCAACAAATTCTAGCAACTACCTGTAAATACCCAGGACTTAGAAAATATTTTGAATAATACTTAACATTTAAAAGTTTAAGAATCATTTATTCAGAAAAATTAAAAGAAGATAGGGTCTTGTCTTTCAAAGGAAATAAGAATTTTCTATCAAGTGTGGTTGACAATAGAAAGTTTTACAGATATCGACATTCATATCCTACCCTGTCATCCCAAGACCCCACCCAACACAGATAGCTCACAGATGCTCACCTTTGCAGCCTGCCTGACCAGGGTCCTGGTATGACCCCATGGAGCTGTTGTCAGGGGTCACTTAAGGCTGTTGAAGGCCAGAGACTGTGTCAGTGGCTTCAGCTGGGGTGAAGAAAAGCTAAGACAGTGCTCCCAGGGCTGCTGATTGGGTTGAGCCATGACAGAATGTATGTGACATGAACAAGACTAAACTGTGTACAAATAATAACAAATGTTACAAAAACCAACCACTAAACCAACAACCACCACAAGAAAAGATTCAGAAACCAGAAAGCCACTAAAAAATGTTTAAATATGATTATACAAGGAGATAAAAAAACAAACTCAGCTAAACAACAGTCAAGCAATCTTATTTTCACACATCTATGTGTCTGAAAAATGACCTGTGCTGGCATTAGTTCCCATGAACTTTGGCACTTTTCCCTTGATATTTTAGGACGAGTCAGAAAATGTAAGTAGAAAATGTACAGAGAAGGCACTGTCCTGGTACTAGTCAAAAGCCAAAAACAAGCCCCCCTCCCCCCAAAAAACAACACCCAGTTAATTACAGCCCCACAAGAAATTCACACAAATGTGAACATCAATAATCCATGATGCACAGTCTAAACCCAATCCATTAAAATCGGGTGGACATTCTATTAATATTTTTGGCTTGAACTGTAGTGTCACTTAAAGCACATCAGCAGGCACCCAGGCAGAGAAGATTGGGAGCAACATCCCCGGGAAGGAAGAGTCAGAATTTGGCACAATTTTATCATGTGGTTTATAATCTCAGAATAGGCTGATCTAAGAGGAAAAAGAGCTCAGACTAATCTGCTCTCTCCAGCATTATCAGCACTGGCGGGCGATTACCTTTCCTTATTCTCCCTGCTAAATAGTCAAACACATCTAGAAAATAATGTGGTAAATATATAAATTCTATTTCAACAAATTCTAGCAACTACCTGTAAATACCCAGGACTTAGAAAATATTTTGAATAATACTTAACATTTAAAAGTTTAAGAATCATTTATTCAGAAAAATTAAAAGAAGATAGGGTCTTGTCTTTCAAAGGAAATAAGAATTTTCTATCAAGTGTGGTTGACAATAGAAAGTTTTACAGATATCGACATTCATTTTTTAATTAATGGATATATCTCAAGTGATGTTTTGATCTTACTTTTCTAGATATTCATCTCTGGAGAAAATGGGATTAAGCCATAATCTGTATTTCAGTATATATCAAAAGTTCTAACATAAGTAGTTTAAATAGGTTTTAAATTTGGATTTGCATAGCTGCCTTGTTAAACGTAGGGTAGGTGTGGCCTTCATTCACAAATTATCTTTCTTTTTTTAAGAGTATAAAGTAAAAGTGCTATTATAAGAAGTTTCTCATTGAAAATGTTCAGAGAGCACATTTCCTAGTGCAAAAAAAAAGTAATTTAAGCAGTTCTATTCAATCACAATTAAGACAATGCAAACATATTTTTGAATTTTTGGAAAGAAGTTTATATAAGTGTGACGATTACTAGTAAAATCTACACAAAACATTTTGGCAATCCTAAGAAAGTGAAACCATTTTGTTCAAAAGGTGGTGAATTCAAATGTAGGAACAGAGAGACAGTAAAAGACCTGGTAGTACCGGCTTTTCCTAAAAAGCACAAACCAAGGCAAATATGTCAGGAAAGGAGAACCAAGTAAACGGAAATTCTCTAATGCCCCAACCCCACTCCATTTCAGATCATAAAGCACCTAATGCACTAGACATCAGCAATTTCATATTAGAGACATTATAAATACATCTTTCTGAAAAAATTCTATCTATAGAAAATATTATACATATAAAATTGCTATATATTTCAAAATAGTTTAAAACCTAAACATTTTGCATAAGCATACCTATCAATATAAAACATTATTTTTTTCTCTGTCAGTTGGGTTTTTCAAATCTAGACAACAGTGTCATTTCCAAAGCCCGTCATAAACCCAGCCGACTTATACACCAACAGTTGAAACACACACACACACAAACACACACATATACACATGTGTATATATTAATATATACACTCACACATACATACAAACAGACATTTGAGTTTTCACAGAAAAAAAAGCACTGTCATGAACAAGCATCTTTTCATAGACATTTGTGTTTGTAAAGTGTTTCCAGGTGGAAAAGTAATTTTTAACAAAATTCTGCTCCTAACTGAACACAATGGGCAGGACAGTTGTAGCTGCCTGTCACGTTCTAAATCCATTTGATTGTGTTACAGTAAAAGGTTTAATATTCACATATGAAATTCTTCATGTTCCCCACGTGAAAGGTCTGATGACATATCGAAAGGGCTTCTCTATATGCTGCAGTAACAGCAAAGACTTACGATTAGGTCCACAGTAAGGCTTACAGAAACACTTCACCTCTTGCATAGCCAACTCTTCCTCTCCAGTGAAACATACAATTCTGGGCTTCAGAATGTCCGCGTGCACCCTGGAAACCGTGGAATGTTAAGTCTGAGTTCTATTCAATCACAATTAAGACAATGCAAACATATTTTGAATTTTTGGAAAGAAGTTTATATAAGTGTAGATTACTAGTAAAATCTACACAAAACATTTTGGCAATCCTAAGAAAGTGAAACCATTTTGTTCAAAAGGTGGTGAATTCAAATGTAGGAACAGAGAGACAGTAAAAGACCTGGTAGTACCGGCTTTTCCTAAAAAGCACAAACCAAGGCAAATATGTCAGGAAAGGAGAACCAAGTAAACGGAAATTCTCTAATGCCCCAACCCCACTCCATTTCAGATCATAAAGCACCTAATGCACTAGACATCAGCAATTTCATATTAGAGACATTATAAATACATCTTTCTGAAAAAATTCTATCTATAGAAAATATTATACATATAAAATTGCTATATATTTCAAAATAGTTTAAAACCTAAACATTTTGCATAAGCATACCTATCAATATAAAACATTATTTTTTTCTCTGTCAGTTGGGTTTTTCAAATCTAGACAACAGTGTCATTTCCAAAGCCCGTCATAAACCCAGCCGACTTATACACCAACAGTTGAAACACACACACACACAAACACACACATATACACATGTGTATATATTAATATATACACTCACACATACATACAAACAGACATTTGAGTTTTCACAGAAAAAAAAGCACTGTCATGAACAAGCATCTTTTCATAGACATTTGTGTTTGTAAAGTGTTTCCAGGTGGAAAAGTAATTTTTAACAAAATTCTGCTCCTAACTGAACACAATGGGCAGGACAGTTGTAGCTGCCTGTCACGTTCTAAATCCATTTGATTGTGTTACAGTAAAAGGTTTAATATTCACATATGAAATTCTTCATGTTCCCCACGTGAAAGGTCTGATGACATATCGAAAGGGCTTCTCTATATGCTGCAGTAACAGCAAAGACTTACGATTAGGTCCACAGTAAGGCTTACAGAAACACTTCACCTCTTGCATAGCCAACTCTTCCTCTCCAGTGAAACATACAATTCTGGGCTTCAGAATGTCCGCGTGCACCCTGGAAACCGTGGAATGTTAAGTCTGAGTTCTAGGTCCGAGATGCTACCACACCAGCGGCCAGAAACCCAGACTTTCTACCTGCTTATTGGATACTTCATCACAACAAACTCCTAAACCACATAACTTGCTTTTTAAAGATGGAAATAAAATCTCTCGGAAGAGCTTTCAGAAAAGAAGTGTCTTCCTTGCTTTTGGATGAAGCTGGTCACCTAGGCTTGATAAAGTTCTAGTCTCATCTTGTGAACCATATAATTATTTGCAAGAAAAATAATTCATGAGAAGCGAAACACACTGCAGATAACTAGTCCACTTACTAGAGGACCCTATAAAACACAGTGCTTAGAGAATCACACATTTAAAAACAAATGATTTACTCATAAAAAGGTTATTGTATTTCTATGGCTTTAATTCATCTAGGTTAATATTTTTTGGGCTTGACATTTTAAATAATCATGTATCTAACTAAAATATTCTATTCTCCAACCACTGATAGCTTTTCTAGAGTATTGGAACCTGTATCAGTAGCTTTAGTGCAATCATTTAAAAATAAATGAAAAAGTGCTAACAATTTATGGAATGGGGGAAGAAAAACATCTCTACATGTTTCTCCAAAAAAATCAGAGGCAAATTAGATCCAAACCCTTCAAATGGGGTCAAATGCCCTATACTAACTTTATAGGCACTTAAAAATCAGAACAGGGGAAATTTCTTCTATTCCTTCATTTTCTTTCCTTTTTTTGCATATAGTAAAGATAGAATTTATTACTGGGTTAGGGAAAAAATAAATACCCTAGATAAATTGTGAACTGTGGTTATTTATTAAGCGATGGGAAAAAGTATAAATCACTCTACCAATTGTGTGATCTGGGAGGTTCTATTGGCTTATTTTAAGTGGGGTCTTACCCAAGCACGTAACTATTCTGATCTTCAAATGTATCCTCATCTTTGTCACTTGCACGAGCTTCCTGCCCATAGCGTTCACTGTCACTTTCTAACCTACAATTTCTGGGTCTGATGACATATCGAAAGGGCTTCTCTATATGCTGCAGTAACAGCAAAGACTTACGATTAGGTCCACAGTAAGGCTTACAGAAACACTTCACCTCTTGCATAGCCAACTCTTCCTCTCCAGTGAAACATACAATTCTGGGCTTCAGAATGTCCGCGTGCACCCTGGAAACCGTGGAATGTTAAGTCTGAGTTCTAGGTCCGAGATGCTACCACACCAGCGGCCAGAAACCCAGACTTTCTACCTGCTTATTGGATACTTCATCACAACAAACTCCTAAACCACATAACTTGCTTTTTAAAGATGGAAATAAAATCTCTCGGAAGAGCTTTCAGAAAAGAAGTGTCTTCCTTGCTTTTGGATGAAGCTGGTCACCTAGGCTTGATAAAGTTCTAGTCTCATCTTGTGAACCATATAATTATTTGCAAGAAAAATAATTCATGAGAAGCGAAACACACTGCAGATAACTAGTCCACTTACTAGAGGACCCTATAAAACACAGTGCTTAGAGAATCACACATTTAAAAACAAATGATTTACTCATAAAAAGGTTATTGTATTTCTATGGCTTTAATTCATCTAGGTTAATATTTTTTGGGCTTGACATTTTAAATAATCATGTATCTAACTAAAATATTCTATTCTCCAACCACTGATAGCTTTTCTAGAGTATTGGAACCTGTATCAGTAGCTTTAGTGCAATCATTTAAAAATAAATGAAAAAGTGCTAACAATTTATGGAATGGGGGAAGAAAAACATCTCTACATGTTTCTCCAAAAAAATCAGAGGCAAATTAGATCCAAACCCTTCAAATGGGGTCAAATGCCCTATACTAACTTTATAGGCACTTAAAAATCAGAACAGGGGAAATTTCTTCTATTCCTTCATTTTCTTTCCTTTTTTTGCATATAGTAAAGATAGAATTTATTACTGGGTTAGGGAAAAAATAAATACCCTAGATAAATTGTGAACTGTGGTTATTTATTAAGCGATGGGAAAAAGTATAAATCACTCTACCAATTGTGTGATCTGGGAGGTTCTATTGGCTTATTTTAAGTGGGGTCTTACCCAAGCACGTAACTATTCTGATCTTCAAATGTATCCTCATCTTTGTCACTTGCACGAGCTTCCTGCCCATAGCGTTCACTGTCACTTTCTAACACAAAGGGTCCCAAGGAGCTCACACTATACCTTTCTCCAGCCCCTTACTGGACAGGGATGGGGTGGGAGTGGGTAGGGAAAATATCATTCACAGAAAGTGAAGGCCTCACATTTAAGGACCACTGTCTCAAAGAAGACAGCCATCCAAAGGGGAACCGGCCACCTGTTAACGCAGAAGGCCGCTCCTGTCCGGGGAAGTACTGTGGACATGAGTACTCCTATTGGCTAAAGTTGCAGTAAACTGTCATACCTCACAGAAGAGAAATCTGTACTAAACCCACTGCGGGCATTTACAAGTTACAGAAAAGGCTCATTTCCTATCCCCTCCCCTTACTCCAGACCAATGACAGACACAGTGATTGATGGCTAAGTGCAATTTTAGGATGTTCTCACTTGACATAAAGCCCAAGAAGGAAAAGCAGCCTGGCACAGACACAATACTCTTCTGATCACCTCCAAGTCAGTGTGTGCCGGGTAGGCTACCGATGAATGACAACACTGGCAAAGTGCAATGCAGTAAAACACCATCAGCTTTTACCATTGATAATTCTCAGCACACACACACACACCCACACACACACACACACACACTCGTCCACTATCTGGGGGAGGTTCCTCACTGAGGAGCGAGCTCAGAGTGGTTTCCCCAGATGCATAAGCCATGCCTGAGGAGGGGCTGTCCAGGTGGGCAGTTACAAAAGAGGGTGAACCACGTCTTCAGCACACCCACGACCACCCAGCGTGGTGACGGTGACGTCTGTCCTGGTCCGCTCCACGCAGAAAACGCACGTGAAGACGGTGAACCAGCTCTGTCCCCGCAGGCGCTAGCATTCACTCGTCTTTTCGTGGAAAATGAAAGGTAAGCTGAGGTTTCCTTGGTGATGGTCACCTGCTCGCGTGGCAGATTTTTCTTCTGTCGCTGCATGAATGCTGTCAGAATAAACACCTTCATGGTCATCGTCATCCCTCGGATTACCCTCCAGGCTATGTCGAATGCCATACGCGAAGTAAATCAGGAAACCTTTCAGAGGAAAAAGAAATCAGTTTTAGGTGTGCCAGAAAATGGCGGTTTGTATATGGAAAAAAAAAATTTTATAGGAGGACACGTGCTCTATTGTGTTGGCCTCTGCCCCACATCAACACAAATTGCAGCTGCTGCTGCTTGGTCACGTCAGTTGTGTCCAACACTGTGTGACCTCATGGACTGCAGCCTGCCAGGCTCCTCCATTCATGGAATTCTCCAGGCAGGAATACAGGGAGATCTTCCCAACCCTGGGATGGAACCTGCTGCACTGCAGGCAGATTCCTCACCACTGAGCCATCAGCAAAGCCTTGTATATATATGAGACCCCATGGACTACAGCTCGCCGGGCTTCTCCATCCATGGAATTTTCAACGCAAGAATACTGGAGTGGGTTGCCATTTCCTTTTCCACAATACAAATTAGCCACAGGTATACATATATGCCCTCCAGCATATGGAAAATTCAGTATAGTATATACCAGGGTCTTGTACCTTCCCTTTCTGTGCTTTTTCAGAAGGGTAGAAGGCAAGCACAGGATATCCCATGAAAGGTCCCTGACAAATATCTTCCCACAGAAAGTACTTCTTCATTTTTAACATGCAATCTTTATACACGTTTTTGTCAATAAATATTTTTTTGAACGTTTATGCAGAAAAAAATTATATTTACCTCCTCAAAGCTCAATACTATACTTTAAACAAAAGGTTATATGGGGAAAAGCCTCGAATACTTTCCCGATACAAGTGGTGGGTTATCAGAGACACAATCAGACACTTTGAAAAGCAACCCCGGTGGGAATGGGCTTCTCAGGTGGTTCAGTGGGTGAAGAATTCACCCGGAGATGCAGGAGACGCAGCTTCGATCCCTGGGTCGGGAAGATCCCCCGGAGGAGGGCGTGGTAACCCACTCCAGCATTCTAGCCTGGAGAATCCCATGGACAGAGGAGCTTGGCAGGCTACAGTCCACACAGCTGCAAAGAGTCGGACAAAACTGAAGGACTGAACATGCACACGTGCCCTGTGTGAACAGGGACATGGGTATGTCCTACACGCATGACTGTCACTGAGAGAGGATGAATGCCTGTGTACAGAGGAACTGTGTATTAACAACCATGCTGACTGGAGATCAGAGGGAAACGTTTTCAGTATTCTTACAGGATATGTAGGCATTTTTGCTGTGTTTTAGCTATACTTTAAAAAAACGACTGAAAAGTTTTGGGTTGATGTGAAATGCACTATAACTTTCCCATGTAAACTAATAGGAAACAGGTAACCATTAAATGTGTATTTTGGCTCGTGCAATTTTTAGAACTGATTCTATTTCCTCTTGTGTCCTCACAGGTTTGATAATCTAGCCTTCTTGTTCAGTCGCTCAGTCGTGTCCAACTCTTTGCAACCCCATGGACTACAGTACAGCAGGCTTCCTTGTCCTTCACTATCTCTCAGAGTTTGCTCAAACTCAGGTCCATTGAGCTGATGATGCCATTCAATCTTCTCATCCTCTGTCATTCCCTTTTCCTCCTGCTGTCAATCTTTTCCAGCGTCAGGGTCTTTTTCAGCGAGTTGTCTCTTTGCATCAGGTGGCCAGAGTAATGAAGCTTCAGCTTCAGCATTGGTCCTTCCCTGTCCTCAAGATAAAGTACTGATACCACCATTTTACAAAGAAACTGAGGCACAGAAGCAGGGTGGCGCATGGCCCAGGTGACATGGCTAACAAACTGTGGACTGAAACACGGAGACTCTGGCTCCGTGTCTCAGGCTCTCCACTAAGGTTAAGTACATGACTGGACTTCAGTGAGCTACAACCTGAGGAAAGAGGCAGTGGCTCGTAGTAAGGCAGGAGTGTGGAGAAGCTCACAGACACATGACAAAGACAGGCTTCTGGGCTCAAAATAAGATGGGGGGAGTTCTACTTCCGGTGCCTGGGAGCTAGGGCTTGGCTTCCTGACAGCACCTGAGGAGGTGGTGGGACACCAAGGGGATGACTCTGTGGGATATCCCGGAGGGCACAGCTGAGTCGCCGGGGATTCCCATGAGGAACCTGGCCCTGAGGCAATAGAGCCACCTATCAGGAGTGGCCACAGTGACAGGATGCCCTAGTGTACCTGTGTGGATGGACAACCTTTGATCCAGCCCAGTACCTTGGCACTGTCTCAGATCCCCCCAAATGGGCAAAACTCTAGTGTGGGTGTAGGGGAGAAGCAAAACTGACCAGGTTAAATCTCCCATCAGCTCAGATGGGTTGGTGGCTTGAGACTGCAATTAACTTATAGCCAAAGCAAATATATATACACACAGAAGTGAATGAGACTCATTATGCTAATGGGAGGACTGTCACAAGCCACAAACTCTCAAAACTCCTCAGGCCACAAAAGCTCTCATTTCTCACTGTTTCACCCTTTAGACACTTCACTCCACATTTTCAACATAGCTGGGGCTCAGTGCTTTAGTTACAACCAAGTTAAATTTTGAATCTTTAAGTCAGTTTCCACACAGGACACTGAAGAAGTCATGATGAAAAACAAGGCAGTAGAGATGTAAGTAAATAAGCTCACCCATAATGCATAATGCCAAATTCCACTCCAAGGGCCTAATAGATGACATGTAGGTATCAAAAAAGACATTCCTTGCTATGAGCTCATTCAAAATGTTCCCAGAAATCCACTGGTACCCTAGAAGGAATCGGAATCAGATTCCAAGGGTGCCATTTGCAAACTGGATCCCTTCACTTTGGGAGGTTTCATTTTTCTCACTCAAGATGTTAGAAAAAATAGGATCTACAGAGTTTTACCAGGTTACTAGGAGAAGTGAATTTAAAAAAGGTATTTGGAAAATATCTGGAAAAGTAAGCACTCAGATGCTCTAAAAATGAGAAAAGGAGGAAACCAAAAAAAATAAAAAGCTTTTATTTCTAGAAAGGGGTGGTGGGGTGCTTTTGCCTCTCTAATCACAGCACATGACACGGGAAAGAGCCCGCGTTCAGGAAGTAAAAACAGGAGAAGACCTACCAAGCGCCATCCAGATGCTGAATCGGATCCAGGTGTCTGCACTCAACTGGACCATCAGGTAAACGTTCACCAGGATGCTGAAGGCTGGCAGGAACGGTAAGAATGGAACCTAAGGGGAAGGAATATCTTCTTAAATCTACTCAAATTTTCACGAATTTGCATGTCATCCTTGTGCAGGGGCCATGCTAATCATTTCTGTATTGCTACAATTTTAGTAGAGGTACTGCCAAAGCGAGCACTTAAATACACTCACATTTTGAAAACACATCCCCTACATTATTTTGACATGATAGCAACTAATTTGACATACAGACACTTTCACAGGGTGTCAGTAAGATTATATTCTCACAGAAAGGACAACCTGAACAAAACCACTCATCTTGAGAATGGGCTTCCCAGGCGGCAAAGTGGTAAATAATCTGCAGCAATGCAGGAGCCGAGGGTTTGATCCCTGGTCAGGAAGATCCCCTGGAAAAGGAAATGGCAACCCACTCCAGTCTTCTTGCCTGGAGAATTCCATGGACAGAGAAGCCTGGTGTGCTATAGTCCATGGGGATCATGAAAGAGTCAGACACGACTGAGTGACTAAACAACAACATCATCTAGAGAATAGTAAAAGGAGCGCCATATTTCACATTGTTTACTGTAGTCCAAAGCAACAGAGGGTTTACCCAGCTGCTAACACCTACACTGCCCGCAAGGTACAACAGGTTTCAGGGCTTAGATTAGGGTTTACTGGTGTCATTCAGGTATCCACAAGGCATGCCTTGAGAACTCTGACTACTTAGGGTATCTCAAGGGGATTCTCCCAGGCAGCCTTCTTCAAGCTGAATCCTTCTCTTACTTAGTTCAAATGGGACAGGATAACCTCATTTGCAGGGGAAGGGCTTTAGGTAGACACAGTCTTCCTGGGAGGGTACTGCACTTTAAAAATATTCTAGTCATTCTTCTGATACTTTATAGAGAACTGAACAAGAAATGTGCTTACTATTATATAGAATAACATACTAATAACACATTCAAGTTGTTAGAAAGAATACTTAAGATGAAAATGAACACCTCAAAGGACTGTGACACTCCTGTTCGATGGTTAATGACATTACAAGTGCTTTATTATTTTTTTTTTTTTCCAAAGAAACAATTCAGGGCTTCCCTGGTAGTCTAGTGGGTAAGGAGTCCACCTTGCAATGCAAGGGACACCGGTTCGATCCCTGGCCCAGGAAGATCGTGGCATGAAGCGGCTGGGCCAGTGTGTCCAATTATGAACCAGCACTCTGGAGTGCATCTGTCCAGAGCTGGTGCTCTGCAACGAGGGAGGCCACTGCGATGGCAGGCCCACACAGGCCAAAAAATAAAGATTGATGGAAATAAATAATTAAATAAATAATTTTTTAAAAAGGAAACAATTCACAAAAACTAATGTATGAGAGAAAACATGCCTAACATTTAGGAGTGCAAATCCTCATGACACTTACCATAAAGGCTACTTTTTGCTGATTCTGGGGCTGCCTCCAAATGATGAGCACGATGGCAAGGCAGAGAACAAGCAGCAGCACAAGGAGAGCCAGGCTCCACGCTTTCAGTCTGACGATAGCGTGCACGCCATGCGTGGTCAGAATACTCAGGCCCAGAATGAGAAACGCTGTGGAGGTGACACGTTCATGAAACAAAAGTAGCACATGCCCTTCCCTCAGACGTCTCCATTCGCAGAGTCTATCTGACAAGGTATCAGGTTCTTTACATTATCTGCTCTGCCAAATACTAAGAGGCTTCATTTTTTTGTTTGGGGTGGGGGGCGGGTTGGAGAGGGAGGGGGCAGGTGGGCCACTTCTATAAGAGGCTTCATTTTTATGCTGGAAAGAAATGGCTGATTTCCTTGATTTAAGAAATATGGCTTGCTTCGCTCACAACCGTCTCCTCCTTAGAAGTCAGCCTCCCCTCTAGGTACTACCATCCTGCCTCTCTGCCCATGGGCTGGAGTCTCAGCTGAGATCATATGGATTGACGGTATACTGTGTATCTCTGATCATCAAGTGTGAATTAGGGGTCCTCCTCTGTGCTTTCAGAGAAACCTCACTGCCCTTAGCTCGCCACCAATGACGCTGTTCTGTGAAGTCCAGTGAGAGCAAGGGCCATCTTTCCTGACATCCCAAGTGCCCAGTACATCAATCAATCAATAAATGTGCCTGGAATATCAATACATGTTGCTGAAAATATGCTAGATTACACAACTGTGGGTAAGCAAGCAGGATCTGCTGTAATGCCTTCCAGGCTCCTTGGGTCCCCCGTTCAGTTATGGGCAGGTAACCTTTGCTTCACACAGGAAGCACCCTCACAGCTCACCAAATGGACTGATTTTGTTATTTCCACCACGCTCACCTTAGGGCAGCAGTTCCCCAACCTTCTTGGCACCAGAGACGGGTTTTGTGGAAGACAATTTTTCCACAGATGGTGGTCGGGGTGGGGGTGGGGTTTCAGGATGATTCAAGTGCATTACATTTATTGTGCACTTTTTCTATTATTAGCTCCACCTCAGATCATCAGGCATGAGATCGTAGAGGTTGGGGGCCCTGCCTTAGGGAATTCTTCCTTTCTTCTTCAACTCCAAGATACCATCAGTTTATCCTGCTAATATAAGGATGATCTCAATGACCAGTGACCCCTTAGGTGAAATTTTCAGGACTAAGAGTAGTACCAACATATTCTTTCACCCTCTTTCACATCATACCTGCTCTACCCACACTCACCCACTGGGTCTTTATAATGTACACACTGAAGGGGACTTACCAAGGAATCCTACCAGAAAGCTCACGAGGGAAGCAGACTGTTTTGTGGGCAGAAGTGAAGGGCTGAAGAAGGTTCGCAGGCTGAAGCCCTGTCTAGGCAGCATGGTGACCTGAGACTCGCTTTTGGAGGCACTGTTGGCGCATGATCCCAGAGTTTCCTTCTCGGAACAACACTTGGGCTGCTCGTAGGATAAGCCGGGCTGGTACCTATTGCCAAGTAAAAGTATGTGTCTTTATTCTCAGACAGACAATTTGTCCAAGTGAAGGAAGCTCCTAAAACTCTAAGGGAGACATTTCCATTCACAGCCGGTGTAGTAAATGCACATGTCTTATGGCTGTAGCCCCAGGGCTGCTGTGCAGGCCCCACACCTGCTCAGTAAAATACCTGCCACAAATCTGCCTTTCCTGATAGCCGCTTCAGGGCTCAACGGGTAGAGAATCTGCCTACCATGCAGGAGATGCAGGTTTGATCCCTGGGTCAGGGAGATTCCCCTGGAAGAGGAAACGGCAACTCACTCGAGTATTCTTGCCTGAAAAATGCCATGCACAGAGGAGCCTGGTGGGCTACAGTCAATAGGGCTGCAAAGAGTTGGACACGACTGAGTACAGAACACAACAACTTGACTAGAAACTTGACGAGAGCTTCATTTTAAAGTGAGACAACTGTGATAATAGGACGACTATCCTGGAATTATCTATGCCCAAAGGAGATGCAGTTCATGAAAAAAGTATATAAACTCTCGCTAAGTGTCAGTTACAGGGTAATGTGGGCTTCCCTGGTGGCTCAGCAGTAAAGAATGCTCCCGCAATGCAGGAGCCGCAGGAGATGAGGATTCGATCCCTGGGTCGGGATCTAGGTTGGGGGCCCTGCCTTAGAATTCTTCCTTTCTTCTTCAACTCCAAGATACCATCAGTTTATCCTGCTAATATAAGGATGATCTCAATGACCAGTGACCCCTTAGGTGAAATTTTCAGGACTAAGAGTAGTACCAACATATTCTTTCACCCTCTTTCACATCATACCTGCTCTACCCACACTCACCCACTGGGTCTTTATAATGTACACACTGAAGGGGACTTACCAAGGAATCCTACCAGAAAGCTCACGAGGGAAGCAGACTGTTTTGTGGGCAGAAGTGAAGGGCTGAAGAAGGTTCGCAGGCTGAAGCCCTGTCTAGGCAGCATGGTGACCTGAGACTCGCTTTTGGAGGCACTGTTGGCGCATGATCCCAGAGTTTCCTTCTCGGAACAACACTTGGGCTGCTCGTAGGATAAGCCGGGCTGGTACCTATTGCCAAGTAAAAGTATGTGTCTTTATTCTCAGACAGACAATTTGTCCAAGTGAAGGAAGCTCCTAAAACTCTAAGGGAGACATTTCCATTCACAGCCGGTGTAGTAAATGCACATGTCTTATGGCTGTAGCCCCAGGGCTGCTGTGCAGGCCCCACACCTGCTCAGTAAAATACCTGCCACAAATCTGCCTTTCCTGATAGCCGCTTCAGGGCTCAACGGGTAGAGAATCTGCCTACCATGCAGGAGATGCAGGTTTGATCCCTGGGTCAGGGAGATTCCCTGGAAGAGGAAAGCGGCAACTCACTCGAGTATTCTTGCCTGAAAAATGCCATGCACAGAGGAGCCTGGTGGGCTACAGTCAATAGGGCTGCAAAGAGTTGGACACGACTGAGTACAGAACACAACAACTTGACTAGAAACTTGACGAGAGCTTCATTTTAAAGTGAGACAACTGTGATAATAGGACGACTATCCTGGAATTATCTATGCCCAAAGGAGATGCAGTTCATGAAAAAAGTATATAAACTCTCGCTAAGTGTCAGTTACAGGGTAATGTGGGCTTCCCTGGTGGCTCAGCAGTAAAGAATGCTCCCGCAATGCAGGAGCCGCAGGAGATGAGGATTCGATCCCTGGGTCGGGATCCCTGGAGGAGGGCATGGCAACCCACTCCAGTATTCTTGCCTGGGAAATCCCATGGATAGAGGAGCCTGGCGGGCCATAGTCTATAGGGCCACAAGGACTCAGACATGACTGAAGCAACTTAGCATGGACGCACACACAGAGTAATATAATATACAGCCTTCAGTTTGGTATTGAAAGGCCTCACTGCAGCGTGCCTCTCTGGCCTTATCTCCCTCATCTCCTCCGGCCACCTTTCCCACCCATTCTCCTTGATGACTGATCAACGTTATGTTTCGCGGGCGTCAAGATATCAGCTTGCTTCAGCTCCTAGTATCTGCCCCAGTTTCTCCAGTGCAGTCCTTTTGCCCTCTGAGCAGCCTTTGCTTAAATTTTAAAGTAATATTTGTCCTCCACCTAAAGAAGGAATATGCTTACTGTGAGAAAATACACGCAGGAGAAAATTAAAACCACCCATAACAATCAGTGTCAAACACTGCTAGCATTGTAGTACAATTTCAGCCAGTTATAAATGCAAATGTGTCTGTATGTGCACAAATCATTTCTCTATATAAATGTGTTATTATTTAAATAAATTCAGAGGCAACATACAGCTGTGCATCCAGAAACAGATACATCTCTCCATATAATTAAATATCATTTTATTTGGTGTCAAAGACTCCACTGCATAAACGTACCCTTATTTATTTAACTATTTTTCAAAATTTACGTACAGCTGATTTCCAATGTTGTGTTTGTTTCTGAACAAAGCGTTTCAGTTTACACATATATATGTATCCTTTTTTATATGCTTTTCCATTATGGTTTATTACAGGATGTTGAATATAGTTCCCTGTGCTCTACAGTTAGAACTGTGCTCTACAGTGAGAGCTATTTATTTATTAATTACTATGCTATTGACAAATCAGCTTAGTTCAATTTATTCACTATTGTAAATTACCTTTTCCGTGACTATCCTCTGTGTATATGTGTGTTTGTGTGTACTGCTTTGATTAAATCTTTTTTAAAACAACTTTTTATTTTGTATTGGGGCATAGCCAGTTAGAGCTTCCCAGGTGGCTCAGTGGTGAAGAATCCACCTGCCAATGCAGGAGATTCAGGTTCAATCCCTGGGTCAGGAAGATCCCCTTAGGAAGGCACGGCAACCCACTCCAGTATTCTTGAGGGGAAAATCCCATGGATAGAGCTTCAGTCCATGGGATCACAGAGTCGGACTCGACTGAGCGGCTGTGATAGTTTTAGGTGAACAGCAAAGGGACTCGGCCATTCATATACATGTAGCCTTTGATTAAATTTTTAGCCTAACAGCTTAGCAGCACAATCACCTGGACTGAAAATACAGTCTTTTTACATGTATCATACATTATTAGAGCCTGTTGTTCACATAGATTACACCAATCTATTGGTAATTATCAATTGTACTTGATCCTTTGCTAAAGAACCAAGTATGCTAATTATATTTTGTATTCATTTTTGTATGTCCATGGCCTCTCACTTCAGTGTGACAACTAGCTCTCTGAAAGCAAGGTCAGTGAGCCCTGACTGTGTTTATTCCTGGGCCCCACCCAACACACACCCTTCAGAACCATCTGGCAAAGATGACAACTCACCTGAGGATGAGAACACAGGCTGCGACCAGAGAGTAGGCCAGAAGGGTGCCAATGGACATCATGTCCACAAGGGCCTTCAGATCGAAAAGAAATGCCATCACAGCTATTGCGAAAGAAGGCGGGTAAAGAAAGCAGCCTGTGAGAAAATTCCACACAGTTGATAACTCTCAGGTCAGAGATAAGTGATGGACATTTTGGTTTTAGTGCCAATGATAAGTCAAAGGCTTATTTATTTAACTATTTTTCAAAATTTACGTACAGCTGATTTCCAATGTTGTGTTTGTTTCTGAACAAAGCGTTTCAGTTTACACATATATATGTATCCTTTTTTATATGCTTTTCCATTATGGTTTATTACAGGATGTTGAATATAGTTCCCTGTGCTCTACAGTTAGAACTGTGCTCTACAGTGAGAGCTATTTATTTATTAATTACTATGCTATTGACAAATCAGCTTAGTTCAATTTATTCACTATTGTAAATTACCTTTTCCGTGACTATCCTCTGTGTATATGTGTGTTTGTGTGTACTGCTTTGATTAAATCTTTTTTAAAACAACTTTTTATTTTGTATTGGGGCATAGCCAGTTAGAGCTTCCCAGGTGGCTCAGTGGTGAAGAATCCACCTGCCAATGCAGGAGATTCAGGTTCAATCCCTGGGTCAGGAAGATCCCCTTAGGAAGGCACGGCAACCCACTCCAGTATTCTTGAGGGGAAAATCCCATGGATAGAGCTTCAGTCCATGGGATCACAGAGTCGGACTCGACTGAGCGGCTGTGATAGTTTTAGGTGAACAGCAAAGGGACTCGGCCATTCATATACATGTAGCCTTTGATTAAATTTTTAGCCTAACAGCTTAGCAGCACAATCACCTGGACTGAAAATACAGTCTTTTTACATGTATCATACATTATTAGAGCCTGTTGTTCACATAGATTACACCAATCTATTGGTAATTATCAATTGTACTTGATCCTTTGCTAAAGAACCAAGTATGCTAATTATATTTTGTATTCATTTTTGTATGTCCATGGCCTCTCACTTCAGTGTGACAACTAGCTCTCTGAAAGCAAGGTCAGTGAGCCCTGACTGTGTTTATTCCTGGGCCCCACCCAACACACACCCTTCAGAACCATCTGGCAAAGATGACAACTCACCTGAGGATGAGAACACAGGCTGCGACCAGAGAGTAGGCCAGAAGGGTGCCAATGGACATCATGTCCACAAGGGCCTTCAGATCGAAAAGAAATGCCATCACAGCTATTGCGAAAAGAAGACGGGTAAAGAAAGCAGCCTGTGAGAAAATTCCACACAGTTGATAACTCTCAGGTCAGAGATAAGTGATGGACATTTTTGGTTTTAGTGCCAATGATAAGTCAAGTAAAGCGTAGAAGTCTATTCCTCATAGTTAATAAGATGTTCCTTAGGTCACACACACTGCTAATAAAACTTCAAAAGCCCTTAGCTATCTATCAAGTACAAGACACATTTACTTTGATTACTTAAAAAATACTGGCCTGACAAAGAGTGAAAATATTATATGACAGAATACTCGTCTTTGATGTTTCAGAAGAAAAACAATGCTAAGAAATACTAGCAGGCTCCTTGTTTAATAAAAAAAAAAAACACAAAAGAATTTAAGTGGAAGAGCTTTCATTACAGATGTTATATAATCATTTTAATTTCCATCTGCATTCTGAGTTATATCTTGTACAGAAAAATGTCCAATTAAGTTATGGTTCCAACAGAGGATAAATTCTGTTCTGATTAAAACCACTCACTTGACTAAATATGAGCCATGTGTGGCCACCTACAAGCCCCAACAATATTAAGAGGCCAAGTATATGTCATACAGTTGAATAGTTAACTTGCACTTAGCAATTTTTTTCTCCACTGAAACAGCGAAACAGTGATGATATTAACTTGACTTGACCAAATAGTTGTCTCTATCATAATAAATAGAAAACACCACATCCCACTCATCTGGTGTTCCAAGTATCTCAGCAAGATACCCATCTTTATGATCTCAATTTATCTTCAATTCAATAACCCTATGAGATGGGGGAAATTATTTAGGTTCAACTTTATAGCCCAGCATTTGACTATTTTTTTTTTAACTTTTATTTTACTTTAAACTTTTACAGAGTTTTGTTGTTTACAGATACGTATGTTCCCAGATTAGCGTTTGACTATTTTTGAATAAAATCCCAGTAATTTCACATGGTTTAACCTAATAGGATTATTATTATTTTTTTAAAGATTTATTTATTTATTTATTTTGGCGGGGGTGAGGTGGGGAGGGAGGGGAGCAGGCGGGCCACTTCTATTTGTCTTTCATTTATCTATTTTCATCCATCTTTGTTCTTTGGCCCCTGTGGGCCTCCCATCACAGTGGCCTCTGCTGCCACAGAGCACCGGCTCTGGGTGCATGCGCTCCAGAGCTCCGGCTCGGTAATTGGACACATCAGGTCCAGCTGCTCTACGGCACGTGGGATCTTCCCAGGCCAGGGATCAAACCGGCGCCCCTTGCACTGCAAGACGGTGTCCTTACCCACTGGACCACCAGGGAAGCCCTAATAGGATTATTTTTAATAGACAGAGTAACTTAGCAAGGTTACAACTACTGGGTAGAAGTGGTGTTTGTGTGTGTTAGTCACCTGGTTGTGTTCAACTCTTTGAATTCCATGGACTGTAGTTTACCAGGCTTCTCTGTCCATGGGATTCTCCAGGCAGGAACACTGAAGTGGGTTGACATGCCCTCCTCCAGAGGATCATTCTGACCCAGAGATCAAACCTAGGTCTCCTGATTGCAGGTAGAGGAGCGTTCAACTAAACCAACATGTCTGTGGCCCTTTTAAAATAGCACTGTTTTTCACTAATTTTTTTTTAGATTTTTTTTTTATGTGGACCATTTTTAAAGTCCTTATTGAATCTGTGACAGCATTGCTTCTGTTTTATATTTTGATGCTTTGGCTCTGAGGTATGTGGGATCTCAGCTCCCCAATCAGGGATCAAACCCCCTGCAACAGAAGATGAAGTCTTAACCATTGGAAGATGAAGTCCCATACTGTTTCTTTAAATACAGCCCATGCTTTATTTTGAAAAATCTCCATATCTAGTATAGTTATACATTAGATTACAATTTTAATATGTCTTGTAAGAATCATGGATATAAAAAAAAAAAAGAATCACAGATAACCTATTTCAGGTAGCTAAAACAGAAGAAAATGATTGATTATGCATATAAACTCTCCTATCTAAGTTAAAAACAAGCAAAGCAAGCAGTGAGACTACAAAATAACAAAAATGTAATATTTTGGAGTATTAAAAATGCTACAATTGCCTTCTTTTAATTATTAAATTCAATATCTTATTATGCTGTCAAATTAAATTCTTCTTGAAGGAAGAAGGGTCCTTTTTTTTTCTTTTCAATTTTGGCCTCTTTCGTTGTTTTTTTATTTATTTGTTTTCATCCATCTCTACTCTTTGGCCTGTGTGGGCCTCCCATTGCAGTGGCCTCTCAGTGGAGAGAACTGTCTCTGGGCGCATGCGCTCCAGAGCGCCAGCTGCTCTGTGGCTCGTGGACTCCTCCCCGGCCAGGGATCGAACAGGTGCCCTCTGCACTGCAAGGTGGACTCCTTACCCACTGGACCACCAGGGAAGCCCAAGGGTGTATTTTTGAAAATTATGAATAGATAGGAGAGAATTAGTGGGCAAAGTTTTACTGGAAAAAAAAGCTTTTATGGAATGAATTATCTTTTGTCAAGATTTATAAACTACTGTTAATATTATAATACATTATTTAATCATAAAGTGGGCCTTAAATCATCTAGTGCAAGCTTCATTTTATGGGGGCAGAAATCTTAACACTGAGAAAATAAGTGGTCTAACCTCTCAACATACATCTAATAAAGTGCCAAATTTATCAGAAAACATTTATAAAGTACAGTTGTTTAGGAAAATACTCTGACTCTGGAAGAATTCTATTTCATACATAATTAAGCATTAGCATTCTGTAATCTAATTTCCCAACAATTCAGAGCCTCAACAAAATTATCATCTTTGGTCTGAATTTATACTACTAAGAGTATTTACCATTTTATATATAAACTTGCTAAAGTCCTTCTCTTGCTACATGTAACAAGGCCTTTAAGGCTTTCAATCTGTAAAATCTCTGAAAACTTCCATGTGGTTTAAGAATCTGGCCAAAAACATGTAAATGGATGTTATGACATGCTAAAAGGTAGGTATTTGGAGTTGTTTCTTCTTCTTTTAAAAAACATGACTTAATATTAAAACTGTTGATAAGAAACACAGACACAGGTATCAGTAACTCTTAAGAGAACCATGACAGCCCAGGAAGTGGGGTTAGCCACCATACTGAGGGCAGTGATAACAATGGCCAAGTGTAAATTATCTTTGACATTTCTTGTATTTAATTAAGAATGGGTAAATATTACCTTTTTAAAAATCCTATGACCATTTAGCAATATTCAACTTATATCATGAATAACAAAGAAAATACCAAATCATTATTTTTCATTCATAATTCAAGAAGTAATCATTCTTTAATTAACATTTTGTGTTGATAACATAATTTTATGCGCTCATTTCACCACTCTGAAAAGCATCTAATACCACATATATGATAAGGAACCACTATAACCCACCGCACATTTGTTAGAAGCCCCAAAGGTTAAGATAGCAAAGTAGTAAGAAACCCTGAAGAGTCACTTATGAATTACCATAGACTACCACCACCACAATTTGCAGATGTGATTCCAATGTTCAGACCCTAATTCATCAGTGATTTTGTTCTTAACTTACATGCACAGCAAGCAGACCCTCTTTATAAGTCCATGCATGCACACACATCGCTCAAGTCTAATGCTGAAGAATCCTACGTTTGTGAAGCTTACCAGAAATGACCCCTGCAGTCAACGTGGCAGCTACTGGTGACTGCCTCTTACTCACTCTGGCAAGAAATCTAAACAGTAAACCATCTCGGGCCATGGCAAACAGAATGCGGGGTAAAGGAAACATGGAACCCAGAAGACTAGAACAGAAAAATTCATAATCCATATGTGAGTTATTACAAGTATTAGCCTAAATGGGTCTATACAGGTAAGGACTGGACACACTAAAGTACAGAACCTATACCAAAAAAGTTTTCAGATGAGGAAACATTCACAGAGGCATTGATCTTTACATATACCAAAACAGAAAACCACCTAATTTTCCATTTTTTTCCAGAATCCTTGATGAAAAAAGATCCCCCTTTACTTAATAGAAGTCAACTCTCTCTCACCTGCCACCGCACCCGATGATAAAGTAGCAATTACTGGTGTCTTCGTTTTGGAATTGATTTGAGCTAGACATTTGAAAAGCAACCCATCCTCCGCCATAGCATAGATTACACGAGGCATTGGGAAAATGGATCCAAGAAGACTGAATAAAAAGCAAACACATGCAGTATGGCAAACACATCCATGCAAGATTATACCACATTTCTTGATTAATAAGAAGGGTAAATATTACCTTTTTAAAAATCCTATGACCATTTAGCAATATTCAACTTATATCATGAATAACAAAGAAAATACCAAATCATTATTTTTCATTCATAATTCAAGAAGTAATCATTCTTTAATTAACATTTTGTGTTGATAACATAATTTTATGCGCTCATTTCACCACTCTGAAAAGCATCTAATACCACATATATGATAAGGAACCACTATAACCCACCGCACATTTGTTAGAAGCCCCAAAGGTTAAGATAGCAAAGTAGTAAGAAACCCTGAAGAGTCACTTATGAATTACCATAGACTACCACCACCACAATTTGCAGATGTGATTCCAATGTTCAGACCCTAATTCATCAGTGATTTTGTTCTTAACTTACATGCACAGCAAGCAGACCCTCTTTATAAGTCCATGCATGCACACACATCGCTCAAGTCTAATGCTGAAGAATCCTACGTTTGTGAAGCTTACCAGAAATGACCCCTGCAGTCAACGTGGCAGCTACTGGTGACTGCCTCTTACTCACTCTGGCAAGAAATCTAAACAGTAAACCATCTCGGGCCATGGCAAACAGAATGCGGGGTAAAGGAAACATGGAACCCAGAAGACTAGAACAGAAAAATTCATAATCCATATGTGAGTTATTACAAGTATTAGCCTAAATGGGTCTATACAGGTAAGGACTGGACACACTAAAGTACAGAACCTATACCAAAAAAGTTTTCAGATGAGGAAACATTCACAGAGGCATTGATCTTTACATATACCAAAACAGAAAACCACCTAATTTTCCATTTTTTTCCAGAATCCTTGATGAAAAAAGATCCCCCTTTACTTAATAGAAGTCAACTCTCTCTCACCTGCCACCGCACCCGATGATAAAGTAGCAATTACTGGTGTCTTCGTTTTGGAATTGATTTGAGCTAGACATTTGAAAAGCAACCCATCCTCCGCCATAGCATAGATTACACGAGGCATTGGGAAAATGGATCCAAGAAGACTGAATAAAAAGCAAACACATGCAGTATGGCAAACACATCCATGCAAGATTATACCACAGAACTGAAATTAAGTCATTATAGAAAACTCAGCATCACAGTTATGATTATGAAGTCCTGTTATTTTTTTTAATGTAATATGATTGTGTATTTAAAATATATGCCAATTAACCCCAGTGTAATTTATCATTCATTCACAGATATCTGCCCAGCACGATTATCAGACTAAAAACAATGCTGCAAATAATTTGTGCAGGCTCATGATTACTACTGAATTAAAACTAAGTGATTAAGACTAAAAAAAAAAAGAAAAGCAAATAATGCCATTAAGACACTTTTAACTTATAAAATTTACATATTGATATCTAATTATAGGATAGACTAAGAAATTTGACTTTAGAGCATATAGTTACTTCCTTTATTCAATAATCACACAATTTTCATATTTATTTTACCATGATTTTTGATCAAATTTGAAATAATTATCAGCATCATAAGATAATCAAAATAGAAAAAAGAAAAAAGATGAACTCCCTCTAAATTAACACAGAAATAGTCTCAATTAAACATGAGCAAGAATGAAGTTTAAGAAAATGATTTTTGCTTTAGATGTTTTGAATTACTTGTGTTTATGATTGTATCATTCCATACATGAATTACTTGTAAAAAAAATAACCATTTAAGAGAAAATAAGTAAAATATATTTTTTAAACTCCATCTTCTTTATCTCTTAGTAAAGCTTGGTTGAACATGGCCACAAATAAATCTTTGTCCATCTCTCTTCTAAAACTGTGGTGCAAAGCATCTTCACAGTTCTGATCTTTGAAACTATTGAGAATAAACATCAACATTATCAGATGGCTGGGAACAACAGGGGTAGTTTGCGATTGCTGTTTACTATTATCTTGAACATAAAATGAAAGAACTTTGAGGGAGAGAAAGTGCTAGGCTGATGAATTACAAAAAGATTTTTTTTTTAATTTCAGGTTTTTAGAAATTTCACTTCAAAAAATTAGTAATCAAGCAGAAATTAATTTTTTCTTTGTAACAATGCTCTACAGTATAGCATTCAAATGAAATAGGCCATCCTCCGCCATAGCATAGATTACACGAGGCATTGGGAAAAGGGATCCAAGAAGACTGAATAAAAAGCAAACACATGCAGTATGGCAAACACATCCATGCAAGATTATACCACAGAACTGAAATTAAGTCATTATAGAAAACTCAGCATCACAGTTATGATTATGAAGTCCTGTTATTTTTTTTAATGTAATATGATTGTGTATTTAAAATATATGCCAATTAACCCCAGTGTAATTTATCATTCATTCACAGATATCTGCCCAGCACGATTATCAGACTAAAAACAATGCTGCAAATAATTTGTGCAGGCTCATGATTACTACTGAATTAAAACTAAGTGATTAAGACTAAAAAAAAAAAGAAAAGCAAATAATGCCATTAAGACACTTTTAACTTATAAAATTTACATATTGATATCTAATTATAGGATAGACTAAGAAATTTGACTTTAGAGCATATAGTTACTTCCTTTATTCAATAATCACACAATTTTCATATTTATTTTACCATGATTTTTGATCAAATTTGAAATAATTATCAGCATCATAAGATAATCAAAATAGAAAAAAGAAAAAAGATGAACTCCCTCTAAATTAACACAGAAATAGTCTCAATTAAACATGAGCAAGAATGAAGTTTAAGAAAATGATTTTTGCTTTAGATGTTTTGAATTACTTGTGTTTATGATTGTATCATTCCATACATGAATTACTTGTAAAAAAAATAACCATTTAAGAGAAAATAAGTAAAATATATTTTTTAAACTCCATCTTCTTTATCTCTTAGTAAAGCTTGGTTGAACATGGCCACAAATAAATCTTTGTCCATCTCTCTTCTAAAACTGTGGTGCAAAGCATCTTCACAGTTCTGATCTTTGAAACTATTGAGAATAAACATCAACATTATCAGATGGCTGGGAACAACAGGGGTAGTTTGCGATTGCTGTTTACTATTATCTTGAACATAAAATGAAAGAACTTTGAGGGAGAGAAAGTGCTAGGCTGATGAATTACAAAAAGATTTTTTTTTTAATTTCAGGTTTTTAGAAATTTCACTTCAAAAAATTAGTAATCAAGCAGAAATTAATTTTTTCTTTGTAACAATGCTCTACAGTATAGCATTCAAATGAAATAGGACCACATATTAAACTAAAATATGAGGAGCTCAGGAAACTTGAGAAATGAACTCTAAAATACTAAAATAAGCAGCTACTGAAAACCTGACTACTTGAGATTCAACTATTCTTTTCACATAGATGTATACAAATTTCCACCACTAAATGGAGAACAGTAATTTCCATTTCCAAGTTCACTCTGATCCGTGCTAAGACAAAAAGTCTCCAGGTTTCAGAAGAAAAAGCACCGTATACTTAACAATACCACAGCATATAGCTTTATATACACAGACTGGATATTATTTTTAAAAAACAGTAGAAAATGCCATGTCTGCACTTAAGGTCTCAACTGTCTGTAGTGACACAAAGCCAGCAGGGAAACACGTGCTTATACTAGTATAAGCACTGTCAAGTTTGACAATACATACATACACAAATTCGTATGAAATATGTAAGTGTGCATAATGCCATAGATGTCCCTGGAAGCTTGGGTCATCCTTATCTCGAAAAACTGACTTTTAACTGCTTGGGGGGAAAACGTTTTCTCACTTAAGATTTTGATATGGCAACTCCAGGTGAACTACTCAAAAGGATTTAGCTGTATATGTTCCTCCTACTAGGATTATTTTTAAAACATACAAAAGCAGTTCTTTTCTTTTAATTATTCTTTTAACACCACAAACATTTTTACTAGGGTATAGCTAGTGAACAATTTTGTGATAGTTCCATGTGACAAAAGCAATTCTTTAGACACCAACTACTTCTGCAGTAACCTAGACAGTCCCGCCCCAAAGACATGACATACCTTGTTGACAAGGCACAGAGGGAGCCCGCTGCAACGA
The DNA here is from genome assembly GCA_022376925.1 of Tragulus kanchil. Lineage (NCBI taxonomy): Eukaryota > Metazoa > Chordata > Mammalia > Artiodactyla > Tragulidae > Tragulus > Tragulus kanchil. The sequence continues at coordinate 31,813,321 of JAIOJX010000028.1, read as the reverse complement.
CGTATTTGGCTGGTCCCCATCCAACGTACTCAAAGGCTACAGGAAGCGGGCTTTTCTCATCAAGGAGGTAGTACGGCATCATCAGTGTTAAAGCTGCCGAGACCCCAAAATAGGCCATAAAGCAAACGAGCAGAGAAGTCACAATTCCAATAGGAATAGCTTTCTGAGGATTTCGGACTTCCTCACCTAGGAAGACATAAAAAAAGATTTGCATGTTTAATAAAACACAAATAGTTCATGGCAGCACCGTTTACAACAGCCGAGACAGGGAAGCAATCTAAATGTCTGTCAATAGAGGAATGGATAAAGAAGATGTAGCAGATATATATAATAGACTATTACTCAGCCATTAAAAAGAATGAAATAATGCCACTGGCAGTAATATGCATGGACCTAGTGTCATACTGAGTGAAGTAAATCAGAGAAGGAGAAATATCATATGATATCCCCTGTCCTATTAAAGAAGAAATCACTTAAGAATATGATCATCATTTTGTTATTGACTGTGATAGCATTTCCTGACAAAAGATTAAAGGTAGTGATTACAACCAACATTTATAAAGTAGCTGACAGCTTACACAGTATTTTTCATAATGTATTACATTTATTTTGCTGTTGTGGAGTCACTCAGTCATGTCCAACTCTTTTGTGACCCCATGGACTATAGCCCTTCAGGCTCCTCTATCCACAGGACTGGAATACTGGAGTGGGTTGCTATTTCCTTTTCTAGGAGATCTTACCAACCCAGGGATCAAACTCGTGTTTCCTGCTTGGCAGTGTATTCTTTACCACTGAGCCACTTGGGAAGCCCATATTTTATCTAACATCAGAAGGTAGATAGATACTGCTCTCCTTATTTTGTTAATGTGGAAGCCGAACCTCTGAGAGTTTCACTGAGTTTCTTTTCATATGGCAGGGGTCACTTCTGGGTCAGAAACCAGCCCTTATTGCTCCGGTCTCTTCCCTTGACCCTCTGCTGTCAGCCATGGGTACTCATGTGGTTCAAGGAACACCTTTTCCTTCCACAGAGCACCGAGGCTCTGTGCTTACGGTTGTTGCAATGCAGTCAAATCCCACAAAGGCATAAAAGCAGGTTGCAGCCCCAGCCAAAGTCCCTGCAAAGCCATAAGGCATAAAGCCGCCAGCCCCGTAGATACTTGTGCGATTTTCAGAAGGTGGCGCCCTAAGGAGGAGAAGAAGCACATTGGAAAGTCATTTTCCTAGAAACAGCTTATTCAAGCGATTTGTCTCAAACTCCATCCTTGGAAGGTTATCGTGTTCATCATCTCTTGGAAGTTGGTATGTACAAAACTAAATGTAAACCCTGAATTCTTCCCCCTGTCCTAGAGGATGTAATAGTGTTCCCAACAATGGCACCTCTCCGCTGCCAGCTCTCAACTGGAGGCTGGTCAACAACATGTGCAGGAGGCTGAGATCCACTCTCACAGGAACTCACAGCCAGGCAGGATTTTGAGAGCAGAGAGCCGCCTATGGGCCATGATGTGAAATAAAGACAAGAGACTTTCTCTTCCTGTGGACAGCTGAGCTGACTGCATGTCTGAAAAATTTACTACGAAGAGATGTTGCGAGGAGAAATAAAATGCTCTAATACTGAATAATAATAATGAAGCTGAATGTTTTATTACATGTTTAAATCATATATAAAACCAGAGGATACTAAATTTTGCCTCATCAGAATAGCCAACTTCTTTTTTTGGGGGAGTCACTCAGTCATGTCCAACTCTTTTGTGACCCCATGAACTATAGCCCGCCAGGCTCCTCTATCCACAGGACTGGAATACTGGAGTGGGTTGCTATTTCCTTTTCTAGGAGATCTTACCAACCCAGGGATCAAACTCGTGTTTCCTGCTTGGCAGTGTATTCTTTACCACTGAGCCACTTGGGAAGCCCATATTTTATCTAACATCAGAAGGTAGATAGATACTGCTCTCCTTATTTTGTTAATGTGGAAGCCGAACCTCTGAGAGTTTCACTGAGTTTCTTTTCATATGGCAGGGGTCACTTCTGGGTCAGAAACCAGCCCTTATTGCTCCGGTCTCTTCCCTTGACCCTCTGCTGTCAGCCATGGGTACTCATGTGGTTCAAGGAACACCTTTTCCTTCCACAGAGCACCGAGGCTCTGTGCTTACCGGTTGTTGCAATGCAGTCAAATCCCACAAAGGCATAAAAGCAGGTTGCAGCCCCAGCCAAAGTCCCTGCAAAGCCATAAGGCATAAAGCCGCCAGCCCCGTAGATACTTGTGCGATTTTCAGAAGGTGGCGCCCTAAGGAGGAGAAGAAGCACATTGGAAAGTCATTTTCCTAGAAAACAGCTTATTCAAGCGATTTGTCTCAAACTCCATCCTTGGAAGGTTATCGTGTTCATCATCTCTTGGAAGTTGGTATGTACAAAACTAAATGTAAACCCTGAATTCTTCCCCCTGTCCTAGAGGATGTAATAGTGTTCCCAACAATGGCACCTCTCCGCTGCCAGCTCTCAACTGGAGGCTGGTCAACAACATGTGCAGGAGGCTGAGATCCACTCTCACAGGAACTCACAGCCAGGCAGGATTTTGAGAGCAGAGAGCCCGCCTATGGGCCATGATGTGAAATAAAGACAAGAGACTTTCTCTTCCTGTGGACAGCTGAGCTGACTGCATGTCTGAAAAATTTACTACGAAGAGATGTTGCGAGGAGAAATAAAATGCTCTAATACTGAATAATAATAATGAAGCTGAATGTTTTATTACATGTTTAAATCATATATAAAACCAGAGGATACTAAATTTTTGCCTCATCAGAATAGCTACAAACAACACATGTAAAGAAAAGAAAAAGAAAAACATGTATATATATACCACTTTATGGCATAGAGATTTGTGTAATCTTACTTTATTTATACCTAGGAATATTATCCTTAAATAAGTCTTAGTATTAAATCTTTTATATGCAGTTAATTTTTGAGATCATCAGTTTAAAGTGAAATGCATCTGCTTATGAAATCAATAACATCCTCAAAAAAAAAAAATCAGGCCTTAAAATTACTACAAGGTTGAAAGAATGCAATGGAAAACAAATGATGTCCCCAAAGGAAAAAGAAAAGAATGTATGACTCAAAAAATACTTATTTTATTTAGAGGTGACAAATCTTTGTGGGGAAACACATTCTTTCAATGGTTAAGATCTCTCATTTCTTCCCTTAAACCCAAAGCCAAACCTGAGGTTAAGGGCCAGATGCTGCACAGCTTGAAACAGCTGCTCAGTGGTGAACATATCTAAGCTTGGGGAGAGTCTGGGAAAAAGTCTTGAAATTGAACAGACCTTCAGAACATTTTCTGAAGCAAAGAGTTTGAGAACTGTTCTGGAGGAAAATGTAATATAAGACAAAAGCAGACAAACTTTAACAAAAAAATTCAAAATAGGAGGGGAAAAACCCAAAATATTTTACCCGTCACTTGCAGATATATTTTTGAGAAACTCTTCACTTATCTTCCAGTTTGCCACATTTCCTTTCACAAACCCAGCAACCATAACAAAGAGAAGGACCAGGATATTGACAGCTGTGAAGATTTTATTCACCCACGCAGACTCTTTCACTCCAAAAGATAAAAGGCCTATGGAAAAAGGAGTATTTTAATTTTTACCTTAACCTTTAGGAAAAGGCGACAAGTTTGAGAGAGTTACAGGTCTTAGGTCATTATTTCAGCAAAAGTCATATATTTAACTGACATTTACCCCTTCCTATTGAGAGTTTTTAGTCACCTAAGTATATAGTATATAGAACTAATGATCTCAGAATGTAGACTATACTCACAGCTAGGAGATCCCACATTCTCCAGTAAATGAATAAATTTTGTAACTGGGTTATTACTACCAATGGGTAGGTCGTGCCCAACTCTTTGTGACCCTATGGATTGTAGCCCATCAGGCTCCTCTGTCCATGAGATTCTTCAGGCAAGAATACTGGAGTGGGTTGCCATGCCCACTTTCAGGGGATCTTCCTGACTCAGGGATCAAACCCATGTCTTTTATGTTTCCTGAATTGGCAGGCAGGTTCTTTACCACTAGTGCCACCAGCGAAGTCCTCACACTTCTGGCAAGGGTATATGCTAGTAACTTCAAGAGTGTCACTGTCAATCACAGGAAGGCAGGGCCAGGTAAGGTAAAGCAGGTAAAGGCCAGGCAGGGTAAGGTAAAGCAACTTAATTTTAAGGAAATTCTATTCTTAAAAAGCCAGTTCAAGGTTAATGGCTACAAAATTTTGAAAGAAAAAGCTCAATTATATTTTCTGCCTCGTACTTACTGAATACATCAAACAAAATGATTCTTCAATTGTCACTGAAAAAATATTTTATTAAATCAATTCTTACTTTAAAAGCTTTATATTTGTAATTTTGATTGAAAAGGCAATCAATTTCCCATATAAGCAACTTGAAAATGCAGAAAAAAAAGAAAGAAAATAAATATGAAGTGTAATCTACTTGTCAGAATTTTGCACATGCACACTTTCACACACACTTCCATGTCAACACATATATAACCTCGTTTTTTGTTTGTTTTTTTTTAATGTAACTTTTTTATTATTCCATACAAATTTTATTTATTATTATTATGTTTTTTTACAGAGTGTTGTGTATAACCTCGTTTTTAACAGCCACGTACTATTCTAGTGTATGGAGATGCTATACTTCTATATTTACAGACAGTCAGATCACTGCTAGTTTCTTTTAACTGGAAATAATGCTGGCCTAGTCACTTTTATAAATATCTTTTTACACTTTCTAAGTATTTCTTTACAATAATTTTCTACAAGGTATCACCCTATCAGTGGTATACACTTACATATATGACTTGTTGTTCATATGGTCAAAACAGTCTCCAGAAAGTTTGGCCCAGTTTAATTTGTCCATTTTTTTTCTAAATTTTATTTATTTATTTATTTATTTTTGGCTATTCTGGGTTTTCACTGCTGCCGCAGGCTTCTCTTCAGTTGCAGGGAGTTGGGGCTACTCTCCAGTTGAGTTGAGCAGGCTTCTTGCTGTGGTGGCTTCTCTTGTTGTGGAACTCAGGCTCTAGGGCACATGGACTTCAGCAGTTGTGGCACACGGACTCAACAGTTGCTGCTCTGAGGCTCTGGAGCACAGGCTCAATAGTTGTGACTCACGGGCTTAGTTGCTCCACAGCTTGTGGATCTTCCTGAATCAGGGATCGAACTCCATTGTGTCTCCTGCATTGGCAAGCGAACTCTTTTCCACTGAGCTACCAGGGAAGCGCTAATTTGTCCAATTTTTCCACTAGGTTATTCTCATTCAAATTGATTTATAAGGCTTATTTATAAAATAATGCTATAAGCTCTCTGACTGTACATGTATATAGCATGTTTTTCCAAATTTATCATACCTGTTTTTGAAAAGAAGTTCATTATAACACTGTATTTTATTATCTAGATTCAAACATGCTAGGGGCGGGTGGACCACCTGGGTGGTCCTGAGCTGGAGAGGAAATCAACAGTTTGGGCTGGCTCTTTACTTACAAAGCCAAGTGATACTGAGTAGATTACAACCTACTGGACCTCCACTTACCTCATTAATTAAGTGAACTGGGCAGGATTATTTTTCTTAATTCTTTTTTTTTTGCCTCTAAGTCATCATTTATTTTTCATGCATCTCTATGCTTTGGCCTGAGCCAAAAAATAATTCTTTGAGCACATGTGCTCCAGAGCGCTGGCTCAGTAATTGGACACACCAGCCCAGCCGTTCCTTGGCATGTGGAATCTTCCCGGGCCAGGGATCAAATCGGTGCCCCTTGCACTACAAGGTGGACTCTTTACACACTGGACCACCAGGGAAGCCCTGGGCAGGATAATTCTTAAGTTCCCTTCTAGCTCTAAATTTCTAGCATATTTGTATCTCCCAAATTACAAATATTAAAAGAATATGGTTAATTTGAAATGCAGGCTAGCCTATTTCTCCAATAAAAGTCTGACAAAGGTTTCACTGTGTTTTGTTTTCCTGTGTTAACAAGAAGATTCAGGTTTTATGGCAGATAGTACTTGGTCTTCCCAGATGGCTCAGACAGTAAAGAATCTGCCTGCAGTGCAAGAAACCTGGGTTCAGTCACTGGACAGGGAAGATCACCCGGAGGAGGGCATGGCAGCCCACTCCAGTATTCTTGCCTGGAGAATCCCATGGACAGAGGAGCCTGGTGGGCTACAGTCCATAGGGTTAAAAAGAGCCAGACACAATTGAGCAACGAATCAAACACACAGCACACACTTGCGGCCTACCTAATTATCACATACTAATATTAATGTTAATGTTGATAACACATGTAGGAAAGTTCTAGTATATAATTTTTTCCTCTTTAGTTTGTCTACTTCTAAGATTTTCCCTAATATTAACCCCCAAACATTCACCTTTGTTTCCTTCCAGTACTTTCATGATTATACCTACCATATTTATATCTTTGATCCATCTTGTATAAAATGAATTATGGACCACAGAAAATTTACTTTTTACTGTGTGATGAAAGGCTCGTATCACATATTTAATTGTATATATACCACTCATGTTCAAATAAGCAAAATTATACAAATAGAGATGAGAATGCTGAATTTCATTCCCAGAAATTACATAAGAAAACAACTATACTAGCAACATAAAGAAAAACTGAATGGTCAGTACAATTATTGACTCTTGCAGTACAATTACTGACTCTGTAATTGTCTGTCAGATTAGGAAACAGTATACAACTATTCCTCTGGAAAATACACACTACACCACTATAGACTTTGGAGAATAACAAAGCTACCTCCACATGTTTTAAGTTTCCCAATATCCCACATAATGATCTCCATTCTGAGAGCTCCAGCTCCCACCAGTAGACTAGTTTTCTCATCTAAATTGTCCATATGCTTCCCTTGTATTCTTGATAAAACCACAGCCTCAGTTGATAGGACTCTTGACACCGCAGTATGAATAAAGATCCTAGGAGGAGGTTTTGGTTTGGTTTTGGTTCAAAGTTTCTAAGAACAAAGCTAGCCTGTAATGTTAGCCTGTCCTGAAAGCAAAGGCGTGATGCTCGATGAACACAGGACATGAGATGCAAGCCAAGGTCTGAGTCTTGCCATGGAATTTAATGATGGGAACTGTCACAGCTACATGCTTCTCATCAGTTAGAGATTAAAGCTGAATATTTAAGATCACTGAAACCACCCCTAAATAAAATGTGATGTAACTAATTTAATGTTAGCTAGGTTGTTGAGAAACCAAAACAAACAAAGCCTATCACCTGTTGAAAAACAGCTGATGCAATTTTTTCTGACATTAGGAAGAAAATGCCAAATAATTAGGACCTATAAATTTTGTTCATGTCACTAACCCTGTCCCTACATTAAATATTTAATTAATGTCTAACATTTTAAACATTTAACATTTTAACATTTTAAAGGGCAAAGTTATTTTTCAATTATATAATTTAAAAGATTTTTTATATGAGACATTTAAAAAATCTTTATTGAATTTGTTACAATGTTGTTTCTATTTTCTGTTTTATTTTTTGAGGGGCCATTAAAAAGGCACGTGGGATCTTAGCTCCTCTACCAGGGATAAACCCTTCACCCCCTGCATTGGAAAGCTAAGCCAGGAAAGTCCCTTAATCATATAACTTTATAAAGAAAAATTATATAGAGAGAAGGAGAAAGTAGCTAGAGATAAGGCTGGATAGGAATGCAAGGGTATATCAAGTAGGAAATGGGAACAAACATGGACTTTACTCTTAGTGCAATGCTTGATGGGTTTAGCAGGAATACAAGGCAGAATGACAATCAAAATAGAAAATATTCAAATAATTAAAGCAAATATCAGACAAAGCACAGCAGGGATAGGCAGTGCCTCCAAATGAAACTGCCTGCCACCTAAGTGCTTACTGCACAGCAAGCAAGAAGCCTGCACGAGGTAAACACAGATGTCCTCAATTTATGGATGAACAAACTAAGCCATGGAAAGATTAAGTCACCCACTGTTCCAAAGAGAGGAAGAGGCAGAGTAGAATGGAAAACCTGGTCACTCTGACTCTTAATTCCTATGCTTGTCTAAACCACTATGTTACACGCCTGATGAAAGTGGGAGAATTCTAGCACCAAGTATGCTTATTTACATAATGTCCACATTAAAAGCTAATTTAATGTGTAGCCAAATGAGATGCAAGCCAAGGTCTGAGTCTTGCCATGGAATTTAATGATGGGAACTGTCACAGCTACATGCTTCTCATCAGTTAGAGATTAAAGCTGAATATTTAAGATCACTGAAACCACCCCTAAATAAAATGTGATGTAACTAATTTAATGTTAGCTAGGTTGTTGAGAAACCAAAACAAACAAAGCCTATCACCTGTTGAAAAACAGCTGATGCAATTTTTTCTGACATTAGGAAGAAAATGCCAAATAATTAGGACCTATAAATTTTGTTCATGTCACTAACCCTGTCCCTACATTAAATATTTAATTAATGTCTAACATTTTAAACATTTAACATTTTAACATTTTAAAGGGCAAAGTTATTTTTCAATTATATAATTTAAAAGATTTTTTATATGAGACATTTAAAAAATCTTTATTGAATTTGTTACAATGTTGTTTCTATTTTCTGTTTTATTTTTTGAGGGGCCATTAAAAAGGCACGTGGGATCTTAGCTCCTCTACCAGGGATAAACCCTTCACCCCCTGCATTGGAAAGCTAAGCCAGGAAAGTCCCTTAATCATATAACTTTATAAAGAAAAATTATATAGAGAGAAGGAGAAAGTAGCTAGAGATAAGGCTGGATAGGAATGCAAGGGTATATCAAGTAGGAAATGGGAACAAACATGGACTTTACTCTTAGTGCAATGCTTGATGGGTTTAGCAGGAATACAAGGCAGAATGACAATCAAAATAGAAAATATTCAAATAATTAAAGCAAATATCAGACAAAGCACAGCAGGGATAGGCAGTGCCTCCAAATGAAACTGCCTGCCACCTAAGTGCTTACTGCACAGCAAGCAAGAAGCCTGCACGAGGTAAACACAGATGTCCTCAATTTATGGATGAACAAACTAAGCCATGGAAAGATTAAGTCACCCACTGTTCCAAAGAGAGGAAGAGGCAGAGTAGAATGGAAAACCTGGTCACTCTGACTCTTAATTCCTATGCTTGTCTAAACCACTATGTTACACGCCTGATGAAAGTGGGAGAATTCTAGCACCAAGTATGCTTATTTACATAATGTCCACATTAAAAACAAGACAGACAGTTTTCAATATGCTCCCTCTGCAACCAGATGGCCGCATTATATGGGCACAAATAGAACATCCTCCAGAAACAGCATGCTTGCAAACATCCTCAGTTGTAACTGACAAAATGAAATAATGCCAAAAATTTCACATTCTTCCTTACTGAAACTTCATTGCCATTTCTGCAAATCTCCAATTTGTATCATAAAATTGATGTACCCTATCTGATTATTTGAGTAGGGCATGGCAAACCACTCCAGTATTCTTGCCTGAGAAATCCCATGAACGGAGGAACCTGGTCGGCTACAGACCATAGTATCATAAAGATTAGGACACGACCTTCACTGTTGACCTGAAACTATCACAAAACTGTTAATTGGTATACCCCAATAAAAATGCTTTTGGTGTAAAAATAAACAAAGAAATAAATAAAAGATTAGGACACGAATCTGAAGCGACTCAGTACGTAGTATCTGATTATTTAGTGCCTTCCAAGTATCATTTATTCATAAGCGTCAATACTATTCCTATGGTTCTATATAATTTAGATTCATTTTTTATTTTTTAATATATACAGTTTTGTCTACTTATTTATTGGCTGTGCTGGGTCCTCACTGCCGCACAGTTCACTAGTAGTGGAGAGTGGGGGCTACTCTCTAGTTGTGGTACATCAGCTTCTCATTGTGGTCCATCAGCTTCTCATTGTGGTGGCTTCTCATTGTTGCTGCTCAAGGCTGCTTGGGGTCAGTAGTTGTGGCTCCTGGGCTCTAGGGCACAAGTTTAATAGCTGTGGCACACGAGCTTAGTTGCTCCACGGCATGCAGGATCTTCCCAGACCAGGGATCGAGCCTATGTCTCCTTCACTGGCAGGTGGATCCTTTACCACTAAGCCAGTAGGGAAGCCCTAGATTTACTTTTGAAAAAAAATAAATGTGACCTAGATAGTCACAAAGACCTAATAGTCACAAGGCCCACAGACCTAATTAATTCCTATGCTTGTCTAAACCACTATGTTACGCCTGATGAAAGTGGGAGAATTCTAGCACCAAGTATGCTTATTTACATAATGTCCACATTAAAAACAAGACAGACAGTTTTCAATATGCTCCCTCTGCAACCAGATGGCCGCATTATATGGGCACAAATAGAACATCCTCCAGAAACAGCATGCTTGCAAACATCCTCAGTTGTAACTGACAAAATGAAATAATGCCAAAAATTTCACATTCTTCCTTACTGAAACTTCATTGCCATTTCTGCAAATCTCCAATTTGTATCATAAAATTGATGTACCCTATCTGATTATTTGAGTAGGGCATGGCAAACCACTCCAGTATTCTTGCCTGAGAAATCCCATGAACGGAGGAACCTGGTCGGCTACAGACCATAGTATCATAAAGATTAGGACACGACCTTCACTGTTGACCTGAAACTATCACAAAACTGTTAATTGGTATACCCCAATAAAAATGCTTTTGGTGTAAAAATAAACAAAGAAATAAATAAAAGATTAGGACACGAATCTGAAGCGACTCAGTACGTAGTATCTGATTATTTAGTGCCTTCCAAGTATCATTTATTCATAAGCGTCAATACTATTCCTATGGTTCTATATAATTTAGATTCATTTTTTATTTTTTAATATATACAGTTTTGTCTACTTATTTATTGGCTGTGCTGGGTCCTCACTGCCGCACAGTTCACTAGTAGTGGAGAGTGGGGGCTACTCTCTAGTTGTGGTACATCAGCTTCTCATTGTGGTCCATCAGCTTCTCATTGTGGTGGCTTCTCATTGTTGCTGCTCAAGGCTGCTTGGGGTCAGTAGTTGTGGCTCCTGGGCTCTAGGGCACAAGTTTAATAGCTGTGGCACACGAGCTTAGTTGCTCCACGGCATGCAGGATCTTCCCAGACCAGGGATCGAGCCTATGTCTCCTTCACTGGCAGGTGGATCCTTTACCACTAAGCCAGTAGGGAAGCCCTAGATTTACTTTTGACAACTATCACATAAGATAAAATGTGACTCTAGATAGTCACAAGGCCCACAGACCTCCAATAGTAACTTTTGGGTGTAAATATCTTGCCTAGCTTCGGAACTCAAGTCCCAAATTCAGTGGTATCCAATTTTCCTGGGACAACTAGGCCAGCTCATCTCAGGAAGAACTGTAATTGGTTTTCTTACCTGCAAGCAGTAATATAAGGCACACAGCAAAAAAGTCTGGATACTCTGCAAGGCCAGTATAATTCATTTTGAAGTATGTCCGGAAAAACTGACCAATCTGCTTGCTAAGAAGTTCATCAAAGGTGCCACTCCATGCTCTTGCAACACTTGAAGTTCCTTCCAAAACAGAATGCATAAGTCAGTGGGAAAAAATTAACATAACATCTGTACCTCTCCTATTCTAGGATAAACACGGGTTAGTTCAGATAGAACTGAACATTTTAAACACACACATCAGTATTTTATAATACAATAAAATGTTCAAGTCTCTACCTACGGAATTAGGTAACTTCACTTGTATTAAAGAACTATATCATTTTTTAAGAAACACATTTTCAAACTCATGAAGAGGCATATTCAGGGAAAAAGCAGAATCACCAAAAAAAAAAAAATTATAATTAGAAGGAGATACCATAGGGCTTCTGAGGTGGTGCTAGTGGTAAGGAACCCGCCTGCCAATGCAGGAGATGTAAGAGACGAGGGTCCCATCCCTGGGTTGGGAAGATCCCTTGGAGGAGGAAATGGCTACCCACTCCAGTAGTCTTGCCTGGGAAATCCCAAGGACAGAGAAGCCTGGCAAGGGCTATGGTCCAGAGGGTTGCAAAGAGTCAGACGTGACTGAAGCATGCACTTAAAAGAAGAGAAAAATGAGATGCAAAGGAAGCAGGTGATACACTCAGATCATCTAGGGGTTAACTGAGGCAGACCTACCACAGAACCCTAAGGCTGCAGACTCAGGGATGCTTTTTCTACCCTGCTACCCCATTACGTTGAGTTTTTAGAAACATACCTATCACATAAGATAAAATGAGATTCCAGCCAGTGATGAAGGCCCACAGTTCTCCAACAGTCACGTAAGTGTACAAGTAGGCAGACCCAGTCTTGGGAACTCGGGCTCCAAACTCAGCGTAGCAAAGGCCTGCCATCACGGAAGCCAGTGCAGCGATGAGGAAGGAGACCACGATGCTGGGGCCAGAATCTGCTTTGGCCACCTCTCCAGCCAGGACGTACACACCAGCTCCCAGAGTGCTTCCCACCCCTAGGGCGATGAGGTCCATGGTAGATAAACAACGACATAGTTTGGTGTCTTCTAGACTCTCCAGTGTGATGATTTTCCTACGGATCAGACATTGGGCAAAAGACAGGGCTGCTCTGCAGGGAATCATTCTGAAGATGGCAACCTGAGGAAAAGAAGAGACGGGGTTAGAGCTGGTCTGGAATCCCCGCTCCAGTTACCCACTCAGCTTTTTGGCAGCTGTGGCACCTGGTCATTTTTAACTCATTGCTCTGGCTGTGACCTGGAGCAGTCCAGACATGTGGGGTGCTAGCTCCACAACCAGGGATTGAACCCATGTTCCTGCAACAGAAGCATGGATTCCTAACCACTGGCAGGGGAGTCCCTGTTGCAATTTTTTTTTTCCTGTTTCAATTTTTAAAGCAAAGTCAATAAAAATATATTCCAAGAGGTGCCTCATTTATCCTTGCAGCGAACAAAAGAGTAATCACCTCATTGTTTTGTTTTTCTTTTCTTCAATCATTTTCTGAACTCATATATCTTAGGCATTATTACACTCCAGGGACTGTACTAAGATTATGTCTAGAATGGCGTGGAGGGGCGTCCCCTGGTGGTCCAGTGGGTAAGGACACCGCCTTGCAGTGCAAGGGGCGCTGGTTCGAGCCCTGGCCTGGGAAGATCCCACGTGCCGCGGAGCGGCTGGACTGATGTGTCCAATTACCGAGCCGGAGCTCTGGCGTGCATGCGCCCAGAGCCGGCGCTCAGCGACAGTAGAGGCCACCACGATGGGAGGCCCACAGGAGCCGAAGAACAAAGACGGATGAAAATAGAGAAATGAAAGACCAATAGAAGTGGCCCGCCCATCCCCCTCCCTCCCACCCACCCCCTAAGAAGATAAATAAATAAAAATAAATGTAGAATGGTGTGAAACACAGGAATGGCATGCAGCTTTATAGGACTTACAGGTGTATGAGCCAGGGCCCCCCTTTTCCCGGGGAGGTAAGCTAAGGCCTGCCATCACGGAAGCCAGTGCAGCGATGAGGAAGGAGACCACGATGCTGGGGCCAGAATCTGCTTTGGCCACCTCTCCAGCCAGGACGTACACACCAGCTCCCAGAGTGCTTCCCACCCCTAGGGCGATGAGGTCCATGGTAGATAAACAACGACATAGTTTGGTGTCTTCTAGACTCTCCAGTGTGATGATTTTCCTACGGATCAGACATTGGGCAAAAGACAGGGCTGCTCTGCAGGGAATCATTCTGAAGATGGCAACCTGAGGAAAAGAAGAGACGGGGTTAGAGCTGGTCTGGAATCCCCGCTCCAGTTACCCACTCAGCTTTTTGGCAGCTGTGGCACCTGGTCATTTTTAACTCATTGCTCTGGCTGTGACCTGGAGCAGTCCAGACATGTGGGTGCTAGCTCCACAACCAGGGATTGAACCCATGTTCCTGCAACAGAAGCATGGATTCCTAACCACTGGCAGGGGAGTCCCTGTTGCAATTTTTTTTTTCCTGTTTCAATTTTTAAAGCAAAGTCAATAAAAATATATTCCAAGAGGTGCCTCATTTATCCTTGCAGCGAACAAAAGAGTAATCACCTCATTGTTTTGTTTTTCTTTTCTTCAATCATTTTCTGAACTCATATATCTTAGGCATTATTACACTCCAGGGACTGTACTAAGATTATGTCTAGAATGGCGTGGAGGGGCGTCCCCTGGTGGTCCAGTGGGTAAGGACACCGCCTTGCAGTGCAAGGGGCGCTGGTTCGAGCCCTGGCCTGGGAAGATCCCACGTGCCGCGGAGCGGCTGGACTGATGTGTCCAATTACCGAGCCGGAGCTCTGGCGTGCATGCGCCCAGAGCCGGCGCTCAGCGACAGTAGAGGCCACCACGATGGGAGGCCCACAGGAGCCGAAGAACAAAGACGGATGAAAATAGAGAAATGAAAGACCAATAGAAGTGGCCCGCCCATCCCCCTCCCTCCCCACCCCACCCCCTAAGAAGATAAATAAATAAAAATAAATGTAGAATGGTGTGAAACACAGGAATGGCATGCAGCTTTATAGGACTTACAGTATAGTTACTGCCTAAAAACAGGTAAAAATACCATCATTATATGGTTTACAGCTTGTCAAATATGTGTGAACCTCTTTCATTTCATTCGGTTTCATTTTAATGTAGAGCCACTTGAACCTTTTAGAGTTAAAAAAAAACAAACCCTCAAAACATGCTTAAGAGCTTCCTAGATAAAATTGCCATTCAATCATGCCTAAAGTACAAATTTGTAATAAAATGCGTATGTTTATTTATATTTACCTCTAAGCAATTTCTAAGTAAATAAGTCAAATTACATGTTGAGTATGATATGTCCTTTTTTAAATGGAATGAATGAAGTAGATAGAAAGTTTTACTCCCCACACCTTACCGGCCCCAGGGACTTAACAATGAAAAACAAAGTAAGGACTTAGTAAGGAAAAATATACATATTTTATAGCAAAAAATCCGAAGCAAAATACACAAAAATTTAACAGTAATGATGTCTGGGTGGTAGGCTAATTTTGACTTCTATGTTTTTCATATAATATGTATTATATGGCTAATATGTGTTTCTAAATTTATCTCTAATGAATACGTACAACTTCTGTGCAAAAGAAATATAAAATTAAAAGGCCCTATATGGCCTTATCTACAAAGACATTTAACTCAGCAGACTAGGAAATAACTGAATAATAGGTAATATAATGGCATATGCTGCTTCTCGGTCAATAAAATTAAATGTATTTAACTTAGAAGTTCAGAGTCATGTTTACCATTTCTACTACAATGATCTACAGAGAGTGAATGTTATCCCTTCAGTCTCATTATAATCATTATCAATAATCTAAACTCGTGAGATTACAGCATGACATCTTCTCTGAAGAACTTGGAGCTTTGTATCCTAAGAAATAAACCCTTGAATATTCCTCAACCTTCATCTTTATAAAAGAAAACTATTGTTAAAACTTATTTTACTTAAAATACTGAAAATAATGAAATACATTTTCTATTTGTGTGTGCTAAGTCACTTCAGTTGTGTCCAACTCTTTGTGACCCTATGGACCGTAGCCAGGCTCCCTGTCCTTGGGATTCTCCAAGCAAGAAATTACCCCCGGGGGTGGGTTGCCATGCAGCTTTATAGGACTTACAGTATAGTTACTGCCTAAAAACAGGTAAAAATACCATCATTATATGGTTTACAGCTTGTCAAATATGTGTGAACCTCTTTCATTTCATTCGGTTTCATTTTAATGTAGAGCCACTTGAACCTTTTAGAGTTAAAAAAAAACAAACCCTCAAAACATGCTTAAGAGCTTCCTAGATAAAATTGCCATTCAATCATGCCTAAAGTACAAATTTGTAATAAAATGCGTATGTTTATTTATATTTACCTCTAAGCAATTTCTAAGTAAATAAGTCAAATTACATGTTGAGTATGATATGTCCTTTTTTAAATGGAATGAATGAAGTAGATAGAAAGTTTTACTCCCCACACCTTACCGGCCCCAGGGACTTAACAATGAAAAACAAAGTAAGGACTTAGTAAGGAAAAATATACATATTTTATAGCAAAAAATCCGAAGCAAAATACACAAAAATTTAACAGTAATGATGTCTGGGTGGTAGGCTAATTTTGACTTCTATGTTTTTCATATAATATGTATTATATGGCTAATATGTGTTTCTAAATTTATCTCTAATGAATACGTACAACTTCTGTGCAAAAGAAATATAAAATTAAAAGGCCCTATATGGCCTTATCTACAAAGACATTTAACTCAGCAGACTAGGAAATAACTGAATAATAGGTAATATAATGGCATATGCTGCTTCTCGGTCAATAAAATTAAATGTATTTAACTTAGAAGTTCAGAGTCATGTTTACCATTTCTACTACAATGATCTACAGAGAGTGAATGTTATCCCTTCAGTCTCATTATAATCATTATCAATAATCTAAACTCGTGAGATTACAGCATGACATCTTCTCTGAAGAACTTGGAGCTTTGTATCCTAAGAAATAAACCCTTGAATATTCCTCAACCTTCATCTTTATAAAAGAAAACTATTGTTAAAACTTATTTTACTTAAAATACTGAAAATAATGAAATACATTTTCTATTTGTGTGTGCTAAGTCACTTCAGTTGTGTCCAACTCTTTGTGACCCTATGGACCGTAGCCCGCCAGGCTCCCCTGTCCTTGGGATTCTCCAAGCAAGAATACTGAGTGGGTTGCCATGCCCTCCTCCAGGGGGATCGTCTCAACCCAGGGATCAAACCCATGTCTCTTATGTTTTCTGCACTGCAGGTGGGTTCTTTACCACTAGGGCCACCTGGGAAGTTCCATAATTACTATACTGAATCTCAATGACCTGTTACTCATAAGTGAGAAACCTTTCTGGGATATGAATAATCCAGTTTCATGCTAGCGCTAGTATAAAAAAAACCTAACTTACTCAACATTATTCACGCATGAATTAAATGCAAATTCTTAACGTTGAAAGCTGTTAATTCAAAGAATATAGAGGAAAAAACAAATAAAACAACAAAAATGAGTAAAATATACTTTGACTGTAAAGATAAAGTTCTACACATCAGTATCTTCCACATGGGACTTCCCAGGTGGCGCCAGTTGTAAAGAATCAGCCTGCCAATGCAGGGGACTTAAGAGACACAGTGTTTGATCCCTGGGTCAGGAAGATCTCCCTGGAGCTGAGAACAGCACCCCACTCCAGTATTTTTGCCTGGAGAATCCCATGGACAGAGGAGCCTGGAGGGCTATAGCCCATGGGGTCAGAAAGAGTCAAACATGACTGGACGTGCCCACACATCTTCCAGAATACCTGACAGAGGGCCAAGCATGGCATTTCACAAACATTTGTTGAAAAAATTCCCAAATACAGATGACACCTCCAATTTGCCAATATTTGCACTTTCAGAGTCAAAATCTTTAAATCAAATGTGCATCAATTTCTATCCTTAGCCAGGCTTTAAATAGCTATTTCTCATATAACACTTATGGAAGACAAGGGAGAGAAGGGTTTTGCTTAAAAATCAAGTGAGAAGTTGAAGTTATACAAAGGCCAACTGAGGTAGAAAGAGGAGAACTGAAGGTGTTTACTAGATGCTGACATTTGATAACACGTATGCATTTTTACACAACAGAGATGTGAAAAGATCAAGAATCAAGGATAACTGCCAACGGAAAGAAGAATGATTTGACAGTAAAAAATATTCAGTTGTGTCCAACTCTTTGTGACCCTATGGACCGTACCCCAGGCTCCCCTGTCCTTGGGATTCTCCAAGCAAGAATACTGAGTGGGTTGCCATGCCCTCCTCCAGGGGGATCGTCTCAACCCAGGGATCAAACCCATGTCTCTTATGTTTTCTGCACTGCAGGTGGGTTCTTTACCACTAGGGCCACCTGGGAAGTTCCATAATTACTATACTGAATCTCAATGACCTGTTACTCATAAGTGAGAAACCTTTCTGGGATATGAATAATCCAGTTTCATGCTAGCGCTAGTATAAAAAAAACCTAACTTACTCAACATTATTCACGCATGAATTAAATGCAAATTCTTAACGTTGAAAGCTGTTAATTCAAAGAATATAGAGGAAAAAAACAAATAAAACAACAAAAATGAGTAAAATATACTTTGACTGTAAAGATAAAGTTCTACACATCAGTATCTTCCACATGGGACTTCCCAGGTGGCGCCAGTTGTAAAGAATCAGCCTGCCAATGCAGGGGACTTAAGAGACACAGTGTTTGATCCCTGGGTCAGGAAGATCTCCCTGGAGCTGAGAACAGCACCCCACTCCAGTATTTTTGCCTGGAGAATCCCATGGACAGAGGAGCCTGGAGGGCTATAGCCCATGGGGTCAGAAAGAGTCAAACATGACTGGACGTGCCCACACATCTTCCAGAATACCTGACAGAGGGCCAAGCATGGCATTTCACAAACATTTGTTGAAAAAATTCCCAAATACAGATGACACCTCCAATTTGCCAATATTTGCACTTTCAGAGTCAAAATCTTTAAATCAAATGTGCATCAATTTCTATCCTTAGCCAGGCTTTAAATAGCTATTTCTCATATAACACTTATGGAAGACAAGGGAGAGAAGGGTTTTGCTTAAAAATCAAGTGAGAAGTTGAAGTTATACAAAGGCCAACTGAGGTAGAAAGAGGAGAACTGAAGGTGTTTACTAGATGCTGACATTTGATAACACGTATGCATTTTTACACAACAGAGATGTGAAAAGATCAAGAATCAAGGATAACTGCCAACTGAAAAATGTTCAGAAATGAAGACCCACTGAATTTTAGACCACGTGAAAATGGGAATAAGTAATACACAACTTTAGGGAACAACTGATACATAGAATGAGGCACACCTCTTAGTCACTAACTAAATAAAGCACTCTCCTAATAAAGTGATTAAGTAACACCAAATATTATGAATAAAAGACACAATTTTTTTTTTCAGTTGTCCTTAAGATTTTCTTGATAGGGACCACTTTAAAGTCTTTATTGGATTTGTTTTAATATTACTTCTGTGTGTGTTTTTTCCTTTTTTTTTTTATTCTTTATTTTAAAGGTTTTACAGAGTTTTGTTGTTCACAGACATATATGTTCCCAGATCAGTCATATACATATCCCTGGTCCCCACCCCCCCTAGTTCCCCCCATCCCACCCCTCCGGACCATCGCCCCATGCCATTGTAAGCTCTCCTATTCCCTTAGCACAATGACAATAGCTATCTTTTCCACACATGACAGTATAGGTTTCCATGTTATAGGTATATAGGTTTCCATGACAGTATAGGTTTCCATGTTCCCTCCATGCCTCCCCCTCCCTATTTCTTCCCCACAATGTCCCTATGTCTATGCTCTGAAAGACACAAATTTTTAAAGCAACTGCTAAAGAATCTGGAAGGAAGCAAGGAAAACTAAAAAAAAGAGATAACGATTGTAGGTGAGCTTTTTTTTCTTTTAATCCTTTCTTTGGTTGTATGGTCACCATGATGTTTTTGAAATTTACCCCTCCTAAACACAAAATAACATAAAGAATAAGCAGGTCAACCAATAAACAAATATTCCTTGAAATGCTAAAATAAGAGAAAACTTTTTTTCAGTAAGTTACCCAAAATGAATATATGAGTGATCCTCATCTTGTTAATATAAAAGTGAATTTAGGGTTTCCCTGGTGTTCAGTAGGTAGAGAGTCCACCTTGCGGTACAAGGGACACTGGTTGGATCCCTGGGCAGGGAGGATCCCATGTGCCACGGAGCAGTTGGACCAGTGTGTCCAATTGCAAGCCAGTACTCTGGAGCACATGCACGCAGAGCCGGTGCTCTACAACGAGAGAGACCACTGCAATGGGACGCCCACATAGGCCAAAGAATAAAGATGGATGAAAATAAATGAATAAATAAACAATAAGAGGCCAAAATTAAAATATACATATATATATATATATATATATCATATACATATATATATACTTTAGTGAATTTAATCTGAATTCACTCCAGCTTATATGGGAAACAGAACTGTTTATCGAAACACATAGCTTTAGTCAGTGAAGATCTGATTGCTACTGCCTCTTTCCTATGAAAAATGGAAAATATTCTGTGTTCAGTTTTCCTGAGGGAGTAAGACAAAGCAGCCATTTATCAAGCATTCATATGCTTTTGAGTAAGAGAAATGGAGATGTCAGAAACTCTTCTCTGAATTGACAGATTATGCAATATACTTTGCAAACAGTCCTAACTACACACAACTGATAAAACACTGATTGCAAAAGTTAACTCAAAACCAACTTTAAAGAAATACAATGAGATGGGAAAAACCAATGAAAGGCCACACTGGGTCAATTTAAACATTTATTAAATCATAGCAGGTGTATCGTATACTGTTTAGTCAATAAAGAAAAAAAATCCTATTCTTTTGTAAAATCTGCCTTTGTGGAGATAGACTGATATATAAAAGCAGAGTGGCAACAGAGGAATGAGAAAAAACAAGATACTTGTGTCTAATGTAACATAATTTGATACTTAACTTTTTAAAAATTTAATAACTTTTCCTTTGAAGCATTTTAAAAGATATGTTCCTGATGGTTATGACAACCTAACTCTCATTTCTAGAAGGTTTTTCATTGCTGAAAAAATCCACTCATACTTGTTCTCTGACACACATCTATATTTACTTGGCTTTGGTGTGTTGTCTCATCAGCAAACAGCTATGCAGGAAAAATATGCAGGGATTTTGAAGGTGATCCTATTTGGTCTGGAGGACACAGACTTTTTCCAAGCGCAGACAATGATCCAACTCAACATACCCACTGTCAGTTATTACTACCATGAACAAAGACTGGTATTACGCATGAAACCTACATAAAATATGGTAAAGGACAACAATCCTAGACTTTGGGAAGAGGTCCATGTGACAGTCATACCATGATCTGAACCTCAGAATACAGAAGTTCTAATCAACATCTCTATGAAGTCACAAATGATTCTGGTGACACCTGAAACGGAAATGTGTCTTTCTTCAATAATCACTTATGCTACCAATTTCTGGGACAGTGACTTCTGGTGGTGTTGTTCAGTCATTAAGAAATGTCCAACTCTTTGTGAGCCCATGGACTAGGGCACACCAGGTTCCCCTGTCCCTCACTCTCTCCTGGAGGTTGCTCAAATTCATGTGCATCGAGTCTACTATTCCATCCAACCATCTCATCCTCTGTTACCCTTTCTCCTCCTGCCCTGAATTCTTCCCACTATCATAGTTTTTTTTTCCAAAAGGAGTGTATTGCTACTGCCTCTTTCCTATGAAAAATGAAAATATTCTGTGTTCAGTTTTCCTGAGGGAGTAAGACAAAGCAGCCATTTATCAAGCATTCATATGCTTTTGAGTAAGAGAAATGGAGATGTCAGAAACTCTTCTCTGAATTGACAGATTATGCAATATACTTTGCAAACAGTCCTAACTACACACAACTGATAAAACACTGATTGCAAAAGTTAACTCAAAACCAACTTTAAAGAAATACAATGAGATGGGAAAAACCAATGAAAGGCCACACTGGGTCAATTTAAACATTTATTAAATCATAGCAGGTGTATCGTATACTGTTTAGTCAATAAAGAAAAAAAATCCTATTCTTTTGTAAAATCTGCCTTTGTGGAGATAGACTGATATATAAAAGCAGAGTGGCAACAGAGGAATGAGAAAAAACAAGATACTTGTGTCTAATGTAACATAATTTGATACTTAACTTTTTAAAAATTTAATAACTTTTCCTTTGAAGCATTTTAAAAGATATGTTCCTGATGGTTATGACAACCTAACTCTCATTTCTAGAAGGTTTTTCATTGCTGAAAAAATCCACTCATACTTGTTCTCTGACACACATCTATATTTACTTGGCTTTGGTGTGTTGTCTCATCAGCAAACAGCTATGCAGGAAAAATATGCAGGGATTTTGAAGGTGATCCTATTTGGTCTGGAGGACACAGACTTTTTCCAAGCGCAGACAATGATCCAACTCAACATACCCACTGTCAGTTATTACTACCATGAACAAAGACTGGTATTACGCATGAAACCTACATAAAATATGGTAAAGGACAACAATCCTAGACTTTGGGAAGAGGTCCATGTGACAGTCATACCATGATCTGAACCTCAGAATACAGAAGTTCTAATCAACATCTCTATGAAGTCACAAATGATTCTGGTGACACCTGAAACGGAAATGTGTCTTTCTTCAATAATCACTTATGCTACCAATTTCTGGGACAGTGACTTCTGGTGGTGTTGTTCAGTCATTAAGAAATGTCCAACTCTTTGTGAGCCCATGGACTAGGGCACACCAGGTTCCCCTGTCCCTCACTCTCTCCTGGAGGTTGCTCAAATTCATGTGCATCGAGTCTACTATTCCATCCAACCATCTCATCCTCTGTTACCCTTTCTCCTCCTGCCCTGAATTCTTCCCACTATCATAGTATTTTCCATGAGTTGTCTTTTCGCATCAGGTGGCCAAAGTACTGGGGCTTCAGCTTCAGCATAAGTCCTTCCAATGAATAGTCAAGGTTGGCTTCCTTTAGGATCGTTTGGTTTAATCTCCTTGCAGTCCAAGGGCATCTCAAGAGGCTTCTCCAGCACTACAACTCAAAAGCATCAGTTCTTTGGTTCTCAGCCTTGTCTATGGTCCAATTCTCACATTCATACATGGTGTGAGGCTGCAGTAGTGGCCTCTCTACCGAGCAGTAAAACATGCACATACCAGCTGAGATCTGAAAATGTAATTAGCCAGCAGAAAGGCTCAGAGGGCTCTGCAGTAACTCAGGCATCAGTAAGGTCTCTGGATTTAATGTGCCTGATGATATAGTCAGACCTTCCTGAGTTCCTCTCCCCATCCCCAACCCCAAGTATAACAGTTTCAAGACATCTCATCTCCTGAGAGAGCAACCATAAATTCTTGCCAAAAAGCTGAACTTAGAATTATGTCCTTATCAAACTTCTTCCACCCACATTGTAAACCTGACCATGTAGAGTTTTAGGTCAAAGAAATTCCTTACCCGAATAATATGACAACGCCATAGAGCAGACCTCATTTCAACTAACCACAGAAGTTCTTTGAAAACCTGCTAATTAACAGTCAAACATTTTGGATTTTCACTTTGTCCAAAAGTTTGATGTAGCATTGAGCTGCACAGAAATGAGTCTTTCCTCTCTTCCTCTAAATAAAACCTGAAATTTCAAGCTTAATCCTCTGTATCAGTATCACAGGCCCTGACAATAAATCTTACAGGAGAAAGGAGCTGTGGCAAGCTGGCAGGGCAGGCATTCCAGCAAATCCTCAACAAATTAGCTCATCCGAATTAGAACCAAGTTTCCCTTCCTTGTGTGAGCTGCTAGTTTCCTGGTGAGATATCTGTACTTTCTTGTTTTGGCCTGATAGGGAAAAAGGAATTAAACCATGTAAGCTCAGGAAATTAGCCCCGCTCTGTGTGTGTGTGTGTGTGTGTGTGTGTGTGTATGTGTGTGTATGTGTGTGTGTTTTCTCTGAATTAGAGCTTTTGGGTGTGCAATCCTCAAATGCAACATCAATTACATTTCTATAACTTTAAAGTTCAAAAAAATATTTTCAGATTTTACTGTAGGTTAAATAATTATTGAAAGAGGCAAAAAAGATATGGACATAATACCATAGAATTATTGATTTTTCTCTCATTCCTCTTACTTTTAATAGGTTCTCATAAAAATACACCTAAAGTACAATGCAGGATAAAAGTTAATCAGAGGGGCTTCCCTGGTGCTCCAGTGGGTAAGGACACCGCCTTGCAGTGCAATGGGCACCAGTTCCATCCCTGGGATGGGAAGATCCCATGTGCCATGGAGCGGCTTGACCGATGTGTCCAGCTACCGAGCCAGCGCTCTGGAGCACATGCACCCAGAGCCAGTGCTCTGCAGCGACAGAGGCCACTGCAATGGGAGGCACAATGCGGGCCAAAGAACAAAGATGGATGAAAATAGATAAATGAAAGACCAATAGGAGTGTTCCCCTACCAAAAAGAAAAAAAAAAGATAATCAAAGGAAGTTCTCTGGTAGTCCAGTGGTTAAGAATCCACCTTCCAATGCAGAGGACTTGGGTTTGATCCCTGGGCAAGGAACTAAGATTCCACATGTCACAGGGCAACTAAGCCCATGTGCCACAAGTTAGAGAAGCTGCAACGAAAGATTTTCCATGCCATAACTAAGACCCGATGCAGCTAAATAAATAAATATTAAAAACTAAAGACAATCAGACATGGTAACTGTTCGCTACTTGTAAAAAACAAGAAACTTTTGTATTCAAATTTAAAGCCTTTTTCTTTCTAGAAAACAAAAAGCACGCTTTGACTTATATTTGGTCTAAAACTTATGTTTTCTCCAAATCAGAATTTCTGAACAGTATCTTCTTTCAAAGTTTTCTCCTGATAGGTACACACAAAGTGAAACTAAAGGATACGAGTGAAGAAGGGCTTCCCTGGTGGCTCAGATGATAAAGAATCTGCCTTCAATGTCAGAGACCTGGGTTTGATCCCTGGATTCTTCCTTGGGTTGGGAAGATTCCCTGGAGAAGGCAAGGGCTACCCACTCCAGTATTCTTGCCTGGAGCATTCTATAGCTTGTCCATGAGGTCTATAAAGTCACAAATCATTGCAGCAATAACATTTGTTTTCTCCCCTTTTGCATCAAACTGGTAATACCAGGAATTTAAACTGCTTCAAAATGTCTGACACAGAATCCCAACACAGATGCATCTTGCTAAGGACATCCAAGTTGCAAACAGCTGATGGGGAATTCTAGTTGGTAAAGGCAGCTGCTGCTTTAAAACTTGTCAATCATTCAGCTTTACTAGACGTCAAATGACACGAATAAGGCTTATGTAGGTGTCTCATTCAAACATGGAACAATCTAAAGAATTGTGACCAACTTTCGTTTTCAGGGTCAGAGAAAAGGGAAAATGTTCTTTTTAAAAAAGGAAAACAAGAAAGAGAGTCTTCTGCAGCTCAGTAACCAGAGTAAATACCCAGTCAGCACCCTGCTCACCATCAAGGATCCTGGTGGCTCGCTGCAGCCCCAGGCGGACACCCAGGCCCATTAAGGCCAAGCAATCTTGGGCTAATAAATCACCCCAAATGCCAGAGGGTACCATCTGTTCCCACTCCCCAAGCACTCACTGAAGGAGCGTCCTCGGCTAAGCCCAGTCACCCTATACATGCCACTGCAAACAAGGAGAGATACCCTTTCCAAAGTTATTTCTCACCAGTCACTACCCTAGGAAGTGCTATGCTAATAAAAATAGCTAATGTTTGTTGAAGAAAGCAGGGAAAACCACTAGGCCATTCAGGTATGACCTAAATCAAATCCTTTATGATTATACAGTGGAGGTGACGATTAGGTTCAAGAGATTAGATCTGCTGACAGAGGGCCTGAAGAATTATGGACAGAGGTTCATTTAACAGTGTAGAAGAGGCAGTGACTAAAACCATCTTTTAAAAAAAAGGACGGTAAAATGGTTGTCCAAGGAGGATTTACAAATAGCTGAGAAAAGAAGAAAAGTGAAAAGCAAGGGAAAGGGGGAAAGATATACCTAACTGAATGGAGAGTTCCAGAGAATAGCAAAGAGGAACATGAAAACCTTCTTAAATAAACAATACAAAGAAACAGAGGAAAATAATAGTATAGAAAAGATGAGAGATCTCTTCAACAATATTGGGGATATCAAAGGAATATTTCATGAAAGAAGGCAAGGGCTACCCACTCCAGTATTCTTGCCTGGAGCATTCTATAGCTTGTCCATGAGGTCTATAAAGTCACAAATCATTGCAGCAATAACATTTGTTTTCTCCTTTTGCATCAAACTGGTAATACCAGGAATTTAAACTGCTTCAAAATGTCTGACACAGAATCCCAACACAGATGCATCTTGCTAAGGACATCCAAGTTGCAAACAGCTGATGGGGAATTCTAGTTGGTAAAGGCAGCTGCTGCTTTAAAACTTGTCAATCATTCAGCTTTACTAGACGTCAAATGACACGAATAAGGCTTATGTAGGTGTCTCATTCAAACATGGAACAATCTAAAGAATTGTGACCAACTTTCGTTTTCAGGGTCAGAGAAAAGGGAAAATGTTCTTTTTAAAAAAGGAAAACAAGAAAGAGAGTCTTCTGCAGCTCAGTAACCAGAGTAAATACCCAGTCAGCACCCTGCTCACCATCAAGGATCCTGGTGGCTCGCTGCAGCCCCAGGCGGACACCCAGGCCCATTAAGGCCAAGCAATCTTGGGCTAATAAATCACCCCAAATGCCAGAGGGTACCATCTGTTCCCACTCCCCAAGCACTCACTGAAGGAGCGTCCTCGGCTAAGCCCAGTCACCCTATACATGCCACTGCAAACAAGGAGAGATACCCTTTCCAAAGTTATTTCTCACCAGTCACTACCCTAGGAAGTGCTATGCTAATAAAAATAGCTAATGTTTGTTGAAGAAAGCAGGGAAAACCACTAGGCCATTCAGGTATGACCTAAATCAAATCCTTTATGATTATACAGTGGAGGTGACGATTAGGTTCAAGAGATTAGATCTGCTGACAGAGGGCCTGAAGAATTATGGACAGAGGTTCATTTAACAGTGTAGAAGAGGCAGTGACTAAAACCATCTTTTAAAAAAAAGGACGGTAAAATGGTTGTCCAAGGAGGATTTACAAATAGCTGAGAAAAGAAGAAAAGTGAAAAGCAAGGGAAAGGGGGAAAGATATACCTAACTGAATGGAGAGTTCCAGAGAATAGCAAAGAGGGACATGAAAACCTTCTTAAATAAACAATACAAAGAAACAGAGGAAAATAATAGTATAGAAAAGATGAGAGATCTCTTCAACAATATTGGGGATATCAAAGGAATATTTCATGAAAGAACAGGTACAAAAAAGGATAGAAACAGCAAGGACCTAGCAAAAGCAGAAGAGATTAAAAAGAGGTGGCAAGACTACACAGAAGAACTGTAGAAAAAAAGGTCTTAATGACCCAGAGAACCACAATAGTGTGGTTACTCACCTAGAGCCAGGTATCCTGGATTGTGAAGTCAAGTGGACCTTAGGAAGCACTACTATGAACAAAGCTAGTGGAGGTAATGAAATTCCAGATGAGCTATTTAAAATCCTAAATGATGACCTTGTCAAAGTTCTAGACTCAATATGTTAGCATATTTGGAAAACTCAGTAGTGGTCACAGGACTGGAAAAGGTCAGTTTTCATTCCAATCCTAGAGAAAGGCAATGCCAAAGAATGTTCAAATTACCATACAATTGCACTCATTTCACATGCTAGTAAGGTTATGCTCAAAGTCCTTCAAGCTAGGCTTCAGCAATACATGAATTGAGAACTTCTAGATGTACAAGCTAGGTTTAGAAGAGGCAGAAGAACCAGACATTAAATTGCCAACATTCATTGGTTCATGGAGATAGCAAAGGAGTTCCAGAAAAACTTTACTTCTGCTTTGTTAACTACACGAAAGTCAGACTATGTGGATCACAACAAACTGTGGAAAATTCTGAAAGAGATGGGAATACCAGATCACCATACCTGTCTCCTGAGAAACCTATGTGCAGGTCAAGAAGCAACAGCTAGACTCTTACATGGAACCACAGATTAATCCAAAATTGGGAAAGGAGTATAACAAGGCTCTGTATTACCACCCTGATTATTTAACTTGTATTAAGAATGCATCATGTGGGCTTTCCCTGGTGGTCCAGTGGGTAAGGACACTGCCTTGCAGTGCAAGGGACGCCAGTTCGATCCCTGGCCTGGGAAGATCCCATGTGCCGCTGAGCGGCTGGACTGATGTGTCCAATTACCGAGCCGGAGCTCTGGAGCGCATGCGCCCAGAGCCAGCGCTCAGCAACGACAGACGCCACCGCGATGGGAGGCCCACAGGAGCCAAAGAACAAAAACGGATGAAAATAGAGAAATGAAAGACCAATGGAAGTGGCCCGTCTGCTCCCCTCCCCCCCCAACCCAACTCCCACCCAAAATAAATAAATAAATCTTTAAAAAAAAAAAAAGAATGCATCATGTGAAATGCTGGGCTGAATCACAAGCTGGAATCACAAGCTGGGAATCATAAGCAAACTCCAGCAGATAGTGGAGGATAGAGAAGCCTGATGGGCTGCAGCCCAAGAGTTGGACAAGACTTAGCTACTGAACAGCAATGTTTGTTGAGCCGGGAGAAATATCAACAATCTCAGATATGCAGATGATACCACTCTAGTGGCAGAAAGTGTAGAGAAACTAAAGAGCCTCTTGATGAGGATGAAAGAAGTGAAAAGGCTGACTTCAAACTCAACATTCAAAAATCTAAAATTATTGCATCTGGTCTCATCACTCTATGGCAAACTTAAAGGGGAAAAGTGGAAGCAGTGACAAATTTTACTTTTCTGGGCTCCAAAGTTTTCATTCCAATCCTAGAGAAAGGCAATGCCAAAGAATGTTCAAATTACCATACAATTGCACTCATTTCACATGCTAGTAAGGTTATGCTCAAAGTCCTTCAAGCTAGGCTTCAGCAATACATGAATTGAGAACTTCTAGATGTACAAGCTAGGTTTAGAAGAGGCAGAAGAACCAGACATTAAATTGCCAACATTCATTGGTTCATGGAGATAGCAAAGGAGTTCCAGAAAAACTTTACTTCTGCTTTGTTAACTACACGAAAGTCAGACTATGTGGATCACAACAAACTGTGGAAAATTCTGAAAGAGATGGGAATACCAGATCACCATACCTGTCTCCTGAGAAACCTATGTGCAGGTCAAGAAGCAACAGCTAGACTCTTACATGGAACCACAGATTAATCCAAAATTGGGAAAGGAGTATAACAAGGCTCTGTATTACCACCCTGATTATTTAACTTGTATTAAGAATGCATCATGTGGGCTTTCCCTGGTGGTCCAGTGGGTAAGGACACTGCCTTGCAGTGCAAGGGACGCCAGTTCGATCCCTGGCCTGGGAAGATCCCATGTGCCGCTGAGCGGCTGGACTGATGTGTCCAATTACCGAGCCGGAGCTCTGGAGCGCATGCGCCCAGAGCCAGCGCTCAGCAACGACAGACGCCACCGCGATGGGAGGCCCACAGGAGCCAAAGAACAAAAACGGATGAAAATAGAGAAATGAAAGACCAATGGAAGTGGCCCGTCTGCTCCCCTCCCTCCCCAACCCAACTCCCACCCAAAATAAATAAATAAATCTTTAAAAAAAAAAAAAGAATGCATCATGTGAAATGCTGGGCTGAATCACAAGCTGGAATCACAAGCTGGGAATCATAAGCAAACTCCAGCAGATAGTGGAGGATAGAGAAGCCTGATGGGCTGCAGCCCAAGAGTTGGACAAGACTTAGCTACTGAACAGCAATGTTTGTTGAGCCGGGAGAAATATCAACAATCTCAGATATGCAGATGATACCACTCTAGTGGCAGAAAGTGTAGAGAAACTAAAGAGCCTCTTGATGAGGATGAAAGAAGTGAAAAGGCTGACTTCAAACTCAACATTCAAAAATCTAAAATTATTGCATCTGGTCTCATCACTCTATGGCAAACTTAAAGGGGAAAAGTGGAAGCAGTGACAAATTTTACTTTTCTGGGCTCCAAAATCACTGCAGATGGTGACTGCAACCGCAAAATTAAAAGATACTTGCTCTTTAGAAGGAAAGCTATGATAAACCTAGACAGCATATTAAAAAGCAGAGACATCACTTTGCCAACAAAGGGTCACATAGTCAAAGCTATGGTTTTTCCAGAAGTTATGTAGAGATGTGAGAGCTGGACCATAAAGAAGGCTGAGCACTGAAGAACTGATGCCTTCAAATTATAATGCTGGAGAAGACTCTTGAGGGTCTCTTGGACAGCAACGAGATTAAAACCAGTCATCCTAAAGGAAGCCAATCCTGAATATTCATTGGAAAGACTGCTGCTTATGCTGAAGCTTCAATACTTTGGCCACCTGATGTGAAAAGCTAACTCATTGTAAAAGACCTTGATGCTGGGAAAGACTGAAGTCAAAAGGAGAAGGGGGCAGCAGAGGGTGAGATGGTTAGATAGCATCACCAACTCAATGGACTATGAATCTGAACAAACTCCAGGAGATAGTGGAGGACAGAGGAGTCTGGTGGGCTGCAGCCCAAGAGTTGGACATGACTTAGCAACTGAATGTTTGTTGAGCACTTCCTGTGTACTTACTAAGGCCCTTTCTTATTTCATGAACCTTCACAATATTCCTAGAAGATCAGGACTCCCACAGTATCAATGAGGAAATAGGCAGACCGAGATCAGCCAATAGCACAGGTAGATGTGGAGCAGGGGGTGAACCCAGTGGGTGTGAATCTGGCTCCTTTACTCACAGCCACTGGGATGAGTTGCCATCTCTCCAGACAGTCTAGTAACTACCCACCTGCCCACATCTCCTAGAAGGGGAATCTGCTCACTTCACAGTACTGTCCTCCCATTCCCATGTCACAGAACTGAACCAGACACCTGATTCTGGGTAGGTTGTCAGGTAGGGCAGGCACGCTCATTTGACACTCTGGAAAATCTGAATAACAGGAACAATGGGTCAGGTCGTCCTGTCCTTCCTGATGTTGGGTATGTGTGGCTTCTGTATCCTTTCAACAGACCTCCTGTTCACTTACGTGCTCTTTGTTCCCTGAAATCAGAGGTTAACTGATGAAGGTCAAGGTGATAACAGTTGGGTTGACTCTACCAACCCTACTCCCGATTTCATCCCTTCAAAATTACTATCTCCTGCCATTGCTGGTGGGTTTCCTATTATTCCTCTTCTTTCCCAGAGCCAGTGACCTGATGGAATACTTTGAATTTGTTTAGATATTTCTCCAGTAAGGTGTTATATAGAGTTTAACATGTATTAGGCCCGTACTTTATGCACACCACAGACATATATACCCTCTGCCTTAAGGAGGTGACTTTATATAAGGTAGAGACAATCTGTTCTTAGACATACATTCAACCTGGGTTCCTGGTACCACTATTTCTCCAATGCCCACTTTAAAGTGAGGAACATCCTGCACCTTGTCAAAGTCCAAGAAACAGCAAACAAGGGCTCTAGAGCACTTAACAAAGAAGTTTATAACATTTTATTCACCAATAAATTATAGTAGTAAACCAGTAGTAGAGCAATTACTCACCAAGTGAAGGAAGAATGAAGAAAGCACTGAAGTCAAAAGGAGAAGGGGGCAGCAGAGGGTGAGATGGTTAGATAGCATCACCAACTCAATGGACTATGAATCTGAACAAACTCCAGGAGATAGTGGAGGACAGAGGAGTCTGGTGGGCTGCAGCCCAAGAGTTGGACATGACTTAGCAACTGAATGTTTGTTGAGCACTTCCTGTGTACTTACTAAGGCCCTTTCTTATTTCATGAACCTTCACAATATTCCTAGAAGATCAGGACTCCCACAGTATCAATGAGGAAATAGGCAGACCGAGATCAGCCAATAGCACAGGTAGATGTGGAGCAGGGGGTGAACCCAGTGGGTGTGAATCTGGCTCCTTTACTCACAGCCACTGGGATGAGTTGCCATCTCTCCAGACAGTCTAGTAACTACCCACCTGCCCACATCTCCTAGAAGGGGAATCTGCTCACTTCACAGTACTGTCCTCCCATTCCCATGTCACAGAACTGAACCAGACACCTGATTCTGGGTAGGTTGTCAGGTAGGGCAGGCACGCTCATTTGACACTCTGGAAAATCTGAATAACAGGAACAATGGGTCAGGTCGTCCTGTCCTTCCTGATGTTGGGTATGTGTGGCTTCTGTATCCTTTCAACAGACCTCCTGTTCACTTACGTGCTCTTTGTTCCCTGAAATCAGAGGTTAACTGATGAAGGTCAAGGTGATAACAGTTGGGTTGACTCTACCAACCCTACTCCCGATTTCATCCCTTCAAAATTACTATCTCCTGCCATTGCTGGTGGGTTTCCTATTATTCCTCTTCTTTCCCAGAGCCAGTGACCTGATGGAATACTTTGAATTTGTTTAGATATTTCTCCAGTAAGGTGTTATATAGAGTTTAACATGTATTAGGCCCGTACTTTATGCACACCACAGACATATATACCCTCTGCCTTAAGGAGGTGACTTTATATAAG
Source organism: Tragulus kanchil (assembly GCA_022376925.1). Lineage (NCBI taxonomy): Eukaryota > Metazoa > Chordata > Mammalia > Artiodactyla > Tragulidae > Tragulus > Tragulus kanchil. The sequence continues at coordinate 31,781,070 of JAIOJX010000028.1, read as the reverse complement.
GTAGAGACAATCTGTTCTTAGACATACATTCAACCTGGGTTCCTGGTACCACTATTTCTCCAATGCCCACTTTAAAGTGAGGAACATCCTGCACCTTGTCAAAGTCCAAGAAACAGCAAACAAGGGCTCTAGAGCACTTAACAAAGAAGTTTATAACATTTTATTCACCAATAAATTATAGTAGTAAACCAGTAGTAGAGCAATTACTCACCAAGTGAAGGAAGAATGAAGAAAGCACTGGAAATATTTTCTCATACACAGGACAGTTTTACAGTCTCCTGCGTCACAGAAGAGAAGTCTCCCAAGCCTCTTGGTCTTAAGACCTTAAAGCCAGGGGGTTATTTTTTGTTAAAAAATGAAAACTTCCTAAAAGCATTCTGTTCTCCTCCTCTGTTCCACAAACACTTGTAGTGCATACTGCTAAGCAGTGAAACTACATGAACAGACCGCCACAATTCCTCTCCTCGCGGCATGTACGGTGGAGTGGGCGGCACTGACAGCAGCCTGTTCAATACTATGAAGTAAAGGCTTCTGCACAATAGGAGGAACTCCTTCCACAGAGGGGGATTCAAGTGGCCCGAGGAGCTTTCCTGGAGAGAGCTGTGTCTAACCTGAGACCTCTGAAAGAATGAGCTGGATGGAGCCATCTGAAGGTGTGGTGGGAAGGAGGCAGGAGCGGGAGTGGGGGTGATGAGGAGTGCTCTGAGCACAGGGAACAGCAAATGCAGAGGCACAGTCAGGGTTCTACATGCACAGAGCTCAGGGGCTAGAGGACTGATAGAGGGAAGTTGGGGTCCCCAGGCTATGCAGGAAGCTCAGGCTTGACTGCAAGCGCAGCGGGGAGTCTCCGGAACACTTTCAGCCAAATATACAACTTGACAACTGTTGTTCTGACTGTACTATAGGGAAGAGATGAGCAAGATCAAGACCAGAGTTGAGGAAAAAGGCAAACAGGTCACTGGGATGATCTCGGCATGGGGGTCTGTGATGGGCTCTAGGGTAGAGGCAGCATCATGAAGAGAAACGGATGGGCTACAGAGTCATTTATGAAGTGGAGGATGCAGGAGGTGGTGATGGTCAGGATCCGGGACCCAGAACTGCTGAAGGGGTTGCATATCCTTCATACCCTCTGAGAGGTGACTTTATATAAGGTAGAGACAATCTGTTCTTAGACATACATTCAACCTGGGTTCCTGGTACCACTATTTCTCCAATGCCCACTTTAAAGTGAGGAACATCCTGCACCTTGTCAAAGTCCAAGAAACAGCAAACAAGGGCTCTAGAGCACTTAACAAAGAAGTTTATAACATTTTATTCACCAATAAATTATAGTAGTAAACCAGTAGTAGAGCAATTACTCACCAAGTGAAGGAAGAATGAAGAAAGCACTGGAAATATTTTCTCATACACAGGACAGTTTTACAGTCTCCTGCGTCACAGAAGAGAAGTCTCCCAAGCCTCTTGGTCTTAAGACCTTAAAGCCAGGGGGTTATTTTTTGTTAAAAAATGAAAACTTCCTAAAAGCATTCTGTTCTCCTCCTCTGTTCCACAAACACTTGTAGTGCATACTGCTAAGCAGTGAAACTACATGAACAGACCGCCACAATTCCTCTCCTCGCGGCATGTACGGTGGAGTGGGCGGCACTGACAGCAGCCTGTTCAATACTATGAAGTAAAGGCTTCTGCACAATAGGAGGAACTCCTTCCACAGAGGGGGATTCAAGTGGCCCGAGGAGCTTTCCTGGAGAGAGCTGTGTCTAACCTGAGACCTCTGAAAGAATGAGCTGGATGGAGCCATCTGAAGGTGTGGTGGGAAGGAGGCAGGAGCGGGAGTGGGGGTGATGAGGAGTGCTCTGAGCACAGGGAACAGCAAATGCAGAGGCACAGTCAGGGTTCTACATGCACAGAGCTCAGGGGCTAGAGGACTGATAGAGGGAAGTTGGGGTCCCCAGGCTATGCAGGAAGCTCAGGCTTGACTGCAAGCGCAGCGGGGAGTCTCCGGAACACTTTCAGCCAAATATACAACTTGACAACTGTTGTTCTGACTGTACTATAGGGAAGAGATGAGCAAGATCAAGACCAGAGTTGAGGAAAAAGGCAAACAGGTCACTGGGATGATCTCGGCATGGGGGTCTGTGATGGGCTCTAGGGTAGAGGCAGCATCATGAAGAGAAACGGATGGGCTACAGAGTCATTTATGAAGTGGAGGATGCAGGAGGTGGTGATGGTCAGGATCCGGGACCCAGAACTGCTGAAGGGGTTGCATATCCTTCATGCACATGAGGAATAAGTGAAGAAGAACCACTGTGATGTTAAGGAATGTGTGGAATTGCCATATGGCCTCAGCAAGGCTCAGGAGAGCTCAGAAGACAGGAGATCTGAGAAGGATCAGCATAAAGATGATAATTAAATCGACAGCATCACCCAGGGAGACAGTACAGAGAGGGAAGGGAATGAAATACCAAAGATATACACATTCGAGAAATGGAATGGGACTGAGGTGGAGGTGGTGGAGCAGAGGGGAAGTGGAAGCAAAACAAGAACAATAACCATCAATGTTCACATAGGAAACTAGAGGCAGGAGTGGCCGAAGAAAGCAGAGAAGTTCTGATCTAAAAGAGTTAGCTTTCAAGAAGGAAGGAGTGGTCATCAGTGTCAGACAGTGCCTGAAACGAATGAAAAGAATATGATCTCGGAATTTCGTGATAAAGAAGTCTCCAGTGACCTTGCTAGGTGAGAGCTCTGTGGGCAGCAGGGTCTAAGCCAGGATGCAGGCGCTGCAGAATGATGAGCAGTGAGGAAATGAGAGCGATACATTCAAGTGGCGTTTTCAAGCTGAGGGCCTGAAGGGTCCATGGGATCAAGGGAGAACCTTATAAAGAAGGAATTTAATCTCTTTAGATGCTGATGGGAAAGATCCAGAAGAGAAAGAGAGCCTGAAAATCCAGTGGGGAGAGAAGCAAGGTTCTTGAGATGTGGAAGACTGAGAGTAGTGTTGGGCTGAAGGGGTGCAACAAGGAAAAATGGCACCTCCATCTTAAGCATCAAGAAGGAGAACAGGACGAGACAGGAGCAGACAAGTTTCTAGGTGAGGTGACCAACCTTTGAGCTCTTATTCTATTTGCAAACTCAAAAATCCAAACCTTATATGGTGCACAGTTTAAAGATAACACAAAAATGGATGAACAAATAATGTCAGAATGACTTCAGTGTAACTTTATACAAGGACAATTTTATTGTTTTTCTTTCTACCATTTAAAACTTGCACTGGCATCCTAAATCCAAAAATAAATAAATAAATAAACACAGAGTACCTTCAAATATATGCTTCTACAATATATTTCCATGTCAATCTCTTTGAAAACTAGACACAGGAATTTAGGGCATGCGGTTTTCACAGGACAAGGTACTCAAGATGAATGGGTTCCCTAGGTTTCTGACATTTAAGTCTGTAAATTTGTTGATCAGATATTCCCACAATTCAGTGACCCCTCCCTCCCCAAGTGCTACTGAACGTTATGGTGGCTGTCAGCTTCAGTACCAGGCAACCCAGCTGCTCATCTTTACAGGAGGTGATTCATTCAATATTACTTCACACACACACAAATTTAATAGCATTAACAACTGTTTTGAAAACAAATACAATTACCTTAATTCTAATTTCAATCCACTGTCCACACAAACTAGTAGAATCAACCCAAAGATGTCAGGCAAATCCAGAAACCTGAATGAACCCATGCTCCTGTTGACTAAGAGCCCTGTCTGAAGAAGTTTATTTTGACTTATTTCTGGATTAGTCGCTGAATTTCAGATGAAAGATGCTAGAAGAATATTCATGCGCTAGGAGGTGTGTTAAAGTACAAGAAAGTTCTTTTTGTCTGAAGGCAAAGGACTGAGAAACCCTTTAGAACACTCGGATTTCTTCTAATTGGTCTCTTTCCAAACAGAGCCACAGTATGCCTCTCAATCTCTTTAGATGCTGATGGGAAAGATCCAGAAGAGAAAGAGAGCCTGAAAATCCAGTGGGGAGAGAAGCAAGGTTCTTGAGATGTGGAAGACTGAGAGTAGTGTTGGGCTGAAGGGGTGCAACAAGGAAAAATGGCACCTCCATCTTAAGCATCAAGAAGGAGAACAGGACGAGACAGGAGCAGACAAGTTTCTAGGTGAGGTGACCAACCTTTGAGCTCTTATTCTATTTGCAAACTCAAAAATCCAAACCTTATATGGTGCACAGTTTAAAGATAACACAAAAATGGATGAACAAATAATGTCAGAATGACTTCAGTGTAACTTTATACAAGGACAATTTTATTGTTTTTCTTTCTACCATTTAAAACTTGCACTGGCATCCTAAATCCAAAAATAAATAAATAAATAAACACAGAGTACCTTCAAATATATGCTTCTACAATATATTTCCATGTCAATCTCTTTGAAAACTAGACACAGGAATTTAGGGCATGCGGTTTTCACAGGACAAGGTACTCAAGATGAATGGGTTCCCTAGGTTTCTGACATTTAAGTCTGTAAATTTGTTGATCAGATATTCCCACAATTCAGTGACCCCTCCCTCCCCAAGTGCTACTGAACGTTATGGTGGCTGTCAGCTTCAGTACCAGGCAACCCAGCTGCTCATCTTTACAGGAGGTGATTCATTCAATATTACTTCACACACACACAAATTTAATAGCATTAACAACTGTTTTGAAAACAAATACAATTACCTTAATTCTAATTTCAATCCACTGTCCACACAAACTAGTAGAATCAACCCAAAGATGTCAGGCAAATCCAGAAACCTGAATGAACCCATGCTCCTGTTGACTAAGAGCCCTGTCTGAAGAAGTTTATTTTGACTTATTTCTGGATTAGTCGCTGAATTTCAGATGAAAGATGCTAGAAGAATATTCATGCGCTAGGAGGTGTGTTAAAGTACAAGAAAGTTCTTTTTGTCTGAAGGCAAAGGACTGAGAAACCCTTTAGAACACTCGGATTTCTTCTAATTGGTCTCTTTCCAAACAGAGCCACAGTATGCCTCTCAATTCACTTGTCCCTCACCCTTCTCCAAAAGCTACCTAACTTAGCTATTAGAATTCAGCTACTTTTGTTTCAATGCTGCCCCAAATTCCTTCCATGAAACTGTGGCAGAAAAGGAATTCAACTGGAATTCACATTCTTTTTCAATTCAAGTTCAAGAAATTTCGATGGATACCATGTTGAGTGTACGCATCATTTATGGTTTTGCTCTAAAGCCATTTCTTGAAATATAATCATTTTTGAAACTATACTTTCAGTTTTAAAAAGCATGTTCTGATTTGGTACTTTTTAAAATACAGAAACAATGGATCACCAGAGATTTTTATTCTTGGCATCTTGGCAGGTCGCTGAAACACTGTTATTGGCTGAGACATTTGGGAGTTCATGCTGGCTTCCAATAAATCTGAATAAAACATTTCTATTATGTGCTCAGAGAAAGTAATTACAACAGTGCCAGCTCCTCATCACCATGGTTCAAAGATTCTAAGATTTAAGTTTAGAGTATGCAAATGAAGAAGAATTTTAAAAAGGAAAATAACTTGAAAATGGCTCTGTACCACAATCTGGCAATGGTGCCCTTGACATATTAAAATATGAAGAAAGCAACAAATAGAAACAAATATCCTTCTTTCTCACACTCCTGCTGTTTCTTTGCAAAAACAGCTGTTTCATCTGACCTTCAGAGTATTCAGAACCAAGATGCACAGAGAGAAATACCTGATCTGGGACTTTGATTCCTGCTATGTCTGAGAATATTTCAGAAGTATTTCAGAAATAACATAACACTGTTATTTCTCAATCCTGATTTTAAATGAAACCATGTCATGCAGAGACTTGTAGATGAATTTTTTGTGTCAGAGTTTAGTGTCTATAATTTTAAAATATGCTTGGAAATGCTTATCAGTATCAGCAGACGCCTAAGTAAAAAAGAATGGTGAAATACGCAGAATGAGCTGAATTTGAACGCTTTGGGCCTACTGTATCCCATCTATCGTATCTAATCGGCCTCCTGCCAACTTCTCCAACTCGCACGCTCCAGCCTGGGTTTCAAAATCACCCCTCTGTCATCTGATCTCAGCCTGCTTTCCTTTGACTCTTTCTCCGCCCTCCTCCACATGAATATTGTGATCCACTTGTCCACCGACTGGCCCTAGAACACTGCCCTCTTGTCCACACAAAGGCGACAAGATGTATTGACCTATTCCTGGTCAATACAAAGATATCTTAAAGGAATTCAGTTATTTAACAATCTCCCAGTGACATCCAAATTTAAAGCTCATTTAATGCTCTTAAAATTTTAATTATAAAGTATGAGGAAATATACTTTTGAAATCTTAACATGACATGTGAACCCTGAGTGGATATTTCACTGGGTTTCCTTTTAAGATCCCCAGAGTCCCTGGTCTCTCACAGCCTCTGGGCTTCCTGCACAGGGCACCTCAGAAGAAAGCTGTCCCTTCCTCACCCTCATTGCTGCACCCCCTGCACCTCAGACAGATGGCCATCCTCACTGGGCAAGTAATTCTCCAGGCTGTTGCTCTCAACGCGGCGTAGTGTCCCCTGCTGGAGGACCTCTCTTTCACAAGCCTTCCCATAACTAACTCCTCCCCACTGGTCTAATTCTGCTCTAAGAGTAAAGGCAGAAAGTCTCCTGGTTCAAAAAGTTCCAAATGGCGATCATTCCAGGATTTCCCTCAATGCAGATAAATACATTTAATTCAAAAGTACAACCCCTATACTGATACACACTCACTTCAACTATGGCACTCCCAACAAGACAAAGCATTCTGCATTTGGTCCAGCAAGCACAGGGTCTCATTTACTATCTTCCTGCATTCTCTATACTTACACGATTCTTTTTGCTTTAATAGTCATCTCACACCACAGCAACACAGAGAGCAGAGCTCCTCTGCGCCTGGCACCTCGCTATCTCTTAGCACATCTTCTACATCGTCTTCCTCATACCTTCCTCTACTTGGGGTTTCCTTTTAACTTCCCAGAACTCTGAATTTACTGCTCCAGGCTTCCTGCCTGGCTGGTTCTTCTTTCCGGAAAATTACTCTTTCTCCTGTTCGCCTGGAGAGTTCCTAATCCTCCCTGACGCCCTCCCCCAAGCTACATTAGGTCACCCTATTGCTTGGGCTCACAGCACTCTGTATCCTTACAGCACTTTTATCATAAGTCTATACAACTGGTTGGATGAATGTGTTTTATTCCTTGTAATGTGCTGAAATGTGCTCAACCCATTTAAAAAAAAATGTTGACGTTCCTAAACCCTGGAATTTTGTTTGGTGACTTTATTGGGAAACAGGGTCTTTGCTAGTGTTATCAGATTCAGATGACTTCATTAGGGTGTCTTAACATCACCGGTGTCCTTATAAGAAGAGGAAAATGCCGTGTGAAGATACTGACGCACAGGAAGAATGCCATGTGATGACAGAGGCGGAAACTGGAGTGGTGTGTCTGTAAGCCAAGACACACCAGAGACTGACAGCCGTCACCCAGAGCCAGGAGGTAGAGAGGGCTCTTCCCTCCAGGTTCCAGAGGAGCACGTCCATGCTGCCACCTTGATATGGGCTTCTAGAGTGCAGAACTGGGAGCCAATACATTTTTTAAAATATATTTATTTATTTGGCTGTATTGGCTCTTATTTGTAGGACTTGAAATCTTTAGTTGCAGCATGTAGGATCTAGTTCTCTGACCAGGCAAGTCCCTAGCCGACAAATTTTTTGTTATTTTTTGTTTGTTTGTTTCTTTTTAGCAAAGAAATGTGTTTTTTGTTTTTTTCTTTTTTAAACCAAGAAATGCTTTTTACCATTTGGCTGTGCTGCGTCTTGGCTGCAGCATGTGGGATCTAGTTCCCTGACCAGGGATCCAACCTGCCTCTCCTGCACTGGAAGCACGGAGCCTTAACCACTGGACTACCAGGGAAGTCCTTATTTCTTGTTATTTTAAGCCATCCCATTTGTAGTACTTTTTTATGGCAATGCTCAGAACGAATACATTTCTTTACACTAAGTTTCTGGAAAGCAAGGTCTATATTTTATTTATTTGCTGCTTTCCCAGGGTACTCACAGTGACTGAAATACAGACAGGAGTGCAATATACATTTGTTCATTGAATAAATGACTCATACTTGGTTTGCAGTTAGCTAAAACCTTCAGGTTTTTGTTTTTTTTCTCTCAAAGACATCCACATAGACTGGTCTTCATGATTCTATCTTGTTTCACTAGTTATTTTCAAACGTCAATTCAGAATTTTAAGTTTCATAGTATTTGGGATTATGTGCAACACAAATCTATCCATCAGAGTAAACCACTGGAAATGTGTTTTATTCCTTGTAATGTGCTGAAATGTGCTCAACCCTTTTAAAAAAAAAATGTTGACGTTCCTAAACCCTGGAATTTTGTTTGGTGACTTTATTGGGAAACAGGGTCTTTGCTAGTGTTATCAGATTCAGATGACTTCATTAGGGTGTCTTAACATCACCGGTGTCCTTATAAGAAGAGGAAAATGCCGTGTGAAGATACTGACGCACAGGAAGAATGCCATGTGATGACAGAGGCGGAAACTGGAGTGGTGTGTCTGTAAGCCAAGACACACCAGAGACTGACAGCCGTCACCCAGAGCCAGGAGGTAGAGAGGGCTCTTCCCTCCAGGTTCCAGAGGAGCACGGCCATGCTGCCACCTTGATATGGGCTTCTAGAGTGCAGAACTGGGAGCCAATACATTTTTTAAAATATATTTATTTATTTGGCTGTATTGGCTCTTATTTGTAGGACTTGAAATCTTTAGTTGCAGCATGTAGGATCTAGTTCTCTGACCAGGCAAGTCCCTAGCCGACAAATTTTTTGTTATTTTTTGTTTGTTTGTTTCTTTTTAGCAAAGAAATGTGTTTTTTGTTTTTTTCTTTTTTAAACCAAGAAATGCTTTTTACCATTTGGCTGTGCTGCGTCTTGGCTGCAGCATGTGGGATCTAGTTCCCTGACCAGGGATCCAACCTGCCTCTCCTGCACTGGAAGCACGGAGCCTTAACCACTGGACTACCAGGGAAGTCCTTATTTCTTGTTATTTTAAGCCATCCCATTTGTAGTACTTTTTTATGGCAATGCTCAGAACGAATACATTTCTTTACACTAAGTTTCTGGAAAGCAAGGTCTATATTTTATTTATTTGCTGCTTTCCCAGGGTACTCACAGTGACTGAAATACAGACAGGAGTGCAATATACATTTGTTCATTGAATAAATGACTCATACTTGGTTTGCAGTTAGCTAAAACCTTCAGGTTTTTGTTTTTTTTCTCTCAAAGACATCCACATAGACTGGTCTTCATGATTCTATCTTGTTTCACTAGTTATTTTCAAACGTCAATTCAGAATTTTAAGTTTCATAGTATTTGGGATTATGTGCAACACAAATCTATCCATCAGAGTATTCATCAGTGTCTTTCTGATCTTAAGTCACTGTAAATTTAACAAGCATGACTTCTCTCTTAATTCACGTAAATGAGGGACAGGATACCAGGGCATGCCAACACGAATGTCCCTCCAAGCCATTAACCATTAATATCAGCCCATTAACCAACACTCTCAGTATACTGGCCATACACCTAGAGAGCCACATTTCTTTCCATCTTAGCCCAAGGTTATCACAAGACATGGTATTCAATGGTTTGCCAAAATGAGGATCATTATGCTTAAACTTTTGAAATCCACCAACCTCATAACTGGTAAGAAGTGGGTATGGAGTTTGTTAGGCGTAACTGTTCTTGGTGAACTCACAATGCCTTTTGGGAATCAGCTGCTTCTTTTCCAAGCACACACCACACAGTCCTGGAATTCTGCTACTGAGCTGTATCCAGTCTCCTGATGTATGGTTTCCAGGATCTGCATTGGCCTCGGTCTCGAAACAAGGATCACTGCCTCTTTCCTTTCTGTGCTCCCTCTCTTGTATTGCAGGGTGCCTTCAGGATGACAGATGGTCACTCCACTCTCATATCTACAAATTATTTTAATATTGCGAGATGCGATTGATTCAGGCCTGAAGTTGTGAGCCTGATTAAAGCAGCTGCGTTCTCTTACCCACTTAGGCCTCGACTTCCCTTTCAGGCGTCTGTCATATCCTTCTTCTCAGACAGCCACCCTTCTAAACACAAGAGCAGCTCTGCCCTACCTCGGTCATCTACTGCTGCCTCTCCAAGATCCTCTTTCCTTCTCCTTCCTAACTATTTCACAAATATTATCAATTCAACTCAAGTGTTCTTTGGCCTTTTCACAGATTCATACTTTATTCTTCCATCTTTGAATGGCCCCTTACATACAGACAGGAGTGCAATATACATTTGTTCATTGAATAAATGACTCATACTTGGTTTGCAGTTAGCTAAAACCTTCAGGTTTTTGTTTTTTTTCTCTCAAAGACATCCACATAGACTGGTCTTCATGATTCTATCTTGTTTCACTAGTTATTTTCAAACGTCAATTCAGAATTTTAAGTTTCATAGTATTTGGGATTATGTGCAACACAAATCTATCCATCAGAGTATTCATCAGTGTCTTTCTGATCTTAAGTCACTGTAAATTTAACAAGCATGACTTCTCTCTTAATTCACGTAAATGAGGGACAGGATACCAGGGCATGCCAACACGAATGTCCCTCCAAGCCATTAACCATTAATATCAGCCCATTAACCAACACTCTCAGTATACTGGCCATACACCTAGAGAGCCACATTTCTTTCCATCTTAGCCCAAGGTTATCACAAGACATGGTATTCAATGGTTTGCCAAAATGAGGATCATTATGCTTAAACTTTTGAAATCCACCAACCTCATAACTGGTAAGAAGTGGGTATGGAGTTTGTTAGGCGTAACTGTTCTTGGTGAACTCACAATGCCTTTTGGGAATCAGCTGCTTCTTTTCCAAGCACACACCACACAGTCCTGGAATTCTGCTACTGAGCTGTATCCAGTCTCCTGATGTATGGTTTCCAGGATCTGCATTGGCCTCGGTCTCGAAACAAGGATCACTGCCTCTTTCCTTTCTGTGCTCCCTCTCTTGTATTGCAGGGTGCCTTCAGGATGACAGATGGTCACTCCACTCTCATATCTACAAATTATTTTAATATTGCGAGATGCGATTGATTCAGGCCTGAAGTTGTGAGCCTGATTAAAGCAGCTGCGTTCTCTTACCCACTTAGGCCTCGACTTCCCTTTCAGGCGTCTGTCATATCCTTCTTCTCAGACAGCCACCCTTCTAAACACAAGAGCAGCTCTGCCCTACCTCGGTCATCTACTGCTGCCTCTCCAAGATCCTCTTTCCTTCTCCTTCCTAACTATTTCACAAATATTATCAATTCAACTCAAGTGTTCTTTGGCCCCTTTTCACAGATTCATACTTTATTCTTCCATCTTTGAAGGCTGAGCCCCTTAAATGAATGCCTGTGACAGTCACATTGAGCCTTTCTGACGTGTGCCCTTTCCGCTCCTCACTCTGAGCATTTGTTGTCTGACTAGGATTTTAACTGTACAACCATCCCTGGGTATTTGTGGGGGACAGGTTCCAGGGCCAGCCATAGCTCCCCAAATCCACTGATGCGTGAGTTTCATAACCCGCCCTGCAAATTCACAGGTTCCCTATTCACGGTTTCTGTATCCAAGGGTAAGAGGGTCACTTCTATTTGTTTTTTCTTCTTCTAAATACTATCACCTTTCAGGGTTACATGCAGGCCAAAGGGCACCCCAGGTGGCTCAGTGGTAAAGAACCCACTTGCCAATGCAGGAGACGAGGGTTCGATCCTTGGGTCAGAAAGATCTCCTAGAGGAGCACATGGCAACCCACTACAGTATTCTTGCCTGGAAAATCCCATGGACAGAGGAGCCTGGTGGGCTGCAGTGTATGGGATCGGGATCGCAAAGAGTCAGATACAACTGAGCAACTGAGCAACACAGTCCATAAGGTTACATCCATATTTTCTCTGAGTATTTATAAGTCTGATTTTTAAAAATTTAGGGTACATAGACTGAGTCTGCCAGATGGTCATTAGGAAACATTCTACAGTTTAAGCAAATCATTTGTTTGTCACCAAGAGAGAAACATTTTATGAGTATTTCCAAAAGAGTAGAGCTTGTGCAATTCTTTAACCCTCCTAAACTCTCGCTACTCAGCCTCTCTATTTTATTTATCTAACATCAACAAAGACCAAGTTTGTTTAAGAATCTTCCACAGGAAGGTTCCAACAAATCCCGCTTGCGGGAAGGTTGCTGTTTGCAAGCAGCAAAATGTTTCATCATCCTCGGCCCTCACACCAACCAGTTGCTTCATGTCCTCTGAGCATGAGCTCACACGCACCCAATCTCAACCAGAGTGCACAGAACGCAGGATTCTGCCATGATCATTTGAAGGGAGGCAGTTCCTTGACAAATGAAGCCCTGGCAAATAAACCCTTCTGGATTATCACGTGTGCCTCCCTCCAGACTTCCACTCCTGCCTACAGTTCTCCAAATGTGTACCTGTACAGTGTCCATTTTCTAGGACAGCTTTCTGTGGTTGTAAAGATAATTAACTGAGGCATCTGAAAAAAAGGTCACGAATACTAATAATTACAACACGATTTTTGGACACTTTCTTGTTTCACAGTCTAGCACCTGTTTGTTTGGCTTTTGAAAAGACTTCTAAACACTTTTTTTTCTCTTCAAATAGAGAAATGCTTGCCATCAAAATACTGTTTCTAATGGGGCAAACCAAGGGCCTAGAACACTTCAGACAATCAGTGAAGGAAATTATTCAACTTGAAAAGTCAAGGCAAACTTCTCTGGTGAGTCAAAAGGATAATAACACAAATGTAGCAAAAATACAGGGGGGAATACACAGAAACGTGGTTCCACACTGGATCACAACTTTATCTAGATTCAGGGAGTCAACTTCTGAGTCATCTTTGACTCTTGCCCCAATCAATAATTTTTGGTAATTTTTCCACTTCCAATCAAGTGCTATTGCTGTGCACAACCGAGTAGGCACAGGAGGACTAAACACGTACACTAAGAACTTGTTCCTAGTGGCATAGTGTGGCTGTGAGAAGCTGAGAACCTAGGCTTTATTTCAGGTGTTCATGTGTGTGCCCAGGTAAATAGAGAAGTAGATGTTAAGGACAAACATCTGAGAAAAGGTGGAAAGATAAAGTCAGGACCCTCTCCACCAGCTACCGGGGCAGTCAAATGAGCACACAGAGCACTCAGGTCCCAGGAAAGACACTCAGCCCTGCTTCTTTGCGGCCAGCAAGGCTTTTCATCTCTCAGGCCCCTAGTAGATCCTGGATCATTTCCCACCTCTTGCACAAGAGGCTGTGTTGCTATAACCACAATAGTCTTTAGGGCACAGTCTCAATGATATTCTGTGCTTCAGTCAAAAGAAACGCCAAACACAATTTCCTAAGCATGGCCACTGGGTCATATCTCCTGAAAGAAGTTGCCTGACAGAAAAATTTAAGGTGCAAAATGAAAGCATTAAGAAACAGGACCTCCAGGCCTCCCTGGTGATCCAGTGGGTAAGGAAGCTGCCTTGCAGTGCAGGGGGCACCAGTTCGATCCCTGGCCTGGGAGGATCCCATGTGCCATGGAGCAGCTGGACCAGTGTGTCCAATTGTACGCTAGAGCTCTGGAGTGCATGCACCCAGAGTCAGTGCTCTGCGAGGAGAGAGGCCACTGTACCGGGAGGGCCACACAGGCCAAGGAATGAAAATGGATGAAAATAAATAACCAATAAAAGAAGCCAAAATTAAAAAAAAGAAAGAACGAAACATGACCTCACATTTGGGTTTTATTTCTTCCTTTCATAATGGCCTACACACTGGCCCTGCACCCTTCTGGGCATGGACACAAAGTAACAAGCTGGGCTTTCTTCAGGGCTTCTCCAGCTTTCCTCCTCAGCCAAGTGTTTCCCAGCACCCTATGCTAATGAGAGATGTGCTGCCAGAAAGCCAAAAAGAGGCCACTTCTTCCTAGTGCTGTCCCCTCTGGGGTGCGGGTCACCATGGCTGTCTTCGCAGACAGAAGGTATGGCCCTGGATTCCAGAAGCCCTGGAAGGATGGCAACTCTATGGGAGTCTACAGCAGAATTCCCTCAGTGTAAGTCCTTCACCAAGAAGGTTACACAGGCTAACAGGATGGAAACAATGTGCCTAGAATGAAACATCGAGGCGCTATCAGCACCCTGCCAAATTAATCTGATGTAATTATTCCAGTCCTACACAGTAGAGAAGTAAGTCAGGACCCTCTCCACCAGCTACGGGGCAGTCAAATGAGCACACAGAGCACTCAGGTCCCAGGAAAGACACTCAGCCCTGCTTCTTTGCGGCCAGCAAGGCTTTTCATCTCTCAGGCCCCTAGTAGATCCTGGATCATTTCCCACCTCTTGCACAAGAGGCTGTGTTGCTATAACCACAATAGTCTTTAGGGCACAGTCTCAATGATATTCTGTGCTTCAGTCAAAAGAAACGCCAAACACAATTTCCTAAGCATGGCCACTGGGTCATATCTCCTGAAAGAAGTTGCTTGACAGAAAAATTTAAGGTGCAAAATGAAAGCATTAAGAAACAGGACCTCCAGGCCTCCCTGGTGATCCAGTGGGTAAGGAAGCTGCCTTGCAGTGCAGGGGGCACCAGTTCGATCCCTGGCCTGGGAGGATCCCATGTGCCATGGAGCAGCTGGACCAGTGTGTCCAATTGTACGCTAGAGCTCTGGAGTGCATGCACCCAGAGTCAGTGCTCTGCGAGGAGAGAGGCCACTGTACCGGGAGGGCCACACAGGCCAAGGAATGAAAATGGATGAAAATAAATAACCAATAAAAGAAGCCAAAATTAAAAAAAAGAAAGAACGAAACATGACCTCACATTTGGGTTTTATTTCTTCCTTTCATAATGGCCTACACACTGGCCCTGCACCCTTCTGGGCATGGACACAAAGTAACAAGCTGGGCTTTCTTCAGGGCTTCTCCAGCTTTCCTCCTCAGCCAAGTGTTTCCCAGCACCCTATGCTAATGAGAGATGTGCTGCCAGAAAGCCAAAAAGAGGCCACTTCTTCCTAGTGCTGTCCCCTCTGGGGTGCGGGTCACCATGGCTGTCTTCGCAGACAGAAGGTATGGCCCTGGATTCCAGAAGCCCTGGAAGGATGGCAACTCTATGGGAGTCTACAGCAGAATTCCCTCAGTGTAAGTCCTTCACCAAGAAGGTTACACAGGCTAACAGGATGGAAACAATGTGCCTAGAATGAAACATTGAGGCGCTATCAGCACCCTGCCAAATTAATCTGATGTAAATTATTCCAGTCCTACACAGCCCCTTTCCTGTCCATCACAGAGAACAAACACAGGCCATTCACGAGCTCTTTCGTATGTGGAAAAAAACAGAAAGTATGCCAAATCTTGCCTAAATTCTGTGAGGACTTCTCTGCACTTTTTCTGAAGTGCAAACATGTTTTTATATCCCTCTATCAAAATGATACAATTTCATAGTTGGAATATGTTTTTCCTAGAAGGCAAGCACTGTAAAAGGCTCAAGGAGTACAAAAAAGATAAACAGGGGAAAATGTAGTTACCTGGCATGTATTAGCCTAATCAATAATGTCAGCAAACTAGTGAAAGTAAATACCATCATGGTACTATGTGTTTTCTTTCAAGATCAAATTGTATCTAAAACAGTATAAGCCTGAAACAGGTTTACAGAAGGTCATTTCAGTAACATGCATTTTGGCAGCAGGTTAAAAATTTAAGTAACCTTAGAGCGGGTAATAGAACTGAATTGCCTTTAAGATACTTTAAAATTTTTATATAGCACTTTTGTGGTCACAAATCAATAACAGAGTATAAAATAAACTAACACATCATTCTACTACTCTACTAAAAATATATTCAATATATCCTCTTTTTCCAAAGGCTACTGCCCAGAGTGACTTCATTTCTTTTTGTAGTGGGTAGCTTCTAATATGCTTGGTTACCTCAATTAAAAATTTCTGTGAACACCATTCCTATTGCTGTAACCTCAGTTCATTCATGGCCCCACTTCACAGGAACTCAGTTATTTCTTCTTGCAATTCAGACACCTCGCTGCCAACCAAATTAAAAACTCTTTACCTCATCATCCAGAGTCCAAATTATGATCCAATCTGTGCTTCCATCCTCTTCTTCAGGATTAAATCAGCATTAAGTCAAGGGCTTAAAACAGTGCCTGGCACATAGTAGGTACTCAATAAATGTGAGCTAGAACTTATTATTCCTCTTCTCTTTCCCTTCCTTCCCTCTCTCCCCAATTCCCTTACATGCTACCTTAACTTTGGTCAAAGAGAAGTGTGTGCTCTTTCGCCAAGAGATTTCATACTTTTCTGGGTCCTTTACTCACTCTGTTTCCCTACAAAGAATGCTTTTGAAATCTCTATCTCTAGTTGCACTAGGCTGGCCAAAAAGTATGTCTCAGGTTTTCTGTACCATCTTATGGAAAACTTGAATGAACATTTTGGCCAAGCTGATAGATATCCCTTTGCTCCTTTCTCAAGGATCCTTTTCAAATCCAACCTTCTTCATAAAACTTCCTCATGATTCTCTCAAGCAGAAGGGACACCTCTTTCAAGAGGCCATTATGGTCTGTTGGTACATGCACATCTCTGGACAGAATTCATCATCTATGCCCTGGGCTAGAGCATCACATATATTTGGCCTATCACCCCATACTCAACACATATGGACCTGATAAGCTTTCTATGTGTCAATGAATACACACCCTCAAACTGAAAAAGATGCTAAAATATGTTTAACTTTTTGAGGTGAAAGTAATTTCTGTTGAGAAAACCAAAGCTTAGAGAAGTGACATATTAGCAAGCACATGACAAAGTCAGGACACAAAATTAAGTCTGACTCCCCACAGTAAGATATACTATGGCCACTAGCCTTTTAGAAGCAAAGAAAGTCTCACAATGTTTCTGTTTTTTACCGCTGCTGAAGGTTTTGACTGCTTTGTGCCATCTGAAGAGAGCGCTTGAAGCACGCCTTTCTTTCAGAGCTCAGAGTTCCCCTGCTCTCTGTCTCCTGGACTGAGGAGGCTGTGCTTAGAGAAGCGAAGAACTTACCAACAGGTCCTGCAAGTGAAGAGCAGGCAGTTCTCTGCCAATAAATACTCCAGTTATGAAGCACACATTCTAAACTGAGAAGAAATACTATCCAGAGTCCAAATTATGATCCAATCTGTGCTTCCATCCTCTTCTTCAGGATTAAATCAGCATTAAGTCAAGGGCTTAAAACAGTGCCTGGCACATAGTAGGTACTCAATAAATGTGAGCTAGAACTTATTATTCCTCTTCTCTTTCCCTTCCTTCCCTCTCTCCCCAATTCCCTTACATGCTACCTTAACTTTGGTCAAAGAGAAGTGTGTGCTCTTTCGCCAAGAGATTTCATACTTTTCTGGGTCCTTTACTCACTCTGTTTCCCTACAAAGAATGCTTTTGAAATCTCTATCTCTAGTTGCACTAGGCTGGCCAAAAAGTATGTCTCAGGTTTTCTGTACCATCTTATGGAAAACTTGAATGAACATTTTGGCCAAGCTGATAGATATCCCTTTGCTCCTTTCTCAAGGATCCTTTTCAAATCCAACCTTCTTCATAAAACTTCCTCATGATTCTCTCAAGCAGAAGGGACACCTCTTTCAAGAGGCCATTATGGTCTGTTGGTACATGCACATCTCTGGACAGAATTCATCATCTATGCCCTGGGCTAGAGCATCACATATATTTGGCCTATCACCCCATACTCAACACATATGGACCTGATAAGCTTTCTATGTGTCAATGAATACACACCCTCAAACTGAAAAAGATGCTAAAATATGTTTAACTTTTTGAGGTGAAAGTAATTTCTGTTGAGAAAACCAAAGCTTAGAGAAGTGACATATTAGCAAGCACATGACAAAGTCAGGACACAAAATTAAGTCTGACTCCCCACAGTAAGATATACTATGGCCACTAGCCTTTTAGAAGCAAAGAAAGTCTCACAATGTTTCTGTTTTTTACCGCTGCTGAAGGTTTTGACTGCTTTGTGCCATCTGAAGAGACGCGCTTGAAGCACGTCTTTCTTTCAGAGCTCAGAGTTCCCCTGCTCTCTGTCTCCTGGACTGAGGAGGCTGTGCTTAGAGAAGCGAAGAACTTACCAACAGGTCCTGCAAGTGAAGAGCAGGCAGTTCTCTGCCAATAAATACTCCAGTTATGAAGCACACATTCTAAACTGAGAAGAAATACTATCCAGAGCATGCCTTAAGGAAAGAAACTTGTCGCCACGGCTTGGTTAACAGCCAAGGTTAGCTAACAATTACATCATGCGGCTCAAGATAGCTTGCTGAAGAGAAACTCAGGATCAACGGAGTTGCAGACTACTGCTGCTTTACTTTTGGATATCGCAGGAGGTAAAAAAGAAGTAAACACTGGAGACTATCCTCTGGGGAGAAAAAACTATTGAAAGAGGATTCCATTTATACACAAGGCCATTTACCATAGGCTTTGGGATATGAAAATAAAAAGTAATCATTGGGGTCATTCATTGCTCTGTTATGTTTTGGGCACCTTATATACATTATTTAATCCTCACGACCACCTCAGGGGAAATGTCCCATCTGTAGGTGATGTGACTTGAGGCTCAGAGACACTAAGGAACTTGCTTAAAATCACAGAGCTGGATTTGAACCCACAGTCTGCAAAGCTACATAGCTCATGCCCTTTTCTCTCTGCTACATAATAACTTCTGCATGAGGAAATGCAAGATTCCGGCTGCTTCCTAGATCCTAACAGCCCATCTAAGAACTACTCAGTGATGAAGGGCATCACCCAAATATCAAAAATGTATCTGGCTGACTTTGGAATTTTAAAACCTCATTTCCAATTGAGTTTAACCATC
Source organism: Tragulus kanchil (assembly GCA_022376925.1). Classification (NCBI taxonomy): domain Eukaryota; kingdom Metazoa; phylum Chordata; class Mammalia; order Artiodactyla; family Tragulidae; genus Tragulus; species Tragulus kanchil. Next base: position 31,762,103 of record JAIOJX010000028.1, on the reverse strand, counting down.
TAAATTCATGAACCACTATTACCTTAACACTGAGAGTGTAATAGTTATTAAATATAAGCAATGGGGAAAATTTTTAAGGACCCATGAACTAGATAATTATTGTAACTTACGTCTATGTTTAAACTTCTAACATATATTAAAACTCATTTCTTCTAGCTACGAAAATTTCCAACAATCTCATAAAAAAAGGCTTCCTGCAATTAAAAAAAAAAAAAAAAAAACAACTGGAGTTTCACTACTTTTACAAAAACATATATCATTCTCTGAAACATTGTGTTGATTTTACAATTTACCTAGTTCATTCCTTATCTATCCCTTGGGTTCTCAAATATCTCCGATTCTTAGTTCTCCTCACATGTCTGAATTTAAAACATATCAAAGAACAAATAAAGTCCTGGGCACTGCAAATCACATCTTTCATGTTTTCATTTGGCTTAGATTTTATTTCAGATGGCTTTTGATAATATCAGAGAACTTTCTCTTTCATTACCAGAAGTTTTTCTGTGGTCTCATTTTGTGCCTGGAAATAAATTGGTTTAATTCAATAGAAGCCAACATTATTTTCTCAATCCATAGAAGGAATTTGTTTGAAGGGATGAAACGGGAGAAACAAGCAGAGATACTATGATTCTTATTTAATACATGATTTTAAGTTTTTCTGTAGAATTCCTGTCTTAACTTCATAGGAGCACAGAGCCTGTCACTCTAATTCTTCAGTCCCCTGCTTCAAACCCTTCTTAGCTCTTGGTTGTGGGGGTGGGGTCAGGGACCTAACCCCAGTTTGGAAACCCTCAGAATATAAATTTCATGAGCGCAGGATTACATGTGACTGCTCTGTTTACTGGTGATCCCAAATGCCTAGGGAATGCCTGGCACATAGCAGTCACTCAAGTATTTCTGGAATAGATGGATGTCTGGCTGTAGCTACCATCTTTTTCTTAAATGCTGACCAGGGTAGGGTGAGGGGTGCTGAAACCATGTCATGACTTGAAGGCATTTAAAGACACTGCAGTTGTTCAGGTATGATAAGCTGGGGTGGAGCTGGGTCCCAGAGAGGGAACCCTGCTCTGAGTCCAGCCAATTAGTTCTGAGAAGTAACCAGTCATGTGTCTGGACAAGTCACTGGATTCTCAGTCTTTCCATCTTGGAAAAAGACATTACAGAAGTGATATAAAGGTTAAGTGAACAAGAAAAGTGTTGGGTGAAGACCTTTAAAAATATAAGTTGGTCATATTCATACATTTTGCTTCTTTTCACTCTTGGTGGAGGTGAGGGGAGTCTTACAGAAGAGACGATAACTTTCTTCAAATATTTGAATGGCAATGTGTAAGTATTCAATGAGTCTAAATATTATACTGGAAGACAAAACCACAAATAAAGAACATACTATAAAAGTGTGCTGGCTTCCTAGCAGCTCAGTGGTAAATGATTCTTAGTTGTCCTCACATGTCTGAATTTAAAACATATCAAAGAACAAATAAAGTCCTGGGCACTGCAAATCACATCTTTCATGTTTTCATTTGGCTTAGATTTTATTTCAGATGGCTTTTGATAATATCAGAGAACTTTCTCTTTCATTACCAGAAGTTTTTCTGTGGTCTCATTTTGTGCCTGGAAATAAATTGGTTTAATTCAATAGAAGCCAACATTATTTTCTCAATCCATAGAAGGAATTTGTTTGAAGGGATGAAACGGGAGAAACAAGCAGAGATACTATGATTCTTATTTAATACATGATTTTAAGTTTTTCTGTAGAATTCCTGTCTTAACTTCATAGGAGCACAGAGCCTGTCACTCTAATTCTTCAGTCCCTGCTTCAAACCCTTCTTAGCTCTTGGTTGTGGGGGTGGGGTCAGGGACCTAACCCCAGTTTGGAAACCCTCAGAATATAAATTTCATGAGCGCAGGATTACATGTGACTGCTCTGTTTACTGGTGATCCCAAATGCCTAGGGAATGCCTGGCACATAGCAGTCACTCAAGTATTTCTGGAATAGATGGATGTCTGGCTGTAGCTACCATCTTTTTCTTAAATGCTGACCAGGGTAGGGTGAGGGGTGCTGAAACCATGTCATGACTTGAAGGCATTTAAAGACACTGCAGTTGTTCAGGTATGATAAGCTGGGGTGGAGCTGGGTCCCAGAGAGGGAACCCTGCTCTGAGTCCAGCCAATTAGTTCTGAGAAGTAACCAGTCATGTGTCTGGACAAGTCACTGGATTCTCAGTCTTTCCATCTTGGAAAAAGACATTACAGAAGTGATATAAAGGTTAAGTGAACAAGAAAAGTGTTGGGTGAAGACCTTTAAAAATATAAGTTGGTCATATTCATACATTTTGCTTCTTTTCACTCTTGGTGGAGGTGAGGGGAGTCTTACAGAAGAGACGATAACTTTCTTCAAATATTTGAATGGCAATGTGTAAGTATTCAATGAGTCTAAATATTATACTGGAAGACAAAACCACAAATAAAGAACATACTATAAAAGTGTGCTGGCTTCCCTAGCAGCTCAGTGGTAAAGAATCTGCCTGTTAATGCAGGAGATGAGAGTTTGATCCTGAGTCGGGAAGATCCCCTGGAGAAGGAAATGGCAACCCACTCCATTTTTCTTGCCTGGAGAATCCCATGGACAGAGGAGCCTGACAGTCTATAATGCAAAGGAGGGCAACAGTCTATATATAACGCAGTTAGACATGACTGAGTGACTAGACAACAACAATTAAAAGAGTAAGGCACTGACCCAATACAAGGCAGCACACCCAACCTAATAAAGGGTGCTCCTACCCATTAGTGCAGCCTTCCAAAAAAAATGCGTCAGATTCCTGTCATTTTAAACAGAAGACGCATGATTCAGAATGATTCAGAAATGTGGGGAACCAGGTGTAGTTAAAAAGGGTGTTAGCTAAATTATCTGCTGAGATCCCATGATTTAATGATACAATTTCTTTTCTGTGTGTATGACTGATAAACTAAGTTTTTTGTGATTCTCTGCCTAGGTATAAACCAACAGTCAGATAATAGGTAGTTATTTTATACCAAAGTTCATCTTGCCACAAACGCCATGCCTCACCTTCCAAAAAAGTGAGAATCACATTAAGTTCATAGTGACTAGAAAAACACCCCACAAGGTATGTCCTTACGATTTGGATGATATAGATGGAGTATTACAGCATTGCACAGCCACTATTCATAAAACAAATTTTAACTTTTTTGATTTGGTAATACCTCTTCGTTTGCTCTGAGTCCAGCCAATTAGTTCTGAGAAGTAACCAGTCATGTGTCTGGACAAGTCACTGGATTCTCAGTCTTTCCATCTTGGAAAAAGACATTACAGAAGTGATATAAAGGTTAAGTGAACAAGAAAAGTGTTGGGTGAAGACCTTTAAAAATATAAGTTGGTCATATTCATACATTTTGCTTCTTTTCACTCTTGGTGGAGGTGAGGGGAGTCTTACAGAAGAGACGATAACTTTCTTCAAATATTTGAATGGCAATGTGTAAGTATTCAATGAGTCTAAATATTATACTGGAAGACAAAACCACAAATAAAGAACATACTATAAAAGTGTGCTGGCTTCCCTAGCAGCTCAGTGGTAAAGAATCTGCCTGTTAATGCAGGAGATGAGAGTTTGATCCCTGAGTCGGGAAGATCCCCTGGAGAAGGAAATGGCAACCCACTCCATTTTTCTTGCCTGGAGAATCCCATGGACAGAGGAGCCTGACAGTCTATAATGCAAAGGAGGGCAACAGTCTATATATAACGCAGTTAGACATGACTGAGTGACTAGACAACAACAATTAAAAGAGTAAGGCACTGACCCAATACAAGGCAGCACACCCAACCTAATAAAGGGTGCTCCTACCCATTAGTGCAGCCTTCCAAAAAAAATGCGTCAGATTCCTGTCATTTTAAACAGAAGACGCATGATTCAGAATGATTCAGAAATGTGGGGAACCAGGTGTAGTTAAAAAGGGTGTTAGCTAAATTATCTGCTGAGATCCCATGATTTAATGATACAATTTCTTTTCTGTGTGTATGACTGATAAACTAAGTTTTTTGTGATTCTCTGCCTAGGTATAAACCAACAGTCAGATAATAGGTAGTTATTTTATACCAAAGTTCATCTTGCCACAAACGCCATGCCTCACCTTCCAAAAAAGTGAGAATCACATTAAGTTCATAGTGACTAGAAAAACACCCCACAAGGTATGTCCTTACGATTTGGATGATATAGATGGAGTATTACAGCATTGCACAGCCACTATTCATATCAAATAACTATTGATTTGGTAAACCTTTCTTAAGCTTAAAGGTTCACTGTACGAAACAAGTCTATTTTAGCATTAACAACTGTAATTCTTCTCCCACTCCCCGTTCCCCTGTACAAAAGATTTAACTCTGAGCAGCAAGTAATAACAACATTTAAGAACATAACTACCTATTATCCATAAGACAATCTTCCATGAGACTAGAAAAGAACAGCTCTATCCTTTACCCACTTAGCCCAGACAATCACAATATTAAATGCTGGGAATATTCAGATCACACACAAAACAGGATATTTTTCTTGCTCATGTCAGTCAAATTTATCAGTCTCCACTGCCTTTACCCTTATTACTGTTATGCTCCCAAGACTTAAGGAAGTTGTGATTTATAATCTAGAAAGGTATCAATAGAATCTGTTTGGGATGAGGCTTTAGTTGGTCATTTTTATAAAAAAACATTTTTGGCTGAATGAAAGGACAGTGAAGCTAGCCTAAGAGATGAATATGAGATCTATGAAAGAGGGAAAGGACATTCAACCTTGAGTTTTACTTCCACTCAGAGTATCTTTAAGAGAATAATGACATCTGAAAAACCTGAAAGTGCAAGTCATTCCAGAATGAGATAGCTGCAGGGAGTCAAGTCCCATTAATAGCTGCTGTGTGGTTATCTCCCAACCTCTTTCTATGTGTTTTTTTAAGACAGGAAAATAGATTTGGAATTGCTGCATCTGCCAGTGTTCTCACATATTTAAAGAAATCTAGAATACAAATAGGGATTTACTTGGCTGCAGTCTCATTCCACAATGCAACATTCTCACAACATCAGGAACTCCGCTCAGTTCTTTTTATCTTTTGCCTTTTAAAAAATAATTTTTATTGAAATATAGTTGATTTATAATGTGTTAGTTTTTGCTGTAGTATAGCAAAGTGAATCAGTAATACACATATCCACTCTTCTAGATTCTTCCCCCATTACACAGTACTGAGTAGAGTTACCTGTGCTATAGGTCCTTATTAGCTATCTATTTTATATATAGCAGTGTATTTATGTCAACCCCAATCTTCCAATTTATCCCTCCCCGCCCTGCCTCCCCGGTAACCATAAGTTTGTTTTCTACATCTGTGACTCTATTTCTGTTTTGTAAACCAGTTCATTTGTACCATTTTTTTAAGATTCCACATATAAGCAATATCATTGGAGATTTATCCTTCTCTGATTTATTCAGTCAGTATGACAATCTCTAGGTCCACCCATGTTTCTGCAAATGTCACTATTTTGTTCTTTTTTATGGCTAATATTCCATTGCATATATGGATCACATCTTCCCTTTCCATTCCTCTGTCACTTGGTTCTTTACAAATGTTTTATCAGTCAATCTTCCCAGCTCCCAATGTATGTTTTGGGGCATGTAGGGTTTTTAACATTGATTGCTCTCTAGTTCACCAGAGTTCCCAACTATTCCTTACTATTCTGCACTAATCTGTTTCATTCATTTGTGCCACATGCTTGGACCCAGGGAACTGGGACCAAATCAACGGGAGACCCTGTGAGGTCAAGAAAGCCTCACAGATGTACACAGCCGCTCTGCTTCCAAGCAATCCTATAAGGACAGAGCTTGCACTCTTGCAAGGAAGAACCAAGACTATTATGTATCTTTGATATTTTGGTATAGGTAACCTCAACACCTGGCTTCTAAATATGAACATAATGTCATTTATGATACCAGTTATGTAATTTTAATTTTCCTGCAGCTATATCTGTACATGTACAATCTCCAGCTCACTCTTACATAATACATACATCTATGTTAGAATGGTCAGGCATGGTACTGCTTGAAACGACACATGTAGGCTTCTTCTGAGCTAGAATCTCATGATTTATTAAAACTATCAATGTCATTTATTATGCCTTTAAATACATGGAGGGCTTCCCTGGTGGTCCAGTGGGTAAGGACACCGCCTCACAGTGCAAGGGGCTCCAGCTTGATCCCTGGCCTGGGAAGATCCCACATGCCACGGAGCAGCTGGACTGATGTGTCCAACTACCGAGCTGGAGCTCTGGGGCACATGAGCCCAGAGCCGGTGCTCTGCGACAACAGATGCCACGCGATGGGAGGCCCACACGGGCCAAAGAACAAAGATGGATGAAACCAGACAAATGAAAGACCAGTGGAAGTGGCCCGCCCACCCCCCTCCCTCCCCACCCCTGCCAAAATAAATAAATAAATTAATGTTTAGAAGTTCTTTTGAAGAGAACACTAGAGAAAAATAACTTTCTTTGCCTTAAAACATTACTCTATATACATCAATTTTGGAAGTGCAAAAAAATAAGATTTTTGCATTCTTATTTCACTCAGCATAAATTATACTTAGTTCAATAAAATGTGCACTCTTCTTCCAATTCTTGCAAATAGTCTGAATTCCGATTTCTGCATACAAAGTCATAAGTGAAAACATAGCTCAAGATTTCTCTGGTCTAAATAATGATTTGGGGCATGTAGGGTTTTAACATTGATTGCTCTCTAGTTCACCAGAGTTCCCAACTATTCCTTACTATTCTGCACTAATCTGTTTCATTCATTTGTGCCACATGCTTGGACCCAGGGAACTGGGACCAAATCAACGGGAGACCCTGTGAGGTCAAGAAAGCCTCACAGATGTACACAGCCGCTCTGCTTCCAAGCAATCCTATAAGGACAGAGCTTGCACTCTTGCAAGGAAGAACCAAGACTATTATGTATCTTTGATATTTTGGTATAGGTAACCTCAACACCTGGCTTCTAAATATGAACATAATGTCATTTATGATACCAGTTATGTAATTTTAATTTTCCTGCAGCTATATCTGTACATGTACAATCTCCAGCTCACTCTTACATAATACATACATCTATGTTAGAATGGTCAGGCATGGTACTGCTTGAAACGACACATGTAGGCTTCTTCTGAGCTAGAATCTCATGATTTATTAAAACTATCAATGTCATTTATTATGCCTTTAAATACATGGAGGGCTTCCCTGGTGGTCCAGTGGGTAAGGACACCGCCTCACAGTGCAAGGGGCTCCAGCTTGATCCCTGGCCTGGGAAGATCCCACATGCCACGGAGCAGCTGGACTGATGTGTCCAACTACCGAGCTGGAGCTCTGGGGCACATGAGCCCAGAGCCGGTGCTCTGCGACAACAGATGCCACCGCGATGGGAGGCCCACACGGGCCAAAGAACAAAGATGGATGAAACCAGACAAATGAAAGACCAGTGGAAGTGGCCCGCCCACCCCCCTCCCTCCCCACCCCTGCCAAAATAAATAAATAAATTAATGTTTAGAAGTTCTTTTGAAGAGAACACTAGAGAAAAATAACTTTCTTTGCCTTAAAACATTACTCTATATACATCAATTTTGGAAGTGCAAAAAAATAAGATTTTTGCATTCTTATTTCACTCAGCATAAATTATACTTAGTTCAATAAAATGTGCACTCTTCTTCCAATTCTTGCAAATAGTCTGAATTCCGATTTCTGCATACAAAGTCATAAGTGAAAACATAGCTCAAGATTTCTCTGGTCTAATATGTAATTAAAAGGGGTGAATAGGCAGATTTGATACAGAGGCCAGCAGCTTCCAAAGAGGAGGAAGAGGGGGAGAAGGAACAAACATTTTCTAGATAAAGATCAACCTTGAAAAAAAGTTTAACGTCTCACAGAGACAAACTATTTTTCAATGAAATGTCTCATCTAGCCCTGAAGCCCAGAGACTACCCTATGCCTAATTTTATGTGAACGTCGCGTTTGGGCCTAGTAAGGCCTTTGCAACCTTAAGATATTCTTTTGATCTATTGTTAATACCAACTGGAAACTACAAAAATGCCTTGCCTGAACTGGCTTCTGGAGGGCATTCTTCCATCCCCTCTTCCAGTGCTTGTGCTGGAAGCTTTCTCTATCCCTTTCTTCTTTAATAAACTTTTTACTGCATGAAACTCTGAGTGAGCAAAACCAAATGTTTTGATCCCAATGTGAATTCTTCTTCTTTGGAGATCAAGTAACCGCCACTGCTCACAGTAATGTATCTACCGTCACCTGTCATAAAGAATTAAAATTGTATATGATGAAGGAAAAGTCCATTCCTAAAACAGAAGACTTGAACTTCCAATTATAGTTCATGCAAACTATACAGCTGCTCTCCACACCCCTCACTCATCGAGCTGTCTCCACCTCACCAGCTAAGTGCCTTAAGTCACTATCACGTTCACCTTTTCCACCACACAAGCATCAGCCAGCACCTATGAACAGACTGGTGCCAATGAATCAATGGAAAGCCAAATATAAGACTGCAACTGTTTATAATTTATAAAATGTTTTATAATTTATAAAAACTAATTCATTCCTATGTCTAGTAGTTCAATGAGATAAATAGAGCTTTAGGCCTTCAAAGTCACTGGAATAATTTTTTTCTGCAAGGAGATCATGCAATAAACAGAGTTGGCAATGTACTAAGAATAGAAAAATACTTTAATTTACAAGAAGAACTTTTAAAATGATAATGTGAGGCTGTCTGTCCTTCACATTTCTTTCGTACTCAGTAGCAAAAAAGATCAGAATAATGTAAATATGCTACTCATTATTCATAAAGTTCATATGATCCATTTCCGTGAAATAAAATGCACTATCAACAGAAATTTTTTGCATAGTCTGTTCTTTTTTCGTTTGGTTCACTGAACTAAGTGCAAATCATCTGTTAGCTATGACTGTCAGAAAAAGTAAAAATCCAAACAGCATTTTTTTTTAAGATAGCAAGGCAGTACTCTAAACAGAACTTGTTTAAAAGCACCACTTACGAGGCATTGATCCTAATGACTTGAGATAGCTGAGAACGCCTGTGTTTAGATTAAGATTACATGTTTCCTTTGGGAGGCTAAAACACTACTTAACAAGCTGTTCACATCATAGACTGGTCACTATTACTAAAATGTCTTACCAAGTATGCTCATTTCCAAGAAATTTTATAAACTTTACAGTTAAAATTCCTACGACCTAAGGAGTACTGTAGTAGTACAATACATCTAAGTAGAATATTACAGCGATTATGATTTGCTTTCGTGAAAAGAGAATGGCCTGAGAGAAATCAGTGCTTTTGCTAAAACACTTGAAATCAAGTCTTTACTTTGCCTCTAGTTGTCTTGACCTCAGATGAGCAACAACTGTTAAGATCTCAGTTTCTTAATCCATTAAAAGAGAGTTCTAAAATATTCTCAGAAGCCTACTTCCCTTCTGAATCTGCCTAGAACTCTGCTTGGCACAGACAGAGAGCTAGGAACTCAGTAACTTTCCACAACCAGAGGGGCTGGAGATGAAACCTTTCAAAGCTTCAAGAACTGCCCGCAAGACAGCTTTCAGTGTATCATTGAGTTCAGAGTATGGAATACAAAACTCACTATCACAAGAGTGTCTCACCATCTTCACAGCGGTAGAACCAAATTTCCAGGATGCTGAGCCTTAATTGTGTATTATCATCTAATGAAAGGGTGATTGTGTTTTAAAGGTGAAATCCTGAGTTTTTGGAGAGTGTACAACAGGCACTGGCCCAGGACATGATCTCAAAGCTCTAGTACTACAAGTTTTATCAACACCCACGATTGTTCCTTCATGGCCTATAAATGCACTTTGCGCCGTTTTCTTGATGAATACTACACACAAATTCTACTCCACCTACACAACCACTGTGTCACAAGTGGAATGCATTTAAAAGAAGGCCTTTGGCAACAAAACATTACAGACCTGAACCACTTACAACGCACGTTTTGTGAAAGAAGAGAATTTCTGTGGAGAAAACAACTTAAAAACTTTCACTCTGCCTTGCAACTATTCATGTGTGTGTGTGTGTATGTGGGTATGTGTGTGTGTGCTCAGTAACTCGGTTATATCCAACTCTTCTGTGACCCCCAAGGACTGTAGCCTGCCAGCTTCTCTGTCCATGGGATTTTTCCAGGCAAGAATACTGGGGTGGGTTGCCATTTCCTACTATAGGGTAAATTCCCAACCCAGGGATTCCGGTGTTCCCTGCATTTGCAGGCTGATTCTTTACCACTGAGCCACCAGGGAAACCCAATTATCCATTCTTTTTTCTCCCCACTTGTATTTATATTATAACTCATCAATGATCTGAGCTAAACTTAGAATTAAATTTATTTCCTGGTCCATAGGGGTCTGTGAATTTGAGAATTTAGAAGAAAGAATTTTGAAATTTTCAAAAAACAGAAAAAAGAATTCTGAGAATTTCAGAGTTTGATGCTGGTGACATTTAAAGTCGTACCTATCTCTCTGAAGCCAGGTAATTGCTTCCACCATGGCATACATAAGAATGGTCATCTGTGTTGTTCCAGCTCTTTATTTTTTTTATTTTTTTAATATTTATTTATTTTGGGGGGGGTGGGGAGGGGGGTGGGCGGGCCACTTCTATTGGTCTTTCATTTGTCTATTTTCATCCGTCTTTGTTCTTTGGCCCGTGTGGGCCTCCCATCGCAGTGGCCTCTGTTGTAGCAGAGCACTGGCTCTGGGCACATGCGCTCCAGAGCTCCAGCTCGGTATTTGGACACATCAGTCCAGCCACTTCGCGCCACGTGGGATCTTCCCAGGCCAGGGATCAAATCGGCGCCCCTTGCACTGCCAGGCGGTGTCCTTACCCACTGGACCACCAGGGAAGCCCTGTTCCAGCATTTTAAAGTGGTGCTCCACATGGCCACACAGACCTCTGAGGCGGTTCTCAGCGCTTCCTTGGAGGCCACAAGCAATGTTCTATCAGCAAGGGGAGACTGTATGACCAAGAAGTTTCCATCCTGCCCAAAGGATCGTTTTCCCAGGGGTTAAAATGCCTTCTAAATTGCAGGGTTCTCTCTTATTCTGGATTATAGGAACCTTAGGGGTCTGTTGGTTAGAACTCAGAGATTCTTGGACTCCCATTAGGCAGGGGCATTTTACAGGTATATGTGTGGCTCTTCTTTCTTCTGCTGAAGTATAGACGTTATCAGAATTCAAAGAACATCAAAGGAAGAGTTCCTTCTCTGTATATCAACGAACTATAGGTACCATTCCTTTAAATACAGTTGATGAAAATTGCATGACACTGGGCTTCCCTGGTGGTCCAGTGGGTAAAGAGTCTGCCATGCAGTGCAGGGGGCACCAGTTTGATTCCTGGCCTGGGAAGATCCCACATGCCACGCAGCGGATGGACTGGTGTGTCCAATGATGAGCCAGCGCTCTGGAGTGCATGCGCCCGGAGCCAGTGCTCTGCAGCGAGAGAGGCCGCTGTGATGTGAGGCCCACACATGCCAAAAGAACACAGATGGATGAAAATAAAGAAATGAAAGATGAATAGAAGTGGCCAAAAAAAAAAAAAAAAAGTCAAAGGGAGGAAAGTAGTAACTGAACACCATGAAGCTCCATGGAGACTAAAGTGGGAGCCTGCCCACCTCTCATTCACCTCTTCAGACACATGTGCACACGCAGCACAAAGCTCATGCTCAGTCTTCCTCTGAGGGCTGGGACTCACTAAAACACTCAGCTGGGGCATTTAATTTCAAAGGGATGGAAAAACTCTCAAGAGGTTTTAGAGTTGGATGAAAGCTGTTACTCCTATCAACTCCTTCCTGAAAGTCCAGATCAGTGTAAAATGTGTCAAAGACTACACGTTGAAATAGCAATCTCACTTTGCCACATTAATTACACAACTGCTCAGATTACAATAACAGAACTAAGGAAATCACTTAAAATTGGTGGTATACTGAAACACAAGTATAAAATTATGTTGCTTAACATGATCATAAAGAATCTATACAGAGTAGCCTGAACTTTTAGACCACAGGCTTTTCCAGAGGAAATTGTATCAGGAAGTTTTCACATGGATTTTTAAAGGGACAAGCACTGAATCGTTTTCCCAGGGGTTAAAATGCCTTCTAAATTGCAGGGTTCTCTCTTATTCTGGATTATAGGAACCTTAGGGGTCTGTTGGTTAGAACTCAGAGATTCTTGGACTCCCATTAGGCAGGGGCATTTTACAGGTATATGTGTGGCTCTTCTTTCTTCTGCTGAAGTATAGACGTTATCAGAATTCAAAGAACATCAAAGGAAGAGTTCCTTCTCTGTATATCAACGAACTATAGGTACCATTCCTTTAAATACAGTTGATGAAAATTGCATGACACTGGGCTTCCCTGGTGGTCCAGTGGGTAAAGAGTCTGCCATGCAGTGCAGGGGGCACCAGTTTGATTCCTGGCCTGGGAAGATCCCACATGCCACGCAGCGGATGGACTGGTGTGTCCAATGATGAGCCAGCGCTCTGGAGTGCATGCGCCCGGAGCCAGTGCTCTGCAGCGAGAGAGGCCGCTGTGATGTGAGGCCCACACATGCCAAAAGAACACAGATGGATGAAAATAAAGAAATGAAAGATGAATAGAAGTGGCCAAAAAAAAAAAAAAAAAAAAGTCAAAGGGAGGAAAGTAGTAACTGAACACCATGAAGCTCCATGGAGACTAAAGTGGGAGCCTGCCCACCTCTCATTCACCTCTTCAGACACATGTGCACACGCAGCACAAAGCTCATGCTCAGTCTTCCTCTGAGGGCTGGGACTCACTAAAACACTCAGCTGGGGCATTTAATTTCAAAGGGATGGAAAAACTCTCAAGAGGTTTTAGAGTTGGATGAAAGCTGTTACTCCTATCAACTCCTTCCTGAAAGTCCAGATCAGTGTAAAATGTGTCAAAGACTACACGTTGAAATAGCAATCTCACTTTGCCACATTAATTACACAACTGCTCAGATTACAATAACAGAACTAAGGAAATCACTTAAAATTGGTGGTATACTGAAACACAAGTATAAAATTATGTTGCTTAACATGATCATAAAGAATCTATACAGAGTAGCCTGAACTTTTAGACCACAGGCTTTTTCCAGAGGAAATTGTATCAGGAAGTTTTCACATGGATTTTTAAAGGGACAAGCACTGAAGTAAATTGCCAATATACTGTGGACTACGAGCCCCCTGCAAAAAAAATAAGTACTCTTTGATTCAAGAGACCAGGAACATTAGGAAGGTGAATATAAAGGAATTTTAGGAGAAAAAAAATCTCTGTCTAAAGAAAGCCATCCTTCTGAATGAAAAGAAAATTTCATTCAGTACCGATGTGCTCTACTTGAAGAAAAAACACAAAGGAGACATTTGTGAAATTTTTATTTACTAATTTATTTATGGGAAAGTTAAAATTTTATTTATTCATATATTAATTTAAAATAATAATACAATGAGAACTTACCCATTACCCAGACCAAGAATCTAAAATGGGTAATATATATTGGCCATACATGAGTCTATACTGGCATAAACAAGTGTAATGCAAACACAAAGCTATAATTAAAGGAATTCAGAGCATCTGAGGTCCATTAAACAAAAACTCGATGAAGTGATTTTTACCAAGGGGAAATAAATTCACTCCAAGATTCCTTTAAATAAAGACTGACTGACTAGATTGAGGATGTAAGCCAACTGTCTGTTCCCCAATATCCACTACCACTCAGGAACAATTCTGAGATGTTTTTTTTTTTTTGAAAAGGCACATTCACAAGAGTCTGAAACCTGGAAGATGAAGCAATTGTAAGAAATTCCACGTCTTCATAGAAACTTTCCTTGTACATACAGTACAAGAGCTATGTTGAAGATGACAGTTAACGTATTTTCAGTTATATAATTTCTTCTAGGACTTTTTTTTTCCTTCTAGGTCAATGGTAGAAACTGAACTGAATGTGTTTCCTTCTAAGCAAAGAATTCTTCCCTTTATAACATGGAACTGAAAAGTATCTCTTCAGCTACCAGCATTTTTCATCAGCCCTTTGTCCAGTTTAAAAAAGCCAAGACTGGTATCAACGCTAAACTGCAGTCGAGGACTGCTTTCCTGGACTTTAGAGGGATTTCTTTTGGAGAAGCAGTGGGAGGGATGGCTGAAGACCTTTTGTGAATTTTTTCGTTAGGACTGATATACCTCTTTAAATTTCCAGAGGAATTTGTATCAGGAAGTTTTCACATGGATTTTTAAAGGGACAAGCACTGAAGTAAATTGCCAATATACTGTGGACTACGAGCCCCCTGCAAAAAAAATAAGTACTCTTTGATTCAAGAGACCAGGAACATTAGGAAGGTGAATATAAAGGAATTTTAGGAGAAAAAAAATCTCTGTCTAAAGAAAGCCATCCTTCTGAATGAAAAGAAAATTTCATTCAGTACCGATGTGCTCTACTTGAAGAAAAAACACAAAGGAGACATTTGTGAAATTTTTATTTACTAATTTATTTATGGGAAAGTTAAAATTTTATTTATTCATATATTAATTTAAAATAATAATACAATGAGAACTTACCCATTACCCAGACCAAGAATCTAAAATGGGTAATATATATTGGCCATACATGAGTCTATACTGGCATAAACAAGTGTAATGCAAACACAAAGCTATAATTAAAGGAATTCAGAGCATCTGAGGTCCATTAAACAAAAACTCGATGAAGTGATTTTTACCAAGGGGAAATAAATTCACTCCAAGATTCCTTTAAATAAAGACTGACTGACTAGATTGAGGATGTAAGCCAACTGTCTGTTCCCCAATATCCACTACCACTCAGGAACAATTCTGAGATGTTTTTTTTTTTTTGAAAAGGCACATTCACAAGAGTCTGAAACCTGGAAGATGAAGCAATTGTAAGAAATTCCACGTCTTCATAGAAACTTTCCTTGTACATACAGTACAAGAGCTATGTTGAAGATGACAGTTAACGTATTTTCAGTTATATAATTTCTTCTAGGACTTTTTTTTTCCTTCTAGGTCAATGGTAGAAACTGAACTGAATGTGTTTCCTTCTAAGCAAAGAATTCTTCCCTTTATAACATGGAACTGAAAAGTATCTCTTCAGCTACCAGCATTTTTCATCAGCCCTTTGTCCAGTTTAAAAAAGCCAAGACTGGTATCAACGCTAAACTGCAGTCGAGGACTGCTTTCCTGGACTTTAGAGGGATTTCTTTTGGAGAAGCAGTGGGAGGGATGGCTGAAGACCTTTTGTGATCTTTATATTCTTGACAAGGTCCCTTATGGGTTTTAAACTCATTAAGTTTGTTTAAATGCACCAAGCTTAACCAATGTAACAACTCAACTGTCAAAGTGAGAAGTTAAAATAACCTCATGTTCTTAATTCAACTGTTGTTTTGCAATCACTTTATTCTTCAAATTTTCCACCTAAAATATAATCTTCTTATGCTTTAACTTTCCCCTAAGACCTTTCAGAATAGTTTGAATTTTCAGTTATACATCATAATTTTCTTGAGTGTAAGGGTAATAAATGACAGGCAATTCTGCCAAATGATCAGGAAGTATTATTGCCTCTCCCTCAGGCAAATTTTGATGAATAAATGCTCAACCAGAACTCAAGTTTAACTGACCCAAGTTTCACCAAAGAGCAATTGGAGGAGGAAGAGTGACAGTGGTTTCAACAGCAATAACAGTAACTGTAATGGTGAAGACAATAGTACCTAAAATCACAGAGCGTTTAGTCTACGTCAGGATCACTACACACTGTTAGAAAGAGAAGTTCAGAACAGACTGTTACCTCTTCTCCTGGTACCTTCAGCTCTGTGTCTGGCTCAAATGGCAGTTTTCTCATTCTCTTTCCACTGTGTGTGTACTTATTAACACCTTCACGGGTGGTCGAAACCCAGGAACACAGACCAAGTCACTGACTTATTCTTTGCTTCTCTACAGACTCTTTATCTGGGCCACATACATATTCACAACAAGCATTCATCCAAAATGGGTTAGCTAACCTCTGACAGTGGAAGACTCAGAATGAATTATCTTCTAGGCTATTCTTAGAGTAAGTCATATTTCTTATTCCAAGGGAATCTTTACTTTTTGATTCCAAGGGAATCAAAACAGTATTTGGGTGCACCTACAATTGCTAAAAAGTATAAATTTTGCATGCTCATTTCACAAAAATAAAGTTCTCCAAATGTTTTTTGTAAGAAACAACAACAACAAAACTCATGAGGGTTGTGGGGAGGATAATTCAAAGGATACACATACTTTTGAAAAAATACACTTTGCATGTGATACCAAGATGATTTCCTACCCCCAACACTGAAATATATTTCAAATTCTAGAGATTTTGGTGTGATCCTTTAAAGTAAAAAATTGAACGCTGGGCTTCTCTGGTGGTCCAGTGGGTAAGGACACCGCCTGGCAGTGCAAGGGGCGCCGATTTGATCCCTGGCCTGGGAAGATCCCACGTGTTGCGGAGCGGCTGGACTGATGTGTCCAATCACCGAGCCTGAGCTCTGGAGCGCATGTGCCCAGAGCCAGTGCTCTGCGACAGCAGACGCCACCGCGATGGGAGGCCCACAAGAGCCAAAGAACAAAGACGGATGAAAATAGACAAATGAAAGACCAATAGAAGTGGCCCGCCTGCCCCCCTCCCTCCCCAAAATAAATAAATAAATAAATGTTAAAAAAAAAAAAAACAAGTCATAGGCTTTAAAAAAAAAAAATCGAATGCCATTCTGAAAACTTTCTCTAAGTTCACACTGAAGCAATAAATAAAGTTGAACATGAACAGAAAACCCATTTTTCCCCTTAGGTTCAATATATAATAACTGTTCACTCCCACTGGTGACTATCATCATTATCATCATTTACCGGCTAGATATCAGAGTCAAGTCAAGAAAAGACCCTAGTCAGTCAGCTTTTATCTTCTAATTATGACCAAGTTACCAACCCACAGAACATCTTCCAGCCCACAAACAAGTAGAATGAATAAAAAGTGAGCTTGAAGATTTATATTATACTTGAAGAGATAAGCATCTGTTTTTAAAATGGAAAGATCCACTAAAATCTAGAAAGGCAGAAAAAAAAAAAAAACAGCAACAGTTTAAGTATGGGAGCATCTTAATTAAGGTATTGTTCACCATGCCTGGCAACATCAGGTTCTATCCACTGTGATCACTAGGTCTCCACTGCAAGTGCAAGCTTGGACAGTGTAAACAGCATTGTATTAGGTACGATTGTATGAACACATAGGGAGCTTTGATGAAGCCAGAGTGGGTTAAGGAAAGAAAAGAAAACTAGCAAGAATCAACAAGGAACATAAAAACTCTTCGTTGTGTATTGTTCACAAAATATTCCAAAAATGAATATAACACAGGGCTCTTTTTTTTCTTCCCAACTCCTGGGAAGAAGGTTATGAAATATTCTCATCGATCTGAATGCTGAATCCCAGATAAAACTCATGTTCTGAACAGAGGTGCCAGGATGCAGCACTAGAAAAGCTGTGGGCAAGTGGTCTTTATTTAAATTTTTTTTTTTTTTTTGTACTGGAATAAGGAGAAGGCATTGGAGAAGGGAATAGCAACCCACGCTAGCATTCGTGCTGAAAACTCCCGTGAACAGAGAAGCCCGGTGGGCTGCAGTCCACGGGGTCGCAAAGAGTTGGACACAATCGAGCAACTGAGCATGAGGAAAAGGCTTAAGATTAAAACATGACATTTGCAGCACTAAGTCATCACATCGATCTTATATGTAAGAAACCTCAAGATTTTCAACAAAGTGTTCATGTTCATACACGACTGGCAAAGCAAGAGAATCACAGACTTTTCTGAGTGACATCCAAAGCAAAAGTCTAAACAAGCACAGAAGAGACATGATCCACATGTTCAAATTCAGACTTTTAAACAAAAAGCCACATTAACTCAAATCTTAAGTCAATACTGACTGTACTTACAAATGAGAAGATTAGCTTAATGGCAGCAGAGGCTATTGTCTATTTCAGAAACACTGAAAGTTTTAGTCCACAAACAAGTGAAAATAACAGCACACTGCCTGCTTGCACAGATTAATATATAACAGTTATTTTGACGAAATTGGACAAAAGATCAATAGGTAATCATGCTCTGATTACCTTAGTCCACAAACAAGTGAAGAATAACATCTTTAAATGGAAAGATCAAAAATTGAAGGGGTTTAAGTATGGGAGCATCTTAATTAAGGTATTGTTCACCATGCCTGGCAACATCAGGTTCTATCCACTGTGATCACTAGGTCTCCACTGCAAGTGCAAGCTTGGACAGTGTAAACAGCATTGTATTAGGTACGATTGTATGAACACATAGGGAGCTTTGATGAAGCCAGAGTGGGTTAAGGAAAGAAAAGAAAACTAGCAAGAATCAACAAGGAACATAAAAACTCTTCGTTGTGTATTGTTCACAAAATATTCCAAAAATGAATATAACACAGGGCTCTTTTTTTTCTTCCCAACTCCTGGGAAGAAGGTTATGAAATATTCTCATCGATCTGAATGCTGAATCCCAGATAAAACTCATGTTCTGAACAGAGGTGCCAGGATGCAGCACTAGAAAAGCTGTGGGCAAGTGGTCTTTATTTAAATTTTTTTTTTTTTTTTGTACTGGAATAAGGAGAAGGCATTGGAGAAGGGAATAGCAACCCACGCTAGCATTCGTGCTGAAAACTCCCGTGAACAGAGAAGCCCGGTGGGCTGCAGTCCACGGGGTCGCAAAGAGTTGGACACAATCGAGCAACTGAGCATGAGGAAAAGGCTTAAGATTAAAACATGACATTTGCAGCACTAAGTCATCACATCGATCTTATATGTAAGAAACCTCAAGATTTTCAACAAAGTGTTCATGTTCATACACGACTGGCAAAGCAAGAGAATCACAGACTTTTCTGAGTGACATCCAAAGCAAAAGTCTAAACAAGCACAGAAGAGACATGATCCACATGTTCAAATTCAGACTTTTAAACAAAAAGCCACATTAACTCAAATCTTAAGTCAATACTGACTGTACTTACAAATGAGAAGATTAGCTTAATGGCAGCAGAGGCTATTGTCTATTTCAGAAACACTGAAAGTTTTAGTCCACAAACAAGTGAAAAATAACAGCACACTGCCTGCTTGCACAGATTAATATATAACAGTTATTTTGACGAAATTGGACAAAAGATCAATAGGTAAATCATGCTCTGATTACCTTAAGTTCATCTAGTTAAAGCCCAGTGGAAATGAATCCCCAGTTATTGCTTTGGTTTTGTTTTTAGCATCTGCAACATTACCACAGATACCACTGCTTATAGAATACCAGAAGCCAATGAAAGGAAAATATAAGAAGAGTTGGGACAAATTTATTACTACCAATGACACAAAAACACCAAAGCACATGCACTTTTGATGATGCAATAGTAAGTTACAATAACAACATCTTCATAGTTTAGAGAATGTGTTCCTTGCTTGCTTTCTGGTGTAGGGAGTACTGCAGCCTTCTGTTTATAGATGTTGTTACTTTATACAAAATTAAAACAAAATAAAAAATTATTCTTAAAAATCCATCAATAGAGGACTTCCAAAATATAAAAGTGATTGTAGTATCCCTCCAAAATTGGAGCTACACCTTATTTTCAGATGTCTAATGCTCTGTAGAGAGTAGGGGCTCAGTACCTTCCAATGAAGGAATATACCTTTGAAGATAGATATAATACCCTTTCTTAAAATACTGAAATCAGCGGCTTTCACTCTACAATAAAGAGCACTTGTTATGTGCCAGGCAGTGTGTCAGGTTGTAGAATGAAAAGCTATTACAACAGAAAACAATGATAACAAAAATTTCATTATTTTTTTAAATCCAGGCTATATCTACATGGTTATGAATATTCAGATATTCAGATAAACGTGTAGGAATGAATTGACCACTTAAGTTTTCAAAATCATTTAAACAAGTGACATCCTGTAACAGAAGTCTTAGTTAACTGAGTTTTTCAGAATTCAGTCGGGTGACAAAACAGTCAGCTGGACACATGGTACTATGTGAATATTCAGAAATATATTCTACTGAAAATGTTGCTTTTGATCTAAATATCTGACTTACAGTAAGTGGTCTACACGAAGCTAGTCCATAAAATTAATGTGTTCATATTCTATTTGGGTAAATAATAAAACAAATAGCAACCTACACAGTATTTTCAAGGTTCTGTTCTAAAAGCTGGTCACTGAAGGGCATCAGAATAAAACCAACAGATGGCTCTGAACTCTTAAAAAAAAATACACACACGTATAGAGAAACATATGGATATATGGAGCAGTGAGCAAACATAACAAAACAGAAGGGAAGACAGAAACCAGGCTCAACAAAGAAGTCACCAAAGGAAAATCAAGAGGGAGGGTCTATCTGAAAAAGCAGGGCTTAAAAAGAGAAGAAATGGCCACAGGCAGGCTCCAGGTCTGACCAGAAGAGCCAGGAGAAACAATGATAAGTGATGCAAGGCAGCCAGAGAAGAGCATGAGGTGAACAGTCTAGAGAGGAAGACCAGGCAACCCCACTCCAGGAAGGTGAGCAGTTTGCAGTCCAAAGCAAGAAACCTGAGCTTCAAAATCCTTCGGACACATAAGTCCCAATGACAAAAACACACGAGCATACGAGACGAAGAACTCCAGAGTATTTTCAGATTTTTAGAACTCTAACTTCTACCATCTCGTCCCTTCCAGCCTCTAAATCCAAGGATAATGATTAGAGACGTTGGAATCAAAAGGGCTTTACTGATAGGCTAAGCCAGCTGAAGTCAAGGATTCTGCAAACTGAATCTGCAGACCTCATGCTGAGTTTTACTCGAATCTCCAAGATCCTGGCACACTCCAAAAGATGAAAGCGCCTTAAGGTAAATGACACTCCCTACTCAGGGGATAGTGCAGAAACCAGCTGAGGAACAAGGCAGGAAACGAAAAACCCTAAAAAATAATGCGGCTTACACAGTCATCCAGGGTTAGCCAACTAACAACTTTTCAGGGAGCAACTAAAATATGCACATGTTCTTCTGCATTGACAAAATCATTTCACGTTATGTTTTAGTAGGAGTAAAAGAAAAGAAAAACGATTTAATATTACAAAAAAGGGAAAAGCAACCATTCACACAGAATTAGCATATGCTTACCCTGTATATCCTCTAGAAGAAGCTCACAGGCATCAAGGTTCGCAGTGTCCTGGGGAAATACTTATTATTCGTGCTGAGGGGGCAAAGAAGGGACAGACGTTTTAAAGACCCACGAGAACAATTATTAAAAGTATGACGTCAGAGCCCGCAGACCCACCAACTTGGTATCTCAGGTCCCGCCGATTCAGACAGCTCTGCCTGAATAAAATCAGACGGCAGCTCCTAGTGAAAAGGATGAACATTCTCAGGAACGACTTAGATAACCCTTATCACCACTGGTAAACGCCAGTGGTCGCCGAAACGCTTTTTTTTTTTTTCAAGGCAGCTCTGCATACATTTTTCGGCTATCTGAAAAATCTTACTCCTGAAATCTGGCTAGTTTCCACTTCAAAGGATTCCCGTAACTCCGAGCGAACCCTGGGAGAGGGTTTCTTGGAGACTTTGTTAAGATACCACCTCTGAAAAGAAGCAGACCTCGCGGGAGGCACGGCTCCGCCGGGGCTGATGGGCAGAGGGATTTCCTCGAACAGTTCAAGAAGGCTATCTATGGAGTTCCAGGCTGCAGAATGCACGAAACAGGTTTAAAGAGTCCGGCCCATCTCAGAAGGATTTATATACTTGGAAATACCTCCGACGGACACCACGACGGGCCACCGTCCGCTGTCCCACCAGTCCCGGGCAGCTCAGGGTGTGCGCGGTCTTGCAGGGCCCCGAGCGGGGTCCCGTCTTGAACCCGAGAGCCGCCAGGGCACCGGGCGGCGTGCAGAGCTGAGTTTTACTCGAATCTCCAAGATCCTGGCACACTCCAAAAGATGAAAGCGCCTTAAGGTAAATGACACTCCTACTCAGGGATAGTGCAGAAACCAGCTGAGGAACAAGGCAGGAAACGAAAACCCTAAAAATAATGCGCTTACACAGTCATCCAGGGTTAGCCAACTAACAACTTTTCAGGGAGCAACTAAAATATGCACATGTTCTTCTGCATTGACAAAATCATTTCACGTTATGTTTTAGTAGGAGTAAAAGAAAAGAAAAACGATTTAATATTACAAAAAAGGGAAAAGCAACCATTCACACAGAATTAGCATATGCTTACCCTGTATATCCTCTAGAAGAAGCTCACAGGCATCAAGGTTCGCAGTGTCCTGGGGAAATACTTATTATTCGTGCTGAGGGGGCAAAGAAGGGACAGACGTTTTAAAGACCCACGAGAACAATTATTAAAAGTATGACGTCAGAGCCCGCAGACCCACCAACTTGGTATCTCAGGTCCCCGCCGGGATTCAGACAGCTCTGCCTGAATAAAATCAGACGGCAGCTCCTAGTGAAAAGGATGAACATTCTCAGGAACGACTTAGATAACCCTTATCACCACTGGTAAACGCCAGTGGTCGCCGAAACGCTTTTTTTTTTTTTTTCAAGGCAGCTCTGCATACATTTTTCGGCTATCTGAAAAAATCTTACTCCTGAAATCTGGCTAGTTTCCACTTCAAAGGATTCCCGTAACTCCGAGCGAACCCTGGGAGAGGGTTTCTTGGAGACTTTGTTAAGATACCACCTCTGAAAAGAAGCAGACCTCGCGGGAGGCACGGCTCCGCCGGGGCTGATGGGCAGAGGGATTTCCTCGAACAGTTCAAGAAGGCTATCTATGGAGTTCCAGGCTGCAGAATGCACGAAACAGGTTTAAAGAGTCCGGCCCATCTCAGAAGGATTTATATACTTGGAAATACCTCCGACGGACACCACGACGGGCCACCGTCCGCTGTCCCACCAGTCCCGGGCAGCTCAGGGTGTGCGCGGTCTTGCAGGGCCCCGAGCGGGGTCCCGTCTTGAACCCGAGAGCCGCCAGGGCACCGGGCGGCGTGCAGAGCGGAGAGGCCCGGCCGTCCCGCCCAGGGCACCCCTGCCACCCGAGCGGCCTCGGGCACCCGCGGCGTCGCCGTGCCAGGCCGCCCCTCCGGCTCCCCAGCACCGGGGACCGCACGGGTCGACGCGCTGCCCGGAGCGTAGCCCCGGGACTCCCCGCCTCCGCGGCCGCAGCGCGGCCTCCGGGCAGCGGCGCGCGGCTGGACGAGGCCTCGGGGCGCCCCCGCCTCGGCTCTTCCCCTCAGGCCCCGGCGCCCAGGCCGCCCCCGCCGGCGGCCCTGCTGCGTGGCCGGAACTCTTGGCAACTTACTGGGCAGCGCGAGGGCCGCGCCGAGGAGGCGGTGCTGGGCGAGCGGCTGGAGCGAGTCGAGGCCCGCGGCTCCGGGAGGCTGAGCGAGTGGCTGCTGCCTCGCTCTGTGCGCGCTGAGAGCAGCGCCGGGATCGACGAGCCGCTGAAGGCGGGTTGGGCACGTGGGCGCCGCGGGTGTAGTCTTGGGGGCGGAGCCTGGACCGATGGCGCCGCCCACTGGCCCCGCCCCTACCCCTCCTCCTTCCCTCCTCTCCGCCGCGCTCGCAGACCCCCGCCCGAGCCCTCCTCCCGTCCTGGCGGCGCTGGCCAATCCGTGGGGTGGGCGGGTCCGGCCTCCGCGCCGCCGAGTCTGGCCTCGGCCCGGGGCGCTGGGCAGGTGGGCTAGCGCCCACCCCGGGCTCGGGCGGTGGGCGCTGACGAGTGCGGGTCGCCGAGCTCTGCCTTGCGGTGAATCCTTGCTTTCCCGGGACGAGCCGGCCTCAGGGGCATCCCGAGGCTACTTCTAAGCAGAGTTCCTCTTAAGTGGGATTTTTGCCCCCGTTTTACTTTTTATTCTAACAATTTGTAAAGAGTGATAAGGAAATAAAACAATGACCGTAATAAATCGAACCCAGATGGGAGTTCGTACCCTGATGATTTGTCAGATAGTACTACTGGGCCAATAGTACTACTGAGCCAATAGTACTACTGGGCCAATAAAAACGATAAACCGTCTATTACAGTGTTTAGTTGCTGTTTTGAAAATCCCGGTCGTACGAACAGGTAGTCTGGATAATTTAGGGGTGGGCAAAAAGAAAGCGACGGTTCTTGTTTCCAAGAGCATGAGTTACACAACCAAGGTTCCTCACACTGCGCTATTGTTTACGTTAGGAGTCTTTGACTAAATTAAAGATACAACATGAAACTGTTAATTTTAATCCAAAAAGAGGCAAACCTTGGCATTAAATTGAACAGTGAGTGTACATTTTTATCAGTTTGATAGGAAGAGCCACCGTAGTTTGCTTAATGTTGTGGTAAACGTCTTTATTCATCTAAAAATCATGTTGTTCCCTGTGGCAAAATGACAAATTCATATTGCTGCATTGTTGTTTGGTCACTGAGTCGTGTCCGACTCTTTGCATTACATGTACATTTTTTCATGGGATGATCTAAATCACCCTTAATTCCTTTAAGACGTGTGTTCCCAAGATTATGTGATTAAAGGTTTGGGACTTCACTCCAGAAATTGATTCATATACAAAATCTCAGTGATTATTCCTTAAGCGCATGTACCTCATGAAGCAGTGAAGAACCCCATTAAAGAACAGGAAACCTGGGCTTCCCTGTTGGTCCAGTGGGAAAGGACACCGCCTTGCAGTGCAAGGGGCGCCAGTTCCATCCCTGGCCTGGGAAGATCCCACGTGCCGCGGAGCGGCTGGACCCATGTGTCCAACTATCGAGCCGGAGCTCTGGAGCGCATGCGCCCAGAGCCGGTGCTCTGCGACAACAGAGGCCACCGCAATGGGAGGCCCAAGGGCCAAAGAACAAAGATGGATGAAAATAGACAAATGAAAGACCAAAAGCAGTGGCCCGCTGGCCCCCCTCTCTCCCCACCACACCCCCGAAAAATAAATAAATAAATAAATCTTCAAAAAAAAAAATTGTAATCTGGGGCTTCCCTGGTGGTCCAGTGGATAAGGACACCGCCTTGCAGTGCAAGGGGCGCCAGTTCCATCCCTGGCCTGGGAAGATCCCACGTGCCGCGGAGCGGCTGAACCCATGTGTCCAACTATCGAGCCGGAGCTCTGGAGCGCATGCGCCCAGAGCCCGTGCTCTGCGAAAGCAGAGGCCACTGCGATGGGAGGCCCACATGGGCCAAAGAACAAAGATGGATGAAAATGGACAAATGAAAGACCAATAGAAGTGGCCCGCCTGCTCCCCTCCCTCCCCACCCCTCCCCCAACGAAAAATAAATAAATAAATAAATCTTCAAAAAAAAAAATTGTAATCTGGGGCTTCCCTGGTGGTACAGTGGGTAAGGACACTGCCTTGCAGTACAAGGGGCGCCGGTTCGATCCCTGGCCTGGGAAGATCCCACGTGCCACGGAGCGGCTGGACCCATGTGTCCAATTACCGAGCCGGAGCTCTGGAGCGCATGCGCCCAGAGTCGGTGCTCTGCGACAAGAGAGGCCACTGTGATGGGAGACCCACAAGAGCCAAAGAACAAAGATGGATGAAAATAGACAAATGAAAGACCAACAGAAGTGGCCCACCTGCTCTCCTCCCTCCTTACCCCACCCCCACCGAAAATAAATAAATAAATACATCTTTGAAAAAAAAAAAAAGGAAACCTAAACAGCGCCACGGCAACAGGAGTCTGTTCTAGTAACGGTCCTAAGTAATAGAGACTCTGTTAAAATAAGCTCATTTTTGTGGTATAACACAGATTCCTTGTGCAAATGATGATTAATGACTTTAAGGAAAATGATGCCTATCTTTGGATCTGCCATCAAATTCATTCAATCTCACAAAGGCTAGGAGGTGAAGACTCAATGGGGGTGAACATTCAACAGAATTTGTCTAATTTCTAAAGGCAAGGGATCCAATCTAAAATGTTTTACCTTTAAAAAAAATAAAGGCTGCTATTTTTAAATTTGACATTATTCCTGCATATATTTTTATTTAAACCCTGTAAAGGGACACAGTCTATAATCAGGTTGCAGAACAATGCTGGGGAATAAACTAATCTATTTGATATTTAGAAACCACCAGATTTAGTCTGAATAGCCATCTTTGAGTTTATCTAGTGATCTCACCCACAGATTTTCATTCTTTCTATACATGTGTTCATGCATGTGAATAACAAAGGCTATTTCCTCTTTAAACAAAAAACAAAGACTTTTCTAACAAATTTAGTGTTTGATGAGTATCTTGATACACTAGAAGTTTTGACTTATATATTCCTTTTCCTCTTTAAAATTATTTAACTGTGACTCCTCCCCTCCCCCCCCCCATCTTACCTTTGGTTATTTCTCAGTTGTTACAATGTGTTTAGATATAAATAGAATGGAAGATCCACAGCTCTAAGTATGAGTCTCTAAGACTGAGGGAGACAGGAAATTAGAATAGAACATTGAGCAACAAAAGGTTTGACAGGAAGTAAGTATTTTTGACATCTTCATTTGCATTTCCTTTGGCCTTACTCTATTCCAGCTACACAGAACTGTCATCTTCATCCAGGTTGCCTCATTCTCTCACTCACCTTGTCCCTCACCCTGTGAGGAGTACTGTCAACACTTTAAACTTTCATCTGTCAAGGTTCCTCCTTAGGAATGAAAATCCAGCTTTAGTCATTTTCAGCAGAAACAGTAATCCAGGCTGTGGTCTTCCAAAGATTTGTGCATGTCTGAACTCCTAAGGGTTTATGAAATTGCAGGAATTTCAAGGGACTTTTCCCACCTGCTCTCCTCCCTCCTTACCCCACCCCCACCGAAAATAAATAAATAAATACATCTTTGAAAAAAAAAAAAAGGAAACCTAAACAGCGCCACGGCAACAGGAGTCTGTTCTAGTAACGGTCCTAAGTAATAGAGACTCTGTTAAAATAAGCTCATTTTTGTGGTATAACACAGATTCCTTGTGCAAATGATGATTAATGACTTTAAGGAAAATGATGCCTATCTTTGGATCTGCCATCAAATTCATTCAATCTCACAAAGGCTAGGAGGTGAAGACTCAATGGGGGTGAACATTCAACAGAATTTGTCTAATTTCTAAAGGCAAGGGATCCAATCTAAAATGTTTTACCTTTAAAAAAAATAAAGGCTGCTATTTTTAAATTTGACATTATTCCTGCATATATTTTTATTTAAACCCTGTAAAGGGACACAGTCTATAATCAGGTTGCAGAACAATGCTGGGGAATAAACTAATCTATTTGATATTTAGAAACCACCAGATTTAGTCTGAATAGCCATCTTTGAGTTTATCTAGTGATCTCACCCACAGATTTTCATTCTTTCTATACATGTGTTCATGCATGTGAATAACAAAGGCTATTTCCTCTTTAAACAAAAAACAAAGACTTTTCTAACAAATTTAGTGTTTGATGAGTATCTTGATACACTAGAAGTTTTGACTTATATATTCCTTTTCCTCTTTAAAATTATTTAACTGTGACTCCTCCCCTCCCCCCCCCCATCTTACCTTTGGTTATTTCTCAGTTGTTACAATGTGTTTAGATATAAATAGAATGGAAGATCCACAGCTCTAAGTATGAGTCTCTAAGACTGAGGGAGACAGGAAATTAGAATAGAACATTGAGCAACAAAAGGTTTGACAGGAAGTAAGTATTTTTGACATCTTCATTTGCATTTCCTTTGGCCTTACTCTATTCCAGCTACACAGAACTGTCATCTTCATCCAGGTTGCCTCATTCTCTCACTCACCTTGTCCCTCACCCTGTGAGGAGTACTGTCAACACTTTAAACTTTCATCTGTCAAGGTTCCTCCTTAGGAATGAAAATCCAGCTTTAGTCATTTTCAGCAGAAACAGTAATCCAGGCTGTGGTCTTCCAAAGATTTGTGCATGTCTGAACTCCTAAGGGTTTATGAAATTGCAGGGAATTTCAAGGGACTTTTCAAGCTGAATTAATTCCACACCCTGTACTCTAACATTTGCCAAATACAACTCAGAGTAAAGCTCATGTCCACAAATAAGGGATTTACTTTAACTATCAAGAAGGAAGGAGTTGAGTCTTATTAGTTCTAATTTTGACTCCATTATCCCCAAGCTATTTCAGCAAAGACAAAGTTAAAATCCTCTAATTTTTTCTCAAATGGTTGGATAATAGATATTGAAGCTCGTGTTATAATTGAATAAATAAGCTTGAAGGAGAAAAAATGTATTGGATCAGGATTCAGGCCCCTCGAGTTTCAAGAGCTTTCAGGCCGCTGTTGTTTTCCATTTCTCTTTCAAAAGGCAACTTTCTACTGGACACATTTGGTATTTGCCCATCCTTTAAGCAATAAAATTTTTAAAGAAATACTTTAAAAATATATATAATGTGCCTCTATAAGACAAATTATCTTTTGAATTTGTGTTTCTGTGCTTGTCTATTAACAAAGACCAAATAATGGTTTCACAATGGTTTCTAGCCCTGCATTACTCTTCCCATGAATTTCCCTACATCCTGCCCCTTGGCTTGTTTCTGGGTTTTCTTTACATTGGCCATTAATCAAGAATCGCCCAGGGGGCTTCTCCTGGTGGTCCAGTGGGTAAGGACACCGCCTTGCAGTGCAAGGGGCGCTGGTTGGATCCCTGGCCTGGGAAGATCCCACGTGCCGCGGAGCGGCTGGACTGATGTGTCCAATTACCGAGCCAGAGCTCTGGCGCGCATGTGCCCAGAGCCGGTGCTCTGTGACCACAGAGGCCACCGCGACAACAGAGGCCACGGCGATGGGAGGCCCACAGGAGCCAAAGAACGAAGATGGATGAAAATAGAGAAATGAAAGACCAAGAGAAGTGGCCCGCCCATCCCCCTCCCTCCCCACTCCACCCCCCAAAAAGATAAATAAATAAAATTAAAAAAAAAAAAAGAAGAATCGCCCAGAGCTCCGCCCATTCTGTGCTGGTTTCTATTTCCTTTGGTCAGGATTCCTGCTGGGACTGTATCTGCTGGAAAACCAAACTTCCCAATCTAGTCATCTTCAGTCATTTTGTTGGTTTTGCCTGATGGCTCAATGGTAAAGAATTGCCTGCCAATCCAGGAGACACTGGGGATGCTAGTTTGATCCCTTGGTCTGAAAGATCCTCAGGAGCAGAAGTGACAACCCTCTGGAGTGTTCTGGCCTGGGAAATCTCTTGGAGAGAGGAGCCTGGAGGGCTACAGTCCATGGGGTCACCAAGAGTCAGACAAAATGTAGGAACTAAACCATTCCAGTTTTAGCACAAAAGTCCCCTGTTCCAGGAAGCCCTTCAGTCCCAGGAACACCAGGATGGTTGGTTCATTTTACTTATTCTATCATGTTCCAGGCTCTGACTTTGTTTTCCTTTTTAGTCACTAGTCATTTTCTATGATAAAATGACAGTATTTATTTGCCCATCCTTTAAGCAATAAAATTTTTAAAGAAATACTTTAAAAATATATATAATGTGCCTCTATAAGACAAATTATCTTTTGAATTTGTGTTTCTGTGCTTGTCTATTAACAAAGACCAAATAATGGTTTCACAATGGTTTCTAGCCCTGCATTACTCTTCCCATGAATTTCCCTACATCCTGCCCCTTGGCTTGTTTCTGGGTTTTCTTTACATTGGCCATTAATCAAGAATCGCCCAGGGGGCTTCTCCTGGTGGTCCAGTGGGTAAGGACACCGCCTTGCAGTGCAAGGGGCGCTGGTTGGATCCCTGGCCTGGGAAGATCCCACGTGCCGCGGAGCGGCTGGACTGATGTGTCCAATTACCGAGCCAGAGCTCTGGCGCGCATGTGCCCAGAGCCGGTGCTCTGTGACCACAGAGGCCACCGCGACAACAGAGGCCACGGCGATGGGAGGCCCACAGGAGCCAAAGAACGAAGATGGATGAAAATAGAGAAATGAAAGACCAAGAGAAGTGGCCCGCCCATCCCCCTCCCTCCCCACCCCACCCCCAAAAGATAAATAAATAAAATTAAAAAAAGAAGAATCGCCCAGAGCTCCGCCCATTCTGTGCTGGTTTCTATTTCCTTTGGTCAGGATTCCTGCTGGGACTGTATCTGCTGGAAAACCAAACTTCCCAATCTAGTCATCTTCAGTCATTTTGTTGGTTTTGCCTGATGGCTCAATGGTAAAGAATTGCCTGCCAATCCAGGAGACACTGGGGATGCTAGTTTGATCCCTTGGTCTGAAAGATCCTCAGGAGCAGAAGTGACAACCCTCTGGAGTGTTCTGGCCTGGGAAATCTCTTGGAGAGAGGAGCCTGGAGGGCTACAGTCCATGGGGTCACCAAGAGTCAGACAAAATGTAGGAACTAAACCATTCCAGTTTTAGCACAAAAGTCCCCTGTTCCAGGAAGCCCTTCAGTCCCAGGAACACCAGGATGGTTGGTTCATTTTACTTATTCTATCATGTTCCAGGCTCTGACTTTGTTTTCCTTTTTAGTCACTAGTCATTTTCTATGATAAAATGACAGAGATGAAAAAAAAAAAAAAATGACAGAGATGGTGCAATGGTGTTGAAAACAAATGCGGCTGCTTTTTCTGGTCACAGCAGTGCCAATTTGACACTGCTTCTTGGCCTTGGTTTTTGTAGTGTCCTACAGGTCACAATTCTTCATGTTAAATTCATTCCACTTTCATTTTAAAAATATGTCACTGGGTAACTCGCTTCACCAGCACGTATGTTAAAACTGGAATGACACAGAGAAGAGCAACATGGTCCCTGTGCAAGACGGACAGGCAAATGTGTGAAGCATTGCGTATTTTTTAGTGTGAAGCAATTTTCATTCAATAAAAATAAATAAGTTTGAAGAAAAAATATGTCACTGGATGTGCTGTGCTGAGTCGCTCAGTTGTGTCCAGCTCTTTGGGACCTCGTGGACTGCAAGTTACCAGGCTCCTCTGTCCATGGGCATACTCCAGGCAAAAATACTGGAGGGGTTGCCATTGCCTTTTCCAAGGGATCTTCCAAACTCAGGGATTGAACCTGGGTCTCCTCCATTGCAGGTGGATTCTCTATCAGCTGAGCTATGTCACTGGATATACCCAGTCAAATGGAATAAGCGTACTTCAGTTCCAAAAACTGGGAATTGAAGTCCTACCTGCAGGCAGCCTTACCTCCCATTGGCACCTACTCATTCGTGTCAGTTCTCTGGCATTTGCTCCTCAGTCCCTTCCAGAGCCCTTGGAAGTCATACTCCTCTTGTAAGTCCCATGTTTGTCCTCAAGGCCTGAGAGCTAGAGGGCATCATCAACACGAAACGGAAACATCTAGATGAGAAATTCAAGAAGCAGAATCTATTCTGAGTTCTGGCAGGAAAAGGGCTGGTTACATGATTGAGATGCCTTCTGACTGCAAAGAAATGAAGCCACAATGGTGAACTGGTAGGTGATAGGTTTGCACTTTGTAGGTGTTGACCTGAAATCTTTCAGACAAAATGTAGGAACTAAACCATTCCAGTTTTAGCACAAAAGTCCCCTGTTCCAGGAAGCCCTTCAGTCCCAGGAACACCAGGATGGTTGGTTCATTTTACTTATTCTATCATGTTCCAGGCTCTGACTTTGTTTTCCTTTTTAGTCACTAGTCATTTTCTATGATAATACGACAGAGATGAAACAAAAAAAACAATGACAGAGATGGTGCAATGGTGTTGAAAACAAATGCGGCTGCTTTTTCTGGTCACAGCAGTGCCAATTTGACACTGCTTCTTGGCCTTGGTTTTTGTAGTGTCCTACAGGTCACAATTCTTCATGTTAAATTCATTCCACTTTCATTTTAAAATATGTCACTGGGTAACTCGCTTCACCAGCACGTATGTTAAAACTGGAATGACACAGAGAAGAGCAACATGGTCCCTGTGCAAGACGGACAGGCAAATGTGTGAAGCATTGCGTATTTTTTAGTGTGAAGCAATTTTCATTCAATAAAAATAAATAAGTTTGAAGAAAAAATATGTCACTGGATGTGCTGTGCTGAGTCGCTCAGTTGTGTCCAGCTCTTTGGGACCTCGTGGACTGCAAGTTACCAGGCTCCTCTGTCCATGGGCATACTCCAGGCAAAAATACTGGAGGGGTTGCCATTGCCTTTTCCAAGGGATCTTCCAAACTCAGGGATTGAACCTGGGTCTCCTCCATTGCAGGTGGATTCTCTATCAGCTGAGCTATGTCACTGGATATACCCAGTCAAATGGAATAAGCGTACTTCAGTTCCAAAAACTGGGAATTGAAGTCCTACCTGCAGGCAGCCTTACCTCCCATTGGCACCTACTCATTCGTGTCAGTTCTCTGGCATTTGCTCCTCAGTCCCTTCCAGAGCCCTTGGAAGTCATACTCCTCTTGTAAGTCCCATGTTTGTCCTCAAGGCCTGAGAGCTAGAGGGCATCATCAACACGAAACGGAAACATCTAGATGAGAAATTCAAGAAGCAGAATCTATTCTGAGTTCTGGCAGGAAAAGGGCTGGTTACATGATTGAGATGCCTTCTGACTGCAAAGAAATGAAGCCACAATGGTGAACTGGTAGGTGATAGGTTTGCACTTTGTAGGTGTTGACCTGAAATCTTTCAGATCATACCTTCTATGCCTTATAGTCATCAAGTGTAGCTACTGTAGAATCACCCACCCTCAAATGTTCTTGCACAAGTCTGAAAAAAATATCTAAATCCCAATTTCCACTCAGCAACAACTTCTTACACAGTGCTGTGAATTCCAAGTTGCAAATTTGGGTCTTAAAATACACGTATGGAAAATGTTATTGTCTAGCACCTTCCAGGATTCTGTATAACCTCATCAATATATTAAATACTGGGATGTCCGTGGAAGTCCAATGATTAAGACTTTACCTTTAGGGCAGGCAGGTTTGATCCTGGGTCTGGGAGCTAAGATCCCGCGTGTCTTATGGGCAATAAAACAAAACATAAAACAGAAGTAGTGAAAGTGTTGGTCATTTAGTAGTGTCCGACTCATTACAGCCCATGGACTGTAGCTCACCCAGGCTCTTCTGTCCATGGGGATTCTACAGGTAAAAATTCTGCAGTGGATTGCCATTTCCTACTCTAGGGCTCTTCCCCCAGGGATCAAACCCGGGTCTCCTGCAATGCAGGCAAATTCTTTAGCATCTGAGCCACAACAGAAGCGATGTTGTAACTAATTCAATGGAGACTTTAAAAATAGTCCACATCAGAAAAACTAAATACTTTGAGATCAAACAATGAAAAGCAAATTAACCTGTGCTGGTAGTGGGAAGAAAAGAAGACAGTTGGTTCCTTGTGTAGTATGACTTTGATGTCTTACTGTCTGGTTTGAGGTCCATCCCTTAAAAGACCCATCCCTTCAAGAACTCTATCACTTGGTCCAAAAGACCTCAGGGTATGAGAGCTTCAGAGAGTATACTTTTAAATCTCCCACCTGTTATACTTTTATATTTGGATTGGCACAAATTGACATCTCACAGCAAATTAAGCAGTCTTTTTGCCTTTTGTGTCCTAGACAGAAAGACGAAGTCTGTTTTAATGATGAGCAGTCTGGCATGGCTGAGTTTCTTCTGAACAAGTCAATGCTGGTTTACTCCATCCTAGGATGAACACCTGAAGCAGTCTTTTTGCCTTCTGACTGCAAAGAAATGAAGGGGAACTGGTAGGTGATAGGTTTGCACTTTGTAGGTGTTGACCTGAAATCTTTCAGATCATACCTTCTATGCCTTATAGTCATCAAGTGTAGCTACTGTAGAATCACCCACCCTCAAATGTTCTTGCACAAGTCTGAAAAAAATATCTAAATCCCAATTTCCACTCAGCAACAACTTCTTACACAGTGCTGTGAATTCCAAGTTGCAAATTTGGGTCTTAAAATACACGTATGGAAAATGTTATTGTCTAGCACCTTCCAGGATTCTGTATAACCTCATCAATATATTAAATACTGGGATGTCCGTGGAAGTCCAATGATTAAGACTTTACCTTTAGGGCAGGCAGGTTTGATCCTGGGTCTGGGAGCTAAGATCCCGCGTGTCTTATGGGCAATAAAACAAAACATAAAACAGAAGTAGTGAAAGTGTTGGTCATTTAGTAGTGTCCGACTCATTACAGCCCATGGACTGTAGCTCACCCAGGCTCTTCTGTCCATGGGGATTCTACAGGTAAAAATTCTGCAGTGGATTGCCATTTCCTACTCTAGGGCTCTTCCCCCAGGGATCAAACCCGGGTCTCCTGCAATGCAGGCAAATTCTTTAGCATCTGAGCCACAACAGAAGCGATGTTGTAACTAATTCAATGGAGACTTTAAAAATAGTCCACATCAGAAAAACTAAATACTTTGAGATCAAACAATGAAAAGCAAATTAACCTGTGCTGGTAGTGGGAAGAAAAGAAGACAGTTGGTTCCTTGTGTAGTATGACTTTGATGTCTTACTGTCTGGTTTGAGGTCCATCCCTTAAAAGACCCATCCCTTCAAGAACTCTATCACTTGGTCCAAAAGACCTCAGGGTATGAGAGCTTCAGAGAGTATACTTTTAAATCTCCCACCTGTTATACTTTTATATTTGGATTGGCACAAATTGACATCTCACAGCAAATTAAGCAGTCTTTTTTGCCTTTTGTGTCCTAGACAGAAAGACGAAGTCTGTTTTTAATGATGAGCAGTCTGGCATGGCTGAGTTTCTTCTGAACAAGTCAATGCTGGTTTACTCCATCCTAGGATGAACACCTGGATTCCTCTTCAGTTCATAGTGGCTTATCTTATCACACCAGGCAGGGCAACTGTGCATCTTGTTCAGAAGCTTCAGAAGAACTTGCCCCTGTGAGCTTTTCGATCTGGAGAGAGAGTTTTTATAACCAGGCTAAACCTGAATAGGACCCTGAGTTAATCTAGAAGGCACTTCAATTTTACCCCAGTTTTCATTTTTATCTTTCCCAAAATTTAATGCTGGGGAAGCAATTATGAACTATAAAGAAACAATTGCATACAGATGTGCAGTAAAAGCTACAAACTAATCCTACTAGTTGCTAAGTTAGCTAAAGATATTACTTTGAGCAAAAAGTTCTCAATTGCATTTTTTAAACTTTCTTTTCCCTTTGAAATGAGCATAATAATATTTCCTTTAACTTCTCCACAAAGATCGTTCTCCGAAAAGATTTGAGCTTGATGTTGGGAAAAATCGAAAGCAAAAGGAGAAGCCGACAACAGAGGACAAGATGGTTGGATGGCATCACTGAGTCAATGGACATGAGTTTGAGCAGGCTCCAGGAGATGGTGAAGGACAGGGAAATCTGGCATGCTGCACTCCATGGTAACACAAAGAGTCAGACACAACTGAGTGACTGAGCTGAACTAACACAGGAAAGAGAATACACTGTGGACAAGTTAAGTCACTCATTAAGGTTATCTATAGTTGCTATACCATCAGTCTAAAATTCTGTTCCGAAAACAATTTAAACTTTAAAATCTAGCTCTTATTTCTTAGGTTATGCATATAAACCATGTAATATAGCATTGTCTTTAACATCACATCAAAAGACATAAAATAGAATTTTAGATAACCAATGCTTTAAGCCAGATTGATGTATACCATTTTACAAATTCTGTCTTTGGTCCAAAAGACCTCAGGGTATGAGAGCTTCAGAGAGTATACTTTTAAATCTCCCACCTGTTATACTTTTATATTTGGATTGGCACAAATTGACATCTCACAGCAAATTAAGCAGTCTTTTTTGCCTTTTGTGTCCTAGACAGAAAGACGAAGTCTGTTTTTAATGATGAGCAGTCTGGCATGGCTGAGTTTCTTCTGAACAAGTCAATGCTGGTTTACTCCATCCTAGGATGAACACCTGGATTCCTCTTCAGTTCATAGTGGCTTATCTTATCACACCAGGCAGGGCAACTGTGCATCTTGTTCAGAAGCTTCAGAAGAACTTGCCCCTGTGAGCTTTTCGATCTGGAGAGAGAGTTTTTATAACCAGGCTAAACCTGAATAGGACCCTGAGTTAATCTAGAAGGCACTTCAATTTTACCCCAGTTTTCATTTTTATCTTTACCAAAATTTAATGCGGAGGAAGCAATTATGAACTATAAAGAAACAATTGCATACAGATGTGCAGTAAAAGCTACAAACTAATCCTACTAGTTGCTAAGTTAGCTAAAGATATTACTTTGAGCAAAAAGTTCTCAATTGCATTTTTTAAACTTTCTTTTCCCTTTGAAATGAGCATAATAATATTTCCTTTAACTTCTCCACAAAGATCGTTCTCCGAAAAGATTTGAGCTTGATGTTGGGAAAAATCGAAAGCAAAAGGAGAAGCCGACAACAGAGGACAAGATGGTTGGATGGCATCACTGAGTCAATGGACATGAGTTTGAGCAGGCTCCAGGAGATGGTGAAGGACAGGGAAATCTGGCATGCTGCACTCCATGGTAACACAAAGAGTCAGACACAACTGAGTGACTGAGCTGAACTAACACAGGAAAGAGAATACACTGTGGACAAGTTAAGTCACTCATTAAGGTTATCTATAGTTGCTATACCATCAGTCTAAAATTCTGTTCCGAAAACAATTTAAACTTTAAAATCTAGCTCTTATTTCTTAGGTTATGCATATAAACCATGTAATATAGCATTGTCTTTAACATCACATCAAAAGACATAAAATAGAATTTTAGATAACCAATGCTTTAAGCCAGATTGATGTATCCACACAGTCTTTCAACCATAGTTCTGTCTTTGGTGCCACCTTCCCTGTGCCAACAGACCTGATGGCCAGACTGTGACCCGTAACCCGTTCACTGGCTGAAAGGACCTCAACTTGAGGTTCATACTTCTTTTCCTCTTGTTGGCCCCCATGTTGACGTACTCTCTAGTTTTCCCACAGTTCAGGGGAACTCAATGTAAAAATAACCAGCAGAAGAAAAATAGGAGAGAAGAAGAAAATCTTGAAGTTACACTTTCATTTTCAGTGCTCAGTCATGTCACCACCTATGGAGGTAAGTGATCATTATTAAAAGGATACAAAAATAGGTTCCAATTTGGTATTAAATACATCTAAGGATGGATCTTAGGAAGATCTGCTGGGTCCCCACATCTAAGGCTGCCATCTCAGCCTCCAAGCGAGGTCAGGCAGGTGAAACCAAGCTTTGAATCTAGTTGGACGTCAAACAGTAGCAAGGTGGGGGAAAGGAGGCTACAGAACTAAGAAAATGTTCAAGTCATAAAAATTTAGACATTGGGGATTTCCCTGGCAATCCAGTGGTGAAGCCTCCGTGCTTTCAATGCAGGGGTGCAGATTTGATCCCTGGTTAGGGAACTAAGATTTCACACTCTGAGCAGAGCAGCCACAAATAAACACATACAGGAATAGCAACAATCGTTAAGCATCATAAAGGGATAATCATAGAAAAACTTTTTCTATGATTTTTTCTAAAAATTTTTCTATGATTCTAAGAAAAAAAATTCTTTTTAATTTGTACACCGAGCCAGATAGGCAGCATATAAATACAGGCTCCATTAGTCCTTGGGTGGGACTGCCAATTTTCAACATCTGTTCTAAAGTTACTTATATAACACTGCAGTCAAGTGAAATTATTTATTAAAATTATTTTTTAAAACTACATTCACTAAAGACATAGTGCATATTTACTTTTCTATCCTATTCCAGTATGGTATTCCCTTTAAGGTACTGTTTCACATTTGTTGTCTTTTAAACAAAGTTTAGTGTAAATTTCTTTAAAAAACTTACATAAGCATATTTCCCACGAGAAACTCCACTTGTTCATGTGAGAAACTATACAAAGGAGTTGATTAGCAATAGATTGTGCATGGTCATCAGAATAGCAAAAGGAATCTTTTTTAACTGAGTGCATATTCTAATCCTCCTGTATAAATTAATGTGAATAAAATCTTTGAAGTATTGTTGAGGAGGCAATTTTGGCTAAATTGAACTTGACAGTGCCCCTTTATCTAGTTCCAACATGATCAGACTGTGAGGCTCATATAGAATCATAGAGGATACTCGTTTAGAATATGATTCTAGAAGGACATTCCAGCATTAGATAAAGCAACTCAGGGAAGTGAACACTGCATTGAATAAAAGTAACTTCAACAGCCACAATGTAAAATTTCTTTTTAGGGAATTGGGTTTCAATTTGATAGGCTGTTTCACATCCTTTTATTTTTAAGAAAGATTGGTGGTCATCTCCAAGGGGGTAAACATTCGTTATACAACTGTATGTTTTATATCTGTGAAGTCTGGCCAGTCGTGCCCTGCATGACCCCATGAAGTGACATTCTGGTGAGCAACAATGTGATAAGCATCCTTGGGATTCAAGCAAAGGACAATTTACATAACCTTGAAACAACCTCACTGAGGATTCAAGAGATAAGCAAGCTGTTATGTGTGGGTATGATTCTCAAAGAGCAGAAATTCGTTAAGTACCCAGATTTAAAGTGTCCATGTGTATGTATACAATTGTAAGTAGGCATTCTAATTTTTTAAGTCAGTGTACAAGCTTCCTGAATCCTTACAAGGACAATGCAGATGAAATTTTCCTATACCTTTGGGTCAGAATTATGAGCATGAAAACAATGAGAACATTTTAATATGTGTTATCTCTGTGAGTACTGAAGTGTGCATGACTACTTCAATGGTATGTTATAAATGTTATGAATATGTCTCTAAAGAAAAGACAGTTTTCAAAGACTCTACCTTAGTTTGGCTTTTCTCAGAAGCCAACATGAGACAAGGATCTGACCCCAAGGAATTTACTCGGGAGGAATCAGAAAAAAGAAAATTAAGACAGGGGAGAGAAGGAGCTAATTAAAGATGCTATCAAAAGCACCATGTTGACAAGTGGCGCTTAGCCCTTGGGGAGACAGAACAGATAATATGTCTCAGAATTCTCTCACTGCAGGAGAGGAATTGGGATATTTACACATCAGTCCCATCAGCTTGATGCAAGGGCTTCCCCTGGGAGCTGTTAACTCTCTTAGGCCCTGGGATGTTCTCCTAGAACATTACAAACAGGCTGCCTGCCTGGACAAAATCACACGTGGGACCTCGTCATCTCCATGCTCATGGCCTGGCAGCAACCCTGGATCTTCATATTAATCAGCACTTCTCTCTCTCTTTTTTTTTGCCTTTTTATATATGTTTTTAATTTAACATTTTAAAAAATTTATTATTTCTTTACAGGGTTTTATTGTTTACTGACACACATCAACCAGAATATTCCACAGGTATGCATATATTTCCACCTCTTCCAAACCTCCCTCCATCTTCCTCCTCATCCCACATGTCCATGTCACCCCAGAACCCCTGTCTGAGATCCCCTAATCCCACAGCATATTCCCCTGCCTCACAATAACGTCCTTAAGACTGTTCTCCATGTCCACCTCTCTATTGCTGCTCTGCATATTCATTTATCAGCACCATCTCTCTAGATTCCATACACACATGTCAGTATATAATATTTATCTTTCTCTCTCTGACATACTTCACTCTGTATAATAAGGTCTAGATTTGTCCACCTCATTAGAACTGATTCAGATGCATTTCTTTTCATGGCTGAGTAATATTCCATTGTATATACGTACCACAGTTACTTTATCCATGCGTCTGTCGATGGACATCTAGGTTGCTTCTATGTTCTAGCTATTGTAAATAGCAGCACTTCTTTCTTTGCTTATTGGCGGTCTGGAATAAGACACTGAAAATGACAAGGGAGATGTCACTTAAGGTCCAGTGGAATCTTGTTCTATTCCCTTGAAAAAGGGTCCCTCTCCCTCCCACAAAGCAGGAAGGACCCAGCACAGGCAAAGTGGTGGGAAGGGGAAGCACAAATTCCCAAGTCATTCTCTGACCCTGGTATTTTTAATGTGGACATTGTTGCAGGTTTACTTCTCTTAAATTAAAATGAGACGGGACTTCTTTGGTGGCTCAATGGTTACGCCTTGGTAGTTCCACTGAAGGAGGCAGTGTTTGATCCCTGGTCAGGGAACTAATATCCCCTATGCTGCACAGTGAGGCTGAAAAATAATAAATAAATAAAATACTGGTTTAAAATTTTTTTAATTTACATAGTATAATAGGGCCCCAAGTCTCTGCATCATACCAGTCTGCCCAAGACACGATATTGCTCTTAATTTCTTAACATGGCCACTGGAGGCATTTTCAGGAGACTTCACTTGGCTCTTCTTAATAGATGGTTTACCCTGCAGGTCAAAGAATTTATGGGAGATGAAGTTCTGCCAGCTCTAAACATCGTCATTCTGATCAAACCCTTGGGCTACACAGACATTTCTACCTGGGTGTCCCATAGAGGCACTGGCTCTCCTGTAAGATGGACTTGAGCCAGGATCCCAGATTTCATTTATCATCTAGCCTCTGAGGAGTCCCCAGTCTGAAAGGGGGCCATGGTGTTGATTGACGTCTGCCAGCATGAGTGTCCTGCACCTTAATTCATGAATGTCTTAGGACTTAATTCTGCTGAGTAAATGTAGCACACAGTTCACTTTCATCTATTCTTCTACTCTATGTGTTTATGTCCCCAATTAACCATAAGACTCAGGAGCTTTGAGTCTGTTTGTTATTCCTTAGCTTCTCTCATAATCCATGTATCTGTTGTCCCACTGAACCAAGTAGTACTTCATGGCTTGAAGGTGCATACACTTGCCCAGCATGGTCTCTAAATGCAATCCAGTAACTCATTCAATGCCAATCAAAGCAGTGGTCTCGTCCAATGTTGAAGGAGAGCTGATCTTGAAATAGTTAAGACATAGTTTGTCTCCTATGTGGTGACTCCTGGCATCCCAACACCACCATCCAGAGAAATTTCCAGGGAGAATGCTTTTCCTTTGCCTTCCTGTTATCTTACAGAACCTAACCCTTGAATATCATACAGGGTCTTTATGCCATTTGCCTTCCACCAGTGTTATTTAGTTAAGAGATTTGGGGAAGAGCTAATTCTGTTTTCTGAGCATAAGATTTGCCTTCAATTTTGTAGCTGGTTTGTTGAGCTTGTTGACATATCTGTGAGGCTTGCTTAGGTTTTTCTCTCTAAGCAATACAACTCATATCTTTTAGTTTGACCTCCATCTTTACCAATAAAACAAGTCAATTTTATACTAGAAGGTATGATTTTGTGCTTGTTCTGGAAATAACTTCACCAGAGGTGTCACTGCACTTTTTTTCTTAATGGTATGGCTTTTTGTTACTCTTGGACAATGTTTTATGATAAACAGTGTCCTGGGGACTAGCACTGATGAGTCACTAGTCTAATAAAAACATTTTCAGATTTTCTTCAGTACCTTTCTTATTTACTTCTCTTTTGTTGCTGCTTATACAAAACCACCTTTCAGATTCACTTGTCCCAGCCCATATGGGTTGATATTGTATATTCATGCTGGTGTGTTGTGTTCTCTTTCTACACTTACAACTTGAAATTGGATGTTTATTTTTAAATAAATCATTCTTGGGTAGTCCATCCATTTTTTTAAAAAAAAGATTTATTTATTTATTTATTTTGGGTGGGGGTCGGGTTGGGGAGGGAGGGGAGCAGGCGGGCCACTTCTATTAGGCTTTCATTTCTCTATTTTCATCCATCTTTGTTCTTTGACTCCTGTAGGCCTCCCATCGCGGTGGCGTCTGTCGTGGCAGAGCACTGGCTCTGGGCGCATGTGCGCCAGAGCTCCGCTTGGTAATTGGACACATCGGTCCAGTTGATCCACGGCACATGGGATCTTCCCAGGCCAGGGATCAAACCGGTGCCTCTTGCACTGCAAGGCAGTGTCCTTACCCACTGGAGCACCAGGGGAAGCCCTAGTCCATCCATTTTTATGGTTGATTGTTAAGAAGAAATATCATCCAAGAAGAAAACCTATGAAAACATTTTTCTCTGATTTATCCTCTGTCATTGAACTTTGTTGAGGACAAAACAGATGAAATCTCTAACATTTTCAACATGTTTACAAGTAGGTGCTTATGTGAGATGACAGCTATATATTCCCAAGTGTGAGTTATAAAATTTCTTAAGATGATTTTTATGCTTTGGTTCTACTATTATCTCTAAGAAAAGAAAGCAAACAACAATCCAGTGCATCATAGGATGGTGGGGAACCAGGGTCTTCTATTTTTGCTCTTCAGTACACCAGTGAACTCTGATATTCACACAGAACCATCGAAAGCCAAAGTTGAAGTGGGTTTCTGCCATAACCCAACACAGCTAGTTCATCCTTCACAAAAGGAAATAGAGGCTTAGGTAATTTAAATGTCTTTCCCTAAAGTCATAACCCTATTAGGATTGAAGTGGGGATTGGAGGGCTACTCCAACTGAAGGTTATGTTTTTTTCACTCTCATTTGGCTTCTCAAAACAAATTCCATGACTGTATCTATATGGAGTGTAGGACGGTTCTCTGGAATTTCCCCAGTCCAGTGGGTGTCTCCATCCTGGGGAAGAATGTGAATGTCAGGAGAGGTCCACCACTAACGCATCACTGCTCTCGTAATGAAGGGGGCAGGTGTCCTGTGGGTCAAGGCTGAAGCAGTTGGCAGGAGAGTAGTACTTGCCTCAAAACATGCTTCACCACTAGACAAATACAGGATTTCATACTTAGGACAATTTGTCCTCTAACCTTGTGATTTCAAACAGAG
Source organism: Tragulus kanchil (assembly GCA_022376925.1). Taxonomy (NCBI): domain Eukaryota; kingdom Metazoa; phylum Chordata; class Mammalia; order Artiodactyla; family Tragulidae; genus Tragulus; species Tragulus kanchil. The sequence continues at coordinate 31,719,330 of JAIOJX010000028.1, read as the reverse complement.
ATGTGACTGGTGGTGGAGAGGGAGCAAGACAACGATGAGGCATTTGTCAAAACCATTTGTCAACTAGGTGAAATGTGTCACAAGCCTGTACAAACACAGAAGATAAAGTATTGCGTTGGCTACAAAGCTTGGGTTTTTCCATGAGTACATGTGTGCATGCTCAGTTGTGTCCGACTTTTGGTGACCCCACAGACTGCAGCCCGCCAGGCTCCTCTGTTCTGGAAATTTTCCAGGCAAGAATACTGCAGTGAGTTTCCATTTCCTCCTCCAGGGGATCTTCCTGACCTAGTCCATCCATTTTATGGTTGATTGTTAAGAAGAAATATCATCCAAGAAGAAAACCTATGAAAACATTTTTCTCTGATTTATCCTCTGTCATTGAACTTTGTTGAGGACAAAACAGATGAAATCTCTAACATTTTCAACATGTTTACAAGTAGGTGCTTATGTGAGATGACAGCTATATATTCCCAAGTGTGAGTTATAAAATTTCTTAAGATGATTTTTATGCTTTGGTTCTACTATTATCTCTAAGAAAAGAAAGCAAACAACAATCCAGTGCATCATAGGATGGTGGGGAACCAGGGTCTTCTATTTTTGCTCTTCAGTACACCAGTGAACTCTGATATTCACACAGAACCATCGAAAGCCAAAGTTGAAGTGGGTTTCTGCCATAACCCAACACAGCTAGTTCATCCTTCACAAAAGGAAATAGAGGCTTAGGTAATTTAAATGTCTTTCCCTAAAGTCATAACCCTATTAGGATTGAAGTGGGGATTGGAGGGCTACTCCAACTGAAGGTTATGTTTTTTTCACTCTCATTTGGCTTCTCAAAACAAATTCCATGACTGTATCTATATGGAGTGTAGGACGGTTCTCTGGAATTTCCCCAGTCCAGTGGGTGTCTCCATCCTGGGGAAGAATGTGAATGTCAGGAGAGGTCCACCACTAACGCATCACTGCTCTCGTAATGAAGGGGGCAGGTGTCCTGTGGGTCAAGGCTGAAGCAGTTGGCAGGAGAGTAGTACTTGCCTCAAAACATGCTTCACCACTAGACAAATACAGGATTTCATACTTAGGACAATTTGTCCTCTAACCTTGTGATTTCAAACAGAGATGTGACTGGTGGTGGAGAGGAGCAAGACAACGATGAGGCATTTGTCAAAACCATTTGTCAACTAGGTGAAATGTGTCACAAGCCTGTACAAACACAGAAGATAAAGTATTGCGTTGGCTACAAAGCTTGGGTTTTTCCATGAGTACATGTGTGCATGCTCAGTTGTGTCCGACTTTTGGTGACCCCACAGACTGCAGCCCGCCAGGCTCCTCTGTTCTGGAAATTTTCCAGGCAAGAATACTGCAGTGAGTTTCCATTTCCTCCTCCAGAGGATCTTCCTGACCTATGAATTGAACCTGAATCACTTGAGTCTCCTGCATTGGCAGGCAGATATTTTATCACTGGCACTACCATGATTGAAAAATCTGAATGAACTTTTTGACCAACCAAGTACATGGTGTACATTAATTAGAAAAGACTTGTTTTTGAACATTGCTTTATCCATCTCCAATACACTGTTTAATTTCTCTCTAAGAGACTAAAAATGTGTCTTCTCAATTAGGAGGTTAGATTATGTCTCTACGGTTAGGCGAGGTTAATAGACAATATTATACAAAAGGCAAAGCTTTAAATGAAACTTAGGGGAAAACAAAGCAAAGCTAGATTGCAGTATCATCTTTCTCATCTGACAGCCCTGTCTGAAGGGCAGAAATAGAGACATAGATCTAGAGAATGGACTTGTGGACCCCGAGGGGAAAGGAGGGGGTGGGACAGGTTGAGACAGTAGCATGGATACAAATACACCGCTGCTGCTTAGTCACTTCAGTCGTGTCCAACTCTGTGCGACCCCGTGGACTGCAGTCCACCAGGCTCCTCTGTTCATGGAATTCTCCAGGAAAGAATACTGGAGTGGATTGCCATGCCCTCCTCCAGGGGGATCTTCCCAATCCAGGGATGGAACCTGGGGCTCCTGCATTGCAGGCAGATTCCTCACCACTGAGCCATCAGGGAAATCCTATACTATATATATATATATATATATATATATATATTTGAGACCTCATTGACTATAGCTCCCCAGGCTTCTCTGTCCATGGAATTTTCCAGGCAAGAATACTGGAGTGGGTTGCTATTCCCTTCTTCTGGGTATATTTACACTACCAGGTGTAAAAAAGACAGCCAGGGGCTTCCCCTGGTGGTCCAGTGGATAAGGACACCGCCTTGTAGTGCAGCCTGGGAAGATCTCACGTGCCACGGAGCGGCTGGACTGATGTGTCCAATCACCAAGCCAGAGCTCTGGAGTGCATGCGCCCAGAGCCGGCGCTCAGCAACGACAGACGCCACCGCGATGGGAGGCCCACAGGAGCCAAAGAACAAAGACGGATGAAAACAGACAAATGAAAGACCAACAGAAGTGGCCCGCCTGCTCCCCTCCCTCCCCAACCCGACCCCTGCCCAAAAATAAATAAATAAATAAATCTTTAAAAAAAAAAAAAAAAAAGTCAGTAGAAGTACCGTGTAGCATAGGGAACTCAGCTCGGTGCTCTGTGATGACTTAGATGGGTGGGACGGGGGTGGTGAGGGGGGGAGGAGGCTCAAGGGGAGCGGATATGTGTACACGTCTAGCTGATTCCTGTTGTCGTCCAGTTTGGAAAATTAAAAAAAAGTGTAAACTAACGTCTAGCTGATCTGGCAGCCCGGTTAGATTATGTCTCTACGGTTAGGGATATTATACAAAAGGCAAAGCTTTAAATGAAACTTAGGGGAAAACAAAGCAAAGCTAGATTGCAGTATCATCTTTCTCATCTGACAGCCCTGTCTGAAGGGCAGAAATAGAGACATAGATCTAGAGAATGGACTTGTGGACCCCGAGGGGAAAGGAGGGGGTGGGACAGGTTGAGACAGTAGCATGGATACAAATACACCGCTGCTGCTTAGTCACTTCAGTCGTGTCCAACTCTGTGCGACCCCGTGGACTGCAGTCCACCAGGCTCCTCTGTTCATGGAATTCTCCAGGAAAGAATACTGGAGTGGATTGCCATGCCCTCCTCCAGGGGGATCTTCCCAATCCAGGGATGGAACCTGGGGCTCCTGCATTGCAGGCAGATTCCTCACCACTGAGCCATCAGGGAAACCCTATACTATATATATATATATATATATATATATATATTTGAAACCCCATAGACTATAGCTCCCCAGGCTTCTCTGTCCATGGAATTTTCCAGGCAAGAATACTGGAGTGGGTTGCTATTCCCTTCTTCTGGGTATATTTACACTACCAGGTGTAAAAAAGACAGCCAGGGGCTTCCCCTGGTGGTCCAGTGGATAAGGACACCGCCTTGTAGTGCAGCCTGGGAAGATCTCACGTGCCACGGAGCGGCTGGACTGATGTGTCCAATCACCAAGCCAGAGCTCTGGAGTGCATGCGCCCAGAGCCGGCGCTCAGCAACGACAGACGCCACCGCGATGGGAGGCCCACAGGAGCCAAAGAACAAAGACGGATGAAAACAGACAAATGAAAGACCAACAGAAGTGGCCCGCCTGCTCCCCTCCCTCCCCAACCCGACCCCTGCCCAAAAATAAATAAATAAATAAATCTTTAAAAAAAAAAAAAAAAAAGTCAGTAGAAGTACCGTGTAGCATAGGGAACTCAGCTCGGTGCTCTGTGATGACTTAGATGGGTGGGACGGGGGTGGTGAGGGTGGGAGGGAGGCTCAAGGGGGAGCGGATATGTGTACACGTCTAGCTGATTCCTGTTGTCGTCCAGTAGGAACTAACACTACATTGTAAAACAATTATCCTCTAAAAAAGAAAAACAGTTAGGTGAAAATAAACCAAGGCTAACTTGTTGGCTCATGGGGCTGCTAGATCTTTCCCATCTGGCAGCCCTGTGATTAGTGTTGTCAGGAGGGGTGTGGAGGGGTGTGGCTGGAGAGCCGCAATCATTGCTTTCTCCCTGGTGTTGACGTAGGTGTCAAAAATTGGTTGACGAGCTTGACATGTTGGGCAACTCTTGTGATAACTTAGTTTAAGCTTCTGCTCTTAGGCAAACACCTCACTGAAAAACAGACTGTCAGTGTCCAAGGGCTGGAAAGCCCAGAGGCTAATCTGGTTTTGCTCCACCTCTTGCATCCCAGTAGACGGCCAAGGTGGGATGGGCGGGGTGATGCGTGCTTTCTTACTCAGAGACTCACTGACAGCCAATTCACTGTCATTTAATAAGGTCTGGAAAATCAAAAGTAGGCTCACATTAAATCATGTTTTTAGGGAAATATATTAGGAGTTGAATGGTTTTCCTGAAATTAAATCTTAATAGTTGTGAACATAAAAGGAAATACTATGACACCTCTACAAGGGTTTTGAATATAAAAATGATATTTAATCAACTGTGACAAAGATTTAGCTGTAAAAATCATCTCAAGGACATTGTGTTTTGCTGTAATGTACAACACGACAAATATAATTAACACTGCTGGACATTACCAATGAAAGTTGTTATGACAGTAAATTCTAAGAGTTTTAATCACAAGAAAAAAATTTTTTTCTATTTATTGAATTTCAGACCTATATGAGATAATAGATGCTCACTGAACTTACTGCAATAACACTTTATGATGTATAAAAACAAATTACTATGCTGTGCACTTTAGATTTATATAGCACTTAATGTCAATTATACCTCAATAGACAGAAAAAATTGTGTTTTACATTTCTCTGGGAGAAAAGTAGACCTTTCTGAAAATAATACAAAAATGCTTTTCCTTGTAAGTACAAATAACATTTCATTTAATGGGAAAGAAAAGTAGAAAAAAAACCAAAAAATTTCTTGAAAATTTTTTAATAAGCTTTAAAATGGGGAGGCGATATGTTTCCCTGGTGTTGAACCCGTAAAACAATTATCCTCTAAAAAGAAAAACAGTTAGGTGAAAATAAACCAAGGCTAACTTGTTGGCTCATGGGGCTGCTAGATCTTTCCCATCTGGCAGCCCTGTGATTAGTGTTGTCAGGAGGTGTGGAGGGTGTGGCTGGAGAGCCGCAATCATTGCTTTCTCCCTGGTGTTGCGTAGGTGTCAAAAATTGGTTGACGAGCTTGACATGTTGGGCAACTCTTGTGATAACTTAGTTTAAGCTTCTGCTCTTAGGCAAACACCTCACTGAAAAACAGACTGTCAGTGTCCAAGGGCTGGAAAGCCCAGAGGCTAATCTGGTTTTGCTCCACCTCTTGCATCCCAGTAGACGGCCAAGGTGGGATGGGCGGGGTGATGCGTGCTTTCTTACTCAGAGACTCACTGACAGCCAATTCACTGTCATTTAATAAGGTCTGGAAAATCAAAAGTAGGCTCACATTAAATCATGTTTTTAGGGAAATATATTAGGAGTTGAATGGTTTTCCTGAAATTAAATCTTAATAGTTGTGAACATAAAAGGAAATACTATGACACCTCTACAAGGGTTTTGAATATAAAAATGATATTTAATCAACTGTGACAAAGATTTAGCTGTAAAAATCATCTCAAGGACATTGTGTTTTGCTGTAATGTACAACACGACAAATATAATTAACACTGCTGGACATTACCAATGAAAGTTGTTATGACAGTAAATTCTAAGAGTTTTAATCACAAGAAAAAAATTTTTTTCTATTTATTGAATTTCAGACCTATATGAGATAATAGATGCTCACTGAACTTACTGCAATAACACTTTATGATGTATAAAAAACAAATCACTATGCTGTGCACTTTAGATTTATATAGCACTTAATGTCAATTATACCTCAATAGACAGAAAAAAATTGTGTTTTTACATTTCTCTGGGAGAAAAGTAGACCTTTCTGAAAATAATAAGGAACACACACACAGGAAAATTGCTTTTCCTTGTAAGTACAAATAACATTTCATTTAATAGAAAGAGTAATGCTATACAATTCTGAAGCACAGTTGATATATATTTGGCATTTAATAAAACTAAAACGTTATAATAAAGGAATCATTGCTTGAGCTTTAAGATTTTTTTCCAGTTAGTGTGCCTTATAATGCTTTGAAAATTCTCTTAATGCAATGGCCTTGGTCATCATCCAGTTCACAGAGAAATGTAGAGCTTTTAAAACGTCATATAAGCACATAAAATGTACACAGTTTTCTTTCAAGAGGTTTCAAGTGAAGAGAATGGTCAATTAAATCTATATTTAGGAAAAATTCGGATATGAAACTGCACAGTCAACTTAGTACAGCAAAATCCACATTCTTGAACCTCCTTTTTTTCAAGCAGTAATTGACTTTACAGAAATAAAATCTAATTTTCCCACTCACCTGTTAACCCCTAAAGGAAATATATTCAACTTCACTTCCACATCAGGTAGCAAGTCTGAATACAGAGTCTTTTAGTTTCATGTGTTTAGTAGAAAGGGGTTACCCTGGTGCCCTAGGGGTAAAGAATCTACCTGCAATGCAGGAGAAACAGGTTCAATCCCTGGGTCAGGCAAATCCCCTGGAAGAGGGCATAGCAACCCACTCCAGTATTCTTGCCTGGAGAATTCCATGGACAGAGGAGCCTGGCAGAATCCAGCCCATGGAACACAAAGAGTTGAATATCACTGCGCGACAAAGTATGCGTGTGTTTAGTAGAAAAATCATAAACCATGCAAGAGTCATCTGTAACCCCGAAGTCTAAAATAAGGAATAGCCTCAAATGAGACATTAAAATGGGGGAAAAATAAAATTCAGTGCCATGCCAAGTTTTACTAGAATTAATTAAAGATACAAATCAAAAGAATTTCACTGAGTTGGTTAAGAGAAACACTGACCCACGTTTTTTCCCAAACATATTTTGACAGCCACAGCTGTGCTTGGTTTTTGAGCTCATGAGCATTACAAAGCAAGTGAAATCCATATGTTTCTGATTCACTTACATTCAATTCATCAAAATGTAGTTGTAGGAGCTTCTTGAAGTCTGAACAGCTTTGTCCATACCTTGTACTTAATGTAATAGAACGCAAAGACAGAATTGGCTTGTATTCAACATATAATTGTGATGGCCTGGAGGGGTGGGATGGGGGGGATATACGTATGGCTAATCTGGGATCATACATATCTGTAAACAACAAAACTCTGTAAAAGTAAAAAGTCAAATAAAAATTGAAAAAAACAAAAACAAAAAACAGAGGGGTTTCCCTGAGTTTATTCATACTGTGCTGTCTCGTAGAAATAAGCAAGCAGTACAGAATGTTTAGCGAAAAATCCTTACTATCCCTTCTTCCCATTGCCATATTTGAGTCCATTGCTTTTCAAGGAAAACAGGAGGAATTTAGCCTGCTAAAAGAACAAGAGAAATCTGGTCTCTTCTCAAGGCATGTATTTGATTACTTTTCTCTCTAAATCTTCATGTGAACAGAAATGATTGTCAACTGTGGAGTCAAGTAATTTTCTTTCCTAGTTCTTAGTTGGACTTTTATTTGGGGAATTTTGATTAGAGTTTGATCACTATTTACAACTGATAGGGACAGAATAGAATACATAGGTGGTTGTAGAGTCCTAGTAGGGGACCGTAGGTAAAAGGGTGAGACTTGAGAAAGGTTGGGAGGCCAGTAAGTTGAGGATAACTCAGGAGAGCCTGCTCGCTTGACTGGGTGCAATGCAGGAGAAACAGGTTCAATCCCTGGGTCAGGCAAATCCCCTGGAAGAGGGCATAGCAACCCACTCCAGTATTCTTGCCTGGAGAATTCCATGGACAGAGGAGCCTGGCAGAATCCAGCCCATGGAACACAAAGAGTTGAATATCACTGCGCGACAAAGTATGCGTGTGTTTAGTAGAAAAATCATAAACCATGCAAGAGTCATCTGTAACCCCGAAGTCTAAAATAAGGAATAGCCTCAAATGAGACATTAAAATGGGGAAGAATAAAATTCAGTGCCATGCCAAGTTTTACTAGAATTAATTAAAGATACAAATCAAAAGAATTTCACTGAGTTGGTTAAGAGAAACACTGACCCACGTTTTTTCCCAAACATATTTTGACAGCCACAGCTGTGCTTGGTTTTTGAGCTCATGAGCATTACAAAGCAAGTGAAATCCATATGTTTCTGATTCACTTACATTCAATTCATCAAAATGTAGTTGTAGGAGCTTCTTGAAGTCTGAACAGCTTTGTCCATACCTTGTACTTAATGTAATAGAACGCAAAGACAGAATTGGCTTGTATTCAACATATAATTGTGATGGCCTGGAGGGGTGGGATGGGGGGGATATACGTATGGCTAATCTGGGATCATACATATCTGTAAACAACAAAACTCTGTAAAAGTAAAAAGTCAAATAAAAATTGAAAAAAACAAAAACAAAAAACAGAGGGGTTTCCCTGAGTTTATTCATACTGTGCTGTCTCGTAGAAATAAGCAAGCAGTACAGAATGTTTAGCGAAAAAATCCTTACTATCCCTTCTTCCCATTGCCATATTTGAGTCCATTGCTTTTCAAGGAAAACAGGAGGAATTTAGCCTGCTAAAAGAACAAGAGAAATCTGGTCTCTTCTCAAGGCATGTATTTGATTACTTTTCTCTCTAAATCTTCATGTGAACAGAAATGATTGTCAACTGTGGAGTCAAGTAATTTTCTTTCCTAGTTCTTAGTTGGACTTTTATTTGGGGAATTTTGATTAGAGTTTGATCACTATTTACAACTGATAGGGACAGAATAGAATACATAGGTGGTTGTAGAGTCCTAGTAGGGGACCGTAGGTAAAAGGGTGAGACTTGAGAAAGGTTGGGAGGCCAGTAAGTTGAGGATAACTCAGGAGAGCTGCTCCTTGTTCAGTAAAGCAGGCTTGACTGGGTAGAAACAGCTGATGAAGGAGGAGCTGGGGAAGAAGGAACTAATGATGTATGCCTTGCATCTGTATCTATTTGAGAGGGGCGGTAATCTACCATCCTATATATAGTGCTGCCCACTCAATCAAAGGGAGAGAGCTGAGCAGAGCAGAGCAGAGCAGAGCAGAGCAGAGCAGAGCAGAGCAGAGCAGAGCTGAGCTGAGCTGAGCTGAGCTGAGCTGAGCTGAGCTTTCCTGCCTGCCCGTTTGCACCGTTTACAATATCCTATCCTAATAAATCCTTTTCTTGTTGATCACTCTGCTTCTTGCTGAATTCTTTCTGCATTGAGGCACGAAGAACCTGAACCTCAGTGGGCCCAGACATTGGGTGAGTGCTGGATTAAGTCCTGGCCGTGTAGTTTGAGTCCCAGATGGGGTTTTGACCGGGATTGAGTCCTGGCTATGTGGGTTCAAGTCCCAAGCAGAGTTCTGACTGGGGTTAAGCCTTAGCCATGTGGGTTCGAGTCCCAAACCAGGTTTCGGCTAGGTTCAAGCCCCAGCCACATGGGTTCGAGTCCCAAACAGAGTTCGATCAGGTCTGGGCCCTGGGTTTAAGTCTCAAATCAAGGTAAAACAACTTTCACAATGACTTGAAGTGTTAGCTCGATGAAGACAGTGACTGTGTTCTTTAGCCTTGCATTTCTGAATCTGGCATGACACCTGGCACCAAAGACTTTGTTGAAGGAAGGAGCATGGCGGGTCTTGTCAAGGTGACTGGCACCATGACCTTTGTCTCTTGCTCATCCATAGAGTTAAGTGGCACTACAACCCATTTAAGTAGATGTGCTTGGGAATAATATAGAGATACTAGGTAAGGAAAGGCTTTTGCAGAATATTGAAATCTTTCCTAGTTCTTAGTTGGACTTTTATTTGGGGAATTTTGATTAGAGTTTGATCACTATTTACAACTGATAGGGACAGAATAGAATACATAGGTGGTTGTAGAGTCCTAGTAGGGGACCGTAGGTAAAAGGGTGAGACTTGAGAAAGGTTGGGAGGCCAGTAAGTTGAGGATAACTCAGGAGAGCTGCTCCTTGTTCAGTAAAGCAGGCTTGACTGGGTAGAAACAGCTGATGAAGGAGGAGCTGGGGAAGAAGGAACTAATGATGTATGCCTTGCATCTGTATCTATTTGAGAGGGGCGGTAATCTACCATCCTATATATAGTGCTGCCCACTCAATCAAAGGGAGAGAGCAGAGCAGAGCAGAGCAGAGCTGAGCTGAGCTGAGCTGAGCTGAGCTGAGCTGAGCTGAGCTGAGCTGAGCTTTCCTGCCTGCCCGTTTGCACCGTTTACAATATCCTATCCTAATAAATCCTTTTCTTGTTGATCACTCTGCTTCTTGCTGAATTCTTTCTGCATTGAGGCACGAAGAACCTGAACCTCAGTGGGCCCAGACATTGGGTGAGTGCTGGATTAAGTCCTGGCCGTGTAGTTTGAGTCCCAGATGGGGTTTTGACCGGGATTGAGTCCTGGCTATGTGGGTTCAAGTCCCAAGCAGAGTTCTGACTGGGGTTAAGCCTTAGCCATGTGGGTTCGAGTCCCAAACCAGGTTTCGGCTAGGTTCAAGCCCCAGCCACATGGGTTCGAGTCCCAAACAGAGTTCGATCAGGTCTGGGCCCTGGGTTTAAGTCTCAAATCAAGGTAAAACAACTTTCACAATGACTTGAAGTGTTAGCTCGATGAAGACAGTGACTGTGTTCTTTAGCCTTGCATTTCTGAATCTGGCATGACACCTGGCACCAAAGACTTTGTTGAAGGAAGGAGCATGGCGGGTCTTGTCAAGGTGACTGGCACCATGACCTTTGTCTCTTGCTCATCCATAGAGTTAAGTGGCACTACAACCCATTTAAGTAGATGTGCTTGGGAATAATATAGAGATACTAGGTAAGTCTGATAATGGCTTTTGCAGAATATTTGAAATCTTCTGATTTGAAGTGCTCAGATCACCAAGAATTCCTTAGGCAGCCTTTCAAAGCTACTGTGTTATAATTCAAATGGGATTCAGGAGAGTTGCCAAAGAAAAAAATCAAGTGGACAACTTTACTGTGGCATTAGTAACATCCTGTACTGCCTATTCCATGAAAGAAGTTCCTCTCCAAGGACAGTGCTTTTAGGGCTATGGGTTTCTCTGTCACTTCTTCACCTACCTGATGGGATTGGAGTTCAAACACATTGGTCTTTGGGAAGGTGGACCTTGTAGGCAAGGGCTTCATGAAATACATATTTTGCTACTTGGGTCTCTTTTCTCCATTAAATTTATTCCATAGATGACCCTACAATTATTTTCCAGTCCCTTCCAAGGAGGTTCTCTCATTATTCCCTCTCCTCTCAGCAGAGCTGAAGGTGGCAGTGAAATAAAGACAAAAACCAAGGATTTAAGGTCAACAAATCTTATACTGTGTAACTCTGGGTATATGGCTCAACCTTTCTGAACTTTGGTTTGGTTATTTCTAATGCAATTGTAATTGCTAGCTTGAGGATTTCTATAAGAATTACACACTGTATCCAGCACATAATTGGTTCTTACAAATACTCATTTTCCTCTGTACTCTGATAGCCTGAAGAATATCCTAGCTCCTTATGCTCTCGCATTTATTATTTCAACTCATACTGTCATGTATTGTGAGATAGGCAGTCTGTTAGATAACTTGGACACTGGAGTGAAGGCAAAGGATATGAACATGTCCTCTTAGGGTTTCAAATCCAGTGGGAGGGGGACATTAAACAATTACACAAATGAAGACGTATTTACAAGTTGCAGCATTCCGTGAAGCGAAAGTAGAGTACTGTACGCACTGATACTGCCAGGCATGCATTTCTAGTCAACTGACTTGTTTCCAGGCAAATATCAGGATCTGTAACACCCAATGAATTTTCATGGTCTTAGCGGCAGTCCCACGTGATGCCTTCAAATCGTATTTGACTTTTCAATCATTGGAAGGGATCAGTACCTGTGTTTATCAGACATATAAAAACATATAAAAAGTGTGGGATTTATGTTAAAGCATTAATATAGAGAGAAGCTAACATTATCATTAATGTTTGTTTATTATAAACCATCAATAGATTTGCATCCAGAAGACTATATAGTAATATGCTTACTCTAAGGATACCCTATAAGCAAGATTCTTATTGCCAAAATAGAGCAGATAGCAGCCATCATGCTTTGTTCCCCAGGACAAGAAGTGTTCTATCCTTTTTTTTTTTTCAATTTATTGAAGCTACTTTAGTTATTAAAAATTGCACCTATTTAATGTATGCATTTTGATGAGTTTGGACATACATATGCATTTGTGATCTCTACAACCACGGTAAAATAAACATAGCCATCACCTCCAAAAGACATCTTTGTATTGCCTTGCTTGTTTTTTGTTTGTTTGTTTGTTTTTGTTTGCCAGCAGTAAGAACACTTAGCTTCCTTGGTGGCTCAGTGGTAAGGAACCCACCTGCCAACGCAGGAGACATGGGTTTGAAGCCACTGCAGGGAGAAGTCAGCACGCTGCAACTAGAGAGTAGCCCCTGCTTGCTGCAACTAGACAAAGACCCATGCAGCAAAGAAGACCCAGCACAACCATAAGTAAATAAACAAATAAATAATTTTAAAAGAGACACATACCTTCTTAATACATTTTTAAGCATTAACCACCATGTGTTAACCATTGGTACTAGGCTTACAGCAGATCTCTGTAATTTTTTCCTCTTATATAACTAAAACTTGGTACCTACTGAACAATTTTCCATTTCCCCTCCTCCACTCCATCCCTTGGTGACCACCTTTCAATTCTCTGCTGCTATGAATCTAACTGTTTAGATACCCCATATAATGGTGTTAACAGTATTAGCCTTCCAGTGGCTGACTTACTTCACTTAGTTTAATGTCCTCCATGCTGCTGCAAATGGTAGAATTTCCTTCTTTTTTTTTTCTTTTTTCTTTTAAAGGTCTTACAGAGTTTTGTTGTTCACAGACGTGTATGTTCCCAGATCAGTCATATCGTATCCATGGTCCCCACCCGCCCAGATCCCCCAATTTCCTTCTTTTTTAAGGCTGAATAAGATTCAGCTGTATGTATAGGCTATATTTTCCTTTTCTATTCATCTTTTGATGGAGACTTCGGTTGTTTCCATATCTGAGCTATTGTAAAAGTTGCTGCAGTGAACACGGGGATGTAGAGATATCCCCTTGAGAAAGTGAATCATCTCCTTAGGATACATATCCAGAAATGAGGCTGCTGGATCATGTAGTAGCTGTTTTCATCTTTGGAGGAAGCTCCTTACTATTTTCATAGTGGTTGTGCCATTTTACATTCCTGCCAACAGTGTTACAAAGATTCTTTTCAGTTCTTCTGCTTACCATAGTTTCCTTGTGAAAACATCATTGACTTTTTCTCTTCCTTCTTCAATCACTTGACTTGACTCTTACCTTTTCACTGTAACTGCTTACGTTGAGATCACCAATGACGTCAATGACCATGGAAGACACTCATTCAATCTCATACTGCTTTATGTACTTTCAGCATGTGAAGTGAGGAACTCAAGTAATTTTTTTAACTTCTTTATTAAAACTATCTCCTATCCTACTTTCTTTTTTTTTTTTTTCTTTTCCTACCCTACTTTCTGTGGAAAGTCCTCTATGGTTCTTTTATTGGCTCTTGATTTATTTTTTGGTCTCTTGAAGTAACACCATAAAAAATTTCTTCTTGCATATATTCTTTTCTTATTTAAGATGATCTCCTGAGGAGTCCCCAGAGGGAGACTTCCATGTAAAAGGTTTGGGGAAAAAATGTGCCAAGTTGCTTTCCAAAAAAGATTGTATCTCTGAACTGCCCTCAAAAACGTGTAAGAGCACCAGTTACACTTATTTTCTTGGCCATCTTGCTTATTACCTAGGGTTTTTCTTTTACCTTTTTATTTTGAAAGACTTCCAGATCCAAAGAAATTTACAAAGAAATGAACAGAGAGGTACTGTATAGCCTCACCCAGCTTCCAATGTTAACATCTTGAATAACTACAGCAGTTTTTATAAAAGTATGGTAACAAAGCTTGGGCTTCCTTGGTGCCTCTGTGGTTACAAATCCAACAACCAAGCCAAAGATGCAGATTGAGTCTCTGGGTTGGGAAAGTTCCCCTGGAGAAGGAAATGGCAACCCCCTCCAGTATCCTTGCCTGGAGAATCCCATGCACAGAGGAGCCTGGCTGGCTATAGTCCATGGGGCTGCAAAAGAGTCAGACACGACTTAGCGGCTAAACAATATCAAAACCTGGAAATTGACATTCATACAATCCACAAAGTTTATTCGAGCTAAACATACATACATACGTGTGTGTGTGCGTGTGTTGCTACAGTTTTATTGTGTATATAGCTCGTGTAGCTACCAACACAACCAAGATACTCTACTATCTGTATATGTCAACAATATTTCAAAAGGAGGAGAAGGAGGAGGAGGAGGAGGGGAATTTTACTATCACTACAAGACTCCCTCCTATTACCCCTTTATAGCCACACCCATCTTTCTGACCCCATCCCTAATTCCTGGTGACTACAAATTTGTTCCTCTCTGTACACAAATATACTATTTCCCCAATGTTACATATGCAAAATCTTACAGTATGGATCCTTTTGAGATATTTTTTTCTACTCTGCAGTAACTTTTTTGACATTCATCCAACTTGCTGCCTGTATCAGTAGTCTAAACTGGTACATGCATACCATCCACCTTTCTTTGCATGGTATACATGGACCACTTCAGTCAGTGAAGGATATGAGGTTAATTTACAGCTTTTGATTGCTATGAAAAAAGCTGCTGTAAACATGTATGTACAAAGTTTTTCATGTAAATAAATTTCCATTCTTTGGAATAAATATTGAAGAGTACAAGTGCTGGCTTGTAGGGTATTTACATGATTAATTTTATAAAACATTAACAAACTGTTGTCACAAGTGACTGTGGCATTTAACTTCCATCAACAACATATGAGTGAGCCAGTTTCTCTGTGCTCTCGACAGAATTATATGTTATTACCACGTACAAACTTGAGCCTTCCTGATAATTTCATAATGACATCTCATTATGGTTTTAATTTGCATTTCTCTATTGGGTAATAGCATTGAACATCTTTTCATGTGCTTATTTGCCATGCATATATCCTCTTTGGTGAAACGTCTAGTTAATTCTTTTGCCAATTTTCTAATTGGATTCTTTTAACGTTAAGTTTTGAGAGTCAGTTATTCTAGCTACAAGTCTTTCGTTGGATGGGTGATTAGAAATGCCTTCTCCCAGTTGGTACATTTTTATTTTTCATCTTTTTAACAGAGTCTTTTGGAGAAGGAAAAAATTTAATTTTGATGAGGTCCAGCTTATCAGCTTTCCTTTCACAAATTATGCATTTATTGCTAAGTCTAGACCTCTTCATCTAGTCCTCATTCCCAAAGATTGTCTTTCTTTTTTTATAAGTGTTGGAGCTTTATATTTTACATTTGAGTCCATGATTCATGTTGAGTTAAATTTTGCATAAGGAGTGAGGTTTAAGATATATACTTGTTTTGCTTTGTTTTTGCCTGTGAATGTCCAACTGCTCCAACACTATTTATTGAAAGGCTGTGCCTCTTCCATTGAATTGCTTTTGCCCTTGTCAAAAATAAATTGAATACATATTTGTGTAGATCTATTTCTGGGTCTCTACTGTGTTCCACTGATTTATATGGGGACTATGTATCTCCCAGTACCACAGTCTTGGTTACTGTAGCTATGTAGGAGCCTTAATCTTGGGAGCAATGATTCCTCCCAGTATATTCTTCTTCCTCAACATTGTTTTAGCCATGCTAGGGTTTTTCCATTTCCGTATTAACTTTTAGAATACACTTGTTATATGTCTACAAAAAAATGCATTGAGATTTCAATAGAAATTGTGTTAAACCTGTAGATCAGTTTGTGAGAATTGACATGTTTATTATTTCAAGTCTTCCAGTTTTTTAACATGGTATGTCTCTCCAAGTATTGAAGTCCCCTTTGATTTCTCTACTCAATATTGTTTTAAATACTGAATATTCAGTATTTTTTAAGTAAAAATTATTTCATTTTTCATTATCTAGATCTAGTATATACTTTGTTAGATTTATACCTAAGTATTTCATTTTTTGGTAGGTAGGGCCTTTGTGAATGGTGTTATATATTTTTTTACTTTGGTTTTCTCTTGTTCATTGTCAGTATATAGAAATAATTTCTGTACTTATGGTTTGTATCATGTGACTCAACTTATTTTTAAGTTCTAGGAGTCTTTTTATAGATTCCTTGGCATTTTCTACATAGACAATTTGTTGTCTACAAATAGGGAGAGTTTCATTTCTTCCCTTATAATCTGCTTGTCTTTTATGTCTGTAATATGCATTATTATCATAGTTAGAACCTCTGGTACAATGTTGAGTAACGATGGAGGATGCCTTGTGCCTAATCTTAAAGGGAAAGCAATCAGGCTTTCGTCATTAAATATAATGTCAGCTGACAAGTTTAGAAAACTGAAAAATCAGCATTGTGGCTGCACAGAGAGTCAGGGAAAGGGAGTTATGAACTAAGGTGAAAAGGTCCCAGTGCGATTCAAATTATGTAGAACCTTGTATATCACAGCCAAGAGTTCGTATTTTATTCTAGGAGTAATAGAAATCCATTGAAGCATTTAGGCAAATAAACTTCTTGATTTGCATTTAAAACATCACTCTTGCTACCAGTTAGATTAGTGTTTCTCAAACTTCAAAATGGTAGAATCACCTGGGGATTTGGTAAAAATGAAGATTCTAATTCAGTAGATCTTGACTTGGATTCTGCACAAGTACCAATATTGTTGGTCTACATTTTGAGTATCAAAACTCTGGATAATACATTTTTTTGAGAGAAAAGAGACAAGTTAGAAGGTAACCTGGATCAGAACAGTGGTTTCAAACTTTAATACATCTTATGCTATGAAAAGACATTAGTTCATGCATCCCTGGTGGTCCAGTGGGTAAGGACACCGCCTAGCAGTGCAAGGGGTGCTGGTTGGATCCTGTCCTGGGAAGATCCCACGTGCCACAGAGTCGGGGTGGATGTGTCCAACTACTGAGCCGGAGCTCTGGAGCACATGTGCCCGGAGCTGGTGCTCTACAGCAAGAGAGGTTACTGAGATGGGAGGCCAACACAGGCCAAAGAACAAAGATGGAAATAAATGAAAGACCAATACTGTGGCCAAAAAAAAAAAAAAAAAGGATATTAGTTCTTATTCTATGTGAGGTACTCTGATGTTTTCTAATCTTATTTTTTTTTATTACAAAATATGTAATGACAAAAACCTTACTGATTAAAGTAAAAGAAAATTAAAACTGAAAAATATATAATGTTAGCTGAAGACCTCTTGCAGAGTTTCCTTATGAGGTAGTTTCCCTTTGTTATCACTGTACTGAGAATCTATATCATGAATCAGTGTGAATTTCATCAAATGCTTCTTTTTTTACATCAATTGATACACTTTTTCTTATCAATCAACCATATGATTTTTCTTCTTTAGCTTATTGATATAGTGGGTTACACTGACTGATTTTCAAACATTTGAACTACCTTTATATTTCCGGAATGAATTCTACTTAATCTTGGTGGATTATTCTTTCTATGCATTGTTGAATTGCCTAAATTTTGCTGAGCATTTTTGCATCTAACTGTGTGAGAATTATTGGTCTGAGTTTTTTGTGTGTGTTCTCTTTATCAGACAAAACTCTGAGTTTCAAAGTAGTAATGGCCTTGTGAAAGGCATTGAGAAGGATTCTCTCCTCTTTCTGAAAGAGATTGTATAAAATCAGTGCTCATTATTTGAATGTGTGGTCAAATTTTCCAGTGAAAACATCTGGGTCTGGATAGTTTTTTCTCAGGAGCATTAAAATAAAGTCAATTTCTTGAATACTTATAGCATTATTCAGTTTGTTTGTTTCATCTTGTATGAAGTGTGGTAGCTTGTGGAGTGCATAGAAGGAGGGAAGAGGAAGTATTTGGGTAAAGGTTGTTTTACCACGGTATAAGACAAACTCTATGTGGAAGTCAGCCCTCAGCTAGACACTTCCTAACATAGGGGACCCCAACCCCCAGGTCAGGGATGCTATATGCACAGCAGGAGGTCAGCAATTAGCTAGAGAATATCCTGAGTTTGCCACAAAAGACTCAAAAACCCTGCTTCCATGTTCAATACCCTAGCTTTGTGGCACAGGGTTTTCTGCAATGATAGCAAGCAAAATGAGATTACAAAGTAGACTGAACATTGCTTCCACTATTACCCATCATCCCCCAATGGGACTGTCTAGGTGCAGGAAAACAAGCTCAGGGCTCCCACTGATTCTGCACTACGGCCATAGTATAACTATTTCATCATATATTGCAAAGTAATAATACTAGAAATAAAGTGCACCATAAATGTAATGTGCTTGAATCATCCCCAAACCATCCCCCAACCCTGGTCCATGGAAGAATTGTCTGCCACCAAACTGGTCCCGGGTGCCAAAAAGGTTGGAGACGGCTGCCCTAAGAGATACTATTGCTACTTTCCTTTTCTCAGGTATAGAGCTCCCAGGCTCACAGAATTTCTAAAGGATCCAGTTTGGGTTTCCTTCAACAGCACATGCTGTTGTTACTTGTGGCAGTTGTTTCTAGTCTATGTATGTCAGAAGTCAGTGTCTATTTTCACAAATATAGTGTGGAATTCAAGAAGGAAATGACAACCCACTCCAGTACTCTTCCCTGGAGAATCCCATAGACACAGGAGCCTGGCAGGCCACAGTCCATGGGGTTGTAGAGAACCAGGCACAACTGGGTGATTAACCCACATATAGAATGTGCTGATACAGGGTCACTACTGATTTTATGACAGTACACCCTCCATGGCACAAGTGAGCTGAGTCATACACAGACATGGGACAGTTACAGAACACCCAAGCTTCTGCCACGCAATGAGCTAGAGTAGAGGGATCCAAAATGCCTTTGAAACCAATAAATGCCTTAAAAACCAACTCTAGCATAGACACTCTTGATTTTGAGTTAGAGGATATTGATGATGAGCTAAAAGGAAAGAAGATTTAAATCTATTTCTCAGAGAAACTGATCTAAATATGAAGCAAACAGCTGTTGATTATGGAAAGGAGCAATTCCCCATTCTGTTTCCTCCTTTCAGCCATGTCAGAGCATCGTGGCCAAGAGTTTCTTAGCACCACACCCTGGGAACCATGACTGAGGTTTTTCCAGCATCTCCAGTCTCTATGGCATCTGTGTTCTATAAACAGAGTTTAGTCACTCAGGCCTTTGGCTCTTTAATCATATAGTTGGCAAGGTTACTCTTGGTTTCTCACAAAGAATTCTGTCTTTTTGAAAAGCACATCTGTCGAATTTAGAGGGTCTTTTCTTGCTGGATTTTCACGTTTATCATTTTAGCAAAGAATCCCAGCATGGGTCCCCATTCAAGAGCACATCTGGACACTGACACTCACGAAGAATCAATTTCATCAAGTGAGCTGGGAAAACACAAGACCTGCAGGTGTCCACCAGAATCCCCAAGCCTGTTTAGGGAGGTCACTAGGATCCCAATTTGGGTTTCCCCTCCCCAAGGCGTGCCCTAAGAGATACTATGCTTTCCTTTTCTCAGGTATAGAGCTCCCAGGCTCACAGAATTTCTAAAGGATCCAGTTTGGGTTTCCTTCAACAGCACATGCTGTTGTTACTTGAGTTGTTTCTAGTCTATGTATGTCAGAAGTCAGTGTCTATTTTCACAAATATAGTGTGGAATTCAAGAAGGAAATGACAACCCACTCCAGTACTCTTCCCTGGAGAATCCCATAGACACAGGAGCCTGGCAGGCCACAGTCCATGGGGTTGTAGAGAACCAGGCACAACTGGGTGATTAACCCACATATAGAATGTGCTGATACAGGGTCACTACTGATTTTATGACAGTACACCCTCCATGGCACAAGTGAGCTGAGTCATACACAGACATGGGACAGTTACAGAACACCCAAGCTTCTGCCACGCAATGAGCTAGAGTAGAGGGATCCAAAATGCCTTTGAAACCAATAAATGCCTTAAAAACCAACTCTAGCATAGACACTCTTGATTTTGAGTTAGAGGATATTGATGATGAGCTAAAAGGAAAGAAGATTTAAATCTATTTCTCAGAGAAACTGATCTAAATATGAAGCAAACAGCTGTTGATTATGGAAAGGAGCAATTCCCCATTCTGTTTCCTCCTTTCAGCCATGTCAGAGCATCGTGGCCAAGAGTTTCTTAGCACCACACCCTGGGAACCATGACTGAGGTTTTTCCAGCATCTCCAGTCTCTATGGCATCTGTGTTCTATAAACAGAGTTTAGTCACTCAGGCCTTTGGCTCTTTAATCATATAGTTGGCAAGGTTACTCTTGGTTTCTCACAAAGAATTCTGTCTTTTTGAAAAGCACATCTGTCGAATTTAGAGGGTCTTTTCTTGCTGGATTTTCACGTTTATCATTTTTTGCAAAGAATCCCAGCATGGGTCCCCATTCAAGAGCACATCTGGACACTGACACTCACGAAGAATCAATTTCATCAAGTGAGCTGGGAAAACACAAGACCTGCAGGTGTCCACCAGAATCCCCCAAACCTGTTTAGGAGAGGTCACTAGACCATCAAATAATCAGGGACCCTGGCTGATCACAAATACCAGTCAGAAACATCCAGAAGTTATCCTGACTCATATTACAGTCCTTTACCCATTACTAATCCAGTTCTTGGCCAAAATATCTTTAAGAAAAGACTCTAGCTTTCCTAAGTCACCATAATGGAGCTTTTTTTTTTTTTTTTTTTCAGTTTCAGAAGAATAAGACACTGATGAGTACGGTAACTCCGGACTAT
Source organism: Tragulus kanchil (assembly GCA_022376925.1). NCBI lineage: Eukaryota > Metazoa > Chordata > Mammalia > Artiodactyla > Tragulidae > Tragulus > Tragulus kanchil. Next base: position 31,698,513 of record JAIOJX010000028.1, on the reverse strand, counting down.
ACACATGGTAGGATTTTTATCCTATAAAGATGCATATTATAGGAATTTGCTCACTATATGAAGATTACCAGACTCAGAGCATGTATTTTATTTATATTTCTGGAGTTATATTAAAGATTTTTAAGAAATAAGAATACTTGAGGGCTTCCTTAGCCCTCAAGGAGCACTGGTTCGATCCCTGGCCCAGGAAGATCCCACGTACCGAGCAGCTGGACCGGTGTGTCCAATCATGAGCCGGCACTCTGGAGTGCATGCGCCCAGAGCTGGGCTCTGCAACGAGAGAGGCCACTGCGATGGGAGGCCCACAAGCCACAGAATAAGGATGGATGAAAATAAATTTAAAAAAACAATAAAAGAGGCCAAATTAAAAAAAAAAAGAATAGTTGAATCAGAGATTCACTTCTAATATTTTATTTACACAATCTTTTGTTCTTTTCTGGATAGACTATAGGTATACTTCATCTTACTGTATTTTGCTTTACTGCATTTCACAGATCCTGCTTTAAAAAATTAGAGGTTGAAGGCTTGTGGAAATCCTGAGTGGAGGAAGTCTCTAGGTGCCATTTTTTCAATAGCCTTGAGCAATTCCCCATTCTGTTTCCTCCTTTCAGCCATGTCAGAGCATCGTGGCCAAGAGTTTCTTAGCACCACACCCTGGGAACCATGACTGAGGTTTTTCCAGCATCTCCAGTCTCTATGGCATCTGTGTTCTATAAACAGAGTTTAGTCACTCAGGCCTTTGGCTCTTTAATCATATAGTTGGCAAGGTTACTCTTGGTTTCTCACAAAGAATTCTGTCTTTTTGAAAAGCACATCTGTCGAATTTAGAGGGTCTTTTCTTGCTGGATTTTCACGTTTATCATTTTTAGCAAAGAATCCCAGCATGGGTCCCCCATTCAAGAGCACATCTGGACACTGACACTCACGAAGAATCAATTTCATCAAGTGAGCTGGGAAAACACAAGACCTGCAGGTGTCCACCAGAATCCCCAAGCCTGTTTAGGAGAGGTCACTAGACCATCAAATAATCAGGGACCCTGGCTGATCACAAATACCAGTCAGAAACATCCAGAAGTTATCCTGACTCATATTACAGTCCTTTACCCATTACTAATCCAGTTCTTGGCCAAAATATCTTTAAGAAAAGACTCTAGCTTTCCTAAGTCACCATAATGGAGCTTTTTTTTTTTTTTTTTTTTCAGTTTCAGAAGAATAAGACACTGATGAGTACGGTAACTCCGGACTATACACATGGTAGGATTTTTATCCTATAAAGATGCATATTATAGGAATTTGCTCACTATATGAAGATTACCAGACTCAGAGCATGTATTTTATTTATATTTCTGGAGTTATATTAAAGATTTTTAAGAAATAAGAATACTTGAGGGCTTCCTTAGCCCTCAAGGAGCACTGGTTCGATCCCTGGCCCAGGAAGATCCCACGTACCGCCGAGCAGCTGGACCGGTGTGTCCAATCATGAGCCGGCACTCTGGAGTGCATGCGCCCAGAGCTGGGCTCTGCAACGAGAGAGGCCACTGCGATGGGAGGCCCACACAAGCCACAGAATAAGGATGGATGAAAATAAATTTAAAAAAACAATAAAAGAGGCCAAATTAAAAAAAAAAAGAATAGTTGAATCAGAGATTCACTTCTAATATTTTATTTACACAATCTTTTGTTCTTTTCTGGATAGACTATAGGTATACTTCATCTTACTGTATTTTGCTTTACTGCATTTCACAGATCCTGCTTTAAAAAAAATTAGAGGTTGAAGGCTTGTGGAAATCCTGAGTGGAGGAAGTCTCTAGGTGCCATTTTTTTCAATAGCCTTGACTCACTTCATGTCTCTGTGCAACATTTTGGTAATTCTTACAATATTCCAAACTTTTTCATTATTACTTTCTTTATAATGATCTATGATCCATAATCTTTGATGTTACTGTTGTAGAAAGATTATGACTCACTGAAGGGTCAGATGATAGGATTTTTCAGCAATGAAGCATTTTTAAAATTAAGGTATGCACATTGTTTTATAGACAGTGCTATCGCACCCTTAATAGACTATAGGGTAGTACAAACATAGCTTTTGTATGAACTGGGAAACCAAAAATTCGTCCAACTCATTTTATTGTAGTGGTCTGGAACTGAACCCACAATATCTCTGATGTGTGCCTGCCTATATTTTGGCATTGTTTTTATAAAATTAAAGTGAAAAGAGTGAAACAAATGTCATTTAATTTTATGAATAAGTTTTATCGAATAAGCTCAAACAACTTAAATCATTAAAGATATAGAGGAGTGATGACATGAAACTGTTGAATTCACAGCATTTTGCAGAATATGACAACTGGAAAGAGGCATTGTGAATGCACATACCATGACTGCAGCTGCCTGAGACTAGCTCTGCAAGGAAATGGCCACAGTTTCTTCTTCTGTGAATCTGTGTCACTTGTTTTTCTCCTTCCTCTCCTCCCCTGCATTTTGAACTCCCTGAATCCTTTTCAGGTCTGCTCCTCTTTCCATATTGTGATGCTGTTTTTAAAAAATAGTTACACACACACACACACACACACACACACACACAATAGTTACTTTTTTTTTTTTTTTTGGCTGCTTCTATTGGTCCTTCATTTACTTATTTTTCATCCATCTTTGTTTTCTGGCCTGTGTGTGTCTCCCATCGCAGTGGCCTCTCTCATTGCAGAGCACTGGCTCTGGGCGCATGCACCCCAGAGCACTGGCTCAGTAGTTGAACACATCAGTCCAGCTGTTCCGTGGCATGTGGGATCTTCCCAGGCCAGGAATCGAACTGGCGCCCCTTGCACTGCAAGGTGGTGACCTTACCCACTGGACCACCAGGGAAGCCTCTAAAAAATAGTTACTTCTTATGTATTTGGCTGCATTGGGTCTTAGATGCAGCACATGGAATCTTCTGCCGTGGAGAGTATTAGGTTTCTCTGTAGTTGGGGCTTTGTTGTGTGGGATCTTACTTCCCAGAACAGGGATCGAACCGTTATCCCCTGCATTGGGAGGTGGAATCTTAACCACTGGACCACCAGGGAAGTCCCTGGGTTGCCCTCCTATTTCATGCTGAGAAGCAATAAGATTGGAAATGGAAGGATGCCTCTGACGTCCCAGGTGAGAGAACAGACCCACAACAAAGGTGGTTCTGGTGTCGAATCATCCCCTAAATCAGTGCTCTCCAGTTTCTACCCTCAACTATCTGCAGCTAACAATGAGAAAAGCACTTGTTAAAAGTACAAATTTCCAACCTTTGCCTCTGGAGAATCTGGGTCAGTAGGCTTATGGTGGGGCCCAGGAAACTGTCATTCTGATAAGCTGCCAAGTTGCTGTAATTATCAGGGCAGTTTAGGAAATATGGAGTTAAAGTAGTGTTGTTGTTGTTGTTTGCATACTGCATTTCAAGGACCTCCTTTTAAGAATCAGGCTGTAAAGTCAGGAGTGCATGGAAAGGAAGACATTTCACTCACTGGAAGAACAATCTTTAATGCGGTTTCACTTGACTTCATATAACATATGTCATAAATACAGTAACAAATCAAATATCATCTTTAACATTTTAAAATTGCTTCCCAGGGGGTAAGAGCACCTTGATTTCAAGGAAACTGTTGATTGGGAGACAAAACACACAGTTGCAACCAGTTCTTTGTAAAACATAGCACCTTGTCACAAAGATTAAATCCAGCTATGACTTGCTGTTAGTCAATGGTCATCAAAAAATGACCATTTCTGAAGGTGAATGGACACTCATTTTATTTATTAAATGTCATTAGTGAGATGCACCATTTTATTCAATTGTATACTGTGAAGTTTTAGTCTTCTGAAGCAATTCATATCCCTCTAAGATTTGCCCCAGAAAATGGGGTTATGGACAGATGAAGGCTGATTTCTCATGTCTTGAATGCGCTTTGGGTCATCACTGCAGACTCTACTTGGTGCTGTCAAACATCTTGTGTCACAATTGTTCTAAAAAGTGTGCTCATGCTGCATTTTCAGTGACCATGGGCATTGCTGTTGTTATTTAGATGCTAAATTGTGCGTGATTATGACCCTATGGACTATAGCCCACCAGGCTCCTCCATTCATAGGATTGTCCAGGCAAGAATACTGGAGTGGGTTGCCATATCCTTCCTTGGGGAATCTTTCAACCCAGGGATCAAATCTGCATCTCCTGCTTGGAAGGCAGATTTTTTACCACTGAGCTGGGGAAGTTCAACCTTGGGCATGGAAATCAATGAAGTGGGTCTACTCTTGAAACGAAACCGCTGGATGGTAGGCAAGTTTCCATAAGGAACTGACTCCTGGAACAGGAATGACCCACCAGGTAGGTGGTGACCTCTTGGAGAAGCAGCATAGGTGACATCCAAACAAGGTCTGTCATTGTCATCAAAGGAAGAGGACAGACAGATGCAAACTGGCAGACACTGTTCTATCTCCATGCACTGTTTTTCTGTCTACCTGCCTCCTTGCATTGAAAGTTACCCAGAGAACACTTCTGGTTAAACAAGACTTTTTCTTTTATTTGCAAAACCAAATATCTATATATCTCTATCTCTGTAACCGTCTCTTCTCAGATCATTTGGCCAATATTTAACTGCTATTGCACTTTGTGGTAGCCTGTGTGGAGGAAGGGTGGGCAGTAGAAGGCCAGGGAGCTGACGTAGATAATACAGAGCCTGGCCCCTGGTTTTCACTCAGCTCTTGGGTTCTGTCTTGGAGAAAAGGCAAATCAGTGCTCTGGGTCCAAAACACCAATATATCAACTAGCTTAATAGAGTAAAATCTCTCTTAATAGAGCTTTAGAATGTTATTTTAAACCTACATTTTAAATATTTAAACAGCATTTTAAATCTCAGTATTTTTCTGCAGTAGGGAGCAAGTGGTTAGGACCATAGGAAGCTGCAAATGCTAATATTTTCGGTTGACAGGGAAAGTTGGTAATGTAAGTCCCAGAAGAAGAGAAGTTTCAGAGCCTAGCTTCTGAGTGCTATGCCTTTGCCAATAGACAGCATTTATTTTTGGTTCCATGTGTGTGTACAGAGTTTGCTTATACCAAGTTTTCTGGTATAAAGATTTATCCAACACCCCTAATGAGCTCCCTTTTCAGACAGGTTAGTGACCTCTCTCTAAAGGCTGACATGTTTGCACCAATCTGACTCATTTTAAATAAACATATAAAACCAGCGACGGCAATGGAGAGAATACACAGGAACCCAGTGCTGAGGCCTCATGTCACAGCAGGAATGATTCATCAGTAAAGCAGTCAAAGTTCCCAGGGTAAATAATTTCCATTTCACCACTGGACAAGCAGATAAGGATAGAGCTCACTTTAAAATAATTGCTTTAGACTTATAGACTTAGAGAATAAACTTGTGGTTGCCTGAGAGGAAGCATGGTAGGAAGGGAAAGTTAGGGAGTTTGGGATGGACATGTACACACAGCTATATTTAAAACAGGTAAGCAACGAGGACCTACTGTACAGCATAGGGAACTCTGCTCAATGCTATGTGCCAGCCTGGATGGAGGGGAATTTAGGGGAGAATGGAGACATGAATATGTATGGCTGAGTCCCTTCTCTGCTCAGTTGCAACTATCATAGCGTTATTAATCAGCTATTCTCCAATATAAAATAAAAACTTAAAAAAATTAAAACTAACATTCTACATTTAGTAACATCTGAGAAATACATATCTATTAAACTCTATTCTTCCTGGTTCCTAAAATACTTGGGGGTAGGGAAAGAACTTACAAGTGGAGGAGAACTCCCCAAGGCCAAGCATGAGGATAAGAGATGACAGGAACTTGGCGATGTCTAGTTAATGGAGGACAAAATAATTCCTTATGAAAAGGCAAATATAAACTCTAACTTTATCTTAAATTTACTGAGTCCAGGGATTTAATTTTTCTAGGGAGAAATCTAAAAGGCTCCACACTTCTTGAATTTAGTGAATAGTTAGTGCCCAGTATGTGGTGGTTAGTAATTTATTAAGCAAATATATCAAAGAAGTTCAAAAACAAGTAACCATGCCAATTTAATTATCCAAAAGGTGTGGGGCTTATTATTCAAGTAATGATTTCAATTGAGTTAAGAATCAGATCTGAGAACATATAACCCATCTATTAGACATAAAGGGAGTTGCACACAATTTCTAGCCAGTCATCAGGTATTAGTTATTGATTTCTGCGGCAGGTACCATGCGAGGCAGTGAATATGTAGAAATGAAGAGTCGAAAGAGTCCCTCATGGTCCAGTCAGTGTCTGAATGTGTCATGGATTATTGTAATTCTCCATACGAGCCATGTCACCCTAAGAGCTGGACACTCTAAGAATACACCGAGGTCATCAGATAACATTTGCCTCAAAGTACTAGGAAAGGCTCCAAGGATGAAGTAACCTTTGAGACGGGCCTTAGACGATGAGCAGGTGTGTTTCTGACAAGGGAGGAGCTGATCATTCCAGGCAAAGGAATTGCCAGTGCCAAGTTGCAGAGTCCTAAAATTCGCAGATTGTCTGAGAAAGCTGAATGTTACTGAGGTATATTGGACTTGGACATGAGCACCAAGACAGCGGGTAGGATACATGGGTACGTTCTTGTCGTGGTCCACGCGTGGGTTGGAAAAGAATGTCCAGACATGAGGCAGAATGAGAGGAGAATAAAGTTTATCTGAGTGGGAGACGCTGTTAGAACAGCGGACTGGCTCGTGGAAGAGTTGAACGCTTTCACGGGCTTACGGCCAACTTTTATAGCCCCAAGACAGAGGAAATTCCTGTTGGAATGGTGGCATTAGGTGATTGGTTACGATGCTATAGGGTGTATAGTACAGTGGATATTTTATATAATACTGGCTCAGCGAACCAGCTGCTTTAGCTCTGGAGGCTCATGGCAATAGTTGCTAGGGGCTTGGTCAATTGTAGCGATTTTTATCCTATGACCCTGGTACAGGGCTCCACACCAGTGACCTTGATATGCTGTGCTGTGTCTTAAATTTACTGAGTCCAGGGATTTAATTTTCTAGGAGAAATCTAAAAGGCTCCACACTTCTTGAATTTAGTGAATAGTTAGTGCCCAGTATGTGGTGGTTAGTAATTTATTAAGCAAATATATCAAAGAAGTTCAAAAACAAGTAACCATGCCAATTTAATTATCCAAAAGGTGTGGGGCTTATTATTCAAGTAATGATTTCAATTGAGTTAAGAATCAGATCTGAGAACATATAACCCATCTATTAGACATAAAGGGAGTTGCACACAATTTCTAGCCAGTCATCAGGTATTAGTTATTGATTTCTGCGGCAGGTACCATGCGAGGCAGTGAATATGTAGAAATGAAGAGTCGAAAGAGTCCCTCATGGTCCAGTCAGTGTCTGAATGTGTCATGGATTATTGTAATTCTCCATACGAGCCATGTCACCCTAAGAGCTGGACACTCTAAGAATACACCGAGGTCATCAGATAACATTTGCCTCAAAGTACTAGGAAAGGCTCCAAGGATGAAGTAACCTTTGAGACGGGCCTTAGACGATGAGCAGGTGTGTTTCTGACAAGGGAGGAGCTGATCATTCCAGGCAAAGGAATTGCCAGTGCCAAGTTGCAGAGTCCTAAAATTCGCAGATTGTCTGAGAAAGCTGAATGTTACTGAGGTATATTGGACTTGGACATGAGCACCAAGACAGCGGGTAGGATACATGGGTACGTTCTTGTCGTGGTCCACGCGTGGGTTGGAAAAGAATGTCCAGACATGAGGCAGAATGAGAGGAGAATAAAGTTTATCTGAGTGGGAGACGCTGTTAGAACAGCGGACTGGCTCGTGGAAGAGTTGAACGCTTTCACGGGCTTACGGCCAACTTTTATAGCCCCAAGACAGAGGAAATTCCTGTTGGAATGGTGGCATTAGGTGATTGGTTACGATGCTATAGGGTGTATAGTACAGTGGATATTTTATATAATACTGGCTCAGCGAACCAGCTGCTTTAGCTCTGGAGGCTCATGGCAATAGTTGCTAGGGGCTTGGTCAATTGTAGCGATTTTTATCCTATGACCCTGGTACAGGGCTCCACACCAGTGACCTTGATATGCTGTGCTGTGCTGTGTTTTGTTGCTCAGTTGTGTTCGACTCTTTTGCGACCCCATGGACGGCAGCCCGCCAGGCTCCCCCATCCATGGGGATTCTCCAGTGGGTTGCTCTGATAGGACTCTATAATTCTCCCATGGTTCTCCTGTATCATCCTCATCTGCTCATTCAGTTTATAAAATAAGAGTAAATGATCTCTGAAGTTCAACATTTTATGAGCCTATGAAAGGGAAAAGAATTTGATCTGAGTTGGAAAAAAGAGCGTAGGGGTGAACAAGTGTTTGGGATTGTTTCCATGAAAGTGAGGAAAGCAGCTGTCTCACACAAACTACATGAAATAAAAAAGAAAAAGAAAAAAAGACTTTTTTTTTCTATTCTTAGTACATTTTGACATGTGCTTCTAGCACTGTTTGGAAAGAAGATGACAATTTTTCTTCCCAACTATAGATACCTTTTTTTTTTTTTTTTCATTTTCTATTATTAGGTGCCCCTGGCAAATGGAAAGGTTATGTCCTGGTTTGATTCTTCTCAGAAAAGTATGTATTTTAAACCAGGCAATCTACTTATAAGAACCAGTCTTTTGTCATGTATAGACAGGCGCATAGGCAGGGAACCAGGGTCCAAGTTCTGGGCAGCACTGCCCTGGATTAAGGTTCTTTGTGGACTTCAGAAACAAAAACTGAACCTCAGGTAACTGGGATGAGAGAAACAACCTGTTAACCTGTTAAGCTGTTAACAAATGAAAGAGGAAGAGGAAACTATATCCTGCATGGTACATAATCTCAATTAAAAACATAGAAGTTGAAAAAATAAAGCGGCTTGTAAAAGCCAAAGACATGGAACTTCTCTCAGGTAAACCCACTGAAAATTACCATGAGCACTTGTATTTATGGGGAGAGAAATGAATCTGTTGTTTATTTAAATGATTGATATTTAAGGCAAAAAGCACAGACTTAGTTTAAATTTAAGCACTAGGAAAAGATGATTACTTTTCCAAATGATATTCCCTGAGAATGTAATTTTACAAATAGTTAAAGGAAATCAGAAAAAATTAAAAAACAAACAAACAAATTTTTCCATTTTTTTTAAACTTGAATTTTAGCTATTAAAAAAAAATCTTTAGTATCCAAAGTCCTAAAGAATACCTGAGATGTTTTGCTTGGGGCTGATCATTAAAGACTGCTGGTTACTCTAACATAAGCAACTTCACCTCAGTTCCCCCTGTACTCTTGGATAGGAGACCTCTTCCCTATTCCCGTGCCTTTCAGAGTATGTTTCCTTCATACTTTCATCCACCCAAAGATTAGCGACCGTTAAAAAAATTTTTTAATTAGGTTAATTAATTATTTTCGACTGTGCTGGGTCTTTGTTTCTGTGCCCAGGCTTTAGTAGTTGTGGCACATGGGCTGAGTTGCCTCTTGGCATGTGAGATCTTCCTGAACCAGGAATTGAACCCATGTGCCCTAGATTCTTAACCACTGGATCACCGGGAAAGTCTTCCCAGCCAACTCTTAAGGTCAGATTCAGAACACCTCCCTCGTAAAATGTCTGTTTGATCATCCCTGTTTGAATAGTTGCTTTCTGCTCAGACTTTCTTCCCTACCTCTTACCCATCACTTATCCTGGGAATTAATCTCATGCTTACCTTTTCGTTATTATCCTGAATCTTGTGTTGTTGACTCTGCACAACCAGGTGTTTGTGTCTAGCTTCCTCAACAAGGTCACTGCTCCTTGAGGACAGAGACATTTTCTTCTCGGTGTCTTTACAAAGCTGAGTTCAATACATATTTGATGATTGGAATGGTTGGTTAATTCAACAAACATGTGAAATCAACTAACATAGACGCTGTGTCTTTTTCCAGCTTTGTCATGAAGGTTGACAGTAAATCCAGAGTCAACAGAATATAAAGACCTTAACCCTTATAGGGAACTGGCTTATTTCTACAAATGAATAAGTCTGGGTCCAGATTGGTTTTTTTGGTGATTCCCTTAGGCTTCATAGGGATCCTCCAGGTTCACATTATGCTCATTCCCCCGAAGTCCTGCTGACATGAGCCATCTTTTCTCTACCATCCCAACAAGAAAGACCCTCATTTCACTTGGTTCTGATGGGATGATGAGCTCGTTTCTACTCCCCCTCCCCTGCCCTGTGTTTAAGTGATGAGACAGGATGAAAGAGGTGGATGGGTTTGGTGGTATTGATATAAGACATAAACAATTGTTCCTTTGACAGAACACAAGTGTTTTGTTATTAGGATGAATGTAATTTAATACTGAGTAACAAAATAACATGTATCGGCTATAACTTTCTTGCTCACTGTATAAAAGTCGAAACTAGTCTCTCATGTAATGAAATTAATGGATTTCCCTTAAAAAAAAATAGCTATGCTGTATCTTCTAAAATTTTCTCTTAGTTTTTACAGAAAACTCCCCAAATACAATAGGAATAAGAAAAAAATTACCAGTTTTGAGAGACTCTCAAATATGAAATACAAAAATATTCAAAGGAGGTTGACCCTTGTCTTCAAGGAGATGTTGAACCATAAGGGTCACATGCAAGGAAATGGGATGGTCAATTTTGTGTTTTAGTAATAGGATCCAGTGGTTGTGATGAACATAGCTGAAGAATAAACACACTGGAAATATTAATTAGGGGGCTTTAGTAAGAGATGACGAAGACGTGACTTAAAGCAGTGGTATTAAAAATAAGAAGGGATGGATCTGGGAAAGATTTAATAGGGAAATAGACCTGGCGATTTCTTTTTGTAAAAAGTTAAAGATGATTACCAGGTTTCTTTAAATCAATATGGCTGTATACAATATGCAACTTCCCGATTATTTTGGTGAACTATAAATGCAACTCCTTAAACTGATCCTAACTTGAAAAAAAATATTGGTGCTTTTCCTTTGTAGCAATTTAACTTGTTACTTAAAATTCACTCAGAACAACACTACCATCAGTTAAAATGCAGACTGTTTCAGGATAGGTTACAAAAAGTTGATATTGTAGCCATTAGCTACAGGTCACTATTCAAATCTAAATTACAATTGAACACAGTTAAAAATTCAATAACATTTACATTCATCACACTGCAAGTGTTCAGTGGCCCCATGTGGCAGATTAAGAATGTTTCCATTGTGGCAGGGCATTCCATGTGCCACAATGATTTAAACTATGATATGCACATTCAGAATTTTATCACAGATCGTATTTCTAAAGCCATCTCCTGTAGGACAACTTAAACAGGTAAAAGCAAATTCTGAGGTGGTTACAAGGAGAGACTTGAGATTTTTTTTTCACCTTTCTCTCCTTCATATCTAGATGACTGGAGGCTTTCTGAGGTTGTCTGGATGCCCTTCAGTGGCAATTGTTAACCGTCCCCAGTTTGGGAGTGTAACTGTTTCTTGCTCCACTGTATAAAAGTCGAAACTAGTCTCTCATGTAATGAAATTAATGGATTTCCTTAAAAAAATAGCTATGCTGTATCTTCTAAAATTTTCTCTTAGTTTTTACAGAAAACTCCCCAAATACAATAGGAATAAGAAAAATTACCAGTTTTGAGAGACTCTCAAATATGAAATACAAAAATATTCAAAGGAGGTTGACCCTTGTCTTCAAGGAGATGTTGAACCATAAGGGTCACATGCAAGGAAATGGGATGGTCAATTTTGTGTTTTAGTAATAGGATCCAGTGGTTGTGATGAACATAGCTGAAGAATAAACACACTGGAAATATTAATTAGGGGGCTTTAGTAAGAGATGACGAAGACGTGACTTAAAGCAGTGGTATTAAAAATAAGAAGGGATGGATCTGGGAAAGATTTAATAGGGAAATAGACCTGGCGATTTCTTTTTGTAAAAAGTTAAAGATGATTACCAGGTTTCTTTAAATCAATATGGCTGTATACAATATGCAACTTCCCGATTATTTTGGTGAACTATAAATGCAACTCCTTAAACTGATCCTAACTTGAAAAAAAATATTGGTGCTTTTCCTTTGTAGCAATTTAACTTGTTACTTAAAATTCACTCAGAACAACACTACCATCAGTTAAAATGCAGACTGTTTCAGGATAGGTTACAAAAAGTTGATATTGTAGCCATTAGCTACAGGTCACTATTCAAATCTAAATTACAATTGAACACAGTTAAAAATTCAATAACATTTACATTCATCACACTGCAAGTGTTCAGTGGCCCCATGTGGCAGATTAAGAATGTTTCCATTGTGGCAGGGCATTCCATGTGCCACAATGATTTAAACTATGATATGCACATTCAGAATTTTATCACAGATCGTATTTCTAAAGCCATCTCCTGTAGGACAACTTAAACAGGTAAAAGCAAATTCTGAGGTGGTTACAAGGAGAGACTTGAGATTTTTTTTTCACCTTTCTCTCCTTCATATCTAGATGACTGGAGGCTTTCTGAGGTTGACTGGATGCCCTTCAGTGGCAATTGTTAACCGTCCCATTTGAGTGTGACAGCTGAGTCCTCTGGGGCTAGACCTTAGAGTTTCCAGGGAGCAGGGAGCTTTCAGCTCCATCTTCTAATGGAACAGAACATTCCCTCAACTCGTCTTGATCACTGATCTCTCACTGCAGCCACCGTTTTGCACATTTCTGGTTGGAGCCAGAGTAATTTGCTCCTGGCCACCGCTGCTGGGACCAGAAGTGCCTAGTAGCTCTTCCTGCCACATGGTCCACACAGCCTTCCCATTGAATCTTCTTTTTTGTTGAGATACAATTAATGTACAACATTGTGTAAGTGTGAGGGGTACCATGTGCTGATCTGATAACATTTCCATGTTGCAATAGGATGACCACAGTAACCTCAGCTCACATTTCTATCATATGACATAGTCATCACTTTTGGTGTGTGTGGTGAAAACAACTAAGATCTACTCTCTTAGCAACTTTCACATTTGTAATACACTGTTATTGATGTTAACACGTTGAATCTGTTTTGAAACTGGCAGAAACAGAAAAATGAGATTCAGAGCATACATTTGGATCACTCTGGTCCTCTTTGTGCTGTTGGGCTTTTTAGGGGGCAAGAAGTACCAGGGATCTCTGTACAGCTTTTCATGCCCCAGAACAGGGCTTTGTGACTGCCTTCCCACAAGTGAGAAAGAAGACCCAAGCAAGGATACACTTTGTTCAAGAGCATGCCTTCTTGTTTGCCTCGGTGGGTGAGGGCTGGCTGAGGAGTGCAGTCAGACCCAGAAAAACCTAAAGTATGTTTCTGCGCCTTCCTATAGTTAAAAATTCAATAACATTTACATTCATCACACTGCAAGTGTTCAGTGGCCCCATGTGGCAGATTAAGAATGTTTCCATTGTGGCAGGGCATTCCATGTGCCACAATGATTTAAACTATGATATGCACATTCAGAATTTTATCACAGATCGTATTTCTAAAGCCATCTCCTGTAGGACAACTTAAACAGGTAAAAGCAAATTCTGAGGTGGTTACAAGGAGAGACTTGAGATTTTTTTTTCACCTTTCTCTCCTTCATATCTAGATGACTGGAGGCTTTCTGAGGTTGACTGGATGCCCTTCAGTGGCAATTGTTAACCGTCCCATTTGAGTGTGACAGCTGAGTCCTCTGGGGCTAGACCTTAGAGTTTCCAGGGAGCAGGGAGCTTTCAGCTCCATCTTCTAATGGAACAGAACATTCCCTCAACTCGTCTTGATCACTGATCTCTCACTGCAGCCACCGTTTTGCACATTTCTGGTTGGAGCCAGAGTAATTTGCTCCTGGCCACCGCTGCTGGGACCAGAAGTGCCTAGTAGCTCTTCCTGCCACATGGTCCACACAGCCTTCCCATTGAATCTTCTTTTTTGTTGAGATACAATTAATGTACAACATTGTGTAAGTGTGAGGGGTACCATGTGCTGATCTGATAACATTTCCATGTTGCAATAGGATGACCACAGTAACCTCAGCTCACATTTCTATCATATGACATAGTCATCACTTTTGGTGTGTGTGGTGAAAACAACTAAGATCTACTCTCTTAGCAACTTTCACATTTGTAATACACTGTTATTGATGTTAACACGTTGAATCTGTTTTGAAACTGGCAGAAACAGAAAAATGAGATTCAGAGCATACATTTGGATCACTCTGGTCCTCTTTGTGCTGTTGGGCTTTTTAGGGGGCAAGAAGTACCAGGGATCTCTGTACAGCTTTTCATGCCCCAGAACAGGGCTTTGTGACTGCCTTCCCACAAGTGAGAAAGAAGACCCAAGCAAGGATACACTTTGTTCAAGAGCATGCCTTCTTGTTTGCCTCGGTGGGTGAGGGCTGGCTGAGGAGTGCAGTCAGACCCAGAAAAACCTAAAGTATGTTTCTGCGCCTATATTTCTCCAGCCCAACAGTCCAAGCTACCAGTCCCAAGTTCTCCTAAGTCGCCTTTTCCTTAGGAGCCCAGCGTGTCTGGTGTGTTCAAGTCTCCTGAGTCCCTAAAGACAAAGTCTTTGCACGTGTCACCTATAGCATGCTACCTGATGCCTGGTGACATTGAACTACTTGGGATCGTTTGCTCACTCAAATTTGCTTCTGAGAGGTCTCTCTGTACCGTATTACATTTTCAGTCATTCCATTCCAATGTGCCAATGTTCTTATAAAATGACCACCTGAAACGTTCCAAAAGTACCTTTTTCTTATTTGAAAACATAGGATATAGAAAAGGACAAATTTTCCGTAATTGAATTAATTAAAAATCACTAAAAAGGAGTTTTGTATAACAGCTTCACCAAACTATAATTGACTAGCGCTGGTCTGCAAAGAGATGAAACCAGTCGATCTTAAAGGAAATCAACCCCGAGTATTCAGTGGAAGGACTGATGCTGAAGTTGAAGCTCCAATACTTTGACTTCCTGCAAAGAGACGACTCACTTGAAAAAAACCAAAAACCAAAAAACTCATTCCCTGATGTTAGGAAAAACAGAAGGCAAGAGGAAAACGCAGAAGGCAGAGAACAAGAGGTGTGGATGGCATCACTGAGTTAACGGACATGAGTTTGAGCAGAAGGAATGCAAACCTGGCATGCCACAGACCATGGGGTCGCAAAGAGTCAGACATGACTGAGTGACTGAATTAACTTGAACTGAACTGTCATGTTTCCAGTCTGCAGTTTGATAGGTTTTGAATGTATGTGGAAATTTCACCACAATCAAGAAAACAAATCACCACCCGAGGTTTTCTTGTGCTCTTTGTGATCCCAGACTGTTTTCCCCTTTTCCCTCCTGCAACTAACCCCGTCTCAGTTCCCAGACAAGCAATGTTCTGCTTTCTGTCATTATAAATCAGTTTGTATTTTTCAGAGTGTTACATAAATAAAATTATACATTGTCTGCTCTTTGTGTGTGTGGGTGCGGGTGGGTGAGAGTCTGGCTTTTTTCATTCAACTTAAGTATTTTGGCATTCAGACATGATGTATGAATTAATAGCCCATTTTTACATTGCTGAGTAATATTGAATTATATATATTTATGCTACAATTTGTACATCCTTTCCCCTTATGGATATTTGCATTATTTCTAGTTTTTGTCTGTTATAAGTAAGCATGCTATGAGCATTCATGTACTGATCTTTATATAGACATACACTTTTGTTTCTTTTGGTTAGATACCTGGGACTGTGTTTTGCTGAAACTTTTATTTTTGTTTTAGGTTCAAAGGATTCTGTAACAACAGAAACCACTCTCCTCACACACAACAAACCATTTCAATAGGTACTAAGCATTATTTGACTTAATTTCAATATATAATCATTAAAAGAAGAGAAAAAAAAAAACACAACAGTGAAAAGCAACAGCACATATATGACCCAAATGGACTGACCAACATCCAGAGTCATACAGCCCCGGGAAGTCCCTTGTTAAGAGCAATCTGGAGTCCCAGTTGGGAAAAGGTCTTGGGTGATGCATCCACCTCACGAGTGAGGCTTCAAATTGCAGTTGTGGGGCTTCACACTTAGAATCCCAGGGCGAAAACTGATATTATCATCAGTTTGCATGCAAAAATTCAGTTTTGTTTTTTTGTTGCTGTTGTTGTTGTTTAGCTTTTACAATGCTGTTTGTTTCACCTTGTGAGGCATAGAATTTTGTTAGACCCTGGGAAGTTGGCCAGACCTCTAGGAGCTTCAGAATCCCAAGACCCACTTCCTTTCTCATTTAAAGTGCTGCCTGGCTTGCTCTGCTGCGGCAGGCACAGCATCCTGGCAATGTCCTAGGAGGTCAGAAGCGGCTCAGAGCCCTGCTCTCCTGTTTCTGAAGCCTGAACAGGACTTTCTCCATTTTAAAATTGCCTAAGAGAGTGGGATGGCTGAGTCAAATGAAAGATACCTGTTTAACCGCTTAACCACACCATGTTCCAAAGCGTTCGCACCGTTTTACATTCCCATCAGCAGTGTGTGAGAATTCTAGTAGCTCAACATCTTTGCTCAACATATGGTATGGTTAAATCTTTTGAATTTTAGCCATTTGTATAGGTCTGAGGTGATATCTCCTCATGTCTTAGTTTTCATTTCCATATCGACTAATCATTTTGAGTAAATTTTTATGCGCTTATTTGCTGTCCATGTATCTTCTTTGATGAAGTGCCTGTTCAAGTTTTTTGCCCATTTTTAAAGTGTTTTTGAGTTTTATTGAAATATAATTGATATATAACATTGTATAAGTTTAAGGTGTTCAATGGGATGATTTACTTCATGTCTATACTGTGAAATGTTTATGGTAATAAGGGTAGTTAACACATTCTTTACCTCAAATAATCATTGCAGTGAGAATATTCAAGCCCTGTTCTCAAGGTAACTTTTAAGTGTACAATACAGTACTGCTAACTCTAGTCACCATGCTGTCACTGAGACACCTTGGACCAGAACTGTGATCTCTTTGGCCAACGTCTCCTGTTCCCCCAACACTGAGCTCCTGGCGACTACTCTATTTCTGTGAGTTTGGTGTTTCTGATTTCACAGAGAAGTGAGATCACACAGTATTTGTCTTTTTCTGTATGACATTTCCCTTACTATAATGCCCTCACGGCCCATCCATGTCATCTGAAATTGCACAATTTCCTTTTTTATTATGGTTGAGTAATACTCCACTGTGTCTATGCCCCACATTTTTTTTGAGGAGGTGGTGGAGGATGCGCAGGGAGAGGGGCAGGCCGGCCACTTCTATTGGTCTTTCATTTGTCCATTTTCATCCGTCTTTGTTCTTTGGCCCGTGTGGGCCTCCCATCGCAGTAGCCTCTGTTGTCGCAGAGAACCGGCTCTGGGCGCATGCACTCCAGGGCTCCGGCTCGGTAATTGGACACATCTGTCTAGCCACACCGCGTCACGTGGGATCTTCCCAGGCCAGGGATCGAACTGGTGCCCCTTGCACTGCAAGGCGGTGTCCTTACCCACTGGACCACCAGGGAAGCCCCAATTTCTTGATTTTTGATTAAGTCCAATTTATGATGTATTTAATGGACTGTGCTTTTGGTATTATCTGAAAGAAAAGTTTTGCTTAGCCAGAGGTCACCAAGGTTTTCTTCTGCAAGTTTTAGAGTTTTAGGTTTTTCATTTAGCTCTATGGTCATTTTGAGGTGAACAATGTGACGTATGAACCACAATTTATTTTTTGCATGTGGGTATTCAATTTTTCTAGCAGCAATGGTTGAACATGGTTCTTTCTCTACTGAATTGCTTTTGTATTTTTATTTTTGTATTGTTTTTGTATTTTCAGTCTTTATTGAAAATCAATTGGCCTTATATGCATGGATGTATTTCTGGACTATTTGCTTACTCTATTTGTCAAAAACTGATACTACATTATCTTGATTAATGTAGTTTTACAATTTCAAAGTTAAATACTGTAAATCCTACAAACTGCTTCTTATTTTTAAAAATTGTTTTGACTGCTCTAGCTCTTTTGCCTTTCTACATGAATTATAAAAGCAATCTGTGAATTATACAAAAAATAACATGCTAGAATTTTGACTGGAATTGCTCTGAACCTACAAATACACTTGGAGAGAAATACTGTAATAATATCAAGTCCTCCAAACCACAAAGACAGTATAACCCTCCATTTATTTGTCTCTTTTAATTTCTTTTGACAATGTTTGTACTTTGCAGTGTACAGGGGCTGCACATTTTTTTGGTTAGATTTATTCCTATTTGATATTTTAAATATTATTATAAATGGTGCTATTTAAAATTTCTAATTATTAGTTGCTTAGCATATAGAAATATAATTGACTTTTTATTGATTATCTTTACCTGCTAAGGATACTTGTACTAAGTACCTTAGTGTCATTGCCAAGCTTGCTTGTTAGTTATAGCCTTTTTTGTAGGTTCCATAGGATGTGTATAAAGTCATGTTGGCTGCAAATTAGGAGTTTAACTTCTTCCTTTTCCATCGGGACATGTTTGAGTTCTTCTCCTTGGCTCATTGCACTGACTTTAGCACCATGTTGAACAGAAGTGGAAAGAGTACCCATCCTTGACGTGCTTCTGACCTGTCTAGCCACACCGTCGGAACTGGTGCCTTGCACTGCAAGGCGGTGTCCTTACCCACTGGACCACCAGGGAAGCCCCAATTTCTTGATTTTTGATTAAGTCCAATTTATGATGTATTTAATGGACTGTGCTTTTGGTATTATCTGAAAGAAAAGTTTTGCTTAGCCAGAGGTCACCAAGGTTTTCTTCTGCAAGTTTTAGAGTTTTAGGTTTTTCATTTAGCTCTATGGTCATTTTGAGGTGAACAATGTGACGTATGAACCACAATTTATTTTTTGCATGTGGGTATTCAATTTTTCTAGCAGCAATGGTTGAACATGGTTCTTTCTCTACTGAATTGCTTTTGTATTTTTATTTTTGTATTGTTTTTGTATTTTCAGTCTTTATTGAAAATCAATTGGCCTTATATGCATGGATGTATTTCTGGACTATTTGCTTACTCTATTTGTCAAAAACTGATACTACATTATCTTGATTAATGTAGTTTTACAATTTCAAAGTTAAATACTGTAAATCCTACAAACTGCTTCTTATTTTTAAAAATTGTTTTGACTGCTCTAGCTCTTTTGCCTTTCTACATGAATTATAAAAGCAATCTGTGAATTATACAAAAAATAACATGCTAGAATTTTGACTGGAATTGCTCTGAACCTACAAATACACTTGGAGAGAAATACTGTAATAATATCAAGTCCTCCAAACCACAAAGACAGTATAACCCTCCATTTATTTGTCTCTTTTAATTTCTTTTGACAATGTTTGTACTTTGCAGTGTACAGGGGCTGCACATTTTTTTGGTTAGATTTATTCCTATTTGATATTTTAAATATTATTATAAATGGTGCTATTTAAAATTTCTAATTATTAGTTGCTTAGCATATAGAAATATAATTGACTTTTTATTGATTATCTTTACCTGCTAAGGATACTTGTACTAAGTACCTTAGTGTCATTGCCAAGCTTGCTTGTTAGTTATAGCCTTTTTTGTAGGTTCCATAGGATGTGTATAAAGTCATGTTGGCTGCAAATTAGGAGTTTAACTTCTTCCTTTTCCATCGGGACATGTTTGAGTTCTTCTCCTTGGCTCATTGCACTGACTTTAGCACCATGTTGAACAGAAGTGGAAAGAGTACCCATCCTTGACGTGCTTCTGACCTTTGGGAGAAAACTTTGTCTTTCATCATCAAGTATGACATTAGCCGTAGTTTTTTGTAGATACCCTTTACCAAATAGATAAGTTCCATTCCATTTCCAGTTTGCTGAACGTCTTTTCTTTTTTTAAAAATCAGGAATAGATGTTGGATTTTGTCAAATTATTTTTTGTACCTATTGAGATGATATTAAGAGTCTTTTTCAGCACTCCTCTGGTGGCTCAGTAGTAAAGAATCTGTCTGCCAATGTAGAAGCCACAGATTTGATCACTGTTCCAGGAAGATCCCACATGCTGAGGATCAACTAAGCCTGTGGGCCCCAACTACTGAGCTTCTGCTCTAGCCTGGGAGCTGCAACCACTGAGCTCACAGAGCACAGCTACTGAAGCTTTCATCCCTTAGAGTCTGTGTTCAGCAACAAGAGAATCCATCACAATGAGAAGCCTGAACACCGAAACCAGAGAGTAGCCCCTGGTTACCACGACTAAACAAAAGCCACACAGCAATGAGGACCCAACACAACCAATAAATAAATACATATTTTTAAAAGAGTTTGTTTTCAGGTTAATACTATGGGGAGTTCCATTTATTTTTGATTATTAAAAAAGCTTGCCCACCCAGGATAAATAAGGTTTCTATTTTTTTATGTAAGTTTTATATTAGGGTTTTATTTATATTAGGGTCGATAGTTTTTAAAACAGAGAAATTAATCAAGTTAGATTTCATCTGCTTGACTGCTTAGTTATCATAGCTTAGTTTATTAGCTTATGAAAGATTTTCTTTTCTAACTAGGGTTTTTTAGAAAACTCAAAAATTGTTAATTTTTCAGAGTGAAATGATCTTAAAATGATAAAATTCCTAATGATCATTAGATTGCCAAGGGTAAGTGCAATATGTTCTATTTTTTATTCTTTTTAGAAATGAGAAAATATTTAAAGTGTCTCCTTTTCATGAGCAGTTAGGCATTTCCAAACATATAATTTTTCCGCCTAGGGCAAAGTATTTTGCATGATTCCATTCATTTACGCAACTCTCTATTCCCTTTTCTATTTTGTGAGAATATTGGTTGGGAACTAGCCTAAATCCACTCTCCTTTGGAGTCTTTCTCCCCCAGGAGGTTGCAGAAACACTGCTCTGAATGACCCTGGTAGTCCACAGCGGGGTAACATAAAAGCATTAAACAATAACACCACCCATCAGCTCCTGCTCCCAGAGAGATGCACAGGAAATGTTCATGATCGGATTTCAGTTGAAACTCAGAGCAGGAAATGACTATTCTCATCAGAGGGGAATTAAAAGATTCCCTCAGGCCTCAGAGCCAGTGAAGCTGACTGTACCACTGAGCAAGCTGCCAAAGTGAGAAGGCAGATAATGAGCTCTCTGGTTGGAGACACGGAGCCCATCAGCCATCAGCCGTTTCATTAACCAGTAAATCAGGTGAAGCAAGCTGGACAGACTCCAAGGCTTTGGAAGAAATAGCATGATCAAGACTTCATCCTCAAGGATGTTAACCAAGTACCTAAGTAAAGACTAGGAATATTTGCAATACAGCAGCTAACAGTGCAGTATTCCAGAATAGAGTGGCAGAGTTCGAATATTGCCCATACAATTTCTGATCTATGTCTCTCTTTTCCTTCTGAGTTTCATTCAGTTCAGTTCAATCTCTCAGTTGTGCCCAACTCTTCGCAACCCCATGGACTGCAGCATGCCAGACTTCCTTGTCCATCACCATCTTCCGGAGCTTGCTCAAACTCATGTCCTTTGACTCAGTGATGCCGTCCAACTATCTCGTCTTCTGTCGTCTCCTTTTCCTTCTGCCTTGTATTTTTCCCAACATCAGGGTCTTTTCCAATGAGTCATCTCTCTGCATCAAGTGGCCCCTTCAGTTTTCTTATTTGGGTTTTGTGAAGTAAAGTACAAAAGGCAACTAGCATATTGCTGGTACAAAGTTGTAGAAGGAGGAAGATGCCATTCAAAACCTAAGTGACTTCTAGAGATGAATTTTATTCCAGGGAAAGATGCTTCATGTTG
Source organism: Tragulus kanchil (assembly GCA_022376925.1). Taxonomy (NCBI): domain Eukaryota; kingdom Metazoa; phylum Chordata; class Mammalia; order Artiodactyla; family Tragulidae; genus Tragulus; species Tragulus kanchil. The sequence goes on along the minus strand of JAIOJX010000028.1, from coordinate 31,676,719 downwards.
CCAATTCAAACATATAATTTTTCCGCCTAGGGCAAAGTATTTTGCATGATTCCATTCATTTACGCAACTCTCTATTCCCTTTTCTATTTTGTGAGAATATTGGTTGGGAACTAGCCTAAATCCACTCTCCTTTGGAGTCTTTCTCCCCCAGGAGGTTGCAGAAACACTGCTCTGAATGACCCTGGTAGTCCACAGCGGGGTAACATAAAAGCATTAAACAATAACACCACCCATCAGCTCCTGCTCCCAGAGAGATGCACAGGAAATGTTCATGATCGGATTTCAGTTGAAACTCAGAGCAGGAAATGACTATTCTCATCAGAGGGGAATTAAAAGATTCCCTCAGGCCTCAGAGCCAGTGAAGCTGACTGTACCACTGAGCAAGCTGCCAAAGTGAGAAGGCAGATAATGAGCTCTCTGGTTGGAGACACGGAGCCCATCAGCCATCAGCCGTTTCATTAACCAGTAAATCAGGTGAAGCAAGCTGGACAGACTCCAAGGCTTTGGAAGAAATAGCATGATCAAGACTTCATCCTCAAGGATGTTAACCAAGTACCTAAGTAAAGACTAGGAATATTTGCAATACAGCAGCTAACAGTGCAGTATTCCAGAATAGAGTGGCAGAGTTCGAATATTGCCCATACAATTTCTGATCTATGTCTCTCTTTTCCTTCTGAGTTTCATTCAGTTCAGTTCAATCTCTCAGTTGTGCCCAACTCTTCGCAACCCCATGGACTGCAGCATGCCAGACTTCCTTGTCCATCACCATCTTCCGGAGCTTGCTCAAACTCATGTCCTTTGACTCAGTGATGCCGTCCAACTATCTCGTCTTCTGTCGTCTCCTTTTCCTTCTGCCTTGTATTTTTCCCAACATCAGGGTCTTTTCCAATGAGTCATCTCTCTGCATCAAGTGGCCCCTTCAGTTTTCTTATTTGGGTTTTGTGAAGTAAAGTACAAAAGGCAACTAGCATATTGCTGGTACAAAGTTGTAGAAGGAGGAAGATGCCATTCAAAACCTAAGTGACTTCTAGAGATGAATTTTATTCCAGGGAAAGATGCTTCATGTTGCCTAAAACAGAACTGGTGTGCTTGTGTAATGAGAGTAGGAACTGGTGTCAACTTGCTCTTCACATTGCAGGATTGGAGCTTGGAGTTCCCAAGACAAACTGGGTGGAAAGAATCAGAGAAGGGAATGTGAGTGAGGGAGCCAGAAATGAGAAGAAAGGCTGGGTGTAGGGCCAGTGAGAACCTGGGGGGCAAATGTAACAGCATTGCAACAGCATGGATGGCTGATGTTCTAAGTGAACGTGGTATACACCTTCCCCATATATTGCACAGGTATGCAAGATGGGAACTTTCTTCATTTCTCAATAAGAACTAAATTTTGAATGCCTTCTTTCGATGGAGAGTGACAAAAATAATCTGATTTAGGGGTCTGCTCAGATACTTATGGTTGAAACTTCATAGACGTTGGCTATTGCTTTAGTCATTTCCTATGTTTCCTTAACTCTTTCCTCCTTTCTGCCCAGGAGGTGACCTGAGCACTAGAATAAAGACTTTAACAACCATCCAGGTTCCGGGGAAACAGACGCTGGATCCTCGGCCAGCCTGTGTCCATCTCTGGCAGCACACTGAGCTGTACCTTCTTCCATCAGTCTCTGGATGCACCTGCTTGTGCTCAAGGGACGAGTTTCCTCCCAATGACCCTCCTGATGACCTGTTTAATGCAGGTCACTCTAGATCCTGCCTACTGGGGTGTGGAACCCAGACTCCTTCACGTCCCCTGGTCTCAGTGCCATCCTCACCGCCCCCCACCCCCTCAGGGGCCAAAATAACTTTCTGTTGCTATTCCCATGGCCCCTGAGGCTGTCCTTGGGCCAGCTGTCTGGGCATCTCTCAGATTTTGCTGGTGTTACTTTCTCTAAGAGACTTGCAGACTTTCCAGGCTTTGCTTCGAGAGGGAAGATCTAGTCCTTTCCTGCCGTAACTTCTCCAAACCCATCTTGGATTTCCAGTTGTCTTTGCCACAGGGACTCAGCCTAGACAGGAAGTAAAGCACCAAACACTCACAAACTCACCCTCTGTCTCTTTTCTTCCCTTTGAAGTTCTTTCCCACAAGAAAAGTCTTTCATCTTGTGTGGCTGAATATGGGCTCTCCATCCTTCTCTTCACCACATATTGTTTGAGGGTAAACTTTATGTCTTCCTCTCCCAGGCTTTGGACCTTGATATTTAAAGCTAAGTTTTTGGAATTGAGAAAACCTTTTTCTTTCCAGGTAGTATGGCTCTCGGCTTAATTCTCTGCTACCCAAGGGCTTTTGGGGTCTAATTTTTATCCAACCTCCTCTTCAGAGCATGTGAAATATACTACAGTTGCTTGAGTAGTGGGAAGAAAGATAACGGTAAAAGAAAATGGAAGGAAATAATTCATATCTCAAGTGTAATTCAGTGCATTGATATGTGTTTCAGATTGGTTCTACTGTGCTGGGTGATGTGGCATACCAACCCTAAAAATTAAAAAAAATACATATATCCTCAGTATTACATGCTGCTTCTACTTAGTTGCTCAGCCGTGTCTGACTCTGCAACCCTATGGACTATAGCCCACCAGGCTCCTCTGTCCATGGAATTTTCCAGGCAAGAATACTGAAGTGGGTTGCCATGCCCCACTCCAAGGGATCTTCCCAAGCCAAGGGTTGAAGCTGGATCTCCTTCATTTCAGGCAGACTCTTTACTCCTGAAATGCCACGGAAGCTCCAGTATTATGTATAGCATCTCAAATATTTGGTTTGAGATGTTTTATGCAGAAATAGAGGAAAGACTGAGCTTTAAGTCTAAGATGACAAACCCATGAAAGAGAGGCAATAGGACCCTAGAGCCCATGTTAACTTTCCTCCTTATGCAAAAAGTCTGCAGAAGTCTGGACTTACATGGGACTTGGACTGTGGATTCCAGCTAATTTGATCTCAGAGAGTGAGCATATTTCAGCTGACATCTGGGTGAAAGAGAAATGGTCAATAAAGGTTAGTTAATTATAGTAGCGATGGAAGTAGAAACCGCAGTGCTAGGAATGTTCTTGAAGAAGCAGATACACTGTGCCAACTGGGTGGGGCACAACAACACTGTGGAAGGCCAGTGCCGGGGAATTAATTTAGCCAGGCTTGTCCTAGGTGAGAGAAACCAAAACCAATCCCCTAACTCACCTTGGATCTCCTACAAATCCTTACCTATGACATAAAATAGCACTGTAGAGGACCTCAGTGTGGTCATCGATCAATGCCTGGTTTGCTGACCTTGCAAGCAGGTGCTGTCTCTCTGAGCATCTTCCTGAGTTGCTGTGATTGAGTACTTTTGATCCTCTGTAAGAAGATAAATATATTAGTCTCGGTTCTTCAGAGAAACAGAATCAATAGGAGATATATATAGTAAATGCTTAGAAGATATCATAGAATATATATATATATATATATATATATATATATACGTTCATATATATTCCATTCAGTTCAGTTGCTCAGTCGTGTCTGACTCTTTGTGACCCCACGGACTGTAGCACACATGCCTCTATTACTTTACCATCTCCCAGAGCTTGCTCAAACTCATGTCCAATGACTCAACGATGCCATCCAATCATCTTGCCCTCTGTCATCCCCTTCTCCTGCTTTCTATTTTTTCCAGAATCACGGTCTTTTCCAATGAGTCATCTCTTCTCATCAGGTGGCTAAAGTATTGGAGCTTCAATATACATACGTAATTATATATTAATTTTGTAATTTTAATGTCAGGTATATATTCTATTACCCTTTGTCTTATTATCCTATGAAGATATCCTATTATCTCATATGCATTCTCTATATCAATTTCATACCTGTATCTATCTTCTCTCTCTATTTGGGTCTAGACTTAGATACATTCACTTTGAGTAATTGGCTCATGTGATCATGGGGCTAGAAGTCCAGAATCTGCAGGGTGGGCCAGCAGACTGTGAATTCCAGCAGGAGTCGTTGCAGTCTTGAGTCAAAGGCAGGCTTGGGACAGAATTCCTTTCTCTTTAGGGACCTCAGTCTTTTCTCTTAAGGCTTTTGATTAACTGGGTGGAGTTTACCTACATTATGGAAGGTAATTTGCTTTACTCAAAGTCTACTGAATTGAATGTTAATCGCAGCTTAAAAAGTTTTTGCTGGTATTCTGACACATAAAGTTAACCACCAAAAAACTGTGCCAACTGGGTGGGGCACAACAACACTGTGGAAGGCCAGTGCCGGGGAATTAATTTAGCCAGGCTTGTCCTAGGTGAGAGAAACCAAAACCAATCCCCTAACTCACCTTGGATCTCCTACAAATCCTTACCTATGACATAAAATAGCACTGTAGAGGACCTCAGTGTGGTCATCGATCAATGCCTGGTTTGCTGACCTTGCAAGCAGGTGCTGTCTCTCTGAGCATCTTCCTGAGTTGCTGTGATTGAGTACTTTTGATCCTCTGTAAGAAGATAAATATATTAGTCTCGGTTCTTCAGAGAAACAGAATCAATAGGAGATATATATAGTAAATGCTTAGAAGATATCATAGAATATATATATATATATATATATATATATATATACGTTCATATATATTCCATTCAGTTCAGTTGCTCAGTCGTGTCTGACTCTTTGTGACCCCACGGACTGTAGCACACATGCCTCTATTACTTTACCATCTCCCAGAGCTTGCTCAAACTCATGTCCAATGACTCAACGATGCCATCCAATCATCTTGCCCTCTGTCATCCCCTTCTCCTGCTTTCTATTTTTTCCAGAATCACGGTCTTTTCCAATGAGTCATCTCTTCTCATCAGGTGGCTAAAGTATTGGAGCTTCAATATACATACGTAATTATATATTAATTTTGTAATTTTAATGTCAGGTATATATTCTATTACCCTTTGTCTTATTATCCTATGAAGATATCCTATTATCTCATATGCATTCTCTATATCAATTTCATACCTGTATCTATCTTCTCTCTCTATTTGGGTCTAGACTTAGATACATTCACTTTGAGTAATTGGCTCATGTGATCATGGGGCTAGAAGTCCAGAATCTGCAGGGTGGGCCAGCAGACTGTGAATTCCAGCAGGAGTCGTTGCAGTCTTGAGTCAAAGGCAGGCTTGGGACAGAATTCCTTTCTCTTTAGGGACCTCAGTCTTTTCTCTTAAGGCTTTTGATTAACTGGGTGGAGTTTACCTACATTATGGAAGGTAATTTGCTTTACTCAAAGTCTACTGAATTGAATGTTAATCGCAGCTTAAAAAAAAGTTGCCTTCACAGCAGCAAGTAGACTGGTATTTGATCCCCAAACTGGATACCTTGCTGACACATAAAGTTAACCACCAAAAATAAGGAGTTTTGCTTTTATTTTCTTTAGAGGCAAGGACAGCAGAAATTATGATTGACATATTGTTTCATCAGACAGATTTGAGTACCAATGGAAAGATGCAGGCATGTTTTCTTTGCGACCCTATGGACTGTAGCCCACGAGGCTCCTCTGTCCATGGGATTCTCCAGGCAAGAATACTCGAGTGGGTGACCATTTCCTTCTGCAGGGGACCTTCTTGACCCAGGGATCAAACCTGTGTCTCCTCATTGGCAGGCAGGTTCTTGACTATTGCACCACCTTGGAAGCCTAATGGAAAGATGGGTGAGCCTCAAACTAAAGGAGTTCATGAGAAATTCTGTGGATTCTGGGCTCAAGCAAAGCTGTTTTGCAGTTCAAAAAAAATGTGGCCCAGAGCTGAGGAGAGAGACATCCTACCCATCTATTTGGAAAGCCCTGCCCTTCCAAATGGTCAGCCTGGAAATGCAAGAGAATGGCATGAATATTAACCTTCTTATTGACGGCTCCAGTAGAATGGCAATACGGAGGTGTTCCCTGGATGGGGTTTTCATAAGATGGAGGCTGGAGTGGTCCTGGTGTATCCAGTGAGCCTCTAGGAATGTCTACACACACCTGAGAGGACCACTAGTGGAAACGGTAATTTCAGTCTGGGCAAGTGGAGACAGGGGCCAGTGGAAGTCATATCTACAAGCTACAAAGACCCAGAGACCTCTGACATTACTCCTATTACTTTACAGACTGAGAATTCAAATAGTCTCTATATAATTTTTTTCTTTTTCCACATCATGCCTCTTTTATTTATATTTATTTTCATTGATCTTTTTATTCTTTGGCATGTGTGAACCTCCCATTGCAGTGGCCTCTCTTGTTGCAGGGCACTGGCTCTGGGCACACGCGCTCCAGAGCGCTGACTCGTAATTGGACACACTGGTCCAGCCACTCAGCGGAACGTGGGATCTTCCTGGGTCAGGGATTGAACAGGTTCCCCTTGCACTGCAAGGTGGTGTCCTTACCCACTGGACTACCAAGGAAGCCCCTCTATATAATTTTTGTTATCTGTATTTTTCTACAGACTGTTTGAACTCTACCTGATCTTTAAAACCAAAAGTCCAGGGTTCAGCATTAGCAAAAACATGTTTAACGTCTACCGTATAGACATGTAAATAAGTGTATCAACAGTGCACAAAATCTGATCTTTGGTCAAACTGAAGGAACTGTCTCAGGGTCAGCAGACTTAGCTTCATTGACTTAAAGCAGTAAACCATGTAGTTGATGAGACAGAGTGCAAGATACAGGGTAATAGAACCATGAATTCAAATTCCAATATCATCTTGACACCTCTCTGACCTGGGTTAGTTATTTAATGTTTAACATCTTCATGTCTTTGTCTCCTTACAGACCTGTTATGAGCATTAGCACGTAGTAAGGACTTGATAAATAGTAGCTGTTAACCATCACTATTGCCTATTTCATCCACCACTCTTTACATGTTTTCCCCTTAAACTTCGGCTGACATCTATGGAAGTTAGTGGTTCTTAGCTGAGGTGGGCATTTGGAACAAAGTGGACATTTGTAAATATTATTGGAGAATCATTTATTTATGTATTTTTTCTTGGCTGTGCTGGGTCTTGGTTGGTGTGCGAGCTTTTCTCTAGTTGCAGAGAGGTGGGGCTACCCTCGAGTTGCAGTGCCCAGGCTTCTCGTTGAGGCGGCTTTTCACTGTTGGGCACAGCTCTAGGGCACACAGGCTTCCATGGTTGCAGTCGCAGCCTCTAGCGCACAGGCTCAGGAGCTGTGGCACACAGGCTTAGCTGCTCCACAGTATGTGCGATTCTCCCCCACTAGGGATCAGACCTGTGACTTCTGCATTGGCAGGTGATTCTTCACCACTGAGCCACCAGGGTAAGCTCCAGGGACACCATTTTTGAATGTCACCATGAGTGAGGCGTTCCACAGATATTTAGTGCCCAGAGGTCAAGGGTAACAGATGGTCTGTGGGTCAGTCTTGCACCATGAATTAATGATCACACCCCCAGATACCACAAGTGCCCATTAGTGAGAAATACTGCGTTTTCCTTTCTGCCTATTTTGAATTAAAAGTCAGATGGAAAGTAGAGGAGCTGAGCTCACGAAAAGGGCTTACAGGTGACAGGCACTGTTCCAATTGCTTTTCTTCCCCCCGGGGTTTCCCCCCAACATCCCAGTCATTAATTTCCATTTTACAGATGGGGAAACAGAGACACAGAGAAGTTTAACACTTCCGGGTTATTCGTGGATAAGTGGGAGAACCAGAATTCAAGCCCAGGCAGTCTGGCCCTAGAGGTCAATGCTCTTATGTGAATCAACTTCTCACATGTGAGAACCCAGCTTATTGGAGAGCTCCATCAATTATTGTAAATAGACTATTTCCCCTAAATTCTGTAACAGATATTTTGAAATAGCCCCTCAATTAGTATGTACTGTAACTGATGGTGCAAACACAGCTCTGTATCAATCTGGAACTCCTTTTTCTGAATGCCTAACTCATTTATATCAGAAGAGACTCACCTATCACTTCCCCCATGAGAACTCAGCTAGTATGGACTCAACTTTTATTCCCCACTCTTTCTGTTCCCAATATTAGCTTCCCCTTAGTACCTTATGTAAGATTTTGCAAAGAATCAAAGAGTTACAAAATTTCATAGATAAATGGGATCATACCTTAATAGAATATTTTACTATTGCTGCCATAAGTCAATACATACAGAAGTTGATGTACAAATATGTACTTCTCATTTGTGGCAGGACTTTTGCTTTAAATCCCCACTGCTCAAAACTCTTCTGCATTGCTTAACCCATTACTTGTTTCTTTGATCACTTTGTTTCTATTGACTATCTGGAATTATTATTTGACTTATAGAATTAAGAAGACTGCTCATGTTATTCTGTCTTATTTCTATGTTCTGCCTAAACAACCCTGAGGCCTGCTGTTTGGAAAATTAAAATGGAGGGAAGTCTTGTTGAGGTTTCAGAAGCGAGAGAGCCAGCCTATGACCTGCTTCTGACCTGCCTGGACACTGTCCTGATTCTGTGCCTGCCTGTAAGCACAGCAAAGTCAGACAAAAAGAGTGAGGCGTTCCACAGATATTTAGTGCCCAGAGGTCAAGGGTAACAGATGGTCTGTGGGTCAGTCTTGCACCATGAATTAATGATCACACCCCCAGATACCACAAGTGCCCATTAGTGAGAAATACTGCGTTTTCCTTTCTGCCTATTTTGAATTAAAAGTCAGATGGAAAGTAGAGGAGCTGAGCTCACGAAAAGGGCTTACAGGTGACAGGCACTGTTCCAATTGCTTTTCTTCCCCCCCCCCCCGGGTTCCTCCCAACATCCCAGTCATTAATTTCCATTTTACAGATGGGGAAACAGAGACACAGAGAAGTTTAACACTTCCCGGGCTTATTCGTGGATAAGTGGGAGAACCAGAATTCAAGCCCAGGCAGTCTGGCCCTAGAGGTCAATGCTCTTATGTGAATCAACTTCTCACATGTGAGAACCCAGCTTATTGGAGAGCTCCATCAATTATTGTAAATAGACTATTTCCCCTAAATTCTGTAACAGATATTTTGAAATAGCCCCTCAATTAGTATGTACTGTAACTGATGGTGCAAACACAGCTCTGTATCAATCTGGAACTCCTTTTTCTGAATGCCTAACTCATTTATATCAGAAGAGACTCACCTATCACTTCCCCCATGAGAACTCAGCTAGTATGGACTCAACTTTTATTCCCCACTCTTTCTGTTCCCAATATTAGCTTCCCCTTAGTACCTTATGTAAGATTTTGCAAAGAATCAAAGAGTTACAAAATTTCATAGATAAATGGGATCATACCTTAATAGAATATTTTACTATTGCTGCCATAAGTCAATACATACAGAAGTTGATGTACAAATATGTACTTCTCATTTGTGGCAGGACTTTTGCTTTAAATCCCCACTGCTCAAAACTCTTCTGCATTGCTTAACCCATTACTTGTTTCTTTGATCACTTTGTTTCTATTGACTATCTGGAATTATTATTTGACTTATAGAATTAAGAAGACTGCTCATGTTATTCTGTCTTATTTCTATGTTCTGCCTAAACAACCCTGAGGCCTGCTGTTTGGAAAATTAAAATGGAGGGAAGTCTTGTTGAGGTTTCAGAAGCGAGAGAGCCAGCCTATGACCTGCTTCTGACCTGCCTGGACACTGTCCTGATTCTGTGCCTGCCTGTAAGCACAGCAAAGTCAGACAGCACTTCAGACAAGAGAGGGAGTAGGTCTTAGAATCTCTCAAGTCCCTGAGGGCTTGGCCACCCCCAGAGGTCTATGAGCTCTTCCGACTCACAAAGTGAAACAAACAGCATTGTAAAAAAGTAAGACCGAGCTGCATTTTGGGGTGCAAACGGATGATGCTATCAGTTTGTGGTCTGGGATTATAAGCAGGAGCCCCCAAAGCTGCATTATGAAGTCTCAGCCATGGGACAGATGCAGTCCAGTCTCTGCCTGGGACCCTTTCCCAACTGGGACTTCGGATTGCTGTTAACAAAGGACTTCCCAGAGCTGTTCTAAGTCTGGATGTAGGTTGTTGGTCCACTTTGGTGATGTGTACACTGTTACATCTCTCTCTTGTTTCTCTCTTTTTTTTTAATGGCTGTAATCTATTAAACACTGAAATTATTTATTTGTGTGAAATCAGTTCTGTTCAGTCACTCAGTTGTGTCCGATTCTTTGCGACCCCATGGACTGCAGCATGCCAGGATTCCCTGTCCTTCACCATCTCCTGGAGCTTGCTCAAACTCGTATCCATTGACTCAATGATGCCATCCAACCATTTCATCCTCTGTTGTCCCCTTCTCCTTTTGCCTTCTATTTTCCCCAACATTAGGAATGAGTGGTTTCTTTTGTCAACGAATTCTTTGAACCTGAAATGAAAGTAAAACTTTCATCAAAACCAATGGAAAATCTTAAAATCAAGGACTGGAAATTAGATTGAAGACACTCTAAGATCTGAAGGCTTAGCAAAGTTCCCAAAGCTACTGCCAGTGCTGTGGCTGAAGCAGCTTCCTTTTTCAAAGCACAGAGGAGTCAGGCATTCTGTTTTCATTCAATAAATATTTCAGTAATGTCAATGAACATTAGCACATTCTCGTACTCAGTCCTACACATTTTTCTCCTAGCAAGTATCTCCTCCCAACATTAAAACAAATTGCTCTGGTTCCATGTCAACACCACTTCAAGTAACTCCAGTAAACTAGAATGGAGGTAAGAAATTACTTAAAAAGTGTACAGTGCATATGTTATGTATTGTGCAAAGAGACAAATGATATCTATTTATATCACTATTAGGGATGTTGTGATGTTTTAAACTTTCTAGTAAAAGAAGCTCTTTTGTTTAGTTACATGTGAGGCCATTGTTGTCTTGTTTTGCTTTCCAAGGATCTTGGACATACAAAGGTAGTCATTCTTAGATGATTCAAGCAAGACCTATGTGATTGAATTATGCTGAAGCCTTCTCCACACACCAGACCGTATAAAAATTGTCTTCCACAAAAAATCAGGTCCCTGATGCCCGAAAGGGGTTTTTACCCGAAGTCTCAGCCATGGGACAGATGCAGTCCAGTCTCTGCCTGGGACCCTTTCCCAACTGGGACTTCGGATTGCTGTTAACAAAGGACTTCCCAGAGCTGTTCTAAGTCTGGATGTAGGTTGTTGGTCCACTTTGGTGATGTGTACACTGTTACATCTCTCTCTTGTTTCTCTCTTTTTTTTTAATGGCTGTAATCTATTAAACACTGAAATTATTTATTTGTGTGAAATCAGTTCTGTTCAGTCACTCAGTTGTGTCCGATTCTTTGCGACCCCATGGACTGCAGCATGCCAGGATTCCCTGTCCTTCACCATCTCCTGGAGCTTGCTCAAACTCGTATCCATTGACTCAATGATGCCATCCAACCATTTCATCCTCTGTTGTCCCCTTCTCCTTTTGCCTTCTATTTTCCCCAACATTAGGAATGAGTGGTTTCTTTTGTCAACGAATTCTTTGAACCTGAAATGAAAGTAAAACTTTCATCAAAACCAATGGAAAATCTTAAAATCAAGGACTGGAAATTAGATTGAAGACACTCTAAGATCTGAAGGCTTAGCAAAGTTCCCAAAGCTACTGCCAGTGCTGTGGCTGAAGCAGCTTCCTTTTTCAAAGCACAGAGGAGTCAGGCATTCTGTTTTCATTCAATAAATATTTCAGTAATGTCAATGAACATTAGCACATTCTCGTACTCAGTCCTACACATTTTTCTCCTAGCAAGTATCTCCTCCCAACATTAAAACAAATTGCTCTGGTTCCATGTCAACACCACTTCAAGTAACTCCAGTAAACTAGAATGGAGGTAAGAAATTACTTAAAAAGTGTACAGTGCATATGTTATGTATTGTGCAAAGAGACAAATGATATCTATTTATATCACTATTAGGGATGTTGTGATGTTTTTAAACTTTCTAGTAAAAGAAGCTCTTTTGTTTAGTTACATGTGAGGCCATTGTTGTCTTGTTTTGCTTTTCAAGGATCTTGGACATACAAAGGTAGTCATTCTTAGATGATTCAAGCAAGACCTATGTGATTGAATTATGCTGAAGCCTTCTCCACACACCAGACCGTATAAAAATTGTCTTCCACAAAAAATCAGGTCCCTGATGCCCGAAAGGTTGGAAACTGCTTCTATACAGCATAAATAGTAGAATCATTAGTGTCATTGTCTGCAGAACCTTCTGAGGAGTGACCCAGAAATGTCGTCATCAGTTGTGAAATCTGAGCACTAAACAACCGTCTTACAATGAGACTTTTGGAGTATAACTCATTCATAAGGTGGTGGTTACTCATGCAAACTCTCTGAAAAGTGACCAAGTGATCAGGAATGAAGCACTGAAAATAAACATGATCCATTCTACCTGCACCTGAAGCGATTCCTCTCCTGTGCTCTGTTCAAGCTCTTGAAGCACGTCTCTGCAGCGACAAGACAATAAACCACATCCGCCAAATCCAAATGCAAACATAGGTCCTTCTCAGAAAGTTAGATCCAGGTCAGATCCTTGTTAGTTCACCATCTTGGATGAATCTTGTTCACTGCTTTTGTTTGCAAAAATATTCTCTCTGCCAAAGAAGAGATGGAAAAATTTGCTTGCAGAGCCAGCATTCAAAATTACTCATTATCTCCACAGGAAACCCTGCTGCAACCCAAGAACAACTCTTTATCTGTTTATTAAAAATCTCAAAGTGTCCTGGTTGCAAGATCTATGTTCATATGCATTTTTTCAGTAGATAGCATCTGCATCTAAATTTTAAAAAGAGGGGGATCAAGATAAGATTTTATCAATTATGTATGACCCAAACACCAATTGCATCCCAGATTTTTACTAAAAGTTAAGTATCAGTTAAGTAATGTTTATAGAACATTGGTTTTGAAGCACCATGGAGCATTCCTCAAAGCTTGATTATACTTCATAGAAAAATCTTGGGTTTGAATTTTTTTTTTTGGTTGTAAAAACATTATTGCCCAAATCCTGACAGCTCAGGAGGGAGTGTCCTCCTCTTTTCTTTTTCCAGCTGTTGTTACACATTTGGGATATTTTTTATTGTTTCCTCATGGAAAGTTAAGTCTGATTTTATGCTTGAAAAATAATTACTTTTCAGGAAGATTGTATTTCACTTTGTGATTGAATTATGCTGAAGCCTTCTCCACACCCCGGACCGTATAAAAGTTGTCTTCCACAAAAAATCAGGTCCCTGATGCCCGAAAGGTTGGAAACTGCTTCTATACAGCATAAATAGTAGAATCATTAGTGTCATTGTCTGCAGAACCTTCTGAGGAGTGACCCAGAAATGTCGTCATCAGTTGTGAAATCTGAGCACTAAACAACCGTCTTACAATGAGACTTTTGGAGTATAACTCATTCATAAGGTGGTGGTTACTCATGCAAACTCTCTGAAAAGTGACCAAGTGATCAGGAATGAAGCACTGAAAATAAACATGATCCATTCTACCTGCACCTGAAGCGATTCCTCTCCTGTGCTCTGTTCAAGCTCTTGAAGCACGTCTCTGCAGCGACAAGACAATAAACCACATCCGCCAAATCCAAATGCAAACATAGGTCCTTCTCAGAAAGTTAGATCCAGGTCAGATCCTTGTTAGTTCACCATCTTGGATGAATCTTGTTCACTGCTTTTGTTTGCAAAAATATTCTCTCTGCCAAAGAAGAGATGGAAAAATTTGCTTGCAGAGCCAGCATTCAAAATTACTCATTATCTCCACAGGAAACCCTGCTGCAACCCAAGAACAACTCTTTATCTGTTTATTAAAAATCTCAAAGTGTCCTGGTTGCAAGATCTATGTTCATATGCATTTTTTCAGTAGATAGCATCTGCATCTAAATTTTAAAAAGAGGGGGATCAAGATAAGATTTTATCAATTATGTATGACCCAAACACCAATTGCATCCCAGATTTTTACTAAAAGTTAAGTATCAGTTAAGTAATGTTTATAGAACATTGGTTTTGAAGCACCATGGAGCATTCCTCAAAGCTTGATTATACTTCATAGAAAAATCTTGGGTTTGAATTTTTTTTTTTGGTTGTAAAAACATTATTGCCCAAATCCTGACAGCTCAGGAGGGAGTGTCCTCCTCTTTTCTTTTTCCAGCTGTTGTTACACATTTGGGATATTTTTTATTGTTTCCTCATGGAAAGTTAAGTCTGATTTTATGCTTGAAAAATAATTACTTTTCAGGAAGATTGTATTTCACTTTAAAATTCAGGAGGTACACACTTAAAAGGTCTTTTAATTATTCTGTAGTTTTAACAATAAATTTTCTCCACAAAAAAATTTGCTTTGACTCTTGACACTATGACATGCTTATTGATTATTACTGGTTTTTATTTGAAATGACCTTTTAAAGGACTCATTCCTTGTAATTATTAAATTATATAATGTAAGCATTTGTAAAATGTAAAAAACCAAAATTATAATCACCCATAAATTCACCACTCAGATGTAATTGTTATGCCTGTATTTTTTCTACATTTATTTTTTCTTACTTTCACACATACACACTCATTCTTTTTTTTTTTTTTTTTGATTATTTAAAAACAAAGATTTTAAAATCTGGTACATAAAATTCCTAATTCAAGTGCTTCAGGATGTCAGAAACTTCTGCTTCATATGGTCCTTCAGGGTGTCGGATGCTTTTTTTTCAACTTTTTATTCGATACTGGAGTATAACTGATGCTGTAATAGTTTCAGGTGGACAGTAAAGGGACTCAGCCACATACATACCTGTGCCTGTTCTCCCCCAAACTCTCGTCTCATTCAGGCTGCCATATAACATTGAACAGTGTTCCCTGTGCTATATGGTAAGACCTTATTGGCTATGCATTCACACACATTCATTCTGAAACACAACTCAGGTCACACCATATATACAGTTTAGTATCTGGCTTTTTGACTTAAAATTTTGTTATGAGCATCTTTCTGTCCTTACGCACCCTTCGGGGAAAAAAGTTTCAAGCTCTTATAGTATTTCTTAGAGTCATAGCTTATTTACTAACAAATTCTATGTATCTTTGCGCGTTGTTGTTTCTAATGTTCTAATGTTTCACTCATCAAAACGAGACAGGGGAGTCTTGAGTGAACCGGAACTTGGGCTCAGATGCTTCCAGATTGTTGGATCAGGCAAAATCTGGAGCCCTCAGGGTTCCCTTAATTATGACAGGTACTTTCAGGAGCTAATGAACCTACTGAATTTACTTTGAACCATGCGCAGATCATTGCAAAAGTCTGAAGAGTTAGGAATGTGGTGATAACAACAACGTGCCCCACACATGTATCAGCTTCCTCCAAAGAGAGACAGAAACTCATTACAGACGAAAAGGGGATCAAAATGAAAAGTATACCCTAGCATCAGCGCTCGATGTCAGGGAAGCGTGGTGGTTCTGGGTCCAGCGTTCTATTTTAAAGCCTTGCCTGCTCACAGAGTTAGCGCTCCTTTTATGCTGGCCCAGAGTTTCCTCTCTGGTTCCTAGAAAAAGGGCAGAGCTGCCTGCAACCCACAGACTGCTTGTTCTCTATATCTGGCCTAGAGCGAGGCCAAAGAAGAGACTGGTATTTGGCATCACCGACTTTATAAAAATCCTGGAGGTGAAGATGCTATTTTTTCCCAGGCAGAACTCCAAAGGCAGTTCTCACTTGATCCTATCGGGTATCTAGCCTGCTTGGAGCTGAGGCTTGGTTTCTCTCGAGTTGGGTGCCCTCCTCCATGCAGAGCCTCATGGACAGCTGGGGCTGAGTAGGGCTGCATAGGGTTTGACTGAGTTTGTCATCATTAGCAACACGACCCTCCTGAGGAAAGAGCTCCTGGCTTCACTCCAAATCACAAGTTTTAGTTGCCTCAGGAGAAATGTAAGAATTCCGGAAAACGTCTTGCAAGTGTTTGATATATCTCCAAAATCTCCTCGGGTCACTGAAGATCACAGCATTTTGGGAAAGTTCCCAGTGAAGATCAAGTTTGGATTTAAAAAGTCTGATAGTAGTATTATTTGCAACTAGGATATTCACGTGATAGAAATTTCTTAAGAAGAGGTTCTTCAGGAGAAATTCAGTAATAGACGTGCAACCTTTATCCCCAGGGCCCGTGGTTCATCACAAACACACCAGTATCAAACTTTAGGAATTAAGTATACGATCCCAAGTTAATGTATTATTTTCTGTATAATTAATATGAAAAATGTAAGAAGTAGGTAAATCCCCTTGAGGCCACGTTTGGCATTTCCACATGCTTTGTTGCTGTGTTATTGGTCTACTTTTCACCCCTTGGTATTATCTGTACCGCTGCTACGTAACGTAGCATCTTCCTCCTCTGCATCTCCCTTCAGTTTCCCAACCTCTGTCGAGGTACCTTGTGCAGGACCATCAGTCAGTTCATATCAGTGTTTCTTAACTAAATGAATGGCTGCTTTCACTGTCCGCCCTACTTAAGATCAACAGAGTAAGCCACTTCAGTGATGCACTCGCTTCTCTCACTCCACTGCCCTCCATCTCTTGTTGCTTTGTTCAATTTCTTCTGCCCCACTGAGTGGCAGTTCAGAGAAGCAGTGAAACATAGGGGTATGAGGCAGTGTAAGTATCAAAAAGTGCATTGTGGCTAAGATCAACACACTTTGCGATTCCATAAGCTGGACAGCGACGGGGGCTGGGGGTCAAGTCAAAAAGGATTCCTCAGGGCTTCCCTGGTGGTTCAGTGGGTAGAGAGGCCGCCTTGCAGTGCAAGGGGCACCAGTTCAATCCCTGGCCTGGGAAGATCCCACGTGCCATGGAGCAGCTAGACTGGTGTGTCCAATTACCAGCTAGCACTCTGGAGTGCACGCGCCCAGAGTCGGTGCTCTGCAGCAAGAGAGGCTGCTGCAATGGGAGGCCCATGCGGGCCAAAGAATGAAGATGGATGAAAATATAAGTAAAGGACCACTAAAGGAGGCCAAAATTGAAAAAAAAAAAAAAAGATTCCTCAGAGAACTATTAGATTAAAACCCAAATATTTACGTGATTTCCAGGGTTCTTCTGTGCATCTCATAGTGACTAATTTTTGCACACAATTATTTTGGACCTCACATATTAGCATCGTTGTTTTAAAGCACCCAAAACACAAATGGGTGATCAAAAAGATACAATATAATTGGCTCGTGCTAAGAAAAATTTCCAAGGTGGCTCACAAGAACATCGTCCATTACTTATAGCTTTAAAATCAGCAGTAGGCGAAAATGAGTCAAGAATTGCATTCTGTTTATTATGTTAAGTTAACATAGAATAAGCTAGAAATAAAATAATAACAGGAAAATAAACCTAAATAAATAAATAATATCTCAGATTATTATCCCATTCAGGTGTTGTGAGTCATGCTCAGTAAAGCACGCAACTCTGCTCGTGGTAGATGGAAAAGAGGTTTATTAGGCTGGCGCCAGCACCCACCTGCAAGGAATAAAATTTCCTGCGAAGGCCCCGACTGGAGGTAAAGGGCGGTTTTTAAAGGTTGGTCGAATCAATGGCGCAAGACCCTCCCCTTTGATTGAAATTGGACACAAATGCACATTCTCTTTTACAATCAACATAATAGGGCCTTGGTTTTAAACATTGCTAACAGATGAGTAACCAGCCCTCCATCTCTTGTTGCTTTGTTCAATTTCTTCTGCCCCACTGAGTGGCAGTTCAGAGAAGCAGTGAAACATAGGGGTATGAGGCAGTGTAAGTATCAAAAAGTGCATTGTGGCTAAGATCAACACACTTTGCGATTCCATAAGCTGGACAGCGACGGGGGCTGGGGGTCAAGTCAAAAAGGATTCCTCAGGGCTTCCCTTGTGGTTCAGTGGGTAGAGGCCGCCTTGCAGTGCAAGGGGCACCAGTTCAATCCCTGGCCTGGGAAGATCCCACGTGCCATGGAGCAGCTAGACTGGTGTGTCCAATTACCAGCTAGCACTCTGGAGTGCACGCGCCCAGAGTCGGTGCTCTGCAGCAAGAGAGGCTGCTGCAATGGGAGGCCCATGCGGGCCAAAGAATGAAGATGGATGAAAATATAAGTAAAGGACCACTAAAGGAGGCCAAAATTGAAAAAAAAAAAAAAAGATTCCTCAGAGAACTATTAGATTAAAACCCAAATATTTACGTGATTTCCAGGGTTCTTCTGTGCATCTCATAGTGACTAATTTTTGCACACAATTATTTTGGACCTCACATATTAGCATCGTTGTTTTAAAGCACCCAAAACACAAATGGGTGATCAAAAAGATACAATATAATTGGCTCGTGCTAAGAAAAATTTCCAAGGTGGCTCACAAGAACATCGTCCATTACTTATAGCTTTAAAATCAGCAGTAGGCGAAAATGAGTCAAGAATTGCATTCTGTTTATTATGTTAAGTTAACATAGAATAAGCTAGAAATAAAATAATAACAGGAAAATAAACCTAAATAAATAAATAATATCTCAGATTATTATCCCATTCAGGTGTTGTGAGTCATGCTCAGTAAAGCACGCAACTCTGCTTGTGGTAGATGGAAAAGAGGATTATTAAGCTGGCGCCAGCGACCACGCGCAAGGAACAAAATTTCCTGTGAGAACCCCGACTGGAGGTAAAGGGTGGTTTTTAAAGGCTGGTCGAATCAATGGCGCAAGACACTCCCCTTTGATTGAAATTGGACACACCTGCACATTCCCTTTTACAATCAACAGAATAGTCTAGGGGCTTCTTCATAAATTGTAGTCAGTTACAATCAATAAAGATTAACAGAAAATAATCATTGCTAACAGATGAGTAACCAGTAACCATCAGTAAATCATTATGCATTCCCTTTTACACAGGATGTTCCCCTCAGAATGGATACAGAGTTCCTGGCACTGGTGGAATTTGGAGATGGAAACTAACTTTGAGATCAATTAGACTGGTGACTTTCTCATTTCATAAACGAGGAGATACAAGTCAGAGGCTGAATTGGGATCCTGATGTTACCCTTTTTGTGTGTGTGGGGGTGGAGGTTTGGAAGGGAGGGTGGCGGGCGGTCCACTTCTATTGGTCTTCCATTTATCTATTTTCATCCATCTTTGTTCTTTTTGGCCAGTGTGGGCCTCCCATCGCGGTGGCGTCTGTTGTCACAGAGCACCGGCTCTGGGCGCATGCGCGCCAGAGCTCCGGCTCAGTAATTGGACGCATCGGTCCAGCGGCTCCGTGGCACGTGGGATCTTCCCAGGCCAGGGTTCGAACCGGCGCCCCTTGCACTGCAAGGCGGTGTCCTTACCCACTGGACCACCAGGGAAGCCCTGATGTTATTTTTGATGTTCTTTCAGTAAGGAAGAAATTATACCCTGGATCAGTTTTGTCATTAGCAAACATCAGTTTACTGAACTTGTTCTAAGTGCCTCCCAGAGTAAGTAGAAGGAGGATGAAATGATTTAAGGTATGTGAAGGGGACCTGGAAATTTAAAAACAAGTGCAACATTGTATTGATAAAATAAACATTTATTTGGAAGGTGCCAAATACAATGAATGGACAACAAGGGCATTTGCCATCTGCCACCGCGGAGCTTGAACACTGTGCCTTAGGAGCTGCTGACTTTTCAACACCCCCTGAAGGAAATCAGGGGGGCAAGGCACTCTGTGCTCCTGGCAATCCGGTGGAGCAGGTCTTTAGATAGGTAAATGACTTTTAGGAACAGCTTTTATTATCTCAATCCTTGCATCTCCTCACAACTATAAAAGTGTTAAAATCCTTCAGGAAGATATCACATCCTCAGGACAGACACAAGCCATTTGTAAAACAAAAGTCTTAGAAAAACTCTTTGTTTAATAGCCTTTGAACTCCCTCACACCAAAACCCTTATATTGGCTTTCCCTCCTGCCTCTTCAGAGCAGTCTCTCAGAACCATCTGAGGTGCTGCCTCCCAGGTTGCAGTTCTAATTATTCCCCAAATAAAACTTAACCCACAACTCTCAAGTTGTTCATCTTTTTTAGTGCAACATGGCTATCATGCGTTGGACAAAAAGAGATTAAAAAAAACAAAAACAAAAACAATGTCTCTAGTCAAACAATTTATAGCCCAAGTAGAAAGAGAGATGAGTTAACAGCTAGTAAAACTGAATAGATATAATCCTAAGAACTCTGAACAGTTTTAAGAAATATGAGCTATGGTGAAACTTTACACATAAGTTTGCAAGAAAAAAAAAGACAGGAGTGGGGCCCATTTCTTCTCTTTGGTTTTTCCAAATTCATAAATGGAAAAATGATACCTTATAATGGATATGTGTGTGTGTATGCACATGCTCAGTCCTATCAGACTCTTTGGGACACACCAGCCAGGCCCTGGATTAAAGTGGTGATGCCTTTTCCTTCTCCAGGGATCTTCCTGACCCGGGAAAATGTTATTTTTGATGTTCTTTCAGTAAGGAAGAAATTATACCCTGGATCAGTTTTGTCATTAGCAAACATCAGTTTACTGAACTTGTTCTAAGTGCCTCCCAGAGTAAGTAGAAGGAGGATGAAATGATTTAAGGTATGTGAAGGGGACCTGGAAATTTAAAAACAAGTGCAACATTGTATTGATAAAATAAACATTTATTTGGAAGGTGCCAAATACAATGAATGGACAACAAGGGCATTTGCCATCTGCCACCGCGGAGCTTGAACACTGTGCCTTAGGAGCTGCTGACTTTTCAACACCCCCTGAAGGAAATCAGGGGGGCAAGGCACTCTGTGCTCCTGGCAATCCGGTGGAGCAGGTCTTTAGATAGGTAAATGACTTTTAGGAACAGCTTTTATTATCTCAATCCTTGCATCTCCTCACAACTATAAAAGTGTTAAAATCCTTCAGGAAGATATCACATCCTCAGGACAGACACAAGCCATTTGTAAAACAAAAGTCTTAGAAAAACTCTTTGTTTAATAGCCTTTGAACTCCCTCACACCAAAACCCTTATATTGGCTTTCCCTCCTGCCTCTTCAGAGCAGTCTCTCAGAACCATCTGAGGTGCTGCCTCCCAGGTTGCAGTTCTAATTATTCCCCAAATAAAACTTAACCCACAACTCTCAAGTTGTTCATCTTTTTTAGTGCAACATGGCTATCATGCGTTGGACAAAAAGAGATTAAAAAAAACAAAAACAAAAACAATGTCTCTAGTCAAACAATTTATAGCCCAAGTAGAAAGAGAGATGAGTTAACAGCTAGTAAAACTGAATAGATATAATCCTAAGAACTCTGAACAGTTTTAAGAAATATGAGCTATGGTGAAACTTTACACATAAGTTTGCAAGAAAAAAAAAGACAGGAGTGGGGCCCATTTCTTCTCTTTGGTTTTTCCAAATTCATAAATGGAAAAATGATACCTTATAATGGATATGTGTGTGTGTATGCACATGCTCAGTCCTATCAGACTCTTTGGGACACACCAGCCAGGTTTCTTTGTCCATGGAATTTACCAGGCAAGAATACTGGAGTGAGGTGCCTTTTCCTTCTCCAGGGGATCTTCCTGATGCAGGGATGGAACCCGTGTCTCCTACACTGGTAGTCAGACTCTTCACCCCTGGGCCACCTGAGAAGCCCTTACAATGGATGTTTTGTGTTTGCATCTTCCAGTTCAATTAGAGCTTAAGTGAGGATGGCAAGTGAGCACTCAAGACAGTGCCAGGGGAAAACGTCTTTTCAAAAGTGAAGTCACAGGTTGGTGCAAGATGCCTGACTTAATACCACTTACTAGGGCGCTAGCACTGTTGCTATATTTCTACCTTTATCGCCAGTGCTTTGCCGGCTGTGCTGAAATAGACCGAGCCCACCACGCCACACTGGATCTAGAGAGTTTTTTTCCTGCCCTACCCTGCAGTCCCACCTAGCCCAGGAGGCCGGAAGGAAGCCGATGGGCGGTGCGGAGCAGCTCTTGGTCCCATCTCTCGTCCAAGAGGCCACACCCAGCACAAGGCCCTCATTGTTGTCTCGGGGAACAGTAACCCCACAGTCTTACATCGGCTGCCCTTCTTCAGAGGAAGTGAGCGGCTCTGGCTCTCGCGACCCCAGCCAGGCCAGGGGCTGGGCGGCAGCAGGCAGCGCAGGTGGCAGGAGCACAGAGCCGGGCGCTCTAGGGCCGCGCGGGCACTCCGGGCCCCGCGCTCCGGTCTCGCGCGGGCGCCGCCGCACCTGGGGCGGAGCCAAGCGCGCGGCCCGCCCCCTCCCGGGCGCGAAGCCCCCTCCCTGCGCCCCTCCCGCCGCGCTGCAGACACGCGCAGGTGCTAGAGGTCGCTCCTGCTGGAGACCTGCAGACGCGGGCCCGCCATGGAGCACATTCGCACGCCCAAGGTGGGTGCTATGGGTGCACGCGGAGGAAGGAGAACGGCAGCCGGCGGGGAGGGATGCTGAGCAGGCGGGAGACCCGGCTTCTCTGCCCGGCGCAGGCCGAACCGGCACCGCGAGCGAGCTTTTTGGAAAGAACATATGATATGTTGCAGGGCACCCAATTGTTTTTTTTCAGTCCTATCAGACTCTTTGGGACACACCAGCCAGGTTTCTTTGTCCATGGAATTTACCAGGCAAGAATACTGGAGTGAGGTGCCTTTTCCTTCTCCAGGGGATCTTCCTGATGCAGGGATGGAACCCGTGTCTCCTACACTGGTAGTCAGACTCTTCACCCCTGGGCCACCTGAGAAGCCCTTACAATGGATGTTTTGTGTTTGCATCTTCCAGTTCAATTAGAGCTTAAGTGAGGATGGCAAGTGAGCACTCAAGACAGTGCCAGGGGAAAACGTCTTTTCAAAAGTGAAGTCACAGGTTGGTGCAAGATGCCTGACTTAATACCACTTACTAGGGCGCTAGCACTGTTGCTATATTTCTACCTTTATCGCCAGTGCTTTGCCGGCTGTGCTGAAATAGACCGAGCCCACCACGCCACACTGGATCTAGAGAGTTTTTTTCCTGCCCTACCCTGCAGTCCCACCTAGCCCAGGAGGCCGGAAGGAAGCCGATGGGCGGTGCGGAGCAGCTCTTGGTCCCATCTCTCGTCCAAGAGGCCACACCCAGCACAAGGCCCTCATTGTTGTCTCGGGGAACAGTAACCCCACAGTCTTACATCGGCTGCCCTTCTTCAGAGGAAGTGAGCGGCTCTGGCTCTCGCGACCCCAGCCAGGCCAGGGGCTGGGCGGCAGCAGGCAGCGCAGGTGGCAGGAGCACAGAGCCGGGCGCTCTAGGGCCGCGCGGGCACTCCGGGCCCCGCGCTCCGGTCTCGCGCGGGCGCCGCCGCACCTGGGGGCGGAGCCAAGCGCGCGGCCCGCCCCCTCCCGGGCGCGAAGCCCCCTCCCTGCGCCCCTCCCGCCGCGCTGCAGACACGCGCAGGTGCTAGAGGTCGCTCCTGCTGGAGACCTGCAGACGCGGGCCCGCCATGGAGCACATTCGCACGCCCAAGGTGGGTGCTATGGGTGCACGCGGAGGAAGGAGAACGGCAGCCGGCGGGGAGGGATGCTGAGCAGGCGGGAGACCCGGCTTCTCTGCCCGGCGCAGGCCGAACCGGCACCGCGAGCGAGCGAGGGAGGAGGCAGCGCCGCGAGCATCTCCCGCTTGGCCGGGAGGCAGGGCTTGCTCTTGCTGTCGCCCAGGCCTAGCCTTGACTGCTGCTGGATCTAATCTCTTGTCCTTGGCGGTGCGCAGTGGACAGAGGGCTGTTTGGGAGGGAACCCTAATTGTGTGTTGACTAATGGGGCTGCTGATAGGCTGATAAACGTTCCCTTCTGGTTTAGCACTAGGTTGCTGCTTTTTTAAAAGATGTTTTTCTGTTGGCTGCCCTGAGCTGTGGAGACACAAGCCTTCCTACTGACAGGTGCAGGGAAACGAGTTAGGAGTTAAGTGCAGGTGCGTTGAATGAACTCGGGGAAGCTTGTTGAATCTAAGCCTTGAGACCCACCCCGCCCGCCCTTCGGAGTCTCCACACTCAGGCCTTCAGCTGCAGTGGACCTTGCCCCGAGGAGATGGTTAGTGTTCACTGTAGGTTGAGTGTATTATCAATCCTTCCACCTTCTTCTTTTTTTTCAGTGGGTTTGCGGCTTACAGATCGTCCAGTGGTGTGTTTTGAGCAACATCAGCTCTTACCGCTTAAACAAAAGCGACTGTTTCGAGGTCATTCCAGTTAAATAACACTGGAAACGTTGATCATTGTGCGAACCTTCCTACTCATAGTTGTACTAGTAATATAATTTAGAGCTAAAACGATGATCGACATTCTCGATAAAAACCTTAAACTGTGGGCTTTCCTGGTGGTCCGATGGGTAAAGACTTCGCCTTGCAGTGCAGGGGTCACCGGTTCGATCCCTGGCCCGGGAAGATCCCACATGCGGAGGAACGACTAGGCTAGTGTGTCCAGTTAGGAGCCGATGCTCTGCAAGGAGAGAGGCCACTGCAATGGGAGGACCACACATGCCAAAGAATAAAGATGGATGAAAAACAAATTATGACATAGAGGCAAAACCAAAAAAAGTTAAAAAAAAAAACAAAAAACAACCAACCCTAAACTAGTGACAAGACCTATTTCAGAAACCTATTGGCTGTCTCTTGTTACCACCTCTGCTGCGCTTTGCATTGCCAGCTTGATCTCCAAAATCTAGGCCCTTGTCCATGAAGTTAAAACTGGGTCTGAGTGGGCAGGACTTGGGAGTCCCCAGGGATCCTATTGACCTCATAGGGGCCATTGCTCCCCAGTATAAGTCCAAGAGGAAAAACCATTCCTAAATTCTGGAATGGTTCCTAAGTGCTTCTTTGTAAAAGCAGTTTTTACAGTTGTCTCATGTCAGTGGAACAGTAAAATCTTTTAGTTCGCTAGATAATGTCAGTTCCAACAGTAAAGTTGGATAGTATTGATTTTGCACTGTGAGATTAAATTGTTGCTTCACAGTCAGGAAATTGTAAACTTAGAGGAGAGTGCCATAAACCGCAAGCTAGGTGGCTCAAAGCTTTCAGGGTTTAAGTGGTGCTAAATAATTTATTCCAGAATGAGGAATTTAGCTTTTAGGCTCTCTCTGCCCTTGCCAAGGGCGTCCTTTCTTTGTTCTGATGAAGGAGGGTTCTTGATAAGAATGGTGTCTGATGTGAATGTCAGTAGTGTTAGGGTGATTTGAGATTGGGTGCTTTTTTGCCTCTGTAATATGCATTTTGGCATAAAGGACTTATCTAATCTATTCATATTCACTGTCTACAAAGCCATGTGTTCAAACCTGAACAAAAAGCAATATTCTCACTTGTGCCTAAAACTAGTTTTCATTAACACCCTGTAAGCAGCGTAGTACTTCAAACCAGCAATCTCCTATCAGGAAACAAGAAAGAAATGGGGGGAAATGGGAAGCTGTCTGAAATGTGTTGCGTTGAGAGTTGTTAACATTTAGGATAAAACTGGTGGAAAAAATTAAAAATTACAGAGGTTGGATGGATCCAGTCCATTTATTCATTCATTTCATTTCACAAGCACTTGAGAAGCTTTCCTGTGAAAGGTTCTGTGTTAGGTCCTGGGAGGTCCTGGTCTGGAAGGGCGTATGTGTGTTACTCCTTAAGTCATGTCTGACTCTTTGCAACCCCATGGAGTATAGCATACCAAGCTTCTCTGTTCATGGGATTCTCCAGGCAAGAATACTGGAGTGAGTTGCCATTTGCTTTTCCAGTGAAAGACTCTGTGTTAGGTCTTGGGAGATCCTGGTTTGGAAGGGAGGCAGCTGTAAATCTAGAGGGAGATGTGCACAAGGGTTAGTGGGCAGAGGGGTCAGTGGACGGAGAGTCAACTCCTTCATAAAGGGTGAGGGAAGGCTTCTTCAAAGAGCTGAATCTTAACACACAAGGTGCCAGAGAAGACCAGAAGCATTGGAGATACAGATAGGCAGATCTGTACACATGATTGTTGTTCAATCACTCAGTTGTGTTCGGCTCTTTTTGACCCCATGGACAGCAGCACACCAGGCTTCCCTGTCCCTCACCAGCTCCCAGAGCTTGCTCAAACTCATGTCCATTGAGTCAATGAAGCCATTCAACCATCTCATCCTCTGTTGTCCCCTACTCCTTCAACTCTCAATCTTTCATGGCATCAGGGTCTTTTCCAATATTTGGCTCTTCGCATCAGGTAACCGAAGTATTGGAGCTTCAGCTTCAGTCCTTTCAAGGAATATTCAGGGTTGATTTCCTTTAGTATTGACTGGTTTGATCTCCTTGCAGTCCAAGGGACTCTCAAGAGTCTTCTCCAGCACCACAGTTTGAAAGCATCAGTTCTTTGGCGCTCAGCCTTCTTTATGGTCCAGGTCTCACATCCATACATGACTACTGGGAAAACCATAGCTTTGACTATGTACACCTTTGTTGGCAAAGTGATGTCTCTGCTTTCTTAATCCACTGTCTAGGTTTGTCATAGCTTTTCTCCTAAGGAGCAAGCGTCTTTTAATTTCATATGATGTAATAAATCATGACGACCTCAAAGATGTTGAAAGCCTTAACACCCATACACATAGAAAAAATGTGTATGGAAACCTCAAAATTCCTTGAGGTTAAACAATATCTTTCTATTTTTTATTTTTAAAATAGTTAAAAATTTTAGTTATCTTTAGTTTTTTTCTTCTAGTTTTATATAGAGAGAATCGACACATGATACTGTGTAAGTTTAAGGTGTCCAGCATAATGATTTGATGTACATACATCGCAAAATGATGACCACAATCAGTTAATGACCACCCATCATCAGACAGAAAATGGAAGAAATAGAAATATATTTTCTCTTGTGATGAGAACTCTTAGATTTGCCATCTTAACTTTAATGTATAACGGCAGTGTAAACGATCTTTATCACATTATACATTTCATCTCTAGTACTTATTTATCTGGAAATTTGTACTTTTTGACCACCTCCCTCCAGTCACTGCCTTCCCATAACCACAGATTGGATCTCTTTTTCTATGAGATTATTTGTTTGTTTTGAGGTACAATTAACTACATCACTGTGTTAGTTCTTGTTACACAACATAGTGATTCTGTATTTTAAGCATGGACAGCAGCACACCAGGCTTCCCTGTCCCTCACCAGCTCCCAGAGCTTGCTCAAACTCATGTCCATTGAGTCAATGAAGCCATTCAACCATCTCATCCTCTGTTGTCCCCTACTCCTTCAACTCTCAATCTTTCATGGCATCAGGGTCTTTTCCAATATTTGGCTCTTCGCATCAGGTAACCGAAGTATTGGAGCTTCAGCTTCAGTCCTTTCAAGGAATATTCAGGGTTGATTTCCTTTAGTATTGACTGGTTTGATCTCCTTGCAGTCCAAGGGACTCTCAAGAGTCTTCTCCAGCACCACAGTTTGAAAGCATCAGTTCTTTGGCGCTCAGCCTTCTTTATGGTCCAGGTCTCACATCCATACATGACTACTGGGAAAACCATAGCTTTGACTATGTACACCTTTGTTGGCAAAGTGATGTCTCTGCTTTCTTAATCCACTGTCTAGGTTTGTCATAGCTTTTCTCCTAAGGAGCAAGCGTCTTTTAATTTCATATGATGTAATAAATCATGACGACCTCAAAGATGTTGAAAGCCTTAACACCCATACACATAGAAAAAATGTGTATGGAAACCTCAAAATTCCTTGAGGTTAAACAATATCTTTCTATTTTTTATTTTTAAAATAGTTAAAAATTTTAGTTATCTTTAGTTTTTTTCTTCTAGTTTTATATAGAGAGAATCGACACATGATACTGTGTAAGTTTAAGGTGTCCAGCATAATGATTTGATGTACATACATCGCAAAATGATGACCACAATCAGTTAATGACCACCCATCATCAGACAGAAAATGGAAGAAATAGAAATATATTTTCTCTTGTGATGAGAACTCTTAGATTTGCCATCTTAACTTTAATGTATAACGGCAGTGTAAACGATCTTTATCACATTATACATTTCATCTCTAGTACTTATTTATCTGGAAATTTGTACTTTTTGACCACCTCCCTCCAGTCACTGCCTTCCCATAACCACAGATTGGATCTCTTTTTCTATGAGATTATTTGTTTGTTTTGAGGTACAATTAACTACATCACTGTGTTAGTTCTTGTTACACAACATAGTGATTCTGTATTTTAAGCAATTTCATTGTACATTCAGAACTATTTATTTATTTGTATAGACTGTGCTGGGTCTTCGTTGTTCCTTAGGCTTTTCTCCAATTGTGAACAGGGACTACTCTTTCGTTGCAGCATGTGGGCTTCTCATTGCGGTGGCTTCTCTTGATGCAGAGCACAGACTCTAGGGTACATGGGAATCAGTAGTTTCAGCTGTGGGCTAAGTAGTTGCAACTCCTGGGCATTAGAGCATAGGCTCTGCCCTGTGGGCTTAGTTGTTCTGAGGCATGTGGGGTCTTCCAGGCCCAGGATTGAACCTGTGACTCCTGCATTGGCAGGCGAACTCTTCACCACTAAGCCATCAGGGAAGCCCCCAGTTTACATTTTTAAGTAGGAAACTAGTTTTCACAGTAGTCTTGCCTGGAGAATATCCTATGGACAGAAGAGCCTGGCAGGCTATTGTCCATAGGGTCGCAATATATATATGGAGATTCCTTAAAAAACTAAAAATAGAAGCACCCTATGACCCAGCAATTCCACTATTAGGCCTATATCCTGATGAAATAAAAAATGAAAGAGGCACCTGTACCCCAATGTTCATTGCAACTCTCTATACAATAGCCAGAACATGGAAGTAACCTAGATGTCCATCGACAAATGAATGGATCCAGAAGCTCTGGTACATATATACAATGGAATACTACTCAGCTGTTAAAAGAAATGCAGAAGACTCAGTCCTAATGAGGTGGCTGGCTCTAGAAGCTATCATAAAAAGTGAAGTAAGTCAAAAAGAGAAAGACAAGTATAGCCTTTTTTAAATTTTTGAAGCTAAAAACATAAATAGTGAAGTGGGAAGTCTATACTGTCATGTAGAAAAATAATGGGAAAGACTCATTTATAACGGCAGTGTAAACGATCTTTATCACATTATACATTTCATCTCTAGTACTTATTTATCTGGAAATTTGTACTTTTTGACCACCTCCCTCCAGTCACTGCCTTCCCATAACCACAGATTGGATCTCTTTTTCTATGAGATTATTTGTTTGTTTTGAGGTACAATTAACTACATCACTGTGTTAGTTCTTGTTACACAACATAGTGATTCTGTATTTTAAGCAATTTCATTGTACATTCAGAACTATTTATTTATTTGTATAGACTGTGCTGGGTCTTCGTTGTTCCTTAGGCTTTTCTCCAATTGTGAACAGGGACTACTCTTTCGTTGCAGCATGTGGGCTTCTCATTGCGGTGGCTTCTCTTGATGCAGAGCACAGACTCTAGGGTACATGGGAATCAGTAGTTTCAGCTGTGGGCTAAGTAGTTGCAACTCCTGGGCATTAGAGCATAGGCTCTGCCCTGTGGGCTTAGTTGTTCTGAGGCATGTGGGGTCTTCCAGGCCCAGGGATTGAACCTGTGACTCCTGCATTGGCAGGCGAACTCTTCACCACTAAGCCATCAGGGAAGCCCCCAGTTTACATTTTTAAGTAGGAAACTAGTTTTCACAGTAGTCTTGCCTGGAGAATATCCTATGGACAGAAGAGCCTGGCAGGCTATTGTCCATAGGGTCGCAATATATATATGGAGATTCCTTAAAAAACTAAAAATAGAAGCACCCTATGACCCAGCAATTCCACTATTAGGCCTATATCCTGATGAAATAAAAAATGAAAGAGGCACCTGTACCCCAATGTTCATTGCAACTCTCTATACAATAGCCAGAACATGGAAGTAACCTAGATGTCCATCGACAAATGAATGGATCCAGAAGCTCTGGTACATATATACAATGGAATACTACTCAGCTGTTAAAAGAAATGCAGAAGACTCAGTCCTAATGAGGTGGCTGGCTCTAGAAGCTATCATAAAAAGTGAAGTAAGTCAAAAAGAGAAAGACAAGTATAGTATACTAACTCATATATATGGGATCTAGTAAGATGGTCATGATAACACACGCAGTGAACTCATGAAAAAGAGAATAGACATAAAGACATTGTGGAGACTGAACAGTGGGAGGGAGTAACATGGAAACCTATACTGTCATGTGTAGAAAAGATAGCTATTGTCATTGTGCTAGGGGAATAGGAGTACCTACAACCACTTGGAGCGATCGTCTGGAGGGATGGGAGGGGGGGAAGTGGGGTGGGGGGAGGGTCAAGGGATATGCATATGAATGATCTGGGAACATACATGTACAAAAATAAATAAATATAAATAAAAAGAGTTGGACATGAAGCGACTGAGCACTGAGTTTTCACAGTATAAACGAAAAAGGGAACAATACTACTTAAGAGCCTGTTTTTTAGAATGTATAATTTTTGATAGTCCTATTCATCTTTGTTATTGGGTTCTATTACCTTATGGGGATGCTGAATAGGTAACTTGCATTATATTTTATGTTTTCATGTCTTAGGCGGCTTGCGAGGTGTATACTTGAGGTTTGTCTGTAGGTCTAAAGTGTATTTTCTGTGTGGGTAGGAGGGTAAAGGAAATGTGTGTATAATGTGCAGTTGTTTTCCTATCATAGTGAAAGGTGTTTACTCTGTAAACTGCATGGAATCCCTCACAGCCTCTGTGCTCTGCTTCGGTCTCTGGAGTGCAGGGGAAGGAGACAGATGCCCATGAATAATCTGGAATGTTTTGCACATTTTTCTTTCTGGAGTGTGTGTGTGTGTGTGTGTGTGTGTGTCTGTGTGTGTGTGTGTGTCTGTGTTTAACTGAAGGATTTAGTAGAGCATGTACTAAACAGGGTGTTCTTCTCCCAGAATGGTTCCTGTATAGAAAAAAAAAAAAAAAAACAAAACCTTCCAAGGATGAGCTAGTTTGCAGTTGGGTTGAAGTGAGGACACCAGGCATCACCTGTACTCATCACAGTGAACTTTTTGTCTCGACTTCACTGGCTTTCTTTGACACTCTGAAAACTTGTTGGTAAGAAAACATGCTGTAAGAGGCTTAGGCATAATTTGGGTTCAAGTGTTTGTTATAAAGACGGCCTTCAGGGCTTATAGAAATCACTTCAAGTGTTTTGTAGGGTTTGGGCTGGTATTCTGTGTCTGTGTGTGTTGGTTGCTTAGTTGTGTCCAACTCTTTTTTTTTTTTCTCAATTTTTGGCCTCTTTTATTGGCTTTTTATTTATTTATTTTCATCCATCTTTATTCTTTTGACCTGTGTGGGCCTCCCATTGCAGCGGCCTCTCTCGTTGCAGAGCACCGGCTCTGGGCACTTGCACTTCAGAGTGCTGGCTCATGATTGAACACACCGGTCTAGTCACTCTGCAGCACGTCGAATCTTCCTGGGCCAGGGATCGAACCAGTGCCCCTTGCACTGCAAGGTGGACCGTTTACCCACTGGACCACCAGGGAAGCCCTGTGTCCCACTCTTTGTGATCCCATGCACTGTAACCCACCAGGGTCCTCTGTTCATGGGATTCTCCAGGCAAGAATACTTGAGTGGGTTTCTGGTCTTCCCGATTCAGGAATTGAACCCAGGTCTCCTGAACGTAGGTGGCTTCTTTATCGTCTGAGTTGCCACGGAAGCCCCAGGATAGACGCTGGATAGGTGCTGACGTGTCTAGGATCCTGGGGAAGTAATCTCGGCTTTTTATGCTTTGTTTTTTCTGGGAGACATTTCCCCCCACGGGTGTACATTTGAATTGTGAAATAGACTATGTGATGACCTCCAAAGCTCCAAATTGACCTTGAAAATGCCTTCTCTTCCTTTCCATTCCCACCCCCCTGTTCTGAGCCAGTACCCTCACAGCCTCCTCACTGGTCTCCCAAGTTCCTCTTTACCTTCCTCCACTCTCTCCTCCATGCAGGGAGCCGGGTGGTACTTTTATGACACAAACTGGTGCTGCTACTTTCCTGCTGGAATTGTTGGCTGGTTTCCCTCGGTACCCCAGATGGGGAGTGAGAATCCCCAGAATGGCCCTCGTGGACAGTAAGACCCCTGCTTATTTCCCAGCCTCGTCGTTCTGTGATGGTCATCTTCCTGCTCACCAGCCTCGGATCCCAGCTAGCCTTCCTGGGGTTCTCACCTGTGACAGCTTCTTTTTCTGTCTCGGGTCACTGCTGTTGCACCTGCGGGACTCTCTTATCTCCACTCTTCACCTGCCTAAATTTTCCTACTAACTCTTCACCCTTGCCTCTTCCTACTATCAGATTCATTGTAATTTCCTCTGGGAGCCTGTTGCCCAATTCTTTTTTTTTTTTTTTTAATATTTAATTTTTGGCCACTTCTATTGATCTTTCATTTATTTATCTTTTTGTTCTTTGGCCTGTGTGGGCCTCCCCATCACGGTGGCCTCTGTCGTTGCAGAGCACCAGCTTTGGGTGCATGTGCTCCAGAGCTCTGGCTCTGTAGTTGGACACATTGGTCCAGCCGCTCCGCAGCACGTGGGATCTTCCCAGACCAGGGATCGAACCGGGGTCCCTTGCACTGCAAGGTGGTGTCCTTACCCACTGGACCACCAGGGAAGCCCTGTTGCCCACTTCTTCATCTAAATCGGACCTGCCTGTTATATTCGGTCATGGAACCCAGTTTTCCACCTTATGCCCCTTGTTACTTACACATTCTATATTTAAGCAAGTGATTGTTTCCTATCAAGCTCTTCTGTTAGACCAGGAACCCTTTGAAGGTGAGAATCACAACTGGTTCACCCCTTCCACAGCACCTCAGATAGTTTCTGGCACCAAGTAAGCACACAGTAAGTAGATTAGTAATTGGAAGACAGAGTAATTATTTGGTAAAAGTCACATAATGTAAAATGTACCGTTTTAACCATATTTAACTGTACATTTCAATGGCACTAAGTATAGAAATGAGTAATTCTTAATTTCAGTGCTTTGGTTTTTAGCCTTTTATTTGGTAACCCAGACTTCTTGTGGGTTGAACGCATGACTAGGTACAATATTGTCAGTCTTCTAAAAGTATAAAGTACTTGTGAATGTCAATGTATTTTATAATATATATTATATATATTTATATATATTATATATATTATATATTATATTATATATATATAATATATATATTATAAAATACTTTATAAAGTATACAGAGTATATACATTGTTATGTATTTTGTCATTATATATAGTTTTAACGAGACAGAATTAAAATAATGTAAGATTCTCCATTCAGCCATTTCAGTTTTTTTAGTATATTTGCAGTGTTGAGCATCTCTTACCACTACCAAATTGGGAACATTTTCACTTGCCTTCCCCTGGGGTTCTCACCTGTGACAGCTTCTTTTTCTGTCTCGGGTCACTGCTGTTGCACCTGCGGGACTCTCTTATCTCCACTCTTCACCTGCCTAAATTTTCCTACTAACTCTTCACCCTTGCCTCTTCCTACTATCAGATTCATTGTAATTTCCTCTGGGAGCCTGTTGCCCAATTCTTTTTTTTTTTTTTTTTAATATTTAATTTTTGGCCACTTCTATTGATCTTTCATTTATTTATCTTTTTGTTCTTTGGCCTGTGTGGGCCTCCCCATCACGGTGGCCTCTGTCGTTGCAGAGCACCAGCTTTGGGTGCATGTGCTCCAGAGCTCTGGCTCTGTAGTTGGACACATTGGTCCAGCCGCTCCGCAGCACGTGGGATCTTCCCAGACCAGGGATCGAACCGGGGTCCCTTGCACTGCAAGGTGGTGTCCTTACCCACTGGACCACCAGGGAAGCCCTGTTGCCCACTTCTTCATCTAAATCGGACCTGCCTGTTATATTCGGTCATGGAACCCAGTTTTCCACCTTATGCCCCTTGTTACTTACACATTCTATATTTAAGCAAGTGATTGTTTCCTATCAAGCTCTTCTGTTAGACCAGGAACCCTTTGAAGGTGAGAATCACAACTGGTTCACCCCTTCCACAGCACCTCAGATAGTTTCTGGCACCAAGTAAGCACACAGTAAGTAGATTAGTAATTGGAAGACAGAGTAATTATTTGGTAAAAGTCACATAATGTAAAATGTACCGTTTTAACCATATTTAACTGTACATTTCAATGGCACTAAGTATAGAAATGAGTAATTCTTAATTTCAGTGCTTTGGTTTTTAGCCTTTTATTTGGTAACCCAGACTTCTTGTGGGTTGAACGCATGACTAGGTACAATATTGTCAGTCTTCTAAAAGTATAAAGTACTTGTGAATGTCAATGTATTTTATAATATATATTATATATATTTATATATATTATATATATTATATATTATATTATATATATATAATATATATATTATAAAATACTTTATAAAGTATACAGAGTATATACATTGTTATGTATTTTGTCATTATATATAGTTTTAACGAGACAGAATTAAAATAATGTAAGATTCTCCATTCAGCCATTTCAGTTTTTTTAGTATATTTGCAGTGTTGAGCATCTCTTACCACTACCAAATTGGGAACATTTTCATCCCCCCTGCAAAGAAACTCTGTATCTATGAG
This sequence comes from Tragulus kanchil, assembly GCA_022376925.1. Classification (NCBI taxonomy): domain Eukaryota; kingdom Metazoa; phylum Chordata; class Mammalia; order Artiodactyla; family Tragulidae; genus Tragulus; species Tragulus kanchil. Next base: position 31,642,230 of record JAIOJX010000028.1, on the reverse strand, counting down.
TTAGTCAGTCTCATTCCCTGGTAGCTGAGATGTTAAAGAATCTGTCCGCAATGCAGGAGACCTGGGTTTGATCCCTGGGTTGGGAATATCTGCTGGAGAAGGAAATGAGTACCCACTACCTGGAGAATTCCATGGACAGAGGATGCTGGTAGGCTACAGTCCTTGGGGTTGCAAAGAATCAGACATGACTAAGTGATGAACACATTCACTTCATTCATTCATGACTCTAGTCCCTGGCAGCGACGAGTCTACTTCCTGTCCCTATTAGATCTGCCTAGTCTGGATGATTCATACAGATGAAGTACTATAATTTTGGCCGTCTGTGACTTGCTTCTTTCATTCAGCATCTCCCTTTCTAGGTTCATCCAACTTGCAGCAGGTAGTGGTGCTTCATTCCTTTTGATTGCAGAATAATATTCCATACTGTGGATATATGGCATTCTGTCTATGCTTTCATCCACGGATGGTTATTTGGGTTGGTCTACTTTTTTGATTGTTATGAAGAGCACTGCTGTGAGCATTCATACTTTTTTGTGGCAAATATAACTTTTTATTGTTATTATTATTGGTTTTTGTTGTTGCACATTTAAACAGTTTCTTAGAGAAACAACTTGTTGAGATGACTTGCATCATACATCATTCCAAATTTGCTTCTAATTTGTGATAGTATGATCTTTTTGGGGGGAGTGGGGATGGGTTGGGGCGGGAGGGGTGGGTGGGCCACTTCTATTGCTCTTTCATTCATCTATTTTCATCCACCTTTGTTCTTTGGCCTGTGTGAGCCTCCCATCGCAGTGGCCTCTGTTGTCACAGAGCACCGGCTCTGGGCGCATGCGCTCCAGAACTCTAGCTCGGTAATCGGACACATTGGTCCAATGGGATCTTCCCAGGCCAGGGATCGAACCATCATCCCTTGCACTGCAAGGCAGTGTCCTTACCCACTGGACCACCAGGGAAGCCATGACCTTTTTAATGTAATCAGAAATTGTATGCTTTTCCTCTATTGACCTCTTTGCCCACCACTATTTTGTATGTATCCTTTATATTCAGATGTCATCTCCATATTTATTGTTTTAATGATTGCATATTATTCATTTGAGTATAGCTTGCTTAAGCTATATCCACTCTTAGGGATTTGGTTTCTGTGGTCCTGGGAAATTCTCTGGTAAAAGTTTCTTCATTTATTATTGCCCAGAGTGGAATGAGGAGGGCAGAAACAGTCTTCACAAGGATTCTCATAACGTGATCTCTTTCAGTATTGGAAAGCTTCCCATATAGCCCCGAGTTTAGCGAAACTCTTTATAGTCCCAGAGAGCAACAACGGAGGGACTGCAGTGGAGAAGGTCTTGACTCCACATAGAGAAGTTCTTTCCCACGATTGTCCCTGTTACAGAAAAGAAATTAGTTTATCTCTTGAAGGATTACAGGTGTCCTATACAGAGACTGGATGACTCTTGTCAGTGGAGATGTGAAGGTGTTTCAGGCATCTGAGGGAAGAATAGAGTAGAATCATGTTTGGATTTCTTCAAAAACCCCGTGCATGACTACCCGGAGCTTCCTCCTCCTGATGCTGAGAACTCACTGGGTCCCTTGGCAGTCCGTGAGGACCATGACAGCTGATGATAACAGTTCTAGACATTAGAGAGTTTGCCTTAAATTTAGTTAAAACCTGGCTCATTGTAGCTCCTAGCAATTGCATCTAGCTCTGTCCTGTGGGAATGTTCGCCACCACATCAGAAAATGGCTCTTTGGCCACTTCTGTAACCCTTCCCTCCCACCTGAGTGGTTGGCTTAACACTGCCTGTTTTGGCGATCAACCAGTAGCTTTTTTTTTGTTCTTTGGCCTGTGTGAGCCTCCCATCGCAGTGGCCTCTGTTGTCACAGAGCACCGGCTCTGGGCGCATGCGCTCCAGAACTCTAGCTCGGTAATCGGACACATTGGTCCAATGGGATCTTCCCAGGCCAGGGATCGAACCATCATCCCTTGCACTGCAAGGCAGTGTCCTTACCCACTGGACCACCAGGGAAGCCATGACCTTTTTAATGTAATCAGAAATTGTATGCTTTTCCTCTATTGACCTCTTTGCCCACCACTATTTTGTATGTATCCTTTATATTCAGATGTCATCTCCATATTTATTGTTTTAATGATTGCATATTATTCATTTGAGTATAGCTTGCTTAAGCTATATCCACTCTTAGGGATTTGGTTTCTGTGGTCCTGGGAAATTCTCTGGTAAAAGTTTCTTCATTTATTATTGCCCAGAGTGGAATGAGGAGGGCAGAAACAGTCTTCACAAGGATTCTCATAACGTGATCTCTTTCAGTATTGGAAAGCTTCCCATATAGCCCCGAGTTTAGCGAAACTCTTTATAGTCCCAGAGAGCAACAACGGAGGGACTGCAGTGGAGAAGGTCTTGACTCCACATAGAGAAGTTCTTTCCCACGATTGTCCCTGTTACAGAAAAGAAATTAGTTTATCTCTTGAAGGATTACAGGTGTCCTATACAGAGACTGGATGACTCTTGTCAGTGGAGATGTGAAGGTGTTTCAGGCATCTGAGGGAAGAATAGAGTAGAATCATGTTTGGATTTCTTCAAAACCCAGTGCATGACTACCCGGAGCTTCCTCCTCCTGATGCTGAGAACTCACTGGGTCCCTTGGCAGTCCGTGAGGACCATGACAGCTGATGATAACAGTTCTAGACATTAGAGAGTTTGCCTTAAATTTAGTTAAAACCTGGCTCATTGTAGCTCCTAGCAATTGCATCTAGCTCTGTCCTGTGGGAATGTTCGCCACCACATCAGAAAATGGCTCTTTGGCCACTTCTGTAACCCTTCCCTCCCACCTGAGTGGTTGGCTTAACACTGCCTGTTTTGGCGATCAACCAGTAGCTTGGTTTTATGTCCCTTTATATCCTAGTTATTTTTCTCAATGAGTTTAAAAAAAAAAAGCATGTGATTACTTTGATTGCACTCAGGGAGAGTAGCATTTGGTAACTTTTTAAAATTTAAATATCATCCAGTCACAACTCAGTGGCCTTCTAGTGAGCTGACCGTGGAAGGGAACCCTAAAGTTGTCTCCATGCATTGAGCTGCGAAGTCCAGTCTCCCGTGCCTTTTCCTTGGATGATAGTATCTTACAACTAGCTTTGTTAGTATTATCTCATTGGATTTAGGGCTTCCCAGGTAGGTCAGTGGTGAAGAATCTGCCTGCCAATGCAGAAGACTCAAGAGATGCAGATTCCATCCCTGGGTCAGGAAGATTCCCTGAAGGAGGGCATGGCAACCCATTCCAGAATTTTTGCCTGGAGAGTCCCAGGGACAGAGGAGCCTGGTGGGCCACAGTCCAAGGGGTTACAGAAGAGTTGCTCATGACTGAATGTGTATGCATGCAGGTGCACACACACACACACACACACAGCACACACACATCCCTCATTGGATTTAGCTTCTTGCTTGATCTCTAACTCTGTTTTTTGGATATGTGCCTGCTGTTCCTCTCAGCCAGATTCCAACCTTGCCCTCTGTTATTACCTCATTTGTGATCTCATCCAAGAAAGAAAGTCAGTTCGGCAGACGTGACTTCTTAGTAGCTTAAGTCACTTTGCACCCTCATCTGTCAGGCTCTCCATCCTGGTAACAGATGTCCTAGTTCCCTCAGCTTGGCGCCAGCTATTTCTTCAAAACCCAGTGCATGACTACCCGGAGCTTCCTCCTCCTGATGCTGAGAACTCACTGGGTCCCTTGGCAGTCCGTGAGGACCATGACAGCTGATGATAACAGTTCTAGACATTAGAGAGTTTGCCTTAAATTTAGTTAAAACCTGGCTCATTGTAGCTCCTAGCAATTGCATCTAGCTCTGTCCTGTGGGAATGTTCGCCACCACATCAGAAAATGGCTCTTTGGCCACTTCTGTAACCCTTCCCTCCCACCTGAGTGGTTGGCTTAACACTGCCTGTTTTGGCGATCAACCAGTAGCTTGGTTTTATGTCCCTTTATATCCTAGTTATTTTTCTCAATGAGTTTAAAAAAAAAAGCATGTGATTACTTTGATTGCACTCAGGGAGAGTAGCATTTGGTAACTTTTTAAAATTTAAATATCATCCAGTCACAACTCAGTGGCCTTCTAGTGAGCTGACCGTGGAAGGGAACCCTAAAGTTGTCTCCATGCATTGAGCTGCGAAGTCCAGTCTCCCGTGCCTTTTCCTTGGATGATAGTATCTTACAACTAGCTTTGTTAGTATTATCTCATTGGATTTAGGGCTTCCCAGGTAGGTCAGTGGTGAAGAATCTGCCTGCCAATGCAGAAGACTCAAGAGATGCAGATTCCATCCCTGGGTCAGGAAGATTCCCTGAAGGAGGGCATGGCAACCCATTCCAGAATTTTTGCCTGGAGAGTCCCAGGGACAGAGGAGCCTGGTGGGCCACAGTCCAAGGGGTTACAGAAGAGTTGCTCATGACTGAATGTGTATGCATGCAGGTGCACACACACACACACACACAGCACACACACATCCCTCATTGGATTTAGCTTCTTGCTTGATCTCTAACTCTGTTTTTTGGATATGTGCCTGCTGTTCCTCTCAGCCAGATTCCAACCTTGCCCTCTGTTATTACCTCATTTGTGATCTCATCCAAGAAAGAAAGTCAGTTCGGCAGACGTGACTTCTTAGTAGCTTAAGTCACTTTGCACCCTCATCTGTCAGGCTCTCCATCCTGGTAACAGATGTCCTAGTTCCCTCAGCTTGGCGCCAGCTATGGTTTGATAAATCTACATCCATCACCTCTCCAAATAGCTCATCAAAAACAAAACTAAAGTAGTCTGAGAATGATTGAATGACTCTTCCTGCTGATTGATGAATTCCTGTTCTAGGTTCATACAAAATTCCTTTTTAGAATCTTGCAGAGAATTAATGTGAGACCCACCAGCTTATAATTCAGAATTCCATACCATCTTTGAAAATAACTCATGTGCAGTATCTCTGATAGAGAGCAACAGGATTGGAGAAGACTGGCTTTCTCTGTTAGTCACTATCCTTATACTGTCTGTTAATATGTGAGTTTTATTTCCATCTGATGGTTGTTTCTTTGCTGAATATTGGAACTCTATGTTTGCTTGTTTAGAAATTTAGAATGTCCAGATTCAATTTGGTAGTATGCCTCTTTCCATTTACCCTATTGTGGTGTTTGAAAACATCCTTTTAGAAGACTATGTGATTTTTTTTATCCTATGGAAATATCATTATCCCATTAAGCATTTCCCCCTAAGGCTGTTGCAATAATATTATGATGAATATCTTACTGACTATTATTTGCCTATGTGGTTACTCCCTTAGGAAGGAACCCTAGATGGAATTACTTGTCTCAGAAGATGAACAATTTTCTGGTTGGTTATACATTCCCTAATGACTTTCCAAAAAGCTTATGTCCATTTTCAGCAATGGAGTACAGTGTCTTTCTCACTCTACCCTGGCCTTATTTTTTAAAGAATATTTTGTGAAGTGGGGATAGCTCTTCATTATTTCATTGTATATAGTTTTTTATTTCTACTGAAGTTGAAGCATTTTCAAAAATATGTTTACTGGCCATTTTGTTACTCTTCTGAATCATCTGTTATGTCGTCTCCCATTTCAGTGATTGTTGTTCCTGTATGTGCTATGTGTGTTTAACATTTGTATTTATTTGAAAACTATTGAGGTAGATCTAATATACTCTAAAACTAACTCTTTTAAAGGATGCAGTTCTGTGCTGTTTTGTATATTCTCGGTTATATAACCCCCACAGTTACCTCACTTCAGGGCATGTCATCACTCCAAGAAGAAACTCCTTACCCTGGAGTCACTCGCCATTCCCCCCTCCCCTGCTGCACCCGGCAACCATTAATGTACTTTCTGTCTTTACGCATTTGTCTTTTCTGGCCATTTCATATAAATAGAATCATGCAGTGTGTGCTCCTTTGTGACTTGCTGTTTTTACTTAGCATAATGTGTTAAGGTTTATTCACATTTGCCTTATGAACTAGTGCTTCATTTCTTTTTGTCCATTCTGGGGTTACACCACGTTTTGTTTATCGGATGTTGGATGTTTGTGCTGTGTCTGTTTTTTTCCTCTTCTAAGTAATGCTGCTATGAACTTCTGTGTGGAAATTTTTGTGGGGGCATATGTTTTTATTTCTCTTAGGTGGAATTGTACTTCTTTGAGTGGAATTGCTCTCATATGGCAATCCTTTGTTTAACATTTTGAGGAACTGCCAACCTGTTTTCTGAAAGTAACGGCACCGTTTTAAGATCCCAGCAACCAGGTGTGAAGGTTCCAGTTTTTTCATATCTCTGCCAACACATGTTATTGTCAGTTTCTTATTCATCCTGATATGTAGAAAGTGGTATTTATCATGGTTTGGCGTTGCATTTCCCTACTGTCTAATTATGTTGAGCATCTTTTCATGTGTTTCATGACTATTTGTGTATCTTTGGAGAACTGCCTATTCAAATCCTTTGTTCATTTTCAGTTGGGTTATTTGTCTCTGTAATTATTGAGTTGCAAAAATTCTTTATATATCACGGATTTAAGTCCCTAATCAGATGTATGACTTGCGTATGTCTTCTCCCAGTCTGTCAGTTTTTTTCCCCACTGTCTTATGGTATCCTTTGAACTCAAGGCTTCCCCGGTGGTTCAGATGGTAAAGAATCTGCCTACCGTTGCAGGAGACCTGGGTTCCATTCCTGGGTCAAGAAGATCCCTTGGAGAAGGGAATGGCTACACATTCCAGTATTCTGGCCTGGTGAATTCCATGGACAGAGGTGTCTGGTGGGCCATGGGGTCATAGAGAGTCAGATACAACTGAGTGACTGGCAATTTTTTTTAACACAAAAGCTTGAAAAAATTTTTTAACTCTCATTTTATTTGTTGACTGATTTTTGTTAATTAGGGTTTTGTCGTTACTGCCACACATCGACGCAAATCCACCATAGGTGTACATGTGTCCTGCCCCCTCCCATGCTTCCCTGCCGTCTACCCCCATCCCACCTCGGGTCACCCCAGAGCCTCTGTTTGAGATCCCTCCTCAAAAGGGCACTCCTTTGTGACTTGCTGTTTTTACTTAGCATAATGTGTTAAGGTTTATTCACATTTGCCTTATGAACTAGTGCTTCATTTCTTTTTGTCCATTCTGGGGTTACACCACGTTTTGTTTATCGGATGTTGGATGTTTGTGCTGTGTCTGTTTTTTTCCTCTTCTAAGTAATGCTGCTATGAACTTCTGTGTGGAAATTTTGTGGGGGCATATGTTTTTATTTCTCTTAGGTGGAATTGTACTTCTTTGAGTGGAATTGCTCTCATATGGCAATCCTTTGTTTAACATTTTGAGGAACTGCCAACCTGTTTTCTGAAAGTAACGGCACCGCTTTAAGATCCCAGCAACCAGGTGTGAAGGTTCCAGTTTTTTCATATCTCTGCCAACACATGTTATTGTCAGTTTCTTATTCATCCTGATATGTAGAAAGTGGTATTTATCATGGTTTGGCGTTGCATTTCCCTACTGTCTAATTATGTTGAGCATCTTTTCATGTGTTTCATGACTATTTGTGTATCTTTGGAGAACTGCCTATTCAAATCCTTTGTTCATTTTCAGTTGGGTTATTTGTCTCTGTAATTATTGAGTTGCAAAAATTCTTTATATATCACGGATTTAAGTCCCTAATCAGATGTATGACTTGCGTATGTCTTCTCCCAGTCTGTCAGTTTTTTTCCCCACTGTCTTATGGTATCCTTTGAACTCAAGGCTTCCCTGGTGGTTCAGATGGTAAAGAATCTGCCTACCGTTGCAGGAGACCTGGGTTCCATTCCTGGGTCAAGAAGATCCCTTGGAGAAGGGAATGGCTACACATTCCAGTATTCTGGCCTGGTGAATTCCATGGACAGAGGTGTCTGGTGGGCCATGGGGTCATAGAGAGTCAGATACAACTGAGTGACTGGCAATTTTTTTTTTTAACACAAAAGCTTGAAAAAAATTTTTTTAACTCTCATTTTATTTGTTGACTGATTTTTTGTTAATTAGGGTTTTGTCGTTTACTGCCACACATCGACGCAAATCCACCATAGGTGTACATGTGTCCTGCCCCCTCCCATGCTTCCCTGCCGTCTACCCCCCCTCCCACCCCTCGGGTCACCCCCGAGCCTCTGTTTGAGATCCCCTCCCTCAGCATATACCCCTCTGTCACACTAATGTCCATAAGTCTGTTCTCCATGTCTGCCTCTCTATTACTGCTCTGCATATTTGTTTATCAGCACCATCTTTCTAGATTCCATACACATGTGTCAGCACACAATATTTATCTTTCTCTCTCTGACATACCTCACTCTGTGTAATAGGTTCTAGATTCATCCACCTCATTAGAACTGATTCAAATGCCTTTCCAAAAGCTTTAAATTTTTATGAAGTCAACCTTACCCCAGTTTTTCTTTTGTTGTTTTTGGTGTCATATCTATGGTTTTTTTTTTTTAAGAGTATTTTTAATTTAATTTTTTCTTTTATTGTTTTATTTTATTTTATTTTAATTTTCATCCATCTTTATTCTTTGGCTTGTGTGGGCCTCCCTTTGCAGTGGCCTCTCTCATTGCAGAGCACCGGCTCCAGGCCCATGCGCTCCAGAGCGCTGGCTCCTAATTGGACACACCGGTCCAGCCTCTCTGCCTGGCACTTGGGATCCTCCTGGGCTGGGGATCGAACCAGTGTCCCTTGCACTGCAAGGCAGACTTTTTACCCACTTGGACCACTAGGGAAGCCCTGGGTTCTTTTTTAAAACCCTTTTTTTCTGATTAAAGAGGTAATACATTATAGAAAATTTAGTTCAAAAAAGCAGAAAGAGGGCTTCCATGGTGGTCTGGTGGGTAGCTATGGATGTTCCCCAAGACTGTCTTATGGTATCCTTTGAACTCAAGGCTTCCTGGTGGTTCAGAGAAATCTGCCTACCGTTGCAGGAGACCTGGGTTCCATTCCTGGGTCAAGAAGATCCCTTGGAGAAGGGAATGGCTACACATTCCAGTATTCTGGCCTGGTGAATTCCATGGACAGAGGTGTCTGGTGGGCCATGGGGTCATAGAGAGTCAGATACAACTGAGTGACTGGCAATTTTTTTTTTTAACACAAAAGCTTGAAAAAAATTTTTTTAACTCTCATTTTATTTGTTGACTGATTTTTTGTTAATTAGGGTTTTGTCGTTTACTGCCACACATCGACGCAAATCCACCATAGGTGTACATGTGTCCTGCCCCCTCCCATGCTTCCCTGCCGTCTACCCCCCATCCCACCCCTCGGGTCACCCCAGAGCCTCTGTTTGAGATCCCCTCCCTCAGCATATACCCCTCTGTCACACTAATGTCCATAAGTCTGTTCTCCATGTCTGCCTCTCTATTACTGCTCTGCATATTTGTTTATCAGCACCATCTTTCTAGATTCCATACACATGTGTCAGCACACAATATTTATCTTTCTCTCTCTGACATACCTCACTCTGTGTAATAGGTTCTAGATTCATCCACCTCATTAGAACTGATTCAAATGCCTTTCCAAAAGCTTTAAATTTTTATGAAGTCAACCTTACCCCAGTTTTTCTTTTGTTGTTTTTGGTGTCATATCTATGGTTTTTTTTTTTTAAGAGTATTTTTAATTTAATTTTTTCTTTTATTGTTTTATTTTATTTTATTTTAATTTTCATCCATCTTTATTCTTTGGCTTGTGTGGGCCTCCCTTTGCAGTGGCCTCTCTCATTGCAGAGCACCGGCTCCAGGCCCATGCGCTCCAGAGCGCTGGCTCCTAATTGGACACACCGGTCCAGCCTCTCTGCCTGGCACTTGGGATCCTCCTGGGCTGGGGATCGAACCAGTGTCCCTTGCACTGCAAGGCAGACTTTTTACCCACTTGGACCACTAGGGAAGCCCTGGGTTCTTTTTTAAAACCCTTTTTTTCTGATTAAAGAGGTAATACATTATAGAAAATTTAGTTCAAAAAAGCAGAAAGAGGGCTTCCATGGTGGTCTGGTGGGTAGAGAGGCCACCTTGCAGTGCAAGGGGCACCAGTTCGATACCTGGCCTGGGAAGATCCCACATGCCGCAGAGTGGCTGGACTGGTGTGTCCAATTATGAGTCAGCACTCTGGAGTGCATGTGCCCGGAGCCGGTGCTCTGTAACAAGAGAGGCCACTGCAACGGGTGGCCCACACATGCCAAAGAAAGATGGATGAAAATAAATATAAAAACAAAAGAAGCATTATGGGGGGAAAAGAAACTATTAAAAAAAAAAAAGCAGAAAGAAAATGAAAGCCATGCATAATCTCACACCCTAGAAGAACTGCTGTTAACTAGTCCTTTTCTTTACATAAGAATAGAAAAGCAATATAAAACAAAATTATATCTGTTTTGTTTATGTGTGTGTACAATTTTTGGAGGTTAGAACCCATTTTGTATATCATAGTATGCCATAAATGTATTTCTCAGTTTATTAAACATTCTTCTGAAAACTGATTTGTTGTCACTCCGTGGTCTCACGTTGTGTGGAGGCATTATGAGTTGTGTAGTGTTGAAAGCCAATCCGTTCTCCAAGGTTTTAAACATTTCTGCACTTTTGTTCTGAAGTTATCTTTTTTCAAGGGTAGTTTTGTAATGAACAGCCTTGGAAGAAAGAAATAGTTCCTCCCCTGGGCAAAGGGCAGATTTTGTTTGCTGTCCAGGATAATAAAGACAGTATTTTCCTTGGGGGCAAAGGTTGGTCAGGGTTGTGAGCAGCCCTCTTAGGAGACTGACGTGTGTGATGCTCTGAGCTGAGTTCCTCAGAACTAGGACACGGAACTGCTGTGTGTGCAGCGTCCACGGGACTGCTCTTTCCCTTAGACAGCGGAGATGGCCACGGGAGGGCATAGGCACCTGGTGCAGGCATGGAGCACCCACTCATTGGTATGCAGACAGTAAGGGAGTCTTGTGTCTTTCTTTCATCAGCATCCTTGACACTTCGGCAGGCTAATTTGTGGGGTTGCAAGCAGATGAACATTTCAGACACTTTACAGCTTTTAACCAAGTTTATTCCTTAATATTTGATGTTTAATTTGCTTCCATCTTAATACCAGAACAAATGAATTTAAATTGTTGGGCTGATCTCTCTCTTGCCTCAGGTTAAATTCCTATAGTGTGTTTTCAGGTTCCATTTCTGTATATATCATAAAGATTTTGATGTGTTCTGCTACACTGGCCTGTAGAGTTGACTCGACTTTACCACTGTAAGCAGAGAAGCTTCTTTTCTTTCTTCGTATGAAAATGTGAAGTGTTGTTGTTATTGTGTTGTTGTTGTTATATGAAGTGTTGTTGATATTCATTCTCTAAGTCATGTCTGACTCTTGGCGACCACTTGCACTGCAGCATGCCAGGCTTCCCAGTCCTTCACTTTCTCCTGGAGTTTGCTCAAATTCATGGCCTTTGGGGCTTCCCAGGTGGCACTAGTGATAAAGAACCCGCCTGCTAATGCAGGAGATATAAAGAGACATGGGTTCAGTCCCTAAGTTGGGAAGATACCCTATATCATAGTATGCCATAAATGTATTTCTCAGTTTATTAAACATTCTTCTGAAAACTGATTTGTTGTCACTCCGTGGTCTCACGTTGTGTGGAGGCATTATGAGTTGTGTAGTGTTGAAAGCCAATCCGTTCTCCAAGGTTTTAAACATTTCTGCACTTTTGTTCTGAAGTTATCTTTTTTCAAGGGTAGTTTTGTAATGAACAGCCTTGGAAGAAAGAAATAGTTCCTCCCCTGGGCAAAGGGCAGATTTTGTTTGCTGTCCAGGATAATAAAGACAGTATTTTCCTTGGGGGCAAAGGTTGGTCAGGGTTGTGAGCAGCCCTCTTAGGAGACTGACGTGTGTGATGCTCTGAGCTGAGTTCCTCAGAACTAGGACACGGAACTGCTGTGTGTGCAGCGTCCACGGGACTGCTCTTTCCCTTAGACAGCGGAGATGGCCACGGGAGGGCATAGGCACCTGGTGCAGGCATGGAGCACCCACTCATTGGTATGCAGACAGTAAGGGAGTCTTGTGTCTTTCTTTCATCAGCATCCTTGACACTTCGGCAGGCTAATTTGTGGGGTTGCAAGCAGATGAACATTTCAGACACTTTACAGCTTTTAACCAAGTTTATTCCTTAATATTTGATGTTTAATTTGCTTCCATCTTAATACCAGAACAAATGAATTTAAATTGTTGGGCTGATCTCTCTCTTGCCTCAGGTTAAATTCCTATAGTGTGTTTTCAGGTTCCATTTCTGTATATATCATAAAGATTTTTGATGTGTTCTGCTACACTGGCCTGTAGAGTTGACTCGACTTTACCACTGTAAGCAGAGAAGCTTCTTTTCTTTCTTCGTATGAAAATGTGAAGTGTTGTTGTTATTGTGTTGTTGTTGTTATATGAAGTGTTGTTGATATTCATTCTCTAAGTCATGTCTGACTCTTGGCGACCACTTGCACTGCAGCATGCCAGGCTTCCCAGTCCTTCACTTTCTCCTGGAGTTTGCTCAAATTCATGGCCTTTGGGGCTTCCCAGGTGGCACTAGTGATAAAGAACCCGCCTGCTAATGCAGGAGATATAAAGAGACATGGGTTCAGTCCCTAAGTTGGGAAGATACCCTGGAGGAGGAGAAGAACTTCTATTCCGGTATCCTTTCCTGGGAAGTCCCATCTCCGTGACTTTCTACAGTCCATAGGTTTGCAAAGAGAGGTGACCGAAGGGACTTAGCATGCATGCACATGTCCACTGAGTTGATGATGCCATCCAACTATCTCATCCTGATCTGTCACCCCCTTCTCCTGTCCTCAGTCTTTCCCAGCATCAGGGTCTTTTCCTATGAATTGACTCTTCACTTCAGGTGGCCAAAGTATTAGAGCATCAGCTCCAGCAAGTGTGATTTCTCATTAATTTGTATAGCTTTGCTTATTGGTGAGATTGAATATGTTTTGGTGGCTATTTATAACAGTAGCAATATAATAATTGTACTGATGAAAGAAAATCCTTCACTAGCACTTGCTGGGTGCCAGGCACTCGAATCATGAGTCCTTGAAATAACTCTATTAGGTAAATATTATTATTAGCCCCATATAACAGATGAGGAAACTGGGGTGAAATAACTTAAGGCAGGCAGTTGCAAGGAGCAGAGTGAGGATTCAGAAGAAGACAGTATAGCTGCAATGTTTGCATTTTCCCATCTGAGTGCTAACCAGGCCCGACCCTGCTTAACTTCCAAGATCAGACGAGATTGGGTGCGTTCAGGGTGGTATGGCCGCAGACAACGTTTGCATTCTCAACACCTCACTATTTTGTGTTTGGATGTTGAGAGTAAGAGATATGGGTGTTTTGGGTTCCCAGTGCTTTGTACTTGCAGGGCAAGGCTCTTTGTAGCCCTCCTCACATTCTTGCCTTGGGGGCATGTATCAAACATTCCTCTCATTTTTTCTTGTTATTGCAAGTTGGTTTTATCAAAATAACCAAGGTCAGCATTTTGTTTTGATTGAAATCAGTGTAAAGGAAATCAACCCTGAATGCTCACTGGAAGGAGTGATGCTGAAGCTCCAATACTTAGGCCACCTGATGCAAAGAGATGACTCATTGGAAAAGACCCTGATGGTAGGAAAGATTGAGGGCAGGAGGAGAAGGGGGCAACGGAGGACAAGATGATTGGGAGGCATCACCCACTCACTGGAGTTTAAGCAGTCTCTGGAAGATGATGAAGGACAGGGAAGCCTGGCGTGCTGCAGTTCTTGGGGTCACAAAAGTCAGAAATGACTTAGCAACTGAACAACAACAAAGACAGATCATTGCCCAGTTGTTAAAGGCTGTTTCATTGCCCAATATTTGACATTATCAGAGAGGTAGCATGTGTAATCAAATACACTGTCTCACTTCAGAAGCAAGGGTGATAAGTTTGTTACAGTGAAACATGCCACTTAAGGGATATATGTATAATTATGATTTGCTTTGTTGTATGGCAGAAACCAAGACCTTGTAAAAAGTTTTAAAAAAATAAAAGTATAGCTGTGGCAGTTACATTTTCTTTTGTTTTCTGAGTTGTGGCTAAGTGGGAGTTATGATCAAGCATTCCTTGAAACCACCTACATTTCTTGAAATCCTCACTTCTAGTAGGTTTAGGAACAGTGTAGTTGAAGTCTGGTGGTCCGGATGTGGATATAGAACACGTAGTGTGTGATAGACCATAAGAATCCCTATTCATTTTATACTATGTCAGTGCTGATGACTTTCTCATTAGGGGGATCTACACTGTATGTGTGTGTGATGGAGAAAAGTCTATGCACAGAAATAGCAAAATACAAGGAGGAGAGAGAGGTTGGTGAGAGTTGGGATGGTTTTATATGATATAGCCTGATAATACAGCCTTCCTGCCAAATGACTTTTGAGCAGAGACCTCCCTGTGGCTCAGAGGTTAAAGAATCCACCTGCAATGGGGGAGACCTGGGTTTGAGCCCTGGGTTGGGAAGATCCCCTGGAGAAGGGATAGGCTACCCACTCCAGTATTCTTGCCTGGAGAATTCCATGGCTTGTCTATGGGTCACAAAGAGCTGGACATGACTGAGTGATTTTCACTCACTACAAGTGAAGGAGCTGGGCATCTACTCCTCTGAGGACCCTCAGACTCAGAGGGTCTGGAAGTAGGTGTCTTCTTGGAATCTTCAGAGAGGATTAGGAAGCCAATGTGGTTGAGGGGCAGGGATGGGGTTCATTTCAGTTGAGTTCAGTTGCTCATTTGTCCAACTCTTTGCGACCCCATGGACTGCTGCATGCCAGGCTTCCCTGTCCTTCACCAGTTCTCAAGTCTGTTCAGACTCATGTCCATTGAGTGAGTGATGCCATCCAGTCATCTCATCCTCTGTCATACCCTTCTCCTTCTGCCTTATATTTTTCCCAGCGTGAGGATCTTTTCCAGTGAATAGTCACTTCTCATCAGGTGACCAAAGTATTGGAGCTTCAGCTTCAGTCCTTCCAATGAGTATTTAGGGTTGATTTCCTTTAGGATTGACTGGTTTGCTCTCATCGAAGTCCAAGGGATTGGCAAGAAATCTTTCTCCAGCACCACAGTTCAAAGGCATCAATTCTTTGGTGGTCAGCCTTTTTTATGGTTCTGCTCTCACATCCATACATAACTATTGGGAAAACCATAGCTTTGACTCTACGGACTTTTGTCAGCAAAGTGATGTCTCTGCTTTTGAATATGCTTTCTAGGTTTGTCATAACTTTTCTTTCAAGGTGCAAGTGTCTTTTAATTTCATGGCTGCAGTTACCATCTGCAGTGATTTTTGAGCCCAGGGAAATAAAGTCTGTCACTGTTTTCCACTGTTCCCTCATCTATTTACCATGAAGTGATGGAACCGGATGCCATGATAGTCGTTTTTTGAATGTTGAGTTTTAGGCCAGCTTTTCCACTCTCCTCTTTCATCTTCATCAAGAAGCTCTTTAGTTCCTCTAAACTTCCTGCCGTAAAAGTGGTGTCATCTGCATACCTGAGGTTATTGATATGTCTCCCAGCAATTGATTCCAGCTAGTCCTTCATCCAGCCCAGAATTTTGCATCGTATACCCTGCATATAAGTTAAATAAGCAGGGTGACAATATACAGCCATGACATACTCCTTTCCCAATTTGGAACCAGTCTGTTGTTCCATGTCCAGTTCTACCTGTTGCTTCTTGTCCTGCGTACAGGTTCTGCAGGAGGTGGATAATATGGTCTGGTATTCCCATTTCTTTCAGAATTTTCCACAGTTTGTTGTGATCCATACAGTCCAAGGCTTTAGTGTGGATTGTCAATGAAGCAGAAGTAGATGTTTTTCTGGAATTCCTTTACTCTATCATCCAATGGATATCGGCAGTTTGACTTCTGACAGGTCAGGGATGGGGCAGTTGTGGTGAACGCGAAAGTCCCTCAGTCGTGTCTGACTCTTTGTGACCCCGTGGGTGAACCATGTGTTTCTCCAGGCAAGAATATTGGAGTGTGTAGCCTTTCCCTTCTCCAGGGGATCTTCACAGCCTAGGGATCGAACCCTGGTCTCCCTCATTACAGGTGGAACTCTTTGCCAGGGAAGTAGTTGTAGGGAGCGGGTTTTAAAAGGGAGCAGAGACTTTTCACTCTGTCGATGAGGAGATCTGCAGATGGATTCTGAACTCTGACCTACATTTAACGGGATCTTGGGCAAAAGTAAACTGGGTGGAGGTAGACGGATAGACAGGGATGGAAAGAGGGGATAGGAGTAGCAGTGGAGTTGGAAATAAACAGAATATATTTAAAAGCAGAGCAGGAAGGATTTACTGTTGGAGTAGATATGAGAGGAGAGAAAAAGAGGAGTCAGGCAGAGTGCCTAGGTTATTTGGCCCAGCCCTGGAAGGCTGGACTGCTGAGATGGAAACAGCCATAGAAGGAGATTGGAAGTGAGGGGAGGGGGACCCCGGGACTCAGTTTTGGACACACGGAGTTTGAGATGAGTATCAGACACACAGGTGATTTCCTTAATAGGACTGGGGCATCCCCTTGGGCAATACAGAATGACAATATGAGAGTGCTATATAGATTTGGCAGGAAGGCTGTATTATTAGGCTATATCATATAAAACCATCCCAACTCTCACCAACCTCTCTCTCCTCCTTGTATTTTGCTATTTCTGTGCATAGACTTTTCTCCATCACACACACATACAGTGTAGTCTGATGTAAATAAAATCAGTCAATAAATATAAATTCTGCAAAACTTTCTTGTAAACCATATATGCTAGATCAGAGTTCCCTATGGACTTCATTGTTTTTAAGGGCTAATTAACATCCAGTTTATTTTCAGTTGAATGTTGAATTATGTATCTTGTACATAAATAATATATTTATTTTTGTCATTTAGTCGGTAAGTCAGGTCTGACTCTTTTGTAGCCCCATGTACTGTAGCCTGCCAGGCTCATTCCCAGTAGCTTAATTTTTTCCCCCACTTCGCCTATCATTTATCAAGGTGGACTGTAAACAAATGCATTTTCCAGCACGAGAAGAGTATCATATTTCAAGATGTGCTAGATAATTCCTCTTTAAGAGGAAAGATTCTGTTTTGCTTGCTCTGGATCCAGTAATTGCATCTGTTTTTTCAAAAAGCAAGCAAATACATTTAGCACTGAACAATAATAACAAAACCCAAGCAGCTCAACTAAAAACTGGGCAAAGACTTGAATAGACATTTCTCCAAAGAAGGTAACCAGATGGCCAATGAGCACATGAAAGGATATCCAACCAGCATTTCCCACCATAACTGTTAGGGAAATATAAATCAAAACCACAGCCATGAGGGAGCCAGCCATTAGCATGGCTATTATTAAAACAAACAAACAAACAAAAAACTAAAAATAAGTGTTGGCAAGAATGTAGAGAAATTGGAGCTCTTGGACATGGCTGGTGGAAATGGAGCTGTTGTTGTGGAAAACAGTTTGCTGGTCCCTCAAAAACTTAAACACAGAATTACTGTAATGATCCAGCAATTCTGCTCCTATGTATATACCCCAAAGGATGAAAAACAACAGGCACACAAACAGGTACTTGTATGCCTGTGCTCATAGCTGCAGTATTCACCATCAGTTCTTCTAGTATCATACAGAGACGCTTCACTACCCTGAAAATCCTGGGTCCCACCTATGCATCCCTCCCTTCCCAGCCCTTGGCAGTCTCTGATATTTTTGCATCTTCACAGTTTCATCTTTTTCAGGATGTCAAAACCTGTGAAGTCATACATTAGGTAGCCTTTTCAGTTTGGTTTCTGTCACCTAATCATGTGTATCTAAGGTTCCTCCCTATCTTTTCATGATTTGATAACTCATTTCTCTTTAGTGCTAAATACTATTGCATTATGTGGAGGTATCACTGTTGAGTTTGCTCACTTACTGAACGACATCTTCGTTGCTTCCAAGTTTTGACAATTACAAATAAGGCAGTTGTTATAGACTTCTGTATATAGGAATTTTATATGAATTTTATGTGAATGCAAGGTTTTAGCTCCTTTGAATAAATTCCAGAGAAGGTAATTGCTGGGTTATGTAGTAAGAGTGTGTTTTGTTTTGTAAGAAACCATCCAACTGTCTTAAGCTACCATTTTGGTTTTCTGCCAGAGTGAATTAGAGTTCCAGTAAAATGTTTTCAGACTAAAAACTGGGGGAAAGATTCTGTTTTGCTTGCTCTGGATCCAGTAATTGCATCTGTTTTTTCAAAAAGCAAGCAAATACATTTAGCACTGAACAATAATAACAAAACCCAAGCAGCTCAACTAAAAACTGGGCAAAGACTTGAATAGACATTTCTCCAAAGAAGGTAACCAGATGGCCAATGAGCACATGAAAGGATATCCAACCAGCATTTCCCACCATAACTGTTAGGGAAATATAAATCAAAACCACAGCCATGAGGGAGCCAGCCATTAGCATGGCTATTATTAAAACAAACAAACAAACAAAAAACTAAAAATAAGTGTTGGCAAGAATGTAGAGAAATTGGAGCTCTTGGACATGGCTGGTGGAAATGGAGCTGTTGTTGTGGAAAACAGTTTGCTGGTCCCTCAAAAACTTAAACACAGAATTACTGTAATGATCCAGCAATTCTGCTCCTATGTATATACCCCAAAGGATGAAAAACAACAGGCACACAAACAGGTACTTGTATGCCTGTGCTCATAGCTGCAGTATTCACCATCAGTTCTTCTAGTATCATACAGAGACGCTTCACTACCCTGAAAATCCTGGGTCCCACCTATGCATCCCTCCCTTCCCAGCCCTTGGCAGTCTCTGATATTTTTGCATCTTCACAGTTTCATCTTTTTCAGGATGTCAAAACCTGTGAAGTCATACATTAGGTAGCCTTTTCAGTTTGGTTTCTGTCACCTAATCATGTGTATCTAAGGTTCCTCCCTATCTTTTCATGATTTGATAACTCATTTCTCTTTAGTGCTAAATACTATTGCATTATGTGGAGGTATCACTGTTGAGTTTGCTCACTTACTGAACGACATCTTCGTTGCTTCCAAGTTTTGACAATTACAAATAAGGCAGTTGTTATAGACTTCTGTATATAGGAATTTTATATGAATTTTATGTGAATGCAAGGTTTTAGCTCCTTTGAATAAATTCCAGAGAAGGTAATTGCTGGGTTATGTAGTAAGAGTGTGTTTTGTTTTGTAAGAAACCATCCAACTGTCTTCCAGAGGAACTATACCATTTTGGTTTTCTGCCAGGAGTGAATTAGAGTTCCAGTTGCTTCACATCCTTGTCAACATTTGGTGTTGTCTGGATTTTGGCTGTCCTAATCAGTGTGTGGTGGTATCTCCTTGTTGTTGTAATTTGTTTTCTGTGATATAGAACACGTGATTATTTGCCATCTGTGTGTTTTTGGTGAGGCATCTGTTAAGGTCGTTAGCTCGTTTTTTAATCAGATGCTTTTATCAGAAATGTCTTTTGCAAATATTTTCTTCCAATTTGTGGCTTGTCTTTTCAGGTTTTTCTTTTTTTGGCAGTGTCTTGCAAAGCAGAAGTTTTAAATTAAGTCTAACTTATCAATTCTTTCTTTGGTGATCATGCCTTGGTCATTGTATTTAAAAAACACTGCTAAACCCATGATCATCAAGATTTTCTGTGTGTTATGTTCTAGGCCTTTGCTCATTTTTAATTGTGTTATCTTTTTTTTTATTGTTGAATTGTAAGTCTTTGTATATTCTGAATATCAGATCTTCATCAGATATATGACTTGCAAATATTTTCTTCCATTTAGTGGGTCATTTGTTCACCTTCTTATTGCTGTTCTTAGAAGCACAGAAGTTTTTAATGGTGATGAAATCCAATTTACCAAGTTTTTCTTTGATCGCTTGTGTTAGGTGCCATGTGTAAGAAACCCCTGCCTACTTCAAGGTCATAAAGATTTACATTGTGTAGGTCTTGGATCCATTTTGAGTTAATTTTTGTATATGATACGAGATAGAGGTCTACATCCATTCTGTTGCCTATGGGATTCCAGTTCTCTCTTTAGTTTCAGTTTGGTTTCTGTCACCTAATCATGTGTATCTAAGGTTCCTCCCTATCTTTTCATGATTTGATAACTCATTTCTCTTTAGTGCTAAATACTATTGCATTATGTGGAGGTATCACTGTTGAGTTTGCTCACTTACTGAACGACATCTTCGTTGCTTCCAAGTTTTGACAATTACAAATAAGGCAGTTGTTATAGACTTCTGTATATAGGAATTTTATATGAATTTTATGTGAATGCAAGGTTTTAGCTCCTTTGAATAAATTCCAGAGAAGGTAATTGCTGGGTTATGTAGTAAGAGTGTGTTTTGTTTTGTAAGAAACCATCCAACTGTCTTCCAGAGGAACTATACCATTTTGGTTTTCTGCCAGGAGTGAATTAGAGTTCCAGTTGCTTCACATCCTTGTCAACATTTGGTGTTGTCTGGATTTTGGCTGTCCTAATCAGTGTGTGGTGGTATCTCCTTGTTGTTGTAATTTGTTTTCTGTGATATAGAACACGTGATTATTTGCCATCTGTGTGTTTTTGGTGAGGCATCTGTTAAGGTCGTTAGCTCGTTTTTTAATCAGATGCTTTTATCAGAAATGTCTTTTGCAAATATTTTCTTCCAATTTGTGGCTTGTCTTTTCAGGTTTTTCTTTTTTTGGCAGTGTCTTGCAAAGCAGAAGTTTTAAATTAAGTCTAACTTATCAATTCTTTCTTTGGTGATCATGCCTTGGTCATTGTATTTAAAAAACACTGCTAAACCCATGATCATCAAGATTTTCTGTGTGTTATGTTCTAGGCCTTTGCTCATTTTTAATTGTGTTATCTTTTTTTTTATTGTTGAATTGTAAGTCTTTGTATATTCTGAATATCAGATCTTCATCAGATATATGACTTGCAAATATTTTCTTCCATTTAGTGGGTCATTTGTTCACCTTCTTATTGCTGTTCTTAGAAGCACAGAAGTTTTTAATGGTGATGAAATCCAATTTACCAAGTTTTTCTTTGATCGCTTGTGTTAGGTGCCATGTGTAAGAAACCCCTGCCTACTTCAAGGTCATAAAGATTTACATTGTGTAGGTCTTGGATCCATTTTGAGTTAATTTTTGTATATGATACGAGATAGAGGTCTACATCCATTCTGTTGCCTATGGGATTCCAGTTGTCCCAGCATCGTTTACTGAAAGATTGTTCTTATACCCTTTATCTCCACAACCTTGTGGAAAATTATTTCCGTATAGTTGCTCAGGCCATAGATACCTGGGTTTCTTACTTGACTCTTGGTTCTATTCCTTTGCTCTCTATCCTAGTACCATACTATAGCAATGTATATGGTCTTGAATGAGACACTTGAAGTCTCTCAAACCTTGATTTCCCTATCTGTAAGTCATTAGGAGACTAAATGAGAGCATACATGGAAAACACTTAATAATGTGGCACGTAGTAATGGTAGCTATTTTTATTATCATCATTATTTCAAAGGAAAATCGTCACAGGTTGTATGCTGGAAAACCTTTGATAGAATTTGAGAATAAAACTTTCTTAATCCAAACATTTCATTTGACTTACTCATTCACTTTACTTCCTCATTGTACAAGGAAGTTGAGTATTTTTATTTCCATAGGTACTCTACAAAGAGACCCTTCCTGTCACCCATCTTTAATTCACACCCATAGTTGAGAGCATATTCTTCTTTTATTAAAAAAAAACATTAATTTCTCAAACATATGGATTTTAGGAATGGTTCAAGTTTTGCTCAGGAAGCCCCCACTGTGGCGTCTGTCCATTGGAGAAGAAGCCTCAGTGATATCATCCAGGATTCCTGAGAGAGAGGTCTCTTTGGAGTGAATGTGTGGGGAGAAAACTGAGAAATACACTGTTTTGTTTTGTTTTTTTCTTTTTTAAAAATAACACGGTAACCCTGAGGCCTGCATTAAAACTTTTGGACACTTAATGTCTCACATTGAAGACATTATACACCTTGAAATATTTGAATGCTCATGAGGAATGATCAAGACATGAACATGGGGGCTTCCCTGGTGGTCCAGTGGGTAGAGAGCCTGCCTTACAGTGCAGGGGGCACCAGTTCAATCCCTGGCCCAGGAAGATCCCACGTGCTGAGGAGCGGCTAGGTCAGTGTGTTCAGTTGTGAGCCAGTGATCTGGAGCACATGTGCCTGGAGCTGGTGCTCTGCAACAAGACAGGCCACCTCATGGGAGGCCCACATATGTCAAAGAATAAAAAGATCGATGAAAATACATATAAATAAAAAGAGGCATGATGGGCAAAAGAAAAGAAAAAAAGAAGACATGAACATGTCAACTATGTATATCCACTCTGGACATTTATTTATTTGTGAATTTCAACATTTGTCACTTGAACTCACATTATTGACAGATTTGCTTTAGTTTTTACCTCTGTCACATCTTCATAGGCAAAGTGTCTGGAATTCTTGTTTTCATAGAACAGATGTACATGTATATTTTCTCATCCTTATTTCAAGTTTATTTTTATTGGTTTTTCCATGGTGAATGGGACACGCTGTGAAGTATGCATGAAATTAAACCTCTTGACCGAACACCCAGGGTTTTGTGACTCAGTCCCGTGTGATGGTTCCATTTTATATTCTTCTATTGCACTCAGAAGGAGGCCAAGACACTCGTTTTGTACCATACTTCTTAGGCCAGGAACAGTCTAAACTATTTTTTTCTAGTGGCCTATCCTGGTGGACAGCGAGTTGAAGCCTTTGGGAGTTAAAGTTACTTCCCAGGACACAAGCCCAACCCTTCCTCCCACAGCCATTTAAAATAGGAATGGTTCAAGTTTTGCTCAGGAAGCCCCACTGTGGCGTCTGTCCGTTGGAGAAGAAGCCTCAGTGATATCATCCAGGATTCCTGAGAGAGAGGTCTCTTTGGAGTGAATGTGTGGGGAGAAAACTGAGAAATACACTGTTTTGTTTTGTTTTTTTCTTTTTTAAAAATAACACGGTAACCCTGAGGCCTGCATTAAAACTTTTGGACACTTAATGTCTCACATTGAAGACATTATACACCTTGAAATATTTGAATGCTCATGAGGAATGATCAAGACATGAACATGGGGGCTTCCCTGGTGGTCCAGTGGGTAGAGAGCCTGCCTTACAGTGCAGGGGGCACCAGTTCAATCCCTGGCCCAGGAAGATCCCACGTGCTGAGGAGCGGCTAGGTCAGTGTGTTCAGTTGTGAGCCAGTGATCTGGAGCACATGTGCCTGGAGCTGGTGCTCTGCAACAAGACAGGCCACCTCATGGGAGGCCCACATATGTCAAAGAATAAAAAGATCGATGAAAATACATATAAATAAAAAGAGGCATGATGGGGAAAAAGAAAAGAAAAAAAGAAGACATGAACATGTCAACTATGTATATCCACTCTGGACATTTATTTATTTGTGAATTTCAACATTTGTCACTTGAACTCACATTATTGACAGATTTGCTTTAGTTTTTACCTCTGTCACATCTTCATAGGCAAAGTGTCTGGAATTCTTGTTTTCATAGAACAGATGTACATGTATATTTTCTCATCCTTATTTCAAGTTTATTTTTATTGGTTTTTCCATGGTGAATGGGACACGCTGTGAAGTATGCATGAAATTAAACCTCTTGACCGAACACCCAGGGTTTTGTGACTCAGTCCCGTGTGATGGTTCCATTTTATATTCTTCTATTGCACTCAGAAGGAGGCCAAGACACTCGTTTTGTACCATACTTCTTAGGCCAGGAACAGTCTAAACTATTTTTTTCTAGTGGCCTATCCCCTGGTGGACAGCGAGTTGAAGCCTTTGGGAGTTAAAGTTACTTCCCAGGACACAAGCCCAACCCTTCCTCCCACAGCCATTTAAAATAGTTTAAAAATAACCCCCACTTAATGTTTTGTGGCAGGCTATGACAACTTTACAAAAATTTTATGTTTACTTTTCTTCTCTTTTTCGTGTATTGAAACACTGCTTATCACAGATTCCCGGAGAAAGGCATTTCTTGCCAAGCTCAGATAGAAAGTCTCATTCCTCAGAGTATGAAGCAAAGCACCAATGATTTTGAATGTTTGGAGCATAGTTGATTTCTACATGGGAGTGAGCTGTTCAGCCTATGGGAGTGGTGGTGGTTTATCGAAGGGATTCTGACTTACTGAGCTAAGTGGGTTGATTCAAAGATCCTACTCATGCCTTTATTCTTTTACTTGGACTTTCAACAGCTATTCATTGAGTGGTTTCTATAGGTCAGGTGCTGTTTTAGGCCTTGGGGATCCATCCAGTGGTGAACAAAACAAGTTCCCTAGTTTCATGACACTTCCACTGTAGGAAAGACTTAAGTGAACAAAAAATATTGCAGTATTGCAATATATATATAATCACTGTACGCCAATACCTTGGAAAATCTTCCACTTTGGGAAGATTTATTTCTTCAATCCCACTGCCTTTCTTCTCCTATAAATCTTTCAGTGACTTCTCACCCATTTCAGAGTGAAAACCAATGTCCTAGGATCCACTTGGAATGCCCTACAGATGGTTTGTGTCCATTGCAAATTGATCACAATTAAGTCTAGTTAACATCTATCTAATTTTTGAATGCAGTTAAGCTAGTGGTCCCTTTTTGTCTAGTGGTTAGGGTTCAGTGCGCTCACATTTATGCTAATATTTTATTAATTGGAAAGTATTTCACAAGAAAATAGAAATATGACTTCCAATAAAAATGTTATACCTGGGCTTAGTACCAAGCTCACAGATTTTAGTTTTGCAAGGAGAACAAGGTTTTGAAAAGTAAAGCAACATTGTAACCAAAACTTTAATCCCAAAGATTCTCACAAAGCACTACAGAATGATGACATGAAAAATAATCTGCCAGAAACTGGCAGGACATGGTGTCTTGGATAGTCTCAATTTTTCAAATAAAGAATTTTATGAAGAGCTATGTAATTACATATGAGCTTATGCACTGCCTGTTTGCAGCACCATGGACTGTAACGTGTCATCTCCACGGAATTTTCCAGGCAAGAATACTGGAATGAGTTGCCATTTTTTACTCCAGGGGATCTTCTCTACCCAGGGATCAAACCGGCATCTCTTGCGTCTCTTGCATTGGCAGGCAGATTCTTTAGCCCAGAGCCACTTGGGAAGCCTGTAATTACATATAGCAACTACGTGAAGAGCTTATGACCTAAAACTAAGTGACCTAAAGTTTCTTGAAACCTGTCAGATTCTACACCACCTGGCTAACATTTTTCCAGCGTGAAGATTAGTTGGATTAAAAGAAAACCATCTCTAATCAAGTTGGGTTGATTCAAAGATCCTACTCATGCCTTTATTCTTTTACTTGGACTTTCAACAGCTATTCATTGAGTGGTTTCTATAGGTCAGGTGCTGTTTTAGGCCTTGGGGATCCATCCAGTGGTGAACAAAACAAGTTCCCTAGTTTCATGACACTTCCACTGTAGGAAAGACTTAAGTGAACAAAAAATATTGCAGTATTGCAATATATATATAATCACTGACGCCAATACCTTGGAAAATCTTCCACTTTGGGAAGATTTATTTCTTCAATCCCACTGCCTTTCTTCTCCTATAAATCTTTCAGTGACTTCTCACCCATTTCAGAGTGAAAACCAATGTCCTAGGATCCACTTGGAATGCCCTACAGATGGTTTGTGTCCATTGCAAATTGATCACAATTAAGTCTAGTTAACATCTATCTAATTTTTGAATGCAGTTAAGCTAGTGGTCCCTTTTTGTCTAGTGGTTAGGGTTCAGTGCGCTCACATTTATGCTAATATTTTATTAATTGGAAAGTATTTCACAAGAAAATAGAAATATGACTTCCAATAAAAATGTTATACCTGGGCTTAGTACCAAGCTCACAGATTTTAGTTTTGCAAGGAGAACAAGGTTTTGAAAAGTAAAGCAACATTGTAACCAAAACTTTAATCCCAAAGATTCTCACAAAGCACTACAGAATGATGACATGAAAAATAATCTGCCAGAAACTGGCAGGACATGGTGTCTTGGATAGTCTCAATTTTTCAAATAAAGAATTTTATGAAGAGCTATGTAATTACATATGAGCTTATGCACTGCCTGTTTGCAGCACCATGGACTGTAACGTGTCATCTCCACGGAATTTTCCAGGCAAGAATACTGGAATGAGTTGCCATTTTTTACTCCAGGGGATCTTCTCTACCCAGGGATCAAACCGGCATCTCTTGCGTCTCTTGCATTGGCAGGCAGATTCTTTAGCCCAGAGCCACTTGGGAAGCCTGTAATTACATATAGCAACTACGTGAAGAGCTTATGACCTAAAACTAAGTGACCTAAAGTTTCTTGAAACCTGTCAGATTCTACACCACCTGGCTAACATTTTTCCAGCGTGAAGATTAGTTGGATTAAAAGAAAAACCATCTCTAATCAAGTTGTGTAAAGTGAAAGTCACTCAGTCGTGTCCAACTCTTTGGACGAGCCATGGGAGTCTCCAGGCAAGAATATTGGAGCTGGTTGCCTTTTCCTTCTCCAGGGGGATCTTTGCAACCCGAGATCAAATCCCTGTCTCTCAGATTACAGGTGGATTCTTTACCATCTCATCCATCAGGAAACCCAGTCAAGTTGTAGAATGCGGCTTTTATTTTTGCCTGTTGACTTGTATTCACAACAGCTTTGAAAAACTGCTCTTCGGTCACAGCTGCATCTTATACTCCAGCCATGGGGAAGAAGTCTTAATTCCATGCCATTTAGTTGTGGTCTTCACTTTTGCAGAGGAAGCTCTTTTTTTGTTTATGTTTTTCATTTGTTTTTATTCCATATTTCTTGTCCTTGCAACATCACCCACCGTGGCATATTCCTTACCTCCTGTCTGCAGATTTGAATTCAGTAACCGAGCATTGTTGGTTAATCATCCCTGATTCTACCTCGAGGCCCTCACATACTTTGTTGTTATCACAGTGCTGTCAATTTTCAGTCACTAGACAAGTATTTCCACACATGTGTGTGCTAAGCATTAGGGTACAAAGATGAAAATACCCTTGTGCTCGTTCTTAAGGAGCCTCATGCCAAGGGTTGCTATGTTGCTCTGCCATCACTGAAATGGCTCATCCTTTCAGGAAGCCAGTGAGCCAAGGAACTGCATCTTCTTTTTCCTTCTCAAATTTCTAGCTCTAGTGTGGGTCTGTATTGTTCATGGTGTTGCAGGGAATGTTGTAAATAAAAGAACCGCCTTGAGAACATACCTTCTTGGAAGCAATTAGAGTTGGTCTGTAACAATAGCATGTGATAAGGTGGTGTAGAGTCAGTGGGAATAAATATTTAATAGTAATGACCAGTATTGTCACAGCAGTTTGAAGGAAAGTGGGCAGTCGCTGAGGTCTGGGAGGGCCAAGGAGAGGCCGTATTGAGGAGCCGGGTCATGGGTATCAGGCTGGAAGGGACCCATGTGCAGGGTGAGTGGTGTCCTCATGCTCTCGGGGACCTGAGAGCTCCCTGTGACAGGGAGGTTGCATGGCCTCAGAAGAGGCCTCTGCACCTTGGTGTCTGCATGACATCCTGCTGTATACTCATTTCCCAGAACGGGCATGAGGGGCTCCTGAGGGCTGTCCTGTAAGACGAGAAGGGGGAAAAGTGGTGCCAATTATGGAGTCTATCCCTGGGGCTGGGAGCCCAGGGATGGGGCATGGGAATGTGTAAATGAGCCGGAACCGGCCTTCCCTGGACTGTATCCCTCTGTCCTCTGGCCCTGGTGCTCACCAGGAGATGGTGGGCAGGTGAAGGCATATATGGCTTGGTTCTCTCCGTGCCTGAGCTGTCTCCTTTCTCTGGACCAGCAATGAGTTCCATTTGGCACAACTGACCCTTGGAAAAAATGTTGTCTCAAATAGTTCCCAAAGAGCCATATAAGTAGACGCCTTAGACCTTAGCTAGCCATGACTTTGTCAGGAATAGGTCCACTTGAGAAGCCTTTTAGAATTTTAGAAATCTTTTTAGAAGAAAATCATCATAAAATAAGCCTTCGCTTTCTCTCACTTCCTGGCTAGGTTTTATTCTCCTAAATAGGATCTTATTGTTCAAAATGACTATTATTTTTTTAAGCCAATGATCTTTAATAGTTTACTCCATAGGCTTATTCTTTGAGTTGCAATGGACCCCACATCTGTTCTTTATTTATTTTCCTCTTAACTCTCTTTCTTCCTCTTTTTCCCTTATTTATTCTTGTTGAAGATGGTATTTTTGGTGGAAGTTATTTTAAGGTGGTGTTGAAATAAATCCTGAGTCCGTCCTCTTGGCCAACAACGCCTGTTCTTTTAAGCCTACACATCCAGGGTCATCCTACCAAAATAAATTATATGAGCCCTTTGCAGATCTCCCAAGTGCCTGACTTTATTTATGAGCTTGGCTGCTGGCATAACATTATAGTTTCCCTTGAGCAAAAAATGGGCTCCCTCTTCTTTTCTCTGTCTTTTCCAAGAATTGCTAGCAGTCTCATTTCTCAAGTAGCTCTGGGTCTGTGTCACTAACTATTTTAGCTTTATTATCTCCCCTCAGGGAATTTTTAAAATTTAGTTGAGTGTCCGTCAAATCAAAGGTTTTAACTGTATAGGTAGATAGAACTTAGCATCCTGTTTATTTATAGGCATTCAGGGCTATCTGTAATCACCAAGATATTTCCTTTACCTTCGTCGAAGCTGAATAAAAACATACTTTTCTTTTTTTTTTTTTAAAGAGAGTGATTCTGTGAACTTCTTTTTTTTTTAAGATTTATTTATTTATTTTGGGCAGGGGTTGGGTTGGGGAGGGAGGGGAGCAGGCGGGCCACTTCTATTGGTCTTTCATTTCTCTATTTTCATCTGTCTTTGTTCTTTGGCTCCTGTGGGCCTCCCATCGCGGTGGCGTCTGTTGTCACAGAGCACCGGCTCTGGGCGCATGAGCCCCAGAGCTCCGGCTCGGTAATTGGACACATCAGTCCAGCCGCTCCGCGGCACGTGGGATCTTCCCAGGCCAGGGCTCGAACCGGCGCCCCTTGCACTGCAAGGCGGTGTCCTTACCCACTGGACCACCAGGGGAAGCCCCAAACTTTTCTTTTGTAAATAAAATTTTAAAAATTAAAAAAAATTATTTTGTCTGTGCCCGTGGCCTGCAGGATCTTAGTTCACTGACTGGGGATGGAACAGAGGCCGTAGCAGTGAAAGCACTGAGTCCTAACTGCTGGAACCCAGAGGACTCCTCCAAACATCCTTTCCTATATAGGAAGCTTGACTGGCTTCTTTTTTCTTTTAAAAGTAAATTTCGGGGCATCTCTGGTGGTCCATTTGGTAAAGAGTCCACCTTGCAGTGCAAGGGGCCCTGGTTCGTTCCTTGGCCCAGGAAGAGCCCATGTGCCGCGGAGCAGCTGGACCAGTGTGTCCAATTATGAGCCAGCGCTGTGGAGTGCATGTGCCCAGAGCCTGTGCTCTGCAGTGAGAGAGACTACTGCAGTGGGATGCCCACACAGGCCGAAGAATAAAGATGGATGAAAAATAAATTAAAAAAAAAGTCAATAAAAGAGGTCAAAAATTAAAAAAAAAAAAAAAAAGTCTTCCTCTAAAAAAAAAGGTAAATTTTGCACAGCTTGTTTTTCAGAGTATAACCTTATTTATTGGAATTATTTAAAGATTTGTAGGTGACTTAGAAAATCTTTAGAAATATGTGTGTCATGTTTCTTGTGTGAATAAACGTCTTCAGTTTTCCAGCAAATTGGGGAGATGTGTAGGTTTTTCCTTTTGAAAGCGAACACACTCAACATCCTTCTAGCATGCATACAATTCAGGATCTTCAATGTCCTTTTGTGAAACTAGCATAGCAGAATATTCTGGAAGGCAGCTATGCTCACCACTATACCACCAATGCTATGGCAGAATATTCTGGATCTACTGATGCCTTCTTTCACCTCTTTTGAAAATGAGATCAAGATAACTAGAAGGAACTTCTCTACCCATAACTACCTGTGGGTCTGTGTAAACTCCTCCAATGATGAGCCTGTTTGAAGCTGGCTTTTCGTCTTTACAAACTGGACTCCCCCTGCTTCAGTTAACCTGCCTGAAACTGGTTCTGTCCAGAGAAAAGTTGGTGCTTAAGAAGGGTAAGATTGAAGAGGCGGCCTCGATAGGCTAAGAGATGCTAATGGAGGAAGAAGAATGAGGGGTTCTGTACACACGTGCAGATTCTGGTCGCTCAGGATCTCTTTGGAGCATAATCAGTGGCATCTGTTAGATGATACCGGCAGTGGTTTGGGGTATTACAAAAGGAGTCTGCTAAGGAGGTGAGGTGGGGCCCATCTGTGGGAGACCTTGATCAGTGGCACTGGGAACCATGAAGGCTTTACATAGGGAGTGATGCGGCAGAGGCATGAGGAAGGTTGACAGTCTGGAAAGAGAGTGCGTGGCAGCCGTGTGTGCCAGGCTCTGGCTACTCACCGTGCATTCTCCCGAGCTCACCAAGGGCCAGGCCTGCTCTGCCGACTGACCCTGTGCTTTTGTGGGACTCAAGCCCGGCCACTCATCATGTCCTTCCTGTGACCACTCTGGCTGATTTAAGGTTAAGCCTGGAGACGTGAGCTGTGGGTGAAGCATGCAGTGAGGCTGGGTTTCTGGAGCCCAGAGCCAGCAGAGAGGGAAGGGACCCTGCTGAGAGATGGGCGGTGGCGGGGGCTGGGGGCTCTAAACTCCTGGCCGGCCTGATGGTTATGTATAAATGCTTCATGAAAATCCCTTTGGGCTGAAGCCATGTGAAGTTGAGATGTCTGTCTCTGGTTCTTGAAAGAGTTCTAACAGAGGTGAAGTCAGATAATCTGTGGGCGGTGTTACTCATTAGGAGCCTCTGGATAACTAGTTGGTCTGGGTCCCTGACACCAAATAGGTCCTCAGCAAATTAATAACATGAATTAGTAAATTAATGAAATTAACAGGGCTTAAATTGATGGCTGGCAGTGGTCTCAGGGATTTTTAATAGGTGCCTTGCTTGGTATTTTGTCTGACTATCTTGACTAAATTTTAGCAAATAATTTGGCTTTCATAGCAGGATACATTATTAAAAGACTTAATTTTTCAGACAGCCTGAAAATAAGATTATTTTCATGCATTCTGCGTGTGTCTCCCACCAGCATCTCGCTTTGTTATGTCAAGGATATTTCATAAAAGTTTTGTGAAGGGCAGGATGCTTAAGTATTTCTTCTGGTTACATGCCATGTATTTTCTTGGATTGGGCTTTGTGATTTTTGCCTTTCCCTCAGTTCTTCTCCAATATCTGACCTCTGAATAAAATGGTCCTGGGAACAGACTCTCGTTGGTTTTATAGTTTTAAAGAGATTAAATCTGCCTTTTGGGAGAAGAATTGGTGTTTCTGAATTTTTCTACCAAATGGCTGGATTAGAAAACTCCTGAAGCCTCATGACTACCATCTTTGATGTGTTCAAGCAACTTTATGTATCGAGGAGAAATGTGTATCTCTTAATTTTTTCAATTAAAAACTCTTTGCAAACAAGTTTATTCTGTAACACTTCACCATGTGATTTTATTTTTCCAATTTTATTGAGATGTAATTGACCCAGAAAATTGTATTAGTTTAAGGCATTTAGTATAATGATATATATCTCTGTGTGTGTGTGTGTGTGTGTGTGTGTGTGTGTGTGTATTACAGAGGGCTTCCCAGGTGGCTCAGTGGTAGAGAATCTGCCTGCCATTGCAGGAGATGCAAGAGACATGAGTTTGATCCCTGGGTTGCAAAGATTCCTTGGAGAAGGAAATGACCATCCACTCCAGTATTCTTGCCTGGAAAATTCCATAGATAGTGGAGCCTGGCAGGCTATAGTCCTTGGAATTTCAAAGAGTTGGAGACAACTGAGCACACATACACATGCACATCTATTAGAAAACAATTACCGTAGTGTTTGTAAACATTCACCACCTCATAAGTGTTAACAGTATTTTTCTTGTGATGAGAACTTTTAAGATCTACTCCCGTAGCAATTTTCAAATACACAATACAGTATTGAAAATACTTCTTTTAAAATGGAAGAAATCAAATGCTTTCCCCCCCATATTGTAAGAGATTATAACAATTCCAAATGGTCTGCAGAATTTTTTTGTTGCTTTACTTTTTCTTTGTCTATGTCAAAAAGTTTTGCAGCTCTCGTTGAGTAGCCCATCTTTCTTGCAAACTCTGTTAAACCACTGCTGTAACAAGAGGGATGGAGTCACAGACTTGAGATGAGCTTTCAATGGGAGTGCGAATGAAATCCTGAAGTCTGTGTGACGGATTTGTCAGTGGTTACTGTTCATTCCTAACTGTAGAGGTGGATACTTTTTCTCTCACACATGCAGTAACTCACAGGTGGAGTCATTCATTGTCCAGGAGCTCTGGGTTCAAACTCCAGCCATCCTATTCAGCACCACAAGGACACCTACCATAAATGAACTGTTTCTATAATTAACGAGTGGCTGGTGAGCAGAAGTGCAACTTGATTCCTGCCGTGGTTCTCCCGCTTTTGCAGGAGGTCAGGGCACCTTCTGACGTGAAACAGGCTGGTGCACCTGTCACAACTCTGACCAGCTAGTCCTGGGACCCTCTTGGGTGCCAGGCTCTCCAGGCCACCACTGTACCATGCAGGATGCGTCCCTCCAGACCAGTGAAGTGGACAGACAGGGGTTAACATGGCCGTTGTCACATGATGCTCAGCATCGAATCTTTAGCTTTAGCCAGAACCTTTTACTTGCTCACTGTGACGTCTCCCATTGCCGTTTTAGAGCAAATGGAGTTGCCGTTTTAGTAGGGGGCCCTGAAATTGCAAGAGACTTCCCTGGGTTGCAAAGATTCCTTGGAGAAGGAAATGACCATCCACTCCAGTATTCTTGCCTGGAAAATTCCATAGATAGTGGAGCCTGGCAGGCTATAGTCCTTGGAATTTCAAAGAGTTGGAGACAACTGAGCACACATACACATGCACATCTATTAGAAAACAATTACCGTAGTGTTTGTAAACATTCACCACCTCATAAGTGTTAACAGTATTTTTCTTGTGATGAGAACTTTTAAGATCTACTCCCGTAGCAATTTTCAAATACACAATACAGTATTGAAAATACTTCTTTTAAAATGGAAGAAATCAAATGCTTTCCCATATTGTAAGAGATTATAACAATTCCAAATGGTCTGCAGAATTTTTTTGTTGCTTTACTTTTTCTTTGTCTATGTCAAAAAGTTTTGCAGCTCTCGTTGAGTAGCCCATCTTTCTTGCAAACTCTGTTAAACCACTGCTGTAACAAGAGGGATGGAGTCACAGACTTGAGATGAGCTTTCAATGGGAGTGCGAATGAAATCCTGAAGTCTGTGTGACGGATTTGTCAGTGGTTACTGTTCATTCCTAACTGTAGAGGTGGATACTTTTTCTCTCACACATGCAGTAACTCACAGGTGGAGTCATTCATTGTCCAGGAGCTCTGGGTTCAAACTCCAGCCATCCTATTCAGCACCACAAGGACACCTACCATAAATGAACTGTTTCTATAATTAACGAGTGGCTGGTGAGCAGAAGTGCAACTTGATTCCTGCCGTGGTTCTCCCGCTTTTGCAGGAGGTCAGGGCACCTTCTGACGTGAAACAGGCTGGTGCACCTGTCACAACTCTGACCAGCTAGTCCTGGGACCCTCTTGGGTGCCAGGCTCTCCAGGCCACCACTGTACCATGCAGGATGCGTCCCTCCAGACCAGTGAAGTGGACAGACAGGGGTTAACATGGCCGTTGTCACATGATGCTCAGCATCGAATCTTTAGCTTTAGCCAGAACCTTTTACTTGCTCACTGTGACGTCTCCCATTGCCGTTTTAGAGCAAATGGAGGCTGGGCTCTTGAGCCGTTCATTTACAGCATCACGGCTGGACTGAAGGGGTACAGTGTGGGAGAGACATAGGGAAACGGATGTGGGAGTCAGACACTTCTGCTCTGAAATCGGCATCTCCCGCTGTCTAGCTGCGAGGCCTTGGGCAGTGGGTTTACAGGCTGCACTTGCGCCATTTGTGCAATGGGACCACTGTGGCTCCCTTTCCGCTGGGGCTGGACACACTCTGTGGACCCTCAGCTGCACACCAAATGACAGTCAGTTTGGCTGCTGTTCTTATTATCCTTTCTTCTTCCGCTCCTGCTATTCCAGGGAGCGCTTGAGAGGAAGCGTCGTCCATTGTGCTTCCTTCTTTTCAGCTTTTCTGCAAAGTCCTAGATCGGCCCCTTGGTGCGTCTCAGCAGTTAGAAAGTGAGGGGTGGGCACTGCTTGAAGCCAGAACAGCCCCTGCTCCCGAGACTGTGGACACCCAGAGCGGCTCCATCCGCGGGGGCTTCGGTCCCAACCGTGGGACCCTCGCCACCTCTTCTCCTTCTTGTGTTAATGACCACACAGTTCAGTGGACCTGCAGTGGCTACAGGCACTTTGTTTTTTAATTTTTGAAAAATTTTAGTGAGAGAGTAATTGCTTTACATTGTTGTGTTGCTTTCTGCTGTACAACCATGTGCATCAGCTATATGCATCCGTGTATGCCCTCCCTCTAAAGTCTCCCTCCCATACCCCACCGGCTAGGTCTTCACAGAGCACTGAGCTGAGTTCCCTGTGGTATCCAGCACTTCCCACTAGTTAGCTATTCTACGTCTGGTGGTGTATATATGTTGTTGCTACTCTCTCAATGTGTCTCACCCTCTCCTTAGGCTATAGGACACTTGAAACAACAGAATCGAGGCACATTTTTATGTCACACATCCCCGAATTGTGTGGCTCATACGATATGTTGGGCTTACACAAGAAGAGCATTTAAGAAAAAAATGGCTTCCACGTGCACTTCTAGGTTCTCATCCTTGCAGTGATCTTGAGTTTGGTTTCTGAATACATCCTTCTGTCGCTGAGCCACGTCCTGGCCAGTGGAGTGGGAAGTTGATGTGTGAGCTTTAAGAAGCCAGAGTGGTCTGTATGCTGTGTAGCTTGAGTATACCATGAAAGATTGTTTAAAAAAATAGATAGATGGTTAGATAGATTGCAGAATATCATGTTTTCAAAAATCAGGTTGGAATTCCAGTGCAAACCCATTTTACATAATTGTTTCATTTTTACATGAAAGAATTTTACGGCCACTACGATGAGGTATCGTATCTTAAAAATGAAAAGATGCATTTGTTCGTGAAAGGCAACCAGAAGACTTTCTTTTAAACACTGTAGTAAGAGACTGCATGAGTTCAAACACTTAATTATCAAAGGTAGAAGTCACCCAAGAAGCCTTCCCATCTACTCGGGGGGTTTCAGGTGGTCATGTCCAGACTCCAAAGACTTTAGGAAGAAAGAAGAGAAGATGTCTGATTGGATGGAAGCCTAGAGACTGAGAAGATGCAGGTGTGGCTGGTGGCCCCGCCCCCAGGCTGGCAGGCAGGTGCTCATCTGTTTCCTTTGGGCTCAGAACACTGGACTTGAGTGCCGCCTCTGGGCCAGTTTCAGAGAGGGCTGTAGCATCTGTCATGGCCAAGGGTGGTGCGTCTTTTTCTGGGGAAATTGCAAGAATTTTGTTAGCCAACCATGGTCCTGAGGGGCTGAAACTCTTGAGATGTAATATGGAGTCATTCTCATGTACATCCAGCCATCTCATCCTTTGTTGCCCCCTTCTCCTCCTGCTCTCAATCTTTCCCAGCAACAGGGTCTTCTCCAATGAGTTGGCTCTTGCTTGATGACATCACTGACTCAATGGGCATGAGTCTGAGCAAACTCTGGGAGACGGTGAAGGACAGGGAAGCCTGGCGTGCTGCAGTCCACGGGGTCGCAAAGAGGCAGACATGACTGAGCAACTGAACAACAACATTGCGTGTATTTTCACAACTGCTGTTTCTAGCATCTCTCTGCAGCACCTCAGACAGAGTTAGAGGGCAGCCTGTGTGAGAGTGGAAAGGCATTCAACACCTGTAGGTCCTTTGCAGGAGTCGGAACCTAGAGGGAGGCACTCAGCGGCCTGAGCCCAGCAGTTCCCTTTCAGAACCAGAACCGAGCCCAGGCCTCCTGACTCAAATACTTCACTTTCCATTTTGCTGGAGTTAGAAAATGTCATGATACCAAATTTAGCACGACAAACTATTTCTCTAGTTGCTTTTCTTAGATTAGGTTGGAATTCCAGTGCAAACCCATTTTACATAATTGTTTCATTTTACATGAAAGAATTTTACGCCACTACGATGAGGTATCGTATCTTAAAATGAAAAGATGCATTTGTTCGTGAAAGGCAACCAGAAGACTTTCTTTTAAACACTGTAGTAAGAGACTGCATGAGTTCAAACACTTAATTATCAAAGGTAGAAGTCACCCAAGAAGCCTTCCCATCTACTCGGGGGGTTTCAGGTGGTCATGTCCAGACTCCAAAGACTTTAGGAAGAAAGAAGAGAAGATGTCTGATTGGATGGAAGCCTAGAGACTGAGAAGATGCAGGTGTGGCTGGTGGCCCCGCCCCCAGGCTGGCAGGCAGGTGCTCATCTGTTTCCTTTGGGCTCAGAACACTGGACTTGAGTGCCGCCTCTGGGCCAGTTTCAGAGAGGGCTGTAGCATCTGTCATGGCCAAGGGTGGTGCGTCTTTTTCTGGGGAAATTGCAAGAATTTTGTTAGCCAACCATGGTCCTGAGGGGCTGAAACTCTTGAGATGTAATATGGAGTCATTCTCATGTACATCCAGCCATCTCATCCTTTGTTGCCCCCTTCTCCTCCTGCTCTCAATCTTTCCCAGCAACAGGGTCTTCTCCAATGAGTTGGCTCTTGCTTGGATGACATCACTGACTCAATGGGCATGAGTCTGAGCAAACTCTGGGAGACGGTGAAGGACAGGGAAGCCTGGCGTGCTGCAGTCCACGGGGTCGCAAAGAGGCAGACATGACTGAGCAACTGAACAACAACATTGCGTGTATTTTCACAACTGCTGTTTCTAGCATCTCTCTGCAGCACCTCAGACAGAGTTAGAGGGCAGCCTGTGTGAGAGTGGAAAGGCATTCAACACCTGTAGGTCCTTTGCAGGAGTCGGAACCTAGAGGGAGGCACTCAGCGGCCTGAGCCCAGCAGTTCCCTTTCAGAACCAGAACCGGAGCCCAGGCCTCCTGACTCGCAAATACTTCACTTTCCATTTTGCTGGAGTTAGAAAATGTCATGATACCAAATTTAGCACGACAAACTATTTCTCTAGTTGCTTTTCTTAGATTAGAACATAAACTTGTCTTCGGTTTTGGCTGCTGCAGACATGTTGGTTTCTCCCCCGGTCAGCAGCATCTGGATCTCTTCCCTCCGGTGACTGGCAATGGCCCTCAGCCTGCTTTATACGGTATTGAGCGCTGGGTCTTTGGCCCAAGCCAGATCCGTGGCCATTGCCTTTCCTTTCTTTCAATAAAAGGTAACCCTGCTCTCCACTTCAGACTCTCTGGCCTCCAGGGCAGCTTTTCTTTTACAGTTGGAGATGATTCTAGAACCTCAAAACATTCAGTCGTCAAGCCTTCACCTTACAGGGTAGAAAGTAAGGACTTCTATTCAGATTGAAATTAGAAGGTGGTGTGACAGAAAATGGTCAAGGAGAGGCTCTGTCTCCCCATGATTGATGGGGAGGGACCAACCACACTTGTGTCCTGATTCAGGCCTGGGGCAGTGCCACGGTGCGGCCCAGTGTTCTCCCTGAAGCTTTTCAGCCTCGGCCTAGAAAAACTGATAAAACCTTTTCTCTCCCGCTCGGTCTAAATCCAGCAGGGCAGGGATGGGAATGAAAAAGCCGTTTAACTGGGGCACAGTCTTTTCCATTGAGGCTGTAAGATTCTTTGGGAAGGACAAAGACTCCACCCTATTCAGCCTCTGTTCTTCTTTCCGGAACCTAACACCATCCCACACAAAGGCATTTTGTTGAGTGGAGTCAAGTGCTACTGGTTTTTATTTTGGGTCTGAGAATCCTGAACATCTACTTGTGCCAATGTTTGGGTTCCCATGTCCCATTTCCAAGGTCATTTTTTGACTGAGCAACTGAACAACAACATTGTGTATTTTCACAACTGCTGTTTCTAGCATCTCTCTGCAGCAC
Organism: Tragulus kanchil; assembly: GCA_022376925.1. NCBI lineage: Eukaryota > Metazoa > Chordata > Mammalia > Artiodactyla > Tragulidae > Tragulus > Tragulus kanchil. The sequence goes on along the minus strand of JAIOJX010000028.1, from coordinate 31,604,050 downwards.
CTCAGCAGAGTTAGAGGGCAGCCTGTGTGAGAGTGGAAAGGCATTCAACACCTGTAGGTCCTTTGCAGGAGTCGGAACCTAGAGGGAGGCACTCAGCGGCCTGAGCCCAGCAGTTCCCTTTCAGAACCAGAACCGAGCCCAGGCCGCCTGACTCGCAAATACTTCACTTTCCATTTTGCTGGAGTTAGAAAATGTCATGATACCAAATTTAGCACGACAAACTATTTCTCTAGTTGCTTTTCTTAGATTAGAACATAAACTTGTCTTCGGTTTTGGCTGCTGCAGACATGTTGGTTTCTCCCGGTCAGCAGCATCTGGATCTCTTCCTCCGGTGACTGGCAATGGCCCTCAGCCTGCTTTATACGGTATTGAGCGCTGGGTCTTTGGCCCAAGCCAGATCCGTGGCCATTGCCTTTCCTTTCTTTCAATAAAAGGTAACCCTGCTCTCCACTTCAGACTCTCTGGCCTCCAGGGCAGCTTTTCTTTTACAGTTGGAGATGATTCTAGAACCTCAAAACATTCAGTCGTCAAGCCTTCACCTTACAGGGTAGAAAGTAAGGACTTCTATTCAGATTGAAATTAGAAGGTGGTGTGACAGAAAATGGTCAAGGAGAGGCTCTGTCTCCCCATGATTGATGGGGAGGGACCAACCACACTTGTGTCCTGATTCAGGCCTGGGGCAGTGCCACGGTGCGGCCCAGTGTTCTCCCTGAAGCTTTTCAGCCTCGGCCTAGAAAAACTGATAAAACCTTTTCTCTCCCGCTCGGTCTAAATCCAGCAGGGCAGGGATGGGAATGAAAAAGCCGTTTAACTGGGGCACAGTCTTTTCCATTGAGGCTGTAAGATTCTTTGGGAAGGACAAAGACTCCACCCTATTCAGCCTCTGTTCTTCTTTCCGGAACCTAACACCATCCCACACAAAGGCATTTTGTTGAGTGGAGTCAAGTGCTACTGGTTTTTATTTTGGGTCTGAGAATCCTGAACATCTACTTGTGCCAATGTTTGGGTTCCCATGTCCCATTTCCAAGCTTTCTGTCTTTAGGTTTATTTCAAGAGGATGAGGTGGTTAGGTGACCTTACTGACTCAGTGGACATGAGTTTGAGCAGCTCATGGAGATGGTGGAGGACAGGGAAGCCTGGTGTCCTGCAGTCCATGGGGTTCAAAAGAGTCAGACACAACTGAGTAACTGAACAATCACCACAGCTGGTTTGTGCATAAAGCATATAGTATAATTGTCTTAAGGTATTCTATTTTCAAATACTAATTTTAAGCAGCAAATGGCTTAAAATAATTGTTAGCTGATTATCCTAAACATATTAACATTGAGTGGTCAGGCTCCCCTGTCTGGCTACTGCCCTCACGTCCACAGAGAGTTGAGTCTCCATTTTCTCAGCTCTGGTGTGTTCACTCCTCCAGCAGCTGAGTTATGGCTTCTCATCCCAGGGCTTCCGTGACCCCTCTGGCACATTCCGTGTCTTGAGTCCAGTGGGCAGTTTCCAGTTCCTGCTTTAGTTGATCTCTCAGCAGCATTGGGCATAAATGTGCTCTCTTCTCAAACCACTCCCTCTGCCTGCTGCCTGCTGAGAGCATGCTCTCCTGACCTTCCTCCTTGCTGTCGGTTCTCCCCAGTCTGCTTCTCTGATTCCTCCTTTTCTATCAGACTTTTTAATTTTTTTTATTTTTTTAGCTTCTTTCATTGGTTATTTATTTATTTGTTTTCATCCATCTTTATTCTTTGGCCTGTGTGGGCCCATCACAGTGGCATCTCTCCTTGCAGAGCACCGGCTCTGGGCACACGCACTCCAGAGTGCTGGCTCGTAATTTGATGCACTGGTCCAGCTGCTCCACGGCACTTGGGATCTTCCTCGGCCAGGGATGGAACTGGTGCCCCTTGGACTGCAAGGTGGACTCTCTACCCACTGGACCACCAGGGAAACCCCCCATCAGACCTTTTAATGTTGAATGTCCTCTGTTCTTCTTTCCGGAACCTAACACCATCCCACACAAAGGCATTTTGTTGAGTGGAGTCAAGTGCTACTGGTTTTTATTTTGGGTCTGAGAATCCTGAACATCTACTTGTGCCAATGTTTGGGTTCCCATGTCCCATTTCCAAGCTTTCTGTCTTTAGGTTTATTTCAAGAGGATGAGGTGGTTAGGTGACCTTACTGACTCAGTGGACATGAGTTTGAGCAGCTCATGGAGATGGTGGAGGACAGGGAAGCCTGGTGTCCTGCAGTCCATGGGGTTCAAAAGAGTCAGACACAACTGAGTAACTGAACAATCACCACAGCTGGTTTGTGCATAAAGCATATAGTATAATTGTCTTAAGGTATTCTATTTTCAAATACTAATTTTAAGCAGCAAATGGCTTAAAATAATTGTTAGCTGATTATCCTAAACATATTAACATTGAGTGGTCAGGCTCCCCTGTCTGGCTACTGCCCTCACGTCCACAGAGAGTTGAGTCTCCATTTTCTCAGCTCTGGTGTGTTCACTCCTCCAGCAGCTGAGTTATGGCTTCTCATCCCAGGGCTTCCGTGACCCCTCTGGCACATTCCGTGTCTTGAGTCCAGTGGGCAGTTTCCAGTTCCTGCTTTAGTTGATCTCTCAGCAGCATTGGGCATAAATGTGCTCTCTTCTCAAACCACTCCCTCTGCCTGCTGCCTGCTGAGAGCATGCTCTCCTGACCTTCCTCCTTGCTGTCGGTTCTCCCCAGTCTGCTTCTCTGATTCCTCCTTTTCTATCAGACTTTTTAATTTTTTTTATTTTTTTAGCTTCTTTCATTGGTTATTTATTTATTTGTTTTCATCCATCTTTATTCTTTGGCCTGTGTGGGCCCATCACAGTGGCATCTCTCCTTGCAGAGCACCGGCTCTGGGCACACGCACTCCAGAGTGCTGGCTCGTAATTTGATGCACTGGTCCAGCTGCTCCACGGCACTTGGGATCTTCCTCGGCCAGGGATGGAACTGGTGCCCCTTGGACTGCAAGGTGGACTCTCTACCCACTGGACCACCAGGGAAACCCCCCATCAGACCTTTTAATGTTGAATGTCCTCAGATCTCTCCTCTCTGTACATGCTTGCCTGAGATAATCTGTCAGTCCCGTGGCTTCAAATATCATTTATATGCCAGTGGCCAAAAACGTAGCTGCATTTCAGCAAATCTAAGACACTAATGGTGTGAGATGCACTGAGATTCTGTGTAAAGAAAAAAACCGCTGCCAATCAAATGCCACATTGGCTTCTTACCACATGAATCATAAGATGCATTCTGTTTTCAGAAAGATCAGAATGTGAAAAGTGTACACCTAAGAGTTAGTGATACCATGTGATCTAGTGCCTTGATACAGTGATATAATGTGATATTATATAAGGATGTAATATATTTTGTGTAGATGAACTGCGTTTGCAGAGCACAGATAGCTGGTGTGTCTTACACATGGTGTTCCCAGGAGCATACAAATGAGTCGTGAGAGCTTTGTCTTAAGAAAAGCTGGTCGTCTCTTAAAAGTCATCATCTCTCCAAGTATGAAAAAGGCCTTATTACCATACCATGTATTTACACGTGTAGACAAGAAAGAACTGAATTAGCTGAACAGTGAGGCAGAGTTTTTGAACCATGGGGTCTTCATGATGGCATTGGTATGCTCGAGATTTATTTTACTTTGTTCAGAATTGACTGACTGTAGCTTCACAGTCAAGAATGTCCTAGCTGTCTTATGGGCTTCCTGGTAGCTCAGTGGTGAAGAGTTTGCCTGCCAATTCAGGAGACACGGGTTCGATCCCTGATCCTGGAAGATCCCACGTGCTATGGAGCTACTAAGCCTGTGAGTCACAACTATGGAGCCTGTGCTCTAGAGCCTTGGAGCCACAACTACTGAGCCCATGTACCACAACTACTGAAGCCCATGTGCCCTAGAGCCCTAGTTCCACAACAAGAGAAGTCACCGCAACAGGAAGCCTGCTCACCTCAACTAGAGAATAGCCCCCACTCCCTGCAACTAGAGAAGAGCCTGTGGCAGCAGTGAAAACCCAGAATAGCAAAAAAGAAATAAACAAATAAAATTAAAAAAAAAATGTTCTGGCTGTCTTAGTGTAAACCATGTGGTGGTCCCTGAGCAATGATGTCTATCCTCACAGAATTTCTCAGGCAAAGGAATGTTAATTTTCCTTACTCATGTCTTTATTACATCACTGGGAAATCATGCTGGTGGTGTTTCCCTCATTTAAAAAAAAAAATTTATTTCCTCCCTCTCCTTCAGAATGACTTTTGACAGCTGTGAGGCCTGTGAGAACAAGGGCTATATCTTGAAATGTGATTTTCCTGCAGCAGAATCCAAAGTTAACAGAAAGATGTGGAAAATTCTCATTAAGTGTTGTCATCTACCACCATCCGCGAACCTTGTACTGGTCCCCTGAAAGTTTTTCTAAAAATAATCTAAGCGGTATGGCTTAACTTCTATGGGGAGAAGAATTCATACTAGATACTTTGGCTTCAAAATATTATCTTAAGGTCAATATCCTAATAAAGTTTTGTTTCATTGGTTCTAAGTGCAGAGAAAATTATTTATATTCTGTTTTTAGATATTGTTAATTGGTGTAGAGCCCTTGATTTATTGATTTTAGTTGCTCAGTCCTGTTGGACTCTTTTGTGACCCCATGGACTATATAGCCTGCCAGGCTCCTCTGTCCATGGAATTTCTGAGGCAAGAATACTGGAGTGGGTTGCCATTTTTTTTTTTCTCCAGGGATCTTCTTAACCCAGGGATCAAACCTGTGTCTCCAGCATTGGCAAGCAGATTTTTTACCACTGAGCCACCAAGGAAACCTGTATCATCCCTCTACCTCTGGTTAATTGAGCTAGGCACATTTCAGTGTGCAACTGAGTTTTTCCTTGAGAGAAGCAAGGAAATTTCCTAATATATCTCCTTGTTTTTCTCCTCCCACTGTCTCTTCCATGATATCTTTCTCACAGCTAGTTCAAAATAGAATGTTTAAGGATAAAAATTTAAATGCCATAGTCCAGTCACGTGGGAATGGAAAAATACTTTCTTTAAAAACTCTTGGGTCAAAGAAGAAGTAAAAATGGTAGTTATGAACTACCTAGAAAGTAAAAATGATAATATTGCAAGCAAAACTCGTAAGATGCTTACCAAAGATTTGCTTGAAGGAAAATTATTGGACTTGAAGCTTGTTATTAATCAAAAAGAATGGAAATTAATGAGCTATCAAGCCTGAGAATTTCAAAATGAAGAAACAAAAACCACATAATATATTTTTTTAAAGCATGTTAAAACTTTTATTAACAAACACAAGCAGAAATGAATGATGGGAAAAGAGAAAAATTAACTTGATAAATCCAAGACCTATTACTTGGAAGAAAAACCTCTGCATATCTAATCACATAAAAGTAAGAACCCCTTTCACAATAATAGGAATGAGAGAAAGGATGAGCAGAGAGGGATTTACCCACAGACAAGAATGAAAAAATTGTAAGAATTTGAAAATTGGCAGTAGGAAGATAATTTGAAAAAAAAATAGATGTCAAAATGAAATTTAGTGAAAAACAGAAACATTGAATAGATCTATAACTGAACAAAAAATTGAAGGAATTAAGTAATTATTTTCTGTATGAAGAAGTGCCTATATTTTTTTCAAATACTAGCTAATTTGTATGTTGAAAGCTTCCTAATTAATTTATGTAATCATACCTGATGATTTCACCTGATAAAAGTAACACAAGTAGGCTCATGTCAACCAGTTTTTCTTAAAAGTGCAGATGCAGAAAACCCAAAAAAGAAGACAAATATAAAACTATTGTAACAGATAAAACCAAGGGAATATTAAAATATTAATGCATGGGTTCCAGGTTGGCCATATACCAAGAATCCAAGACTTAAGAATTAAGAAGTCCATTACTATTATTGATAGCATCAAACTAAACAAAGCAAATACTCCTCCAAATCCATATTTAAAAGGCATTGAGGTTCATTTCTGATTTTCAAAAATCAACACTCTTATTAAACTAAGAATAGGTCACTTCCGTGATGTGCTATTTTAAAAAGAAGTCAACATCAAATTCAGTGGTGAAATATAGGAAATGTTTCCATTAAAAATAGGTGTGCACATGAAAAGATGCTAGAATTGTTTAACCACTAGGGAAATACAAATACAAATCAGAAGGTACCATCTCATACCTACTAGGATGGCTATGATCAAAAAAAGAGATTATAACAAGTGTTACCAAAGATTTGCTTGAAGGAAAATTATTGGACTTGATTTAAAAGGGTTTCAAGCCTGAGAATTTCAAAATGAAGAAACAAAAACCACATAATATATTTTTTTAAAGCATGTTAAAACTTTTATTAACAAACACAAGCAGAAATGAATGATGGGAAAAGAGAAAATTAACTTGATAAATCCAAGACCTATTACTTGGAAGAAAAACCTCTGCATATCTAATCACATAAAAGTAAGAACCCCTTTCACAATAATAGGAATGAGAGAAAGGATGAGCAGAGAGGGATTTACCCACAGACAAGAATGAAAAAATTGTAAGAATTTGAAAATTGGCAGTAGGAAGATAATTTGAAAAAAAAATAGATGTCAAAATGAAATTTAGTGAAAAACAGAAACATTGAATAGATCTATAACTGAACAAAAAATTGAAGGAATTAAGTAATTATTTTCTGTATGAAGAAGTGCCTATATTTTTTTCAAATACTAGCTAATTTGTATGTTGAAAGCTTCCTAATTAATTTATGTAATCATACCTGATGATTTCACCTGATAAAAGTAACACAAGTAGGCTCATGTCAACCAGTTTTTCTTAAAAGTGCAGATGCAGAAAACCCAAAAAAGAAGACAAATATAAAACTATTGTAACAGATAAAACCAAGGGAATATTAAAATATTAATGCATGGGTTCCAGGTTGGCCATATACCAAGAATCCAAGACTTAAGAATTAAGAAGTCCATTACTATTATTGATAGCATCAAACTAAACAAAGCAAATACTCCTCCAAATCCATATTTAAAAGGCATTGAGGTTCATTTCTGATTTTCAAAAATCAACACTCTTATTAAACTAAGAATAGGTCACTTCCGTGATGTGCTATTTTAAAAAGAAGTCAACATCAAATTCAGTGGTGAAATATAGGAAATGTTTCCATTAAAAATAGGTGTGCACATGAAAAGATGCTAGAATTGTTTAACCACTAGGGAAATACAAATACAAATCAGAAGGTACCATCTCATACCTACTAGGATGGCTATGATCAAAAAAAGAGATTATAACAAGTGTTGGCAAAGACTTGGAGAAATCAGAACGCCCTTAAGAGTGCCAGTGGGGGGCTTCCCCTGGTGGTCCAGTGGGTAAGGACACCGCCTTGCAGTGCAAGGGGCGCCGGTTCGAGCCCTGGCCTGGGAAGATCCCACGTGCTGCGGAGCGGCTGGACTGATGTGTCCAATTACCGAGCCGGAGCTCTGGAGCGCATGTGCCCAGAGCCGGAGCTCTACAACGACAGACGCCATCGCAATGGGAGGCCCACAGGAGCCAAAGAACAAAGACAGATGAACATAGAGAAACCAAAGACCAATAGAAGTGGCCCGCCTGCTCCCTTCCCTCCCCAACCCGACCCCCACCCTAAAATAAATAAATAAATAAATAAACCTTTAAAGAGTGCCAGTGGGAATGTAAAATGGTACAGCAACTTTGGATTTCGAAAATAGTCTGGGAATTCTCCAAAATGTTAAACAAAGTATTACCATATGACCTGGCACAGTTCCACTCCCAGGTATATATACACCCAGGATAAAAATGAACATGTGCCCTCGTAAATACTTGTATGAGAAAAAAAAAACTTACAAGAATTTTCTTTTCTTTTTTTTTTAAACTTTTATTTTGCTTTTAACTTTTACAGAGTTTTGTTGTTTACAGATATGTATGTTCCCAGATTAGTCACATGTATATCTGCCCCATCCCACCCCTCCAGACTGTCACACAGCACCCCTGAAAGATCTTGTTTTCCCACAGAGCAATGACTATAGCTATTTTCTTCTCATATGATAGTACAGGCCTTCATGCTACTTCCTTTATGCCTCCCACTCACTGTTAATTCCAAGACATTAAGAATTAAGAAGTCCATTACTATTATTGATAGCATCAAACTAAACAAAGCAAATACTCCTCCAAATCCATATTTAAAAGGCATTGAGGTTCATTTCTGATTTTCAAAAATCAACACTCTTATTAAACTAAGAATAGGTCACTTCCGTGATGTGCTATTTTAAAAAGAAGTCAACATCAAATTCAGTGGTGAAATATAGGAAATGTTTCCATTAAAAATAGGTGTGCACATGAAAAGATGCTAGAATTGTTTAACCACTAGGGAAATACAAATACAAATCAGAAGGTACCATCTCATACCTACTAGGATGGCTATGATCAAAAAAAGAGATTATAACAAGTGTTGGCAAAGACTTGGAGAAATCAGAACGCCCTTAAGAGTGCCAGTGGGGGGCTTCCCCTGGTGGTCCAGTGGGTAAGGACACCGCCTTGCAGTGCAAGGGGCGCCGGTTCGAGCCCTGGCCTGGGAAGATCCCACGTGCTGCGGAGCGGCTGGACTGATGTGTCCAATTACCGAGCCGGAGCTCTGGAGCGCATGTGCCCAGAGCCGGAGCTCTACAACGACAGACGCCATCGCAATGGGAGGCCCACAGGAGCCAAAGAACAAAGACAGATGAACATAGAGAAACCAAAGACCAATAGAAGTGGCCCGCCTGCTCCCTTCCCTCCCCAACCCGACCCCCACCCTAAAATAAATAAATAAATAAATAAACCTTTAAAGAGTGCCAGTGGGAATGTAAAATGGTACAGCAACTTTGGATTTCGAAAATAGTCTGGGAATTCTCCAAAATGTTAAACAAAGTATTACCATATGACCTGGCACAGTTCCACTCCCAGGTATATATACACCCAGGATAAAAATGAACATGTGCCCTCGTAAATACTTGTATGAGAAAAAAAAAACTTACAAGAATTTTCTTTTCTTTTTTTTTTAAACTTTTATTTTGCTTTTAACTTTTACAGAGTTTTGTTGTTTACAGATATGTATGTTCCCAGATTAGTCACATGTATATCTGCCCCATCCCACCCCTCCAGACTGTCACACAGCACCCCTGAAAGATCTTGTTTTCCCACAGAGCAATGACTATAGCTATTTTCTTCTCATATGATAGTACAGGCCTTCATGCTACTTCCTTTATGCCTCCCACTCACTGTTAATTCCCCACAATGTCCATATGTCCACTGTCCATGTCTGTTTCTCCATTGCTTCACTGCATGTGCCATCATCACCATCCTACTAGATTCCATATATATGTGTTAGTATATTGTACTTGTCCTTCTCTTTTTGACTGACTTCACTTTTTATGATAGGTTCTAGATCCAGCCACCTCATTAGGGCTGATTCTTCTGCATTTCTTTTTACAGCTGTGTAGTATTCCATTGTATATATGTGCCAGACCTTTTGTATCCATTTCTTCATTGATGGGCATCTAGGTTGCTTCCATGTTCTAGCTATTGTATAGAGAGCTGCAATGAACATCGGGGTACAGGTGCTTCTTTCAGATTTAATTTCATCAGGGTATGAGCCTAAGAGTTTACAAGAATTTTCATAGCAGCATTAATAATAACCAAAAAGGAGAAACGACACTAATGCCCACCAGCTGACCAATAGATACATAAAATGTGGTATACACATGTAATGCAATATGTTTTGAGCAGTAAAACTAAATGAAGTACTGACATATTCTACAAATGGATGAACTTTGAAACATGGGTTGAAAACATGGTACTCAGTGAAATTAACCAGCCATGGTGTACAATGTACTGATGTGAGGGATGAGAGCTGAGCCAGTGTCTGTAGACGGCTAATCCTTGACCGTAGCAAGCAGCATTGCTAAGCCCCGCCCTAAGCCCCTCTGTCATCCCTGGAACGTTCATGCATGCTCTAGGTGGCTGCCTTATTGGGGCTGTCATTGCTTGGGTTTTCATTTGCCCTGTAGATGATCTCTTGTTTCCTTTTCATCTCATATTGGAATGATCTTGATGCTCATACTCTTGAAATTGCTCTACATTTCCGAGGTATACGCTTGGTAAAAATTGTTTGCGGAAATCTCTTCCAACAGTTTGAACTTTAGCTCAGGGGTGGGGTGAGAATTCTATTTAGTGGAAAGATTTTGTTATAAATATTAGCATCTTCATCTGGTAAATTTTCTTGGGGAGCATACAGAATGTTCCTCTGATAACTTTTTGCTTCTAAATATATATTTGTATTCTTACTAGTTTATATGAAAGCAAACAGCCTTGAGGCCATTTCCACAACTGAGAAACACATAGGAAAATACATTATTTTCTTTTTAATAGAATGCACTTCATATATAGTCAGTGTGTAAAGAAAGAACTTTCATGGGGCTTTCCTGGTAGCTCAGTGGTAAAGAGTTCACCTGCCAATTCAGGAGACATGGGTTTGATTCCTGATCCAGGAAGATCCCACATGCTACTAAGCCTGTGAGCCACAGCTATTGAGCTTGTGCTCTAGAACTTTGGAGCGACAACTGTGGAGCCCATGCACTACAACTGCTGAAGCCCATGTGCCCTAGAGCCCAAGTTTCACACCAAGAGAAGTCACCGAAACAAGAAGTCTGCTCACCCCAACTAGAGAGTAACCCCCGCTCCCTGCAGCTAGAGAGCCTGTGGCAGCAGTGAAAACCCAGAATAGCCAAAAATAAATAAATAAAATTAAAAAAAAAAAATTTCATGCATTGAATTCCTGCCTTAAATTAAAATTATATAGTTACAGTGAGGTAAAAACATTGACCTATTTAAAACTCAGGATATTCTTAAAAAGTAGAGTGTATAAATCTTTTGTTGTGCATTTAGGGTTGTATTTAAAGACTGTAACTTTCTATCTTTTGATATATAGACCACTGTGAGGTCTAATTAGCTTAGGGGTAAATTTTGGCTCTGATTATTGGAAGGATTTTCAAAATCATATTTGGATTAAGCACAAGATTACCTATTGATTATTTTTTGTGTGTGACTAACTCTTTTGCTTTATGATAACCCTGTCAAACTGATTTTTCTCTAGGTTGAAAATGTTCGCTTGGTAGATCGAATATCCTCTAAGAAAGCAGCCCTTGGTACGTTGTATTTGACGGCCACCCATGTCATATTTGTGGAAACATCACCTGACACAAGGAAAGAAACATGGGTATGCATTCCTTACTTTGGAGTTTTTGTGTTTTCCATTGTTTGAAGTAACACGTTTTGACTCTCCTTTGTTTTGTTTGTTCTCAGGTTGAAGAGGGTGGGATTTTCAGGTCTGGGTGTTCAGGGGACTCTTCTGCCTTTTCTCTGTAAGGGGTCACGTCCACTTGATCTGTTTGCACACTTTAAATACTAATTTGAACATCATCAAAGAGAGACAGAGGAATACTCAGAGCTGTATGTGTTTTGTGTCACTGCTGACAAGGAGAGATTCCATGCTGTTGCTGGATCAGATCCAGCACTTACACAGTGCTTTATTTACAGTCCACTTTGTTCATAGCGCCCTGTAATGCAGGCCATGTAGTCATTCTGTTCTCTACAGTTTTCTCATACTTTTTAAAAAGAAAAAGTCTAGGGAAGAGTACCATTATTAGGTGTTTCTGCTACATAATAATGAGACCATTAGATGCTTCTTATTTAACAGAACTGCCCGACCAGGACATAGAACCAGAACCAGACTCCCCGAATTGTAGATGCTGCCTTTTCTGCAGTCTGTAAACTTGATCTTTGCAGCGAAAGGTGGCACGCCCTGCTCAGTGGAGAGGAATTTAAAGAATGAAGCGCTGCTTGCCGCTGAGGGCTGAGCAGACCCTCCTGAAGGCCAGACCACTTCAGCATGGTTTCCTTTCAAATAAATCTCTTCTGCAGCCTGCCTGGCCACCAAGAGCTTAGAAAACAACCATCTCAAGTTGCTGCTGAACTTGAGCATTCCATGTGGAATTAAGGAGCATGGTGGCACCTCCCAGTGGAACCGTCTCTAACTTTTGTTGATTGCAGGGTTTATTTTACTAACAACTTCTCATGACCTTATTTAATTTTAGCTACCCAGAGCATTTCAACATTTGACAACCGAAATGTTCCCTCACCTGGAACTGTGCAGAATTCTAGGCAGAAGGGTTTGCTTCACTGTATAATTAGCTTGGACATCAGAAATCTTCACACTGAAAAATCAGATGATGAATTCAGACAGTCCTTACCACAAACATAATCAGTTCTTGTCAACTGATTTCAAGCCAGCTGAAGGTCGAGGGTGTTTCTTGTCTCTCTGTGTATCTCAGAGACTATTACCAAATTGCAAGTCTGTGTGCCCGATGCACAGTGAGGCCCATCAATACTCAAACAATAGAGTCTGGAACAGAGAAAGGTTTATTACAGGTTCATACAAGGAGGTGGGTGGCTCATGCCCTAAGAACACCAAAATTACTGACAGCTTTGCACACTTTAAATACTAATTTGAACATCATCAAAGAGAGACAGAGGAATACTCAGAGCTGTATGTGTTTTGTGTCACTGCTGACAAGGAGAGATTCCATGCTGTTGCTGGATCAGATCCAGCACTTACACAGTGCTTTATTTACAGTCCACTTTGTTCATAGCGCCCTGTAATGCAGGCCATGTAGTCATTCTGTTCTCTACAGTTTTCTCATACTTTTTAAAAAGAAAAAGTCTAGGGAAGAGTACCATTATTAGGTGTTTCTGCTACATAATAATGAGACCATTAGATGCTTCTTATTTAACAGAACTGCCCGACCAGGACATAGAACCAGAACCAGACTCCCCGAATTGTAGATGCTGCCTTTTCTGCAGTCTGTAAACTTGATCTTTGCAGCGAAAGGTGGCACGCCCTGCTCAGTGGAGAGGAATTTAAAGAATGAAGCGCTGCTTGCCGCTGAGGGCTGAGCAGACCCTCCTGAAGGCCAGACCACTTCAGCATGGTTTCCTTTCAAATAAATCTCTTCTGCAGCCTGCCTGGCCACCAAGAGCTTAGAAAACAACCATCTCAAGTTGCTGCTGAACTTGAGCATTCCATGTGGAATTAAGGAGCATGGTGGCACCTCCCAGTGGAACCGTCTCTAACTTTTGTTGATTGCAGGGTTTATTTTACTAACAACTTCTCATGACCTTATTTAATTTTAGCTACCCAGAGCATTTCAACATTTGACAACCGAAATGTTCCCTCACCTGGAACTGTGCAGAATTCTAGGCAGAAGGGTTTGCTTCACTGTATAATTAGCTTGGACATCAGAAATCTTCACACTGAAAAATCAGATGATGAATTCAGACAGTCCTTACCACAAACATAATCAGTTCTTGTCAACTGATTTCAAGCCAGCTGAAGGTCGAGGGTGTTTCTTGTCTCTCTGTGTATCTCAGAGACTATTACCAAATTGCAAGTCTGTGTGCCCGATGCACAGTGAGGCCCATCAATACTCAAACAATAGAGTTGGGAACAGAGAAAGGTTTATTACAGGTTCATACAAGGAGTTGGGTGCCTCATGCCCGAAGAACCCCAAAGTTACTGAAAGCTTTCAATAAGCCCCTCTAAAAGCAAAAGGTGAGGGTAAGGTGTGGTTAGTTGTTGCAGACTTCTCTGTGTCAGATCCTTTGTTCAGGTCAGGTCATGGTCAGGTAACGATGTTCCTGTAAATCTCTACCAGATGAATGTTATTCTCTGTCCTCACCAGAAAGGGTCAAGTCCCAAGGCATGACTTGCACCTGCCAAGGTCCCAGTCCTGGCTGAGAGGAGGCAGATGTCAGTTGGCAGTTCCATAAAGGCCAAGTTCCCACACCCTGCCCAGCTGTCCTCCCTGAGGGAGCCCGGCGCTCAACCCAGCGGACCCTCCATCTCCTCAGCCTCAGGCCATCTGAATGGAGGAGACCAGGTCTCACAGACAGCAGCCCAGGCACATGGCCACTGCTAGTAGGTCACAGAGACAGGGATGGGGGAGAGGTTCACCGCTCCTTAAGGCCTGGACCAAGGCTAGTGGAGTGCCTTAGTCAGGCTTTGGAGCCCTGCAGGATGTAGTCCCCAGTCTGTCCCTGGGACGCCCCAGCTCACCTGCTGGCCCAAGGCTGGGTAAGCTGGAGGGGCCTCCAGGAGAAGACCTCAGTTGGCCTCTTAACTCACTCTCCACCTGATGACCACCACATGCTGACTCCTGACTTGATCCCTTCTCCATTGCCCCCCCACCTTTTTTTTTCCAAGATTTATTTATTTATTTTGGGCAGGGGTTTGGTTGGGGAGAGAGGGGAGCGAGTGGGCCACTTTCATTGGTCCTTCATTTCTCTATTTTCGTCTGTCTTTGTTCTTTTGGCTCCTGTGGGCCTCCCATCGCGGTGGCATCTGTCGTTGCAGAGCACCGGCTCTGGGCGCACGTGCGCCAGAGCTCCGGCTCGGCAATTGGACACATCGGTCCAGCCGCTCCGCGGCACGTGGGATCTTCCCAGGCCAGGGATCGAACTGGCGCCCCTTGCACTGCAAGGCAGTGTCCTTATCCACTGGACTACCAGGGGAAGCCCCCTCTATTGGCCCCTTATTGAAAGTTACTTGTGGGCAGGGCCCAGTGTGGCGCTGACCAGTAGCTAAGCCGGATATCTCATTGACAATTGGTTGGTTCTGGGTGGGGCCCACCAAGGCACCGACCAATGGCAGAGCAAGACCAACTGCTTCGTAATACCGTGCTGAGTAATGAGGCCTGGCAGTGGGTGCCTGTTCATGTCTCACTGTGTTACAAGACCACTTGCTTTCTATCATATGTGCCTATTATCTGTGCTTAGTTTACTCACATTCACTTTTGGTGGTAGATTCTTCACAGTCAGATCTCCACCATCGAGAAACAGGCGACAACAGCTACCGGGTGCCCTCTGCTCATTCGCTGCAAGAACTTCCAGCTCTTACAGCTCATCATCCCGCAGGAAAGGGACTGCCATGACGTGTACATCTCTCTCGGCCGCCTTGCGAGGCCAGGTAGGGCAGAGCTGCCAGGCGCTAAGCATGGGCCCACGCTCGAGAAGTTCACAGATCATGTTGAACAAATACAGATAATGCTTCCTAATGATAGTGCTTTCGCGATTATATGTTATCCCAGTCTTCAGATGGGGACTTCTCGGGTGGCTCAGACAGTAAAGAATCCCCCTGCAATGCAGAAGACATGAGTTCGCTCCCTTGGTGGGAAAGATCACTTGGAGAAGGAAATGGTAATGCACCCCAGTATTCTTGCCTGAGAAATTCCATAGACAGAGAATCCTGGCATGTTCTAGTTCATGGGGTTGCAAAGAATCGGAAATGACTGAGTGACTAAATAACAACAACAAGCCTTCAGATATGGCCAAGAGATCTGACTGATGGAGTTTTTGGTTTTGGGACCTGTGTCTGAGTTATTTACTGTATGAGCTGCTTTCATTATTCATAGTATTTATTTTGGAGGGGCTTACAGTTGTGCTTG
Source organism: Tragulus kanchil (assembly GCA_022376925.1). Classification (NCBI taxonomy): domain Eukaryota; kingdom Metazoa; phylum Chordata; class Mammalia; order Artiodactyla; family Tragulidae; genus Tragulus; species Tragulus kanchil. Next base: position 31,588,491 of record JAIOJX010000028.1, on the reverse strand, counting down.
ACTGGGGGCTTTTATGTTTTGGTTTCTGTTGCTTTTTGATAGTAATATGTATTTCCCAAGGTCGGCATAACTAGACCTGTGTTTGTATCAGTGGATGTTCAAGGGAAGTGTATGTTGATTCTCTTAAACAAAACCTCCATGTGTGTTATGGGAAGAATGACTGATTTGAAATAAATCTGCTCTCAGCTACTGTCTGGTAACTCATACTACTGGGAGACTGAACAACAACGAAACTACCTGGTTATATAGCCCTCATCTGAGGGTCTCCAGACTTACAGCTTATTATGCTATCAATCTAAGAAATTTACAGCTTACTGTGCTATCAATGAAAGAAATTCTGCACAAGAGTTTCTTGTGTGTGTGACTTGTGTGGACTGTGGCGTTCCTTTGCGAAGTGGCTTGGACGTAGGCAATGAAAACACCATTCGTAACAGTAACATCCACGGGAGTGTTTACAAGTCATTCCTAAGGGAAATAGGACGTGGCTTATAGTTATTTTGTTGCTGTTCATTCGCTAAGTCATGTCCGACTTTGTGACCTCATGGACTGCAACTCGCTAGGCTTCCCTGTCCTTCACTGTCTCCCCGAGTTTGCTCAAATTCATGTCCATTGAGTTGCTCATGGCATCCAACCATCTCAGCCCCTGCTGCCCTCTTCTCCTCCTGCCCTCAGTTTTTTCCAGCATCAGGATCTTTTCCAGTGAATCGGTTCTTTGCATCAAGTGTTCAAAGTATTGGAGCTTCACCATCAACCCCTCCAATGAATATTCATTTGCTTTACTAGATAGTTACTTTCCTAAAGGCGTTTTGGTTCTGGACAAGTTTGATTATAATCCCTTCAAGGCATTTGGTTGGGTCCTCAGAGCCTTATGATATGAACGACCACGTTGTCTGTCGAGAGCCAGGAGCTGAACTTACGTGATGGGAAGGATGCCACAAGCTGTCAGAACCTGATCATTTTGACTTGACTTTGCTTCCCTTTCAAGTCAGCCTGCTGAGGCCTTTTTATCTCAGTGTGTTGAAAAGAACTGCAGAGTTAGCCAGAAAAGCAGTTGAACTTTTGAAAGGGCACACTATAATTGGAACAGAAGTTCTGGGAAGATGTACGTTAGGCTGCATGCAGCAGAGAATGGGGGCTTTTATGTTTTGGTTTCTGTTGCTTTTTGATAGTAATATGTATTTCCCAAGGTCGGCATAACTAGACCTGTGTTTGTATCAGTGGATGTTCAAGGGAAGTGTATGTTGATTCTCTTAAACAAAACCTCCATGTGTGTTATGGGAAGAATGACTGATTTGAAATAAATCTGCTCTCAGCTACTGTCTGGTAACTCATACTACTGGGAGACTGAACAACAACGAAACTACCTGGTTATATAGCCCTCATCTGAGGGTCTCCAGACTTACAGCTTATTATGCTATCAATCTAAGAAATTTACAGCTTACTGTGCTATCAATGAAAGAAATTCTGCACAAGAGTTTCTTGTGTGTGTGACTTGTGTGGACTGTGGCGTTCCTTTGCGAAGTGGCTTGGACGTAGGCAATGAAAACACCATTCGTAACAGTAACATCCACGGGAGTGTTTACAAGTCATTCCTAAGGGAAATAGGACGTGGCTTATAGTTATTTTGTTGCTGTTCATTCGCTAAGTCATGTCCGACTTTGTGACCTCATGGACTGCAACTCGCTAGGCTTCCCTGTCCTTCACTGTCTCCCCGAGTTTGCTCAAATTCATGTCCATTGAGTTGCTCATGGCATCCAACCATCTCAGCCCCTGCTGCCCTCTTCTCCTCCTGCCCTCAGTTTTTTCCAGCATCAGGATCTTTTCCAGTGAATCGGTTCTTTGCATCAAGTGTTCAAAGTATTGGAGCTTCACCATCAACCCCTCCAATGAATATTCATTTGCTTTACTAGATAGTTACTTTCCTAAAGGCGTTTTGGTTCTGGACAAGTTTGATTATAATCCCTTCAAGGCATTTGGTTGGGTCCTCAGAGCCTTATGATATGAACGACCACGTTGTCTGTCGAGAGCCAGGAGCTGAACTTACGTGATGGGAAGGATGCCACAAGCTGTCAGAACCTGATCATTTTGACTTGACTTTGCTTCCCTTTCAAGTCAGCCTGCTGAGGCCTTTTTATCTCAGTGTGTTGAAAAGAACTGCAGAGTTAGCCAGAAAAGCAGTTGAACTTTTGAAAGGGCACACTATAATTGGAACAGAAGTTCTGGGAAGATGTACGTTAGGCTGCATGCAGCAGAGAATGCAAGGGGCATTGTGCACCAGCGGTTTCTGTGTCACTGATTAATGGATGTCCTGGATAAGACATGTACTCTGGCCGGATTAACAGGATTTAGGAATAGCCCAGAGAACTGGGAAAGGCCTGAGTGGCTGGAAGAGTCCGTCCCTGTGGCGGTAAGAGCCCTGGCCCCAGATGACAGCGAGCACCAGATTTACATTGTGAGGGTCCCAGGGAGGAAAAACCACTCTGTTCCCCTACTTTTAAAAGTACACCCTTAAAGAAGTTTGGGGAGTTTGGTATTAGCCAGAGGCCAAAGAAGGAAACTATAGTAATTAATTGAATTAAAGCCATTAGCTAGGGAGATATTTTTTAAAAGCCACCAGCTCTATGAAGCATTGGAATTAGAATTGCCAGTTTATGTAAAGCATGGTACTTAAATGAGTGTGGGAAGAGGCAATAGAGCCCAAGTAGCTTCCTGGTTTAATGCTAAAGGCAAGGCTAAAACTAGGATCTGTTATAGCCCATCCTTTTGGAAGCAGGGTTTTGAGTCAGGGTGGAGGTGAGGAAAGGTGGAGGGGGTCTCCCCTGGAGGCGGATGGCTTTTCACATCATCCTTGGACCTTTCACAGATTACACCTTGGCTCTCCTGAATTGTGGCAGAAGAGGGCTCTGTGTGATGTGTGGTGTGGCTGTGTGTGTTTGGTGGAGAAATGACTTTGAGTTCCAGCAGCGCAGTATCGATTTCTGGGGTTATCAGTGTGAATCTCATATTTCCAGCTCCCCTTATGGACATAGCTAACTCCAAGGTCCTATAGAGGACGTTTTTTTTAAAACAGAAGAAGAAACGTTTGTGAGTTGATTTAAGTCAAGGCCGATGAAGAGATAGTTTCAAAGCCCTTGAGAGTCTCTCTTCATTGAATTGTCATTTCTGGGATGAGAGTAAACCAAAGGACTAAAAAAATATTCAGGATTCTATTGGTTTGTCATCCATATGAATTCAGATTGGTAAGAATTTGGTCATGGACTCTAAAAGATCCTGGAAAAATATAATGTAGCCAAATCCAGAAAACTCTTTAATTCTTTTTAAAGGAATAGGTTAAAATTGAACTGTGGCCCAAGTAAGAAAATGAATTAACTCTGTAGATCTGATGTACCAATAAGGTTATGCATTTTTCTGATTAGAAGACCCCAGTTTCTCAGATGGCTTCATTTTCCCCACATTCTATCTTTTCTCCTCCCTCACATTAGCCTCCTGCTGTGTATTTTTGTATCTATCATCTTTATCTCTGTAGTATTTGTGAGCTGTTTAATATTTAAAACATCTCTTTTGTCTATTTTTCCATTTTATTGTGGCTTTTTTTTTCCTGCTCATCTGAGTTCCTGATTCTTTTGAGTATTCTCTGTGATTTTTAACATCTCAGGATTGATGTAGTCCCATTTGCTTAATTTGGCTTTTTATACTTATGATCAGAGTCAGTATTATCTTAGCAATTTTTATAGTAACAATTTCCTTTTTATTGATGATATTCATCACTGGATCGTATAGCCCTTTTCTAATGTCAGCTTCCACAATCCTGATGTTTACTTCAAGCACTTGTCTGTTGAAAATAGACAAGAAAGGTCTTAGTATTTTTTTTTAAATGTGTTTTCTTTTTTCTTTTCCCCCCATCATGCCTCTTTTATTTATATTTATTTTCATCGATCTTTTTATTCTTTGGCGTGTCTGGGCCTCCTACTGCAGGGGCCCCTCCCACTGCAGAGCACCCGCTCTGGGTGCATGCGCTCTAGAGCACTGGCTTGCAACTGGACACTGGTCCAGCTGCTCCGCGGCACGTGGGATCCTCCTGGGCCAGGGATTTAACCAGTGCCCCTTGCATTGCAAGGTGAACTCCCTACCCACTGGACCACCAGGGGAGCCCAGGTTTCATTGTTTTTATCCTAAATGTGCTAAATTCAATATTAGCTGTATTTATTACCTTCTCACTCCTCTTTTTTTTTTTTAAGTTTTTTTTGGTGGGGGGGTGGGTTGAGGAGGGAGTGGGGTGGAAGGGCCACTTCTACTGGTCTTTCATTTCTCTATTTTCATCCATCTTTGTTCTTTGGCCTGTGTGGGCCTCCCATCGCGGTGGCCTCTGTTGTCGCAGAGCACCGGCTCGGGGTGCATGCACTCCAGAGCTCCAGCTCGGCAATTGGACACATCGGTCCAGCCGCTCCACGGCACGTGGAATCTTCCCAGGCCAGGGATTGAACTGGCGCCCCTTGCACTGCAAGGCGGTGTCCTTACCCTCTGGACCACCAGGGAAGCCCCCTTCTCACTCCTCTTTAAGTGCTTTTTCAACTGCGTTTATTTTAAGTTGCCTGACTTCAGTACAGCATGGAGAACAATTTAACTGTCATTACTTTGGGTTCTAAAATCCCACATATGGGATAGTGGATACATGTATATGTATGGCTGAGTCCCTTTGCTGTCCACCTGAAACTACCATAACATTGCTGATCATCTCTACTCCAATACAAAATAAAAAGGTTTAATAAAATAAAACCGCACATACCTGCCCTTCTGTTGACTCCTGGTGAATTTTCCTTTCCCTTCCTCACCCTTCACATCCTGCTAATGCTGACGCATGTTTATTTGGCTTTTTAACAATAGATCAAAGCAATTTTAGTTGATGATATTCATCACTGGATCGTATAGCCCTTTTCTAATGTCAGCTTCCACAATCCTGATGTTTACTTCAAGCACTTGTCTGTTGAAAATAGACAAGAAAGGTCTTAGTATTTTTTTTTAAATGTGTTTTCTTTTCTCTTTTCCTCATCATGCCTCTTTTATTTATATTTATTTTCATCGATCTTTTTATTCTTTGGCGTGTCTGGGCCTCCTACTGCAGGGGCCCCTCCCACTGCAGAGCACCCGCTCTGGGTGCATGCGCTCTAGAGCACTGGCTTGCAACTGGACACTGGTCCAGCTGCTCCGCGGCACGTGGGATCCTCCTGGGCCAGGGATTTAACCAGTGCCCCTTGCATTGCAAGGTGAACTCCCTACCCACTGGACCACCAGGGGAGCCCAGGTTTCATTGTTTTTATCCTAAATGTGCTAAATTCAATATTAGCTGTATTTATTACCTTCTCACTCCTCTTTTTTTTTTTTAAGTTTTTTTTGGTGGGGGGGTGGGTTGAGGAGGGAGTGGGGTGGAAGGGCCACTTCTACTGGTCTTTCATTTCTCTATTTTCATCCATCTTTGTTCTTTGGCCTGTGTGGGCCTCCCATCGCGGTGGCCTCTGTTGTCGCAGAGCACCGGCTCGGGGTGCATGCACTCCAGAGCTCCAGCTCGGCAATTGGACACATCGGTCCAGCCGCTCCACGGCACGTGGAATCTTCCCAGGCCAGGGATTGAACTGGCGCCCCTTGCACTGCAAGGCGGTGTCCTTACCCTCTGGACCACCAGGGAAGCCCCCTTCTCACTCCTCTTTAAGTGCTTTTTCAACTGCGTTTATTTTAAGTTGCCTGACTTCAGTACAGCATGGAGAACAATTTAACTGTCATTACTTTGGGTTCTAAAATCCCACATATGGGATAGTGGATACATGTATATGTATGGCTGAGTCCCTTTGCTGTCCACCTGAAACTACCATAACATTGCTGATCATCTCTACTCCAATACAAAATAAAAAGGTTTAATAAAATAAAACCGCACATACCTGCCCTTCTGTTGACTCCTGGTGAATTTTCCTTTCCCTTCCTCACCCTTCACATCCTGCTAATGCTGACGCATGTTTATTTTTCCTTTTGACTTTTTAAGTATTTGCATATCCATCAATAATATAATTGTATTATTCAGGTTTTACACTGATGTTTCACCCGTTTCCTTTCTGATTTTAAGTGCTTTTGATTTTAGTATAAATTACCTTTCTTTTCTCCCAAGTGGGTTGACAGTAAGAGAGAGTGCCCCCATATTTTTACCTTAAACATTCTGTTTTCATAACATTTAACCTGGGAAATAAGCTGGATTGTTTTTCCTGTTTCCCTCATTGATGTGTTCTACTCACAGACTCTCCTATTTGTGGATGGCCTTGCTCTCCTTTCTTGTGGGAGGGAAGGAGCAGAGCTTGGGTGCAGAGAGCGAGCCATTTGTAGGCTTGGTGGTTCCCAGTTGAAAGAGTCTCCACTCAGTGGCCTAAATCTCCTTCAGGAAGAGGAAGTGGAAGGAGCTCATGAAAGCAGTATGTTTTTCATGGATTGCCAACAGCACACACTTCCCTCCATGAGTGAGCGCTGAACAAGGACACTCAGATACGATAGTTCCCTCCTGCATCTCTCTGCCAGCATGGAGCTCATGCTCTCTGCTTAGTCCTGAAACACTGGTTTGGCCTTCCTAGAACTGTGGCCAAAAGGCTCCTCATTCTTTGTTTCATGTATTGAATTGGCCACAAATTTGTTCGGGTTTTTCTCTAGGCTCTTACGGAAAAACCCGAACAAAACTTTGTGGCCAACCCAATAGTATTTGAGAACTCACCGTTTTTCTTTCTGAATAAAAGTCTGCCTTTGCTTAGCAGTTATGTGATTTAAGTACGTAAATAAAGGAAGTGCTGGAATGATCCCCACATAACCTGTTGTGAAAGTTTTTTTTTTAATTTGAGGTAGACATTCCGTTTATACCCCCCATCCAACAGTGTACTGAGCATTTCTTCGTTTTGGAGGAGCTCTTGTGCCATCCTGCTCATGAGGCCTCCCAAGCGAGGCCTTCAGTGCATCTCCTGTCGAAGGTGCCAGCCCACTAGCAGCAAAGGGTATTTTCTGCTGGATGGGATAACCCAGGCTTTATGATGTGAAAAGCTCGTGGAGTATTTATTCTGTTTAAGAGTGGGTGGAAGATCAGGGACTTGGCCTTTCCAAAGCACAGAAGTATTTCCTCTCAGTTCAAATTCCATAAAGACTGGAGTTCAAATTCCAACAACTTTGGTGGTTGTTCGTTTTAATTTACCTGCCCTACTTAACTGACCTTGTGCTTAGTAGCTCAGTTGTGTCTGACTCTCTGCACCCACTTGAATGGCAAGAATACTGGAGCTGGTTGCATTTCCTCCTCCAGGGGATCTTCCCAACCCAGGGATAGAACCCACATCTCTTGCATCTTGATTACTAAACAGTTCTGTTATAGATTTTACAGGAGATGGAGGTGAGGGAAACAAAACATTGTTCTTGGGAAGTGTTCAGTAAAACTTACATCTGTGTTAATGGTACTTTTTGCTTTCTCAGAGAAGGCAGATTGTAGCTGGGGGCTTCTCCTCTGCGGGCCTCTGGGTAAGAAACTTGCCCACATTAACAAGACTAAGGTTTGACTAACAAAATGGGGTTTCTCTGACCTCATGTAGACTTAGAGGTAAATTAGGGCAAAAGGGACTGTTGGGAATGAAACAAGGACACTCAGATACGATAGTTCCCTCCTGCATCTCTCTGCCAGCATGGAGCTCATGCTCTGCTTAGTCCTGAAACACTGGTTTGGCCTTCCTAGAACTGTGGCCAAAAGGCTCCTCATTCTTTGTTTCATGTATTGAATTGGCCACAAATTTGTTCGGGTTTTTCTCTAGGCTCTTACGGAAAAACCCGAACAAAACTTTGTGGCCAACCCAATAGTATTTGAGAACTCACCGTTTTTCTTTCTGAATAAAAGTCTGCCTTTGCTTAGCAGTTATGTGATTTAAGTACGTAAATAAAGGAAGTGCTGGAATGATCCCCACATAACCTGTTGTGAAAGTTTTTTTTTTAATTTGAGGTAGACATTCCGTTTATACCCCCCATCCAACAGTGTACTGAGCATTTCTTCGTTTTGGAGGAGCTCTTGTGCCATCCTGCTCATGAGGCCTCCCAAGCGAGGCCTTCAGTGCATCTCCTGTCGAAGGTGCCAGCCCACTAGCAGCAAAGGGTATTTTCTGCTGGATGGGATAACCCAGGCTTTATGATGTGAAAAGCTCGTGGAGTATTTATTCTGTTTAAGAGTGGGTGGAAGATCAGGGACTTGGCCTTTCCAAAGCACAGAAGTATTTCCTCTCAGTTCAAATTCCATAAAGACTGGAGTTCAAATTCCAACAACTTTGGTGGTTGTTCGTTTTAATTTACCTGCCCTACTTAACTGACCTTGTGCTTAGTAGCTCAGTTGTGTCTGACTCTCTGCACCCACTTGAATGGCAAGAATACTGGAGCTGGTTGCATTTCCTCCTCCAGGGGATCTTCCCAACCCAGGGATAGAACCCACATCTCTTGCATCTTGATTACTAAACAGTTCTGTTATAGATTTTACAGGAGATGGAGGTGAGGGAAACAAAACATTGTTCTTGGGAAGTGTTCAGTAAAACTTACATCTGTGTTAATGGTACTTTTTGCTTTCTCAGAGAAGGCAGATTGTAGCTGGGGGCTTCTCCTCTGCGGGCCTCTGGGTAAGAAACTTGCCCACATTAACAAGACTAAGGTTTGACTAACAAAAATGGGGGTTTCTCTGACCTCATGTAGACTTAGAGGTAAATTAGGGCAAAAGTATGGTTGGTCACCCATTTCCTTAAAAGTAATTGAAAGTGAAAATTTCATTATTTTAATAGTAACCCATTCTGTTGGCTCCCAGTTCAAGAGTGAACTTAATATCAGTTACAGCTTATTCTTGCATTAATTAATGTGCAATTCCCTTGCCTCTTCCCGGTAATAGCAAGGATGAACCTATACACCGAGAACTATCAGTAGTCATGGTTTTATTCTTCTATCTTTAAACCTATTTGTAGGCATTTAACCAAGGGACCTTGACTTCTGTCATCTCCCCCATCAGCCTTAGTGCTCTTTTCACTGAGGAAACAGAGCCTTTCTCAAGAGATTCTTTTGGCATCATAAACAAATTGGATTTGTGGTTAACATTATGCTATCAGAAGCCTGAGTCATGAAAATCTCTACTTAGAGATGGAAAACATATGTCGATGTCAAGCCAACCATTCCCAGAATAGGATGTCAATTTTGTATCCCGTCTGCTCAATTTGCTAAGATGCAAGAAACTTTTTCCTGGAAGTGTCTACATTGTGTGTATGTGAGTGTGTACATCTTCTTTGTTGAAATCATCAGTGTGTTCAATTTTCAAGTTCAGAAATATGACATCAAGAGGCACTGGCTTAGACCATAACTTACACCACCAATAAACCCTGGTCTTCTCACTTCTTTTTTGCAAGAAAGAGTGACTGCCTAATGCTAAAGTCTGGTACTTAAAAAGTATGACCCTTATCCTTTTATACTTGTGTTGTTATTCAGTCTCTCAGTTATGTCCAACTGTTTGTCAGGCTTCCCTGTCCTTCCCCATCTCCTGGAATTTGCTCAAACTCATGTCCATTGAGTCGACGATGCCATCTAAGCATCTCATCCTCCATTACTCCCTTCCTTAACTCCCCTCAATCTTTCCCAACATCAGGATCTTTTCCAGTGAGTTGGCTCTTGGCATCAGTGGTCATACTTGTAGACAAGTCATTTCAATAGCTCTGACCTCATGTAGAAACTTGCCCACATTAACAAGACTAAGGTTTGACTAACAAAATGGGGGTTTCTCTGACCTCATGTAGACTTAGAGGTAAATTAGGGCAAAAGTATGGTTGGTCACCCATTTCCTTAAAAGTAATTGAAAGTGAAAATTTCATTATTTTAATAGTAACCCATTCTGTTGGCTCCCAGTTCAAGAGTGAACTTAATATCAGTTACAGCTTATTCTTGCATTAATTAATGTGCAATTCCCTTGCCTCTTCCCGGTAATAGCAAGGATGAACCTATACACCGAGAACTATCAGTAGTCATGGTTTTATTCTTCTATCTTTAAACCTATTTGTAGGCATTTAACCAAGGGACCTTGACTTCTGTCATCTCCCCCATCAGCCTTAGTGCTCTTTTCACTGAGGAAACAGAGCCTTTCTCAAGAGATTCTTTTGGCATCATAAACAAATTGGATTTGTGGTTAACATTATGCTATCAGAAGCCTGAGTCATGAAAATCTCTACTTAGAGATGGAAAACATATGTCGATGTCAAGCCAACCATTCCCAGAATAGGATGTCAATTTTGTATCCCGTCTGCTCAATTTGCTAAGATGCAAGAAACTTTTTCCTGGAAGTGTCTACATTGTGTGTATGTGAGTGTGTACATCTTCTTTGTTGAAATCATCAGTGTGTTCAATTTTCAAGTTCAGAAATATGACATCAAGAGGCACTGGCTTAGACCATAACTTACACCACCAATAAACCCTGGTCTTCTCACTTCTTTTTTGCAAGAAAGAGTGACTGCCTAATGCTAAAGTCTGGTACTTAAAAAGTATGACCCTTATCCTTTTATACTTGTGTTGTTATTCAGTCTCTCAGTTATGTCCAACTGTTTGTCAGGCTTCCCTGTCCTTCCCCATCTCCTGGAATTTGCTCAAACTCATGTCCATTGAGTCGACGATGCCATCTAAGCATCTCATCCTCCATTACTCCCTTCCTTAACTCCCCTCAATCTTTCCCAACATCAGGATCTTTTCCAGTGAGTTGGCTCTTGGCATCAGTGGTCATACTTGTAGACAAGTCATTTCAATAGCAATCAAAAGAAGCTGGAAGCTGAGTCTTGACCTTAGAGTGCCTGTGTGTTACTGTGGCCTTTTGCTGGTGGTGAGATGCACTGTTGGACTTCCAGACGCATGTTCAGGAACATTCAGTTGTCCATGCTAACTTCCATTGACAGATGAAGGGATAAAGATGATCTAAGAAAACTGTAAGGAGAAACAGTTCTATTGGGCAAAAAGAAAAGGAAAATTAGGGGGATGATTGGAAAGAAGATATATGAAAGTGGCCCATATGGGGAGAGGAGAGAAGGGGCTGCCTTGGAAGGGCGGCAGGGGTGGTGGTGAAGAGCCTGTGCTGGACAGCCAGGCTCCCCGCCTGCTCGCTGAGTGATGCTGGGGACCCTGCCAACCCTCCCTTTGCCTCAGATTTCTCATCTGTGCAAAGAGGCCTGTGATGATGTGTGCTAGATGGGTAGGTACCTTTAATCAGAACAGAATTGGGAATGAAACAAGGCTTCTGTGAATCTCAGCCACGGTTTATTTTTACCAGAAGTGCTTTGATTTGCAGTGTCCAGTAGGTAACCCCTAACCACACGGAGCTGTCAAGGGCTTGAAATGTGGTTGGCCCAAACTATGGTGTACTGGTCACTATAAAATACACAGAATTTCAAAGACAGTATACTCAAAATCTATAAAAACAATAGGTATTATATTCTGTATATGTTGAATGATATTTTGGATGTACTGGGCTAAATAAAGTACATTGTAATCAGTCCTAATGAGGTGGATGAATCTAAAGCCTATTATACAAAGTGAAGGAAGTCATACTTGTGGGTACTGTTAAATTCAAAAGTATGACCTTATCCTTTTATACTTGTGTTGTTATTCAGTCTCTCAGTTATGTCCAACTGTTTGTCAGGCTTCCCTGTCCTTCCCCATCTCCTGGAATTTGCTCAAACTCATGTCCATTGAGTCGACGATGCCATCTAAGCATCTCATCCTCCATTACTCCCTTCCTTAACTCCCCTCAATCTTTCCCAACATCAGGATCTTTTCCAGTGAGTTGGCTCTTGGCATCAGTGGTCATACTTGTAGACAAGTCATTTCAATAGCAATCAAAAGAAGCTGGAAGCTGAGTCTTGACCTTAGAGTGCCTGTGTGTTACTGTGGCCTTTTGCTGGTGGTGAGATGCACTGTTGGACTTCCAGACGCATGTTCAGGAACATTCAGTTGTCCATGCTAACTTCCATTGACAGATGAAGGGATAAAGATGATCTAAGAAAACTGTAAGGAGAAACAGTTCTATTGGGCAAAAAGAAAAGGAAAATTAGGGGGATGATTGGAAAGAAGATATATGAAAGTGGCCCATATGGGGAGAGGAGAGAAGGGGCTGCCTTGGAAGGGCGGCAGGGGTGGTGGTGAAGAGCCTGTGCTGGACAGCCAGGCTCCCCGCCTGCTCGCTGAGTGATGCTGGGGACCCTGCCAACCCTCCCTTTGCCTCAGATTTCTCATCTGTGCAAAGAGGCCTGTGATGATGTGTGCTAGATGGGTAGGTACCTTTAATCAGAACAGAATTGGGAATGAAACAAGGCTTCTGTGAATCTCAGCCACGGTTTATTTTTACCAGAAGTGCTTTGATTTGCAGTGTCCAGTAGGTAACCCCTAACCACACGGAGCTGTCAAGGGCTTGAAATGTGGTTGGCCCAAACTATGGTGTACTGGTCACTATAAAATACACAGAATTTCAAAGACAGTATACTCAAAATCTATAAAAACAATAGGTATTATATTCTGTATATGTTGAATGATATTTTGGATGTACTGGGCTAAATAAAGTACATTGTAATCAGTCCTAATGAGGTGGATGAATCTAAAGCCTATTATACAAAGTGAAGGAAGTCAAAAGAGAAAGACGGATACAGTATACTAACACATATATATGCAATCTAGTAAGATGGTACTGATAAATACACACGCAGAACAGCAGTGAAGAAACAGACATAGAGAACAGACTTACGGACATTGTGGGGAGGCAAGAGTGGGTGAGAGGTATGGAAAGAGTAACATGGAAACCTACACTATCATATGTAAAAGAGATAGCCATTGTGAATGCACTGTGGAACTAAGGGATCTCACATGGGGGCCAGGCAACAACCTGGAGAGATGGGATGGAGGGAGTGAGAGGGGAGCTCAGGTGGGAGGGGTCAAAGATATACCTGTGATGGATTTGGGATTATATATAGCTGTAAACAACAAAACTCTGTAAAAGCAAAATAAAAATATTTAATTAAAAAAATCACTAACGTCTCATTCAGCTATATACCCCAATGACAAAAGTCATTTTCATAATCACTTTTCTTACTACGGAATCAAGCTTTATTCCTTTTAAAATTCTTTTTCACACAAATTCAAATTAAAAATAAATTACTCATCATTTATATTCAGAGTCCTTTCACAACGTGATCTGATAAGACATGCATTCTTTATGTACATTCTGATTCAAAAATAAGATTTCGGTAACAGCTATCTCTTTTCCAAGGTAGTATGCTAACTAAGCTTTGCATGCTTTTCGTCTCATTTAATGTGAGCTTAGTGAGATAATAGTATATAGAGATGATACTAAAGACAAACATTTGACACCATCATTTAGAAAAAAATCTATAGATATTTCACAGCTTAGAGGATCGTGAAAATATATTGTAAAAATTAGTTTCACTTTCTCTTTGCGATATTTGTGTGGCTACAAGGACATTTTACACGACACAGGTGGCTTATGCTGTATTTCTGTTGGACAGCACTGACCTTATTGCTTCTCTCGGTGTGGCCAAGCCAGAGCAAGAGAACCAAATCCTTGATCTTGCTGGGGACGGCTGTCAGGCCTGGCCTTGCAAGCAGAAGAGGGTCTATATAAAAGTGATGTATATAATATTTGTCTTTCTCTGCTTGACTTAGTATGATTATCTCTAGGTCCATCTGTGCTGCTGCAAATGGCAATATTTCCTTCTTTTGTAGCTAAGTAATATTCTACTACATATATATACGTCTGTGTGTGTTTATATATGTGTGTATTACATCTTCTTCACCCTTTCATCTGTTGATGGACTCTTAGGTTACTTCCATGTCTTAGATATTGTAAGTACACATATGTTGTTAATTCATTTTCTAGCTCCGTATTTCACGTGGTCTGAAAATATATTTGTTTTCAAATGCAACTAAAAACACACCCGCCCACCCACCCACCCACCACACACACACACAAGATGAGGAAGGCCACATTCCTGAAAGGAAAAAAGTTCTTGCAAAGTTGAGTTCTGTTGACCTGAGGTCTTGTTGTTATTGGGAGGAGTGGGTGACCCCACCACGGAGACGGGGTACCCCTAAGAGAGTTCCAAGGTGGGAGGAACTGACCTCTCCAGCCCAGGCAGAATGTTTTGGGGGAGATTTGGTTGTGGCTTTGACTTGGCCTGACTTAGTTTTGTTCCCCTCCTCACTATTTTTTTTTTTTTTTTTTGGCAGTGAAATACGAGGAGTTATACTGCTTTTCCTTCAACCCCAAGCTGGATAGAGAAGAAAGGGAACAAGGCTGGATGCTGATCAATCTCAGTGAAGAATACCAGCGAATGGGTCTCCCTAACAGTTATTGGCAGCTCAGCGACGTGAATCGGGATTACAGGGTGAGTGGAGGCATTTGGTGAAATGTGTGCTTAGTTGCTCACTTGTGCCGACTCTTTGCAACCCTTTGGACTGTAGCCTGCCAAGTTCCTCTGTCCATAGGATTCTCCAGGCAAGAATACTGGAGTGGATTGCCATGCCCTCCAGCAGGGCATCCTCCTGACCCAGGAATCAAACTTGCCTCTCCCGTGTCTCCTGCACTGCAGGCAGATTCTTTACCAGAGCCATCGGGAAGGCCCGTTTGGTGAAATGCAGATACTTAATGCAGCTGCAGCCCTGATGTTCGAGCTGAGCATGACTTCTGTTTGGTCTCCTTTCATTTCAGTGGCTCTTTGTGGGTTCAGATGCATGGATTTCCAAGTCTCTCTTGGTCATTTCCAGCTGTATTCTCTGTACCTGGAATCAGAACGTTGAAACAAGCCACCTTAGAGACCACCCTTCTCGTGGTTGAAGGAGTGGAACCTCGAGAGGCCCAGCGGCCTCGAGGCCAGCATTTTTCCTCTCAGCATGTGAGTGCGGAGTCCCCTGGTTTGGCAGCCTCTGGAAGATGTTGATGGACTCTTAGGTTACTTCCATGTCTTAGATATTGTAAGTACACATATGTTGTTAATTCATTTTCTAGCTCCGTATTTCACGTGGTCTGAAAATATATTTGTTTTCAAATGCAACTAAAACACACCCGCCCACCCACCCACCCACCACACACACACAAGATGAGGAAGGCCACATTCCTGAAAGGAAAAAAGTTCTTGCAAAGTTGAGTTCTGTTGACCTGAGGTCTTGTTGTTATTGGGAGGAGTGGGTGACCCCACCACGGAGACGGGGTACCCCTAAGAGAGTTCCAAGGTGGGAGGAACTGACCTCTCCAGCCCAGGCAGAATGTTTTGGGGGAGATTTGGTTGTGGCTTTGACTTGGCCTGACTTAGTTTTGTTCCCCTCCTCACTATTTTTTTTTTTTTTTTTTGGCAGTGAAATACGAGGAGTTATACTGCTTTTCCTTCAACCCCAAGCTGGATAGAGAAGAAAGGGAACAAGGCTGGATGCTGATCAATCTCAGTGAAGAATACCAGCGAATGGGTCTCCCTAACAGTTATTGGCAGCTCAGCGACGTGAATCGGGATTACAGGGTGAGTGGAGGCATTTGGTGAAATGTGTGCTTAGTTGCTCACTTGTGCCGACTCTTTGCAACCCTTTGGACTGTAGCCTGCCAAGTTCCTCTGTCCATAGGATTCTCCAGGCAAGAATACTGGAGTGGATTGCCATGCCCTCCAGCAGGGCATCCTCCTGACCCAGGAATCAAACTTGCCTCTCCCGTGTCTCCTGCACTGCAGGCAGATTCTTTACCAGAGCCATCGGGAAGGCCCGTTTGGTGAAATGCAGATACTTAATGCAGCTGCAGCCCTGATGTTGCGAAGCTGAGCATGACTTCTGTTTGGTCTCCTTTCATTTCAGTGGCTCTTTGTGGGTTCAGATGCATGGATTTCCAAGTCTCTCTTGGTCATTTCCAGCTGTATTCTCTGTACCTGGAATCAGAACGTTGAAACAAGCCACCTTAGAGACCACCCCTTCTCGTGGTTGAAGGAGTGGAACCTCGGAGAGGCCCAGCGGCGGCCTCGAGGCCAGCATCTCCCTTCTCCCGTCCGGTCTTTTTATAGCTCAGTGAGTGATGAGTGCGGAGTCGCAGAGGCTCTGGTGGCAGTTTGGCAGCAGCTCCTTCTGGACTTACTGAACTCTTGATTGGTACACAAGGTCAGCAGGAGGCTTCCCTAGAGAACTGTGGAGAAGCACATCTGCCCTTAGAATGGGAGGCAGGGGGAAGCGAGAGGGGCAGAGCTGATTCACGGTCTCCTCGAGGGTGGGCTTTCACCTCAGTGCTGACTTCCCTGTTACATTTTCACGTGTTTCCAGAAATCAAAGTAAGTAAGAACACTACAGAGAATTTACAAAAGAGAGAAAAGGGGAAAAACAATCAATATCTCATTGCCCTAATATTCTGTGTCTGTTCCTTGGTCATTTCTGACTCCTGCGACCCCATGGGCTATAAACCGCCAGCCTCTTCTGTCCATGGGATTCTCCAGGTAAGAATACTGGAGGGGGTTGTCATTTCCTACTCCAGGAGAATCTTCCCTACCCAGGGATCAAACCTGAGTCTCTTGTGTTGGCAGGCAGATTCTTTACCACTTAGGAAGCCCATGTTCTTCTAATAGGTTTTAAATTTTTTACTTTTTTTCTCGTCTGCCTTGTTTAATAACTTTTCTCTCACATTAGTAATGCATTTCATTTTTTACAGTTGGAAAATATTGAGGCAAGGAAACCACTCATAAGATATATACAACAAAAATGGAATTATACTATATATGCCTTGTGTTTTGATTTTCTTCACATAGCATATTGTAGATTCCTGTCAGTAAATATGTGGAAGGGCAGGTCTGTTCACATCTTTCTTGTGTATATCTTTATTTATTTATTTTTGGCTGCTCTGGATCTCATTGCTGAGCGGGCTTTTCTCTGGTTGTAGAGAGTGGGGGCAACTCTCTAGCTGTGGTGCACTGGCTTCTCAGGGGAGTGGCTTCTCTGGTTGCAGAGCACAGGCTCTAGAGCCTGAGGCCTGCAGGAGATGTGCCTCCTGGGCTCTAGAGCACAGGCTCAGTAGTTGTGGCACATGGGCTTGGTTACTCTGAAGCATATGGGATCTTCCCAAAGATTTTGCACGTCGGGGGGGCCCCCCCCTTTTCCTTTTATAGCTCAGTGAGTGATGAGTGCGGAGTCGCAGAGGCTCTGGTGGCAGTTTGGCAGCAGCTCCTTCTGGACTTACTGAACTCTTGATTGGTACACAAGGTCAGCAGGAGGCTTCCCTAGAGAACTGTGGAGAAGCACATCTGCCCTTAGAATGGGAGGCAGGGGGAAGCGAGAGGGGCAGAGCTGATTCACGGTCTCCTCGAGGGTGGGCTTTCACCTCAGTGCTGACTTCCCTGTTACATTTTCACGTGTTTCCAGAAATCAAAGTAAGTAAGAACACTACAGAGAATTTACAAAAGAGAGAAAAGGGGAAAAACAATCAATATCTCATTGCCCTAATATTCTGTGTCTGTTCCTTGGTCATTTCTGACTCCTGCGACCCCATGGGCTATAAACCGCCAGCCTCTTCTGTCCATGGGATTCTCCAGGTAAGAATACTGGAGGGGGTTGTCATTTCCTACTCCAGGAGAATCTTCCCTACCCAGGGATCAAACCTGAGTCTCTTGTGTTGGCAGGCAGATTCTTTACCACTTAGGAAGCCCATGTTCTTCTAATAGGTTTTAAATTTTTTACTTTTTCTCGTCTGCCTTGTTTAATAACTTTTCTCTCACATTAGTAATGCATTTCATTTTTTACAGTTGGAAAATATTGAGGCAAGGAAACCACTCATAAGATATATACAACAAAAATGGAATTATACTATATATGCCTTGTGTTTTGATTTTCTTCACATAGCATATTGTAGATTCCTGTCAGTAAATATGTGGAAGGGCAGGTCTGTTCACATCTTTCTTGTGTATATCTTTATTTATTTATTTTTGGCTGCTCTGGATCTCATTGCTGAGCGGGCTTTTCTCTGGTTGTAGAGAGTGGGGGCAACTCTCTAGCTGTGGTGCACTGGCTTCTCAGGGGAGTGGCTTCTCTGGTTGCAGAGCACAGGCTCTAGAGCCTGAGGCCTGCAGGAGATGTGCCTCCTGGGCTCTAGAGCACAGGCTCAGTAGTTGTGGCACATGGGCTTGGTTACTCTGAAGCATATGGGATCTTCCCAGATTGAGGATCGAATATGTGTCTCCTGCACTGGCAGGTGGATTCTTTACCTCTGAGCTACCAAAGAAGCCCACTTCTGAATATCTGGAATTCATAGATTATTTGGAATAGAACGGCCACTTTCAGGATACTGACTTTTCTTTGTAATTACACTTACATTAGTCATAATTTGACACTGTGAGTAGACATGTGGGTCCTTTCTGTCTTAACCATTGTGAAGTATCTGGCTAATGTAATGTTTGTTCCAAAGCTAAAGCCAACCTTTGCAGTGAATGTTTAGCCTTGAAATGAGGGACAGGACATGCCTGGTGGCCCAGTGGTTAAGAATCCACCTGCCAATGCAGGAGACGCAGGTTCAGTCCCTGGAAGGCGTGGGAGTATTCCACATGCTTCAGAGGAGCTAACCCTGTGTGCCACAGCTCCTGAGCCTATGAGCCGCGACTACTGCAACAAGAGAGGCGCTCCTGCTTGCTGCCACCAGAGAAAGCCTAAGAGCACCAGTGGAGACCCGGCACAGCCAAAAATAAATAAATAAATAGAGTTAACTAGTTGAATAAATGAAATGAAGGAAAATCCAAGTTTAGTATAGAAAATTGGGTATCTTGTAAAAAAAATTTTTAAGAACATGGCACACCCTTGGGTAAGGGTGAACATGAAGCTAAGCTATATCTGGGGAATAATATTTTCTTGGAAACACAGGTTCTTCCTAGTGTTTGATGAGATTTCCTTCTAGAGTTAGCACCACAAGCCTGATTCATGTTTAGTCACTCGATGGGGGGAAACTCTACTCTCAGCATCTTTTCAAAAGTAGTACATAGCAAACCCACATCTTTCTTTTTTGTAAATTTATTTTTTTTATTTTATTTTTTTTTTGGCTGCTCTGGATCTCATTGCTGAGCGGGCTTTTCTCTGGTTGTAGAGAGTGGGGGCAACTCTCTAGCTGTGGTGCACTGGCTTCTCAGGGGAGTGGCTTCTCTGGTTGCAGAGCACAGGCTCTAGAGCCTGAGGCCTGCAGGAGATGTGCCTCCTGGGCTCTAGAGCACAGGCTCAGTAGTTGTGGCACATGGGCTTGGTTACTCTGAAGCATATGGGATCTTCCCAGATTGAGGATCGAATATGTGTCTCCTGCACTGGCAGGTGGATTCTTTACCTCTGAGCTACCAAAGAAGCCCACTTCTGAATATCTGGAATTCATAGATTATTTGGAATAGAACGGCCACTTTCAGGATACTGACTTTTCTTTGTAATTACACTTACATTAGTCATAATTTGACACTGTGAGTAGACATGTGGGTCCTTTCTGTCTTAACCATTGTGAAGTATCTGGCTAATGTAATGTTTGTTCCAAAGCTAAAGCCAACCTTTGCAGTGAATGTTTAGCCTTGAAATGAGGGACAGGACATGCCTGGTGGCCCAGTGGTTAAGAATCCACCTGCCAATGCAGGAGACGCAGGTTCAGTCCCTGGAAGGCGTGGGAGTATTCCACATGCTTCAGAGGAGCTAACCCTGTGTGCCACAGCTCCTGAGCCTATGAGCCGCGACTACTGCAACAAGAGAGGCGCTCCTGCTTGCTGCCACCAGAGAAAGCCTAAGAGCACCAGTGGAGACCCGGCACAGCCAAAAATAAATAAATAAATAGAGTTAACTAGTTGAATAAATGAAATGAAGGAAAATCCAAGTTTAGTATAGAAAATTGGGTATCTTGTAAAAAAAATTTTTAAAAACATGACACACCCTTGGGTAAGGGTGAACATGAAGCTAAGCTATATCTGGGGAATAATATTTTCTTGGAAACACAGGTTCTTCCTAGTTTTTGATGAGATTTCCTTCTAGAGTTAGCACCACAAGCCTGATTCATGTTTAGTCACTCAAGTCCTACCGTGGAGAGTAGGACTACTCATGCATAACATGAGCTACTCAGCATCTTTTTTCCAAAAGTAGTACATAGCAAACCCAAACTAACAATCAGCAGACTGTGTTGAAATAGAATAGGTGAAAACCCAGGGGATTTTATGATTTTGACACGTCTTTAAACTAGGAGAAAGAACCTCTATGTATTACCAGCTTAGAAGATATAATAAAGTTAATTCTATCAAAATATTTCTGACTAATAGTCCTTTGGGTGGGTTATGTCTTTGTTGTTACTTTTCATTTCATGGGTGAGAAAAATGTCTGCCTTTTCCTCCCTTCTTTTATAAGAGTCATTTCTTTCTTTTCACAAATTCCTTCATGTAAACGGGGCTAGTGG
The DNA here is from genome assembly GCA_022376925.1 of Tragulus kanchil. NCBI lineage: Eukaryota > Metazoa > Chordata > Mammalia > Artiodactyla > Tragulidae > Tragulus > Tragulus kanchil. Next base: position 31,568,000 of record JAIOJX010000028.1, on the reverse strand, counting down.
TATCATCTGGTGGAGAAGAAGCTGTTGCCTGTGGTGGAAACAACCCCATACATAGAGTACAGAAGCTGAGGTTCCTGAACCATTACTAATCTGTTGTCTCCAGGCTAATTATCATCATCGCCATCATCAATCGGCATTGCTGTTAGCCCTGTTGTATAAGACATTTCCTTCTGGTAGTCTCTCTAAGATTTCCTTTTGCACCTAACTTTTTAAAAGATTTTTTAAAAATATGAACCATTTTTGAAGTCTTTATTGAATCTGCTACAATATTGCTTCTCTTTTCTGTTCTGGTATTTTGACCACAAGAGGCATCTGGGATCTTAGCTCCTCACCAGGGATTGAGCTCTCACCCCCAGCACTGGAAGGTGAAGTCTTAACTATTGGCCCGCCAGGGCATGACCTGGACCTAACTCTTAAAATTGTCTGTCTTTAAATAGAATAATGGGCATTCATTACCAGGTTAAAATTTTTAATCTGTTTCTCTCAGAATAAAATCAAAAGTATAATCCAAATCAGTAATTTTTAAAAATCTTGTTCATGTCAGTTCTCTACAGCCATGTTTATGTATTATGTGTTATTTGATTTTATTTATATATACATCATTTCATGAGGCTCCTGCTTTACATCATAATTCTCCCATTACATCATAAATTCCTTTAGGTAAATTCTAGCTCCTCAGTGTTCAAGAACACAGCTCTCTGTGCAGATACAGCTCAGTCCCTGAAGCCTAACTTGTGCCCCAAAGTGCTCAGTTGTGTGCTGGGTCCTCGGGAAGTACAGAGGTCTTTTACAGTGTCCTAGCTCACTGCTCAGATGGATAGCACCCTGCAGTGGTAAATGCATTGACTGGAAGGTGGTAACCACAGTAACAAGAATAGGTTTCTATGGAAATGCAAAGTCTTGGGACCAAGAACTCTTTTGTTTATTCATTACTGCCCTAGCACCTAACCAAATGCCTGGCACACAGTATGTATTCAGTAAAATTTCTTGATCGACACAATATTATGTTATAATCAAAGTCTAATGTTTGGCTTACTTTTCATTTCATGGGTGAGAAAAATGTCTGCCTTTTCCTCCCTTCTTTTATAAGAGTCATTTCTTTCTTTTCACAAATTCCTTCATGTAAACGGGGCTAGTGGTATCATCTGGTGGAGAAGAAGCTGTTGCCTGTGGTGGAAACAACCCCATACATAGAGTACAGAAGCTGAGGTTCCTGAACCATTACTAATCTGTTGTCTCCAGGCTAATTATCATCATCGCCATCATCAATCGGCATTGCTGTTAGCCCTGTTGTATAAGACATTTCCTTCTGGTAGTCTCTCTAAGATTTCCTTTTGCACCTAACTTTTTAAAAGATTTTTTAAAAATATGAACCATTTTTGAAGTCTTTATTGAATCTGCTACAATATTGCTTCTCTTTTCTGTTCTGGTATTTTGACCACAAGAGGCATCTGGGATCTTAGCTCCTCACCAGGGATTGAGCTCTCACCCCCAGCACTGGAAGGTGAAGTCTTAACTATTGGCCCGCCAGGGCATGACCTGGACCTAACTCTTAAAATTGTCTGTCTTTAAATAGAATAATGGGCATTCATTACCAGGTTAAAATTTTTAATCTGTTTCTCTCAGAATAAAATCAAAAGTATAATCCAAATCAGTAATTTTTAAAAATCTTGTTCATGTCAGTTCTCTACAGCCATGTTTATGTATTATGTGTTATTTGATTTTATTTATATATACATCATTTCATGAGGCTCCTGCTTTACATCATAATTCTCCCCATTACATCATAAATTCCTTTAGGTAAATTCTAGCTCCTCAGTGTTCAAGAACACAGCTCTCTGTGCAGATACAGCTCAGTCCCTGAAGCCTAACTTGTGCCCCAAAGTGCTCAGTTGTGTGCTGGGTCCTCGGGAAGTACAGAGGTCTTTTACAGTGTCCTAGCTCACTGCTCAGATGGATAGCACCCTGCAGTGGTAAATGCATTGACTGGAAGGTGGTAACCACAGTAACAAGAATAGGTTTCTATGGAAATGCAAAGTCTTGGGACCAAGAACTCTTTTGTTTATTCATTACTGCCCTAGCACCTAACCAAATGCCTGGCACACAGTATGTATTCAGTAAAAATTTCTTGATCGACACAATATTATGTTATAATCATCATAATTCTAAGAGGCTAAAACTTAATGATTCCTGGCAGTAAAAAGAAAAGATGATTATGTAACATGATAGAGGTGCTAATTGTCACAAATACATCAAATTAATATGTTGTACACCTTAAATTAGGCTTCCCTGGTGGCTCAGATGGTAAAGAATCTGACTGCAATGCAGGAGACCTGGGTTTGATCCCTAGGTGGGGAAGATCCCCTGGAGGAGGGCATGGCAACCCACTCCAGTATTCTTGCCTGGAGAATCCCATGGACAAAGAAGCCTGTCAGGCTATAGTCCATGGGGTCACAAAGAGTCAGATGACTGAACAATTAAACATGCACATGCACACCTAAAATTATGCAATGCCATATATCAAATATATTTCGATTAAAGAAAAAACTTGTTGAATGAATGAATGAGTTATCCCAAAAGATTCTTCTTGATCAGACCAAGACAGACATGTAGGCACTGCAGAGAGGGTTAGTCAGTGGAAGACAAGATCATTCCTTTGCTAATTTAAAAATGCTTAAATGGTTTAAACTTAATCCACTTCAGTTGGCTAAGGCAGAGTTAATATAAACAAAGTTCCGAAGAGAAGCATTTCCCACTTTTCTGAACTTTTTATATTCTCTCTGAATTTTCTTGTGTGATTTTTCCAGGCCAGACAAATGTTTCAGAGGTGTGCTGAGTTGTCTTAGAATCTGGCAGCATAGTTGCACCATGCTGTATGTTATTCTTTTTTTTTTTTTTTTTTTAGTTCTTTATTTTAAAGATTTTACAAAGCTTTGTTGTTCACCGACATGTATGTTCCCAGATCATTCATGTGCATATCCCTGGACGCCCCCCCCCCCCCCGTACCCTGTATATTATTCTTTGTTGTAACTTTAACTTCAGCTGTGTGAGCTTGTTGCAAAAGTGATAGCCGTCAGTGCTTTCCAGGATTGTTGTTTTAACTTCCACTGGAAAGTGCTGTCTGCTCTCATGAAAGCAGGATGAATTTACTTTTGTCCACCTTGGTGGTGGTGGTGGTGGTTCAGTCACCACACTTCCCTTTCCTTCAGTATCTCTCAGAATTTGCTTAGATTCGTACCTGTTGAGTCGGTAATGCTGTCTAGTCATCTCATCTTCTGCTGCCCTCTTCTCTTCCTGCACTCGATCTTTCCCAGCATCACAGTCTTTTCCAGTGAGTCAGCTCTTCACATCAGGTGGCCAAAGTGTAGGAACTTCCGCTTCAGCATCAGTCTTTCCAATGAATATTCAGGGTTGATTTCCATATGGAAGGAAATGGCAACCCACTCTAGTATGCTTGCCTGGGAAGTCCCATGGACAGAGGAGCTTGGCAGGCTCTGGTCCTTGGGATCCCAAGAGTCGCTTGCACACAACTCAGTGACTAAACCATCAACAGTGCTGTTAAATAAAGTGGGTAATTCCCAACTTACTGAAAACCTACCAATTTCCTTTGAAAAACATTTATTTAAGAAAACAGAGTGAGTCTGGTACAGTGACCACATGTCTCTTGAACTCAGACGTGCAGGTGTGGTCTCTGTAGTCATGTCCTGGCCGCCTGACTCAAGAGAGGTCCAAACACCAGATTTGCAGGGGAAGCCAGGGCAGTGTCTGGGGCAGTCATTCCAGTAAAGGCTCGAGTTCCGAGTAGGTTGGACCATCTGTTCTTGGGATTTTCCTCCAGGTCTCCATACCAGAGCTCACGTCGATGTCTTCAGTCATCTTCCCTAAAATGCCTTTGGGGAATAGCTTTGAGCCCAAGCACTTCGGTGGCCCTTCCATCTCCTGCTCGGTGTGGTGCCCAGTCTGGTAACAAAGACAAGGTGGGATAGGCAAGGGAGGGCATCAGCGCCGAACAGTGGATGTGAGCTCTGTGGTGCATGTTCGTTCCTTTCCGTCCCGAGGTTCAGAGTGGTCAGGCCAGGCAGGACGGACAGAAGACCTGAAGACACAGCATTTCACCTGCTGCTTCCTGAGGACTCACCTTCAAATGCCCAGGAAGGCGCTTGACTTCTAATAAAGTTCAGGGACTGCCACCTAAACAATCATACAGTTGGAAAAAAATTGTTTTAGTCCCTACATTGTGTCTGACTCTTTTGCAACCCCATGGACTGTAGCCTGCCAGACTCCTCTGTCTGTGGGATTTCACAGGCAAGAACACTGGAGTGGGGTGCCATTTCCTCCTCCAGGGGAGCTTCTCAACTCAGGGATCAAACCCAGGTCTCCTGCTTTGCAGGCAGATTCTTTACCACTGAGCCATCAAGGAAGCCCAGAAAGATGAATTAACTGATGTGAGAGTGAAATACATGTCTAACAACAAGTCTACTACCCTTACTGTCGTCGCAACTTCCGCTTTTGTCAGACCTAATGGGTGATGCAGAATCTTGTGGGTGTTACCCGATTTGATCTTTGTATCAATCCTGGGGAATATCATTTCTGTTCTGTGTCAGTCCTAAGAGAGTAGCAAGTGCTCAGTAATTTGATTTCTCAAAGGCCATGAAGTTGGTAAATTGGAGCTGGGTTCTAAATCCCTGGTTTCCTTTTTTCTTTAACATAGTTTTTTAAAAGTTTTTATCTGTTTATTAATTTGGCTACACTGCTTTAGTTGTCCCATGTGGAATCTTTAGTGGCAAAATGTAAACTCTTATCTGTGACTTGTGGGATCTATCTAGTTCCCTGACCGAGGATCGAACCCAGGGCTCACTGCACTGGAAGCTCGGAGTGGAATCCTAGACCGCGGACCACCAGGGACGTCGCCTAAACCCCTCATTTCTGACAAAATCACAAGACCATTTCAAGGCACCGAGCTTCTGCTGTGGGGATCATTGCCAGGGACGCACAGAAAGGGTACATCATTTCTGAACACCTATAAGATCGACACTTAAAAAACCAAGAAGCTGTTACAATGTGTGGTGAGCGGTGGAATGTTTAGAAGTTCAGGGGAGAAGCAGTGAGTTGACCCTGAAGATGAGCTTGGGAAGATGGAGGGGCGACATGTCCAGAGAGCACGTTGGTTTGACGGCTGCCTCTGGAGCTCACAGAGTGTGTACTGAGGGCAGAAAGGAGCCCCAAGAAGGACACCACTGATGCTCGAACAGACAGCTGAAATTTTCTCAGTAGCCAGGACACAGAATTGCAGTTTGTCTTTTTTGGGTGAAAGACTTGCTCGTTGGTCTCTGTCTTGCCCTCCGTGGAGAGACCTTTGAGAGACGGAGCGGTGCTCGAAGGCAGGACGCTAAAGCGAGTCTTGCTCTGTTTGACTGTGGTGTCTTAGAACCGGTCCTTCGTTTCTCTAAGTGACTCTGTTAACTTAAGAAAATGTAAAACTTACACAATGTGTAAGCCTGGTGAGCTGGAATTTCAGGTGGCAGTTTGCCCAGCGTGCCTCGATTGCCTAAACCACCCCCTTGTGTTTTCCACGGCAGGTTTGTGATTCTTACCCGACTGAACTGTATGTTCCCAAGTCGGCTACAGCGCACATCATAGTGGGGAGTTCCAAGTTCCGGAGCAGACGGCGATTTCCTGCCCTTTCTTACTACTCTCAAGATAACCACGTAAGTCCCAAGGCATGCTTTTGTTTCGGGCTTTGCCTTTCTTCTTTTATCATAAACAGGCCTTTTCCAGGGGCCTTCTGCTCTGTGTGTGGGTCTGAATCCTCTTAAAGGACTTGGATATTGCTGTGTGCGTGTGGTACGACACCATACAACTTGTGTTAAGGCCTTATGTTTTGTGAAAAGGCGACCTCCCGTGTGTATCTGACAGTAAAGGAAGGAGTCCGAACACACCTAGACTTCAGTGAGAGTGTCCTGTTCCAACTAGTCACATTGAAAGGTTCTCTGTGCAATAGCCGTTGGAATGCCTTGTTTAGAAAAGCCCCAGAAGTCATGGCACACTTTTCTTTTTTTAAATGGCATGTGTGTGTGTGTGTGTGTATGTGTATTATTTCTAGCACTTAATACCTTTTATATGTAATATGTGTGTACTACATATTTACTTGCTAAATTTTTTTTTCAATGTTGGCCTCTTTTATTGCTTTTTTTTTTATTTCTTTATTTTCATCCATCTTTATTCTTTGGCCTGTGTGGGCCTCCCATTGCAGTGGCCTCTCTTGTTGCAGAGCACCTGCTCTGGGCACATGCGCTCCAGAGCTCCAGCTCAGAATTGGACACACCAGTCCAGCCGCTCTGCGGCATGTGGGGTCTTCTCAGGCCAGGGATCAAACCAGTGCCCCCTGCGCTGCAAGGCTGTGTCCTTACCCACTGGACCGCCAGGGAAGCACACTAAATGTTTTTTTTATTAATTAATGGTTTTTGTGTTTTTTTTTTATTTGGAGGATAATGCTTTGCAATGTTGCATTGTTGTTGTTCAATCACTAAGTCATGTCCAACTCTGCAACCTTGTGGACTGTAGCCTTCCAGGTTCCACTGTCCATGGGTTTTGCTAGGCAAGGATACTGGAGTGGGTTGTGTTAGTTTCCAATATATTCTTTTCAGTATGTTCAGTCTAAGAAATCTATTCAGAGAGTGAGTGCCTCGATTGCCTAAACCACCCCTTGTGTTTTCCACGGCAGGTTTGTGATTCTTACCCGACTGAACTGTATGTTCCCAAGTCGGCTACAGCGCACATCATAGTGGGAGTTCCAAGTTCCGGAGCAGACGGCGATTTCCTGCCCTTTCTTACTACTCTCAAGATAACCACGTAAGTCCCAAGGCATGCTTTTGTTTCGGGCTTTGCCTTTCTTCTTTTATCATAAACAGGCCTTTTCCAGGGGCCTTCTGCTCTGTGTGTGGGTCTGAATCCTCTTAAAGGACTTGGATATTGCTGTGTGCGTGTGGTACGACACCATACAACTTGTGTTAAGGCCTTATGTTTTGTGAAAAGGCGACCTCCCGTGTGTATCTGACAGTAAAGGAAGGAGTCCGAACACACCTAGACTTCAGTGAGAGTGTCCTGTTCCAACTAGTCACATTGAAAGGTTCTCTGTGCAATAGCCGTTGGAATGCCTTGTTTAGAAAAGCCCCAGAAGTCATGGCACACTTTTCTTTTTTTAAATGGCATGTGTGTGTGTGTGTGTGTATGTGTATTATTTCTAGCACTTAATACCTTTTATATGTAATATGTGTGTACTACATATTTACTTGCTAAATTTTTTTTTCAATGTTGGCCTCTTTTATTGCTTTTTTTTTTATTTCTTTATTTTCATCCATCTTTATTCTTTGGCCTGTGTGGGCCTCCCATTGCAGTGGCCTCTCTTGTTGCAGAGCACCTGCTCTGGGCACATGCGCTCCAGAGCTCCAGCTCAGAATTGGACACACCAGTCCAGCCGCTCTGCGGCATGTGGGGTCTTCTCAGGCCAGGGATCAAACCAGTGCCCCCTGCGCTGCAAGGCTGTGTCCTTACCCACTGGACCGCCAGGGAAGCACACTAAATGTTTTTTTTATTAATTAATGGTTTTTGTGTTTTTTTTTTATTTGGAGGATAATGCTTTGCAATGTTGCATTGTTGTTGTTCAATCACTAAGTCATGTCCAACTCTGCAACCTTGTGGACTGTAGCCTTCCAGGTTCCACTGTCCATGGGTTTTGCTAGGCAAGGATACTGGAGTGGGTTGTGTTAGTTTCCAATATATTCTTTTTCAGTATGTTCAGTCTAAGAAATCTATTCAGAGAGTGAGTTTTGTTTTTAAAATAGTAGTTGCAAAAGCTGCAGTTAGAGTTGCCTACAACTAAAAGTGACCCTAATGAACAGTGAGGTAAACAGGATAGAACTCTGTTTTCTCTCACATAAAACTCCCCAGGTGGGCAATCAGGGCCTCGTGTCCTGGCTGAGCACCACTCAAGTCTCAGGGACCCAAGTTTCTTCTTCCTTCCGGCTCTGCCAGCCCATGAGAGGTGAGGGTAGCACCAGCTGTGACCTTCGTGTGGCAGCAGGTGGAAGGGGGCCGGGTGGCGCTCACTGCTTTGGGAGGAAGGCAGATGAAACTACCATGTGACACATCTGCTCACATCTTGTTGGTCAGAACTGCACATGGCAGGCGAGAAAACCCAGTTGTATGGATAACCACGTAAACTACAAAAAACTGGGATTCCATGTCTTTGGTGGATGAGAAAAACAAATTTGGAGAGACAAGAATGGTCTTGGCTACCTACTTTAGAAGTCATTTGACTTTAGCCAGAGGGAAAGGTTTGGTTTTCAAGTTAGACAATGTTGCCCCATTAGACTTTAATTCAGAACTACTTGATGGGAACGTCCCAGGTGGCACTAGGGGTTAAAAAAAAAAAAAAAAGAATTATGCCTGCCAATGCAGGAGGCATAAGAGACATGGGTTCAGTCCCTAAGTCGGGAAGATCCTCTTGAGGAGGAAATGGCAACCCACTCCAGTATGCTTGGCTGGGAAATCCCATGGCCAGAGGAGCCTGGTGATTGTGACAGGTGTGTGTAAGTGTGGGCACCAGATGTGCACCTGTAGGCCAGGCAGAGGCTGGAGTCTCTGCTGTTTTTTTTTTTTTTTCATTTAATTTTTTATTTTTTAAAAATATTTATTTATTTTTTTCCTCTGCTGTTTTAAAAATAATGTGATTTGTTTATTTGTTGGCTATGCTGAAAATTTGTTGCTGCAGACAGACTTTCTCTAGTTGCAGTGAGCAGGGGCTACTCTGGTTGGGGTGTGCGGGCTTCTCACTGCAGTGGTTTTGCTTGTTGCGTGGGACCGACTGTAGGTGCATGGTCTTTAGCCGTTGCGACTTGTGGGCTTAGTCGCCCCTCAGCCTGTGAGATCTTCCTGGCCCCACCACTGAGCACCAGGGAAGCCCTATGTCTGCTCTTAAAAGGAGCCTTCCACAAATACTCTGAGCAAAGCCAGCTTGGCCAGAGTAAGCACATAACCTTGGGTTGCCTACTTTAAAAGGAAATACTCATTGAGCGGTGTGAGTTCTGTTAATTAAAAGGATATAAATGGTCTCATTTTCAGTTACGTTCACTGCTCTGAAATGGCCTAAAGAAGGCAAGTATTTCATTCATGTCTTATATTGGGCTGTGTGCTATCCGAAGTCACTTCAGTTGTGTCCAACTCTTTGCAGCCCCGTGGACCGTAGCTCACCAGGCTCTTTTTGTCCATGGGATTCTTTTTTAAAGATTTATTTATTTATTTATTTTGGGGGGGGTGGGGAGGGAGGGGAGCAGGCGGGCCACTTCTATTGGTCTTTCATTTGTCCATTTTCATCCATCTTTGTTCTTTGGCCTGTGTGGGCCTCCCATCGCGGCAGCCTCTGTTGTCGCAGAGTACCGGCTCTGGCCACATGCGCTCCAGAGCTCTGGCTCGGTAATTGGACACATTGGTCCAGCCGCTCCACAGCACGTGGGATCTTCCCAGGCCAGGGATCGAACTGGTGCCCCTTGCACTGCAAGGCGGTGTCCTTACCCGCTGGACCACCAGGGAAGCCCCTGTCCATGGGATTCTTCAAGTGAGAATATTGGATTGAGTTGCCATGCCCTCCTCCAGGGAATCTTCCCAACGCAAGGATCGAACCTGTGTTTCCTTTGTCTCCTGCACTGACAAACAGGCTCCTTTTTGCTAGTGCCACCTGGGAAGCCCAGTATCCTGTATAATTTGACTCCCAACATATTTCAGCTTACATAGAGCTGGTGCTGTGGTGGGAGGAGAAGGAAAATGTGAATCTTTAAGAAAAAAAAAAAAAGAAATGATGGGATGCAGAGGGATATGGAATTTCATGATGTCCTATTGAATAGTTGAATTTAGGCTTCCAGTAACATTTCCTCTTTTTGTAGCATCCACTGAGAAAGAAGTAAGAGAGGAGGGCTCCCCTGCTGGCTCAGCGGTAAAGAATCCGCCTACCAGCATAGGAAGCCTCAGGTTCGGTCCGTGATCTGGGAAGATCCCACGTGCCTCAGAGCAACTAAACTCTTGGGCCACGAGTATTGAGCCTGTGCTCTAGAGCCCAGGAGCCACAGCAGTTGAGCCTACCTGCCTAGAGCCTGTGCGCCTCAACCAGAGAAGCCACCACAATGAGAAGCCGCTGCACCACAACTAGAGAATAGCCCCTGCTCACCACAACTAGAGAAAAGCCCATGCGGCAGCAAAGACCCATCACAACCAAAAATGAATAAATAAATATCTTTAAAAAAAAAAGAGAGGAGAGGAAGGGTGGCTCTTGCATTGTTATTTCAGAGGCAGGGATGCACTGAGTATTGACCAAGTGAGCATAGGACTCATCCTTGTGTCTTTTCCTTCTGTTGGGATTTTCTTGAGAAAAGGGATTATTTTTGGTCACATATGTCATGTTTGAGGATAGGAGAGAATTTTTAGCAGTTAGACCACCAAGACCAGCCTCTGTTGTCGCAGAGTACCGGCTCTGGCCACATGCCCAGAGCTCTGGCTCGGTATGGACACATTGGTCCAGCCGCTCCACAGCACGTGGGATCTTCCCAGGCCAGGGATCGAACTGGTGCCTTGCACTGCAAGGCGGTGTCCTTACCGCTGGACCACCAGGAAAGCCCCTGTCCATGGGATTCTTCAAGTGAGAATATTGGATTGAGTTGCCATGCCCTCCTCCAGGGAATCTTCCCAACGCAAGGATCGAACCTGTGTTTCCTTTGTCTCCTGCACTGACAAACAGGCTCCTTTTTGCTAGTGCCACCTGGGAAGCCCAGTATCCTGTATAATTTGACTCCCAACATATTTCAGCTTACATAGAGCTGGTGCTGTGGTGGGAGGAGAAGGAAAATGTGAATCTTTAAGAAAAAAAAAAAAAGAAATGATGGGATGCAGAGGGATATGGAATTTCATGATGTCCTATTGAATAGTTGAATTTAGGCTTCCAGTAACATTTCCTCTTTTTGTAGCATCCACTGAGAAAGAAGTAAGAGAGGAGGGCTCCCCTGCTGGCTCAGCGGTAAAGAATCCGCCTACCAGCATAGGAAGCCTCAGGTTCGGTCCGTGATCTGGGAAGATCCCACGTGCCTCAGAGCAACTAAACTCTTGGGCCACGAGTATTGAGCCTGTGCTCTAGAGCCCAGGAGCCACAGCAGTTGAGCCTACCTGCCTAGAGCCTGTGCGCCTCAACCAGAGAAGCCACCACAATGAGAAGCCGCTGCACCACAACTAGAGAATAGCCCCTGCTCACCACAACTAGAGAAAAGCCCATGCGGCAGCAAAGACCCATCACAACCAAAAATGAATAAATAAATATCTTTAAAAAAAAAAGAGAGGAGAGGAAGGGTGGCTCTTGCATTGTTATTTCAGAGGCAGGGATGCACTGAGTATTGACCAAGTGAGCATAGGACTCATCCTTGTGTCTTTTCCTTCTGTTGGGATTTTCTTGAGAAAAGGGATTATTTTTGGTCACATATGTCATGTTTGAGGATAGGAGAGAATTTTTAGCAGTTAGACCACCAAGACCAGCCTCTTTTCCTGTTGATGTCAGACCCTTATCCCCTCGTTTCCGCTCTTGTGTGCTGTCCTTTAACTTGATATCCAAGCCTAGAAATGGAAACACACACAATTATCAGTTATAGTTAAAAATGATTGATTTCCCATATCTACTTAAAGTAGATAGTCCTTTAAGTTTTAGCTCTTCTTACAAAGTCTAGAATAGAGATGGTTTCTAAGTATTGCTGAAGGGTCTGGTTGCCCCGGGAAAACACTTCATGGACAGGTACATACATGCCCACTCTCCCAGCCCCATGACCTAACATCTGTACTGCAGCTAAAGTGCTATTCAATTTATGGGTTTATAACAATGTTCAGGCTGCAATTCTAGCCTGAAATTAGTTGTGTCAATTTTCCAGGCAAGAATACTGGAATGGGTTACCATTTCCTTCTTCAGAGGATCTTCCCAACTCAAGGATTGAAGCCTAGTCTCTTATTTCTCCTTTGTTGGCAGGTAGATTCTTTACCATGCCACCTGGGTAGCCCATCCTTACGCTTCCTAGTTCTTAACTCAGAGAAGCTTGTGGCACTGCTTGCCCATGTCATGGTTTCACGAGTTAGAAAGAAGGCAACCTTTGATTGCCAGAAAGCATTGCTGCTTTGACAGGCCAGTGTGGGGCGTAAGTGAAGCAGGGGTGGTGATGGGTTGCCTTTGTTTTGGCGACAGTCTTGAGGGTGTCGGGTAGGTGCAGTTGACCCGCTACCTGACGTGGCTGTGGTGCCATGGCCTCCCCCCACAGGCCTCCATCTGCCGGAGCAGCCAGCCCCTGTCCGGCTTCAGTGCCCGGTGTCTGGAGGATGAGCAGATGCTGCAGGCCATCAGGAAGGCCAACCCGGGAAGCGACTTCATTTACGTTGTGGACACTCGGCCTAAAGTAAGTGTCACCACGCTGACGCATGTCTTTGCAGCTCCGAATCGGGACGTGAGAGATGAGCCCTCATCCACTCAGGGAGTTCCATGGGCAGAGGGGCCATTGCCCTTTGCACAGAGACCATTCTGCTAGGCTGCCTCCGATTATTTTTGGTCACATATGTCATGTTTGAGGATAGGAGAGAATTTTTAGCAGTTAGACCACCAAGACCAGCCTCTTTTCCTGTTGATGTCAGACCCTTATCCCCTCGTTTCCGCTCTTGTGTGCTGTCCTTTAACTTGATATCCAAGCCTAGAAATGGAAACACACACAATTATCAGTTATAGTTAAAAATGATTGATTTCCCATATCTACTTAAAGTAGATAGTCCTTTAAGTTTTAGCTCTTCTTACAAAGTCTAGAATAGAGATGGTTTCTAAGTATTGCTGAAGGGTCTGGTTGCCCCGGGAAAACACTTCATGGACAGGTACATACATGCCCACTCTCCCAGCCCCATGACCTAACATCTGTACTGCAGCTAAAGTGCTATTCAATTTATGGGTTTATAACAATGTTCAGGCTGCAATTCTAGCCTGAAATTAGTTGTGTCAATTTTCCAGGCAAGAATACTGGAATGGGTTACCATTTCCTTCTTCAGAGGATCTTCCCAACTCAAGGATTGAAGCCTAGTCTCTTATTTCTCCTTTGTTGGCAGGTAGATTCTTTACCATGCCACCTGGGTAGCCCATCCTTACGCTTCCTAGTTCTTAACTCAGAGAAGCTTGTGGCACTGCTTGCCCATGTCATGGTTTCACGAGTTAGAAAGAAGGCAACCTTTGATTGCCAGAAAGCATTGCTGCTTTGACAGGCCAGTGTGGGGCGTAAGTGAAGCAGGGGTGGTGATGGGTTGCCTTTGTTTTGGCGACAGTCTTGAGGGTGTCGGGTAGGTGCAGTTGACCCGCTACCTGACGTGGCTGTGGTGCCATGGCCTCCCCCCACAGGCCTCCATCTGCCGGAGCAGCCAGCCCCTGTCCGGCTTCAGTGCCCGGTGTCTGGAGGATGAGCAGATGCTGCAGGCCATCAGGAAGGCCAACCCGGGAAGCGACTTCATTTACGTTGTGGACACTCGGCCTAAAGTAAGTGTCACCACGCTGACGCATGTCTTTGCAGCTCCGAATCGGGACGTGAGAGATGAGCCCTCATCCACTCAGGGAGTTCCATGGGCAGAGGGGCCATTGCCCTTTGCACAGAGACCATTCTGCTAGGCTGCCTCCTAGGTCCTGAGCTCTGGGAAAGCCTGACCGCAGCAGGGGCGGTGGACCTTCCCCTGCTCCAAGCATCGTACATAGCGCACAGGACGAAAGTGTGGCGCAGTGTTGGAGATGACTCTCCTAAATATGGCACATTATGTTCTGATTTGTTTATAAAAAGACCTTTGCGTCTCTAACAATATGACATTTACTGTGGAATTCCCACAGTTCAGTGTTTGTGAGATGCTCACCTCTGCTCTTGTAAATTCAGCTTGTAATTATTCCATGGTGTCTGTGACATGGAAAGATTTCCAAAATGGAATGTTAAGTTGAAAAAAAAAGTAACAAATTAACATGTATATCATTGTGTCTGTGGAGGAAAAAACTATAGGTAGGTAAAAACGTCCATTAAAACAGGAAAAAACCTGGAAGGATAAGCACTCACCTATTAAAATTCCAAGGAGAAGAAAGGAATGGAATATAGATAATAAAATGAGGTGACAGAGAGAGGTATGGCCATTATTCAACACATTTGGTACTGGAATATCTTGCTAGTTAGGAAAATATGCCTGGACCTATGAGTGATAGGCGAGAAGAGAACATGTTTTTTCTCCATTGTGTGTGTGGAACCGTGCCCAAGATATGCTGTGAAGCAGCAAGAGTGAGCTACAGAAACCACATAATGTAGTATATCATTGATTATAATCATATGATTATAATGATAACCATATTATAAGAATTATATATTATTCTGTGCACTGGAAAACGTTTCAGGGTATGTATCTTAAACTGTTAGTGATTTTTTTTCCTGTGGGCTGAGACAAAGATTTTAAGATATCTTTTATAAATTATAGTGTGAAAAAAAATTAATCATAAAAAGGTTGAACCATGTTTAACAAAATGTAGTTACCGTGCAGTAGGTAATTGCAGACATGGTCTGTACTCATGGCCAATAAGAGAAATCATGGAAACCGGGTCCTGTTGATTGTGCGGCACCGCCGACCCTGGCACTTTTGCTGCTTCTCTGAGCCCTGGTTCATCCAGTGTTGTGATTCACGGTCTTGATCCTAGCTAGGTGTCTTCGTAATGTAGGATCACTGCCTCCCTGACCTCAGAACCGTCCTGGCCTCTCTAACGGGAGGGCGGCTGTGCAGTGGGTATGGGGAGCAGGGCAGGGCACTGAGAGTTCCTCTCAGACGCCAGTAGATCAGACCAGCCCTGAGATCAAGGACAAACCAGGTTCCTGCCCATCACATTCTAGTAGGTGGCAGGTAAAGGATACCCTTCCATTTAGAAAATCCTCAAAGCACAACAGGGAAGCGCTTTGGACAAATAGCTTCTCTGCTTGAAGATTTTTTACTTGAAAGATGCCAGAAAATCTCTCATCTTTCGCTTCTCTCTTGCAGTGTTTTCCTCTCTGCTTCCTCATCCTTCTGATCTTAACTTTCTCTCCTCTTCATTCTGCCTCTTGTGGCAGGTCAGTGGAACTGCTCCGATTGTCCTAACAGCCAGAAGCGATCAAACAAATGCCTGTCTTAGAAACATGTACTAAAGACAAGATGAGAAAAGGCCAGGGGCTTCCCTGGCAGTCATTGGTTAGGACTCTGCACTTGCATTGTAGGGGGCATGGCTTTGATTTCTGCTTGGGGAACAAAGATCCGGCATACCGCTTGGCCAAAAAATAATAATAATAGTAATAATAAAGGAATGGAAAGATTAGGGGCTTTAAAGTGAATTGGGTTCCCTTCTCCAATCCTCCATATGTGAATAGAGGCAAACAGATTTGCCTGCTGATTTAAGGGCCAACGATCCAAGTGTGTACTGTGTTATGTAAACCTTCTGGGCCATGTGGCAGCTGTTGATTTAAATCTGATAGTCCAGATTTAAAAGAAATTAATCCAAAGGATTTGATCTGAAGGGTATATTTAGCACTCAGTGTGTTTGCGCTTGGCGATAAGAAGTTGGAGGCTGATCCATTAAAGAAAACCGGTGTCTCACACCAGTTGTGCCCTCTTCCTGTTTGCCCAGGCACACACACACCTTCCCGGGAGTTTTAAACTGTTTGCTGAGAGCTCTCATTCTTTTAACGACCACGTCTGTTGATTTTTGTTCCTCAGTAGCCAGGAGACCAGACCCATGTTTGCTGTGGGCGGTGGGCATGTCAAATGGATCCTGGCCAGGTTCGCGTGCAGATTTAATGAAAAAAGAGAAAGGTTAGAAGTTGTTCTTGTCCTTGGAGCAAGGCTACCCTCAGATGCTGCCTGAATGGCTTGTTGATAGTAGAATTTTAGGAGGCAAAGATTACTGTGAGAATTTGATACATTAGAAAGACAGGAGGTCATGTGGGTACCATAGCTGTTGAATTTTATTTTATTTATTTTTAATCTTTTGGCCGTACCACGCAGCATGTGGGATTTTAGTTCCCCAACCAGGGATTGAACTCAAATCCCCTGCATTGGAAGCACAGAGTCTTAACCACTGGACTACCAGGAAAAGTTCTAATAGTTACTCAGTTCTTTTTTTTTTTTTTTACTTGTTTATTTTTTTTTTTTCTTATTTTTTTAAAAAATTTATTTCTCTTACAAACTTCTGTGTCAAGGAGTTGCTCAGTTTTAAAATGAGATCAAACTCCTTAATCTTAGCCTCGTTCATGACCTTATCATTCCCTTGTTCTAGGATTTTGCCAAGCTTGTAAAAATGCTGGGCCCTTTGCCACTCGATTCTTATAGTACGCCTGCAGATGAGGAGCGGTTCTTCTCTTCTTGTGAATCAGGCCTCAGACCCAGAGAAGTTCAATCATTTGCCCAAGGTCCCACCGTCACGGCGTAGCCTGGGATCACATCGAGGTTTATCTTGATAGCGATCTTCAGGGGAGCCTTGGGTCAGACTCTAGGGTCATCCTCTCTTCTTATGGTCCACACGGTCGCAGTGAGGTTGGAAACTCAGAGCTAAAGACCTAGACGCAGACTTGAGTATGAACTCAACCAGGGGCCGGCCACAGGCGCCTGCAGCCCTAGGAGCTGGCCCCGACCCTGGCAACCCGGGAGGGCAGTGAGGCAAGGTGGTGAGGCAGGCCGAGCTCCTGCTCAGCCAGCGCCCTAGCTCCGGGCCTGGCTCCTTCCCGGAGTTTTAAACTGTTTGCTGAGAGCTCTCATTCTTTTAACGACCACGTCTGTTGATTTTTGTTCCTCAGTAGCCAGGAGACCAGACCCATGTTTGCTGTGGGCGGTGGGCATGTCAAATGGATCCTGGCCAGGTTCGCGTGCAGATTTAATGAAAAAAGAGAAAGGTTAGAAGTTGTTCTTGTCCTTGGAGCAAGGCTACCCTCAGATGCTGCCTGAATGGCTTGTTGATAGTAGAATTTTAGGAGGCAAAGATTACTGTGAGAATTTGATACATTAGAAAGACAGGAGGTCATGTGGGTACCATAGCTGTTGAATTTTATTTTATTTATTTTTAATCTTTTGGCCGTACCACGCAGCATGTGGGATTTTAGTTCCCCAACCAGGGATTGAACTCAAATCCCCTGCATTGGAAGCACAGAGTCTTAACCACTGGACTACCAGGAAAAGTTCTAATAGTTACTCAGTTCTTTTTTTTTTTTTTTACTTGTTTATTTTTTTTTTTTTCTTTTTAAAAATTTATTTCTCTTACAAACTTCTGTGTCAAGGAGTTGCTCAGTTTTAAAATGAGATCAAACTCCTTAATCTTAGCCTCGTTCATGACCTTATCATTCCCTTGTTCTAGGATTTTGCCAAGCTTGTAAAAATGCTGGGCCCTTTGCCACTCGATTCTTATAGTACGCCTGCAGATGAGGAGCGGTTCTTCTCTTCTTGTGAATCAGGCCTCAGACCCAGAGAAGTTCAATCATTTGCCCAAGGTCCCACCGTCACGGCGTAGCCTGGGATCACATCGAGGTTTATCTTGATAGCGATCTTCAGGGGAGCCTTGGGTCAGACTCTAGGGTCATCCTCTCTTCTTATGGTCCACACGGTCGCAGTGAGGTTGGAAACTCAGAGCTAAAGACCTAGACGCAGACTTGAGTATGAACTCAACCAGGGGCCGGCCACAGGCGCCTGCAGCCCTAGGAGCTGGCCCCGACCCTGGCAACCCGGGAGGGCAGTGAGGCAAGGTGGTGAGGCAGGCCGAGCTCCTGCTCAGCCAGCGCCCTAGCTCCGGGCCTGGCTCCTTTTACAAAGGCAGCTTTGTGGCTCAGCGACCTCTGAGGTCACCTCCTGAGCGCTTCTTTAGCTGTGTATTAGGAGGTCACATTGAAAGTTTCTCTCTTTCTCTGGAATCAGTCGAGTGGTTTCCACCCTGTGAGGGGGGATCCGGGAGAATCTGTTGTGAAGGTTGGGGTGTGACAGAGGGGCAGCTAGGAGGTCACACCCACGAAGGGTGTGCCACTGACCTCCCCCCGCGGCCGTGAGCAAGCTGAGGGAGCAGCTGTGGCGGTTAGTGGCAGTGGGGCCTCTGCTCACCCCTCTTTTGCAGGACAAGGAGTGAGGGAGGACCTGCGGGTTCAGTGGACACTGAGAAAGGAAATTGTACACGAGCCATATCACTGGGGTCCAGCTCCCCCTGCCCTCGGAGGTTCCTAGCTGTGGGAGACTGCAGGGTGCATGCTGGGGAGGGAAGTTGGGGGCCTTGGAATAGGCTCAAGCCAGGGTGGGTTCCCTACGTCAGCAAGCTCTGTACATCTTCCCCCTCAAGAGCCCACAGACACACCCTAGGATCTGGACACTTAGATCAGAGAGGGAGTCAGCCCGTGTTAACCAGAGAAACAGTGACGACCAGCAGAGATTAAAAAAACCAGTTGTCGTCTCTGGCTTTATGAGGAGATATTTACCTCTTTTTTTTTAAAAAAAATGTGCCTCTCTACCTCCCCTTCCCTGGTGGCTCAGATGGTAAAGAATCTGCCTGCAAGGCAGGAGACACAAGAGACTCGTGTTCAGTCCCTGGGATCTTCCTGATCCTCCTGGAGGAGGGCATGGCAACCCACCCCAGTATTCTTGCCTGGAGAATCCATGGACAGAGGAGCCTGGCGGGCTGCAGTCCGCGGGGTCACAAGAGTCAGACACAGCTGAGTGACTAACACTTTCACTTCCTGCCTCCCCCCACCCCGATACAAAGACAGAACCTAAAAGGAAGAGGAAAAGGAGAAAGAACCAGAGCGGACCCCTTCACCAGTGCAGATAGCCCATAATGCAGGAAGGAGATCATTTTGCATCATATACGGGACTGGGGTTTTAAATTGAACCAAATGGTGATTGTGACCCAAACGCTATTAATTCTTCCCTCAGGGGTAGGAAAGAGGGATTTTGATAAGCAGAGTTGCAGACTAGAAATACAGTCATCTTTTCTGGTTATGTCAACAAGTTCAGAGTCTTCATTTCACTAGATACAGATGGAGGAAAAGAAATGACTCATTAATTGAGGCTGCAGGCTAGAGCGTGGTCCGGTCCTCCTCCTGCCAGGATCCTCTTCGATGCTTCTTGTCCAGCCCCGTCAGCTCAGGTCCTGGCTGAGGTACAGAGTGTGCTCTGCTGTAACCTTAGACTTCAAGCCCGAGGCGGGGACCACCAGGCTGCCTTTTAACTTGATAGGAAGATCATCATTGAGTTTCCATGGTTTCGATTGATGATTTAAGATTGGAGGGAAAGAATCTGATTCTGTTTTTTTCTTTTCTTTTTTTTAACATTCTTAGGCTGCTTGCCTCGCAGCCTCACTGTGTTACAAAGCCATTTCTTTGGTTGGTCAGCTCATCAGTGGATCTTCATGGAGTGCCAGCTCTGTGCCAGCCGGGGGCAGAGGGTTCTACACCACAAATAGGCATGGGCCGTAAATGAGGCCAGCGAGCTCCCCTGTGGAGCTCACGTCCTCCAGTGGATCTTCTCTGACGTGGATGCTGAATCTCTATAATTTTTCAGTGAAGCCTGCTGAGAGGTCTTTAGTAGCCCTCTGCTGCCATGAATGAAATCAGAGCTCTTAATCTGTTAGGTTGAGTGTGTGTGTGTGTGTGTGTGTGTATTAGTCCCTCAGTCATGTCCAGCTCTTTGTGACCCTGTGAACTATAGCCAGCGAGCAGGTTCCTCTATCCATGGGATTCTCCAGGCAAAAATACTGGCGTGGGTTGCCTTTTCTTCCTTCAGGGGATTGTCCCCATCCAGGATCAAGACCCAGTCTCCTGCATTGCAGGTGGGTTCTTTACCATCTGAGCCACAGGGAAGCCCAGCTTGTGTAGAGAATCCTAAACCTCCCAGCCTCCTCTCTCTGGAGGAATTAAAGCCCATAATGCAGGAAGGAGATCATTTTGCATCATATACGGGACTGGGGTTTTAAATTGAACCAAATGGTGATTGTGACCCAAACGCTATTAATTCTTCCCTCAGGGGTAGGAAAGAGGGATTTTGATAAGCAGAGTTGCAGACTAGAAATACAGTCATCTTTTCTGGTTATGTCAACAAGTTCAGAGTCTTCATTTCACTAGATACAGATGGAGGAAAAGAAATGACTCATTAATTGAGGCTGCAGGCTAGAGCGTGGTCCGGTCCTCCTCCTGCCAGGATCCTCTTCGATGCTTCTTGTCCAGCCCCGTCAGCTCAGGTCCTGGCTGAGGTACAGAGTGTGCTCTGCTGTAACCTTAGACTTCAAGCCCGAGGCGGGGACCACCAGGCTGCCTTTTAACTTGATAGGAAGATCATCATTGAGTTTCCATGGTTTCGATTGATGATTTAAGATTGGAGGGAAAGAATCTGATTCTGTTTTTTTCTTTTCTTTTCTTTTTTTTAACATTCTTAGGCTGCTTGCCTCGCAGCCTCACTGTGTTACAAAGCCATTTCTTTGGTTGGTCAGCTCATCAGTGGATCTTCATGGAGTGCCAGCTCTGTGCCAGCCGGGGGCAGAGGGTTCTACACCACAAATAGGCATGGGCCGTAAATGAGGCCAGCGAGCTCCCCTGTGGAGCTCACGTCCTCCAGTGGATCTTCTCTGACGTGGATGCTGAATCTCTATAATTTTTCAGTGAAGCCTGCTGAGAGGTCTTTAGTAGCCCTCTGCTGCCATGAATGAAATCAGAGCTCTTAA
The DNA here is from genome assembly GCA_022376925.1 of Tragulus kanchil. Classification (NCBI taxonomy): domain Eukaryota; kingdom Metazoa; phylum Chordata; class Mammalia; order Artiodactyla; family Tragulidae; genus Tragulus; species Tragulus kanchil. The sequence continues at coordinate 31,547,212 of JAIOJX010000028.1, read as the reverse complement.
TCTGTTAGGTTGAGTGTGTGTGTGTGTGTGTGTGTGTATTAGTCCCTCAGTCATGTCCAGCTCTTTGTGACCCTGTGAACTATAGCCAGCGAGCAGGTTCCTCTATCCATGGGATTCTCCAGGCAAAAATACTGGCGTGGGTTGCCTTTTCTTCCTTCAGGGGATTGTCCCCATCCAGGATCAAGACCCAGTCTCCTGCATTGCAGGTGGGTTCTTTACCATCTGAGCCACCGGGGAAGCCCAGCTTGTGTGTAGAGAATCCTAAACCTCCCAGCCTCCTCTCTCACTGCTGATGCCAGACTGGAACCTTCCTCGGTGCTGGCAGTGGTTGCCTCCCTGATACCCACCTGCTCCCTGGTCTTTGCTTCCTCAGCACTTCGTGAGGGTTGCCCTGCCCCTTTCTCTCCATCCTTCCTCACTATTGAAGCTCTTCTCAAGTCTTCTTTGTATCGTGAAATGTTACCCCTGATGCCCTCGCCGTGCGGAGCTGCTACGGATGCTTGCTCCTGCCATCTTCTCTACCAGGCTCTCGGGCCTGCTGGGCGCTGGCAGTGGCCACTTGGCGCTGTGTGCTTGCCCTTCCATCCTGGATGCAAGCTCGTGGTGGCTGGAGCCACTTCTTAGTCCATGCAGTGCCTGGCACACAGTAGGTGTTCATTAAGTGTATGTTGAGAAGTGAATTTTTTTTGGTTCATGTATGAACTTTTCTGCACCCAAAGATGCCGAGATGATCACACAGCAGAGTAACCTTGGGTTAGAAGACAGTACACTTTGTCCAGACCCACTTCTCAATTGTTTGTTGTGTCCTTAAGCACAGATTGGAACTAGAATGCAGGTACTCCATGGTTTTATCTGAGAATTTTTTAAAAAAAAGAAAATTAGACTTCCTATTTTGAGATAATTAGAGATTCACCTGCCATTGTATGAAATAATATAGAGAGAGGCGTGAACATTTGGCCCAGTTTTCCCCAGTGGTGATGTCTTGCAAAAACTATAGTATTACAGCCAGGATACTGACATGGATACAATCCACGAATCTTGTTCATATAACCCCAGTTTTCCTTGTAGTTGTGTGTGTTTGTGTGTTTAGCTCTATGAAGCACAATCACATAGCTGTATTTTGTATATTCAGTACTACAGTCAAGATACAGAATAATTACATCAATCACAGCCACTAATTGGTTTTCCAACTGTATAAATTTGTTTCAAGAACATTATATAGTTGGAAGTATAGAGGATGTGACATTCTGAGATTTTTTTCCCCACTATTTGCTAACTTTTAGGAGCTGAAATGAATAACTTTTTCTTTGGTTGTGGAGTCCTCAGACTAATGGACAGGGCACCAAATTAGACATTTTTTTTTCTTTCTTTCTTTTTTTTTGGTAATAGAAGAGATACTCCATATGAATGAATATACCTATAGGTACAAGACAGCTTCTGAGGTTTTGTTAATTATAAAGCTGATTCCTGCTTTGAGGGGTCAGCTTGTGCCCGGTTCTCATGAAAGGTTCTGAATGAAACATGGAAACCTTGAGAAAGTACAGGATGATAGGTTAAATATCGCCACCTTCTGTTCATTATAAAAAGTACCACTGACTTTCAAAAGGCCATGCTATGTGATTCCTTTGCTTTCGAAAGAAGGCCATCAATAAGTTCTCTCAGGCCATAGGCAACCATGTATTAAAAACTGTGAACATAGGGTCCTTATTACAGATTAAAAATAATAGTATTTTGGTTTTTATTCACTGCACTGTGTAAAGAGAGTGTCTTTGTGGTAGGTAGTGAGTAGACTTAAGTTGAATTATTCAAGGTACAGAATAGACATAAGGTTCATGTAGCATAGGATTCTGGGAGGTTTCCTGTTAACTGCTTTATTTATGAAACTTGTGGTAAAGATAAGCCAGCAACTTTGGAAAATAATTATGCAAAGCAGTGATATTTTCATAGTAGGATGTTTTCAAAAGAACAGTGTCTATAGATAATTTTAGAAAAGCTTTCCCCTCGAGATATTTTAACAGTTTAAGGCATGAATGTATGGTATCTTTAAAATAATGTTACTTTTGTATTTTTTTTTTCTTAATTAAGACCAGACCCTTTATTCTCAACACATACCTTGGAGAAAAGGGACGTTCTTTTTGTCAGGCCCCAGACCCCGTCACGTGAGCTGAATCACAGAGAAGCAAAGTGAGGGGCCTGCCAGCTCCAGCCCCTGGTGGCAGGGACCTGCCTCTGCTGTTTTATTTTTCACTTCTCACATGTTTTTTTTGCTGTTATTTGAATGATAAACCTGGTAGGTCTGATTTGTCGCAAAGACCAGAGGAGCACATAGAGTGGTCTCGATGGGCTGCAGCCGACCCTCTGTCTTTCTGCCGTGCTAAGTCACTGTGGCCTTCCATTCATTTTATCCGCCCACTTGAGCACGCATACACAGAACCGCTGTTTTGTTTGATGAATATACCTATTAGGGGTACAAAAGAAGAGATACTCCATATGAATGAATATACCTATAGGTACAAGACAGCTTCTGAGGTTTTGTTAATTATAAAGCTGATTCCTGCTTTGAGGGGTCAGCTTGTGCCCGGTTCTCATGAAAGGTTCTGAATGAAACATGGAAACCTTGAGAAAGTACAGGATGATAGGTTAAATATCGCCACCTTCTGTTCATTATAAAAAGTACCACTGACTTTCAAAAGGCCATGCTATGTGATTCCTTTGCTTTCGAAAGAAGGCCATCAATAAGTTCTCTCAGGCCATAGGCAACCATGTATTAAAAACTGTGAACATAGGGTCCTTATTACAGATTAAAAATAATAGTATTTTGGTTTTTATTCACTGCACTGTGTAAAGAGAGTGTCTTTGTGGTAGGTAGTGAGTAGACTTAAGTTGAATTATTCAAGGTACAGAATAGACATAAGGTTCATGTAGCATAGGATTCTGGGAGGTTTCCTGTTAACTGCTTTATTTATGAAACTTGTGGTAAAGATAAGCCAGCAACTTTGGAAAATAATTATGCAAAGCAGTGATATTTTCATAGTAGGATGTTTTCAAAAGAACAGTGTCTATAGATAATTTTAGAAAAGCTTTCCCCTCGAGATATTTTAACAGTTTAAGGCATGAATGTATGGTATCTTTAAAATAATGTTACTTTTGTATTTTTTTTTTCTTAATTAAGACCAGACCCTTTATTCTCAACACATACCTTGGAGAAAAGGGACGTTCTTTTTGTCAGGCCCCAGACCCCGTCACGTGAGCTGAATCACAGAGAAGCAAAGTGAGGGGCCTGCCAGCTCCAGCCCCTGGTGGCAGGGACCTGCCTCTGCTGTTTTATTTTTCACTTCTCACATGTTTTTTTTGCTGTTATTTGAATGATAAACCTGGTAGGTCTGATTTGTCGCAAAGACCAGAGGAGCACATAGAGTGGTCTCGATGGGCTGCAGCCCCGCGACCCCTCTGTCTTTCTGCCGTGCTAAGTCACTGTGGCCTTCCATTCATTTTTATCCCGCCCACTTGAGCACGCATACACAGAACCGCGTGTCCGTAGGTTGGTTTGTCTTACCAAAAATGGGATAGTGGTGTGAGTATCATTCTGGAGCTTTTTTCACGGCACATGTCATCTGACATCCCCGTCTCCCCTCCGCCCTCTCCACTCGCTTCTGTTTCTCCTCTCCCTCCCCAGTGGCTCTGTCTGTGTGTGCTCAGTCGCTCAGTCGTGCCCGACGCCTTGTGACCCCGTGGACTGTAGCCCGCCAGGCTCCCTTGTCCAGGGATTTCCCAGGCTAGAACCCTGGCGTGGGTTTCTATTTCCGATGCCAGAGGATCTTCCCAAACCAGGGGTTGAACCTGCATCTCTCATGTCTCCTGCGTTGGCAGGCAGATGATTTACCACTGCGCCAGCTGGGAAGCCCACACCTCTCTCCATCTGTCTCTGTCTCCTTTGATCCTATTCGTCCTGGGAATGAATATGCCATAATTTGTCCAGTGACTGCCCTATGGAGATATTCATAGGTTTTCAGGGTTTTTTTTTTTTTTCCCTCTTTACTATCAACTATTATTATTATTTTTAAAGTTGCAAACACCTTTGGACATCTGTCTTTATGTGCCAGTATTTTGAGTAGTGTCAGATTCTCACAAATAGGAGATCTGGGTCAAAGATTATATATGTTTTTAACTTGGGTTCATAAACTTAGATTTGGGGAAAGTATTAATATCCTTCTTGTACTGCATTGTGGGTCCTAAAATCTGATACTTGTCTGGTGGCAGGTTCTCTGCCTGAGCGAGCTTCCTGCCCTCAGTGGGCAGAGGAAGAGAATGGTCAGTGAGCTGAATCACAGAGAAGCAAAGTGAGGGGCCTGCCAGCTCCAGCCCCTGGTGGCAGGGACCTGCCTCTGCTGTTTTATTTTTCACTTCTCACATGTTTTTTTTGCTGTTATTTGAATGATAAACCTGGTAGGTCTGATTTGTCGCAAAGACCAGAGGAGCACATAGAGTGGTCTCGATGGGCTGCAGCCCCGCGACCCCTCTGTCTTTCTGCCGTGCTAAGTCACTGTGGCCTTCCATTCATTTTTATCCCGCCCACTTGAGCACGCATACACAGAACCGCGTGTCCGTAGGTTGGTTTGTCTTACCAAAAATGGGATAGTGGTGTGAGTATCATTCTGGAGCTTTTTTCACGGCACATGTCATCTGACATCCCCGTCTCCCCTCCGCCCTCTCCACTCGCTTCTGTTTCTCCTCTCCCTCCCCAGTGGCTCTGTCTGTGTGTGCTCAGTCGCTCAGTCGTGCCCGACGCCTTGTGACCCCGTGGACTGTAGCCCGCCAGGCTCCCTTGTCCAGGGATTTCCCAGGCTAGAACCCTGGCGTGGGTTTCTATTTCCGATGCCAGAGGATCTTCCCAAACCAGGGGTTGAACCTGCATCTCTCATGTCTCCTGCGTTGGCAGGCAGATGATTTACCACTGCGCCAGCTGGGAAGCCCACACCTCTCTCCATCTGTCTCTGTCTCCTTTGATCCTATTCGTCCTGGGAATGAATATGCCATAATTTGTCCAGTGACTGCCCTATGGAGATATTCATAGGTTTTCAGGGTTTTTTTTTTTTTTCCCTCTTTACTATCAACTATTATTATTATTTTTAAAGTTGCAAACACCTTTGGACATCTGTCTTTATGTGCCAGTATTTTGAGTAGTGTCAGATTCTCACAAATAGGAGATCTGGGTCAAAGATTATATATGTTTTTAACTTGGGTTCATAAACTTAGATTTGGGGAAAGTATTAATATCCTTCTTGTACTGCATTGTGGGTCCTAAAATCTGATACTTGTCTGGTGGCAGGTTCTCTGCCTGAGCGAGCTTCCTGCCCTCAGTGGGCAGAGGAAGAGAATGGTCAGTGAATACTGATGTCTAGCAGGTGATGACCCACTTAGCTGACTCACAGGCATAGAGTGTTAGCAATAATGCATTCATTCTAGAAATCTGTGTCTTTTTTAGCTGTGGTAGGACTTGTTCCCCTCTTGAACCTTAGTTACACAGGAATACAGCAGAAGTCTACCTCATCAGTTTCTTCTGAGTCCCTTACCACTGAACCCAGTTTGCACTAGGAGTGGCCACTTCTTATATATGAAGTTCTAATAATGAATTTGATTTTTAAAAAGCCCTCTCTTGAGATTTAAATAGGGTGTCTAGAGGAAATGTATCTGGAGACATATTAGCAACCCTTGTGCCCTCTCTGTCTTATTCAGTGGTCCTCATCGAAGCTGAACTGGTTATTTGAGAGATTATCATAGGCAACTTTAGAGTGACGCAGCTCTTCCTCTCCACGGATGCACTCACTGGCATCTATTACTGGAAGATGTGGTACTTTCACTTATAGAGCTTTATGCTGCCAGCTGTATTTGCTGACACTCGTCTGCCAGCCAAGGCCGTCATGTTGGATGTTAAATCAGGCAGCGTGGCTCTAGAGAACCCCACACTGGGTTTGGTGTCTCGGACAGGGGGCGGCAGGAGGCATCTCCAGATGGACTTCTCTGTAGGATGCTTCCCAGCTCAGAAAATGTTCCCCTGCAGACAGATGGAGGCTGTTGAACGCCCACTCAGCCCAAGTGTCCACCACCACCCAGCCTAGCATAGGGGTCCTGGGGAGCTAACGCATGTGTGTGCACACTGTGTGGAATGTTTTTACGGATAGCCCTGTTGTGCTGTGACTGTTTCATGAATCTCCTTTGGTTCTGTTTTGCTGCCCACTGCAGCTTAACGCGATGGCGAATCGTGCTGCAGGGAAAGGCTATGAGAACGAAGACAATTATTCCAATATCAAGTTTCAGTTTATCGGAATAGAGAACATCCATGTCATGAGGAGCAGTCTGCAAAAGATGCTGGAAGGTAAACCCTTTCCTTATGCACAGCACTGGCAAAATGCAGTTGAATGTTTTGATGCCAGAGTGGAACATGATAGTCTCTTGATGGGAAAACTGTGTTTCACTGTGATTCTGTTGGCAGGAGCGGGATCAGTTGGGGAAGAGTATCGGTCGGTAGGGACTCTTTAAACCTTGAACAACCTTTCTCTTATTTTGGGTGTGATGGTGGGCTGGTTCTGTCACATGGTTGTCGCTGGCAGGCTCTCTCCAGGGGTACACCTAAGCTGAAAGGGCTCAGGGTGTTTATTTTCTTTCTCCCTCACATGAATGTGTCCCACGTTCAAGCCCACGGGGAGATAAAGCCATCCTGCCTCAAAAGCAATCGCCAACTGTTCATGTATGGAAATGAGGTTCCTAAACTGCATCCGAGTGGCTGAATGGCCATGAGAAGGAGGTTGGGGGTTGTGGTTCTCCTTTCCATCAGCAGCAGCCACCTCAGTGCACCCCTCCACCCGCCTCCCCCCTCAGCAGTGAGCCCACGAGACACGCACACACTGGCTTCCGGGCTCACGGGGAGAGGAAGTCACGGAGCCACGCTCTGTGATACAGAGCAGTTCCTCATGTGGCCACACCTGCCACAAACGAATGCCCAGAAATCATGTGTTTTGAGCAAACCAGCTTCATGGACGGCTTCTGCTCTGGCAGTCGTGAAGGCCCAAGGAGGAGTCTGTTGCCACGTCCACCATTTCTAGCTCTTGTGGGAAATGAGGGAAAAGAGGAGGATGTGGAACCCAGAGCTCTGTGCCTGGGACCCGTGTGCATGTGTGCTCCGTCTTCAGTCATGTCTGACTCATTGTAACCCCATGGACTGTGACCCGCCAGGCTCCTCCGTCCATGGGATTCTCAGGCAAGGATACGAGAGTGGGTGGCCATGACCTCTTCCCCACCCAGCGATCAAACCCGCCTCTCCTGTGCCTCCTGCACTGCAGGCAGATGCTTTACCACTGAGCCACCGGGGAAGCCCACCAGGGGACCAGGATCGGCTATAAATGCCGTGCTCCCCCGTCTAGGAGGTGATGCTCTGGGGAGGCAGGCTGCACGTGAGGGAAGGGGCTGTCCTCTTTGAGGGGAAATGTGCAGGCTGGAGTGACGAGGGACAAAGGAAATGCTGAACTACCTTTTTCTCAGAGTACACATTTGCTCTCAGGAGCTTGCGCAGTTCTCTGCTTGATTTCCCTGCTTCAGGAGAGCAGGATGTAGCGAGAATCTAGCAGGGGGTCTGGAGGAACTTGAGTGTCTCAGACAAGCCTGACTCTCTTATTTTGGGTGTGATGGTGGGCTGGTTCTGTCACATGGTTGTCGCTGGCAGGCTCTCTCCAGGGGTACACCTAAGCTGAAAGGGCTCAGGGTGTTTATTTTCTTTCTCCCTCACATGAATGTGTCCCACGTTCAAGCCCACGGGGAGATAAAGCCATCCTGCCTCAAAAGCAATCGCCAACTGTTCATGTATGGAAATGAGGTTCCTAAACTGCATCCGAGTGGCTGAATGGCCATGAGAAGGAGGTTGGGGGTTGTGGTTCTCCTTTCCATCAGCAGCAGCCACCTCAGTGCACCCCTCCACCCGCCTCCCCCCTCAGCAGTGAGCCCACGAGACACGCACACACTGGCTTCCGGGCTCACGGGGAGAGGAAGTCACGGAGCCACGCTCTGTGATACAGAGCAGTTCCTCATGTGGCCACACCTGCCACAAACGAATGCCCAGAAATCATGTGTTTTGAGCAAACCAGCTTCATGGACGGCTTCTGCTCTGGCAGTCGTGAAGGCCCAAGGAGGAGTCTGTTGCCACGTCCACCATTTCTAGCTCTTGTGGGAAATGAGGGAAAAGAGGAGGATGTGGAACCCAGAGCTCTGTGCCTGGGACCCGTGTGCATGTGTGCTCCGTCTTCAGTCATGTCTGACTCATTGTAACCCCATGGACTGTGACCCGCCAGGCTCCTCTGTCCATGGGATTCTCCAGGCAAGGATACCAGAGTGGGTTGCCATGACCTCTTCCCCACCCAGCGATCAAACCCGCCTCTCCTGTGCCTCCTGCACTGCAGGCAGATGCTTTACCACTGAGCCACCGGGGAAGCCCACCAGGGGACCAGGATCGGCTATAAATGCCGTGCTCCCCCGTCTAGGAGGTGATGCTCTGGGGAGGCAGGCTGCACGTGAGGGAAGGGGCTGTCCTCTTTGAGGGGAAATGTGCAGGCTGGAGTGACGAGGGACAAAGGAAATGCTGAACTACCTTTTTCTCAGAGTACACATTTGCTCTCAGGAGCTTGCGCAGTTCTCTGCTTGATTTCCCTGCTTCAGGAGAGCAGGATGTAGCGAGAATCTAGCAGGGGGTCTGGAGGAACTTGAGTGTCTCAGACAAGCCTGACCTTCATTCTCCTTCCTGGACTCCTGGGGTCATCTCGGTCATTATGAAGCTTTGAATGCATCACGTACCTTCTTTGAGGCTCTGTTACCTGCTGTAAAATGAGACTATTTGAACTAATAATCTCTCTGCCCTCATCTAGCGCTGATGGTTCTGGGAGTCCACAGTTTGATGCCTCTGATTGCAAATAGTCTATAATGGAGCCTTTGAAGAGTTAGAAGAAGCCTCTTTTTGTATCTGTAAAAGAATCACTCCCCAGAGCTACCTCCTCTCTCCTGCACATGAAATTTGTTGTGCATCACACCTCCCAGGAGGACATCCCAAGTGGCTCAGTGGTAAAGAATTGGCCCACCACTGCAGGAGACGTGGGTTTCATCCCTGGGTCAGGACGATCCTCTGGAGAAGGAAATGGCAGTGCACTCTAGTGTTGACTGGGGCATCCCCTGGACAAAGGAGTCTGGCGGACTACACTCCATGTGGTTGCAAAGAGTTGGACACGGCTTAGCAGCTAAACAAACACCACCAGCTGACAGGAGGGTGCCCGGGGCCTTGAGCTTCATAAACTTCTGGAGATGATCGTGGGCAGTGTGCCTGTCCCAGCTATAAGCTGTGCTTTTTAGAAGTTGGGAAGTTGGGCCAGCTTGGTACTGTTATTGATAGTGTAGTCTCATTTTAGTATGAAGAGTATGCATGGTCAGAAAATGAAAACATTATAACATTATAAAATTATAACATTAATTAAAACATTAAAAACATATGCTTTGTGTTTTCCATTTACTAATTTCAGACTTTTGAGAATATGTGTTTGCTTCCATATATTCTCAAAAGAAGATGTGTGTTTTCTTCAGGGCTTCCCAGGTGGAGCTAGTGGTAAAGAACCCACCTGCCAATGCAGGAGAGGTAAGAGAATGTGGGTTTGATCCCTGAGAAGATCCCCTTGGAGGAGGGCATGGGAACCCACTCCAGTATGCTTGCCTGAAGTAAACCCCACCCATATGGCTTGATTTCCCTGCTTCAGGAGAGCAGGATGTAGCGAGAATCTAGCAGGGGGTCTGGAGGAACTTGAGTGTCTCAGACAAGCCTGACCTTCATTCTCCTTCCTGGACTCCTGGGGTCATCTCGGTCATTATGAAGCTTTGAATGCATCACGTACCTTCTTTGAGGCTCTGTTACCTGCTGTAAAATGAGACTATTTGAACTAATAATCTCTCTGCCCTCATCTAGCGCTGATGGTTCTGGGAGTCCACAGTTTGATGCCTCTGATTGCAAATAGTCTATAATGGAGCCTTTGAAGAGTTAGAAGAAGCCTCTTTTTGTATCTGTAAAAGAATCACTCCCCAGAGCTACCTCCCTCTCTCCTGCACATGAAATTTGTTGTGCATCACACCTCCCAGGAGGACATCCCAAGTGGCTCAGTGGTAAAGAATTGGCCCACCACTGCAGGAGACGTGGGTTTCATCCCTGGGTCAGGACGATCCTCTGGAGAAGGAAATGGCAGTGCACTCTAGTGTTGACTGGGGCATCCCCTGGACAAAGGAGTCTGGCGGACTACACTCCATGTGGTTGCAAAGAGTTGGACACGGCTTAGCAGCTAAACAAACACCACCAGCTGACAGGAGGGTGCCCGGGGCCTTGAGCTTCATAAACTTCTGGAGATGATCGTGGGCAGTGTGCCTGTCCCAGCTATAAGCTGTGCTTTTTAGAAGTTGGGAAGTTGGGCCAGCTTGGTACTGTTATTGATAGTGTAGTCTCATTTTAGTATGAAGAGTATGCATGGTCAGAAAATGAAAACATTATAACATTATAAAATTATAACATTAATTAAAACATTAAAAACATATGCTTTGTGTTTTCCATTTACTAATTTCAGACTTTTGAGAATATGTGTTTGCTTCCATATATTCTCAAAAGAAGATGTGTGTTTTCTTCAGGGCTTCCCAGGTGGAGCTAGTGGTAAAGAACCCACCTGCCAATGCAGGAGAGGTAAGAGAATGTGGGTTTGATCCCTGAGAAGATCCCCTTGGAGGAGGGCATGGTAACCCACTCCAGTATGCTTGCCTGAAGAACCCCATGGGCAGAGGAACCTGGTGGGCTTCCGTCCATAGCGTCACAAAGAGTCAGACACAACTGAAGTGACTTAGCATGTGGGCATTTTTTTCTGTGCACAAGGTGGCTCCCAAGAGTGTTGGTCCCCTAGCAGTTTGGCTTTTGTTTTAAAGTGAGCATTCATGTGGTTTCTTCTGAGGACCCTTGTCTCCTGCCCTCGCACCTTTGATCTGACTTGCTGTTCCTCAAGGGCCAGCACACTGATGGGCTTCCAGAGGGAGGGCAGCCTGAGCTCCCTGGGGATCATGGGGTCCTGCACCACCTTCCTGGCTCCCTGTCAGTGCACGAGGCAAAGACAGCTTCCTGGATGCCTTTCAGGGGACTCGCCCAAGGTTTGCCTCTCTGTTTTTACCAAGTAAATTATAAACCACTTGTGGAGGCTCAGCTGATGAAGTGATGCAATCAGACCCACCTTTCTGAGGCTTTTTCTCCTTCAACTCGTGATCTTGGCATTGAAGAGACCGGATGGTTTGTACTCCTAGTCGCAGAGTTAGGAAGGGGAAGCAGGCACTTCCTTCATGATGATGATCTTTTCTTCAGCATGTCTTTCATCAGAGTTATGGATATTACCACAACAGATTCTGAATAACAGAAATGAAAACGTGTTTGCATTCTGCCCCCACATAGCCCTGTCTGTGAGCAAGAGCGGCCGAATATTTCATCAGAAACTGAACCCTAGGGCCAAGTTCACCTCTGGTGTAGGTCCACTTATACAGCTGACTGAGAGAAAGTTAACTTTAAAAAAATAATAATGTATTTATTTTTTGGCTGTGCTGGACCTTTGTTGCTGTGAGGGTGTTTCTCTAGTTGCGGAGAGCTGGGGCTACTCTGTAGTTTGGCTGCAGAGGCTTCTCACTGTGATGGCTTCTCTGGTTGTGGAGCACAGGCTCTAGGGCATGCAGGCTTCAGTACTGGGGGCTCCCGAGCTCCAGAGCACAGGCTTGTCCTTAGTTGTCCTTCATGGGTTCTGTTGCTCCGCAGCATGTGGGATCTTCCCAGCTCAGGGATTGAACCTGCGTCCCCTGCATTGTTGGCAGGCAGATGCTTTACCACTGAGCCACCACTCTGGTTTCCAAGTTCTTAAACCACACAGTTTTGTGGTATCACACCTCCCAGTGAGTTAATGAGGAAGCCTTTCAGTTACGTAGCCGTTGTAGCTGAATTAAGTATTAAATGGTTTTCACAGAGCCTTTCCTTTGGATCATAGAAATGTTTTTTCCCCCCTAAAATACTAAAAGGATGCCCTGTGTCTTCTTTTCTTTTTAAATTGCAACAGACAGTCAAGGAACCTGGAATAGGCTCTTTCTAAGGCTGAAGGCATTGTTATCAGTGTGAAAATAAAAACGTCCTGGGTGCCAATAGGCTTGGTCTTTGCAAATTTTCCCCCTGGGAAAAACACAGTGTCTGTGAAGTGCAGGGGGATGAGGTCTGCCTGTATTTGATTGCCCAGCAGTAATGTGCTGTGTGTGATACCATCTGCACTTAATAGGGGAACTGTCTCATTGAAGTGGGGCATCTCAATCTAACATAATTTTTTAAAGAAGCAGCAGTAACTTGAAACAAATGTATAGAAAAACATTTACCCTTGCTCCAGTAATGAAAGATGTAAGTCTCAAAATTTTCTTATTTGATCTAGGCATGTTCTTGTCAGAGTTAGGAAGCAGGCACTTCCTTCATGATGATGATCTTTTCTTCAGCATGTCTTTCATCAGAGTTATGGATATTACCACAACAGATTCTGAATAACAGAAATGAAAACGTGTTTGCATTCTGCCCCCACATAGCCCTGTCTGTGAGCAAGAGCGGCCGAATATTTCATCAGAAACTGAACCCTAGGGCCAAGTTCACCTCTGGTGTAGGTCCACTTATACAGCTGACTGAGAGAAAGTTAACTTTAAAAAAATAATAATGTATTTATTTTTTGGCTGTGCTGGACCTTTGTTGCTGTGAGGGTGTTTCTCTAGTTGCGGAGAGCTGGGGCTACTCTGTAGTTTGGCTGCAGAGGCTTCTCACTGTGATGGCTTCTCTGGTTGTGGAGCACAGGCTCTAGGGCATGCAGGCTTCAGTACTGGGGGCTCCCGAGCTCCAGAGCACAGGCTTGTCCTTAGTTGTCCTTCATGGGTTCTGTTGCTCCGCAGCATGTGGGATCTTCCCAGCTCAGGGATTGAACCTGCGTCCCCTGCATTGTTGGCAGGCAGATGCTTTACCACTGAGCCACCACTCTGGTTTCCAAGTTCTTAAACCACACAGTTTTGTGGTATCACACCTCCCAGTGAGTTAATGAGGAAGCCTTTCAGTTACGTAGCCGTTGTAGCTGAATTAAGTATTAAATGGTTTTCACAGAGCCTTTCCTTTGGATCATAGAAATGTTTTTTCCCCCCTAAAATACTAAAAGGATGCCCTGTGTCTTCTTTTCTTTTTAAATTGCAACAGACAGTCAAGGAACCTGGAATAGGCTCTTTCTAAGGCTGAAGGCATTGTTATCAGTGTGAAAATAAAAACGTCCTGGGTGCCAATAGGCTTGGTCTTTGCAAATTTTCCCCCTGGGAAAAACACAGTGTCTGTGAAGTGCAGGGGGATGAGGTCTGCCTGTATTTGATTGCCCAGCAGTAATGTGCTGTGTGTGATACCATCTGCACTTAATAGGGGAACTGTCTCATTGAAGTGGGGCATCTCAATCTAACATAATTTTTTAAAGAAGCAGCAGTAACTTGAAACAAATGTATAGAAAAACATTTACCCTTGCTCCAGTAATGAAAGATGTAAGTTAAAACCTCAAAATACCATTTTCACTTATATTTTTAAAATTCAAAATTGAAAAAAAATTCTTTACATATTAAAATAAGTTAAAATAGCCAATACACTCAGGGGGCTGACAGACCTGTGTTCTCATCTGGAAACTTGGATGGGGAAAAATCAGCTTCCAGGCGGATTCAGGTCATTGGCTTATTTCAGCTGCAGGCCCTGAGTGCTGTCAGCAGGGGTCACGAGCCTCAGGTGCTAGAGTTCTCTGCCACGTGGACCTCCACATGAGCTGTTCCCAGCACAGCAGGGAACAGCTCAAGGCCAGTAGGAGCACCTCTCCAGTTACAACGTCTGGTATATTCCATTTTTAATTAAAAGGTTTCTAAAGACATACCCTTCTCAGTACCACCTGACGAAGCAAGATTTGAGCCTAGAACATCCTATCAATTTACAATGATCCTCAATCAATTTGTGGTTCTTTTCTGGGACAGGCTCACTGAGCATGGTGGTGATGATACATTTATGAGGTACATTTATGAGTTATCTAGTACATTTATGAGGTACTAGATACTGGACACACAATTTTTAAACATGTATTTTATTCAAATAATCCTCTGTGGGCTTCCCAGGTGGCGCTAGTGGTAAAGAACCTGCAAGACACGTAAGAGATGTGGGTTCAATCCCTGGGTCAGGAAGATCTCCTGGAGAAGGGCATGGCAACCCACTCCAGTATTCTTTTTTATTTTTTTAAAGATTTATTTATTTATTTATTTTGGGCGGGGGTCGGGTTGGGGAGGGAGGGGAGCGGGTGGGCCACCTCTATTCGTCTTTCACTTCTCTAGTTTCATCTGTCTTTGTTCTTTGGCTCCTGTGGGCCTCCCATCGCGGTGGCCTCTGTTGCTGCAGAGCACCGGCTCTGGGCACATGCGCTCCAGAGCTCCGGCTCGGTAATTGGACACATCGGTCCAGCCGCTCTGCGGCACGTGGGATCTTCCCAGGCCAGGGATGGAACCGGCGCCCCTTGCACTGCAAGGCAGTGTCCTTACCCACTGGGCCACCAGGGGAAGCCCCACTCCAATATTCTTGCCTGGAGAAGCCCAGGGACACAGGAGCCCGGCAGGCTACAGTCCATGGTGTCACAGAGAATTGGACACAATGGAAGTGACTTGGCATGCACTGCTTCCATATGGGTGACTTTCCTTAATTCCTTTATTCGAGAGACGTGATGTGAGCAGAATTCCAGAGACAGAGAAATGCTTGCCTTGTGGTATGGTATGTGGTCTGTGGTCTGCGTCCACTCAGCACAAGTTCATCAAACATCATATCATAAGCCCATGCCGCCTGGTGGGTGTTTTCTCAGCAAGTTTGACAGAGATACAAGGCTCAGCCTGACAGTGATCAGATGCAGGTGGGGCCAGGGCAGTGGGACAAAGGCCCGGTGCCCATTCAGCAGTTTGGACAGTCCTCTAGTGAAGGGCTGTTTGTAAGAGTCAAACAATTGGGATCTTTTAGCAGGTCCCAAGGGGTAACCACTTTGTCGTTTGCCCTGAAATTGGGGCAGTGATGATGGATCCTCAATCAATTTGTGGTTCTTTTCTGGGACAGGCTCACTGAGCATGGTGGTGATGATACATTTATGAGGTACATTTATGAGTTATCTAGTACATTTATGAGGTACTAGATACTGGACACTTTTAATTTTTAAACATGTATTTTATTCAAATAATCCTCTGTGGGCTTCCCAGGTGGCGCTAGTGGTAAAGAACCTGCAAGACACGTAAGAGATGTGGGTTCAATCCCTGGGTCAGGAAGATCTCCTGGAGAAGGGCATGGCAACCCACTCCAGTATTCTTTTTTATTTTTTTAAAGATTTATTTATTTATTTATTTTGGGCGGGGGTCGGGTTGGGGAGGGAGGGGAGCGGGTGGGCCACCTCTATTCGTCTTTCACTTCTCTAGTTTCATCTGTCTTTGTTCTTTGGCTCCTGTGGGCCTCCCATCGCGGTGGCCTCTGTTGCTGCAGAGCACCGGCTCTGGGCACATGCGCTCCAGAGCTCCGGCTCGGTAATTGGACACATCGGTCCAGCCGCTCTGCGGCACGTGGGATCTTCCCAGGCCAGGGATGGAACCGGCGCCCCTTGCACTGCAAGGCAGTGTCCTTACCCACTGGGCCACCAGGGGAAGCCCCACTCCAATATTCTTGCCTGGAGAAGCCCAGGGACACAGGAGCCCGGCAGGCTACAGTCCATGGTGTCACAGAGAATTGGACACAATGGAAGTGACTTGGCATGCACTGCTTCCATATGGGTGACTTTCCTTAATTCCTTTATTCGAGAGACGTGATGTGAGCAGAATTCCAGAGACAGAGAAATGCTTGCCTTGTGGTATGGTATGTGGTCTGTGGTCTGCGTCCACTCAGCACAAGTTCATCAAACATCATATCATAAGCCCATGCCGCCTGGTGGGTGTTTTCTCAGCAAGTTTGACAGAGATACAAGGCTCAGCCTGACAGTGATCAGATGCAGGTGGGGCCAGGGCAGTGGGACAAAGGCCCGGTGCCCATTCAGCAGTTTGGACAGTCCTCTAGTGAAGGGCTGTTTGTAAGAGTCAAACAATTGGGATCTTTTTAGCAGGTCCCAAGGGGTAACCACTTTTGTCGTTTGCCCTGAAATTGGGGGCAGTGATGATGGAGAAAGTTTTTGTAGTGAAATCAGGTGGCTCCAGAGATATCCGATCTGTGCTTCTGTGGGAAGCCTGATTATTCAGAACCTTTGTTGCGTGTAGAAGGGATGACCGAGGTAGAGAACATTGAATTTGTCCCGGGAGGCACCTCTGCAGTGACTACCGTGCACTCAGGGCCACACTCTGGTGTCCCTAGGGGGCCTTAGGGCCCCAAAAGTCTAGAAAGGAACCGTCCCCCCACAGAGCTGGCTCCAAGGTTCCCATGAAAAATTTCTCTCTGCTCAGAATTAAGGTTGCAAGTCTCAACTCCACAGTGCTTTTTATCTGATACGTTCTTCCTCACCTCATGACATCATGAGACGTTGGCTAATTCATCCTGGAGAAGTGGAAAAGTTCATTGATTTTGAAGTGTTTTCTGAAATACTGCCTACAGGTTTATGCTCTGAAGTTCTACCATAGATGAGCTAATAAAAAGCTCTAATGGGGACTTCCCTGGTGGTCCAGTGGGTAGAGAGTCCGCCTTGCAGTGCAAGGGACACCAGTTCAATCCCTGGCCTGGAAAGATCTCATGTGCTATGGAATGGCTAGACTGGTGTGTCCAGTTACGCACCAGTCCGCCTTGCAGTGCAAGGGACACCAGTTCAATCCTCTGAAAGATCCATGGTGTCACAGAGAATTGGACACAATGGAAGTGACTTGGCATGCACTGCTTCCATATGGGTGACTTTCCTTAATTCCTTTATTCGAGACGTGATGTGAGCAGAATTCCAGAGACAGAGAAATGCTTGCCTTGTGGTATGGTATGTGGTCTGTGGTCTGCGTCCACTCAGCACAAGTTCATCAAACATCATATCATAAGCCCATGCCGCCTGGTGGGTGTTTTCTCAGCAAGTTTGACAGAGATACAAGGCTCAGCCTGACAGTGATCAGATGCAGGTGGGGCCAGGGCAGTGGGACAAAGGCCCGGTGCCCATTCAGCAGTTTGGACAGTCCTCTAGTGAAGGGCTGTTTGTAAGAGTCAAACAATTGGGATCTTTTTAGCAGGTCCCAAGGGGTAACCACTTTTGTCGTTTGCCCTGAAATTGGGGGCAGTGATGATGGAGAAAGTTTTTGTAGTGAAATCAGGTGGCTCCAGAGATATCCGATCTGTGCTTCTGTGGGAAGCCTGATTATTCAGAACCTTTGTTGCGTGTAGAAGGGATGACCGAGGTAGAGAACATTGAATTTGTCCCGGGAGGCACCTCTGCAGTGACTACCGTGCACTCAGGGCCACACTCTGGTGTCCCTAGGGGGCCTTAGGGCCCCAAAAGTCTAGAAAGGAACCGTCCCCCCACAGAGCTGGCTCCAAGGTTCCCATAAAAAATTTTCTCTTTGCACAGAATTAAGGTTGCAAGTCTCAACTCCACAGTGCTTTTTATCTGATACGTTCTTCCTCACCTCATGACATCATGAGACGTTGGCTAATTCATCCTGGAGAAGTGGAAAAGTTCATTGATTTTGAAGTGTTTTCTGAAATACTGCCTACAGGTTTATGCTCTGAAGTTCTACCATAGATGAGCTAATAAAAAGCTCTAATGGGGACTTCCCTGGTGGTCCAGTGGGTAGAGAGTCCGCCTTGCAGTGCAAGGGACACCAGTTCAATCCCTGGCCTGGAAAGATCTCATGTGCTATGGAATGGCTAGACTGGTGTGTCCAGTTACGCACCAGCGCTCTGGAGCGCGTGCGCCTAGAGCCGGTGCTCTGCAATGAGAGAGGCCACTGCAAAGGGAGGCCCACACAGGCTGAAGAATAAAGATGGATGAAAACAAATAAATTAAAAAACAATAAAAGAGGCCAAAATTAAAAAAAAAAAAGCTCTAATGGTTTATCTTTTTTTCAGTTCTCTGTCTTCTGGCTTTTCCCTGGTATTAATTTCCTGAGATTACTAACTTGATTAGATGAGAATAAGTCAATAAGACCCGGCTGAAAACCTGAGCACTGTCCCTCAGGCTTCAGCAACACGGCATGGGTTTCCACAGAGGAAGTCCACCTTCCTGTTAAAGTAAACTGGATTGCTCCACCTGGCAGGGAGGTTCGTAGTTAAGTGATCTGCTAGTGCAACCAGGCTCTGCATTAGGCTCCACTGGTTATCAGTTCATGGTCATTTGGAAGAAAGAAGTGTGTCAAGAGGGTGTCCCTTGGTCTCTCGTGTTGTAAGGGGATGTATAATGTGACTGTGAGAGCCCAGGATGGTGGTGCCTGGTGTGGACAGTAAGACCCCAGGCATGGAGGCAGAGAGGAAAGACCCTTTGTGTATGGGGGGGTGGGGCGTGTTGTGGCCAGGATTCCAGCTCAGGGGTTTCCTGGCTGGGTGACCACAGATGATTTAGTAAACCTCTTTAGGCCACACCTGCCCTGGTGACAAAGTGAGCCAAGCTGGCTGGGAGCAGATCTGTCCTCGGGATGGGGTTGGGGACGACCATATGGGAGCGACCATACCCTGTATGGTGGATAATGGATGTAGAGGACCCAGCATAATACTCGTTTATAGTAAGTACTTTATGGTTAGGAGCTACAATGTTATGTCACTTATCTGTACATCAAAAAGTTATGGAGCATTTTCTCTGTGCTGCGCATTGCGGAGAGAAATGCGTAATTAATACAAAGTGACTTGTGATGTAGGGCAAAAGTCATAGAGGGAAGAGAAGATGATGCTTGCTTATAAGTCATGTCCCTGAGGGCTCTCCGTGGGTAGGTCATGCCTTCTCTTGCTCAGTCGCGTCTGACTCTTTGAGACCCCCTGGACTACAACCAGGCTCCTCTGTCCATGGGATTCTCCAGGCAAGAACCCTGGAGTAGGTTGCCATTTCCTCTTCCAGGGCATCTTCCCAACCCAGGGATCACACACGTGTCTCTTGGTCACATGGTGGGATGTTTTAATTGGATGTCAAAGCCCAAGACTTTGGGTGACTTTAGCAATGGAAGAAGACAAGAGAAAACAGCTTTAGTGAGAGACGAATGCCTATTTTTAATCCTAATTATGCTTTATCTTGATGTTTCCTGGGCCAATTCAAAGATTAAACATTTTCAGCCCCAGAATGCTAGTTTTAGCTCATTTTTGGATAACTAAAACATTGACCAAAGGAGCACTCGTAGAAGAAAGTATCTCCCATAAAACTAAAGATAGATGTGATTCATATCAGCGACCAGGGAGCAGTTTTTCCATAAGGCTGCAGTTGAGATTGGGCAATTCAGCCCTAGCTTGCCAGTGACACTGTGGCCTCAGCGCAGTGGGTATGTTGGTCCTGGTGGCTCTGCTCAGCTTGCGTGATGGATGTGGAAACATTCTCCCTCGTTATGCCCCGGCTACTTGTGCTGCTTGTTTCACTATTTCTGCTATTTCCTGGCAACATCTTAATCTCACGTGATTCATGGACATCTGAAAGTGGGGGCCAAGACTGGGCTGGGAGCCCAGGCATGGAGGCAGAGAGGAAAGATTTGTTATGGGGGTGGGCGTGTTGTGGCCAGGATTCCAGCTCAGGGGTTTCCTGGCTGGGTGACCACAGATGATTTAGTAAACCTCTTTAGGCCACACCTGCCCTGGTGACAAAGTGAGCCAAGCTGGCTGGGAGCAGATCTGTCCTCGGGATGGGGTTGGGGACGACCATATGGGAGCGACCATACCCTGTATGGTGGATAATGGATGTAGAGGACCCAGCATAATACTCGTTTATAGTAAGTACTTTATGGTTAGGAGCTACAATGTTATGTCACTTATCTGTACATCAAAAAGTTATGGAGCATTTTCTCTGTGCTGCGCATTGCGGAGAGAAATGCGTAATTAATACAAAGTGACTTGTGATGTAGGGCAAAAGTCATAGAGGGAAGAGAAGATGATGCTTGCTTATAAGTCATGTCCCTGAGGGCTCTCCGTGGGTAGGTCATGCCTTCTCTTGCTCAGTCGCGTCTGACTCTTTGAGACCCCCTGGACTACAACCAGGCTCCTCTGTCCATGGGATTCTCCAGGCAAGAACCCTGGAGTAGGTTGCCATTTCCTCTTCCAGGGCATCTTCCCAACCCAGGGATCACACACGTGTCTCTTGGTCACATGGTGGGATGTTTTAATTGGATGTCAAAGCCCAAGACTTTGGGTGACTTTAGCAATGGAAGAAGACAAGAGAAAACAGCTTTAGTGAGAGACGAATGCCTATTTTTAATCCTAATTATGCTTTATCTTGATGTTTCCTGGGCCAATTCAAAGATTAAACATTTTCAGCCCCAGAATGCTAGTTTTAGCTCATTTTTGGATAACTAAAACATTGACCAAAGGAGCACTCGTAGAAGAAAGTATCTCCCATAAAACTAAAGATAGATGTGATTCATATCAGCGACCAGGGGAGCAGTTTTTCCATAAGGCTGCAGTTGAGATTGGGCAATTCAGCCCTAGCTTGCCAGTGACACTGTGGCCTCAGACGCAGTGGGTATGTTGGTCCTGGTGGCTCTGCTCAGCTTGCGTGATGGATGTGGAAACATTCTCCCCTCGTTATGCCCCCGGCTACTTGTGCTGCTTGTTTCACTATTTCTGCTATTTCCTGGCAACATCTTAATCTCACGTGATTCATGGACATCTACCCCTAATACCTTATACCCATCCGGACCTGCCTCAGCATCCCTTCCTTCTTCCAAATGAGACCTCTCTATTTCCATATGCCTTACATGTCCTATGTAGCCTTTGTGGTTCCTTAAGCACCGCTTGTGGTTGAGTCTCAAGTGGAGTTGGCCCAGGTACGTTCCAATTTTAGCTCTCACCAAGGGCTCAGAAGGAGGGTGTGTACCCTCGCTGACCCCCATCCAGCCACTGTGCCACGTGCTTAGTTGCTCAGTCGTGTCTGACTCTTTGCACCCCCATGGACTGTAGCCCGCCAGGCTCCCCTGTCCATGGGATTCTCCAGGCAAGAATACTGGAGTGGGCTGCCATGCCCTCCTCCGGGGGATCTTCCCAACCCAGGAATTGAACCCAGGTCTCCCACATTGCGGACGGATTCTTGACCACCTGAGCCACCAGGGAAGCCCTCTGTGGAGGAAGAAATGAGTATATTTCTCATTGGTGTATTTGTAAGAAATAGCAAAAGAAGATTCACTGGAGGCTGATTTTCTCCCAAATAAATTTCTTCAGGTGCCATAATAATCTATCTTTTTAAAATGTTGTTTTTATGCTTGTGGGTTATAATTGCCCTGTTCTGTGTAAAACCAATGTCACCCTAGACCCAGACATTACACTCCCCATTAGGAAGTCTGATGCTCCGTGATCTGTGGCTGACGCCTCTGAGGTCAGCCGAAATGAACTTTGTTCAGCAAAATGGTTTGTAAATATTGGCTTCAGTTTGGCAACAAGGGTGAACAGATCAGTATTTGACCAAAGGAGCACTCGGAAGAAAGTATCTCCCATAAAACTAAAGATAGATGTGATTCATATCAGCGACCAGGGAGCAGTTTTTCCATAAGGCTGCAGTTGAGATTGGGCAATTCAGCCCTAGCTTGCCAGTGACACTGTGGCCTCAGGCGCAGTGGGTATGTTGGTCCTGGTGGCTCTGCTCAGCTTGCGTGATGGATGTGGAAACATTCTCCCCTCGTTATGCCCCCGGCTACTTGTGCTGCTTGTTTCACTATTTCTGCTATTTCCTGGCAACATCTTAATCTCACGTGATTCATGGACATCTACCCCTAATACCTTATACCCATCCGGACCTGCCTCAGCATCCCTTCCTTCTTCCAAATGAGACCTCTCTATTTCCATATGCCTTACATGTCCTATGTAGCCTTTGTGGTTCCTTAAGCACCGCTTGTGGTTGAGTCTCAAGTGGAGTTGGCCCAGGTACGTTCCAATTTTAGCTCTCACCAAGGGCTCAGAAGGAGGGTGTGTACCCTCGCTGACCCCCATCCAGCCACTGTGCCACGTGCTTAGTTGCTCAGTCGTGTCTGACTCTTTGCACCCCCATGGACTGTAGCCCGCCAGGCTCCCCTGTCCATGGGATTCTCCAGGCAAGAATACTGGAGTGGGCTGCCATGCCCTCCTCCGGGGGATCTTCCCAACCCAGGAATTGAACCCAGGTCTCCCACATTGCGGACGGATTCTTGACCACCTGAGCCACCAGGGAAGCCCTCTGTGGAGGAAGAAATGAGTATATTTCTCATTGGTGTATTTGTAAGAAATAGCAAAAGAAGATTCACTGGAGGCTGATTTTCTCCCAAATAAATTTCTTCAGGTGCCATAATAATCTATCTTTTTAAAATGTTGTTTTTATGCTTGTGGGTTATAATTGCCCTGTTCTGTGTAAAACCAATGTCACCCTAGACCCAGACATTACACTCCCCATTAGGAAGTCTGATGCTCCGTGATCTGTGGCTGACGCCTCTGAGGTCAGCCGAAATGAACTTTGTTCAGCAAAATGGTTTGTAAATATTGGCTTCAGTTTGGCAACAAGGGTGAACAGATCAGTATTTCTGCCTTATCCTGAGTTTATCCAAACAAACCCACCAGTTTTACGTATAAAAATCCAGGTGCTACCTGTTGGAGCCGTGAGTGTACCCCAGTCTGACTGTGGGTGGGTGATTTCTCTTAAGTGCCCCTCAGCATCTGGGAGGCAGCACCCTCTCAGTGGTTACCTTGCATGAAACCCGGGTGGCTGGTTTACTGAACATCCCCAGTTTAGATGTTCCTAGAAGCAGTAAAGACAGAGCTGTCCTCAGGGAAGCAGCAGCTGGTCCCCTGGCCGAGAGCTGGGTGAGGAGGGCAGCCTGGGCACCCGCGCCCAGGGCACCTTTTAGGGCCTTGTTCTCTGAGCTGGCCGGTCCCTTCCTGCACAGGCCACTGCCCTTAGCTGGAAAGCCCAGTGTGTGTATTTTTAAACTTGCTGTCATTTCCACACCTGTTGGGAAGGGAAGGCGCAAGGGATCATTTGTTTTTGGACTGAGCTTCGGAGTTTGGACGCCAAGGCATCCCTCTGGCTCTCTGGACTTTTTTGAAATGAAGGAGGGTGCCAGCTACCCCTGAGCTAGCAGAAGGTTGAGCTTGGTTCAGTGAAACAAACCAACCAAGTTTGCCAGTCACCCTTATCAGTGGAAGATTTAAAGGACTCCGTGGGTCCTGAGACTGCGTGGTGGAATGTGCCTGTTTTAGGATTAAGTTGAGCACTTTGGGTGACAGCCAGGGCGGGACAGAAGGACCAAACGGCAGGCGCCCGCGGCAGGGACCCGCGGTAGAGGGTGTGGGAATGTCCGCGCGCCCCGCGGAGGGCGCGGGCGGTACTGCAGCCGGCTCCTCCCTCCTCCTGTCCGCAGTCCTGTCCTGAGGACAGATCTGCTCCCCGCCTGCCTGGCTCACTTTGTCACCAGGGCCGCTGGCATTTTTCAGCTGCAGCAGTTTCAGTGCCTGTCTGCATGCTGCATACATGCACCGCCGAGGTCACAGGGGAAGGATTTCCCAGGGTTACTTTATGGCACTGACTTTTCTGCATGTTCTCCTGTCCTAGAGACGCTCCTCGGCCCAGGTGTGAGCCAGCTGTTTTTTCCCATTTCCCTAGCTAGTTGCCCTTTCGCCACCTTGCAAAAGGCAAATATCCCTTCAGCCTTATTAAGGTTCATTATTCCATGGTGCATGAGAAGGTGTGTGCTAAGTTGCTCAGCTGTGACCGACTTTTTGCAACCCTGTGACTGTAGCCTGCCAGGCTCCTGTCTGTGGGATTCTTCAGGCAAGAATACTGGTGTGAGTTCCCACGTCCTCTTATAGGCAATCTTCTTAACCCAGGGATCAAACCCATGTCTCTTATATCTCCTGCATGGGCAGCTGGGTTCTTTACCACTAGCACCACCTGGGAAGCTCCACAGTCCATGAGACGGGTACATAGTTTTAAAAATCATTGGAGAGACATGTGTACAAAAACTTCTGAAGACTGCAAATCAGGTTAATCTTGGTAAAACAACCTGAATCGCTCCTGGTGGGGAAGGGGCAGCATCCTGATCTCAGACCAAGGGACAGTCCCTTGAACCAGAGTGAAGCCCATTTCTCCTGCTGGGCTTCTAGCTCAGGGCGGGCTTTGGGGTGAAAGAGTTTGGGATCTTGCCTGAACATATTCATAATACTGTTTTGTTAGGAAGGGCTTATTGCTGGAAATCTCAGTATCATTTCCTTCATCATGACTGCCATCTGTGATGTAGTTTAACTACTGTATGTGTGGTTTCTGTGTGTGGCTCTTATGTTGTAGGAAATATGAGTGAATCCTCTGTTATCAGGCATATCTGAAAGAACGGCATCTGATATATTAAATGGTTGTTAACAATTATTATGTACTGCAAATGTACAGTGCTTTCAAAGACTTAACAAAGTTGAATCTGGAAGTTCAGAGTTGGAAGGGCACTTTCCTCACTTTAAACATGAAGAAGCCAGAGCCCAGAGAACTAAACTAAATTGACGGGCCATTATTTAATTATTTAACTTTTATTGATTGATGTTTAGGATTCCACAGAAGAACTTTATAGTTACGAACCCCATGAACTTTGGAATGTCATATTTGTCGTCAGAACACCGAGCCGTAAACCTTTCTCATGCTTCATGTTAACTAAAAGATAGGCTCTTGAGATGAAATTGCCTGTGATGATATTACAGAAGTGTTTACACACCTGTCTTTTGTTAAAATGTAGGTATCTTTGGAATCCTGGATTATCTTCATTTTCAATCAAATGAAAATCATTCAAATCATTTTCATCCAATTGATGCTCTAGAGGTGCTCAGAAGTACAGAGTCTCCTATTTAAATTCACATCCTTGACTCCCTTTGGGTAGGGTTGCTGGTAGGAGGAGTTTGATCACTTCCATTAATAACTTTTAGGACAGTTCTGTTCTGAGGTGCTCGGACAAAAGAGTTCTGGTGGGGGAATGCTGGAGTCCATTATATGAGTGTTTTCCTTCAGAGATGAGTGGTTTCCTCCAGAGCACTTGTACTCAGATGCTCCTATATGGCCCATTTTTAATGTCTTGGCTGGAAGAATAAATCTCTTTACTTTTACTATGCCAACATTCAATGATTTTTTGTGAATATTAGGTTTAAACTTTACAAATATAATACTTCTAAACAGATTCAGATGCAGTGGCCCCTGTGAACAAAGAAGACAGAAGAGGCTGACATGGAACTGGTTGAGTAGAATGAGGTTTAACAAGCTTGGGCATTTATCTTGACTCCTCCAGAAAACACTACAATGAAGGAATCATTGACAAACTACCTGCAGATATGATTACATGTACAATGGAAGATTGCCTGTATTTTGCTTCCATAACACAGTTTATCTTGCAGTGTGTGAACTTAAGTCTCCCTCCATGAGTGATTTTCTTTGGGGACTGGAGAACTCTGGCTGGCTGAGGCACATTAAGGCCATCATGGATGCAGGAATCTTCATTGCAAAGGTATGTGATGGCAGAGAACACAGACCTTGGGGCAGAGCAGCCGGTGCACGCTGATTCCGGATGGAGATCTTGTACCTCCCATGAGCTCCCTGTCCTAAGCGGGATGATACTGAGCTGGCTTTGCAGACCTCCATAAAGTCTGCCCTTTGAAGATGGGATTTCATGAAATGACGGGCCATTATTTAATTATTTAACTTTTATTGATTGATGTTTAGGATTCCACAGAAGAACTTTATAGTTACGAACCCCATGAACTTTGGAATGTCATATTTGTCGTCAGAACACCGAGCCGTAAACCTTTCTCATGCTTCATGTTAACTAAAAGATAGGCTCTTGAGATGAAATTGCCTGTGATGATATTACAGAAGTGTTTACACACCTGTCTTTTGTTAAAATGTAGGTATCTTTGGAATCCTGGATTATCTTCATTTTCAATCAAATGAAAATCATTCAAATCATTTTCATCCAATTGATGCTCTAGAGGTGCTCAGAAGTACAGAGTCTCCTATTTAAATTCACATCCTTGACTCCCTTTGGGTAGGGTTGCTGGTAGGAGGAGTTTGATCACTTCCATTAATAACTTTTAGGACAGTTCTGTTCTGAGGTGCTCGGACAAAAGAGTTCTGGTGGGGGAATGCTGGAGTCCATTATATGAGTGTTTTCCTTCAGAGATGAGTGGTTTCCTCCAGAGCACTTGTACTCAGATGCTCCTATATGGCCCATTTTTAATGTCTTGGCTGGAAGAATAAATCTCTTTACTTTTACTATGCCAACATTCAATGATTTTTTGTGAATATTAGGTTTAAACTTTACAAATATAATACTTCTAAACAGATTCAGATGCAGTGGCCCCTGTGAACAAAGAAGACAGAAGAGGCTGACATGGAACTGGTTGAGTAGAATGAGGTTTAACAAGCTTGGGCATTTATCTTGACTCCTCCAGAAAACACTACAATGAAGGAATCATTGACAAACTACCTGCAGATATGATTACATGTACAATGGAAGATTGCCTGTATTTTGCTTCCATAACACAGTTTATCTTGCAGTGTGTGAACTTAAGTCTCCCTCCATGAGTGATTTTCTTTGGGGACTGGAGAACTCTGGCTGGCTGAGGCACATTAAGGCCATCATGGATGCAGGAATCTTCATTGCAAAGGTATGTGATGGCAGAGAACACAGACCTTGGGGCAGAGCAGCCGGTGCACGCTGATTCCGGATGGAGATCTTGTACCTCCCATGAGCTCCCTGTCCTAAGCGGGATGATACTGAGCTGGCTTTGCAGACCTCCATAAAGTCTGCCCTTTGAAGATGGGATTTCATGAAAGATGGACGGTGTTCGGTTGATAGTATATCATCAAGGCGGTCAAGTGGTAAAATGCTTTCAGAATAGCCTATCTTCAACTCGGCTTGGTCCTGGGTGGAGGGAAGAATTTTTTTATTATAATTATTAATGATATTTAATTTTCTTATGGTCTTCATTTGAGCAGAAAGAATAATCAATTTACTCTTAGAAATTTGGAAATAGAGAAATAAAAAGGGAAATAACCATTCATGTTAGAATGAATTACTGCTAATATCACAGTACCCTTACTTGTCTTTTTTAAAAAAAAGAAAAATTAATATTAGAAAATGAATGAATCATTGTAAATAATTCAAACACTAAAGAAAAGTACAAAGATGAATGTTTAGAAGCTATTGCAGAGTCTACCATCTAGAAGAAAACCTTCATTAATATGGATGAGCATTACTGTCCACTTCTATCTATACATAGATAAGACTGATAAACATATTTTTATAAAATTGGGGTTAATTTAAAATAAACACACAGAATTTACTTTTCATTCCGTTAAATGGCGAAAAAAGAAACTGAAGTAAATGAGTTTTCGCTACAAATGTCCCTCACCACAGAAATAGTATTTCCCAAAAGATTCCTCCAGGGTTAAGAATGGAGATCATTAACAATAAATTAACAGATTAATGGCTTTTTTTGTTGTTGGAATATAATTGCTTTACAATGTTAGTTTATGCTTTACAATGGAGGAAAGAATTTCCTATGGAAGAGTCCATCTAAATGTGAGTCCCTCTAGACCCAGGCCTGAGGCTTCCAGCTTAGCAAGCAGCTCCCCCTTTTCAGCGACAGCAGAAGCAAAAGCCATGTTCCTGAACCTGACACGTAGATTCTCTTCTGCCAGAGGAAGACTTTGCTGTAACTTTCATATAAGCTATTTTTGAACACATTGTCTATTTTGCTGTTCAGTGTTGTCTTTTTTTTGTTAAATAAATCTCCCTCCGATTTATACCTAAAGACAAGTGTGTCCTTTCAGATCTCATGGTATGCTCCCCCTTTATTATTCATTTCTTTAACAAATATTTATTCAAGTGCTGGACACTTTCACTTGACTCTTATCCTTGTTGTCTCTAGCTTCATAGTTATACAGCTTATAGTTTTGTCTTTTCTTTTTGGAAAATGATTGTGGCCAGCAGCTGCTGCAGAATTTCAATTGGAAAGGCGTAAGGCGGAAGCCCGGCAGGGAGCTGAGAGGGATTGAAGGAAGGCGAGGAGACACTCCTGTGGGAAGCCTGTTTGCAGTGCAGAAGCTGGGCTCATGGCTTCTGGATATAAGGAGAGTAACACTTTGGCTACCAGCCCAAGCTGCTCTGTGGCTCTGTCCTAACTAGGTGGGGGCGTGAATACTCAATACGTGCAGGAACAGGTTTTGGTTTTGATATTTTTACTTGTAAATCTTTATTTCTGTGAATACAAACCAAAGCCTAATTCTGATTGTTCCTGTTGATTGCCATCCTTTGTGACACTTTGCCGATCCTGTTTTTCAGGCAGTTTCAGAGGAAGGGGCCAGTGTGCTCGTTCACTGTTCTGACGGCTGGGACAGGACTGCTCAGGTGTGCTCGGTGGCCAGCCTCCTGCTGGACCCTCACTACCGGACTCTGAAGGGCTTCATGGTGAGTGTGACTGCCCGGCCACTGGCTCGGGCATGCAGTGTGCCTGGGAAGAATGGACCCCTCTTCTGGCAGCTATTAGCAACTCTCTTCCCTCTGCCTTGGTGGTATTATTTTCTTAGATGAGCAAGATGAATTAGGGGGAAAAGGTGAAATAAGCTTGGAATAAGAAGGTGAATTTCTGAGATTTTGGAACCAATTCAAATCAGTGCTATTAAAGGTGAATTTGGGGGGCAAATATAACATATCCAACAGTTTGCAAAATAGTGTTTTATATAAATGTTTCAAGTTTGATATGTATTTTCAAGTGTGAGATAACATGGGACTGTAAAACAGAAAACACTTTCCAGAAGAAATATTTGGAGAAAAAACTTTCTATAGGAACAAGTGTTTTCACTTACTGCTTTTGTGTTTCAAGTAGTCCCTTACAGCTCTGAGCGGGAATACTGAAAACTTCAGTGTTTTTGTATCATTTGCTGAAATCACGGGCACATCCTCTCCTGGTTTATACCTAAAGACAAGTGTGTCCTTTCAGATCCTTATTTTTTTTTTTCCAAGTGCTGGACACTTTCACTTGACTCTTATCCTTGTTGTCTCTAGCTTCATAGTTATACAGCTTATAGTTTTGTCTTTTCTTTTTGGAAAATGATTGTGGCCAGCAGCTGCTGCAGAATTTCAATTGGAAAGGCGTAAGGCGGAAGCCCGGCAGGGAGCTGAGAGGGATTGAAGGAAGGCGAGGAGACACTCCTGTGGGAAGCCTGTTTGCAGTGCAGAAGCTGGGCTCATGGCTTCTGGATATAAGGAGAGTAACACTTTGGCTACCAGCCCAAGCTGCTCTGTGGCTCTGTCCTAACTAGGTGGGGGCGTGAATACTCAATACGTGCAGGAACAGGTTTTGGTTTTGATATTTTTACTTGTAAATCTTTATTTCTGTGAATACAAACCAAAGCCTAATTCTGATTGTTCCTGTTGATTGCCATCCTTTGTGACACTTTGCCGATCCTGTTTTTCAGGCAGTTTCAGAGGAAGGGGCCAGTGTGCTCGTTCACTGTTCTGACGGCTGGGACAGGACTGCTCAGGTGTGCTCGGTGGCCAGCCTCCTGCTGGACCCTCACTACCGGACTCTGAAGGGCTTCATGGTGAGTGTGACTGCCCGGCCACTGGCTCGGGCATGCAGTGTGCCTGGGAAGAATGGACCCCTCTTCTGGCAGCTATTAGCAACTCTCTTCCCTCTGCCTTGGTGGTATTATTTTCTTAGATGAGCAAGATGAATTAGGGGGAAAAGGTGAAATAAGCTTGGAATAAGAAGGTGAATTTCTGAGATTTTGGAACCAATTCAAATCAGTGCTATTAAAGGTGAATTTGGGGGGCAAATATAACATATCCAACAGTTTGCAAAATAGTGTTTTATATAAATGTTTCAAGTTTGATATGTATTTTCAAGTGTGAGATAACATGGGACTGTAAAACAGAAAACACTTTCCAGAAGAAATATTTGGAGAAAAAACTTTCTATAGGAACAAGTGTTTTCACTTACTGCTTTTGTGTTTCAAGTAGTCCCTTACAGCTCTGAGCGGGAATACTGAAAACTTCAGTGTTTTTGTATCATTTGCTGAAATCACGGGCACATCCTCTCCTGGACTTTGCACCTTTTACATGTGGATCAGAGCCTGACCTCTTGCTTCGACTGCAGGATATGTGCATAGTAGTTTGAAGGGTGAAGCTTTGACTAAACCAGAACCATTTTCTTAGAATCACTGCAGGGACTTACTAGTGGCTGGGAGATTAGCTGGTTCCTGCCTGTTTTCTTTTTTCAGTTTTTGGCTGACTTTATAAAAAAAAAACAACATTATTTTTGGCTGCACTATGTCTTCATTGCTGAGGGGCTGAGTCCCACACTACCTGGGACCTGTCTCCTTTGCCCCTTCCTTCACCACTGGCTCTTTTTGATCCCCCCCCCCCCAACCCCTGTTAAATTTATAGGTTGTCAAGGCCAAACTGCTGCCAGTCCTCATGTCCGTTTAGAAAGGAGCTCTGGCTGTTTTAGAGCTTTGGTGATCTCGATGGTATTATCCTACATTATTTGATTCTTATTTTTAATTCCAGACCATGTGAGAGTATAAACTTGTGTTAACCCCGTAACTCCACAGTAGGGTTGAAAATTTCAATATGCTCCAAACCCTCCTCATTCTAGAATTCTTCCAAAGTAAAGCTCACTGGAACACATTCCTCATACTTCCTTGTAAAGAGGCTGGTACTTGACATCATACCACAATAGGCAGCATGGCATAATGACTCAGAATTGGACTCAGTGAGCTGTGATGGTTTCAGGGGCTAGGTTACCAGGCAACATCGGCCACTTTCTAACAGAGTGATCTTGGATGAGTAACCTCTTTGTTTCCCCCTCTGTAAAATGAGAATGATAATAAACCCCCCACCCCCGTGAAATAAGACAGTACATGAAGTGATACGAGCAGTGCTCACTGAGAATGTTCTGGGCGGTGGCAGTACGTCTTCCTCTGTCCACTCCTGCTTGTTTTTCCTATGGCAGACCTTCAGCTTTGCTCTCTGACATGCACCAGGATATGTGCATAGTAGTTTGAAGGGTGAAGCTTTGACTAAACCAGAACCATTTTCTTAGAATCACTGCAGGGACTTACTAGTGGCTGGGAGATTAGCTGGTTCCTGCCTGTTTTCTTTTTTCAGTTTTTGGCTGACTTTATAAAAAAAAAACAACATTATTTTTGGCTGCACTATGTCTTCATTGCTGAGGGGCTGAGTCCCACACTACCTGGGACCTGTCTCCTTTGCCCCTTCCTTCACCACTGGCTCTTTTTGATCCCCCCCCCCCCAACCCCTGTTAAATTTATAGGTTGTCAAGGCCAAACTGCTGCCAGTCCTCATGTCCGTTTAGAAAGGAGCTCTGGCTGTTTTAGAGCTTTGGTGATCTCGATGGTATTATCCTACATTATTTGATTCTTATTTTTAATTCCAGACCATGTGAGAGTATAAACTTGTGTTAACCCCGTAACTCCACAGTAGGGTTGAAAATTTCAATATGCTCCAAACCCTCCTCATTCTAGAATTCTTCCAAAGTAAAGCTCACTGGAACACATTCCTCATACTTCCTTGTAAAGAGGCTGGTACTTGACATCATACCACAATAGGCAGCATGGCATAATGACTCAGAATTGGACTCAGTGAGCTGTGATGGTTTCAGGGGCTAGGTTACCAGGCAACATCGGCCACTTTCTAACAGAGTGATCTTGGATGAGTAACCTCTTTGTTTCCCCCTCTGTAAAATGAGAATGATAATAAACCCCCCACCCCCGTGAAATAAGACAGTACATGAAGTGATACGAGCAGTGCTCACTGAGAATGTTCTGGGCGGTGGCAGTACGTCTTCCTCTGTCCACTCCTGCTTGTTTTTCCTATGGCAGACCTTCAGCTTTGCTCTCTGACATGCACCAGTATATGGGCAGAGTGTTCATTCATTTGCATGTTACCAAGGGAAATGACTTCTGCTCCAGGAACTTTTGAATTCTTCAGAATTAACTGGTTCTGGTCTCTTTCTTTCCTTCATTTGCTTCTCTCCATGATATTTATATTTCCTTATATAGGTATTAATTGAAAAGGACTGGATTTCCTTTGGTCATAAGTTTACTCACAGGTAAGATGTGTTTTAAAATCTGTTGTTGTGAATGTTTAGGATTGAAAAAAACACCTGTTTCTGAAGTTCTCAATTGAGTGGGGGAAAATAGCCTTGTTTTCAGTTTCCTTGGGTATCTTATTCAGAAAGTTCAATCTGTACTGTGTATGTTGTATCATCGATAAAGAAGTTCTAACTGGAGAACTCCCTGTTATTTACTGAGCAGAACTAATTAATGCTAAATTGATCCAGAAGAGACAGAGAAGCTTGTTTACTCCTTGACCTAGAAAAGACAGGTTCTTCCTCCCAAACGTATTTGAGCCATTGTAAGCCACACACTGTGAAATGCCTGCCTACACTGGGAGGTAAATCAGGCTCGTCCTACTGCATTTGTGTCACAGGTGAGGACGTAGGACAGTAGCTTGGGCTTTGAGCCCAATGGGCCAAGACTTGAGTCTAGGCTGTGGCCAAAGGCATCAGTCCTCTCAGAGTGGTGGTCTCCAATCTGTGAAAAAGGAGCCCCTCCCTATCCCATGGGCTTCCAAAGCAATCTATGGGACTAGCCTTGTAGCCCATTTGCTGGGCTTTCAATAAGCAGAAGCTACTGGTGTCCTTTGGTTAGTGTGGATGGTAATGCCTGAAGGTGTTCTGGTATCTCTAATCTCTGAATGATGTTAGTTACTAATACATGTAATAGCACATATGGCCTTGTGTTTGGGGGCTAAGATTTCTATTGTAGCTAGCATGCTGATAATAATTTAGAGGCTTTGATATACATTCTTGATTGTTTGAATGTTTTCCTAAATTCTAAATTTATGAAGCTGCCCGTATTTATCTTTGTTGATTTTGCATTTAGTATTATTTATTTTTTGTGTGGTTTCCTGGATTTCTGTTTTCATATTTTTCCAGGAAAGTAAAATGACTTGGCCTGACAAATGAGAAAATTAAAGCCCCCCAAACAATTAAGTAACCTTAAGATCACATTGTTATTTTCAGTTTTGGGGGCTCCACCGTCTGCTAGGCACTCAGGGTCTCTGAGAGAGGGTCTGTGGCAGGAAGAGTACGGCTGTGTGTTTTGTGAGGAAAGCACCTACTGGGCAACCCCCTTTTAAAATTCACAAAGGTGAGCAGGACTCAACCCTTTGACAGATTTCCAGACAGTTTCTAGTATTTCCTAAAGTGATCCTTGCTAACTTTTATTCCTCAAGTTGATTATCCATTGCTTAGAAGAGGAGGTTCTATGTTATTATTCTGTATTTGATGGCACCTAAAGCACCCTTTCAGATTCTAAAATTCACATAATAGTGTCAAAGGCCTGGGTAGTCCTTTAAAAGGCAATACAAACGTGAGGGAGATTCTGATATCCTCTAGAAAACAACATAAAGATATAAATGTATAAGGAGACATAAAGGTATGAGGGAGCCTGTGGTCATGTGGAGTAAGTTATTGACAAGTGTTAACACTGCTTTAGAAATGAAAATAGAAACCTGGGAACCACAGTTTTTTTAAACTGTCTTTATTTCTTCCTAGATAAAACCATGCAAAAGTGAGAAACTTTAAGGTGGCTTCGGCACTTCTTCCCACTCTCCCATAGGGGCACTAACTAAAATAAAGTGGACAATTTATCTCAAGTGTTGACGTTCTTTTAAAATCTGAATGAAAGATCGCTGCTTTTCCCTGGAAAGACTTCTTGAATTTTACCTCCACCACTAACACTTCTGTAATTATAATATGAAACGTGTCCCTTTTCCATCCAGACCTCCACTACAAAGTTTCTCTTGGCACTAGAATTTAAAAGGTT
Organism: Tragulus kanchil; assembly: GCA_022376925.1. NCBI lineage: Eukaryota > Metazoa > Chordata > Mammalia > Artiodactyla > Tragulidae > Tragulus > Tragulus kanchil. The sequence continues at coordinate 31,513,061 of JAIOJX010000028.1, read as the reverse complement.
ATGTCTTCCCACCTCTTCTGCATTCCAGGTTTATAAGATAAGCTCTGTTTAGCAACTAGGGTAGTAGCTTTTAAGGTTGCTTTTGCTTTTATAGCTAAGGAAAAAAAAAACCTTGCTGTAAAATCTCTAATACTTCGTTTTACAGATACGGCAACCTTGATGGTGATCCCAGAGAAGTCTCTCCTGTTATTGACCAGTTCATTGAGTGCGTCTGGCAGTTAATGGAACAGTTTCCCTGTGCCTTTGAGTTCAATGAGAGGTTTTTGATTCATATTCAGCATCACATCTATTCCTGCCAGTTTGGAAACTTCCTATGTAACAGCCAGAAGGAGAGACAAGAACTCAAGTAAGTGTTTTGGTGTTTAATTTTTTATCTAAAGACTTTGTGACTGAGAATTCTAGACGGTCTCTCACAATTCTGAAGACTGTTTTAGCTACACATGTATACTGACAGAGTAGAAGTTCTTTTTCCTGACATCACCTAAGTGGTTTAATGCTATCAGCTGACAAAGACAGGCCCAAGCCCCTCTTGCCCAGCTCCTGCCCAGTGTCCACAGACAGGGAGGTCGACGTCACACACAGGTATGGTGTGGAAGGGGAGCTTCTGGGAAGTCAGAGTAAGTGATTTTTACATTGAAAAGGAGAAAGTCACACAGCTTTGATGGATACAGGCTCATACTAATTGCAGATAGTCTCCACTTATCCATGGTTTTGCTTTCCACAATTTCAGTTACGTGTGGCCAACCGTGGTTTGGAAATATTAAATGGAAAAACCCAGAAAAACCAATTCATAAGCTATAAATCGTGAGCCATTCTGAAGAGCATGATGAAATCTCGTGCACTCCCCATGTCCTGCTTCTGATCACGTTACTTAGTAGCTGTCTTGGTTATCACAATACTTGTGTTCCAGTAACCCCAGTTTTACTTAATAATGGCCCTGAAGTTCAAACATAGTGATGCTGGCAGTTCACCTCTTTTCTTATTCTGCCTAATTCATACATGAAACTGTACTGTAGGCAGGTATGTATAGGAACACATGATATATATAGGGTTCAATACTATCCGCGGTTTTAGGCATCCCTCGGGAGGTCTTGAAACATACGTCCTGTGGATAAGCATGGACGACTGTAGTCCTTTTCATAGAGAGGGAAAAAGTAAATGAAACATGGACTTTTCAAAGTCAAAAGCTTAACAGCAAGGTGACTTAACAACAAATGAAAGAACATTTTTGAAATGTTTCACAGAAAAATCTTTGAAGTCCTTATAAAATTAACTGAGGTGTATATGAATAATCATATCAGATTTAATTTTGGAAATGATCAGACAAAACTGACTCCAGGGCTTCCCTGGTGGTCCAGTGGGTAAGGACACCGCCTTGCAGTACAAGGGATGCCGGTTCAATCCCTGGCCTGGGAAGATCCCATGTGCCGCGGAGCGGCTGGACTGATGTGTCCAATTACCGAGCCGGAGCTCTGGAGTGTATGTGCCCAGAGCCGGTGCTCTGCAACGACAGAGGCCACAGCGATTGGAGGCCCACACAGGCCAAAGAACAAAGATGGGTGAAAATAGACAAATGAAAGACCAATAGAAGTGGCCCGCCCGCCCCCCTCCCTCCCCACCCCCCAAAAACCCGACTCCACTAGTTTTATCCTGAGTGGAAAGAAATCTGCCTTTTCTAGTAGATACTAATTTATGTTTTCTCCAAGGAACTTTTAAGTATAATTCCTGATAAACTGTACATCCTTTAAGCTTACCTGTTTTCCTAGATATTTTGTGATCTGTTGGGATAGGTTTGTAAAAGGGACAGATGTCTTAGGAATTCAGTGAGGATCAAATGAGAGAAAATATGTGAAGCATTTAAATAGTACCTGGCAAGCAATAATAATCCAGTGACTGGGGAAAATGCCAACAAAATGCAGGTGGTTTTATTTTATGCTCAGAGGGTTGGACGTCTTGAGGCCGGGACGAGACAGGGGCACTGAGACTCTTACAGGCTCTTTTGCCAAGAAGACACAAAGACTGCTAACTATCCTGCCAGAGAACAGCGGCCCCTGATAGATAACACGTTCTGACTCCTTTCCAGCTTTAACATTACATGTCTGCTATGTCTAAGAACCAAGGTGAGTCATCTGGGGGCTGATTTTCTTTATAACAGAATTCAAGAAAGAACGTACTCTCTGTGGGCTCACCTGTGGAAGAATCGGGCCGAATACCTGAACCCTCTGTTTCGAGCTGGTCACAGCCAGACCCAGGGAGCCCTTCATCTCCCCGCCACGCCGTGCAACTTCACCTACAAGTGAGTGAGCCTCTAGGGCCGTATGGGCTGTGGTTACGAGCTTAGGTTCCGGCACTGTTTACCACGTGGAGGCTGAAGGGTACTTAACACTGAGCTTCAAGGTGTTTTTGTCTGTGTCTCCCGTCCCTCTCTTTCCCCTCTAAATATGGAGTTCTCTTTAGAAGTGGATGTTTTATAGTAATCCTAACAATGTACATTCCAGTTTAGTTAAAAGTGGACAAAGAGGGAGGGTGGAAGGACTGAATAAACTGCCCGAGAAGTTCAATGTGGGGTTGCAGGTTTAGGCAGGGGTCATGACATAGCTTACCTTCTCTTGCTGTTGACTCAGTAGAACTATTTCCCTGTGGAAAGAAAGACTGTCTACTTTGGGATGGGAGAGCAGGGTGGCACCTGACAGATTCTATCAGCTCTGTAGGCTCTATTTAATCCGTGGGCTTCTTCTCTAGGCTTATATAATACAGAAGGGTGACTCGAAGGTCAGCAAAATGAGACAAAATTACACAGAAACAACTGAGGAACCACTCTTCTTCTCCCTCCCTACCTCAATACAACCTTAGTGGCTTTTCCCCTCTGTAGTTTTATATTGGGTTGGCCAACAGCTTCGTTCTCTATGAAAAAACCCAAATGAACATCTAGTCAACACAATAATTATTTCAATCCAGTCATTTCCCCAGAGTTTTGAAAAGCATTAATTCTGTCACACTAAAAAAGTGCCTCATGGTTTGTGTAAAATGGCAGTTTTTGAGAGCTGTTGAAATACATACCTTGCAGTCAGCTGTACTGCAACTAACCTGTTAATGCTAACCACTCAACAAACACATTCCTGAGGCTTCAGCACTGTTCAGTGGATACAACAATCATACCGAGGCCCTGCCCTCAAAGGACTTTCCTGAGTAAAAAGTAAATCTACAAGTATCCTTATGAAATACTCTTCACAGGCATACTTCAGAAATAGTGTGGGTTTGGTTCACAGCCATCACAACAGAGTGAATATCCCAATGAGGTGAGTCAGCATTGTTTTTGGATCCTAGTGCACATGCAAGTTTTGTTCACACTATACTGTGGTCTATTAAGTGTGCAGTAGCACTGTGTCTAAAATAATAACATACCTTAATTTTAAAATACATTATTGTTAAAAACAAAGGCTAATAACCTAATGCTAGCCTTCAGTGGGTTGTAGTAGTAACATCAAAGATCACTGATAACCATAAACAAAATGAAAAATCTTGAAATATTTTGAGAATTAACAAACTGAAACAAAAAGCTTTGGACGGGTAATCCTAATGTACATTCCAGTTTAGTTAAAAGTGGACAAAGAGGGAGGGTGGAAGGACTGAATAAACTGCCCGAGAAGTTCAATGTGGGGTTGCAGGTTTAGGCAGGGGTCATGACATAGCTTACCTTCTCTTGCTGTTGACTCAGTAGAACTATTTCCCTGTGGAAAGAAAGACTGTCTACTTTGGGATGGGAGAGCAGGGTGGCACCTGACAGATTCTATCAGCTCTGTAGGCTCTATTTAATCCGTGGGCTTCTTCTCTAGGCTTATATAATACAGAAGGGTGACTCGAAGGTCAGCAAAATGAGACAAAATTACACAGAAACAACTGAGGAACCACTCTTCTTCTCCCTCCCTACCTCAATACAACCTTAGTGGCTTTTCCCCTCTGTAGTTTTATATTGGGTTGGCCAACAGCTTCGTTCTCTATGAAAAAACCCAAATGAACATCTAGTCAACACAATAATTATTTCAATCCAGTCATTTCCCCAGAGTTTTGAAAAGCATTAATTCTGTCACACTAAAAAAGTGCCTCATGGTTTGTGTAAAATGGCAGTTTTTGAGAGCTGTTGAAATACATACCTTGCAGTCAGCTGTACTGCAACTAACCTGTTAATGCTAACCACTCAACAAACACATTCCTGAGGCTTCAGCACTGTTCAGTGGATACAACAATCATACCGAGGCCCTGCCCTCAAAGGACTTTCCTGAGTAAAAAGTAAATCTACAAGTATCCTTATGAAATACTCTTCACAGGCATACTTCAGAAATAGTGTGGGTTTGGTTCACAGCCATCACAACAGAGTGAATATCCCAATGAGGTGAGTCAGCATTGTTTTTGGATCCTAGTGCACATGCAAGTTTTGTTCACACTATACTGTGGTCTATTAAGTGTGCAGTAGCACTGTGTCTAAAATAATAACATACCTTAATTTTAAAATACATTATTGTTAAAAACAAAGGCTAATAACCTAATGCTAGCCTTCAGTGGGTTGTAGTAGTAACATCAAAGATCACTGATAACCATAAACAAAATGAAAAATCTTGAAATATTTTGAGAATTAACAAAACGTGACACAGAAACACAAAGTGAACAAATGCTGTTGAAAAAACTATGCCAGGAGCCCTGCTTCATGCAGGGCTGCCACAGACCTTCAGCTTGTAAAAATGCAGTCTCTGCCAAGTGCTTAAAACAAGGCACATGTGGGGAATGAACAGTGGCTGGGAGGCGTAGAGGGAGTAACATGGAAACCTATACTATCCTACGTGAAAAAGAGCTATTGTCATTGCGCTGTGGGAATAGGGGGTCCGGCAGAGGCACTGTGTGATGGCCTGCAGGGGTGGCATGGGGGGACTGGGAGGCGGGTGGAGGAGGGAGGGGGCCAGGGATATACATATCTGTAAACAACAAAGCTATAAGAAATAAAAAGTAAAATAAATACATGATTTTAAAAAAAAGAAAGAAAAAAAACAAGGTACACTTGGATTCCAGTATGCTTTAGGATGTGTAGGATAAAAGAAGAATTTATTGCAAATGTAAACTTTTGGTGGTTGTGATTTTAAAACTCTCAAATTTAAAAGACTCCCTTTGCAGCTGAAAGACTGTCACTGTTAACACAAACACTAATTTTCCAAGTTGACTTCCAAACTAAGAGCCAAAAAAAGAAAATGGTTAACATGTCCTACTTCAGTCTATTTTAGAAAAATATATTATGTGCCTTTTAATTCAGTTCCATCTATATGAGTAGACTCTTCATGAATTTACTCTCCCCAAAAGAAGTTTACTGATTCAAGAAAATGAAAACATCAACATGAAGTCACTACCTTAAGTGAGTGGCTTTTTGAGCCTGTACTTTTGTTTATTATTAGCACTATGGCTGAATGTGAATGTACAGATTGTGACGGTTTCACAAAGCTCTGCTGTTCTCTCCAGGTTTTGGAGTGGAATGTATAATCGCTTTGAGAAGGGACTGCAGCCTCGACAGTCAGTCACAGACTACCTTATGGCCGTGAAGGAGGAAACTCAGCAGCTGGAGGAAGAACTGGAGGCCCTGGAAGAAGTAAGACACTTGCTTACCTTATTTCTTGACGATTGCTGCTCTGGGAAAGTCTCTCGTGACTAGGAATGTGTGAAACGCAGCATCACAGGCATTTCATACTTTTGTGCTCAGCTGCATCTAACTCTTTGTGACCCCATGGACGGTAGCCCGCCAGGCTCCTCTGTCCACGGGATTTCCTAGGCACGCATACTGGAGGGGTTGCCATAGACCTTCAGGAAATCTCTGCCAAGTGCTTAAAACAAGGCACATGTGGGGAATCCTGGGAGGCGTAGAGGGAGTAACATGGAAACCTATACTATCCTACGTGAAAAAGAGCTATTGTCATTGCGCTGTGGGAATAGGGGGTCCGGCAGAGGCACTGTGTGATGGCCTGCAGGGGTGGCATGGGGGGACTGGGAGGCGGGTGGAGGAGGGAGGGGGCCAGGGATATACATATCTGTAAACAACAAAGCTATAAGAAATAAAAAGTAAAATAAATACATGATTTTAAAAAAAAGAAAGAAAAAAAACAAGGTACACTTGGATTCCAGTATGCTTTAGGATGTGTAGGATAAAAGAAGAATTTATTGCAAATGTAAACTTTTGGTGGTTGTGATTTTAAAACTCTCAAATTTAAAAGACTCCCTTTGCAGCTGAAAGACTGTCACTGTTAACACAAACACTAATTTTCCAAGTTGACTTCCAAACTAAGAGCCAAAAAAAGAAAATGGTTAACATGTCCTACTTCAGTCTATTTTAGAAAAATATATTATGTGCCTTTTAATTCAGTTCCATCTATATGAGTAGACTCTTCATGAATTTACTCTCCCCAAAAGAAGTTTACTGATTCAAGAAAATGAAAACATCAACATGAAGTCACTACCTTAAGTGAGTGGCTTTTTGAGCCTGTACTTTTGTTTATTATTAGCACTATGGCTGAATGTGAATGTACAGATTGTGACGGTTTCACAAAGCTCTGCTGTTCTCTCCAGGTTTTGGAGTGGAATGTATAATCGCTTTGAGAAGGGACTGCAGCCTCGACAGTCAGTCACAGACTACCTTATGGCCGTGAAGGAGGAAACTCAGCAGCTGGAGGAAGAACTGGAGGCCCTGGAAGAAGTAAGACACTTGCTTACCTTATTTCTTGACGATTGCTGCTCTGGGAAAGTCTCTCGTGACTAGGAATGTGTGAAACGCAGCATCACAGGCATTTCATACTTTTGTGCTCAGCTGCATCTAACTCTTTGTGACCCCATGGACGGTAGCCCGCCAGGCTCCTCTGTCCACGGGATTTCCTAGGCACGCATACTGGAGGGGGTTGCCATTTCCTCCTCCAAGAGATCTTCCCGACCCCAGGGATTGAACTTGCATCTCTGCGTCTCCAGCACTGGCAGGCAGATACTCTACCCACTGCACCACCTGGTGAGCACTGAGATCACCAGGAAAGCCAGTGGGTAACCTGGAATACAACCCCACCCGGTGAGCACTCAGATCATCAAAGCCCAAACTGACTCACTTGAAGCATTCAGACATCTGGCTTGGCTCACTTCCCTAGTTTGCTTTGGGGTGGATGAAAGTATTAGGGAACTAGATAGTGGTGAATGGTTGCATAACCTTGTGAGTATACTAAACAAAACTCACTGAACTGTAGACTTTAAGAGCATGAGCTACTTCTGTCTTAAAGACCTCATTCCTGATGTTTTTTAAAAAATGTATTTTCCCTTCACAGGATGAAAACCATTATGTAAAGTCATGCAGGTAGAGAAAGAAGGGTGACTCCTCTTTGTCAGGTGTTTCACCCACGCTGCATTTTCAGTGCTGTCCTTAGATTAGGAAGAAAGCAAGCCTCACAGAATCTAATTATTTTGTCCAAAGTCATAAAGTCTAGCTCTCAACCCATGTCCATCTAAATCCCACGGTTCTTAACATTATACCCAGCCGGGAGACAATGAAAGGCATGCATATACCAAAAAAGATCATTTATGACTGTTCCCTGAAACTTTTTTTTTTTTTTCTAGAGGCTGGAAAAAATTCAGAAAGTCCAGTTAAATCGCACTAAGGTGACGAGTAAGCAGAGTGAGCCCAGCAAGCACGCAGGATTTTCTACCTCAGACAACAGCGCGGCCAACACTCCGCAAGATTACAGCGGGAACATGAAGTCATTTCCATCCAGGAGCCCTTCCCAGGGCGATGAGGATTCTGCGCTGATCCTCACCCAAGACAATCTGAAAAGCTCAGACCCAGACCTGTCTGCCAACAGCGACCAGGAGTCGGGGGTGGAGGATCTGAGCTGCCGCTCGCCCAGCGGTGGGGAGTGTGTGCCGAGCGAGGACAGCGCCAAGGACCGGGACTCCGACGAAGCCGTGTTTCTCACCGCCTGAGGCTCCTCCGTGGAGTTCCCAAGTAAAGGACACACCAGAAACACTTTCCAAAAACAAGGGAACAGTGCAATCTCAAGTAAAAATATAGCCTAAGAAATGGTACGGGTCATCAAGAATTGTAAAATGTAGCAACGAAAAGGAAAAAAAGCCCAACTTTTTAGTTCCTTTGGGTGTTGATGAACCAGAAGTAGCTATTTCTTTTTTTTAAAAAGTAACTCTTTTTCTTTTCTCCCCATCATGTCTCTTTTTAAATTTACATTTATTTTCATCCATCTTATTCTTTGGCCTGTGTGGACCTCCCATCAGTGGCCTCTTGCCACATGGCAGAGCGCTGGCTCCTAATTGGACACACTGGTCTAGCCACTCCTCCGCATGTGGGATCTTCCCGGGCCAGGGACTGAACCGGTGCCCCTTGCACTGTAAGGTGGACTCTTTAACCACTGGACCACCAGGGAAGCCCCTGTTTCTTTTATCAAGTCAATACATGGAAAATTATTCCCCGTTCTAGACTATGGAGGCTTTATTCACTAGACAGCAAAGACCTCTGCCATGGCCCGAGGTTATCAATTCACATCATCCTTGCATAGCCTGCAGCTGCTCAAAGTGCCCTGGCCACTTTCCTTCATGTCCATCTAAATCCCACGGTTCTTAACATTATACCCAGCCGGAGACAATGAAAGGCATGCATATACCAAAAAGATCATTTATGACTGTTCCTGAAACTTTTTTTTTTTTCTCTAGGGGCTAGAAAACATTCAGAAAGTCCAGTTAAATCGCACTAAGGTGACGAGTAAGCAGAGTGAGCCCAGCAAGCACGCAGGATTTTCTACCTCAGACAACAGCGCGGCCAACACTCCGCAAGATTACAGCGGGAACATGAAGTCATTTCCATCCAGGAGCCCTTCCCAGGGCGATGAGGATTCTGCGCTGATCCTCACCCAAGACAATCTGAAAAGCTCAGACCCAGACCTGTCTGCCAACAGCGACCAGGAGTCGGGGGTGGAGGATCTGAGCTGCCGCTCGCCCAGCGGTGGGGAGTGTGTGCCGAGCGAGGACAGCGCCAAGGACCGGGACTCCGACGAAGCCGTGTTTCTCACCGCCTGAGGCTCCTCCGTGGAGTTCCCAAGTAAAGGACACACCAGAAACACTTTCCAAAAACAAGGGAACAGTGCAATCTCAAGTAAAAATATAGCCTAAGAAATGGTACGGGTCATCAAGAATTGTAAAATGTAGCAACGAAAAGGAAAAAAAGCCCAACTTTTTAGTTCCTTTGGGTGTTGATGAACCAGAAGTAGCTATTTCTTTTTTTTAAAAAGTAACTCTTTTTCTTTTCTCCCCATCATGTCTCTTTTTAAATTTACATTTATTTTCATCCATCTTATTCTTTGGCCTGTGTGGACCTCCCATCAGTGGCCTCTTGCCACATGGCAGAGCGCTGGCTCCTAATTGGACACACTGGTCTAGCCACTCCTCCGCATGTGGGATCTTCCCGGGCCAGGGACTGAACCGGTGCCCCTTGCACTGTAAGGTGGACTCTTTAACCACTGGACCACCAGGGAAGCCCCTGTTTCTTTTATCAAGTCAATACATGGAAAATTATTCCCCGTTCTAGACTATGGAGGCTTTATTCACTAGACAGCAAAGACCTCTGCCATGGCCCGAGGTTATCAATTCACATCATCCTTGCATAGCCTGCAGCTGCTCAAAGTGCCCTGGCCACTTTCCTTCACTCTTGTTACCATCTTCAGCCTTTCCCCTTATATTACTTCTAGATGCACATTTTCTTTCCTCAAATATTTGACGCTTCTTTCCTTCCTGACTCTGTTACCAGGATTTCTAAAAACAGAGCGTATTTTGGTTAACAGATATATTTCTGTAACTGATGACCTCTGTAATTCTGCTTAAGCTTAGCTTTCAGATTTAATGATCACTTTCACTTTTCCTTAGATAATATATTTTGAATCGATATAATTATTTATTGCCTTTTCCTAGAATTTCGTATTTCTCTTATTTAAAAAATGCTAAAACTTCCTTTTCTTTAGTACCAGTCTAATACCTAATAAAGTAGAAATACATTTACACTCTACTTCTTAATTATATGATTTCAGATCACATTAACTTTTTAACCTAACCATTTAAGCTTTTATTAACCTTTTATTACTAGTTCTAGAGACTACATTACCAAGGAGGGGGTCAACCCCTAGCCTGATCCCTGAAGTATAACTGTATAAAAGTGCAGGGTACCACTTCAGTGAAGGAAGAAGCTCACTAAGAATGAGAGAACGCTGTCATCATGTCTACTTAACCAGTGGAATATGTTTTATCCCTTGTCACTTTAGAAACTGTGTTAACACGGCTTAGTCAACACAATACCTGCAAAGCCCACGCAGTAAAGTCTCAACCAGCGGCTCTGTTCATCTGCAGTCATGTCAGCGGCGCAGTCTGACAGGGAGCAGATCTGCCTCGCTAGTGCTGCCACGGGGCGAGTGTGCTGGCTCTGAAAACTGGTCTGCCGGCACCCAGGCACAAGAGCTAAGCCACCTGCTGTTGATGGTGGCTCCTGGCCCCGCCTGCCCAGACTGAAGCCTGTAGAGGAAAATTTGGGAGTTGCCTGAAAATGGGAAGGATGGGAGCCAGAGACGGAGCCCCATGTATCGGGAAGCGTGGCTCCCAGTCCCATCTCACAGGAAGGCCTGGAGTGAACACATGCCAGCGGTCCTACCCAGCTGTGTCGACCAGTGGCCCTCCACTCTGCTTTGAAGCTCAAACAGATGCCTCACCCAAAAAGAGGCCACCTAAATACATAAAGCAAAATGTACCAGATCTGAAAGAAATAAAAGCAAAGTAATATATGGGATTTTAATACCCCACTCCAGACAATGGATAGATGATCCAGAGAGAGAACTGTAAGGAAACAGCAAGTGGGAACCAAATGTATACTAGTATCTCTCTCTGGACCATCCATTTTTTAACCAGATTAAAGAGAAATAATCCAATTAAAAACGGGCCAAAGACTCATTTTTTCAAAGACAATATATGAAAGGCAACAAGTACATAGAAAGATGCTCAGTGTTACTAGGGAAACGCAAGTCAAAACCAAACCATAATTATCACCTCACGTCTGGTAGGGTGGCCAACAGCAAAGACAAATGATACAAAATGTTGGTGGTATGTAAATTAAAAGAGAACCCTTGTGTACTGCTGATGGGATTATAAACTGGTACAGCCAGCAAGGAAAACAAGATGGTAGACCCTCAAAGAAGTAAACAAGAGCTACTGTATGATCCACCTATTCCACTTCTGGGAATACATACAAAGAAAATGAAAACGCTAAGTTGAAAAGATAACCATACCCCTTCACATTCATAGCAGCATTATTTTAAAATAGCCAAGCCATGGAAACAAGCTAACTGTCCACCAACAGATGAATGAATAAAGAAGCACACACACCAGGATTCAGACATGAAAAAAGGAGGAAATCCCATCTTCTGCAACAAGAGGAGTTGACTTTGAGGGCATTATGCTAAAGTGGAATAAGTCAGAGAAAAACAAATACTATATAATTTCAGTTATATGTGTAATCTTAAAAAAAGCCCAAACAATGAATGAAACTGGGATAGTCCAAGTTTAAAAAATAAAAACACTGAGATGAATTACTTATGTGATTATGTAGAAGAGATTTACTATGTATGAAAATGACCTTTTTTTGATGGAAGGAAAGGTGGATAAGTATATAAACACCGAGGCCATGTATAAGTCGTCATTGTAGAGTATTTCCACAGTGCCTCACTCTTAGTAGTGGCTTAATAAAATTGAAGATCAAATGAATTTATGGCTGAGGTCTGCTGGGCTCTTGTTTTGGGCTCTGCCTGTTTCCTAGGAAAGATTCCGGAGTGCTTGCCCACGACTGGGACTCTCATGTCCTCCACTGTGGTGACTGTGGGGGAAAAATGAAGCTTCTGTGGCCAGTGCAGTAAAAGGCTTCTCAGTACCCAGAAGACCGCAACAAATCTCAAAACACTTACCTCAGACATGTCATCTACGTATACAGAATCATCATCATCCCTTCCTTGCTGGATCACTTTGAAGATTAAATGCCATGCCCTTAATTTGCACAGTATCAGGAAGATAGGTGATTAAAAAAAATAACTTCTTTACCCAAGTTATATTTTCACAGTCCATGTGAATACTTGCCCTTGCCCCAACAGTCTTAACTATTAAGCAATTTTTAAGTCTAAGAAAATAATTTTTCCTAAAATTCTGTTTGTTACCAGCGACTATGTTATAAAGGAGAATGAAGAAAAGAAAGAAATAGTACTGTATGCTGGGGTTGGAATGGCAATCACATTGGGATAGAGTTTAAACAAAAACAGGCATCAGGGTGCTGCTTTACAAACCTTGGATTCCACTTCTGGGAATACATACAAAGAAAATGAAAACGCTAAGTTGAAAAGATAACCATACCCCTTCACATTCATAGCAGCATTATTTTAAAATAGCCAAGCCATGGAAACAAGCTAACTGTCCACCAACAGATGAATGAATAAAGAAGCACACACACCAGGATTCAGACATGAAAAAAGGAGGAAATCCCATCTTCTGCAACAAGAGGAGTTGACTTTGAGGGCATTATGCTAAAGTGGAATAAGTCAGAGAAAAACAAATACTATATAATTTCAGTTATATGTGTAATCTTAAAAAAAGCCCAAACAATGAATGAAACTGGGATAGTCCAAGTTTAAAAAATAAAAACACTGAGATGAATTACTTATGTGATTATGTAGAAGAGATTTACTATGTATGAAAATGACCTTTTTTTGATGGAAGGAAAGGTGGATAAGTATATAAACACCGAGGCCATGTATAAGTCGTCATTGTAGAGTATTTCCACAGTGCCTCACTCTTAGTAGTGGCTTAATAAAATTGAAGATCAAATGAATTTATGGCTGAGGTCTGCTGGGCTCTTGTTTTGGGCTCTGCCTGTTTCCTAGGAAAGATTCCGGAGTGCTTGCCCACGACTGGGACTCTCATGTCCTCCACTGTGGTGACTGTGGGGAAAACTGAAGCTTCTGTGGCCAGTGCAGTAAAAGGCTTCTCAGTACCCAGAAGACCGCAACAAATCTCAAAACACTTACCTCAGACATGTCATCTACGTATACAGAATCATCATCATCCCTTCCTTGCTGGATCACTTTGAAGATTAAATGCCATGCCCTTAATTTGCACAGTATCAGGAAGATAGGTGATTAAAAAAAATAACTTCTTTACCCAAGTTATATTTTCACAGTCCATGTGAATACTTGCCCTTGCCCCAACAGTCTTAACTATTAAGCAATTTTTAAGTCTAAGAAAATAATTTTTCCTAAAATTCTGTTTGTTACCAGCGACTATGTTATAAAGGAGAATGAAGAAAAGAAAGAAATAGTACTGTATGCTGGGGTTGGAATGGCAATCACATTGGGATAGAGTTTAAACAAAAACAGGCATCAGGGTGCTGCTTTACAAACCTTGGAAACCTAGTTCAAGATTTTCTACTGAATTAGCTTTCATGGCTATCCAGAAAATAGGTGCATTCTGTCACATACTATAAAAGCAAACTGTTTAACATAGGACAAGTTAAAGCAAAAATCAAATTAAAAACTAGGCTCCCTAAAACTTAAATACTAGTTTTATTATTAAAGCTTTCATAAGAGAAAAGCTAACAGAGTAAAGGTCAGAAAAATCCACTGACTTTGTTTGTGTTTAGGTTTACAATTTATTAAGAAAAATCTCGTTTTAAACTTCAGAATTTAGAGAGCACATCCTTATCTAACTACGAACCTATCAGATACTTAGATTTAAAAAGTTAGCATGAAAGTTTATGTTGGATTAGTTTAAATGAAAGACAGTTTTATTTCTATTAGATAAAGTATTTACCTGTATTGCCTCTTAATTCATCTTTAATTTTAAAAATAAAATATATAAAAATAGCTGGTTAATTCTTTTGATTTATTCTATGTATTAAAAGTTACTTCCTTGAGATGGCACACTGGCAGGTTTGGTGTTTCCTAACACTGTGAATATTTAAAAACAAATCATTTTGAAAGTTTTATCATCTAGAAAGAAAGAGGAAAAGTAAGAATCTTTCTACAGTTGAAACAGTAATTTTTAAAAAAAGGTTGAGAGGATAAAAACATCTAAACAAACTATCCTTGATAAAGAAATGAGGCAGTTTCAAATTAAAAATACAAATTAAATGAAGTAATTTTATAAAATATTACAAGTAGCTAAAATTACATGTGTAGGTATTTAATAATGAGAGGAACAGCAGTGGAACATAAATATGATAGGATTTATCAATAATAAATAAACATTTTTAGTGCAAATAGTGCAGAAAACTTTTTCAAAGCAAAGATCATAGCAATCATTCTAATCTGTACAAAATCAGTCTCAGTTCTGTATACAACCTATTATAGTACATCTAGGAATTCAGCCACTGCGATGAAATGCCAATTTGCAAATCATAAATATAAATGTGCTTAGTTCTGTATCCCATTCCTCTCTTGGCAGTTCATGTTTTCAGGAAAATCTGAAAAGAAAAGAAAATCAAAAACCTAGGATTTACTTTATGATGATAAATGATAAATTAAGATTTCATAAGATAACCTGACAATGAAGGAAAAGAGGTGGGTCAGGACTGTAGCACGCATGTTTCAATAAACAATAACTCAGTACCCACTTCTCAATCTTGAGACATGCGTACTTGAGATTAAAAATCAACACCTATCCTCAGGGGTTAACAGTCTGATTTGTACAATAAACAATTAAACGTAGCTACTAATGTTAAGGACAGCTAGACTGAGAAAGAGGGGCAGGTGAGTCTGAGCTGTGGATGAGAAAGGTCTGTCACTTCTCTCCCTGTGGCTGGTTCCCTAAGGGAACCTCCCAGGCTCCCTCGGCTCCTTCAGCACAGCAGAGCAGGCAGAAGACCCCATGGCAACAGTCTCCAGGTCAAACTGGTGAGGTCAGGACGCACACCATCTGTGTGGTGCCAGTCTCTCCCTGGATTTGCTGTGGGGCCCTGGTCAGTCTCCCCTGGGTGCTTGGGCTGTCATGATCAGGTCAGTGGGCAGCAGTGGTTGGACCACGTGCAAATGAAGCAGAGAAAGGCTCTTTGAAGAGCAAGTGAGAAGGCACATGAGACTGAGTCAGAAAGCAGCAGAAACAGGAAGAAAGAGGTCTAACGGAGAGGAGCTGCTTTGTCTATGGATAGCGTCAGGTCGTGTTTTCACTCCCAGGAGGCTGAGCTTTGAATTCTGGCTTCTGTTTCCCTACATTATCCAGTAACACAAGCTTTTACTTAAACTTGTTGAGGTGGGAGCTAGTCTTTGCAACAGAATCAGTCCTAAAACAAGAGAGATGGAGAGGAAAATGTAAGAATGTCTTGAGACCTGTCAGAGCATGCACACACACATGGTGGTAATATAAGAAAGTGACAGGAGAGAACACAAGAGGGGAAAATGGAAAATTAAAATGGATGATCTAAAATGTAAGCCAGATTATACAAGGCCTAAAACCAGAGAGGGAAATGTGGCATTCCTCATCCCCAGGGGTTTTCTGCAGGTCCTGGAGCAGAGAAATGTCACCACAGAGTGGTTATTTTAGGAGGATCGTTCTGTCAGTGCTGTGCAGAAAGGAGAAATCTTGAAGTCTGAGGACTGACCAGAAAGCTACTGAAAAGACAGAGCGGAAGTTCATTTTAAATGAAAAAATGACAGAGGAGACTACTGCGAAATGTACCAACTAAGTGATAACAGTATATGCCCACCCCAGCTGAGCGAAAGGAAATAAATATTGCTTAAACTACACAGAAGTGAAAGGGTTGGTTGCTCAGTTGTGTCCAACTTTTTGCAACCCATGGACTGTGGTCTGCCAGCCTCCTCTGTCCATGGGATTCTCCAGGCAAGAATCCTAGAGTGGGCAAACCATTCCCTTCTCCAGGGGATCTTCCTAATGCAGGGACCAAACCTGGGTCTCCTGCACTGCAGGCAGATTCTTTACTGTCTGAGCCACCAGGGAAGCCCTCAACTCTACGTAAGTAGCTACCAAATACTGAAAACAAAATTCATTTAAGCCAATATCTTACTGAGAAAACATGACAACAATTCTCCTGGCTATATGCTTAGGTGTATGGATGATACCATCATGCTGAGTAGATGATACAAAGTATTGTATGTGTTATATAGCACAGTAGCTGTAAGGACAGTATTATGCTTGAAGCTGGCAAAACAAGCACTTCATTAAAAAGAACAGAACACTTCATTAAAAAGAGCCACGCAACAACCTTGAGAGGCAGACCTTCCAGAACACCACTTACTTAGAGTGGAGCGTGAAACTGGCTGTGCATCGCTATCACCTGCTGAAGTTTCTCTTCCTTGGCTCTTCTACAGTGGCAAATCTAGAAGATAAATTATTTAACATACCAGTCACTTCTCCAATAATCTTCCTACTATTAGCTACATTTTGACAGAATTCTAAGTAAGAATCTTTTAACTTATTGACATTAAATTGTTGGATGTCAAAGGTGGTGCAGAATTTAAGAATCAAAAAAATTTATTTTATTTGGAAGATAATCTTTGTAAACCTCTTGAATGTAAAACACTCTCTAGTTCTTTATACTAGTTCTCTGATTATATAATTTTAAATATCTGTGTTTTAAAAATGAATCCTACTGTTGTTACCCAGGAAACTTAAAAACTTTCAGATACAGTTATATCGTACCAAAGAACAAGGGACCAGAAACCGATGCCTCACTAAAGCTATAACCACAGTCAGTAATGTTCCTGAACTTTAATTTTCTTTCATGGAAAAGCAGCATAGTAAAATTATACACACACACACACACAAATAGCACTTAGGTTTTATAAAGGTTATTAACAAAAGAGTATTTTTAAACTCTTATGTTTCAGAGAAACTAGGTAAATATATAGGACTCTATCAAAAGATAAGATACTGCTAAGCAGACTTCAAAATCTTTTCTTTAAATATAATGGAAATATTTAAACAGAAACTGTTCCCAGAATGTTTTTAAGCAATATTTAAGAAAAAACCTCTATAGGAAATTCCTTGGTGGCCTCGTGGGGAGGATTTGGCCCTTCATGGCAGAGGCATGGGCTGAATCCCTGATTGGGGAACAAAGATCCCACAAGTCATGCAGCATGACCAAACAAACAAAAAAAACCTCTGTAAGTTACTCTCTTTGTAAGCAGCTGTGGAACAGGTTATTCAGGAGTCCATCACAACTCTTAAGACTAGACTTCAGTCTTCACCTCTGAACCAGAACCGTTCAGTGCCTGCCTGCCTGTGACTCACAACAAGCAGGCTAAATGACAGCAGGGAGCTGCTACCATTCTCAGAGGCTCTTCCGTTTCCTCTGGGGCACTCAAAACTCCAGCTCAATAATGTGCTATGGTTTTTTCCTTTTTTACTCATGAATACACATAAGTAATTTGATATTAATGCTATCACTTGGCCTCAGGTGAAGAATATTACATACTGTTCTCTTTTCCATGAAGCTACTGAGAAAATCATCTATATCAGTTTTTCCCTCCAAGAAATCTTCTGCAATATTATCAGATTCTTCCTCGGCTTCATGTGCAGCTACTTTCAATCTTGCCTGTAGAGCACTTGCACTACAACTCTGAGAAAGAAAAGCCAGAAAGCAAAAAAGAAAATCATTAGTTTCTAATGCTCTAAAAGGCTCCTCAGAGGGAAGGAAAATGAGGGAGAGGTTTAATAGCAGCAATGTCTCACTCCTAACATTGAAAGGATCCTGGAAATGTTAAGTCATTAAGTACAATGTTTGCTTTTGGTTTCTGGTATTCTTTATTAAGGAATGAATTAGTTTAATAAGAGTGTCTATGATATGATGCTGATTATTGGGAAAAGTTTCTTCCTCATCTACTAAGCTCTGACATGCCACTATGAGCCTTTCAGTTGATTCTCTCAAATTTTCTGGCTGAGTCTGGAAGACTGCTTACACGTGACCTCTGGTTCTATACTCTCTATTTATATGCCCTCAGGGATGTTATTTAATATCCATGTGCCTCAGTTTCCTCATCTGCAAAATGGAAAAATAGTAACAATACCTATCTCAAAGGTTTTTGGGTGGAATAGTGGGGAATATATGCAAATAGCTTACTGCAATGCAAAAGATATAATACCTGTACAATGTCAACAATTGGTTGGATCAAGTAATCTTAAAAATCTCTCACAGCGCTACTCTCTGATTTCAGTGTTTCTTTTTTTTTTTTAAAGATTTATTTATTTATTTTGGGCGGGGGTCAGGTTGGGGAGGGAGGGAAGCGGGCGGGCCACTTCTATTGGTCTTTCATTTCTCTATTTTCATCCATCTTTGTTCTTTGGCTCCTGTGGGCCTCCCATTGCGGTGGGATCTGTCGTTGCAGAGCGCCGGCTCTGGTCGCATGCGCTCCAGAGCTCCGGCTCAGGAATTGGACACATGGGTCCAACCGCTCCACGGCACGTGGGATCTTCCCAGGCCAGGGATCGAACCGGCACCCCTTGCACTGCAAGGCGGTGTCCTTACCCACTGGACCACCAGGGAAGCCCAATTTCAGTGTTTCTTAAGGCAATGAAATTATACTCTAGGACAAAGCTCTACAATATGCCTTTTAATAGTCAAATAGGAATAAAAATACATCAGTAAACAAAGTTAGATTTTCCCTTGCTACCACTAAGATAAGCCAGAACTTCCCAAAGACTTTAATACACACGGAGGAAGACCACATGGGAAGCAAAGCAAGGAGACAATACAGAAGGCTTAGAGAACAAATTCATAGATGGTGGAAGGGATAGTTAGGGAGTTTGGGATCAACGTGTACACACTGCTATATTTAAAATGGATAACCAACAAAGACTATAGCACATGGAACTGTGCTCAATGTTATATGGCAGCCTGAATGGGAAGGGAGCTTGGATGAGAATGGATACACGTGTATGTATGGCTGAGTCCCTTCAATGTTCACCTTAAACTAATCACAATGACATGGTCAATCAGCTATACCCCCAATACAAAATAAAAAGTTAAAAAAGAATGGTCATATGAAACCTACTATAAATTTATCTTCTCCTTTACTATTTTTTGCTGTTGTTTTATTTCCATGTTATTTTTTACTACACTGGCTTAACTTTCTATAATTCCTGATTTTAAAGGAAAAAGAATATTGTTTATGATGTGGGTTTTCGATATGAGATAAAGGTTGTGTGCTCTTCTATTTATTTTACTTTAATTTTTAAAATGATTTCCCCTTTTTAAAAATTTTTTTTTTTTCAGAAACAACGGTTGAATTTTATAAAAAGTTTTTGATTTTTCACATAACTGGATTTTTAGTATAAAATCTATTATTTGTGGTGAATTAGACTTTATACTTTGTATATGTTATATTTTCTAACCTGCTAACTTCTCACTTAAGATAGCTGTATACAGGCTTATAAGTGAGTTTAAAATTAAAATTTTTCTTGTAAACTTTTATTAGAAGAGTTAAATTTGGCTTTACTATCCAAGAAGAGTTATTTATGAGGCTTTTTATATTTTTCTGTTTTGGAACCAAATGCTCTTACACGAGGACAAATGACTGGCCATGGCTCATAAATTACTGGCCATGGCTCATAAAACCAAGAGTTGTTCATCTGCATAACTTACAGGGGTTTCTAATACCTTCCTTATAAACTTTCTGTTAATAATGAACTTAAGTATGTTGCACATGCATATTAAGGGTAAAAATTCTTATGGTAAAAGACAAGAGCTCAAAAATCTTACCTCACTAAGTTCATGCTGCCTTTGCATCTTCTTTTCAAAAGCTGATTTCATTTGTGTAAGTAATTCATACTAAAAGAGAAAGTTAAAATACTGTTTCATTCCATGTTAAACTTGTATGGATTTCTTAAAAATGATAACTAACTAACCTTATCTAAAACAGTCTGCCTTTTGGCTTCCAAGCTGGGCTCCAAAAGAAGATTTTTTCCTGTAAGATAAATTTCTAGTTTATTTCCAGGTAAAGATCACATTTTTCTTAGGAAATTTAAAAAGTCAAGAAAGACATACTTGCTAGTTCTTCAATACTTTTTACTAAGTCATCCTTGTCAGTAATAATTTGTTTTAATTGAGGCAAAGTCACAAACTGTTCTAGTAGTATGTCCTCTTGTTCATTCATATCTGTAAGCTGTGACACACTAGAAACAGAAGAAAATATGTTAATGAGTATCAGTCATCAGGTTTTTTCTCCATGGTAATATTCACAATTGTTCAATTTAGCTGATATGGTTCTATATATTTTTTGACATGTATTTTTATATATAGAAGAAGGGAAACTATAACCTTAAAAGCAAATAAAATATTAGCCACAATGGAACAGAAAGTAGTCTAAACACAGTATCAAGTAAAACAGGACTGCGAAGACAAGCATTGCTAAACAGCCCTCACAACTTACCCATTTGGACCTCTGAGCCTGTTTAGCTAATAGGTACGTGGCCATCACAATAAATGGTATGTGTCTATGTGTCTATGTACGTGTACTCATAAAAATGTTTTTACAAAGCAATTGTGGAGGGCTAATTCCAAAACAAAAATGGATATCCATGGCGTGTAAGTGGGAACTGGATGGATGGAGCAGGGAACAAGCTAAAGCTTTTTGAGTATCTCTCAGTTTTGACTAGAGTGCCAAGAGGCACATAGAAGCATTATATAATTAAAATGCAAAATTACACAAGGAAAATAAGTCTCTAAAGTTCAAAACAAGTGGAAGGAAGTAAATGAACCTGTTTTTTCCCCTAAGTTAGTCATCCAAAAAAGTTTCATTAAAAAGACTTTAAAAAATAGGGCTTCCCTGGTGGTCCAGTGGGTAAGAACACTGCCTTGCAGTGCAAGGGACGCTGGTTCGATCCCTGGCCTGGGAAGATCCCACGTGCCGCGGAGCGGCTGGACCAATGTGCCCAACTACTGAGCTGGAGCTCTGGAGTGCATGCGCCAGGAGCCAGTGCTCTGCAGTGACAGAGGCCACTGTGATGGGAGGCCCACATGGGCCAAAGAACAAAGATGGATGAAAATAAATAAAGACCAATAGAAGTGGCCAAAAAAAAGTCTGCCTTTTGGCTTCAAGCTGGGCTCCAAAGAAGATTTTTCCTGTAAGATAAATTTCTAGTTTATTTCCAGGTAAAGATCACATTTTCTTAGGAAATTTAAAAGTCAAGAAAGACATACTTGCTAGTTCTTCAATACTTTTTACTAAGTCATCCTTGTCAGTAATAATTTGTTTTAATTGAGGCAAAGTCACAAACTGTTCTAGTAGTATGTCCTCTTGTTCATTCATATCTGTAAGCTGTGACACACTAGAAACAGAAGAAAATATGTTAATGAGTATCAGTCATCAGGTTTTTTCTCCATGGTAATATTCACAATTGTTCAATTTAGCTGATATGGTTCTATATATTTTTTGACATGTATTTTTATATATAGAAGAAGGGAAACTATAACCTTAAAAGCAAATAAAATATTAGCCACAATGGAACAGAAAGTAGTCTAAACACAGTATCAAGTAAAACAGGACTGCGAAGACAAGCATTGCTAAACAGCCCTCACAACTTACCCATTTGGACCTCTGAGCCTGTTTAGCTAATAGGTACGTGGCCATCACAATAAATGGTATGTGTCTATGTGTCTATGTCGTGTACTCATAAAAATGTTTTACAAAGCAATTGTGGAGGGCTAATTCCAAAACAAAAATGGATATCCATGGCGTGTAAGTGGGAACTGGATGGATGGAGCAGGGAACAAGCTAAAGCTTTTTGAGTATCTCTCAGTTTTGACTAGAGTGCCAAGAGGCACATAGAAGCATTATATAATTAAAATGCAAAATTACACAAGGAAAATAAGTCTCTAAAGTTCAAAACAAGTGGAAGGAAGTAAATGAACCTGTTTTTTCCCCTAAGTTAGTCATCCAAAAAAGTTTCATTAAAAAGACTTTAAAAAATAGGGCTTCCCTGGTGGTCCAGTGGGTAAGAACACTGCCTTGCAGTGCAAGGGACGCTGGTTCGATCCCTGGCCTGGGAAGATCCCACGTGCCGCGGAGCGGCTGGACCAATGTGCCCAACTACTGAGCTGGAGCTCTGGAGTGCATGCGCCAGGAGCCAGTGCTCTGCAGTGACAGAGGCCACTGTGATGGGAGGCCCACATGGGCCAAAGAACAAAGATGGATGAAAATAAATAAAGACCAATAGAAGTGGCCAAAAAAAAAAGTATTTGGCTGTACATCTCTGATGAAATATATCCTAAAGGTAAATGTAAGAAACAAAACAAAAACATACCCTGCTTTCAATAACTGTTACTGATACTGTTCTTTTATTGGTATTGTTATTTTGAAAAAGAACAAGTGAACTCAAGAAAAATGGTTGACTTTAGGTCAGGGAAGAAACCATTCATGATGAGCCCCATGGCATCTCTATTTTGTCAAAATTTCCCACTGACTAAAGACAGAACTGTTTTAAGTATCAAAAACAGTAACATGTGCAATGGATTAAAACACATCAAACATTTTAAAAAGTTTAATGAATTTAAAATAATTCTGACCTCTACCCATACTTCCTGAGAAAAGCTGGAGGAAGATGAGCAAGGAGGTTCACCTTTTTGTACTGACATTTTCACAAAATTTTTTCTAAAAAGTGAAGAAAGGGAAAAAAGCAATCTTTCGTAACATGGCAACAATAACAACAACTACTTCCTGGAGTTTTTGCAAGCATCACACTGCTTGTAACTGCTTTAAAAGGTTATGTGGTATATTGTAAACTTCGTTAATCAATGTTATTAGCACAAAATAATAAATCACTGTTTCCTTAAAATGACTGTAAAACACTGGGTCAATTCTTATTTTAACAATCGGATTTCTCATGAGTACTTGGCTGTACATCGCTGGTGGGATATAACCAAAGCCAAGAACAACTGCAAACATTTTAAATAGCATTCAGTAATCTTAGTGATAACAGCCTCATGAATACAGTAAACCTTCAATGGAGGAATAAAGGATGCAATACTTGACAAGTTGAGTGGCCACAAAGCATTTTTTTCATGGAGGCTCTCAGGAATACAGTGTTTCATGAAAGATGATACTTTAAACTTGAATATTAAACTTATTTGCTATAAATCTGAATAAAACTAAGCTTCGTAAAAACATTTTGCTATTACGAGAATGTTTAATGTACAAATTTCTACCTACTAAAGGAATACCAAAAAGGTCTAAAATAGGCCAAGATGTATTTCAAAATGATGTATTCAGAAATACTTTTCATAAGAAAGTAAGCCACACAAGAGAGAGGGCCTATCATATCATCCCCCGGGTCTAGAGAAATCCTGGGTACAGATTAATCAGTCAATAAATATAACCTGTAAGACATACCACAGATTCACAAAACTTTCCACTTCCCACTTTCCCACTAAGATATAAGAACAGTGACGACTTAAAGAATTTTCTAATATGGATATTAAAATGATGTATATATTTACAAATTAAATAGACACCACCAATGTTACCCTCCAAGTTCTTTGTTTGTTTTTTTTACCTTAGTTCTGCGAGTTCTGGAAATGAATCAGGAATATCTGGCATCTTATAACCAAATCCATTTTGGTTTACCTAAAGAGAGATTGAAATGGTGTTAAGTTGTAGCCATCTTTTTGACTTACTGTCTGGTTATAAAACTTATAATGCCTAACTACCTTCATTATCACACATCATCTGGGCACTCCACACTGTCCTTACTCTCTTCTTTCTTCACTCTGTTTTTTTTTTTTCACTGTATCTTTATATATAGACGGCTACTGTTTTGTTTTTTCTTTTCTTTTTTTTGATGAGGATCATGTGAGCACCTATGTTAAGCTCTTGGACAAGTATACGGTTATAAAATAAATCTGCTAAGTGCACCTGTGACAAATGTGGAGAATTATCTGTGTATTTCATTGATGTATATGAATATGTTTGTTTCCAGCAAAAGGCATTGTATACAGAAAAATTAGTTAAGTTGGAAAAAGTCTCAAGAGTTACCTAGGTAACTTCCATGAGACAGTAGGGGAGATAAGGAACAAAGTACACATTGTCCGAATACAGAGGACATTTTTTTTAAAATCGAGGACCCAAGAAAAGTTCTCTGAAAGGGTTAAAAATAAAGGCCTTTAAATTCCTTTAGTATGTTTAATGCCCAGTCTCTCCCTCAGCAACATCCCATGTGGCAGTGGTTACCAGCTTAATTTAAGAACACACACTGTTTTAAACCAATGGGACACTGGTTTGAAAGTTCTCAGTATCCTGGGCAGACCCTCCACAGTCTGGCACAAACTTCTCCAACACAAGCTTTTCGTGTCTTTGCCTACATCTTGGATGACAACCAGAGGGCACTGTAATGGGCAGTTTCACAAAGGTGCCATCTGGTTTCTGCCTCCACATTTTTGTCAATGCTATTGCCTCTTCACAGAATTACCTGACATGATTCATCCTGGCAAATTCACTACCGTCTATCAAAATGTGGCCTCAAGTAGGAATTCATTCATACCCCTCATTTTAAACGAGCATTTTCTAATATGGATATTAAAATGATGTATATATTTACAAATTAAATAGACACCACCAATGTTACCCTCCAAGTTCTTTGTTTGTTTTTTTTACCTTAGTTCTGCGAGTTCTGGAAATGAATCAGGAATATCTGGCATCTTATAACCAAATCCATTTTGGTTTACCTAAAGAGAGATTGAAATGGTGTTAAGTTGTAGCCATCTTTTTGACTTACTGTCTGGTTATAAAACTTATAATGCCTAACTACCTTCATTATCACACATCATCTGGGCACTCCACACTGTCCTTACTCTCTTCTTTCTTCACTCTGTTTTTTTTTTTTTTTCACTGTATCTTTATATATAGACGGCTACTGTTTTGTTTTTTCTTTTCTTTTTTTTGATGAGGATCATGTGAGCACCTATGTTAAGCTCTTGGACAAGTATACGGTTATAAAATAAATCTGCTAAGTGCACCTGTGACAAATGTGGAGAATTATCTGTGTATTTCATTGATGTATATGAATATGTTTGTTTCCAGCAAAAGGCATTGTATACAGAAAAATTAGTTAAGTTGGAAAAAGTCTCAAGAGTTACCTAGGTAACTTCCATGAGACAGTAGGGGAGATAAGGAACAAAGTACACATTGTCCGAATACAGAGGACATTTTTTTTAAAATCGAGGACCCAAGAAAAGTTCTCTGAAAGGGTTAAAAATAAAGGCCTTTAAATTCCTTTAGTATGTTTAATGCCCAGTCTCTCCCTCAGCAACATCCCATGTGGCAGTGGTTACCAGCTTAATTTAAGAACACACACTGTTTTAAACCAATGGGACACTGGTTTGAAAGTTCTCAGTATCCTGGGCAGACCCTCCACAGTCTGGCACAAACTTCTCCAACACAAGCTTTTCGTGTCTTTGCCTACATCTTGGATGACAACCAGAGGGCACTGTAATGGGCAGTTTCACAAAGGTGCCATCTGGTTTCTGCCTCCACATTTTTGTCAATGCTATTGCCTCTTCACAGAATTACCTGACATGATTCATCCTGGCAAATTCACTACCGTCTATCAAAATGTGGCCTCAAGTAGGAATTCATTCATACCCCTCATTTTAAACGAGCACCTATCATATATATCAGGTATGCTTTGAGGCACCAAGAATAAAGCAGCATTAAAAAAAAAAAAAAAAAGAGGGCTTCCTTGGTGGTCCAGTAGGCAAAGAGTCTGCCTTGCAGTGCAGGGGGCACCGGTTCAATCCCTGGCCCAGGAAGATCCCACGTGCCAAGGAGTGGCTAGACTGGTGTGTCCTAATTACGAGCCAGCACTCTGGAGTGCATGCGTCCACAGCTAGTGCTGTGCAGTGAGAGGCCACTGCGATGGGAGGCCCACACATGACAAAAGAATAAAAAACAGATGAAAATAAATGAATGATGATTTAGAGGCAAAAAATAATTCAAAATTAAAAAAAAAAGTAGAGGTATTGTTCGAGCTCTATATTGGTCCCTGGGAGCATTGACCAGTCCCTCAACGATGTCTTTACTGTAACTCTCTTCTACTTAAGATTATTTAATTATTTGCTGGCTACCTCTTTGACATTGTTACTTAAGTTGAAAATGTGATTTCACCTTTTTTGATCTTTTGTGCCACAGTGGCTGGCACGCGGATGCATATGTTTGCTGATTGAGTATTTCAAGGATACAAAATACAGATAGCTGAAGATACCAACCGGTGTTGAAGTGTCTGTTGTGGGAACAGGCAATGGCAGACTTGAAAGGACACCAAATGAAGGAGCAGCGGGTTTGGCTGTTGTATAACTTGTCGTTGAAGAAGAAACAGTGTCAGCAACTGATAAAGAACTGATAGTCCTGTTAGCTTCTTGTGGGGGATATGGAGGAAGAAACGGGAAACCCTGAGAAGCGTAAGGAGGCATCCCACTTGGGTTACTATACAGGCTGGAGAGAGAGGAAAAACATGAGATTAGATTTTAGGGGTCAATCTGTAAAATTATTTCTTAATTGTCCTAAACAACAAATGGAATTGGTTTATGGCAGGTGCCATTAGTTATTATAATTACATAAAAAAATATGATATTATAAATTTATATGATATTAGGTATCACATAAATTGATAAAAGAAGAACACCCCTTTAAAGAATATTTTGATTTCTATGAAAAAGAAAAATGTTTTAGAAAACATACAGTTCAACTGGTCACACTGGAAGTGAACTGAAAGGCCATATTTGGGTTTTGATCATTCTACTGGCATCAATGAATATTTTCAGAGAAGAAATGGAGAACATTTCAAGTTTCAGCAAACTTGTTCAAGTAGAGACTGTTTAGTAGTAGTTTTCACTATATTTGACAAAATCTAACAGAACTCAAGACGGCTTTTCCAGAAAAGTTCAAAGAAAAATTAATTGTATAGATGAGTTGCTAAAAATGTTAAACTATAAAAAGATGTATAAACATTTCAGATAGGCTGGGACCTGAGGCCTTTTACTGGATGCCTGTACCTGGACAATGTCTCCTTGAGCAACATAATAGAAGACTTTAAGGGACTAAAAACAACAGAATGCATGGCAGTCACGGTAATTATGAAGTGGCACAGCAGTAAATGTACTCCAGATAAAATCAGAAAATAATGTATTTTTGCAAGATGATAATTATTGGATTCTGGTTCAAGACGGTGACATAGGAAGACCCTGGATTCACATGCTCACACAGGAACACTTAATCCACAGCTACATTTGGAACAATTTCTTCCAGAAACAAACAAAAAACAAAGGTAGCTAAGCAAATCACACAAACAAGAAGAAAAGGACACCTAAGCTGGTTAAGAGAGGCTGATACACAGTCTCATCATAAACCCCACCCTCAGCAACATGACCCACAATCTGGAGAAAACTCAAAATCCAGAGCTTTTCCCTGGAGGGTTAAGGGTTGAGTTTGAACTTGAGAGACAAACCCCAAAACATCTGGCTCCGAAGACCAAAAGAGCTCACGTCCCAGAAAGCCAGAAAGCTCAGCAAAGTAAGAAACAGCTCTTAAAGGGCTCAGACTCCCGTCTCAGGGCCTAGAGCAGAAGAGAACCTGACTTACTATAAAACAGGCTCATCTGCCATTTTAAAGCATCAGCCGGAGGGGGCAGGTACCTAATCTAATAACATCTAGGCTGAGTCCCTATACAGTCTGCAGATAGGACTGGCCACCAAAAAGACCAAGTGACAGAAAGTTAGACCTTGCCTTGCCCTATGTACCTCTTCATCTGGCTCTTCATCTATATTCTTTATAACATCCTTGACAACCAACTGAAATGGTAACCCACTCTAGCATTCTCGCCAGAATGCTAGACAGAAGAGCCTGGTGGGCTACAGTCCATGGAGTCACGAACAGTTGGACATGACTGAGCAACTAATACTCTCCAGTTTCCAAACATACTTCATTGTTTGTCAGTTCCATGAGTCACTTAAATTAATAAAACCGGAGTTGGGGAGGCCCATGGGAACCTCTATAGCCAGCTAGTCAGAAGCATAGGTAACCATCTATGGATTTTCCATCAGCATGTGAAATGGAGCAGTCTGTGACTCTGAGTCCTTCATCTCTGGATATGACCCCATCTCCAGGTGGAGAGCATTAAAACAATTAAATTTGTACAGAAGACAGTGTCCTCTGAGAAATGGAGAATTACTTGGTGGTGTTGGAAAAAATACACATAACAGAGTAGTGAAAAGTTCCAAAATACATCTAACAAGTTTTTAAACAGGAATGGTTACTGTTTCTAACATAATTTAATGTCACATTTAATGACATAAATTAACATAAATTAGAATTACATTGGAAGAAAGTATTTGTCACAAATTTTGAAATTATAATACCGAAGTTTATATGGAAAAAAAGAATATAAAGAAAAGTACCTGAAAAAAGAGGGTAAAGAGAATTTAACTCTGGCATATAGCAAAATATATTAGAAAACCTTTATATTAAAAAATAAAAACACCTTTTTTGTAAAGGATAACAATGGATAGGTAGATCAATGGAAGTGAACAAGATCTCAAATTAGCAGAAAACAAAAAGAGTCAATAAATAGCACTGCGACATCTAGAAGAAATTAAATTGGAGCCAGATCCTCATATTTATAATAGAAACAAAACAGACCATTTAAAAAAAAATCTTAAAAGAACTGAAAGAGGGCTTTCCTGGTGGTCCAGTGGGTAAAGAGTCAAGGGACACCAGTGTGATCCCTGGCCTAGGAAGAGCCTATGTGCCAAGGAGTGGATGGACCAGCGTGTCCAATTATAAGCCAGCGCTCTGGAGTGCATGCACCCTGAGCCAGTGCTCTGCAACGAGAGAGGCCACTGCAATGGGAGGCCCACACAGGCCAAGGAATAAAGACTGTTGAAATAAATAAAAAAACAGTAAAAGAGGCCAAAATTAAAAAACAAAACAAAGCAGAACAAAAAAACCTGGAAGTTATTGCTGGGAAATGTATACCTATGGCTGATCTATGTTGATATTTGGCAGAAAAAACAAAATTCTATAAAGTAGTTATCGTTCAGTTAAAAAAATAATGAACCACCACAACAAAACACACCTTGGGGGTAGGAAAGGACTTTCTGTGACCCCAATTCAATGATAAATCCCCTGACAAAGGAAACCAAACAACAACAAAACCCTCTACATGACAAAGACTATTACAAATAAAGACAAATAAATTAGGGGAAAACATCTGAAACTCATGTCATAGGAAAATGGATACTTTCTCTAATATATAAAGAACTTCTACACATTCTACACACTGATAAAAGACTAACAACCCATTTTGTTAAAATGGGAGAATCAGACAGAATACACAATTTCAAGGAAAGATAAAAATCAACATAAAATCTCTATAAATCATAGGCAAAGATTCTACTTCAGTAGAATCAGTGTAATATAAATACAAATGAAGTTATACTAACACATTGTATTAACACATCATTTTCTGCTTACAAATTAACAAAGATTCGTGTTGATAATTTACCATGTCAGCAAAGGGAATAAGCGTGTACAGGAGTAGAAATGGGTTCAGCTTACTCTGTAGGCACTTCTGTAGTATTAGTTAAAATTATATATATGTATTCCATTCTGAGAATGTATCCAACAAAATATTTACACTTGGGTAAAATGTTTTTAATGTTATTCACTGCATCATTGAGGGCAAAGAAGGGTGGGCCTTTTATGCCAGATCGGAAACAACTGAAGTTCCATTTTTAATAGAGTCTTAAGTCATGCCACATCCATAGTACTCTGTGGCCATAAAGAAGAATGAGGAAGTGTTTTATGTACCGACGTGGGAAGTTCTCTGAACCATACCACTAGTGAGAGGGGAGAAAAATGGCAAGGAATTAGTATACCACCATTTGTGTTAAAAAAAAAAAAAAGGAGGGAATTAAATTCTACATGCATATATTTCCTTGTATATGCATAAAATATCTTAGGAGTTCTACACACATGCACTCAAACAAATAACTCTGGATACCAATGAGAAGAAAAAATGAACTGCAAGGGAAAAAAATAAAAGGAGACTGTTTGCCCTATACCCCTTTATATTTGTTAAATTTTAAGCCAAGTAAATATATGACTGAAAAAATTAAGTTTCAAAATAGTTTTTTTTTTCTCTTTTTTTTTAAACATTTTTATTTATTTGGCCGTGTCAGGTCTTAGTTGCAGCAGGTGGGATCTAGTTCCCTGACCAGAGATTGAATCCAGGCCCCCTGCATCAGGAGCTCAGAATCTTAGCCACTGGACCACCAAGGAAGTCCTAAAAATAGTTTCCTAATAAACTTGTTTATATCAAGGTATGGCTCAAGTTAATCTTTAAGCTTTACTTTTTATCTAAAGGTATAGTTATTAATATTTAGAAAGAATATAATCAACATGAGAACATTTCTACTATCCTTGAAATAAAGTCTTAATAATTCTAAACTGTAGCAGGTACAACCTATAATATAATCTAAGAAATGCAGCAAGCTTGTTTTACTTGATATGGGAACAAGTAAACTTTGGGTTATGTCTTCCAATAAGGTGAATGAGATATAGTCAGCCCTATCCTGGAAGAAGATAGTAAGTACAGTTTTTAGATAAAGAATATCAGAGAGGTTTAAGACTCCAGGACAAAGGCACATGAGCACAAAGATGACGGTTGGGGCTGATTTACCTAATAAATAGGATAATCTAGCCTAAGCAGACTTTGGGCAGTGTTAAAGATGCTACCTGATTTCTGAACAAGAAAACATTCTTAGAGATTAACTAGAAGAACTGAGCAATTGAGGCAAGAGACTACAGGAATAGGAACTAAAAAGACTGTAACAAGTTGCAGCATCATGCGATTTCAGAATATCTAACACAAAAAGTTATAAATTATCAGAAATCCACATGGCACTGGACAGCTTAGGAACAGAGGAATGCTTTCAAAATTCTCAGTGGAAAACAACTTCAACATAGAACTTGAACTCCACCAACTATTAAGTGTGAGGGTGTATTAAAGATATTTGCAGGTTAAAAAGAAGAAATCTCAAAATTATTCTTCCCAGCATCTTGTGGCATCATTACTTTCCAAAAATGGCCACAGCACCATTTCTGGTTCCATGTGCTTTTCTAGGGTGCTTCCCAGGTGACTCAGTGGTAAAGAACCTGCCTCCAGTGCAGGAGACCAGAGACCTGGGTTCCATCCCTGGATCAGGAAGCTCCCCTGGAGGAGGAAATGGCTACCCACTCCAGAGTTCTTGCCTGGAGAATCTCATTGACAGAGGAGCCTGGTGGGCTACAGTCCATGGGGCTACAAAGAGTCGGATGCAACTGAGCACAGCACATATATTCTTCTAGAACCTTACCACTCCACCATAAAGAGAGAAAGTCTATTTCCTTCCCCTCAAATCTGTTCAGGACTCATGACTGCCTCAGAAGACTGAATAAAGCAGAAGTGACACCTAGTGACTTCAGCAACCAAGCCAGAGAAGATGAACACAACGTCCTAATAACGGAAAGCCCGGCGGCATCCGGGAATTCCAACTGACCTCTGCCCAGAGCCTGCTGATGGTGAATACAGCATTCAGGCGCTCTCTGATACACCCTTTCTGAACTGAAGACTTAGTGAGCAAATAAACGTGTTCACTGTTTTGAGCCAAGCCAGTCGATGTAAAAGATGGAGAGTAAACAAGCTCTATTAGTCCCTAAACAAACTGCAGATTCCTAAGAAAAATAAACACTGTCATTATTTTAACCACAAGTTTTAGGATAATCTGTTACTCATCCTGAGTAACTGGAACACACCTTTACTTATGAAGCTATAGGGAGGCAGTAAAGCAAGAAACATGGAGCAATGTCTGCAAGGAAGAAAGACCGGAATCTCGAGATAATCTGACAGACTTGATGAGGTGAAAAAAGGCTGACTGGAGCTCCTCAAAGACATGGGAAACTGGTAAGGTCGAAGGAAACAAAACCAATGGAAAATCGAAGTTATTAAATCCAGAGAAAAGCAAAAAGTTGTATCATAAGGGAAATGTAATCTTTATAAAGTACTTGGTTCAGCAAGAGGGAGTGTTTATTTTCAGAGTCAATGTAATGAAAGTACCAAACACAAACCTAAGTAAAAAATCATAATTTCACAGAGGGGATGAGGGAAAAGAAAGGCTTGTTGAACGATAACTAAAATCTTCACCTACCATGATAGGAAGTCAATAGACAGTATTCAATAGATGAAAGAATGAAGAGAGAGCAGCATGTATACATTACTGAGAAAGATGAAGGTAAATATTACACAAGCAGCTAAAAAAAAAATGAAAACATGGTTGCCCCTGAAAAGTGTGACTCTACTTGTGAAACTGAGTGTGGAGCCTTTTAACCTTATGTGAATTTTTAAACTATATTTTGATTACTGAAAGTTTTTTTTTATGGGAAACTTTAAGCAGGCTAAAACTGGAGCACAGCACATCCATGGGGCTACAAAGAGTCGGATGCAACTGAGCACAGCACATATATTCTTCTAGAACCTTACCACTCCACCATAAAGAGAGAAAGTCTATTTCCTTCCCCTCAAATCTGTTCAGGACTCATGACTGCCTCAGAAGACTGAATAAAGCAGAAGTGACACCTAGTGACTTCAGCAACCAAGCCAGAGAAGATGAACACAACGTCCTAATAACGGAAAGCCCGGCGGCATCCGGGAATTCCAACTGACCTCTGCCCAGAGCCTGCTGATGGTGAATACAGCATTCAGGCGCTCTCTCTGATACACCCTTTCTGAACTGAAGACTTAGTGAGCAAATAAACGTGTTCACTGTTTTGAGCCAAGCCAGTCGATGTAAAAGATGGAGAGTAAACAAGCTCTATTAGTCCCTAAACAAACTGCAGATTCCTAAGAAAAATAAACACTGTCATTATTTTAACCACAAGTTTTAGGATAATCTGTTACTCATCCTGAGTAACTGGAACACACCTTTACTTATGAAGCTATAGGGAGGCAGTAAAGCAAGAAACATGGAGCAATGTCTGCAAGGAAGAAAGACCGGAATCTCGAGATAATCTGACAGACTTGATGAGGTGAAAAAAGGCTGACTGGAGCTCCTCAAAGACATGGGAAACTGGTAAGGTCGAAGGAAACAAAACCAATGGAAAATCGAAGTTATTAAATCCAGAGAAAAGCAAAAAGTTGTATCATAAGGGAAATGTAATCTTTATAAAGTACTTGGTTCAGCAAGAGGGAGTGTTTATTTTCAGAGTCAATGTAATGAAAGTACCAAACACAAACCTAAGTAAAAAATCATAATTTCACAGAGGGGATGAGGGAAAAGAAAGGCTTGTTGAACGATAACTAAAATCTTCACCTACCATGATAGGAAGTCAATAGACAGTATTCAATAGATGAAAGAATGAAGAGAGAGCAGCATGTATACATTACTGAGAAAGATGAAGGTAAATATTACACAAGCAGCTAAAAAAAAAATGAAAACATGGTTGCCCCTGAAAAGTGTGACTCTACTTGTGAAACTGAGTGTGGGAGCCTTTTAACCTTATGTGAATTTTTAAACTATATTTTGATTACTCAGATCAAAAGTAAGTATCTATACAAATTCTTTTGTTACAAACATACTTACTATGGGAATGCTGTTGAAGCAGGGGCTAAAACTGGAGGATTCTTCCAAAACTCATCCAGCAGACTCTGAACAATCTTTCCAAGGTCTGAATGCATTGTAAACTGAAAGTAAGAGTAACACATGGTAATCAAAATCATTTTCAGAAAAAGATTATAAAGTCTCAATAGGATAATTTAACTGTCAGACTTAACCTTAAATCCACTTTTTCAAGTCAAGAATTAAATGAAAGACAAAGGTATTATGCCTATTGAACATGTTAGCAATCTATAACTTACTGTAGAAGCAATACCATAAATGAGGTTAAAAGTTTATTTTGTCAATGGAGCTGAAATATTTCCACACTTCACTAATGACAGTAATCTGAAGGTTCAAAGGTAAATATTGAATACATTTAAGTTACAGTTCTTCATGTCAGCGAACCATACATATATATATATATATATATATATATCTCCTAAGAAATATAAGGCATATTTGATTGTTATCCCCTGCTAACTACTATAAAATATCTACCATGAACCAAAGTTCTAACATTAACAGGTCCTCACCATTAAAGAACAGATAACTTCCAAATCAAGATTACCTATTAAATACAGTGAAATAAATCATATCATATACATACATTGCTTACTAACGGAGAGGTAATATACACCCCTTGTTTATCCACTAAGTGATGCCGTATTGGTGGATAAACACTGATCACTGGTTTTTCCTGAGGAAATTGTGGAGGGAGCAATCTGGTAAAGGTAGAACGGATACAAAAACAACAAATGTTATATGATCATAATCTTAAAACAACGTTACTTAAAAACAAATTCAATTTTCATACTTTCATTCAGATTAATATTCAGTAATTAGTGCTCTATTATGCCTGTTGAACTGACTGAAACTATACAAAAAGATACACTCTGGCAACAAGACTATGAAGTAGTTCAATACAAAAAAATCGTCTTACTGTGGAGTAAGGACATCCTGAATTATAAACCATTCTTCACACTGTGTCAATTAACTGCATTCAAACACATTATACCAAACTTCAAAATCTCAGCTGAAAATTAGGTCAGGTATTTCTGTCAGGTGAACCATGTTACCAAAGTCTGGCTATTTACTGGATCACAGGTCTGGCCATCTAATTTTCTTGTGGCTTTCCTACTTCTGAAATGCTACCAAGAATTATTTCACTAAACACTGAATCTCTACTGAGTGAGTTGATAAAATGAGAAGTCCAAGGACTGGAACGCTGGAGCAGCCACCATGCCTGGCTCTGTACTGCTCTCTTCTGAATGTCTCAGTTCTCACATCTCTCCCAATATTGAGGTCGGTTATAGAGCTTCAAGCAATTAACAGTAAATTCTCAGTACCAAAAGGTAAAAATCCTAACCCTTTTAGAATGACTGCAAATTTGAAATTAGGGAGTGTAAGTCTATCACAATGAGATGTAACTGGACATGGAGCCCTCTTTTCCAGATCTCTAAAACTCAGATGAATACATCCTTTTAAACTGCCACTTTCTTTCCCTGCTGGCTCAGGAAACTATTCACTGGCAGCAACGTCAAGAGGGAAACTAGGTCTTTGTTGGCTTCTCCTACTTAGCTCTGCCTGGGCTGTGGGAGGAGAGATAAAGCTATTTCATGTATATAGTTGAGGCTGTTAGACTTCTTTGGTAAAGAGCCAATGAATGGCCTCTGGAGCCCAACCAACCAGAGTTTCTCTCCTGACTACACTACTCACGACCTACTTGTCTTTCATTTGTTCCCATTTGCAGGGCTGCTGTGACGACTCGTAAAGCTCCCATACCTGGAGATACAGCAGAATGACCGGCACTGCTACATACTCGTGCTTCAGTTCACTCATTCAAGTAGGACTTAAGAAGGCCTCCTATGTGCAGGCACCATGCTAGGTGACAAGGACGTGACACAACTGTGTCACTGAAGACACAAGCATGGCTTCTGTCTTCAAGTCAAGTGACTTTTTACTGTATCTCACCCAAACCCTCGCTGGAGCAGCGGCCACCTAGTGCAATTCTTCCCTGCTGAAGACTAATAATTGCACTTACGGCTAAATGAGTACTTTTAGCAATCACCTGGCCCAACTTTCCTCTTTATCACTTAGTAACCTCACGATTATATTTTCACTTTTTTTTCTTTAAAAATAATCAGCGGATCAAACTGAACCCTGAAGTTTCTAGTTGATGTAGTATCTTGGTTGCTGAAAACTAGAGTATTTTACCTTGTTTCTGATGGAAAGGTGCTGTCTCTCTAGTGGTTTCTACACCTGATTCCCTTGACTGTCGTTACCATTCTCACCCTTTCAGCCTGCCTCCGGGGAAGAGTTTAGTGCAAATCAACAAAAACAATTACATTTTTGTGTTACATTTCCTCTTTCATAGCTTCTTACTGCAATATCTCTTACACTAATGTATTGAAAAACTTTTATTTCACAGAATTGTGTAAGTTTAATAAACTGTAGCTACCAGAAAGGGAAATAAATTCACTTTTAAAACAGTTTACTTCCAACAATAGCTGAGAAGCAAAATCATAAAAAGGTTTTCCAAAGTCCTATTACATGAAAAAATAGGATACAATTCTACTCACATATT
Organism: Tragulus kanchil; assembly: GCA_022376925.1. Lineage (NCBI taxonomy): Eukaryota > Metazoa > Chordata > Mammalia > Artiodactyla > Tragulidae > Tragulus > Tragulus kanchil. The sequence goes on along the minus strand of JAIOJX010000028.1, from coordinate 31,476,747 downwards.
AATGTTAATTGTCAGGTTATTTACGGTGAATGGCAATCTGTATTCCACATCTTTCTGTATTTCAGCTATACTGTAGGAGAAAATTTGAGAAAAAAAATTTATCCAAAGTTATAAAAACCATTAATGTTAAAAACAAATGTTAAAATTTGTGGAGTTCACTAAAATTGTCTCAGTAATATAATCTAGATAGCCTATACTTGTATCTTGAGGGAAAAATGACCACAAGAAGATTATCAAATAGGCAGGCAATACTATTCTGAGATACTGTCGAGGGGTTGCTGAGAGGGGGAGTTATCTGGTAAGATAAAGAGGCAAAGAAAAACTCGTGCATTAGTGCGAGACTGATTACTATTGCTTTCTCTAATTCATCATTATTAAACACAATTGCGGACATGGGTTTGAGCAAATTCTGGGAGACAGTAAAGGACCAGGCAGTCTCTCATGCTATAGTCCACGGGGTCACAAAGAGTTGGGCACAACTGAACAAGAAACAGCAGCAATTGCAAGCCCTCTAGTTAAAGCAGGTCAGCAAGACAAGACCTGTGTTTTGACTACAATCCTGTCACTGCCCAGCTGTACAGACAGGGTTTTCAGAGCTTAAACCGAGAAGCCTGGATGAGATGCCTCCTACAGAGACTACTGGCTGCTTTTCAAAACCAAATATTCCTTTGCTTCCTAAATAAGAGAAGCCTAATTTTATTCTGAGCAGCAATGTTCTGGCTTTTCTTGCATCAAGTTGTTCCTACAGACTTATTCCAGCCAGTAAAACACAGGTAAATTACGAGGTCAAATTTCTAGAAAAGCATCTTAAAGCGTAACAAAAAACTGACACAGAGTCTATTTGCCCTTTCTGCCTGGCCTTGACAGGTGAACTTCAAACAACCATCTTGGACCAGGAGTGACCCTGAGAACTGGAGCCAAACACTAGGGAGAGCTCAGCAGACACAAATAGCTTGGGTCCTTAACGGGTGTGGAATTGTCAAACTGAATCTCTTGTAGCAAGAGAAGAAGAAACTTGTATCATGTTTAAGTTACTATTTGGGGAGTCTTTGTTACTAACAGCTGAATATAACTGCCAACATAAGTTCCCTATACTGTAACATTCTACATTCAGAATTTTTCTTTTGTTCAAAAAATTTTTTTTCACCAAACTCATATATCATGTGGGATCTGAGTTCCCTGACCCAGGATCGAACCTGTACCCCTTGCATTGGAAGCTTGGAATCTTAACCACTGGAGCACCAGGGAAGACCCCAGAATTTTATTTTAGACGGCAGGCATGCAATTATTACAATTATAACCTACCAACCAAATCTTTCAGTGACTCACTTGGAATTCTAACCAACATTCATAATCTTTCCAATAAGAAATATGTTACATAGTATATAGTTGTAAGTAGTAAGAGTTACAATTGAAAGGAAGCCTGATACCCAAATGGACATGAAACTTTTCAAGCATGAGTATCTTTAAAAGATCAGCAGTTTTAGAAAACCTCTTATTTTCCTTCTTTTTGGGGGGACTATGGCTTTTTTTTTTTTTTTACCTTCTGATTAAAACCTGGCCTCTTAAATATGTAAATTTCAGGTTGCTTGACAGGTTCAAAAGTGCTGGGATGGAATTATCAACAGTTGATCTCTTCTGACATCCCATGGAATGAGGTTATGATTGAAGAAATGGTTGAGAAAAGCCTCAAGAATATATTCAATATTAGGACTCACAATTTTAATGAAAGCTTCTCATTCAGGATCTGATTCAGACAAGGCTACTACTAAAGAGCCTTCTCAGTTGTACTGATATAAAACACTATGTAATCAATAAAATGGCTTAAGTTTTTAATTCCTTCCTATTATCTTTGGATCCTAAGGTGTCAATGCTTCCAGGGAATACTGATCACCAAAGCCAAGTAGAGCATCTTAGTGACCAAGAGCATGACCTCTTCAAGTAGGCTTCCAGGGATCAAATCCTTCCTCCATCATTTACTGGTGTGATCATGGACATCCTATTTAATCTGGTTAAGCCTTACCTCTCACATGGTAAATGGGGATGTTAAAAAAATACTTGTCTTCCCAAAAGTGATGTTAGATTAACTGTGATAATGCATGTAAAGTCCTCCACACATAATACCACAATTGTTCATTTTAACTAGCTTGACATCAAATGTCTTTGGATTTTGAAAGCTGTCCCTTTTATACTGTAATATTCTACATTCAGAATTTTTCTTTTGTTCAAAAAATTTTTTTTCACCAAACTCATATATCATGTGGGATCTGAGTTCCCTGACCCAGGATCGAACCTGTACCCCTTGCATTGGAAGCTTGGAATCTTAACCACTGGAGCACCAGGGAAGACCCCAGAATTTTATTTTAGACGGCAGGCATGCAATTATTACAATTATAACCTACCAACCAAATCTTTCAGTGACTCACTTGGAATTCTAACCAACATTCATAATCTTTCCAATAAGAAATATGTTACATAGTATATAGTTGTAAGTAGTAAGAGTTACAATTGAAAGGAAGCCTGATACCCAAATGGACATGAAACTTTTCAAGCATGAGTATCTTTAAAAGATCAGCAGTTTTAGAAAACCTCTTATTTTCCTTCTTTTTGGGGGGACTATGGCTTTTTTTTTTTTTTTACCTTCTGATTAAAACCTGGCCTCTTAAATATGTAAATTTCAGGTTGCTTGACAGGTTCAAAAGTGCTGGGATGGAATTATCAACAGTTGATCTCTTCTGACATCCCATGGAATGAGGTTATGATTGAAGAAATGGTTGAGAAAAGCCTCAAGAATATATTCAATATTAGGACTCACAATTTTAATGAAAGCTTCTCATTCAGGATCTGATTCAGACAAGGCTACTACTAAAGAGCCTTCTCAGTTGTACTGATATAAAACACTATGTAATCAATAAAATGGCTTAAGTTTTTAATTCCTTCCTATTATCTTTGGATCCTAAGGTGTCAATGCTTCCAGGGAATACTGATCACCAAAGCCAAGTAGAGCATCTTAGTGACCAAGAGCATGACCTCTTCAAGTAGGCTTCCAGGGATCAAATCCTTCCTCCATCATTTACTGGTGTGATCATGGACATCCTATTTAATCTGGTTAAGCCTTACCTCTCACATGGTAAATGGGGATGTTAAAAAAATACTTGTCTTCCCAAAAGTGATGTTAGATTAACTGTGATAATGCATGTAAAGTCCTCCACACATAATACCACAATTGTTCATTTTAACTACATTAAGCATTTAAAGCACATCTAAGTTGGAACCTGTCTAGGACTGAAAATTTAACTCATTTTTTTTTAGATACTGTCTTTTTAGAGAAAAATTTTGTAGAAAACAGTGAATTTCATTATGTTTTACCTGAATCATTGGCTAGAAGTGTTCAATCACTGTCCCATAATTATGTTCTTGACATTTATTAAAAATTTTGACAAGTTTCCTCCATCAAGGAGGTATCAAAATAGCTAGCTAAATGTAATACTTGTAATACCAATGACAGCTGAACCATCATTAACAAATTCCCAAACAGGTCAGTCACAGCAAATGATGGGGTTCACGGACATGCTACCCCTAAATGTGGCACCTTCATATCTTGAATATTTTAGACTGAAGGAATATGAGAAAACCACAGAAACAGGAAGGTTACTCTGACCTCCGGCCTCCTTACCCTTCTTCCTCGCAACAGGTCATAAACCCTTATTAAGAGATGCTCACCCTACACCAGGAGCAAAGGATCATTCGTATCTCAGAAGCCAGAGGGACACAGAGAAGAATCCTGACAAGGTAGCCTTGCTACGTCATCACTGTCCCCTGCCACCACGTGCCCCCTGCTCTTCCCACTTCTACAATTACAGGCATACTTCACTTTGTTGTGTGTCACAGATATGGCCTATTTTTACAAACTGCAGGTCTGTCGCAACTCTGCACAGAACAAGACTGCTGGTATCATTTTTCCAGCAGCATATGCTCATTTCATATTTCCGTGTCACATACTGAAAATTCTCACTATATTTCAAAGCCTATACCAACAAAAAGACGGTGACTCAATGAAAGTTCAAATGATGGTTATCATTTTTAGCAATAAAATATTTTTAACTAAAATGCATTGATTTTTAGACTTAATGCTACTGCACACTTAAACTACAGTGCAATGTAAACATAACTTACATGCACTGGGAAACCAAAAAATTCATGTGACACACTTCACTGCAACATCAGGCTTCCCTGGTGGCTTAAACAGTAATGAATCTGCCTACAATGTGGAGACCAGGTTTCAGTCTTGGGTTGGAAAGATCCTCTGGAGGAGGGCATGGCAACCCACTCTAGTATTCTTTCTTGCCTGGAGAATCACATCAACAGAGGAGGCTGGAGGGCTACAGTCCATGAGGTCGCAAACAGTCAGCGGAGTCAACGGAGCACACCGGCACTCAGGCTGCAAACGCCCTACAACTCACCTGGCACTCCTCAGCCCACCACAGTCCTCCACTGCCCAACTCTTCATCAGCCCAGCGTAAAACACTCAGGTCTGCTTCTCTGGATCTTCACTTCCTTTTGAAGCCTTCCCTGATATGTAAACTCATATAAAATTTGTGTACTTTTCTGACACTAACCACCCAGGTCAGTCACAGCAAATGATGGGGTTCACGGACATGCTACCCTAAATGTGGCACCTTCATATCTTGAATATTTTAGACTGAAGGAATATGAGAAAACCACAGAAACAGGAAGGTTACTCTGACCTCCGGCCTCCTTACCCTTCTTCCTCGCAACAGGTCATAAACCCTTATTAAGAGATGCTCACCCTACACCAGGAGCAAAGGATCATTCGTATCTCAGAAGCCAGAGGGACACAGAGAAGAATCCTGACAAGGTAGCCTTGCTACGTCATCACTGTCCCCTGCCACCACGTGCCCCCTGCTCTTCCCACTTCTACAATTACAGGCATACTTCACTTTGTTGTGTGTCACAGATATGGCCTATTTTTACAAACTGCAGGTCTGTCGCAACTCTGCACAGAACAAGACTGCTGGTATCATTTTTCCAGCAGCATATGCTCATTTCATATTTCCGTGTCACATACTGAAAATTCTCACTATATTTCAAAGCCTATACCAACAAAAAGACGGTGACTCAATGAAAGTTCAAATGATGGTTATCATTTTTAGCAATAAAATATTTTTAACTAAAATGCATTGATTTTTAGACTTAATGCTACTGCACACTTAAACTACAGTGCAATGTAAACATAACTTACATGCACTGGGAAACCAAAAAATTCATGTGACACACTTCACTGCAACATCAGGCTTCCCTGGTGGCTTAAACAGTAATGAATCTGCCTACAATGTGGAGACCAGGTTTCAGTCTTGGGTTGGAAAGATCCTCTGGAGGAGGGCATGGCAACCCACTCTAGTATTCTTTCTTGCCTGGAGAATCACATCAACAGAGGAGGCTGGAGGGCTACAGTCCATGAGGTCGCAAACAGTCAGCGGAGTCAACGGAGCACACCGGCACTCAGGCTGCAAACGCCCTACAACTCACCTGGCACTCCTCAGCCCACCACAGTCCTCCACTGCCCAACTCTTCATCAGCCCAGCGTAAAACACTCAGGTCTGCTTCTCTGGATCTTCACTTCCTTTTGAAGCCTTCCCTGATATGTAAACTCATATAAAATTTGTGTACTTTTCTATTGTTGTTCTTTCTTAGTTTAACTTTCAGACCCAACCAGAGACCCTAAGATTGTCAAGGAAAGCTCCCCGCCTCTACACTAGCTGCATTAGATGAAATGGCAGACTCTTCTACTTAATTAAAACAACAATCAACCCCGAACATCACAAACGTGATTCTGAATTTTTGCTATTTCAAGTAACTTTTAAAAAACTTATTCCGAAAATAATTTTCTCATTAGAAAAAAATTATTTTTTCAAATCAGTAAATGTTATTCTACAATACTTTTAAATGCCTACATAATGTTCTAGTACACCGTAAACCTATTCTGTCAGATATTGAAACTGAACAGGACCCTGTGGGGGCTCCTGGACATGAAGTCTTTCCATGTCCCCCATTTCTTGTTTGTAGGGAACAGACGCCACTCTCCACGACCTCCCCTGAGTCTGAAAGGGCAAATTCAAACAGCAGCTATTCAGGGAAGGCAGGGGATGCAGAGACAAGGGAGGAGACCCCCTGAGGCTGGAATAAAAGCTCAAAGACCCTGCGGATACCCCAATCTTTATTAGCAACTCTGTCCTTGAACCACTGCTATAAAACTTCTCAACAAATCATCCCAGGCTGGGACACACAGCTTCTCAGGGCACAGGCCCGCTGTGCATATAGTCTAAAGTAATACTGTGATCTCACCAGAGAAGCTTTGACTAATCTTCCTTTAAGAATTTTATGTTCTAGGTTTTCTGAGAGCCGGGAATTACTAAGGTTTTACTTCAGTGACCCTGAGTCAGGTTTGGACTAAAGAAAGCTAAGACAGATAACTCTGTCAAAATGTGTGATTAACTGGCATCCACAATTCTTTGATAGCTCCTAAAACTACAAACAAAAAGACCTTGAAATACGAGAGGCACTGTTGTTTTAAGTCACTGTAGTCATGTCCGACTCTGCGACCCTTTGGACTGTACCCACAAGGCTCCTCTGTCCATGGGATTCTCCAGGCAAGAATACTGGAGTGGGTTGCTGTTTCCTTCTCCAGGGGATCTTCCCGACCTGGGATCAAACTTGGGTCGCCTGCATCGGCAGGCGGGTTCTTTACCACTACCGCCACCTGGGAAGCCCTAGAGACATTAGTTATGGTTATCCCTTTCATAGAACAATTATTTATCTCCTATACTTTGTATTCTGTGTAAACCTGGATTCTGTGACTAAGACTAGGTTCAAGTGCCCAGCTATAAAATCATCTCCCAGGTAAATGGAAATAGGGTAGTTTCTGCAGTGACGGGGCACACAGCACATCAACGGACTGAAAAGACCAACTCAAGATGCTGATTTTATGTATTTCCCACCGTGCTGAGTAACTCAAGGAAGGGTTTTTACATGATCCTTCTCAATCAAGGGCTTAGATGTAAGGGTTTAGGGTAAAGACGTTAGACAGAGGTTAGGCAATTTCCCTTTCCCATCTAAATCTCCAGGAAATACCAAAACTGACTTTTACAAAGCAAATCTATCACAGTGCTAGAAAGCAAACCAATAAGAAACTGAGGACTCTTAGAAACATTAAAAAAGAAGAAGAAAATAAATACAGGAATTAAAGGCAACCCCAAAACATAAGACCAGTGCAAAGCAGGGGTACTGCGAAGGTCCTTCGAGCCCCTGAACCAAGTCAACGCAAACCCAAGAGTGGAGGGTGGGGCAGGAGCACAAACCCAGGAGTGGAGGGTGGGGCAGGAGCACGCCTCAGGATAAAGAGGGAGGAGAAGCCTGAACCCGCAAGAAGCTAGCACTCTCCCGATGCCGGGGCTCTTCCAACCAGGGGATAGCAACCATCTCTGTCCCTGAATTCCCTGCTTATTTAACTTCAGTAGTCATTGGACTAAAGAAAGCTAAGACAGATAACTCTGTCAAAATGTGTGATTAACTGGCATCCACAATTCTTTGATAGCTCCTAAAACTACAAACAAAAAGACCTTGAAATACGAGAGGCACTGTTGTTTTAAGTCACTGTAGTCATGTCCGACTCTGCGACCCTTTGGACTGTACCCACAAGGCTCCTCTGTCCATGGGATTCTCCAGGCAAGAATACTGGAGTGGGTTGCTGTTTCCTTCTCCAGGGGATCTTCCCGACCTGGGATCAAACTTGGGTCGCCTGCATCGGCAGGCGGGTTCTTTACCACTACCGCCACCTGGGAAGCCCTAGAGACATTAGTTATGGTTATCCCTTTCATAGAACAATTATTTATCTCCTATACTTTGTATTCTGTGTAAACCTGGATTCTGTGACTAAGACTAGGTTCAAGTGCCCAGCTATAAAATCATCTCCCAGGTAAATGGAAATAGGGTAGTTTCTGCAGTGACGGGGCACACAGCACATCAACGGACTGAAAAGACCAACTCAAGATGCTGATTTTATGTATTTCCCACCGTGCTGAGTAACTCAAGGAAGGGTTTTTACATGATCCTTCTCAATCAAGGGCTTAGATGTAAGGGTTTAGGGTAAAGACGTTAGACAGAGGTTAGGCAATTTCCCTTTCCCATCTAAATCTCCAGGAAATACCAAAACTGACCTTTACAAAGCAAATCTATCACAGTGCTAGAAAGCAAACCAATAAGAAACTGAGGACTCTTAGAAACATTAAAAAAGAAGAAGAAAATAAATACAGGAATTAAAGGCAACCCCAAAACATAAGACCAGTGCAAAGCAGGGGTACTGCGAAGGTCCTTCGAGCCCCTGAACCAAGTCAACGCAAACCCAAGAGTGGAGGGTGGGGCAGGAGCACAAACCCAGGAGTGGAGGGTGGGGCAGGAGCACGCCTCAGGATAAAGAGGGAGGAGAAGCCTGAACCCGCAAGAAGCTAGCACTCTCCCGATGCCGGGGCTCTTCCAACCAGGGGATAGCAACCATCTCTGTCCCTGAATTCCCTGCTTATTTAACTTATATGCAGAGTACACCCTGTCAAATGCCAGGCTGGACTGAAGTACAAGCTGGAATGAAGATTGCAGGGAGAAATATCAATAACCTCAGATATACAGATAACACCACCCTTATGACAGAAAATAAAGAGAAACTAAAGAGCTGCTGCTGCTTCTTTATTATTTTACTTATCTATTTATTTATTTTTGGCTATTCTGGGTTTTCACTGCTGCCACAGGTTCTTCTCTAGTTGCAAGGAGTGGGGACTACTCTCTAGCTGAGGTGAGCAGGCTTCTTGTTGTGACTTCTCTTGTGGAACTCGGGCTCTAGGGCTCATACGCTTCAGTAGTTGCGGCTCTGAGGGTCTAGACCACAGGCTCAACAGTTGTGGCTCACGGTCTTAGTTACTCTGCTGCATGTGAGATCTTACCAGATCAGGGATTGAACTCATCTCTTGCATTGGCAGGTGAACTCTTCAACACTGAGATACCAGGGAAGCCTCAAGAGCTTCTTGATGAACATAAAAGAGTAGAGTGAAAAACCTGGCTTGAAACTCAGCATTCAAAAAATGAAGACCATGGCATCCAGTCCCATCACTTCATGGGAAGTGGATGGGCAAGCAATGGAAACAGTGACAAACTTTATTTTCTTAGGCTCCAAAATCACTGCGGACGGTGACAGCAGCCATGAAATTAAAGACCTTTGCTCCTTGGAAGAAAAGTTATGACAAACCTAAGACGGCGTTTTAAAAAGCAGATGCATTACTTTGTTGACAAAGGTCCTATTAGTCAGAGCTATGGTTTTTCCAGTAGTTCTATACAGATGTGAGAGTGGGACCACAGAGATGGCTAGTGCTTTTGAAATGTGGTGCTGGAGAAGACCCTTGAGAATCCCTTGGACAGCAAGGAGATCAAACCAGTCAATCCTAATGGAAATCAACCCTGAATATTCAGTGGAAGCTGAAGCTCCACTACTTTGGCCATCTGATGTGAAGAGCCAGAGCCAACTCATTGGAAAGGACCCTCATGCTGGGAAAAGATTGAGGGTAGGAGAAGGGGATCACAGAAGATGAGATGGTTAATGGCATCACCGACTCAAAGGACAAGAGTGCTACATATAGTTCATGGGTCTGCAAAATACAAACACAACTAAGCCACCGAACAACAACTGAATTCCATGGGGAGGGAGCCTCTAAGCTGGCAACCCTCAGGAAGCTACAGACTCCAGGATGTCTCCATTTCCAAAGGACATCTATCAGCTTGCCCCATAACAAAGCATTCTTCTTCACCTATCACCTGCAGGTGGCGACATGCACAGAATTAAATACCTACAAAGACTTTCAGGAATTTTAAATATAGAAAAGGTTTGAACAAAACAACACCATGGGAGGCATGTGCCAAACTCAACGCACCCCAAACACAAAAACTCAAAGCAACAGAGTTAAATGAGCACATATAAGGCTATAAATTTCAATAGTCTACTACAATACCCTCAGAGCAACAAAAGAGCACTTAAATGAGTTAAAGGTTGTACTGCTCACCGCACAACAGGCCACAAAGAAGCTCAAAAAGCAATCAGGAAGAGATTAGTGGCAGGTGAACTCTTCAACACTGAGATACCAGGGAAGCCTCAAGAGCTTCTTGATGAACATAAAAGAGTAGAGTGAAAAACCTGGCTTGAAACTCAGCATTCAAAAAATGAAGACCATGGCATCCAGTCCCATCACTTCATGGGAAGTGGATGGGCAAGCAATGGAAACAGTGACAAACTTTATTTTCTTAGGCTCCAAAATCACTGCGGACGGTGACAGCAGCCATGAAATTAAAGACCTTTGCTCCTTGGAAGAAAAGTTATGACAAACCTAAGACGGCGTTTTAAAAAGCAGATGCATTACTTTGTTGACAAAGGTCCTATTAGTCAGAGCTATGGTTTTTCCAGTAGTTCTATACAGATGTGAGAGTGGGACCACAGAGATGGCTAGTGCTTTTGAAATGTGGTGCTGGAGAAGACCCTTGAGAATCCCTTGGACAGCAAGGAGATCAAACCAGTCAATCCTAATGGAAATCAACCCTGAATATTCAGTGGAAGCTGAAGCTCCACTACTTTGGCCATCTGATGTGAAGAGCCAGAGCCAACTCATTGGAAAGGACCCTCATGCTGGGAAAAGATTGAGGGTAGGAGAAGGGGATCACAGAAGATGAGATGGTTAATGGCATCACCGACTCAAAGGACAAGAGTGCTACATATAGTTCATGGGTCTGCAAAATACAAACACAACTAAGCCACCGAACAACAACTGAATTCCATGGGGAGGGAGCCTCTAAGCTGGCAACCCTCAGGAAGCTACAGACTCCAGGATGTCTCCATTTCCAAAGGACATCTATCAGCTTGCCCCATAACAAAGCATTCTTCTTCACCTATCACCTGCAGGTGGCGACATGCACAGAATTAAATACCTACAAAGACTTTCAGGAATTTTAAATATAGAAAAGGTTTGAACAAAACAACACCATGGGAGGCATGTGCCAAACTCAACGCACCCCAAACACAAAAACTCAAAGCAACAGAGTTAAATGAGCACATATAAGGCTATAAATTTCAATAGTCTACTACAATACCCTCAGAGCAACAAAAGAGCACTTAAATGAGTTAAAGGTTGTACTGCTCACCGCACAACAGGCCAATAAAACCAAAGACAGCTGCTGGGACAAGGAACAACGATTTTATTTAGAAAGCCAGCAAATCAGGAAGATGGTAGATTCAAGCCCTAAAGTACTATCTTGCCTGAGGTAGAATTTGGGCTTTCAATACACTAAAAGGGAGGGAGTAAGGCCAAACATTTCCCATCAGCCTCCGCTGGGGCGGGGTAGTGGGGGAGAGGTGTTCATTTCCTCCTCCCGGAAGTCATTCGCAGATGGGCCTGATCAGGTATTTTACCTTAATGCTGATTACTTGGGAGGCAGGGTTCCTAGGAATGGGCCATTGCCTATAATTGAAGCTCACAGGCAACAACCCTTTAATAAATAACTTGTAATAGAATACAAAAGCTCTTCCCTATTACACTTGCATTCACACAGAGGCACACATACACTGGCTGACATGAAAACGAATAATTAAGAAACTGGGAATTTAAAATAAATAAACAGCTCAAATTGATGGTTCATTGCTCTGGTTGGAAGACACTTCATACTGTACCCTACTCTTGGAAAAGGGTGATGCACTTTAGCACATTAAAGGCTTTTAGAAATTCTGAAGTACTCAATCTTGTTTTCTGTGTCTGTCACAGACCACTTATTTCACGGTATTTTTCTGAACACTGCTCCGTAGACAACATTGTATAATGACAGAGATGTGCCAACACAGAAGGAACACAGAAGAAAGAAGTTAACCTAAACAGACATAGGGGTAATGGGGAAGGAGGGGGGGGTCTCTGAAAAACAGTATCTGAGCTACATTTAAAAGTCAAGCAATGGCGCTTGCCCTGGTGGTCCAGAGGGTAAGGACACCGCCTTGCAGTGCAAGGGGCACCGGTTCCATCCCTGGCCTGGGAAGATCCCACGTGCCGCGGAGCGGCTGGACTGATGTGTCCAATCACGGCGAGGGGCCAAACTCAACGCACCCCAAACACAAAAACTCAAAGCAACAGAGTTAAATGAGCACATATAAGGCTATAAATTTCAATAGTCTACTACAATACCCTCAGAGCAACAAAAGAGCACTTAAATGAGTTAAAGGTTGTACTGCTCACCGCACAACAGGCCAATAAAACCAAAGACAGCTGCTGGGACAAGGAACAACGATTTTATTTAGAAAGCCAGCAAATCAGGAAGATGGTAGATTCAAGCCCTAAAGTACTATCTTGCCTGAGGTAGAATTTGGGCTTTCAATACACTAAAAGGGAGGGAGTAAGGCCAAACATTTCCCATCAGCCTCCGCTGGGGCGGGGTAGTGGGGGAGAGGTGTTCATTTCCTCCTCCCGGAAGTCATTCGCAGATGGGCCTGATCAGGTATTTTACCTTAATGCTGATTACTTGGGAGGCAGGGTTCCTAGGAATGGGCCATTGCCTATAATTGAAGCTCACAGGCAACAACCCTTTAATAAATAACTTGTAATAGAATACAAAAGCTCTTCCCTATTACACTTGCATTCACACAGAGGCACACATACACTGGCTGACATGAAAACGAATAATTAAGAAACTGGGAATTTAAAATAAATAAACAGCTCAAATTGATGGTTCATTGCTCTGGTTGGAAGACACTTCATACTGTACCCTACTCTTGGAAAAGGGTGATGCACTTTAGCACATTAAAGGCTTTTAGAAATTCTGAAGTACTCAATCTTGTTTTCTGTGTCTGTCACAGACCACTTATTTCACGGTATTTTTCTGAACACTGCTCCGTAGACAACATTGTATAATGACAGAGATGTGCCAACACAGAAGGAACACAGAAGAAAGAAGTTAACCTAAACAGACATAGGGGTAATGGGGAAGGAGGGGGGGGTCTCTGAAAAACAGTATCTGAGCTACATTTAAAAGTCAAGCAATGGCGCTTGCCCTGGTGGTCCAGAGGGTAAGGACACCGCCTTGCAGTGCAAGGGGCACCGGTTCCATCCCTGGCCTGGGAAGATCCCACGTGCCGCGGAGCGGCTGGACTGATGTGTCCAATCACCGAGCCTGAGCTCTGGAGCGCATGCGCCCAGAGCCGGTGCTCTGCAGTGACAGACGCCACCGCGATGGGAGGCCCACAGGAGCCAAAGAACAAAGACGAATGAAAATAGAGAAATGAAAGACCAATAGAAGTGGCCCGCCCACTCCCCTCCCTCCCCAACCCGACCCCCGCCCAAAATAAAATAAATAAATAAATAAATCTTTAAAAAAAAAAAAAAAAAAAAAGTCAAGCAAGAGTTAACCCTGGGAAAGACAATCAGGGAAATGAAGTATACATTGTAGAACAGAGGAAACACAATTATAAAAGCTTCAGCAGAAATTAACCCTAGGTCCCCAAAAGCCTCCATGTCTTTTGTTGTTAAAGAAAACCCACATTCCTCTGCTGACACCTTTCCACCAGTCACACCACTATCTCCTGCGCCAAAAGGCATTAAGCTAAGGATGGTGGCAAGAGGAAGCTACTGAAAAGAATAACATGATCAAATTCAAATTTTAAAGATTACTCTGGCACCCAAGTGGAGGAAAAAACAGAACACGACTGGAGGCAGAGAGAATGGCATTATGCAGTGGTAGCAGGGGTTGATTACCTGAGAACAGGATGAGCAGGTTGGGGCTTAGGTGGGCAAGCAGGAGAGACAGCTCGGAAGGAATAAAGCAGGAGGAGAGAAGGAGATGTGGTTGAATTCAACTAGCAATGGAGAAATGACTACCTGTGTGGTAACTTTTTTAAAAAAGCAGGTATGAATAGATACTACTATGTGGAAAAGTAACTAGATAGCACTTGACTGTTACCATCTATTTAGGGTAAGTTTTCTTTAATGGTAACATGCTTTATTGTATCGTATACTCTGCAATTACAACTTTTACTCACTGGTTATAGACTTAACGTATCAAGTAAAAATTTACTTAATTATGGGGATGTTTGATTTATGTAATTTTTAATTTCACTTTAAGAGTTCAAGTTTATAGTCAAAAATTTTGACATTTTGCAAGTTTCTGTAGCTTCAACAGGCTGTCATAGCAGATTCTTGAAGAATTTTTTACTACAAGGTGCTTTTCTTGCACTCTCACATATCTTTAAGGGTTAGATAACGTCCAAGAGGGAAGGCAGTGCTCATAGCAAAACAGAGAGTGACATCAGACTGGTTAAATGGAGAAGAGCAGTGCAGTACACAGCACAGCTACTCTGGAGCTCAAAGCACGCACTGCTGTGTGTGGACTGCGGCCACGTCCTTCTATTCTAAAGGCAAAGGTGGAAAGGGCAAAGGCTGTGTGGGAAATCTCTGTACCTGCTGCTCAAGTTTGCTGAGAACCTAAAACTCCTATAAATAATAAAACCTACTTTTTAAAAGTTGGAAATTTTGATTATTTTAATAAAAACTCTCACATTATATTGACAATAGATCCATTTAAAAAAATATATACCACCAGGGAGGCTTCCCTCATGGTCCAGTGGGTAGAAGAGTCTGCCTTGCAATGCAAGAGGCACCAGTTAGATCCCTGGCCCGGGAAGATTCCACATGCCGGGAAGCAGCTGGACCCGTATGTCCAAATTAAAAGCTGGCGCTCTGGAGCGCATGTGCCCAGAGCCGGTGCTTTGCAACGAGAGGCCGCTGCAATGGGAGGTCCACACAGGCCAAATAATAAAGACAGTGAAAAATAAACAAAAAATCAGTAAAAAGAGGTCAAAAATTAAAGACAAAATTAAAAAAAAATACAACATTGGGCAGATTAAAACATATATACATACATATCCTGTCATTACAAAGTTTGTGTTATGAAGTTTGTGAGTCCTTACGAATTGACAGGAAAAATTACAGAAAGGTTTGGAATCTAGGCTTATTCTCATGAGTGTTCAATAGCCTTACACCTGGGAGCAGGGGTTAAACTAAACAGCTATAGGGTACAAAACTCTACAGCAGCAGATTCTCTGAACAAGTTAGAAGGCTTTTTAAAGATTTGGGTAATCAGAAAGATTATCCAAGGATTAGCAGCAAAAAAATTTTCAAAATAATATTTAAAGACTACGGAGCTGGGCACTAATTTTAATTTCACTTTAAGAGTTCAAGTTTATAGTCAAAAATTTTGACATTTTGCAAGTTTCTGTAGCTTCAACAGGCTGTCATAGCAGATTCTTGAAGAATTTTTTACTACAAGGTGCTTTTCTTGCACTCTCACATATCTTTAAGGGTTAGATAACGTCCAAGAGGGAAGGCAGTGCTCATAGCAAAACAGAGAGTGACATCAGACTGGTTAAATGGAGAAGAGCAGTGCAGTACACAGCACAGCTACTCTGGAGCTCAAAGCACGCACTGCTGTGTGTGGACTGCGGCCACGTCCTTCTATTCTAAAGGCAAAGGTGGAAAGGGCAAAGGCTGTGTGGGAAATCTCTGTACCTGCTGCTCAAGTTTGCTGAGAACCTAAAACTCCTATAAATAATAAAACCTACTTTTTAAAAGTTGGAAATTTTGATTATTTTAATAAAAACTCTCACATTATATTGACAATAGATCCATTTAAAAAAATATATACCACCAGGGAGGCTTCCCTCATGGTCCAGTGGGTAGAAGAGTCTGCCTTGCAATGCAAGAGGCACCAGTTAGATCCCTGGCCCGGGAAGATTCCACATGCCGGGAAGCAGCTGGACCCGTATGTCCAAATTAAAAGCTGGCGCTCTGGAGCGCATGTGCCCAGAGCCGGTGCTTTGCAACGAGAGGCCGCTGCAATGGGAGGTCCACACAGGCCAAATAATAAAGACAGTGAAAAATAAACAAAAAATCAGTAAAAAGAGGTCAAAAATTAAAGACAAAATTAAAAAAAAATACAACATTGGGCAGATTAAAACATATATACATACATATCCTGTCATTACAAAGTTTGTGTTATGAAGTTTGTGAGTCCTTACGAATTGACAGGAAAAATTACAGAAAGGTTTGGAATCTAGGCTTATTCTCATGAGTGTTCAATAGCCTTACACCTGGGAGCAGGGGTTAAACTAAACAGCTATAGGGTACAAAACTCTACAGCAGCAGATTCTCTGAACAAGTTAGAAGGCTTTTTAAAGATTTGGGTAATCAGAAAGATTATCCAAGGATTAGCAGCAAAAAAATTTTCAAAATAATATTTAAAGACTACGGAGATGGGCACTATGTTAGATACAAATATGAAACAATTGGCATTTATAGGGGACTTAACTGTTTGCCAGATAAAATTCTAGTCTCTTTACATGTACTGTCTGAAATCTTTAAAAATGAAATCTTACATTTCATTTGTGAAGAAAAACTCTCTGGAATGGACTTGCTTCCTGAATGAAAGTCAGAAGTGTTCCTGCCATAGACAGATGAGTTGGAGGCTTGTGAGTGATTCATAAACAATGAGCTGGCTAGATCCATGCAGGCTAAGAGGCAAAGGTTGCAGGCACACTGATTCTATGCAGTGGAAAGAAGGAATATCATCTGTTACCCGCTTACTCTGTGTCAGAAACTCAAATAAATGTTTATATACATTACTTAAATATCAACCATCCTGCAGGATAAAAATCCCAATTCCTGATTTTTACAGATGGGAACTGGAGCTCAGAGTTCACCTAAGTCATGTGGCTTTTCCTGATGTCATTAGTTTTTACTTGTCTGCATTTATGTTCCTCAAATTCATTTTGTTTAACATCTCATACTAGAGTGAAGAAGAAGAAAGCAATTCTGATAAACATAATAACTCCCAATTAGATTTTCTATTTGAATATAAAGTAAAAATAGCACCAGAATTACCACATAACTGATTCTTAAAATGGAAAAGTCCTTTATTTGAGAGAGCTGGTCTCCCTAAGTAAAAGCTAACAAAGAAAGAGTACTATTTGTAGAACTGTGAATTTTTACAGATAATAATTACCATTTACAACACAGTTCTGGGCTATCGTTTCCGAGCTAAACTCAAAGTGTTAGTTACTCAGTGGTGTCCAACTTCTTTGCGACCCCATGGACCATAGCCTGCCAGGCTCTTCCATCCATGGGATTCTCCAAGAAAGAATACTGAAATGGGTTGCCATTCCCTTCTCCAGGGGATGTCCCAGATGCAGGACTGAACCCAGGTTTCCTGCACTGCAGACAGATTCTTTTATCATCTGAGCCACCAGGGAAGCAGACCTCAGAGCTAAGGAGGTAAAATAATAAAGAAGCTAAGTAACTGTAGATATTGCGAGAGAGGAAAAACCAGGATAGTTAGGATGGTATCTGTTGAGTTACCATCAGATTTTGGTATTTTCTGACAGCTGGTGCAGTGCAGGGAGACGTCTAATAGCTTCACTTCTGAAGAATCTTTAAATAATGGGATTAGGGAGTATTACTTGGGATAGTTTCAACTGCAAGTACCTGAAATACCATGTTACCAAGTGTGGTAAACAGTGGGAGGGTATTTGTACATATAATACAAGTGTATATGCATAATCTTACACAGCCAGAAGTCCAGAGGCAGGAAAGTTCCAGATCTGGTTAACTCAGCATCACAGTATCATCAAAGACCTTCCATCTTTCTACTCTACCACATTCAGTAGCCAGCCTGCCTTCCTTCACCATCCAAGCAGTTCTCGGTGTCCCAGGTAGCACAAGAATATCCTGAACACAAAGAGGAATTTCCTGATGGACAGTGCTATTACTAAGAAAATGTTCTGAGCAGCTCCCCAGAAGACCTCTGCAACTCTGCTGACCAAGACAAGGTTGTGCCTGATAATAACCAGCAGTGGGAATAAGATCATCATCACTGGATAAATAATCAGTATTTACCCCTGAGAAATTGAAGGGGCTCAGCACATTAAAGAGGTCGCCCTGCTGACCAAGAGCCCAAGAAGGCAATGTTCTTCCAAGAAATCACAAGAAATGGATTTAGATGGGAAATCAATAGTGTCATATACAGTGAGCTTCTTTAGGAAGTATAAGAAATGAGAGAAATAGTTCTACTCCTGCCTGCAGTGTGGGAGAGTTGGGTTCGATCCCTGGGTTGGGAAGATACCCTGGAGAAGAGAAAGGCTACCCACTCAGTATTCTTGCCTGGAGAATTCCATGGCTCATCCATGGGTCACAAAGAGTTGGACACGACTGAGAGGCTTCACTTTTTTTACCTTACTGCCCATAAAATCAGGAAATGTACTAGTAAAGTGAATACCGTGATGACTGTTACCTAGAAAGTGGGATGTTATTTGAGCCTAGTAATCTACATAACTTTCAGTTTCCATTTTCACAGCAGACAAACATGCTACTGTATATATATACTTTTTGGACATCACTATGACGGTGTTCCATTTTTCCTACCTGGAAAGGCAAGACTTAAAATGAGGATTATACACAGAAAATCCAGCTAACCATTAGGAAGATGAGATAAGAATTTCTTAAACTAAAAAGACGTTTACATTAATTGGGGAAAAGGAATTAAAGATACTCTTTCCTGATATAGGATTTTTTTTTTGAATTATACATAGTCAAAAAAGAAAATATAAGTCGGAAGGTAAATGAGAGAATGGGGTGGGGAAAGGTTACTGAGGGGATGAAAAAAGTGAAATACTTTCATGGTCAAGAAAGAGCTACTCATCCCATATTTGTAGAAGGGATAGAGTATGAAACATGAGGCAGGTGGGAAGCATGCAACAATATATTAATATTCATAATTGGGGAAATTTTGTATTATTCATTAAAATACCATTTGAAACTGTCTTTCAACTTTTCCAGAGTGTGTTTCCAGAAAAACCAATAGCAGTGTCTTTTTGCACAACAATCTTTAAGGGTAAGTTGTAGTACTGAATTTGGTTACTCAAGCAACATATGGTCAGATATTGCACAGATGTTTCATTTTTACCTGCTAGTTTTAAAATGCATGTCAGAAATTAAAAGGGCAGACTTAACAAGGAAAGGCAGATGACACTTTTTCCTAGGACCGTATCATTCTTTGAAAACTGGAAGAACATGACCTACTTGATTGTCACCAGGTTTATTCAAGTATAGTTTATAAAGCTGACATATTTCAATAAAACCTTCAAATACTTTTATCAAAGAACTTAAGAGAATCAAGGAATTAAAGATAGTTGTTCATAAAATATCACAAAATACCATAGATAATGTCATATGTCTGATTATATGCCCATAATTTCTGGCTCAAAAAATAACAAATAAAATAGATCCTTTCTGCATTTGACTCAGGGTATTTACTGATCCTCTTAAGCCAACTCCTTAGATTAGCAATTCCTGCCTTGGACTCTCTTGTATGGGAGGCAACAACAAAAACACACAATACATTTCACATCAATCACTTCCCTTATTTTCCAGCCTAAGCAACAATGAATTCAGAATATCTGAAAAATTCAACTCCAATCTCAACAAAAACTTGCCAGCAGTGAGAATATCTAACAGAATATACTAAAGTCTTAAAAACAATTAATTCCAAAGATATGGTTTTAGAAAGTATTTTGACAACAGTATACAAACAGTCTGTCAAGGCAACAATTTTATCAAAAAGGAGTCATCTTATTGTATAAACATATTTTGTAAGAGTAGTTCTTATAGGTTAGTAGAGAACACAATTTAGAATCAGACTGATTTGTAAGGACTCTATGAACTTAATTTTCCAAAAAGAAAACTACCATTAAATCAAGCACCATGCCATTCCTTCCTGTTTCACACCACAAACTCTCACCTTTGAAAAGTTCTGAACAAGCAGAACAACTGAGAAAAAGAACCAAGAAACACCTGAAGTTCTATCAGTAATAGGCCTCATTACCGCCAAACGGATCTTGCAATCATTTTTTTCTTTCAACAGTACACCTAATTTAAACCTATTCCACACTATCACCTGTTTAGAAAAAAAATTTACTGTAACATAAAATGACTCCTAGAATTAATCAAGTTAATATCTCTGAATATACACTTCAAATATGTAACAGTCATACTAAGATGCTGACAACTTTACATTTAATACATGCTGACACTCACGTAAATATAGTTGCATAATTCATATAAAGGAGCTGTTCTAATTTTCGAAACCAGTAGAGGTCACAGATATTTGCAATAAAAACAGCTGAAATCATCTGAATTGCAAACTATTTCTAACCTGACCATGCTGAAAATGAAAACCACCACCAAGAGAAAAATCAAGATGACTCTAAGGTAATTTCTGAGTGTAGGAAAAAAGTGAGACAGGAACGGCCTGATAGTTTCCAGCTGCGGGGAGGTGGTTAGAATGAACAGGATAAATCTATTAAGAGACTTAAGAGGATTTTTCAGTACGTTACTCCCAGAGAAGAACTCACGGATGAAAACTTTAATTTTCCCCTTGCTTTCAATGTTCAAAGAGTTTTTTCCAAAAAATGGTCCACTATTGGTGAAACCTGGGAGATGACTCTTCACAGTTCTTTTTAGCCAACTATAGAATTTTAACAATTCAGGCAACATAGCAAACAGGTGGGCACAGAGAAAGGTTGGTGAGGAAGCCGGGCAAAGCAAAGCAGACTGGAGACAGGAGACAGATTACAGTTGTCAGGAGGGATCAGGAAGTCGGAATTAGAGGAGCTGAGCAGAGGTGGGTGGGAGAGAAGGAAGGGGGGGGGGGCCCGGAAGAAATACGTGAGACCCAGGACCAGGGGAGGTATGTCAAAAGGCGGCAGCTGGCGGGAGTCGGCCTGAGGAGCTGCGAGGACGGTTGGCACCCGCCCGCCCTCCCGCCCTACTTTTTCCTCCGGTCGGAGAGGCAGCGACCAGTCACCTGGAGTGTGAGTTCCGGAGGGACTCGATCAGGCGCTGCTTCTGCTGTTGGAGGCTGGTGAGACCACCGGGGGACCCAGCTGCGGAGGAGGAGGCGCTCTTGGTCAGGGGAAAGAGCCAGCTCATCCTCCCCGGGGCCCCGGGCCGAGGCCCTAGAAGGCTCTGGCCTGCTTCTCCCAGCTGCTCAGCCCGGCGGTTCTCCCGCGACAGAGGAGCGGGCAGGGACGGCCTGGCCCAAGGACCGGGGAGCCGCGTCTTCTCTAAGCCAGCCCGGCAAGGGGTCCTCGGGGTCAGGGGGGCATGCTCTGTCTGCGCGCAGCTGGAGAGAGGGAACTCGCCGCCCGGGACTGGCGGTCCTACCTTCGCGGCCCCGACGCCGCTACCAGCCAGCCCGGCTGCCCGACCGCCCAGCTCTCCACTACCCCAGCCTCCGTCGCCTGCGTGCTCCGCCCCCTCTGCGTGCCGCGTCATCAGCCGGCGCCCCCGCCCGGACGTGCGAGAGGCGACGGCGCAGCGCGGTGCGGCGCAGCTCCGGCTCCCCTTTCCCCTTTACCGGGCGAGAGGTGTCTATGGGGCAGCCGCCGCCGTCGCCGCCGCCGCCGCTACCGCCACCGCCGTTGCCGCTGGGTGCTGTCTCTATGGCGAGGAGGAGGAGGAGGAGCGCGAGCTCAGCGACACAAGTAGCTTCTGCGTCTGCCACGGAAACTTGGGGGGGAGGGGCGGCTTGGGGAAGTAGAAAGGGGGCGGGAACGGTGAACCTTCGAGGATGCGCGATGGCGCCAGCTGGAGCGCTGCTAGCGAGGGAAGGAGTCGGGCGGCGGGTGGAGCAGGGCTGGCAATTGGGGCTGGGGGGCATGTCAAGCGGGTGGCGCGCGGTGATGACGCGGAGGCTTTGTACCTGGGGCTTCTGTGTTGCGGGAGGGAAATCGCGAGTGGAGGGCGGTGGCCTAGTCCTCAGCTCTTCGTAGCCCTTCGCGCGGCGGAGCCGGGGAGGCAATCGGGCTCCAGTCGGTGGTTATCCGCACCTTCGCGCTGGCTCTCTGCCAGGAGAGAGCGATCTCTGTGACTTGACTCGGTCTGTACTGTCCTTGCGTTTCGTCGGGAGCCCGCTCTTCGGAGGTGCCACCTGCAGTCATGAAAAGGTCTCTGCTGCCTCTTCGGGGCCTCTGGAGCTGTCGCAGAGAGAGAGGTGGAGGAAAGCAATGTTAGGCTCCAGGGCCTTTCGAAATTGTCTCTGTGCGTGTGTGTGTGTCCGTGTGCTTAGCCGAGTGAAGAGGGCTATAAGGGAAGTGGCCCTTGGCTCGTTGGTTTCTGTTCTTAGAGCACTCGAGGTTACATTGGTGGCTGCAGAGTTTACAGAGGAGCGGGCAGGGACGGCCTGGCCCAAGGACCGGGGAGCCGCGTCTTCTCTAAGCCAGCCCGGCAAGGGGTCCTCGGGGTCAGGGGGGCATGCTCTGTCTGCGCGCAGCTGGAGAGAGGGAACTCGCCGCCCGGGACTGGCGGTCCTACCTTCGCGGCCCCGACGCCGCTACCAGCCAGCCCGGCTGCCCGACCGCCCAGCTCTCCACTACCCCAGCCTCCGTCGCCTGCGTGCTCCGCCCCCTCTGCGTGCCGCGTCATCAGCCGGCGCCCCCGCCCGGACGTGCGAGAGGCGACGGCGCAGCGCGGTGCGGCGCAGCTCCGGCTCCCCTTTCCCCTTTACCGGGCGAGAGGTGTCTATGGGGCAGCCGCCGCCGTCGCCGCCGCCGCCGCTACCGCCACCGCCGTTGCCGCTGGGTGCTGTCTCTATGGCGAGGAGGAGGAGGAGGAGCGCGAGCTCAGCGACACAAGTAGCTTCTGCGTCTGCCACGGAAACTTGGGGGGGAGGGGCGGCTTGGGGAAGTAGAAAGGGGGCGGGAACGGTGAACCTTCGAGGATGCGCGATGGCGCCAGCTGGAGCGCTGCTAGCGAGGGAAGGAGTCGGGCGGCGGGTGGAGCAGGGCTGGCAATTGGGGCTGGGGGGCATGTCAAGCGGGTGGCGCGCGGTGATGACGCGGAGGCTTTGTACCTGGGGCTTCTGTGTTGCGGGAGGGAAATCGCGAGTGGAGGGCGGTGGCCTAGTCCTCAGCTCTTCGTAGCCCTTCGCGCGGCGGAGCCGGGGAGGCAATCGGGCTCCAGTCGGTGGTTATCCGCACCTTCGCGCTGGCTCTCTGCCAGGAGAGAGCGATCTCTGTGACTTGACTCGGTCTGTACTGTCCTTGCGTTTCGTCGGGAGCCCGCTCTTCGGAGGTGCCACCTGCAGTCATGAAAAGGTCTCTGCTGCCTCTTCGGGGCCTCTGGAGCTGTCGCAGAGAGAGAGGTGGAGGAAAGCAATGTTAGGCTCCAGGGCCTTTCGAAATTGTCTCTGTGCGTGTGTGTGTGTCCGTGTGCTTAGCCGAGTGAAGAGGGCTATAAGGGAAGTGGCCCTTGGCTCGTTGGTTTCTGTTCTTAGAGCACTCGAGGTTACATTGGTGGCTGCAGAGTTTAGACGGGACCGTCACAGTTCCCTCTAACACTTGCCCGTGACGGGTTTTTCAGACTTGTGTGAAAAGCATCTTGGAATTTCTCTGCTCAAGAACCAGAATGTTCGTGTGTACACTAGGAAATCTGTGTTGATGGACCAGAAATGTGACGTGTGTTTAGTAACCAGGGAAAACGCTCTGATTTTTTAGGAAATAAGGAGTGCAGAGACTCTATTGCTTCCGTTCTTTCTCCCATCCACAGTTACACTGAAACCGTTTCTGTGGCTTTTCTTTATTGCTCAGAAAGATCTTTAAAAAAAAAAAAATTGTTCACTTTTGGCCCCTCCCATTTGACCTGAATAAATTCTAGTAGTTAAATCAGACTTTGAAATGTTGAATTAATGAGGAGTAAAAGCAAATACTACCTTTGCCCAAGTAACTGATCTTGCATCTGATCTTGTCACATGTGTATCAGTTTGTCCCTTTTCATATTTATTTGAAAAGGGATGTCTTTATAAAATTTTATTCAGAGTGAGTTGAATTCAGAGAAATTTTTAATTAATGGAAAGTTTAAAAAAATGATTAGTGCGTATACAAAAAGCACTTCCTATGTAACATATGAGAACCAGGAGCCTTATGTTACACTCCATTTTCTCCTACTGATTAGCCACATGACTTTAGACAAGTCACTTGGCTAAACTTTGATTTTCTTGTAAAGCAAGGACTTCAAAATAGGTATCTATTAGGTTTTTGTCAACTCAGTCATTCTGTGATTCAGATTCCTGATGTAGCTGGTTCTTATTTTGACAGGTACACAAATAAAGGATAAAGTATTGTACGAAACAGATCTTCAATCAAGTATAACATTTTGATGCTTGGCAGCTAGACTCCTTGTGCCCTCACTATGCCAGCAGCAACTGTAGATCATAGCCAAAGAATTTGTGAAGTTTGGGCTTGCAACCTGGATGAAGAGATGAAGAAAATTCGTCAAGTTATCCGAAAATATAATTATGTTGCTATGGTATGCCTATGAGCAAAATTCTTAAAATGCCTTTTATGAAAGAGTATTTGAAACATCTTGAATTCAACCTTTCTGAATGATTTTTTTTTTTCTAGGTATTACTTTAACTAAAGGCTACCAAGAACACACCAGTGGTGTGACCAGTTGGGTTTCTTACTCATTACATTGAGGGCAAATGCATTCTTAGAACCAAGAGAATATTTGCAGAAGCAAATGTTAGAAAGTCCTTCAAGGATTTGGGCCTGTGGCAGATGATTTTAGGAAGGGAGTGAGGAAGCAGGGCTTTGGTTTGAACTGTTGGGAAGCTGGGGTAATTCCATGATAGGATATCTTAATGAGTCTCAACTAGAATGAGAGAAGGCTGGAATGAGGCTAAAGCTGTAAAGAAGCAAAAGTGACTCATTAGCCAAGATAGAATGATGTTTGCTCATTTTTGTAGTTTGGACACTATGTGTGTTTTTGCATATGTTCAGTCATGATTACAGACTGGCCTTGTCTGAAGTTATAGTGTGAAACTATATTCAGAAGAAGAACGTTAGAACCTGGCTATGAATGCCAGGTCTGTTCCTAGCAACACTAAGGCCTGATATTAATACCAGATGGAGCTCCTAGATGTTTTTCTGAAACAAAAAATTCAGATCTCCTGGCGAAGCATTGTTGTATTTTCTTATCTATAGTTAGAATGAAGTTATTATTACTTTCCAGTGGAAATTCTTAGTGAACATTTATTTCTCAGATGATAAGCAGTGGCATTAGACATGTCATAGCATTCCACAGGAATGGTGGCGGCATGCATTTTTAAGGATGTGCTTTCTCTGGATTGTAGCGAGATACTGTTTTAGCCCAAGAAAGTAGGAGGGTTTTGGTATTTAGATAAACCTTATTTCAGAAAAACAATTAAAAAGTATGGTGCATTTTCCTTTAAATTTCAATCAGTCGACACATTTTGCCCACTATGCCAGCAGCAACTGTAGATCATAGCCAAAGAATTTGTGAAGTTTGGGCTTGCAACCTGGATGAAGAGATGAAGAAAATTCGTCAAGTTATCCGAAAATATAATTATGTTGCTATGGTATGCCTATGAGCAAAATTCTTAAAATGCCTTTTATGAAAGAGTATTTGAAACATCTTGAATTCAACCTTTCTGAATGATTTTTTTTTTTCTAGGTATTACTTTAACTAAAGGCTACCAAGAACACACCAGTGGTGTGACCAGTTGGGTTTCTTACTCATTACATTGAGGGCAAATGCATTCTTAGAACCAAGAGAATATTTGCAGAAGCAAATGTTAGAAAGTCCTTCAAGGATTTGGGCCTGTGGCAGATGATTTTAGGAAGGGAGTGAGGAAGCAGGGCTTTGGTTTGAACTGTTGGGAAGCTGGGGTAATTCCATGATAGGATATCTTAATGAGTCTCAACTAGAATGAGAGAAGGCTGGAATGAGGCTAAAGCTGTAAAGAAGCAAAAGTGACTCATTAGCCAAGATAGAATGATGTTTGCTCATTTTTGTAGTTTGGACACTATGTGTGTTTTTGCATATGTTCAGTCATGATTACAGACTGGCCTTGTCTGAAGTTATAGTGTGAAACTATATTCAGAAGAAGAACGTTAGAACCTGGCTATGAATGCCAGGTCTGTTCCTAGCAACACTAAGGCCTGATATTAATACCAGATGGAGCTCCTAGATGTTTTCTGAAACAAAAAATTCAGATCTCCTGGCGAAGCATTGTTGTATTTTCTTATCTATAGTTAGAATGAAGTTATTATTACTTTCCAGTGGAAATTCTTAGTGAACATTTATTTCTCAGATGATAAGCAGTGGCATTAGACATGTCATAGCATTCCACAGGAATGGTGGCGGCATGCATTTTTAAGGATGTGCTTTCTCTGGATTGTAGCGAGAGTACTGTTTTAGCCCAAGAAAGTAGGAGGGTTTTGGTATTTAGATAAACCTTATTTCAGAAAAACAATTAAAAAGTATGGTGCATTTTCCAGTCTTTTTAACCAGTTCTTCACTGGTTTTAACATTACAATACTGTGAGCCTAGTTTCACATACCTGTTGAAAAACATGAATTTATGATTTTTTTTTTCTTCCCCCTTGGGAATAGAGTACCCTACTTCCCCCTATTAATTGAGTAGTCTATTCCCAAGGAAGGGGGAAGGAAAACATGGATTTATTATGTATACCTTATACATAGTAAATTTTTACTGATATGACATTAAAAGACAAAGTTACATTAAGTTTGTGGTTTTATTTTATGGCTTTAAAAACGAATGTTCTTCCTAGTTAAAAGGGACATTGTAATTGAACATGAATTGCACAGAATAGCACCCATAATGGGATTCTTCACTGTGTACTCAAAGTTAGTTATTTACTCTAGGGATTGGTGGATTGTGGTTTCAACCATTTAGTGAGTTAATGAACCTTAAAACTGTTTTACAGGACACCGAGTTTCCAGGTGTGGTGGCAAGACCCATTGGAGAATTCAGGAGCAATGCTGACTATCAGTATCAACTGTTGCGGTGTAATGTAGACTTGTTAAAGATAATTCAGCTAGGACTCACATTTATGAATGAGCAAGGAGAATACCCGCCAGGAACTTCAACTTGGCAGTTTAATTTTAAATTTAATTTGACGTAAGTGGGAAATAAATTCAACCCAAACTTTTTTTTAGTTTAATTTTAGGAATGAATTTCTATAAAGTGTGACAGATGAAACTCAGTGTCGTTATCCTGGAAATATTTGAAACCTAAAATTTCAAAAGTTTACGTTTCTTCTCTTTATTATGGGACCAAAAAAATTAGGATAAAGAAGACTTAATTAAGTTCAAGTACTTTTGAGTTTTGGAGCTGTTATTTGAAAAGTATGACTGCAAGTGTTTTGAAATTTGGAAAACTGCGTTTTCAAAATACTTCTTGATAGAAAAAAATAACCTTGCAATGTGAATTTTGCATTCAGACTTTGTGTGCAATTGACAGAAAGAACATATATATATACACATACATACATATACATATGTATATTTTTGTTGTAAAAGTTATCCTCATGAAGAGTTTTTTTGTCATGGTCATAGTCCATTGTGTGAGTAGATTACACATCACAGGTGTTTAAGATCATTCTTGAAAACTTGGGTGCATTTTCCCTTCAAATCAGTTGTTAGGTCAGCCTAGCCCACAGAACCTCTTACAAGTTTCAAATAGGAGAAGTAATAGTATCTTTGATTCTAACGCAAGCCCTAGGTCAGAACCCAGTTTCTTTACTTACAATACTTCTGTATCATTGGTAATAGTCTCGATAGCTTCGGGGAATTTCCAGTGTTTTGGGGTGAGGGCAGATTCTTTGCAAAATGATTGTAAGATGGGGAAATATTTTAATCCATCCGAGTGTGTTACTCTGCTGCAGTATCCTTCTGTTTGACAGCCTCTGCTTGTTTCATATGATCTTCCATCCGATTTGCTAAGTAGTAAAAGCAGCCGTAGAACAGTTAATGATGGGGTGGTGGTCACTTACCTTCAGTCTGACTCAGCTCTTTACAACCCCATGGACTGTAGCCCACCAGGCTCCTCTGTCCACGGGAGTCTCCAGGCAAGAACACTGGAGGTTGGTGGGCATTCCCTTCTCCACGGGGGGATTGAACCTGGGTTTCCTACACTGCAGGCCGATTCTTTACAGTCTGAGCCACTAGGGGAGCCTCAATAAATGGTAGTGCCATGTAATGACCTGCATTCTCTGTAGTGTGATACCTAGTATATATGATCTAAGGGAAAGCAGGACTGATGAGTTTAGAGGATAGTGTTGTCATGGTGTAATAGTATGGCTTCTAATTGCATTGCATTTAGCCCGACTCTGTTTTTACTCTGTTGGATTTAATAATACACCCTTCATAACTCTGTTGAAGGTTATTCTCTCTATGCAGACTGATAATAACGTTTTAAGTCCTTTAGTTTTGAAAATTCCCTTTTATCCTTTTCCCAAAAGATAACCCTTTTAAAGTTAATTCTCTACCATTTCATTTGCTCTGTGTCACTTTTTTCCAAAGCTGATCATCAGAATGCTGTGAATAGGAGGTGACTGATCAGGGTTTCAGTTTTAGTAAAAGTGAGTTTTCTTTTCTAGAAACATCTTTGTTCTCATAACAACTGCTTTCTTATTGTATTTTCTGAAAGACCTTTTTTTTTTATACAGAGAGGGCTACTGTAGCTTTGCTACCATTCATACTAATGTTAATATCTTGAAAGATGCTCAAGGATGTAGTGAAAAATATTATTTAAATAGAAAGGTCAGTTGGAAGATAAAATCGGTTCTACCTGATGCGGAAAAAGAGCACCATGAATCTTGGATCATGAATCTTGAAGAAAGGTGAAAGTTGACTTTTTAATTGAGTGTCTAGAATGAATGTGTCAGCAGCCTGTGCTAGGTCCTGGGGACATAATGTGGAGGAAAGTTGGTCATGGTCATTATAACTTCTCTCTGCTTTCTATTGCCAAAATCCAAGAATTAGAATTGTTAGGTACTGATTAATGTTTGGGAACTTGCTCCAAAGTGAATTTGGAGTTGACGTGTACATGAAAATCACTTGATCATAAAACACCAGAGTTAACTCATTCAGGTCTCTCTCCAGGAGATGGTGATCTTGTGTGTCCAGGTGTGGCACTTGGGGAATCCATATTGTTGACAAGTTCTCTGAGTGATTGTCATCACCGGGCAAGTGTGGGAAATACTGATTTTAAATAGTGCAGTATCTCTGGTAATGTAACATTGGACAAAACTTACAAAAATCATTGCCCTCTTAAAGCTTAAATTCTGATTGAGAGAGATCATAAACTAAAAGTCAAGCGAGCACATGGCCCAGATTAAAGTGAGCCTGGAGTGAGCATCTCCTAAACCTTTGGCTGGTTATGGTTGATAAAGCATCTCTCTTATTAATGAACCTCAGGGCATGATGAGGGAGAGGCCATTTGTTTAAGGTACAGATATTAGAAGAATAAGGACAAGTAGTATCTGTTGTGTACTGAAAAACCTTGTATTTGATTTGTCCTGAATCCTTTTGAAAGGGTGTTCTGGGATAATTTTCCAGGGAACTTTGACTTAGACTGATTGTTGCAGTTCCTGTTTTTAAATAGTTGCTAGTTTTGCTATTTTTCAAAGGCAGTGTTCGTTTTCGATTAGTTTTATTACAGCTTTTATAGAATTTTCTCTTGCTAGTGGTAGAAATCAGTAGTCTCACAAATTTAAAAGTAAATAGAAACAGCCAGTGGGCAATGCATGAAATACTTTTCATTCTCAGAAACATACCTTCATTTTGATCCCTTTTTTGATTTAGTATAATACTTTGGATACCTGTGTGCTTAGACATTAAAGATGGCTCTCTTCTTGGCTTAGGTAAAATCTTGAAAGATTGGTTTATATTTAGATTTCCTGGCTAGGTTTTTGAGAGGCATCTTCTAGGAGTCAGGTGGTTAAAGAAGAAATGAATGCTGCTCCAGCAGAGGCCTAACACAGCTTGCTGCTTAGGGAAACCCTTGGTGAGAGGAGGCGTCTCCTGTAAGGCCAGTGTGGTGCAGCGCAGTCACAGCTGGTGTGTCCCCCGGTCCCTGGCCCTTCTCTCTGCTGAGCTCCTGGGAGATGGAGCAGGCCTTCACTCCCATGGCTGCAGCATTAAGTGGCTGCTGAGACTGAAAGCCCCTGATAAGAACAAGCCTGTTACTTTGTAGCTATGGTGAGTAAAAGACCCTTTTTAAAAAATAAAAACCCAGTTCGATTTACTTGTGAAAGACTAATGATACATCTAATAAAGATTAAAATCTCACCACTGGACTAGTGAGATTTTCTAAAATACTTAAGTTGACCTTTGTATTTAAATTGCACTTATTACCTCCTGTATATGTGAAACACTGGAATAAATGGGCACAAGTCCATTCTCTCTTGATATTTCTGGCACTGCAGTTGTAGATGTCAGTGGGAGAAATACAGTTTGAAATACGGCACTTTTGAATGTTGTCTTTCTTTTTTCTCCTGCCAGGGAAGACATGTATGCCCAAGACTCTATAGAGCTGCTCACAACATCTGGTATCCAGTTTAAAAAACATGAGGAGGAAGGAATTGAGACCCAGTACTTTGCAGAACTTCTTATGACATCAGGAGTAGTCCTCTGTGAGGGGGTCAAATGGTTATCATTTCATAGGTAAAGAGCCTGCAGATGGCATGGATGCCACCGTCTCCTCGCTGCTTCCCACTTGACTTGGGGCCTGGGGTCAGCATTTCAAGCTTAGTTCTACGGAGAACTGGCTGCCATAGAGCTCAGCAGACTGATGGTGGTCTCTTAAAGGTTAATTTAGTGACGTGGGATCCATTTCAGACTAAGAGTACTGCACAGTGGAAAGAGTACAGGCTGGAAAGATAGACCTTGGTCTAAATTCAACAGTGCCATTTGGAATCTGTGTTACAAGGGCTATTTAACATTTCTAAGCCTTAGAATGAAAACATTTACCCATTAAAAAAAATAGTTACAGTCTACGGTGCCTGGCACTATGGTAAGATTCTAGGAATTAAATTATAAACAAAATCTGCTAACGTCTCTGATTTTATGTTTATATCTTGATATTCCTTACTGGTCTTCAATGTTAGAACATTTTTTTTCTATTTTAAAAGTAAGAAGTAAAACTAAACACCAAATAGAAATTTTTTATGTACTCTCACCTTAAAAGAGTTAAGTAGCCTCTCTCATCAAATATTTGAATGCCAACTATGTGCCATAAAGCAAAAAACGTTAAGCTGTGACACCTGCCCTTTGAACACGTGGAGAAAACAGTACATGTGCTTTCATGGGTGGTACAGCAAACAGCTTGTCTGAGTACCCTGTGGCAGCAGGGCTCTTGAGGGCGGGCGTCCTGTGAGAGGTCTTAAGGAGAGGTTGGCAGGAAAGAGATGGAGCTGTGGCATGAAGCACAGGGAGGCACAGCTGTGGGGAAGCCAGGCAGTAGGGATGGGAGACCTTGGCTGCGAGGGTGGGAGCTGGGTTTTTAGTCTTTTGGTAGTGGTTCTCAGCCTTCCCTCGCTTCATTGCTCTCTGCAGCAATCCCACCAGTATCTCTTGGGGGTGGAAATAGAGAGTATTAATAAAATCACTTAAGGGAAGTGAAAATACTTTGGTAGGGAATTACTATTTGGGTTTTTTAAATGTATGATCTCATTATATAAATGATAGGAAGACAGGCATTACTTCTGAAAACCCGTTTTCCTACTATCAGTTGACATTTTTGCCAGGTCTCCTTTCATCTTTATTTTTTGAGACATCTCCTATGGATGCCACGTCTCGCTGCTTCCCACTTGACTTGGGGCCTGGGGTCAGCATTTCAAGCTTAGTTCTACGGAGAACTGGCTGCCATAGAGCTCAGCAGACTGATGGTGGTCTCTTAAAGGTTAATTTAGTGACGTGGGATCCATTTCAGACTAAGAGTACTGCACAGTGGAAAGAGTACAGGCTGGAAAGATAGACCTTGGTCTAAATTCAACAGTGCCATTTGGAATCTGTGTTACAAGGGCTATTTAACATTTCTAAGCCTTAGAATGAAAACATTTACCCATTAAAAAAAATAGTTACAGTCTACGGTGCCTGGCACTATGGTAAGATTCTAGGAATTAAATTATAAACAAAATCTGCTAACGTCTCTGATTTTATGTTTATATCTTGATATTCCTTACTGGTCTTCAATGTTAGAACATTTTTTTTCTATTTTAAAAGTAAGAAGTAAAACTAAACACCAAATAGAAATTTTTTATGTACTCTCACCTTAAAAGAGTTAAGTAGCCTCTCTCATCAAATATTTGAATGCCAACTATGTGCCATAAAGCAAAAAACGTTAAGCTGTGACACCTGCCCTTTGAACACGTGGAGAAAACAGTACATGTGCTTTCATGGGTGGTACAGCAAACAGCTTGTCTGAGTACCCTGTGGCAGCAGGGCTCTTGAGGGCGGGCGTCCTGTGAGAGGTCTTAAGGAGAGGTTGGCAGGAAAGAGATGGAGCTGTGGCATGAAGCACAGGGAGGCACAGCTGTGGGGAAGCCAGGCAGTAGGGATGGGAGACCTTGGCTGCGAGGGTGGGAGCTGGGTTTTTAGTCTTTTGGTAGTGGTTCTCAGCCTTCCCTCGCTTCATTGCTCTCTGCAGCAATCCCACCAGTATCTCTTGGGGGTGGAAATAGAGAGTATTAATAAAATCACTTAAGGGAAGTGAAAATACTTTGGTAGGGAATTACTATTTGGGTTTTTTAAATGTATGATCTCATTATATAAATGATAGGAAGACAGGCATTACTTCTGAAAACCCGTTTTCCTACTATCAGTTGACATTTTTGCCAGGTCTCCTTTCATCTTTATTTTTTGAGACATCTGCTATGGACAGTTTGATACCTGTTAGAGAGTTCTCTATTGAAGGATCAGCAGAATAGTAGATTCATGACTTCAGGCCTAGGGTGGTTGTAGAGATCTGTGTATTGGCATACCTCATTGATGATAAGACAAGTTCTTATCACTGTCTGTAAATGATGACATTTCTCCATTATAATTGTAAATGTGTTTATTTTCTCTTTTTTGTGAACTTTTTCCAGTTCAATTTTTCCCCCAGCTACAGTGTGACTCACTTAAAAGTTGTATCGAAAATAATTTTTTTTTTTATTTTTATGGTGTTTATGGTCCCTTTTCTATATTCATTAATCCTTTTCCAGTGGTTATGACTTTGGCTACTTAATCAAAATCCTGACCAACTCTAACTTGCCTGAAGAAGAGCTTGACTTCTTTGAGATCCTTCGATTGTTTTTTCCTGTCATTTATGATGTGAAGTACCTCATGAAGAGCTGCAAAAATCTCAAAGTAAGTCTTTGAATGGCTTTCTCTATAATCAACATGCTACTCAGAGTATAAGATGCTGGGTTGGATGCTGGTTTAAACTCTTTTGTTTTTTAAGTTTTATATTAAATACAGTCACATTATCTGATTATCATTTGACTCCTTTTTTTGCATAAATAATAGTTTATAAGAAATCCCTTTTCAAAGCTCCACTATATATTGGCAGAATAAGCTTTCAGCAAGATTCAAACCAGAGGTCAGAGTTTTGTCATGACTTGTCACATTGAGTGTAAACTAGCACGGAATCTGAGACTCAGACACAGAAGTGCAAGCTCTCCTCTCTTCCCCCACACAATCTTTCCACGCAAGATGAAGTCTGAAGTCTCCAGCAGTGTGCAGAACAGTCAGTCAAGAAGCAGAAAGGGCTTTCCCTTCAGCCTATCGTGGTGGGATTTTGTATTCTTAGCCCTTGTCATAGGGTCATGTTCCTAGGAGGTAATTACATAACTAAAAGTTTTTTTATTTTTCTTTTCCTCCCCACCACTGACCCATAGATAACAGCTTGTTAGTAGTTAAGTGCTAGTGATTGGGAAGGTCCTGTCTAAACAGCAGCGTATATTCTGACACTTGTTACTATGTTTGAAATGATTTGTTACTTATGAGCATTAATTCTTTCAAAAAGTGTCTTTATTATGAAAAGTCTTCTTAAGTTTTAGAGTGAATTCACCTACGGGGGCACAGATTCCCAAAGAATATGGTGGTTGTATTTTTTCAGGTGTGTTTGTGTTTAAGAAAAACACAAGAAAAACATTTACATAAAGTGGTCGCTTCCTAGAACCTACAGTAAAGCTGATCGAGTTTTCTCCTCGCCAGCTCTTTAGAAGTGCAAGGAAAGTTATATTCTTAAGAGATGGTGAAAACATTAAGAGTTTTATGTAGGAAGAAATAACTTAGGAATTGAATAAGGAAGATTGCTTTTGACAGATGAACTGAAAATCGTAAGAGAAGCAGTCTTTTGGCCAAAGTTTGCTTGCATAGACTTGTACTGTTACTTAGGCAAACTTAACAACAGGCTGTTCTCATTACTCCAGAAAGAATACCCCGTGAAGGTCTTGCATGCTCAGAATCCAAGACTTAAATGTCTTAATCTGGCTGTGGAAAAATTCTTTTTAAAATCTACATGTCTGAACAGTGATAGCTTGGGGGAACAGAGAACCAAATTATTATTCATTATGTGTATGTTGTTGAAAAAATTTTGAGCATATTAGATACTGTAAATATGCCCAGAGTAACTGGCTATGTTAAAATTCAGGCTGGTGACAAAGCTACTTCCTGACCTCTAATCAGACTGCTCCGTTGCTCTTCTGAGCAGCTGCTAAGGACACCTAATCCAGTGCTGTTTTTAGCCCCCAAGCAACTGCTACGCAAAGCACTGTTTCAGGCTGTGACAGAGAAAAGGGCTAGTTTGCTGGAGGAGACCTTAACAGTTTAGGGAGAAGGTTCTTTGTGTATGTCATTGGTTCTGATGTTTGTTCCTTTCCTTTCACTTCTCCCATTTTCCCATCTTTATTCTGCTTCCCTCTTTTCCTTCTTTTATTCTACTTCTCTTCCTTTCTTTCTGTCTCATTATCTTCCTGATGAGTAACAGCTTGTTAGTAGTTAAGTGCTAGTGATTGGGAAGGTCCTGTCTAAACAGCAGCGTATATTCTGACACTTGTTACTATGTTTGAAATGATTTGTTACTTATGAGCATTAATTCTTTCAAAAAGTGTCTTTATTATGAAAAGTCTTCTTAAGTTTTAGAGTGAATTCACCTACGGGGGCACAGATTCCCAAAGAATATGGTGGTTGTATTTTTTCAGGTGTGTTTGTGTTTAAGAAAAACACAAGAAAAACATTTACATAAAGTGGTCGCTTCCTAGAACCTACAGTAAAGCTGATCGAGTTTTCTCCTCGCCAGCTCTTTAGAAGTGCAAGGAAAGTTATATTCTTAAGAGATGGTGAAAACATTAAGAGTTTTATGTAGGAAGAAATAACTTAGGAATTGAATAAGGAAGATTGCTTTTGACAGATGAACTGAAAATCGTAAGAGAAGCAGTCTTTTGGCCAAAGTTTGCTTGCATAGACTTGTACTGTTACTTAGGCAAACTTAACAACAGGCTGTTCTCATTACTCCAGAAAGAATACCCCGTGAAGGTCTTGCATGCTCAGAATCCAAGACTTAAATGTCTTAATCTGGCTGTGGAAAAATTCTTTTTAAAATCTACATGTCTGAACAGTGATAGCTTGGGGGAACAGAGAACCAAATTATTATTCATTATGTGTATGTTGTTGAAAAAATTTTGAGCATATTAGATACTGTAAATATGCCCAGAGTAACTGGCTATGTTAAAATTCAGGCTGGTGACAAAGCTACTTCCTGACCTCTAATCAGACTGCTCCGTTGCTCTTCTGAGCAGCTGCTAAGGACACCTAATCCAGTGCTGTTTTTAGCCCCCAAGCAACTGCTACGCAAAGCACTGTTTCAGGCTGTGACAGAGAAAAGGGCTAGTTTGCTGGAGGAGACCTTAACAGTTTAGGGAGAAGGTTCTTTGTGTATGTCATTGGTTCTGATGTTTGTTCCTTTCCTTTCACTTCTCCCATTTTCCCATCTTTATTCTGCTTCCCTCTTTTCCTTCTTTTATTCTACTTCTCTTCCTTTCTTTCTGTCTCATTATCTTTCCTTCTAATCCTAACAGCATTTACATACGTGGGTGCTTAGCAGATCCTTCTAAGTGACTGCATTCTTGTAACAACAGACCTTTTTTTCGACTAACAAAACCACAGTCAAGGGATAACAGCTTTGTTTTGTGCGAATTATTTAGATGAAGCTATTTAGAGAGAGTTTGGTGTGTGTGAAGTTTAGGAAAGTATAAACTACCTGCGCTACAGTCTGTCTCATAATAACTGATGGATGGATAGATAGCCAGCGAGTGTGCTGGGTAAACATTAGCCTCTGTTACCTTGTGTGTGATCTGCAGCCGCTTGTCTTTAGGGAAGTTACATGCCATCGCATACCTTAAAGAGAAGGATGAAGATAAATTTTCCCAATTAGGATCTCCTTTTATATTGAGCTATGAACATCTCCCACATCCAACAAATACATCAGTGATTCACATCCCCTGTTTTTGGCTGATCTTCATAAGATCCATATTTACATACTAAAATTCATTACTGTTTTGGTCACAATGTTACATAATTTTTGCATCCAGGTTTTTGCAATGTTTTTATATTGACAAGCGATTTTTCCTCCTTGTAGGGTGGTTTACAAGAAGTTGCTGAACAGTTAGAGCTGGAACGGATAGGACCACAGCATCAAGCAGGATCGGACTCACTGCTCACAGGAATGGCCTTTTTCAAAATGAGAGAAGTATGAAGACATCAGTGCCTTTTTCTCAGGGGTTGGTTGAAAATTTGGGGCTTTTGTTTTCCAGAGTAACTGGCTATGTTAAAATTCAGGCTGGTGACAAAGCTACTTCCTGACCTCTAATCAGACTGCTCCGTTGCTCTTCTGAGCAGCTGCTAAGGACACCTAATCCAGTGCTGTTTTTAGCCCCCAAGCAACTGCTACGCAAAGCACTGTTTCAGGCTGTGACAGAGAAAAGGGCTAGTTTGCTGGAGGAGACCTTAACAGTTTAGGGAGAAGGTTCTTTGTGTATGTCATTGGTTCTGATGTTTGTTCCTTTCCTTTCACTTCTCCCATTTTCCCATCTTTATTCTGCTTCCCTCTTTTCCTTCTTTTATTCTACTTCTCTTCCTTTCTTTCTGTCTCATTATCTTTCCTTCTAATCCTAACAGCATTTACATACGTGGGTGCTTAGCAGATCCTTCTAAGTGACTGCATTCTTGTAACAACAGACCTTTTTTTCGACTAACAAAACCACAGTCAAGGGATAACAGCTTTGTTTTGTGCGAATTATTTAGATGAAGCTATTTAGAGAGAGTTTGGTGTGTGTGAAGTTTAGGAAAGTATAAACTACCTGCGCTACAGTCTGTCTCATAATAACTGATGGATGGATAGATAGCCAGCGAGTGTGCTGGGTAAACATTAGCCTCTGTTACCTTGTGTGTGATCTGCAGCCGCTTGTCTTTAGGGAAGTTACATGCCATCGCATACCTTAAAGAGAAGGATGAAGATAAATTTTCCCAATTAGGATCTCCTTTTATATTGAGCTATGAACATCTCCCACATCCAACAAATACATCAGTGATTCACATCCCCTGTTTTTGGCTGATCTTCATAAGATCCATATTTACATACTAAAATTCATTACTGTTTTGGTCACAATGTTACATAATTTTTGCATCCAGGTTTTTGCAATGTTTTTATATTGACAAGCGATTTTTCCTCCTTGTAGGGTGGTTTACAAGAAGTTGCTGAACAGTTAGAGCTGGAACGGATAGGACCACAGCATCAAGCAGGATCGGACTCACTGCTCACAGGAATGGCCTTTTTCAAAATGAGAGAAGTATGAAGACATCAGTGCCTTTTTCTCAGTTGGTTGTTGGGTTGAGAACATTAAAATCTAATGGCAAAAGTTTGAGGGGCGATAAGTACATATTAAGTGAAGATATAATTACAGGTGCCAGCAAAATGAGTCCTCTTGAAATGTAGTGAGGAAAGGAAAAAAAAAATAAGTTCTCGGTAGAATACAAAATTTAAACTACCTTAGAAATCATGTAGGTCCAACCTTATTATTTCTTAGGTGAGGAAACTGAGGCTAGAGGCCAGTAGCTTTTATCCAAGGTCACGCACCATTATTAATGGGGGGACTTCAGATTACGTCTTGTTATCCACATCAGCCTTGCTTCTGTCAAGTTAAGGAATCCATGTATTGAGCTTCCCCTGGTATTGTCTTCTCTTAACTGTTAAACTGTTGCCAAAAATACTGTTTGCTCTTGCCATTCTTCAGTACTTTAGGGAGTTACAGAGTATGATTCATGTTTTTTAGGAGATTCTTACAAAGAGGTTTTGAACTCTAAAGAGGTTATGTAAATCTGAAATAATAGTTAAGTGAGAAATCATGTTGGACAGACACTCCTTAAGAGGCAAAAGGTAGAGATAAGTTCTTCAAGTATAAAGAAGTTAGGAACGGAGGAGTGAGTTTGAAGGAGCCCAAGTCAACTCTGGGGTTAAGTGATAGGCATAGGTGTACCGAACAGGTAAATGGAAAGAAAAGAAAGTCAGTTGTGTGGAGACAGAATGGATGTTTTTGCTTACAAAATACGTTTTGCTTTTTGCAAAATATTTACTGTAGAATTACTTAAAGTATATCCTCTTAGACATTAAAGAAATGACTGAGAATACTTCTGGGATTTAGAACTTTTTGTAGAAATGTATTAATACATGTAATAGGAAGCATATAACTATTTTGCCAAGTGGTATTGATTCAGAAGTGATTGGACTGTATTCCTGACAAGTAAATACTGTGTTTTGTATGTCTTCCTAGTGCTCCATTAGAGAATTAAGACAACCTTTTGGGTTTTCAGCTTTGCATTTAAAAGTACACTTTGATGGTTCACTTAATGGTAGATTCTTTGTTACCAATTTGTTATCTCTGTATTTCTTGGCTTTATTAAGAATAATAACCTAATAGGAATGTTCAGATTTTGCTGCCCAGACATGTTTGGGATTTGTTGTTAGCCAGCGTGGTCTTGCACATAGACTCAAGGCTACTTATAAACCTCAGCTCCTGCCCCAACCCATTAGTGGCTGATTCTACTCATTCTCATGATTAAGGACTGTTAAATTAATGGAATAAAAATGCTTGCCACTTTTCCATTATTACAAGTTCTCATAAAATGGTCTAAGTTTAATAGAAAAGGCAAGTTGTGTTCAGACAGTTTTGGGTAGTCTTTTTGATTTCTTTTGAATGCTGTACTTACTGAGAACATCAGTCTTGCAGGGTTAATTTAATTGTGTGGCTTCAGAGGAGGACCAAAAATTAGAGCTGTCGTTACCGTTAAGGAGCAGTCAGTACTTACATTGCTGAAATACAAATTACTAGTGGTACCTTTCGTTAAAATTATCTTTTTTTTCTTCCAAAATTCCTTTTTAGATGTTCTTTGAAGATCATATTGATGATGCCAAATATTGTGGTCATTTGTATGGCCTTGGTTCTGGTTCATCCTATGTACAGAATGGCACAGGGAATGCATATGAAGAGGAAGCCAGCAAGCAGTCATGACATGAAATAGCTCTTTTATTTTTATTTTATTTGAGAACACACATGCTTGTATATAGGTTTTATCTCTGGTTGAATCCCTTGAACAGTAGACATTACCTTTTTTTTCTTCATAGCTCATTTTATTTTCAGCCTTTCAGCACTAAGTATGACCATTCCTATCTCAGATCTTAATAAACAGAAAAGTATTCAGGTTAAATCCGGCCTTAAATATACTTGTCAGTAGGCGTGTGTGTGTGGGGAAAGCAACATGGTAATGAATACTTTGATAAACTTCACCTAATTGAGCTTCCTTTGTTTTTTCCCTTTCCTAAATTAACTAGCACTGACTGTAATTTATTTCCCTGTTTCATCTCTCCCTTCCATTCTGCAGGAGTTTTAGCTATTTGAGATTGTGGACCATCAATTTTGCACTTTAGAGAGTGATTCTGACTCAAATCCTCTGTTTTATCAGCAGTTTTGGTTTTCTTTGCTCTTAGCTGGAAAAATGACCATCTGCCAACTTTTACCATATTTACTTGTTCTTGACCCATGGAATTCAGCACATGCGTTGTGCAAATGCTTGACTCAGCAGGACTACAAAAAAGAAAAGACAAAACTACTGAGGAGCTTAGTGACTGCTGTTTCTGTGCGTAGTAGTTAATCTTCCAAGCACATCTAGTCTCTGTCAGTTTCTAATTGGCATGTGTAGGCTCAATGGAATAAAATGCTTGCCACTTTTCCATTATTACAAGTTCTCATAAAATGGTCTAAGTTTAATAGAAAAGGCAAGTTGTGTTCAGACAGTTTTGGGTAGTCTTTTTGATTTCTTTTGAATGCTGTACTTACTGAGAACATCAGTCTTGCAGGGTTAATTTAATTGTGTGGCTTCAGAGGAGGACCAAAAATTAGAGCTGTCGTTACCGTTAAGGAGCAGTCAGTACTTACATTGCTGAAATACAAATTACTAGTGGTACCTTTCGTTAAAATTATCTTTTTTTTTCCCAAAAATTTCCCTTTTTTAGATGTTCTTTGAAGATCATATTGATGATGCCAAATATTGTGGTCATTTGTATGGCCTTGGTTCTGGTTCATCCTATGTACAGAATGGCACAGGGAATGCATATGAAGAGGAAGCCAGCAAGCAGTCATGACATGAAATAGCTCTTTTATTTTTATTTTATTTGAGAACACACATGCTTGTATATAGGTTTTATCTCTGGTTGAATCCCTTGAACAGTAGACATTACCTTTTTTTTCTTCATAGCTCATTTTATTTTCAGCCTTTCAGCACTAAGTATGACCATTCCTATCTCAGATCTTAATAAACAGAAAAGTATTCAGGTTAAATCCGGCCTTAAATATACTTGTCAGTAGGCGTGTGTGTGTGGGGAAAGCAACATGGTAATGAATACTTTGATAAACTTCACCTAATTGAGCTTCCTTTGTTTTTTCCCTTTCCTAAATTAACTAGCACTGACTGTAATTTATTTCCCTGTTTCATGTCTCCCTTCCATTCTGCAGGAGTTTTAGCTATTTGAGATTGTGGACCATCAATTTTGCACTTTAGAGAGTGATTCTGACTCAAATCCTCTGTTTTATCAGCAGTTTTGGTTTTCTTTGCTCTTAGCTGGAAAAATGACCATCTGCCAACTTTTACCATATTTACTTGTTCTTGACCCATGGAATTCAGCACATGCGTTGTGCAAATGCTTGACTCAGCAGGACTACAAAAAAGAAAAGACAAAACTACTGAGGAGCTTAGTGACTGCTGTTTCTGTGCGTAGTAGTTAATCTTCCAAGCACATCTAGTCTCTGTCAGTTTCTAATTGGCATGTGTGTAGGCTGCTCTGTGACTGAAGTATTTTTCAAACCAGCTTTACACCCTTCAGGAAAAATCCTTTGTGATTGGACGTTTAATGTCTACTGGGAAAGTGGTACCCAAGGTGTTGAGGTTGCAGTTATTTTATGATAGCACACTTCCCCATCAGCTTCTTTTTATTCCATCGCTGTTTACCCTATTTTAAGAAATTTTATAGCCATACCTAGGATGCTCTTGACTTCTTGATTCCACAAATCAATTTCATTCAAATCCAAAGATTGCCAAGTCTTTAGGTATATTTTGTACCAAATTAAATTAGAAGACAAAAAATTTGAGCTTTCATAGTTGTTAAAGATAAATAATGGAGAGATCTGGTGCAAAACAACAGAATACAAAATATATATATATTTATTAGCTATATACAGTATAGCTAATAAAACTACCTGAGGCGTGTAATGCTTGTTTATTTTCTTGTGTATATCTTTGCAATCTATTTTATATATATTGACAAAAGAGACTGTGAAGTATTTAGCCATGCAGAATATGTGACCAGACCAGAGCATGTGTAGGAAGGCATTTTGGTAATCATTAACTCTGCCCTGAAATGACGGACTACAAGTTAGGATGTGTGTTATCCTGTACTTCAATCAGTAATATTAGCAAATCTCCAAATGTTAGCCACACTGGTTTGTTTCCCTTGTCCATTCTGTATTCATGATATTTCAATGCTGTTTAACTGGGTGGTCCTTTTTAAACAAAACGTTTGTGAAACAGAGGGATTATTTGTTTTTAAAGCTTTTGTAAATAAAGGCTTCAGAAATGTTTTCTTATATATGTTGATGACTGGTAATTTTGTTTTAGAAATGTATTTGGGGATATTGTGGTTTTTGTTTTTAAATTTGGGCAAGTGAACAGAAGTCAGGAACTTCATTAACTAGCTGATTTTAATGTCTTGATTGAAAAAAGAAAAAATCAACCCGAACCTTCTACATTTCAAGTTGGCTTATTTTTTTATGCATACCTCAACTAGATGTTAAGACTTGACTTCTGTCTCCCCTTTCCAGGAATGCATTTATTCTGAAAAACAAAAGTAAATGCATTTGGTATAACTTACTGTGGCTTCTTTTTAAAGTCAATATATCAGGTATCTAATTGGTTTTTCTTTTGATCTTCACTTCCTTAAAAAAAAAAAATAAGGATTATAAAGATTACCTTTTGAATAGGCATGTAGTTTGCTGAATTTCATAGTTTGTATCAGTTTTGGTTTCAAAAATTAATATAGTTTACAGCTTCTAACAGAGAATAAATATAACCCTCCCTAAATCTAGCTTTTGGATCAAAGATAATTTGCTTGATCATTTTTAACATCCCTAAGCCGTGAATCCTGGACTCACCACCTTCCGTTAAATCTGCTAGAAGAGCAAGAGTCTGCAAAATTATGGCCCATCAACCACAACCAGTCTGCTGCCTGTCTCTGTCTGGCCAGTGACATGAGCATGGATTTTACAGTTTTAAAATGGTTGGGGTAAAAAGAGCATTTCCTGATGTGTGACAGTTGCATGAAATTCAACACTCAGTGCCCACAAACGAAGGTTATTGGACGGCCCCCACATTCACCATTTGTGTGCTGTCCGTGCCATCTTCGCACTCCAGAGGGACAGCTGAGTGGCTGCTACGGAAACTGTGTAGGGCCTTCTTACCACACCACAGTTCAGCCCGGTGTGCTACAAATCAGTGATGGAGAAATTGAGAAAGTCAGTCCAGCCTGGAGTGGAAGGTGGTATACCTGTGGTAGTGAACGTTTGCATGGTGCAAGAAAAAGCTGCGTTGATCGAATCTGAAAGCCTGCGAAGACGTAACGTGTGTGGTGGGGACCCCTGTCACTTGTGTCGTACAACTCTGCTTTTCTTTTTTTAAGAACAACAGTGTTTATTGATATGTATACCACTGTCAAGGCCAGGTAGCCAAAGTAGAAACAAACCAGAAAACCATACCTGGAGCACATGTATGTATACAGACTGTCCTGCTGATTGGGTCTAGCCGCTCCAGAGTCATCATATCCTACATGTTGAAAAAGAAAAATCAACCCGAACCTTCTACATTTCAAGTTGGCTTATTTTTTATGCATACCTCACTAGATGTTAAGACTTGACTTCTGTCTCCTTTCCAGGAATGCATTTATTCTGAAAAACAAAAGTAAATGCATTTGGTATAACTTACTGTGGCTTCTTTTTAAAGTCAATATATCAGGTATCTAATTGGTTTTTCTTTTGATCTTCACTTCCTTAAAAAAAAAAAATAAGGATTATAAAGATTACCTTTTGAATAGGCATGTAGTTTGCTGAATTTCATAGTTTGTATCAGTTTTGGTTTCAAAATTAATATAGTTTACAGGTTCTAACAGAGAATAAATATAACCCTCCCTAAATCTAGCTTTTGGATCAAAGATAATTTGCTTGATCATTTTTAACATCCCTAAGCCGTGAATCCTGGACTCACCACCTTCCGTTAAATCTGCTAGAAGAGCAAGAGTCTGCAAAATTATGGCCCATCAACCACAACCAGTCTGCTGCCTGTCTCTGTCTGGCCAGTGACATGAGCATGGATTTTACAGTTTTAAAATGGTTGGGGTAAAAAGAGCATTTCCTGATGTGTGACAGTTGCATGAAATTCAACACTCAGTGCCCACAAACGAAGGTTATTGGACGGCCCCCACATTCACCATTTGTGTGCTGTCCGTGCCATCTTCGCACTCCAGAGGGACAGCTGAGTGGCTGCTACGGAAACTGTGTAGGGCCTTCTTACCACACCACAGTTCAGCCCGGTGTGCTACAAATCAGTGATGGAGAAATTGAGAAAGTCAGTCCAGCCTGGAGTGGAAGGTGGTATACCTGTGGTAGTGAACGTTTGCATGGTGCAAGAAAAAGCTGCGTTGATCGAATCTGAAAGCCTGCGAAGACGTAACGTGTGTGGTGGGGACCCCTGTCACTTGTGTCGTACAACTCTGCTTTTCTTTTTTTAAGAACAACAGTGTTTATTGATATGTATACCACTGTCAAGGCCAGGTAGCCAAAGTAGAAACAAACCAGAAAACCATACCTGGAGCACATGTATGTATACAGACTGTCCTGCTGATTGGGTCTAGCCGCTCCAGAGTTCATCCATATCCTCTACTTTGACCTCAGTCATATTTTTTAAAGCACTTTAAAACATGTTTACATGTTACACTAAGATTAGTGTGTCCTCAAGGTTGCTTTTTTAAAATCAACTTTCGCACCATAAATGTTTGATCAGGTCCTTTAAGATACTTTTAATATTAGGCTTTAGGGGCTTTACATATTGACAGAAAAAGACATGAAATCTAAATTGTGCCCATAGTCTTAGTTTCAGCTGAATGAAAAACAGCAGAACTGAAGCTTTCCATGGTATCAGTTTTTTAATTCAGCACCAACAGAACTCTAGGGCATTATATTTTTTCTTAAATTGATTATTAAGCACCTTGGGCAAACAAGAACTATTAAGTATTAAATTCAGGTAAAGACTGAACTCGTTACATTGTTAAACCTTCCCTGGAAGAGGCAACACAAAG
This sequence comes from Tragulus kanchil, assembly GCA_022376925.1. Lineage (NCBI taxonomy): Eukaryota > Metazoa > Chordata > Mammalia > Artiodactyla > Tragulidae > Tragulus > Tragulus kanchil. The sequence continues at coordinate 31,431,787 of JAIOJX010000028.1, read as the reverse complement.
CAGTTTGTTTTTCCTGAACCATAAAATAGTACTGTCCTTTGTGAGCAATGAAGAACTGTTTTAGCATAAACCAGAGCTTAAAGTCACTTATCAAAAGGCCTCCTTTGGTTTAATGGGTACTAAGAAATAAGAAAAAAAAGAATATTAACATATTCCTCTCCTCCCCCCAGTGGTAAACCACAAAAATACTGAATATTGGCTACGACAGGAACGTCAAAGATGTATGTCTGGGCTTTGTTGCCAGTTCTGTTTTTGCCATCACTGCCTTGTGAGAGGGTTGCAAGTGATTTAAATTGTTTTGATTGGCATTGGTCAGCCTTTCACTTGAACTTCTTGTTGGTAAAGGTCATTTAAAGGATGTCAGAGACTGAGCTCTTAGTAACCTAGACTGCATTATGGACAAGCACCCTCTTTAACTTACATTTTTTTGTTTGTTTTGGAAGATCCTATTTCAAAGCCTCTTGCTACACTGACGGTCAGGCTGGAAGATACTTTGTGTCCATAGTCTAGGATCCACAGGCCTTTCAAACTTGAGTTCAACCTACTTGAACTCATGCAGTCAGTGCTGTCCACCTGATACAAACCAAGACACTACTGTAAAAAAGTAACAAATCTATCACGGCAAAGACAAAAAGGAAGGTGCAGGCTTTGGACCACTGCAAAGTGTAACACAAGTTTCCTGTGTTCTGTAACAAAGTAAGATTTTTTTGGTAGTAAATTCTTAATCTAGTGGAGGAAAGACTACTCTTAAGACTTTCTCTAATGTTGGGATGTATTTAAAATAAATGACATGATCAAATTGCTAAAGTTTTCATAAAAACTGAAATCTGAATTTTTACCAAGACAAAGTGAAAAATAAATTCCAGTAGCATCTGTGTAAAAGAGTAACACTTAAGGTATATAACGCAATCTGCTTCCACAAGTAAGAGCAAGTACTTCTAAATTGGCTAAGTATGTGGGAAAGGAGTACAGGCGGTTAAAACATTTGGGATTGCTTAGAGCAGTTTTCCATGGAAGGCTCTTACCTACAGATGTATGTTACTAGTGAAAATCCATTGTTGAACCAAAATGTCAACAGATCAGAATCTGTGGTCTGTGGAGGTGGGTGAGTTGCCCTACTGGAGAATGCCTTCATTACAGTTTACAGTGTAAGTGGATTTGTATTTAACTTTTACAAGGTTTGTATATATGTGATTTTCTTTTTTTGAAAAAAATGGATAATAGTTTCAAAATTTTACAAGTACATATTTGACAATAATCATATACCATAATATGCAGTTATAACTTCAAAGTTAACCTAGCATGATTACGTGTACTGTTTAAGAACAGGGAAATTTTGCTAGGTAATAACATGAAGGGAGTAACACCTTTTTCACAGGTTGTTTTCTTAAAGCATGAATCACATGACTCCTAGCTTAATTTTTGATGACCATGGTTTATAAGACCTGTGTGTTCGTGTTCCTAGTGAAGATAGCTTTTGTCACACGTTTCCAACAGTTCTCTGTTGAGAGTTGCATAGTCTTTCCAACTGTGCTCAGACTCCTTGAACAACTGATAAGTAAAGCCTCCTCTTGTTATCCACCTCTTCCCAAAAGACCTATGTTGTAACCAGGTTGTTGACATGAATCCTACCTGTAAGTAGCTCTAGAAGACAATTACAAAAAGTATATCTTTAAAACTATTTACATTATCAGTGCAAAGGCAATTTCATATAGACAGCTAACAAAGGTGATCAACCAGACTTTATTATGGTATAACAGGAGGGAATTCATAGATAAGCACTTACTTCAATGTCTCATCATTGTATGTAGATGCAGTTTCTCTTTACCTTTGAAAAGACAACCCTTTCATTGAACAATGGCAAATACTTAATGTCTATGAAGCATTTGAACAATGCTTAAATGAAAAAATTCTTAAATATTAATGCCTATATGATATAATCTCTAAAAACAGGAAAGATCAAAAGTATCACTTAATGGACTCTCAGGACTTACACTTCAAGTGTCTTCAAGTTTGAGTTAAACAGTTAAATTTTTAAAAGTGTTGAAAGTGTTTTTAAGGTACATTTTATAAATATATACAAAACATAGGTCTATTTGATGCTCTGTTCCCTCAGGTAAAATTTATACTGCATATCTAATGAGACAAGTCATCATCTCTAAAAGTAATAACCCCTAAGAATTAAAAACAAAACTAAACAAAAAAACCCTTTAAAGATCAATCATTGTATGAAACCAAAAAGGGAACCTTTGCAACTTAATGAGAAAAACCTTATTTTAAAAAATGTTTTCCTATCTGATTCTAATGTGTATTAACTTATGTATTTCAATAATTACCTGAAAGAGACAAGGGGGGGATTGAAAGTGCTATAGCAAGATGAAGAATAAAAATACCTCCTTTCCCCCGATTTTCTAGTTTGACAGGAGGGGATAACTACCAGAATCCTGTCAGCTCTAGTGTGCTTTGAAAAAAATCTGGCTGCATATAATTCTTTATACATTATGTGATGCTCCTGTCCTTAAGACTTCTGGCACTTCAGGTAATGGAAAACGATGACCAAATGCTTTAAGATAAAAGTAAGAATGCATCGTATCTTCTGAGTGTTCCTGAAGTAGATTGTCATCAAAAGCTTGCACTTTAAAGAAAATCCGAAAAAGACCATCATCCTATTGCTCAAAGAATTGCACTCAAATGATTTATAAAATGGACTGGGCTGACATTGGTTCTTTCAGAAAGTCATTTAATATAAAAGTTCATACTTTTAGCAAGGATGAATTAACTGCAAGGATCTGTTACTCTATTATCCTCGGGTTTTCTAGTCTGTCTCGTGTTGAATTTGTCTAATACAGATTTTGAAAAGTTAATACCAGTTAACTTTTAACCATTTAAGCAGTTACATACCAATGCCTTAGCTATAGAGTCTTAAAAGGTAATCAGCTTTAAATTCTCAAAATCAGTACCCCAAAAATGTACACAGCATATCCTAATTGCTAACATTTATAAAACTTGCACTTCACCAAATTAAAAAAGAAGAAAATAAGACTTTTACATAGTGCATACAAGGCACAAGAGCTTCTCAGTATAGTTACTGAAGCCGAACATTTTGGCATCAACAACACGCCACTTAGTTTCTCTTAAACTCAGTTTCCAAACAGCATACCATTTAGTTGATGTTGAACTAAAGTTTCAAAAGTATATGATTTTTGCTTAATGATTTGCATAATTTAATCTTCATAGGTATTAGTATAACTGTCATATTTCTGATGAGAGGACAAACACATAATACAGATACCGACGGAGGATTACTCTATTGGCTCATCAGGAATTAACAAAAATTCATTGTGTCTGCTATGTTCAATAGGAGAAATACCCTAAAAAAAAAACATTTAAGAGCCAAACCTGCAAAAGAATATCATAAACCCATCTTGAGTTTTGCTCATTTTCAGATAATTAGATGAAAAATGTATTGCTGATGTAACAGAAATGTATTAATTCTGACAAAGGTTTTCTAGTCAGTTGAGCTCAGGCTTCCATGATACTTCTTTTCCAGCAGACAAAAAAGGCTAGAATGAAAGTCTGGCAAGGAAAAAAAAAAAAAAAGAATGGTCATCTTTAACTGCAGGCCACTTGAAATTTGTAGTGAATTCGTAGTTTTCATAGTTCACACAGTCTGCAGCTGGATTCATATCAGAGGGAGGAAACAAGTCTCATCTGCCACCTCCACATTCTTGCAAATAACAATTTGCTAAAGTTACTCAAATATTTATAAAATTGACTGGGCTGACATTGGTTCTTTCAGAAAGTCATTTAATATAAAAGTTCATACTTTTAGCAAGGATGAATTAACTGCAAGGATCTGTTACTCTATTATCCTCGGGTTTTCTAGTCTGTCTCGTGTTGAATTTGTCTAATACAGATTTTGAAAAGTTAATACCAGTTAACTTTTAACCATTTAAGCAGTTACATACCAATGCCTTAGCTATAGAGTCTTAAAAGGTAATCAGCTTTAAATTCTCAAAATCAGTACCCCAAAAATGTACACAGCATATCCTAATTGCTAACATTTATAAAACTTGCACTTCACCAAATTAAAAAAGAAGAAAATAAGACTTTTACATAGTGCATACAAGGCACAAGAGCTTCTCAGTATAGTTACTGAAGCCGAACATTTTGGCATCAACAACACGCCACTTAGTTTCTCTTAAACTCAGTTTCCAAACAGCATACCATTTAGTTGATGTTGAACTAAAGTTTCAAAAGTATATGATTTTTGCTTAATGATTTGCATAATTTAATCTTCATAGGTATTAGTATAACTGTCATATTTCTGATGAGAGGACAAACACATAATACAGATACCGACGGAGGATTACTCTATTGGCTCATCAGGAATTAACAAAAATTCATTGTGTCTGCTATGTTCAATAGGAGAAATACCCTAAAAAAAAAACATTTAAGAGCCAAACCTGCAAAAGAATATCATAAACCCATCTTGAGTTTTGCTCATTTTCAGATAATTAGATGAAAAATGTATTGCTGATGTAACAGAAATGTATTAATTCTGACAAAGGTTTTCTAGTCAGTTGAGCTCAGGCTTCCATGATACTTCTTTTCCAGCAGACAAAAAAGGCTAGAATGAAAGTCTGGCAAGGAAAAAAAAAAAAAAGAATGGTCATCTTTAACTGCAGGCCACTTGAAATTTGTAGTGAATTCGTAGTTTTCATAGTTCACACAGTCTGCAGCTGGATTCATATCAGAGGGAGGAAACAAGTCTCATCTGCCACCTCCACATTCTTGCAGTTAACTGATAGGTTTTATGAATAAAGCTTATCATTGTAATGTGATGTGACGTCTTTTAAGTCTCAGTATCTTAATAGTCTCAATTTTCTGAATCAGAAAATCAGAGGATCAATGGGCTTCTTACATGATAAACTGTGCTACCCAAATATCAGGGCGAAAACTGGCCCATGAATTTACTCCAGGATTTTAAGATAGATATTTTTGTCCTTGATTCATAAACCATAACTACTTTTAATATTTTAATAAGAAGAACTGGTGTTAGTTGAAACAATCTGTATACTGGAGGAAGAATGCGTTAGGGTTTAAGCAGATACTCAGAACTACTCAATTCCCATTCTGCGCACCCATCCCGAGGGGATGCGGACAGCTGGCTAGTGGTGCCTTCCTGGGGGAAGCCTCTTCTATCCATCAACAGCATTCAGTACCTTAGGAGGAAACAGAAAACGTGAAACTCCTGTGTTAACTCTAAAAACACAAGCAGACAAAAATTAACCAACTCATTCACTGTTGCAGTAACATCCCTTGTTCAAAATTAAATGCTTTCTATACTAGAAAGCTCATTAGATGCATTCTTGAATAGGATAGACATCTACATGTCTTCTTCTCAAACCATAACATGTATACACAAGACCAGAGGACCTTGTGATAGTGCAGGAAACGCAGACTATGACTCAGTAAGTCTAGAGTTAAGGCCCACAACTCAGTGTTCCTGTTAAGCTCCAGGTGTCGGTTTGGGGCCCCATTCTGAGCTACAGGGCTCTATGTTCTTAGTTTCAAAGCCAACAGGAGTTCTAGCGAGTTGGTAGAGGATTTAGGGAAATAATTTTGAAATTTCATGTGCACAGGAGCAAAGCATATTAAAATATTTTTATTCATTCATTTTATTTGGCCGTGTTGGGTCTTAGTTGTGACATATGGGAACTTTAGTTGTGTCATATGGGATCTAATTCCCTGATCAGGGATCCAACCCAGGCCCCCTGCATTTGGGAGTACAGAGTCTTAGCCACTGGACTACCACAAAAGTCCCTTTTTTAAATATTTTTTTTTTTTTATGAGCATAGCATTTTTAACTTTCTATTGTATAAGAGTGAAGAAAGTTGGGCTGACTGGGTTTAATTTATACTTAGTACTATTATGGATTTAGGCACATTTTGACTATGTGGAAACTATGCTGAAATGAACATTTTATAAAAAGGCCACAGGTGATTTTACTAATGTAGTTCAAAAAGGGGAAGAGACTCTGAAGATAGCATTTAGTAATATAGTCAAGTATCAGATTATTGTTCAGTATAAATATGTATTAAAAGAACTGCAAATCTGACATGTAAAGTAGGAAAAACTTTAGAAAACTATTTGAACCTTAGGAAATTTCAAAAAAATATATGACACATTTTATTGTCACTAGTTATGTCAATAGAATGAAAAACATTACATCAAAAAATCACTTTTTTTCCCCCTTTTACATCAATGCTGCGGACACACACTGCAATTGGGTTTTGTGACCATTACTGTTATATATCCAGATGTAATAAAATCAAGTTTCTGTGAGATTTTAAATTTCAATGATGTCATTTTATAACCCAGTTATCAATTATTTAGAAACCACTATGTCTCTGGTACTGCAAAGGGTTGAGAAAAATGATGAACAAACCCAACACCGATCTTGTCAAAATACTGGGAAAGTGACCTGATTTACACACCAAGTTACATTACTATGTTTAAGCTCATAAAATATTTAACCAGATGACCTCACAAACAATGGTAATTATAGCTTATTCAATGTACTGGAAAAAAAAAAAAAACCCATAAAACTTTGTCTGCTTTACAGAACTGTTTTGTAAAATACTCTGCTTGTGGTATTAGCCATGATTCATATTTGTATAATCATAGTTACATCTTAAGCCAGAAATTTCACTATTTCTTTGCTAATTAACCCAATGGATAGTTCTTAGTTTCAAAGCCAACAGGAGTTCTAGCGAGTTGGTAGAGGATTTAGGGAAATAATTTTGAAATTTCATGTGCACAGGAGCAAAGCATATTAAAATATTTTTATTCATTCATTTTATTTGGCCGTGTTGGGTCTTAGTTGTGACATATGGGAACTTTAGTTGTGTCATATGGGATCTAATTCCCTGATCAGGGATCCAACCCAGGCCCCCTGCATTTGGGAGTACAGAGTCTTAGCCACTGGACTACCACAAAAGTCCCTTTTTTAAATATTTTTTTTTTTTTATGAGCATAGCATTTTTAACTTTCTATTGTATAAGAGTGAAGAAAGTTGGGCTGACTGGGTTTAATTTATACTTAGTACTATTATGGATTTAGGCACATTTTGACTATGTGGAAACTATGCTGAAATGAACATTTTATAAAAAGGCCACAGGTGATTTTACTAATGTAGTTCAAAAAGGGGAAGAGACTCTGAAGATAGCATTTAGTAATATAGTCAAGTATCAGATTATTGTTCAGTATAAATATGTATTAAAAGAACTGCAAATCTGACATGTAAAGTAGGAAAAACTTTAGAAAACTATTTGAACCTTAGGAAATTTCAAAAAAATATATGACACATTTTATTGTCACTAGTTATGTCAATAGAATGAAAAACATTACATCAAAAAATCACTTTTTTTCCCCTTTCACATCAATGCTGCTGACACACACTGCAATTGGGTTTTGTGACCATTACTGTTATATATCCAGATGTAATAAAATCAAGTTTCTGTGAGATTTTAAATTTCAATGATGTCATTTTATAACCCAGTTATCAATTATTTAGAAACCACTATGTCTCTGGTACTGCAAAGGGTTGAGAAAAATGATGAACAAACCCAACACCGATCTTGTCAAAATACTGGGAAAGTGACCTGATTTACACACCAAGTTACATTACTATGTTTAAGCTCATAAAATATTTAACCAGATGACCTCACAAACAATGGTAATTATAGCTTATTCAATGTACTGGAAAAAAAAAAAAAACCCATAAAACTTTGTCTGCTTTACAGAACTGTTTTGTAAAATACTCTGCTTGTGGTATTAGCCATGATTCATATTTGTATAATCATAGTTACATCTTAAGCCAGAAATTTCACTATTTCTTTGCTAATTAACCCAACTAGGATAGTTACAGGCTTCCCCAATGACTCAGAGGACCAAGAAGGCACCTGTAATGCAGTAAACACAGGAGACATGGGTTTGAGCCCTAGGTTGGAAAGATTCCCCTGAACAGGAAATGGAAACCTGCTCCAGTACTCTTGCCTGGAGACTCCCTTGGGCAGAGGAGCCCTGCAGTCCATGGGTCACAAAGAGCCGGACACAACTGAGCACATGGCACTAACCATAGTTACAACCAACCTGATTTACAGTACCATCATTCAGAGTCAACCAAAACCAAGAACATTGGCCAACTGGCACACAGAATTGCATGGCTTTCATCAAAACCAAAATCAAACACAGTGAAAACCATATATCCATAAAGTACTTTGACACAAATGACTTTGTTTTAGGTGCTAGGTCACAGTTTTGTAAGTTGAGGGTTATTTTGATAATTTCACCATTTAATTCTTTTTTTGTTTGTTTTAATTTTAACAATTTTATTGAAATACAGTTGATTTACAAATTTATTAAATTTTGCTATACGGCAAAGTGATTCAGTTTTACATACATATAATATATATTCTTTTACATTATGGTTTATTAAGGATATTACATATAGTTCCCTTTCTATACAGTAGGATATTATTGTTTTCCAATCTTATAGGTAACAGTTTGCATCTGTGAACCCCCAATCCTTCCCTGCCCCCTCCTACAACTACAAGTTCAATTTGTCATATTCTTTACTGCTTGTTTAGTCACTCAGTCGTATCTGACTCTTCTCATCCCTTTTGACTGTAGCCCACCAGGCTCCTCTGTCCACTAGATTCTCCAGGCAAGAATACCAGAGTGAGTTGTCATTTCCTCTCCAAAAGATCTCCCAGACCCAGGGATTGAACCCATTTTTCTCCTGTGGGTCCCCTCACAAACAATGGTAATTATAGCTTATTCAATGTACTGGAAAAAAAAAAAAAACCCATAAAACTTTGTCTGCTTTACAGAACTGTTTTGTAAAATACTCTGCTTGTGGTATTAGCCATGATTCATATTTGTATAATCATAGTTACATCTTAAGCCAGAAATTTCACTATTTCTTTGCTAATTAACCCAACTAGGATAGTTACAGGCTTCCCCAATGACTCAGAGGACCAAGAAGGCACCTGTAATGCAGTAAACACAGGAGACATGGGTTTGAGCCCTAGGTTGGAAAGATTCCCCTGAACAGGAAATGGAAACCTGCTCCAGTACTCTTGCCTGGAGACTCCCTTGGGCAGAGGAGCCCTGCAGTCCATGGGTCACAAAGAGCCGGACACAACTGAGCACATGGCACTAACCATAGTTACAACCAACCTGATTTACAGTACCATCATTCAGAGTCAACCAAAACCAAGAACATTGGCCAACTGGCACACAGAATTGCATGGCTTTCATCAAAACCAAAATCAAACACAGTGAAAACCATATATCCATAAAGTACTTTGACACAAATGACTTTGTTTTAGGTGCTAGGTCACAGTTTTGTAAGTTGAGGGTTATTTTGATAATTTCACCATTTAATTCTTTTTTTGTTTGTTTTAATTTTAACAATTTTATTGAAATACAGTTGATTTACAAATTTATTAAATTTTGCTATACGGCAAAGTGATTCAGTTTTACATACATATAATATATATTCTTTTACATTATGGTTTATTAAGGATATTACATATAGTTCCCTTTCTATACAGTAGGATATTATTGTTTTCCAATCTTATAGGTAACAGTTTGCATCTGTGAACCCCCAATCCTTCCCTGCCCCCTCCTACAACTACAAGTTCAATTTGTCATATTCTTTACTGCTTGTTTAGTCACTCAGTCGTATCTGACTCTTCTCATCCCTTTTGACTGTAGCCCACCAGGCTCCTCTGTCCACTAGATTCTCCAGGCAAGAATACCAGAGTGAGTTGTCATTTCCTTCTCCAAAAGATCTCCCAGACCCAGGGATTGAACCCATGTCTCCTGTGTCTCCCGTATTGTGGGAAGATTCTTTACCCACTGAGCCACTGGGGGAAGTCCGTTGTTCTCTTAGTACATATAGCTGTTTACTTTGTTAAGATATTTATGTCTTTGTTCCAAAGGGAACATTTCTGGAGCTTTTTATTAACTGCAAGCTCATAAACAGATTTTACTTTAAGAAAACTGATTTGGAACTACAGGTTTTAAAAAAAATTATAGGTTAAAGAAAATGACTTGGAATACTGATTATTTTAAGGGTGATGCATGCTCTGGGGTCGTACTATGACTAAAAATAGGGGTGGGAGAGATCTGTGCTAACAAACTACAATTAGCTTATATTTAGACCCAGTGAGATTCAGCTAATGGGTGGTCATGGATAAGACCACTGGGTGGAAAAGAAAAAAATAAACTGCAGGACCCTATAAAATGACAAGACAATCGTCATGTAAAGTTCAATATTTTAAGATCAATTCTTGCTATGTAATACACTACTATAAAAAGGAATTCTGTTCATCAACATATTTTATTAAGTTAATCAAATAACTAGCTAATATTGAAGCTAGATCTGTATTCAGAGGTCTCTCCCATGACTGATACAATCCCAAGAGTCTGCTAAGACATCTTCTGTTTCAGTCATTCAAAAGTAAATGTTTATGGAAACTATCTGCCCTAAGAGAGCTAGTAAACTATGAAAAATATAAAACATAATAATAAAGGAAAAATTGTACTTACTTTCATAAAGTATGAGTACATTTTGTTAGAAGAGTTAAGTCTCATTCTCCATGGTGAGCGCAGGATTGCTCATACCTTTAATAGAGAACATAAGTTAGAAAATTTTGTGGGTGCTGATTTTGAACAAAAAGGCAGAGACTTATTTATTCATCCATGAATCCCCCCAGTATATTGCTAAAGTTGTCTTGTACATATTATGAGTATTTATAAGTTGGTTATAGAGAAACAAACACACATACACACAAAACAGTCAGCCACCACCAGTGTCCAAAAATATCACCTCAAAACAGTTACATATACACACCTCTGTCCACTAGATTCTCCAGGCAAGAATACCAGAGTGAGTTGTCATTTCCTTCTCCAAAAGATCTCCCAGACCCAGGGATTGAACCCATGTCTCCTGTGTCTCCCGTGTGGGAAGATTCTTTACCCACTGAGCCACTGGGGGAAGTCCGTTGTTCTCTTAGTACATATAGCTGTTTACTTTGTTAAGATATTTATGTCTTTGTTCCAAAGGGAACATTTCTGGAGCTTTTTATTAACTGCAAGCTCATAAACAGATTTTACTTTAAGAAAACTGATTTGGAACTACAGGTTTTAAAAAAAATTATAGGTTAAAGAAAATGACTTGGAATACTGATTATTTTAAGGGTGATGCATGCTCTGGGGTCGTACTATGACTAAAAATAGGGGTGGGAGAGATCTGTGCTAACAAACTACAATTAGCTTATATTTAGACCCAGTGAGATTCAGCTAATGGGTGGTCATGGATAAGACCACTGGGTGGAAAAGAAAAAAATAAACTGCAGGACCCTATAAAATGACAAGACAATCGTCATGTAAAGTTCAATATTTTAAGATCAATTCTTGCTATGTAATACACTACTATAAAAAGGAATTCTGTTCATCAACATATTTTATTAAGTTAATCAAATAACTAGCTAATATTGAAGCTAGATCTGTATTCAGAGGTCTCCCCCATGACTGATACAATCCCAAGAGTCTGCTAAGACATCTTCTGTTTCAGTCATTCAAAAGTAAATGTTTATGGAAACTATCTGCCCTAAGAGAGCTAGTAAACTATGAAAAATATAAAACATAATAATAAAGGAAAAATTGTACTTACTTTCATAAAGTATGAGTACATTTTGTTAGAAGAGTTAAGTCTCATTCTCCATGGTGAGCGCAGGATTGCTCATACCTTTAATAGAGAACATAAGTTAGAAAATTTTGTGGGTGCTGATTTTGAACAAAAAGGCAGAGACTTATTTATTCATCCATGAATCCCCCCAGTATATTGCTAAAGTTGTCTTGTACATATTATGAGTATTTATAAGTTGGTTATAGAGAAACAAACACACATACACACAAAACAGTCAGCCACCACCAGTGTCCAAAAATATCACCTCAAAAACAGTTACATATACACACCTGAGGAAGGAGGGGGTGTGAATAAAATAACGTAAAATACACTGAACCTCGCAATTCTCACATTACCTTGAATAATTGTTTTCTAAATTCCTCATTCTGGTTAAAGTAATCTTTGAGGCCTTTCTCATCTCACCATTCTTGTATTTCCCTTCCTTCTTTTACAGCATTCTTTTAAAAATTTCTAAATTCATCTATCAAAGTAACAGAAAATTAATCTACCATGTGCCCAAATTAACAGCACATAGAAGCCAGAAAATCACTTCTACATTAATGTAGAACTGTAAGACAAACTATGAGTCTCTTCTGAAAGAAAAAGAATTCTCTCTCTCTACCCTCCAAGTATGTATCACTTCCCTGCCTCGAAAGAAACTAAGGGATTCAAACAGCAACTAGGAGACACCAATTTTGTTTAGATAAATACCTAGTCTCTCCCATATACTGAAAATAGAATGGCACTTTTGAAGGTGGAGAGACAGACCAAATTATGAATATTCAAATGATGGGACTCTTCAGAGGGCATGTACATTCCTTACGAACAAGACTCTTTAAAGAAAAGCCTGTATTTCAGGAAAATACAACTGATTACATATTAAATAATGACATTAGAATTTTTACTAAAGATAATCTGTTTTCACTAAATGCCAAACAGATTTCAAATAAACCAAGAAACACTTTAAAGTACTAAGTCTTTGGCTTCCCTGGTGGCTCGGACAGTCAAGAATCCATCTGCAATGCAGGGGTCCCAGGCATGATTCCTGGGTCGGGAAGATTCCCTGGAGAAGGGAATGGCAGCCCACTCCAGTATTCTTGATTGAAAAAAAAGCAGAGATTTTTAAATTAGTCTCATTCTCCATGGTGAGCAGGATTGCTCATACCTTTAATAGAGAACATAAGTTAGAAAATTTTGTGGGTGCTGATTTTGAACAAAAAGGCAGAGACTTATTTATTCATCCATGAATCCCCCCAGTATATTGCTAAAGTTGTCTTGTACATATTATGAGTATTTATAAGTTGGTTATAGAGAAACAAACACACATACACACAAAACAGTCAGCCACCACCAGTGTCCAAAAATATCACCTCAAAAACAGTTACATATACACACCTGAGGAAGGAGGGGGTGTGAATAAAATAACGTAAAATACACTGAACCTCGCAATTCTCACATTACCTTGAATAATTGTTTTCTAAATTCCTCATTCTGGTTAAAGTAATCTTTGAGGCCTTTCTCATCTCACCATTCTTGTATTTCCCTTCCTTCTTTTACAGCATTCTTTTAAAAATTTCTAAATTCATCTATCAAAGTAACAGAAAATTAATCTACCATGTGCCCAAATTAACAGCACATAGAAGCCAGAAAATCACTTCTACATTAATGTAGAACTGTAAGACAAACTATGAGTCTCTTCTGAAAGAAAAAGAATTCTCTCTCTCTACCCTCCAAGTATGTATCACTTCCCTGCCTCGAAAGAAACTAAGGGATTCAAACAGCAACTAGGAGACACCAATTTTGTTTAGATAAATACCTAGTCTCTCCCATATACTGAAAATAGAATGGCACTTTTGAAGGTGGAGAGACAGACCAAATTATGAATATTCAAATGATGGGACTCTTCAGAGGGCATGTACATTCCTTACGAACAAGACTCTTTAAAGAAAAGCCTGTATTTCAGGAAAATACAACTGATTACATATTAAATAATGACATTAGAATTTTTACTAAAGATAATCTGTTTTCACTAAATGCCAAACAGATTTCAAATAAACCAAGAAACACTTTAAAGTACTAAGTCTTTGGCTTCCCTGGTGGCTCGGACAGTCAAGAATCCATCTGCAATGCAGGGGTCCCAGGCATGATTCCTGGGTCGGGAAGATTCCCTGGAGAAGGGAATGGCAGCCCACTCCAGTATTCTTCCCTGGAGAATCCCATGGACAGAGGAGCCTGGTGGTTACCAGTCCATGGGGTCACAAAGAATCAGACATGATTAAGTGGCTAATACTTTCAAGTCTAAGTGAGGCAACACTAGGAAAAATTTTGGAGAAAAGACTACAAAGGAAGGGAAAAGATTTGAAAAATTAAATAAGTCAATCTGGAGATTTTCTGGCTAATAGTGCCTTAATTGTGGACTCATGGTTTTGCACTTGGAAGACCACAGATATATAAATAAACATCCCTACATGTCTCATCATGTCTTGTTTTAATATGTAACGACTCTGAGGAATAAGTAGTATTTTAAAGATAAAGAAGCTAACTCTAAAGGAGGTTAAGTAACTTAACAAATGCCACCCGTTGACTCAGCGCCCAAATTGTGATTTGATAGCAGGTCTGTCTGTCTTCAAAGACCTACTTGTTGTTTCTTGCCAATAAACCATATCAACCCAAGTAATCAAAAAGATTAAAATCAACAATAACCAGAGAACTGTGAGTGGGATATCAAGAAATAACAAGCAGTAGCTAAAGTCATTCTGCAATGGCTTTACTTCGGTATTTTTAATTGGATAGAAACTTTCAAGTAAAAACTGCCTAATCTGAGATTCCTTTTAACAGATACTTTTCAGCCTTTCGTCTGTGCTTACTGTATGTCTCCCTATTTTAAATAAATTATATTTTGAGTTTATCATTTTATGTATTACACAGTAATAAAGATTTGGTTCTCTCACCTGGAAAAAAAGCAGTGTAAATCTATGTTTCACAAAATGATTTTCTATAGCTTCCAGACATTAGTCAAAGCACTTTACCAACAGTTCTTTGAAAATTAGTTCTATATTTACAATGGTCATCTGACGCCTAAACGAGACATCTTCTATAGGTAATAAGAATGAAAAATCTTCACCACTTTCACTTATAAAGTATTTCTGAACAGCCAAACAAGCACACCCTTACCAGCTTTGCCTTTTCCAAGGCTTGTGCTGCTCTCTGTCCATGACTGAGAATCAGTAAGAAGGTGGCTCTGGGACTCTCTCAATGGCTTTGCAGGAAATGGATGGTTCTCAGCACTGAAGAATAATAATCAACATCACAATCGGCAGGTTAACTCTTGATAGCATTTCTTAAAGGAAGTGTTTCTTAAAGGATGGAACCCTAACCACTTGTAGTGCAAGATAACTGTTGGAGTCACCAGAGAACTCAGGGAAAGTGGGGACAAGGCATTAAATCACACTGACTCTCAATGAAAAAAGTGCTCTTGCCTCAGCACTCCTTCTGTTTCTCTGATTACAACATGACAACAATCCCAATAATCCTGACTTTGGCAAGTCTCAATTCTTAAAACGGAGAATAGTCCTCAGACTCCAGTTGTATCAGGCAGAGGGATATACTTAGAATTCAGCAGTATTTTTATTTAAGTTACATTTGATCACAAATTATACTAGTTTATCATTGATGACAGTGATAGAAAGTTAGGTTCAAAAATAAATGGAAGTGGGGCTTCCCTGGTGGTCCACTGGGTAAAGAGTCCACCTTGCAGTGCAAGGGGCATTGGTTCAATCCCTGGCCCAGGAAGAGCCCATGTGCCATGGAGCAGCTGGGCTGGTTTGTCCAATTACGAGCCAGCACTCTGGAGTGCATGTGCCCACAGCCAGCGCTTTGCAACAAGAGAGGCCACTGCGATGGGAGGCCCACCCAGGCCAAAGAATTATAAAGATGGATGAAAAATAAACGATGACTTAGAGGCAAAAAAAAAAAAAAAAAATCCGAAATACTTTAAAAATAAATAAATAAATGGAAATAAATGAAAATACGAATTTAAAGAAATATATTAAAGAAAAATATTAATTTTACAAGTGGAAACATGGAAAACTATATGAATATGATGGTAGAAAGAGAAGCTTGAGGAAAATTGGCCTATTGTTTCTGACTGTTCTTAAACAAGAAATTCTCTTTCTCTATAAAACTGAAAGAATACATTTGAACACTACCCTGCAGGAATACTGACAACATCTGACGTTATCAGGCCTTAAAAATATGATGTTAAACTTGGGAATTAAAAACCCTTCACTTATAAGTATTTCTGAACAGCCAAACAAGCACACCCTTATTGCCTTTTCCAAGGCTTGCTGCTCTGTCCATGACTGAGAATCAGTAAGAAGGTGGCTCTGGGACTCTCTCAATGGCTTTGCAGGAAATGGATGGTTCTCAGCACTGAAGAATAATAATCAACATCACAATCGGCAGGTTAACTCTTGATAGCATTTCTTAAAGGAAGTGTTTCTTAAAGGATGGAACCCTAACCACTTGTAGTGCAAGATAACTGTTGGAGTCACCAGAGAACTCAGGGAAAGTGGGGACAAGGCATTAAATCACACTGACTCTCAATGAAAAAAGTGCTCTTGCCTCAGCACTCCTTCTGTTTCTCTGATTACAACATGACAACAATCCCAATAATCCTGACTTTGGCAAGTCTCAATTCTTAAAACGGAGAATAGTCCTCAGACTCCAGTTGTATCAGGCAGAGGGATATACTTAGAATTCAGCAGTATTTTTATTTAAGTTACATTTGATCACAAATTATACTAGTTTATCATTGATGACAGTGATAGAAAGTTAGGTTCAAAAATAAATGGAAGTGGGGTTTCCCCTGGTGGTCCACTGGGTAAAGAGTCCACCTTGCAGTGCAAGGGGCATTGGTTCAATCCCTGGCCCAGGAAGAGCCCATGTGCCATGGAGCAGCTGGGCTGGTTTGTCCAATTACGAGCCAGCACTCTGGAGTGCATGTGCCCACAGCCAGCGCTTTGCAACAAGAGAGGCCACTGCGATGGGAGGCCCACCCAGGCCAAAGAATTATAAAGATGGATGAAAAATAAACGATGACTTAGAGGCAAAAAAAAAAAAAAAAAATCCGAAATACTTTAAAAATAAATAAATAAATGGAAATAAATGAAAATA
The DNA here is from genome assembly GCA_022376925.1 of Tragulus kanchil. Classification (NCBI taxonomy): domain Eukaryota; kingdom Metazoa; phylum Chordata; class Mammalia; order Artiodactyla; family Tragulidae; genus Tragulus; species Tragulus kanchil. Next base: position 31,414,848 of record JAIOJX010000028.1, on the reverse strand, counting down.
CGAATTTAAAGAAATATATTAAAGAAAAATATTAATTTTACAAGTGGAAACATGGAAAACTATATGAATATGATGGTAGAAAGAGAAGCTTGAGGAAAATTGGCCTATTGTTTCTGACTGTTCTTAAACAAGAAATTCTCTTTCTCTATAAAACTGAAAGAATACATTTGAACACTACCCTGCAGGAATACTGACAACATCTGACGTTATCAGGCCTTAAAAATATGATGTTAAACTTGGGAACTCAAGAATTCAAAAGAAGAACTGACGTCTTAAAATTTAGGTAGACATGCCACATACTGATATACTGGATGGAATGAAAAAATATGCATAAATTAAAATAACATTTCACTTAAAAATTATTGGCACAAAAACTATTAGTGTGCTTTTTTTACAACACACCGAAATAATAATTATAATAATGTTAAAAAAAAAACCTACTTATTTTTCCAAGAGTAATTTCACATATTTTAGTTGACTATAACTACTATATTTTTTAAAGGATATGCTCCTTAATAATTACCTCGTATCTAAATTTTGAGATCATTACAATTTTGTGCCATTTTAATAATCCCTTCTTAAAATTCTGGAGGAAAACCTTAAAAAAGAAAATTATGTCTCCTGTTCATATGATAAATCTCTTTTATGTTAATTCTTATTAGTCCTCAGGAAAGGGACCATAGACCAGGTATAGTGAAGTAACTAAGTCCCGGCTTAGGGACTCCTTGGAGAGTCATTACTGCTAACAGGACTCTAACAAACAGCAAGGATGCATTTATCCAACAATACTCTTGGAGTACCTACTATATCAATGAATTAAGTCTTTGATCTAATTGAGGATGGAGAAGAATAAACATACAATAACTTAGGTGATGATAAGCCCTCCAACCACAGTAAAGGCAGTATAAAGGGAACAGAGGGGCAGATTGCTATGATACAAAGGGTTTTCAAAGACAACCTTTCCTGTAAAGTTACACCTGAGCACAAAGGGAAGGGAAGCGAAGGCACAGACTGACCATTCATTGATTTGGAGGAGAAAACTTTAGGAAGAGGAACTGGCAAGGGCAAAGCCCCCAAATCAGAAACATGCTTGGTATATGTGAGGAACAGCCAGATCGGTGTGTCTGAGGATTTTGAACATTGGGAAACAGGTAAGGCATTACACTGAGAGGTATTGGGGGCTGGATGAGTCAGGACAAGGTAAAGATACTCATTAGCTTTTATGCTGAGCAAGGTGGAAAATCAATGGAGGCTTCTGAGCAGAAGAGTGACACAATCTGATTTACATGTTAAGAGGCTCAGTCTGATTGTTTAATGGAGAAAAGACCAGAGGAGGGCAAACATGGAACCAGAATCCATGTGAGAAATGATGGCGTGGACCAAGAAAGCAGGCTTGGAGTTGGTAAGAAAGTATCCAGGTTATGGATACATTTGGAGGAGACTTCTGAGAGGATCTGCAGAGTAGGTACAGGGTCTCTGAAAGAAAGAAATCTAGCTGACTCCCAAGTTTCCGGCTGGAGTCTCTGGGAGAAGGGAGGTCCCTGCTCCTGAATGTGAGAGAATGAAGGGAAATCAGGTTTAGGGTGGAGGTGGGGCTCAGTGGCTTGGACCTGAGAGTTCTGTTTTGCCGTGGGAAAGGACTTTTAGACATTTAGGTGGGAACGTTACATAGGCAATGACAGAGTCAACTCAGGAGTCCACAGGGGAGATGTGAACTAGGCATAGAAATGTTATTACTGGCTAATCAGGGGAAATTCTAAGATTCAGTAGAAGAGACTTCAGCTATCCCAATCACAACATTTAAACGAAGGAAAGAGAGGCCTACAATGGTTACCTGACCTTGTCAAGATCACCTTGATGGGCAACAGTGCCAGATTTCTCCATATGCCCATGTAGTCAGAGAGATACCAGACCCAACTCGTCTTAAGCTACACAAACCACTTCAGTATTAAACAATGAGCCTTTATCTCTGTGGAATGTTTCAAGCCAGTACACACAGGGCAGGACCAAGTAAGACCCTGGTGCCTTTGAAAGTCCCATGTGACACACTCGTCAACTGGTATGCCAGTAACTTGCTCTAGGGATGGGGTGGCAAACAAGTTTCATCTCGTGACAACTTAAAGTGCATTTGGAATGGCTGTCAGGATCACGGCCTTAGAAAGGATTCTGGGGTCACATCAAGTTCCACGGGAGAAAGCACTGTGAGCAGTAAGGAACAGAAACTGGGTGGAAGGAGTGTGCTGTGAACACGGTACTCTAACAATGAAGAAAACCTTACGACATTATAGTTGTTTTTGCTATTGGCTTTTATTTAAAAATTAGAGGCATGGTCACACTAAAAAAACAAAAACAAAAAAATCTGTCTTAAACATGTAAAAAATACGTGTTTCTGCTTAAAACTTCATATAGAACATTTTTTGAAGAACGTTTAGAAATGTTTAGATCACTTTGCCTTTTCCAGTTAGTAGCCAAGTCAGAATCTAATTTCAGGCCTTCCTCAAATGCTTAATAGATTGGAACCAAAAGAGACTTAAAGCAGTGGCCACAAGTCTCCAGACAATGAATTCTCTAGACTCCTTCCTTTCTCTCTCCACAGAAATGGCTCAGATCATGTTTATAGGTCTTTAAAGAGGACCAAGAATGAGGCTCCCACTGCTAATGAGACTGTCAGGCCAATGTCTGGGATTCCATTCATCGTCAACGGCCTGATCCAGGCGGGGAAGGACTTTTGATCACCTGGAGGAAAGGCCCAGTGAGTCAGAGGGACACTTACCCTGTCAGCTCATTTAATTCCTAGGGGGACCAATTTGGACTTACACTGTTTTTTGTTTTAAGCACCACATTTTAAAAAACCATAATACATTTCAATCAACTAAAGTGTATAGAGAATTAACACGTGTTTACTGATCACCCAGATTAATCACGGAATTTTATAATTATGACAGAAGGTCCCTACGTACTCTATCCCTAGTCATACTTTCTTCCCGCCCCCATTCCAAGTGGAAACCAGTGCAGTAAATAATCCTAAATTCTTAACATTTTTTCCCAAAGGAATATATAGGCAAAGGACACAATTGGATAAAGTGTATATTTGAAAGTAAAATAGAAAAAAATATATATGGGCTTACTTTTTAGAGGAGGAATTCAATCCTGCAGGAGTGGATGGTTGTTCAGGATCCTGGTTAACAAGGCATGTTGGAAAGGAGCAGCCATCACCTAGGCTATAATTAAAATAAAAAATTTAAATTGTGCAGGGTACAAAGAAGCAAAACAGAAACTGGGTGGAAGGAGTCTGTGAACACGGTACTCTAACAATGAAGAAAACCTTACGACATTATAGTTGTTTTTGCTATTGGCTTTTATTTAAAAATTAGAGGCATGGTCACACTAAAAAAACAAAAACAAAAAAATCTGTCTTAAACATGTAAAAAATACGTGTTTCTGCTTAAAACTTCATATAGAACATTTTTTGAAGAACGTTTAGAAATGTTTAGATCACTTTGCCTTTTCCAGTTAGTAGCCAAGTCAGAATCTAATTTCAGGCCTTCCTCAAATGCTTAATAGATTGGAACCAAAAGAGACTTAAAGCAGTGGCCACAAGTCTCCAGACAATGAATTCTCTAGACTCCTTCCTTTCTCTCTCCACAGAAATGGCTCAGATCATGTTTATAGGTCTTTAAAGAGGACCAAGAATGAGGCTCCCACTGCTAATGAGACTGTCAGGCCAATGTCTGGGATTCCATTCATCGTCAACGGCCTGATCCAGGCGGGGAAGGACTTTTGATCACCTGGAGGAAAGGCCCAGTGAGTCAGAGGGACACTTACCCTGTCAGCTCATTTAATTCCTAGGGGGACCAATTTGGACTTACACTGTTTTTTGTTTTAAGCACCACATTTTAAAAAACCATAATACATTTCAATCAACTAAAGTGTATAGAGAATTAACACGTGTTTACTGATCACCCAGATTAATCACGGAATTTTATAATTATGACAGAAGGTCCCTACGTACTCTATCCCTAGTCATACTTTCTTCCCGCCCCCATTCCAAGTGGAAACCAGTGCAGTAAATAATCCTAAATTCTTAACATTTTTTCCCAAAGGAATATATAGGCAAAGGACACAATTGGATAAAGTGTATATTTGAAAGTAAAATAGAAAAAAATATATATGGGCTTACTTTTTAGAGGAGGAATTCAATCCTGCAGGAGTGGATGGTTGTTCAGGATCCTGGTTAACAAGGCATGTTGGAAAGGAGCAGCCATCACCTAGGCTATAATTAAAATAAAAAATTTTAAATTGTGCAGTACAAAGAAGACCATCCCTGTGTGAGCAGAACATAGTTATATCATGGACAAAACATGCATATCAAATGTTGGCTTCAGTACACTATGGGTACGGAGCTGTGAGTCAACTGATCTCTACTTTGATATAACAGGGAATCATAAAATAATATTTTTTTAAAATAGGAGTTCTTATGCAGGACAGAGTTCTTCTGTTGGATTACTTTCAATAGTCTAAACCCTGAAAATTTTCCCAACAAAATACCTTGAAAAAACGGGTAGCAACCAGTATTTCTTCTCATCACCAAAAACCTGGCGCATATTTTTACCGAAACCCAAGCTGAATCCATTCTTATCTGTTCCATGTCGAAATACTGGACTTCTAAATGCCTCTAGAAAAGATGGTAGAGCAACCACGTAAGGGAAGAGCACACCAACTAGCAAGCGCTACAGTTAGAAATGACTGGATTAAATGAAGAAACTCTAAAAACCAATGGCTAGCCTCCTGCAACTTCTTATGTGCCTGTCAGGAGTCCTGCAAATGAAGACTCTCTATTCTTTTAAAACACACCTAAAATATGATTAGATCCATAGTAGTTTTGAAGTAACCCTTTTATTTCTGCAACAGCATTTGGGCACTGTCAAAAATGAGAAGATACAAACGAGCAAATAATTTAAAACTTTACATCTTCTAGATCTTCATTAGACAGATGGATGAAGGGATAAGATAGATACAAATTGACACTTTTTAAACCAATGTGAGACTAAAGATACGTTCTACAACATTTTTTCAATTAATAAATTCAAATTTCATTAGAATTTTATGTTATCCAATCATAAATTATCTTCTAGTTCATCCAAAATATATTTTAAAGTTCTCTGTCCAAACCAGGATCCAATGTAGAGTCACACATCAGAGGTGGTCATGCCCACTCTGCATATGGAAGCTGAGGTTCAGAGAGGCTGTGACTTGCTCAAAACCACACAAAAAAGTAAATGACAGAAGTGGAATCTGAACAAAGTCATCAAAGTTCTGTCCTTGATGCCACATTTTCTTCTTAAATAATGCTGACATGCAAAACCTAAAATGTTAAGTTTGGGGATATGAATAAACACAGAAGTGTAATGATTTCTGTCCATCATCTAAGAAAAGGAAAATCTAACTAGCAGAGTCAAGGTACTATGAAAAATGTAGTCATTTGAAAGATTCTCAACATTTATTACCCTACGTTACAAAGCTTTTTATAAAATATTTTAATAATTATAGGACCATATTTTCCAGAGGAACTCCTTTCAGTATTACAAATCAAATCTACAAGTTTCTAGAAATTAAAAGCTAGTAGAAACTATTGAAAATAATTTAATTGTTCTACATATAATTCAAAATATGATACTTTGTCTCAACATTACTTTATTAATTATCAATGTTTTCACTCTACTAGGACTTTAGGTGATAAGATTCCACCTCAATATTAAAAATGAACATTCATGACTACATACTACAATTAATTTTCACTACTACAATGAGAGAATCTCATAACTTGAGATGTCCTTTTTGATCATAAAGAACTGTAAGCCCAGGTTGCATTCTGAAACTTCTTACTTTAGAAGACTCCACTTCACTTAATCCTCGCTTGCTCTGACATATAGAGAACATAAAATTGGCCACTTTAAGGTGAACAATTCAGTGGCATTATAATAACTTTACATCTTCTAGCAACAGCATTTGGGCACTGTCAAAATGAGAAGATACAAACGAGCAAATAATTTAAAACTTTACATCTTCTAGATCTTCATTAGACAGATGGATGAAGGGATAAGATAGATACAAATTGACACTTTTTAAACCAATGTGAGACTAAAGATACGTTCTACAACATTTTTTCAATTAATAAATTCAAATTTCATTAGAATTTTATGTTATCCAATCATAAATTATCTTCTAGTTCATCCAAAATATATTTTAAAGTTCTCTGTCCAAACCAGGATCCAATGTAGAGTCACACATCAGAGGTGGTCATGCCCACTCTGCATATGGAAGCTGAGGTTCAGAGAGGCTGTGACTTGCTCAAAACCACACAAAAAAGTAAATGACAGAAGTGGAATCTGAACAAAGTCATCAAAGTTCTGTCCTTGATGCCACATTTTCTTCTTAAATAATGCTGACATGCAAAACCTAAAATGTTAAGTTTGGGGATATGAATAAACACAGAAGTGTAATGATTTCTGTCCATCATCTAAGAAAAGGAAAATCTAACTAGCAGAGTCAAGGTACTATGAAAAATGTAGTCATTTGAAAGATTCTCAACATTTATTACCCTACGTTACAAAGCTTTTTATAAAATATTTTAATAATTATAGGACCATATTTTCCAGAGGAACTCCTTTCAGTATTACAAATCAAATCTACAAGTTTCTAGAAATTAAAAGCTAGTAGAAACTATTGAAAATAATTTAATTGTTCTACATATAATTCAAAATATGATACTTTGTCTCAACATTACTTTATTAATTATCAATGTTTTCACTCTACTAGGACTTTAGGTGATAAGATTCCACCTCAATATTAAAAATGAACATTCATGACTACATACTACAATTAATTTTCACTACTACAATGAGAGAATCTCATAACTTGAGATGTCCTTTTTGATCATAAAGAACTGTAAGCCCAGGTTGCATTCTGAAACTTCTTACTTTAGAAGACTCCACTTCACTTAATCCTCGCTTGCTCTGACATATAGAGAACATAAAATTGGCCACTTTAAGGTGAACAATTCAGTGGCATTTACTATATTTATATTTTTTTGCAACTAATACCTATACAAATTCCAAAATATTTTAATCACCACAGAAGAAACCCTATACTAATTAAAGCAGTCCCTCTCTAGTCCATCTTCTTCTCATCTTTTGGAAATCATCAATATTCTTCTTTCTCTATGGGTAGTTCCTATAAATGGAGTTATGTAATCCGTGACCTTTTACACTTGTCTTCTGAGTATGTTTCTGAGGTTCACACATGTTCCAGCACTTCCTTTGCTGTATCCCACCTCTGTAGGCCTTTTGAGCACACTGTTCTCTGCCTGAGATGTTCTGGCTCTTTTCATGACTTTTTAGATGAAATACTTTCTGTTTTCATGAGCACTTTCCTAACCACTCCTTCTATATAGGTTCCCTTCTACCATTTCCAGCCCTCGATTCATACCTCAATATCCTGTTTCTTTCTTTCAAAGTACTTTGCATTTTGTAATGAGGTTTTGTGTTTGGTTGCTTTTCTGTGTTGCTCGCCGCTGTATATACACAATGCCTTTATACACAATGGATAGTCAAAAATACATGGAATGAGTGAATGAATTTGTATTTGTCCCACCAGACACCGTGGGAGGTAAAAGTGATTTTTAGAACTTCAGGACAAGTTAACGTTTAACTATACGGCAACTTCGGATGAATATTTAGTTCTCTATTGAAAGTTCTGTTAACTACAATAGTTATATACTCACCTAATGTAGATTTATTTTTGCTGACTAGCCAACAATGATAGCCAAACAGAGAAGACAAGCTGACAGAAAACATAGCTGCAGCAAAGAATAAAAACATAATATGGAACTTGGCTTGAGTATCAGGTAGGCCATTCTATAAAGAAAGGGAGAAAATAAAATGTTTTGTCAAAGGGATGAGTATTCCCTTAATTTCATAAGTAAGTTTTTTTGCTGTTTTAAATTTTTCTTAAATTTAGATGTGGAGAAAGATATACAGCTTTATGTTAAAACTGAGGGAAAAAATACATCTTCAAACTCAAACAATATGACTCTCTCTCTGTATATGTATATGTATGACAAAGATATTAAAATTTGGGTTATTTATTTTGTGTAGCCAAAGTCATAGAAAAGTTATGTGTATAAACTATAAGAGTAGGAAGCAAGATAAAAGGAACTATAAAATTTATATAATCTATAAAATTTGTTTTTAATTTACTTCCTGAAATGTTTTGTTAACATACTCTAGATTTGCAAATGTTTAAACAGTTTTACTATAATGCCAGAAAATGAAGGTTAATTGGAACAATTTAGCTAGTCTTCTCATTGATGTTTTACATCACTACGAACAACAGCATTAACTACAAACACATACAACACACCCACAATAATGCTTCAAGCTACTTTAAATAATGTCATCACAGGAAAAGTCAACACTAGTGCATATCACCTGTATAAAATAAACCTCACAACACCCATGGGCTGAAAAAGGCCATCAGAGCACAACCAGACTGACTCTCCTTGTCTGTGTGTCCATGGAGACCTGGAGTCCCTCCAGAGTGGCGGGTCTGAGGACCCTCTGTGAAGGACCAGAGATGCTAGGACGTGTCCCCTTCTGATATTCTTTCTGTTTCAATATCGTGTAGTGTCTGTCAAACTGACCCCAGTCACAAGATCTCACTAATAACTTTTTGACAGTAGTGTCCTCACAGTGTAAACCAGTCAATCGCAGCACCCTCGAATGCGAGGACAGGCTCATTCACCTGGGTATTCCTGTGTCAACGTAACTGACACATAGTAAACATCAACAAATCTTTAGTATTGAATGTGGTTCAGATCTCATGTCGATGACTTAATAATTCATAGTCTTGCCATCATAAAGGATAATTTAAAGAATGTAATAAGGCAACTCTGGCAGGCGATAACTGCTTTTTTATATTATATGGTATTCATGAGGAGTATCTTGTGGCATTTAAATACATAGTTCTAATTTTGCTTAAAGTACACAGTGCAGAAAACACATGAGCCGCCTAAAGCATATACCTAATAACAATTCAGGACTTGATAAGATAGTCTAGTTTAATAATCTTTTTACACATAAAGAAGTACTTCTATTTTTAAATACTAAGGAAAAATCTTCTTATATAGTCATTTCTCGTTATTCACAGTAGAGAGGTTCTATAAAGTTGCCAGGAACACAGCATTTGTGAATCTTGAACCATTTCTCAGGGGAAGACACAGGCCTCTGGTTAAAACAATTTTGTCAAATGATCAGTGACCTTCTTCTGTGTGTGCTACTGCTTGTAAAGTCTAATGGACACTGTATTTAATACACATTAACTAAGAGGACTCCTGGTCCACAGTGCCCTAAGTCATGTCTGAAGGAAGCTTAGCTGAACACACGCCTTTCCTCCAGGAGACATACTGGTTTCTCCTTTTGCTGAGAAACATTAGACGGCACTTCAGCACTAGGTTTGAAGACCTTTTAAACAACGAGATCACAAAAAAGAAAAGCACAAAAATGCAAAGACACGGCACTAAGGAGACAGAAAAGTACACTCATTTACAGCATGCGAGTTCAAACAGGAAGGCAGGAAGTCCTCTGGTTTGATCTCGACTGGAAACATGCATGTGGGCGACTCACATTTTTTTCCTACTCTGTGCATGCTTGCAAACAACCACAAAAGCTATGCTGAGTATGGTTCTGAGGCTATGAAGAAATGTTTGCATGGAAGTGAATTCCCAGACACAGACTCTGTGAATAATGAGGAATGACTATATATAAAGTCGCACTATTCTATACAGCGAATGTCTGGATTAAGTCACTACTGAAAATCTACTATCTATTTTCGTATACCAAAAGAAATCACCAGGGTAATGACTTACGGTGCAAAATTTAAAGACGGTATTCTGTCGTCAACGTAACTGACACATAGTAAACATCAACAAATCTTTAGTATTGAATGTGGTTCAGATCTCATGTCGATGACTTAATAATTCATAGTCTTGCCATCATAAAGGATAATTTAAAGAATGTAATAAGGCAACTCTGGCAGGCGATAACTGCTTTTTTATATTATATGGTATTCATGAGGAGTATCTTGTGGCATTTAAATACATAGTTCTAATTTTGCTTAAAGTACACAGTGCAGAAAACACATGAGCCGCCTAAAGCATATACCTAATAACAATTCAGGACTTGATAAGATAGTCTAGTTTAATAATCTTTTTACACATAAAGAAGTACTTCTATTTTTAAATACTAAGGAAAAATCTTCTTATATAGTCATTTCTCGTTATTCACAGTAGAGAGGTTCTATAAAGTTGCCAGGAACACAGCATTTGTGAATCTTGAACCATTTCTCAGGGGAAGACACAGGCCTCTGGTTAAAACAATTTTGTCAAATGATCAGTGACCTTCTTCTGTGTGTGCTACTGCTTGTAAAGTCTAATGGACACTGTATTTAATACACATTAACTAAGAGGACTCCTGGTCCACAGTGCCCTAAGTCATGTCTGAAGGAAGCTTAGCTGAACACACGCCTTTCCTCCAGGAGACATACTGGTTTCTCCTTTTGCTGAGAAACATTAGACGGCACTTCAGCACTAGGTTTGAAGACCTTTTAAACAACGAGATCACAAACAAAAAAAAAGCACAAAAATGCAAAGACACGGCACTAAGGAGACAGAAAAGTACACTCATTTACAGCATGCGAGTTCAAACAGGAAGGCAGGAAGTCCTCTGGTTTGATCTCGACTGGAAACATGCATGTGGGCGACTCACATTTTTTTCCTACTCTGTGCATGCTTGCAAACAACCACAAAAGCTATGCTGAGTATGGTTCTGAGGCTATGAAGAAATGTTTGCATGGAAGTGAATTCCCAGACACAGACTCTGTGAATAATGAGGAATGACTATATATAAAGTCGCACTATTCTATACAGCGAATGTCTGGATTAAGTCACTACTGAAAATCTACTATCTATTTTCGTATACCAAAAGAAATCACCAGGGTAATGACTTACGGTCCAAAATTTGATAAAATACTGTAAATCTGTAGCAGCAATAAAAAGGCAGTACAGCAGAGAATAAGCCAAGAAAAGGAGGAAAAATTTATAATTTGAAAATCCAACACAATTGTTCACCCTGTTAACAAAACAAAGACAATATTTTCAATGAGTTTTACGTGGTCACCACAGGTACACATATGTTCAACCTGAACACAAATATTTGGTTTCCTAACATTCAAATTTATTAGATTTCTTTAATAACTCAAAAGATTTAAAAAATATATATATATTTACTTTTAAAATTTCTTTACACATACAAACATTTAAAAGTCCATTTCACTAAAAAGGAATTTCTATGTTCAAATTGTAAAATTGTGATATGTAATATTGCTTAAATGACTCATGACCATTGTATTTCCTGTCCAATTATACAAATAAGCACATGCCTTAACTCTATACTTGTGAGAAATCTATTAATACCAAGCAGATAAGAGGAATTTTCTAAATTCTTTTCTGTGTGACCCCTGGATTTGATTTCTAATTATGATTAAGTTATTAAAAACCTTTTAAGCTTTCCCAAATGAGATGAGAAGTCTTTACAGACAACTTGCATGCCGTCAGCACAGGACTGAAGCAGTCTGAGTATCAAAGCATGCTAAATGGCAGGTTTAAGAAAAGAAACAGAACTGGGAGCCAGCCAGCCAGGTCGTCATGTACATCTGAGGCTAAATAACTACGTGTCCCTGACAAAGTGCCATCATCTCTAAGGATTTCATTTTCCTTGTCTGTCAAACCAGCACTCTGAGATCCTTTCTGAGAGCCAGGTCTCTATGCTCGGATTCCAAAAATGGAGATTAATAATTCTCAGTTCTTACTCCAAAATGACTGCATTTGGAGACGGGGGTGTAAGAACTCAAGCTACCAGGTCAATAAATACATGTGTGAATGTGACACGACATCCGAGGGGAACTAGCTGCTGTCTTCATAGGGAAGGAACCCGTGAATTAACAACATGTTGATAATTGGTATAATAAACTCATTACATAGAACACACACGTGCTTCTTCTTCTCAAACACCTTTGTTCCTACTCTGTGCTCTCTGCTCAGTCACTTCAGCCGTGTCCGACTTTTGGCAACCCCATGGACCATAGCCCGGTAGGTTCCTCTGTCCATGGGATTTTTCTCTAATACTGGCTTAAGATAACCTTCCTCTTTATTGAGTTTGCCAATAAACTAAACATTTTTCTTTCTCTATTGTTAAGGAGAAACAACATTCATATGAAAAATGTTTCCTCAATGACACAAGACGAATAAGGTCTAGGTCTGCTCTACAACGTGTGCCTAGAGTGAGTAATACTGTACTGTATGCTTAAAAATTTGTTAGGAGGACAGAGTTCATGGTAAGTGTTCCTAAAAGTAACACTTTTTTCATTAAAAAAAACTCAGAAATTAAACATTGCCCTCATGAATAAGCCAAGATTTGGAACAAAAATGGAAAATGTTTATTTTCCACCTCAAAAAATGTATGGTAAAGGGAACAGCACTGGATTTAGTAATTTTGGAACTTAAGGCTATTGTGTATCGCAGATTCATAAAGAAGGTAAAACTGTGGGTGCACATTGTGCGAAAAGAGTTGCATCAGGGCTTCCCTGGTGGTCCAGTGGGTAATGAGTCCGCCTTGCAGTGCAAGGGGCACTAGTTTGATCCCTGGCCCAGGAAGAGTGGTGAGACTGGTGTGTGCAATTATGAACCAGGGCTCTGGAACGCACGCGTCCAGAGCCAATGCTCTGCAAAGAGAGAGGCCACTGCGATGCGAGGCCCACACATGCCAAAAGAATTAACATAGATGAAAACTAAATGATGAGTTAGAGACAAAAATAAAAAAGAGAGAGAGAGATGCATCGGCAGCTCTAGAGATTCCAGTGTGAGTGTAAACCAGTTACTGAAATTGCCTCTCACGACATCTGAAAATAATATTGCAAATAATTTCATACAAGCTGAGTCTAAATGTGTTCTGTCACAAAAGGATAGAGAATATCCCCATGCTTATTTGTGTTGGTTACAAGAAGAGAGAATGGGAGACAAAGGCGGGTGCCTTAAGACTGGACATGCAGATGTCCAGACAATCACGCTCCTGTGGACGGAGGGAAAATGAAGAGGAGGAAAGACCACTGTTCTTCCTGCAGGAACATAAGAATATAAGAAGCAGTTTTGTATTAGATGACAAAGAGAGTTTTTATAGAAAGGAAAATGATCTTGAACATAGACTTTTACAACATCTAACGTAGCTTACTTTAACTTCTACTTAGGGACCTGGTGTAATTTACCATGTCAAAGGCAGGACACGGAGAAAGTCAGTTAATAAAGACCAAGTTTGACGGGAACTTTACTCTTGACAGGAAATGGTAATAATATTTATTTTTAATAATAACTTACTCTCTTCAAGACAGACAACTTTTGGTTAGACGTTTTAACTGCCCACTACTTTGAAGGCTCAATCTGAAAAGTGCAAGTACTCTGAGTCTAAATGACTTTATATGGAAAAACAAATACAGTCTAGGTAAACGTCCCTTATATGTTTGCTAAAATTCAGTAGAAACAGTTCCTGGTTCTGTTTTAGGGAAACTGCTTTCTGAGTCTAAATTCGAAAAAAACCACAATATATAAAAAAGATGGAAAGAAAGTGACCACTGAGGTTCAAACAACTTGCTATATAACTTTAAGCCTACTCTGTAACTTTTTCTGAGCCTCACTTTCCTCTTGTTTAAAATGAGACAAATAATTTCTAACAATATTTGTCATGGTTATAAGGATTACAGGTTTTATAGGTATACGGATACATCATCTAGACATTACAAGCACTCAATAAACTGAAGCTAAAATTATTTAATTAGATTAGTGCTACCTAACCACTGGCAAACATGTCAAGGCATATTATTAATATAATTCATTAATAAATAAAGATTTTATATTAAAAGGAATAAACATTTATCTGATAGTATATCCAATAGGGCAAGGACTACAGGATATCTATTTCAGTTAAAAAATAAGTATGAGGTTGGTCCCTTGCACCCTGGAGGGTACTCTTAACTAGCCACAGCAGATAAACTGAAGTCATTGTGAACAGAAGGGACATGATTCCCTGATTTTTCAAACACTAAAAGTTGACAGATACTGAACTTCACAATCATATACAAGATGTGTATAAAAAGGCTGCCCCACAGTTTGGGACCATACTACAAGTCTTAATAAGTGACTGTTACATTCCCATCATGGCTATAAAAAAGATCTGTATATTGATATGAAAACATCAAGGGAAGAGGGGAAAAGACAGAGACCCAAGCCATAACATTGGAAATATCAGGGGAAAAATCACTTGCTGAGAAAGAGAACAGGAGGAATGAAATGAAGGAAAGAACGAGGAAAGAAAAGACTGACCTCAAATTATAGAAGGCATACGGAGAAAAGGTTTTCAGTTAATAAAGACCAAGTTTGACGGGAACTTTACTCTTGACAGGAAATGGTAATAATATTTATTTTTAATAATAACTTACTCTCTTCAAGACAGACAACTTTTGGTTAGACGTTTTAACTGCCCACTACTTTGAAGGCTCAATCTGAAAAGTGCAAGTACTCTGAGTCTAAATGACTTTATATGGAAAAACAAATACAGTCTAGGTAAACGTCCCTTATATGTTTGCTAAAATTCAGTAGAAACAGTTCCTGGTTCTGTTTTAGGGAAACTGCTTTCTGAGTCTAAATTCGAAAAAAACCACAATATATAAAAAAGATGGAAAGAAAGTGACCACTGAGGTTCAAACAACTTGCTATATAACTTTAAGCCTACTCTGTAACTTTTTCTGAGCCTCACTTTCCTCTTGTTTAAAATGAGACAAATAATTTCTAACAATATTTGTCATGGTTATAAGGATTACAGGTTTTATAGGTATACGGATACATCATCTAGACATTACAAGCACTCAATAAACTGAAGCTAAAATTATTTAATTAGATTAGTGCTACCTAACCACTGGCAAACATGTCAAGGCATATTATTAATATAATTCATTAATAAATAAAGATTTTATATTAAAAGGAATAAACATTTATCTGATAGTATATCCAATAGGGCAAGGACTACAGGATATCTATTTCAGTTAAAAAATAAGTATGAGGTTGGTCCCTTGCACCCTGGAGGGTACTCTTAACTAGCCACAGCAGATAAACTGAAGTCATTGTGAACAGAAGGGACATGATTCCCTGATTTTTCAAACACTAAAAGTTGACAGATACTGAACTTCACAATCATATACAAGATGTGTATAAAAAGGCTGCCCCACAGTTTGGGACCATACTACAAGTCTTAATAAGTGACTGTTACATTCCCATCATGGCTATAAAAAAGATCTGTATATTGATATGAAAACATCAAGGGAAGAGGGGAAAAGACAGAGACCCAAGCCATAACATTGGAAATATCAGGGGAAAAATCACTTGCTGAGAAAGAGAACAGGAGGAATGAAATGAAGGAAAGAACGAGGAAAGAAAAGACTGACCTCAAATGAAAATTAATACTCCATATAGAAGTTATTTCCCAACATCTTTCTCTGAGAGGAGCATTATTTTCATAGGAGTTAATTAGCCTTACCATGTGATGGGTAGAAAATCTAGGGGAAGAAAAGTAAGAGGTACCCTGAAGAGTGCTGAAGAACACTGCAAACCCGACACCTGCTATGGTTTCCTGCAAGCGTTTGCTATGCACGGTTCTGCCTGCCCCGGCCTGGTTTGTGGGCGTGTCTACCCTTCCCTAGTGCCATTCCTGAAAGAAGACAGGCTTGGAGAATGATCATGCTTTATGTTCAGATCCAATCTGACTGGTAACCTTAGTGGGGTGTCACAGGAATGTGCGCCTGAGGCAGAAAGTGACAAGGTAGAAAAGTCAACATTCGTTATTCATACCTTTCAATTGATCCTCTACTCAGTTACCTGATTTCACGACTTAGAAAGTTTTTTTAAAAATATCAATGAAGTCTAAGGAAAAACCCTTGTTTAAACATGCGTATATTTATTGATTTGCTAGTCTACTCCTTAACATTAACACGTTAATTTTTTTAAACTCAAATTTTTATTGTCTTCATAACAAATCAAAATATGGAGCTCAAAACTGGATCACCTGGCCCTTTCGCTTTATGGCCTCCCAGCTCAAAATGTTTGCATCCTGAAGAGCCAGCATTCTCTTAATCAGAATTTTTTGTTTTGCCATTTTCCAATAAAGGAATAAACATTTATCTGATAGTATGTCCGATAGGGCGAGGACTGCAGGGTGTCTATTTCAGTTAAAGAATAAGTATGAGGTTGGTCCCTTGCACCCTGGAGGGTACTCTTAACTAGCCACAGCAGATAAACTGAAGTCATTGTGAACAGAAGGGACATGATTCCCTGATTTTTCAAACACTAAAAGTTGACAGATACTGAACTTCACAATCATATACAAGATGTGTATAAAAAGGCTGCCCCACAGTTTGGGACCATACTACAAGTCTTAATAAGTGACTGTTACATTCCCATCATGGCTATAAAAAAGATCTGTATATTGATATGAAAACATCAAGGGAAGAGGGGAAAAGACAGAGACCCAAGCCATAACATTGGAAATATCAGGGGAAAAATCACTTGCTGAGAAAGAGAACAGGAGGAATGAAATGAAGGAAAGAACGAGGAAAGAAAAGACTGACCTCAAATGAAAATTAATACTCCATATAGAAGTTATTTCCCAACATCTTTCTCTGAGAGGAGCATTATTTTCATAGGAGTTAATTAGCCTTACCATGTGATGGGTAGAAAATCTAGGGGAAGAAAAGTAAGAGGTACCCTGAAGAGTGCTGAAGAACACTGCAAACCCGACACCTGCTATGGTTTCCTGCAAGCGTTTGCTATGCACGGTTCTGCCTGCCCCGGCCTGGTTTGTGGGCGTGTCTACCCTTCCCTAGTGCCATTCCTGAAAGAAGACAGGCTTGGAGAATGATCATGCTTTATGTTCAGATCCAATCTGACTGGTAACCTTAGTGGGGTGTCACAGGAATGTGCGCCCTGAGGCAGAAAGTGACAAGGTAGAAAAGTCAACATTCGTTATTCAGACCTTTCAAGTGATCCTCTACTCAGTTACCTGATTTCACGACTTAGAAAGTTTTTTTAAAAATATCAATGAAGTCTAAGGAAAAACCCTTGTTTAAACATGCGTATATTTATTGATTTGCTAGTCTACTCCTTAACATTAACACGTTAATTTTTTTAAACTCAAATTTTTATTGTCTTCATAACAAATCAAAATATGGAGCTCAAAACTGGATCACCTGGCCCTTTCGCTTCTTATGGCCTCCCAGCTCAAAATGTTTGCATCCTGAAGAGCCAGCATTCTCTTAGATGTACAGTTGGGCTCAACACATTCAAGCCTCAGCACAATCTTCTTTGTAGTTTTAGCCATTTTCCAGAAAATGGGTTTAGTCTGCCCACCATGGCCACTCTGCCTCCTGTCATAATGCTGCTTTCCCTACACGTGCAGAGAATCCTTGCCCTTCTTGTACTGTGTCACTGTGTGGGGTTGGTGCTTGCCACATTTCCTACAGAAAGTCTGATGGGTTTTACAAATGTTCACCATGTTTGCCAGAGCTCTACTGGCACAGAAAGCACACATTAAATTTTATCTAAAATAGACTGTTAAATTTTTAGATGAGTTCATTCCTTATCAGACACTTCGAGTAAACTATTATGTATCTTTTATGTGTACATTTTGGTGCAATTCTGGGGCATATTCTAAAATCTCTGTTTATGCATACAAAGAAAACTATCTGTTCTGAGAGAATATGGGAAAATGACTTTTATATTGTTAACCTACTGGTGTTAAAATTATTTCATGGGAATCCTACTGAATAAAGGCTCATTTGAGCTAACTAAACAAACACTAGAAACTAAACTTGAAGGGACCTCCTTGGTCAGCTAAGGCAAGATTTCATTTATAAAAAGATTTAAATAGATCAACAATTCAACTTATTACGTTATAAAGAAACATCCCTAAGTATAGAACTATACTCACCATGGGCAATGATGATCCATCTTCAAAATACATCTAAAATAAAAACACACACACACACACACACAGAACTCAGCATCCCACAAAAGTTTAATCCCAATATATTATGAAAATGAAATACTATTTCAAAAGAGTTGTAACAATTAAAACATTGAAAAATTATTTACTTATCTAAAAACTGAGTAACAGCTAAGGCCTCATATAAAACAAATATTTTAGCCAGACCTAAAAGATACAAAAATAAAACTGTAAGTTCAAATTATACACCCCTTAGGACGCAAATAAAATAACTCATTTTCTAAAAACAATGCAGCAGGTTAATATACAACTATCTTGTGCTGAAGAAAGTACAAAATGTCAACAGATTTATAGAAAGTCTGGATAAAACTTCCATTAATATTCAACCTTAAGTCAAGTACATAGCACTATCCTTGTGGTATATTAAGTACGTAACATCAGACTGTCATGAGGCCAATTGAGTTATCTTTATATAAAGGAAATGAGTCATAGAAATATTGGCTAACTAGAACTAGTCAAGAATGGGCTGGAAAAAATCATGTACTTAATTCAAGTTAGCAAGAACTGGGGGATCAGAAACAACTGATCATGGCCCTTAGCCACCCTCGTACTAAAGGAAGCGCTGGCTGTATCTCCTAAATAAAGGTCTGAAAAGCATGAATAAGGAGAAAAGGAAATAATTTGGAAAGCAATGAGGAAAAAAATATGCTAAATAAAAAGCCCATGGGCATGTAGACATTTTTAAAGTAAAGGATTTTCTTACTTATCACAGACGGAACAGTGGTGGCAGCGATCCGGTTTTATAAGTTGGCATCTGTCACAATAGCGGATTGCTAGGAACAAAAAGATCCACTTAGCCTGAGACTTAACAGTGAACTGAATACACAATTAAATAACTTTTAGTCATCTATCCAAATTTAAATTCTAGAAAGTATAATGAATTTAAATTTGGTGAAAATGACATATTTGCATACATACAAAAACGGAATGACTTGACAATAGCCACACTCCTCTGGAGAGATTTCCCAAGAACAGAAACTCTTGGGGGTACATTTTTCTAAGGTATGCTCAACTATATTATCTAATTACAAAGTAGTCACAGACTCACAAAGGGTGCAGCCATGTCCATTTCTAGCAAAGGAAACAGAATGTCTCCCTTGACTAAATAATTTCATTCCCTAGACCTTGCCAGGAACCAAGTCAAGATACAACCGCATTTTAGAAGCTTTTTGAGAAACACATCTTAGAAATCTGTGAATAAACTCAGTTAGTTAGAGTTCACCTCTTCTCTGTGGGGACAGATGTCAGATTAGAAGTGAGTACTGTAAGAGGCATATTCAACAAAGATTTTTAATTCTTGTGACTAAATTCCTGATCCTTTCTTCTCTAAGACAGACATCAGAGATAATTACTGATGACTGATTTGGAGTTGTTCTTTCAGTACACAGGCATCTGACAGGATGCCCTCAGTCTGCCAAAATTACTGGAGATCAGTAATATGGGAAGTCCAGTAAGAGTAGCAAAACCAAATTAGTGAACTTAAAATTCGGAAGAAATACTTGCAACAAGCAATTGAATGCATGTGTGTGTGCTGTCGCTTCAGTCCTGTCCAATTCTTTGTGACCCTTTGGACTGTAGCCCACCAGGCTCCTCTGTCCATGGGATTTGCCAGGCAAGAATACTGGAGTGGGTTTCAGGTGATCTTTTCAACCCACGAAATGAACCCATGTCTCTTATGTCTCCTGCACTGACAGGTGTGTTCTTTACACTAGGGCCACCCGGGAAGCCCATCAAGCAATTACCAAGACTATATGAGCTAATATTATAATCTCTAAAAAAAGGAAACGGATGCTATAAACTAAGAATAAAATGAATTTTATTTCTAAGACAACAAGTCCTAGAAGTAGTTGTTTTCAATATTGAAATAAGTCCTTAATCATCCCCTTATACTTTCTTTTTCAGCAATCGCAGAGGAATGGCATGGCCTGCTCATCTTCTAAACGAAGAAGTCTCACAGGTACATTCCACGTGATGCTCTAAGGCATCACTGGCTCGTGCCAAGGATCAGCATTGGAACAGTATGGTCCAGAGGAATATACTGTGAGCCACATGAGTACTGTTAAAATTCCCTAGGAGCTACATTAAAAGAAGTTTAAAAACACAGGGGAAATTAATTTTAATGATATATTTTATATTACCTAATATATATTTCAACATATCATTATATTAATTATAAACATTTAATATTAACTATATATTTCATAGCAATATATTCATGATATGTGTATAAAGTATGTGAACATCAACTGAGCCTTTCAGTTGCTTTTAAACACCCTTTAAAACCTGTTATGTGTGTGCTTCCCTGGTGGTCCAGTGGGTAGGACATCACCTTGCAGTGCAAGGCGCCGGTTCGATCCCTGGCCAGGGTAAGATCCCACATGCTGGAGCAAATGGACCAGTGTGTCCAATTACGAGCCAGTGCTCTGGAGCATATGCGCCCAGAGTGGTGCTCTGCAGTGACAGAAGCCACTGCAATTTGGAGTTGTTCTTTCAGTACACAGGCATCTGACAGGATGCCCTCAGTCTGCCAAAATTACTGGAGATCAGTAATATGGGAAGTCCAGTAAGAGTAGCAAAACCAAATTAGTGAACTTAAAATTCGGAAGAAATACTTGCAACAAGCAATTGAATGCATGTGTGTGTGCTGTCGCTTCAGTCCTGTCCAATTCTTTGTGACCCTTTGGACTGTAGCCCACCAGGCTCCTCTGTCCATGGGATTTGCCAGGCAAGAATACTGGAGTGGGTTTCAGGTGATCTTTTCAACCCACGAAATGAACCCATGTCTCTTATGTCTCCTGCACTGACAGGTGTGTTCTTTACACTAGGGCCACCCGGGAAGCCCATCAAGCAATTACCAAGACTATATGAGCTAATATTATAATCTCTAAAAAAAGGAAATGGTTGCTATAAACTAAGAATAAAATGAATTTTATTTCTAAGACAACAAGTCCTAGAAGTAGTTGTTTTCAATATTGAAATAAGTCCTTAATCATCCCCTTATACTTTCTTTTTCAGCAATCGCAGAGGAATGGCATGGCCTGCTCATCTTCTAAACGAAGAAGTCTCACAGGTACATTCCACGTGATGCTCTAAGGCATCACTGGCTCGTGCCAAGGATCAGCATTGGAACAGTATGGTCCAGAGGAATATACTGTGAGCCACATGAGTACTGTTAAAATTCCCTAGGAGCTACATTAAAAGAAGTTTAAAAACACAGGGGAAATTAATTTTAATGATATATTTTATATTACCTAATATATATTTCAACATATCATTATATTAATTATAAACATTTAATATTAACTATATATTTCATAGCAATATATTCATGATATGTGTATAAAGTATGTGAACATCAACTGAGCCTTTCAGTTGCTTTTAAACACCCTTTAAAACCTGTTATGTGTGTGCTTCCCTGGTGGTCCAGTGGGTAAGGACATCACCTTGCAGTGCAAGGGGCGCCGGTTCGATCCCTGGCCAGGGTAAGATCCCACATGCTGCGGAGCAAATGGACCAGTGTGTCCAATTACGAGCCAGTGCTCTGGAGCATATGCGCCCAGAGCCGGTGCTCTGCAGTGACAGAAGCCACTGCAATGGGAGGCCCACATGGGCCAGAGAACAAAGACGGATGAAAATAGATAAGTGAAAGGCCAATAGAAGTGACCAAAAAAAAAACAAAAACAAAAAACCTAAAGAAACTGTTATGTGTTTTCCACTGATAGTCACATTTTAAAACAGTCAGTAATCACAAAACACTGAAGTCTTAATGGGCTTAAACTTACATGATTTCCAGGTGAATTTTGGTGGGAAATGCTACAGTCATTCACTCCAAGTGGTGATTATCTCTAAAACACACCGGTGGTTAAAAAAAAACTTTCAAATTAAAGTGGGTGATAACTCATAAGAAATAAATTTTTTTTTTTAATTTGCAGTTTATAGTCTTTTTCCGTAGAAAAATCTTTTTTGTGTGGTCTTTTTGAAACAGAAATTTAGTCTCATAATTAAAAACCATTCCATGTGCCATATTCAACTAAAACTATCCAAGTGAGCCATCTGATATTATTTAAGTCTTAACAGTAGAGGGAGAATTTTAACTGTCTTGCTTGAATTTTTTGAGAATTTATTCATGTATTACTTATGTAATTTAAAACATTTTTGGTAAAGATTGAAAAGGAAATATTACCAACACCTGTGTGCAAAGTAATAAACGAATTACATATCTTCTAATGGTTGTATTCCTAGTCAAATACTTTTTTGTAGGAAAAGATCAACAGCAAAACCGACAGTCCTCATTAATAAAAATAACGAATAATATAATAGAGTTCGGAGAGCTCTATAAGAAAGCAGGAGATGGCTGGATCAAAAGCAAGCACAGGACAAACAGAAGGGAGATGAGCAGTCTTAACACCTGCCTCACATACCCAAGTCTGCAAATGGTTGAATTTGTTCTCTATGTGTTGCTACATAAGAGTAACCTAGGCAGCCGCTATTTTTCTTTCAGGCCTGGAGCAAAGACTGTGGATCTAGAATGAATGGAAAAACCCTCAAATATACTCCTATCGACTCTAAGACAAATAAAGTGTGTGAACATCAACTGAGCCTTTTTTATTATTATTATTCTTTATTTTAAAGGTTTTACAGAGTTTTGTTGTTCACAGACATGTATGTTCCCAGATCAGTCATATGCATATCCCTGGTCTCCACCTCCCCAGTTCCCCCATCCCACCCCTCTGGACCATCGCCCCATGCCATTGTGAGCACTCCTATTCCCTTAGCACAATGACACTAGCTATCTTTTCCACACATGACAGTATAGGTTTCCATGTTACTCCCTCCATGCCTCCCCCTCCCTATTTCTTCCCCACAATGTCCCTATGTCTATGCTCTGTCTGTTTTTCCATGAGTCTTTCTTTCAATTGCTTCAGTTCATGGGCTTTCGCAGGGTGAGGAAGGAAGTTATCCAAACCCAGGGATCCTGGCCAAGGGTGGGGTAAGAAAGATCCTGCTCATATTCCTGCCCTGGGAGCACTGTGGCTCTCCACTGCACATCCACTCTGCATTCATGATTACCTTTACATTCCACGTATTCCAGAGGGAGATCTACCACACCAGCCTGATCATCTATTTATTATACTTCCTGTAATTTAATCTAGTCAACGATTCTAGTCAGTTAAAATTGACTTCAGCACGCATCCAAAATTTTTGCACTAAAAATATAAAGACTATATGAGGAAATTCAGATCCTGTTCCAGATTGTCAAAACTATCACGAATCTTAAGATCATTCCAGGAGAAAAGCATACAAGTGAGGACAGCTTTACCAATACATAACCCGCACAAGGAGATGACGTAAATCCAAAGTGCAGTGTTTATTAATGAATATTAATACTTTGTTCTGATATGACTTAATTTGTCACATCAATGGCCTAGTAGAAAAAGCACTGCACTAGGAAGGAGGAGACAAGATTTTTGCACCTGATACTGTTACTGTCATCAATGAGCATTGGAAACCTGTGCAGGAATTTACTTTTATGAGGCTTAAATTTTCTCCATATTGGCTTAGGCACATCTAGGGTGAATATATACAAACATATATAAACACATTTCTGTCTTTGTGGGCTCCAAAATTTCCCCTTGAAAAAAATCTTTATGGCACAAACTTGGATCTAGAATGAATGGAAAAACCCTCAAATATACTCCTATCGACTCTAAGACAAATAAAGTGTGTGAACATCAACTGAGCCTTTTTTATTATTATTATTCTTTATTTTAAAGGTTTTACAGAGTTTTGTTGTTCACAGACATGTATGTTCCCAGATCAGTCATATGCATATCCCTGGTCTCCACCTCCCCAGTTCCCCCATCCCACCCCTCTGGACCATCGCCCCATGCCATTGTGAGCACTCCTATTCCCTTAGCACAATGACACTAGCTATCTTTTCCACACATGACAGTATAGGTTTCCATGTTACTCCCTCCATGCCTCCCCCTCCCTATTTCTTCCCCACAATGTCCCTATGTCTATGCTCTGTCTGTTTTTCCATGAGTCTTTCTTTCAATTGCTTCAGTTCATGGGCTTTCGCAGGGTGAGGAAGGAAGTTATCCAAACCCAGGGATCCTGGCCAAGGGTGGGGTAAGAAAGATCCTGCTCATATTCCTGCCCTGGGAGCACTGTGGCTCTCCACTGCACATCCACTCTGCATTCATGATTACCTTTACATTCCACGTATTCCAGAGGGAGATCTACCACACCAGCCTGATCATCTATTTATTATACTTCCTGTAATTTAATCTAGTCAACGATTCTAGTCAGTTAAAATTGACTTCAGCACGCATCCAAAATTTTTGCACTAAAAATATAAAGACTATATGAGGAAATTCAGATCCTGTTCCAGATTGTCAAAACTATCACGAATCTTAAGATCATTCCAGGAGAAAAGCATACAAGTGAGGACAGCTTTACCAATACATAACCCGCACAAGGAGATGACGTAAATCCAAAGTGCAGTGTTTATTAATGAATATTAATACTTTGTTCTGATATGACTTAATTTGTCACATCAATGGCCTAGTAGAAAAAGCACTGCACTAGGAAGGAGGAGACAAGATTTTTGCACCTGATACTGTTACTGTCATCAATGAGCATTGGAAACCTGTGCAGGAATTTACTTTTATGAGGCTTAAATTTTCTCCATATTGGCTTAGGCACATCTAGGGTGAATATATACAAACATATATAAACACATTTCTGTCTTTGTGGGCTAGAAACAGTGGCATAATATCTAATCAGGGAATCCCCACTTGCTCATCAACAAGCAGTAAAAACAAACAGGAAAAGATCATGTGTGAGGCTTAACAGTTTATACTGATGTATGATTCTAAACTGAGTTTGAAACAAATATATATATATATATATATATATATATATATATATATATATGTAATATAAAAATCTTAATGAATAAAGATGGATGAAAATAAATAAAAAAACAATAAAAGAGGCCAAAATTAAATATATATAAATGAGCTATTTTACAGTTATTTTTTCATACTAGGTCGTTGGAACGAGTGTGTACTTTACACTTAAAGTACACCTCAGATTAGACTGGCCATGTTTTAAGGCTCAAAAGCCACATGAGCCACTGGGCAGCACACATCTAAAGTCACAAAGTTTCCAGGTAAGCCTTGGTGGGCAAGCACCAGTCATCCATGTGTGCCTGCTTTTTTTTTTTTTTAATGATGTACAAATTTTCAAAATATTTATTACAATAGTGCCTCTGTTTCATGTTTTTTAGCTGCAACGCATGTGGAATCTTAGCTCCCTGACCAGGGACTGAACCTGCACCCCCTGCATTTTAACTACTCTACCACCAGGGAAGTCCTTATGTGTGTCAGTTTTTAAGACAATTCTTCGATTAGATAGCTGTTACCTAAAAACAATCTGACCCAAGTAAATGAGATTTATTGAGTTGTATTAATAAAAAAGTATTATCATGCATTCTTAAGATAAAGAAATTATATCAATACCTGAATTTAGTTTTAAGTAATTTATATAACAAGTGTTTCAAATGTGTATAAAATTATTAGTGCTAGTTCATTATAGATATTGTTCTTTTGACCTCAATGAGAATAGGAAGATCTGTAATTAAAACTTAAAAAATGAACACAACTACAACTCAAGATTTTAGCACTGCACTAGGAAGGAGGAGACAAGATTTTTGCACCTGATACTGTTACTGTCATCAATGAGCATTGGAAACCTGTGCAGGAATTTACTTTTATGAGGCTTAAATTTTCTCCATATTGGCTTAGGCACATCTAGGGTGAATATATACAAACATATATAAACACATTTCTGTCTTTGTGGGCTAGAAACAGTGGCATAATATCTAATCAGGGAATCCCCACTTGCTCATCAACAAGCAGTAAAAACAAACAGGAAAAGATCATGTGTGAGGCTTAACAGTTTATACTGATGTATGATTCTAAACTGAGTTTGAAACAAATATATATATATATATATATATATATATATATATATATATATGTAATATAAAAATCTTAATGAATAAAGATGGATGAAAATAAATAAAAAAACAATAAAAGAGGCCAAAATTAAATATATATAAATGAGCTATTTTACAGTTATTTTTTCATACTAGGTCGTTGGAACGAGTGTGTACTTTACACTTAAAGTACACCTCAGATTAGACTGGCCATGTTTTAAGGCTCAAAAGCCACATGAGCCACTGGGCAGCACACATCTAAAGTCACAAAGTTTCCAGGTAAGCCTTGGTGGGCAAGCACCAGTCATCCATGTGTGCCTGCTTTTTTTTTTTTTTAATGATGTACAAATTTTCAAAATATTTATTACAATAGTGCCTCTGTTTCATGTTTTTTAGCTGCAACGCATGTGGAATCTTAGCTCCCTGACCAGGGACTGAACCTGCACCCCCTGCATTTTAACTACTCTACCACCAGGGAAGTCCTTATGTGTGTCAGTTTTTAAGACAATTCTTCGATTAGATAGCTGTTACCTAAAAACAATCTGACCCAAGTAAATGAGATTTATTGAGTTGTATTAATAAAAAAGTATTATCATGCATTCTTAAGATAAAGAAATTATATCAATACCTGAATTTAGTTTTAAGTAATTTATATAACAAGTGTTTCAAATGTGTATAAAATTATTAGTGCTAGTTCATTATAGATATTGTTCTTTTGACCTCAATGAGAATAGGAAGATCTGTAATTAAAACTTAAAAAATGAACACAACTACAACTCAAGATTTCAGCAATTCTAACATTTTCACTGAGTCACAACTAGGAAGGCAAAATAGAAGTCAAGTAAGTTCTGACTTGGTTGAGATCTCTGTGTCATGGCCTTACCCAGGCTTCCATTCTGGTTTATGGGATTCTATGAGGCTTCTGGTGGTTCAGATGGTAAAGAATTTGCCTGTAATGTGGGAGACCCAGGTTGGGTCCCTAGGTCAGAAAGATCTCCTGGAGAAGGGAATAGCAACCCACTCCAGTACTCTTTCCTGGAGAATCCCATGGACAGAGGAGCCTGGCTGGCTACAGTGGATGTGATTGCAAAGAGTCGGACACAACTGAGCACACACACACACACACACACACACACACACGAGAGAGTTCAGAGTCAGAGTGAGAGCACAGTGTGTTTCACTGAGTGTTTGACAGCTGCAAGTATAGATACGCTTTCTAACTGCCACCACAACCCATCCTGCCAAAGCACTCATTGTTGTCTACCTCCAGACATGGTCCTGGTGTAGATGGGGAGGTCTTTGGCCGCCAAGGACTTCCTGGTGGGCTTCTCCTCTGGGCTCTCTCTCCAGCAACTCTTTCTCTGCATATGAGAGATGGAACTGTGGAAGAAACTTAAATATTAATCAGTGTTCCCAAAGAAGTAACATTGATCTACTATACCTACAAAAAGGTACTTATAAAATATTAACAGGACACAGCATATATATTCAAAAAGGCAATAGAGTTTAAAATCTGGGCAAGTCTATTCATCCTACAGTTTATAAAGCTAGAAAAAAGGGAAAAAATAAGAATATTGCCAGGGCTTTCCTGGTGGTCCAGTGGGTAAGGACATCGCCTTGCAGTGCAAGGGGCGCAGGTTCAATCCCTGGCCTGGGAAGATCCCATGTGTCGCAGTGCAGCTAGACCGATGTGTCCAACTACTGAGCCAGAGCTCTGGAGCACATGCGCCCAGAGCCACTGCTCTGCAGCGAGAGAGGCCACTGTGATGGGAGGCCCACACAGGCCAAAGAACAAAGATTAAATGAAAGACCAATAGAAGTGGCCAAAAAAAAAAAAAAAAAGAATATTGCCTACTACTTCCTCAGATGCTTGTGAAATTCAAGAGGAATAGAGAATGTCAAAGTGTTTTTATAAACTATAGAGTTCTATCCAAGTATTATTTATATTAGCAGATGAGATGGCAAACTAAACCATAGAAGTCAAGTAAGTTCTGACTTGGTTGAGATCTCTGTGTCATGGCCTTACCCAGGCTTCCATTCTGGTTTATGGGATTCTATGAGGCTTCTGGTGGTTCAGATGGTAAAGAATTTGCCTGTAATGTGGGAGACCCAGGTTGGGTCCCTAGGTCAGAAAGATCTCCTGGAGAAGGGAATAGCAACCCACTCCAGTACTCTTTCCTGGAGAATCCCATGGACAGAGGAGCCTGGCTGGCTACAGTGGATGTGATTGCAAAGAGTCGGACACAACTGAGCAACACACACACACACACACACACACACACACACGAGAGAGTTCAGAGTCAGAGTGAGAGCACAGTGTGTTTCACTGAGTGTTTGACAGCTGCAAGTATAGATACGCTTTCTAACTGCCACCACAACCCATCCTGCCAAAGCACTCATTGTTGTCTACCTCCAGACATGGTCCTGGTGTAGATGGGGAGGTCTTTGGCCGCTCGCCGAAGGACTTCCTGGTGGGCTTCTCCTCTGGGCTCTCTCTCCAGCAACTCTTTCTCTGCATATGAGAGATGGAACTGTGGAAGAAACTTAAATATTAATCAGTGTTCCCAAAGAAGTAACATTGATCTACTATACCTACAAAAAGGTACTTATAAAATATTAACAGGACACAGCATATATATTCAAAAAGGCAATAGAGTTTAAAATCTGGGCAAGTCTATTCATCCTACAGTTTATAAAGCTAGAAAAAGGAAATAATAAGAATATTGCCAGGGCTTTCCTGGTGGTCCAGTGGGTAAGGACATCGCCTTGCAGTGCAAGGGGCGCAGGTTCAATCCCTGGCCTGGGAAGATCCCATGTGTCGCAGTGCAGCTAGACCGATGTGTCCAACTACTGAGCCAGAGCTCTGGAGCACATGCGCCCAGAGCCACTGCTCTGCAGCGAGAGAGGCCACTGTGATGGGAGGCCCACACAGGCCAAAGAACAAAGATTAAATGAAAGACCAATAGAAGTGGCCAAAAAAAAAAAAAAAAAGAATATTGCCTACTACTTCCTCAGATGCTTGTGAAATTCAAGAGGAATAGAGAATGTCAAAGTGTTTTTATAAACTATAGAGTTCTATCCAAGTATTATTTATATTAGCAGATGAGATGGCAAACTAAACCAACTGGCTCAATGGATGCAGTTTACAATTGACTATAAGTGGAAACAAATACCACAAGCATGTATCCTCATGTAGAGTGAGTTTTATCTTAGGGATAATCATTACATGAATTCTCTAGCACTCAAAAGAAGTACTCTTTAATTGTACTTCTTACACTTCCAATTTTGCCCCACCAATTAAAAAAAATACTTATTTGAGAAAAATGAAAATCTGTGAGTTCCAACATGATAATCACAAAAAGATGATTTTAAAAAAGAAACATGAACCTCATCACTATCTAAAATGTCCAAATTAAAACATAAAGCATTTCTCCTGTTAAATTGGCAAAAGTTTTCTTAAGAACAGCAGGCAGTGCCAAGGTCCTAATGAAACCGGTGGCTTTGGAAATTGCTACAATCCTTTTGGGAAACAATGTGGCAAATAACTTAAATTTCCTTTGTCTAGCAATTCTACCTCTGAGAATTTATATTAAGGAGAATAACCCAAAATATAAGTAAAGCTCTATGAACAAACATGTTAACAACACTGTAATATGAAAAGCTGAGCTCAGCCTAAAACTCTAAAGTTTCAGTGAGAATATTCTTCTGTTATTAAAAATGGTGATTAAAAATAAGCCAATGAAGAACTATTACATAAAAAAAAAACTGGAATACATACATTCTAAATACAAGTATGAAAAATAACTAGAATGAAAATCAGAATGTAAACTGACTGAATAAGTGTGGTAGGATTTGTTTTTTCTTTTTCTTTCTCCCTACTCTTCATTTTCAAAATATTATTCAGTATGGTAATATTATTTTTATATTGGGATGAAATCTTATGAATTGAAAATTATATTCTCTCAACAGTGACAAGAAAATATTTACATTATTTTCTTGTATTTTCTCTTCTCTTACTCTAAAAATCTCATTTTCCAAAGATTTTTTTACACTTAAGAAGAGCTTGGGCTTCCCTGGTGGTCTAGTGGGTAAGGACACTGCCTTGCAGTACAAGGGGCGCCAGTTGGATCCCTGGCCTGGGAAGATCCCACGTGCCGCAGAGTGGCTAGACCGATGTGTCTAACTACTGAGCTGGAGCTCTGGGGCACATGTGCCCAAAGCTGGTGCTCTGCAACAAGAGATGCCACTGCGATGGGAGGCCCATACAAGCCAAAGAACAAAGACAAATAAATGAAATATCAATAGAAGTGGCAAAAAAAAAAAAAGATATTATTGGCAGCTGAAGTTCAGGACATCTGGCTGCTGATCAATTAAAAGAATAGCCAAAGATCTTGCATTTTATTAATGGAATAGGATTCTTAACCAGCAAACAAGGGTTCTTTATTTCACGACAATGGTCTCCAAACTCTTTAGGACCATGTACCCCTATCAGTAAAAAACAATTTGAGACTGTACTGCTAATATATGCATATTTAGTCATATATATATTATTAGCTAATATATTACATACCTTATATATGAGACTTCTAAAAAAGGAGAAATATTAAAAAGCAAAATATGGATAGAGATTTTACTATTTTTTCCTCTATGCACTAATTGATGTCCTGAGCATCCTTCCTCACCAAATATGGTATTTCTCTTGTTAGGGGGCTTCCCTGGTAGCTCAGATGGTAAAGAATCTGCCTGCAGTGCGGGAGACCTAGGTTCAATCCTTCATGCTAGAGCATGGAGAAGTGACAATAGCACATAGGTAAAGGTCAAAACGACCTTGCCTTGAGTGTTAGCTCTGCCACATGCCAGCAGGAGATAATGAGCAACCAGCAAAGGAGAGCAAGAAGAAGCTGACCATCTAACTAAAAATAAAATTATTTCAATGAGAAAGGAATTAAGAATATTCTAGAAAGAAAACGATGGCATGGGTACAGAGGAAACAACATGTAATTAAGAACTACTCGAGTACAAAGTGAGAAGTCTGAAATTCAGATAAGAGTCATCGTTGCCAAACCAGGGAGATCGGCTTTTACCCTGCAGAGTGGGCAGCATCCCCGGATAGAAACAGCAGAGAGAACATGTCAGCCTCCGCTTCAGAAAGAAGGACAGATTTCGGCAGGATTCTCAGAATCCTGGACTGCGGGCAAGCCTGCCAAGGGAGACACAACAGGGTAGGTTGCCATGCGTCAGATGAGAGGGATGACAGTGCGTCTGCCTTAGGGCAGTGATGGAAAGTAAAGAGAAAGGGGCTGGAAGTGAAAAAGGAAAATGAGGAAGTGAACGCAGGAGGTGGATGCTGGGGGTAGGGGGAGGATGTCAAGCTGGCTCGAACGACAACGTGGCTGGCACATGTGCGAAACAGATGAGTCATGGTTTGGGGAAGGAGAGGGTGGTGACTTCCATCTATGATGTGCTATGACTGTGGAATCAGGGCAATGATCAAGCACCCATGTTTGGCAGGGAGATACAGGAGTCTGAAATTCATGGGCGAGGTCAGGCTAGAAACAGATGGGAATTATTAACAAAGAGGGACCAGGCAAACCACCAGAGTGGATGAAAGGATCTATGATAAAAGTCAGCTTTCCCCTTCAAACCTACGACTAAGGCCAGGATGAAGGCAGGAGAGAGGATAGGAAAGAAGACAATGTGGTAGGAGGGAGGAAAACGAGCTAGGGGAAAGGCTACATCTCCAGCACTCTAGACCAAGGCTGCCATGAATGCTGTGCAAATACCTGTGGTTTTGTCTTTAATATCCTTTCTCAGTTCACAAAGCATATTTATTGGCCTTTTTGACCACAACTGCATTTCAAACAGATTACTTCAGGAAACAATTCACAGTGATGTTTAGATGCTCCTCCTCCTCCTTTTTTTAAAGGGCAGGCTACTAAAACCACACTATTATTACTGGAGCAAAGTGTATTTCTATTCAACAATTATGTACTAGACTAAGTGGCAAGGGTACGAAAATGAGTAAAGCACAGTCTTTTGCTTCAAGGACACTTAACCAGGATTAAAAACCCAGAAACAAAAAGTCAGTCATAATGATCTTTTCAAAATGTGTATTTTAAAAGTATATGTGCCATGCTGAGTTGCTCAGTCATGTCCAACTCTTTGTGACCCCATGGACTGCAGCCTACCAGGCTCCTCTGTGTCAGTGAGAATTTTCCAGGCAAGAATACCGGAGTCGGTTGCCATTCCTCCTCCAGGTTCCAGGATTCTCAGAATCCTGGACTGGCAAGCCTGCCAAGGAGACACAACAGGGTAGGTTGCCATCGTCAGATGAGAGGGATGACAGTGCGTCTGCCTTAGGGCAGTGATGGAAAGTAAAGAGAAAGGGGCTGGAAGTGAAAAAGGAAAATGAGGAAGTGAACGCAGGAGGTGGATGCTGGGGGTAGGGGGAGGATGTCAAGCTGGCTCGAACGACAACGTGGCTGGCACATGTGCGAAACAGATGAGTCATGGTTTGGGGAAGGAGAGGGTGGTGACTTCCATCTATGATGTGCTATGACTGTGGAATCAGGGCAATGATCAAGCACCCATGTTTGGCAGGGAGATACAGGAGTCTGAAATTCATGGGCGAGGTCAGGCTAGAAACAGATGGGAATTATTAACAAAGAGGGACCAGGCAAACCACCAGAGTGGATGAAAGGATCTATGATAAAAGTCAGCTTTCCCCTTCAAACCTACGACTAAGGCCAGGATGAAGGCAGGAGAGAGGATAGGAAAGAAGACAATGTGGTAGGAGGGAGGAAAACGAGCTAGGGGAAAGGCTACATCTCCAGCACTCTAGACCAAGGCTGCCATGAATGCTGTGCAAATACCTGTGGTTTTGTCTTTAATATCCTTTCTCAGTTCACAAAGCATATTTATTGGCCTTTTTGACCACAACTGCATTTCAAACAGATTACTTCAGGAAACAATTCACAGTGATGTTTAGATGCTCCTCCTCCTCCTTTTTTTAAGGTCAGGCTACTAAAACCACACTATTATTACTGGAGCAAAGTGTATTTCTATTCAACAATTATGTACTAGACTAAGTGGCAAGGGTACGAAAATGAGTAAAGCACAGTCTTTTGCTTCAAGGACACTTAACCAGGATTAAAAACCCAGAAACAAAAAGTCAGTCATAATGATCTTTTCAAAATGTGTATTTTAAAAGTATATGTGCCATGCTGAGTTGCTCAGTCATGTCCAACTCTTTGTGACCCCATGGACTGCAGCCTACCAGGCTCCTCTGTGTCAGTGAGAATTTTCCAGGCAAGAATACCGGAGTCGGTTGCCATTCCCTCCTCCAGGGGATCTTCCCAGGGATCGAACCCAGGTCTCCCACGTTGCAGGTGGATTCTTTACTGGTCTGAGCCACCAGGGAAGCCAAGAATACTGGAGTGGGCAGCCTATCCAGTCTCCAGGGGATCTTTCTGACTCAGGAATTGAACCAGGGTCTACTGCATTGCAGGTGGATTCTTTACCAGCTGAGCTACCAGGGAAGCCCATTTGAACATATAACTATTTAAAAGCTTCTGAGCTTAGACTGTTGGTTTTCCCCGTGTCCTCTGTCCTTCTTGGAACATGGTGAACACGGCTATTGAGGATGAAAACTAAACCCCAGCCTTCTGTGCAAGCAAATGCAGCCACATTACTAGCTGAATTCTAATGTAATTGGAAATGGCATCAGCAACTTCTCGAAAGCGTCCTTAAAGAAAAGGACATTTTCTTCTACTCCTCTTTTCTTCATTCTCTGGTCTGCAGCCTGGAATGTAGACATGATGGCTGAAACTTAAGCAGACCAGAGGTAACGTCGGGAATGGCTGTATATGTCAGAGCCACAGGATAGGAGCCTGGGTGCCGGGCAGCTGTAGGCTAGCTACAGACTTAGGAAGAAGAGATTAGGTGAGTCATTATTTTGATGTTGTTTCTGGTGGCTGACAGGCAACTAACACACCATTAATATGATAATTATAATAGAAACATGTCTACCTCCAGCCCTTTCTTTCTATCTAGGAAAAATAGAAGGCAAAAGGAGAAGGGGACAACAGAGGACGAGATGGTTGGAGGGCATCACTGAGTCAATGGACATGAGTTTGGGCGAGCTCCAGGAGATGGTGAAGGAGAAGGAAGCCTGGCATGCTGCAGTCCATGGGGTCACAAAAAGTCAGACACAACTGAGCAACTGAACTCCGATATACTCTCTCTATCTAGCTATCTCTACCTATCCATCCATCCTTGCGTCTGACTCTAAAGAAACTGAGCAGATAACATACTTAATATTGTAAATATAATACTCATCCAATGCAAAAGTAATATCTATCAAATGAAAATTCAAGTATTTAACCAACATATTAACATGAAAAAAATCACTAGGCTCAATATGTTTGCAGTACTAATAAAAAGACATAAAACTCGGGCTTCCCTGGTGGTCCAGTGGGTATGGACACTACCTTGCAGTGCAAAGGGCGCCGGTTCAATTTCTGGCCTGGGAAGATCCCACATGCCATGGAGCGGCTGGACTGATATGTCCAACTACCAAGCCAGTGCTCTGGAGCGCATGTGCCCAGAGCTGGTGCTCTGCAACGAGAGAGGCCACTGCGATGAGAGGCCCACACAGGCCAAAGAACAAAGATGGAAATAAATGAAAGATCAATAGAAGTGGCAAAAAAAAAAAAAAGACATAAAATTCATTCTTAAGACAGCAATATGACAGATTTTCATCTTTAAAAGATAATGATACAAATAATTTAACTTACTTCTTTTGAAGGATTCATTGGTAACGTAAAGATTGTTTTCCAATATGACCAGACAAACATTGCAAAAAGTAGATGATAAGCAATCAGGCACACCACTGAAAGGAGAGAAACAAAATGATCACTCTAACATGCCAATACATACAAAAATCATGGCATTCACAAAAGGTATGCTTGTTCTAAAATAACCAAATCATTTAATTACTATTCCATGAATTAGAACCCTCCCATCTATAGACAGGCCCTTCTATAGGCAAAATAGCTATGGGGCCCTCTCCTAAATTATAAAAATAAGGCACTTACGACTGTCACTTTAAGCTATAAACACAATGTTAAACAAATGCTAGAACACTCAGGCTTTAAGAACTTCGCTTCACTAACAAAGAATAGTTAAATCAGAGTCAAATCTGATGGCCCTAACTGTTTCAAGGACCACAGTTTTAAACAGAGATCATCTGAACAAAGAAAGAATTCCTCCATGAGGGGTTTAAATTTCTTACTGATCACATGAGACGACTAAGAAAAGCATTCTGAGTATTTGTCTTAGATAATGCACATAAACACACTTTGTGTTCTGTTTCGGTCTTGAAATTCTATGCAAATCTAAAATATAAATGGTACACAGGGTATTGGATAATATATTAACATATATCTTAATTGTGTAGAAAAAATATGTGAATTTAAAATACAGCATGTTTGGTATTTTTAAACCTTCTCAGCAATTTCAGCTTTTTAAAAGACGATATTCCTGTTACAGAATCATTAAAAACATTCAATTATCTAAGAAGACATATAAAAATCAGTGTGAGATGATCAAGGACTAAAGCCAATCATATTTTTCCTGAATTACGTAAGTGACTCAGGTAGGGGTCATAGTCTGAGTGGAAAAAGGAGATGCTGGTATCCCTGTATCTTGAAGCCACAAGAATCTCTGGCACAATGACTGCTGTGTCAGGTTAGAGATCTCTGGCGAGCAGCTCTGAGAATTCAGTCTGAGATGTCTTCTACACCACCTGGATTTCAACATTCTCAAAGTATAACTTATTAACTCCAACTGAATCTAAATGAATGCTCTTTCCTTTCTCAAACTATTTTTAAAATTTTAAATCTAAAGCAGTGATGTATCTTACCTTGTTCTCCAATGTGTTCCATGGACACTATAGAAACAGAGATAAAGGACAGGCAATAGGTTATATGAAGCTTATGGCAAAGACAGGGCCTGACAGACATAAGATCTTCAGTAGGTTAATAATTTAGCTCCTTTCAAACCAACATTCTTCCAATATGTGTTAGACTTTGTTTAAAGGAGAGGTGAGTTATAGTGAGAGAGGAGGGGTGGGAAGGCTGGGCCTTCAGCCAGGTCCCCCTAAGCATCCCAGCCCTGGCTCCCACGCAGGAAAGAAACCCCCTCAAGCATGGCCCTGGCAGGTCTTCCTCCTTTAGAGGCTGGTCTCTTGGGTTTCCTTCCGATTCCAGAGTTCAGCTAAAGGTTCACTAGCTCGTCACACTCCCAGGGACACTGGTGGCTCTTTATAAGTGGGCCATCACTAAGTTAGCTCTCCAGAAGCAGAAAACATTGTGCCCACTGCACAGACTTCTACTGTTAGATTTCTGAAAGTACAAATTCTTATGCCCAATGGCTAACTGCTTCCTACTGTCCAACCAGGAGTCTGAAAAACTGCCATCTCTGAGGGGCTGCTATGCATAATGCAAGGTGGCAGGCAGATGAGGACAGGGACCACAGAGCTCAAACCAGCTGGGACAAGAAACCCGACTCAGGAGCCCTTTTTTTTTTTCCTTTTAAACTTTCTATTTGGTACTGGAGTACAGCCCAATGTTATGATAGTTTCAGGTGGACAACAGAGGGACTCAGCCATACATATACAACTATCCATTCTCTCCCAACTGGAGAAGGAAATGGCAGCCCACTCCAGTGTTCTTGCCTGGGAAATCCCATGGACAGAGGACGGAGGAGCCTGGCTGGCTATGGTCCACGAGGTCACGAGAAGTCGGACAAGACTTAAAGCTTAAAGCATCACCCACTACCGTTTTCCCCTAAACTCTCCTCCCTCCAGGCTACTGCGTGACATTCAGCAGAGTTCCCTGTGCTATACAGTAGGTCCCTGTTGTTTATCCACTTAAGAACTGGCAGTGTGCACATGTCCATCCCAAACTCCCTGTCTTTTCTCCCCACCTTCCCCTTTGGCAACCACATGCCCTTCTGTAATGTCTGCTTGCCTTGTTTCCCATGTGGTCTGCCTCCATTTGCACAAAAGTCTTTGGAAAGTTTTGGCCTATCTCAGTTGTCGCAAATCAAGATATAGCTTTGCTTACTGTATTTTTGATCCTATTCAGCTATTAAAAGGCAGACGGTACTCTTGGCCTCTTTCCTGAAGTATCGTTTCAGTGCCTTAAGGAACACTGGAATCAGAAGGCAATGCTGTGAGAGACTTTTGAGATTACTTGATCTGATCAACTTCCTTCCCGACAGTTCAGTCATGTCTAGAGCCAGGGGAAGTCACAGATTTGGAGAGTAGTCCACTGTCTTACTGGACTTCTCTAAAAATCAGAACGTGCTGAAACGAGCCTCCTGTGGATGCTACCTATAACATCCAGGCTTCCAATCGGTCGCTATAGACAAAAAAATCTAAACGGCAACCCTTTACATGCTGTTTCTGAGTCCCCCAAATAGCTGATTTCTAGATCTCTCACTAACCATGCTGTGGCTCCTTTAAATATTTCCTGGTCTCTTAATCTCTGCTAACATTCCTGACCTCCAGGATGGGAGGCAGAACCAGATGACCTCTGACTTACAAATGGCCTGTAACACAAGTGAGCTTGACAGGAGTCAGAGTGCACTTTCTCACAGAATCCAGGAGATGGCCGATAAACCAGTGGACAGCGGGTACTGGAGTACAGCCCAATGTTATGATAGTTTCAGGTGGACAACAGAGGGACTCAGCCATACATATACAACTATCCATTCTCTCCCAACTGGAGAAGGAAATGGCAGCCCACTCCAGTGTTCTTGCCTGGGAAATCCCATGGACAGAGGACGGAGGAGCCTGGCTGGCTATGGTCCACGAGGTCACGAGAAGTCGGACAAGACTTAAAGCTTAAAGCATCACCCACTACCGTTTTCCCCTAAACTCTCCTCCCTCCAGGCTACTGCGTGACATTCAGCAGAGTTCCCTGTGCTATACAGTAGGTCCCTGTTGTTTATCCACTTAAGAACTGGCAGTGTGCACATGTCCATCCCAAACTCCCTGTCTTTTCTCCCCACCTTCCCCTTTGGCAACCACATGCCCTTCTGTAATGTCTGCTTGCCTTGTTTCCCATGTGGTCTGCCTCCATTTGCACAAAAGTCTTTGGAAAGTTTTGGCCTATCTCAGTTGTCGCAAATCAAGATATAGCTTTGCTTACTGTATTTTTGATCCTATTCAGCTATTAAAAGGCAGACGGTACTCTTGGCCTCTTTCCTGAAGTATCGTTTCAGTGCCTTAAGGAACACTGGAATCAGAAGGCAATGCTGTGAGAGACTTTTGAGATTACTTGATCTGATCAACTTCCTTCCCGACAGTTCAGTCATGTCTAGAGCCAGGGGAAGTCACAGATTTGGAGAGTAGTCCACTGTCTTACTGGACTTCTCTAAAAATCAGAACGTGCTGAAACGAGCCTCCTGTGGATGCTACCTATAACATCCAGGCTTCCAATCGGTCGCTATAGACAAAAAAATCTAAACGGCAACCCTTTACATGCTGTTTCTGAGTCCCCCAAATAGCTGATTTCTAGATCTCTCACTAACCATGCTGTGGCTCCTTTAAATATTTCCTGGTCTCTTAATCTCTGCTAACATTCCTGACCTCCAGGATGGGAGGCAGAACCAGATGACCTCTGACTTACAAATGGCCTGTAACACAAGTGAGCTTGACAGGGAGTCAGAGTGCACTTTCTCACAGAATCCAGGAGATGGCCGATGGAGGGCAGAGGAAGGTCGGAGCTGTCTTTTCTGTCTGAAAGACATGCATTTCACTCCAGGCCCTGACTTCCCTGTCTTCAAAGTGCTCCAAAATTGACTACAATTCTTCCTTGGATCAACAGTCCTACCTCTGCAACTAATATAAGGAAATACAACAGCAATTAGAATCCATTTGTGCATTTATGTACGAATGACCCTTAATGACCATTCCCGAGGTGCTGGTGTTTTAAAGAAAATGTTTTTGCTAACCCATGACTCTAGTTGTCAGAACTGAAACAATAAAACAAAGTGACATTAAAAAGG
The DNA here is from genome assembly GCA_022376925.1 of Tragulus kanchil. Taxonomy (NCBI): domain Eukaryota; kingdom Metazoa; phylum Chordata; class Mammalia; order Artiodactyla; family Tragulidae; genus Tragulus; species Tragulus kanchil. Next base: position 31,375,551 of record JAIOJX010000028.1, on the reverse strand, counting down.
AAAAAGAATGAAAAAGTATGATTGAGGCAACAAGATTTTTGTCCTGGATTGTTAATATATTGGCTGAATAGGCATTCAAAGATATCTTCTGAAAAATGAATTCTGTCCTTCACAGCTTGTTTTTCTCTTAATATCTTTCAAAATTCACAGATTTTTTCCACCATTAAGTAAGTTATTCATGGATGCTTGCATATAGTAAATAATTCCAGTAACATTTATAGAGTAAAAAGTGAAAGTCCTAAAAGGCAGTATCAATTACACTCCCACAAAAATTCTGAGCCTATCAAATTTCCTACGAATGTAAAATATCTTTAATTTTTGTCAACATTTTGACCAAAATAAAAATCACTGTTCTAGTATTCACTTCCCTGATTACTAGTGAACTTTAAAAACTAATTTTTATTAAAAAATAAGGACTTCCCTGGTGGTCCAGTGGGTAAAGAGTCTCCCTTGCAGTGCAAGGGGCGTCGGTTTGATCCTTAGCCTGTGAAGATCCCACATGCCGTGGAGTAGCTGGACTGGTGTGTCCAATTAACGAGCCAGCGCTCCGGAGCACATGTACCCAGAGCCAGTGCTCTGCAACAAGAGAGGCCACTGTGACGGGAGGTCCACACGAGCCAAAGAACAAAGATGGATGAAAACAAATAAATGAAAGACCAATAAAAAGGCCAAAAATTAAAAAAAAAAACCCAAAAACAAAATAAAATGATTCTTTTTTCCTATCTCTTCTAATTTTTCCTATCTTTCCTCTTTACTTTTTGAGAGCCTTTTATATACTCTGAGAAGTAGTCCCATATTTGCTCTAAATGAAGTTGTGTATAGCTACTTTCAAATGACTTAATAAATACTAACAAAATCTTATGATTATCCCTGATTAAACAGCAGTACCAAAACTTTGAAACTGAGTTATTTCACTAACAGATATATGGGCTACACTTGGTTTTACTTTATTATATTGAGGAAATCAATGTTCTTTCAACCATGTTTACCTGATTACTAGACCAAAATTTACTTATAAATTTTTGTCATTGTTACATCAGGCAGCTTATGGGATCATAGCTCCCCAGCCAGGGAGCAAATCCAAGCCTCCCACACTGGCAGCTTAGAGTCTTAACCACTGGGTCACCAGGAAAGTCCCTGTCTTATAATTTTCAATTTAGTGGGAAGAGTTGTCAATTTCAGCATCCCTTTCTTATGACAAAACCACATAGAATACAATGTCATTTTCTATTTTGTTCATAAATAATTGTTTAAGGTTATTTGCCCATGTATGTTTCCAATACATATATATTAATATACAAAGATAATATATGGAAAATACAAACTCAATTTTGAAAAAAACAGATGGTAAAGCAAACGTAATTTGATGATTGATATCAATGTGAGAATTAAATAGCAATGCTGATCATATTTATGACAGACCTTCTAAAAATAACTATTGGATCTTAATCTCAATTTTGAGTTTTATCCAGTATTACTTAATTATTTCACAGAATATCAGTTTGGCTTATTTAAAACTTAGGTTGATGCTTATTCTCAAACTGCACACATATAGATTTCAAAAAAAAAGTTTTTTTTTAACTTTGGCCTCTTCTATTGGTCTTTCATTTCTTTATTTCACCCATTTTTATTTGTTGGCCTGTGGGGGCCTCCGATTGCAGTGGCCTCTCCCATTACAGAGTGCCGGATCTGGGCGCATGCATTCCAGAGTGCTGGCTTGCAATTGGACACACTGGTCCAGTCGCTCCGCGGCATGTGGGATCTTCCCAGGCCAGGGATCAAACCAGTGCCCCTTGCACTGCAAGGCGAACTCTTTACCCACTGGACCACTAGGGAAGCCCTAGATTTCAATTTTTTTATAAACATCTTTCCCATATTTCTAATAACCAGCTTTTGAGGTAAATTAATATTGCTACTTATATTTTTATTAAAAGAAAATGGAGGCAGATAAGCTTTAGTTCAAGTCACAATGAGCAGCACATTAGTTAATTTCATCTGATAAATTCTTTTACTTTCAAGTTTAAATTTATGCATCTGACAATAAGATTATGATATTGGGCTCTGCTGGACCTTATTTTAAAAAGGCACACTAACTGGCAGAGAGCCTCTACCCCATAAATATTTACTGAATAAAAACACTGACAAACAGAAGAAAACACCATGAACCTGAATCACATAAAAGCAGCATCCCGAAGCAGGCCTGTGAGAAACATTAATTCTTTCTTCTATGGACTCTAAAAGTTCAAGAACAGAGTTACTTCTTTTTTCACCTGTCATCTTAGTGCACTATAGAAGCTCAACTAATAACCTGCAAATCTAAAAATAATCTATCTGTACTGCCTGATAGCTTATACCCTCAGAAATGAAGACAATCCCTCATGACACAAAGGAGAGACCAAAGACCAAGGGGTTCATGATCTCCTAAAACTGAAACGTTTGAAGAAGACATTGGTGCCATCTGGGCTTCAAGCAACTTTAAATTGGCAATGGTTCTGATCATATTTATGACAGACCTTCTAAAAATAACTATTGGATCTTAATCTCAATTTTGAGTTTTATCCAGTATTACTTAATTATTTCACAGAATATCAGTTTGGCTTATTTAAAACTTAGGTTGATGCTTATTCTCAAACTGCACACATATAGATTTCAAAAAAAAAGTTTTTTTTTAACTTTGGCCTCTTCTATTGGTCTTTCATTTCTTTATTTCACCCATTTTTATTTGTTGGCCTGTGGGGGCCTCCGATTGCAGTGGCCTCTCCCATTACAGAGTGCCGGATCTGGGCGCATGCATTCCAGAGTGCTGGCTTGCAATTGGACACACTGGTCCAGTCGCTCCGCGGCATGTGGGATCTTCCCAGGCCAGGGATCAAACCAGTGCCCCTTGCACTGCAAGGCGAACTCTTTACCCACTGGACCACTAGGGAAGCCCTAGATTTCAATTTTTTTATAAACATCTTTCCCATATTTCTAATAACCAGCTTTTGAGGTAAATTAATATTGCTACTTATATTTTTATTAAAAGAAAATGGAGGCAGATAAGCTTTAGTTCAAGTCACAATGAGCAGCACATTAGTTAATTTCATCTGATAAATTCTTTTACTTTCAAGTTTAAATTTATGCATCTGACAATAAGATTATGATATTGGGCTCTGCTGGACCTTATTTTAAAAAGGCACACTAACTGGCAGAGAGCCTCTACCCCATAAATATTTACTGAATAAAAACACTGACAAACAGAAGAAAACACCATGAACCTGAATCACATAAAAGCAGCATCCCGAAGCAGGCCTGTGAGAAACATTAATTCTTTCTTCTATGGACTCTAAAAGTTCAAGAACAGAGTTACTTCTTTTTTCACCTGTCATCTTAGTGCACTATAGAAGCTCAACTAATAACCTGCAAATCTAAAAATAATCTATCTGTACTGCCTGATAGCTTATACCCTCAGAAATGAAGACAATCCCTCATGACACAAAGGAGAGACCAAAGACCAAGGGGTTCATGATCTCCTAAAACTGAAACGTTTGAAGAAGACATTGGTGCCATCTGGGCTTCAAGCAACTTTAAAAGAAGACAGAAAGGTTTTATACATTTATAAGATTTTCCCCTTTTACTTTTGGCACTTCCTTAGTCTCTTGTTGTGTAATGATTCAGTGCTTCAAAATTAAAAAAGAATCTTACTAAGCATACAGGAACTAAAGAGCAAAGACTCTAGACATAGAGACAGGCAAAGACCCATTCCATCTTCGCCAGTTGCTGGTTTATGCAGTGATTCTATTTAATAGCTATTCCATTGTGAAGTGAGTTCAGTAATACCAATAGCAATATCACCAGAGCTCTGGTAAAATTAAAAGAGGCAATACTGTAATCTCCTTAACAAGTACATGGCACAGTAAGCCCCCCAATATACAAGTAACTATAATACATGTTATTTAATTTTGCAAATACTAATTGTAATAGATAACACACAGGAAAAGAGACTATAAATGAAGAAAAACTTGAGACATGTTATCTGTGTACATACCTTCAAAAGACGTCTCTACAATATTCTGACTGAAAAAACAGACTTTTCCAAGTGAAAAACAAAAGGTGAAAAATAACGTAGATCTCATATCTTGCCTTTTTCTCTAGATGTGTCATTCCAGACACTTGGTCGTATAAACAAAGATGTTGCTACTCATCCTTACACGGAGTCATGAGGAGATGCAAAAATCCCATTCCTGATATGGCAGCCAGTCTATGTGAGATCACTTAAAAGGGAGAGATCTATTTCAGATGTGTCACCATCCGTTCAATTTACTGAATAAAAAACAATGACTTCAAAAAAATGCCTAAATCTTATCATTGTTCCAGAGACGAGAGAGGCAGTTTAGTTCAAGTCACAATGAGCAGCACATTAGTTAATTTCATCTGAATACGAGCACTGCTGTCACTACACTGAAATAGTTACCCTGCGCACCTCTGGTGACCATCTAAACATGCACGATCCCAACATGGTGGACCTGATTTTAGCTTGCATTTCAGAAATGTCTCTGCTTAATTTTGTCTTGGATCAGCCCAATTTCTTTCTGATTCCTCAGCCTACATGGTAATATTTTGCTTTAGAGGTGCCTAACTTTCCAATTGACCTGCAGGACTTGAAATACCGCCCTGATTAATTGCAGTACAATGAGGCAACAAGAACTCTGCTCTGTTGAAAAAGCGTAAAGAATTAAAGTACTTTCTTGGCACTTCCTTAGTCTCTTGTTGTGTAATGATTCAGTGCTTCAAAATTAAAAAAGAATCTTACTAAGCATACAGGAACTAAAGAGCAAAGACTCTAGACATAGAGACAGGCAAAGACCCATTCCATCTTCGCCAGTTGCTGGTTTATGCAGTGATTCTATTTAATAGCTATTCCATTGTGAAGTGAGTTCAGTAATACCAATAGCAATATCACCAGAGCTCTGGTAAAATTAAAAGAGGCAATACTGTAATCTCCTTAACAAGTACATGGCACAGTAAGCCCCCCAATATACAAGTAACTATAATACATGTTATTTAATTTTGCAAATACTAATTGTAATAGATAACACACAGGAAAAGAGACTATAAATGAAGAAAAACTTGAGACATGTTATCTGTGTACATACCTTCAAAAGACGTCTCTACAATATTCTGACTGAAAAAACAGACTTTTCCAAGTGAAAAACAAAAGGTGAAAAATAACGTAGATCTCATATCTTGCCTTTTTCTCTAGATGTGTCATTCCAGACACTTGGTCGTATAAACAAAGATGTTGCTACTCATCCTTACACGGAGTCATGAGGAGATGCAAAAATCCCATTCCTGATATGGCAGCCAGTCTATGTGAGATCACTTAAAAGGGAGAGATCTATTTCAGATGTGTCACCATCCGTTCAATTTACTGAATAAAAAACAATGACTTCAAAAAAATGCCTAAATCTTATCATTGTTCCAGAGACGAGAGAGGCAGTTTAGTTCAAGTCACAATGAGCAGCACATTAGTTAATTTCATCTGAATACGAGCACTGCTGTCACTACACTGAAATAGTTACCCTGCGCACCTCTGGTGACCATCTAAACATGCACGATCCCAACATGGTGGACCTGATTTTAGCTTGCATTTCAGAAATGTCTCTGCTTAATTTTGTCTTGGATCAGCCCAATTTCTTTCTGATTCCTCAGCCTACATGGTAATATTTTGCTTTAGAGGTGCCTAACTTTCCAATTGACCTGCAGGACTTGAAATACCGCCCTGATTAATTGCAGTACAATGAGGCAACAAGAACTCTGCTCTGTTGAAAAAGCGTAAAGAATTAAAGTACTTTCTTGGCACTGGTGGTATATTGGAAGAGAGAAAGTGGGAATGATAAATGATTGCCAGTGTTAGCAAGAATGTTCCTCTCAGCAAGAGTGAAATGGAGGCCTTTAAGAATTACATCTTAAAACCTTAAAGATAATATCAGAAAATTACTAGAGCTAATCAGAGAATTTAGCAAAGTCTCAGGATACAAAATCAACAGACAGAAATCACTCACATTCCCATAGGCAAACAATGAAAAATCAGAAAGAGAAATCAAGAAAGTGTTGCATTCACCATTGCAACAACAACAACAAAAAAATCTAGGAATAAACCTACCAAAGGAGACAAAAAAACTGTACACAGAAAGGTATAATACACTGACGAAAGAAATCAAAGACGACATACACAAATGGAGAGATATTCCACATTCCTGGGTTGGAAGGGTCAATATTGTAAAAATGACTATACTACCAAATGTAACCTACAGATTCAACGCAATCCCTATCAAATTACCAATGGCATTTTTCACAGAACTAGAACAAAAACTATCACAGTTCACATGGAAGAATAAAAGACCCCGGCTAGCCAAAGCAGTCTTGAGAAAAAAGAATGGAGCTGGAGGAATCAACCTTCCTGACTTCAGAAGTGATAGTTATCAAGACGGTAAGGGTCTTGCACAAAAAACAGAAATACAGACCAATGGAACAAGATAGAGAGCCCAGAGATAAACCCACACACTTACGCGACCTTATTTTTGACCAAGGAGGCAAGAATACACAGTGGGGCAAAGACAGCCTCTTCAATAAAATGGTGCTGGGAAAACTGGACAGCTATCTGTAAAAGTGGAGCTGGAACACTACCTAATGCCATACACAAAAATAAACTGAAAATAGATTAAAGACCTAACTGTAAGACCAGAAACCATAAAACTCTTAGAGGGAAACACAGGCAGAAAAACTCGATGACATAAATCAAAGCAGGATTTTCTATGACCCACCTCCTAGAGTAATGGAAATAGACAAAAATAAACAACTGGGCTAATTAAATTTAAAAGCTTTCACACAGCAAAAGAAACTACAAACAAGGTGAAAAGACAACCCTCGGAATGGGAGAAAACAACAGCAAATGAAACAACTGACGAAGAATTAATTTCAAAAATATATAAGCAGGATTTTGGCTCAGGCTTAGGCAGATGAGGCCCACGCCCAAAACCCTAACGAGAACAGAGCAGGAATAGAGGCAGTACCTCGGGAAGACCCAGGGTGGTGATACAAAACAAATAAAAATGGGCCAGCAGGTGGACGTACTAGGATAAATTACAAGATTACTTGCCTACTAGAAGGCATGAAGAAGGCAACTATCAAACCTGTTAATTACATTAAACTCCTGGAAGGTACACAGGAGCCTCCTGAAAACCCATCTCTCATTCTGGCCTGATTAGTGGAGGCTATCAGAAAATACACCAGTCTGAAGCCAGAGACCCCTGAAGGACAGACCATTCTGGCCGTCCACTTTTGAAGCCTGGCATCCCCAGACGTTAGACGAAAGTTACAAAAACTAGAAAAGCGCTCACAAACCCCATCTTCTGATTTGCTTGATATGGCCTTTGAAGTGCTTAACAACAGGGAGGAGACTTCTAGGGAGAGGCGGGAACAAGAGGAGGAAGGAAAATTAAAACGACAGGCTCAATATATGGCTCTTGTCATTAGTCGGTCCCTTCCATGGCAGGGATCACTGGGTGCTAAACCTCCACTGACCTACTTCCAGTGCGGTCAGCCAGGGCACGCTGTCAGGAACTGCTGTGCTCCGCCACCCGATACCCCTTGCCCTATCTGTCACCAGAAGGGCCACTGGAGGAGGAGTTGTTCCTCCCGCCCTCAAGTGGGAAGGCCAACACCACCGCCACCCAATACCAGGGGTACTTCAAAACTTGGCATTCGGAGCCGAAATCGAAGTCAGCTTCCACGGTCGGCGCAGTTGACGGTCAGAAGCAGGAGCCAGACCACACTGTGGGCCTTGACTCCCTGATGCAGATGACAGAAGGTGCCTGGAGTTTAATGAACAGGCTCCCATATTCCCTATAAAACCGGAGGAGCACTGTGTGACCCTGAATGTGGCAGGGGCCATTGGAACTTTTCTTACTGACACAGAGGCTACTTATTCTGCCCTAACTTCTTTCTCTGGTTCCACTTACTATTCCTCAATCCTCCTAACAGGAATAGATGGACAGCCTTCCCATGGCCGTTTTACTCCCCTCCTACCTTGTTCCTGGAAAATGCTCTATTTACCCACTTCTTTTTAGTTCTTCCAACCTGTCCCATGCCCCTGCTGGGCCAAGATCTAGTAACTAAACTTGAGGCTACCTTATCATTTATACCGGTGAATATGGCTTTAGCAACCACTGGAACTGGCTCTAAACAATATTCTGCCCAATATCCTCAGGCACGTTCCCCCAGAAGTGTGGGATGCTTCTACTCCTGGCAGGTCTGTCACAGCTACCCCAGTAGTTATTTGTCTAAAGGATCCTAAGTCCTTCCCTAGAGCACCACAGTATCTCCTTGAGGAGGAAGCCTTGATGGGATTGAGGGCCCTGACCTCCAAATTCCTCAAAACGACACTTCTAATTTCATGTAGTTCTCCCTGCAATGCTCCAATTCTAGCATTAAAGGAATGGCTCCTACCATTTAGTTCAAGATCTGAGGGTAGTCAGTAAAGCTGTGGTCCCTATTCATCCAGTAGGACTGAACCCATATAATCTTTTAGGTCAAATTCCCTCGCAAACCCAGTGCTACTTGGCTTGGACCTGAAGAAAGCATTCTTCTGCATTCCAGTCCATGCTAACTCTCAAGTCTTACTAGCCTTTGAATGGAAAGATCCAGTTACTAAATTTACCCAACAACTCACCTGGATGGTTTTGCCTTAATTGTTTGGTCAAGTATTAGCAAAGGATCTTTCATCTCTAACGTTAGAGGGCAAAGACTGTTTACTTCAATATGTTGATCTTTTAATTTGCAGCCCTGATAAATTAACCTCAAATAATAATACTATTCTTGTCCTTAAACATTTAGCAGAATCAGGGTACTGAGTATTTGCTCTAAGGCGAAAATTACTTCCAAAAAAGTCACTTTCTTGGGGTTAATATTAACTCTGGGTAAAAGAAGTATTGCCACTGATCGAAGGAAGTTAATCCCAGACATAGTCATGCCAGCTACTAAACAACAGCTTAGAACCTTTTTAGGAATGACCAGCTTTTGCCTAATTTGGATCCCCACTTAAGGCTTACTAGCCAAGCTTCTTTATGATGCCATTAAAGGGCCAGAAAAGCTGCCCCTTAAATGGACCCCTGAACCAGAGACAGCTTTTAAACAAATAAAGAAGGCCCTAATCACAGCACCAGCCTTAGGCCTACCAGACCTAGAAAAGCCCTTCTCTCTCTTTGCTCATGAGAGAAAATCGATGGCCCTGGGAGTACTAACTCAATCCTGGGACTATCACAACGCCTGGCAGCATATCTGTCTAAAGTGCTGGACATAACTTCCCAGAGGTGGCCTCCCTGGCTAAGGGCATTAGCTGCCACCTCATTCTTAACAGAAGCTTCCAAACTCATGATGAGACATTTACAGTCTACACTCCTCACCAGGTTTTTGATGTCCTCAGTTCCAAGGCATTCCATTGGATTTCAGATAAGAGAATTCAGAAGTATCAAGCTCTATTTTTAGAGGAGCCAGAGAGAGCAATCAAACTTTGTACCACCCTAATTCCTGCCATCCTTTTACTTGACCTAAGTCCTAACACATACCCTCTTCTACATTCTTGCCTAGAAGTGATTGACCAGACCTATAATGCTGACCAGACCTATGAGACACCCCCTTACCCACCCCTGATGCAGAGAGGTTGACAGACGGCAGCAGTTCCATTCAGGAGGCCTGAAGGGGTTTGCAGTAGTTAGCCTAACAGAAGTGGTAGTCAAGCATTCTTACTCACATCCGTAGATTTGTCACCTTTGACCGTCCAAGATGCAAGAATGGTTTTGGCTATGGTAACCTTACACATTGGTGCCCAATATCTGTGACATCTCCACTGCTGTCCTCCATCCCGTACAATCAATGTGCCTAATGGGGTGGACCTCTTAAGGTTGCCTGGCACCTAGTCTACCGTGTCCCTAAGGCATATGGTAATGCTCTAAGGCGAAAAATTACTTCCAAAAAGTCACTTTCTTGGGGTTGATATCAACTCCGGGAAAAAGAAGTATTGCCACTGATTGAAGGAAGTTAATTTCAGACATAGTCATGCCAGCTACTAAACAACAGCTTAGAACCTTTTTAGGAATGACCGGCTTTTGCTGAATTTGGATCCCCACTTATGGCTTACTAGTGAAACCCCTTTATGATGCCCCTGAAGGACCAGAAGAGCTGTCCCTTGAATGGACCCCTGAAACAAAGACAGCTTTTAAACAAATAAAGAAGGCCTTAATCATAGCACCAGCCTTAGGCCTACCAGACCTAGAAAAGCCCTTCTCTCTCTTTGCTCATGAGAGAAAATCGATGGCCCTGGGAGTACTAACTCAATCCTGGGACTATCACAACGCCTGGCAGCATATCTGTCTAAAGTGCTGGACATAACTTCCCAGAGGTGGCCTCCCTGGCTAAGGGCATTAGCTGCCACCTCATTCTTAACAGAAGCTTCCAAACTCATGATGGGACAACCATTTATAGTCTACACTCACCAGGTTTAGATGTCCTCAATTCCAAGACTCCACTGGATTTCAGATAAGAGACTTCAGAAGTATCAAGCTCTATTTTCAGAGGGGCCAGAGATGTCAGCCAAGCCTTGCACCACCCTAAATCCTGCCATCCTTTTACTGGACCTAAATCCTAACAGACACCCTCTTCTACATTCTTGCCTAGCAGTGATTGACCAGACCTATAATGCTAGGCCAGACCTAAGAGATACCCTCTTACCCAGCCCTGATGCAGAATGGTTTACAGGTGGTAGCAGTTCCAACCAGGAGGGCCAAAGGGCTTCGGGTTATGCAATAGTTTGCCTAGGAGAAGTAACAGGGTCAATAATTCTCTTACTCACATCCGTAGATTTGTCACCTTTGGCCATATAAGATGCAAGAATGGTTTTAGCTATGGCAACCTTACACAACAGTGCCCAGTATCTGCGACATCTACAGGGCTGTTCTCCACCCCTTACAATCAATGTGCCTAATGGGGTGGACCTCTTAAGGTTGCCTGGCACCTAGTCTACTGTTTCCCTAAGGCATATGGTAAAGATCCGGATCCCCACCTCTCTTTCTCCTCTGGTCATCTTTCTTAGCATTGTAATGGCACTCGACTTTGGGGAAATCAGGCAATACACTGGTACATGATATTATACATAGAAAACCCCAAAGACACGGTTACAAAGCTACTAGAACTAATCAATGAATTCAGCAAAGTCGCGGGATACAAAGTCAATACACAGAAATCACTGGCATTCCTATACACAAACAATGAAAAATCGAAAACGAAATCCAAGAGGCAATCCCCTTCACCATTGCAACCACAAGAATCAAATATCTAGGAATAAACCTACCCAAAGAAACAAAAGAACTGCACACAGAAAATTACAAGACACTCATGAGAGACATTAAAGAAGAGTTAAACAGATGGAGAAATATTCCATGTTCCTGAGTCAGAAGAATCAATATTGTGAAAATGACCATACTACCAAATATCATCTACAGATTCAATGCAATACCTATCCAACTACCATTGACATTTTTCACAGAACTAGACCAAAGAATAACACAGTTCATATGGAAACACAAAAGACCTCGAATAGCCAAAGCAATTCTGAGAAAGAAAAACGGAGCTGGAGGGATCAGCCTCCCTAACTTCAGACTCCACTACAAAGCAACAGTCATCAAGACAGTATGGTACTGGCACAAAAACAGAACTATAGATCAATGGAACAGATCGAAAACCCAGAGACAAACTCACGCATCTATGGGCACCCTTGACAAAGGAGGTGAAACTATAAAATGGAACAAAGACAGCCTCTTCAACAAATGGTGCTGGGAAAACTGGAAAGCTACATGCAAAAAAATGAAGTTGGAACATTCCCTGACACCATACATAAAGATCAACTCAAAATAAAACTAGGAGAAGTAACAGGGTCAATAATTCTCTTACTCACATCCGTAGATTTGTCACCTTTGGCCATATAAGATGCAAGAATGGTTTTAGCTATGGCAACCTTACACAACAGTGCCCAGTATCTGCGACATCTACAGGGCTGTTCTCCACCCCTTACAATCAATGTGCCTAATGGGGTGGACCTCTTAAGGTTGCCTGGCACCTAGTCTACTGTTTCCCTAAGGCATATGGTAAAGATCCGGATCCCCACCTCTCTTTCTCCTCTGGTCATCTTTCTTAGCATTGTAATGGCACTCGACTTTGGGGAAATCAGGCAATACACTGGTACATGATATTATACATAGAAAACCCCAAAGACACGGTTACAAAGCTACTAGAACTAATCAATGAATTCAGCAAAGTCGCGGGATACAAAGTCAATACACAGAAATCACTGGCATTCCTATACACAAACAATGAAAAATCGAAAACGAAATCCAAGAGGCAATCCCCTTCACCATTGCAACCACAAGAATCAAATATCTAGGAATAAACCTACCCAAAGAAACAAAAGAACTGCACACAGAAAATTACAAGACACTCATGAGAGACATTAAAGAAGAGTTAAACAGATGGAGAAATATTCCATGTTCCTGAGTCAGAAGAATCAATATTGTGAAAATGACCATACTACCAAATATCATCTACAGATTCAATGCAATACCTATCCAACTACCATTGACATTTTTCACAGAACTAGACCAAAGAATAACACAGTTCATATGGAAACACAAAAGACCTCGAATAGCCAAAGCAATTCTGAGAAAGAAAAACGGAGCTGGAGGGATCAGCCTCCCTAACTTCAGACTCCACTACAAAGCAACAGTCATCAAGACAGTATGGTACTGGCACAAAAACAGAACTATAGATCAATGGAACAGATCGAAAACCCAGAGACAAACTCACGCATCTATGGGCACCCTTGACAAAGGAGGTGAAACTATAAAATGGAACAAAGACAGCCTCTTCAACAAATGGTGCTGGGAAAACTGGAAAGCTACATGCAAAAAAATGAAGTTGGAACATTCCCTGACACCATACATAAAGATCAACTCAAAATAGATTAAAGACCTAAATGTAAGACCAGAAACCATCAAACTCTTAGAGGAGAATATAGGCAAAACCCTCAGGGACATAAATCAAAGCAAGATCTTCTCTGACCCACCTACCAGAATAGCGGAATTGAAAAGAAAAATGAACATGTGGGACCTCCTGAAACTTCAAAGCTTTTGTACAGCAAAATAAATTACAAAAAAGCTCAACAGACACCCCACAGAGTGGGAGAAAATCATAGCAAATGAAACAACAGACAAAGAATTAATCTCCAAAATCTACAAGCAACTCAGACAACTTAGCACTGGAAAAACAAACAACCCAATCAAAAAATGGGAAAAAGATTTAAAGAGACGCCTCTCCAAAGAGGACACACAGATGGCCCAAAAGCACATGAAACGATGCTCAACCTCGCTTAGAATTAGAGAAGTGCAAATTAAAACTACAATGAGCTATCACCTCACACCTGTCAGAATGGCCATCATCAAAAAATCTGCAGACAATAAATGCTGGAGAGGGTGCGGAGAAAAGGGAACCCTCTTGCATTGCTGGTGGGAATGTAAACTGATACAGCCTCTATGGAAGACAGTATGGAGATTCCTTAAAAAACTAAAAATAGAAGCACCCTATGACCCAGCAATCCCACTATTAGGCCTATATCCTGATGAAATCAAAAGTGAAAGAAGCACCTGTATCCCAATGTTCACTGCAGCTCTCTATACAATAGCCAGAACATGGAAACAACCTAGATGTCCATCGATGAATGAATGGATACAGAAGCTCTGGCACATATATACAATGGAATACTACTCAGCTGTTAAAAGAAATGCAGAAGACTCACTCCTAATGAGGTGGCTGGCTCTAGAACCTATCATAAAAAGTGAAAAAAGTCAAAAAGAGAAAGACAAGTACAGTATACTGACTCATATATATGGAATCTAGTAAGATGGTCATGATAAACATGCAGTGAACTCATGGGAAAACAGACAGAGAATAGACATATGGACATTGTGGGGAACAAACAGTGAGGGGGAGGTATACAGGGAGTAACATGGAAACCTACACTGTCATGTGTGGAAAAGATAGTTATTGTCATTGTGCTAAGGGAATAGGAGTGCTCACAATGGCTTGGGGCGATGGTCTGGAGGGGTGGGATGGGGGGAACTGGGTGGGGGGAGGGACCAGGGATATGCATATGAATGATCTGGGAACATACATGTCAGTGAACAACAAAACTCTGTAAAATCTTTAAAATAAAGAAATAAAAATTAAAAAAAAGAAACAAGAAAATATGTGGACAGGCTAAATGGTTGCATTCCTTTGGGAGAGGGGTCCCTGATACAAATACCATCTGGCAAACTGTCAAAGAGGCCCTACCTAATATAACGTGGTTTCCACCTCTTCTCAGACCTGCCATCACTCTCCTCCTGATATTACTATTTGGCCATTGCATTAACACACCGTTTAAGTTCATCTCCTGACAGGTTCAAAAAATTCAATTCCAGATGGTCTTACAACAAGAATACCAACCGGTTGACACCTGGACTACATTAGAACAAGTTGCCATATCCTTCCATGGTGCCACACCCTCAACTCTAAATGTACCCTGACAGAGAGCAGGCATAGGGAACCCAGAGTCCCACAACACCCCTGTACAGCTTGAAGAAGCAAGAGTGGTCATTGCCCCTTTCCCTTGAGACCGGGTACCCAAATGCCTGAGAAGGGAAATAGGTAGATGACTTAGACACGAGCAGGGTATTCAAAGGGGCCAAAGAATTGGCCCTAAAAATAAACAGAGGGAGGAATGGGGTGCCCCAAGGCTGAAAGAGCAAAGCAAATGAGGACGGACTTGGAATGCAAGAAGAGATAAACCAGACCCTTATTATCCTCCCCTCCCCTGGGCTGTAGTACACAAGCCAATCCTTAAGACCCCTGTGCCACTCCTTGGACCCTCCTGTCTTTCCCTCATGCTAAAGTCATAACTCTACCCAACACAGTAAACCATCCAATCAGCAATGATCCTTAAGACCCCTATGCCAGTCCTTAGACCCCAGTTATAAAATGGATCAAAGACCCCTGCTTAGGGTTGGTTCTTCCTTGAGCCCGCCCACTGTTCTAGCAGCATCTCCCACTTTCTCCCTTAAGCTGGCCTGCTGTACTGGCAGCCACTCTCCCTTCCCCCACTTTAATAAACTGTATTTTACTCTCAAAAGAAACAAAAAGGAAAGAAGACCTAACACATCTCTCCAAAGAAGACAGATGGCTAACAAACACATGAAAAGATGCTCAACATCACTCATTGTTAGAGAAATGCAAGTCAAAACTACAACGAGATTATCACCTCACACCGGTCAGAATGGTCATCATTAAAAAGTCTACAAACAATAAATGCTGGAGAGGGTGTGGAAAAAAGGGAAACCTCTTGCACTGTTGGTGGGAATGTGAACTGATACAGCCACTATGGAAGACAGTATGGAGATTCCTCTAAAAGACTAGGAATAGAACCACCATATGACCCAGCAATCCCACTACTAGGTATATACTCTAAGGAAATCAAAATTGAAAGAGACACATGTATCCCATTGTTCACTGCAGCACTATTTATAATAGCTAGAACATGGAAGCAACCTAGATGTCCACTGGCAGATGAATGGATAAAGAAGCAATGGTATGTGTACACAATGGAATATTACTCAGCCATAAAGAGAAAGCATTTGAATCTGTTCTAATGAGGGGGATGAATCTAGAACCTATTATACAGAGTGAAATATGTCAGGGAGAGAAAGATAAATATTGTATACTGACACATACATATGGAATCTAGAAAGATGGTGCTGATAAATGACTATGCAGAGTAGCAGTGAAGAGGCAGACATGGAGAAGTCTTACGGACATTGGGGTGAGGGAGGGAAATATGCTGTGGGACTAGGGGATCTCAAACTGGGGCTCTGTGGCGACCTGGAGGGTAGGATGGGGAGGGAGATGGGGAGGAGGATCGGGGGGTTAGGAGGGGACATGTGTGTATACCTATGGAAGATTCGGCTCGATGTGTGGCAGTAAACAACAAAACTCTGTAAAAAATAAAATTAAAAAAAAAAAAAAGAGAAAGAGAGGAAAAAAAATTTTCATCTTGGAACCTGGAGCCATCAAGACACTTCAAGGCTGGTACACTGGGTGTCCAGTTGTGCTTTCCGGCCACCCTTTCTGCCTAACCCACCTCCTCCCCCTCATGAATCATTCCTCTAAGAAACAGAGTAAACCTTAAGGGGGAAGAAAAGGGACTGGCCCTTCCCCACTTTAATAAACTGTATTTTACTCTCAAAAGAAACAAAAGGAAAGAAGACCTAACACATCTCTCCAAAGAAGACAGATGGCTAACAAACACATGAAAAGATGCTCAACATCACTCATTGTTAGAGAAATGCAAGTCAAAACTACAACGAGATTATCACCTCACACCGGTCAGAATGGTCATCATTAAAAAGTCTACAAACAATAAATGCTGGAGAGGGTGTGGAAAAAAGGGAAACCTCTTGCACTGTTGGTGGGAATGTGAACTGATACAGCCACTATGGAAGACAGTATGGAGATTCCTCTAAAAGACTAGGAATAGAACCACCATATGACCCAGCAATCCCACTACTAGGTATATACTCTAAGGAAATCAAAATTGAAAGAGACACATGTATCCCATTGTTCACTGCAGCACTATTTATAATAGCTAGAACATGGAAGCAACCTAGATGTCCACTGGCAGATGAATGGATAAAGAAGCAATGGTATGTGTACACAATGGAATATTACTCAGCCATAAAGAGAAAGCATTTGAATCTGTTCTAATGAGGGGGATGAATCTAGAACCTATTATACAGAGTGAAATATGTCAGGGAGAGAAAGATAAATATTGTATACTGACACATACATATGGAATCTAGAAAGATGGTGCTGATAAATGACTATGCAGAGTAGCAGTGAAGAGGCAGACATGGAGAAGTCTTACGGACATTGGGGTGAGGGAGGGAAATATGCTGTGGGACTAGGGGATCTCAAACTGGGGCTCTGTGGCGACCTGGAGGGGTAGGATGGGGAGGGAGATGGGGAGGAGGATCGGGGGGTTAGGAGGGGACATGTGTGTATACCTATGGAAGATTCGGCTCGATGTGTGGCAGTAAACAACAAAACTCTGTAAAAAATAAAATTAAAAAAAAAAAAAAGAGAAAGAGAGGAAAAAAAATTTTCATCTTGGAACCTGGAGCCATCAAGACACTTCAAGGCTGGTACACTGGGTGTCCAGTTGTGCTTTCCGGCCACCCTTTCTGCCTAACCCACCTCCTCCCCCTCATGAATCATTCCTCTAAGAAACAGAGTGGGAACGTCAGAGAAAAGGCTGATTGGTCAGCCATCAGTTAAGAACTGATGTGTGATACTTTTGTTGTAGTATTGATCTTTAAGAAATTCTTGTGTAAAAATAAAATGGGTAAAACCAAGGTTGAAAAGTCAAACTGTCAGCCAGAGCAGTAACCCCTAAGATATAAAAGGGTGACAATGGGCTTCTTGTTCCAAACCTGGCTTCAGTAAACATCCTTAGAAATGCACAGCAAAAAAAAAAGAAAGAAAGAAAAAGATACACCTCACTTACCTCTTTCACATGAATTATCTAGCTACATGTAATCCAAGGGTCAGTAAATTACAGTGCTCAACCCAAACACAGCCACCTGCTTCTGTACATAGAGTTTTCTGGAACACAGACACTCCTCCACTGACACAGCTATCTCTGTGCTGCAGTGGAGAGCTGGGTAGTTGTGACAGGCAGGGTACAGTCTGCAGAGCCTTGAATATCTACTACCTGGCCCTCTACACAGAAAGCTTTCCAGCCCGTGTATGTTATTTCTCCAGAGACAGAATCAATAGGGAATGTGGGTGCCTGCAGACAGACAGAGAGGAAAGGAGGGAGGAGGGAAAGGAAGAAAGAGAGAGGTGGAAAGGGGGTGGAGAACGAATGAACAGGAATGTGAAGATTGGCTTACATGGTTATGGGGCTGTCAAGTCCAAAATCTACAGAGCAGGCTGGCACGTTGGAGAGCCAAGGAAGAGTTAATGCTGCAGTCTTGGGTCTGAAAGCAGTCCGGAGACAGATGCCTCTGCCTCAAGGAACCTCAGTCTCTGCTCTTAATGTCCTCAACTGATTAGAAGAGGCCCACCTACATTCCAAAAGGTAACTGCTTTACCGTTTATAATCTAAAAGGCTAGATTACAAAAACGCCTGCACACAACCAGGATGGGAGGGGAGTTTGGGGGAGAATGGATACATGTATGTTTGACTGTATCCCTTTGCTGTCTATTGGAAACTACTACAACAATGTTAATTAGCCATACATCAATATAAAATAAAAGATTTTTAATAAAATTAAAACAACAACAGTTAGACTGATCTTTAACAAAACAACTGGCCACTATAGCCTAGCCAGGCTGACATATAACATTAATCATCATGCCTTGAATCTATAATCTAATTTTATTTTGGAAATAGTCATTTTAAGAAATGTGTGTTGATCTTTTGTATGAGTTCTGAAGCCAAGTTTATTATTTATCATAAATAACTTGGAATTATAGCTAGCAAACAAAATATATATATCTGCTAGACAGAAGATATATAAAATAAATAAAACCCTTTACCATACTCTAACAACCTGACTGCAAATAATTCTATCCCAATGAACTTTATATATGCAACCATATGATTGCCTAGGGATGCTCTCCAACCCTATCATCTATGGGGCTCTAAAAATATTAGAACTGGTATAGTCTAGACTGATTTCCATGCAACCTTGATTAAAAGTGAAGGTCCATCTCAAAGATCCTTCTAGCTGTATATTTTACCAACTGATTTTTAAAAAAATTTTGCTTTAGCGATTATACAAGTGACAGTTTGATGTCAAAAATATTATCTGTTGATAAGTAGCAGCTCCCCTCCACCCCGTTAAATTGTCGGTAACTTGACTCTAGTTCAATTTTTAGTCCTAAGCACATTCCCAATCCAAAACTTCAAATTCTAAAACCCGCCTTCATGGTAGGTAGAAAAAAAGAAAAATAAAAAGTATTTTCCCTCTTAAATTAGCAAAGAACAGTTACATAATGTTTTCCAGAACAATATGGTTTTGGAGCATTTTCACCACAAATGTATACTGCTATAATCTTTCTATTTCTTTTCTTAATCTGAGTTTTCTTTTTCTCACCTTCAAACTCTCTGTTTTGGAGGAGTAATCTACTTGTCTTGCATAAACACAATACCTTTCCTCTATAAACCCACTAGGGCAGTTTGACGCAGATACATCTTAAACCCACAGATTCTGATAATGAACACCAAGAGTAAAGAACTCGTTCTAATGAATGCATCGTAGGATAACTTTATAGCCAAGCTTTTTCCTGCTGATCTTTGCTGTCTATTGGAAACTACTACAACAATGTTAATTAGCCATACATCAATATAAAATAAAAGATTTTTAATAAAATTAAAACAACAACAGTTAGACTGATCTTTAACAAAACAACTGGCCACTATAGCCTAGCCAGGCTGACATATAACATTAATCATCATGCCTTGAATCTATAATCTAATTTTATTTTGGAAATAGTCATTTTAAGAAATGTGTGTTGATCTTTTGTATGAGTTCTGAAGCCAAGTTTATTATTTATCATAAATAACTTGGAATTATAGCTAGCAAACAAAATATATATATCTGCTAGACAGAAGATATATAAAATAAATAAAACCCTTTACCATACTCTAACAACCTGACTGCAAATAATTCTATCCCAATGAACTTTATATATGCAACCATATGATTGCCTAGGGATGCTCTCCAACCCTATCATCTATGGGGCTCTAAAAATATTAGAACTGGTATAGTCTAGACTGATTTCCATGCAACCTTGATTAAAAGTGAAGGTCCATCTCAAAGATCCTTCTAGCTGTATATTTTACCAACTGATTTTTAAAAAAATTTTGCTTTAGCGATTATACAAGTGACAGTTTGATGTCAAAAATATTATCTGTTGATAAGTAGCAGCTCCCCTCCACCCCGTTAAATTGTCGGTAACTTGACTCTAGTTCAATTTTTAGTCCTAAGCACATTCCCAATCCAAAACTTCAAATTCTAAAACCCGCCTTCATGGTAGGTAGAAAAAAAGAAAAATAAAAAGTATTTTCCTCTTAAATTAGCAAAGAACAGTTACATAATGTTTTCCAGAACAATATGGTTTTGGAGCATTTTCACCACAAATGTATACTGCTATAATCTTTCTATTTCTTTTCTTAATCTGAGTTTTCTTTTTCTCACCTTCAAACTCTCTGTTTTGGAGGAGTAATCTACTTGTCTTGCATAAACACAATACCTTTCCTCTATAAACCCACTAGGGCAGTTTGACGCAGATACATCTTAAACCCACAGATTCTGATAATGAACACCAAGAGTAAAGAACTCGTTCTAATGAATGCATCGTAGGATAACTTTATAGCCAAGCTTTTTTTTCCTGCTGATCTTTACCTCATTTATTGGAAAACATTCTCTGATTACACCACAGTTACACCACTGAGGATAAAATGGTAAGTGAGACTCTATTCCTCTGCTCAGAAAGCACAGGGGACCATTTTAGGTAGAAGTTGAAGCTGATGGGAAAAAAAAAAAAAAAAGAACATTAAAACATTTTCAATTAAGTAACAGAAAAAGCTCAGACTCAGAAAATCAAGATGAAAATAGGACTAGCACTACAAAAACATTTTAATGCCTTTTGTCCTAATAACATCTCTCCTTTGAGAACTCATGTCTCTAGTTGGCATCTCACTTTTCTGGCTCTTTCGTGGGAAAACTTAGTTCAACAGTCACCCACATGCACAGCCTCGACCCCCTAATTTCTCCTTACTTCCTTGACTAACACTGGCTGGTTCTGCACCCCAACATTCCACTGCTCTCTATCCCATCCAGGTCACCAACATTTGCCCTATGAAATCTTGGTACCCAAGTTACTCTAACAGAATTAATTACTCTCTTTCTGAAATGCTTGTTGAACCGCCAGTGAGTTCTTTGGTGAAACCAGCCAGTGAAACCCCCTTGAAGCAGGATCCTCTGTCTTTCTGGCTACTTTCCAAGAAGGACTAGTTCACTTTGAACATATCAGAGATCAAAACTGGGGCAGGGACTTCCCTGGGGAGCCAGTGGGTAAGGACACCGCCTTGCTGTGCAAGGGGCACCGGTACCATCCCTGGCCTGCAAAGATCCCATGTACCACGGAGCGGCTGGACCAATGTGTCCAACTACCGAGCTGGAGCTCTGGAGTGCATGCACCCAGAGCTGGTGCTCTGCAATGAGAGAGGCCACTACGATGGGAGGCCCACACAGGCCAAAGAACAAAAAAGATAAGTGAATGAAAGATCAACAGAAGTGGCAAAAAAAAAAACAAAAAAAACCAAAAAACCTAGGGCAGTGGGAGACATACATCAAGTCAGGCCCATGAACACTAGGACACTGCAGCTAGACCATCCTAATGGCAGCCCGAGAAAAAATACATTATCACATTCATATTTTCAGTTGAATTTCAACCGCATTTTTTCTTCCTAACACACACACTTTTTTAAATTTATATTCTTGACAACAGATTTACTTCATTTTAAATCTTTATCAAACCATTTTTCCTCTGTGATCCTTGTGTATCATTGTGACTTTACTGACAACTGAGTTCTTTCTCTTTAGGTAGAAGTTGAAGCTGATGGGAAAAAAAAAAAAAAGAACATTAAAACATTTTCAATTAAGTAACAGAAAAAGCTCAGACTCAGAAAATCAAGATGAAAATAGGACTAGCACTACAAAAACATTTTAATGCCTTTTGTCCTAATAACATCTCTCCTTTGAGAACTCATGTCTCTAGTTGGCATCTCACTTTTCTGGCTCTTTCGTGGGAAAACTTAGTTCAACAGTCACCCACATGCACAGCCTCGACCCCCTAATTTCTCCTTACTTCCTTGACTAACACTGGCTGGTTCTGCACCCCAACATTCCACTGCTCTCTATCCCATCCAGGTCACCAACATTTGCCCTATGAAATCTTGGTACCCAAGTTACTCTAACAGAATTAATTACTCTCTTTCTGAAATGCTTGTTGAACCGCCAGTGAGTTCTTTGGTGAAACCAGCCAGTGAAACCCCCTTGAAGCAGGATCCTCTGTCTTTCTGGCTACTTTCCAAGAAGGACTAGTTCACTTTGAACATATCAGAGATCAAAACTGGGGCAGGGACTTCCCTGGGGAGCCAGTGGGTAGGACACCGCCTTGCTGTGCAAGGGGCACCGGTACCATCCCTGGCCTGCAAAGATCCCATGTACCACGGAGCGGCTGGACCAATGTGTCCAACTACCGAGCTGGAGCTCTGGAGTGCATGCACCCAGAGCTGGTGCTCTGCAATGAGAGAGGCCACTACGATGGGAGGCCCACACAGGCCAAAGAACAAAAAAGATAAGTGAATGAAAGATCAACAGAAGTGGCAAAAAAAAAAACAAAAAAAACCAAAAAACCTAGGGCAGTGGGAGACATACATCAAGTCAGGCCCATGAACACTAGGACACTGCAGCTAGACCATCCTAATGGCAGCCCGAGAAAAAATACATTATCACATTCATATTTTCAGTTGAATTTCAACCGCATTTTTTCTTCCTAACACACACACTTTTTTAAATTTATATTCTTGACAACAGATTTACTTCATTTTAAATCTTTATCAAACCATTTTTCCTCTGTGATCCTTGTGTATCATTGTGACTTTACTGACAACTGAGCCCTCTGCCTTCCCGGCTGGTGACCTCATCCCATGCCACACCCTGTCCTCACGCTCTTCTGCCACTCTGAGCTTTCTGGCTTCTTAAACATGCCAACAGTTTTCCCTCTTGAGATGGTCTGCTCTTACATTAACTGGGTGGCAGGAGACCTGGACTCCAGTCCAATCCTCCCAACGTGTATGACCTTGATTGTGACACTTAACTGATTCCCGATTTTATTGTTTAAACAAAATTTATACTTTATCTTGTATGTTTCTCTAGCTCTAAAATTACCTTCAATCCTGCTCTGATGTATTTCCAAAAAAAAAAAAAAAAAAAATTATCGACTTTCAAAAAGCTAGGGTAGGGGCTTCCCAGGTAGCTCACTGGCAAAGAATCTGATGCTAATGCAGAAGACTCAGGTTGGTTCCCTGGTCTGGGATGATCTCACATGCTGAGGAGCACTAAGCCCATGTATCACAAGTCCTCAGCCTGTTCTTGAGAGCCTGGGAGCCACAACTACTGAAGCCTGTGCCCTAGAGCCTGTGCACCACAACTAGGGAGAAGCCCTTGCTCACCACATCTAGAGAAAAGCCTACGCAGTGACGAAGACTCAGGACAGCCAAAAATAAGAATAAAGAAACATTAAACAAACAGACAAACCCAGGGCAAAAGCCTTTCTACCAATACATGTATTGGTAGGCTTGTAGGAACTGTTTTGTCAAGGGCAGAAAGGCAGTTTCAAGAATAGAAGCAGAGTAAGGATAAGGCATCACATCACCTGCACCCCAAAACACATGGTTTCCAACGTGGGCTCTCCTAGTTACACAAAAGCCAGACCTAACACTCCCAACCACAAACACAGGCTGGGCAGTCTACAAAATGCAAACTGATGGTATCGTCTCCAAAAGGGCAAAAAAAAACCAAAAAACCTAGGGCAGTGGGAGACATACATCAAGTCAGGCCCATGAACACTAGGACACTGCAGCTAGACCATCCTAATGGCAGCCCGAGAAAAATACATTATCACATTCATATTTTCAGTTGAATTTCAACCGCATTTTTTCTTCCTAACACACACACTTTTTTAAATTTATATTCTTGACAACAGATTTACTTCATTTTAAATCTTTATCAAACCATTTTTCCTCTGTGATCCTTGTGTATCATTGTGACTTTACTGACAACTGAGCCCTCTGCCTTCCCGGCTGGTGACCTCATCCCATGCCACACCCTGTCCTCACGCTCTTCTGCCACTCTGAGCTTTCTGGCTTCTTAAACATGCCAACAGTTTTCCCTCTTGAGATGGTCTGCTCTTACATTAACTGGGTGGCAGGAGACCTGGACTCCAGTCCAATCCTCCCAACGTGTATGACCTTGATTGTGACACTTAACTGATTCCCGATTTTATTGTTTAAACAAAATTTATACTTTATCTTGTATGTTTCTCTAGCTCTAAAATTACCTTCAATCCTGCTCTGATGTATTTCCAAAAAAAAAAAAAAAAAAAATTATCGACTTTCAAAAAGCTAGGGTAGGGGCTTCCCAGGTAGCTCACTGGCAAAGAATCTGATGCTAATGCAGAAGACTCAGGTTGGTTCCCTGGTCTGGGATGATCTCACATGCTGAGGAGCACTAAGCCCATGTATCACAAGTCCTCAGCCTGTTCTTGAGAGCCTGGGAGCCACAACTACTGAAGCCTGTGCCCTAGAGCCTGTGCACCACAACTAGGGAGAAGCCCTTGCTCACCACATCTAGAGAAAAGCCTACGCAGTGACGAAGACTCAGGACAGCCAAAAATAAGAATAAAGAAACATTAAACAAACAGACAAACCCAGGGCAAAAGCCTTTCTACCAATACATGTATTGGTAGGCTTGTAGGAACTGTTTTGTCAAGGGCAGAAAGGCAGTTTCAAGAATAGAAGCAGAGTAAGGATAAGGCATCACATCACCTGCACCCCAAAACACATGGTTTCCAACGTGGGCTCTCCTAGTTACACAAAAGCCAGACCTAACACTCCCAACCACAAACACAGGCTGGGCAGTCTACAAAATGCAAACTGATGGTATCGTCTCACTAAAGTCCCTTCTGCGTGCGTGTGTCTGTGTGTGTGTGTGCGCTCAGTCATGTCTGACTCTTTGTGACCCTTTGGGACTGCACCCCGCCAGGCTCCTCTGTCCAAGGGAGTCTCCTGGCAAGAGTACTGGAGCAGGATGCCATTTTCTACTCCAGGGGATCTTCCCAACCCAGGGATCAAATTCATGTCTCCTGTGTCTACTGCATTGCACGTGCCTCCTTGATCCACTGAGCCGTCAGCAGGAGCCTGTAACTACGTAGGCTAGTGAATTTTTAATGCTCTTAGTTGGGTTAATTAGCAAAGAGACAGTGAAATTTCCGGAAATAATTCTTAAGAGGTAACTATGATTATACAAATGTAAACCATTAGCTAATACCACGAGCTGTGTCTCCTGTATCTTCTGGATTGAAAGCAGATTCTTGAATTTACCAATAAAGTCCCATCTTCTTACTCAGGCCTCGGTATAACCTGCTCCAGTATAACCTGACCCCTACCCACCTCTCCAAGATCGCTTCTCATCACTCGTCTTACTCACTAAGCTGCAAACAGGCTGACCTTCTGGCTGTTTATAGAACACACGAAGCCTTAGTGTCTCTGCCCTCTTCACCCACCACCACTTTTTTTTGTGTTTTTTTGCAGAAAGGAAAACTGGTTTTAATCAAAGTGCCACCACCACTTCTGATCGTCCTTCAGCTTACAACTGACAGGTCAGTTTCTCACAGAGGCCCTCCTGTCCAGTTCCCCTTACAATCATTACAACACATTGTTTGTTTCTTAGCACTTAGCACAATCTGTCATTGTTTTTACTTGTTCCTTTTCCAAGTCTGTCACTCAGATTTGAGTCCTGGCTGTGTCCTGGCTTCATGTTTTATCCCAACCAAATTACCTGTCCTCTCTTTAGTCTTACCTTGATTTTTACTCATTGGGCCGCTTTAAGAATAAACTAGGTAGGGCTTCCCTGGTGGTCCAGTGGGTGAGGACACTGCCTTGCAGTGCAAGGGGTGCCGGTTCGATCCCTGGTCTGGGTGGATCCCGCGTGCCACGGAGCAGTTAGACCAATATTTCAACTACCAAGCCAGAGCTCTGGAGCGCATGCGCCCAGAGCCAGTGTTCTGCGAGAGAGGCCACTGCGATGGGAGTTCCACACAGGCCAAAGAACAAAGATAAATGAATGAAAGACCAATAGAAGTGGCCCCCCCCCAAAAAAAAGAGAGAGAGAAAGAATAAACTAGGTAACATAAATAAAAGCACCTAGAAAATATGTTGGCAAACAAATGAGGTGTTCCCTAGGTGTTCGCTGAATAAGGGCCATAAATATAATACATCACTAAACAGTGAAACGTGAAGAGTGGGATTTCCCCATTACTTTGTGTTCACAGTTTTATAAACAACCTGAAGCAAGAAGCACACTATGCATTTTTAGATTGCAAGAGTGCTACAATCTTCTGGAGAGGTAAGTGCCAAATGGATGGGAATAAACAGCTGGAAGGACTTTTGAATGAATAAGCAGAAAAATGCAGGTGAATTACAGTGTTGGCAAATTAACACAATGAAAAAAACACTACCCCAATGAATTTCAGACTACATATTCTTTCTTTACTCCTTCCCGAGCTCTTCTCCTCTCAACTTCCCTCCCATCCCCACCTGACCAAGGCCTGTCCACGTTCTGACAGGGCCTGGCAGATTTCAGCATCCCATTACAAGGACTGGAGGATTTTTGTAATTCCGGGAGAAGTCAGCAGTAAAGAACCTGCCTGCGGTGTGGGAGACACAGGAGACTTGGGTTTGATCCCTGTGTCTGGAAGATCCCTTGAATAAGGAAATGGCAACACGCTCCAGTATTTTTCTATTTTTCTTCATTTTATTTATTTATCTATTTGTTTTGGGCTATTCTGGGTTTTCACTGCTGCCACAGTATCTTCTCTAGTTGCAGAGAGTGGGGGCTACTCTCTAGTTGAAGTGAGCAGGCTTCTTGTTGCAGGGACGTCTCTTGTGGAACTTGGGCTCTAGGGCACGCAGACTTCAGTGGTTGCGGCACATGGGCTCCACAGTTGCAGCTCCGAGGCTCTAGAGCACAGGCTCCTTTGCCGTGGCTCACAGGCTTCGTTGCTCCGCAGCATGTGGGATCTTGCCAGATCAGGGATCAAACTCGTGTCTCCTGCACTGGCAGGTGAACTCTTTACCATGGGGCTACCAGGAAAGCCAAGCACTCCAGTATTCTTGCCTAAAGAATCCCATGGAAAGAGGAGCCTGGTGGGCTACAGTTCACGGAGATGCAAAGAGTTAGACATGACTAAGCAACTGAAGACAGGATTTTCCAGGTGACTTGATGCTTTCCCCTGTCTCTACTCCAAGATTTATGTCTAGATTTCAACTAGATATTGCGAGTGCTAGAAATGACCAAACAACCAATGGTCAAGGAGATCTTCTCCTAAAGAATGGCACAATGCAACATCAAAAAACAAAATAAAGGCAGTAAGTCAGCCAATAGGCTATGACGTCCATTAACAGATAATTGATAAAGAAGATGTGGTACATACATACAGAGGAATATTGCTATAGAATATTACTCAGCCATAAGAAAGAATGAAAATAATGCCATCTGCAGTGACATAATAGACCTAGAGACTAAGTGTAGTCAGTCAGAGAAAGACAAATATCATATCATGTTGCTCATATGTGGAATCTAAAAAGACAATACAAATAACTTATTTAAGAAACAGAGCCACAGATAGAGAAAGCAAACTTAGTTGCCAGCAGGGAAAGGGCGGGGGAGGGATAAATTAGGAGACTGGGATTGACATACATACGCTACTATACATACGGGCTTCCCAGGTGGTGCTAGTTGTAAAAAATCCACCTGACAGGAGCTGCAAGAGACATGGGTTCAATCCTTGGGTCAGGAAGATCCCTTGGAGGAGGAATTGGCAACCCACTCCAGTATTCCTGCCTGGGAAATTCAATGGACAGGGAAGCATGGTGGGCTACAATCCCTGGGGCCACAAAGACTTAGACACGACTGAGTGACTAACACACTACACACACACACGATACATAAAATAGATAACTAATAAGAATCCACTGTAAAGCACAGAGGACTCTATTCAATACTCTGTAATGGCCTATATGGGAGAGAAATCTAAAAACAAGATGGGATATATATGTGTATGTATAGCTGATCCACTTCGTTGTACACCTGAAACTAACACAACATTGTAAATCAACTACACTCCAATAAAAGGTTTTTTTAAAAAAACAAACATGTTATGATCCAAAAGGTTATTCAAGTCATGTTTTATCTAGGTGGTCAGGCTTCCATATCCGTCAGTAAGAGCCTTTCTAATGCTTCTTAATGTACCTAAAGCAACATGACAAAACTATGAATTAACAATATTACAAAAATTCACTACTCGGGGTTCCCTGGTGGTCCAGTGGGTAGGGACACCACCTTGCAGTGCAAGGGGCGCCAGTTCGATCCCTGGCCTGGGAAGATCCCATGTGCCGCGGAGCGGCTGGACCAATGTGTCCAATTACTGAGCTGGAGCTCTGGAGCACATGTGCCCAGAGCCGTGCTCTGAGACAACAGAGGCCACCGCGATGGGAGGCCCACATGGACCAAAGAACAAAGAAAGATGCAAATAGATAAATGAAAGACCCATAGAAGTAGCCCACCTGCCCCACTCCTTCCCCAACCCCTCCCCCACCAAAAAAAAAAAATTCTCTACTCTGTGTCCAGGGTACCTTTTTGACTTTGCAACATCCGCACGCCCCTCTATTCTAACAGCTGGACAGGAGGTTGCCCTCATTCTCTTTCCCTACCTGCCAGGTGGTGAGAGTGGATGTTCGTCCCACCCCAAGTCTTCAGTGACAAGTCCTGTGCTAGCCAGTCTGGTAAAGCACCTCAGACTGGGTGACGTCTACACCAGTTATTGCCCCTCAGCCCTGGAGGCCTCACGTCCGAGATCCAGGGGTCAGGCAAACTGATTTCTTCCAAGGCCTCTCTCTTTGGCTTAGAGATTTTTCTTTTTTGGCTATTCTGGGTTTTCACTGCTGCTGCAGGCTCTTCTCTAGTTGCAGGAAGTGGGGGCTAGTCTCTAGTTGAGGTGAGCAGGCTTCTTGTTGTGGTGACTTCTCTTCTTGTGGAACTCAGGCTCTAGGGTTCAGGTGCTTCTGTAGTTGCGGCACATGGGCTCAATAGCTGTGGCTCCGAGGCTCTAGAGCACAGGCTCAATAGTTGTGGCTCACAGGCTTAGCTGCTCTGCAGCACATGGGATCTTCCCGGATCAGGGATTGAACTCATATCTCCTGAACTGGCAGGTGAACTCTTTACCACTGAGCTACCAATGAAGTCCTCCCTGTACATCTATAGATCCAAATATCCTCTTCTTACAATGACATTCATAATATTGAATAGGGTCCACCCTAACGACCTCACTGTTAAGGCCTTATCTTTTAAATCTGATGTCCTACAGGTTAAGACTTCAACTATGAATTTGGGGGAAGACATAATTCAGCTTGTAACTCTCTCTGAAATAAGATAGCAGCTTGAGGGTTTCCTTGGTAATCTAAGGATTAAGAATTCACCTTGCAATGCAAGGGATATTGGTTCGATCCCTGGTCCTGGAAGATTCCACACACTTCCACAAGCAACTAAGCCCATGCACCACAACTATTGAGCCCATACTTGATAGCCTGGGAGACACAGCTATTGAAGCCCATGTGCTCTCGAGCCTGTGCTCAGCAACAAGAGAAGCCACAGCAATGAGAAGCTAACACATCACAACTAGAGAGTAGCTCCCCCCTTCAATTGCCACAACTAGAGAAAAGTCTGCACAGCAGTGAAGACCAGCACAGCCAAAAAAAATGAATAAAGACTGCAGCTTGAGCGGGGTAAAGGCTAATTCAGGGGACAACATGGCATCAGGGGGCTGATGAGAAATGAGAGTCAGATGACAAGGGTTGAGAATAAGCTAAAGGAATGCAGTACTTTGTTAAATGTTTACTATATTCCAGGAATTGCACTCATTTTTTTTTCAAATATTTATCTCATGTAAACCATCTGTATAGTCAAAAATATGATTTTTCCAGTAGTCATGTATGAATGTGAGAGTTGGACCATAAAGAAGGCTGAGTGCCCCAAAATAGATGCCTTTGAACTGTGGTGTTGGAGAAGATTCTTGAGAGTCCCGTGGACAGCAAGGAGATCAAACCAATCAATCCTAAAAGAAATCAACCTGAATATTCACTGGAAGGACTGATGCTGAAGGTGAAGCTCTAATACTTTGGCCACTTGATGCAGAGATGACTCACTGGAAAAGAGCCTGATGTTGGGAAAGACTGAAGGCCAAAGGAGAAGGGAGCGTCAGAGGAGGAGATGGTTGGATTGTATCACCGACTCAATGTACGTGAGTTTGAGCAAGCTCCAAGAGATGGTGAAGGACAAGGAAGCCTGGAGTGCTGCAGTCCACGGGGTTGCAAAGAGTCAGACACAACAGAGTGACTGAATTGAAACCTTACAAGCCATCTGTAAGGAAGGTATTATTATCATAATCTTGAAGACTGGCAAGACAGCCTCACAGAAGTAAAATAACTTTCCTAATGTCATTCAGCCATAACCTTAGACGCTAGGATCTAAATAGTTAAGTCTACCTGGCTTCAAAACCCTCTCCAAGACTCCACCCAGCCTCCCACGATCTGTGTCTCGTCTTCTTTGTCCTGGGCAGCTGCTCTTTTTCTGGTTGCTCCCACACACTGGTCCATCTCTGTTTACCGCCTGGGCCTCTACCTGCTACTTCTGACGAGAGATGCTCCAGGTATTAGGGTTTAAGACATCCCCTTTTTGTCACCCTTCTTCCCTCCGCCAACTTAAACATAACCTGGAAACAGGTCATTTTACAAACTTTGAGCAGAAAACATGGAAATATTTGCTTATATTTTAGTGCTTATGAGTTTAACTTTCCTGAGCTCTCAATTCAAGAGCTAGGGTAGGAAGCGAGCTCTGAGTTTCCCGGACAAGAGTGAGAGGGTAATGCAGGAAAGGCTGGGGGACGGCGCGGAGGCTTCCTTCCCCGCTGCTCAGCAGTAGAAGGAAAGATGTTTCTTGAGGTCTGCATTGTTCAGATACACTCACTGGCTGAGGTGTTTACTATATTCCAGGAATTGCACTCATTTTTTTTTCAAATATTTATCTCATGTAAACCATCTGTATAGTCAAAAATATGATTTTTCCAGTAGTCATGTATGAATGTGAGAGTTGGACCATAAAGAAGGCTGAGTGCCCCAAAATAGATGCCTTTGAACTGTGGTGTTGGAGAAGATTCTTGAGAGTCCCGTGGACAGCAAGGAGATCAAACCAATCAATCCTAAAAGAAATCAACCTGAATATTCACTGGAAGGACTGATGCTGAAGGTGAAGCTCTAATACTTTGGCCACTTGATGCAGAGATGACTCACTGGAAAAGAGCCTGATGTTGGGAAAGACTGAAGGCCAAAGGAGAAGGGAGCGTCAGAGGAGGAGATGGTTGGATTGTATCACCGACTCAATGTACGTGAGTTTGAGCAAGCTCCAAGAGATGGTGAAGGACAAGGAAGCCTGGAGTGCTGCAGTCCACGGGGTTGCAAAGAGTCAGACACAACAGAGTGACTGAATTGAAACCTTACAAGCCATCTGTAAGGAAGGTATTATTATCATAATCTTGAAGACTGGCAAGACAGCCTCACAGAAGTAAAATAACTTTCCTAATGTCATTCAGCCATAACCTTAGACGCTAGGATCTAAATAGTTAAGTCTACCTGGCTTCAAAACCCTCTCCAAGACTCCACCCAGCCTCCCACGATCTGTGTCTCGTCTTCTTTGTCCTGGGCAGCTGCTCTTTTTCTGGTTGCTCCCACACACTGGTCCATCTCTGTTTACCGCCTGGGCCTCTACCTGCTACTTCTGACGAGAGATGCTCCAGGTATTAGGGTTTAAGACATCCCCTTTTTGTCACCCTTCTTCCCTCCGCCAACTTAAACATAACCTGGAAACAGGTCATTTTACAAACTTTGAGCAGAAAACATGGAAATATTTGCTTATATTTTAGTGCTTATGAGTTTAACTTTCCTGAGCTCTCAATTCAAGAGCTAGGGTAGGAAGCGAGCTCTGAGTTTCCCGGACAAGAGTGAGAGGGTAATGCAGGAAAGGCTGGGGGACGGCGCGGAGGCTTCCTTCCCCGCTGCTCAGCAGTAGAAGGAAAGATGTTTCTTGAGGTCTGCATTGTTCAGATACACTCACTGGTAGGGATATCCCTCCCTTGTAGAAACTGACGATGAACAAGGAGGGAACATAGCAGCTGCCCTGGGATGGGAATTTGTAATTCTTACTGTTATTAAAATTTCCCAAGTTAGAAGTTCTCCTCTGTTGCTTCATCCCTTCTCCCTCCCTCCCTCCCTCTTTCTCCTTCTCCTTCTCTCCACATTTTATTTTAGCAGTCTGGCAAAATCACTGCTCTCAATACCTAAGTTCTGTGGAAATATTTGGTGTAAACTCTACCTTTGAGAGCAGAAGTCTGGGAACACACCAAATGTTTGCACTTAATCACTGGATATGTGCATGTCTTGCAATGTACCAGTTTTCATTTGTTTGGCTGTGCTGGAACTTTGCTGTTGTGAGCAGGCTTTTCTCTAGTCGTGGAGAGTGAGGGCTATGCTCCAGTTGTGGTGCATGGGCTTCTCACTGTGATGGCTTCTCTCTCTTTTTTTTATTTTTTTGGGTAAGAAATGAATTTATTCAGATTCAGAGAAAGCGCACTCCACAGAGTGTGGGCCATCATAGAGCGAATCCAGCAGGCCTGAAAACATGGCTTTCTTAGCTTTTACGGGCTGGGTAATTCCATATGCTTATGAGTGGGAGGATTATTCCAGCTCTTTCAGGGAAAGGCTGTAACTGTCATGGCGCCTCTGGGTGTGTCATTTAGCCTGCTGACTGAGGATCATGGTCTGGTCTGGCGGTGGCTTCTTTTGTTGCAGAGCACAGGCTCTATGCAACAGTAGTTTTAAGGGTTTCAGTAGTTTCAACTAAAGTGTGCGCTCTGTAGTTGTGGGACACAGGCTCAGCGATGCCTGGGATCCTCCTGGACCACGGATTGAGGTGGTCTCTCTTGTATTGCAAGGCAAATTCTTAACCTCTGGACCACAAGGGAAGCCCAGTGTACTAGTTTTGAAAGGGAAGTGAAGATTTTGTCTCATGATTATGGCCCTGAAAAACCTCAATGCCACTTTTGCCTTGGCATTGACAGACAATTCCTGACGCACTGAGTGCACTAAGCAGGGTTATTAAACAAGGCAAACTGATCTCAGGGCTGGTCCCTGGCTTGGTGTCCTCGCTCCAAAGCTTACTCAGTGCAATTCTATAATCCCTCTGTCTCAATTAAAACAGAGGAGACTCCCGGTGCCAGCAAACTCTGCTGATTTCAGTGTAGGTCAGTTTATTCACTGTTAGACATCACAGTATAGGCCCCTCCTCTTCAGCTCGAGCTTCTACAACGCCTAGCTCTTTTCAACGCCAGTCCCCTCCCTTTCCAATTCCAGATGCCCTTCTTGGGGTTGGCTCTGAGGCATGACCGACTCCTCTGAACCAGGAAGCTGGTGTGGACACCACACCTTCATACAAGGTCTACCCGGTCCCCAAATAATGGCTCTTCAGTATCAGTGGGAAGGTCAAGCAAGGATTTTGGATACTGAAAACATCCATCTCATTAGTTAGTCAGAACCCATATTTTAGAACTAGAAGGGTCTTAATGCTTATTTTGCTCAGTATAATTACTCATCTTTCTTAAATATGTATGTGTGTATTTATTAGTGGTAAGCGAAAGTGTCACTTGGAATTTGGTTATTTTGGCATTTAAAAATACACATATAAGAGCAGATGGAAACAATTCTTGTAGTTTATTTTTTAATGTCATCAGATCAATCTCTTATTACCTAGCATACTCAGAATTATCACAGAGGACAATATTGAGAGAATTCTTTTCACTACCACACATTTGTTTCCTGATTTATTAAGTAGACACATCAATGCTTCTTGTTTGCTCCTCCATGAAAACAGCTAACCTTCTAAACCTATATTCTAGGGTTCCCAGCTACATGTTGAGTACCAATGGATCAAGGTACTTGATAGAGCACATATAGCATATTGAAAACTTAAACCAGTATTTCTAGGTTCATGGTAAGTCCTTGACACTCCCGTAGAACTCCAGAGAAAGGAAGTGCACAAAGCTGTAATTCCAACCTTTGTCTTTCTGATGCTCATCAGCGTAGAATTAACAGTGGCACACTCGAAGGGATGAAGTAAAAGATTTAAAACCAGAGCTTCCCCGGTGGACCAGTGGGTAATGAGTCCGCCTTGCAGTGCAAGGGGCACCGGTTCGATCCTTGGCCCGGGAAGATCCCACATGCCGCAGAGCAGTGATGACATGCCACTTTTGCCTTGGCATTAAGATTCCTGACGCACTGAGTGCACTAAGCAGGGTTATTAAACAAGGCAATCTGATCTCAGGGCTGGTCCCTGGCTTGGTGTCCTCGCTCCAAAGCTTACTCAGTGCAATTCTATAATCCCTCTGTCTCAATTAAAACAGAGGAGACTCCCGGTGCCAGCAAACTCTGCTGATTTCAGTGTAGGTCAGTTTATTCACTGTTAGACATCACAGTATAGGCCCCTCCTCTTCAGCTCGAGCTTCTACAACGCCTAGCTCTTTTCAACGCCAGTCCCCTCCCTTTCCAATTCCAGATGCCCTTCTTGGGGTTGGCTCTGAGGCATGACCGACTCCTCTGAACCAGGAAGCTGGTGTGGACACCACACCTTCATACAAGGTCTACCCGGTCCCCAAATAATGGCTCTTCAGTATCAGTGGGAAGGTCAAGCAAGGATTTTGGATACTGAAAACATCCATCTCATTAGTTAGTCAGAACCCATATTTTAGAACTAGAAGGGTCTTAATGCTTATTTTGCTCAGTATAATTACTCATCTTTCTTAAATATGTATGTGTGTATTTATTAGTGGTAAGCGAAAGTGTCACTTGGAATTTGGTTATTTTGGCATTTAAAAATACACATATAAGAGCAGATGGAAACAATTCTTGTAGTTTATTTTTTAATGTCATCAGATCAATCTCTTATTACCTAGCATACTCAGAATTATCACAGAGGACAATATTGAGAGAATTCTTTTCACTACCACACATTTGTTTCCTGATTTATTAAGTAGACACATCAATGCTTCTTGTTTGCTCCTCCATGAAAACAGCTAACCTTCTAAACCTATATTCTAGGGTTCCCAGCTACATGTTGAGTACCAATGGATCAAGGTACTTGATAGAGCACATATAGCATATTGAAAACTTAAACCAGTATTTCTAGGTTCATGGTAAGTCCTTGACACTCCCGTAGAACTCCAGAGAAAGGAAGTGCACAAAGCTGTAATTCCAACCTTTGTCTTTCTGATGCTCATCAGCGTAGAATTAACAGTGGCACACTCGAAGGGATGAAGTAAAAGATTTAAAACCAGAGCTTCCCCGGTGGACCAGTGGGTAATGAGTCCGCCTTGCAGTGCAAGGGGCACCGGTTCGATCCTTGGCCCGGGAAGATCCCACATGCCGCAGAGCAGTGAGACCAGTGTGTCCAATTATGAACCAGCGCTCTGGAGCACATGTGCCCAGAGCTGGTACTCTCCAAGAGAGAGGCCACTGTGATGAGAGGCCCACACAGGCCAAAGAATAACAGTGGATGAAAAATAAATAAATAAATAATCAATACAAAGAGGCCAAAATTAAACAAGACAAAAAGATTTAAAGCCACATTAGCCGCAGCAATAATTGTCACAGTAGAGTCCTGGGTGATGGCATTCAATAAAACACACCAAGGGATCAAATTCTTCACTGCCTCACCTTACAGTTCGGGGTCACTGGGAAGCACTGTTTTTCTCTTATCATGTCACTGTCATCTATCCACGAAGTCCCCTTCTCACACCCACAATCTTTCCTTGATCTCAGTTGCAGTATGCATTTTCCCCCTGATGAGCAGCAAATCACACCCTGGTTCTACACTGCATTTATCACCAGCACCAGCTCAGTCCGTCCGACAGTAATTGCAGTGGTAGTACATATATCCAGTTGCGACAAAAGCAAATTTATTATAATCATCCTCTGGCTGGTCACAAGTGAAAGGCACACACTGTTACTGCAGTAAGGCACAAATGCCACCTGCCTTTAGACTAGATGTATTCATTACTGTAAACAGGAGACGCTACACAATTGTGTACTGGGCTGAGCAAGACAGGCATCAATATTTGGCCCAAGTCACTTCCTCTGCTCAATGTGTGAGCTGCATCTCATGTTTCCTACTTGTTCCTCTCCACCAATTGTATGTATTGATCTTTGTTTTCTGTTCCTCAAACCACTGCAGCTGACCCCAGATCCGGAGACAAAATACACAGCTTGCTATTCATTCATGAATCGTGTTCACTCTCTGTGCTGCGTACCAGGCTCCGGCTAGTGATTCACAGCACAGGTTACTGACACACCCACAGACACATGTAGGCTTCCCCCATGTCTCTCTCCCAGCTCGTGTGTATCCAGTTTGTACACTTTTCAATCTCACTAACATGTTGCTCTTTGAAAAGCTAAAATTTCCACCAGCTAGCACTAGTGCAGGGCTTCCCTGGTAGCTCAGCTGGTAAAGAATTGGTCTGCAATGCAGGAGACCCTGGTTCAATCCCTGAGAAGGGAAGATCTCCTGGAGAAAGGACAGGCTACCCACTCCAGTATTCTTGGGCTTCCCTGGCAGCTCAGACGGTAAAGAATCTACCTGCAATGCCAGAGACCTGGATTCAATCCTGGGAGGGGAAGATTCTCTGGAGAAGGGAATGGCAGCCCACTCCAGTATTCTTGCCTGGAGAATGCCATGGACAGAGGAGCTTGGTGGGCTACAGTCCATAGGATCACAAAGAGTTGTACGTGACTGAGCAACTAAGTACAGTATGGCAGAGCATTAGTGCTTCGTTACCCAAACGATATTGTTGAATTACAGACCATGTACAGTCAGCTAGCAGCTCTCAATACTTCTACCTTGGCCACACCTGACGATCAGCATTCTCGTGAGCAAAACAGCCCCCATGAAAGAAGTCTGCTGCATGGGCAAGATGGGATTAGTCACAATCCCCCAACCAGCACTTCCCTGCAGCACTATGAAAAAACAAGGCAATGAACATGAATTTGAAGATTAATGTTCACAGCAGCATTATACAAGAGTCAAAAGGTGGAAACAACCAACATGCTCACCAGCAAATGAAGAGATAAACAAAATGTGATAATAAAGTGGAATAGATCCTTAGGACTGAAATTCGGACGCATGCTGCAATATGGATCAACCTTAAAGACATATGCTTAAGCGAAATAAACAGACTCAAAAAGAGCCAATACATGAGGTACCTAGAACAGTCAGCCATAGAAGCAGAATGGTGGGTGCTGGGGGCCAGCAGAAGGGGAGAATCAGGAGCTACTGTTTAACAGGCACAGAGCGTCATTTGGGATGAAAAAGTGCTGGTGATCAACAGTGGTGATGGTCTGCACAGCAACGTGAGTGCACTTAATGCCAATAAACGGCCTGAAAATGCACAGTCAAAATGGTAACATTTTATGTTATGTATATTTTACAATAAAATTTTTAAAAATCCTCTGTTCCAGAGACTATTCTCAAACCACAAATTATGGTAATATTCAACTGCAGTTAGTTTTCTTTCCCATCTCTGATTATTTCCACAATGAAGAGTTTTTGTTGCTTCATGTTTTCAGAAATGTGAGCTCAGAAATGGTAAGCAGAGAAAAACAGAGCTTTATTGAGATACAGATGTCTAGCGAGGCAGTTGCACTGAAGCGGTTCATTCATGAGTCTTCCCAGGTTCTTAGTGTTTGAGATTCAGAAGAATGTCTAGGCAAAATGACAAATTCCACGCCTCCGTGGCCTTTTCCAGTCAATAGGAAATAGATGAAACTGTGAATGCAAAATCCAAGGACTTCAAGGGCCTTGGATATGTTTGGATATTCACTTCATACATGTATCTGTCTCAGACTGACGGTCTCAAATTAAAGTTAAATTACGTACAGCATACTCCACTTAAGAAGGCCAGGGCAAGGAAGGAGAAACTGAAATATTTTAGGAAATCTTTTTTTTTTTTTTGGTAATCTAAAATGGGTAAAAACGTTTACAATTATCAGGGGAGATTTTAGTAATCTGAAAACTTTTAAAATGGAATATAGCATCTCTGGGCAATGCTGGCTGACTTTGAATGCTTCCTGAAAATGCATTTCACTTATTTTTTTCTGTAATTATATTAGGACAAATACCTGACATATTCTAAATTATTCTTAATTATTTTTTAACTTTTCAAAAGGGTTACACAATTAGTTTTGTCATCTACATCCTTATCATAATTTAAAGATGATAACATTTCAATAGTCAAAAAGAAAAAAGAAAGAGGCATTTGACTGTTATATTTGTGTATTAGATCATTAGGACTGCAATAACAAATTACTACAACCTGGGTGCCTTACACAACAGAAATATATCTTCTCACAATTTTGAAGGCTGGAAATCCAAGATCAAGATTTAGCAGGGGGGAAAAAAAAAAGAAAAAGAAAAAAAAACAACAAAATATTTTAAAAAAGGAAAAAAAAAAAGATTTAGCAGGTTTAGTTGCTTCCGTGGCCTCTCTTCTTGGCCATCTTTTCCCCATGTCTTCACATGGTCTTCCCTCTGTAAATGTGTGTCTAAATGTCCTTCAATCATACAGTCTAAGAACACATTCTAATGACCTGATTTAACTTAATTACCTCCTTAATGGTTCAGCCTCCAAATACTGCCATGTTAAAACCTTTCCCTATGAATGAGGCTGAGAAAATGTCTGATTATTTCCACAATGAAGATTTTTGTTGCTTCCCAGAGTCCTTTATTGAGATACAGATGTCTAGCGAGGCAGTTGCACTGAAGCGGTTCATTCATGAGTCTTCCCAGGTTCTTAGTGTTTGAGATTCAGAAGAATGTCTAGGCAAAATGACAAATTCCACGCCTCCGTGGCCTTTTCCAGTCAATAGGAAATAGATGAAACTGTGAATGCAAAATCCAAGGACTTCAAGGGCCTTGGATATGTTTGGATATTCACTTCATACATGTATCTGTCTCAGACTGACGGTCTCAAATTAAAGTTAAATTACGTACAGCATACTCCACTTAAGAAGGCCAGGGCAAGGAAGGAGAAACTGAAATATTTTAGGAAATCTTTTTTTTTTTTTGGTAATCTAAAATGGGTAAAAACGTTTACAATTATCAGGGGAGATTTTAGTAATCTGAAAACTTTTAAAATGGAATATAGCATCTCTGGGCAATGCTGGCTGACTTTGAATGCTTCCTGAAAATGCATTTCACTTATTTTTTTCTGTAATTATATTAGGACAAATACCTGACATATTCTAAATTATTCTTAATTATTTTTTAACTTTTCAAAAGGGTTACACAATTAGTTTTGTCATCTACATCCTTATCATAATTTAAAGATGATAACATTTCAATAGTCAAAAAGAAAAAAGAAAGAGGCATTTGACTGTTATATTTGTGTATTAGATCATTAGGACTGCAATAACAAATTACTACAACCTGGGTGCCTTACACAACAGAAATATATCTTCTCACAATTTTGAAGGCTGGAAATCCAAGATCAAGATTTAGCAGGGGGGAAAAAACAAAAGAAAAAGAAAAAAAAACAACAAAATATTTTAAAAAAGGAAAAAAAAAAAGATTTAGCAGGTTTAGTTGCTTCCGTGGCCTCTCTTCTTGGCCATCTTTTCCCCATGTCTTCACATGGTCTTCCCTCTGTAAATGTGTGTCTAAATGTCCTTCAATCATACAGTCTAAGAACACATTCTAATGACCTGATTTAACTTAATTACCTCCTTAATGGTTCAGCCTCCAAATACTGCCATGTTCCAAGGCACTGGGGGTTGGAACTTCAACATATGAATGAGGCTGAGGAGGACAGAACAACTTGGCCCATAAAAGTCTGAAACTGTAAAAACCTTACAATCTTGTTTATGAACATCTGAGTGATCAAATAATAAAAGGCTGAAGCAGATGATTCTCTCATAAAGGATTCATGTTCTCTGAAGCTTGAAATGTCTGCTATGATCACAAAAGGCTCAATTAAACAAGTTCAGTGAGCACCCATTCACTTAAGAGACGTCACGCCTTGAATGCTACTCTGTGTCCGGCCCCAGGGCTACAGTGGTAACCAGACATCCAACCAGGCTGCAGGACGTACCGCTCTCATGAAATTTCCTACAGGTTACCTCCAGAATATAGGAAAGTTGAGCTTGCCTAACACAATAAAGTCTTTTTAATCTGGATAGAACAAATTCAGATATCCCCTCAGCTCACACACTGGTCTATGTGCTTCATTTAAGTAAAACTTTTGAAATTAAGTTCGGGGATCTTCAGAGCATAGTCAATAATAAAACAAGAGTTCAGTCTCTCACCGTTAAATTCTCAGTCCTTATTTTACTTGACATGTGAGCATATTTGTCCACAGTGACTGCTTCTTCCTCCTCCCCAGGCTTCAGGACCCCACATTCTCTCAGGTCTCCTCCCCTGCACTGGTCACCCTTCTCAGTCCAGGCTGCTAGCTCCCCACGCATCTCCTGAACTACAGATAGTGGTCATCTTTGGTCCTTGCCTCTGCTTAATTCACATTCACTTCCTTGGTGGAACAAATGTATCCAAGGGTAAGTCTCTAAATCGATTTAAATGCTGAGGACTCACTAATTCATTCCACTGGTCCAGACTCCCTGCCAAGTGCCAAACGCGGCTGTGCAACCGCTTACTCAGCATCTCTGCGTCGATGTCTCCGTGCCATTGCTGAACCACGGTCACCCCGTCCCCACCCAGCTCTGTTCTATTCTGCCTCTGATGGGGGCTTCCTACCCTCCAGCTGGAACGGAAACTCTAAGAGCCATTAAGAAACATTTCTGAATGAATGAGTAAATCAAAGAGGTAGTCAATACATTATGGATGGTTTGAAATGCACTAAACTCTTGGACTTAAATTGCTTGCTAAAGTGAACGTTTATGGGGGCCTACAATGATCCCTTTCCAACACACAGCTCTTGGTTCTGCATATCTTAGTTGTTTGTGTTTTCTCGTCTCAGAATAAGCTGCATTTCATTAAAAATATGTGATAATTAAAACCTTGATTAAGGCCAGCTGGTCTCGGCCCTTCATCCTTTCACATTAATGAACCTCCCCGGAGGTGCCCTGGATAATCACTAGTCATAGTTAAGCACGTAAATCCTGTACTGCCTTTCTTCTTAGGACATGTCACATGGAGGTGCCCACTGTGTAAAAAAACCTGATCACAAATTAGTCCCTGCAATTCAGAGCCATCCCAGGACTTTCAGTGTGAGGCTCATAAAACGGAATCTTTTTCTCCCTCTGTAAATGGTACCAGGTGTCTCTCATTAGGGCTCAGCACCAGCTCTGTTAGAGCAGGCTGTCTCTTCCACTGTCATATTTCCAATGTGAATTATACACACATGACAGAGACTGTACTTCAAGCTGAGCCCTCTCTCACATCCCTACAGATTTGGTGAAAAGCCCCACTTCAGATTTGGCCGCCAACTACCTTTTCTGAGCTGACCTTTGGGGCACCCCCAAACCATCAGCAACACAATGTAGTCTGGGTTTTAAGTCTCTTCATTCTAAACCTACTCAAATATGGTAAAAACACAGAGATAGAAATTTAATTTTATCTATGTATAAGAAAATAGACAAGCATTACAAAGCACTCTGATCCGCCAAATTTCACCAAGGCATAATCAAATAAACCTAAAAAGTTCTTGGAAATACATGAATTTTCCATTCGCGAGCTTTTGGTCCAGACTCCCTGCCAAGTGCCAAACGCGGCTGTGCAACCGCTTACTCAGCATCTCTGCGTCGATGTCTCCGTGCCATTGCTGAACCACGGTCACCCCGTCCCCACCCAGCTCTGTTCTATTCTGCCTCTGATGGGGGCTTCCTACCCTCCAGCTGGAACGGAAACTCTAAGAGCCATTAAGAAACATTTCTGAATGAATGAGTAAATCAAAGAGGTAGTCAATACATTATGGATGGTTTGAAATGCACTAAACTCTTGGACTTAAATTGCTTGCTAAAGTGAACGTTTATGGGGGCCTACAATGATCCCTTTCCAACACACAGCTCTTGGTTCTGCATATCTTAGTTGTTTGTGTTTTCTCGTCTCAGAATAAGCTGCATTTCATTAAAAATATGTGATAATTAAAACCTTGATTAAGGCCAGCTGGTCTCGGCCCTTCATCCTTTCACATTAATGAACCTCCCCGGAGGTGCCCTGGATAATCACTAGTCATAGTTAAGCACGTAAATCCTGTACTGCCTTTCTTCTTAGGACATGTCACATGGAGGTGCCCACTGTGTAAAAAAACCTGATCACAAATTAGTCCCTGCAATTCAGAGCCATCCCAGGACTTTCAGTGTGAGGCTCATAAAACGGAATCTTTTTCTCCCTCTGTAAATGGTACCAGGTGTCTCTCATTAGGGCTCAGCACCAGCTCTGTTAGAGCAGGCTGTCTCTTCCACTGTCATATTTCCAATGTGAATTATACACACATGACAGAGACTGTACTTCAAGCTGAGCCCTCTCTCACATCCCTACAGATTTGGTGAAAAGCCCCACTTCAGATTTGGCCGCCAACTACCTTTTCTGAGCTGACCTTTGGGGCACCCCCAAACCATCAGCAACACAATGTAGTCTGGGTTTTAAGTCTCTTCATTCTAAACCTACTCAAATATGGTAAAAACACAGAGATAGAAATTTAATTTTATCTATGTATAAGAAAATAGACAAGCATTACAAAGCACTCTGATCCGCCAAATTTCACCAAGGCATAATCAAATAAAGCTAAAAAGTTCTTGGAAATACATGAAATGTTTTTTACAAGGATTACATCTGTTATAAGATGATCATGAAGATAAACCGACTACTATACTCTGAGGACATTTGGTTTTAAAGGATGTAGAGAAAAGGTTTTTTTGATTCCTGCTTGGTGTTTATTGTACCGATACACTGATCTAAACCATTCTGTTTCTCCAGAGTAGCAACGCTACTGAAT
Organism: Tragulus kanchil; assembly: GCA_022376925.1. Lineage (NCBI taxonomy): Eukaryota > Metazoa > Chordata > Mammalia > Artiodactyla > Tragulidae > Tragulus > Tragulus kanchil. Next base: position 31,332,414 of record JAIOJX010000028.1, on the reverse strand, counting down.
AAATCCAAAGAGGTCGAAATACTTTAAGTATAGCAGGAAAGCTTAACATCCCACCTGAGAAGAAATTTCAGGACACCACTGAGAAATGCTGGCAAAGAAATAAAGCTCAGTCATCTATAAAAGCACAGTTCTTTCATTTGCATTTAAAAATGTAATCAACAGCATATCTAAAATGAACTACCATCAAGTATGCATTTCAGAGAGCAGAGAAGCAGAGATGATACATGCAGCAGATATTTTTGCTCCAGTGTCTCTCAAATAAACATGAATTTTTAACATTTCTGGCACTAATACTTATCACTGAATTTAAAAGCCATAGTCAGATGAAAAGTCAAATTAGGAAAAATGGCTACACAGAGGTTTCAAATGCAATTTCATCTTGAAGGAGAAGATTTCAAGTCATCATAGCCGGCTACTTTATTGCTAACATATGCTTCGTAAGAAATCAGGTCATCTACCTCCTGCCCGCTGCCCTCGCCCCACACTCTGCCCTGCACAGACTCCACTTTTTTCCATCTTGAGCGTCTGACTGAGATAACAATTAAGATCTAATAAAATGAGCCTTAGAAGAAGGATAAGAGAAAAATATCACAACACGTTTGAATGGACCACTAAAGAAATTCATTCAATCATGTTATACATATGCATTCTCTGAAATACTGAAAACCCCACTTGGGCCAACTACCTTTTCTGAGCTGACCTTTGGGGCACCCCCAAACCATCAGCAACACAATGTAGTCTGGGTTTTAAGTCTCTTCATTCTAAACCTACTCAAATATGGTAAAAACACAGAGATAGAAATTTAATTTTATCTATGTATAAGAAAATAGACAAGCATTACAAAGCACTCTGATCCGCCAAATTTCACCAAGGCATAATCAAATAAAGCTAAAAAGTTCTTGGAAATACATGAAATGTTTTTTACAAGGATTACATCTGTTATAAGATGATCATGAAGATAAACCGACTACTATACTCTGAGGACATTTGGTTTTAAAGGATGTAGAGAAAAGGTTTTTTTGATTCCTGCTTGGTGTTTATTGTACCGATACACTGATCTAAACCATTCTGTTTCTCCAGAGTAGCAACGCTACTGAATAAATCCAAAGAGGTCGAAATACTTTAAGTATAGCAGGAAAGCTTAACATCCCACCTGAGAAGAAATTTCAGGACACCACTGAGAAATGCTGGCAAAGAAATAAAGCTCAGTCATCTATAAAAGCACAGTTCTTTCATTTGCATTTAAAAATGTAATCAACAGCATATCTAAAATGAACTACCATCAAGTATGCATTTCAGAGAGCAGAGAAGCAGAGATGATACATGCAGCAGATATTTTTGCTCCAGTGTCTCTCAAATAAACATGAATTTTTAACATTTCTGGCACTAATACTTATCACTGAATTTAAAAGCCATAGTCAGATGAAAAGTCAAATTAGGAAAAATGGCTACACAGAGGTTTCAAATGCAATTTCATCTTGAAGGAGAAGATTTCAAGTCATCATAGCCGGCTACTTTATTGCTAACATATGCTTCGTAAGAAATCAGGTCATCTACCTCCTGCCCGCTGCCCTCGCCCCACACTCTGCCCTGCACAGACTCCACTTTTTTCCATCTTGAGCGTCTGACTGAGATAACAATTAAGATCTAATAAAATGAGCCTTAGAAGAAGGATAAGAGAAAAATATCACAACACGTTTTAATGGACCACTAAAGAAATTCATTCAATCATGTTATACTTTTATTATGCATTCTCTGAAATATATCTGCATGGTAATATAAAACCATAGGATTCCACGTAGTATTAAGACAATCTTTTTAAATGATCTGTGGAAGAGTGTTTTCCCAACAGAAAACATTAAGAGTCTATGGCTAATTTATCATTTTGCAAGTAAGATGAGACCATATTTCTCCAATCCTCACAAACAGTGTTGGAGTCTCAGGGGAGTCTCATGAATTCATCACTTCCTAGAGAAAAGAGGGCTGAGGGCTGCGATACAAACAGTCAAAACACATGAAGTCAGCAGAATAAATAATCACATGTAAGTCACGGTTCCATTTGTCGGAGAAGAAAAGCCACAAATTTTCCATCATGATGAAGAACAAAAACACATGAGACAAACAAAAATCACCGAGAATCTTCTCACTGAGAACTCCTCATCCATACTAATCTCTGGAATGTATGTCTTGTTTGTTTGTGATCTTCCTGGCACTTCTCCCCACCACGAAGACCAAAGAGATCTAACACCCCGCGCTCGCTAAATGAACCCTGTTGCCCGGGATGCGGGCCCAAGAGCAGCCCAGCAGCTGATGCCCCCAGAACCACCTTCCCTGAGTCACAGAAGCAGGGCGGCTCCAGTGCTGGCGCATGGCCGGCCAGGAGGGCAGCAGCTCCTTCCCAAAGGTGCAATCCCTGCTCCACCTCTCCCACCTTCTCTTGGTTCCGGCTCATTTTCTAAGCTGGGTTCTCCAGTCTTCACATGGGCTCAATGAGTTGTACTTAGGAAGTTCTCTGCCTGCTCACATTCACTCCCCAAGTCAGAGCTGAGAGCAGAGGGAAAGTTGCCCGAGCACCAGGTAAGAAATGAAGCAGCGGAAACAGCCACATAGTGCACAGCTGAGGCAAAAGTCACTGCTTATCACCTTGCTCTCAGACACTTATATGTATAAGGTTGTTAATATGATCAGTCATTACCAGGGATGTGCTTGGACATCCCTGGTGATCCAGTGGTTAAGAATCCACCTGCCAACGCAGGGGACATGGGTTCGATCCCTCGTCTGGGAAGATCCCACATGATGACATGAGCAACCAAGTCCCTGAGCTGCAGCTACTAAAGCCCGTGCACTCTAGAGCTCAGGTGATGCAACAAAAGAAGCCACCTCAGTGAGAAGCCCACGTACCACCACTGAAGAGTAGGCCCCGCTTGCCACAACAGAAAACATTAAGAGTCTATGGCTAATTTATCATTTTGCAAGGCCATATTTCTCCAATCCTCACAAACAGTGTTGGAGTCTCGGGAGTCTCATGAATTCATCACTTCCTAGAGAAAGAGGGCTGAGGGCTGCGATACAAACAGTCAAAACACATGAAGTCAGCAGAATAAATAATCACATGTAAGTCACGGTTCCATTTGTCGGAGAAGAAAAGCCACAAATTTTCCATCATGATGAAGAACAAAAACACATGAGACAAACAAAAATCACCGAGAATCTTCTCACTGAGAACTCCTCATCCATACTAATCTCTGGAATGTATGTCTTGTTTGTTTGTGATCTTCCTGGCACTTCTCCCCACCACGAAGACCAAAGAGATCTAACACCCCGCGCTTGCTAAATGAACCCTGTTGCCCGGGATGCGGGCCCAAGAGCAGCCCAGCAGCTGATGCCCCCAGAACCACCTTCCCTGAGTCACAGAAGCAGGGCGGCTCCAGTGCTGGCGCATGGCCGGCCAGGAGGGCAGCAGCTCCTTCCCAAAGGTGCAATCCCCGCTCCACCTCTCCCACCTTCTCTTGGTTCCGGCTCATTTTCTAAGCTGGGTTCTCCAGTCTTCACATGGGCTCAATGAGTTGTACTTAGGAAGTTCTCTGCCTGCTCACATTCACTCCCCAAGTCAGAGCTGAGAGCAGAGGGAAAGTTGCCCGAGCACCAGGTAAGAAATGAAGCAGCGGAAACAGCCACATAGTGCACAGCTGAGGCAAAAGTCACTGCTTATCACCTTGCTCTCAGACACTTATATGTATAAGGTTGTTAATATGATCAGTCATTACCAGGGATGTGCTTGGACATCCCTGGTGATCCAGTGGTTAAGAATCCACCTGCCAACGCAGGGGACATGGGTTCGATCCCTCGTCTGGGAAGATCCCACATGATGACATGAGCAACCAAGTCCCTGAGCTGCAGCTACTAAAGCCCGTGCACTCTAGAGCTCAGGTGATGCAACAAAAGAAGCCACCTCAGTGAGAAGCCCACGTACCACCACTGAAGAGTAGGCCCCGCTTGCCACATCTAGAGAAAAGCCCACGCACAGCAACGAAGATCCAGCACAGCCATAAATAAATAAATAAAATTAAAAACAAAAACGAGGGACACATTCTCCATTAGCTCTTTTTATCTGCTGTATTGATCATTCTCTCTTTTTTTTTAACTTTTTTTTTGGGGGGGCGTGCGTTGGGGAGGGAGAGGGGCGGGCAGACCACTTCTATTGGTCTTTCATTTATCTGTTTTCATCCTTCTTTGTTCTTTGGCCCCTGTAGGCCTCCCATCGCGGCGGCCTCTGTTGTCGCAGAGCACCGGCTCTGGGCGCATGCGCTCCAGAGCTCCGGCTCGGTAATTGGACACATCGGTCCAGCAACACCGTGGCACGTGGGATCTTCCCAGGCCAGGGATCGAACCAGCGTCCCCTGCACTGCAAGGCGGTGTCCTTACCCACTGGACCACCAGGGAAGCCGTGATCATTCTCTTTTAACCTTGGTCAGGCAACCAGCTCCCAGGAGAGGGGTGCTGTCTTCCATTTCTGCTTTCCTGTCCCTGAGCTGTGGGAGCGGCATTTTGAAAGTGAACAACGCTTCTCATGCCCAACCTGGACAGAAGGCTTCAGTTTTGTTTAGCGTTTCCAGAGGCAATTCTCCCCCTTAGCTATTTGGAAAAGATTTCTATTCAGTTCTCCTCTAAACCATCTCTGTGGGGGAAAAGTGTGTTGCACATAACAAGGGTTCAATAAATGCTTTTGAATGAACCCTGCTCAACACCTCCCCCTCCCCGCCCCCAAAAGCTGGCCTCTTTTTAACCTTGTGGAAATGCACCTTCTCCAGAGACAACTGTCTCGACTTAAGAGGTGTCACTTCTGAGGTGACATCCCTCCCTCCAGCTTCTGCTTAATTACTGGAAACACTTGAGCAAGTATTTAATTTTATGGCATGCACAGCATTCTCAGTAAGCATTTGAAAGTAAACGTTTTTCTCCAGCAAACTTTAGTTTAAACTGAGATTTGATCCCACATGATGACAACCACCTGAGCTGCAGCTACTAAAGCCCGTGCACTCTAGAGCTCAGGTGATGCAACAAAGAAGCCACCTCAGTGAGAAGCCCACGTACCACCACTGAAGAGTAGGCCCCGCTTGCCACATCTAGAGAAAAGCCCACGCACAGCAACGAAGATCCAGCACAGCCATAAATAAATAAATAAAATTAAAAACAAAAACGAGGGACACATTCTCCATTAGCTCTTTTTATCTGCTGTATTGATCATTCTCTCTTTTTTTTTAACTTTTTTTTTGGGGGGGCGTGCGTTGGGGAGGGAGAGGGGCGGGCAGACCACTTCTATTGGTCTTTCATTTATCTGTTTTCATCCTTCTTTGTTCTTTGGCCCCTGTAGGCCTCCCATCGCGGCGGCCTCTGTTGTCGCAGAGCACCGGCTCTGGGCGCATGCGCTCCAGAGCTCCGGCTCGGTAATTGGACACATCGGTCCAGCAACACCGTGGCACGTGGGATCTTCCCAGGCCAGGGATCGAACCAGCGTCCCCTGCACTGCAAGGCGGTGTCCTTACCCACTGGACCACCAGGGAAGCCGTGATCATTCTCTTTTAACCTTGGTCAGGCAACCAGCTCCCAGGAGAGGGGTGCTGTCTTCCATTTCTGCTTTCCTGTCCCTGAGCTGTGGGAGCGGCATTTTGAAAGTGAACAACGCTTCTCATGCCCAACCTGGACAGAAGGCTTCAGTTTTGTTTAGCGTTTCCAGAGGCAATTCTCCCCCTTAGCTATTTGGAAAAGATTTCTATTCAGTTCTCCTCTAAACCATCTCTGTGGGGGAAAAGTGTGTTGCACATAACAAGGGTTCAATAAATGCTTTTGAATGAACCCTGCTCAACACCTCCCCCTCCCCGCCCCCAAAAGCTGGCCTCTTTTTAACCTTGTGGAAATGCACCTTCTCCAGAGACAACTGTCTCGACTTAAGAGGTGTCACTTCTGAGGTGACATCCCTCCCTCCAGCTTCTGCTTAATTACTGGAAACACTTGAGCAAGTATTTAATTTTATGGCATGCACAGCATTCTCAGTAAGCATTTGAAAGTAAACGTTTTTCTCCAGCAAACTTTAGTTTAAACTGAGATTTGACTTCTAAACCTCTTGTCTCACCTATTTACATGATACAATTGTATGTTTTAATAAAATTCATGGACATTAATTCATTCAACTTTTATTGAGCATCTCTGCGTGCTAAGGGCTATGGTAACTGCTTACCTATGCTATCTCTAATAGGATTTAACAGCAAACAGCAATGCTGACTGCACTGTCTAATATACAAATCAAAAGCAGTTTTCTGACACACTAAATGGAAGCAAGAAAACATTAAGCAGAGCCTATTTTTTCTCCTTTCCCACTGACCATTTATAAAGTCAAATGGTACATAAATCAATAATTTGGAGTATATCATATTTTATACATTTGAATTTTAGCTTGAAGAAATGTTGAGTTCTTATTGCCCTAATTAGATAATTACAAATCTTTAAAATATTTGATAAGGTCAAGAAAAGTTACAGAACACATTTCCCATCACTACTGTCAATAAGAAATAATTTCTAATTATTTAGGCATTAAATATTTTGTATGTGTAAGTCTTCTATGTATGTGCTTTCTATATCACTTAAAACTATCTTAATAATTATAGATGGTAATAGTCATATTCTCAAGATCATTTGTCTGTAGTTTTTTCTTAAAAGCTCTAATGTCCTGTGTAATTTTAAAATGACTGTTTACCAATAACAAAAACACAGTTCTTTCTCTGTGGGGCTCAAATTCACAACGCTTCTCATGCCCAACCTGGACAATGTTTTGTTTAGCGTTTCCAGAGGCAATTCTCCCCTTAGCTATTTGGAAAAGATTTCTATTCAGTTCTCCTCTAAACCATCTCTGTGGGGGAAAAGTGTGTTGCACATAACAAGGGTTCAATAAATGCTTTTTAGTAAACCATGCTCAACACCTCCCTCCCCCCCAAAAGCTGGCCTCTTTTTAACCTTGTGGAAATGCACCTTCTCCAGAGACAACTGTCTCGACTTAAGAGGTGTCACTTCTGAGGTGACATCCCTCCCTCCAGCTTCTGCTTAATTACTGGAAACACTTGAGCAAGTATTTAATTTTATGGCATGCACAGCATTCTCAGTAAGCATTTGAAAGTAAACGTTTTTCTCCAGCAAACTTTAGTTTAAACTGAGATTTGACTTCTAAACCTCTTGTCTCACCTATTTACATGATACAATTGTATGTTTTAATAAAATTCATGGACATTAATTCATTCAACTTTTATTGAGCATCTCTGCGTGCTAAGGGCTATGGTAACTGCTTACCTATGCTATCTCTAATAGGATTTAACAGCAAACAGCAATGCTGACTGCACTGTCTAATATACAAATCAAAAGCAGTTTTCTGACACACTAAATGGAAGCAAGAAAACATTAAGCAGAGCCTATTTTTTCTCCTTTCCCACTGACCATTTATAAAGTCAAATGGTACATAAATCAATAATTTGGAGTATATCATATTTTATACATTTGAATTTTAGCTTGAAGAAATGTTGAGTTCTTATTGCCCTAATTAGATAATTACAAATCTTTAAAATATTTGATAAGGTCAAGAAAAGTTACAGAACACATTTCCCATCACTACTGTCAATAAGAAATAATTTCTAATTATTTAGGCATTAAATATTTTGTATGTGTAAGTCTTCTATGTATGTGCTTTCTATATCACTTAAAACTATCTTAATAATTATAGATGGTAATAGTCATATTCTCAAGATCATTTGTCTGTAGTTTTTTTCTTAAAAAGCTCTAATGTCCTGTGTAATTTTAAAAAATGACTGTTTACCAATAACAAAAACACAGTTCTTTCTCTGTGGGGCTCAAATTCACTTCCTGATGGAAAACAACTTAGAACCCCATTCAGTTTCCATCCTTGAACTTGTAATGGCATTAAATTAATGGTAGCTCATGACAGAATCCACGCATGAGGTTTTATATGTTTAATCCTTAAAGATATCCTTAAAAGAGGGAAAACATAATTTTCTATCTCCCAAAACGATCCCTAAATATGTAACTAATCCTTTTAGTTCTTGAATATCTACAATAATCACTGTGGAATATAAAAGGTCGCAATCATTCCTGAAAGGTGTTTATTAATAAAGACTGCAGAACCATGAGTTAAACCCCAATATTTCAATAGTTTAACTTCTAATATACTCCAGGGTCAGTAATACATTGCCCGAGGGCCCAGGCTGGCCTGCCGACTATTATTATAAATAAAATTTTACTGGAACGCGGTCACATCCATTTGGTAAGTTAGTTAACGCTGCTTTTGTGATACAACAGCACTGTTGTTAACTATCTGGCCCAAACCACAAGCCCTCTTAAAATTCTGAAATCCTTGTGTAAAGCTTACGTTCAGAGCTGTATTAACTGTTACTAAACAACAACCATAGAGTTTAATGACCTTCCTAAGGGACTCGGTTGGGCTAGAGAGATTTGGCAAGGGGTCTGCAAGGAAACGGAGACATTTCATCATGTGTAGCACACCAGCTGACGTCACAATGGTTACTCTGGAAAAAGGACACAAACCCGGTAGCAACTCTGGGACATTTAATGTTTTTATCGATAGATGCCAGAGGGAGTTAACTGAAATGATCTTTAAGCGTTTTGATTTTTTGGATTCCTTGAAATGACTTCAGTAAACCTACCAGCACACTCAGAACCCTATGAGCGCACAACTGAATAACAAATGTTTCATGGCACCTGCCTAAGGTCAAGGCAGGGAAGGAGCATAGTTTAGAAAAGTGGGAGCAAAATGATTACCCAAGGATACAAGGAGTTTTACTGTGTGATTCTTGAAACTCTCCTGTAACTCTGAAACTATTATCATATTAAAATACTTAAAACAATTTTAAATGGTCACACTTAAAAGGGAAAACTTCAGTTATCACAGTCAATAAAGTTAACACAATGATTGCCATAATGGGTCTGGAAAACAAACCATGTTTAGTATGTTCCCTGAAGCAAGTGCACCTGCAGACTACATTCATTCCCTCTATCCTGCATCCTAAATATACCCACATTACAAACTGAACCCTTTGCATGGAGCCTTTTGCATGGATTAAGGACATGAGCTATCTTAAGGACAATGAGCTAACCAGTAACTAAAAGGACCAAATGACAGATAAGACACAAAAGAAGCTGGAGTGGAGAGAGTATAGGGAGGCAGAAGGAGGCCACAGAACAGACCAGTTCACCATAAACTAGATAAACATGTTCTGAATGACCACAAATATTAGCAGCTCTATTCTATCCCTTCTTTGGTAGAATAGGAAGGAAACTTACCCCCAAGTACTTGACTCTGATACAACAGATGACCTTATATTTTTTTTGTACACATATTCCAAAAAGAGGTAAGAGTTTATTTTTCTAAAATCCAACCACTAAGCAAACATTATGCTAATTGAAAGTGCCTAGAGAGCCACACACATCCATGTTGTTAAATATAGAAACCCACTGTAATGAGAATCATTATCTCTGGTTTCCAAGGCTACCAGGGTAAGCACTACTCCTAAACTGCAGTTAATTCAGCAAAGGGCACAAAGTCATTTATATTCAGGGTCATCCCAGCTGCCAGCAGATGCAGACAGAAGGCCAGGCTAAACTGCCCTATTTTTCCATTCTGTTTTGTTACTCACTGCAATTGTCACCCCCCACCCTCTGGTTCCAACCCTAGCCAATGTTTTATGGGTGAAATTTGGAAAATCTGCTTGAAAATAGAAAATTCCAAAAGAAAAAAAGAATCCACAAAGGGCAGGGCAGTCAGAGATGTGAATAATGCTGGGGAGGCGGGGATGGGTAGGGAAGGTTGGCATTCCTCTTTGCTTTGTTTGTGAAAAAAAGAGAAGCCTGGTGGGCCCTCTTTCCTGGTGCCTATATATAGGGACATAACTTAGTGAGTAAACTATCACCGCCACAAGGGAATTGTACCTCTTCCCAGTCAAGGCTATCCAAGCTGTTAGAGCTTACCACTCCTGAACTGCCATAGTTTCTAGAATTCATTTTCAATTTGTTCTGTCTTCTAGACTCTGGGCTTCCCAGGTGACACCAGTCATAAAGAACCTGTTTGCCAATACAGAAGACACAAGAGACACAAGTTTGATCCCTGGGTTGGGAAGGTCCTCTGCAGAAGGAAATGGCAACCCACTCCAGTATTCTTGCTTGGGAAACCCACGGACAGAGAAACCTGGAGGGCTACAGTTCATGAGGTCACAAAGAGTCGGACACAACTGAGCACACACGCACTCTAGACTCTAGGATCTAGATCTTTCGTAGGATTACTTAGAATCTGTTTCTATGGCTTTAACATAAAACTACTTTCTGACAACTTCAGAGATATTGCCTCTGAATCATTTTTTGTTTTTTGTTCATTCAAAGATAAACAGGAATACTTACCCCCAAGGGTACTTGACTCTGATACAACAGATGACCTTATATTTTTTTTGTACACATATTCCAAAAAGAGGTAAGAGTTTATTTTTCTAAAATCCAACCACTAAGCAAACATTATGCTAATTGAAAGTGCCTAGAGAGCCACACACATCCATGTTGTTAAATATAGAAACCCACTGTAATGAGAATCATTATCTCTGGTTTCCAAGGCTACCAGGGTAAGCACTACTCCTAAACTGCAGTTAATTCAGCAAAGGGCACAAAGTCATTTATATTCAGGGTCATCCCAGCTGCCAGCAGATGCAGACAGAAGGCCAGGCTAAACTGCCCTATTTTTCCATTCTGTTTTGTTACTCACTGCAATTGTCACCCCCCACCCTCTGGTTCCAACCCTAGCCAATGTTTTATGGGTGAAATTTGGAAAATCTGCTTGAAAATAGAAAATTCCAAAAGAAAAAAAGAATCCACAAAGGGCAGGGCAGTCAGAGATGTGAATAATGCTGGGGAGGCGGGGATGGGTAGGGAAGGTTGGCATTCCTCTTTGCTTTGTTTGTGAAAAAAAGAGAAGCCTGGTGGGCCCTCTTTCCTGGTGCCTATATATAGGGACATAACTTAGTGAGTAAACTATCACCGCCACAAGGGAATTGTACCTCTTCCCAGTCAAGGCTATCCAAGCTGTTAGAGCTTACCACTCCTGAACTGCCATAGTTTCTAGAATTCATTTTCAATTTGTTCTGTCTTCTAGACTCTGGGCTTCCCAGGTGACACCAGTCATAAAGAACCTGTTTGCCAATACAGAAGACACAAGAGACACAAGTTTGATCCCTGGGTTGGGAAGGTCCTCTGCAGAAGGAAATGGCAACCCACTCCAGTATTCTTGCTTGGGAAACCCACGGACAGAGAAACCTGGAGGGCTACAGTTCATGAGGTCACAAAGAGTCGGACACAACTGAGCACACACGCACTCTAGACTCTAGGATCTAGATCTTTCGTAGGATTACTTACAATCTGTTTCTATGGCTTTAACATAAAAACTACTTTCTGACAACTTCAGAGATATTGCCTCTGAATCATTTTGTTGTTGTTCATTCAAAGCTATTTATTGATTGCTTTCAACATGACCGGCACTGCACCAAGCTAGAGAGGCAGTAACAGAAATGATACCAGATTTCACTTTTGATGACCTAGGAAAGTATCAATAACAAGCCATGTCGCTTAGGTAGTTTAAAAAGAGGCATTCAGGACTTCCTGGTGTTCCAGTGGTTAAGATTCTGTCCTTCCAATGCAAGGGGTATGGGTTCAATCCCTGGTCAAGGAACTAAGATCCCACATGACCTCAGCATGACAAGAAATAAAACTAACTAACAATAACAAAATAGTTCAAAAAAATAAAAAGATGCACTCCCCCCTTAGCCAAATTTTCACTTACTAAAATAGTGATGTGGGATTTCATGGATACTTTAAACTTACAGAAAGTATATATAAACTTATATACATATAACTTACACATATATAAACATATATACTTGTTAGTATATATAAAAGAAATTACAGAAATACATACACATTTCTGTAAGTATATATATATATACATATATACACACACACACACACATATATATATAGGCTTCCCAGGTGGTACCGTGGTAAAGAATCCACCTGCCAATGCAGGACCCACAAGAGACACAGGTTCAATACCTGGGTTAGGAAGATCCCCTGGAGAAGGAAAGGGCAACACTCACGTCAGTATTCTTGTCTGGGAAATCCAAAAGACAGAGAAACCTGGAGGGCTACAGTTCATGAGGTCACAAAGAGTCGGACACAACTGAGCACACACGCACTCTAGACTCTAGGATCTAGATCTTTCGTAGGATTACTTAGAATCTGTTTCTATGGCTTTAACATAAAAACTACTTTCTGACAACTTCAGAGATATTGCCTCTGAATCATTTTGTTGTTGTTCATTCAAAGCTATTTATTGATTGCTTTCAACATGACCGGCACTGCACCAAGCTAGAGAGGCAGTAACAGAAATGATACCAGATTTCACTTTTGATGACCTAGGAAAGTATCAATAACAAGCCATGTCGCTTAGGTAGTTTAAAAAGAGGCATTCAGGACTTCCTGGTGTTCCAGTGGTTAAGATTCTGTCCTTCCAATGCAAGGGGTATGGGTTCAATCCCTGGTCAAGGAACTAAGATCCCACATGACCTCAGCATGACAAGAAATAAAACTAACTAACAATAACAAAATAGTTCAAAAAAATAAAAAGATGCACTCCCCCCTTAGCCAAATTTTCACTTACTAAAATAGTGATGTGGGATTTCATGGATACTTTAAACTTACAGAAAGTATATATAAACTTATATACATATAACTTACACATATATAAACATATATACTTGTTAGTATATATAAAAGAAATTACAGAAATACATACACATTTCTGTAAGTATATATATATATACATATATACACACACACACACACATATATATATAGGCTTCCCAGGTGGTACCGTGGTAAAGAATCCACCTGCCAATGCAGGACCCACAAGAGACACAGGTTCAATACCTGGGTTAGGAAGATCCCCTGGAGAAGGAAAGGGCAACACTCACGTCAGTATTCTTGTCTGGGAAATCCAAAAGACAGAGGAGCCTGGCGGGCTACAGTCCATGGGGTTGCAAAGACTGACATGACTGAGAACACACATGTGCACGCACACACACACACATAAAAGTAATATCCAGATAAAACAACAATTTTCTATCTAGTTCCCCCTATCATCAGTTCACTCATTACAGGAAGATCTCTCATGCAGAACTCAGCTGGGGCAAAGGTAATTGTTAAGGGGAAAAAAAGCTCTTCCTGCCTTTATGTGTTTCCTTCTGATGGACATGAGATTGCATTAGGCTAAGCTTCTTAGCTTAATGTGATAATATAGCCAAATTAGTTTGCCTCTTTTGATAATTGAGGCCTTTTGAGACTTCCCTCTTTTGCACCAGTTCCATTAATTGAAAATGCTCACTGCATCCAAGAGGGAGAAGGAATGAAGCACAACAAAGGTTTCTAATAGTTATGCAGCATATATAGTATCCCTCAACAAGGGAGGTCATCTTAATAGTAACAGCTAATACAAAAAAAGACAAAAGTTCTGAAAACTTTCTTCCTATACATTTTAGATAACTTGAACACAACATACTTAGTTGAACTGTCTTGATTTCAGTACCCTATCCTTTTAAAAAAAAAACCTAAAACTCACCTTTTTTGGTACTGAAATAGGGTTTCTCAATTCAATAAACAAATTAATAATACCAAATTTTAAAATCATATGAAATGGGAAGTCAATCTCACTTCTATTAAAAGTTATGTCAGGGGCTTCCCTGGTGGTCCAGTGGGTAAGGACACTGCCTTGCAGTACAAGGGGCGCTGGATTGATCCCTGGCCTGGGAAGATCCCGCGTGGTGCGGAGTAGCTACACCGATGTTTGTGTCCAACTACCGACCGATGTGTCCAACTACCGACCGATGTGTCCCTACCGAGACAGAGCTCTGGGGTGCATGCGCCCAGAGCCAGTGCTCTGCGAGAGAGAGGCCATTGCGGTGGGAGGCCCACACAAGCCAAAGAACAAAGATGAACGAATGAAAGATCAACAGAAGTGGCCAAAAAATAAAAAAAAGAATTGAAAAAAAAAAGTTATGTCAGTGATTATTTTGCTGTATTATTGTGGTACCTGCTATTCGTCACAAAGGGCAACATTTTGGGGTAAGGCGGTTTCAGAGAAGATTCTGTCTGAATCTCGCAGCTTGCAAAACGCTTAAGTTGCAGGCCACTCCAGCCTTTCTCCGGGTCTCTCACCCATGCTCTCGAGGGTGAAAACACAACATAGAAATCACTGGCAAAAACGTCATCGTCCGGTTTATCCTTTCCGGATCACACAGATGAGCTTTCACAAAACCTCTAATGGAAGCCTGCTTACATTAAGGAACAGAACTGTATTCCGCAGTTGTGCATAATCAACTTTCTGTTTTCTTCTCAGTTTCAGCATTGACAGTCCCCCAATCCACCAATTCCGGGAGCCTAAAACTTGGACTCGAGCCACTTGGCTCTCTGGATGAAAAACAAAACAGCGGATGGTCACCTCTCATTTTCCTTCTGTTATTCTAACACCTACATTCTGGTCCTGCGTATCGCACAGATCTTGGAAAACACTTTCTGGTAGCTCACCTCTCTCCCTCCCCCCCCCACCCCGCCTCCCTCCAACTCCCCTTAACTAGAAAGTGTCCAACTGGCAATGCTCAAATCAGAAAGGTAGGAAAAACGCCCTTGCGTGCGTTCACAAATATTTCAAAAAGTGTAATAAGGGCCATCAGTAACTGTTGAAATAGGGTTTCTCAATTCAATAAACAAATTAATAATACCAAATTTTAAAATCATATGAAATGGGAAGTCAATCTCACTTCTATTAAAAGTTATGTCAGGGGCTTCCCTGGTGGTCCAGTGGGTAAGGACACTGCCTTGCAGTACAAGGGGCGCTGGATTGATCCCTGGCCTGGGAAGATCCCGCGTGGTGCGGAGTAGCTACACCGATGTTTGTGTCCAACTACCGACCGATGTGTCCAACTACCGACCGATGTGTCCCTACCGAGACAGAGCTCTGGGGTGCATGCGCCCAGAGCCAGTGCTCTGCGAGAGAGAGGCCATTGCGGTGGGAGGCCCACACAAGCCAAAGAACAAAGATGAACGAATGAAAGATCAACAGAAGTGGCCAAAAAATAAAAAAAAGAATTGAAAAAAAAAAGTTATGTCAGTGATTATTTTGCTGTATTATTGTGGTACCTGCTATTCGTCACAAAGGGCAACATTTTGGGGTAAGGCGGTTTCAGAGAAGATTCTGTCTGAATCTCGCAGCTTGCAAAACGCTTAAGTTGCAGGCCACTCCAGCCTTTCTCCGGGTCTCTCACCCATGCTCTCGAGGGTGAAAACACAACATAGAAATCACTGGCAAAAACGTCATCGTCCGGTTTATCCTTTCCGGATCACACAGATGAGCTTTCACAAAACCTCTAATGGAAGCCTGCTTACATTAAGGAACAGAACTGTATTCCGCAGTTGTGCATAATCAACTTTCTGTTTTCTTCTCAGTTTCAGCATTGACAGTCCCCCAATCCACCAATTCCGGGAGCCTAAAACTTGGACTCGAGCCACTTGGCTCTCTGGATGAAAAACAAAACAGCGGATGGTCACCTCTCATTTTCCTTCTGTTATTCTAACACCTACATTCTGGTCCTGCGTATCGCACAGATCTTGGAAAACACTTTCTGGTAGCTCACCTCTCTCCCTCCCCGCCCCCCACCCCGCCTCCCTCCAACTCCCCTTAACTAGAAAGTGTCCAACTGGCAATGCTCAAATCAGAAAGGTAGGAAAAACGCCCTTGCGTGCGTTCACAAATTTTTCAAAAAGTGGAATAAGGACCATCAGAAAGGGATAGCTCAGACGCCCGCGGCTACCAGCCCCGCGCGGGCACGGCCCAGCTCGGCTCCGGGGCCCAGCCCTCCGGCCCCCAGCGCAGCCTCCCGGGCCTCGGCGGAGGAGGGGCGGCGGGGACCCCGCTCTCCTGGGTACCGTCCGGCCGAGGGAGGGGGTGTGGCTGCGCTCGAGCGCGCTGGGGTGCAGGTGACACCGTCACCGGAGAGTTGCGTGGGAAAGGCGACCGTGGTGGGAGGGGAAGACGGCTGCCCCGAGGCTGTTAGCGGCGGAGCGGCAGCCAGTTGGCGGCGCCCGGGGCGCTCGGTGGGGGAGTCTGGGGTGAGGGGAGCCGGAGCGCCGCGCTGGGCGCTCGGCGTCCCCGGGACCGTCAGGTGGGAGGCGGAAGGGGCGAGGGGCGAGCGGGGAGGCGGCGGGGAGGGCCGGGCGCTCACTCACCGATGCACAGCTGGATGGCGTAGGCGTAGTAGGACCAGCCGAGCAGGAGGCTGATGAACACCACCGGGATCCAGTACAGCACCCGCCGGCACCGCCGCCTGACGCTGCCCGGGCCCGAGGGCGCCATCTTCCAGCCGCATCCACCTGCCCAGCTCCGCCGCCGCCGCCGCCGCCCGCGGGCCTGGCTCCGGGGCGGGCTGGCCGCGCCCGGCGTCCCCGGCGGGACGGGCCCGGGGGCGGCGGCCGGCTGCGCCGCGGCCCCTGCCGCCGCCGTGGCGCTAACTCCCCATCCCGCAGCCCCGAGCCGGCGCCGCGGACTCCCGGCTCCTGCGCCCGGCGGAGGCGGTGGCTGCGAGCGGAGGGCGCGGAGGAGGCGGGCGACGAGGAGGAGGAGGAGGAGGAGGAGGTCGGGAGGAGGGGAGGCGGTGGGAGCCTCCGCCCCGCCTCCGCGCGGCCCGCCCGGCCGGCGCGGCCCGTGGCGCCCTCGGGCGGGCGCTCTGGGCACTGCAGACGGTGCCTGCTGCGCCCCGGGCCGCCTCGCGGGCGTCCGAGCAGGGAGCGCAGGTTGACCCTTCCGCCCCCTGCTTGGCCCCTGGGCGGGGCGAGGACACTGGGCGGCGGCGCGGGGCGCAGCGACGCGCGGGGGTGGGCCGGGGAGGGATCGGACCCCTGCCAGTCCCGCACTGAGCGGGCACGCCGCCACGCCCGGGCACGCGAAGTCCTTAGGCGCCGAGGCCGAGGTCCCCGCCTCCTGCTAGGAGGGGTCGCAGCCGCTCCCGAGTCCTGGGAATCGGGGCGCAGCGAGGGCCCGGCTGGCGCGTGCCGTCGGGGCGCCTCCGTTCCATGAGGCTTTTGGGGAGTCGTGGGGATGCAGCGCCGAGAGGGGCTGCGAAGCGAAAGTTCGCTCTGGACTCTGCGTGAGGAGGTTGTGCATTCAAAGATCCCTGGAGTTGGAAACACGGATTATCTGCTCAGAGAATTTGAACTCTTTGAAGTCACTTAGTGTTTGAAAGAGTAACCATTGCTGTCGCCCCCGCCCAAGAGGTCGGGGGTTCCTTTGGCGTACTCTTTCCCCAGCCGGTTCTTCACTGTTTTCTTTCGTGGTGGCAATTCTAAACACAGCATATAACTGGTTGTTCAGTGGTTGCTAAAAATCCTGACAGACCTAAGCCCCGGTTTTCAGGCTGATGAAACGGAAAAGATACGAGTGCTTCTGAAATTGTTTTCTTTGTCCCCTTCATCTGATCATGAACCCACCTGCCTCCAAATGGAACCCCTCTGGTCAATATAGTGTCTCTGAATTAGATGCATAATCACTATGTATAATGTGCACGATTTTAACGTTAGTGAATGTATGTGTGTACACCACACTGCTAGCAACCGTACTGGATGAAATTCTTTGGTATTCATCTATAGAATGAACAATAAAAAAAAAAAAAGAAGTATTCATTTACATAAAGAAATTTAAACTCATGTCTTGGTGATTATCTATCTGTGACTGGATTAAACAGCAGGCTAATCTCTCCTCTGGAAATAATTACTATATTAAACACACACACACACATCCAACTCTCTTTGCACTTCTATTTTAAAATGCATAGAAAATGCCAGTCAAGTTTCTGTCGGACAGAAATGAGATTATTTCTATGCCGGTGAATCACTGTATATTGGTATAACGCTGTATACCCTTGATGAATATCCTATAGGGTAGGTTAATATAAAAACAACTTCCTTGGACTCCTCAGCCTTCCCCATGGATATCAAACTTATGTTCCCAGTCAGAAGACTCTAAACACATGACAGTTCCTACGAGAATTGAGATACTTGCACAAAGATGAGAAAATCAGCCTTGGAGGTCACTGAAGAACTCTTAACGAATGAGAAGGGGTCAATTTTCTCATTATAGAAACAGTGGAAGAAAGTGCCCAGCGTGCCTCTTTGGGTATTAGACGCTCTAGTGTCCTCTGATGCTTCTCTTCACAGGGTCTTACAGGGTCATGGACTGCAGCAGACCAGGCTTCCCTGTGCCTCCCTGTCTCCCAGAGTGGGCTCACACTCACGTCCTTTGAGTCAGTGATGGCGTCCAACCCTCTCATCTTGCCTCACCTCCTGTCCTCCTGCCCTGTGGTCAGAAATGGAGAGTACTCCACAGTTTTCACATCTCATACCCTTTTGGAAGAATATGCACGTGGAACATCTTTGAAGGAGGCTACATTTTTATTATGTATCTAACATATAATTTGAGGAGGAAATAGCAACCCACTCCAGTATCCTTATCTGGAAAATTCCACTGGCAGGGGATTTGGACAACCTACAGTCCATGGGTTGCAAAGAGACGGACACGACTGAGCGCACACCATGTGCCTTATGTTATTTGTGGAATAATTTTGCAACCTATTTTGAATCATTTTAAGAGTGCTCCAAGGGTATCACTCTTACCTGAAAAAAACAGTCTAGCTCATGAATAATTGTTTCTAAAGCCACAGGATGTCAGGACTTAGCTCTGCCTGACACTTCGTGGTGGCTCAGTGGTAAAGAATCCACCTGCCAATGCAGGAGGCCTGGGTTCAATCCCTGGGTCAGGAAGGTCCCCCAGGAAGGGAATGGCAACCGTCTCCAGTATTCTTGTCTGGGGAATCTCATGGGCCAAGGAGCCTGGCCAGCTACCGTCCATGCCGTTGCAGAAAAGCTGGACATGATTCAACAACTAAACCACCACCACCGGGCACTAATTAGACAGGTGAAAGCATGCATGCACACTTGTACGCTCTTTGGTGAGTTGTCCACTTCTAGATACTAGGCTTTGGTGAGCACGGGAAGAATAACTTTTAGGACTAGACAGCCTTTTTGTTTTCTGATTTATTTAGAACTGTGTATCAATGGGTAGGAAATAATCTGAAGGTCATCGACAGTTAAGAAGACACGTCACTGGAGACTTACTCCTGAGAGGGACATACAGAGGGTTCAACTCCTCAATTTTAGATATTCATCAATTATATCAAATTATGAATTCCACGTAATCATTTTAATAAATGGCTACAGTCATTTAAAAAATGTTTACTTATTGCTTTTCATAGTATGAATCAAGATGAGCCTGAGCCAAGCCCAGGGAGCCCAGGACCTGGCCTCTCTTCTCCAGAACGTAGACCTCCACTCCTGCCGCCGTCACAGCCTCATCGTGTCTCTTCAGCCAAACTACTTCAGAACAGTCTGAAAACAATCCTGATAGATCCTCTTTCATTGTTTCCTTAAACAAAGCTAATCACTCTACTGGGTGGGGGAGGGGTGTGAATCCCTTTAGAAGTCAGAAATCTGTAACATCAAGGACTCCATTGTTACTTTGGACTTTTGTAGTAATGGCCAAGATGTCCTCTGTGGGATCTTAGTAGCATGTCCAAACTATGTGTGATCTCTGGACACAAGTAACATAAAAGCAGTCTTAGAAAGGGAACTTGGTGTCTGGAAGGTCGTTCAAAGTACTGTTAGGATACGCTTTGGTTCTCAGAGATTTATAGTTTGCAAAGTGGAAATAGGGCTCTTACCTAAAACAGTCTAGCTCATGAATAATTGTTTCTAAAGCCACAGGATGTCAGGACTTAGCTCTGCCTGACACTTCGTGGTGGCTCAGTGGTAAAGAATCCACCTGCCAATGCAGGAGGCCTGGGTTCAATCCCTGGGTCAGGAAGGTCCCCCAGGAAGGGAATGGCAACCGTCTCCAGTATTCTTGTCTGGGGAATCTCATGGGCCAAGGAGCCTGGCCAGCTACCGTCCATGCCGTTGCAGAAAAGCTGGACATGATTCAACAACTAAACCACCACCACCGGGCACTAATTAGACAGGTGAAAGCATGCATGCACACTTGTACGCTCTTTGGTGAGTTGTCCACTTCTAGATACTAGGCTTTGGTGAGCACGGGAAGAATAACTTTTAGGACTAGACAGCCTTTTTGTTTTCTGATTTATTTAGAACTGTGTATCAATGGGTAGGAAATAATCTGAAGGTCATCGACAGTTAAGAAGACACGTCACTGGAGACTTACTCCTGAGAGGGACATACAGAGGGTTCAACTCCTCAATTTTAGATATTCATCAATTATATCAAATTATGAATTCCACGTAATCATTTTAATAAATGGCTACAGTCATTTAAAAAATGTTTACTTATTGCTTTTCATAGTATGAATCAAGATGAGCCTGAGCCAAGCCCAGGGAGCCCAGGACCTGGCCTCTCTTCTCCAGAACGTAGACCTCCACTCCTGCCGCCGTCACAGCCTCATCGTGTCTCTTCAGCCAAACTACTTCAGAACAGTCTGAAAACAATCCTGATAGATCCTCTTTCATTGTTTCCTTAAACAAAGCTAATCACTCTTCGGGGTGGGGGGAGGGGGTGGGAATCCCTTTAGAAGTCAGAAATCTGTAACATCAAGGACTCCATTGTTACTTTGGACTTTTGTAGTAATGGCCAAGATGTCCTCTGTGGGATCTTAGTAGCATGTCCAAACTATGTGTGATCTCTGGACACAAGTAACATAAAAGCAGTCTTAGAAAGGGAACTTGGTGTCTGGAAGGTCGTTCAAAGTACTGTTAGGATACGCTTTGGTTCTCAGAGATTTATAGTTTGCAAAGTGGAATGGAATATAACGGAAGAGGATTTCGAAGGCCTAAGGAGTGTCCGGTGGGTTGGGTCAGAACATTGAGAAAACTATAAAATTGGAAAAACTCTGGCTTGCCTTTTAAGCGCTGTGGGATCTCTGAGAGCATTAATAGCATCCTGCCACTAGGTGGCAGGCGCACACCATGCGGTGCCGCTCTCCTGACGTTTTCACAGATTCCAATAGTGTCAGCCATGAGTTTAACGGTGCCAATTATAAATGATGGATTATAACTTCACGACCAATTGTATATACTTGTAACTAATTATAATTATACAATTTTATGCTATAATTTAGGGGCTAATGATGAATAAAAACTATATTCAGAAAATTGAAAACAATGAGAACATTTTTCTATATAGCAAATCATTCTGTATCTGCTTCCACTTCTTTTCCGTTAGCTAAAGTTAATCTCTTTAGAAAGAAAATTGGAAGTTTTCCTTTAAGTGAATCCTTTTGCCTACACTGACACCCTCTTCCCCCTAAACGGGGAGAAAGCAGTATCTATGAACCCAAAAGGTGAGCAGGTATTTCCTCTGTGTGGACTGACAGGATCTTTTAAGTGGTCACACAGTGGCAGAAAGTTCAGTTAGAGATGACGAGAAGTGGCCATTGCGGAGTTGAGAGAGTTCAAGAAAGACCAAGGGCAGCAGTATGGCAACAAGTGGCCGGCGGTGTCAAGGCCGGCAGTGGCTTCTCTGGAGACCGCTCTTGGTGGCCGGCCCTTGGCCCGGCATCAGCTTCATTTGAACAGCTCAAACTTGATTCTCCAGCTCCCAGTGGCTTCTGTTGGGTGTGTGCATACCTGCAAAAACATTTTTTTGTGTAAGTCCACTAGCATTGACTTATGCTTGCAACGCAGAACTTTGGAATGTAGTTTTAATCTCACTCAGCATCCCGTTTCTTACAGGGTCATGGAAGCTGAGGCACTACAAGGAATAGAGACACAGGAATCCGGGTGCGGAGATTCCTACTCGGTGCCTTCAAATCACACTCTCCAGACCCGCGCTGTCCGGTAGGTAGGCACTACTGGTCTCTGACTAGGTCGTTAAAACGAATTTGGCGGAATGAATAACGGAAGAGGATTTCGAAGGCCTAAGGAGTGTCCGGTGGGTTGGGTCAGAACATTGAGAAAACTATAAAATTGGAAAAACTCTGGCTTGCCTTTTAAGCGCTGTGGGATCTCTGAGAGCATTAATAGCATCCTGCCACTAGGTGGCAGGCGCACACCATGCGGTGCCGCTCTCCTGACGTTTTCACAGATTCCAATAGTGTCAGCCATGAGTTTAACGGTGCCAATTATAAATGATGGATTATAACTTCACGACCAATTGTATATACTTGTAACTAATTATAATTATACAATTTTATGCTATAATTTAGGGGCTAATGATGAATAAAAACTATATTCAGAAAATTGAAAACAATGAGAACATTTTTCTATATAGCAAATCATTCTGTATCTGCTTCCACTTCTTTTCCGTTAGCTAAAGTTAATCTCTTTAGAAAGAAAATTGGAAGTTTTCCTTTAAGTGAATCCTTTTGCCTACACTGACACCCTCTTCCCCCTAAACGGGGAGAAAGCAGTATCTATGAACCCAAAAGGTGAGCAGGTATTTCCTCTGTGTGGACTGACAGGATCTTTTAAGTGGTCACACAGTGGCAGAAAGTTCAGTTAGAGATGACGAAAGTGGCCATTGCGGAGTTGAGAGAGTTCAAGAAAGACCAAGGGCAGCAGTATGGCAACAAGTGGCCGGCGGTGTCAAGGCCGGCAGTGGCTTCTCTGGAGACCGCTCTTGGTGGCCGGCCCTTGGCCCGGCATCAGCTTCATTTGAACAGCTCAAACTTGATTCTCCAGCTCCCAGTGGCTTCTGTTGGGTGTGTGCATACCTGCAAAAACATTTTTTTGTGTAAGTCCACTAGCATTGACTTATGCTTGCAACGCAGAACTTTGGAATGTAGTTTTAATCTCACTCAGCATCCCGTTTCTTACAGGGTCATGGAAGCTGAGGCACTACAAGGAATAGAGACACAGGAATCCGGGCGCGGAGATTCCTACTCGGTGCCTTCAAATCACACTCTCCAGACCCGCGCTGTCCGGTAGGTAGGCACTAGTCAGTGGAGTGTGGCTATTCCAGTTTAAATGATCAGTTAAAGTAAAAGAATAGAATTCCAGTTCCTTAATTGGGATAGCCACATATCAAGGGCTCATAGCCACATAAGGCTAGCGGGCACTCTGTTGGAGGGTGAAAATCTAGAACAGTTCCATCATCACCGAGGATTCCGATGGACAGGGCCCCCTAGACATCTATTCTTTTCTGAATATTCGCGAGGCAAACCCTAGATTTGTCACTGGCAGAAACAAAAAAAAGTTGTCTAATTATCATGTTACTGTTTTACGGAAACAAAAAGAGGTAACAGGAAGTTAAAGACAGGTGAGGTATTAGAAGTTTTCTTCTCTTGAAGATGAAAATCTAAAGAGACAGGAGCCAGTGGGACCACTTCAGCGGAGCAAGAGGTCACACTCTAGATTCTTCCACCCAAAGTTTATGTACAAATAAGTAAGTTCGAAGGCTATGCAGGGAGAAACGTATTGTAATACTACACTCCAGCTACCTCTTAGGTTTCGTTTTTCATCCAGTAGTGCTTGATACAATCTTATTCTGGGATGACTCCAGCCTTCGAGCTCAGGCTCCTCTGTCTTCATCTAGGGGCCTTTGTGTTCGTTTGGTTGAGCAGATTATAGCTGGGGGGACCCGAGGCATAACTGGTTATATTCAGGTCTGTTTCTGCCAAGCTGGAGGCTAGATTAGTCATGCTGGATTTTCTGTAGGGCAGATGTGGGAGGAGGTGGAATGAATATGTCTTGCCCAGTGATCTGTACAGACTCAACTCTGGCTGTGGTTCAAGGCATGCTCTTGTCCTGCAAAAAGTACATATAAATAAAATATATACAATGCTTAATATTAATAGGTATTTCAAGTGTTGTCCAAGATCTTAAATGGAACTTAGAGATCAAGCTCACATTGCAATTTGTGACTGTAGAAGAAAAAAAAAAAAAATTCTAAGCAGGGTTTTCTCTGGCCTTTAAAAAGAGCAGGCAAAATGGAGAATAAATATTTAATGATGACATTGAACAAAAAAGGCATGTTGGGTTCGAACTTGTAGCAGAAAAAATTTTGATTATCAGGAATTCTTCCATCAGCTAGAATTTATTCAGTGTAAGTTATGTCGTGTTCCTCAGAGTCTTTGAGTCTATAATTATTTTCAGGTGATACTTTGATGCTCCAGATGCTAAATTTCTTTGGACTGTTTCATGAGTTGATAAAACCTTTCTCCATTTACTTATATTTCAGTCTGTGTGATAACAGGTCCTGCTATGAAATATTAATGCTGTAATAGATTGGCAGTAGAATATAGTAACCTTTATAGCTGGAATATGAGACAACGTGAATGGTTTGTTTTTCAAGCATTCTATAGAGTGGTTGAAGGGTCAAAATCCAAATGATTAGAGGTCCTGTATTTCATGCTTTAAATCAAATAATAGGTTTGGGTAATACATTTTCATTCTTTTAAGCTTTCTCTTGAATGTCATAAAATAGTGAAGATAACATTTTTAATTCTGAAGCAGTGGAAAAGATTCAACAACTTGGCATGGTCATCTTTTGAATTGTTGAAAATCTTAATTCAATCATAATGCAGAAATTATACATTTTTAAAGTATTTTGAATGGTTGTGAGGTAAACTGGACTTTATCCACAGTCCAGTGCTAAAGAAACTTTCACAGAGGTAAAGATAGTTAAACATAGCAATTTATAATTACTATTTTTTGTTTTTTAAAAAATTTTTGGCCTCTTTTATGGGTCCTTCATTTATTTATTTTCATCCATCTTCATTCTCTAGCCTGTGTGGGCCTCTCTCGTCCCAGAGCACCGGCTCGTGGTGCATATGCTCAGAGCACTGGCTGTGGTTCAAGGCATGCTCTTGTCCTGCAAAAGTACATATAAATAAAATATATACAATGCTTAATATTAATAGGTATTTCAAGTGTTGTCCAAGATCTTAAATGGAACTTAGAGATCAAGCTCACATTGCAATTTGTGACTGTAGAAGAAAAAAAAAAAAATTCTAAGCAGGGTTTTCTCTGGCCTTTAAAAAGAGCAGGCAAAATGGAGAATAAATATTTAATGATGACATTGAACAAAAAAGGCATGTTGGGTTCGAACTTGTAGCAGAAAAAATTTTGATTATCAGGAATTCTTCCATCAGCTAGAATTTATTCAGTGTAAGTTATGTCGTGTTCCTCAGAGTCTTTGAGTCTATAATTATTTTCAGGTGATACTTTGATGCTCCAGATGCTAAATTTCTTTGGACTGTTTCATGAGTTGATAAAACCTTTCTCCATTTACTTATATTTCAGTCTGTGTGATAACAGGTCCTGCTATGAAATATTAATGCTGTAATAGATTGGCAGTAGAATATAGTAACCTTTATAGCTGGAATATGAGACAACGTGAATGGTTTGTTTTTCAAGCATTCTATAGAGTGGTTGAAGGGTCAAAATCCAAATGATTAGAGGTCCTGTATTTCATGCTTTAAATCAAATAATAGGTTTGGGTAATACATTTTCATTCTTTTAAGCTTTCTCTTGAATGTCATAAAATAGTGAAGATAACATTTTTAATTCTGAAGCAGTGGAAAAGATTCAACAACTTGGCATGGTCATCTTTTGAATTGTTGAAAATCTTAATTCAATCATAATGCAGAAATTATACATTTTTAAAGTATTTTGAATGGTTGTGAGGTAAACTGGACTTTATCCACAGTCCAGTGCTAAAGAAACTTTCACAGAGGTAAAGATAGTTAAACATAGCAATTTATAATTACTATTTTTTGTTTTTTAAAAAATTTTTGGCCTCTTTTATGGGTCCTTCATTTATTTATTTTCATCCATCTTCATTCTCTAGCCTGTGTGGGCCTCTCTCGTCCCAGAGCACCGGCTCGAGGTGCATATGCTCCAGAGCACTGGCTCCTAATTGGACACACTGGTCCAGCCTCTCCACGGCATGTGGGATCTTCCTGAGCCAGGGATCGAACTGGTTTCCCTTGCACTGCAAGGCAGACTTCTTACCCACTGGATCACCAGGGAAGCCCTATAATTACTCTTTAATTAGCAGGAACATGAACACATATACTTGCAAATTCCAGTGATTATTGTTAAAAGCATCAATATTCTATTATTTTGTTAAATATAGAACACTGAAGTGACTTACACTACCTCCAATGCTGGAATAAAATATCTAGTTTGGGGCTTCCCCTGGTGGTCCGGTGGGTAAGGACGCCGCCTTGCAGTGCAAGGGGCGCCGGTTCGAGCCCTGGCCTGGGAAGATCCCACGTGCCGCGGAGCGGCTGGACTGATGTGTCCAATCACCGAGCCGGAGCTCTGGAGCGCATGCGCCCAGAGCCGGTGCTCTGCAACAACAGACGCCACCGCGATGGGAGGCCCACAGGAGCCAAAGAACGAAGACGAATGAAAGTGGAGAAATGAAAGACCAATAGAAGTGGCCCGCCCACTCCCCTCCCTCCCCAACCCGACCCCCGCCCAAAGTAAATAAATAAATAAATCTTTAAAAAAAAAAAATATCTAGTTTGACTAAAAGTAGTAATTAACTTTCTTTATAAAAAGATCAGTTATAGCTCTAATAGTTACAAAACGGTGCAAGTTTCCAATATGTTTATACAATTTAAAAATCATGTTTCTTCTGAGGCTGCTTAAATATCACCAGCGGCTTTAAAAGATAGTCTTAATAAATCCATTCATTCATCCTTTCAGCAAGTTTTGATGGCTTTCTGTTGAGGCAATGGTCACATGGTGAGCAAAAAAGCAAAGCCAACCAAACCAAATCAGATGAGACTCAACCCAACAAGGAGCTTACCCTGCTGAGATTCGTGGTCCAGCTAAAGGAAATGGCCACTCTTACATCTCTTATTTCAAAGGAAATAACCTTATGGGGCAGGGTAGGAGGGTCACTGGTATGCAAATCACTGAAAATGCTCTGATTTGCATACATACTGTCTATAAAAAAAAAACCCTGGTATAAGATACGCACAAACAGATGCAAGAATCAGTTTGAATTGTCATGACCTAAAATGCAGGTGGTACGTTTGTGTCTAAAAGTGAAAATGGCCATATCTAGTCTGTTATCTGGACATATTTCTGTGAACAGTTTGATTGCCAAAATATACAGTCCTCAAACATAGTTGATACACATTTTTAATACAGAGGTATAAACTGTTATGTGTGTGTGGAAGTTATTCAGTTGTGTCTGACTCTGCGACCCCATGGACTGTAGCCCACCAGGTGCCTCTGTCCATGGGATTCTCCAGGCAAGAAGACTTGAGTAGGGTGGCATTCCCTTCTCCAAGGGATCTTCCTGACCTAGGGATAGAACCCAGGCCTCCTGTACTATAGATGGATTCTTTATTGTGTAAGCCACCAGAAACTTAACACCTCACATGTCTACCTAAAATCTGAGCACAGTCTATTTTTTGCTACATGGAAAAAAAATACATAAATGCACACCAAATCCTTGTTTAGAAAGCCAGTATGAATTATCTCTTTTAAAATTAAAAAAAAATCATCACAGAATTACATGTTACAGAACAATACATAACAGAAATCTTGGAAATGGCTACACAACAGAACATGTGGAAACAGAGAAAGACAAAGCTCCCATGATTTTGCCATTGTTGCTATTTTGGTATGTTCCCATCTGATCTTGTTTTTGCGCATGTTTTTTCAATGTACAACTTTCTCTCCTCTAAATAATCATAAATGTTTTTCATGTTAACATACAGGCTTAAGAATAATTTTAAATAGTTGCACAATATTCTCTTCCATAGAAGTACTGTAACTCATCAAAACATTTCTCTGTTGCTGGATATTTAGGTGTGTTTTCTAATTGGTAAGCATAATGAAAATAGCTTAGCTCGTGTAGAAGTCTATTTTATTGTTTTCTTTGAATAAAATCCTGGAGATACAATTAAAGAGTTGAAGTTTGAAAAAAAATTATGCAGCTCTACATATTTTAAGTATGTCTACAAATCCTTTGATACTCCTCAAGAAGTAGAGGTTAATTCTCTTCCTCTTGAGTAGGGACTGGATTTTTTCTTATGTATGGAAATAACCTTACTGGGTAGGGCAAATCACTGAAAATGCTCTGATTTGCATACATACTGTCAAAAAAACCCTGGTATAAGATACGAAAAGTTTGAATTGTCATGACCTAAAATGCAGGTGGTACGTTTGTGTCTAAAAGTGAAAATGGCCATATCTAGTCTGTTATCTGGACATATTTCTGTGAACAGTTTGATTGCCAAAATATACAGTCCTCAAACATAGTTGATACACATTTTTAATACAGAGGTATAAACTGTTATGTGTGTGGAAGTTATTCAGTTGTGTCTGACTCTGCGACCCCATGGACTGTAGCCCACCAGGTGCCTCTGTCCATGGGATTCTCCAGGCAAGAAGACTTGAGTAGGGTGGCATTCCCTTCTCCAAGGGATCTTCCTGACCTAGGGATAGAACCCAGGCCTCCTGTACTATAGATGGATTCTTTATTGTGTAAGCCACCAGAAACTTAACACCTCACATGTCTACCTAAAATCTGAGCACAGTCTATTTTTTGCTACATGGAAAAAAAATACATAAATGCACACCAAATCCTTGTTTAGAAAGCCAGTATGAATTATCTCTTTTAAAATTAAAAAAAAATCATCACAGAATTACATGTTACAGAACAATACATAACAGAAATCTTGGAAATGGCTACACAACAGAACATGTGGAAACAGAGAAAGACAAAGCTCCCATGATTTTGCCATTGTTGCTATTTTGGTATGTTCCCATCTGATCTTGTTTTTGCGCATGTTTTTTCAATGTACAACTTTCTCTCCTCTAAATAATCATAAATGTTTTTCATGTTAACATACAGGCTTAAGAATAATTTTAAATAGTTGCACAATATTCTCTTCCATAGAAGTACTGTAACTCATCAAAACATTTCTCTGTTGCTGGATATTTAGGTGTGTTTTCTAATTGGTAAGCATAATGAAAATAGCTTAGCTCGTGTAGAAGTCTATTTTATTGTTTTCTTTGAATAAAATCCTGGAGATACAATTAAAGAGTTGAAGTTTGAAAAAAAATTATGCAGCTCTACATATTTTAAGTATGTCTACAAATCCTTTGATACTCCTCAAGAAGTAGAGGTTAATTCTCTTCCTCTTGAGTAGGGACTGGACTCAGTGACTTATTTTTAGTGAATAGAATAAAGCAGAATTAACTGATGATGGATGCTTTCAAAAACTAGGTTAAGGGGCTTCCCTGGTGGTTCAGTGGGTAAGGACACCGCCTTGCAGGGGAAGGGGCGCCGGTTCGATCCCTGGCCTGGCAAGATCCCACATGCTGCGGAGCGGCTGGACTGGTGTCCAATTACCTAGCCGGAGCTCTGGAGCGCATGCGCCCAGAGCCGGTGCTCTGCGACAACAGAGGCCACTGTGATGGGAGGCCCACAGGGGCCAAAGAACAAAGATGGATGAAAATAGATAAATGAAAGACAAATAGAAGTGGCCCGCCCGCCCTCTCCCTCCCCAACATGCCCCTCCCCACCAAAAAAAAAAAAATTAAAAAAAAAAACTAGGTTAATAAAGACACCATGACTTCCTCTTCTCTCTTCCAGATCACTTTCTCTGGGAGAAGTTAGCTGCTGTGTCAGGAGCAGACCTACGGAAGGGCCATAGCAAGGGACACAAGCCTCCCGTCAACAGCCACGTGAGTGAGTCTTCATGAAGTGGATATTCTAGCTCCAGCCAACTCCTCAGTGTCTCTGTCATAGAATACAGTAGAAGTGAGAGAGGGAAACTTTAGAAACTAGATGCACTGTGCCTCTCTCCTCTCTCTTGGATCCTTCATTCTGGGAGAAGTGACCTGTCATGTCAGGAGCAGCCCTGTGGGCTGGCCTAGGTGGCAAGGAATGGAGTCTTTCAGTGAAGAACCGTGGGGGTGAACTTGCTCAGAAACTGATTCTCCAGCTCCAGCCGCACCTTCGGATGACGGTAGTCTTAGCTGTCAGCTTGTCTGGTCGTCATGAGGGACCCTGAGCCAGAATCACCTAGCTAAGCAGCTCCTGAATTCCTGACTCAGTAATTGTGTGAGAAATAGATGTTTTCTTAGACCCCTGCATTTTGGGGTAATTTGCTATGCAGCAGTGACTAACAGAGTCACAAAGGAAAGGCTTTTTAAAGCATTTGTCTAAATAAATTCAAATATGAGGCACTTGGTGAGCATCCCACTTCATGATAATCATGGCAAGTTATTGCCATTAAAGGCATATGGAAAGAGCTGCTGAGAGACATGGGAAGAAGGAAAAAGAACAAAGGAGAGAAAAGAAGAGGGAAGAGGGAAAACAAAGAAAGAAGGAATAAAAGAGAAAAGCAAGAGAGTATCACGGGAAAGGTGACCACATGGCCTTGTTTACACAGGACAGTCCCCGTTTGTGGTGAGATCCTGGTGTTATTATGAATGAGTCCCCTTCGGGTTTCAAAAGTATCCTGGTTTGGATGATCAATTAGATGACCTTGGATATAGGCCAGTTTTATGTCTTGATCCTTTCCCCATGTCTTATTGATCACAGCTTCTCTCCAATCTGCTCAGAGCCCCAGTTTCTCACCTGACCACAGCTGCCATGGACATTTCTTGTAGGTGTCGTATTCCCAAAGGAAGACTCCTCTCCCTGCTTCTCAGTGACCATGTATCACAGGAAGGGATTTATCACAGCAGTAAAGAGACTGATTCAGAAATGAGGCCAACTAAGGTCTGACTCTTGGTTTGATATGTAATGGTTATTTGACTTTAGGGGAATCACTGAACTTTTTAAGCCTCAGGTTTAAGCTGGGAAACTATATTAGTATCTAGTACCTCATAGGACTGTTGAGGAGATTAATGAGATTATGTAAGAAATGCCTGGCCTCGTGCCCAGCCTATAGAGAGAAGCTATACACAAGAGCATGTATATACTGCACTAAGCATCTTTTAGGCCTAAGGTACATGATGAATCTATGTTAACTATTGTCAGCATTTACTATCACAGAAGGCAGATTCATTTCATTGAAGCAAAAAGTTGTGTGCAATTTAGTTGTGTAGCTTGTCTGGTCGTCATGAGGGACCCTGAGCCAGAATCACCTAGCTAAGCAGCTCCTGAATTCCTGACTCAGTAATTGTGTGAGAAATAGATGTTTTCTTAGACCCCTGCATTTTGGGGTAATTTGCTATGCAGCAGTGACTAACAGAGTCACAAAGGAAAGGCTTTTTAAAGCATTTGTCTAAATAAATTCAAATATGAGGCACTTGGTGAGCATCCCACTTCATGATAATCATGGCAAGTTATTGCCATTAAAGGCATATGGAAAGAGCTGCTGAGAGACATGGGAAGAAGGAAAAAGAACAAAGGAGAGAAAAGAAGAGGGAAGAGGGAAAACAAAGAAAGAAGCAATAAAAGAAAAGCAAGAGAGTATCACGGGAAAGGTGACCACATGGCCTTGTTTACACAGGACAGTCCCCGTTTGTGGTGAGATCCTGGTGTTATTATGAATGAGTCCCCTTCGGGTTTCAAAAGTATCCTGGTTTGGATGATCAATTAGATGACCTTGGATATAGGCCAGTTTTATGTCTTGATCCTTTCCCCATGTCTTATTGATCACAGCTTCTCTCCAATCTGCTCAGAGCCCCAGTTTCTCACCTGACCACAGCTGCCATGGACATTTCTTGTAGGTGTCGTATTCCCAAAGGAAGACTCCTCTCCCTGCTTCTCAGTGACCATGTATCACAGGAAGGGATTTATCACAGCAGTAAAGAGACTGATTCAGAAATGAGGCCAACTAAGGTCTGACTCTTGGTTTGATATGTAATGGTTATTTGACTTTAGGGGAATCACTGAACTTTTTAAGCCTCAGGTTTAAGCTGGGAAACTATATTAGTATCTAGTACCTCATAGGACTGTTGAGGAGATTAATGAGATTATGTAAGAAATGCCTGGCCTCGTGCCCAGCCTATAGAGAGAAGCTATACACAAGAGCATGTATATACTGCACTAAGCATCTTTTAGGCCTAAGGTACATGATGAATCTATGTTAACTATTGTCAGCATTTACTATCACAGAAGGCAGATTCATTTCATTGAAGCAGAAGCAATTTAGTTGTGTGTTTTACTAGGAATCTCTCAAGTATGTGAGTAATTGTATTTATTGATTTTAATATTGGGAGGCAGAGGCACAGCTTAGGAAATGCGTTAAGGTGTAAAGTAAAAGTTAGGCAAACACTGTGTTCTTCAGGCTTGATATGCTTTACTTTGTTTCCTTATTCATAGATTTACCCACTTATTCTTTCAACGAGTTTGTTTTGATAATTCAGCAGATCCCAGGTACTAAGGGCAGGACTGAGCAGTGCTTTTCACCTGGAGCTTTATTCCCACTTCTTGGAGAATACATTAAAAAGATTTAAAGATGTTTGTGTGGGAATATGAGTGACAAGGGATCTGCAGCCAAATTTTAAATATATGTGTGCTTTATATATTTTTCAGGTTGACTGGTTTTATACTAAATTAGCTTTGCACAACTGAAGCTTATTTTCTGCTACAAAAAGCAATGGATTTTAGTTTTTGACTTCATGTTTGTTTTTTTATTTTTAAAGAAAAAAACCAGAGTCTGGGAAACCAAATTAGATGAATATATAATTTGGAGTCCTGAAATATCAGCAGAAGGAACTGATGAGAGACAGAATTTTCTGTTTAGCTGGAGGCATTCCGCTTTTCTGTTTTTAGAAACAAGAAAAACCAGTAGAAACAGTCCTAGGTACGTGGAATATATATTTCACACGCACAGCACAAAATATTCAGTAGAGTTAAGTAGGTGCCTACCAAGAGGATTCAAGAGACGAAGATGGTGTTAATAACCAAAACAGGAACTATGTACAGGGTAGGTATAAAGTGCTTGGCCAAATTTATCAAAAGAGATTTGGAAAGGTATTTTCTTTTCATTGCTTTTAGTCCACTTTAATAATGAGTACTACTTTATATTTTTCAATAGCTCATGCA
This sequence comes from Tragulus kanchil, assembly GCA_022376925.1. Classification (NCBI taxonomy): domain Eukaryota; kingdom Metazoa; phylum Chordata; class Mammalia; order Artiodactyla; family Tragulidae; genus Tragulus; species Tragulus kanchil. The sequence goes on along the minus strand of JAIOJX010000028.1, from coordinate 31,299,216 downwards.
TTTTTACCTTTGTGTTCATCCTCATGGTTAAGTTTATGAACCTGATTTCAAAGAAGCAAATTTTAAATGAATAAGGATGTTATTTGAGGAATAACAGTAACTGACATTTACTGGATGTTTACTAAGGTCAGCTCTCTAGAGGCAATTTCCCATTTAATTTTCACAACCACCCTAAGGTTCAACTGCTATTGTCACCTCATCTTACATACAAAAAGGTTGAGACAGGGAAAAGATAGTAAGAGCTCTGCTTAAATACAAAGGTAGGGAGTCACAGAGCCAAGACTTGAACCTTGGAAGCTGACTCAAGACCAGCCATTCTGAATGGATGGGCTAACTGCTTCTCACCTGTTTATGTGTATTTTCCAGTGTGTTCTTTTTGAAATAGCTATGTCATCTTGAATTCTGCTGTAAGTCTTTGCTCATTTTCCCACTTCTATTCAAGCATCATTGAACTTTATAATTATGCAAGTCCACAACTGTCTGAATGATACACTGACTCATTCATTTAGTTGAAAGGCTGAAACCAAATTGATTTTTAAAAATACCATAGGAACCTAATTGAAAAATTTCATGAATCATCTTAATGAGAAAATGGTGCCAGGGTATCAAGTACAGAGAACCTCTGACAATTGCTTTCTGAAAAGTGCTAATCAACCGCATATTCATCTTGAATGAAAATGCCTCTCTAGCAAGACACTGTCTGACAACAGCAATTACTGCACTACTAGATGTGAGAACCGTGGCAATGTCTCTTAAAGAATTGTTCCTTATTCTTTCCATCTGTGTTTGAAGATGATGATTTGTCTATTACTGAGGTTACCAGTATTCTTTCCAGCATTAGGTGCATACAAAGTTGACTTTGTTATTTGCTAGTTCTTGCTTTTTTTAATTATTTTTTTCTTTTCAGCTGTCATTCATTTCCTTCCTTAGCTTGTCTCAAGGTTAGGTTATCTGGTGGGGCTTCCCTGATGGCTCAGACGGTAAAGAATCTGCCTGCTAGTGCTAGAAACCCGAGTTCATTCCCTGGGTCAGAAAGATCCCCTAGAGAAGGGCATGGCTACCCACTCTAGAGTTCTTGACTGGAGAATTTCGTGGACAGAGGAGCCTGGTGGGCTACAGTCCATGGAGTTGCACACAGTCAAGCAGGACTGAGCGACTAACACTCCCTCACTAGGTTGTCTGTTACAGTTGTTTGCCCAGAGCCCACAGCTCAAACCCACAGTTGAGGGTATGTTCTGTTTGTCCTTTAAACCACTGTTTTCACAGAAATACTTCTGCCTCATGCAATTTAAACATGTTATAACCTATTGCTATTATTTATTCTTTTTTTGGTTTTTATTTTATTTATTTATTTTTGGGTTTTCACTGCTGCCACAGGCTCCTCTCCAATTGCGAGGAGTGGGGGCTACTCTCTAGTTGAGGTGAGCAGGCTTCTTTTGTGGTGACTTCTCTTGTGGAACTCGGGCACACGGGCCTCAGTAGTTGCGCACATGGGCTCAATAGTTGCAGCTCCAAGGTTCTAGAGCACAGGCTCAATAGTTGTGGCTTGCAGGCTTAGTTGCTCTGCAGCAAGTGCGAGGTTCCTGGATCAGAGATCTAACCCATGTCTCCTGCACTGGCAGGCAATCTCTTCATCACTGAGCTACCAGGGAAACCCTACGATTTATTTTTTATAAATTTACATTCAGCTTAAATTATAACTTTAACTTTGTACATTTTTTGAATAGTGAACCTACTTGGAAATTTGTTGTTAAGTAGAGTCGCTGAGTTATATTGTTGATACTCAGGTGGTCAGCTCAGAAAGTTCATTATAACTGCTCTCTAGACATCAAGTTCTCCTAAGGCCTCAATGCCATGTGACTGCCTTACACCTCAGGTGCCATGAGCACCACACCTACCATCTTAGCATTCTTTTCTCTTATGTTTCTTTTTTTTTTTCCTAACACAGAAACCATTTTCTCTATTATAGTTTTGAGAAACTCAAAATCCAGTTCCACAAGGCATAAAATATTATTCTTTTCTTACTTTGTTTTTTTTTTTTTTTACCCTCCTGTATCTCATCAAACCCACAGACATACAGGAAGTGTCCACATTCCAGGGAAGGACTGACTACATAATTTTTGGAACCTCATTCAAAATGAAAATGCAGAGCTTTTTGTTCAACAAAGCAGGAAAAAGTGCTAAAGTATTAAAATGTAAAGCTTTTTATTCTTTCCATGATCTCTCTCTCTCAACAAGTCATGTTTGTAATTTGCTATTTAATGTCATTTTAAGTAAATAAAACTTTAAAGGTTTTCAGTTATTAGCCTGACTCTCACCATTCACCTTCGTATCACGCAAGCAAGCCTATTTCAAGTGCAAATGTCAGCGCATTTACCTTCTGTGTGAAATCATCGAAATAATATAATTCATTTTTAATGGCACAGCTTCTGAGAATGTTTCTGAGGCATCACGAATCACACTCGGAAGGCTGGGAGGAGGAAGAGAAGCTTCTTCCAGCAGGAAGCATGCCAAGGTTCTGGTATGGGGATGCTTCCAAGGTGAGTGCGGACCTCGCGGGTGTCCCGGGGCCCCACCCCATGACTTGGGATGCACGTGCATCTGCTCATGCCGGCTGCTGGACTGATGAACCAGGCATCAGCTGGGGGAGCACCATGAAGTAGTCCGGATAGACATTTCTGCCTATAGGTATGAGAGCCCAAACTAGAGAGGATAAGCAACCCCCAGGGTATTGAGACGTCAAAATTAGAAAGCTCTAAATACCAGGTTGGGGGACAGGTTCATCTAATCAAGTGTGTCCTTTGGCTGGCTGCCAGTTGAGACACCAAGGCACTGCAAGTCCAGGGCACGATGGTCCACACCATACTCTGCCCCAAGGCTCTGACTGGCGTGGATGCCCTTCTCCATTCCTACCCATATGTACATCCAGACCCCTGCCACGGGGCTGGATTGTGAAGGCCATTGCTACTCCAGGGTGGGCAGACAGAGGCTGGGCCAGGGAGGGGATGGCCAAGGACCCACCCCTGGGAGTGGGAAGGAGGCCTGGGCTTGAGCAGAGACGCCAAGCCCCTAAACAAGCTTCACTGTCCCACTGACTTCATTTATAAAACAAAAATTCAAAGATAACATTATTAATGTCATCTCATCCTTATAAAATGGGGCATATACAATTTTTAGTCCTAATTTAAGAGCTAAGGACCCTGATGTAGGGAAGCCAACTTGTCTAAGGCCAGGAAATGAAAAGAATGGTCCACTGTGGTCAGAGTTTATTACAATAATGTGGGATCATTTAATACTAGGAAGCCTATAAAGCAGATCTGTTGCACGTGGAGATCAAATTGGAAAAATGTTTAATAACGTCAGTCGAAGTTGAAAAAGCATTTGAGATGATTTAACACACATTCCTCTTTCCAGACTTATCCAGGTTCAGGAAATAAAGGATAGTTTAGCAAGATAAACTCTTTGTCTCAAATCGACAGGAAAATATGCTTACTTTGAAATATTAGATATAATCCTATTGAAACAGGAAATCAAAAGATTCTTGCTATTGCTATTAGTATTTTGCGTTCTTCATAAACCTATAATCAATGCAATAATAAAGGAAATAGAAATATGAGCAATAACACAGGGACTGGCAAAGACAGTTTCTATAATTTGCACATGCCGTGACTGACCAACAGAAACCCCAAGAGAACCAATAGAAAAGAAATGTCAGAACTAGTAAGAGTTGAGTGGCTGAATAAGTCAAACTGCTTTTCCATATTCTGATAACAGTCAGAAAATCTCATGGGAAAAGTTCCCATTCTGAAAAGCAACAATAAGTATACAGGATCTAGAAAAGACCTTAGAAGTATGGCCTAAATAGCAAAAGCCATAAGTCCTGAGAATAAATAACTGGGATGCTTATTCCTGGATGTGACAAAAACATTATAAAGGTGTGGTAATGTTCCTGAGTTTCAGGAAGTCCTGAGAACCAAGAGAGCTGAAGGCTGAGTTCCAGTTCAAAGGCTGGCAGGCTCAAAAGCCAGTGTTTCAGTTCAAAGGTAGGCAAGCAGGAGGGATTCTCTCTTATGTGGGGAAGAGTCAGCTTTTTTGTTTTACTCGGACCTTTGACTGATAGGATGATGCCCACCACCCTCATTAGGGAAGCAATCTACTCTACTCAGTCTACTGATCTAATTTAACGTCATGCAAAAACACCCTCCCAGAAACACCCAGAATAATGTTTGACCAAATACCTGGGTACTCCATGACCCAGACAAGATGATACCAAAAAAGTTAACATGACACCTTCACAATCATGGTGAGTTTCCTGTTAGTCAGTCATGCTATATGCAATGCGCACATTTCTATTTCCTTTATTATTGCATTGATTGTAGCTTTCAGGAGAATGTAAAATACTAAAAGCAACAGCAGGAAGCTTTTGATTGCCTCAGTAACTTTTCCTCTGTGTGCCTCAGTCTGGATAGTCTGTATTTCTCCGCCTTCACATTTACTGATCCTTTCGTACTCTGTCTCCAATCTTCTATTAAGTCCATACAATGAATTTTTATTTTAAATGTTACATATCTCAATTCTGGAATTTCCACTTGGTTATTTTTTTTATAGTTTTAACTTTTCTGTATATAATTCCCACTTCCCTCATTATGATCGTCCTTTCTTTTAAACCTTTTAATATATTGGGTTGGCCAAAAAGTTTTTTTTTTTTCCCCGTAACATCTTACAGAAAACCCAATACTTACAGAAGATTTTAAAGTTCTTATCTACAAACTGAAACATTTGTTTGTGTTGACTGCTTTTTCCCCTGGTTAAGGGTCACATTTTCTTGAATAGCATATATGATACTTGTCTACTTTATAGTGGATGTTGTGGGCTTTTTTTTTTTTTTTTTTAACTTCTTTTTGTTTTTGTGTGAGTATATATACTTTAGAAAAAAATGTGAATTTATTTTTGGCTGTGCTGGGTCTTTGTGGCTGTGTACAGGCTTTCTCTAGTTGCGGCAAATGGAGGCTACTCATCATTGAGGAGCATGTGCGTCTCACTGTGGTGGCTTCTCTTATTGCAGAGCATACAGCACTTGGGCTCAACAGTTGCAGTGCACAGGCTCTAGAATTCTGGCTCAGTAGTTGTGGCACACGTGCTTAGTTGCTCCACAGCATGTGAGATCTTCCCAGACCAGGGATTGAATCTATGTTCCTTGCATTGGCAAGCAGATTCTTAACCAGTGGATCACCAGGGAAGGTCTGCTGTGGATAGTATTAAAAACACGGATTTTTGCAGTTTTTCTTTAAAGAGTACTGAATTTTGTTTTAGTGGGTAGTTACTATACTGGCAGATCAGCTTGCTCCTATTGAGGATTAACCTTAGGTTTAATTTATTAGAATCCAGAGTCATCCTTATGCTAGGTTAGTCTTTACTCCTAAGGCATGTTCTTAATTTAATTCTTGGGTTGTTTGGTGAGGTCTTTACAATCTGGATGATTTGAACTCCAGTGTCTCCCAGCCCTATGTGACCTGCAGTAGCTGTTTTTCTCATCTCATATTTTTTCCCATCTTCCATCTCATTTTTTTTTTCCATCTTTTGTTTTCTGTTTGGGCTTCATTTCTCTCTGCTGCAATTTGTTAAGTGTTTCCAGGCAATAAGCCAGAGTGAATGTGGAGGTCACTGCTTAAGTGTCCTTCCTCTCAAGGATCAGAGCCTTGAAGTGTCATTGTGCCTTGCACAATGTTGTAGTTTATGACAGAACACTAAGTCTAATACCAGTTAGTCACAACTAGATTCCAAACTCTTGGTTGAGTTTTTGATTTCAGCAAGTAAATATTCTACCTAAGTGTAATTCCTTTAGGTTTTTTTTTTTTTTTTTTTTTTGTAAATTCATTTTTGTAATTTCATTGTTGGCTTCATACATGGTTGCTGTGATTGTTCAGTCACTCAGTCATGTCCGACTCTTTAGGACCCCATGGACTGTTGCAGCCAGGCCTCCCTGTCCTTCATGATCTCTTCAAGTTTGCTCAAACTCATATCCACTGACTCAGTGATGCCATCCAACCAAAATGTGTCATACACAGCTCGTATGCATCCTGTCCTCAGTGCCAGCAACTGCATTTTGGGGGGTCGCAATTTGTCTCTGTTGATGCTCAGTAACAGTGGCAGGCCTTATCTGCCTCTGTTGAGATTAAGCTTGATTGGAGTCTATGAGAGTCTTGGGGAATGGTTTCTTCTGTTTTGACTAACCATATGTATGTCTCTCTCTTTGTGTCTACTTGTCTCAGGATACTTGGCTCTCAGGGCTTGGCTCTTGGATTATTTAAAATATTACTTTTATTTTGCGGTGGGGAGGAGGATCTAGCTACTGTGGAGCAGAAGTTAACTTCTGAGTTTCTTAAACTTCAAATATCAGGGGGCAAAAACACATGTATTAACATTATAATCAGAAAAACAACAGAAAAAGTCAAGAGGCATCTGCCTGAATTACTAATGTCCATATTTATGTGGTAATTAATCATTATGAGAAATTGAGTTATTATTAGTATAATCTACTCAGCATTGTGTAATGCTTAATTTATTTCTCAGGCTCAGATACTAGCTAACGGACACTTTCCATAGACTTAAATCTTGGTAAATTTTAGAAAAACATATTTAAGTTGACAAATGAAGGCTGACATTTGGCCATGCTTTAATAAGCTGAACACCAAGCAAATCCTATTTCTTTATTTGTTCATTTTGCAATAAGTCTTGACATCACCTTCTCCGCTTTCTTAAATTTGCTTACTTAGGGTACAATGCAGTTTTGATGTACAATCTGATTTCAAAAGAATCTTTGAGACAGCTAATCTTCTGTACACTCACTGTAATTAAATATTACGGCACAAATGGTATATAAGATACTCACCCTCTTGAGAACCTCTTAGTACCAAAGAACAACGACATAAAAAAAGTATAGATTTTCAGTGGTTTTTTTTTTTTTTGTAGATTTTTCAGCTTGAACTCTTAACTCTTATAGCACCTAGAGCTTGCAAGGAATAAAGCATTATACACCATGAATTAGAAATATCTTTATTAGATGTCTTTCCTTCTGTCCGAAACTCTCATTTTACCACATTTTAAAATCTGCTAGAGGACAAATCTCCTTACCTTCAGGCTGCTTAGTCCATCCTTGAAAATATGCAATAGGAAATGCTGTACTGAATTAGACTAATGATCAAGTTCAGTTCTTTGTCTCTTTGGCATCACCAAAATACGTTTGGCAAGACAGTATAACTGCTATCTAACTTCTAAATCAAATAACTCATATCTACTGACATTCCTTTATCAATGAATGTCTTTCTCATCCCTACCATCCAAGCTTAAACATGTGGTAGATCCATAAGTCTACAATAAATATTATACTTCTATTTTTCTTAAAACTATTAACTGTTTCAAGAAGAAGTAATTTAACTCTGTATTTGGTAAATAAATCCATCTAGCACATGACTTTCATGAGTTAGTTCCACTTTTTCCAGACTGAGGTCCTAAGTTTTAAAAATGTGCTTTTCTTGAAAAAGTAAACAAAGACATAGTGAAAACACTCAAATAGCTCAATAACAACTCATTAAATATACTATATATATGGCTCTTTTCATTAAATATATCTATGGCTCCATCTTCAAAGGGCCTTTAAAACAGCAGCTAAGCTGTGGACTACCAGGTGGGAGAAATCTGACCAGACAAAGAGAAAAAGACCTCGTAATACTGATAGTCAAGGTCCTTCATATGAAATAAGCTGAACACCAAGCAAATCCTATTTCTTTATTTGTTCATTTTGCAATAAGTCTTGACATCACCTTCTCCGCTTTCTTAAATTTGCTTACTTAGGGTACAATGCAGTTTTGATGTACAATCTGATTTCAAAAGAATCTTTGAGACAGCTAATCTTCTGTACACTCACTGTAATTAAATATTACGGCACAAATGGTATATAAGATACTCACCCTCTTGAGAACCTCTTAGTACCAAAGAACAACGACATAAAAAAAGTATAGATTTTCAGTGGTTTTTTTTTTTTTTGTAGATTTTTCAGCTTGAACTCTTAACTCTTATAGCACCTAGAGCTTGCAAGGAATAAAGCATTATACACCATGAATTAGAAATATCTTTATTAGATGTCTTTCCTTCTGTCCGAAACTCTCATTTTACCACATTTTAAAATCTGCTAGAGGACAAATCTCCTTACCTTCAGGCTGCTTAGTCCATCCTTGAAAATATGCAATAGGAAATGCTGTACTGAATTAGACTAATGATCAAGTTCAGTTCTTTGTCTCTTTGGCATCACCAAAATACGTTTGGCAAGACAGTATAACTGCTATCTAACTTCTAAATCAAATAACTCATATCTACTGACATTCCTTTATCAATGAATGTCTTTCTCATCCCTACCATCCAAGCTTAAACATGTGGTAGATCCATAAGTCTACAATAAATATTATACTTCTATTTTTCTTAAAACTATTAACTGTTTCAAGAAGAAGTAATTTAACTCTGTATTTGGTAAATAAATCCATCTAGCACATGACTTTCATGAGTTAGTTCCACTTTTTCCAGACTGAGGTCCTAAGTTTTAAAAATGTGCTTTTCTTGAAAAAGTAAACAAAGACATAGTGAAAACACTCAAATAGCTCAATAACAACTCATTAAATATACTATATATATGGCTCTTTTCATTAAATATATCTATGGCTCCATCTTCAAAGGGCCTTTAAAACAGCAGCTAAGCTGTGGACTACCAGGTGGGAGAAATCTGACCAGACAAAGAGAAAAAGACCTCGTAATACTGATAGTCAAGGTCCTTCATATGAAATGGCCCAGCCAGAACAGTAGTGAGTGGAACCCATTAGCCAAAAGCTCATTCCATGCACACAGAGCTTCCAATTTGTTTTAAAATACAAACATACAGCAAAAGATTGCCATGTATTTGAGAAAAACCTCTCATATGAGACACCAGAAACACAATCAGAAAAACAGAAAGAGGCAATGAAGAGGGAAGAAAACTTTAAAGAAACTGAAAGTAAATCATCAGAGAGAATAAAAGCTATGAATACACAAAACAAGAACAGGAGACAATAAAAGGTATATTCAGAGAAAAAAAGATTTTTTTCTCCTATATATACCTACCTTAGATACAGATTAATTTACAAATAGGTGCAGTAACTAATGATAAAATAGAACAACTGTAACAATATACTGTAATAATAGTGATGTGAACATGGTCTCTCCCTCTCTCAGAATGTCCACTTATATAAACAAATGCCTTTTCCACCTTAATTAGGCACTTACCATGCTCTGTGGCTATAACTTTTGCAGCTTGAGGTGTGAGAGTAAAACTAGCATGAATTTCTTTTTTCTTTCTTCACAGTTTCAGGAATGGAAGATTTGTTCTTACAGAAGATCTTCATAATCTCAACATATGATTTGTATTCTCCTTATTAAGTTGAAAACTTTCACCTCCTCACTTAAAAGAAGCACTGTGCAGCGTCTCTTTAACATATCCAAATTGCCAGCGTCATGAATCTTGTGCTTTGGGATCATTATTTAGTGAGACAAGGATCATTTGAACATAAGATACTATACTGAGGATCACTGAGATACAGGAATCACTGAGATACTATAACAATCGATCTGATAACCATGATGGCGACTAAGTGACTAACGGGCCGGAGAGGCTGAGCACCTGGCTGATTCACGATTCAGGAAGGACACAGTGGGATGTCATCCTGCGACTCAGGATAGCGTGCAATTGAAAACTGATGGATGATTTATTTCTGGAATTTTTCCATCTAATATTTTTGGATGCAAGCTGACCACGAGTAACTGAAACCATGAAAAGTGAGGCTGTGGATGAGGGAGGACTACTGCAGTTTATTTTGGGAACTGGTGAATTTCTAGGAGTTATCTTAGTAAGATGATGCCTACAAGATACCAACACTAGTAAAATGTGCTATGGTAGTGTTGGTTTAATTATTTTAAGTCATTTGAAGAGTCTGCCTGTAAAGCAAAGTTGATATTCCATTCACACATAAACTTCCTGAAAGTTTTCCAGTATCAATGGTGATAATTCTATAATGTATGACTCCTATTACAACTTTGAGAGGCTTTATGGCTCTGTGATTTATTGACTTATGGAAGCTGTGGATGAGATTAACTTCTTGGCCAGGACTGCTATAATAGAGGACATAAGATATATGGAAGCTTAGTAGTCAGCAAAGATTTTCAGAGTTTATATGTGACAGTTCTCAGAAAAACATTAGTCCACAGACAGACATAGAAGAAAAGTACTAAATTTCTTGATTCAAGAGCAAGTATATTTATTTTGTGATAACAGAATGTAAGACAGGTCACTTTATAGTTATTTTTTCATAATAAGAACAATAAACTAAAACTTAAGTGAAATGCTTCGTATGAAATGATTTTGAGAATTACCATAAGCCTTGTGTCATATAGTCTCCTGTAAAGAGTATAATACTAAAATTTTATGGATCACTTCATCTTCCCAAAGAATAATGAGCTAATTCAGTTTTCATCTTTATTGATAGGACTGTACTAAATAGCAGTTTTCCATGTATGCAAGATAACTTAGCTTATAATCAAAGCTAAAACTAAGTTGTATTGTTTCTATTATTATAATTTTCTATTAGTTCCATAAATTATTTGCATATTCCCATTATTTTTCCATTATTTTAGACAGTAAATAATATTGATGACATTCAGTGTAAGGTAAAATAAAGCTGGGACATGTTAAATGAGAAGGTATTTTCATTTAGTCAATCACAACCTTCAAAGCAGGTGAAATTAAATTATACTATATGAAATCCTAAAACTTATGAATCATATTTCTGTATCAGTATAATAAATAAATAAGATAAAGAATGTAAAAAGTCTACCAAATGCACTGTCAATGCTAACAACATTTTCTTAGAAATAACATTACTTTTATAAATAGGCTGATGCAGAACTATCAACTTCACATTTAATAACTTACAAAACCAGAGTCAGTATTTCCTATTTCCCTGTGCAAAGCAAGGTAACAGTTGGGGTGTGTGCAATTTATATTTAATACATCCTAGAAAAGAAGATATATTAACCTATCTTCCACATACAGTATATAAATTAACTGTAATTCATTATTCTATTTTTGTATAGTATCCCTGTATAAACTATACTTTTTAAACTGAACAGATTTATAATAAATAGTATCAAGTTATTTTCTCCATGTGAAAATCTAACTTTATTATATTTCAAAAGAAAGTTATTTTTTTCTTTTTAAAGACATTTCAAATAATGAATTGTATTTAAGTTATTCATCATTACTGGCTGTTGGACATCACTTTTTCATGTGGTCCTTTCACAAGAAACAAAACATTAACTTCTACTTCATATATACCTTAGTCTTCTAAACCATTTTATATTAGTCTTTATCGTTCTCACTTTGATACAGATGTACAACAAAAATATGCAATAAGTTATAGAGCCATAACATACCAATTTTACTAGTGTTATTAACATGTACCATCTGCCATCAGGAGCTGCACCATGTTTAAAACAATAATGGCAATAACAGTGACTATTGCTACAAAAACTACCACTGTTTCCACCGTCAATGTATGACTTTTTTTGAGAAAAAAATCTACATTTTAAATTTCGTTACTGTATACATAAAAGAATACCAGACATTCCACTGACTTTGATAAATGAACAAAACTTAGCTTATAATCAAAGCTAAAACTAAGTTGTATTGTTTCTATTATTATAATTTTCTATTAGTTCCATAAATTATTTGCATATTCCCATTATTTTTCCATTATTTTAGACAGTAAATAATATTGATGACATTCAGTGTAAGGTAAAATAAAGCTGGGACATGTTAAATGAGAAGGTATTTTCATTTAGTCAATCACAACCTTCAAAGCAGGTGAAATTAAATTATACTATATGAAATCCTAAAACTTATGAATCATATTTCTGTATCAGTATAATAAATAAATAAGATAAAGAATGTAAAAGTCTACCAAATGCACTGTCAATGCTAACAACATTTTCTTAGAAATAACATTACTTTTATAAATAGGCTGATGCAGAACTATCAACTTCACATTTAATAACTTACAAAACCAGAGTCAGTATTTCCTATTTCCCTGTGCAAAGCAAGGTAACAGTTGGGGTGTGTGCAATTTATATTTAATACATCCTAGAAAAGAAGATATATTAACCTATCTTCCACATACAGTATATAAATTAACTGTAATTCATTATTCTATTTTTGTATAGTATCCCTGTATAAACTATACTTTTTAAACTGAACAGATTTATAATAAATAGTATCAAGTTATTTTCTCCATGTGAAAATCTAACTTTATTATATTTCAAAAGAAAGTTATTTTTTTCTTTTTAAAGACATTTCAAATAATGAATTGTATTTAAGTTATTCATCATTACTGGCTGTTGGACATCACTTTTTCATGTGGTCCTTTCACAAGAAACAAAACATTAACTTCTACTTCATATATACCTTAGTCTTCTAAACCATTTTATATTAGTCTTTATCGTTCTCACTTTGATACAGATGTACAACAAAAATATGCAATAAGTTATAGAGCCATAACATACCAATTTTACTAGTGTTATTAACATGTACCATCTGCCATCAGGAGCTGCACCATGTTTAAAACAATAATGGCAATAACAGTGACTATTGCTACAAAAACTACCACTGTTTCCACCGTCAATGTATGACTTTTTTTGAGAAAAAAATCTACATTTTAAATTTCGTTACTGTATACATAAAAGAATACCAGACATTCCACTGACTTTGATAAATGAACAAAAACTTTAAAACACACTTTCTATGAATCAAATAATATATGTTAATTAAGTACTTTTAAAACTTAAAAGTACAATGTAAACCATCATATTGTACAGTAGCTTAATTTTTACTTGTGCTGTAATATTATTTTAGTGTAATTAAAATCCTGGTAAATAACATAGACCTAATCACAATTCTAAGGGCCCTAAGATAAATCTCAAGGTACATTCACTTTCTGAAAATAAGTTCATAGCCCAAAACCAAACGGAATATGTTGGTGTTCATTTTTAAGTGATATAGGGAGTCATACATTATTCTGAAATGAGACAAATTTCTAATAAATTAAAAAAGACCTTTAAAATACATTCTTATATAGTCACTGGAAGAATCTATATGCTTCTGAAGGGAATGAAAAAGTGCAGAGTTCAGTAAATCAAGGCAAAAGCTCAATATGATAACACGTACCATTTGTAATTAGTAAGAAGATGCATCTTATCTGTCTCATGTCCAAGAATTCAGTTCAAGAAAAAAATTTTAAGCAGTATTTCACCTTTTCCTTTATTTCCACAAGTTCTGACTTCAGATCTGCTTTCGTCCTCTGAAATTTTGCTTCTTGCATTTTCTCGTAAGTAACAATCCTTTAAACTTTGCTTTACAAGTACCTAAATAAAAGTAACATTTATTTAAGATGAAATTTGGAGGTGATGGCATTAATTAGTTATTATAATAATGACAGGAAACAGTAAGGCACATACAAAAAATATCCAATAGAAAATACAAGAATCAAAGACTTACAAACTATTTCTTTTAGCTTAAAAGTTCAGTGTCTTGTGTACTAACTTGTCTAACCCTCAGTCTTACATGGTCTAGAATCTGTGTAGTGATTTTTATCTATGGTTCTATATTCTACTACATAGAATCAATAATGGTAATGTGACACTATTGCCAGCTGGTCAGAAAGACTACCTGTGGGGACATATAAAATAGTACAGTCCTACTGGTTTTTTTTTTTTTTTAATGTCTAGTTTAACTTTTTTATAATAAGGGCAACATAAAGTTCTTCAAAACAGAAATTAGGAAGTCCTGGCTTCTGTTAGCTCAATCATGACAGTTACCACCTTAGATACGTAAATAAGCATGCTTACTACTAAACATTTTAGACCAGCAGTTCCTTAAATGGGTTCCACAAAACACTAGGCTTCAAAGCCACTTTACAAAATACCAAATACTGCTATTTGCTTTCAGAGAGACAAATCAATAATGGCATATTAAGATCTGTAAGTTCTATTTAAGTAACCTGTTTAACCATGTTTACAATTATATTTCCAATACTTATTTCTAAACAGCTTTTGTTCCTGTAAGTAACACACACTGATATCCTATGCATATGGACTACTTTGGTAATGATGCTATAGACAAATATAAATGTTCTAAGCTTGAGAAAAATAGGAAAAAAACAGGTATTTGCAAGCATGTAAGTGAACAAAACCTTCACTGCAGAGAACTAATCAGAACCCACAACTGACCAAAATTTTATAGCTACAGTTGACTTTTAAAAGGAAAAAGAAAAACTCAGAAAAAAAGGGAAAACAAATCTCTCTCTCATTTCAGAGACTGGCAACAAGTTTAAGATATATCTTTGGGCAGATACAAACTGAAGAAATCTCCTGTAACTTCAGTTGTCTCCTTCTCTGGTGACTGCAGCAAAGGACAACCAAGACGGTTTTGTCCTCAAGAACGAGGCTCAAACACTGGTTTGCAGCTTATGAGCAAGGCATCTTGGATAGCTGACTCACCAAGTCTCTATTTTCTCTGCTGTTAAGTGGGATCTCTATATGTAAGGATCAAATGAGCTACTACAAAAAGAACACCTTCTTTAGTTCCAGGCACTCAAAATACGTCCCCAGAATTAGTTGCTATTATTGTAGCAGATTTTGGAATCACGATCCTAAAAAAATAGTAACAGATACCCCTTAGACACTAATGATCTGAGAGGATACAAATGCAATCTGGATTCATTCTATTGTATCTGCTCAGATACAAAACTGCAGGTTAAACAGAAAATTTTTCAATCAAGACAACCCATGAGGAGTTCAGCTGGATGAGTATTTATTCCAGTTCATTTTTAGATCATTAATTAATAGTGGGCAACAAATGCTTTGTTATATTAAGTATATTTAAACTGAATGATGGTCTAAAATAATATCTTTAAAAACTAATTCTGAAATTGAATTAGTGATCTAAAAATTAAAAATAAATCATAATTCTATTTCTTTCAACTATTACCTGAATGTTATAATAGAAAAATAAATTACGACCCTTTCTTTTATTGTTACTGAAAAAATTTAAACAGAGGTGCTATCATACTTATCTACTATGAAGCTCCTTCTTCAGACAGGATTTGAAAGTGGGATACTTCTGAACTGTTTTATAACCCTGTAGAGCAGAGGATTAAAAGTGTACAAATGCAAATAAAATATTATGGGGTCACAGATATGCAATAAATAAAGTACAAACAACAATGCACAACACGTAAGAGAGGAAGAGGGTGTCAGGGGTTTATAGCATAGTTTATTTTTTAATTTGATCTTGCTACTCTAAAATATTTGCAGGAAGAAAATGATTTTCAATACATGTGCTTTTAGGTCCTTGTGCCATCACTGCAAATGTTAACAACTGACCACTAGGTGGCAGTTAAATACACTGTATCCTTAACAAGGCAGTCTGGATTTTAAGAGTCCGTTAAAAATCTTCAAAAATGTTGTCGAGGGTTTCCCTGGCGGTCCAGTGGGTAAGGACATCGCCTTGCAGTGCAAGGGGCCCTGGTTCGATCCCTGGCCTGGGAAGATACCACGTGCCGTGGAGTGGCTGGACCGATGTGTTCAACTACCGAGCTGGAGCTCTGGACCGCACGCCCCCAGAGCGCTCTGTGACGAGAGAGGCCACTGTGATGGGAGGCCCACACAGGACAAAAAGAACAAAGACGGATGAAAACGGAAAAATGAGAGGGCAACAGAAGTGGCCAAAAAAAAAAAAAAGAATGCTGTCGAAGATGAATCTTAATTTTTTTGTACATATTTTTTTTCTTTCCCTCTCTCTTTTGCTGTACTGGAACTCAGTTTATTTAGTGGGTGGCTCAGATACAAAACTGCAGGTTAAACAGAAAATTTTTCAATCAAGACAACCCATGAGGAGTTCAGCTGGATGAGTATTTATTCCAGTTCATTTTTAGATCATGACTTAATAGTGGGCAACGAATGCTTTGTTATATTAAGTATTCTTAAACTGAATGATGGTCTAAAATGATATCTTTAAAAAAACTAATTCTGAAATTGAATTAGTGATCTAAAAATTAAAAATAAATCATAATTCTATTTCTTTCAACTATTACCTGAATGTTATAATAGAAAAATAAATTACGACCCTTTCTTTTATTGTTACTGAAAAAATTTAAACAGAGGTGCTATCATACTTATCTACTATGAAGCTCCTTCTTCAGACAGGATTTGAAAGTGGGATACTTCTGAACTGTTTTATAACCCTGTAGAGCAGAGGATTAAAAGTGTACAAATGCAAATAAAATATTATGGGGTCACAGATATGCAATAAATAAAGTACAAACAACAATGCACAACACGTAAGAGAGGAAGAGGGTGTCAGGGGTTTATAGCATAGTTTATTTTTTAATTTGATCTTGCTACTCTAAAATATTTGCAGGAAGAAAATGATTTTCAATACATGTGCTTTTAGGTCCTTGTGCCATCACTGCAAATGTTAACAACTGACCACTAGGTGGCAGTTAAATACACTGTATCCTTAACAAGGCAGTCTGGATTTTAAGAGTCCGTTAAAAATCTTCAAAAATGTTGTCGAGGGTTTCCCTGGCGGTCCAGTGGGTAAGGACATCGCCTTGCAGTGCAAGGGGCCCTGGTTCGATCCCTGGCCTGGGAAGATACCACGTGCCGTGGAGTGGCTGGACCGATGTGTTCAACTACCGAGCTGGAGCTCTGGACCGCGCGCCCCCAGAGCGCTCTGTGACGAGAGGCCACTGTGATGGGAGGCCCACACAGGACAAAAAGAACAAAGACGGATGAAAACGGAAAAATGAGAGGGCAACAGAAGTGGCCAAAAAAAAAAAAAAGAATGCTGTCGAAGATGAATCTTAATTTTTTTGTACATATTTTTTTTCTTTCCCTCTCTCTTTTTTGCTGTACTGGAACTCAGTTTATTTAGTGGGTGGCTTTTGACTCCCCCTTCCTGCCACCCCTGTTTTTTTTTCTCTTTTAAATGTATAATACACAGAGATGATCATACCTAAGAGGGAAGGTGGAATATTCTAGCTGAATAGAAAAACGTTTTTCTTTTTCCACTTGTGGTTCATTCAAATAAACTGTGTAAGCATGTACGGATTTATGCTATATTTCATTCTTTAAAACATACTTCTGAGAAAAAAATCATTAATCAAAATTATTTTGCAGTATAAAGTGTGAACATAAAAGACTAGTTCAACAGACAAAAATCACTTTTTACCTCATTTTCCATATAAAAAGTACTGAATATACAGTGACTTAAGAATTTCACATTGCCTAGTGGAAATCTGCATCATATAAAATGAGAAATAACGATATTTCTTTGTATACTAAGAAGTCTTAAACAGCTAGTCTACAGGCTGAATTAATCAAAATATTTGGCAATATTTTCACCCCTAAACTGGGGCAAAAACATTAAATTAATTGAATATGAAAATAAGTTTTTGAAATTCAAAACTGATTTTATATTTTAAAAAAGCATTCTTTTATGACCTTGAATTATTATTATTTATTTATTTATTTATTTTAGCCACTTCTATTCATATTTCATCTATTTATCTTTGTTCTTTGGCCTGTGTGGGCCTCCCATCACAGTGGCCTCTGTGATGGGAGCATGCATCCCATGCATCTCTGTGATGGAGCATGCGCTCCAGAGCTCTGGCTCGGTAGTCGGACACATGGGTCCAGCCGCTCGGCGGTACGTGGGATCTTCCCAGGCCAGGGATCGAACCAGCACCCCTTGCACTGCAAGGCGGTGTCCTTACCCACTGGACCACCAGGGAAGCCCACACCTGGAATTATTTTTGAAAGTAGGTAAGACTTTATGTTTTTCTCTTCAAATATAACATTTCATGTTTATATACTTAAAATTTTATACAAATTCTTTCTGAAACTTAGATTTTTTTTTCCAGCTTTTAAAAAGGAGAGCAATACAATTGAAATGTATAGATTTACCCGGAATCCTCTATGGAGTCTGTCTTTCATAATTCCAATAAATTCTTTATAACTTAATTGATCATCTTTGTCAACGTCGAAAATCTTGAAGACTGTGTTCACTAAGTGTGGTGAAAGTTTGAGGCCAGTGGCCACATAGACAGCCCGCTTAAATTCATCTAAATTAGTGAAAGAGAAGGGGTAAACCATTAATGTTATTTTGATAATATGTGTCAATTACTAGCAAGGTTATAATGGAGGTTTTTTTCATCCCCCCTAAACATGGGCCATGATGTTATGCAACATAGAGCTTTTCATGAATCATCCTATCTTTTAGGGAACAAAAAATTTTCATGGTTTTAATGAAAAAGGTCTACCATCAACCATGAACACTTTAAGGTTCTTAAAATGAGTAAGTTCTCAAGAAACTTACAGTTACAGTTGGGAGATGAACTGTCCAAATAATCATTACACAGGACCACACAGAAAGCAGCCACAGAGTGCTATGGGAATTTGGAAACGCACGGTGACTTGTGCTGTAGTGTGGAGCAGGGAGGAGAGCGACAGCCACAGGGGACGCCTGCCATTCATACCTGAGCTGAGGCCTGAAGGACAGGCTTGCAGACAGGAGAGGAACTGGCAGAGGATGACATGAAAGAATCATGGCGAGGACAGGGGTGGACAGGAGCGCAGGGCATGTTCAGAGCACGAGCAGCATGCACACACGGGAGCTGCAGATGCTCTGACGTGGAGGCGGAGAACAGGCAACTGGGGAACTCAAGAGCTTCCAGTGTGTGAGGGTTAACAATCTGTTTTATAGGAAGGTTATTCTGCGAGCTGTCCAGGAAACATCGAGGAGGAGAGTGGATAATGGCAGGAAGTTTCCTACTTACCTTGCCCTATAGAACGACTTGCAAAATTATACATATTCAAAGCTATTGCAAAGTCTTCCAGGTTGTTCAAAAACTGGAAAAATGACCTAAATTCATCAAAGGTAATGCCCTATATTGGAAAAATACATGTAAATATATTTATCATTGTCAAATTTTTATTTAAAGGAGAGCAATACAATTGAAATGTATAGATTTACCCGGAATCCTCTATGGAGTCTGTCTTTCATAATTCCAATAAATTCTTTATAACTTAATTGATCATCTTTGTCAACGCGAAAATCTTGAAGACTGTGTTCACTAAGTGTGGTGAAAGTTTGAGGCCAGTGGCCACATAGACAGCCCGCTTAAATTCATCTAAATTAGTGAAAGAGAAGGGGTAAACCATTAATGTTATTTTGATAATATGTGTCAATTACTAGCAAGGTTATAATGGAGGTTTTTTTCATCCCCCCTAAACATGGGCCATGATGTTATGCAACATAGAGCTTTTCATGAATCATCCTATCTTTTAGGGAACAAAAAATTTTCATGGTTTTAATGAAAAAGGTCTACCATCAACCATGAACACTTTAAGGTTCTTAAAATGAGTAAGTTCTCAAGAAACTTACAGTTACAGTTGGGAGATGAACTGTCCAAATAATCATTACACAGGACCACACAGAAAGCAGCCACAGAGTGCTATGGGAATTTGGAAACGCACGGTGACTTGTGCTGTAGTGTGGAGCAGGGGAGGAGAGACGACAGCCACAGGGGACGCCTGCCATTCATACCTGAGCTGAGGCCTGAAGGACAGGCTTGCAGACAGGAGAGGAACTGGCAGAGGATGACATGAAAGAATCATGGCGAGGACAGGGGTGGACAGGAGCGCAGGGCATGTTCAGAGCACGAGCAGCATGCACACACGGGAGCTGCAGATGCTCTGACGTGGAGGCGGAGAACAGGCAACTGGGGAACTCAAGAGCTTCCAGTGTGTGAGGGTTAACAATCTGTTTTATAGGAAGGTTATTCTGCGAGCTGTCCAGGAAACATCGAGGAGGAGAGTGGATAATGGCAGGAAGTTTCCTACTTACCTTGCCCTATAGAACGACTTGCAAAATTATACATATTCAAAGCTATTGCAAAGTCTTCCAGGTTGTTCAAAAACTGGAAAAATGACCTAAATTCATCAAAGGTAATGCCCTATATTGGAAAAATACATGTAAATATATTTATCATTGTCAAATTAATTAAAACAAATATCTACACTTACTAGAAATGTAACACTAAGTAAGCCTCAGCAATATATCTTCTAAGTAAATATTCCCAGGTTACCTTCTGAAACCTTCTCTCTCCAAATGGAATGTAAAATTCAACTCAATATTTTCCCATGGGTAATGTTGCTACTATTAACAATGATAGGTGAAATTATTTTTAAAACACGGTCACATCAGCACACAGTTAAAAAATGCTACAATCAAAATAAATTTAAAATTTTTGATTTTGAAAACTCTATTTCATGCCTGAATTCTTTTAACCTTAAAAGTAAATATGGTCATTAAGAATAAAAAGAGGGAAAAAATTATAGTTTCTCCTGTACCTGTATTCCTTATATTTTGCCAATAGGTCATTAATGCCTTTATAATGACAATGCAAAATAAAAATGTCAAAAAGCCCACAGTAGTGTATTTTTACTTGTTCCTGCCATAAGGCTGTCAGAACAGGGCTTGGCATAGGATCATGGAATGTCACATAAAATGAAGTGATTGCCACTGCTATAGCTTCAGTTAAACAGGAAAGGTACTTGAGGTAAGCACAATGAATCTCTGATAATACAAATTTTGACATGAAGAACTCCACTGAAACTAATGTGTTCTCAGCAAAATGAACAAAATTGAGAGAGAAAATAAACAGAGAAAGGAGCAGAGGGCCAAAAGATGCTTGTGTGTGTGCTAGGTTGCTCTAGTCGTGTCCAACTCTCTGAGACCCCACTGACTGCGGCCCCCGAGGCTTCTCTGTCCATGGGATTCTCCAGGCAAGAATACTGAAGTGGGTTGCCGTGCCCTCCTCCAGGGGATCTTCACGACTCAGGGACTGAACCCGTCTCTTAAATCTAATCTGCATTGGCAGGCAGGCTCTTAACCGCTAATGCCACCTGGAAGCCCTGCCAAAAGCTTAGACTTAACAAATTCTGAACTTCCTTCTGGGGTAGCAGGGGAGGGGAAACTTATTATATAACTCATATTAATATTACAGGTGGTTGTAATATTAGGTTGTAAGGATAGACATCACTGAGAAAGTGACTGTAGTGAGCAGTGTGCATATCTAAGAGAAGAGCCTCAGGGACTGTCTATCTTCTTTTCTAGTCCTCATGGTTTTTGGTCCTTTCCATAATATTTATTACTATCTGAAAAGATATCATTTACTATTTTTGCTTTATTTGTTTATTGTCTCTCTCCAACGAGATCTATTTTCATGAAAGAAGGATATTGCTGATCTTATCACTTGATCCACAGTGGTGAGAATAAGTCCTAGTAACCAGTAGAATAAGACTTAATAAATATTATACATAAGTAAATAGCTTAATATCCGCTAGACAAGTGAATGGAAATGAAAATGTATTTTAGAAATGTAAAGTGCTATTCAAATACTACTAGTTGTTATTCTTTTGGAGAGACGAGAATAGCAGGTGAAAGAAAAGACAGAAGGCGGCTCTAGTAGGAACATCACTAGCTCAGAGTCTTGGGCTTGAATTCTTGGCAAGTGTTTTAAGTACCTGAAAGCCTCAGCTTCCCATTTTCTAAAAGAAAGCTGTCAGTCAGAGCGAGAAAAAAAAAAAATGTCAGTATCTGGAAAGTTGCTCTAAGGATTGATGAGAAAATGCAAAAATGGAAAAATCAGTGAGAATCAATGCTGGTTAGCCATATTTTCCTTTTCTAGCCATATTTTCTAGCCATACTAGCCATATTTTCCTTTTCTTACTGTAATGATTTGTTATGTCTAAGATCTCCTATCAATTAAAAATTTTCAGAAACTATATTTAACTAAAAGAAAACTTTGCTTTTTTACTGTTTTGGCCACATTACACAGATCTCAGTTCCCTAGCCAGGAATCGAACCCAGGCCATGGCAGTAAAAGCACCAAATCCTAACCACTGGAATGCCAGAGAATTCCCAGAGGAAAACTTTTATTTTGAAATAATTTTAAATGTAAAAAGTAGTTGCAATGAGTTCCAATGTGGGCTTCCCTGGTGGTCCAGTGGGTAAGGACACCTGGAAGCCCTGCCAAAAGCTTAGACTTAACAAATTCTGAACTTCCTTCTGGGGTAGCAGGGGAGGGGAAACTTATTATATAACTCATATTAATATTACAGGTGGTTGTAATATTAGGTTGTAAGGATAGACATCACTGAGAAAGTGACTGTAGTGAGCAGTGTGCATATCTAAGAGAAGAGCCTCAGGGACTGTCTATCTTCTTTTCTAGTCCTCATGGTTTTTGGTCCTTTCCATAATATTTATTACTATCTGAAAAGATATCATTTACTATTTTTGCTTTATTTGTTTATTGTCTCTCTCCAACGAGATCTATTTTCATGAAAGAAGGATATTGCTGATCTTATCACTTGATCCACAGTGGTGAGAATAAGTCCTAGTAACCAGTAGAATAAGACTTAATAAATATTATACATAAGTAAATAGCTTAATATCCGCTAGACAAGTGAATGGAAATGAAAATGTATTTTAGAAATGTAAAGTGCTATTCAAATACTACTAGTTGTTATTCTTTTGGAGAGACGAGAATAGCAGGTGAAAGAAAAGACAGAAGGCGGCTCTAGTAGGAACATCACTAGCTCAGAGTCTTGGGCTTGAATTCTTGGCAAGTGTTTTAAGTACCTGAAAGCCTCAGCTTCCCATTTTCTAAAAGAAAGCTGTCAGTCAGAGCGAGAAAAAAAAAAAATGTCAGTATCTGGAAAGTTGCTCTAAGGATTGATGAGAAAATGCAAAAAAATGGAAAAATCAGTGAGAATCAATGCTGGTTAGCCATATTTTCCTTTTCTAGCCATATTTTCTAGCCATACTAGCCATATTTTCCTTTTCTTACTGTAATGATTTGTTATGTCTAAGATCTCCTATCAATTAAAAATTTTCAGAAACTATATTTAACTAAAAGAAAACTTTGCTTTTTTACTGTTTTGGCCACATTACACAGATCTCAGTTCCCTAGCCAGGAATCGAACCCAGGCCATGGCAGTAAAAGCACCAAATCCTAACCACTGGAATGCCAGAGAATTCCCAGAGGAAAACTTTTATTTTGAAATAATTTTAAATGTAAAAAGTAGTTGCAATGAGTTCCAATGTGGGCTTCCCTGGTGGTCCAGTGGGTAAGGACACCGCCTTGCAGTGTAAGGGGTGCCGGTTTGATCCCTGGCCTGGGAAGATTCCACGTGCTGCGGAGCAGCTGGACCGATGTGTCCAAATACCGAGCCAGAGCTCTGGAGCGCATGCGCCCAGAGTCAGTGCTCTGCAGTGAGAGAGGCCACTGTGATGGGAGGCCCACACAGGCCAAAGAACAAAAATAGAAATAAATGAAAGATGAATAGATGGAAATAAATGAAAGACCAACAGAAGTGGCCAAAAAAAAAAAAAAAAAAAGAGTTCCAATGTAAAAAATATACAAAATGGTACAAAGAGTTCCCTACACACTTCAAACTGAAGGTGAATTCTCTGAATTATGGATTTTTATAAGTTTCCACTGGATGAAAGAGAAAAAACAGATTCTTCAAGGTCCTCAATAATACACTAGTAGCTTCAGAAAGCAATACAATTTCCAATATGTATTTTTAGGAAAATGTCTATGAATTGAAAAAAATTATCAAGTCCTTTGTTCCTCATTCCAGAGGGGACCTGCAGAGTTGTTAGCACCGACACACTGTATCTATTTGAAACAAAGTCAAACTGTTTGCAAGTTTTTCTTGGCTAGATTAACTTGATCCTTCTATAAACACAAACAGAAGGCAGTACATCCAAAGCATCCCAAGCCTGAAGGCGTACTTGTAACACCAGTTCTTTTCAGCTGCAGTGATGCATTCAAATGCCACTAGATAATGCAACTGCTCAGAACTGCTGACAAAACATGTGCTCCTAAACAAACAGTCAGTAGTCCCAGGTTCTTAACCATTCATGCCATGAAAAAAACCTTACTTCAACTACTGATAAAATCATTCACTCATCAATAGCTGTCTTCGAGTGACCTTTTATTAAGGGTATTATGGAAATGAATAAAGCGTGACTGAAATGATGTCAATATTAACTGTTTTATAAGAGGTGATGTTTACATAGTGGTCAAAGCATAGAGCTCAGCAGAATTCTCTTGAAAAATGATACATATAATGTGAATAAAAATACTGCTAATAATCTAAAAGGTTTTCAGCATGTCTAAGAAAAATAAGGTTAAAATAAATTAAAAATTAAAACAGAAAAAAATGCACCCAGAATTTTAATTTCATCAATTTTTAAAATTCAGCCAGAGCACTTAAAACACATAGGATGGAAATGCAAATGAAGGGGACGCCCAGAGCCGGTGCTCTGCAGTGAGAGAGGCCACTGTGATGGGAGGCCCACACAGGCCAAAGAACAAAAATAGAAATAAATGAAAGATGAATAGATGGAAATAAATGAAAGACCAACAGAAGTGGCCAAAAAAAAAAAAAAAAAAGAGTTCCAATGTAAAAAATATACAAAATGGTACAAAGAGTTCCCTACACACTTCAAACTGAAGGTGAATTCTCTGAATTATGGATTTTTATAAGTTTCCACTGGATGAAAGAGAAAAAACAGATTCTTCAAGGTCCTCAATAATACACTAGTAGCTTCAGAAAGCAATACAATTTCCAATATGTATTTTTAGGAAAATGTCTATGAATTGAAAAAAATTATCAAGTCCTTTGTTCCTCATTCCAGAGGGGACCTGCAGAGTTGTTAGCACCGACACACTGTATCTATTTGAAACAAAGTCAAACTGTTTGCAAGTTTTTCTTGGCTAGATTAACTTGATCCTTCTATAAACACAAACAGAAGGCAGTACATCCAAAGCATCCCAAGCCTGAAGGCGTACTTGTAACACCAGTTCTTTTCAGCTGCAGTGATGCATTCAAATGCCACTAGATAATGCAACTGCTCAGAACTGCTGACAAAACATGTGCTCCTAAACAAACAGTCAGTAGTCCCAGGTTCTTAACCATTCATGCCATGAAAAAAACCTTACTTCAACTACTGATAAAATCATTCACTCATCAATAGCTGTCTTCGAGTGACCTTTTATTAAGGGTATTATGGAAATGAATAAAGCGTGACTGAAATGATGTCAATATTAACTGTTTTATAAGAGGTGATGTTTACATAGTGGTCAAAGCATAGAGCTCAGCAGAATTCTCTTGAAAAATGATACATATAATGTGAATAAAAATACTGCTAATAATCTAAAAGGTTTTCAGCATGTCTAAGAAAAATAAGGTTAAAATAAATTAAAAATTAAAACAGAAAAAAATGCACCCAGAATTTTAATTTCATCAATTTTTAAAATTCAGCCAGAGCACTTAAAACACATAGGATGGAATATATCAAAAGTATGTATGAATCCACAGAGGAGTAGAGCTAACAGGACAATATATTTTACAGATCTGTGTAATTACAAGTTAGTAACTGATTGTTAACAAAATAAAAATGGGGATCAAATACCTTTTCTTCAGGAATACTGTAGCGCACATTTTCCAAAAATACTGACGTATTTTCCACATTTGTATATCGTAAAAGAATATGAGCAAAGTCTTCTTCACTGATAGTATTCATCCCATTCGAGTAGGAAAGGAATTCTATTTCGAGAACTTCCGTTTGGAGGTTATCCATGAATCTATGACAAAAAAATACATAAACAATGAGTAATGTGAATGAAGAGTGAGGGTAAAGACGGGACTTCACCTCTGAATACACTGGTTCCTGCCTCTGTATAATGGGCCTAACGAGAATACCTTGCACGGTCCTGATCAGACTTAAAGGATTGATGGGTCCTGCCTAGTGAGTAAACACCATATGCACGCTTATTTTTATTACTGTGGCTTATGGACACTAAGGAATTGTTAATGTTTTTTCTGAATACATAGGAAATAATTCATACATTTACCCTTTTTTAAAATCATTCAGTGACATCTTGTTATAGCTATCCCTACAACTATGGTACACAGGCACTGATGGACATGGATGCTTGTCATAGAGAGTATCTTCAGCTGAGATGAAAGCAGCAAAGAGTGTCACTGCCCTAGCTGATTCCTTTCTGACTTTGGCATGTTAACATTTTTCAATATGAGTATAAATATAAAGCTCACCTATAAAAATCTTCAAAGTTGAGCTCAGCTTTTCCTTTCTTCCCAAAAAAGTGTACAAGAAGTGTAGTGTCTGTTACTAAATTTGTAATGTCATCAGCACGCTTAAAAAAAAAAATCACAATTTAAAGGTTAGCTGCAATAAAACAAGTAGAATAGGAATATCTAATATCCTCTGAAGAATGTAAATAGTGTGACATTAGAATCAAAAACATAAAGGTGGTATCAACACATGCCAATACAGTTAACATGAGGTTCAAAATGTGAAACTAGAAACATGAAGTTGATGTTTATCTTCAAACACCTGAAAGCTCTGATGATATTAAGAAGTCTTCAACCTCAGATCGTGGTGTGTCTTTCAAGGCCCCCACGCGACACGAGACTAGTGTAGTGTTTGAGCAGTGCTTGAAAGGCACTACTTTCACCAAAAGTTTTAGGTTGAGAAGGTAGACGGATATAAAGGGAAGAAAACAGGATATAAAATCAGAAGACCTGAGTTCACTGATGTTTTTCATCATTGGCTTCCTTATCTGTAAAATGGGAAATACCCTATCTATAAGTAACCTCTTTGAGGATAAAGCTAGAATATAAGTGTAAATGAAATATATATGTTCTTATTGGTAATCATGTTTTGGATAAAAGCATTAAGAGTTTTAGCAGGGGAAAAAAGGTATCTCATGTTAATTATAGACATTCTTCTGTGACTGAGTATAATCAAATCTAATCAGTTTATTATCTAACTTAACTTGATAGGAGGAGGAAATCTCAAGATTTGAGAAGTATGCCTAAACAGAGCGTAAGAGGGGCAGCTCAAGCCGTCTGGAAGTCAGCATGGAGGACTGGGGTTTCCATCTGCAGGCCAAAGGGATGGGATCAGAATGACTAAGATGAAGACCAGAACTTGTTTTAGAACAAGTTGCTACTTCACAAACAGGCAGTGGTATGAAGAGTAAACAGGACTGATGAACTCGAGAGGCAGGTTTCTGGGCTTTAAATCCTGACTTTTTTCTTCTTTGGGTGAGTGGCCGTGGGAAAGTTAATCTCACTGAGAATATTATTATCCACAGGAGCAACAACAGTACTTATCCTAGAGGGTTGTCATGAGGATGAGATAACCATGTTGGTCAGCAATGTCACTGGCATATGGTAAATGCTCAATAAATGTTAGCAATTATTGTTCATTTCTGCCAAATCAGTATATTCCAAGAAGCCGAAAAAGGACTAGACAAGATAGGAAATAATGTTGGTTGGGACGTGATGCAAAAAATATTTTTACATGGTAAACTCTTACTTCTTTTGTGTTATTGAAAGTGCATGTATTAATACTATACAGATCTAACAAGCTGTCTTAAAATCAGAGGATACAGGAACTCTAAAAGTTAGTGAACTCAAATAACACAATTACAGAATGTTTTCCTCTAGTGCTGTCATGTTCCTGGCCTTGAGACATAATACACTGAAGTGAGATGGCTTTGTTTCACACAACTTTTAAATAATGACCTCATTCGGCCAGTTTTTCTCATGCCCATTGAGCAGAGCAGAGCTTCATTTACAGTCTTTCATCATCAAAATCTTATTAGACTTAGGTTGCACTTATCCAGATAATCCAGACCCACAGAGGCATAAATAACAGTTTGACATTAGAGAGAAAAATTAGAAAATGGAAATGGTGAAAACCTTCTCCCCTCATTCAGTGAAACAGAGTACTGTTGGCGGTCATTGAAAACTACACCAGTGTCCTTGGTGTCCTAACAGTGTT
The DNA here is from genome assembly GCA_022376925.1 of Tragulus kanchil. Classification (NCBI taxonomy): domain Eukaryota; kingdom Metazoa; phylum Chordata; class Mammalia; order Artiodactyla; family Tragulidae; genus Tragulus; species Tragulus kanchil. The sequence goes on along the minus strand of JAIOJX010000028.1, from coordinate 31,271,132 downwards.
ATATAACTTAAATCACAGTGCACTGAGACCAAACAGAGACTTTATCCCTTTGATTCTTGTGCTTATTGTTAAAATAAAATGAATTCAGGTGTTTTCATAACAAAGCCAGGAAAAGAACCTCATGGGCCATTTACATGAAGAGCCATTATCTAACTCTGTTTTGACTAAAAATTAAATGATTTCATCAAAATGAAATAAAATTAAAAACCTGTATAAAATAAAAATATGTCAAACTATTAAAGAGTTTTAAGAAATTCTTTCCACATATTTTTATTAACTAATATGTGATAATAATTTTATCAAACTCTATTCAAGGGCTTGAGAAAATTCTTAAACTCCTGATTTGATGGTGAAGGTTTCAAATAACCTACTGAAATTTATTAAGGGTTAGTATAATTTAAAGCAAATAAGAAAAAAGAATTTCATTTGTAAAGCTCAAAACATTTTTTAAAATTCCAGTACTCTTAGCCTGTACTCAACGGTCACAGGATAGACATATTGTACTATGAATCTATTATTTTCGTATGAAATTGACATGTTCAAATTTTCATTATCACATGGCTTTACTATCATTGAAAGTGCATGTATTAATACTATACAGATCTAACAAGCTGTCTTAAAATCAGAGGATACAGGAACTCTAAAAGTTAGTGAACTCAAATAACACAATTACAGAATGTTTTCCTCTAGTGCTGTCATGTTCCTGGCCTTGAGACATAATACACTGAAGTGAGATGGCTTTGTTTCACACAACTTTTAAATAATGACCTCATTCGGCCAGTTTTTCTCATGCCCATTGAGCAGAGCAGAGCTTCATTTACAGTCTTTCATCATCAAAATCTTATTAGACTTAGGTTGCACTTATCCAGATAATCCAGACCCACAGAGGCATAAATAACAGTTTGACATTAGAGAGAAAAATTAGAAAATGGAAATGGTGAAAACCTTCTCCCCTCATTCAGTGAAACAGAGTACTGTTGGCGGTCATTGAAAACTACACCAGTGTCCTTGGTGTCCTAACAGTGTTATATAACTTAAATCACAGTGCACTGAGACCAAACAGAGACTTTATCCCTTTGATTCTTGTGCTTATTGTTAAAATAAAATGAATTCAGGTGTTTTCATAACAAAGCCAGGAAAAGAACCTCATGGGCCATTTACATGAAGAGCCATTATCTAACTCTGTTTTGACTAAAAATTAAATGATTTCATCAAAATGAAATAAAATTAAAAACCTGTATAAAATAAAAATATGTCAAACTATTAAAGAGTTTTAAGAAATTCTTTCCACATATTTTTATTAACTAATATGTGATAATAATTTTATCAAACTCTATTCAAGGGCTTGAGAAAATTCTTAAACTCCTGATTTGATGGTGAAGGTTTCAAATAACCTACTGAAATTTATTAAGGGTTAGTATAATTTAAAGCAAATAAGAAAAAAGAATTTCATTTGTAAAGCTCAAAACATTTTTTAAAATTCCAGTACTCTTAGCCTGTACTCAACGGTCACAGGATAGACATATTGTACTATGAATCTATTATTTTCGTATGAAATTGACATGTTCAAATTTTCATTATCACATGGCTTTACTATCATTGAAAACAATCTATGGTTAGAAACAGTTCTGGAATAAGCATGTAAGAGGCTAATCTCAAATTTACCTACATTATGGAAAGAAAATTGCTTTATCGCAATATTTACATTTTAAATAGTAAAGAAACAAAGAAATACAAATAGGTTTCTAAGCTTTCTTTCTGAACTAATTAGAATGCTGAAATACTGATATTCAATTGTTACACTGGCATCAGTAATAACTGATAAGGAAATATGATGAGTCGTAACTTTACAGCTAATTCTCAGTGATCCCCTCCAACGTTGGTAAGTAGTAAGAGATAATCCTTCAATAATTATTTTACTTGAAAACACAAAACAAGTTTTGTTTTGTTTTCTTCTTTTTCTTCATACTTCTCTCCATCAAATTTACTTTCATGGTGTTTGAGCCAATGCATTAACTAAATTAGCAGCTTATGATTATAGTGTGGATTGACTACAGTCAACTGTGTGTTAGTAAACTAGTTCTCTAGGCGAAAAATAAGCCTGATTTGTAGTGCCTGCTGATGTCTCTGGTATTAACACTCCAATCACAGTCTCTGAAGATACCATGGCATGTCACAGAATGCTTGAATTGGGGAGCGATGTGCAGAATCAGCTGTGGGAAGCTGTGAAAGCCAGCCCCAGCACAGGTCTGGAAAAGCGAGAAACATCCTCCAAAGATCGTATGCAAATCTTGTATGTAAGATCTTTGAGCACATATATGAGTTAACTCGTCTTCTGATATTAAACCTCCCAAGGTTTAAATCAAAGCAGATTGTGTCTAACAGTGAGAATTTCTAGGAATGTTAACCGAGATTAAAGACGCGCTGGAGGCCAGGAGGTGAATAGTCCATGGTGGAGAGAGAGCAAGGCAGAACTGCTAAATTGAATCTGGGCACAGGTGGCTTGTAGGGACTCTAAAGGACTAGTGTCCCCAGTTGCCCTTAAGTTTAGGCACTGAGTACTATGTGCCCACATGAAATGTTTACAGAGTGAAATTTATCACACATAGTGCTTATTATTTATGAAATTGACATGTTCAAATTTTCATTATCACATGGCTTTACTATCATTGAAAACAATCTATGGTTAGAAACAGTTCTGGAATAAGCATGTAAGAGGCTAATCTCAAATTTACCTACATTATGGAAAGAAAATTGCTTTATCGCAATATTTACATTTTAAATAGTAAAGAAACAAAGAAATACAAATAGGTTTCTAAGCTTTCTTTCTGAACTAATTAGAATGCTGAAATACTGATATTCAATTGTTACACTGGCATCAGTAATAACTGATAAGGAAATATGATGAGTCGTAACTTTACAGCTAATTCTCAGTGATCCCCTCCAACGTTGGTAAGTAGTAAGAGATAATCCTTCAATAATTATTTTACTTGAAAACACAAAACAAGTTTTGTTTTGTTTTCTTCTTTTTCTTCATACTTCTCTCCATCAAATTTACTTTCATGGTGTTTGAGCCAATGCATTAACTAAATTAGCAGCTTATGATTATAGTGTGGATTGACTACAGTCAACTGTGTGTTAGTAAACTAGTTCTCTAGGCGAAAAATAAGCCTGATTTGTAGTGCCTGCTGATGTCTCTGGTATTAACACTCCAATCACAGTCTCTGAAGATACCATGGCATGTCACAGAATGCTTGAATTGGGGAGCGATGTGCAGAATCAGCTGTGGGAAGCTGTGAAAGCCAGCCCCAGCACAGGTCTGGAAAAGCGAGAAACATCCTCCAAAGATCGTATGCAAATCTTGTATGTAAGATCTTTGAGCACATATATGAGTTAACTCGTCTTCTGATATTAAACCTCCCAAGGTTTAAATCAAAGCAGATTGTGTCTAACAGTGAGAATTTCTAGGAATGTTAACCGAGATTAAAGACGCGCTGGAGGCCAGGAGGTGAATAGTCCATGGTGGAGAGAGAGCAAGGCAGAACTGCTAAATTGAATCTGGGCACAGGTGGCTTGTAGGGACTCTAAAGGACTAGTGTCCCCAGTTGCCCTTAAGTTTAGGCACTGAGTACTATGTGCCCACATGAAATGTTTACAGAGTGAAGCACTTCTAAAATATTTAGTACACATGGAATATGTATTATCAGTTTATGCCTAAAAATAGCTAAAATCTAAAAGGTAATTTTTAAAGATCAATAATTGTTGGCAATAATTATATCATATTGAACTATCACAGGGTAAAATGCTTTATTTATTAATTTTAGGATTTAAAATTGAGTGCAAGTGAGAAAATTTACAGTTCTAAGTGTGTGCCCTGCTCTTGAGGTGTCCACCAAGCAACACTGTATATATGGGTAACAGAAGTTACATCTGATTCCAGTTTACATCTCTAGAATTTTAAAGTTTAATTTTCAGAAGTGAAGCTTTAGAAAAAGCAATGAGAAGCCACGTTTAAAGAGAAAAAGATAAGGAAAGAAATATCTCCCTGAATTGTTTTTGAAAAGTCCTTTGTGGTGAGCCAGACAGTCATCTCCGAGAAAGTATTTAAAATTTCTTAACAGGAAACATAGAACAGTACTTAATCTACAAGACACAGCCCAACTTTTAAAATGAGAAATCCCCAGTAACAGCAGTGTAATGAGAGTGGGGTGATGGGGACCATCCACCTGAATGCAGCAAGAAGGCAAGTGACTCTATGGAATTAAAAAATCATAATGAATGATGTAATGGGTCAGTCTACTCTTAATTTCCCACGCACTGGCAACCCTCACCAAGATCAAGGCCAAATGGTCCTCCTTCCTGGACTGACTGCTCTAAGCACACCCACCCTTGGCAAGCTGCTCACTATTAATAGCAGGAAATCTGATTGTTTCAATGTACCCTAACTCTAAAGCAGTAGCTATCTTTTACCACGTTAGAAATTTTAGCATGTCATATAACATTGTAAATGATAAGGTTAAAAGATTCAGTTTACAATAGTATTTTGCGCGTCCTCAAGTTGTCCCTTAAAAGTTTTTAAGGAAAAAACCGAGATTAAAGAGCTGGAGGCCAGGAGGTGAATAGTCCATGGTGGAGAGAGAGCAAGGCAGAACTGCTAAATTGAATCTGGGCACAGGTGGCTTGTAGGGACTCTAAAGGACTAGTGTCCCCAGTTGCCCTTAAGTTTAGGCACTGAGTACTATGTGCCCACATGAAATGTTTACAGAGTGAAGCACTTCTAAAATATTTAGTACACATGGAATATGTATTATCAGTTTATGCCTAAAAATAGCTAAAATCTAAAAGGTAATTTTTAAAGATCAATAATTGTTGGCAATAATTATATCATATTGAACTATCACAGGGTAAAATGCTTTATTTATTAATTTTAGGATTTAAAATTGAGTGCAAGTGAGAAAATTTACAGTTCTAAGTGTGTGCCCTGCTCTTGAGGTGTCCACCAAGCAACACTGTATATATGGGTAACAGAAGTTACATCTGATTCCAGTTTACATCTCTAGAATTTTAAAGTTTAATTTTCAGAAGTGAAGCTTTAGAAAAAGCAATGAGAAGCCACGTTTAAAGAGAAAAAGATAAGGAAAGAAATATCTCCCTGAATTGTTTTTGAAAAGTCCTTTGTGGTGAGCCAGACAGTCATCTCCGAGAAAGTATTTAAAATTTCTTAACAGGAAACATAGAACAGTACTTAATCTACAAGACACAGCCCAACTTTTAAAATGAGAAATCCCCAGTAACAGCAGTGTAATGAGAGTGGGGTGATGGGGACCATCCACCTGAATGCAGCAAGAAGGCAAGTGACTCTATGGAATTAAAAAATCATAATGAATGATGTAATGGGTCAGTCTACTCTTAATTTCCCACGCACTGGCAACCCTCACCAAGATCAAGGCCAAATGGTCCTCCCTTCCTGGACTGACTGCTCTAAGCACACCCACCCTTGGCAAGCTGCTCACTATTAATAGCAGGAAATCTGATTGTTTCAATGTACCCTAACTCTAAAGCAGTAGCTATCTTTTACCACGTTAGAAATTTTAGCATGTCATATAACATTGTAAATGATAAGGTTAAAAGATTCAGTAACACTATACAATAGTATTTTCAAACTTCCTAAAAGTGATCCTTAAGTGAAAAATAATGGTGTTTTGTTTAAATGAAATTGGAAAGTCAAGTGCTCTACAACAAGCAGGTAGATTTAGATTATTATAGGTGACCTTGTAGACACTGATGGCTCAGCTGACATATTCAGATATACCAATTTATATATAGGAATTACTGCTTTACTGGAGAAAAGGAAAAACACAAAATGCCTCTTAGGCTTCATCACTGTGACTCTAAAATGAAAGAAAGACTAGACTAACAATACGGCAAGTAGTACAAGGACCTGGGTGGAGGTCTGATTCTACCTCTGCAAGGTCTGCAAAGAGTGCCTGGCTTGTGTTACGTCTCAGCGTATCCCAGTAGCTTCTGGAGACAAGTTCCTCAGCATCTGTTTTAAGGACCTGTAGAGTAAGTTTTAAGAAGCACAACTGAAATCTAAAGAAGAGTCCCAAACAATGATAATTTATATACTCTAAATCTCTTCTAGCCAATCTTGAAAAGGAAAGAAAACACATTTGCTTACCTTTTTTGTTTTCTGCTGCACACAACACTATTATATTACACTGCTGGTGAACCCAGGCCATTTTCAAAGGGGAGATGGTATATAAGCATGGCTTCTAAGCACAATGTAGCTTTGTCAAAAAAAGAATCACATTCCTCCCTACCACTCCATGCCCTTCTCCTGAAACACACATTACTTCTGAGACAGTGTGAAATGCAAATTTTATTCACACCTTGTGTGAAGTAAATTCATCTGGTGGAGATTTTGGTCATTGTTCAGCCACCTAGAAAAATTATGCTTAATTTAAAAATGAATTGTTAGCTAGTGTATATTATGTTAGTATGTCAAAGAATCAACATGAGCATATCCATACGTTAGAGAAAATTTAGATTAATCCAAAACTTGTCAGAAAGAAGTATGTGAGTTTTAGGCAAACCACTCAAAGCCAATCAGGGATTTGGTAAGTGTGTCTACTGTACACAGACTGGGGGCTTTCTGGTTTATTCCAAGGACAGAGCACCAGCTTCTACCTCAGCACCGGCTAGTTGGAAGGTGATCATCAAGATGAAGAAGTGGTGCCTAATCTTCAGACGGACTGTGGGACTACCAGCTTAACTTGGGGTCTATAAACAAAAATAATTAAATCTGGTTTCTGTCAGGATTTATCAGGAAAGATTTCACAGATTCTCAGGCTTGGTCTTCTTTGGGTTACTAGGAGAAGAAAATGCTGCATGATGAACTTAGAGGAGTGGCTGGTGATGAGAGAATTCTCATTTTTTGTGCACATTAATTTTCTTTTTATTTTTATTTTACTTTTACAGAGTTTTGTTGTTTACTGCCATACATAAATCCCAATCGGCCAGAGGTTTGTGTATGTTAATTTTCAAAAGTCCACTGCCCCTGATAAAATCATAAGCAACTGGGAATTATTTCAAAGGCCTATATTTTTAATTCATGATTATGAGCTAGAAAACACTGCCTACTGCCCATATCTTAACAAACTTAATCAAATGTTAATAATAAAGTCTTATTGAACAAGAGTCACTTATATAACATAGATATGTTCATAACCATAAGAGTAAATGTATCAATATGGCAAGAGAGTCTGCTCATCACCCCATTTAGTAACTAAACAAGCTTTCACCAAGTAAAATTATTTGAGCATAGAACGGATATGAATATATTTTTAAACTGTAATTAGAAAGTTAGGATACAATAAAGGACTGCTAAACCAACGAAACTAGAAAATAAGGCTTACTGCACAATTACTAGGAAGGCCTCAGGACTGATTCGCTTTGTGAAGCCCGGCCTCTCCCTACTTCCAGACACTGGGCACCATCACCCCCCGCCCACCAACACCACACAGACTCTGATGACATGGAAAATCTTTACAGCGTATGAAGGAATCAAATCAATTGACAACCTATATTGAAATGTATCTCTTGACAGGAAAGAATGTATGTTCTGAGCACAGAAAAGGGAGGGGGGAAAGAAAGGAAGGAGAAGAGGAAGAGAGTGAGGAAGGAAGCAACTACCCTGTGAAGAATTCACTTCTTCACGTACTGGAACCCTAACCCCCACAGTGATGGTTTTAGGAAGAGGAGGTGGGGCCTCTGGGAGGTGATTAGGTCAGGAGAGCAGAGCCTGCCTGGATGGCATCAGTGCCCTTAGCAAAGAGGCCTGAGAGACCTCCCTTGCCCTTTCCGCCACACGCAGACACTGTGGGAAGGTGCCACCTATGAATCAGAAAATAGCTCCTCAGCAGCTACCACACTGAGCCTGCTGGCTGGGTGATCCTGGACTTCCCAGCTCTCAGAACTATGAAAAACGATTATTTGTCATAAGTTGCCCACTTGATGGTATTTTTGATATTATAGCTCAGACAAACTAAGACAGAACGAAAGAAGGAAGGAAACAAAATAAAAAAGGAGAATGGGAAGATAGAAGAAAGGAAAAAAAAGGAATTTAGGGGGAAAAAAGACTGACTTAGAGATGGGACTCTGTGGGAAGCAGAGCAAGGTGGTTCATGTCCATACAGGCAAACACACTATATATCTGAGAAGGGTTCTACCCAGAGATTAGAGACAAACCAGTGGGAAAAAATTGCAAAACAGCATCCCACAGAGTCACTTATATAACATAGATATGTTCATAACCATAAGAGTAAATGTATCAATATGGCAAGAGAGTCTGCTCATCACCCCATTTAGTAACTAAACAAGCTTTCACCAAGTAAAATTATTTGAGCATAGAACGGATATGAATATATTTTTAAACTGTAATTAGAAAGTTAGGATACAATAAAGGACTGCTAAACCAACGAAACTAGAAAATAAGGCTTACTGCACAATTACTAGGAAGGCCTCAGGACTGATTCGCTTTGTGAAGCCCGGCCTCTCCCTACTTCCAGACACTGGGCACCATCACCCCCCGCCCACCAACACCACACAGACTCTGATGACATGGAAAATCTTTACAGCGTATGAAGGAATCAAATCAATTGACAACCTATATTGAAATGTATCTCTTGACAGGAAAGAATGTATGTTCTGAGCACAGAAAAGGGAGGGGGGAAAGAAAGGAAGGAGAAGAGGAAGAGAGTGAGGAAGGAAGCAACTACCCTGTGAAGAATTCACTTCTTCACGTACTGGAACCCTAACCCCCACAGTGATGGTTTTAGGAAGAGGAGGTGGGGCCTCTGGGAGGTGATTAGGTCAGGAGAGCAGAGCCTGCCTGGATGGCATCAGTGCCCTTAGCAAAGAGGCCTGAGAGACCTCCCTTGCCCTTTCCGCCACACGCAGACACTGTGGGAAGGTGCCACCTATGAATCAGAAAATAGCTCCTCAGCAGCTACCACACTGAGCCTGCTGGCTGGGTGATCCTGGACTTCCCAGCTCTCAGAACTATGAAAAACGATTATTTGTCATAAGTTGCCCACTTGATGGTATTTTTGATATTATAGCTCAGACAAACTAAGACAGAACGAAAGAAGGAAGGAAACAAAATAAAAAAGGAGAATGGGAAGATAGAAGAAAGGAAAAAAAAGGAATTTAGGGGGAAAAAAGACTGACTTAGAGATGGGACTCTGTGGGAAGCAGAGCAAGGTGGTTCATGTCCATACAGGCAAACACACTATATATCTGAGAAGGGTTCTACCCAGAGATTAGAGACAAACCAGTGGGAAAAAATTGCAAAACAGCATCCCACAGAATCAGTCAGGAAACTGTCTTTGCTACTAGTTATATTTAAAAACACACACAGAAAAAAGAAACAAAGAAAATAAAATTACATCTTTATAGTCTGTGCCAATACAGCTGTGTCCTGAGTCGCCATAATCCGAGAATCGTAGTTTAAATTACACAGGACTGCAGGTCTCTGCAGTGGATCACAAAAATACACACACACCCACACGCAAATCTTCCTGGAAAAAACACACCCTTAACCCTTCCCTTAGAGAATCCAAAGGACACATTCCAACAAATACATGCTCAAAATATGAGACTGTGCATGCGTGCGTGCTAAATCACTTAAATCGTACTCAACTTTTTACTATCCTATGGACTTGTAATCCCAACTAGGCTCCTCTGTCTGTGGGTTTCTCCAGGCAAGAATACTGGGTTGCCATGCCCTTCCATGAAAGAATGTAAGTCACCAGAAGTAGAAATCAGCAGAAAAAAACAAACAATAGAACCAGAGCTGCAGCTTTCAGATACTGAAATGATTAGATATGAAATACAAAATAAATTAAATAAATATAAAAACTATGAAGCTGTATGTGACAGGATCTTAGAGGAAAAACAGGCTACTGAAAATTACTGGGCTGATTAGAAAAAGAACCAAACAAAACTTCTAGAAATGAAAAGTGAACCACTGAAATTTAATATCATATTATATCCAGCTAGAGAGAAAATCATTAACGATAATATGAATAAATTATACAGACTGCAGTGTGAAAAGAAATAATATGGAAAGTTAAAGAAAACTGAAGAGACATAGAACATGAATATTTATGAAAGCTCTAGAAAGTCATGTTAGAGAAAATGGGAGAAAAAGGCAATGCAGTTGCCCACTTGATGGTATTTTGATATTATAGCTCAGACAAACTAAGACAGAACGAAAGAAGGAAGGAAACAAAATAAAAAAGGAGAATGGGAAGATAGAAGAAAGGAAAAAAAAGGAATTTAGGGGGAAAAAAGACTGACTTAGAGATGGGACTCTGTGGGAAGCAGAGCAAGGTGGTTCATGTCCATACAGGCAAACACACTATATATCTGAGAAGGGTTCTACCCAGAGATTAGAGACAAACCAGTGGGAAAAAATTGCAAAACAGCATCCCACAGAATCAGTCAGGAAACTGTCTTTGCTACTAGTTATATTTAAAAACACACACAGAAAAAAGAAACAAAGAAAATAAAATTACATCTTTATAGTCTGTGCCAATACAGCTGTGTCCTGAGTCGCCATAATCCGAGAATCGTAGTTTAAATTACACAGGACTGCAGGTCTCTGCAGTGGATCACAAAAATACACACACACCCACACGCAAATCTTCCTGGAAAAAACACACCCTTAACCCTTCCCTTAGAGAATCCAAAGGACACATTCCAACAAATACATGCTCAAAATATGAGACTGTGCATGCGTGCGTGCTAAATCACTTAAATCGTACTCAACTTTTTACTATCCTATGGACTTGTAATCCCAACTAGGCTCCTCTGTCTGTGGGTTTCTCCAGGCAAGAATACTGGGTTGCCATGCCCTTCCATGAAAGAATGTAAGTCACCAGAAGTAGAAATCAGCAGAAAAAAACAAACAATAGAACCAGAGCTGCAGCTTTCAGATACTGAAATGATTAGATATGAAATACAAAATAAATTAAATAAATATAAAAACTATGAAGCTGTATGTGACAGGATCTTAGAGGAAAAACAGGCTACTGAAAATTACTGGGCTGATTAGAAAAAGAACCAAACAAAACTTCTAGAAATGAAAAGTGAACCACTGAAATTTAATATCATATTATATCCAGCTAGAGAGAAAATCATTAACGATAATATGAATAAATTATACAGACTGCAGTGTGAAAAGAAATAATATGGAAAGTTAAAGAAAACTGAAGAGACATAGAACATGAATATTTATGAAAGCTCTAGAAAGTCATGTTAGAGAAAATGGGAGAGAGGCAACATTCAGAGAGACAATGGCAGTGCATATTCAAGAAGAAATAAAAGCAAACAATCTTGGTATTTGAGAAGCCCAACAAATTTCATGATAGATAAAAGCAAAAAGGGAGACAGGTTGTAAGAAAGTTGTAGAATACCAAAGGCAAACAGAATCTTAAGAGCACCCAGAGAGAAAACAGATTAGCTACAAAAGAGTAATAATTAGACCCAGAGCTGACTTCAATTTCAACAAGTGAAGCCGGAAGACTGGGATGATATCACAATTTTCTAAGAACAAATGTCAGTCTATAATAATATATCTAGTAAAATTATCTTTCAAAATAATGTTATGTATACATATCTCAAATCATTATATTATATGCCTGAAGCTAATATAACATTACATGCAAACTATATCTCAATTAAAACAAACAAATGAATCCACAGAAACACAAGAGACTGGTGATTGGCAGAGGCAGGTGGGGCTGGTGGATGTAGGGAACTGGGTGAAGGCGGTAGAAAGGTACAAACTTCCAGTTAGAACATAAATAAGTCTTGGCGATGGAACATACAGCCTGGTGACTGCCATTAACAATACTGTACTGTATTCTGGAAGTTGCTAAGAGAATACATCTTAAAGGTTTTCATCACAAGAAAAAAAAATTGTAACTACGTGAGATATAACTATTGTGTCAACTAGACTTACTATGGTGATTATTTTGTGATAAATACATACATCAAATTATGTTGTACAACATAAACTGATACCATGTTATGTGTCAATTATATCTCAATAAACTGGAAACAAAATAAGGGCATAATAAAAAGATTTCCTGAGAGAAAAAAATTTTTTTTTAATTAAAAAAAAATTTATCAGAAGATCATCACTCGAGGATATACTTTGTGAGAATAAGATTATGAGGTTGAAGTAGGGGTGAAATTAAAGAGGGAATTACTGAATAAAGAATAGTAAATATATAAGCAATTCAAAACAAACTTGGATGATGTGTACTTTAGAAGTCTAACTTGTTGATTTAAAAAAGACAAAGGTCAAGACTGTTCAATTTTAAGTACCCATACCAGGAAGGGAAAGAATGGTATTGAAGAACTTTTAAACTCTATTTTTGAGAAAGAGGATAAAGATACGGAAGACTTTATTATTATTTTAAGTATGCTCATTAAAATTTCAAGAATAACTACACAAAGAAAAGAAATATAATGAATGTCTTCTAAACTAAAAATACATCTAGGAAATGCAAAGAAAGTAAGAAAGGAGAAAAAAAGCAGTATACAGAATAGCTGAAATAAGTCCAAATAAATTAGTCATCACATAAACTGAATTTCCAATTAAAAAGCATATATTATCAACTCAGATGAAAATAAACTGATAAAGTACATAAAATGTACTTTAAAAAAAGACCCATCCAAAATATAAGAAAAGAAAGAGATTGAGAAAGATTAATCAGGCTTCTAGTAATGAGAGGCTAGAAAACAGTCCCAACCTTCTCACTGAGAATAACTGGAAAAGCCAGACAAAATACAGAATAGGTGTACCTTACTGCATCTTCAAGACACTATCTGGCTTTTGTACTGGGTTGTCATATTACATTGGAAAAATAAATAATGAAGTCATAATTATTATTAACATTTATTAAGTTTCATAGGACATAGGGCATTAGAATCTCTGAGATGTCCATCTTACACATTCTTATATATTTTTGAAATAAATAGCAGAGGAATCTTTCAAAAATTTTAAGAAAGCAGCAGACTCTATTCCATGGAAAACAGCAGTGAATTTTGCAGATAAAAATTTAAAGTATTTTATAAGGAATCAAAACAACTAGTCAGTCGAAAGGTTCCCATGAACTTGACTTGTTTTCCAACCCATTCTGGGTCCATTCCTTGTGGCTAAGACAAGATACCTTAGGTTTATTTTATGCTGAATCAGCCTCCAGTGTATACTTAAGTCTAGAACAGAATTAGTTTTTACAGTCTGGAGTTTTTATTAAATATCCAATTCAGGAGGCAGCATACATAGAGTTTATAATGTAAGAGAACCCAGTAGGACAATCCTGAATAGGTCACCCTAAATTCAAGAGTTTCTCTCAGGTGGAATTTGTATAATCTGAGGGATCCATCTAAGTGACTTAAGGATGCCCGTGAATATCAAATGAACTGTGCACTTTACACTCAAAGAGGCCATGGCCTATTCTCAGCTGTGTAGCAGTCATGAGAAGAATACATTCAGAAGATCACTGTAGGAACTCCCAACTTTACCAGGATCATAATCCTTTTGAGAAACAACATGATTCAGTGATATAGTACACATAACAAGTGCCATCCTTTATAAGATTTATGGAGAGACTATAGGCAGTAGGCAGGCATCAAAAGTTTTAGAAAAAAAAAACCTGGGATAAATACTGGAAACTAGGAAAATTTTATCCATTAATATCTTCAGTATTAGAATTAAGAAAAGACTGTATATCAGATGGAAAGATCTAGCTCTTAAAATACCTGAGTCCTGCAGGAACACAGCCTGAGAATCTGCTCCATATACTGTACTTAACTTTTCAAATACCACTGAAAAATATAAAAGGTCAATTACTCTACCAGAGTTTTGGGTTTCTGTTCACTCACCATCACCTTATTTTAATCTAAAGCTAAAGAGGTAGAATTACTCTCTAAGTTTATAGTTTTTGTACTGGGTTGTCATATTACATTGGAAAAATAAATAATGAAGTCATAATTATTATTAACATTTATTAAGTTTCATAGGACATAGGGCATTAGAATCTCTGAGATGTCCATCTTACACATTCTTATATATTTTTGAAATAAATAGCAGAGGAATCTTTCAAAAATTTTAAGAAAGCAGCAGACTCTATTCCATGGAAAACAGCAGTGAATTTTGCAGATAAAAATTTAAAGTATTTTATAAGGAATCAAAACAACTAGTCAGTCGAAAGGTTCCCATGAACTTGACTTGTTTTCCAACCCATTCTGGGTCCATTCCTTGTGGCTAAGACAAGATACCTTAGGTTTATTTTATGCTGAATCAGCCTCCAGTGTATACTTAAGTCTAGAACAGAATTAGTTTTTACAGTCTGGAGTTTTTATTAAATATCCAATTCAGGAGGCAGCATACATAGAGTTTATAATGTAAGAGAACCCAGTAGGACAATCCTGAATAGGTCACCCTAAATTCAAGAGTTTCTCTCAGGTGGAATTTGTATAATCTGAGGGATCCATCTAAGTGACTTAAGGATGCCCGTGAATATCAAATGAACTGTGCACTTTACACTCAAAGAGGCCATGGCCTATTCTCAGCTGTGTAGCAGTCATGAGAAGAATACATTCAGAAGATCACTGTAGGAACTCCCAACTTTACCAGGATCATAATCCCTTTTGAGAAACAACATGATTCAGTGATATAGTACACATAACAAGTGCCATCCTTTATAAGATTTATGGAGAGACTATAGGCAGTAGGCAGGCATCAAAAGTTTTAGAAAAAAAAAACCTGGGATAAATACTGGAAACTAGGAAAATTTTATCCATTAATATCTTCAGTATTAGAATTAAGAAAAGACTGTATATCAGATGGAAAGATCTAGCTCTTAAAATACCTGAGTCCTGCAGGAACACAGCCTGAGAATCTGCTCCATATACTGTACTTAACTTTTCAAATACCACTGAAAAATATAAAAGGTCAATTACTCTACCAGAGTTTTGGGTTTCTGTTCACTCACCATCACCTTATTTTAATCTAAAGCTAAAGAGGTAGAATTACTCTCTAAGTTTATAGTTTTTTCATAAATCCAGAAAGGAAATAAAAATTGGGGGCTTGGTTGCACACTATTAATATTCAGTAAATTTCTAAACATTCTCAATAGTAGGTCTGGTTTTACACAAGAAATAGCATTATCAAGTATAACAGGTGAGGGCTATTTACATAAAGAACATTTAAAGGGTTGTACATACACTATTAGTAGGAGAATGGTATCCATAAAGTTGAAGACGCTGACATAGAGCACAAAGGGCCAAATGAAGTGTCACATTTCAGAATGAACCCAAGTATAGCAAAAGAAAAAAAAGAAAAAGACGACAAAATAATCAATTAGGAAGGGCAAATCATTATGCTACATTCTCTATAGAGCACGCACACAGTACAAGTGGGATAAATGTTAAAGATGAGTAGCAAAGGTTTTAAAATCTTGCACAATGAAGCATTAAGTGAACTTGCGCTCATTCCAACTACTTTCACTGTAACTTTCTGATGGAACTATTGCTTTTACTTAAACATGTTCCTTCAAAGTGTCCAGTTTTACTTAGATATGCTTCAGCAATTCCATGTGGGATGAGGGGGAAGGCCTCAACGTGGCATCATGAAGTGTAGATGGTATGAGACCTGCGCTGCAATCCTGTTCTGCACCTGTCAGAGCCGTGGACTCAGGCAAGCTGATGAAACTCTAGGACAGCTTTCTCTTCTGTGAAAAGGTGTGAGACTTACCTGAGAGAAATGTAATGAAGACTAAATGAGAATCACATGTATAAAGGATACAGTACAGAGGTCAGCACGTAATAAGTGTCCCAAGAGATATTATGCTCATTTCTCTCTTTACTTCTGAAGCATAGTTCATTTTGAATAGGTAAATATTTTAAAATTTAGTCTTGCTTTTGATTTGGGTATGTATTATTCAGTTTACAGTAGTTGTGTGGTTCTGCTAATTAAAAGAGAATTTTTGTGACTCACAAAATACCTGAGTCCTGCAGGAACACAGCCTGAGAATCTGCTCCATATACTGTACTTAACTTTTCAAATACCACTGAAAAATATAAAAGGTCAATTACTCTACCAGAGTTTTGGGTTTCTGTTCACTCACCATCACCTTATTTTAATCTAAAGCTAAAGAGGTAGAATTACTCTCTAAGTTTATAGTTTTTTCATAAATCCAGAAAGGAAATAAAAATTGGGGGCTTGGTTGCACACTATTAATATTCAGTAAATTTCTAAACATTCTCAATAGTAGGTCTGGTTTTACACAAGAAATAGCATTATCAAGTATAACAGGTGAGGGCTATTTACATAAAGAACATTTAAAGGGTTGTACATACACTATTAGTAGGAGAATGGTATCCATAAAGTTGAAGACGCTGACATAGAGCACAAAGGGCCAAATGAAGTGTCACATTTCAGAATGAACCCAAGTATAGCAAAAGAAAAAAAAGAAAAAGACGACAAAATAATCAATTAGGAAGGGCAAATCATTATGCTACATTCTCTATAGAGCACGCACACAGTACAAGTGGGATAAATGTTAAAGATGAGTAGCAAAGGTTTTAAAATCTTGCACAATGAAGCATTAAGTGAACTTGCGCTCATTCCAACTACTTTCACTGTAACTTTCTGATGGAACTATTGCTTTTACTTAAACATGTTCCTTCAAAGTGTCCAGTTTTACTTAGATATGCTTCAGCAATTCCATGTGGGATGAGGGGGAAGGCCTCAACGTGGCATCATGAAGTGTAGATGGTATGAGACCTGCGCTGCAATCCTGTTCTGCACCTGTCAGAGCCGTGGACTCAGGCAAGCTGATGAAACTCTAGGACAGCTTTCTCTTCTGTGAAAAGGTGTGAGACTTACCTGAGAGAAATGTAATGAAGACTAAATGAGAATCACATGTATAAAGGATACAGTACAGAGGTCAGCACGTAATAAGTGTCCCAAGAGATATTATGCTCATTTCTCTCTTTACTTCTGAAGCATAGTTCATTTTGAATAGGTAAATATTTTAAAATTTAGTCTTGCTTTTTGATTTGGGTATGTATTATTCAGTTTACAGTAGTTGTGTGGTTCTGCTAATTAAAAGAGAATTTTATGTTTCACAGTTAGCTATTCTTTTTGAGTATTTATTTCATACACTTTTAAGTGGCTACATAGTTCAGCCCATTCAGTTCCCATAACAATTATATGTGCTCATTGCCTGCATTCTTGTACAAATGAAGAAACTGAGGCACAGAGAAATTTAAGTACCTGGTTCAAGGTTACCCAGGTAATGAATGGCAGAGCTAATAGTTAAAACTCGAAAATCTGGCTCCTACACGATTTCCCTCTATATACACATAGTCTCTCTCTATACATAACCTATATATTTTCACTAGAAGCTAAATTTCAATTACTTCAAAACTCAAAAGTCTCATCAGTTCAGATATGCATTGCAATAAAATATGACAACTAATAACAATAAGTTATCATTGATTATTACTATTATTGTTAAACACAGTAAAAAACACTTGAAGAGAGCAATAGTGTCCTACGGTGCTGTTTAGTCCAGGGATGGTACTAAAGGTTATTTCTGAATTGTCTCAAGAAGTAGTTCTGATAGTTAAATTCTTTAAGTGAGATTTCAGGATAATGGATTGAACTCTGTAGGATAAACACCTGGGATCTGTGTGGAGATCAGTGTGTTTAGCAAGCATTTATTTCCATAACTGGAAGTGACAGGCTACTTACAAGTAGTTTTTATCTGTTCTTTTAAACAGTCTCCTTCCCCATATATTTGCTAGATAAGTCATTGATCTATGTGTATTCTTTTTGATGTAATTCAGATTTCACAATTCAGACAGACTATGAGACCAGCGCTGCAATCCTGTTCTGCACCTGTCAGAGCCGTGGACTCAGGCAAGCTGATGAAACTCTAGGACAGCTTTCTCTTCTGTGAAAAGGTGTGAGACTTACCTGAGAGAAATGTAATGAAGACTAAATGAGAATCACATGTATAAAGGATACAGTACAGAGGTCAGCACGTAATAAGTGTCCCAAGAGATATTATGCTCATTTCTCTCTTTACTTCTGAAGCATAGTTCATTTTGAATAGGTAAATATTTTAAAATTTAGTCTTGCTTTTTGATTTGGGTATGTATTATTCAGTTTACAGTAGTTGTGTGGTTCTGCTAATTAAAAGAGAATTTTATGTTTCACAGTTAGCTATTCTTTTTGAGTATTTATTTCATACACTTTTAAGTGGCTACATAGTTCAGCCCATTCAGTTCCCATAACAATTATATGTGCTCATTGCCTGCATTCTTGTACAAATGAAGAAACTGAGGCACAGAGAAATTTAAGTACCTGGTTCAAGGTTACCCAGGTAATGAATGGCAGAGCTAATAGTTAAAACTCGAAAATCTGGCTCCTACACGATTTCCCTCTATATACACATAGTCTCTCTCTATACATAACCTATATATTTTCACTAGAAGCTAAATTTCAATTACTTCAAAACTCAAAAGTCTCATCAGTTCAGATATGCATTGCAATAAAATATGACAACTAATAACAATAAGTTATCATTGATTATTACTATTATTGTTAAACACAGTAAAAAACACTTGAAGAGAGCAATAGTGTCCTACGGTGCTGTTTAGTCCAGGGATGGTACTAAAGGTTATTTCTGAATTGTCTCAAGAAGTAGTTCTGATAGTTAAATTCTTTAAGTGAGATTTCAGGATAATGGATTGAACTCTGTAGGATAAACACCTGGGATCTGTGTGGAGATCAGTGTGTTTAGCAAGCATTTATTTCCATAACTGGAAGTGACAGGCTACTTACAAGTAGTTTTTATCTGTTCTTTTAAACAGTCTCCTTCCCCATATATTTGCTAGATAAGTCATTGATCTATGTGTATTCTATAAAATTTGGGGGATGCTGATGTAATTCAGATTTCACAATTCAGACAGACTTTCCCTATGAAATCCAAGATAATGAAGTTTTACCATATTACTGTTATGAACTTATTCGCATTAAATCCTTGGTATTACATTTACTTTACCTGGGCTGCAATGAAGCTTCTGTGCCAGCACAGTAGCTTTTCCCAATGTGGGCTGCCTGCTACTATTATTCCCTTTCCTCTCTCCCTTTGTTACTCACTTAGACACTTTAATAAAGGTTACTGATTAGAACAGGATTGTTACTTTACTGCAAGATTCATAAGTCCTTTCTGAAATTAGTGATACAAACAGTTAAATTTGTACCCACTGAAACACTGTCTACTTTATCACTGAGCTATACCAAAACATTCATTAACACAATTGTTTCTGAAACCATATTTTATGAACAACTTGCCTATCCAGTCAATTGTGGGTAATCTATCAAAATTAAAACAATTTTTATTTTTATTTATTCTTTTAGTATATTATCTATAGAGAGTGTCTTCTATAAGTGTCTTCCATAATTAGTATATTGGGAGTGGTTCAACAAATACTGATAAATATATCATAGTCTAATATTGTAAAAAATAGTATGTATTCATAATTCTGATTATCTGCTTTTATTAATATAAATACACATGTTGTAAATCTACTGGAAATGAATACAACATCCACCTGCTACAGATAATCCATGTTTTAAAAAAACCCTAATATAAATCCTTGTAACAATAAGAATAATAAAAAATGTTGCAAATCTCTGAAGTTAATTATTTGAATTTCAAATAAACCAATTCACCAATTTCACAGGTACTAAAGGTTATTTCTGAATTGTCTCAAGAAGTAGTTCTGATAGTTAAATTCTTTAAGTGAGATTTCAGGATAATGGATTGAACTCTGTAGGATAAACACCTGGGATCTGTGTGGAGATCAGTGTGTTTAGCAAGCATTTATTTCCATAACTGGAAGTGACAGGCTACTTACAAGTAGTTTTTATCTGTTCTTTTAAACAGTCTCCTTCCCCATATATTTGCTAGATAAGTCATTGATCTATGTGTATTCTATAAAATTTGGGGGATGCTGATGTAATTCAGATTTCACAATTCAGACAGACTTTCCCTATGAAATCCAAGATAATGAAGTTTTACCATATTACTGTTATGAACTTATTCGCATTAAATCCTTGGTATTACATTTACTTTACCTGGGCTGCAATGAAGCTTCTGTGCCAGCACAGTAGCTTTTCCCAATGTGGGCTGCCTGCTACTATTATTCCCTTTCCTCTCTCCCTTTGTTACTCACTTAGACACTTTAATAAAGGTTACTGATTAGAACAGGATTGTTACTTTACTGCAAGATTCATAAGTCCTTTCTGAAATTAGTGATACAAACAGTTAAATTTGTACCCACTGAAACACTGTCTACTTTATCACTGAGCTATACCAAAACATTCATTAACACAATTGTTTCTGAAACCATATTTTATGAACAACTTGCCTATCCAGTCAATTGTGGGTAATCTATCAAAATTAAAACAATTTTTATTTTTATTTATTCTTTTAGTATATTATCTATAGAGAGTGTCTTCTATAAGTGTCTTCCATAATTAGTATATTGGGAGTGGTTCAACAAATACTGATAAATATATCATAGTCTAATATTGTAAAAAATAGTATGTATTCATAATTCTGATTATCTGCTTTTATTAATATAAATACACATGTTGTAAATCTACTGGAAATGAATACAACATCCACCTGCTACAGATAATCCATGTTTTAAAAAAACCCTAATATAAATCCTTGTAACAATAAGAATAATAAAAAATGTTGCAAATCTCTGAAGTTAATTATTTGAATTTCAAATAAACCAATTAAACAATTTCACAGGGCCACTAATTTGCAAAAGAAACAATTATCCCTTACATACCAACAAAAGTTCATCATGTTTCTGCTATCCAAGTACCAGAGGAAGAAATATGCTACAATAGGTAAAAGTATAGGTTTTGGAGCTGGCCAGCCATGGGTTCAAATCTTGGCTTTGCCATTTAATAGCTATGGAATTCTGGACAAGATCCTTAACCTTTCCAAGTATCAGTTTTCTCATGTGTAATTACAGATAAGGGAACTGTTGGGTAGATTAAAAGATTGTTTTGCATGCAAAACAAAGCACCTAACATAGCTTGATGCTAAAGTCTCAAGATCTGTTATTTTTACTGTGTGAATCTGGGAAGCTACCAGGCTGAAATATTTACATGGTACAAGCAAAAAAGAAAACTAGAAGGAAAATAGAGGGAAATGTGGCTAAATTCTACCTGCAAAATAAGACGAAAACATTGCTCTTCCCAGAAGAATCTACAATATATATTTCTATGAATGCAAAAAAAAATTATTTCCTTGGTTTTGCTTCAAAACTCATATTATTATAGCACCACTAAATGTACTCACACGTATAATTAAATCTTTGCAATTCACCTTTAAATTTTTACATGCATAATGATCTGTATTCATCTATTATATGATATACCCTTCATATCTCATGGATAACAACAATGTGGATGAAAATGATTTAATGAATATGATTATGGATTACAGATGTTTAATATCAATACTTGACATAAGTATTAATATCACATCATATAAATACTGAAGCGGTTTATCTATATAAGAATGTTAGAAAATTTTCAAGAAACAGACAGATCCAAAGTTACAGCCTTTAGTCACTATTCTTTCTCAACATAAATAAAATAATTCTTACCTAGAAAACACACCTGAAACCATTATAAATTAGTCTTACCAACATTGCACGCTTTTCTTCATCTCCTTTAGTTTCTCTCTTTTCATTTTTTTTCCTGAATATTTCTTGAAGCTGAAAAGAAAACCAGTCAAAAAGCAAATAGTCTACAAGAGTTTCTAGGTACCTACCTAATACCCTGTGTTAGGTATATTCTAAGAACAAAGAAAAGAATTAGCTTCTTATACCAACATTAAAATTAGTATAAAAGCATTTTCTGATACTAGTTTTTTCTCCTGAGAAAAAGGAAATAGATCCTTTGTTCTATCATATAGTTTTATTTTATGACAGCATCTCATATAGTTTTATTTCATCTCTAACACACAAAGACATGGAGTCTGAGGCACATACATAAAAAAAGAAATAAAGCCTACTGAGGGATAAAGGACACTGAATCAGAAGTCAGGGTCTGGGCTTAAGCCTACCTTCTGTCATACACCACCTTTAAGATAGGGGACAGGCCCTCACTGGGCCCCAATTTGCTCATAGGACATGAAGATGGACTAGATGACCCATCTAGATCTGTTCAGGTAAGATCTGTTTCAGGTAACTGAGCATTGTGGCAGGCATCTTGGTTCTGCATGTCTAACCCTTTGGGCAAGTTACTCTAATCATTTAAGGCTTGTTTTCCATATTGGGAATATGATAGTTCCTTACCTTAGAAACAATATTTTATTCTCCAGCTTTACTGAGGTATAACTGATAGGTCTTATAACAAGAGTGCAGAGTAAATATTACAAGTAATTACTTAGCACCTTGCCTATCACACAGTAACTTCTCAATATACGTTAGCTACTATTAAACATGGGTTTCCCAGGTGGCTCAGTTGTAAAGATCCGATCGGCCAATGCAGGAGATCCAGAAGACTCGCGTTTGATCCCTGGGTTGGGAAGATCCCCTGGAGGAGGGCACAACTACCCACTCCAGCATCCTTGCCATGGACAGAGGAGCCTGGTGGGCTACAGTCCATGGGGGTCACAAAAGAATCAGACACAACTGGGCGACTGACACTATTATACATGGCATTATTTCCTCTTTAAAATCCTCTTTTACACATGGAAGCCTAATTCTACATCTCAGTTTTCTGATGAGGTCACTATTCTTATCTGTGTAATATGAACAGCTATCTCAACTTGTTACTTCACTTAGTACAGCTAGGGCCGAAAGTCAAAATGTATTACTTTCCAAGATGTATGATAACAATTAAAACATACAGTACAAAATATAAATGATTTCATTGATGCGCACATTTATTTCCACACTTTTTCTCAGTGAAAAGAGTTTGTCTTTTTAGCAATGGCTATTAATAATCACTTTATAACCAGGCATGACGATCACAGATTTTAGACCTCTACAAATAAATCTGCCCAACCCCACCTCTGCACTTAGGAACTCTGAGCTGTTTACAAACAACAACAGACAAGAAAACATCTGTATGGCCACTGCAGAGTCAAATGCCACTTGAAAGCAACTTTTCTAAAAGTGTAGAGTGGAAACAAATAGAAGTTCTGCATGAATGTTTTACCTTCTGTCTTCACAGACAGGATTCCCAAATACTTTTACACAGGCAGCTTCCAAGGCACTGAGTTCCAAAAGGTAACCTTTCAGACAGTGGGGTGGAACTTGGCAGTGCTGCCACAGAAAGTCTACTGAAGACTGTTTCAATTACGAGACCTATCCTGAAATTCCTAAAGTACAGCTGCACACTATCATGACAGAGCTATAGTAAACTAAGTCTGTCCATCTTAGGATGTTGCGAACATCTCTCTAGACACTGCAATGAAACTGAAACCCTTTGCCCCGCCTCTATCCTGAGAAGCACTGCAGTGGGTCCAGCTCCCCAGACTTGCTCAGGGGCTGCGCTCAGGCAAGGGCTACCCAAGTCTCAGGGGAAACACTGGTCCAGCTGCTCTGCAGCACGTGGGATCTTCCCAGGCCAGGGATTGAACCAGTGCCCCTTTCACTGCAAGGCAGACTCTTAAACCACTGGACCGCCAGGGGAAACCTGCCTGCTTTCTTTTGAACGGCTGGTAACTAGCTCCAGATGAGGATTTCCCTCTCTTCTCTTTCTTACTATGGAAAGGAATGATTTCATAGTTTCTCCTTATGCTCCAGTCTTTGAAGAAAATGCTAAGCCATTTAAGAGGTTTTCCAAGACATTTTTACTGGCTTGTTACAAAGGAAAAATGGAAAATGAAATGGCTATTTACGTTATTTTTCCCTTCTTTTTTTCGTTAGGAGAGAAGAGATAGATACTGAGTTGCATATAAATGCTAAAGATAGACTCTGTTACTAGAAACAATAAACTGATGTTAATCTCTGTTCTGGAGAAAAGCAGCATAGGCATTTTGCCACAGAAGTAGATATAGGATACATGGGTAGAACAGTTCTGGAAGGAGGGCGTGGTAGGAGGAGTGAGCAGCTGATGATGCTGCTAGACCAGCACCAACCTGGACCAGGTGAGATTTTAGCCCTCTACAAATAAATCTGCCCAACCCCACCTCTGCACTTAGGAACTCTGAGCTGTTTACAAACAACAACAGACAAGAAAACATCTGTATGGCCACTGCAGAGTCAAATGCCACTTGAAAGCAACTTTTCTAAAAGTGTAGAGTGGAAACAAATAGAAGTTCTGCATGAATGTTTTACCTTCTGTCTTCACAGACAGGATTCCCAAATACTTTTACACAGGCAGCTTCCAAGGCACTGAGTTCCAAAAGGTAACCTTTCAGACAGTGGGGTGGAACTTGGCAGTGCTGCCACAGAAAGTCTACTGAAGACTGTTTCAATTACGAGACCTATCCTGAAATTCCTAAAGTACAGCTGCACACTATCATGACAGAGCTATAGTAAACTAAGTCTGTCCATCTTAGGATGTTGCGAACATCTCTCTAGACACTGCAATGAAACTGAAACCCTTTGCCCCGCCTCTATCCTGAGAAGCACTGCAGTGGGTCCAGCTCCCCAGACTTGCTCAGGGGCTGCGCTCAGGCAAGGGCTACCCAAGTCTCAGGGGAAACACTGGTCCAGCTGCTCTGCAGCACGTGGGATCTTCCCAGGCCAGGGATTGAACCAGTGCCCCTCGCACTGCAAGGCGGACTCTTTACCCACTGGACCACCAGGGAAGCCTGCCTGCTTTCTTTTGAACGGCTGGTAACTAGCTCCAGATGAGGATTTCCCTCTCTTCTCTTTCTTACTATGGAAAGGAATGATTTCATAGTTTCTCCTTATGCTCCAGTCTTTGAAGAAAATGCTAAGCCATTTAAGAGGTTTTCCAAGACATTTTTACTGGCTTGTTACAAAGGAAAAATGGAAAATGAAATGGCTATTTACGTTATTTTTCCCTTCTTTTTTTCGTTAGGAGAGAAGAGATAGATACTGAGTTGCATATAAATGCTAAAGATAGACTCTGTTACTAGAAACAATAAACTGATGTTAATCTCTGTTCTGGAGAAAAGCAGCATAGGCATTTTGCCACAGAAGTAGATATAGGATACATGGGTAGAACAGTTCTGGAAGGAGGGCGTGGTAGGAGGAGTGAGCAGCTGATGATGCTGCTAGACCAGCACCAACCTGGACCAGGTGAGAAAGGTGAGAAAGTCAGGTGAGAAAGGCTGAAGGACAAATACCAAGAAAGCACTCACCCGCCCCTGTAGATCAGCCCTTATTCAAAGATAAGAGAAGGGGATGGGCAAATGGGCTAAGACTGGAATCAAGGCAGCAACAAGTGGAAGAGAAAAAAAGAAAAACAGTAAACCCTTTCACGAGAAGGAAGGAAAGTTCCTGTGGCAAAGAGCTGCCAGTGATTGACTGCCTGCCACTTACCCTATGGAAAATATGTGACTCGTGTCAAACCTCCAGAAGATGCACAAACAATTATAATCATACTTATGCACACATGTGCTCTGCTGCTCAGTGGTGTACAATTTTCTGCAATCCCACGGACTGTAGCCTGCCAGGCTCCTCTGTCCATGGGATTTGGGATTTTTGGGTTTCCATTTCTTTCTCCAGGGGATCTTCCTGACCCAGGAATCAAACCTGCCTATCCTGCACTGGCAGGAGAATTCTTAACCAGTGAGGCATCTGGGAAGCCCTTATAGGGCTTTACACAGTCATCTTTATACACTGAATAAATTTATATTTTTATAGTGCAAAAATCATTCAAAATAAAATACGTAAGTATAGTACACCTTAGTGAAGTGAAACCATGAAAGTTTTCATTTTTTTACAATAATATTCAAAATAAGGAAAAAACAAAAATACAAGTATTGATAAAATGTAACCAATAATATACATACCACCAAAAACTCCTTTTTATCCACCAATAATATTCAAAATAAGGAAAAAACAAAAATACAAGTATTGATAAAATGTAACCAATAATATACATACCACCAAAAACTCCTTTTTATCCACCATCTCATTGCCATCTGTGTCAAACATGTTGAAAGCTATTCTAAAACCTGCGTGTGGCTCTGCCAGACAAGAACAGGAAAGTATTTGTAAAGTGGAAAAAATGTCTTCAAAGTACAAAATCCACATTAGTTGTAAACAATTCATATTCTGTACAGGAATACATTAACCAAGAAATTAAAAGCAACACGTTGTTATTCGCTAAATATAATAAAAGCTACAGATAACTATATATACTTCTGCTTCACATATTAGCACTCTCAGTAACACAACTGATAATACATTTTAAATCTGTGTGATACCTGTTCAATAGCATTGGCAGTAAAATTCAACTACCTTCCTTCCAAAAGAAAATAATTCTTTCTTATCCAGAGTCTGTCAGTTTGTTTATAAGGTAACTACCATCTCAGTACATCTGAAATATTTTTAATATATCAGCTAGTTAGAGCAGAAGAAAAAAATAAAAATATGACACAATGGACCAGCCCAAATCTTAGGAAAATTATAATGGAATAACCTATGAAAAAAAAAATCAAGCAGGAGTGATTACATATGTGGGACTGAACTTCTAGAGACCTCAAATGCAGAAATACAAAACAAAGAGGGCCTGAATAATTAATTTCTAATTCTCCCCAAATATAAGGAACAACTGCTTTTTTGAGAAAGACTTTCACACGTTATAAACTGTCATAACTGTATAAACATTATAATATGCTTCACTCCCTCTTTTCTTTTCACTTCTAAAGCAGAAAGGAGAAAATCTGGACAGAAGAAAACTTGAACGTGTCCTTCAAAGAGGAGCTCAGTGTACATGACTTTTCAAACGAAAGCTTGGTCCAGGCACGGGAACCCTTATAGGGCTTTACACAGTCATCTTTATACACTGAATAAATTTATATTTTTATAGTGCAAAAATCATTCAAAATAAAATACGTAAGTATAGTACACCTTAGTGAAGTGAAACCATGAAAGTTTTCATTTTTTTACAATAATATTCAAAATAAGGAAAAAACAAAAATACAAGTATTGATAAAATGTAACCAATAATATACATACCACCAAAAACTCCTTTTTATCCACCAATAATATTCAAAATAAGGAAAAAACAAAAATACAAGTATTGATAAAATGTAACCAATAATATACATACCACCAAAAACTCCTTTTTATCCACCATCTCATTGCCATCTGTGTCAAACATGTTGAAAGCTATTCTAAAACCTGCGTGTGGCTCTGCCAGACAAGAACAGGAAAGTATTTGTAAAGTGGAAAAAATGTCTTCAAAGTACAAAATCCACATTAGTTGTAAACAATTCATATTCTGTACAGGAATACATTAACCAAGAAATTAAAAGCAACACGTTGTTATTCGCTAAATATAATAAAAGCTACAGATAACTATATATACTTCTGCTTCACATATTAGCACTCTCAGTAACACAACTGATAATACATTTTAAATCTGTGTGATACCTGTTCAATAGCATTGGCAGTAAAATTCAACTACCTTCCTTCCAAAAGAAAATAATTCTTTCTTATCCAGAGTCTGTCAGTTTGTTTATAAGGTAACTACCATCTCAGTACATCTGAAATATTTTTAATATATCAGCTAGTTAGAGCAGAAGAAAAAAATAAAAATATGACACAATGGACCAGCCCAAATCTTAGGAAAATTATAATGGAATAACCTATGAAAAAAAAAATCAAGCAGGAGTGATTACATATGTGGGACTGAACTTCTAGAGACCTCAAATGCAG
The DNA here is from genome assembly GCA_022376925.1 of Tragulus kanchil. NCBI lineage: Eukaryota > Metazoa > Chordata > Mammalia > Artiodactyla > Tragulidae > Tragulus > Tragulus kanchil. The sequence continues at coordinate 31,243,142 of JAIOJX010000028.1, read as the reverse complement.
AAATACAAAACAAAGAGGGCCTGAATAATTAATTTCTAATTCTCCCCAAATATAAGGAACAACTGCTTTTTTGAGAAAGACTTTCACACGTTATAAACTGTCATAACTGTATAAACATTATAATATGCTTCACTCCCTCTTTTCTTTTCACTTCTAAAGCAGAAAGGAGAAAATCTGGACAGAAGAAAACTTGAACGTGTCCTTCAAAGAGGAGCTCAGTGTACATGACTTTTTCAAAACAGCTGACCTCTTTGGAGATGACTGGCAAAAAGTTTAAAGAGGGACCTCCCACAGGTACACTTGCCACTACGTGTTTTGAAATTGTGAACCCAGCAAAAGCAAATCACACAGACATGCTTTCTTAACCGGTAACAGCTGCCTCTGAAAATAATGGAAATGAAAGCCTGTCTTTCATGCAAGTTCATTTTTTGCATGTATTTTAGGGATCCAGACTTACTTTCATTATCATTCACTTGAGGAAGAAATTAAGTTAAATCCTCTCTGATAATCAAGTTTTAAGCTTTAAGAAGATCTTGAGGATACAAGTAGGAAGATGTCCTCACAAATATTGTTTGGAAGGGAAAAGAAAGTCAAAGTAATAAAAAGTAAAGGGGAGAAAACCATCGACAGATAACATGGATTATCTAGCCCATTTTCTGTCAGCCGTCCTTTTACGTTTTTCTTGGTTCCAATCTAAACAACACCCATAATTTTTCGATTCAAACTCAAAGTATTTTCTAAGATGGATTCTGAATTCCAAATGAAGAGTCACAGCAGTCAAAGATCCTACCTTTTCTGTTGTAAGCAAAAACTAGTATATGCGTTTTTTTTCCTACCTTGCTAAGACCAATTCTGTCCAAGCTCAACATGTGGTTTTCCTCACCAGTTTTGTTTTACTCGTACCTATCACTCTGCTGTCTCAGGGACTTACAACTTCTAAATTTGAATCCAAAGTTGTTCTAGCTAATGAGATAAATTTTAAACAAGACTCTGAGACAAGCCTTGGCAACCACTTCTCTAACTTTCATGATGACAATCATCCTTGACCAGTCAAATCATCAGAATGGTTTTCCAGTCTGGAATATCCTCAAGCAGTCCTATTACTAACTGCATAATATTTGCTTTTCTTCAGTAATTTTAAATGACTTTGAGCCAGGATCAAAAAAAAGCAAGGAAAAAAAGAGGGGGCAAATTTTGAAACACACATACATTAACACACATTCCCCAAACTTTCTGTGCCATTACTCCAACATAATATCACCCATTACTAAATTCAGAATAACACAGTGGCTGTGTAATCGTCTAATCATAGAAGCATAGGAGTTTTAAGACTGGCTTCTAATGATAGTTTTATTGATGTTCTTTTTTCCCCCACACATCTCTATAAATCTCCACAATTGGAAATCTCACTAAGTCACACTGTTTCATTCACTTGTCAATTATTTTCTGAGAGGCTACCATGTGCCCAACACTGTTCTTGATACAAAAATGAACAAAAAAGAAAAATGATAAAATGAAGAAAAAGATAAAATCTTTGCTATTGTGGACCCACATAAGACAAAACCATGTAAACAAACAAACCAATACTTTCAAATACTTTAAGTACTATGAAGAAAATACAACACCATACAGGAAGAAAAAGGGAGAGGTAGAAGAGGTAACTATATTAGGGAGGAAGGTTAAGTTAAGGCTTCCTAATAAAAAGTAAAGGGGAGAAAACCATCGACAGATAACATGGATTATCTAGCCCATTTTCTGTCAGCCGTCCTTTTACGTTTTTCTTGGTTCCAATCTAAACAACACCCATAATTTTTCGATTCAAACTCAAAGTATTTTCTAAGATGGATTCTGAATTCCAAATGAAGAGTCACAGCAGTCAAAGATCCTACCTTTTCTGTTGTAAGCAAAAACTAGTATATGCGTTTTCCTAACATGCTAAGACCAATTCTGTCCAAGCTCAACATGTGGTTTTCCTCACCAGTTTTGTTTTACTCGTACCTATCACTCTGCTGTCTCAGGGACTTACAACTTCTAAATTTGAATCCAAAGTTGTTCTAGCTAATGAGATAAATTTTAAACAAGACTCTGAGACAAGCCTTGGCAACCACTTCTCTAACTTTCATGATGACAATCATCCTTGACCAGTCAAATCATCAGAATGGTTTTCCAGTCTGGAATATCCTCAAGCAGTCCTATTACTAACTGCATAATATTTGCTTTTCTTCAGTAATTTTAAATGACTTTGAGCCAGGATCAAAAAAAAGCAAGGAAAAAAAGAGGGGGCAAATTTTGAAACACACATACATTAACACACATTCCCCAAACTTTCTGTGCCATTACTCCAACATAATATCACCCATTACTAAATTCAGAATAACACAGTGGCTGTGTAATCGTCTAATCATAGAAGCATAGGAGTTTTAAGACTGGCTTCTAATGATAGTTTTATTGATGTTCTTTTTTCCCCCACACATCTCTATAAATCTCCACAATTGGAAATCTCACTAAGTCACACTGTTTCATTCACTTGTCAATTATTTTCTGAGAGGCTACCATGTGCCCAACACTGTTCTTGATACAAAAATGAACAAAAAAGAAAAATGATAAAATGAAGAAAAAGATAAAATCTTTGCTATTGTGGACCCACATAAGACAAAACCATGTAAACAAACAAACCAATACTTTCAAATACTTTAAGTACTATGAAGAAAATACAACACCATACAGGAAGAAAAAGGGAGAGGTAGAAGAGGTAACTATATTAGGGAGGAAGGTTAAGTTAAGGCTTCCCTAAGCCTGCATGCTTTGAAGGAAACCTGAATGATTTTTATTATCCTGAGGCTCTTGAGGAAAAGCACTGATGGCAGAAGGAACAGAAAGTTTGGGTGACTGTAGTGAGGTGAACTACACTGTGTAAGTTCCCCATTAAATACAATGAAATTTAATACTTTAGTAAACCCTTCATATATTCCAAAAGAACTGCTGAATATGAAAGGAAGAGACTAATAAAGCTGTTGAAGGATGAATGATGGGTCTCCTGACAGACTCAGTGGTTAGAAGACTCATTCATGGGCTTCCCTGGTGGTCCAGTGGGTAAGGACACTGCCTTACAGTGCAAGGGGCGCCGGTTCGATCCCTGGCCTGGGAAGATCCCACGTGCTGCAGAGCGGCTGGACTGATGTGTCCAATCACCGAGCCGGAGCTCTGGAGCGCATGTGCCCAGAGTTGGAGCTCTGCAGCAACAAACGCCACCGCGATGAGAGGCCCACAGGAGCCAAAGAACAAAGACGGATGAAAATGGAGAAATGAAAGACCAACAGAAGTGACCTGCCCTTTCCCCTCCCTCCCCAACCCGACCCCCGCCCAAAATAAATAAATAAATAAATCTTTAAAAAAAAAAAAAGAAGACTCATTCATTCACACCAGTCTTGCAGAAAATGTGATTTGAATGAATGTAGCAGAAAATTTACAAGTCATTACCTGTCCTTACCTTTAGGCTCCCATGTAGATTAAACCACAAGGATTGATGTAGAATATTAACTTTTTAATTTATGAGCATTTTATTTTATACCATAACCCATAATCATACTTATGGTTTTGACATTTGATAGTTCTATGCTTACCCAATCTCTATAAATCTCCACAATTGGAAATCTCACTAAGTCACACTGTTTCATTCACTTGTCAATTATTTTCTGAGAGGCTACCATGTGCCCAACACTGTTCTTGATACAAAAATGAACAAAAAAGAAAAATGATAAAATGAAGAAAAAGATAAAATCTTTGCTATTGTGGACCCACATAAGACAAAACCATGTAAACAAACAAACCAATACTTTCAAATACTTTAAGTACTATGAAGAAAATACAACACCATACAGGAAGAAAAAGGGAGAGGTAGAAGAGGTAACTATATTAGGGAGGAAGGTTAAGTTAAGGCTTCCCTAAGCCTGCATGCTTTGAAGGAAACCTGAATGATTTTTATTATCCTGAGGCTCTTGAGGAAAAGCACTGATGGCAGAAGGAACAGAAAGTTTGGATGACTGTAGTGAGGTGAACTACACTGTGTAAGTTCCCCATTAAATACAATGAAATTTAATACTTTAGTAAACCCTTCATATATTCCAAAAGAACTGCTGAATATGAAAGGAAGAGACTAATAAAGCTGTTGAAGGATGAATGATGGGTCTCCTGACAGACTCAGTGGTTAGAAGACTCATTCATGGGCTTCCCTGGTGGTCCAGTGGGTAAGGACACTGCCTTACAGTGCAAGGGGCGCCGGTTCGATCCCTGGCCTGGGAAGATCCCACGTGCTGCAGAGCGGCTGGACTGATGTGTCCAATCACCGAGCCGGAGCTCTGGAGCGCATGTGCCCAGAGTTGGAGCTCTGCAGCAACAAACGCCACCGCGATGAGAGGCCCACAGGAGCCAAAGAACAAAGACGGATGAAAATGGAGAAATGAAAGACCAACAGAAGTGACCTGCCCTTTCCCCTCCCTCCCCAACCCGACCCCCGCCCAAAATAAATAAATAAATAAATCTTTAAAAAAAAAAAAAGAAGACTCATTCATTCACACCAGTCTTGCAGAAAATGTGATTTGAATGAATGTAGCAGAAAATTTACAAGTCATTACCTGTCCTTACCTTTAGGCTCCCATGTAGATTAAACCACAAGGATTGATGTAGAATATTAACTTTTTAATTTATGAGCATTTTATTTTATACCATAACCCATAATCATACTTATGGTTTTGACATTTGATAGTTCTATGCTTAGCATTTCCACTGGCATTTAGACACAAATTTTGCAAAACAGCATAGATAGACCTAAACTGACTTTCAATAGTAAGAGAATCTGAGAAATATTTTATTTCCCAAGGTTATGCTTGAGAAAGGAAACTACATCAAAAAATAGATTTAATGAGTACACTTACTTGTTAAAATGCATAAAAGAAACAGATACTCTGTGTAAGAAATCACACCTAGAAGAAAAACAGTATTAGTTATGCTATATATAAAATATTACTGTCTTTTCATTTTTATCAAATAAAATATTATTTTTATAATAGCAGTAATATTTATTAAAAGTTTAGAGTTTTAAAGATGATAAATATTGTTTTAAATGAGACTAAACTATTACAATAAAATCAGACCAAAAGAACCAGGAAGTAAATTTTACTTCATTTCATATGCACTCTTAGAAACAAAACCCACATTAATGCTTCAAGATATATTGGCACAAAAGCAAAATTATTAAAAATGCTTACAACAGATGTAAATTTTAAACATGTTGTTAGCTTTCAGTATGTGAATCTAACAAAAAATAAGCAGGTAGGAAATGGTTAATGTTGTAAAGTGCTTAATGACTTCTTAGAAACCTTGAATAAAACATTTAGAAACAACAAAACTCTGCAAAAAATAAAATTAAAGTAAATTTTCAAAATTTAGATAGTCTTGTTTACAGATTTAACTGCTGTATTGCATTTTAAAATACAACTCTACAGTTATTACTTTTCTGCTTTTAAGTTATCACTCATTATTCTCAAAAAGCTTCATGCTTCTATTAAGTCTAAGAATTCTTAATTAAATGGCTTACACTTTCTGTAAGCCACTCAAGATAATTCATCCTGAGTTCTTTGTAGTCTCATAATTATAAACTTTAAAACCAGTTTGCTTAAAGTAAATAAAAATATACATTCTGTTACTCAAATTCTTGCTTTTGAATGATAACACCCAAACTAGAATTAATCGCTTAACTGATTTCCCAAGTAGATTTTGAGAAAATTAAAAATCAGGAATAAGCCAATAATACTTATCCAGATAAAAAACGGTGTAAAAATTCTTAAGTGACCAGATAGTGAACCTTAAAACTCCACTTTACCTGATGTTCTTTGAGGCTACCCTCTTTGTTACAGAACAAAGAGAAGAGGAGGCACTGTCAGGCAGTTTGTCAGAAGAGGCGAAGGGACTGAGCTAGGAGGCCCTGAAAGCATTCTCGTCTTTTGTTTATACTAGAATATTGTGACCTATAGACATAGTTCTGGTTGATTGCCATGAATGTTATGGGAGAAAGATTCTGGAACGGTCAATGTGCATAAAGATACAATACCTAGATTCCATAGGGATTCCTCAAAAAAGAAAAAAGATCTGGAAGTGGGCTCCGTATCTCCACAATCCCGTCTCACTGACTGCTGCTCTAACTGACGGGGTGGAATACACAAGAGACGCTGGTTAGCAGAAAGAAGTTTAATATCTGCTGTACATCTTTTGCTTGATAATCAACTCAAGAGTCCCCTCTGTGAAGGACTACTGAACGCTGAGTGTCCTGATCATGTTTACAGCAGGAGACACTTGTCTCGAGCATTGAGTGGGTTTTGAGGTGGTGTAATCCACAGTGGAGAAAAACAGTGAGAAACTCCTGATGTAATTTAATAAAAATGGTCAAGGAGAAGAGAAAATATTACTAAACATGAACTGCAAATTCATAATACTTTTAATCACAAAAATAGAGAACCATGAGACTAACCTTTCAATTTATTTTAAGGCCACCCGGGGTCAAAAATAAAATACTAGTAAATACTAAGTGTATAGTAAAATTGTGATCTTTAGAAAAAGAGGATAAGAAAGATGCTAACTAGTTTTCTTTTGAAACTGCAATCTAAAAAAAAAATTCTAAGAGAAGTTCCTTTAAAAGCACTACACTGCTTAGTTCCTATATCCTGATACGTCACATCTGGCTACTATAAGTAGGTCTGTGTAGTTCATGTTTTCATAAATGCTGCATATCAATTAAATTTTTGTAAAATTGTCTAACTTTTTTCTGGACTGTATTTTAAAGTGAAAAAATTCATTTTTAAATTAGTCTTCAACAGCTCTAAATTCTTAGTTTTAAAATTCCTTTTCTACCTGATCTCTTTATGAAAACACAAGACATTAACTCTCTACTTCATTTAACCCAATAGTTCTGAAACTTGGGTACAAAGATTACCTTGATAATTCCATCACTACGAGACAGATCTGCACTAATCTACGGGGTAGCCACTGGCCACACAGGGCTACTTAAATTTAGGAGTAATTAATATTAAAATTTAGTTTCTTAAAGAGAGCACTCTCATTTCAGGTGCTTCAAAGTCACAGCTGACTCAAGGCTACCATATGGACATTGCCATGAATGTTATGGGAGAAAGATTCTGGAACGGTCAATGTGCATAAAGATACAATACCTAGATTCCATAGGGATTCCTCAAAAAAGAAAAAAGATCTGGAAGTGGGCTCCGTATCTCCACAATCCCGTCTCACTGACTGCTGCTCTAACTGACGGGGTGGAATACACAAGAGACGCTGGTTAGCAGAAAGAAGTTTAATATCTGCTGTACATCTTTTGCTTGATAATCAACTCAAGAGTCCCCTCTGTGAAGGACTACTGAACGCTGAGTGTCCTGATCATGTTTACAGCAGGAGACACTTGTCTCGAGCATTGAGTGGGTTTTGAGGTGGTGTAATCCACAGTGGAGAAAAACAGTGAGAAACTCCTGATGTAATTTAATAAAAATGGTCAAGGAGAAGAGAAAATATTACTAAACATGAACTGCAAATTCATAATACTTTTAATCACAAAAATAGAGAACCATGAGACTAACCTTTCAATTTATTTTAAGGCCACCCGGGGTCAAAAATAAAATACTAGTAAATACTAAGTGTATAGTAAAATTGTGATCTTTAGAAAAAGAGGATAAGAAAGATGCTAACTAGTTTTCTTTTGAAACTGCAATCTAAAAAAAAAATTCTAAGAGAAGTTCCTTTAAAAGCACTACACTGCTTAGTTCCTATATCCTGATACGTCACATCTGGCTACTATAAGTAGGTCTGTGTAGTTCATGTTTTCATAAATGCTGCATATCAATTAAATTTTTGTAAAATTGTCTAACTTTTTTTTTCTGGACTGTATTTTAAAGTGAAAAAATTCATTTTTAAATTAGTCTTCAACAGCTCTAAATTCTTAGTTTTAAAATTCCTTTTCTACCTGATCTCTTTATGAAAACACAAGACATTAACTCTCTACTTCATTTAACCCAATAGTTCTGAAACTTGGGTACAAAGATTACCTTGATAATTCCATCACTACGAGACAGATCTGCACTAATCTACGGGGTAGCCACTGGCCACACAGGGCTACTTAAATTTAGGAGTAATTAATATTAAAATTTAGTTTCTTAAAGAGAGCACTCTCATTTCAGGTGCTTCAAAGTCACAGCTGACTCAAGGCTACCATATGGACATTCTGATAATTGCAGACAGTTCTATTAGGTAGCAATGACTGGATCATTCACCCTGAAAAAAGTATGCAAATCTGCATACAATTTAAGTAGGATTAGGATTTACCCAAAGCCACGCCTTCCAGATTTAACCCTCCCCTTAAGTAAAAAGAATTTCCTTCTTCCATAAATTTATCTTTCTTAGATTATATTTGATCAAATTTCATTTTCCCATGAGAGGTATTAAGGAAATATTTTTTACATTGATCAATTTACCTCATCCTTCTGAGCTCTGAATTTTCCTTATCCTATCATTCTACTCTAAGATTTGAACGACAATCTTTAACACAACTTCTAGAAAAAAATTTCTAAGAACTTTAAGGATATAGCATGGCCCAGACTTCACTAAGATTTAAAAACCCTAGATATGAAAAGTCTACAACTGAAGATAAGGTGTCTCCTCCATCCAGAGTCTATGAGACCCAAATAGAAACAATTTGAATTTCTAATTCTACTTATATAAAAATATATGTATTATAACTATCCTTTTAAAATATTTATCATCATGTTAAAGTAAATATATTATTTTCAAAGCCATATTGATTAAAATTGATGAAAAAGGTAAGTTTATACAATTGTCTTATATTTTGTATATTCTTATATTTGAATATAAAAATGTATATTTCTGAGAAACATCCCTTTCTAAGATTAAAGAGACTATATTGATTAGTTACTACTATAAACATTTATATAAAGTGAATTGTAAAGACAACTGTAATAACAGCTATATAATCTCATTGCAAGGACATGTATGAATTAATGAGTTAACTTATATACAGATGTGGATAATACAGTGAGTTGAAACAGCTGGATTTTTCAGTGAGTTGTGTCTTAAAAAAATGTTCAAATTGTTCAGCCAAAAGATATATCTAATAAGATTTTCTTATTGATTAAATTTAAGAATATGTGAAATTCCCTTGAAAGTACTTGAAAAGAAGAAAAATAGACATTTGGAAATCAATATTTTTGAAAAATGCGTTCTGTGGGTAAATATAATGTGTACTTCTTAATATGGTTAAAAGTTCTTTAACTATAAAAGTTCACTTTGTTGGAAGCATGAATAATGTATGTAAAAAGTAACATAACTCCCCCCCTTAATCTCACTACCAAGAAACAAGCATTATTAATGTTTTGATTTTTTTTTCAGTTTTTTCTCTTTGTACACAGACATATAGGTAACTGTAAAATTATTTAAGCATGAGAAAAATATGCATATATAAATAGCATAAACAACACAGAGTCAGTATTAAAATACATAAATAGTAAAGTTAATTTACCTCTTTCTTTAAGATTTCTAAACAGCTTTGATGATCCTTTCCAAACTGGTGGTGTTTCTGATAGCATCTGATTTAATTCCTATGACATAAAGTATCATAATACTGATTAACAGGTAAGCCATTTATTTATAAAACAGATCAAAAATATTTAACTATCTAGGCAAAAAACCTCCACTTAGAAGACCTGACATATGGGTATATTTATACTATTTCCTCTCATAAAACCCAGTATTTGACCACAGTCCAAAAGTAAAAATGAGTGATATAAACATGCTACATTACATTTGATTAGAGCTACCAAAAACTTCACATGAATTTATTAACTGGAGATTTATAGGACTTTCCAGGTGGCACTAGTGGTGAAGAATCTGCCTGCCAATGCAGGCGACATAAGATGTGGGTTTGATCCTTGTGTTGGGAAGATCCCCTGGAGTAGGGAATAGCAACTCGCTTCAGTATTATTGCATTCCAGTATTCTTGTGTAGGAAATTTCATAGACAGGGGAGCCTGGTGGGCTGCAGTCCATGGGGTCACAAAAGAGTCAGACATGATTGAGCGTCAGCACTACCACATACATATATTATATATGTGTATATATGATAACTGAATTAAGATTAAACAGTGAATTTAAGTTCTGGAGCCAGTTAGAAAAGAAGGGTTTCACGGAAGTCACAAGAAACGGTACACTTCCTAATGCAGGTCAGATATGACCACCAGACTTCACATACTGTCCCTTTTCTGTAGCAACTTGGATTTAGGCAATTCTGTGGTAGATGAACTGGGCAAACAGATTCTATGGGGAAAGAATAAAGAGTATTTTACAGTGACTTAAAGAACGACATCAGATGAAGTGGGAAGATAGGCTATTAAGTTATTGTGGCCACTGGTGCAATTTTTTTCAAACTTTAACCTAAATATTCAGTAAAGAGCATACACTTCAATTGCTGATTAGTCAGTTTTGTTTTTTTTTTTTTTAATCAAGCTGAGGGAGGACTATTTTGGAAAATTAAAACATTTGACTCATTGTTCAGATACTAAAATGATTTTGTATTTATTGTGCAAACTTGTTTTAAAAAATAAAAAATACTGAAGTGAAAATTGTAATTAGATTGAGAGAAAAAGTATGAAAGGATTTGGTGAGGTAACTTGAAATAATTAGAAATTTAAAAATTAGGCTGGGGCTTCCCCTGGTGATCCAGTGGGTAAGGACACCGCCTTGCAGTGCAAGGCGCGCTGGTTCGATCCCTGGCCTGGGAAGATCCCACATGCCGCGGAGCGGCTGGACCGATGTGTCCAATTGCTGAGCCGGAGCTCTGGAGCGCATGCGCCCAGAGCCAGCGCTCTGCGACGACAGACGCCACCGCGATGAGAGGCCCACGCGGGCCAAAGAACAAAGACGGATGAAAATAGAGAAATGAAAGACCAATAGAAGTGGCCCGCCCGCTCCCCTCCCTCCCCAACCCAACCCCCGCCCAAAATAAAATAAATAAACAAATCTTTAAAAAAAAAAAAAAAAATTAGTCTGCTAAGTAATACACTGAAAAACAACACTAGGAAGTGCTTTTTTTCCAGATCTGATTCTTGCTGCTTAAATTGTGATTCCCTTATCGCCCAGGCCTCATTACCTTGCCAGGGACCAGAATCTACTTTCAATATGATCTGCAGATGACTTTTATGTACATTCAATTTTGAGAAGCACTTTCGACAAACCCTGACTTCAGTTGTGTCCGCCTCTTTGTGACCCTCTGGACTGCAGCCCCTGCTATAAAAGTTTTGTCCACGGGATTTTCCAGGCAAGAATACTGGAGTGGGCTGCTGTGTCCACCTCGAGGGGATCTTTCCCCTTCTCTGATGCAGTTGTACCTTAAACAGCTCTGTGACATTTATAAACTATACTTTTCTCATGCAGAGCTGAGTTAGCAGGCAAATATGGAGTCTCTGGGATGCCAAAGGCAGGAGTAGTATCTTTAGGGGATTTATAGAGGCCTTGAAGTGCATCTGTGAGTCCCTGGTCTCGTTTCCTTCATAGGGTTATTGCCGCACTGCAGATGACAGATGCCACCAATGCTGAGTACCGCCTGACTAGGGTAACAAAGGCAACAGCCGTCAGAATTCACAATGACTAAGGATGAGAAGCTGGGACGTTTAATGTTTAAACAACAGTGAATTCATAAAGAGTTCTGCTCAAACAGGAGATTAAAAACTATTTTGAGTGCACTTTATATAGAACCAATATACCTCGCTTTCTTCATTTTAATTGTTTCCACATATTCAACTCCATTTATTCTACTTAAACTCAGCAAAAATTTACTACCAAAAAATCTTAGCCACTTTTTATTGAGTTCCCTCTATGTGCCTGGCCATGGGCTAATACATATTTCATTTAGGTCTAAAAAATAATTCTCATAATGCATATTTTACTGAATATTAAAGTAGACAAGTAACTCACAACTAGTCAATGACTGGCCAGATCCTTACTCTAAGCAGTTTATTTTTGTAATAATTTAGTTCTTTCTGGTCTAGATCATCCAACTGACACACTGATATTGTCCTGTGTCAATTTTAGGGACTTAAATTTTATTTAAGTCTGTATTTCCACTCAGGCTGGGACTCTCTCTCCCGCTCATAGTGCCTATCTTAGTCTCTTACAGGCAGTATATTGTCAGACAGAAAATCTGATTGGCCTTTGTCCCTGGTTCCTGGGGGCAAAACTTGGTGTCCTTGGATCACACTAAAGTTTATGCTGAGATGACCCAGGATGGGGCCTGACTTTCAAAAGTAACCCCATGACTTGAGGGTTAAGGCTGTGAGCCAGTCTGACCTCTGGGGAAGGGAGATGAGAGGGAATGGAGATTGAATTCATTTGTGTGGCCAATGATTCGATCAATCACACCTATGGGATGAAGCCCCCAATAAAAACTCTGGACACCAATGTCAGTGGAGCTTTCAGGCTGGTGAACACATGGATGCATCAGGACAGGGCCATTTCCCGACTCCTCAAGGAGAAGGCACAGAACCGGTGTCTGGAACTCTCCTATACCTTACCATACGTGTCTCTCCATTTTGCTGCCCTTGATTGTTTCCTTATAATGATAATTACAATTGTAAATCTAAGTGTAGAATGTTTCTGAATTCTGTGAGTCTAACAAACCATTAAACTGGAGGGGGAATTGTGGGAACTAAATGAATTTGTACCTAGTTGATCAGAAGGGTGAGTGGTCTGGGATCCCTTGAAATGCAGCTGGCATCTGAAATGAGGGTCATATTTTTTGGGACTGGGTCCTTAAATCTGTGGGGTCTGATGCCAGCTCTGGGTGGTTAGTGTCAGAATTATACTGCAGTAATGCAAATAGGGACTAAATAAATATTTGCTGGATTGAATTCATTTACCTAGAATTATAGATCCTTTTAAAGGATTTATATAATTTTCCTGAGTACAATTCTTTTCTGAACTCAGAGAAACATTTTATTTACTAAATACCAGTATATTATAAAAGGAGAGAATTCAGGAAGAGCCAGATGGAAGAGATGCACAGGGTGAGATAGGAGGAAAGGCATGGAGCTTCTCTGTCTTCTCCAAGCAACCTCCCACTTTCCCCAAATCTTCCTGAGTACAATTTTTTAAAGTATACACTTAATATATACGTTATAGGAAAATTAGTAAATACAGAAAATAAAAAGAGTGTGATCCAGGGATTAACCACAATTAAAATTTTTATTTAATCTCATTTTAGTTTCATTCTTTTAATTTTTTAAATTTTATTTTATCTTTTGGGGGGTGGGGTGGGGAGGGAAGGGGATGGGCGGGCCACTTCTATTGGTCTTTCATTTCTCTATTTTCATCCATCTTTGTTCTTTGGCTCCTGTGGGCCTCCCATCACGGTGGCGTCTGTTGTTGCAGAGCGCCGGCTCTGGGCGCATGCGCTCCAGAGCTCCGGCGCGGTAGTTGGACACATCGGTCCAGCCGCTACGCGGCACGTGCGATCTTCCCAGGCCAGGGATCAAACCGCCGCCCCTTGCCCTGCAAGGTGGTGTCCCCACCAACTGGACCACCAGGCAAGTCCAGTTTCATTCATCTATTCGTATTTTCGTCATTCTTGTTGCAAGTATTGAATGATTTTTTTTATTTGCAGGACATCAAGGGCTCCGGACATTGTGAAAGTTTCCCTTTTAAGTTATGATGGAAATCAAGAACAACGCCATATGGACCCCTCTGTGGTAGCATTGAATTACTTTTGAGTTTCTAACAAACCATTAAACTGGAGGGAATTGTGGGAACTAAATGAATTTGTACCTAGTTGATCAGAAGGGTGAGTGGTCTGGGATCCCTTGAAATGCAGCTGGCATCTGAAATGAGGGTCATATTTTTTGGGACTGGGTCCTTAAATCTGTGGGGTCTGATGCCAGCTCTGGGTGGTTAGTGTCAGAATTATACTGCAGTAATGCAAATAGGGACTAAATAAATATTTGCTGGATTGAATTCATTTACCTAGAATTATAGATCCTTTTAAAGGATTTATATAATTTTCCTGAGTACAATTCTTTTCTGAACTCAGAGAAACATTTTATTTACTAAATACCAGTATATTATAAAAGGAGAGAATTCAGGAAGAGCCAGATGGAAGAGATGCACAGGGTGAGATAGGAGGAAAGGCATGGAGCTTCTCTGTCTTCTCCAAGCAACCTCCCACTTTCCCCAAATCTTCCTGAGTACAATTTTTTAAAGTATACACTTAATATATACGTTATAGGAAAATTAGTAAATACAGAAAATAAAAAGAGTGTGATCCAGGGATTAACCACAATTAAAATTTTTATTTAATCTCATTTTAGTTTCATTCTTTTAATTTTTTAAATTTTATTTTATCTTTTGGGGGGTGGGGTGGGGAGGGAGGGGGATGGGCGGGCCACTTCTATTGGTCTTTCATTTCTCTATTTTCATCCATCTTTGTTCTTTGGCTCCTGTGGGCCTCCCATCACGGTGGCGTCTGTTGTTGCAGAGCGCCGGCTCTGGGCGCATGCGCTCCAGAGCTCCGGCGCGGTAGTTGGACACATCGGTCCAGCCGCTACGCGGCACGTGCGATCTTCCCAGGCCAGGGATCAAACCGCCGCCCCTTGCCCTGCAAGGTGGTGTCCCCACCAACTGGACCACCAGGCAAGTCCAGTTTCATTCATCTATTCGTATTTTCGTCATTCTTGTTGCAAGTATTGAATGATTTTTTTTATTTGCAGGACATCAAGGGCTCCGGACATTGTGAAAGTTTCCCTTTTAAGTTATGATGGAAATCAAGAACAACGCCATATGGACCCCTCTGTGGATAGCGCTGAATGATTTTTATATAAAGTTTTATAACTTAATATATCATAAGCATACTTTTCTGCCAAATATTCATTTTCATTTTAATGGCTGCACAGCAGTTGTCTATATCAGCAGTTCTGAAATGTAACTCTATTATTAAAAATTGTGGACCCCAAAGAGATATTGTTTATGTGCGTTATTTCCATCAATATTTAATGTATGTAGAAACGGAAATGATACTTTTCTTTTTGGAGATACCCTACAGCTGTGGAACCTTAGTTCCCTGACCGGGGACTGAACCTGTGACCTCACAGTGAAAGTGCTGAGTTCTAACCTAACCACTGTGGTGGTGGTGGTGGTTCAGTCACTAAGTTGTGTCCAACTCTTTGTGACTCCATGGACTGTACCTGCCAGGCTCCTCTGTCCATGGGATCTCCCAGGCAAGGATATAGGAGTGGGCTGCCATTTCCTCCTTCAGGGGATCTTCCTGACCCAGAATCAAACCTGGGTTTCCTGCATTGCAGGCAGTTTCCTGAAATGAAGGTGGATTCTTTACCAACTGAGCTACCCTAACCACTATATCACCAGGGAGTTCCAAGAAAGGATATATTTTTCAAACACAAAATTATATAAACACATATTCAGTTAGCTCTCAGAGTGATGATCTCATCATGAAGCCTCTGGAAAGCTCCACTGTACACTTGTGAGAGAATGAGAGTAACAGAATACAAGCATCTTCCCAGTATTATTATGAAAATATTCCTGACTTTATGGATCCCCCCAAAAGGTTCTTTGCATGTTAACAAAAGTCAGTTTATATTATTTTGCAATTTGCTGTTTTACTCAATCTTATGTTTTTTAGGCCTACTTATGTTGATACACACATGCTAAGTCTCTTCTGTCATGTCCAACTCTTTGGAACCCCATGGGCTGTAGCCCACCAGGCCCTACTGTCCATGGAATTCTGCAGACAAGAATACCAGAAGGATCTTCCCAACCCAGGTATCGAACCTGTGTCTCTTATGTCTCCTGCATTGGTAGGAGGGTTCTTTACCACTAGCGCCACCTGAGAAGCCCATTTAAACACATAGGTCTCGTGTATTATTCATTTTAGTTCTATATTATAATATTTGTCCTTCATATGCCTACTTCACATTCTTTTATTAATTCCTCTACTGATTGACATTTATATTGTTTCTAATTTTTTCAGGACTCCTGGTGTAAATATGCAAATGTTTCTCTTTTAAGTATATCTAGAAGTAGAATTTTTTTATTTTTGGCCACTTCTATTGGTCTTTCATTTATTTTCGTGTTTGTTCTTTGGCTTGTGTGGGCCTCCCATCGCAGTGGCCTCTCTCACTGCAGAGTACCGGCTCTGGGTGCATGCACTCCAGAGCTCCGGTTCGGTAGCTGGACACATCGGTCCAGTCCAGCTGCTCCACAGCACATGGGATTTTCCCATGCCAGGGACCGAACCGGTGCCCCTTGCACTGCAAGGCGGTGTCCTTACCCACTGGACCACTAGGGAAGCCCTAGAAGTAGAATTTTTGATATGTATTAGATATTTCCAAATTTCTCTCAAAAGAGAATATACCAATTTACCTTTTCACCTGGTTCCTCCTTCTTACCCTTGCTAATTATGGTACTGTTAGACTTCTGGAAGCTGACTACTGATGGGTATAAAATAGTCTCATATCACTGGTTTAATTTGCATATCCCTGATTACTGGTGAGGTTGAGCCTTTTTTTTAATTTGCATATCCTTATCTCATCATGAAGCCTCTGGAAAGCTCCACTGTACACTTGTGAGAGAATGAGAGTAACAGAATACAAGCATCTTCCCAGTATTATTATGAAAATATTCCTGACTTTATGGATCCCCCCAAAAGGTTCTTTGCATGTTAACAAAAGTCAGTTTATATTATTTTGCAATTTGCTGTTTTACTCAATCTTATGTTTTTTAGGCCTACTTATGTTGATACACACATGCTAAGTCTCTTCTGTCATGTCCAACTCTTTGGAACCCCATGGGCTGTAGCCCACCAGGCCCTACTGTCCATGGAATTCTTCAGGCAAGAATACCAGAAGGGATCTTCCCAACCCAGGTATCGAACCTGTGTCTCTTATGTCTCCTGCATTGGTAGGAGGGTTCTTTACCACTAGCGCCACCTGAGAAGCCCATTTAAACACATAGGTCTCGTGTATTATTCATTTTAGTTCTATATTATAATATTTGTCCTTCATATGCCTACTTCACATTCTTTTATTAATTCCTCTACTGATTGACATTTATATTGTTTCTAATTTTTTCAGGACTCCTGGTGTAAATATGCAAATGTTTCTCTTTTAAGTATATCTAGAAGTAGAATTTTTTTATTTTTGGCCACTTCTATTGGTCTTTCATTTATTTTCGTGTTTGTTCTTTGGCTTGTGTGGGCCTCCCATCGCAGTGGCCTCTCTCACTGCAGAGTACCGGCTCTGGGTGCATGCACTCCAGAGCTCCGGTTCGGTAGCTGGACACATCGGTCCAGTCCAGCTGCTCCACAGCACATGGGATTTTCCCATGCCAGGGACCGAACCGGTGCCCCTTGCACTGCAAGGCGGTGTCCTTACCCACTGGACCACTAGGGAAGCCCTAGAAGTAGAATTTTTGATATGTATTAGATATTTCCAAATTTCTCTCAAAAGAGAATATACCAATTTACCTTTTCACCTGGTTCCTCCTTCTTACCCTTGCTAATTATGGTACTGTTAGACTTCTGGAAGCTGACTACTGATGGGTATAAAATAGTCTCATATCACTGGTTTAATTTGCATATCCCTGATTACTGGTGAGGTTGAGCTCTTCTACATATATTTACTGGCCTCTCTGGCTATGTTTATCCATTAATTTCTTATTGATTATTTTTTTCATATTGATTTACAAGAATTATATATGGTTACAAGAAACTTAAGTCTTTTCTGTTACTAGGCTGCAAGCCTATTCTCTGATCTGTTATATCTCTTTCAACATTGTTGACACTGTATTTTGATGTGTCAAAATTTTTAATATTTAACTTAGCAAAACTTGCCAATAATCTCCTTTGAGTTTAGCTTTACATATCATATATTTATACATGTACATACCACATTTATATATGTATACATCATAAATAAATATATATATACACATATAATTTTATGCATGCATATATATATCAAGAGCTTTAACTTACCTGCTTGGAAAGTGACTTCCATGTTTTAGCAACTATAATAAACAAACATAATAAAGTAAATAACAGATACTTCATGTAATGTACACCAAAATTCAGTACCTGCCTTTTAGATATAAAAGTTTTTTTAACCTCATGATGTAGACTTACGTATGTTATGTATTACATATTTATAAACTACTTACAATGATATCAGTGGAGTAGAAAACACATTTTCTATAATCATTATCTTACTTTGGGGATTTCTGGATTTACAAAGTAAATTAACTTACTCCATGTTAAATATCCTATGGGCTTAAAACACAAATAATGATATTCATCAAATGCTGATGTTAGAGTATAAAATATTAACAGAGAGAAATTATCATTTTAAGGTATCACCCACAATCTCTGCAAGACCCTTGACTGCTTTCCACTCTTCTCTAGCAATGTTATCAATGGCTGAATAAAATACCTGAGGTCACTTTCTCTTTCTGATTTCTCCGTACATCCCTGAAGACCTCAACCACTATAAATCTTATAATACTAAAGTAAGTGCAGAGTCAATAGTACTTTTTCTTTGCTCAGATTTCAACACTGTGAATATCCAATGCCTGTCTAAGGATCATCTGCAGGTTTGTAGGTGATTAAGTCCTATCATACAGCTAGTTAATATAAACAATAAATCAAATGCAAGATAATAAGACAGGCATTTTTTTCTATGTAACTTTTTCCCTCTTGAGCAATGCCATTTCTCAGATCAAAAGGAAGAACTTCGTTCTAAAATTTAGCAAACTGATTTTTTTTTTTTAAAAAAAAGATTTATTTATTTATTTATTTATTTTGGGCGGGGGTCGGGTTGGGGAGGGAGGGGAGTAGGCGGGCCACTTCTATTGCTCTTTTGTTTCTCTATGTTCATCCGTCTATGTTCTTTGGCTCCTGTGGGCCTCCCATCGCGGTGGCATCTGTCGTTGCAGAGCACCGGCTCTGGGCACATGCGCTCCAGAGCTCCGGCTCGGTAACTGGACACATCAGTCCAGCCGCTCCGCGGCACATGGGATCTTCCCAGGCCAGGGCTCGAACCAGCGCCCCTTGCACTGCAAGGCGGTGTCCTTACCCACTTGGCCACCAGGGGAAGCCCCTGCAAACTGATTTTTAATGAAGATAGTTTTCTTCTCTATGCAGCAACAACATCCTTTCTTGACCTGAGTGAGTTTATATGGAAACCTGTAATCAAGTGATTAAAATGACAGGTCTATACGGCAGAATTCAGCATTCAACCTTAATTATACTTTATACATTTGTTCATAGTTATCTTCCTTTACATAATGAACACAACAATGAAAGTAATATTTACTATTCTACTGCTTTTGAAATACAGCAGTAAGAAAGGAAGAAAATAAGTGGTACAAAAGGATATGCATATGCTCTTATGCAATGTTCAGAGCTATTTATCAGAAGAGGAAGTCAGACACTCTTGAGTTTTGTAGGGTTTGTGAGATTTCCAGGGTAAATTATTCACAAAAGGCATATTCATTCTGCCGGATATGTCACCATGCTCAGTATTATTGGCTTTTTAAAAATAAAACTTAAAGAGCCATTAAGGTTTTAAATTTTGCATTTCTAAGAGATCAACACTATAATCTTATAATACTAAAGTAAGTGCAGAGTCAATAGTACTTTTTCTTTGCTCAGATTTCAACACTGTGAATATCCAATGCCTGTCTAAGGATCATCTGCAGGTTTGTAGGTGATTAAGTCCTATCATACAGCTAGTTAATATAAACAATAAATCAAATGCAAGATAATAAGACAGGCATTTTTTTCTATGTAACTTTTTCCCTCTTGAGCAATGCCATTTCTCAGATCAAAAGGAAGAACTTCGTTCTAAAATTTAGCAAACTGATTTTTTTTTTTTAAAAAAAAGATTTATTTATTTATTTATTTATTTTGGGCGGGGGTCGGGTTGGGGAGGGAGGGGAGTAGGCGGGCCACTTCTATTGCTCTTTTGTTTCTCTATGTTCATCCGTCTATGTTCTTTGGCTCCTGTGGGCCTCCCATCGCGGTGGCATCTGTCGTTGCAGAGCACCGGCTCTGGGCACATGCGCTCCAGAGCTCCGGCTCGGTAACTGGACACATCAGTCCAGCCGCTCCGCGGCACATGGGATCTTCCCAGGCCAGGGCTCGAACCAGCGCCCCTTGCACTGCAAGGCGGTGTCCTTACCCACTTGGCCACCAGGGGAAGCCCCTGCAAACTGATTTTTAATGAAGATAGTTTTCTTCTCTATGCAGCAACAACATCCTTTCTTGACCTGAGTGAGTTTATATGGAAACCTGTAATCAAGTGATTAAAATGACAGGTCTATACGGCAGAATTCAGCATTCAACCTTAATTATACTTTATACATTTGTTCATAGTTATCTTCCTTTACATAATGAACACAACAATGAAAGTAATATTTACTATTCTACTGCTTTTGAAATACAGCAGTAAGAAAGGAAGAAAAATAAGTGGTACAAAAGGATATGCATATGCTCTTATGCAATGTTCAGAGCTATTTATCAGAAGAGGAAGTCAGACACTCTTGAGTTTTGTAGGGTTTGTGAGATTTCCAGGGTAAATTATTCACAAAAGGCATATTCATTCTGCCGGATATGTCACCATGCTCAGTATTATTGGCTTTTTTAAAAAATAAAACTTAAAGAGCCATTAAGATTGTTCTTCAAAGGATTTTCTGATTTTCTGAATTCCTTATTTCATAAGAAACTACTGCATATATAAATATAAGGTGAAGAGAGACTTCATTCTTTTGGATATATTTTAGTTCTTAAGCTATAGGTTGACGTTCATTATATTTTTAATACTTTTATGCATGTCTGAACTTTCTTTTTATTTTTAAGATTTTTTTGGGGGGGCGGGTTGGGGAGGGGGTCGAGCGGGCCACTTCTATTGGTCTTTCATTTATTCAGTTTCATCCATCTTTGTTCTTTGGCTTGTGTGGGCCTCCCATCGCAGTGGCCTCTCTTGTCGCAGAGCACTGGCTCTGGGCGCATGCGCTCCAGAGCTCCAGCTCAGTAGTTGGACACATCGGTCCAGCTGCTCTGTGGCACATGGGATCTCCCTAGGCCAGGGATCAAACCGGCACCCCGTGCACTGCAAGGTGGTGTCCTTACCCACTGGACCACCAGGGAAGCCCTAGTTATCTCTCTTAATTATGTCTTAGAAGTTATGGTTAGAAATTAACTGATGCTGACAGAGAAGAAGTATCGTATCCTTTATATGTGGAATCTAAAAGGAAATGATATAAATAAACTACTTACAAAACAGAAAGAGACTCACAGACTTAGGGAACAAACTTAAGGTTGCTTGTATACACTGCTCTACGTAAAATGGATAACCAACAAAGTCCTATGTATACAGCAGATGGAACCCTGTTCATTGTCATGGGTTAGCCTCGATGGGAAAGGAGTTTGCGGGAGAATGGATGCAGGTATGGCTGACGCTCTTCACTGTCCACTCCTATCACAACATTGTTAATCACATATATTCCAATACAAAATAAAATAAATTGATTAACTTAAAAATAAACTGATGTTAATCTGAGTCAGTTTCTTGCTTAAAGAAAACAACTGCCAATATTCTTTGTCAATAATTAACATCTAAGATTTCAAGTGAAAATTAAAATTTTCAAAAGCTTGTACACACCATGTTTTTGCCAGGGTAAATTATTCACAAAAGGCATATTCATTCTGCCGGATATGTCACCATGCTCAGTATTATTGGCTTTTTTAAAAAATAAAACTTAAAGAGCCATTAAGATTGTTCTTCAAAGGATTTTCTGATTTTCTGAATTCCTTATTTCATAAGAAACTACTGCATATATAAATATAAGGTGAAGAGAGACTTCATTCTTTTGGATATATTTTAGTTCTTAAGCTATAGGTTGACGTTCATTATATTTTTAATACTTTTATGCATGTCTGAACTTTCTTTTTATTTTTAAGATTTTTTTGGGGGGGCGGGTTGGGGAGGGAGGGGGTCGAGCGGGCCACTTCTATTGGTCTTTCATTTATTCAGTTTCATCCATCTTTGTTCTTTGGCTTGTGTGGGCCTCCCATCGCAGTGGCCTCTCTTGTCGCAGAGCACTGGCTCTGGGCGCATGCGCTCCAGAGCTCCAGCTCAGTAGTTGGACACATCGGTCCAGCTGCTCTGTGGCACATGGGATCTCCCTAGGCCAGGGATCAAACCGGCACCCCGTGCACTGCAAGGTGGTGTCCTTACCCACTGGACCACCAGGGAAGCCCTAGTTATCTCTCTTAATTATGTCTTAGAAGTTATGGTTAGAAATTAACTGATGCTGACAGAGAAGAAGTATCGTATCCTTTATATGTGGAATCTAAAAGGAAATGATATAAATAAACTACTTACAAAACAGAAAGAGACTCACAGACTTAGGGAACAAACTTAAGGTTGCTTGTATACACTGCTCTACGTAAAATGGATAACCAACAAAGTCCTATGTATACAGCAGATGGAACCCTGTTCATTGTCATGGGTTAGCCTCGATGGGAAAGGAGTTTGCGGGAGAATGGATGCAGGTATGGCTGACGCTCTTCACTGTCCACTCCTATCACAACATTGTTAATCACATATATTCCAATACAAAATAAAATAAATTGATTAACTTAAAAATAAACTGATGTTAATCTGAGTCAGTTTCTTGCTTAAAGAAAACAACTGCCAATATTCTTTGTCAATAATTAACATCTAAGATTTCAAGTGAAAATTAAAATTTTCAAAAGCTTGTACACACCATGTTTTTGACAGCTTTCCAATAAGCAAAGACTTTTATAAGATTCTGATGGTGTTAGTCAATGTGATTTTTAAAAACTGTACAAATTGTACAATAAAGTATGGCAACATTTGGCAGATCTGTGTAATTTAACGAACCAATATTTTCCAGTTGATAGTACAAGATTATACCAATATAAAGAAAAAAGATCCATTCAAAAATGCAATGTAGGCCAAGGAATTTTATTAGTAGCCAAGTACTGACATAGTACCAAAGAAGAATATCCATGATTATTAGAAAAGGCTTTTGTAATACCCTTCCCTTTTCTTCCTCCTTTATCTGTGAGGCAGATTTTGTTCATATGCCATTACTTCCTGGAAAAACAACGTACTGCAGCAAATTAAACACAAAAGCATATATAAGAATGCAGATTAAATCAGACATTAAAGTGACTTCGTAAGAACGTATATAATGCCAAAAAGTTTGAGAACCACTGTCCTAACACATGGAAAGGTGAGAAACAATCTGTATGTACACTACAGAAACCATGACATCTTGAGAAGAGACACAAAAAGAATCCTTGTCCAGATCTCACTGCAAAGCCAATACTCTTGAGTTTTTCTGTTTAGGCTGAATATAAGAACTGATTTGGCAGAGTAAGAACCTTTATCAAGAATATCAAGAGGGGCTTCCTCTGGTGGTCCAGTGGGTAAGGACACCGCCTTGCAGTGCAAGGGGCGCCGGTTCAATCCCTGGCCTGGGAAGATTCCACGTACCGCAGAGCAGCTGGACCGATGTGTTCAATTACTGAGCCGGAGCTCTGGAACGCATGCGCCCAGAGCCGGTGCTCTGCGACAACAGACGCCATCACGATGGGAGGCCCGCAGGAGCCAAAGAACAAAGACGGATGAAAACAGAGAAATGAAAGACCAATAGAAGTGGCCCGCCCGCTCCCCTCCCTCCCCAACCCGACCCCCGCCCAAAATAAATAAATAAATAAATCTTAAAAAAAAAAAAAAAAGAGAATATCAAGAGTAAGGTGGTGTTTAATCTGATGTACTGAGAAAGAGGAAACAAATGAAATTTCTGAAAAGAGAAAAGATACCAACAGGAGCTTACAAAAAATATCAGTCCGGTAACACTGTATTTTTGTTTTTTTTAATTTTTATTCTTTTAATTTTAGCCACCTTTTTTTTAAATTGATTTTTTATTTATTTGTTTTCACCTGTCTTTATTCTTTGGCCTGTGTGGGCCTCCCATTGCAGTGGCCTCTCTCCTTGCAGAGCACTGACTCTGTGTGCATGCGCTCCAGAGTGCTGGCTTGTAATTGGACACACTAGTCCAGCTGCTCCGTGGCATGGGGAATCTTCCTGGGCCAGGGATCGAACCGGTGTTCCTTGTACTGCAAGGCAGACTTTTTACCCACTGGACCACCAAGGAAGCCCAACACTGTATCTTTTGATACACAGTACGAAAGCATAATATCTTTTGACATACCACATTAACTTAGTTGTTCTGAAAAACTTATACTGTTCCACATTTTTACAAACTAGAGATAAGAAAAAATGTTATAAAATTATTGAAATAAAATTAAGAAATACACTTACACTTGGGCTCATCTGTCGTAACAGCCAAAATAAAATCATATGGTGTCATGAATAACTGTCCTTCACATTCTATAGAAGCAAACAAACGAAATCGCCTCTCCCGAGATGTAGCACAGAGGTCCAGGTCTTCAACTTCTGTTCTTCCAACAGCAACCTGAAGTTAAGAAAGCAGATAAGTCTGGATTGTGTGAAGGAACACCTCCTTCTAGAAGATGAAAGTCTTCAATTATGTTGATAGTGAATTAAGAGAGTAAAAGGAAAAAAAGGTGAAAATACTGTCTTCTGGAGAACCTAGTTACATTATAAATAAATATGCACATGAAAAAAATGAATTAATGTTCAGAAGATCCTACTATGAATATCATTCAGATTCTGAAGACTTTACACTGGCTCTTTAAAAGACTTTTGATTTCTTGATTTAGTTTCCGTCTCAGAGAACATTAAATTTCTGAGCTACTAGTTTCTTCAGAGGGAACACCAAACTTGCTGAAAGCGTACTATGTACTCTTAATACAGGCCTACTTACTTAACTAGAACTCTTCTCACTGTAGTCTATTAATTTCATAAGAGAATAAAGGGAAACCCTGATAGGCCACTCACAGCAACCACGAAAGGAAACCATTTAGTGGTAGAGCTTAGGTTCGTGGTGAAGTTGCTAACTCTAGATCACTAGAGTAGAGTTACTTCTGGTGATCACTCTGAATTCTACCCAAGGTTAAGAGAAGTAGAATGAGAAGAGTGTCTATACTGGGAGAAGGAAATCTCTTTTGTTTTCCTTAATTTTAAAATCTTTCCTTGTAGATAAATAATTTCTATTATTTATTTTCTCTGAACAGTAACAAAGTTTTTAATAAAATGATTTTCTTCCTGATTCCAAAAGCAATGCATAGTTATTGCATATAATTCAGAAGACAGAATTTAAAACCTTATAATTTCTTTTGTTTTTTGGCAGAAAATGGGGTTATACTATACTGTTCGGTTATCTGATTCTTTTTACTAATTAATCTATCATTTTTTCATATCGCTAAATAGTCTAGTAGACCATTTTTAGTAACGATACAATACTTCCTAGTAAATGTTTGTGAAAAGTGAAAGTCAAGTTGCTCAGTAGTGTCTGACTCTTTGCAACCCCATGGGCGAATCATGGAATTCTCTAAGCAAGGATGTTGGAGTGGGTAGCCTATCCCTTCTCCAGGAGAGCTTCCCTACTCAGGGAGTGAAGCCAGGTCTCTGGCATTGCAGGTGGATTCTCTACCATCTGAGCCTCCAGGGAAGTCCCAGTAAATGTTGCAGCCTAACTAAATTAAGGAACTCCACATGCTTGACTATTTAGGTAATTCACAGTACTTCACTACTATGTAACAGTGTTATTAGTATAATGACCAGCCTCGAAAACATTTAGATATATCTACAAATAGTTTCTTGGAATACATTCCTGGGAGTAAACTTGATTGGTCAAACACAATCATTTCATCCACATCGTCGAGCTGACTTCAGGGAGTTTATGGCAATTTACATGACTTATAAACAATAACAAAATCATATTTTCACACATTTCATACAAAATATTTTATATCAGAAAAAATTCTTATTTAGGATGACACATTTAATCTCATTTCCCCTACTATGTCTTAAGTCATTGTGCAAATTGTGTACAAACTATTAAAATTATTGAAACATCTACTATTTCATGAAGTTGCATCAAAATAGACCATAAGAACTTTCAGTAAGGAAACTAAAGTTACGCCTTATTAAATGAAAAGCCAGGCGGATGATTATCTTTTCGACTATTCTGGAGACTAAAACTTTTCAAAACACTATGGAAGTGTAGTCAAATAAAATTAAAAACATTAATACCTTTTTTTTTAACATTTTTTTTTTAATCTTTTGAGGGGTAGGGTGGGGAGGGAGGGGGATGGGCGGGCCACTTCTATTGGTCTTTCATTTCTCTATTTTCATCCGTCTTTGTTCTTTGGCTCCTGTGGGCCTCCCATCGCGGTGGCCTCTGTCGTCGCAGAGTACCGGCTCTGGGCGCATGCGCCCCAGAGCTCCGGCTCGGTAATTGGACACATCAGTCCAGTAGCTCCGCGGCACGTGGGATCTTCCCAGGCCAGGGATCGAACCGGCGCCCCTTGCACTGCAAGGCAGTGTCCCCACCAACTGGACCACCAGGGGAAGCCCTTTAATACCTTTTTAAAATGACCTGTGTAACAGGTAGAATCTAGTCTCAGTCCTTAAGTAACATATGATCTATATGGGTGAACAAATGTTTTTGGAGAGACAAACTACAAATGTGGAAAAGAGAGTAAATCAAGTTAGCGTAAACAGAAGAAATGCACAATAGATTGAGGCTGAAAAGGAGGCTTTAGGAAAAAGAAAATATGCATTTTAATGTCTGGAAGAAACATGACCATTCTAGGTTTACACAAATATTTGAAGATGTTAATCATCTTCCTGGAACAGAAGATTTGCACTCATGGAAAAGTGCAGTAAACTGATAACAATTTCTGAATGCAAGACTAAAGCACTGGGCTTTAATCTGACAGAAAACAAAAAATGGCCTTAGGAGAGTTTTAAGTGGAGTTGCAAGAAAATGTTTAAAGTCAATGTTCCGGAAGCTGATTGTCAAACACAATCATTTCATCCACATCGTCGAGCTGACTTCAGGGAGTTTATGGCAATTTACATGACTTATAAACAATAACAAAATCATATTTTCACACATTTCATACAAAATATTTTATATCAGAAAAAATTCTTATTTAGGATGACACATTTAATCTCATTTCCCCTACTATGTCTTAAGTCATTGTGCAAATTGTGTACAAACTATTAAAATTATTGAAACATCTACTATTTCATGAAGTTGCATCAAAATAGACCATAAGAACTTTCAGTAAGGAAACTAAAGTTACGCCTTATTAAATGAAAAGCCAGGCGGATGATTATCTTTTCGACTATTCTGGAGACTAAAACTTTTCAAAACACTATGGAAGTGTAGTCAAATAAAATTAAAAACATTAATCCCTTTTTTTTTAACATTTTTTTAATCTTTGAGGGGTAGGGTGGGGAGGGAGGGGGATGGGCGGGCCACTTCTATTGGTCTTTCATTTCTCTATTTTCATCCGTCTTTGTTCTTTGGCTCCTGTGGGCCTCCCATCGCGGTGGCCTCTGTCGTCGCAGAGTACCGGCTCTGGGCGCATGCGCCCCAGAGCTCCGGCTCGGTAATTGGACACATCAGTCCAGTTGCTCCGCGGCACGTGGGATCTTCCCAGGCCAGGGATCGAACCGGCGCCCCTTGCACTGCAAGGCAGTGTCCCCACCAACTGGACCACCAGGGGAAGCCCTTTAATACCTTTTTAAAATGACCTGTGTAACAGGTAGAATCTAGTCTCAGTCCTTAAGTAACATATGATCTATATGGGTGAACAAATGTTTTTGGAGAGACAAACTACAAATGTGGAAAAGAGAGTAAATCAAGTTAGCGTAAACAGAAGAAATGCACAATAGATTGAGGCTGAAAAGGAGGCTTTAGGAAAAAGAAAATATGCATTTTAATGTCTGGAAGAAACATGACCATTCTAGGTTTACACAAATATTTGAAGATGTTAATCATCTTCCTGGAACAGAAGATTTGCACTCATGGAAAAGTGCAGTAAACTGATAACAATTTCTGAATGCAAGACTAAAGCACTGGGCTTTAATCTGACAGAAAACAAAAAATGGCCTTAGGAGAGTTTTAAGTGGAGTAATGACAAGAAAAAGGTGTTTTAGAAAGATAAAGCAACTTGGTTCCAGAGGTAAGCTAGCTCAGTGGTATAATAAATAGCAATACTCAGGAAATTCACTGTACTGCAAAGTTATTTGGGTTCTACCATGGGTAGGGAAACACTCCATCATTCTGTGTCAATAATAAGCAATAAGTTCCCTGAGTACTTCTCAGGGATCCATCTACCATCTTAAGTCCCCTTCCACATCCGTATCTCAGGGTCTGCTTCTTCCTCTCTGGGCAGGGAAACCAATCTTTGTGACCACAGTTTACTCTCCTGTTTTCTTCTCACCCAACCATTTCCTAGGGCTGAGGAGGCCTTTGTCAACCATGACTCAGATCCACTGAATTGCCAGGATGACCAATCGCGGGCCCGGGCACTCACTGTTTCTGCACTGTAATCTGAAGTCTTGCTTCAGTCTAACACACTGAACGAACTTTTTTGCCTATTTCCTATGACCTAATATGGCCTTGATCTGTGACTTTGCCCTTACCTGGTGCTATCATGACTGCTAATAAGGTGCCTCTGTTTTCTCATCAAACTTTCCTTCCTTAAGTCTAGTCCCAGCACACCAAACCTGCCTAACTGCTGCAGCTGGGAATTTGATCTGCCTATGAGCTAATGCTGACAACTCCTTCCCCTTAACCTCTACGAACAATCAATTAACAAAGCCTATTGTTCTCCCTCTAACAATTCTCACATCCATTCACTGATACTACCTTGGCTTAAGTAATCACTGCTTCCCTAAAATTTTATAGTCATGGCCTGTGGGTTTTGCCTCTATTCTATCCTATATTGAGAGAAAGAAAGAAAAAAAACAGGCAGAACTGTGGAGCAATTTGTATTCTTTAAACAACCAAGAAACAGTTTCAGAAGAAATCTAACTGAACTAAAGGCTTTCATTAAAACACCACTATACGAATGAGTTCTACCTTTTGTCACTTTACAAGAAGAAATCTAACTGAACCTTTTAGGGACTCAGGGAAAAAAAACAATTTCTGAATGCAAGACTAAAGCACTGGGCTTTAATCTGACAGAAAACAAAAAATGGCCTTAGGAGAGTTTTAAGTGGAGTAATGACAAGAAAAAGGTGTTTTAGAAAGATAAAGCAACTTGGTTCCAGAGGTAAGCTAGCTCAGTGGTATAATAAATAGCAATACTCAGGAAATTCACTGTACTGCAAAGTTATTTGGGTTCTACCATGGGTAGGGAAACACTCCATCATTCTGTGTCAATAATAAGCAATAAGTTCCCTGAGTACTTCTCAGGGATCCATCTACCATCTTAAGTCCCCTTCCACATCCGTATCTCAGGGTCTGCTTCTTCCTCTCTGGGCAGGGAAACCAATCTTTGTGACCACAGTTTACTCTCCTGTTTTCTTCTCACCCAACCATTTCCTAGGGCTGAGGAGGCCTTTGTCAACCATGACTCAGATCCACTGAATTGCCAGGATGACCAATCGCGGCCAGGGCACTCACTGTTTCTGCACTGTAATCTGAAGTCTTGCTTCAGTCTAACACACTGAACGAACTTTTTTGCCTATTTCCTATGACCTAATATGGCCTTGATCTGTGACTTTGCCCTTACCTGGTGCTATCATGACTGCTAATAAGGTGCCTCTGTTTTCTCATCAAACTTTCCTTCCTTAAGTCTAGTCCCAGCACACCAAACCTGCCTAACTGCTGCAGCTGGGAATTTGATCTGCCTATGAGCTAATGCTGACAACTCCTTCCCCTTAACCTCTACGAACAATCAATTAACAAAGCCTATTGTTCTCCCTCTAACAATTCTCACATCCATTCACTGATACTACCTTGGCTTAAGTAATCACTGCTTCCCTAAAATTTTATAGTCATGGCCTGTGGGTTTTGCCTCTATTCTATCCTATATTGAGAGAAAGAAAGAAAAAAAACAGGCAGAACTGTGGAGCAATTTGTATTCTTTAAACAACCAAGAAACAGTTTCAGAAGAAATCTAACTGAACTAAAGGCTTTCATTAAAACACCACTATACGAATGAGTTCTACCTTTTGTCACTTTAGCAAAAGGACCTATCATTTTTGACAATGGCACTAGGTGCCTACTGGTCAATTTATTACCTTAAAAGAAGGTATGGGGAGGACTTTGGGAATGGCTTGTGCCTCCTGACAAATATAAATATTTACAAACATACATTTATATCCCTAAAATGGATATATATATTTTATACTATATCTATATCTATAGATAGATACATAGATAGATTCTTCCCCTAAAGGAAAAGAAGAAGATAACCAGAGCCTGAGTACTAAAAAGGGCCTCCAGCTACTTCAGTTGTGTTGCTTCCTACATTATCTCTGCTCAACTTAGTAATAAATCACATAGTGTAATAATACACATTGTTGTTGTTCAGTTGCTAAGTCATGTCCGACTCTCTGTGACCCCATGGACTGCAGCATACCAGGCTTCCCTCTCCTTCACCATCTCCCAGAGTTTGCTCAAACTCATGTCCACTGACTCGGTGATGCCATCCAACCAATTCATCCTCTGTTGCTGCTTTCTCCTCCTGCCCTCAATCTTTCCCAGCATAAGTGTCTTTTTCCAATGAGTTGTCTCTTCATGTCAGGTGGCCAAGATATTGGAGCTTCAGCTTCTTTATCAGTCCTTCCAATGACTATTCAGGGTTGATGTCCTTTAGGACTGATGGGTTTGATCTCCTGGCTCTCTAAGGGACTCTCAAGAGTCTTCTCCAAAACCACAGTTTGAAAGTTTCAATTCTTTGGTGGTCAGTCTTCTTTACAGCCAGCTCTCATATCCATACATTAATACTGAAAAAACCGAAACTTTGACTATATGGAACTTTGTTGGCAAAGTGATGTCTCTGCTTTTTTAACCTGCTGTCTAGGTTTGTCATAGCTTTTCTTCCAAGGAGCAAGCATCTTTTCACTTCATGGCTGCACTCACCATCCACAGTGATTTTGGAGCCCAAGAAAATAAAACCTGTCACCATTTCCACTTTTTCCCTATCTATTTGCCACGAAGTTGGCACTGCTCAAATGAACCACAGACTGGTAGTAAGCAGAAAACAATTTTTTCATGAGATCACAGTAAACAGGCTTGATCCTGGAACATTCTACTTACCATCATCTGGTAGAACTGGGTTCATCTGGCTGGAGGACAGGATGGGACAGAGAAGAGGAAATCAATACTTGGGTCATTTTTTATACATTCTGTTCATGTCTACTGACTGACTTGTTTCTTCAAACTCAAATGCCATACTGCTTTAATTTCTATAGCTTTTGGTTATGTTTTTGACTTTAAGTAAAGCAATACTCCATATTTCTTTCAACCTTTTCTGAAAAGAAGATAACCAGAGCCTGAGTACTAAAAAGGGCCTCCAGCTACTTCAGTTGTGTTGCTTCCTACATTATCTCTGCTCAACTTAGTAATAAATCACATAGTGTAATAATACACATTGTTGTTGTTCAGTTGCTAAGTCATGTCCGACTCTCTGTGACCCCATGGACTGCAGCATACCAGGCTTCCCTCTCCTTCACCATCTCCCAGAGTTTGCTCAAACTCATGTCCACTGACTCGGTGATGCCATCCAACCAATTCATCCTCTGTTGCTGCTTTCTCCTCCTGCCCTCAATCTTTCCCAGCATAAGTGTCTTTTTCCAATGAGTTGTCTCTTCATGTCAGGTGGCCAAGATATTGGAGCTTCAGCTTCTTTATCAGTCCTTCCAATGACTATTCAGGGTTGATGTCCTTTAGGACTGATGGGTTTGATCTCCTGGCTCTCTAAGGGACTCTCAAGAGTCTTCTCCAAAACCACAGTTTGAAAGTTTCAATTCTTTGGTGGTCAGTCTTCTTTACAGCCAGCTCTCATATCCATACATTAATACTGAAAAAACCGAAACTTTGACTATATGGAACTTTGTTGGCAAAGTGATGTCTCTGCTTTTTCTTAACATGCTGTCTAGGTTTGTCATAGCTTTTCTTCCAAGGAGCAAGCATCTTTTCACTTCATGGCTGCACTCACCATCCACAGTGATTTTGGAGCCCAAGAAAATAAAACCTGTCACCATTTCCACTTTTTCCCTATCTATTTGCCACGAAGTTGGCACTGCTCAAATGAACCACAGACTGGTAGTAAGCAGAAAACAATTTTTCATGAGATCACAGTAAACAGGCTTGATCCTGGAACATTCTACTTACCATCATCTGGTAGAACTGGGTTCATCTGGCTGGAGGACAGGATGGGACAGAGAAGAGGAAATCAATACTTGGGTCATTTTTTATACATTCTGTTCATGTCTACTGACTGACTTGTTTCTTCAAACTCAAATGCCATACTGCTTTAATTTCTATAGCTTTTGGTTATGTTTTTGACTTTAAGTAAAGCAATACTCCATATTTCTTTCAACCTTTTAAAAATATTCTTGCTGACTGATATGCAATTTTTTCTAAGTGAGTTTTGAAATTAATGTGTCAAGTTTCTGTTTTTAAAATTCCACTGAGGGCTTCCCTGGTGGTCCAGTGGGTAGGGACACCACCTTGCAGTGCAAGGGGCGCCGGTTTGATCCCTGGCCTGGGAAGATCCCACGTGTCGTGCAACGGCTGGACTGATGTGTCCAATTACCGAGCAGGAGCTCTGGAGTGCATGCGCCCAGAGCCGGGGCTCTGCGACAACAGAGGCCGCTGAGATGGGAAGCCCACGTGGGCCGAAGAACAAAGATGGATGAAAATAAGAGAAATGAAAGACCAATAGAAGTGGCCCACCTGCCCCGCTCCCTCCCCAAACCCCACTTCCCCCAAATAAATAAATAAATGAATAAATAAACTAATTTAATTT
Organism: Tragulus kanchil; assembly: GCA_022376925.1. Taxonomy (NCBI): domain Eukaryota; kingdom Metazoa; phylum Chordata; class Mammalia; order Artiodactyla; family Tragulidae; genus Tragulus; species Tragulus kanchil. The sequence goes on along the minus strand of JAIOJX010000028.1, from coordinate 31,210,058 downwards.
AATTTAATTTAAAAAAATTAAAAAAAAATTCCACTGATATTTTGTTTGGGAGGCCACTGGTGTAATTTAGGATGACTTGACTGTAATAAAAAAGAGGCAGGTGCACAGATACTGGGAACAGACTAGTGGCTACCAGTGGGGAGAGTGCAGAGGTGGGGAGTGTGAGGTACACACTGTTGGGTGTAAGGCAGATTACAAGATCTACAATGCAATACAACACAGAGAATACAGCCAATATTTTACAGTAATAGTAAATAAAGTATAACTTTTAAAAACTATAAAAAACTTGTGAATTCTTTTCAAAATTGCCTTTTCATTTTACAGCTTCTAGGAAATTGAATTTTACACCTTTTAGGACAAATTTTTATGCAATTTGCTTAATATTCAAGTTTGCTGAAAATGTTTAGGGAATCTTCTTTCTAGCTCTAGAAAACGCTATATTTTATTTTACTAAGAAACTGTAAAACATTCTACATTTGAGTTCTTTCACCTCAGCTTTTTCACTTACAAAAATAAAACATATATATGTATATATACATGGGAACAAAATTTTCAAACATACCTGTAAAATAACATTCATAATGTAGTCATAAAAGGAAATAATAATCATTCCAGGCAACTCTGTGAATCCTCTAAGTCCAGTTAGCATAAGTAAGATAAATGGTTTAGGAAATGGTAGAAATAATAAAAGTTACATTTTTAAAATTACCTCATCTTCCCAAAAGAAATCAAAAAATATCATGTCAATGCAATTATTTTCTCTGGAATTTCCAAGCTCAGACCTTTGCAACTAGTACTTAGATGTTACTTCTTAAGGTAGTGAAACTAGGGCCTTCAAGCAACAGAGTACATCATTATCTTTCCTCTGAATAACAGAAAGCAAAGGTTCACTGCCAAGGCACTGGCTCATGTTACTTCAGATCAGCAGTTCGAAAATTTACTCTCTGGTAAGGGTTGGTTTTCCCAGGGAGGCAAGATTAAAGGCCAGATAAAGGATTCACTACTTGACAATTAGAGAAACTGATGCCTACAAGCTGATAATACCCTAAAGAGGTAACTTGAAACAATTATATCAATTATCTAAACAGCACATAATGCAATACCTTGCAGCAGCTTGGAAACAAAGATACCAAAATAAAGAATGGAAAAAGGAAAAATAAAAACCATCTGTATTGAGAAAATTATTTCAATTACTCATCCTTAGTAGTTTATTTTAAAAACATATTTTTAATTAAATCAAAATCAATACTAATTCTTTAAAGTAAAGAAAGATTAAAACATATATTTGATTTCATGTAGGATATTAGCATTTGATATGGGGCCCTACCTGAAATTGGCAGCTGTACCAACATTTTTGTAAAACATTAAAGAGCAAATACCATTTGAATTTAGATCTTTATTTCATATTTTCTGGGCAAGAATCTTACGAGATGTGCATGAGATTCTAGTCACATCTATTTTTATTCTAGCTAAAAAGATGTTCATGGACGTGTTATACTTGGCTTTCTCATATGGCTTCAGGCTGATTCAAAAGCTTCTAAGAAGATAAAAGGGGTAATATTTTCTTTGCTTGTTGGGTGGTCGAAAGGTTAAACATCAAGTTCTCAGTGTGGGAAAATCCCAAAGTCCTCCAAGAGAAATGTTTTGATGCTAAGTCAATGTGTCCATGTGGTAATACACACAACTGAAGATCAGTCAAGAAACATTTCCCTGGCTGAGATCACATTGGGGATAAAAAAAAAAGTAACTGACCACTTAGAGTTTCCACTTGTACTGCTATGCTAGCTTACAAGATAGGATTCTATACAAGTTTACAAAGCACCTTCACACACATGGTCTCATTATTTGATAGGACAGGAGGTGAACACATCTCTAAGGAGGCAGTTACCGCAGTGGTCTGATGCCACTCACCCTTCCTGCTATCCTAGGGTCCCGCTCCAGCGGTGATCTCCCCTGCCTCTCCTCCCTCACTATTTCCCCTCTCCACTTCCACGGAGTGCTTCCCTTCAGCACACACACATTTCAGACATCTTGGAAGCTTCCTGGCTCACCTCTCCACTGAACCACAGGCCCCTCTGTCCCGTTCTCTCCTGCTCTTCACAGTGGGGCCATGGAGAGCTGCCTGCATGTCCTGTCGCTGGTTTCCTCTGCTGGAGCAAGTTCTCCCCTTCACCACTCTGCTCAGGCTGCCTGTCAAGGTCACTAATGACCTCCACGTTGCTAAATCCAGAGGCCAATTCTCAGTTTTCATCATAGAACGTCTGACCCAGCTGGTAACTCTCTTTCCCCTGCAATAATTTCTCTTGATGTTCCTGTACACCCATTCCACATTTCCCACCTATTACCTGGGCAGTTCCTTCCTGTCACATTTGTTGGTACTGCCCTAGGCTAGTCCTTGGACTTCCTCTCCTTTTTGAATCTATAATTATGCCCTTAACAATCTCATCTAGGGCTTGCCTGGTGATACAGTGGGTAAGGACACCACCTTGCAGTGCAAGGGGCGCCGGTTCGATCCCTGGCCTGGGAAGATTCCACGTGCCGTGGAGCGGCTGGACCAATGTGTCCAATTACCGAGCCGGAGCTCTGGAGCGCATGTGCCCAGAGCCGGTGCTCTGCGACAACAGAGGCCACCGTGATGGGAGGCCTGCATGGGCAAAGAACAAAGATGGATGAAAATAGAGAAATGAAAGACCAATAGAAGTAGCCTGCCTGCCCCCCTCCCTCCCCACCTACTCCCAAAATAAATAAATAAATCTTAAAAAAAAAAAAAAAAAAACAATCTCATCTAGCCTTTACATATTTTATAAGTGCACTGACAAATCCAAAATTTTCATCTCCAGCCCTCGAGTTTCTAGCTTGGAGCAAGCTCTCAAATATTTGCTGAATAAATGAATAAGTAAATATAGTTATAAAACTTACTATAATTGTTAAATAAGGTTTCCCTTAAAGCATGATATTAAAAATCAATGACTATCTGGTACTAACAGTACAGCTGATCTCAGAAAACACAGGGTGGGTCTTGCCTGGTGATACAGTGGGTAAGGACACCACCTTGCAGTGCAAGGGGCGCCGGTTCGATCCCTGGCCTGGGAAGATTCCACGTGCCGTGGAGCGGCTGGACCAATGTGTCCAATTACCGAGCCGGAGCTCTGGAGCGCATGTGCCCAGAGCCGGTGCTCTGCGACAACAGAGGCCACCGTGATGGGAGGCCTGCATGGGCAAAGAACAAAGATGGATGAAAATAGAGAAATGAAAGACCAATAGAAGTAGCCTGCCTGCCCCCCTCCCTCCCCACCTACTCCCAAAATAAATAAATAAATCTTAAAAAAAAAAAAAAAAAAACAATCTCATCTAGCCTTTACATATTTTATAAGTGCACTGACAAATCCAAAATTTTCATCTCCAGCCCTCGAGTTTCTAGCTTGGAGCAAGCTCTCAAATATTTGCTGAATAAATGAATAAGTAAATATAGTTATAAAACTTACTATAATTGTTAAATAAGGTTTCCCTTAAAGCATGATATTAAAAATCAATGACTATCTGGTACTAACAGTACAGCTGATCTCAGAAAACACAGGGTGGGTCTTCCCCTGGTGGTCCAGTGGGTAAGGACACCGCCTTGCAGTGCAGGGGGCGCCGGTTTGATCCCAGGCCTGGGAAGATCCCACGTGCTGCGGTTTGGTTGGACTGATGTGTCCAATCACCGAGCCGGAATTCCAGAGCTCTGGAGAGCATGCGCCCAGAGCGCCAGACGCCACCGTGATGGGAGGTCCACAGGAGCCAAAGAACAAAGACAGATGAAAATAGAGAAGGGAAGGACCAATAGAAGTGGCCCGCCCGCTCCCCTCCCTCCCCAACCTGACCCCCGCCCAAAAATAAAATAAATAAATTTTAAAAATTTAAAAAATAACAACAGAAAAAGAAAACATAGGGTGGAGAAGGAGATACAGTAAAACATGATCAACAATGTGTCTATTTTTGGAATGGTAAATTTTCTGATACTTATTTGCATCATTTCAGATGTATATATTAAAATACATACAATTTGTTAAAGTGATATGTAACCACTTGAAGACTAGAAATAGGACGTATAACTTTCAGACTACTATAAGGAAAAATGGGTCAACCTAACGCCCAGTGATAAAGGGAAAGACATAACACACACATGTAATACAGCAGAACAGAATGCAAACATGTCCGTAATTATCATAAACAAGATTGGGTTATACTCCTCCATTAAAAATGAGCAACTCTCATATCACATTTTTTAAAAAGCTAAAAATGTTCCATACAAGAGTCAAGCTTACCCAGAATGTTTGAAAATATGTGAAATTAAGAACCAAAAGCATTAAATGGGACAAAGAAAAATTCACCAAGAAGATACTACACATACGAACAAAGCAAATTAAAATTAAACAATGAAAAAACTGTCAAAAGAATGCAACCTGATCAACCCACAACTATGGCTGAGATGTCAACACTTCTCCACTAGAAACAGACAGGTCAAGTGGAGAAACCAACTAAGAAACAAGATCTGAGTAATAAAGAAGGTGCTTATCTTCTTTGATTTTAATAAACAGAGAATATGTAAACAGACCATTTATTGTATCAGTCATCACTAAAACATCATAAGATAAAAATGTTACAGTTACACAGGTTTAATGAACTATTCATATAAGTAGAGCACTATGCAGGAGTGAAAATAACTAGAAATACATGTGCAAGATGGATATATTTCTTAAATTTTAATTTAAAATAAAAATTATAAAATGATAGGTACTGTTTATGTAAAAAAAATTTTAGTTGAAAAAAAAGTGTATATTATTCAGAGATATATCTATTTGTAACAAAACTATGAAAACTTACGGGAATGATAATCAAATTTGTCACAATGGTTACCTCTTTGATTAGGACAGGAGAAGGTACATATGTTGACAGTTTTTTCTTTAAGCTACTAATACATACACAGCTAATACATATTACAGTATTATTCTCTAATTTTTAAATTTTGGATATATTCCACTTGAAGACTAGAAATAGGACGTATAACTTTCAGACTACTATAAGGAAAAATGGGTCAACCTAACGCCCAGTGATAAAGGGAAAGACATAACACACACATGTAATACAGCAGAACAGAATGCAAACATGTCCGTAATTATCATAAACAAGATTGGGTTATACTCCTCCATTAAAAATGAGCAACTCTCATATCACATTTTTTAAAAAGCTAAAAATGTTCCATACAAGAGTCAAGCTTACCCAGAATGTTTGAAAATATGTGAAATTAAGAACCAAAAGCATTAAATGGGACAAAGAAAAATTCACCAAGAAGATACTACACATACGAACAAAGCAAATTAAAATTAAACAATGAAAAAACTGTCAAAAGAATGCAACCTGATCAACCCACAACTATGGCTGAGATGTCAACACTTCTCCACTAGAAACAGACAGGTCAAGTGGAGAAACCAACTAAGAAACAAGATCTGAGTAATAAAGAAGGTGCTTATCTTCTTTGATTTTAATAAACAGAGAATATGTAAACAGACCATTTATTGTATCAGTCATCACTAAAACATCATAAGATAAAATGTTACAGTTACACAGGTTTAATGAACTATTCATATAAGTAGAGCACTATGCAGGAGTGAAAATAACTAGAAATACATGTGCAAGATGGATATATTTCTTAAATTTTAATTTAAAATAAAAATTATAAAATGATAGGTACTGTTTATGTAAAAAAAATTTTAGTTGAAAAAAAAGTGTATATTATTCAGAGATATATCTATTTGTAACAAAACTATGAAAACTTACGGGAATGATAATCAAATTTGTCACAATGGTTACCTCTTTGATTAGGACAGGAGAAGGTACATATGTTGACAGTTTTTTCTTTAAGCTACTAATACATACACAGCTAATACATATTACAGTATTATTCTCTAATTTTTAAATTTTGGATATATTCCACTTGAAAAAAAGAAAATAAGCTCTTTCAAAGCTAATTCTCTGTTGCATATGGAAAAATGCTAAAAGAATAAAACAAAAAAGGCCGCTTCAGAAAATTTAAGATACACTATTAAGTAAACAATGACTGGATTAAAAAGAGAAATATAAACTTTTCTGAAAATAAATGACACTTAGGAACTTACTAAGAGGCCCATGTATAATGTGGTTGAAGCTATTACTAACGTAAGAAAATTCACATATGTATCTACTAAAGAACAATTAAGAATTTAAAATAGGGGCTTCCCTGGTGGTCCAGTGGGTAAGGACACTGCCTTGCAGTGCTAGGGGCGCCGGTTTGATCCCTGGCCTGGGAGGATCCCACGTGCCATGGAGTGGCTGGACTGATGTGTCCAATTACTGAGCCGGAGCTCTGGAGCGCATACGCCCAGAGCCAGTGCTCTGTGACAACAGAGGCCACCGCGATGGGAGGCCCACAGGAGCCAAAGAACAAAGACGGATGAAAATAGAGAAATGAAAGACCAATAGAAGTGGCCCACCCGTGCTCCCCTCCCTCCCCACCCCACCCCCCCAAAAAAATAAATGTTTAAAAAAAAAAAAGAATTTAAAATAAATTCACTTAGAAGCTAAAAAAGCCAAAAAAGGATAAGTGAAAAAAAAAAAAAAAGAGGATAGGAACTCAAGAATCTAAAAAATAGGACAAGATAAATATGATGAAAATAGAAGGAAACAGACAATAAAGAGAAAAACAGAAATAAACTCCCCAAGTAAAACAGTAGTATTTGAAAAGACTTAGAAAAATAGACAAACCTCTATCAAGTCTGATTTTTAAAAAGAACTGAAACTGGAATAAACAACACTAAACATAAAGTATGACCTATCCATAGTTAGGAAGAGCATCCAAATATAAGAGAAGAGGAAGTGACCTAGAATACATTGATATCTCAATATAAGGTCAGTTTAAAAGGCAAGAACAATTATACATAGTACATCTCTGCTAAAAAGGAAATACGTAATTTACGGGCCTGTAAAATATGTTTTTAAAAGGACTGAGGGCAGAAAAAGCATTTGTGACCTATAAAGTAGGACCAGGATTTAATATTTTGGTATATTCTAGAAATCAGTCAATAAAAAATAAAAGTTGGCAAAGAATATTAATGGGAAATTCCTAGGAAGCTACAAACAAAAATTCTCCACCTCACTAATAATCAGAAAAGTGAAAATTGTAAAATCATGATAAATCATTTTTTTTACACTCAAATTGGGAAAACAATCAAATTTGACAATATTAAGTGAAGGGGGACACTGGAAGCCCAATACACACTGCTGGTAAAAGCATATCTTAGTGTAATAATTTTGAAGAGCAATTGAAAATTTCTATTAAAATATAACAGCTATGGACCCAGCAGTTTAACACTTGCATCTACAAAGCACCTTGCAGTGCTAGGGGCGCCGGTTTGATCCCTGGCCTGGGAGGATCCCACGTGCCATGGAGTGGCTGGACTGATGTGTCCAATTACTGAGCCGGAGCTCTGGAGCGCATACGCCCAGAGCCAGTGCTCTGTGACAACAGAGGCCACCGCGATGGGAGGCCCACAGGAGCCAAAGAACAAAGACGGATGAAAATAGAGAAATGAAAGACCAATAGAAGTGGCCCACCCGTGCTCCCCCCCCCCCCCCCCCCCCCACCCCCCAAAAAAAAAAATTTTTAAAAAAAAAAAAAAATTTAAAATAAATTCACTTAGAAGCTAAAAAAGCCAAAAAAGGATAAGTGAAAAAAAAAAAAAAAGAGGATAGGAACTCAAGAATCTAAAAAATAGGACAAGATAAATATGATGAAAATAGAAGGAAACAGACAATAAAGAGAAAAACAGAAATAAACTCCCCAAGTAAAACAGTAGTATTTGAAAAGACTTAGAAAAATAGACAAACCTCTATCAAGTCTGATTTTTAAAAAAGAACTGAAACTGGAATAAACAACACTAAACATAAAGTATGACCTATCCATAGTTAGGAAGAGCATCCAAATATAAGAGAAGAGGAAGTGACCTAGAATACATTGATATCTCAATATAAGGTCAGTTTAAAAGGCAAGAACAATTATACATAGTACATCTCTGCTAAAAAGGAAATACGTAATTTACGGGCCTGTAAAATATGTTTTTAAAAGGACTGAGGGCAGAAAAAGCATTTGTGACCTATAAAGTAGGACCAGGATTTAATATTTTGGTATATTCTAGAAATCAGTCAATAAAAAATAAAAGTTGGCAAAGAATATTAATGGGAAATTCCTAGGAAGCTACAAACAAAAATTCTCCACCTCACTAATAATCAGAAAAGTGAAAATTGTAAAATCATGATAAATCATTTTTTTTACACTCAAATTGGGAAAACAATCAAATTTGACAATATTAAGTGAAGGGGGACACTGGAAGCCCAATACACACTGCTGGTAAAAGCATATCTTAGTGTAATAATTTTGAAGAGCAATTGAAAATTTCTATTAAAATATAACAGCTATGGACCCAGCAGTTTAACACTTGCATCTACAAAGCACCCTGATATTCACTTCAGCACTGTTAAAAGTGAAAAAAGAAAATAGAAACAATCAGAAATTTCTTTCCCATCAGCAGAACCATGGTTAAATAAATTATGGCATATCACTGGAGTGGTCTGTGGCCATTTCAAAAGGATACAGTCCATCTAGTCCATGGTAAGATTCACAAGACACATAGCTGAGTGTAAAAAAGCAAGTAAAAAAAAGCAAGTTACAGAAGAATGGGTAGCAAAAAGAAAAGACAAAATCAAATAAAGCTCATTCTTCAAAGAAACATAAACATGTATACATGTATATAGATTATAGATACATACACATACAAACATACATAGACACTGACATATGGACAGAAAAAACTGTGGAATGGTGCATTATTTTCAAAAAGGCAAACAGAACATATACTAGCTCCATTCTACAGAAAAGTTAGCTTAGTCGAGAGTGTAGAGAGGACTTCATCAGGGCCACACTGGCAGCAGGTGAGTCTGGGCCCAGGACTCAGGTGTTAGGATGCCCAGCCGAGTGCTCTTCCCCCTGACATAACCCGGTACACTGGAACAAAGGCGCATGGATTTTACAGTCCTCCAGGTCTATGTTGAAATGCCAGCTTCAACATTTCCTAATTAGGTAAACTTGGGAAAAAGAGATTTCTGAACCTTAGCATTTTCACTCTAGAATGGACAAGGAAAAACTAACTCCACGAACTATAAATATGAAACGAAAACGAGATGAGAACACCTCCTTCGCATCTGGCCAATAAAATCAGTCATGAAGAGTATCATTCTGTTCATCAGCAGGGTCCTGAAATAGTTTTTGACACCTTAGCTCCACACATAAAACTTGCCAGCTCAGTACGACTGTGTCACTGTAAGTTGGACGTTCTCTAAATATGTCCACAGTGACCAAACTATTCCAATGGCCTGACATTTCCTTGTGGCTCCTATCTGCTTTGTATACAATGACCTTTCTCTCAATTGTCCTGGCCCACCTCCCAACATCTAGATTATGCAACATATGGTATACTCTTGATTTCTTGAGTGATGGCCGACTCTCAATGACAAAACCTCTAGCTATGCACTGACCCAATGTCTTTGGAGCCTGATTACATAATCACCCCGAAATAATTTTTTAGATTACTACTGAAAGAAACACACACAACACACCATTCATAGTTGGAGTATTTGTCCTTAAATGAGTCATCTTGAACTTATCTGTTGCTATACAAAATACCAGAGACTGGATAGCTGAAGTGACAGAATTTATTTTGTCACAGTTCTGGAAGCTACAAGTCCAAGATCAAGGTGTGAGCGGTCGTGATGTGATCTCTCCCTCTGATGTGTAGATTGTCACATTCTTCCTATGTCTCCACACAGCCCTTCTCAGTGTGTGGGCACAGAGAGAAGAGAGGGCAAGCTCTCTGGTGTCTCCTCTTATACAGACACTAATCCTATCAGATCAGAATCTCTCGTGACCTCATTTAACCTTACTTACTCCCTCAGGGGTTCCACTTCCTAATATAGGTACACTAGGGAGTTAGGGCTTTAGCAAATGAATTTAGGGGAGACGCAGGACATTCAGTCTAGAACACCAACCACAGAGCAACCCATCTGCTCTTTCCCTTGCTCACTTATACAGCCCTTAAAAATGTCCTTTTATAGGCCATTCCCATCAAGTTAGGAATTTCCTACCTGGGAGAATGTGGATCCTTAGAGATTTAACTATGTCTCCTCTCTTCGGGATCATTTATAAACAACCAAACAAAAAACATTAAATAAAATCAGTCTCAGACTCCTTGACCTACATATTCCCCAGTGGAGGTCGGGGGCAGGGGAGCTTCCTGCTTGCTGGTCACAGCTTGAGATTCCAGGCCCAACTAGCCTTGGCCGGTGTGCATCCCAGCTGGGGGAATGGAAAAGGAGACATTTCCGGTCCAGGATTCCCTGTCTGCCAACACTGGCCCAAAAGCACCCCAGCAGGAGGCTTCCAGGCTGCCAGTCCCAGCTTGTGGCTCTTTGTCAGCCAGCCTCAGCGCAGAAACTCAGACAAGCTCTAGCAGTGAGCATACATCTTCCAAAAAGGCCTGACTCCCAACCAAGGGAGGCCGCTGCCCTTCCAGCTTTGTTCCTTTGTTTCTTCTTTGGGTACTCTCTCTAGCCTAGGGGTATGTTTTTAATTCTGTTTCCTTCTTAGAGGCTAATCCCCTTTAATATAGAATTCTTTATATTGAGCCTTATTAATTTTCTGAAAGAAACACACACAACACACCATTCATAGTTGGAGTATTTGTCCTTAAATGAGTCATCTTGAACTTATCTGTTGCTATACAAAATACCAGAGACTGGATAGCTGAAGTGACAGAATTTATTTTGTCACAGTTCTGGAAGCTACAAGTCCAAGATCAAGGTGTGAGCGGTCGTGATGTGATCTCTCCCTCTGATGTGTAGATTGTCACATTCTTCCTATGTCTCCACACAGCCCTTCTCAGTGTGTGGGCACAGAGAGAAGAGAGGGCAAGCTCTCTGGTGTCTCCTCTTATACAGACACTAATCCTATCAGATCAGAATCTCTCGTGACCTCATTTAACCTTACTTACTCCCTCAGGGGTTCCACTTCCTAATATAGGTACACTAGGGAGTTAGGGCTTTAGCAAATGAATTTAGGGGAGACGCAGGACATTCAGTCTAGAACACCAACCACAGAGCAACCCATCTGCTCTTTCCCTTGCTCACTTATACAGCCCTTAAAAATGTCCTTTTATAGGCCATTCCCATCAAGTTAGGAATTTCCTACCTGGGAGAATGTGGATCCTTAGAGATTTAACTATGTCTCCTCTCTTCGGGATCATTTATAAACAACCAAACAAAAAACATTAAATAAAATCAGTCTCAGACTCCTTGACCTACATATTCCCCAGTGGAGGTCGGGGGCAGGGGAGCTTCCTGCTTGCTGGTCACAGCTTGAGATTCCAGGCCCAACTAGCCTTGGCCGGTGTGCATCCCAGCTGGGGGAATGGAAAAGGAGACATTTCCGGTCCAGGATTCCCTGTCTGCCAACACTGGCCCAAAAGCACCCCAGCAGGAGGCTTCCAGGCTGCCAGTCCCAGCTTGTGGCTCTTTGTCAGCCAGCCTCAGCGCAGAAACTCAGACAAGCTCTAGCAGTGAGCATACATCTTCCAAAAAGGCCTGACTCCCAACCAAGGGAGGCCGCTGCCCTTCCAGCTTTGTTCCTTTGTTTCTTCTTTGGGTACTCTCTCTCAGCCTAGGGGTATGTTTTTTAATTCTGTTTCCTTCTTAGAGGCTAATCCCCTTTAATATAGTTAATAATTCTTTATATTGAGCCTTAACTGTTCTAATTACTGTGTGGTTCCTATTTCTGACTGTTGAAATTATTATTGAAAAGGATAAACAAGCTTTACAAATCATAGAATATGATGTAGTTTCGGCAGTTCATTTCCATCACATTGGCATTAAATTTTCTGAAAGAACTTAAATGTGACCTGAATTTAACAGAAAACAAAGTCAAAAAGGCATTATCTGGGACAAAGGTTATAAAACAAATGTCTTCATTTATAAAACAGATCTAAGATTGGAGAGGATTAAGAGATGGGAACAAAATTAAAGCAACTACTAATAAGAACCCAATAAAGTATGAGAAAGAGTAAAATGACTTTGAGATTAAAAAACTATATAACTGGGCTTCCCTTGTGGCTTAGTGGACAAGAATCCGTCTGCCAATGCAGGAGACACAGGTTCGATCCCTGAAGCAGGAAGATCCCATATAGCGCAGAGCAGCTAAACCCACACATCAGCAAAGACCCAGCACAGCCAAAAAAAATTAAAGTTTAAAAAAAAAAAAAAAAACCTATATAGCTGAAAGAGACCTTACAGATTCAGATCAACCATCCCTACCTAATTGGTGAGAAACAGTGTTTCTCTGTTATAATTCCCTATTGTTAATGATGTTGAGCATCTTTTCATGCATTTATTGATCTTTTGAATATCTTAAACTTCTTACTCAGACCTTCTCTCCATTTTCTTATTATGTTGTCATTATTCTTATTGATCTATAGATTGTCATTATATATTCTCGATGTTCCATGAGAGTGCTATGTATCTTAAGTATCTTCTTCCATTCCAAGACTTCTTTGTATTTTGGCAGATATTTCTGTTTTAATGAAGTGAAATGAGGCAGTGTTTTCCATTCAAGACTGTGTTTTTTGATTTTGAAATTCCTCCTCCTCTTTGGGTCAAAATTTCACTTTCATATATTTTCCTCTAAATATCTTAAAGTTTCACGTATCACATTGAAGGCTGTAATCCACCTGTATTATGGTATGGGGTAAGCATCTAACTTTACTTCTGTTTCCCACACAGAATACTTCAACTCTAATCAAGTCCTACTGCTTTAGGTATCACTGTTATCCAGTATTTGAGATCCACTTTGGTTTAGCTCCTTTTGAGATAATAATTACTGTTATAATATGTAGTAGTATTTAAGATTTACTCCATTTTTACCAATTTATTTACCGTTGCTTCTTGAATTTCACCCTTTTTTTTCCATGTTCATTTCTTCCTGAGAGTCACTGGTAAACAATCTCAGACTTATGAAAATTTTATTTTATCCTAGTTCCTTAACAATAATTTACTTAGGTAAAGAAATCTAATGGCAGTTATTTTCTCTTAGCTCTTTGAAGAGGTTGGCTACTATCTCCTGGCTTCTATCTTTCGTCACAGATTAGTCTTCAATCAGGTCAACATCCTATCTTTCTAGGAAACTGGCCATATCTCCCTTTAGCTTCCATTTTTCAGTTTCACTATAATCTGTTGACCTATTTTTATTTATCCTGCTCAGGACTGTTTATGCTTCCTGGATCTAAGGATTAATGTTTTTGCTCTTTTCTAAGAACTCTTCAGGCATTCTCTCTTAGAACACTGCCTCTTATTTTCTATTTTCCAAGCCTATAATCTCAAATTCAGGAATTTTAGACCCTTTCAGTCTATCCTCCATGTCTCTTAAACACTCCTTAGTATTTGCCATTTCTTTTTTTCTTTTTAATTAATTAATTTTATTTTTGGCAATGCTGGGTCTTTGCTGCTACGTGGTCTTTTCTCTAGTTGTGGTGAGCAGGGGCTACTCTCTAGTTGCAACCTCAAAGGCTTCTCATATTGGTGGCTTCTCTTGTTGCAGAGCAGGCACTCTAGGGCACGCAGACGTCAGCAGTTGCAGCCTCTGGGCTCTAGAGCATGGGTTCAGTAGTTGTGGCGTGTGGGCTTCGTTGCCCCATGGCATGTGGGATCTTCCCAGACCAGGGATCGAACCCATGTCTCCTGCACTGGTAGGCAGATTCTTAACCACTACACCATGAGGGAAGTCTTTAAAAGTGTGTTACATTCTGTGTAGTTCCTCAAAATTATCTTCCAGATTACTAATTGCCTCTTCAGTTACATTTTGTATGCTGCCTAATCTATTCAACCTCAAAGACTCTATTTTACATTTCGAGATGTTCTATTTGATTCTTTAATATAATCTACCTATTCTATTTCATACTGATTTTTCATCACGTCTTTAATCATTCTGAATATCCTTAATTTACAGACTCAACCAAATGACCCTATTATTAAACTGTCAGGAATCGATTCACTCAGTTCGCTGACTCTCTTTCATAGCACGTAATATACTTTGTACTTTGAATTATGAGTTTGTCTTCCTGGAGACCTTCTCTGTAGAAATTACAGGTGGCCAGAGTTCAGAGCATCTCCCTCAAAGAAGTTTTGCATTTCCTTCTTCCAGCTGCATCAGTTTCTTCTCTGCTGGAGTAAACAGAAGTGCTAACTCTAAATGCATATGAGGTAGTGTTATTGTTGTTGTTTATTTGCTAAGTCATGTCAGACTCTTTTGCAACCCCCATGGACTGGAACCCACCAGGTTCCTCTGTCCACAGGATTTCCCAGGCAAGACTACTGGAGTGGGTTGCTGTTCCCTTCTCCAGGGTATCTTCCTGACCCAGGGATGGAACCCACATCTCCTGCATTGGTAGGTGGGTTCTTTCATTGAGTCACCTGGGAAGCCCCATGAGGTAGTGCGGGACCATTTTTTTTTTTTTAATTTTTTTTTTTTTATTATTATTTATCTTTTGGGGGGTGGGGTTGGGAGGGAGGGGGATGGGCGGGCCACTTCTATTGATCTTTCATTTCTCTATTTTCATCCGTCTTTGTTCTTTGGCTCCTGTGGGCCTCCCATCGCGGTGGCCTCTGTCGTCGCAGAGTGCCGGCTCTGGGCGCATGTGCTTCAGAGCTCTGGCTCGGTAATTGGACACATCAGTCCAGCCGCTCCGCGGCACGTGGGATCTTCCCAGGCCAGGGATTGAACCGGCGCCCCTTGCACTGCAAGGCGGTGTCCTTACCCACTGGACCACCAGGGGAAGCCCAGTGCGGGACCATTTTTATGCATTCTTGGTAGAGTCCTTTTTAGCCACTATGAGCCCACACAGACATCTTCAGGCTTCCCTGTCACTGCCTGGTATCACGTGGTCTAGGGAATGCTTTTCTTCTCACTCATTCTGTTGATGCGGGCTCTGGCTTTAGAGAAGTGGAATTTCAGTTCCAACTTCTCAAGGTCTTGTCTTCGGTCTCCATGAAGGCATGAAAATCCAAATTCCCAGAATTCCATGAATTCTTCTTCACTGATGCTACAGCTCACGCTGTTCTAGTTACCAGTCTCCTCTTTACTTCTGCCCCTGGCAATTTCCTTTAGATTCTAAAAGGATGGCTTCGCTGACTCTCTTTCATAACGTAATATACTTTGTACTTTGAATTATGAGTTTGTCTTCCTGGAGACCTTCTCTGTAGAAATTACAGGTGGCCAGAGTTCAGAGCATCTCCCTCAAAGAAGTTTTGCATTTCCTTCTTCCAGCTGCATCAGTTTCTTCTCTGCTGGAGTAAACAGAAGTGCTAACTCTAAATGCATATGAGGTAGTGTTATTGTTGTTGTTTATTTGCTAAGTCATGTCAGACTCTTTTGCAACCCCCATGGACTGGAACCCACCAGGTTCCTCTGTCCACAGGATTTCCCAGGCAAGACTACTGGAGTGGGTTGCTGTTCCCTTCTCCAGGGTATCTTCCTGACCCAGGGATGGAACCCACATCTCCTGCATTGGTAGGTGGGTTCTTTCATTGAGTCACCTGGGAAGCCCCATGAGGTAGTGCGGGACCATTTTTTTTTTTTTAATTTTTTTTTTTTAATTATTATTTATCTTTTTGGGGGGTGGGGTTGGGAGGGAGGGGGATGGGCGGGCCACTTCTATTGATCTTTCATTTCTCTATTTTCATCCGTCTTTGTTCTTTGGCTCCTGTGGGCCTCCCATCGCGGTGGCCTCTGTCGTCGCAGAGTGCCGGCTCTGGGCGCATGTGCTTCAGAGCTCTGGCTCGGTAATTGGACACATCAGTCCAGCCGCTCCGCGGCACGTGGGATCTTCCCAGGCCAGGGATTGAACCGGCGCCCCTTGCACTGCAAGGCGGTGTCCTTACCCACTGGACCACCAGGGGAAGCCCAGTGCGGGACCATTTTTATGCATTCTTGGTAGAGTCCTTTTTAGCCACTATGAGCCCACACAGACATCTTCAGGCTTCCCTGTCACTGCCTGGTATCACGTGGTCTAGGGAATGCTTTTCTTCTCACTCATTCTGTTGATGCGGGCTCTGGCTTTAGAGAAGTGGAATTTCAGTTCCAACTTCTCAAGGTCTTGTCTTCGGTCTCCATGAAGGCATGAAAATCCAAATTCCCAGAATTCCATGAATTCTTCTTCACTGATGCTACAGCTCACGCTGTTCTAGTTACCAGTCTCCTCTTTACTTCTGCCCCTGGCAATTTCCTTTAGATTCTAAAAGGATGGCATGGTATTTAAAAGGATGTTTAAAACATTTTGATGACAGATTATGGAGCATGCTGGTATGGCTAAAACCAGAAGTCTATACCATTTATTTTATTAAGGGAACATCCCATAATTTATTTATGAGCATTTTCATTTCACCTAAAAAGCTCTTGTCCCAACACAATATACTTCACAACCAACAGACTGACTTATACCTACTGCTCATTCTCTAGTTTTTCCTTTGAAAGAGGACTCTCATGTTTAGCTAGGCCCAAAAGCACACAGGACAAGGCTGCATCTCTTGGGCTCTGGTGCAGTTGGATAGGGCCGTTTGACTAACTTTTGACTAATGTAAATCGAAGTGTTTTTTGAGACTTCTGGAAAGGCAACTTAAAGGCGGCTGACTCAGCCAGAGAGGGCACAGGTGAGTAAAGGCAAGGCCATCATCCTGACCCAAGCCAACTGCTCCTCACTATGCTTTGCTTTTACTTACTTCAGTCTATGTTATTTCCATAATCACTTTAGTCCCTGAGTATAAAGCTGTGGTACAGGGCAATCAGTAGTCAGTTACAGATGTGAGACTTAGACCACAAAGAAGGCTGAGCACCAAAGAATGGATGCTTTTGAATTGTGGTGCTGGAGAAAACTCTTGAGAGCCCCTCGGACACAAGGAGATCAAACCAGTCAATCCTAAAGGAAATCAACCCTGACTATTTGTTAAAAGGACTGATGCTGAAGCTCCAATATTTTGGCCACCTGAAGGGAACAGCTGACTCAGTGGAAAAGACCCTTATGCTGGGAAAGATTGAAGGCAGGAAGAGAAGTGGATGACAGAGGACAAGATGGTTGGATAGCATCACCTACTCAATAGACATGAGTCTGAACACACTCTGGGAGATAGTGAAGGACAAAGGAAGGCTAGCGTGTTACAGTCCATGGCGTCACTAAGAGTTGGACACGACTTAGCTCCCAACAATAACAACAATAGGGCAATCACACGCCACACTGGGCAGAGATCACTGTAGAGGGAGAACGTGAGGCAAAGAAAGGGGAGGAAGATATGTATTTTTCCCAGGCAGAAACTAAACATTATGTGATGATCAAATTGCTTCTGACTGGTATTTGGTACTGTGAATGAATCAGGAGTTACACTGAGTATCTCCATCCATTTTTCTAGGTCAGGTAACAGTTCCATTGGCCCCCAGTACCTTATTTTTCCAAAGGAATTAAACTTCCCAGGGAGCCACTGTACTTGCTTAGAATTAAGGAAGCACAGCTGCAGGTACTTGAATTATCCATGCATTTAAGAATGGCACTTTCTCTGTGGATTCTAAACATGGAAAAGACATGTTTCTAGAACTTTTCTATCAGCTGGTCATCAACACTACAACCCTACAATCTGCCCTTATAAATCTGACACTTAGATCACCCACTTTGGTCCATATCCTCTCAGTTTTCACCATTCTACTGATGATCAGTGTTCAACATGATCTGCGGCTTTAGCCAAGTTCCATCTGTGAGATGAGGGGTGTGGGGAGAAGACCAAAGACACAGGTGCTACTCTCCTATAATTTGCCAGCAAATGGCAGGAACTTTGAGAAGTTTGCCTCCTTGCTTACAGTTTTATAAAACTTTTTAAGTAACACCATAATGACTCAGGACATGTTCTAGATTTTAGTCATCTGGTGATATACAGGTGTAATAGTTTTATAATTAAACGTTTAGTTCATGATAGCATGTTTGTACTCTGAGTAATAAAATTTAAAATATTTTTAGTGCAGTCTTTTGTTGGCTTCCACAACCTTCCTGGATTTCTTTCACCTACTGGGGTCTCAGCTCTTTGCAAAGTTCCATTTTTCTGTCAGTCTTTTAAATTGTTGATGCTCACCAGGGTGCTCTCTTTATGTGCTTTTCTCTTGTTCCATGTATTCTGAACGATGTCATACATTCCTACAACTTTTAACACTTGTTGATTCCCAAATCTATACTTAAAGCACAGATGTCTCTCCTGAGCTTCTGACTTATGTATCTAGCTGGAAACTTCCCTTCAGCTGTCCAAAGATACCTGGATCCACTGTACAAGTTAAAAACTCATCATCCATGTGCACTACCCCAACCTGTTTCTTCTTTTTTCTTTTTTTTTGCCTCTTCCAAAGATCCAGTCTCAGTGAACTGCTGCGTAACTCACCCAAATTGCCTAAGAGAAAAACTTGAATCTCATTCTAGACACTTACATCTCTCTCATCCAATTACCTGCCAGTGCCATTGACACTACCACTCGATCTCTCTCCAATCCAGCATATTCTAAGTGCTTCACTTAGAAGCACTTAGTGCCATTTTTCTTATAAAACCACAATCATCCCTTGCCTAAAGAAATAATCAATGTTAAAAACTGTTTGTCATGGGAATTTCCTGGCAGTCCAGGGTTAGACTTCACAATCTCACTGCTGAGGGCCTGGGTTCAATCTCTGGTCAGTGAACTACGGTTTCATAAGCCTCGTAGCACAGCACACACACAAAAAAAAGTTGACTTTTTTTTTTAACTTAAAGAATGTGGAGTACCATACTCTCTAACATTCTTTCCTAAAAGGCAACAGCATCTCATCTGGACCCCTTGTGACAAATAAATCTACCAGATTCTACCAGGAAACCAAAAGAGGAGATCACCTAGGTTTGCTTCCTAAATAGCTAGGTCATTCTACACAGAATTTATCTATCTTTAATCTCCATCTATGTGACTCCTCTCAGAAGGTTCTTCTCCATTTACACATCTGGTAAGTTTTCAATATTCTGAGAAAGAGTCATCGGGATATACAGGTGTAATAGTTTTATAATTAAACGTTTAGTTCAATAGCATGTTTGTACTCTGAGTAATAAAATTTAAAATATTTTTAGTGCAGTCTTTTGTTGGCTTCCACAACCTTCCTGGATTTCTTTCACCTACTGGGGTCTCAGCTCTTTGCAAAGTTCCATTTTTCTGTCAGTCTTTTAAATTGTTGATGCTCACCAGGGTGCTCTCTTTATGTGCTTTTCTCTTGTTCCATGTATTCTGAACGATGTCATACATTCCTACAACTTTTAACACTTGTTGATTCCCAAATCTATACTTAAAGCACAGATGTCTCTCCTGAGCTTCTGACTTATGTATCTAGCTGGAAACTTCCCTTCAGCTGTCCAAAGATACCTGGATCCACTGTACAAGTTAAAAACTCATCATCCATGTGCACTACCCCAACCTGTTTCTTCTTTTTTCTTTTTTTTTGCCTCTTCCAAAGATCCAGTCTCAGTGAACTGCTGCGTAACTCACCCAAATTGCCTAAGAGAAAAACTTGAATCTCATTCTAGACACTTACATCTCTCTCATCCAATTACCTGCCAGTGCCATTGACACTACCACTCGATCTCTCTCCAATCCAGCATATTCTAAGTGCTTCACTTAGAAGCACTTAGTGCCATTTTTCTTATAAAACCACAATCATCCCTTGCCTAAAGAAATAATCAATGTTAAAAACTGTTTGTCATGGGAATTTCCTGGCAGTCCAGGGTTAGACTTCACAATCTCACTGCTGAGGGCCTGGGTTCAATCTCTGGTCAGTGAACTACGGTTTCATAAGCCTCGTAGCACAGCACACACACAAAAAAAAGTTGACTTTTTTTTTTAACTTAAAGAATGTGGAGTACCATACTCTCTAACATTCTTTCCTAAAAGGCAACAGCATCTCATCTGGACCCCTTGTGACAAATAAATCTACCAGATTCTACCAGGAAACCAAAAGAGGAGATCACCTAGGTTTGCTTCCTAAATAGCTAGGTCATTCTACACAGAATTTATCTATCTTTAATCTCCATCTATGTGACTCCTCTCAGAAGGTTCTTCTCCATTTACACATCTGGTAAGTTCTTCAATATTCTGAGAAAGAAGAAACATTATTTCAAATCTCAAAATGTGCTACCTTATAAAAAGGCTGGAAAAGGTATACAGTGAAAGAAACTTGAAAATACATGACTACTGGCAATTATTATAGAAATATACAAACGAGATTTAAAAATTGGTTTTTTTTCCACTTGAGAATAAAATTAAACTGATTAAAGTGTCTTAATATAAACAAATCATAAAATAGATTATGTGTTACAAATAATATGTAAAAGAGTAGATTAAAGTATGTTAAGCAATCTAGCAGATTTTTAAAATTCTGATCCAGAAACAGAAAGGCAGTTCTAAAACAAAAACTTTTCCACTGATAAAAATAATGCTTTGGGTTTCCCTAGTGGTCCAGTGGGTAAAGAGTCTGCCTTGCAGTGCAAGGGGTACCGGTTCGATCCCTGGCCCAGGAGGATCCATGTGCCTCAGAGCCGCTGGACCGGTGTGGACCTGGCACTCTGGAGCACATGAGCCCAGAGCTGGTGCTCTGCAACGAGAAAGGTCACTGCAATGGGAAGCGCACACAGGCCAAAGAATAAAAAAGATGGATGAAATAAATGAATAAAAAGCCAATAAAAGAGGCCAAAATATTTAAAAATAATAATAATAATGCTTTAGGGTTAAAACTGTACAGTTCTGAACAAAATCTTGTCAGCATCTCTCTGTAACATTAATAAAGCACAAGTCCATACTTACTGAAAAAGTTTTGCAAGCCAAACTTGCCACAATTAAAATAAACACAATATCACATGGCCTGGTCTCCCAAAGCCTGGACTTTTGACCTTGACTGAAGTCATCCTAATTCTAATGCTATATATAACTAGCTGAACAAAATATGAAACTAGTAACTCTCACAGAATGTGATTCTGTCTTTTCAATATGCATATCCCAGGCAAATACTCAGCATGGGCTTATTCACTGAACAAATATTTACTGTATGTCTACTAGAATGGGGTGGAGGGGTGGGGGAAGGGGGGAATTCCTTGCTGGTTCAGTGGTAAAGAATCCACATGCCAGCACTATGCTGTTCCTTTAAAGACTAAGACAGCAGAGAAGACAGTTAACCAAAAATTGCAAAAAGTCATCATCTGGAAATATAGGATAAGCAGGAGTATTTTAACAAATCTATCAGGGAAGGCCGTCTGGTGAAAGTTCAGAGGCAGTGTCTTTAAAACAAACATCTTCAAAGTAACAGAACTGTATGTCTGCAGGTTACCACTGTTCATTCCCATCAGTTACATTATTCTCATAACACATACAGGTTAATTCATATGCTAGGTCTATGTTCAGTATAAAACAAAGCTTAAAAGAAGCTTTATAAATCAAAGGTTCTTAGCTATAGCATGAAACATCAAAAGGAATCGCTTCTACCACTTCAGGGAAATCGAACAAGCATAATAAATAAAGAGGCAACATGAGCTGAAAATATTTCTAACACATGGCAGATTGTCCTCATGACCTCCAACCCATTCCTCCCCTGACCACATTAAGAGCACAATAAATGAATCTTTCAAAAGGTGTAAAACATACAAGCACTGAAAAAGAAAAAAAGGAGACTAAACCTCTTAAGAGAATTCATCAAACTTATAAAACTGAAGAGCTGAAGAAGCAATAATTGACCTAAGGGAACAGAGGCACAGCCTGGGTATAATGGAGGCCAAATGGAAGTTAGCGGATCTTCAGTACAGATCCCAGAAAGACAAGGCCCAGGAAACAGAAGTTATTGTGGAAGCAGAAAAGTGGTGGGGCCCAAAAGAGAGGGTGAGATAACAATATGGAAGTCCGTCCCTGGACACTCCCCTGACACACACGCTCCCACACGTATGTGCACCTGCACCTGAGTCCAGAAGATGACTGCTCCTCCTGACTCACCTATTCTTTGCAGAAGTTCAATGACATTAGAGAAAAAGACTTCCAAAAATACTGACGTTTGGATGCACCCTAATGAAAAGCCCAGATTACCAAATGAAAAGCCATGCTCATGTACAACTTCTGAGTGGTTCTCAAATACAGACAGGCAAAAACCACAGGTAAGTGAGGAAAACCTCCAAAATGAAAGTGAGAGCTTAGAAAATCAAAAGGGAATTTAAAAAAAAGAAAAAAACCTGGAAGAAATAACACAAAACGTGGAGTGCTAGATAATTTTTTTAAACCCTATAATTAATATCCTTATAATAAAAAGAAAAAATTAGCTGCCATAAAACAAAATAGAACGCTGCAACACACAAATAGCAGAGAACATAAAATAGCTCTTTGAATGAAAAAATTATGATAGTTGAAATAAAACATTCACTAGGAAGGTTGGAAGATAAAGTCAAAGATACCTCTCATAAAAACAAAATGATTAAAAATCTGGAATTTAGCAAAGATTAGAATTTGAATGAGATCAGGATCTGTAAGGAGGTGTAACTTCAGACTAACACAGATTTCAGAAAACAGAGAAGAAACTGTTCAAGAAGTAATACAAGAAAAGTACAAACAACTTCCAGATATGAATCTCCTTATTGAAAGGATCCTCAAGTATAAGGCAAAATAAATGAAAAAATGCCCACACCAAAGGTCATTACTGTGAAATTTTCACATACCAGGGATAAAAAGATTATAAAATTTTGGGGGGAAGGGGAAAGTAAAATACAAAAGGAATAATGATCAGGATGAATGAATGGAGACTTGGCAAGGGTAAGACACAATCTCAGTATTATTTGACTTTTAAAACAATGTACAGGAATTTTGATAAACATCAAGCAATAAAAATGTAGGTAAATACATAACAGACAATCAATAAGTAAACAAATGAATAAAACAAATTTACTGAAAGCACATGACATGCAAGGGGTGCCATTCGAATTCATTTAACTATGAATTAACAGACACTACTCACTTCATATCACAGATGAGGAAATAGGCACTGAGTTTCAGTATGATACAACTAGGAAGTGATGAAACCCGAGTCCCACCGTTCTGCGTGTGGTCTTTCAAAAACTACATGATACTGTCTCTCCACTTGAAAAATAAAGCTGATTTCTTAGAAAGAAGAAAATACCATTTGAGTGTTCCCCACCCGCCTAGTCTGTTCCCAGATAACTGTGGTTGATTAAAAGTTCTGACTTGGTCAATCAAGACACAAACTTAATGTGTTTGAGGGGAGATGGGGGTGAAGGTTGAGGGTGGGTGGGTTCTAGTATTTTAAGTACCCACTGTATAAATCTACTTTGTGCTATGTATTTGTGGTCTGCTGCTAGAAGGTCCTTAATACAGATTCCCTGCTCTAAACACTTCAACAATATCCACCAAAAGAACTGAGGCATTTACCTCAGATCCCCATCACCTATTTGGGCAAAGAATAAAGGGTATATAAATTTTATTAAAGTTAAAAAGAGAATAACTGTCTCTTTCCCCCAATTATTGTCACCTAAGGCTTTCATATGCTTCCTGTCAGGCAAGAAAAATTTCCCCAATGACTTTCTACTCAGACATGACTATTAATACAGTAATAAGACAAAAGTTTCTTGCCCCTGTTCTCACTCTTGCCTTACATTCACCTTTACCTTTTATTATCAGCTACATGATGATAGCTGAATAGTTTCATCAGAAGTTCCTCTATAGGAGTTAACTTCATCCAGTTCCCTACTTTTGCTGTCCTATCCATCCTCTCACTTGCTGTCCCTACTTAAGAGTATCTGGCTTTAGCTGGAGGGGGAGAGGGGAAGAGAGAAATATACTCTTCTTGAATAATGGCGTTTCTTTTCCAGTCTGGTGGCGTCTTCAATATAAGCAGGTTGTACAGTGTTGGCATTTCCTCTCTTCGGACTCTTGAGCCTTCACACAATAATCCAGTAGCTTCTCAGACTCCAGACTTCTACAGCACTGGACCTCCTGGGTCATCTGCTACCGGCTGGCTCTGCCTGAGAGTGAGTTCTCAGCCCTTCTTCCTGCCATGACTTTCAGACTGTCATGCTCTTGGCTTCTTCTGGGTGCAGTTTTCTGTTTTATTTGGTCGTGGGTTTGGGCTTTGGTGAATAAGGGGTGGCTGCAGCAACCTAAGGTCTCGATGTGATGCATCAAGACAGGCGATGCACGTCTTTCCAACGCTGGGTGAACCGACCCTGGGCTGCCTGGCCTAGAAGGTGTCGGTCCCGCTCCGCGGCCGCAGAGTCACGCTGCGACAACCCCCCATGTCCAGTCTCGCGCGCGCCCCGCGCGGCGGTCACCCCGTCTCTCCCTGCGCGCAGGTGTCACACCTGGCGGTCCTAACCCCGGGAGTCACCTGCGGGGCCCGCCCAGCGCGCGCAGGCGCTCACGCACATACCGTCTCCTTGGCAGCGGCGACCGGGATGGGAAGCAGCCCCCGGCCGCGGGGCGGGTCCTCCGGCTGTGCGGCCGCGCTCTCGGAGGGGAGCCAGGGCGCCGGCGCCCGCGCCGAGTCGGCCCTGGGGTCCCCATACAGCTGGTAACACACCAGGCCGACCAGACCCCCGCCGGCCGCGGCCGCGATGCTCAGCTCCCCCCAGCGCCGCCGCCGCCTCCAAGCCGCCTCCGCCACGGCCCCTTCGTCCTCCTCCCGGCAGGAGAAGGGTCGGCCGGGCGGGCCCGGGGCTGCCCCCGCGGGCCGCCCCCACGGCCCAGGGAAGGGGTGATGGGGCGAGGCCGGAGGCGGGAGCCGAGGCGGCGGCCACAGGAGCCTCCGCAGCGCAGCCATAGCGGGAGCTGCGGACACCGGAGCGCGGAGGGGGCGGGCGAGGGGGCGGAGGGGGCCGAAACCTCGCGAGAAGTCGGTGCGCGGAGCTCCGCTGTCCGAGAGCGACCCCTACGTGGGCGCCCCCGGGAGTCACCTGCCGGGCGCCTTCTGCCCGGGGATCGGAGGCTTGGGAGAGCCTGGGGAGGAGGGCACACAACTGGCTGCTCCTCGGCCTCGCCTTCGCCGCGCAACCCCGCGGTCGTAAATAACTGCGCCTGCCTCCGGCGGCACCTGGCCGCGCGAGAACCCAACGCCGCAGGCGACAGCCAGGTCGGCCGGGCTGAGCCGAGCCCTCGGTGGCGGGGTGTCCGGGCGCGTCCGCCTCTGCGAACTTGGTCCTCCGCCCGTGCTTCCCTAGGTGGGTCTGGATCCCCCGTAGCGCCCCGCCTAGAAAGCCGGATCCGATAACGGTATCCTTATCTTCGGATACCGTGACTAAGTGTATCTTCAGGTGTGCCGCAACAATGGCACACAAACATTTGGCTCACGTCGTACAAATAGCAAGTTAAGTCGAAGAATTTTTTGACTACACAACAGCTTCTGAGATTTTGATGCAAAGTCGCTTCAGTCGTGTCTGACTCTGCGACCCCATGGACTGTGGCCTGCCAAGCTCCTCTATCATGAGATTTGCCAGGCAAGAGTACTGGAGTGGGTTGCCATTTCCTTCTCTAGGGGATCTTTCTCACCCAGAAATTGGACCCCCCGCCCCCGACATTGTAGATGATCTCCTGCATTGCACACAGATGCTTTACTACTGAGCCACCAGGGAGGCCCCCTAAAAGCTAAATTTCCTTAAAATTTACCTTCCTTTCGTTCTTGCATGTCTCACTGGTGACACCATGGAGGTATCAGTCATACACATTTAACTACTTCAAGACGAGTGAGAATCTCACTTTGACCATCCAATCTGACCTGTTTTATATAGTTTTTGATTTTACGTAATTTCCACGATCTTTGCTGATGGTGTATCACTGTTTCATTCTTATTGTTGTCTTTATCTTCCATTTGGTGGCAGGGACTTACTATGTCTTTGGAAAACAGGAAACAGCAAACCTGCCTGCCTGAAACACTGGGAGCCCTTTCTCAATTGTACTATTCTGTTTTCATGCCTGATAGTAATTAAAGTTGCCACGCTCATAAAAAGCTGTCTTCTGGTAAGGAATAGCTTCCAAGTAATATCCATCATCCATGATGCAAGCATGATGCTTGGGTAACAAAACAAATAGCATCTTTTTAAAACTGTTGGCTATAACGGCTAGAGTTTAGCATACGCATACCCTATGACCCACCAGTTTCACTCCTAGGTGAAGTATTCAACAGCGATGAGGATATTTCTGTTCTCCAAAAGACATATAGAAGAATATTTGTAATTAGAAACTAGAAAGTATTCATAAGTTCATCAACACTGCCCTGGATTTTAAAAAATTATGGCATAGTCACACATTAACTGTCTGTCCTTTTAATGCACATCATAGCAGTGGAAATTACTAAAATGCAACTTCACGTGATCACATGGAGCAAAGAGGGCAGACACAAAAACACTGTGTTATCCTATTTATAATGCTCAAACACAACACTGTATACATAAATGTGGTATCAGAAATCGTAATGGTGGTAGTGACTGACGGTGGGAAAATGGGGAATTGTAGACTTCATGTTCTGTTTCTCTGTGTGGGTGCTGGTGAAACAAAGGTAGTCTCTCTGTGAAAGTTGCTAGAGGTATCCATGTGTCCAATTTGTCTATCCTTTTAATGCATATCATATTTCAATAAAAAGTTTATGTAAAATAAAAATAGATTTTCTTCCTATGCTACTTACTATAGTGTGTTATAACTTGCTCAGTTATGAACTATGTACCTTAGAAGGAATTGAGCCTATAAAGAGTTGAGTAAGAAATGGTTGAAGATCTGGAAATTAATAGAAAAGGTACATAATCTTATTATTTTATAAAATTTTTTTTCATCTTTTTTTGGCTGTTCTGGGTTTTCACTGCTGCCACGGGCTGTTCTGTAGTTGCAGGAAGCAGGGGCTACTCTCTAGTTGAGGTGAGCAGGCTTCTTGCTGTGGTGACTTCTCTTGTTATGTCACTTGGGCTCTAGGTCGCATGGGCTTCAGTAGTTGCAGCAAATGAGCTCATTAGTTGCTGCTCTGAGGCTCTAGAGAACAGGCTCAATAGCTGTGACTCATGGGCTTAGATGCTCCACAGCATGTGGGATCCTCCTGGATCAGGGATTGGACCCGTGTCTCCAGCATATTGGCAGGTGAACTCTTCATCACTGAACTATCAGAGAAGCCCAAGAAAAAGTACATAAACTTGATTAGCCTAAAAAAGATTTTTTTTTAGCATCTAAAATGACATTTTCTGTTTAATGTTTTTTTAACTTTTCATTTTATATTGGAGTATAGCTGATTAACAGTGTTGTGATAGTTTCAGGCCCACAACAGGTAGCTCAGCCATACATATATATGTACCATTCTCTCTCAAACTCCACTCCCATCGATAGCCTAAAGAGATTTAATGAAGGAGCATCTTAAAAAAGTGTCCTATTACCTGAAAATGCAACTTCACGTGATCACATGGAGCAAAGAGGGCAGACACAAAAACACTGTGTTATCCTATTTATAATGCTCAAACACAACACTGTATACATAAATGTGGCATCAGAAATCGTAATGGTGGTAGTGACTGACGGTGGGAAAATGGGGAATTGTAGACTTCATGTTCTGTTTCTCTGTGTGGGTGCTGGTGAAACAAAGGTAGTCTCTCTGTGAAAGTTGCTAGAGGTATCCATGTGTCCAATTTGTCTATCCTTTTAATGCATATCATATTTCAATAAAAAGTTTATGTAAAATAAAAATAGATTTTCTTCCTATGCTACTTACTATAGTGTGTTATAACTTGCTCAGTTATGAACTATGTACCTTAGAAGGAATTGAGCCTATAAAGAGTTGAGTAAGAAATGGTTGAAGATCTGGAAATTAATAGAAAAGGTACATAATCTTATTATTTTATAAAATTTTTTTTCATCTTTTTTTGGCTGTTCTGGGTTTTCACTGCTGCCACGGGCTGTTCTGTAGTTGCAGGAAGCAGGGGCTACTCTCTAGTTGAGGTGAGCAGGCTTCTTGCTGTGGTGACTTCTCTTGTTATGTCACTTGGGCTCTAGGTCGCATGGGCTTCAGTAGTTGCAGCAAATGAGCTCATTAGTTGCCGCTCTGAGGCTCTAGAGAACAGGCTCAATAGCTGTGACTCATGGGCTTAGATGCTCCACAGCATGTGGGATCCTCCTGGATCAGGGATTGGACCCGTGTCTCCAGCATATTGGCAGGTGAACTCTTCATCACTGAACTATCAGAGAAGCCCAAGAAAAAGTACATAAACTTGATTAGCCTAAAAAAGATTTTTTTTTAGCATCTAAAATGACATTTTCTGTTTAATGTTTTTTTAACTTTTCATTTTATATTGGAGTATAGCTGATTAACAGTGTTGTGATAGTTTCAGGCCCACAACAGGTAGCTCAGCCATACATATATATGTACCATTCTCTCTCAAACTCCACTCCCATCGATAGCCTAAAGAGATTTAATGAAGGAGCATCTTAAAAAAGTGTCCTATTACCTGAAAATGTTTTAAGAAGCTGTTCTTGAGCTATTTTCCATATTTAGTAAGGAAAGACCAAAAGAAATTTTGTTTGTGTGTGTGTGTGTTTTGAGAGGAAAGTACAGTTTATTACAGTGGGGTAAGGGGGAGTCCCTGCCAGTACAGTGGGCCAGCTTAAGGGAGAACCAACATTGTTAAAGTGGAAGACGCTGCTAGAACAGCGGGTCAACTCAAAGGAGAACTGACCAGGAATTTGGTATTTTAAGCAGCGACCTAGTGTTTTATCTTCTTTGACTTGTAATACTTTCTCCTGTGAAATGTCCATATGGATAGACTCAGTAGGTACCTGGTGGTAGGGCCTAGTGCAACCAGTATATACCCTCATCTCTGGCTCGAGCCCCAGCCTGTCAGGTATTGGACAGGAAACTGCATTAAGGGCACATAACCAAACAGAAGGGCAGCCTTCAGAACAGATGGGAAGCTCAGCACCAGGAGGGAACTATTAGAGCAATCAAGCAGAGCATAAGGTATATCCATGTACATACGTACCGAAGCTTAGCAGGACAGCAAACCAGTCTCACTTCTTGCCAACTCCAGTTGATTCTGATATATTCCCCAGAACACTGTGCTGAGCAGCATATTCAGACCATGTCCAGAATTCCCAGTAAATAACAGCAGAGTGTTTCTAGTTGAAAACAGAAGGGCATCCAGCTCCTGTCCACTTCAAGCTCTCTTTAAACACCCATAGTCAGCCCTGAGGCATCTCAGGGCTTAAACACCATGAACGTGTACACACTTTTAGGTTTTTTTCTGATGAGTGAAAGGATAAAGAAATTTCTCTGAGTCACACCATCAGGACTTGAGCCTTCACGTTCTGCCCTCCATCTATGTAGTTTCTGTATTGCAATCAGAAACTGAGGATTTTAACAGTTCTCTTAAGATGCACTAATTTGCAAAGAGTAGAATAGAAATTGCATTAGCTCAAATAAGAGAGATTTTTATGGATAAAATCCACATCAAATCGGGGAAAAGTGGTGCTATGAGATCTAAGTACGTGTGGTAACCAGGTTACTCCATGTAGCAAGAGTTCAAGGACGTTTAACAACAACAAAAAAGAACAACTATTGGAAAAAAGAAAAAAAAGCTCAGGAATATCTTGTGGGTTTTTTGTACCACTTCTATTGGTCTTTCATTTATTTATTTTCATCCATCTTCGTTCTTTGGCCTGTGTTGGCCTCCCATCGCGGTGGCCTCTCTTGTTGCAGAGCACTGGCTCTGGGTGCATGCGCTCCAGAGCACTGGCTCAGTAGTTGGACACATCGGTCCAGCCGCTCCGCTGCACGTGGGATCTTCCCAGGCTAGGGATCGAATTGGCACCTCTTGCATTGCAAGGCAGTGTCCTTACCCACTGGACCACCAGGGAAGCCCGCTGAAAGATGTTTATTCTAATATACTGCTGTGACCATGACTTGGCTGCTAATTCCATCAGTCTCTATGAATCTTAGTTCAGAGCCTAAAGAGAATGGATTGGTTTGGTTTAGGCTAGGGAGGTTTTCTATTTTTTTTTTTAATAAAACCTTTATTTTACTTTAAACTTTTACACAGTTATGTTGTTTACAGATATGCATGTTCCCAGATCAGTCATATGTATATCCCCCCCCCCCTACTTTTTGTTAGTGCCTTACTCTAAGACCAACCAATCAGCTATGCTTAGATGAAAGCGGTGGAGTCATAAGGGGAAACGGTTACGGGAAAAATGCAGAGAATTGCTTCTCTTAGAAGGCTTGGTGGGCAGGCACCAGTGGTGTGCTGGTGAAAGTTAAACAGCTGGTTCTGGGGTAGAAGACAGGGGAGACCTGATAGGTAGAAGACAGGGGAGTCCTGATAGGTAGAGGTTTCCACCCATGTACTCCCACCATGGCTGATGTCAGGTGACCCACATGACATAACTGGTAGAGTGGTAAAAGAATGCACAGTAGTACCACATTCTATAGAATTTGCATGACACACGTACCAAGAGCTAATAGGGATAGTTAAATAATTAGGGAGTGATGAGTTTTTTGTACTTGTTATCTTTGATTTTAATATAATGTATCTAATGCAAATTTATGTAATTTAATTTTTAATAATGTCTCTTACAACTTGGAAATATAACAATAAAATTGAACTTGAGCAAGCGGGCTGCCACACACTACTACCAGGTGCTTAAAGATGAGTATATCCCTTAGGGAGTCTGGGAGATCTTGAAGACCATTGTTTGACACTGAAAGAAACAGGGTGAAAAGGACACACTGTATAGCACAGGGAACTCTACTCAGTGCACTGTGGTGATTTGACTGGGAAGGAAATCCAAAGGGAGGGGGTATATGTATATGAATGGCTGATTCATTGTGCTGTATAATAGAAACTAATACAGCATTGTAAAGCAACTATGCTCCAATAAAAATTAATTAAAATAATTTGAAGGAGTTAAATAAAAATATGAACATAGCATGGAAAAAGACAGGACACAAAACTAAGGGAAAAAAAAAAAAGCTCAGTATTAAGATTCTGTCATTGGGGTTTCTCTGGTAGCTCAATGGTAAAGAGTTCACCTGCCGATGCAGGAGACACAAGTTCAATCCCCGATCTGGGAAAATCCCACATGCTGCGGAGCGACTAAGCCCATGAGCCACAACTACTGAGCCTGTGCTCTACAGTCAGAGCTGTAAATATTGAGCCCATGTGTGGCAATTACTGAAGCCCATGTGTCCTAGAGCCCGAGTTCCACAACAAGATATGTCACCACAGGAAGCCTGCTCACCTCAACTAGAGAGTAGCCCCTGCTTCATGCAACTAGAGAAGAGCCTGTGGCAACAGTGAAAACCCAGAATAGCCAAAAATAAATAAATAAATAAATAAAATTAAAAAAAAAAAGAAACTGTCATTGATGGCATACACATATAACTAATCTGGGATTATACATATCTGTAAACAACAAAACTTAGTAAAAGAAAAAAGGCAAAATTTTAAAAATGGCAAAAAAAAAAACACAGAAAGAAAGAATCTGTCATTAGCCACAAATGGCAAATGAATTTACCCATCCTTTAGTCAAGAGGACATTAGAGACTTCCCTGGTGGTTCAGCAGTTAGGATTCCACACTTCCACTGTAGGGGGCATGGGTTCAATTCCTAGCTCCTACCCACCATGAGGTATGGCCAAAAAATAAAATTTAAATTAAAAAAAAAAAAGAGTTAACAATCTTCCCTTTCTTGCTGGGCTTGTTAATTTTTTTTCAGGCAACTGCATACAGGTATTACTATGGAATTATTTTTATTCTTTCCTATTAATTGTATTTGTTTTGCCAAAGAGTTGGAGTTAAAGAATCATCTCAGGTTTAGATGAGTATGACTGACTACCAGGAACCAAACAGAGGCTATTTTTGAACTGAGTCTGCAGCTACTGAGCAAAAAGAATGCAGTAACAGCTGAAACCCAATTGGGACCAACTTCATTTGGTATTGGCAGGTTATTCGGTCTGTTTAGGGAAATCAAGGCTGATTCATTGTGAAAGCTAACTTAAATGCTCCAATAAAAATTAATTAAAATAATTTGAAGGAGTTAAATAAAAATATGAACATAGCATGGAAAAAGACAGGACACAAAACTAAGGGAAAAAAAAAAAAGCTCAGTATTAAGATTCTGTCATTGGGGTTTCTCTGGTAGCTCAATGGTAAAGAGTTCACCTGCCGATGCAGGAGACACAAGTTCAATCCCCGATCTGGGAAAATCCCACATGCTGCGGAGCGACTAAGCCCATGAGCCACAACTACTGAGCCTGTGCTCTACAGTCAGAGCTGTAAATATTGAGCCCATGTGTGGCAATTACTGAAGCCCATGTGTCCTAGAGCCCGAGTTCCACAACAAGATATGTCACCACAGGAAGCCTGCTCACCTCAACTAGAGAGTAGCCCCTGCTTCATGCAACTAGAGAAGAGCCTGTGGCAACAGTGAAAACCCAGAATAGCCAAAAATAAATAAATAAATAAATAAAATTAAAAAAAAAAAGAAACTGTCATTGATGGCATACACATATAACTAATCTGGGATTATACATATCTGTAAACAACAAAACTTAGTAAAAGAAAAAAGGAAAAATTTTAAAAATGGCAAAAAAAAAAACACAGAAAGAAAGAATCTGTCATTAGCCACAAATGGCAAATGAATTTACCCATCCTTTAGTCAAGAGGACATTAGAGACTTCCCTGGTGGTTCAGCAGTTAGGATTCCACACTTCCACTGTAGGGGGCATGGGTTCAATTCCTAGCTCCTACCCACCATGAGGTATGGCCAAAAAATAAAATTTAAATTAAAAAAAAAAAAGAGTTAACAATCTTCCCTTTCTTGCTGGGCTTGTTAATTTTTTTTCAGGCAACTGCATACAGGTATTACTATGGAATTATTTTTATTCTTTCCTATTAATTGTATTTGTTTTGCCAAAGAGTTGGAGTTAAAGAATCATCTCAGGTTTAGATGAGTATGACTGACTACCAGGAACCAAACAGAGGCTATTTTTGAACTGAGTCTGCAGCTACTGAGCAAAAAGAATGCAGTAACAGCTGAAACCCAATTGGGACCAACTTCATTTGGTATTGGCAGGTTATTCGGTCTTGGTAATCGTTAGGTTTGAATAAAATATGTTGTTTCAAATTTAAAACATAGCAATACAATGTATCTAAATAATACTTGAGCTTATTATATTTAAAATTCAAAGATTTTGTTCACAAGAAGGTATTCACTTTTAAACCAAATAATAATTAAGTGGTTTTGGTCACTAGGCAGTATCTTTTTATGTTAGAATAAATCAGTTTGTCTCAAACACTAGAGATTAATCCAAAAGCAAAAAGTTTGAAAATATGGGTGTTCATAAACTTCTTGGCAACTGAAGCATATCAGAATTCTTGTGCTTTGAAAATGATTGCCCCCTTTTTTCAGGGTTGTCTCAAATCTTGTGTTCAGGAACCTGTAAACCTCAGACCACCACATCAAGGGAAATAGAGCGAATCTTTCACTTGATGACAAGACTTTACAGAACAGCACTAAATGAGTTTCTCTAAGATCATCATGCAGGTGCAGGGGGCTCCTTGAGCAAATTATTCGAGAATAAGGAGGTCTGGTCCTTCATCCTTCCAGTATTACACAAGGAAGCTATGTTTGATTAGAATTTTACTGTGTGTAGAATTTGTTTCAAGGCATATGCTTTGATCAAAATCTATGTAATGGAAGCTTGTGTTCTATGATATCCAGAATTAATCATTGAACTCTTGGCTATGGTTAAATATAATAATTACATACACTTACTTATTAAACTTCTATGAGCCTGTGAAGTTTGTTCCTAAAGTGAATTTTAAGTAGAGAGGAACATCAAACAGTGATAAAACCAATACATGAAACTCAAAGTCATTATCCAAACCAGGTGCTTTCTCAAAGTGAGAATGAATCAGATTAAGAGAGAGGAAGAGCTAAAACTTGAACAAATGGTGTAATTCATCATTTTTAGTCTCTTAAAAATGCAAACCAATGAGAAATGTATCTCAGAACATGGTGCGAAGGCTCCTTTTTTCTCATTTCCAGTCTGTAGATTAAAATTAAATTTCCTTCTAATCTTTCTCTGATACTTGCGTAAGACTGATATAATAGCCAACTGGAAGAGGCCACCAGGTGGTAAGAGATGTGAAACTAAACATCTAAAGGTGATACCACTATGCAGCTTTATGTTGAAATGTAATTGAGTTTTAAATGTGATCTTAATTTAAAATAACATACTTTGAAAGATAGTTTATATATACTATAAATAGATTATGTTAGGGTCAAAAAGTATAAATCATGTTGTATTTACATAATAATGGGAGCTTGATACTTCTAAAGAAATACTGTGTTGTGTTTAAGAGAACTTCAGAAGCTGGAAGTGCATGTACATAAAAATTTCTTCGTGTACATATTTGCTTTGTTAAAATACCAGTTTTTGAGTTTCACAGTTAGAACCACCCTTATCTCTAGTTGTAAGGGAGGAAGAATTTAAATAATCTGAAGAAACAGGTTCCCTTACTATTTTCTTTGGTCTATACACCAAAGTTCCTGAATTCTGTCTTTATCCCCTAAATCCTAAATCTTGGTTCAGGATTTTCTATTTTATCTTAAAATTTGGATAAAAAATCATAAAATGTTAAGTTGAATGGGGCCATGGAAATAATCTAGTCCAAGACCTGTGTTTTAGAGGAGGAAACCAAATGGATCATGCCTTACCAGAAAAACTGTTGTAGTCTGATTTCTGTCTGCTTCCCGTCTTTAACAGGACTCTGCTGGATTCAATGTCTTCCTAAGTGCTTCTCCTATTGATGAAAGAACTCTTGGGTTTTTTATGGTTAAATATAATATACATACACTTACTTATTAAACTTCTATGAGCCTGTGAAGTTTGTTCCTAAAGTGAATTTTAAGTAGAGAGGAACATCAAACAGTGATAAAACCAATACATGAAACTCAAAGTCATTATCCAAACCAGGTGCTTTCTCAAAGTGAGAATGAATCAGATTAAGAGAGAGGAAGAGCTAAAACTTGAACAAATGGTGTAATTCATCATTTTTAGTCTCTTAAAAATGGAAACCAATGAGAAATGTATCTCAGAACATGGTGCGAAGGCTCCTTTTTTCTCATTTCCAGTCTGTAGATTAAAATTAAATTTCCTTCTAATCTTTCTCTGATACTTGCGTAAGACTGATATAATAGCCAACTGGAAGAGGCCACCAGGTGGTAAGAGATGTGAAACTAAACATCTAAAGGTGATACCACTATGCAGCTTTATGTTGAAATGTAATTGAGTTTTAAATGTGATCTTAATTTAAAATAACATACTTTGAAAGATAGTTTATATATACTATAAATAGATTATGTTAGGGTCAAAAAGTATAAATCATGTTGTATTTACATAATAATGGGAGCTTGCGATACTTCTAAAGAAATACTGTGTTGTGTTTAAGAGAACTTCAGAAGCTGGAAGTGCATGTACATAAAAATTTCTTCGTGTACATATTTGCTTTGTTAAAATACCAGTTTTTGAGTTTCACAGTTAGAACCACCCTTATCTCTAGTTGTAAGGGAGGAAGAATTTAAATAATCTGAAGAAACAGGTTCCCTTACTATTTTCTTTGGTCTATACACCAAAGTTCCTGAATTCTGTCTTTATCCCCTAAATCCTAAATCTTGGTTCAGGATTTTCTATTTTATCTTAAAATTTGGATAAAAAATCATAAAATGTTAAGTTGAATGGGGCCATGGAAATAATCTAGTCCAAGACCTGTGTTTTAGAGGAGGAAACCAAATGGATCATGCCTTACCAGAAAAAATGTTGTAGTCTGATTTCTGTCTGCTTCCCCTCTTTAACAGGACTCTGCTGGATTCAATGTCTTCCTAAGTGCTTCTCCTATTCCAGGACTGGTTTAGCCTACCCTGCCACCCATTTTCAGTGAAACACCTTGAACTTTCCCATCATAGCGCCACCACCATAATGCTCTCGTTTGCTTGACTGTGTGGCAGGAAGATGGTGTGGAGACAGTGTTTTGCTGTTTAACAAATATAGACAGTGCTTGTTACACAGTGAGAACTTGTGCATTTTTGAATAGGGAAATAGTTGTTTTTACAGAATTACCTAGAATGCATGCAAATTTAACATGGACAGAAATTCCTCAGGGTATTGAAGAGATACATTAAATTGTTCAAACTTCACCAAGTCAGAGATCTATTAGGTTAAAATGAGTCCCCTGAAAAATACATTTCAATGGTACCAGCTCAGTGGAAACACAATTTATTATATTAATAACTTTGAGGAAAGTACAGGGAGTCTGAGTATGCTAAAGTCAATCATAAAAGGCTGCTGTTGTCTGAACCTTTCCTCTCTTTATTTTTTAAAATTCACAGGAAGGTTGCTTGTTATTGTGATTGTGTCTTTTTTTCTTATATATTCTGGTTCATGCAGGATTTTTTTGTGTGTGTGGGGGGCACTTCTATTGGTCTTTCATTTATCTATTTTCATCCATCTTTGTTCTTTGTCCTGTGTGGGGCTCCCATCGCAGTGGCCTCTGTTGTCGCAGAGCACCAGCTCTGGGCACATGAGCTCCAGAGCTCCAGCTCGGTAGTTAGATACGTTGGTCCAGCCACTCCACTGCACGTGGGATCTTCCCAGGCCAGGGATGGAACCAGCGCCCCTTGTACTGCAAGGCGGTGTCCTTACCCACTGAACCGCCAGGGAAGCCCTGGTTCATGCAGTTTTATGGGTGATGTAATTTTCAAGGAAGAACTGCTCTTTGAAATCCCCTAGCCATGCAATGGTTAGGGCTCTGCACTTCCACTGCAGGGGGCACAGGTTCAATGCATGCCCTGGAGCTAGGTCAAAAAAATAAAATGAAAAAGGCGTTGCTCGTTTTATTGGTTTTGTGCGGCAGTTGACTACTCTAGGTCCAGTTCCTTGCTGTTTCCTTTACTTGGCTCAGCTCCGTGTCCTTGAACTCATTTCACAATTTCATTGCCAGCAAGAATTGTATAGCCTTGTTCGCAGGAACAGCTTCAGTCAAATACTTTCAGCATTGACACTTTTGCGACATCCTTGCTGCACTGTGTCTGCTGAGCTGCATTTTATTTCCCATCAAGATTATTGACAGTTTTCATCCTTTTTCCCAGATTCTTTTTTTTCTTTGCCAAGAACCTTCTCAAATGGGAATGTTTCTCTCTTTCCATTTCTGGAAATGAGAGTCACATGAGGAATTTACAAACAGCAAGTCAGAAGCTAGAGAAGTGAAACTTGGCAGAATTCCTTCCTCTCTGTCAGGGTTCCTCTTGGCCTTATTAAGGGTCTGGCAGCAAACGTGTCCACACCGTCCCCTAGTGGTTGGCCCCACTAGGGCCCCTGTGCCTCTGGGGACCAATAGCCCTCTCTCAGAGTATGGCTTTTATGCCCAGAGGCAATTTTTCAAGGATATATTTTCTAGCGTGCAGGTGTTTTCTGACAGTCAAATTAAATGTTACATCTTTGAATATACATTCTATGACTTAGAACCTTTCTTAAGGGAAACAGAAAAATAAATTCAAACGTCATAGCATCCACTTCAGGTTTCTATAAAAGTCTTAGAGTGTCTATTGACCAATCAACAGATTATTTCTCAAGCATAAAAAGTATGCCAGATACTGTTGTGGGTGCTAATTATGCATTCAAACAAAACAAAGCAAAGATCGAACAAACAAAAGAACAAAACAAAGATCCCTGCACGTGGGATCTTCCCAGGCCAGGATGGAACCAGCGCCTTGTACTGCAAGGCGGTGTCCTTACCCACTGAACCGCCAGGGAAGCCCTGGTTCATGCAGTTTTATGGGTGATGTAATTTTCAAGGAAGAACTGCTCTTTGAAATCCCCTAGCCATGCAATGGTTAGGGCTCTGCACTTCCACTGCAGGGGGCACAGGTTCAATGCATGCCCTGGAGCTAGGTCAAAAAAATAAAATGAAAAAGGCGTTGCTCGTTTTATTGGTTTTGTGCGGCAGTTGACTACTCTAGGTCCAGTTCCTTGCTGTTTCCTTTACTTGGCTCAGCTCCGTGTCCTTGAACTCATTTCACAATTTCATTGCCAGCAAGAATTGTATAGCCTTGTTCGCAGGAACAGCTTCAGTCAAATACTTTCAGCATTGACACTTTTGCGACATCCTTGCTGCACTGTGTCTGCTGAGCTGCATTTTATTTCCCATCAAGATTATTGACAGTTTTCATCCTTTTTCCCAGATTCTTTTTTTTCTTTGCCAAGAACCTTCTCAAATGGGAATGTTTCTCTCTTTCCATTTCTGGAAATGAGAGTCACATGAGGAATTTACAAACAGCAAGTCAGAAGCTAGAGAAGTGAAACTTGGCAGAATTCCTTCCTCTCTGTCAGGGTTCCTCTTGGCCTTATTAAGGGTCTGGCAGCAAACGTGTCCACACCGTCCCCTAGTGGTTGGCCCCACTAGGGCCCCTGTGCCTCTGGGGACCAATAGCCCTCTCTCAGAGTATGGCTTTTATGCCCAGAGGCAATTTTTCAAGGATATATTTTCTAGCGTGCAGGTGTTTTCTGACAGTCAAATTAAATGTTACATCTTTGAATATACATTCTATGACTTAGAACCTTTCTTAAGGGAAACAGAAAAATAAATTCAAACGTCATAGCATCCACTTCAGGTTTCTATA
Source organism: Tragulus kanchil (assembly GCA_022376925.1). Lineage (NCBI taxonomy): Eukaryota > Metazoa > Chordata > Mammalia > Artiodactyla > Tragulidae > Tragulus > Tragulus kanchil. The sequence goes on along the minus strand of JAIOJX010000028.1, from coordinate 31,171,158 downwards.
AAAGTCTTAGAGTGTCTATTGACCAATCAACAGATTATTTCTCAAGCATAAAAAGTATGCCAGATACTGTTGTGGGTGCTAATTATGCATTCAAACAAAACAAAGCAAAGATCGAACAAACAAAAGAACAAAACAAAGATCCCTGCCTGCATGGAGTGTGTGTTCTAGTATGAGAAAGCATGATAAGAGCTCTGATCACCTATTCTTCCTTAGAGTAACCAGGTTTCAAACCAGGTTACTTGCAAACATGACCGACGGAATTACTGCACTACTGTGAGCTGTGTTTTTAACACCCACTAACGTAGTTGATATTTGTTTCATCTTCTCTGATTTTCATTCAGGGTAAGCTGTGGGTGACCACATACCTGGCCACTCACATACCTGGTACCAGCGCCAGTCACGCCTTGCCGTATAGATGTGTTAGTTGGCTCCCAGGGGCTAATTTTCTCCCTCCAGGGAGACTCTTATGAAAAGACCGGTATGTCTTCCTAAACTCTGTGCCCAAACGTCCACTTCTCATGGTGCTTTTCCCTCCAGGGTGAACGCTCACCTCCCCCTCCTTCAGCATCACTTGGCTAAAGACCTACTGAGCAGGTGTTGCCTGGGGCCAGGCTTCAGTTCACATCAACAAGCCTAGTTATCTCAGGCCTCTAATTATGGCTGAAAAATAGGTAAACAAGGCTTTAGTACTCTTATCACATTACTGCGCTTAAAAGACATGAAATTGCCAGGTAACTTAATGAATGACTTTTTCGTTTTCTGACTTTTAAAGGAAATATGTGCACGTGTGCATGCTCAGTCATGTCTGACTCTTCAACCCCATGGACCGTAGCCCAGATGGCTCCTCTGTCCATGGGAGGATCTCTCAGACAAGAATACTGAAGTGGGTTCCCATTTCCTTCTCCAGGGGATCCTCCTAACTAAAGAATTGAACCCACGTCTCATGCACTGGGAGGCAGATTCTTTACCACTGAGCCACCTGGGAAGCCCAAAGGGAAATATAATCATATTATTGATGCTGTAAAAGATGAAACACTTATATCTCCATTCTTGCAATTGTGGCTTTTATTTCTAACTAATTCTCGAAGAGACAATGAATGAACTCATTAGTTGTTTAATTCTATTGATTGCCTAAATTTTACAAGTAGATTTTCAATGAAAAAAACAAGGGGGCAAAGACCCCAAAAAAAAAAACAAAAACAAAAGAACAAAACAAAGATCCCTGCCTGCATGGAGTGTGTGTTCTAGTATGAGAAAGCATGATAAGAGCTCTGATCACCTATTCTTCCTTAGAGTAACCAGGTTTCAAACCAGGTTACTTGCAAACATGACCGACGGAATTACTGCACTACTGTGAGCTGTGTTTTTAACACCCACTAACGTAGTTGATATTTGTTTCATCTTCTCTGATTTTCATTCAGGGTAAGCTGTGGGTGACCACATACCTGGCCACTCACATACCTGGTACCAGCGCCAGTCACGCCTTGCCGTATAGATGTGTTAGTTGGCTCCCAGGGGCTAATTTTCTCCCTCCAGGGAGACTCTTATGAAAAGACCGGTATGTCTTCCTAAACTCTGTGCCCAAACGTCCACTTCTCATGGTGCTTTTCCCTCCAGGGTGAACGCTCACCTCCCCCTCCTTCAGCATCACTTGGCTAAAGACCTACTGAGCAGGTGTTGCCTGGGGCCAGGCTTCAGTTCACATCAACAAGCCTAGTTATCTCAGGCCTCTAATTATGGCTGAAAAATAGGTAAACAAGGCTTTAGTACTCTTATCACATTACTGCGCTTAAAAGACATGAAATTGCCAGGTAACTTAATGAATGACTTTTTCGTTTTCTGACTTTTAAAGGAAATATGTGCACGTGTGCATGCTCAGTCATGTCTGACTCTTCAACCCCATGGACCGTAGCCCAGATGGCTCCTCTGTCCATGGGAGGATCTCTCAGACAAGAATACTGAAGTGGGTTCCCATTTCCTTCTCCAGGGGATCCTCCTAACTAAAGAATTGAACCCACGTCTCATGCACTGGGAGGCAGATTCTTTACCACTGAGCCACCTGGGAAGCCCAAAGGGAAATATAATCATATTATTGATGCTGTAAAAGATGAAACACTTATATCTCCATTCTTGCAATTGTGGCTTTTATTTCTAACTAATTCTACGAAGAGACAATGAATGAACTCATTAGTTGTTTAATTCTATTGATTGCCTAAATTTTACAAGTAGATTTTCTTATTTGGAAGAGTGTCATTAAAAAATAAATCAGATGGCAATTCTATGCCATCCAAAAATATAATTTATTTTGAATATTGAGGATTTCATTTTTATTCATTATAATAAAATATCTTTTAGTGTTTATGTGGCATTGTTTCGGGAGGATTACATTTATATAATTTAACGTACTGTTTATTTGGCTGTGCCTTAGTTGCTGCACGCAGAACCTATTGTTGTGGCATTTGAACTCGATTGCAGTTTGCAAACTCTTAGTTGCTAGGATTCAGTTCCCTGACCAGGGATCAAACCAGGCCCCCTGCATTGGGAGTAGAGTCTTAGCCACTGGACCACCAGGGAAGTCCCTTGTTTCTTTACTTTAAAAATGGAGAAAGGAAAACAAAGAGGCTTATGGCATCTGTGGATACATCCATAGTAAGGAGGTAATAAAGCAAAGGAAAAAATACCAACCATGACTATTTTTCCTAATCCTCGCTTAAGTTGCTGATTCAGGGAGTAGCCAAATAAAGTACTGTGAATGAGCAACGACGTCAATTGAACCACATTTGTTTTTTCTTGCCGTTTTCTTTTTTCTTTTGCATCTAAGTCATCATTTGTTTTTCATCCATCTTTATTCTTTTGGCCTGTGTGGGCTTCTCATTACAGCGGCCTCTTTCACTGCAGAGCACTGGCGGGCGCACACATTCCAGAGTGCTGGCTCATAATTGGACACACTGGCTCAGCTGCTCCCCAGCATGTGGGATCTTCCCGGGCCAGGGATTGAACTGGTGCCCCTTGCACTACAAGGTGGACTCTTTACCCACTGGACCACCAGGGAAGCCCCTGAACCACATTCTTAAAATAAGGTATATACTTCAGTTTTGTTAGAGAATCAGCTTCTATTTGGGTATTTGCAGCATTATTTGGTGGGAATGGTGTTGGACATGGATGAGAAGTATTTTACTTAAAATTGTGATTTTTTTCCCCATTAACTAGGTGACATTTGCAAGATGAAGATATTCAGCTGAGGTAACTTGACAAATTCCTTCCAAAAGATGAAAAGTATAAAGTACTTTCACACTTCAATTTTATGATATATTCAAACGATGATAGAAGACCATATAAAAGACAAATAAATGATGTAGAATCAGCCAGATGCTGATTCCAAAAGAATCAGCCAGATGCTATTTCCAAAAGAACTTGTTTTAGAAGCGCATTTCCTTCAGACCCATCTCAAAGTACTACTGGTTAAAACTTTCATTGCAGGCCGCTAGATTCGCTCTGCGATGGCCCACACGTTCTCTGTGGAGTGTGCTTTCTCTGAATCTGAATAAATCCATTTATTACATAAAAAAAAGGGAAAAAAACCCTTTCATTGCAGAAAGCATAAATATCACTATTTTGTACTCCAAATAAGGACCACTATTTGGTTCATAGATGTGTAAATCCCATAAGCCATCTTTCTCTTCTTGAAACTGAGAGAGAAACATGGAATTTCAAGTGGCCTCAAATCCAGGGCAAATATGTACTCATTATCATCATTCAAATAATCATTTAGATGCTTATAACTAATGGATCTTCATGTGTATTTATCCACAAATTTCTATAATACTTATGCTAGTTAGACACAACACACTTTATCCTAATTGTATAGAGGGAAAACTGAGCTCCAGGGAAGTAATGTACTTTTCCCAAACTCTTGTAACTATTGAGTGGCAAATATCTTGTCTGTATCTAGTCACATGAATGGAGAAGACAAAAAAAAAAAAAAAAAAGACAAGTCGAAAATCAAAACTATGCTGTTGTTCATTATTGTTGTTCTTTGTGGTGGGTAAAGTGAGAAGTGAGGCTGGGTTACAGTAGTTGACATTCCTGAACCAAGGAGACAATACCAAAGTTATTCAATTTGTGTCAAATTTTCATTCTGCCTGAATTTGGTCCCTCAAATTATGTCACTTCATGGTGAACTAATATTCTTTTTTCCGTGTGTGTTCAATACTATGCACATAAAATATCCAACTCGTTCTGCTCAAGGTTTAGGATTTTGTGCAGACTGAGATGCTTTCCTGATAGTTTTTCTTTGCATATTCACAGAAAAATTATCGAAATTAGGAAAATTAACATAGGATACAATACTATATAATTCACAATTCATATTACAATTTTCCTATTGTTTCAGTAAAGGTCCTTATGTTGGTTTATTTGTTTTTCTGTTTTAGAGTCCATATCAGGATCATCATTCGATTCTGTTTTCATGTCTCTTTGATCTCCTTTCCTCTGGAGCAGTTCCTCAGCCTTTGTCTTTCCTGATCTTGACATTATGAAGGAGTACAGACCAGTTGTTCTGTAGACTGTCCTTTATTGGGGGTTTAGCTGATATCTCTTCATGATTAGATTCAGGATACATTTTTCTTTATATAATAACATCAAATAAGTGACATTATAGCCTTCCTAGGGTGTCAAGAAGCACATGGTATTGGTTTGTCCCATTATTGTTGTGTGCATTTAATATGTGGTTAGGATAGTTGTTGTTTAGTCATTCTGTTGTGTCCAGTTCCTTTGTGACTCCATAGACCATATCCCAAAAGGCTCCTTAGTCCATGGGATTTCCCAGGCAAGAATACTGGAGTGGGCTGTCTTTTCCTTCTCCAGGTAATATTTCCAACTCATTCTCAGTCTCTCCTAGTCAATTCAGTCCAACTCAGATAAACAATTACCAACATAATCAATTTCATTAGTTTCTGACTTATCCATCCCGTGTCTGTTTTGGGGGGGGGGGGAAACACATATAAAAATTTCTTATTTTCCTTCTTTCTTTCAGAAAAGATAGCACACTATATATAAAGGATGATGAAACTTTGCTCTTTACAACTAATAGTATTTTCTGGAAATATTCCATGTTAGTTTATAGAGGTCTATCTCATTCATTCATTATTTTTCCCAGATATATAATGCTCCATTGTATGAATGTACCATATAATTTATTCATTCAGTTTCCCATGCATGGGGACATTGTATAATGACAGAAGTTAACTCTCTGTTTTGTGTCTACCAGGTTTTTCCATCTCTAACCAACATGGGGGAAGAATATCAGCAATATTTATTTGAGTAAAATGAGAGAGTTTTGAACAGAGGAACCTGGTGGGCTACAGTCCATGGGGCCACAAAGAATCAGACATGAGTGACTAACACTTCACTTCCCATGTATGGAAATTTAGGTTGCTGCCAATAACTTGTAATTACAAATAATAGACAATGTTGGACAAATGCACTTTTACTTTATTGAGAGTATAAGCCATGCCTTCTACTCTTAAATCAGCTCTTTTTATTTTTCTCAATTTAAACACATGTAGAAGTATCAAAAGGCATTAACCCCTTTGTCATGTTTAAAAACGTGGATTCAGAACACTATGCTTGCTGCAAAGTTCTATAGGAGTCATAAAGCCTGGAAGACTCATCAATATCAGATTCTGTTTTCATGTCTCTTTGACCCCCGAGTTATTTTTAGACTTCCTTTCTGTAGACTGTCCTTTATTGGGGGTTTAGCTGATATCTCTTCATGATTAGATTCAGGATACATTTTTCTTTATATAATAACATCAAATAAGTGACATTATAGCCTTCCTAGGGTGTCAAGAAGCACATGGTATTGGTTTGTCCCATTATTGTTGTGTGCATTTAATATGTGGTTAGGATAGTTGTTGTTTAGTCATTCTGTTGTGTCCAGTTCCTTTGTGACTCCATAGACCATATCCCAAAAGGCTCCTTAGTCCATGGGATTTCCCAGGCAAGAATACTGGAGTGGGCTGTCTTTTCCTTCTCCAGGTAATATTTCCAACTCATTCTCAGTCTCTCCTAGTCAATTCAGTCCAACTCAGATAAACAATTACCAACATAATCAATTTCATTAGTTTCTGACTTATCCATCCCGTGTCTGTTTTGGGGGGGGGGGGGAACACATATAAAAATTTCTTATTTTCCTTCTTTCTTTCAGAAAAGATAGCACACTATATATAAAGGATGATGAAACTTTGCTCTTTACAACTAATAGTATTTTCTGGAAATATTCCATGTTAGTTTATAGAGGTCTATCTCATTCATTCATTATTTTTCCCAGATATATAATGCTCCATTGTATGAATGTACCATATAATTTATTCATTCAGTTTCCCATGCATGGGGACATTGTATAATGACAGAAGTTAACTCTCTGTTTTGTGTCTACCAGGTTTTTCCATCTCTAACCAACATGGGGGAAGAATATCAGCAATATTTATTTGAGTAAAATGAGAGAGTTTTGAACAGAGGAACCTGGTGGGCTACAGTCCATGGGGCCACAAAGAATCAGACATGAGTGACTAACACTTCACTTCCCATGTATGGAAATTTAGGTTGCTGCCAATAACTTGTAATTACAAATAATAGACAATGTTGGACAAATGCACTTTTACTTTATTGAGAGTATAAGCCATGCCTTCTACTCTTAAATCAGCTCTTTTTATTTTTCTCAATTTAAACACATGTAGAAGTATCAAAAGGCATTAACCCCTTTGTCATGTTTAAAAACGTGGATTCAGAACACTATGCTTGCTGCAAAGTTCTATAGGAGTCATAAAGCCTGGAAGACTGTAACGACATTTTGTGGAAGTAGAAATTGTACCATGTATTTGTATAACAGCAAGGCAAGTGTGGTCTCTAGGAAGTATAGGCAAAGTTGATTAGATTGCAGTGTATACTTAAAAGCTGAATAATGCACTCTGGTAAAACACTCTTCAAAATTATTTAACTTCCCATGATATCATCACAGTATGTGCAAGAAAAATCTTTAGTGTTATCTTTTCCTGTCACATGACTAGTACAAACAAAAGAAATCCTTATCTTTTTGTTTCTATTCTGGCTCTTTATAAAATGGTAATAAGCACCATTCAGAACTTACACAGTAAAGGCTTGGTTTGAGGAAAGACAATTTATTTTGTATTTCAAACAAATTATACTTGCTAAATCGTAAAGCAAAAATTTTCTCAACAACTGAAGGCTTCTAGCATTTCGTATGCACAGAAAACTTTATAGTTTTAAAACCATTTTCTTAGATCTTTTTTACATTTAAGTCTCATAGCAACCCTTGGCATAGAGAACTAGGCAGAAGTTATATTGTATTTATTTTACAAAAGAGGAAAAAGAGGCATGTAGAGGATTTAAGAGAATTTCTGTGGGATATAAGACTCTGAACTAAACCCTGAACTAGAATCCAGGACATTTTTTTTTTTCTTTATAAAATGGAATGTGCCTATTTCATAGCATGATTGTGGTGATCAAAGAAAGCAATGGACTTGAAAATATTAAAGTTGTACAGAGATAGTAGTTTCATTGTTAAAGTTTTGGGGCTTTGGTGACCATGGGTAAAATTTCTCTATATTTTAATATTTTATATATACACACATATATATACAGGTATATTTGTATACATATATATGTAATACAAGAGACTTAACAGTTTGAGAGATATAAATCCCACAGCAAGACTTAAACTGTTCATGTAGGACAATGTTTTATAGACTAAACTGGTACCTCTAGAAGCAAATAATGATGCTATATATCCACTGTGGAATAATTAACAGTATTATCTATTGTACAGAAGTTAGACCTTGAAACAAACCTCATTAAAGGTACTTGATCTTAGTTTTAAACCTTTAAGTATCTTCTTTAAAAGTGATCAATGTACGTACTGGCTACTTGAGTTATCCTGCTATGAGATTCACACAACTTTGATCTAACTTTCTTTGATTTAACACTGCAATTAAGAAGATTTGGTTCAAAGTAAAAGCTCATTGGTTGATGTTTCCCACTGATGTGATAATGTTTACACAGATGTGCTTTGAAATCTTGATTATGGTGGATTTGGGGGTCCTACCACAAGACAGATTGCTGTTATTTGAAAGGTGAAATAATATGACACTTACCTGGTACAACCTTTAAAACAGACTTAGTTGTGTACATTTCTAAAGTGATTTATCTGTTTATTGTTTTAAGCCAGTGTTTTTGTTTTATTTCATATCTATCAACAGTAAATCACTTGCTTTAAGGATTCTTTTATAACTTGGTGGCACAAGGGTCATATTTAGGGCCATAGTGATGAAAAGTTGTAACTTTACCTATTTTAAAGCACCTGCCAATTAATTAGCAAAAATCCTTTCAGAGCAAATAAAATAAAACAATCCCATCCATCTGCACTCCAAAGTTTAGGCCTTTGCTAAACAGACCATGAAACAGGACTGAAAACTCATCTTCAGTGACTCCCTGAAACTTTTTGCTCAGAGGAAGCATAAAAATCTGCCAAATGATTCTCAGCTCTTCCTCCACTGAAGACTGCAACTCAAAGATCTCAAATTTAACTAGCGGTACAAAGCAAAGTTTTAAGTTTCTAATGGACATGTATTCGGCTCCTTCACCTCAATGACTTTGGATAGGATCAATGTGAGTGGGCAGTGCCACATTTTACCAGCAACTTTCCATGTCTCAGGAGGAGTGGTATGGGGGGGACTCGGAGAGGGGAGGGTGCCAGGGATATGCATATGACTGATCTGGGAACCATACATGTCTGTGAACAACAAAACTCTGTAAAATTTAAAAAAAAATAAAATTAATAAAAAAGAAGAAACTTAAAAAAAAAAAAAGAAACATCAAGAATCAACACCATTCTGTTTTTATAATTCAAGTGTGAATGATCAAAAAAAAGTTTAGTCTGAAAGTAAATGCAAGTAAGAATAGGGAGGTACTCTTAGATTGGATAGGGGCCCAGAGACCACTTATCACTTATACACTATTACAGATATTCATTTTTCTATTCGTGGCAAATATAAACATATGGACCACCTCTTTTCAGCCTACTTGGATTACTTTTAATCTCTAGATTCAAATTAGATTATGTTATTATATTAAATGGCTTAAAGTTCACAAATTTAGCACACGGCTTTAAATTTCTATCTAGATAGAAGGCGATCTTGGTTTTATCATGTGCTGAGTAAAGATAAACATTAAAGAGAACCTGGGAAAGGGGATGGGGGTGTGCCTAACCTAACCTTGATTATGTAAAGAAAATCCCCCATCTAAATGATAAAAGAGTAATGCTTGTACATTTTATTAGTGTTTTAAAATTAGTGAGTTAAATTGTCAAAGCTTTGATTTTCCTTTCATGTGTGTCTGGGCAGGTCTAAGCGTCGGGTAACGCCCTTTTTCCTTCTCCCTCTCTTACCTTTCTTTGCACCTGTCCACTGCAGGCTCCCAGCAGCTCCCAAGGGGTCCCATTCACTTCCCTCCTTTTCCTCCTCCCCCTCAACCCTCCTCCCTGCCTCTCCCCCTCCTAGGCACCTCCCTCCCCCTTTCCTTCCAATCTACCTGCCAAGCTGGGCTCTTGTTAGCAGGATCTATCGCTGCAAAGGAGCTCACATCAAAGGCGATTGCACGGCCGCAGCGGAACAGCATCACGGCTGTTGCAAAGAAGACCGCAAAGAGGGGCCTCGACTGCGCCTCCCCGAAGTTGCCGGCCAGCTCTGGCCAATGGTGGGAATGATTTTTGCGACTGCCTGGATAGAGAGCCGTCAGGGGGCCCTTTCAGGTCCCTTCGGAAGAGCAAAAACGTGTTGAGAGGAGGCCGGTTTAAGATTTCAAACAGAACCTCCCCAGCGCTCATGAAAGGACTTGATTAGCATATGTCAAGAGGACCCGCATATATACTGTGTGTATGTACACAGGACTCGGATCTGATCCGTTTGCGGAGTTGGAGCCCGAGCCCCAACCCCCGGCCCCGGCCCCGGCCCCAGTACTGGCAGCAGCAGCTATAAATGTTTCTGCAAAGCCAGCAGCCGGCTCCCACCTACCCCGGGAGAGAAGATTGCTCCGAGACAGTGAAAGCGTCCCTGCTCTCAGGGCAAAGTCCGTCCAGCGACCTCACGGGAGTAACCGGGCCTTAACTTTTTTGCGCTTGTTTGGCTATCATTGTCCTCCATCCATCTCCCCACCCCGCTACAATTTTCACTGGGGTGTCTTTTGTTTTCCGGATCCTCCACCCCCTGCTCTGGCCGCTCCATGGCTCCCTTGGCCGAAGTCGGGGGTTTCCTGGGCGGCCTGGAGGGCCTGGGCCAGCAGGTGGGCTCGCACTTCCTGCTGCCTCCTGCCGGCGAGCGCGCGGCGGAGCGCGGCGCCCGCGGGGGCCCCGGGGCTGCGGAGCTCGCGCACCTGCACGGCATCCTGCGCCGCCGACAGCTCTACTGCCGCACGGGCTTCCACCTGCAGATCCTGCCGGACGGCACCGTGCAGGGCACCCGGCAGGACCACAGCCTCTTCGGTACGTACGCGCACCCACCCCCAGTCCCGCGCTCCTCGTCTCCACCCCTTGGCGCCTCCCTGCTCGCCTGCGGAGCGACTCGTGGCCGCGCGGGGCCTGGAGCCCCAGGGACCCTAGAGGGGCGAGGGGCGGGTTGGGGCTGAAGGCACGCGAGGACCTTCCCTGCCCTGTGGCTTCAGCCACTGGAGGGAGCCCCGAGGGGACGGGGGGCGCTCCACCCGCACCTGGCTGTTCCGCCCTTCCTGGTTGTCTGGGACGCTGAGCCCTGGACTTGGAGCAACATCTTTCCCGCACCCCTTACATCGCAGGAGGTTTTTGTTTTGTTTTAAATCCTTATTGTTTTCTCCTGCGTCCCCTCACATTTCCCCCCAGTCACTGTTCACTTGACAAATGTTAACAACAGGAAGCCTTCCGCTGCTTTCTACCTGCTCTACAGACTTGCAGTTGGTGATGCTTTTATGGGTACTGCTCAGAAATAGGAAGCGAGCTTTTACCAAGAGAACCATAAATGGTCACCTAAACAGGTAACAGATTAACTTTCCGTGGGCACCATCGCTTCTGTCAGGCTCACCTGCCTGCAGTTCTCAGCGCTGTTAAGAGTTTGGTGAGGAAAAAAAAACAGAAAAAAAGAGCTTATCGGCTACAGAGCATGCCCAGTCCTTCAACCAAGATCCTCTTTAGAAATTGTGAAATCCTGAAGCAAAGATCTTGGTATTGACCGTAGGTAAGAGGAAGTAGGGAAGCGAAAGAAGATATGGGTGGGAACTCAAAGGGTCGTGTTTCTGAATGCTTCCAACAGTGCCTGGGAGCAGAAGGAGTTAAAAAAAAAAAAAAAAAAAGAAAAGAAAAAACCCCCGAGTGATTGTTAAGGCAGATTGCTAAAACACTCGACGGGAAAACCAGAGAGTCTCCACGGTGAAGGCCTCGCTACCCAGCTGTGCACATGCCCTCACCAGTGAGCCTGAGTTTTCTTGTCTGTGCAATGGTGGAGTTAAACCAGGGGATTCTCTTTCCTGTTCTAACAGCCGGGGCTCTCTCCTCTATAGTGCAAGTTTTCATCATATTCCAGTTAACTGGCTAGCACTCTTGAAGGAGTCTGATCATCAGACTTGGAACTTCATTAGACAGAATTAACTGTATCTCTTTTTAAAGATACCGTTTACCTGTCAGCCACAACGTGAAAGGGCCTAACACAGTGTCAGTTTTCCTTCTCCCTTCCCTAGCCCTGGAATTCAAGAATCTTGACTCTGAAGGACCCTCTCAGATCCTCATTCCTTGCTCTTATTTCGCTTTTTTTTTGACTTGAAGTCCTCATTAAAACTTTGGAAAAGTGTAAATCTCGGTTTGAGGGACATTTGTAATCCTAGATGTGGAAATGAGCATGTGGTGGTCATTTGGTAGCACTTAAAGGCTTAGAAAATTAGCTTTTTAAACCCCACATGTTTGCAGCTTCCACTCGGAAAGGAGGTTTTGTTTTGTTTTAAATCCTTATTGTTTTCTCCTGCGTCCCCTCACATTTCCCCCCAGTCACTGTTCACTTGACAAATGTTAACAACAGGAAGCCTTCCGCTGCTTTCTACCTGCTCTACAGACTTGCAGTTGGTGATGCTTTTATGGGTACTGCTCAGAAATAGGAAGCGAGCTTTTACCAAGAGAACCATAAATGGTCACCTAAACAGGTAACAGATTAACTTTCCGTGGGCACCATCGCTTCTGTCAGGCTCACCTGCCTGCAGTTCTCAGCGCTGTTAAGAGTTTGGTGAGGAAAAAAAAACAGAAAAAAAGAGCTTATCGGCTACAGAGCATGCCCAGTCCTTCAACCAAGATCCTCTTTAGAAATTGTGAAATCCTGAAGCAAAGATCTTGGTATTGACCGTAGGTAAGAGGAAGTAGGGAAGCGAAAGAAGATATGGGTGGGAACTCAAAGGGTCGTGTTTCTGAATGCTTCCAACAGTGCCTGGGAGCAGAAGGAGTTAAAAAAAAAAAAAAAAAAAGAAAAGAAAAAACCCCCGAGTGATTGTTAAGGCAGATTGCTAAAACACTCGACGGGAAAACCAGAGAGTCTCCACGGTGAAGGCCTCGCTACCCAGCTGTGCACATGCCCTCACCAGTGAGCCTGAGTTTTCTTGTCTGTGCAATGGTGGAGTTAAACCAGGGGATTCTCTTTCCTGTTCTAACAGCCGGGGCTCTCTCCTCTATAGTGCAAGTTTTCATCATATTCCAGTTAACTGGCTAGCACTCTTGAAGGAGTCTGATCATCAGACTTGGAACTTCATTAGACAGAATTAACTGTATCTCTTTTTAAAGATACCGTTTACCTGTCAGCCACAACGTGAAAGGGCCTAACACAGTGTCAGTTTTCCTTCTCCCTTCCCTAGCCCTGGAATTCAAGAATCTTGACTCTGAAGGACCCTCTCAGATCCTCATTCCTTGCTCTTATTTCGCTTTCTTTTTTTTGACTTGAAGTCCTCATTAAAACTTTGGAAAAGTGTAAATCTCGGTTTGAGGGACATTTGTAATCCTAGATGTGGAAATGAGCATGTGGTGGTCATTTGGTAGCACTTAAAGGCTTAGAAAATTAGCTTTTTAAACCCCACATGTTTGCAGCTTCCACTGATCTCTTCCAAATTCCCACTGACTATGGGTCCGGAGTGTCATGACCTAGTGGCCAGCTTTGGGGTCACTTTCAGAAAGTGGTTTCTAAATTGAGGAGGCTGAGGTTCCAAGTCTAAATAACTTAGCTGACACCAGGTGGCTCAGTTCTCGCACCTTTAATAAAATTACTACACTTCACTTGTTACAGAAAACCCCTCCAGCTACCAGAATCATTTAAAATGAATGCAAATGTGTTAATGCCTATAAACAGAACAGGTAGAAGTTAAGTTTAGGTAATAGTCAGACTCCCTCCCGCCCTGTATGGTACATAGTGGTGGTGGTGAAGTCACTAGGTTCGACTCTTGCAGCCCCATGGACTGTAGCCCACCAGGCTCCTCTGTCCATGGGATTTCCCAGGTGAGAATACTGGAGTGGGTTGCTATGACCTTTTCCAGGGGATCTTCCTGATCCAAGGATAGAACTGGATTTCCTGCATCTCTTACATTGGCAGGTGGATTTTTTTTTTTTTTAACCACTGAGTCACCAGGGCAGCCTCTGTGATACATAGTGTAACTTTGGAAATTCTACTTTTAAGATATTCATAATTCAACTGTGTTCTCCCCAATGTCAAGTAGTTTCTTCTTCCACTTTGTGTCTTATGAAATGACTCTATGGGAAGAGATTAGTAAATATTTATAGACTTGATAACATTCACTAAACTATTTTATTCCATTCCTTAAGAGATAAATGTTGCCTATCAGAATGACCATCTTAGTAGATTTTTTTTTTTTTTTTGCTAAGATTTGTATGCTTATTTATTTAGTAATTGCAAAAATATGACTTGGGTTGAATTTTGCGCTGGGTTAAGTCACTCTATGGTGCAAGGGTACCTATCAGAACAAAATATTTACTGTTATACAAAATATTTACCAGATTACTCTGGAAGCTTAAAGGAGTAACAACCTCTGTAATGCTCTACAGTGCATCCTAGTGGTGTTTGATAGCTACTGCATCATAATTTACTACAAGAAAGTATAGATGGGAATAAAGTATATATTCAGCATGCATGTGTAATCGTATATGGGCTTTCCAGGTGGCTCAGTGGAAAAGAATCCACCTGTCAAAGTAGAAGAAGTGGGTTCGATCCCTGGGTCAGGAAGATTCCCTGGAGAAGCAAATGGCAACCCACTCCAGTATTTTTGCCTGGGAAATCCCATGGACAGAGGAGCCTGGTGGGCTACAATCCATGGATTCACAAAAGAGTTGGGCACCACTTAGTGACTAAACAACAGTATTGTATGCTTCTCTTTGTATTTACTTTCTTAGTGCTTCGATTATGAACTGTGAAGTTATTTTCCCTCTAAAATTTATTTCTGTGTCATCCAAGTAAGAATTTTGAAAATGCTAAAGATGTGCTATTTGGCATGGTAAAGTAGCTAACATTTTATTGATTTATACTAATTTGACCATGATTAAATAAAAAATTCAGAAGCCTGTGCTTTAAAATTTTGGAACCACATCAGTACAATAAAAACAAAAAGATCCCATTAAGGCTTAAAAAATTTCCTATCTGAGTTAGCTCTGTGTTTTAATAGAGTTCTTCTGCACAGTAGTATAGTAGGAAGATTTACCTAATATGTAAACATGGAATCATTACTCAAAAAAAAAAAAGTTTAGCTTGAGATCAAACATATTCCTTTAAAGGCTTTTCCTTTCTTCTCCCCTATTCTCCATAGATTTGTCTGATGTGGTTGCATTGTGGGTTGACTCACCTGTTTATTATGATTTTTTAAAAGGCTGGCTTTGAAAATGATACCAGAAAGACAAAGTACCTCCAAGTCTTTTTATGGGACACTGGGCATTAGAAAATCTATCTAAAATCTGTGATTACCTCTAAAGGAAAGTTTTTCATGTCTACTCTTTGTTAAGGAATTAGCTTAGTTGCCACCTCATATTATAAATAAGAAAGACGTGTCAAATCTCATTTAAGAATCAAATGATTACAAATTACTGTGTGGTATACTATTTCCTTGTGGAGAAAAAGGATCAGAATTTAGAAGTGTGGCTATGAAAAACACATAACTTTTTTCCCATCAGCCCCCATGAACCACGGCAAAATTATTTCAACCTTGTTGTATGTGTATGAGGCTTTGCATGTTATTTAATGAAGTTGAAGCTATTGAATATAATTATTCTAAGAATATATGTAATTACTTGTCTTTCTACAATACATGTTTTTTAAATAAGATAACAGTATTATTTTAAGATGAGAATTAAAGTGCAGGTGGTTTATGGTTTAATTTTGTAAGAAAAATGAATATTTTATAAGATCTGTTTTATAATTGATTTATATGGAAAAGAAACTTTTACTGTACTTGAACACTAGTTCTATTATACAGTCTAATCAGTTAATCACTTCCTGCTCTTTGAAAGACAAGAACATCTTAATGTAAATCAGATGCCTAATGAGAGTTAAGTTGCAAGTGCACTACAGTACACTTTTCAGTTTAAATGTAATATTCATTACAACTTCAAGTAATTATATATTTGGATGAAATCCCATTAATGTGTCTTCTTCTACCAGTCATGTTTTGGGCCTATATTCTTATTTCTAGCAGGGATCACTGATGACCATGATTAAATAAAAATTCAGAAGCCTGTGCTTTAAAATTTTGGAACCACATAGTAAAAAAAAAGATCCCATTAAGGCTTAAAAATTTACTATCTGAGTTAGCTCTGTGTTGTAATAGAGTTCTTCTGCACAGTAGTATAGTAGGAAGCTTTCCCTAATATGTAAACATGGACTCGTTACTCAAAAAAAAAGTTTATCTTGAGATCAAACATATTCCTTTAAAGGCTTTTCCTTTCTTCTCCCCTATTCTCCATAGATTTGTCTGATGTGGTTGCATTGTGGGTTGACTCACCTGTTTATTATGATTTTTTAAAAGGCTGGCTTTGAAAATGATACCAGAAAGACAAAGTACCTCCAAGTCTTTTTATGGGACACTGGGCATTAGAAAATCTATCTAAAATCTGTGATTACCTCTAAAGGAAAGTTTTTCATGTCTACTCTTTGTTAAGGAATTAGCTTAGTTGCCACCTCATATTATAAATAAGAAAGACGTGTCAAATCTCATTTAAGAATCAAATGATTACAAATTACTGTGTGGTATACTATTTCCTTGTGGAGAAAAAGGATCAGAATTTAGAAGTGTGGCTATGAAAAACACATAACTTTTTTCCCATCAGCCCCCATGAACCACGGCAAAATTATTTCAACCTTGTTGTATGTGTATGAGGCTTTGCATGTTATTTAATGAAGTTGAAGCTATTGAATATAATTATTCTAAGAATATATGTAATTACTTGTCTTTCTACAATACATGTTTTTTAAATAAGATAACAGTATTATTTTAAGATGAGAATTAAAGTGCAGGTGGTTTATGGTTTAATTTTGTAAGAAAAATGAATATTTTATAAGATCTGTTTTATAATTGATTTATATGGAAAAGAAACTTTTACTGTACTTGAACACTAGTTCTATTATACAGTCTAATCAGTTAATCACTTCCTGCTCTTTGAAAGACAAGAACATCTTAATGTAAATCAGATGCCTAATGAGAGTTAAGTTGCAAGTGCACTACAGTACACTTTTCAGTTTAAATGTAATATTCATTACAACTTCAAGTAATTATATATTTGGATGAAATCCCATTAATGTGTCTTCTTCTACCAGTCATGTTTTGGGCCTATATTCTTATTTCTAGCAGGGATCACTGATGAACTTGGCACTAAGTTTAATTTTCCTCTATTTTCTACCTCTCTATCAGTCATTATAATCGCTATCCCCTGGGGTCTGTGTCTTCCTACTGTATCTTACCTCCTCTCTGCCTTGAGCTCTCAAGGACAGTGACACTTCCAAGCCACTTACAGGCATTTAAGCAGTATATTGTTGCTGTTAGACACTTGTTAGGTCTAGTGTTCTACATGAGCTCGTAACAGTTTGAAAGAGCTCATTTGAGCTTTTTTGAATCTATGTTTATAGGCTAAGTATCTCTATTTAGAGGTTAAGCATCTATGTGTCTGCCAATGAGTGAATTAGGATCTAGATGGAATAGAATCTTCCATATAAGCAAATAGCCAGATTCTGTACTTTCCCTTGGCTTTGGGAGTATCATGTGTCCAAACAGAAACTTGTAGTACAGTAAATCATAAAATGACTTAAGAGCAAGAGTTAGGCTAAATGTTAGGTACACTTTTATACTGTCTCTGGAGCTCAAGAGGAAGTGAGGGGGTTAAAAGGAAAAAAAAAAGAAAGCAATTGAAAAAGGCAGTTCCAAGCATAGAAAATCTGTCTACATACTTTTTCAGTAGAGCCCAAGAAAAGAACAAGACAAAGACACTGGTCCAAAGGTTAGTATGTGCAGAGAAAAAAAAAAAAATGATGCAGAGGGAAATATTAACAGTTTTATTTATTGTTGTTTTTGCTTAACTACAGTGTATTAATAGTATTGAGTGAAGAGTTTGGGTACTAATTTGTCTATTTGTTGTTGTTTAGTTGTAGTTTAATTTTGTAAGAAAAATGAATATTTTATAAGATCTGTTTTATAATTGATTTATATGGAAAAGAAACTTTTACTGTACTTGAACACTAGTTCTATTATACAGTCTAATCAGTTAATCACTTCCTGCTCTTTGAAAGACAAGAACATCTTAATGTAAATCAGATGCCTAATGAGAGTTAAGTTGCAAGTGCACTACAGTACACTTTTCAGTTTAAATGTAATATTCATTACAACTTCAAGTAATTATATATTTGGATGAAATCCCATTAATGTGTCTTCTTCTACCAGTCATGTTTTGGGCCTATATTCTTATTTCTAGCAGGGATCACTGATGAACTTGGCACTAAGTTTAATTTTCCTCTATTTTCTACCTCTCTATCAGTCATTATAATCGCTATCCCCTGGGGTCTGTGTCTTCCTACTGTATCTTACCTCCTCTCTGCCTTGAGCTCTCAAGGACAGTGACACTTCCAAGCCACTTACAGGCATTTAAGCAGTATATTGTTGCTGTTAGACACTTGTTAGGTCTAGTGTTCTACATGAGCTCGTAACAGTTTGAAAGAGCTCATTTGAGCTTTTTTGAATCTATGTTTATAGGCTAAGTATCTCTATTTAGAGGTTAAGCATCTATGTGTCTGCCAATGAGTGAATTAGGATCTAGATGGAATAGAATCTTCCATATAAGCAAATAGCCAGATTCTGTACTTTCCCTTGGCTTTGGGAGTATCATGTGTCCAAACAGAAACTTGTAGTACAGTAAATCATAAAATGACTTAAGAGCAAGAGTTAGGCTAAATGTTAGGTACACTTTTATACTGTCTCTGGAGCTCAAGAGGAAGTGAGGGGGTTAAAAGGAAAAAAAAAAGAAAGCAATTGAAAAAGGCAGTTCCAAGCATAGAAAATCTGTCTACATACTTTTTCAGTAGAGCCCAAGAAAAGAACAAGACAAAGACACTGGTCCAAAGGTTAGTATGTGCAGAGAAAAAAAAAAAAATGATGCAGAGGGAAATATTAACAGTTTTATTTATTGTTGTTTTTGCTTAACTACAGTGTATTAATAGTATTGAGTGAAGAGTTTGGGTACTAATTTGTCTATTTGTTGTTGTTTAGTTGCTCAGTTCTGGAAAATTATTGAAAGTGAAATCTATTTGCATGTTAAACCCATGATATTTGCCAATCACATTTCATGAATTAGAAAGTCCTTTAAGTTCTTTGAACCATAAGATTTATTTCTAAGAATCATAAGACAGGAAACAGCATATTATCTAATATTTAAATTTTGAAACTACTGTCTGGTCCTCAAGAAACAGTGTTCTGAAGTATAAACACTGGATTAGGACTCAGAATATGTGACTTCAAGTGTCTGTTCTATTTTTTTTAATTAATTAATTTTTTAATTGAAGGATAATGGCTTTACAGAGCTTTGTTGCTTACTGCCAAACATCATCCTGCTAATTACGAATATCATGTCTTTAAGGAAGCCTCAGTTTCTTTGTATATAAAATGGGATAATAATATCTTCCATACTGATCTTATGAGGTTGTTTTTGAGGACAGATGGAAAATAAAAGTAGAAGCCCTTTATAAACTACAAAATACTACTGCATCCAAATAAGTTATATTGGCTGCTGCTAGAAAAAAATTTACTTGGTTCATACTAAATAAAAACAAAGCAAACAATTAATAAAACATAGCTATAATTAGTGGAATCCAAGAGAACTAAGAACATATCTATTATATGCTAATTTATGGTAATAATAGCTTTCGTTTATTGGATGTCTAAATTTGTTAGTGCTTACCACTCCCCTGAGTAATGTAATGTAAGGAAGCATTTCATTTCACCCATTTATGTATGAAGAAATTGAAGTTCAAAAAAGACAATGACTTGCATGTTCAGACTAATCAGTAAATTACTAGACTTGATTCAAACCCAGGTTAGTTTGGCTTAAGGTTTTGTACTCTTGACATTATATCATGATGAACAATTTTTTTTTTTTAGTTTTTCATCTATAAAATTAGAGTCGCATCATAATGACAACTATACAGCACTTTTCAATTTATAAGGCATTTCCACGGGCAGTATCATATTTAGCAATTTCATCTACTACTTTGTGGAAGATTTTCATTAGTTGTATGTTCCTTAATAAATGTAAATCATTGTTTTGTGTATAAATTCAGGAATCCTGGAATTCATCAGTGTGGCAGTGGGACTGGTCAGTATTAGAGGTGTGGACAGTGGCCTTTACCTCGGAATGAATGACAAAGGAGAACTCTATGGATCGGTACGTATTTTTTAAAACATTACTATAATTCATTAAATAATGATTATCCACTTTGTAAGTAAAATAGCTGCCAATAATGCATATCAGAAGAAATATGTAAATGCACATACTTAAATAGAAATGAAACATCTATGTCTTGATAAATTTCTGTACATCCAGGCTATAGTATAGTATTAATAACTCACTTCCACTTCTTAAACCCGAAACTTTATTTCTTTTAGCTCAGTAGTTCTTTCTGCCTTTTATCCTGGGACCAGAGGCAGGAAAATGAGAGTGTTTTCTTCTTGCCTTGTTAGATTCTTTTCATCTTTATATTCATTTTTTTTAGTTTATTATTTTTCTTTACTTAATTATTTTTATTTTGCTTTTTGTGTTTACATAGTTTTGTTGTTTATAGATATGTTTAATCCCAGGTAAGTCATATGTTTACATTCATTTAATATAAATGTTCTCTACCCATTACTGCCTTCATAGGTAGATAAATATACATCAGTGACTTGCTGACCTTTGCAATATAGGAAACAAATGAATGAAATTTTAGGACACTGTAAATAGCAGACAATGGCAACCACACTAGTTGGGCTGTGTCTGCAGCCTTGATAATTACAGTAGGCATGTTCTTAGAGTTGCATTGGGTGGTTTTTAACTCATCAGTGGGGATAAGTATACATACTTGTAGGACTAGTATAAATGTTTTAAATATGGAAGTACACTAAAAAGTTTAAACTTTTCAGGATAATACATCATCAGTGTAACATTTTTTCTTTTTCTTTTTAGTGACAAAGTAGCAACAACACAAGAATTAGAATTAACAGGATAATATAAAACTCAGTCTGCAGCACAATGTAGATCTTTTCTTTCACTGGTAACATTGTTTACTGATTCACAGTTGCTTATATTGATATATTTTAAGACAACTGTTACAATATAAATGTGTGCCATTCTCTCCCATCCTCTCATGGGAAATCCCTTCCCAAAGTCTCTGTAGTTATTTCCAAAGAAAGTTTACCTTTTATGATTTACCAGACGTCCCTGTTGGGTACCTTCTTTTTTTTTCTTAAAATCTCAATTGAGGCCACAGTACACAAAATTTTCATATACACTGAGGAAAATTGGTTATATTTCAGTAAATGGTATTCCACTTAATAACTGTCCTTTTACTAGCAAAACTTGCTCTTTCTGGACCTTCTGTCAACTCAGAAGAAAGAGAAATAATGCATTTTGTAATCTCATAAGAGTAGAATCACTGTTGGAAGAGAAAAACATGCACAGGATGGATCAGACTGGTAAAGATTCTGCCTGCAGTGCAGGATACCTGGATTCAGTCCCTGGATTGGAAGATCTTCTGGAGAAGGGAATGACTACCCACTCCAGTATTCTTTCCTGGAGAATTCCATAGTCAAAGGAGCCTTGTGGGTTATAGTCTATGGGGTCACAAAGAGTCAGACACGATTGAGCAGCTAACACTTTTAATTCGATCTTGCCTCTTCATGTATGTGTTAGATTAAAAAAGCAACTGTAGTGTATTGCTTGGGATAATATGAGGCCCATCTTGAAAAGACAAGAAATCACTGGGCTTCTACTATATTTTCCTAATAGTTACATCCTGATACAAATTAAACATGGATATTGTGTCATGAAACAACATGATAGTTTGTAAAGGGCAGATGTATGATTTGGAGTCGTAATCTTGAATTAGGAATTTGAATGTTAGCAAAGTCTTAAAATGTTTCAAGATAATAGTCTACAACCTTGGCATCTAATGGTGAAAGAAGATAAACTATAAGCATGTTTGGTGGTGATGGTAATGGAATGGAGATAAAATGGTGCATGGGCAAGGTTAGAGTATTTATAGAGTACAGGATTGGCCAAAATGTTCATTTGAGTTCTCCATAACAGCTTATGGAAAAACCCAAATGAACTCCAGCAAAATTCTTTTCTTTCACTGGTAACATTGTTTACTGATTCACAGTTGCTTATATTGATATATTTTAAGACAACTGTTACAATATAAATGTGTGCCATTCTCTCCCATCCTCTCATGGGAAATCCCTTCCCAAAGTCTCTGTAGTTATTTCCAAAGAAAGTTTACCTTTTATGATTTACCAGACGTCCCTGTTGGGTACCTTCTTTTTTTTTCTTAAAATCTCAATTGAGGCCACAGTACACAAAATTTTCATATACACTGAGGAAAATTGGTTATATTTCAGTAAATGGTATTCCACTTAATAACTGTCCTTTTACTAGCAAAACTTGCTCTTTCTGGACCTTCTGTCAACTCAGAAGAAAGAGAAATAATGCATTTTGTAATCTCATAAGAGTAGAATCACTGTTGGAAGAGAAAAACATGCACAGGATGGATCAGACTGGTAAAGATTCTGCCTGCAGTGCAGGATACCTGGATTCAGTCCCTGGATTGGAAGATCTTCTGGAGAAGGGAATGACTACCCACTCCAGTATTCTTTCCTGGAGAATTCCATAGTCAAAGGAGCCTTGTGGGTTATAGTCTATGGGGTCACAAAGAGTCAGACACGATTGAGCAGCTAACACTTTTAATTCGATCTTGCCTCTTCATGTATGTGTTAGATTAAAAAAGCAACTGTAGTGTATTGCTTGGGATAATATGAGGCCCATCTTGAAAAGACAAGAAATCACTGGGCTTCTACTATATTTTCCTAATAGTTACATCCTGATACAAATTAAACATGGATATTGTGTCATGAAACAACATGATAGTTTGTAAAGGGCAGATGTATGATTTGGAGTCGTAATCTTGAATTAGGAATTTGAATGTTAGCAAAGTCTTAAAATGTTTCAAGATAATAGTCTACAACCTTGGCATCTAATGGTGAAAGAAGATAAACTATAAGCATGTTTGGTGGTGATGGTAATGGAATGGAGATAAAATGGTGCATGGGCAAGGTTAGAGTATTTATAGAGTACAGGATTGGCCAAAATGTTCATTTGAGTTCTCCATAACAGCTTATGGAAAAACCCAAATGAACTTTTTGGCCAACCCAATATTTGGAAATAAAATTGAGAAGTGACATTTAACTAATTTAAAGTTCTTTGAAGTCAACTTCTAAATGGAGTCACCTGAGAGAAAGAATTCCAGATAACATGAGAGCTAAAACAGAACAAAGCAAAAAAAAAAAATTGCCCTTTCTCCTCCTTTGACAAGGATAGAGTTATAGGCAAAGAAACAAAAATATAAAGTTGAGACTTTTCTAATGAAATTTAAGGATACCAGTTTTAACAGTAGTTATCTTCTCTTTTATAGGAGAAACTGACTTCTGAATGCATCTTTAGGGAGCAGTTTGAAGAGAACTGGTATAATACCTATTCATCGAATATATATAAACATGGAGACACTGGCCGCAGGTATTTTGTGGCACTGAACAAAGATGGAACTCCAAGAGATGGTGCCAGATCCAAAAGACATCAGAAATTTACACATTTCCTGCCTCGACCAGTGGATCCAGAAAGAGTCCCTGAGCTGTACAAGGACCTACTTATGTACAGTTGAAGAGAGTTGGTATCTTCACTGAAGAGCCAAACGACAACTGCTCTTGCTTGTTTCAGTTCTTGTCATAAAATAGTAACCCAGAATAACATTCAGAATGATACGGAGTCTATTTTCCACTGGGAAACTGACTTTGGAAAGAATATTGGGAACAACAAAGAAAAAAATATTTTGACTTGAAGTAGGTCAAGATCTCTTTTTATAAGTGGATTAAGTTCCCCTGGGTATACTGGCTCAGTCCTCACTAGTAGATTGAAGCTGAAAATCTGTTAAACTGTGGATCATGGGAACTCAACCTAGTTTGCTGCTGGTGCCTCACCTCTGGAGTATGTTTACTTTGAAAGTTACGTTAAAAAGAGATACTTCATGTTGAAGAGATAGACCGACATATTTGGCCAAGATTATTGCTATATAAATTCTCAGAACCTTCTAGGATTTTGCAGGTTATGGCGTTATGTGTAAAAAGTTGGGATGAAACATGAACTATGAAATGTACTACACCAGGATGGACCATTTTTTAAAGGATGGACCTATTTATACATTTTCAGTTTGCAAATATTTATTATATATATTTATTTATTAAAGAGTTTATTTTTTACTGGTCTATGAAGATAATACAAAGAGAAAAACAACCAAATTTTGTTTATTGTGCCATTACTTTGTTGTGATGTCTTTGTCAAGAAGACATCATTATTGCTATACATTGAACATAGAATAAGATTCTGAATTTCTTTTTAAAAATTAAGTATAGCATAGATTATATATTTTTTTTTTAGCAATCAGTTACCTTCTAAATGTAACATTGGTCTCTTTGGCCTAGAAAAATTCTGTATCAATTTGTACTGAATTCAATACACATTCAAAAAGGGAATTAAACACGGATATTTAAGGTTTTGGTGTCATTCCTTTTGAGATTAAGTTATTCTAATAATAACATATTTTTAATGTGACAGAATTCTAAGTTCCTAAGAAAAATGTGACATTTAGCTAACTTTTTTTTTAAACTTTTATTTTACTTTTAACTTTTACAGAATTTTGTTGTTTACAGATATGTATGCTCCCAGATTAGTCTTTAGCTAACTTTTAATGTTGAAAATTACTGGACATTATAAGCCAGTTGTGCTTACTTATTTTCTTGCCTTACTGTGGCAAAGTTCATTTCTTTTCACTCACTATGATCAAAGAAAGAATGAGCCTTAGTCGACCCACCATTAATAATAGGGTTCCATTTACCTATCTGAGTGTGTCGTCTCTTCTGTTATATTTCCTATTTTGTCATTTTTCAATAAATAGTCACTAAGCCTACTCTAAAGAAAATACTGCTGGACATTAGGGAAAATACAGTGATCACGACAGAAGTGGGCCCTGCTTCATGAAGCTTAATGTCTGGTAGTGAAAGCTGACAAACATAGGAATTGTAAATTGTGATGTGCTCTTTGAGAAAAACAAAGTTCAGATACAGAAAAAATAAAAAGGATAAATTTAGATAGGATGAGTCAGAAGCATCTCTAAAGAGCTGACTCAGATGGTAGATAATCTATACCTGCAATGCAAGAGAGCTGGGTTCAATCCCTGGTTTGAGAAGATTCCCTGGAAGGGAATGGAAGCTTCAAAATGGACAGAGGAGCCTTGGCAGGCTACAGGCCAAGGGATTTTAAAGAGTCAAATACTACTGAGAGACTAACGCTTTTTTTTTTTTTGAAATTTATTATATATATTTATTTATTAAAGAGTTTATTTTTACTGGTCTATGAAGATAATACAAAGAGAAAACAACCAAATTTTGTTTATTGTGCCATTACTTTGTTGTGATGTCTTTGTCAAGAAGACATCATTATTGCTATACATTGAACATAGAATAAGATTCTGAATTTCTTTTTAAAAATTAAGTATAGCATAGATTATATATTTTTTTTTTAGCAATCAGTTACCTTCTAAATGTAACATTGGTCTCTTTGGCCTAGAAAAATTCTGTATCAATTTGTACTGAATTCAATACACATTCAAAAAGGGAATTAAACACGGATATTTAAGGTTTTGGTGTCATTCCTTTTGAGATTAAGTTATTCTAATAATAACATATTTTTAATGTGACAGAATTCTAAGTTCCTAAAAAAAATGTGACATTTAGCTAACTTTTTTTTTAAACTTTTATTTTACTTTTAACTTTTACAGAATTTTGTTGTTTACAGATATGTATGCTCCCAGATTAGTCTTTAGCTAACTTTTAATGTTGAAAATTACTGGACATTATAAGCCAGTTGTGCTTACTTATTTTCTTGCCTTACTGTGGCAAAGTTCATTTCTTTTCACTCACTATGATCAAAGAAAGAATGAGCCTTAGTCGACCCACCATTAATAATAGGGTTCCATTTACCTATCTGAGTGTGTCGTCTCTTCTGTTATATTTCCTATTTTGTCATTTTTCAATAAATAGTCACTAAGCCTACTCTAAAGAAAATACTGCTGGACATTAGGGAAAATACAGTGATCACGACAGAAGTGGGCCCTGCTTCATGAAGCTTAATGTCTGGTAGTGAAAGCTGACAAACATAGGAATTGTAAATTGTGATGTGCTCTTTGAGAAAAACAAAGTTCAGATACAGAAAAAATAAAAAGGATAAATTTAGATAGGATGAGTCAGAAGCATCTCTAAAGAGCTGACTCAGATGGTAGATAATCTATACCTGCAATGCAAGAGAGCTGGGTTCAATCCCTGGTTTGAGAAGATTCCCTGGAGAAGGGAATGGCCACCCACTCCAGTACTCTTGCCTGGAAAATCCCATGGACAGAGGAGCCTTGGCAGGCTACAGGCCAAGGGATTTTAAAGAGTCAAATACTACTGAGAGACTAACGCTTTCACTACAGTTACTTTCAGAAGGAGAATAAGAGCCATGATGGAAGAAGAAACAGTGAGTCTGGAGTCCTTAAAATAAGAAAGAACTTTGCGGCTGCTGCTGAATGAGCAACTGGGAGAGTGGCATGCATCAGTTCACGAAGCCACACAGAGACAAATCCTGTAGCTTTTATTTGCTCCTACCTAGAAGTTGTCAATGTTGCCACCCTCACTTGTGGTGGTCATCACTGGGGATGTGGTAACAAGCATGGAAGCCGCTGCCACCAGTTAGACGCCAGAAGCCTTGGTGAAACAGACTGCTGGGCTCCAGCCCCACTGTTTCTGATGCATGTGTCTGAGGTAGAGACTAAAAATATGCCTGCTTAACAAGTTGCAAGAAAACACTGATGCAATTGGTCCAGAGACTGTACTATAAGGACCATGAGTTCAGAGCAGGGCTTCTCAAACTTTAGCGCACATGCAAAATCACCTGAGGATCTTGTTAAACTAGGTCTGGGGCTTCCCTGGTGGTCCAGTGGGTAGAGAGTCTGCCTTGCAGTGCAAAGAGCACTGGTTCGATTCCTGGCCTGTGAAGATTCCACATGCCGTGGAGTGGCTGGACCAGTGTGTCCAATGATGAGCTAGTGCTCTGGAGCGCATGCGCCCAGAGCCGGAGCTCTGCAATGAGAGAGGCCCCTGCAATGGGAGGCCCACACAGGCCACAGAATAAAGATGGATGAAAATAAATAAACAAAAAATCAATAAAATAGACCCCCTCCCCCCCAAAAAAACCTAAGTCTGGGTTAGGCGATGGAGAGAACTTTGGCATTTCCAACACGTCCCAGCTGATGCTCGATAGGGTCATACCACATACCACACTTTGGATGCAAGACTGACTGTTGCTTCAATGTCTCTGGAGTTATTCCTATTAGTTTACCCTCTCATTACTTGAATAAATGAATGATGATGTGTGTGTGGCATGATGATAGGGAAATTCCTATCATGATAGGAATTTTTAATAAAGCTACATAGGAATGTGTGTGTGTGTGTGCCTGGAGCCGTGGTGCATGTACTTGTGTGTCTACAGTGCAAGAGGCAGAGAAGTGGTAAAGCTCAAAGCCTACTGCAAGTATTTCAAATCTTTTGCAAAATGATGTTTGTGTCTAAACTTATAACTGAGGAAGAAGTCTTAGACATGTAAAGAGGTAGTATGTTGATGGCCCACAGTGAATATCCTGACTCAAGCAAAATTTCTTCTTGTTTAGATATAATAGAAATATAAGTTAAACTTTTTTATGGTGATAACTTCCTGTAGAAATTTGGGATATGAAATATGATGAAGAAATGACTTTATAAACCTTCAGTAAACTAAAAGTCACCGTATCTTGGATTCTAATTTTATTTATATATTGGTATGTCTTCCTATGTCAAAAAAAATTCATATTTACTGAATTTACACTGCTTGAAGAGAGGATTTATTCGATATCTGAATAGATGTCACTTGATACTCCTAAATGGAAGTAATGTATGAAGATAGTAATTCATACATGGAAGGATAAGAATAATTTGGCTTATTATCAAGTTATTATTTTGAAAATAATTTATTCTCAGGATAACTATTCCCATTAGTTATCCTATTGATTCTTTACTTTAAATGTTCTATTAGAAATCATTTACTGATTTACATTCTCTATTCTTTCTTGCTTGGAGTGTTAACTATCATCTGCAAAACTTCTCAGCAGTAATGATAAAAGAACATACATAAATCAACTTTCATTAGCCTCAGTTAGCTTTTCTACTTGCTAAAACAGAACAGATCAATCTCTCTCCCTGTGAGTGTTCTTCACAGGTCCCAGTCATTGCCCTGTATGACTGTATTAATACTTGGAAACCAAGGTTCTTCTCTTTAAGAACAGTGTTTCTTAGAAGAAACAGAGAACCTTAGGCATCAGTAAGGGTGCCCTTGCCATGGGGGGCTGGCTTCTGGAAGAGTAATATGCTTCTGTGAAGGGCAGTACCCGATCCTGGTGCTACCAATTCCACTGAACAGTGGAGATCTCATTTAACCATCATTCCTTGAGAGTACTTGGGTATCAAATATAATTATATTCATGGTGGTGGAAGAGAACTTGATGTCCTCTCTTCAGGTTGCTCTGTTTTAATGATGGACCAATAAATGGCTGGCAACTGGTTTGTACTCAAAAATGAGTATGCTATTTGGCAGACATTACAAATTTATCATTTCCTGAGGGCACGCTAATAATTCCATGCCAACGGATCATTGGAGAGTCCACTGGAGAGACTCACGTCTGGGTTATATCCGCTGAGAGGTTTGAGAGTTGACTGTGTAACGGGTAAGAAACTTGCCTTTCAGGAGGTCATGTGATCTAGTGACGGTACTGCCGCATCCTACCCCACTGCATCAGTGTCCACACCTGATACTCTCTTTGCATCCTATTTAGTGATTTTCAAGGACAAACACTGTGTTCCATTCAGTCCATAACTTATTTGTTTAAAATAACAGCATTCCCAGAAAAGTTACTGTTTGGCAAAAAGTCCATGAATTTAGTTTTTTTGTTGTTGTTAAATTGTTCTACCATTATTAGTCACCAAACTAATAAGGAAAGGCAGAGCCTCAGATACAATTATTTCTGACTGCTACCACATGTGCCATCCATGAAATGAGTACGCTTTCTATTTGAATCAGATCAAGACACCTGTTTAAAGTTTGTCTTAGGGATGAAGTGCTAAGGAGGCTGTGTTATGGTAGGTAATATTGATTCTTTACTTTAAATGTTCTATTAGAAATCATTTACTGATTTACATTCTCTATTCTTTCTTGCTTGGAGTGTTAACTATCATCTGCAAAACTTCTCAGCAGTAATGATAAAAGAACATACATAAATCAACTTTCATTAGCCTCAGTTAGCTTTTCTACTTGCTAAAACAGAACAGATCAATCTCTCTCCCTGTGAGTGTTCTTCACAGGTCCCAGTCATTGCCCTGTATGACTGTATTAATACTTGGAAACCAAGGTTCTTCTCTTTAAGAACAGTGTTTCTTAGAAGAAACAGAGAACCTTAGGCATCAGTAAGGGTGCCCTTGCCATGGGGGGCTGGCTTCTGGAAGAGTAATATGCTTCTGTGAAGGGCAGTACCCGATCCTGGTGCTACCAATTCCACTGAACAGTGGAGATCTCATTTAACCATCATTCCTTGAGAGTACTTGGGTATCAAATATAATTATATTCATGGTGGTGGAAGAGAACTTGATGTCCTCTCTTCAGGTTGCTCTGTTTTAATGATGGACCAATAAATGGCTGGCAACTGGTTTGTACTCAAAAATGAGTATGCTATTTGGCAGACATTACAAATTTATCATTTCCTGAGGGCACGCTAATAATTCCATGCCAACGGATCATTGGAGAGTCCACTGGAGAGACTCACGTCTGGGTTATATCCGCTGAGAGGTTTGAGAGTTGACTGTGTAACGGGTAAGAAACTTGCCTTTCAGGAGGTCATGTGATCTAGTGACGGTACTGCCGCATCCTACCCCACTGCATCAGTGTCCACACCTGATACTCTCTTTGCATCCTATTTAGTGATTTTCAAGGACAAACACTGTGTTCCATTCAGTCCATAACTTATTTGTTTAAAATAACAGCATTCCCAGAAAAGTTACTGTTTGGCAAAAAGTCCATGAATTTAGTTTTTTTGTTGTTGTTAAATTGTTCTACCATTATTAGTCACCAAACTAATAAGGAAAGGCAGAGCCTCAGATACAATTATTTCTGACTGCTACCACATGTGCCATCCATGAAATGAGTACGCTTTCTATTTGAATCAGATCAAGACACCTGTTTAAAGTTTGTCTTATGAGGTGATGATATAGTGCTAAGGAGGCTGTGTTATGGTAGGATAGTACAGGTATAATTTTGGCCAAATGAAGGCAAATTATATTGATGATCAAAATGAACAGGGATCTAAAAGAATACACTTGCTACATCAGTGACCACAGATTACTAAATGTTGATCCATTATCCATCTCTATTTCGAACCAGTCAAGGTAGGGTTCAAGGGGTGAGTGGTCCCGGTTCCTCCCACACCCCCGTTATGTAATTTGGTATAGTCCGACTGCACCTGGAATCCACAATTGCAACAGTGTTGTTCTAGAAGTTCTCTTGGCAATCCCAGTTGTTGGGATCCCACTCTAACCTTTTGAAAGCTCTTTCCATCCCTAGAATTGCAATGAATCCCTTGCAATTACACACTCAGGGAAAGGAAATACCATTCCAGGAAAACTTCTTTGGCCCTCGATGTCCAGCCATTATCACAAATCGGCAACCTCAGCTACTTTCCCTGCATACCTTTCAATAGTCAAAATGATTTCTCTCTTTTCCCAGAATTCACATTTCCCAGAATTCACATTATCTCTGATCCTGTATCTAAAAGTCCCTGAAATTCTTGAATCTTATCTTTTGTTCAAGACAAGTGACAGAGAGTACCGGTCCACGTGACCCGCACATCGAGCATCTGCTTCCACGCGAATGTCACATGCTTCCATGTCCCAGGCTCTGGGGCTGGCTGAGGCAGGAGGCTGCTGTGTCTCAGTAGGATAACTGTGCTCCTTGGAGGTTTTAGGGTGGTTTTCTGTTTTTCATCTCCACCAGAGGGGGTTTAAAGAGAAATATAAAGCTATAAAGAGAGCGAGGGGAAAAAAAAACCAGCGACAGAGTAAAGTCTCTCCAGGGTGATCTGATATTATAATGGACTCAATGTTAAGGGCTTTGGGGCAATTTGTCTTTCCCTTTGAGAGACTGGGCCTGATCTCCAGATTGTTACAATAATAAACCTAATAAGGAAAGGCAGAGCCTCAGATACAATTATTTCTGACTGCTACCACATGTGCCATCCATGAAATGAGTACGCTTTCTATTTGAATCAGATCAAGACACCTGTTTAAAGTTTGTCTTATGAGGTGATGATATAGTGCTAAGGAGGCTGTGTTATGGTAGGATAGTACAGGTATAATTTTGGCCAAATGAAGGCAAATTATATTGATGATCAAAATGAACAGGGATCTAAAAGAATACACTTGCTACATCAGTGACCACAGATTACTAAATGTTGATCCATTATCCATCTCTATTTCGAACCAGTCAAGGTAGGGTTCAAGGGGTGAGTGGTCCCGGTTCCTCCCACACCCCTGTTATGTAATTTGGTATAGTCCGACTGCACCTGGAATCCACAATTGCAACAGTGTTGTTCTAGAAGTTCTCTTGGCAATCCCAGTTGTTGGGATCCCACTCTAACCTTTTGAAAGCTCTTTCCATCCCTAGAATTGCAATGAATCCCTTGCAATTACACACTCAGGGAAAGGAAATACCATTCCAGGAAAACTTCTTTGGCCCTCGATGTCCAGCCATTATCACAAATCGGCAACCTCAGCTACTTTCCCTGCATACCTTTCAATAGTCAAAATGATTTCTCTCTTTTCCCAGAATTCACATTTCCCAGAATTCACATTATCTCTGATCCTGTATCTAAAAGTCCCTGAAATTCTTGAATCTTATCTTTTGTTCAAGACAAGTGACAGAGAGTACCGGTCCACGTGACCCGCACATCGAGCATCTGCTTCCACGCGAATGTCACATGCTTCCATGTCCCAGGCTCTGGGGCTGGCTGAGGCAGGAGGCTGCTGTGTCTCAGTAGGATAACTGTGCTCCTTGGAGGTTTTAGGGTGGTTTTCTGTTTTTCATCTCCACCAGAGGGGGTATAAAGAGAAATATAAAGCTATAAAGAGAGAGAGGGGAAAAAAAGACCAGCGACAGAGTTTAGTCTCTCCAGGTTGATCTAATATTTTAATGGACTCAATGTTAAGGGCTTTGGGGCAATTTGTCTTTCCCTTTGAGAGACTGGGCCTGATCTCCAGACTCTAGTGGCAGGGTTCTTAAGTTAAGAAAGATCAGAAGAAATCAAAAGAGACACTTTGGACGGTGTCCTTTGTTTTTCATGTGCAGGGAGTTTATCCTCAGGATTTACGAAGCCCTTGTCTCAGTGTTCCCTCTCTTGGCTTCACTCCCGGTGATTCTGAAGTGGCTTGTTGCTATCTGTGGAGAGTTTGCCAAGGTTGTTGCCATGGCTCCCGTGCTCGCAAGTTTAGCTGATTCTTCTGTCCTATTGATCTCCTCTGAATCTCAGCAACTTGCCAGCATTTCTCTTGGGAACTGGGGGAGGTGATTCCAAGTCTAATGACCCTTTCTTTCAGCTCATAGGGAAACTGATGTGCAGACAGCGGGCCCAATCCAAATTCATTAGACAACTCTCCAGAAATTTCCCATGAAATTCATGCTTCCATAAAATGCTTCTGGGAATTAGGAACGTCATCTTCTGGGACTCACTCAAGCTGCCTGTCTTTGCATTTTGGCATAAAGAGAACCATCTGGATTGCTGGGTCCACCTATCCTCTTGGGCAGGATAGTCCCTATTCAAAGTTCTTTCTTTCTAGTCTCCTTGATTCCTTGCTTATCAGTTTCTCATGTGAGGTTGCTCTATTATTCCTTGCAAAGC
The DNA here is from genome assembly GCA_022376925.1 of Tragulus kanchil. Lineage (NCBI taxonomy): Eukaryota > Metazoa > Chordata > Mammalia > Artiodactyla > Tragulidae > Tragulus > Tragulus kanchil. The sequence goes on along the minus strand of JAIOJX010000028.1, from coordinate 31,138,231 downwards.
ACCTCATTTTGGTTTCCAAGCTTTCCCTACCCATAGAAACAAAGCACTAATTTCAAAGGGGTGTCCACCTTTTCCTCTCACATATTACATTCACCACCTCTTAAAGTGTGGTAAGATATGTATAACGTAAAACTTACCTTTTGGAAACAATAAAAAATTGTATAGTTCCATGGCATTAAGTACGTTCATATTGCTTGTGCAACCATTCCTGCCATGCGTCTCCAGAATATTTTCTTCCTCCCCAGCTGAAACTCTGATCCATTGAACACTAAGTCCCCATTCTCCTCTCCTCTCAGCCTCTGGCCACTACCATTTTACTTTCTGCTTTTATGAACTTAGCTGCTCTAAGAACCTCATCACTGAGTCAATGGACATGAGTTTGAACAAGATGGGAGATGGTGAAGGACAGGGAAGCCTGGCGTGCTGCAGTCCACGGGGTCAGAAAGTGGCAAACACGGCTGAGCAACTGAACTGAACTGAACTGAAGCGCCTCATGTAAGTGGAATCATACATTGTTCCCCCTTTTGTAACTGGTTTATTTCACTTAGCATAGTGTTTTCAAGCTTCATCTTAAGGCTGAATAATATTTAATTGTATGTTTATACCATATTTAGTTTACACATTCTTCTGTTCATAGACACTTGGGTTGTTTCCACCCTTTGTCTATTTTGCAAAACTGTTATGGATATGGGTGTACAAATATTTCTTCAATCTGTACTTTCATTTATTTTGATTATCCTTTAAACAATTTTTACAAATATTCTTTAAAAACTTTTTATTGAAGTTTAATTACATAGCATAATTCAAAGATACTAAATCTAGTGTTTCATGGCTTTTGACAGATATATAAACCCCCCACTTCACTCGTGACATGGAATAGTTCCATCAGACCAGAATGGTTTTCCTCGCCCATCTGTGGTCATTACCCACAGCTCAAGGAAACCACTGATTTGCTTACTGTCACTATAGATTAGCTTTCCTTTTCTAGAATTTAGCATTGATGGAGACATTCACTGTGAACTCAATGTTTTTGAGATTTACCCACATTGTATTTATCAGAGTATCTTTATATGTATTGCCGAGTAGTAGTTCATTGTAAGGTTATAACAGAACTTTGTTTTTCTATTCGAGAGGTGATGGACATCTGGTTGTTTCCAGGGCTATCATGAATAAAACAGGCTATCAATATGTATTTTTCATTCTCTGAAATGAATATCTAGGGTGGAATTGCTGATTTATATTTTTAATACATAGCCATTCAGTCCCAAAGTGATTGTACCATAGTACATTTAAAAGGGCATTACATACAAGAGTTCTAGAACTCAGTTCTACTGGGTTGGCCAAAAAGTACATTTGGATTTTTCCATAACATCTTAGGGAGAACATGCTACTTTTCTTCCTCCCCAGCTGAAACTCTGATCCATTGAACACTAAGTCCCCATTCTCCTCTCCTCTCAGCCTCTGGCCACTACCATTTTACTTTCTGCTTTTATGAACTTAGCTGCTCTAAGAACCTCATCACTGAGTCAATGGACATGAGTTTGAACAAGATGGGAGATGGTGAAGGACAGGGAAGCCTGGCGTGCTGCAGTCCACGGGGTCAGAAAGTGGCAAACACGGCTGAGCAACTGAACTGAACTGAACTGAAGCGCCTCATGTAAGTGGAATCATACATTGTTCCCCCTTTTGTAACTGGTTTATTTCACTTAGCATAGTGTTTTCAAGCTTCATCTTAAGGCTGAATAATATTTAATTGTATGTTTATACCATATTTAGTTTACACATTCTTCTGTTCATAGACACTTGGGTTGTTTCCACCCTTTGTCTATTTTGCAAAACTGTTATGGATATGGGTGTACAAATATTTCTTCAATCTGTACTTTCATTTATTTTGATTATCCTTTAAACAATTTTTACAAATATTCTTTAAAAACTTTTTATTGAAGTTTAATTACATAGCATAATTCAAAGATACTAAATCTAGTGTTTCATGGCTTTTGACAGATATATAAACCCCCCACTTCACTCGTGACATGGAATAGTTCCATCAGACCAGAATGGTTTTCCTCGCCCATCTGTGGTCATTACCCACAGCTCAAGGAAACCACTGATTTGCTTACTGTCACTATAGATTAGCTTTCCTTTTCTAGAATTTAGCATTGATGGAGACATTCACTGTGAACTCAATGTTTTTGAGATTTACCCACATTGTATTTATCAGAGTATCTTTATATGTATTGCCGAGTAGTAGTTCATTGTAAGGTTATAACAGAACTTTGTTTTTCTATTCGAGAGGTGATGGACATCTGGTTGTTTCCAGGGCTATCATGAATAAAACAGGCTATCAATATGTATTTTTCATTCTCTGAAATGAATATCTAGGGTGGAATTGCTGATTTATATTTTTAATACATAGCCATTCAGTCCCAAAGTGATTGTACCATAGTACATTTAAAAGGGCATTACATACAAGAGTTCTAGAACTCAGTTCTACTGGGTTGGCCAAAAAGTACATTTGGATTTTTCCATAACATCTTAGGGAGAACATGCTTGTCCACACTTGGTATGAGCAGTCTTTCAAGTTTTAGAAATTCGAGTGCTGTATCAGGTTTTCAATTTGCATATTATATGTATCTAAATGTACTTTAATTAAATTCCACAGTGACTAATGACATGGAGCACATTTTCATGAACTTGTTATCTATGTAGCTTTTTCAATAAAACATTAGCTTAAATGTTTTGCCCATATTTATCGGGTTATTTATATTAAGTTGTAAGAGTTCTTTATATCTTCTAACTATAAGTCCTTTTTGAGAATATATTTTGCAAATATTTTCTATCAGTCTGTGGTTTATCTTTTCTTCCATTAACAGGGTCTTTAAAAAAAAAAAAAAACAACAAACCGGGTCTCTTTTGGTGAGCAAAAGTATTAAATTTTGATGATACTCGATTTATGAAAAAAACATTTTTTCCCATGTTATTTGTTTTGTATCTAAGAAATCTTTGCCAGACTTGTAAATTACTAAAGATTTTTCCTGTGTTCTTTCTTCTTGAAGTTTTTATAGTTTAAATTCTTACATTTCAAGCTATAATCCGTTTTGAGATTATTTTTGCCTGTGAAATTTTTAGAATTTTATTTACTAACTTTATTTGATGAGAGACTATTTAAATTCTTGAAGACTCTAGAAATGGACCATACGTGTTTTGTTGCAAACACTTTGTAGAGATGAAGTGAGGTGGGAATTTAGAGAGCTGAAGAAAACAACAACAAAGGAATCCATCAATACAGTGATGGATGGGTAATGCAGCAAGAACTCAGACATTCTTTCCATTAAGAGGTCCATAAAAAGGAGCCAACAGAGATCCATAGGAGTCTGCAGGTGCCATGTTTCCCACCCGCGTGACAGGTGTTCGCTGAGGGGTCTCTTTGAGATCTTCGGGGCTTCCCTTCCCTTTGGTCTGAGACGGCAGGGCAGTCCTGGGGCCTTGGAGGAGCTCAACCTGACTCCTCACCCACGGCATCCTCCTCCTCCTAAGCCTCGGCATCTTCGTCCTCCTCGTCTTGATCATCACGTCGTCGTCGTAAAGTCATCATAAAGCACATCTGAGCAGCTGTCGCCGGAAGGCGCGTTAGCGTTGATGGAGCGTCTCGCTGGGTGGCGGGGAGCTTCACTTCATCGTTTTCTGGTTCCGCTTTAGTGGCTGAAAGCTGTCTCTTTACCATTTCAGCCTATTCTGTGTCTTTTCCTCTACTGTGCCTCCCTTTTTTGATCACAACGGAAGCTGGATGCGCAGAAAGGGTCAGGCTGGTGAAGCCGCGATACGATAGGTAGCAGAAGGCGTCTTGAGCGGCGGAGGGCGTCTACGGGCGGAGGGCGAGGCGAAGTGCATCCCTCGCCATCCTCCTCGACGCCGCGGTGCCCCACTTCGGTCAAGCATCTGAAGGTAGGCGGGGACTAGGGTTAGTCTCTAGGAGGCTTAATAGGCGCCTTGAAGCAGCCGCCGCGGTAGCGCGGGTGAGGGCGCCCGCGGAGGGCAGCGCCGCAGGTGTCGAGGTCGGATTCCTCCGCGCGGTCCTCTCCTCCGGCTTCTCTCGCGGAGATTTCCGCTCGAGCCGCCGGGCCTGCTGCGAACAGGTCCCGCCCCCGGTCCGTAGGCCCTGCCGCCCTGGATCCTGCCTTCGCACCCTGGGGCCTGAGCAGGACCCAGAGGCTGGGGGGAAAGGGGGCCGGGGGGGGGAAGAGTTCCCGGACCTTCCTCACCCCAACCCGAAAGGGCCTTAACTCGTCGGGACTAAACGTGTTTTGTTGCAAACACTTTGTAGAGATGAAGTGAGGTGGGAATTTAGAGAGCTGAAGAAAACAACAACAAAGGAATCCATCAATACAGTGATGGATGGGTAATGCAGCAAGAACTCAGACATTCTTTCCATTAAGAGGTCCATAAAAAGGAGCCAACAGAGATCCATAGGAGTCTGCAGGTGCCATGTTTCCCACCCGCGTGACAGGTGTTCGCTGAGGGGTCTCTTTGAGATCTTCGGGGCTTCCCTTCCCTTTGGTCTGAGACGGCAGGGCAGTCCTGGGGCCTTGGAGGAGCTCAACCTGACTCCTCACCCACGGCATCCTCCTCCTCCTAAGCCTCGGCATCTTCGTCCTCCTCGTCTTGATCATCACGTCGTCGTCGTAAAGTCATCATAAAGCACATCTGAGCAGCTGTCGCCGGAAGGCGCGTTAGCGTTGATGGAGCGTCTCGCTGGGTGGCGGGGAGCTTCACTTCATCGTTTTCTGGTTCCGCTTTAGTGGCTGAAAGCTGTCTCTTTACCATTTCAGCCTATTCTGTGTCTTTTCCTCTACTGTGCCTCCCTTTTTTGATCACAACGGAAGCTGGATGCGCAGAAAGGGTCAGGCTGGTGAAGCCGCGATACGATAGGTAGCAGAAGGCGTCTTGAGCGGCGGAGGGCGTCTACGGGCGGAGGGCGAGGCGAAGTGCATCCCTCGCCATCCTCCTCGACGCCGCGGTGCCCCACTTCGGTCAAGCATCTGAAGGTAGGCGGGGACTAGGGTTAGTCTCTAGGAGGCTTAATAGGCGCCTTGAAGCAGCCGCCGCGGTAGCGCGGGTGAGGGCGCCCGCGGAGGGCAGCGCCGCAGGTGTCGAGGTCGGATTCCTCCGCGCGGTCCTCTCCTCCGGCTTCTCTCGCGGAGATTTCCGCTCGAGCCGCCGGGCCTGCTGCGAACAGGTCCCGCCCCCGGTCCGTAGGCCCTGCCGCCCTGGATCCTGCCTTCGCACCCTGGGGCCTGAGCAGGACCCAGAGGCTGCAGGGCCGAGAAGACGCGGCGCGCCACCCCCTTGTCCTCACACTCAGCTCGGGTGGGGGAGGGGTGGAGAGCCTTCCAGAAGTTCCCCGGACCTTCCCCCTCACCCCCAACCCCGAAAGGGGCCTTAACTCGGTGGTCGGGACATGGGGTGGCATCAGAGGAAGGCGGCGGCAGGCCGGGGAAGGGGACCGGGTAAGCGCGCCTGCTCGCTCCTGTAATTCGGTATGTACATTTTCTGTACATATCAGGTAAAGAAAGATACTTGAGAATGTATCGACATGCTGCTTCACTTAGCATAGGGCTGAACGTATAAACTCGGGAGTAATTTTAAGCTGTGTACTCTGGAAAGTGCCACTGTATAGACCCGTAAAAAAATGTCCTGAAATTGTAAGTAATAAGTTCTGGGGCAGCGGTTCCCCCAACCTTTTTGTCGCCAGAGACTGGTTTCATGGAAGGTGATTTTTCTCTCTTGGGGGGGGGGGGAGTGTGGAGGGACGGTTTGGGGATAATTCAGGCGGGTTACATCTATCGTGCACTTGATTCTTATTATATCAGCTGCACCTCACGACACCAGGCATTAGATCCTGGAGGCTGGGGACCCTTGTCCTGGTGTCTCCCACTCTGTGCCTGAGATTCAGTCAGCAAATGTAATCCAGGTAGGTTATCTTAGACTGTGAGATGGAGTTTAAAGAATAGCATGCTTATTAGGCCACTTTTCAGTGGCTAAGTCCTGTCTGAGTCTTTGCGACTCCCCCCAGTGGGATTTCCCAAGCAAGTATATTGGAGTGAGTTGCCATTTCCTTCCCCAGGGATCTTCCTGACCTAGGGATCCAACTGTGTCTCCTGCAGTAGCAGGTGGATTCTTTATTGCTGAGCAGTCAGAGAAGTAACAAAACAAAAATCCCAATGATACCATGGGAAACAAACAGGTAGTAGTGTGTCCTCTGGCTGAAAGAAATCATTAATCTACAAATTCCAGGGGAATTTTTTTTTTTTTTTAATCTTCATCCATCTTTTATTCTTTGGTCTGTGTGGGCCTCCCCCTGCAGTGGCCTCTCTCGTTGCAGAGCACTGGTAATTGGATACCCTCGTCCAGTCACTCCAGGGCACATGGGATTTTCCTGGTCCAGGGATCGAACCGGTGCCCCTTGCACTGCAAGGCGGACTCTCTACCCACTGGACCACCAGGGAAGCCCCAGGGAAATTTTTTTTTTTTTTAACTAAAACCCTCACTAAACAAACGAAAAATGCCAAGCAGCATTTTACTTTCTTCTAACATTATATTTAACATTTCTCATTGAACATTTACCATGTGTTCTTAGTTCTTACCTTTTCTGTACATATCAGGTAAAGAAAGATACTTGAGAATGTATCGACATGCTGCTTCACTTAGCATAGGGCTGAACGTATAAACTCGGGAGTAATTTTAAGCTGTGTACTCTGGAAAGTGCCACTGTATAGACCCGTAAAAAAATGTCCTGAAATTGTAAGTAATAAGTTCTGGGGCAGCGGTTCCCCCAACCTTTTTGTCGCCAGAGACTGGTTTCATGGAAGGTGATTTTTCTCTTGGGGGGGAGTGTGGAGGGACGGTTTGGGGATAATTCAGGCGGGTTACATCTATCGTGCACTTGATTCTTATTATATCAGCTGCACCTCACGACACCAGGCATTAGATCCTGGAGGCTGGGGACCCTTGTCCTGGTGTCTCCCACTCTGTGCCTGAGATTCAGTCAGCAAATGTAATCCAGGTAGGTTATCTTAGACTGTGAGATGGAGTTTAAAGAATAGCATGCTTATTAGGCCACTTTTCAGTGGCTAAGTCCTGTCTGAGTCTTTGCGACTCCCCCCAGTGGGATTTCCCAAGCAAGTATATTGGAGTGAGTTGCCATTTCCTTCCCCAGGGATCTTCCTGACCTAGGGATCCAACTGTGTCTCCTGCAGTAGCAGGTGGATTCTTTATTGCTGAGCAGTCAGAGAAGTAACAAAACAAAAATCCCAATGATACCATGGGAAACAAACAGGTAGTAGTGTGTCCTCTGGCTGAAAGAAATCATTAATCTACAAATTCCAGGGGAATTTTTTTTTTTTTTTAATCTTCATCCATCTTTTATTCTTTGGTCTGTGTGGGCCTCCCCCTGCAGTGGCCTCTCTCGTTGCAGAGCACTGGTAATTGGATACCCTCGTCCAGTCACTCCAGGGCACATGGGATTTTCCTGGTCCAGGGATCGAACCGGTGCCCCTTGCACTGCAAGGCGGACTCTCTACCCACTGGACCACCAGGGAAGCCCCAGGGAAATTTTTTTTTTTTTTAACTAAAACCCTCACTAAACAAACGAAAAATGCCAAGCAGCATTTTACTTTCTTCTAACATTATATTTAACATTTCTCATTGAACATTTACCATGTGTTCTTAGTTCTTACCTCTTCGGGTAAATTGTGGGAATGAAAGGCAAGGGAATAAGACTGGGCAGGAGAATTTGATCTGTGACGCGGAAGTGATGTCAGACGTGGCCATCTTGATTGAGCACCACTGCTAAAATGGCCCAAACTCACTGATGAGTTGGTTGAAGCTTTATGCTCATGCTTGGATCTGTTCCTGAATGTGGGTCACCACAGGAGGTGCAGCCGTCTGTCTCTGAAAGGATGACAGCACTTGGGAAGCTGGGTCCATAAATCCTTCCTTGCAGAGGCCTGTAGAGGATGAACCTCGACTGTCTATGAGCCCCTGTGTTGTAGCTCAAATCTACATTTTCATGAAAGTCATATGACTGGTGTAGCTCTGTGTCACTGGCCTACTTTTATGCCTGCTTTGTTGTGTGTGAGATCCTGTGCAGGTGAAACAACATCTTGGGTAGTGATGCTGGCTGAAACTCTGAGGGCAGGAAAGACAGGCTATACCTAAGAAAGGTCTGTTCCTATCTGAATCAGTCACAGGACTTTAAAGATGGAAGTGGCTCAGTGTAGACAAATTCCCATCACATGGACATATAGTCTTCTTGAGAAATGGTGCCCTGATACGGGCTCAGTGTTGGTTTTGGTTGCTGGCAGATTGGATATTTATAGATGGCAGTAGCTCAATTCATTATGCAAAGTGAGAGCACATGCTTCTGGGTCATGCCTAACCTCTGTTTCTGTCACCAGTGCCACTTTCTGATTAACATGTCCCCTGTTCCAGACTCGGACTGGCCAGGGACAGCTTACTACCATCAGCTGACTGTCATTTTGTCTACTTGATTGTTTAATGCCACTTCTGTGGTGGCAACTCCTGGATTTATTTATTTATTTTTTTTTTCATATGCCTTTATTTTTTTGGAACTCTTGGATTGATGTTAACTTTTAATTCCAAGATTTTCACATTTTATATCCACTCCTATTTACCATACACTATATTCCTTTCAGCCAGACCTCTTTGTTTCTGATCTTCCAGTCGTTTTTCTTCCAGAATTTTGATCAGCTAGCCAGACTACCTGTGAGTCCCTATATGTTCTAATCTCTGCCAACTTCTTTTGTCACATGAAGTCGATGACTGGATGCACTGTCTCAAACTCTGCCAATTAGGAAGATCTCCCCTGAGTTAGGCTGTAGTGGCTCGCATCCATACACTGAATTTACCTATCTGTAAACTAGCTTGGGCGTTTTCCTTCTCTGTTAGCCAGTCCTCAAGAGATTCCTTTTCTGGGCCATGGGGTTATGCTGAGGAGGAGTTGCTGGTGCAGCTATGGTAGATGATGGGAGCCTGGGCTGTCTGAGTTAATGGCAAAGGGGAGATTTGGCTTATGAATGCACATGATGTCCCATAGTCAACCTTTCAATTTGTACCATGCCAAGAGTGGCATTTTTGTGTGTGACTCTTGCAACTGCATGGACTGCCAGGCTTCTTTGTCCATGAGATTTCTCAGGCAAGAATACTGGAGTGGATTGCCATTTCCTTCTCTGGGGGCTCTTCCTGATCCAAGGATCGAATCCCAGTCTCCTGCATTGCAGGCAGATTCTTTACCAACTGAGCCACCATGGAAATCCTTCAGAAGATACATATCTATTGCAAATTATGTGACCTCGCTCCAGTATCTCAGAGGGCAGTGTTACAACTTTCCCACTGGGATTTCCCCTAGATTTCACATGGTATATTCCCTACTACTGATACTGCTAATGAAAGAGAGTCTGTTGGTTCAAGCGGTCAGGTATAACTTGGACCTAACCATAGGCATTCCTAGTTATTTGCTCATTCTCTTGCTCAGCGGCGTCTATGATTTGATTTGATTTGATTTGAATTCTGTTACTTTTTAACAGAATTTTGAAGGGCTGTGAACCAGGATAAGAATGAAATGCTTTCATAGTTCAACATCTCTAGCTGAACTGTCAGGAGAGACACCTGAAATGGATTCCAGAAAGGGTTTTTTCTACTCTATGGTTCCCGAGATTGCTCTCTGTTGCCCTCAGTAAATTAGAAATGGTCATATCCATAATGGACATCCTGATGTGGTGTGTGCTAGTGTGTGTTTAAGAGGACTGGAGTAGAAGGAGGGATATAAAAGAAGAGAGTGAAGAGCTGGCAGAAAGCCCTCGGATGAGCTATTTTGTTCAAGTTTGTAAGTGATGATGTTACTCTTTTGTATTTTCACTTCTTAGAGTGGTAAGACTGAGTCCACATCTTCTGGCATATGAACCTTCTCAATACACATTGATAAATGTAAAATCAGAGCATATAAATGGTGAAACATAGATACCTTTCCTTGTAAGAAGAGGAAAATATGTACTATATGTAGTGTATAGTACTTTATATTCTATTTATTTAATCTAAGAGCAAAAACTTAGAATTTTTAGAGCTTGAAGATAGCTTTCATCTCATTCAATCTCTCCATTTTATAAATGGGGAAAATCTTTTATCTTACTGATTCTTTTCAATAAAGTCATGAAACATTTTGTTGTTCATAGGTTGGTAAATGTATCCATATGCTTTCATAAGGTTCTTTTGTGATTTGGGCCAACAATGATGAAATTAGTATGTTTTGATCTTTGTGCAAGTTGTTCAGAAGGAACTTAAAAGAAGTATTTAGGAAAATCCAAGTGCTGAAACATTTAAGATATGCTTTATGGTCTCAGTTTTGTGTGATTGTCAGCCAGGAAGTTTTCTGATTAAGACGGCTTGCCAATTTCCTGCCAAATACATTATTTATTACACTAATGGGGATTTCCTATTTGAGACATTCAAGACAAAATGTTATGAATAATATTTCCCTTGAAATAATGAATATAGATCAATTGATGAAGTCTAGTAAATTAAAATGAAGAATAAGATGGAGGTCCAAAAAGACATTTAAGTATTTTATTAGTATATACTTACTGAAATAAAGTGGATGCCTTTGGGTTAGAGATTTTTCATTCATTATTGCTAGTGAAACTTGAAGCTGGATGTTAATGAATTTGTATCTTTTTGGATCTTATGCTTTGTAAGATTGAAATAACTTTTATCAAAGACTAAATTATGTTGGGTTAAAATGGCATTAGAATTCGATAATTATGTGCACAAATTTTATAATTTTATAAGTTTCCCTGAGGGCTTCCCTGGTAGCTCAGCAGTAAAGAATCTGCCTGCCAAGCAAGAGATGTGTTCGATCCCAGGGTTGGGAAGATACCCTGGAGAAGGAAATGGCACTCCAGTGAAATCCCACTCCAGTAAAATCCCACTCCAGTAGTCTTCCCTGGGGAATCCCACAGACAGAGGAGCCTGCTGGACTATAGTCTATGGGAATGCAAGAGAGTTGAACATGACTTAGTGACTAAACAGCAGGTTCCTCTAAAGCTGTAAAGATCTTCAACATACTAATGTGTGTGTGTTCTTGTAGTAGTACCTAGAAAAGGAGATGGGTTCCAAGCATCAAGTAAAGAATAAATATATGTAGGTAAATTAACATTCTGAATTATACCAAATTTTCAGCAGCAAAAGTGTGAGACTAACTTTAATAGTTACACATTTGTAATTTGTTTTTAAAATTATAATAGATTTTACAATTACAGATTGTAGTAACTGCTATGAAGAAAAAGAACAAGGTGCTGTAAGAAAGACCAGGGGGCATTTTCTTTAGTTGAGACAATCATAAAAAGCTTTCTGAAGGACAAATAATTAGGAAGGCAAAAAATTTGTGTGCGAGGGAGGAAGGATGTGGTGTGGACAGCAATACAATCTATAAAAAAGGGCTTGAAGTTGAGGATGTGAGATGTTCAAGAAAGTAAAAGAAGGCCATGATGACCAGAGTGCAGTTAGTGAGGACATTTGGCATGAGATGAGATTGAAGAGCTTGGCATGGTTGTGAGCCATGCTGAGTTGTTTGAATCATATTTTAGTGCATTGTGGAGGAGGGTCACAAAAGGATTTTAAGTAGAAGAGGGACACCATTTCATCTATATCTTTAAAGACCCTGGGCTGCAGATGGACATTTAAGTATTTTATTAGTATATACTTACTGAAATAAAGTGGATGCCTTTGGGTTAGAGATTTCATTCATTATTGCTAGTGAAACTTGAAGCTGGATGTTAATGAATTTGTATCTTTTTGGATCTTATGCTTTGTAAGATTGAAATAACTTTTATCAAAGACTAAATTATGTTGGGTTAAAATGGCATTAGAATTCGATAATTATGTGCACAAATTTTATAATTTTATAAGTTTCCCTGAGGGCTTCCCTGGTAGCTCAGCAGTAAAGAATCTGCCTGCCAAGCAAGAGATGTGTTCGATCCCAGGGTTGGGAAGATACCCTGGAGAAGGAAATGGCACTCCAGTGAAATCCCACTCCAGTAAAATCCCACTCCAGTAGTCTTCCCTGGGGAATCCCACAGACAGAGGAGCCTGCTGGACTATAGTCTATGGGAATGCAAGAGAGTTGAACATGACTTAGTGACTAAACAGCAGGTTCCTCTAAAGCTGTAAAGATCTTCAACATACTAATGTGTGTGTGTTCTTGTAGTAGTACCTAGAAAAGGAGATGGGTTCCAAGCATCAAGTAAAGAATAAATATATGTAGGTAAATTAACATTCTGAATTATACCAAATTTTCAGCAGCAAAAGTGTGAGACTAACTTTAATAGTTACACATTTGTAATTTGTTTTTAAAATTATAATAGATTTTACAATTACAGATTGTAGTAACTGCTATGAAGAAAAAGAACAAGGTGCTGTAAGAAAGACCAGGGGGCATTTTCTTTAGTTGAGACAATCATAAAAAGCTTTCTGAAGGACAAATAATTAGGAAGGCAAAAAATTTGTGTGCGAGGGAGGAAGGATGTGGTGTGGACAGCAATACAATCTATAAAAAAGGGCTTGAAGTTGAGGATGTGAGATGTTCAAGAAAGTAAAAGAAGGCCATGATGACCAGAGTGCAGTTAGTGAGGACATTTGGCATGAGATGAGATTGAAGAGCTTGGCATGGTTGTGAGCCATGCTGAGTTGTTTGAATCATATTTTAGTGCATTGTGGAGGAGGGTCACAAAAGGATTTTAAGTAGAAGAGGGACACCATTTCATCTATATCTTTAAAAGACCCCTGGGCTGCAGATGGACATTGCATTGGATTGGACTGGGGTAAGAGACGAAGAAGACTGACTTTTTAAGGAGATAATTGCATTAGTCCAGGTGTAAGTTGGCATAGCTTAGACTGGGGTGTTGGCAGTGCAGATGGAGAGTAATGGATGGATTCAGGGTGTTTTGAGGATAAGAATCAGTGAGTTTCAGTAGTGAATGTGGAGGTAAGAGAGATATGCCAAAATGTGCCCAGATTTGGGGCTTAAGCAAATGGGTGGGGGGAGGTGATAGTGTTATTTATTGAAATCATGTAAGTCTGGAGGAATAACAGTTTTCAGAAAAAATAAAAAGCTCAAATCTGGAATGTTAATTTTGTGATATCATGAGTCAAGTAAGCAATGAAATATATATATATATATCTAAGTGTAGGCTAGAGATATACCTTGGGAGTTACTGGCATACAGATAATAGAAAAAAATGAAAGTTCTGGGTCACATTAATGTCAAGTGAAAGGGGAAGAGTTATTTAAAGAGAGGGCAGAAGACGCTTGATAAGAAAGTCAGTAAGGTTTTGTATCACATATACCAAGAAAAGAGCATTCTAGAAGGAAGAAGCAACTGACTGTGTGGTGTATTACTGAGTAGTTAAATAATATGAGAGCTAAAAGTATTGAGGACATAGGGGTCCACGGTCACTTCAGGAGGTGACTTTAAGAGCAGGAGGGACAGATGTCTGATTGGAGAGGACTGAAGAGTAAACGGTGAAAAAGTAGAGAAAATATGTAGAGACAACTTCAGTAGACACCATTGGTTGACTAACCAACAGCTATTTCCCTAATGCTGTTAGAATCCCATTTTTCCGGTGATACCTGAGAGGCCAAACCCCTTTAGGGTAGGAACTGATACTGTTCAAATTAATCATAGCATCCCATTCACTTTGCCACATGATTGGGTTAGCCATGTTATTTTATACATTCTGACCAATATCTTCCTCCTAGTTTTAACTTAGTACAACACTAACATTCTAAATAAAATATTGCCCCAAGCAACAAAATAGCGAGGGTCATTGGGGACACCATTTCATCTATATCTTTAAAAGACCCCTGGGCTGCAGATGGACATTGCATTGGATTGGACTGGGGTAAGAGACGAAGAAGACTGACTTTTTAAGGAGATAATTGCATTAGTCCAGGTGTAAGTTGGCATAGCTTAGACTGGGGTGTTGGCAGTGCAGATGGAGAGTAATGGATGGATTCAGGGTGTTTTGAGGATAAGAATCAGTGAGTTTCAGTAGTGAATGTGGAGGTAAGAGAGATATGCCAAAATGTGCCCAGATTTGGGGCTTAAGCAAATGGGTGGGGGGAGGTGATAGTGTTATTTATTGAAATCATGTAAGTCTGGAGGAATAACAGTTTTCAGAAAAAATAAAAAGCTCAAATCTGGAATGTTAATTTTGTGATATCATGAGTCAAGTAAGCAATGAAATATATATATATATATCTAAGTGTAGGCTAGAGATATACCTTGGGAGTTACTGGCATACAGATAATAGAAAAAAATGAAAGTTCTGGGTCACATTAATGTCAAGTGAAAGGGGAAGAGTTATTTAAAGAGAGGGCAGAAGACGCTTGATAAGAAAGTCAGTAAGGTTTTGTATCACATATACCAAGAAAAGAGCATTCTAGAAGGAAGAAGCAACTGACTGTGTGGTGTATTACTGAGTAGTTAAATAATATGAGAGCTAAAAGTATTGAGGACATAGGGGTCCACGGTCACTTCAGGAGGTGACTTTAAGAGCAGGAGGGACAGATGTCTGATTGGAGAGGACTGAAGAGTAAACGGTGAAAAAGTAGAGAAAATATGTAGAGACAACTTCAGTAGACACCATTGGTTGACTAACCAACAGCTATTTCCCTAATGCTGTTAGAATCCCATTTTTCCGGTGATACCTGAGAGGCCAAACCCCTTTAGGGTAGGAACTGATACTGTTCAAATTAATCATAGCATCCCATTCACTTTGCCACATGATTGGGTTAGCCATGTTATTTTATACATTCTGACCAATATCTTCCTCCTAGTTTTAACTTAGTACAACACTAACATTCTAAATAAAATATTGCCCCAAGCAACAAAATAGCTTTGATTTGGGTATGTTATTTCAAACTCTAGTACTGTACAATTGCTCTACTTAACCTAAAAAAATCTTACTAATCTACCATAACAATTATAATTATTGAAATTTGTTGCTAACTTGCTATATTCCAGATACTGTACAGTGTGCTCTCTATAATATTTCAGCTAAACTCCTAACAGGCTTGTCAAGCATAGTTATGTGTATCTTTCAGATAAGTTAATCAAGACTTAGAGAAATGAAGTAAAATAGCCAAGGTCACAATCAAATAAGTGAGAGAAGCACCAGTGACTTATTCAACCCATCAGAATTGTTCATTCTCTACAGTATAGAGTACTTGTTCTCCTGCATCTATTAAAGGGAAGTTTTACACTGTTCTCGTCTACACTTGCCTGTTTTCTTCCTTGCTCACACCTGCCCTTTTGATTCCATTGGCTTTTGGCCAACTGTTGCGCATGAAGATTAAACATGTTGATTTTACTAAGCTGACCCTACTGGAATGATAAGCTTTCTCTCTAAGATACTGGAAAAAGAGGTTGGGTTATTTAAAGGCTGACCATAATGAAGAACATTAATTAAAGATTTTATTACCGTACAACTTTACATTCAACCAAAGGAAAGCAATTCACTGTATATTTATAGGTGTTAGTTGCTCAGTTGTGTCTGACTCTTTGTGACCCCATGGGCTGTAACCCTCCAGGCTCCCCTGTCCATGGAATTCTCAAAGCAAGAATACTGGAGTGGATAGCCATTCCCTTCTCCAGGGGATCTTCCTGACCCAGGGATCGAACCCGGATCTCCTGCATTGCAGGCAAATTCTTTACCATTTGAGCCACCAGGGATGCCCCACATATATTTATACATGGAACAAAAGAAATATTATTTGGAATTATAAAGCATTGACTGTCTGATTTTGGTAGAATATTTAAATTTTCTTTTTCAAAATATGCAAATAGATAGTGTTTTTGAAGATACTGAATAGGTAATTAGGGCAAAACATACTCTGCAAGGAATCAGATAACAACACTGTAGTAAAGACTCTAGTACTCTGTGACCTGAGCAGAGGTCTTCATTTTTTAAAAAAAATATTTAATTTAATTTATTTATTTGGTGGTGCTGTGTCTTAGTTGAGGTATGTGAACTTTTATGTGTGGAATCTAGTTCCTGACGAGGGATTGTACCCTGGGCCCTTGCATTGAAAGTGTGGAGTCTTAGCCACTGGATCACCAGGGATGCCCCAGGGGTCCTAGCTTTTATGAATCTGTTTCCTCATCAGTAAAATGGACATAAAACTGAGTTGTTTTTGACTGAAATTCAAATAAAAGAAAGTAAAACCAAGTTCTCTTTGTCTCGGTAAAGTGTTCATTCAATAAGTGATGATTTCAGTGTCTATTGTGTTCGAGGTGCTGTTGTCACCTGTAGTTACTATGGATGGTAGAACAACTGGTTAAAAATGTCAGTTCTACATTAACAGATGGTAAATGTAATAAAAATGTTCAAAATCCTATATGAGCACAGGAAGGTGGATGTAGTGAGAATTTAGAAGAATAAAGGAGGTAGAAATTATAAAGGGCACTAGAGATATCTTTAAAAAAGGTATCTAGAGGGCTTCCCTGGTGGTCCAGTGGGTAAGGACACTGCCTTGCAGTGTAAGGGGCGCTGGTTCGATCCCTGGCCTGGGAAGATCCCACGTGCTGCGGAGCGGCTGGACGGATGTGTCCAATCGCCGAGCCGGAGCTCTGGAGTGCATGTGCCCAGAGCTGGTGCTCTACGACAACAGAGGCCACTGCGATGGGAGGCCCACAGGGACCAAAGAACAAAGATGGATGAAAATAGATAAATGAAAGACCAATAGAAGTGGCCTGCTTGCCCCCTTCCCTCCCCAACCCGCCTCCCCGCACCCCCCCAAAAACCAAACAAACAAACAAAAAGGTATCTAGAGAGTTTGACTTATACATAGCAATATTCTTTTATTTATTTATTTATTTATTTATTTATTTATTTATTTTTGGGCAGTCTTAATGATCTGGATGATGTGGTCACTTACCTAGAGCCAGCAATCCTAGAGTGTGAAGTCAAATGGGCCTTAGGAAGCTTTCCTACGAACAGAGCTAGTGGAGGTGGATGGAATTCAGCTAGATGGAATTCCAGATGAGCTATTTCAAATCCTAAAAGATGATGCTGTTATAGTGCTGCACTCAGTATACCAGCAAATTTGGAAAACTCAGCAGAGGCCACTGGACTGGAAAAGGTCAACTTTCATTCCAGTCCCAAAGGGCAATGCCAAAGAATGTTGGTAATGCATAAAATCCTTCAAGCTAGGCTTCAGCAGTATGTGAACCAAGAATTTCCAGATGGTGACAAGCTGGGTTCAGAAAAGGCAGAGGACCAGGGATCAAATTGCCAACATCCATTGAAACAGAGAAAGCAAGGGGACCCAGAAATACATCTACTTTTGTTTCATTGACTACTCAAAAGCCTTTGATGGTGTGAACCACAGCAAACGGTGAAAAATTCTGAAAGAGATGGAAATACCAGACTACCTTACCTGTCTGGTGAGAAACCGGTATGCAGGACAAGAAGCAGCAGTTAGAACCAGACATGGAACTATGGACTGATTCAAATTTGGGAAAGGAGTACATCAAGGCTGTAGATCATCACTGCTTGTTTAACTTCTTTTTTAACTTCCCCTGGAGATTTTAAATCCCTTGAAGCTCTGCTTGTTTAACTTCTATACAGAGTTGATCATGCAAAATGCTGGGCTGAGTAAAGCACAAAGTGGAAGAAAGATTGCTGGAAAAAATATCAATGTCCTCGCATATGCAGATGATACCACTCTAATGGCAGAAAGAGGAGCTAAGGAGCCTCTTTTTGAAGGTAAAAGAGGAGAGTGAAAAAGCAGACTTAAAAACGCAGCATTCAAAAAACTAACATCATGGAATCTGGTCCCATCACTTCATGGGAAATTTATGGGGAAAGAGTGAAAACAGTGACAGACTTTATTTTCTTGGGCTCCAGAATCACTGTGGACGGTGACTGCAGCCATGACATTAAAAGACACTTGCTTCTTGGAAGAAAGCTATGACAAACCTAGATAGTGTTTTAAAAAGCAGAGACATCACTTTGCTGACAAAGGTCTGTATAGTCAAAGCTATACTGTTTTTTCCAGTTATCATATACAGATGAGAGGGCCTTAGGAAGCTTTCCTACGAACAGAGCTAGTGGAGGTGGATGGAATTCAGCTAGATGGAATTCCAGATGAGCTATTTCAAATCCTAAAAGATGATGCTGTTATAGTGCTGCACTCAGTATACCAGCAAATTTGGAAAACTCAGCAGAGGCCACTGGACTGGAAAAGGTCAACTTTCATTCCAGTCCCAAAGGGCAATGCCAAAGAATGTTGGTAATGCATAAAATCCTTCAAGCTAGGCTTCAGCAGTATGTGAACCAAGAATTTCCAGATGGTGACAAGCTGGGTTCAGAAAAGGCAGAGGACCAGGGATCAAATTGCCAACATCCATTGAAACAGAGAAAGCAAGGGGACCCAGAAATACATCTACTTTTGTTTCATTGACTACTCAAAAGCCTTTGATGGTGTGAACCACAGCAAACGGTGAAAAATTCTGAAAGAGATGGAAATACCAGACTACCTTACCTGTCTGGTGAGAAACCGGTATGCAGGACAAGAAGCAGCAGTTAGAACCAGACATGGAACTATGGACTGATTCAAATTTGGGAAAGGAGTACATCAAGGCTGTAGATCATCACTGCTTGTTTAACTTCTTTTTTAACTTCCCCTGGAGATTTTAAATCCCTTGAAGCTCTGCTTGTTTAACTTCTATACAGAGTTGATCATGCAAAATGCTGGGCTGAGTAAAGCACAAAGTGGAAGAAAGATTGCTGGAAAAAATATCAATGTCCTCGCATATGCAGATGATACCACTCTAATGGCAGAAAGAGGAGCTAAGGAGCCTCTTTTTGAAGGTAAAAGAGGAGAGTGAAAAAGCAGACTTAAAAACGCAGCATTCAAAAAACTAACATCATGGAATCTGGTCCCATCACTTCATGGGAAATTTATGGGGAAAGAGTGAAAACAGTGACAGACTTTATTTTCTTGGGCTCCAGAATCACTGTGGACGGTGACTGCAGCCATGACATTAAAAGACACTTGCTTCTTGGAAGAAAGCTATGACAAACCTAGATAGTGTTTTAAAAAGCAGAGACATCACTTTGCTGACAAAGGTCTGTATAGCCAAAGCTATACTGTTTTTTCCAGTTATCATATACAGATGAGAGTTGGACCATAAAGAAGGCTGAGTGCTAAAGAATTGATGCCTTTAAACTGTGGTGCTGGAGAAGACTCTTGAGAGTCCCTTGATCTACAAGGAGATCAAACCAGTCATTCCTAAAGAAAATCAATCCATAAACTCACTGGAAAGGCTGATGCTGAAGCTGAAACTCTGATACTTTGGCCACTTGATGCAAAGAGCTGACTCATTGGAAAAGACCCTGATGCTGGGAAAGATTGAGGGCAGGAAGAGAAGTGGGTGACAGAGAATGAGATGGTTGGATGGCATCACTGACTCCGTGGACGAGTTTGAGCAAACTCAGGGAGATGGTAGAGAGAGACAGACAGAGAGGCCTGGCATGCTGCAAGTTCATGGGGTTGCAAGGAGTCGGGCATGACTTAGTGACTGAACAATAAGAACGACAAACCATTCCCTTCTCCAGGGGAATCTTCCCAACGTAGGGATCAAACCCAGGTCTCCCACATTGCAGGCAGATTCTTTGCCAGGTGAGCTACCAGAGAAGCAAAACAGAGAGTATGAAGTCTTGATTCAGCTCTTGGGTGGAAGCAGTCTACTTCTGTGTCAGCTACTTCTCTTTGTCACTAATTTGCTTTGGAGATTTCCAGAATTTGAACCAAACCAGATGTCAGGTGGAGCTTTATTCAGCTGTGAGGTGTGTGTTCAGTGTACCATGTCTTCTAGTTTTGTAGCAGTGTCAGGAGTCAGGAGTACCTGATAAGATCTTTGGCAACAAAATTCAAGGACTGTCTTCCTCTTGCATGTTTACAGAATACCCAGTTAGCCTCCAGACTGTGACAAATAGGATGCTTTGAATTATAATCTGGGAAAGTTTCTTTAACCTGTTGATGATAGGCTTTAGCAGGACGTTAAAGACAAGTATTTGGTCGTATTAGTGTGAGGTAACAAGGTATCAGCAGAAAGTTGTATACTGACTGACAGTGGTCTAGCAGTGACTATCTCCTGTGGAGTGAGTGTGTTTCCTAAAGCAGGTGCTGTGAACAGTCAGCAAGAGATCTTGAGTGTGTAGATTTCATTATATCTTTCAGCTTTGCCTAATGAGGGTGATAGGGATGGTGATAATTTCAAGATGTTTGTGACGCTTTTGTAAAGGCTTTTATGATTTGCTTAGTGAAATGGGAAACCCAGTCACTGGCAATTGTGGAAGGTATACCTCAAGTGGAAAACATGTTTCTAACAGTTTCTTTGCCACTATGAAGGCATCAGTCTTGTGGCAAGGGAAGGCTTCAACCCATCCAGAAAACATACATACAATAACAAGAACATATTGATAACCCACATGAGGTGGTAATTGAATAAAGTCCAGATGCATGTGTTCTAATGGGCCAGAAAAAGGAGGTTTGCAGCTTCAGGAAACAAAAATAGTTTTCCCAAGATTGTGGTAAATTATTTTCACAATGTCACAGAGTTTCTACAGATGTGTATTCATAATTTGAGTTACCTTAACTGCACCGTGCTGGGTAAATGAATGCAAAAGCTTGAGAGATGGGGTTTGCCAGAGAGTGGAGAAGCAGCAAGTAGACATCTTGGGTTTCCTGTAGCCCTGACTGTTCATTGAATTTGCCATCTTTGTTTTCCATTGTGATTTCTCTGATTCCAGATCAGAATGGTGCCATGTCCCAAGGGCATTAGGATGGCAAAAGTTTGCCAACAGGGAGTCATTTTTTGTAGATGCAGACTGGACTTTATATTCACGTGTCATGTCCTTTATAGATTATTTTGCTGCTGCCGTTGCTTGAAATGCAGCCAGGATGTTTCCCTGAGACTCAGGTTTAATCTTTTGTGAGCCTCAGTTTTGATGGCAGCAGTTTCAGAAGGTATGAGAAGAGCAGTAAGATCATCATTTACTTGTTGTCCATTTTCGATTGGGGCCCCTGTGAATGTAAGAAGACCCTTTGTTTCCATAACACTTCAGAATCATGGATGATCCCAAAGGCAAATCAGCTGTCGATACAGTTATTAACAATTTATTGTTCTGATAACTGACTTGCTCTGGGAAGGGTATGGAGCTCTGCTCAGTGGGCTGATTTAGCTGTGGTAGGCTTCCCCTTTCAAGTATTTGATGCTGGGTCTGTGCTGACAGCATGGACATCTTGGAAATTTCCCTTTTTCGTTTTTACAGTGTGACCTACCAACAAACAAAATTAGATATGATTAGTTAAAGGGGTGTCCCATAAATCATGACACAGTGCCACTAAGAGGGACATTATTACCTCATGGTTATAGAGGTCAGGGGTAGCAGTGTAGCGGCATTAAAAGGTTGCAGCATATAAGATGCAGATTAGATGGTGAAGCAGATTTCGCAGGACAGTTAGCTTACACAGAAATGCTGAGTCAATTCAGAATTAAGAAGACTTTGGACAGTGAGTATGCGGAGTTTAAAAATATCATTTTCAAGGGTTAAATCTGCCGAGGCCTCTACTAACCTTGCAGCTGCAAGCCATAGCCTTAAAGCAGTTGGAACAGGAAAGAGCAACTGAATCAAGCTGAATGCTGTAATAGGCAACCGACTTCTTGTATTGTGGAGTTCTTCTGTGAGCATCCCCAGGGCTTGGTTATCTCTTTTGTGTACAGATTAAGGTGAAAGGCTTTGAATAGTTGGGTAGCCTTAGGGCAGGTGTTTCTTTTAGTCTTAGAAAGATCTGCTCAGGTTTGTCTTCCCAAGGAAGGGGTTCAGGGACTGAAATTTTAGTAAGTCCTTAGAGTGGGGAAGCCGACAGAAAGTTAGGAAAACAAACTCTTCTGTAACCAACTGGGCCCAGGAATACACAAAGCTGTTGCTTAGTTGTGAGACTAAGAAATTCTTGGATTACTTTAATTATTTTTGGAGATAGCTAGATTTCTCGAGCTTTGGATTATGCCCTAGGTCTTGTCTAAAAATAGTCGTAATTTTTCGTTAGAGACTTTATGTGCTTTTCCAGCTAACTGTTGCAGGATGGAATAGATGGAGTCCATTAGATGGAATCCTTTATGGATGCCTCTTTGGTGACTAAGCACTAATGTAAGAAGACCCTTTGTTTCCATAACACTTCAGAATCATGGATGATCCCAAAGGCAAATCAGCTGTCGATACAGTTATTAACAATTTATTGTTCTGATAACTGACTTGCTCTGGGAAGGGTATGGAGCTCTGCTCAGTGGGCTGATTTAGCTGTGGTAGGCTTCCCCTTTCAAGTATTTGATGCTGGGTCTGTGCTGACAGCATGGACATCTTGGAAATTTCCCTTTTTCGTTTTTACAGTGTGACCTACCAACAAACAAAATTAGATATGATTAGTTAAAGGGGTGTCCCATAAATCATGACACAGTGCCACTAAGAGGGACATTATTACCTCATGGTTATAGAGGTCAGGGGTAGCAGTGTAGCGGCATTAAAAGGTTGCAGCATATAAGATGCAGATTAGATGGTGAAGCAGATTTGAGGACAGTTAGCTTACACAGAAATGCTGAGTCAATTCAGAATTAAGAAGACTTTGGACAGTGAGTATGCGGAGTTTAAAAATATCATTTTCAAGGGTTAAATCTGCCGAGGCCTCTACTAACCTTGCAGCTGCAAGCCATAGCCTTAAAGCAGTTGGAACAGGAAAGAGCAACTGAATCAAGCTGAATGCTGTAATAGGCAACCGACTTCTTGTATTGTGGAGTTCTTCTGTGAGCATCCCCAGGGCTTGGTTATCTCTTTTGTGTACAGATTAAGGTGAAAGGCTTTGAATAGTTGGGTAGCCTTAGGGCAGGTGTTTCTTTTAGTCTTAGAAAGATCTGCTCAGGTTTGTCTTCCCAAGGAAGGGGTTCAGGGACTGAAATTTTAGTAAGTCCTTAGAGTGGGGAAGCCGACAGAAAGTTAGGAAAACAAACTCTTCTGTAACCAACTGGGCCCAGGAATACACAAAGCTGTTGCTTAGTTGTGAGACTAAGAAATTCTTGGATTACTTTAATTATTTTTGGAGATAGCTAGATTTCTCGAGCTTTCGGATTATGCCCTAGGTCTTGTCTAAAAATAGTCGTAATTTTTCGTTAGAGACTTTATGTGCTTTTCCAGCTAACTGTTGCAGGATGGAATAGATGGAGTCCATTAGATGGAATCCTTTATGGATGCCTCTTTGGTGACTAAGCACTGCAAGGGGTCCATTTTTACTGCAAAGAGTTCATTTCCTGGGGGACTGGAGGGTACTTAGATCTTGGTGGAGCACTTGGGATAAATAAGAATTATTTAAACAAGGGTGAACCCTTCAGACATGACTGTCTAGGCAAATAGATGTTGGCTGTTGGACTCTACAAGGATGCTGAAGAAGACTGAGCAAAAATCTACAACAGTGAACTATTTTGTGCCTGAAGGAGCTTGTGACAAAAAGATGTTGGTTTAGAAGAACTAGAGAATGGTGAATACCCATCTTATTAATAGCTCTCAAGCCCTGGACAAATCCTCGAGATCACTGTGTTGCAGGGCAGTTAGATCTTCTGACATTAGTGTGAGGCTGGCCTCAGGCTTTAATGGATATTGAGGAAATTTGGGAAAATGTTTATTTAGGTCTCTGAATTTTTATAGGTTATGCACATTTTATTCTTCCAGTGTTAGCATTAGAGGAAGCCCAAAGATATTTGGGCACCTGAGTTAAAATCAGAAATCTTTTGACAGATTTCTTTTTCTTCTACATGAAGGACAGAGTGTAAGAACCTCAGAGATCAGGTTCAGGTTGAGGACATTCTAAGGCAAAGTCTCCATTGAAGGCAAAACGTATGAAGGCAGCTCTTCTTCCAAGTGAACAACACTGACTAGTTAGAGCTAAACAACAATATTATCCTCTTAGCCGTCATTTTATTTTACTCTTCCATATTTCCCCTAAGGAATATGATTATTATAATTGCTTGCATTTAACTAATAAAAGAAAAGAAAAATTTTAAAGCTTCTCCAAGAAAATCTTCAGAAAGCTAATAGACTGCTAATGTTGTATTTTTAGACATATATTTAAATTTATACGTGCGATTCTGTTCTCAAAACACATCAGTGATAGTCTTCATACATGCAGTTTCTTGAGTCTTAAATTAATTTGGGCTAGCATAAAAATTTCACTATTCTTGGGGCTTCTCTGGTGGTCTAGTGGCTGACTCTGAGCTCCTAATGCTAGAGGCCCAGGTTTGATCCCTGGTCATGGAACTAGATCCCACATGCTGTAATGAAGACCCAGTGCAGCCCCCAAAATAAATAAATAAATAATTTTTTAAAAAAGAAAAAAATTTCACTATTACTCATATGACAGAAGCTTCTGAAGAGTCATTTTACACATAAAATTTCATCTTCTTTATATACTTTTAATCAGAAATCAGGAAGCAAAGGAATTCGTACTGAAACCTAGTAACTGGAAACAAGAATATTTTATGTGCATAATGCCAGACCTGACAAGTTGTTTTGCTGTTTAAGATACCCATTGCAAAAAGAAATTCACCTGAGTACTGCTTTCAAGGAGTGTTTCAGAGTAGCAATGAAATTAGGTAATTACAGTTTGAATTATTGCCTGGTAAATTAGGAAACCACTGAAGCACAGAACTGTAGTGACTAGTGCCTTCCACCACAACGTTCTAATGATGACAGAGGTCTAAGTCACACTAACAGCTTGTTGAGTAGACCACCTTCACGTTGTTCAAACACCCTCTTCTTGAAGGGAGGCTGAGAGAGCACAGAGAGAAAACAAAAGTAAAAGAAGAGAGATTGAAACTAGGGTACGTAAAGGTAATAAAGAAGAGAGGAGTGTTAACCTAAAGAACTTCTGTTGTTCTAACCCCAGAAAGTCATACATTCAACCTCTCCTAGGCCCAAAGGGTCAGGGAAACTGAAGTCTTCTTTGGAACACCGGATCTACTGGGGCAACCTAAAATAATCAAGTAACACCTCAGTAACTGAAATACTCAAGCAGACATCCTTCAACATTAATAGGATACTTAACATCTCTTGTCGCAACAGTGCAATTGAAAAATGGGGATTCACTCCCTTGAAGAAACATAAAGATGGTGAGGGGGAGGTGTCATTTGGGTACAAACAACTTCATTCGCATCAAAGGCAAAGTCTCATTTTCATGTGTGTTCCAAGTAATTCACAACACGATTAGTCTGTCTTATATTAAAATGTGGCTGAAAACTCTTTAACAAATAATTCACATCCTTAGGAGTACTTTCAGAAAAGTAAATTTTTCAGTTTTTAAGTATATCAATCATAAGAAATTATCTACTAAATATTAATGACCTTGTGCTGTTAACCAGGGGAAATACTTAAATAATAACCCCTGAGATCTCTTTAAAGTCCGTGGAAAAGTGAAAGTGTTAGTCACTCAGTCGTGTTCAACTGTTTGAGACCCGGTGGACTGTAGCCTGCCAGGCTCCTTTGTCCATGGAATTATCCAGACAAGAATACTGAAGTGGATTGCCACTCCTTTCTTCAGGGAATCTTCCTAACCCAGGGATGGAACCAAGGTCTCCTGCATTGCAGCAGATTCTTTACCCTCTGAGCCACCAAAGCAACCCTAAAAAATGTCTTCCCTGACAGGGACTAATGTATAAAAAATTAGGAATAAAGAAACAGAAATTCTCCTTTCTAGGTCTGTATTTCAACAGAGAGGTTGTGAATCACCAGTGAAGAAAAGATAAACATAAAATGGTAGGCTTCAATAATTGTTGCTGTTTAAGATACCCATTCACCTGAAGCAACAGAACTGTAGTTCGAACTAAAGTGCCTTCCCACCACAACGTTCTAATGATGACAGAGGTCTAAGTCACACTAACAGCTTGTTGAGTAGACCACCTTCACGTTGTTCAAACACCCTCTTCTTGAAGGGAGGCTGAGAGAGCACAGAGAGAAAACAAAAGTAAAAGATGAGATTGAAACTAGGGTACGTAAAGGTAATAAAGAAGAGAGGAGTGTTAACCTAAAGAACTTCTGTTGTTCTAACCCCAGAAAGTCATACATTCAACCTCTCCTAGGCCCAAAGGGTCAGGGAAACTGAAGTCTTCTTTGGAACACCGGATCTACTGGGGCAACCTAAAATAATCAAGTAACACCTCAGTAACTGAAATACTCAAGCAGACATCCTTCAACATTAATAGGATACTTAACATCTCTTGTCGCAACAGTGCAATTGAAAAATGGGGATTCACTCCCTTGAAGAAACATAAAGATGGTGAGGGGGAGGTGTCATTTGGGTACAAACAACTTCATTCGCATCAAAGGCAAAGTCTCATTTTCATGTGTGTTCCAAGTAATTCACAACACGATTAGTCTGTCTTATATTAAAATGTGGCTGAAAACTCTTTAACAAATAATTCACATCCTTAGGAGTACTTTCAGAAAAGAAAATTTTTTCAGTTTTTAAGTATATCAATCATAAGAAATTATCTACTAAATATTAATGACCTTGTGCTGTTAACCAGGGGAAATACTTAAATAATAACCCCTGAGATCTCTTTAAAGTCCGTGGAAAAGTGAAAGTGTTAGTCACTCAGTCGTGTTCAACTGTTTGAGACCCGGTGGACTGTAGCCTGCCAGGCTCCTTTGTCCATGGAATTATCCAGACAAGAATACTGAAGTGGATTGCCACTCCTTTCTTCAGGGAATCTTCCTAACCCAGGGATGGAACCAAGGTCTCCTGCATTGCAGCAGATTCTTTACCCTCTGAGCCACCAAAGCAACCCTAAAAAATGTCTTCCCTGACAGGGACTAATGTATAAAAAATTAGGAATAAAGAAACAGAAATTCTCCTTTCTAGGTCTGTATTTCAACAGAGAGGTTGTGAATCACCAGTGAAGAAAAGATAAACATAAAATGGTAGGCTTCAATATGGTTTAGATATAACTCAAGGTGACAAGTTTTTATTAAAAAATCAAGTTGACTTTTGATTAGTAGAAAGCCACTTTTGATCTAGAGGAGATGCTACATTTTTTGTTATATAAGTTCGAAAACATTGTAATATCATTTACCTATGGGGCTGCTGTTTAAAATGGTTGCTAATGATTAAGGGTGCAAATGTAGCAAGCTGCTTCTTCAGTATTTCCTTTCTCAATATGGTGACCCTTTCAGTACAGCATCAAGGTTCCAAACTGTCTTGAAAGCTTTGTCTGACTGTAAACATTACTGCATCCTGACAGTCATAGCTATGGATGTTTTCCTACAAGGTCACTGTTGGCTTTTGTCTCATTATAAGAGCTTCGGTCTCTTACATGTGGCAATTCACTGGTCTTCCTGTCACCAAGCTCCATTTATTTTCCAGATCACTTCTGGAGTGATGTTTGTAAGACTGGGTGTATTTATGGCCCTGTCCAGATGATGCTGATTTGTTGACATAAGCTTCTCAGACCCTGGCTCTGTCACTCATTTCCTCAGAAGCCTATTATGATAACTGTGACTTCTCTGTATTCTCATTTTCTTGCATCCCATGTAGTGAGTACCATTCCCTCTCTTTCCAGTCTTGTATTCTGCCCCCAATGGTGTCTCAATCCCACTGATACCTCTAGTAATTCATCTTACATGCATGCGTGCTCAGTCATTTCCGTCGTATCTGACTCTGTACCACCCCATGAACTGTAGCCTACAAGGTTTCTCTGTCCTTGGGATTCTCCAGGCAAGAACACTGGAATGGGTTGCCATGCTTTCCCCTAGGGGATATTCCCAGCCCAGGGATGGAACACGTGTCTCCTGCATCTCCTGCACTGCAGGCGAGGCCACTGTGGGAGTCCTCATTCCTCTTACCTTCCTTTTAATATCCTTCACACTATTATGTGCTCATTTCTCTTTCTGCTGCTTAAGTTTCATGGTCAGTAATCATGGTGACTTCCTTTTCTCCCTCTGGCTTTGCAGATCTTGTACTCACTTGCCAAAATTACACTCTTGGTTGGGTTTAGCTCTGCCTACTCTCCACCTACAGCCATGAAGCTAGAGGGAGACACAAAATTACACTGTCTTACTTTTATTTTACTTATTTTTAAATTGAAATATAGTTGATTTACAGAATTAGTCTTAGGTATACACATAGTGATGTAATACTTTTATAAGTTATACTCATTTAAAGTTATTATGAAATATTGTCCGTTAACTGTGTCATATAGTATATCCTTACACCTTATTTATTTCATACATAGTAATTTGTACCTCCTAATCCCCACTCTTTCTTCCCATTCCCCTCTCCCCGCTAGTAACCACTAGTTTGTTCTCTAGTGATGGGATATCCCCTGAGTCTTTGTTCCTGTTTTGTTATATTCATTTGTTATATTTTTGAGATTTCACATAAAGTGATAACATACAGTATTTATCTATCTCTGATGTTTCACTAAGCCTAATACCTTTCAGGTCAATCCTTGTTGTTGCAAATGGCAAGATTTCATTATTTATGGTTGAGTAGTATTTCTTAGTCCCTGGAGGAGGGCATGGTAACCCACTCCAGTATTCCTGCCTGGAGAATCCCATGGACAGAGGAGCCTGGTGGATTGCAGTCCATAGAGTTGCAAAGAGTTAGACATGAGCATGTGACATTTATGCCCTGTCCAGATGATGCTGATTTGTTGACATAAGTTTGACCCTGGCTCTGTCACTCATTTCCTCAGAAGCCTATTATGATAACTGTGACTTCTCTGTATTCTCATTTTCTTGCATCCCATGTAGTGAGTACCATTCCCTCTCTTTCCAGTCTTGTATTCTGCCCCCAATGGTGTCTCAATCCCACTGATACCTCTAGTAATTCATCTTACATGCATGCGTGCTCAGTCATTTCCGTCGTATCTGACTCTGTACCACCCCATGAACTGTAGCCTACAAGGTTTCTCTGTCCTTGGGATTCTCCAGGCAAGAACACTGGAATGGGTTGCCATGCTTTCCCCTAGGGGATATTCCCAGCCCAGGGATGGAACACGTGTCTCCTGCATCTCCTGCACTGCAGGCGAGGCCACTGTGGGAGTCCTCATTCCTCTTACCTTCCTTTTAATATCCTTCACACTATTATGTGCTCATTTCTCTTTCTGCTGCTTAAGTTTCATGGTCAGTAATCATGGTGACTTCCTTTTCTCCCTCTGGCTTTGCAGATCTTGTACTCACTTGCCAAAATTACACTCTTGGTTGGGTTTAGCTCTGCCTACTCTCCACCTACAGCCATGAAGCTAGAGGGAGACACAAAATTACACTGTCTTACTTTTATTTTACTTATTTTTAAATTGAAATATAGTTGATTTACAGAATTAGTCTTAGGTATACACATAGTGATGTAATACTTTTATAAGTTATACTCATTTAAAGTTATTATGAAATATTGTCCGTTAACTGTGTCATATAGTATATCCTTACACCTTATTTATTTCATACATAGTAATTTGTACCTCCTAATCCCCACTCTTTCTTCCCATTCCCCTCTCCCCGCTAGTAACCACTAGTTTGTTCTCTAGTGATGGGATATCCCCTGAGTCTTTGTTCCTGTTTTGTTATATTCATTTGTTATATTTTTGAGATTTCACATAAAGTGATAACATACAGTATTTATCTATCTCTGATGTTTCACTAAGCCTAATACCTTTCAGGTCAATCCTTGTTGTTGCAAATGGCAAGATTTCATTATTTATGGTTGAGTAGTATTTCTTAGTCCCTGGAGGAGGGCATGGTAACCCACTCCAGTATTCCTGCCTGGAGAATCCCATGGACAGAGGAGCCTGGTGGATTGCAGTCCATAGAGTTGCAAAGAGTTAGACATGAGCATGTACTCACAAACAGTATTCCATTGTATATACATATACCACCTCTTCATCCATTCACTTAACAGTCTTACTTTTAGAGACATGATCACAAACCTCAGGTGGTGTCCTAATGCCCAGCATTGCATGGTATTTTCCTAGTGTATTTACTCTGGAGCTCTCTTAGAAGTCTTCTTTCCCTGTCAGCACCTTTACCTATGTGTTTTGTTTGTCTTTCTTTAGAACTTTTCACATTGCTGTCTAAGGCCAGTCCCTTGACTCCTGAACTAGATCCTGTTTCCTCTCATTTGCTCAAGAACGTTTTCCCAGCAATTCTCCACTCTTTCCTGCCTCATCATTTTTTCTTTCTAGTGGATTGTTCCAGCCGGCACACAAGTGTGCTGTTATTTCCTCATTTTAGAAACCAAAATAACAAACGTCCTTCTGATTCCACTTCTTGTATCAGTTAAACCCCACATTTTCTTTCTTGCACTGACCCCAGATAGCATACCTTCTTGGGTTTCATCCCACTATACTTATCCTTCTTCCTCAGCCTCCTTTGCTGACAGTTCCTGCGTAACTGTTTAATTACAGTGTGCACCAGTGCTCAGACCTTGATTCTCTTCTTTCTCTGTGCTCTATCTACCTTTAACCATTTCATCCAGTGATATGGCTTTAAATATGTATACACTGTGTGTGTATGCTCAGTTGTGTCCAACTTTTTGTGACCTCACAGATTGTAACCCACCCAGCATCTCTGTCCATGGAATTTTCCAGACAAGAATACTGGCGTGGGTTGTCATTTCCTTCTCCACGTGATCAACCCAGGGATTGAAGTCTCTTGCTTCTCCTGCATTGGCAGGCAGATTCTTTACCACTGTACGATGTATACACTGGTGCCTCCCAATGCTAGATCTCCAATTTGGATATTCTCCTGAATTCCAGACTAATAACATATCCAAATGCTGCATCGAAATTTCTTTTTTGATGTCTAAAATTTGTATATTTAAATTTTTTTCTTTTTTAAAAGTTGATTTTTATTTATGTATAGTTACTTTACAATATTGTGTTTCTACAGTACAGTAAAGTGAATCAGATATACGCATACGTATATCCCTTCTTTTTTGGATCGGACTTATGTCTAATATTAAACTCAACATGTTCAAAATCATTTTTTCTTACAAACTTTATCCACAGCCTTTGTCATCTCATTTAATGACAACTGCTCCCTTCCAGTTGCTGGGTTAAAAGTCTCAGATTCATTTTTGACTCCTCTTATTTTCTCCCATCTTCTAGCCAGAGTCCTGTTGGGCCTGTGTTCCAGCTACACCTAGAATCTGACTGCTTCTCATCTCCACTGCTGCAGTCCTGGCCTGGGCTACAGTCACCCTCACGTGGACAATGCAAGCGCCTCCTAACTGGTCTTCCAGCTTTGACTCTTCTCCTCACCTCCTGGCTGCTCTGCTGTCAATCCAGCTGCCATAGTAATGCTCTGAAAATCTGCCTCTGCTTGGGTCACTTCTATGTTCAAAACCCTGTAACTCATCCTTGTTTTACTCAGTCAAAGCCAAGGTTCTTTTTTTTTTTTTTAACTTTTATTTTACTTTTAACTTTTACAGTTTTGTTGTTTACAGATAGGTATGTTCCCAGATTAGTCATATGTATATCTCCCCCACCCCATCCCTCCAGACCATCACATAGCACCCCTGCAGGATCCCCTTTTCTCACAGAGCAATGACTATAGCTGTTTTCTTCACATATTATAGTACAGGTTTTCATGCTACTTCCTTTACGCCTTCCACCCACTGTTCATTCCCCACAATGTCCATATGTCTACTGTCCATGTCTGTTTTTCTATAGCTTCATTGCATGTGTTATCATTACCATCCTACTAGATTCCATATATATGTGTTAGTATATTGTACTTGTCCTCTTTTTGACTGACTTCACATTTTATGATAGGTTCTAGTTCCAGCCACCTCATTAGGACTGAGTCTTCTGCATTTCTTTTAACAGCTGTGTAGTATTCTATTGTATATATGTACCAGAGCTATTTTATCCATTCATTTGTCAATGGGCATCTAGGTTGCTTCCATGTTCTAGCTGTTGTATAGAGAGCTGCAATGAACATTGGGGTACAGGTGTTTCTTTCAGATTTGATTTAATCAGGGTCTAAGCCTACTAGTGGGATTTCTGGGTCATATGGTGCTTCTATTTTTAGTTTTTAAAGGAATCTCCATACTGTCTTCCATAGAGGCTGCATCAATTTACATTCCCACCAGCAATGCAAGAGGGTTCCCTTTTCTCTGCACCCTCTCCAGCATTTATTGTCTGTCGATTTGTGTATGATGGCCATTCTGACAGGTATGAGGTGATATCTCATTGTAGTTTTGATTTGCGTTTCTCTAATACTAAGCAAGGTTGAGCATCATTTCATGTGTTTTGGGGCCATTTGTATGTCCTCTTTGGAGAGGTGTTTGTTTAGTTCCTTTTCCCATTTTTTGATTGGGTTGTTCGTTTTTCTGGTGCTGAGTTGTCTGAGTTGCTTGTAGATTTTGGAGATTAATTCTTTGTCTGTTGTTTCATTTGCTATGATTTTCTCCCATTCTGTGGGTTGTCTGTTCAGCTTTGTTGTAGTTTCTTTTGCTGTACAAAAACTTAGCCCATGTGGCCAGGACTCGAACCTAGCCAAAACCCTGTTTGGAACTTGAACCCAGGCGGCTGGGACTCGAACCCAGCCAGAGCCCTGTTTGGGACTTGAACCCATGCAGCCGGGACTCGAACCCAGTCAAAACCCAGTTTGGGACTTGAACCCATGCGGCGGGGACTCGAACCCAGCCAAAATCCTGGTAATTAAAATCACTCACCCAATGTCTGGACCCACTGAGGTTCAGGTTCTTCATGTCTCTTTGCAGAGAAGAATTGAGAGAGGCAAAGTGATAGGTAAAAAATGGATTCATTCAGACTCAGAGAAAGCACACTCCACAGACAGAGTGTGGGCCATCACAGAGCGAATCCAGTGGCCAAAGCTAACAGCACACTCCAGCATTGACTAGACTTCACATTTTATGATAGGTTCTAGTTCCAGCCACCTCATTAGGACTGAGTCTTCTGCATTTCTTTTAACAGCTGTGTAGTATTCTATTGTATATATGTACCAGAGCTATTTTATCCATTCATTTGTCAATGGGCATCTAGGTTGCTTCCATGTTCTAGCTGTTGTATAGAGAGCTGCAATGAACATTGGGGTACAGGTGTTTCTTTCAGATTTGATTTAATCAGGGTCTAAGCCTACTAGTGGGATTTCTGGGTCATATGGTGCTTCTATTTTTAGTTTTTAAAGGAATCTCCATACTGTCTTCCATAGAGGCTGCATCAATTTACATTCCCACCAGCAATGCAAGAGGGTTCCCTTTTCTCTGCACCCTCTCCAGCATTTATTGTCTGTCGATTTGTGTATGATGGCCATTCTGACAGGTATGAGGTGATATCTCATTGTAGTTTTGATTTGCGTTTCTCTAATACTAAGCAAGGTTGAGCATCATTTCATGTGTTTTGGGGCCATTTGTATGTCCTCTTTGGAGAGGTGTTTGTTTAGTTCCTTTTCCCATTTTTTGATTGGGTTGTTCGTTTTTCTGGTGCTGAGTTGTCTGAGTTGCTTGTAGATTTTGGAGATTAATTCTTTGTCTGTTGTTTCATTTGCTATGATTTTCTCCCATTCTGTGGGTTGTCTGTTCAGCTTTGTTGTAGTTTCTTTTGCTGTACAAAGACTTAGCCCATGTGGCCAGGACTCGAACCTAGCCAAAACCCTGTTTGGAACTTGAACCCAGGCGGCTGGGACTCGAACCCAGCCAGAGCCCTGTTTGGGACTTGAACCCATGCAGCCGGGACTCGAACCCAGTCAAAACCCAGTTTGGGACTTGAACCCATGCGGCGGGGACTCGAACCCAGCCAAAATCCTGGTAATTAAAATCACTCACCCAATGTCTGGACCCACTGAGGTTCAGGTTCTTCATGTCTCTTTGCAGAGAAGAATTGAGAGAGGCAAAGTGATAGGTAAAAAATGGATTCATTCAGACTCAGAGAAAGCACACTCCACAGACAGAGTGTGGGCCATCACAGAGCGAATCCAGTGGCCAAAGCTAAGGTTCTTACAGGCTTCATCCAGCTTTATTCTTTGGCCTGTGTGGGCTTCTCATTGAAGTGGCCTCTCTTGTTGCAGAGCACCAGTTCTGGGCGCATGCACTCCAGTGCGCTGGAATTGGACACACCGGTCCAGTCACTCTGCTGCACGTGGGATCTTCTCAGGCCAGGGATCAAACCGGCGACCCTTGCACTGCAAGGCGGACTCTTTACCCACTGGACCACCAGGGAAACCCTATCCTAGCCCTTTGTGCCAGCTATTTCCTCTGCTTGGAATAGCCTTCTTCCAATTGTCAGCATAAGATGCCCTCACATCTCCCTAGTCTTTGCTGAGTGTCACTTTCTCAACGAGACCTACACTGGTCTCTCGATTTAATATCATATTCTGACCTCCTACCCAGCACTATGAGTTCCCTCCTTGGCCTCTTCTATATGATTTTTTTCTACAGATGTTCATTTTTTTTTAGCATATTAGATAACTTACTGATGTATCATTTCCATTAAATATCTTACTTTCTTCTTTTGGAATGTAAGTTCCAGGCAGACACAGATCTTTGTTTTGTTCCCATGTATAACTGAAGCTGATCTCTGTCATTCAGTTGGTGCTCAGTACATTTTTTTTTTCTTATAATGGATTTAAAAAAATTTTTTTTGGCCTCTTTTATTGGTTTATTTATTTATTTTCATCCATCTTTGTTCTTTGGCCTCTGTGGGCGTCCCATCGCAGTGGCCTCTCTTGCCTCAGATCACTGGGCGCATGTGCTCCAGAGCGCTGGCTCCTTATTGGACACACCCGTCCAGCCGCTTCATGGCACGGTGGTATCCTCCCGGGCCAGGGATCGAACTGGCATGCCCTGCACTGCAAGTGGACTCTCCACCCACTGGACCACCAGGGAAGCTCCCGTGTTTTTTTTTTAAAGATTTATTTATTTATTTATTTTGAGGGGGTGGGGAGGAAGGGGAGCAGGCGGGCCACTTCTGTTGGTCTTTCTTTTATCTATTTTCATCCATCTTTGTTCTTTGGCCTGTGTTGGCCTCCCATCGCGGTGGCCTCTCTTGTCGCAGAGCACCGGCACTGGGCGCGTGCACTCCAGAGCTCTGGCTCAGTAGTTGGACACATGGGTCCAGCCGCTCCGTGGCACGTTGGGATCTTCACAGGCGAGGGCTCGAACCGGCAGCCCTTGCACTGCAAAGTGGTGTCCTTACCCACTGGACCACCAGGGAAGCCCTTTTTTTTTTTTTAAATGAACAAATATGAATGTAATTTTGCATGTTGTTAAATCTGTTTTTAAAAATTATGTTTGATTTTTGATGCATTTAGGAAGGATAAAGTTCATGTAAATACTCATTTTGCCCAGATTTATTTCCCTCCTACACAACCTATAAGAGATGTCTTATTCCTCACCAACATGTTAGACTTTGGTTTTGCGTGTTGTGCTGCCATCTAATGAGGTAAATATAAATTACATACATTTCCTTTTCCTCCACTGTTGGAGTGCCTTTTCCTTCAGGAATGCCTCCTTACCTTCCTAGGGTCACAAAGACTTGAGGGAAATACTAAACTCATAGATTTTGATCCAGATTCTTTAATGCGTGCAAGTAGAAGCATGCAAGCTGCTCTCTTGAAGTCTCAAAGCGTCCAATTTACGCAGCTGATGCAGAGTAAAAGATTGTATCACTTGCAAATGTATTATCTTTACTTCAAATAATGTTAGCACTGAAAAATGACAAATCATTTTATGGGTCACACTTTTATTTGTAAAATAAATCTCTGGTTTGACCTTGTACTGACCTGGAACATGGGGGAATTTCTTTCCCATAACATGGAGCCCAAAGGGGAAAATTTACAAGAGACTGGGGAAAATGAAAGAAAGGACTGTGTGTTTCCCTTTATGCCTGAGTTTCAAAAAAAGCTTACTGTGGATGGAATTTTAGCCCACAATCATGTGGTGGAACGCAATAGATCTGAAACCAATTTTGCAGGATTATCGACATGGTTTAGCTTTAAGGACCTTGTAACAAAGGGAAATATTGAGGCATGGAAGCTCATTTGATGATGTTAACTGATGATGGAGCAACATTCTGAGAGAAGTAAATGACAATTTAAAGCATGTAAAATTTATTGCAGTGACTCCAATATATACTTTTTATACATGATGTACATGTGAAAAGGTTTCCCAAGGATTAGAAAGTTATCCATACTATACTGGCAGTCTTCTCCACAGCCTGCCTTCAGCTCATATATTTTATTTTCCCAAGAAGTTGTTTCTATACCATGCTCTTTTTGGTCAGTATTTAGTTCTGAGGTATAGTGGATTTATAAGTATATGTGACTTTCAGGTGATACAGTATTTTGCAGAGTACACTCCATTATAGGCTATTACAAGATAATGGCTAAGGACAATTCCTTGTTGCCTGTTTTAGAAATTATGTTTGATTTTTGATGCATTTAGGAAGGATAAAGTTCATGTAAATACTCATTTTGCCCAGATTTATTTCCCTCCTACACAACCTATAAGAGATGTCTTATTCCTCACCAACATGTTAGACTTTGGTTTTGCGTGTTGTGCTGCCATCTAATGAGGTAAATATAAATTACATACATTTCCTTTTCCTCCACTGTTGGAGTGCCTTTTCCTTCAGGAATGCCTCCTTACCTTCCTAGGGTCACAAAGACTTGAGGGAAATACTAAACTCATAGATTTTGATCCAGATTCTTTAATGCGTGCAAGTAGAAGCATGCAAGCTGCTCTCTTGAAGTCTCAAAGCGTCCAATTTACGCAGCTGATGCAGAGTAAAAGATTGTATCACTTGCAAATGTATTATCTTTACTTCAAATAATGTTAGCACTGAAAAATGACAAATCATTTTATGGGTCACACTTTTATTTGTAAAATAAATCTCTGGTTTGACCTTGTACTGACCTGGAACATGGGGGAATTTCTTTCCCATAAAATGGAGCCCAAAGGGAAAGTTTACAAGAGACTGGGGAAAATGAAAGAAAGGACTGTGTGTTTCCCTTTATGCCTGAGTTTCAAAAACAGCTTACTGGGGCTGGAATTTTAGACCACAATCATGTGGTGGACCACAATAGATCTGAAACCAATTTTGCAGGATTATCGACATGGTTTAGCTTTAAGGACCTTGTAACAAAGGGAAATATTGAGGCATGGAAGCTCATTTGATGATGTTAACTGATGATGGAGCAACATTCTGAGAGAAGTAAATGACAATTTAAAGCATGTAAAATTTATTGCAGTGACTCCAATATATACTTTTTATACATGATGTACATGTGAAAAGGTTTCCCAAGGATTAGAAAGTTATCCATACTATACTGGCAGTCTTCTCCACAGCCTGCCTTCAGCTCATATATTTTTATTTTCCCAAGAAGTTGTTTCTATACCATGCTCTTTTTTTGGTCAGTATTTAGTTCTGAGGTATAGTGGATTTATAAGTATATGTGACTTTCAGGTGATACAGTATTTTTGCAGAGTACACTCCATTATAGGCTATTACAAGATAATGGCTAGAATTCCCTGTGCTGTACAGTATATCCTTGTTGCTTCTCTGTTTTAGCCATAGTAGTTTGTATGTGTTAGTCCCATGCCCCTTTCCTCTTCCCTGCTCTGTCCCCTTTGGTAATCACAAGTTGTTTTCTATCTTTGAGTCTATTTCTGTTTTGTGTATACATTCAGTTGTATTACTTTTTGGATTCCACATATAAGTGATGTAAAATAGTATTTGTCGGGCTTCCCTG
Source organism: Tragulus kanchil (assembly GCA_022376925.1). NCBI lineage: Eukaryota > Metazoa > Chordata > Mammalia > Artiodactyla > Tragulidae > Tragulus > Tragulus kanchil. The sequence continues at coordinate 31,100,339 of JAIOJX010000028.1, read as the reverse complement.
GTGGTCCAGTGGGTAAGGACACCGCCTTGCAGTGCAAGGGGCGCCAGTTTAATCCCTGGCCTGGGAAGATCCCACGTGCCGCGGAGCGGCTGGACCCATGTGTCCAACTACCGAGCCAGAGCTCTGGAGTGCATGTGCCCAGAGCCGGCGCTCTGCGACAACAGAGGCCACCGTGATGGAAGGCCCACACGGGCCAAAGAACAAACATGGATGAAAATAGACAAATGCAAGACCAATAGAAGTGGCCCGCCCACCCCCCTGCCTCTCCCCACTCCCTCCACCCCCCCACAAAAAAATAGTATTTGTCTTTGACTTGATTCATTAGGCATAATATGTACATTGCTGCAAATGGCAGTAATTTATTCTATTCTATGCATGAGTAATATCCCATTATATATATGTACCACATCCTCTTAATCCAGTCTTCAGTTGATGAGCACTTAGATTGCTTCCATGACTTGGCCATTGGAAATAGTGCTGTTATGAACAATGGGGTGCATGAGTCTTTTCGAATTGGTGTTTTGTTTTTTCCAGATATATACTCTGGAGAGGGATTTCTGGATCGTATGGAAGTTCTATTTTTAGTTTTTTGAGGAACTCCACACTGTTTTCCATAGTGGCTGTGCCAGTTTACATTCCTACCAACTATGAAGTATTCCCTTTTCTCCACATCCTCTCCAGCACTTGTTGTTAGTAGATTTTTTAATGATGGTCATTCTGACAAGTGTGAAGTGATATCTCATTGTTGTTTTAATTTGAATTTCTCTAATTATTAGTGATGTTGAGCATCTTTTCATAATGCCTGTTAGCCATCTGTATTCTTTATACATTGTGTTTTATGATCAGTGAGAGTTTCTTCTGTGTAGTTTTTTAAAACTTAAACTGTGGGGCTTCCCTGGAGGTCCAGTGGGTTAGGAGTCCGCCTTGAAGTGCAAGGGGCACCAGTTCCATCCCTGACCTGGGAAGATCCCATGTGCCATGGAGTGGCTGGACCACTGTGTCCAATTAATGAGCCAGCGCTCTGGAGCACATGTGCCCAGAGCTAATGCTCTGCAACTAGAGAGGCCACTGCAATGGGAGGCCTGCACAGGCCAAAGAATAAAGATGGATGAAAATAAATCAATAAATACCCAATGAAAATAGGCCAAAATTAAAAAAAAAAGAACCTTAAACTGTGTATATATGGAACATGTATCTTCCAGCATAGACATGAATTTTCTCCCTTTTAATACTTGAGATTTTAAAATGTCACCTTTATTTTATAGACCACAAAACTATGTTATTGTTTTCATTCGGATAATATGTGATATAAATGCAGTCTTGGCTTGTTTATTATTAAAAATTAGTTTAACGGAAATATCTCTGACCTTGACAGTTTCAATGGCACAACATACAAAGTAGAAAATTGACATCCTGGCTAAAATTCTGTGCAAAACTTATGTTAGAATGAATACTTAAATGAATTTATGAAATTCACTCTTCCAAATTTTTTATCAAGTATCTGGGAATGAATGTACTAAGAAAAATCTGTATATAATTGCCAATATTTTGAGATTTTGATTGGCAACTCTCATAATAGGGCAAACCCTTAGGGAGTCTCTGTATCACTGTTTGGACTTCAGAACCAGGGGGCTTAATCTGTACTCTGATGTTTCTTCTCTATAATTCATTTTGTTTCACTTAAAGGTGTGAGGCTCGATTCCATTCTCACCCTCTATCGTGTTTCTCCTGGCTCATGCCTGGAGTCTGAACTTGAGAATTGTCACAACTCGCAATGTCACGTGAGCAAGGGGAGCGCACCACTGAAAGTGGTTCAGAAGTCTTGGCCGTGCTTGGGGAAACTGAGTTAAGTTTCATACTGTTAGGCCTGACTTTGTATTGTAAATGAAGTACTAATTTATTAAAATCATTTTATATAAAAAATTCCCGACCACTTAATTTTTCTCTTCTCAGAATCAGTGAGTCTAAATGGTAGCTTTTGGAAGGCTCATGGGTTGCTCTTTATGGGAAAGTGTGAGTCATGCACTATATTGTTTTCTTAATATAATTAATGTTCAAAGTGGAAACTGTTAAGTTATAAACGATTATTATCTTTCATGACCTTTTGCTTTTAGAAACTTTTCTTCAAATTATGTGAGGTTCACAGTCTATTTTCCTTTCATGTCTCACCACTAGTGTATATTTTAGAGCAATAGATATCTCTCAACAGGAGGAGGGCTTGACAACCCACTCCAGTATTCTTGCTTGGAGAATCCTATGGACAGAGGAGTCTGGAAGGCTACAGTCCATAGGGTTGCACAGACTCAGACATGCCTAAAGTGACTTAGCACCCATGGATATCTCAACATGTAGAAGCCAGTTCTAGAGGTTTTCAAGTATCCCTTCCCTGTTCAACTCTTCTGTTCATTTCTCTCCAAATTGTGTACATGTTCAGTGTTTATAACCTTCCTGATAGGGGAGAACCATCCCTGGTCAAGGATGTGAGTGAGTGCGAGCTCCTGCCAGAAGCTGGAAAGTGAGGGCTGGGCAGAAAGATCACTGGATCTTTCTCTCATTTCAACAAATTATTAAAAAGGATAGAGTATGTGAACTGTTCCTCAGAACATGGATGAGGAAGAGCTGCGACAGTGAAGACTTTCCTCCTCCTCATGAACCTCGAAGTTAGTTTAATCCTTATCTGTGAGAGGTGGTTTAAAGGCTAGATTTCAGAGGGGAAGTCTAAAGTGAATGAATAACCCATATGTGTAATAAAGGAATGAGCAGTATATACTTGGTCAGCAATAACCGGAGTTAGCTTTGTGCAATGCAAGGGGTAGGGAACACTTTGTGAACCATTTGAAAGACTTCCTTGGTACAGTGCTGTAACTGCTGAGGGCTTTGTATAAAAATGTCTATTTTCCTTTGCTTGACTTTAAATGTAACTTCCTTTCTAAACCTAATGCCCAGCCTTGTGTCATGGCCTTAAGCATAGCATGAACTTTCTTGCATGTGATTATTTGAGGATGTGTGTGTCTCCTCCACGAGACTGTAAGCTCTGCAGGCATGGAACAAGCTCTCTTTTGTTCATTTTTGTATCTTCACTGCCTGTCACAGAACCTAACACATATCAGGTACTCAGTAAATAATTGTTGAATAAGTTAAATTGACAATGTATATGTATGTGTGTGACGGATAACATTTTCATGCAACTATGCATGTCTGAATTCTAGTAATGAACACAGTTTGGGTTCACACTGATCTTTCTCATTCCATACTCCCATGTCAGAAAATAACACAGATGTGAAGTCATAAGGGCTTGAACACATTTGAAGTGAACTAAGGGGGTGCCTCTTTTCTCATAAGAATTTAGAACAATAGAGAGGATCCTTCCCATAAGAACGCCACTACTCTGGTAGTGGCAGTAGAACTAGCAAGGTTCTGCCTGACCAGTAGGTTAAGACTGAAGTGCCAACTGTGCTATTTAATGGATATAGTGACCAAGATCAAGTACCTTAGCTCCCACTGATGTCACTTCCTTCATCTGAAAGCTGAGGGGCTGGACTAAATGGTGTACAGTTTTTTTCCTTTTTGTGCCACATCTCTTTCAATAAGCAGAGACATAGAGATTTGAGGTTTCTTTAGCAGGCATCGAAGACAATTGAAAGTGAGGGCTGGGCAGAAAGATCACTGGATCTTTCTCTCATTTCAACAAATTATTAAAAAGGATAGAGTATGTGAACTGTTCCTCAGAACATGGATGAGGAAGAGCTGCGACAGTGAAGACTTTCCTCCTCCTCATGAACCTCGAAGTTAGTTTAATCCTTATCTGTGAGAGGTGGTTTAAAGGCTAGATTTCAGAGGGGAAGTCTAAAGTGAATGAATAACCCATATGTGTAATAAAGGAATGAGCAGTATATACTTGGTCAGCAATAACCGGAGTTAGCTTTGTGCAATGCAAGGGGTAGGGAACACTTTGTGAACCATTTGAAAGACTTCCTTGGTACAGTGCTGTAACTGCTGAGGGCTTTGTATAAAAATGTCTATTTTCCTTTGCTTGACTTTAAATGTAACTTCCTTTCTAAACCTAATGCCCAGCCTTGTGTCATGGCCTTAAGCATAGCATGAACTTTCTTGCATGTGATTATTTGAGGATGTGTGTGTCTCCTCCACGAGACTGTAAGCTCTGCAGGCATGGAACAAGCTCTCTTTTGTTCATTTTTGTATCTTCACTGCCTGTCACAGAACCTAACACATATCAGGTACTCAGTAAATAATTGTTGAATAAGTTAAATTGACAATGTATATGTATGTGTGTGACGGATAACATTTTCATGCAACTATGCATGTCTGAATTCTAGTAATGAACACAGTTTGGGTTCACACTGATCTTTCTCATTCCATACTCCCATGTCAGAAAATAACACAGATGTGAAGTCATAAGGGCTTGAACACATTTGAAGTGAACTAAGGGGGTGCCTCTTTTCTCATACGGCTTTAGACCAATAGAGAGGAGCCTTCCCATAAGAACGCCACTACTCTGGTAGTGGCAGTAGAACTACAAGGTTCTGCCTGACCAGTAGGTTAAGACTGAAGTGCCAACTGTGCTATTTAATGGATATAGTGACCAAGATCAAGTACCTTAGCTCCCACTGATGTCACTTCCTTCATCTGAAAGCTGAGGGGCTGGACTAAATGGTGTACAGTTTTTTTCCTTTTTGTGCCACATCTCTTTCAATAAGCAGAGACATAGAGATTTGAGGTTTCTTTAGCAGGCATCGAAGACAATTGAAAGTAATGGCTATATGACAGGCCTTGACCCTCAGTAACAATTTTAAAGTTAGAAGACATGAGATCTTAGGAAACTCATGATAAAAGAATAGAATGAACAACCTACAGCCTGGTGCCATGGGGGTAATCTACTTAAGATATTTCGGCTTTCAATACTGCTAGTGCATTGCCAGACTTTATACTCTGCTTCCCATGCTGACTAACGCTGTTTTCCCGTTCTTAGAACCACTCCCTAAAAATGGAAAGTCTGAGGAGTAACCAGTCAGCCAGGGTCGTGTCACTTGCTCATGCCCTTGGCTACCTGGATTGTCTGTCTCCCCTTCTCTTTCCACAGAATGAACCAATATCTTGCTTCCTTTCTAGCCTAGCTGATCCGTTTCTGGGGAGGTAGAAGTTATAAATCTCTGCTATATTGGACTTGTGACAAAATAACAATCTAGTGAATTCTTTAATCTTATAATTCTGAGGCTGACTGATAGGCTTCGTGGCAGGGATCAGAGTTAGAAAATATGTCTTAGGCTGAACCAGGGCATGGATGGTGCTCAGCCCTTGTTGCTGTGTGTCACAGGATGCCCACTGCTCTGAAAGCTGTTCCAGGTTGTCTAGAGGGTCGGAGGAGACTGCTCCTTCTGACACTGTGGGCAGCCTCCCAGAGACCACAGTCACTGGGGACAGCCTTTGATTCCAATGCCTGTGCTTCTTCCACTGTACCCCAAAAATAGGTCACTGGGGATGGCTGCTCTTGGAGAGTCTCAAGGAATTCTTGGTCAGAAGGGGATGTACAAAGATTCCAAATTGACGTTATCTTTAAATGTGATAAGAATTTAGAACAATAGAGAGGATCCTTCCCATAAGAACGCCACTACTCTGGTAGTGGCAGTAGAACTAGCAAGGTTCTGCCTGACCAGTAGGTTAAGACTGAAGTGCCAACTGTGCTATTTAATGGATATAGTGACCAAGATCAAGTACCTTAGCTCCCACTGATGTCACTTCCTTCATCTGAAAGCTGAGGGGCTGGACTAAATGGTGTACAGTTTTTTTCCTTTTTGTGCCACATCTCTTTCAATAAGCAGAGACATAGAGATTTGAGGTTTCTTTAGCAGGCATCGAAGACAATTGAAAGTAATGGCTATATGACAGGCCTTGACCCTCAGTAACAATTTTAAAGTTAGAAGACATGAGATCTTAGGAAACTCATGATAAAAGAATAGAATGAACAACCTACAGCCTGGTGCCATGGGGGTAATCTACTTAAGATATTTCGGCTTTCAATACTGCTAGTGCATTGCCAGACTTTATACTCTGCTTCCCATGCTGACTAACGCTGTTTTCCCGTTCTTAGAACCACTCCCTAAAAATGGAAAGTCTGAGGAGTAACCAGTCAGCCAGGGTCGTGTCACTTGCTCATGCCCTTGGCTACCTGGATTGTCTGTCTCCTTCTCTTTCCACAGAATGAACCAATATCTTGCTTCCTTTCTAGCCTAGCTGATCCGTTTCTGGGGAGGTAGAAGTTATAAATCTCTGCTATATTGGACTTGTGACAAAATAACAATCTAGTGAATTCTTTAATCTTATAATTCTGAGGCTGACTGATAGGCTTCGTGGCAGGGATCAGAGTTAGAAAATATGTCTTAGGCTGAACCAGGGCATGGATGGTGCTCAGCCCTTGTTGCTGTGTGTCACAGGATGCCCACTGCTCTGAAAGCTGTTCCAGGTTGTCTAGAGGGTCGGAGGAGACTGCTCCTTCTGACACTGTGGGCAGCCTCCCAGAGACCACAGTCACTGGGGACAGCCTTTGATTCCAATGCCTGTGCTTCTTCCACTGTCTCACTGTCCTGATGCTAAAAAAACTGTACTGTTGCTCTAATGATAAAAATGCGTCCCTCTGAAAGTGTGTCATGGCTGCTCTTGGAGAGTCTCAAGGAATTCTTGGTCAGAAGGGGGATGTACAAAGATTCCAAATTGACGTTATCTTAAGAAAATAACCTGACTTGATTTCAAGCATCCTTTTGTATGTGATTAAGCCCACTCTAATCTGCTAACCTTCTCAGTCCTGATCCCCAAGGTTTCATTTATATCTTCTGTTTTATTTAAACTTTATAATTTCTTGTACATTCATATGAAGTTATTATAAATCCTTTATGGACAATAAATAGGAACTTACTTATTCAGCAAAGAACTAATTCAGTGTTCTAAGTGCTGAGTATACAGTTGATGAACATGATTCAGTTCCTGTTCTCAAGTATCATAAACACTTTGAGGCAAATATACATATAAAATTTATAGTAGCATGAGGCATCTCCACAGTGTCCTGGGGGCACAGTGGATGGACACCCAACCTATCAGTGGACTGAGGAGAAAGGATTATCATGGGAAGTTTTTCAGACAGTTGGCAGTTGACCTGATACCAAGAGGATAGAAAAAGTTTTTTAATAGGATAAGCATGATAATGGCATTTTGAAATGTAGAAACAATATTTGCAAAGTGAGCATGGCATAATTGGTGAGTGGAAGGTAGTTTGGTAATGACTAGTGTAAATTTAATTTGGGTTTATTATTGGTGAGAAAGAATTTGGTGTGGAAATGCAGTGATCCCATGTGAGCTTGAAACAGATCACTTTGGTGGCCGTCACCTTAAATGGTACTCAGGCATATGGATGTGCATAGGGCATGTGTGTGTTCCCCTTTGGGGTTTCCCCTTTTTTTGACTGATAGGCTTCGTGGCAGGGATCAGAGTTAGAAAATATGTCTTAGGCTGAACCAGGGCATGGATGGTGCTCAGCCCTTGTTGCTGTGTGTCACAGGATGCCCACTGCTCTGAAAGCTGTTCCAGGTTGTCTAGAGGGTCGGAGGAGACTGCTCCTTCTGACACTGTGGGCAGCCTCCCAGAGACCACAGTCACTGGGGACAGCCTTTGATTCCAATGCCTGTGCTTCTTCCACTGTCTCACTGTCCTGATGCTAAAAAAACTGTACTGTTGCTCTAATGATAAAAATGCGTCCCTCTGAAAGTGTGTCATGGCTGCTCTTGGAGAGTCTCAAGGAATTCTTGGTCAGAAGGGGGATGTACAAAGATTCCAAATTGACGTTATCTTAAGAAAATAACCTGACTTGATTTCAAGCATCCTTTTGTATGTGATTAAGCCCACTCTAATCTGCTAACCTTCTCAGTCCTGATCCCCAAGGTTTCATTTATATCTTCTGTTTTATTTAAACTTTATAATTTCTTGTACATTCATATGAAGTTATTATAAATCCTTTATGGACAATAAATAGGAACTTACTTATTCAGCAAAGAACTAATTCAGTGTTCTAAGTGCTGAGTATACAGTTGATGAACATGATTCAGTTCCTGTTCTCAAGTATCATAAACACTTTGAGGCAAATATACATATAAAATTTATAGTAGCATGAGGCATCTCCACAGTGTCCTGGGGGCACAGTGGATGGACACCCAACCTATCAGTGGACTGAGGAGAAAGGATTATCATGGGAAGTTTTTCAGACAGTTGGCAGTTGACCTGATACCAAGAGGATAGAAAAAGTTTTTTAATAGGATAAGCATGATAATGGCATTTTGAAATGTAGAAACAATATTTGCAAAGTGAGCATGGCATAATTGGTGAGTGGAAGGTAGTTTGGTAATGACTAGTGTAAATTTAATTTGGGTTTATTATTGGTGAGAAAGAATTTGGTGTGGAAATGCAGTGATCCCATGTGAGCTTGAAACAGATCACTTTGGTGGCCGTCACCATGGAAGATGATGGAGAAGTGGTACTCAGGCATATGGATGTGCATAGGTGTGTGTCTGTATGTGTGTGTTCTCAGAGAGGAACAGGGAAGCAAACGACAATGGAAAGGAAACACGGTACCTTCCCCTTTCTGGCTTTAAACTCTAGTGAAGAGGTGGGCATGTGTGTGTACACCTGCACATGTAAAGGGAAATGCCTAGAAAAAAATCACACCCAGAGCGGAACATGAATAAGACAGGCTGATTGAGAAAAGGGACTAAATCTATATAAATGGGCAGTTATACCTGAGTACTAATTTTTTATTTAAATAAAAGGCGTATGTGTTTATATAAATTCACATGGCACATGCATTTCCTCAGTTAGGGCTCTGTTTGCAAGCTTGAAGCATCTAGCATTGCTAATATGTGTATGCATATGCCACTCGGTAGCACATTTATTGGTTCACACACAAAAATACAGTGTGGATTTCAGAGCCATCTGTTGTGCACTCAGCTGGATGGTGTTAGAAAATGAGCAGTTCTTTGAGGCAGTTAAATGGTAAGATACTGAAATAATACAAAGTCATATTCTCAAGATTAGGAAGGATTTAGAACTGTTTGGATTTCTTGTTAATGACCACTTTCTTTTTAAACCTTACTGATTCCTGAGTATGTGATCAAAGACACAATGTAAGGATAGCAGGCGAATATTCCTTCTTGTGTCTGTTTTGGCTTTTTTCTCCCTTTCTGTCACATGTTTGCTGCTTTGCCAGCCTCAGCGCTTCATGCTGGGACATCAGGGAGACCAAGACACACATCCTGACCTCATGGAACTCAGTTTCTCTAAGAGGAAGCAGACAGGACAAGAACTAATTATAATGCAATTTAATAAGCACTCTAATAATAGAATGAGATAAAATTTGGGAGACTGGAGAAAGGAACAGTTAATTATTGCTGCTCAGCAGGATTGGAGAAACCTTCACAGAGGAAGTGACACCTGACCTGGCTGTTGAAGGATGGACAAAACTGCCTTGTCAGGAGCTTCATCAGCACGGAGTTGCAGACTTTAGACAGAACGCATTTCCTTACCATCCAAAAACAGCCTCCTTAGCCTGTGTTCATAGATTCAAGAACTTGAGGACATATGTTAATGCTGAAACAGCAAACTAATTCATTTCTAAAATTGAATTAAAGACTTGGACTAACATCTGGGCATGACGGCGATATGAGGAAGGAAAAGAGAAATAGTATTTGCTATTTGCTATATGCACTTGATCAGGTGCTTAATATAGTTGGTCTCAACCCCTAACTCAGCAGAGTAGGCAGTACAACATTCCGAAAAATGCTCAAGGTCCCTCAGCAGTAATAGCCAGTATTTGAACTTAGATACTTCCGACTGTAAAAGTCAACATGGTTTTTACTGTGCATTCTTGCATTTATGCACCTGTGCTGAGTATAAAATATACATATATGCAAACCAGAGCATTGTAAACAAACAAATATATATATAAATAATCTGCACATATGTATGTATCGTATTTTATGTTCTTTCTTTAAAAAATATTGATTGATTTATTTAGCTGCTTCAGATCTTGTTGCTTTCATTTTGGCATTTAGGGTCCTTAGTTGTGATATATGCCTTTTTAGTTCTGGCACATGGAATCTAATTCCCTGACCAGGGATTGAACCTGGGCTCCCCTAGGTGGGAGGCATGGAATCTTAGTCACTGAAAAACCGGTAAGTCCCTATACATGGTCTTTGCCATGGTTAGTGTGTATGTTGTAGGAATGTTTTTGCCCACTAGTAGTTTGGAAATAAAATATATTACATGTTTCAAGATAAATGCTTTATTAGGGAATAGCTTGGAAATTTATATGAATAGACATTGTCAGGGCTAATCCGGGCTTAAGCTGTGCTCTTTTGTTTTATTTTGTTATGAAATACCAGTGGGACAGTCTGTACCTGTGGCAGGACTCAGCCCATTGCTGAGTCTTTTCACTCAGAAGCTTTTAAGGTGTTGCTTACTTACTGTTTACTAACATTTGCAAGTGTTAAAATCTTCCATGTCCACAGGTTAGCGGTCTGGCTGTTGAGTCACTGAGGGCATTTTGTTGACTTCACGGGATTTTTACAAAGGAGATCAAAGGGATGCATTATGTTTCAATACATAGCTTTATAGGACAGATGGAATCCACCTTGAAAGACCCATGACACTTAAAGCCAGATTATCAAAAGTTTCAGACACTAAAACCTATTAGCTTGCTCCAACCTTACCTTCACAGTGTCAGCACTTTTCAGCCTCATTTACAGGGAGTGGACAGTCCAATTTGAATTTTAACTACTGCCAAAGTTCAAGCGTAGGTTAGAAGGATGGCCACTGACATATGGGTTTTTCTAATGATACTGGTATGGTATGTGAACTTGCTCTCTTGAATGGTGATATCACACAAAGAGCTAAATTGCTTTATTTGAATAAAGAAATTGGCTAGTCATAAATTTTGGGAAGAATTCTGGAGGTTGGTATTTGGCTAGATGGCAGGTTCCCAAGTCTGTCATAGCTCTGATGAGAAAAGAGCATGAAAAGAAGCTGTTATTTCATCTTCCAGAAACTCCAAAAGGATTCTGCTCCTGCCCACATCTAACGTTGGAAATACACACCAAAGCCTAAAAATATTGATTGATTTATTTAGCTGCTTCAGATCTTGTTGCTTTCATTTTGGCATTTAGGGTCCTTAGTTGTGATATATGCCTTTTTAGTTCTGGCACATGGAATCTAATTCCCTGACCAGGGATTGAACCTGGGCTCCCCTAGGTGGGAGGCATGGAATCTTAGTCACTGAAAAACCGGTAAGTCCCTATACATGGTCTTTGCCATGGTTAGTGTGTATGTTGTAGGAATGTTTTTGCCCACTAGTAGTTTGGAAATAAAATATATTACATGTTTCAAGATAAATGCTTTATTAGGGAATAGCTTGGAAATTTATATGAATAGACATTGTCAGGGCTAATCCGGGCTTAAGCTGTGCTCTTTTGTTTTATTTTGTTATGAAATACCAGTGGGACAGTCTGTACCTGTGGCAGGACTCAGCCCATTGCTGAGTCTTTTCACTCAGAAGCTTTTAAGGTGTTGCTTACTTACTGTTTACTAACATTTGCAAGTGTTAAAATCTTCCATGTCCACAGGTTAGCGGTCTGGCTGTTGAGTCACTGAGGGCATTTTGTTGACTTCACGGGATTTTTACAAAGGAGATCAAAGGGATGCATTATGTTTCAATACATAGCTTTATAGGACAGATGGAATCCACCTTGAAAGACCCATGACACTTAAAGCCAGATTATCAAAAGTTTCAGACACTAAAACCTATTAGCTTGCTCCAACCTTACCTTCACAGTGTCAGCACTTTTCAGCCTCATTTACAGGGAGTGGACAGTCCAATTTGAATTTTAACTACTGCCAAAGTTCAAGCGTAGGTTAGAAGGATGGCCACTGACATATGGGTTTTTCTAATGATACTGGTATGGTATGTGAACTTGCTCTCTTGAATGGTGATATCACACAAAGAGCTAAATTGCTTTATTTGAATAAAGAAATTGGCTAGTCATAAATTTTGGGAAGAATTCTGGAGGTTGGTATTTGGCTAGATGGCAGGTTCCCAAGTCTGTCATAGCTCTGATGAGAAAAGAGCATGAAAAGAAGCTGTTATTTCATCTTCCAGAAACTCCAAAAGGATTCTGCTCCTGCCCACATCTAACGTTGGAAATACACACCACCTTTGTGTTTTCCCCCTCAAGCCTGCAGTGTCACAAATGAGGATGGTGCACTCGAGTATCCTGAATTGATTATTTATCTGTGAGAAGACATGATTTCTGTGCATCCAAACCATTAATGATTTAATCTCATCAAGAATCTTATTTTGTAAAAATAGTGCCTATATATATAGTAATTTAAAATAATTATTTTACAGATTGAGACATCTTGCTATTTGATGAAACAGGCATTTAGCCCAGTGTCTGAAAAATATTTTTAAAATGTAATTATGTCCCAATTATTTTAATGTGCACAACATTCCAGTACTTTTTTTTACATATGCTGCGATTTTAAGTTGTACTGCAAAGTGAAATCTTTGGGGTTTTCTATAGACTTTTCCAGTTTCAACAGTTTAAAAATTTCTTATTTTTTTATTTTTATTTTCATTTTTTTGATCTTTTGCCCATTCCTTGAGGCATGTGGGATCTTAGTTCCCTGAACAGGGATAGAACCCATGTCCTCTGCACTGGCAATGTGGAGTGTTAATCCCTACAATTCTAGGGAAGTCCCTCTATTACTTTAAAATAAACAGTTGGACTAATTAAACATTTTCCCAAACAGATGCTATATTTGTTCATTTCTTAGTGACTCATCTTTTTTTTCAAAAATGACACTAAATTGATTAAGCATGCAAAGTTTCAAGCTCTACAGATGACCTGTAGGTTATTATTAGTGACATAACTTTGTTTTTCAAATAATTTTTTATCATACATATATGTTGTATTTAGACGACAAATTTTCTAGTAATAAAAATGGATTTTATTTTATTTCATACGTACTATGAAATGTCAAAAGTTTGCTTTAATAATAATTTATCTTCTTTTGGTGTTTTTAGAAATCTGCTTCCCCCCACAATTTATGTTATGAGCAGCTATGAATATTTTTTCTATGAATATAGTTACCTGTCAAGCATGTTGCAAGGTATATTCTATAATTAAGCATTCAACCTTGTCACACAGAGGACTTTTTGTCTGCCTGCTTTTTTGAGTATTCCCCTTTGAAGACTGTGCTTTACCGCCTCTGTCTTGTAGGGCCCCATCAAGAGCAGCAGAGGTGAAAGGCACCCACCCCTCCAGCAGGTGTGGAGGTAAGAGAAGGCTCCGTCTTTCTTTGTTGGCGTCTCTGAAAGTGCAGGTGTTGATCATCAGCATCATCATTCTGTTTGATAGTTGGGCTTTTGTGTGTGTCAGGTGGGACATTTACAGTAAATCTGAAGGGAAAAAACCTCTCACAACTTTGTTGTCTTGTCTGAGAAGCATAAAACAGACTTTTTTTTTTTTACTGGTTTTAAAGCTATGAAGATTGGAGTGGCTTTACCTGTCAAGCTTACAAGTAAGAGTCCTGTTTTAACTTGACCATAAAAATAGATACAGTTTATTCCTTATTTAAAAGAATAAGCATTAAACGGTTCTAAGCAGAACACTGGTATTTCCAGCATTGAACTAAGAGTTCTTGCACAGGAGAATGCCTTGCACGCATTGGAAAATATACCATCTTCTATTTGTTTGGAATCTGGGTTTAAACCTATAATTGTACTTTTTTTTCCACCATACTATCTGTCGACTTAAATTAAGACGTATGCAGCACCAGGTCAGAGGCACTTGAGAAAATCTTCCTTTATAACACAGAAATTATCTGTGGCATCTTTGGTCACCCTAGCTCCAATTCACCTGTCACTTCTGCCCCATGATTCATTCTGATAATGGTAACCAGCTGCCGATGTCAGAATGTATCACTGCTAAAGTTCAGTGCAGGCTTTTTGGTTCTTTCTAAAATTGCTGAAACAACATAATAATGATTTTTTATGTTCTATATTTCTGAATATGTTATTGTTATTCTGCAACCCAGGTGGAAAAGTACATGTATTATGCTTTGAATATCTGAGCATGACGCAAATGGAAAAATAATTCTTACATTTGCACCACATGGAAAAGTATCAGGAAGGTGGCCAGGGCTCCATAGTATCGACACATGGCAACACTGACTTTTGTAAACACCTTAATATCATGTGTTCCCTTAAAAAAAGATTGCTTAACATTTTTGTCTTTATCATCCAGGAGGCAATGTGACTCAAAGGCTGTAAATAATTTGGACAACTAAAAATCATGTCTCTATAATTATCTTTTAAGTCACAGAAATTGGTAGTAAACTGAAACCATTTTATTAAAGAATTTCAGGGACTTCCCTGGCAGTCCAGTGGTTAAGACTCTGAGCTCTCAATGCAGGGAGCATGGGTTCGATCACTGGTCGGGTAATGGATCCTACCTGCTGCACGGTGGTGCCAAAGAAAGAGAATTTTAAAGTAGCCTTCGTATGTTTTTAATATTAAGCCTTGCTTATAATACAAATTAAGTATTCTAATAAAACTTTCAATTTAAAGATTGAATAACTACATACATTATAGTAATGATAAGAGCTATGATTTATTTGGGACCTGTAGTGTAGTATATGTCAAGTGGCCTCTAATCCTTACACCAAGGATTATTCAAAGTATGAGAAAACTGAGACTAGGAAAAATTTAAGTAACTTGCAGTCACCCAGCTAGTGACAGCTGAAGTTCAAACTTGCACCCAGTTGATTCCCAAATACCTTTTTCTAGCCCTTGATTCTCATTTACACACACACACACACACACACACACACACACAATCTGTGTCTATATCTGAAGAATGAATTGTATAATATGATGTTGGAAATAATTGTATTTTCAGGTCACAGTACATTCATTAACAAAGTCTTCCTTGGGCTTACTGTATTACCAAAAGATTTCCAACAAATACACACAGGTACACACACATACTTGCTTTAAGAGAGTTTAAATAGGAACACTGAATTGATGATATTACATGTGTGTTTCCTATGTGCTTGACATGAATTGTCTTATTTAACTGTCACAACCTCATGGCATAGATACTGTTATTACGATTTCCATTTTACACAGATAAATACATTGAAGCATAAAAAATTTAGCAAGCAAGCAGAAAAGCCACATTTTGAAATTAATGCTGCTCCATTTCCAGGAGCTAGACCATAGTATCGACACATCGCAACACTGACTTTTGTAAACACCTTAATATCATGTGTTCCCTTAAAAAAAGATTGCTTAACATTTTTGTCTTTATCATCCAGGAGGCAATGTGACTCAAAGGCTGTAAATAATTTGGACAACTAAAAATCATGTCTCTATAATTATCTTTTAAGTCACAGAAATTGGTAGTAAACTGAAACCATTTTATTAAAGAATTTCAGGGACTTCCCTGGCAGTCCAGTGGTTAAGACTCTGAGCTCTCAATGCAGGGAGCATGGGTTCGATCACTGGTCGGGTAATGGATCCTACCTGCTGCACGGTGGTGCCAAAGAAAGAGAATTTTAAAGTAGCCTTCGTATGTTTTTAATATTAAGCCTTGCTTATAATACAAATTAAGTATTCTAATAAAACTTTCAATTTAAAGATTGAATAACTACATACATTATAGTAATGATAAGAGCTATGATTTATTTGGGACCTGTAGTGTAGTATATGTCAAGTGGCCTCTAATCCTTACACCAAGGATTATTCAAAGTATGAGAAAACTGAGACTAGGAAAAATTTAAGTAACTTGCAGTCACCCAGCTAGTGACAGCTGAAGTTCAAACTTGCACCCAGTTGATTCCCAAATACCTTTTTCTAGCCCTTGATTCTCATTTACACACACACACACACACACACACACACACACAATCTGTGTCTATATCTGAAGAATGAATTGTATAATATGATGTTGGAAATAATTGTATTTTCAGGTCACAGTACATTCATTAACAAAGTCTTCCTTGGGCTTACTGTATTACCAAAAGATTTCCAACAAATACACACAGGTACACACACATACTTGCTTTAAGAGAGTTTAAATAGGAACACTGAATTGATGATATTACATGTGTGTTTCCTATGTGCTTGACATGAATTGTCTTATTTAACTGTCACAACCTCATGGCATAGATACTGTTATTACGATTTCCATTTTACACAGATAAATACATTGAAGCATAAAAAATTTAGCAAGCAAGCAGAAAAGCCACATTTTGAAATTAATGCTGCTCCATTTCCAGGAGCTAGACTATACTGCCTTCGAGCTTTACTCTGCAGATCGGTTTGTTTTTTTTTTAATATATATATTTTTTTCTTGGCCACTTCTATTGGTCTTTCATTTATTTCTATCTTTGTTCTTTGGCACATGTGGGCCTCCCATCACTGTGGCCTCTCTCATTGCAGAGCACCAGCTCTGGGTGCACATGCTTCAGAGCTCTGGCTTGGTAGCTGGATACATAGGTCCAGCCGCTCCGTGGCACGTGGGATCTTCCCGGGCCAGGGATCGAACCAGCGCCCCTTGCACTGCAAGGCGGTGTCCTTACCCACTGGACCACCAGGGAAGCCCTGCAGATCAGTTTTTACTGAATGAATTAGAATGTAAAGGAGCCAGGCTTTGAGGTTAAACTTGTACTGTGCCCAGGACATATTGTAAAAGTTGCATGCGTATGTTATTTAAATCTAATACGAAGTTCTTTTGCTTTTACTTTTCCACTGTCTCCCAAAATAGTACAAAAAAGAAAAGAGCAGTTAATGAAGAATTCTAGTTACTAAAGTTTTACTGTATCTTGAGTCTTACAACGTACAATAGGGAATATTGGAAAAACAAAAGAGCAGGAAGGTGCCTTGGCCACCAGAACCCAGCCCCCATCCAGAGACAATCTGCTTTGTGAGAATTGTGTGTACAGATTCGGTCAGAACTTGGCTAGATGAAAAACTTGTTTTTTCTACTCTCTGTGGAAATGTTACTATGTATTGAACTTCCTTGTGAATTTTGTGGTTACTTTATTTTCACCGTTCTTCTGAGTATTTTTATCCTGCTTTATTGGTGTGTCAGAAAAGCCCAGAGAAAACAGACCTAATTTACAAGTGTATTGAGGAGCTGAAATGAGTTAACACATGTAATTTGGAACTTTTTGTCCTAATGAAACTTGCGGTATACCCTGAATAATTTTTCCATTTTGATTTTGTATTTTTTACAGTATGGTTGTCAATTCTATTTTAATAGACCAGTGAGTTAGCATAAGTGTTATAAAAACAATAAAGTCAAGGTTCAGTCAAGACATTTAACTTCTAAAGTCAGGTCACACTGTTAAGCATTTCTTTCACAACTTAAAACCGGCCTTCGGCAGACCTTGCTTAATATAGCTATTTAGTCAGGTTTTAGTCTCTGTTCTAGAGTTCATATGCTAATGTATAGTAGTGAATTAATTACATTTTAAAATAGAACTGCTAAGCCTCCAGTGTAATTTATCCCTGTAGTTGCTAAATTAAGCCCAATGTGTGTTTATATACATATTTGCATATTTTACCACTTGAATCTGTAATATTTTTACTTAATAAGAAAAATCTATGGCTTGTTTTTCGCACCCAAGGAAACCATAAGGAAATTATGTGCTCCTAAGGTTTTTTGGAAGTTAGTTGAATTGTCAGTTTTTGAAATTATTTCTTTATTTTCTTAGATTGTTTTTCAGTGTTACTTCTGGAAATATCAGTTTGTTCTATTCTCAATTGCTCTAGAATACTTGAAGTAAAAGTAACAGGTTAACCCAAAGTACATTGTTTTATATTAAATGTTATTATATGACGTTATATATAAAATAGAAACACCTCTAGGTACTGTGTAGCCATTGTTACGGAGTAAGTTAGGTGTAGCAAACATATTTTTATGTTTATAATTTCTTTATTTGACTTAAGATCCAAATAGGTTTAAAATATTGTGATTGTTTCAGCTCCTTTAAGTCTCTTTTAATCTCCGATTCCTCTTCCATCCTTTGCAGTTTATTTTTTTCAGCATTATGAACATACAACTGATATACTATTGTGTGAATTTAAGGGGTACAGTCTCTTGATTTGATGCTTTTATATGTTGCAAGATGATTACTACCATAGCATTAGCTAACACCTCCATCACATCACATAATTACTCTTTCTTTTTTTGTGGTGAGAACACTTAAGATCCCCTTTCTGAACAACTTTCAAGTATATAATTCAGTATTATTAACTATAACTACCATGTTATACATTAGATCCCCAGAACTCATTCACTCTACATCTGGAAGTTTGTACTTTCTGATAAACATCTTCTCGTTTCTAGATTGTATTAACTGAGCATATTTAAATAGGTTGGCATCTTTACCTCTACCAAGAAATAAAGTCTCTAATTTTTCTTGGAATAAACTGTTTCTATTATCTTCCAACAATTATCTTCCCACATATGAAATGGAAATTTAAGTATATCAGAAATTCTGTTCTTTTTGGTCTGTAATGTAGGAAAAAATGGCACTATTATAAAAGGCAGTGGACACAGTTTCATGATAAAGTACTAGATGTGGGACCTTGTCACGTTAGAGAGTCTAATGACCTTGAACTTGCAACTTCATCTGACTCCATCTAAGCATTATTTCTGTTACAGAAGAAGCCAAAAATTTGCATGTTTATATGAAAACTTCCAACTTTAAAAGATTGCCAGTGAATTAAAATTGTTTTTAAAATGCAATACTTGCTAGAATGAATTAAAGATTAAGTTCAAGACCTGCAGTTTACAGCAACTGGCCTTTTTTCTCTTCCTGTAAGTCATCCAGAGAAATGAAAAGATTTCCCATAAACCCAAAATGTAATAGTTCCCTCTTCTCTAGACGTTTCTGTTTCTCAGAATTATTGGTAATATTTTCGCTATTCTTCTTTTAATAGAAATATTAGTGTGCAGGCATGTAGGTAAGATATTTTGAAACTTTGCTGAGTCAGAAATTTTAGAAACAATTTAATCCACTTTCCTCAATTTATAAATGAGGAAAATGAGACATAGGAGCACTTTTCCTTTGATGCACCTTAATTTTACGATTTATCAGTAGTATTCTTTCTGGAGGTTTTCATACAAAGTAAATTTTTATTTTCCTTCACTAGACTTGTATTGCAGTATTCTCAGAATACAGATTCTTTAAAAAATTATCTGCTTTATTTACTGATATTATCTTTGTTGCGGATATTATCTTGGTTGTTGTTCAGTCGCTAAATAGTGTCTGACTCTTGTGACCCCATGGACAGAGTTGGTGATGCCATCCAACCATCTTGTCCTCTGTTGTCCCTTTCTCCTCTTGCCCTCAATCTTTCC
This sequence comes from Tragulus kanchil, assembly GCA_022376925.1. Classification (NCBI taxonomy): domain Eukaryota; kingdom Metazoa; phylum Chordata; class Mammalia; order Artiodactyla; family Tragulidae; genus Tragulus; species Tragulus kanchil. Next base: position 31,080,852 of record JAIOJX010000028.1, on the reverse strand, counting down.
CAGCATCAGGGTCTTTTCCAAAGAGATGGCTCTTTGCATTAGGGGACAAAAGTATTGGAGGTTCAACTTCAGCATCAGACCTTCTAATGACTATTCAGAGTTTATTTCCTTTAGGATTGACTGGTTTGATCTCCTTGCTGCCCAAGGGATTCTCAAGGGTCCTGTCCAGCACCATAGTAAAAAAGTAGATATTGTCTACTTTATCCTTTAGTATTTGTGAGAATGGTCCAAGGAGAAAAATTCTGTTCTTTTTGTCTACACTATTATAAAAGGCAGTGGACACAGTTTCATGATAAAGTACTAGATGTGGGACCTTGTCACGTTAGAGAGTCTAATGACCTTGAACTTGCAACTTCATCTGACTCCATCTAAGCATTATTTCTGTTACAGAAGAAGCCAAAAATTTGCATGTTTATATGAAAACTTCCAACTTTAAAAGATTGCCAGTGAATTAAAATTGTTTTAAAATGCAATACTTGCTAGAATGAATTAAAGATTAAGTTCAAGACCTGCAGTTTACAGCAACTGGCCTTTTTTCTCTTCCTGTAAGTCATCCAGAGAAATGAAAAGATTTCCCATAAACCCAAAATGTAATATTTCCCCTCTTCTCTAGACGTTTCTGTTTCTCAGAATTATTGGTAATATTTTCGCTATTCTTCTTTTAATAGAAATATTAGTGTGCAGGCATGTAGGTAAGATATTTTGAAACTTTGCTGAGTCAGAAATTTTAGAAACAATTTAATCCACTTTCCTCAATTTATAAATGAGGAAAATGAGACATAGGAGCACTTTTCCTTTGATGCACCTTAATTTTACGATTTATCAGTAGTATTCTTTCTGGAGGTTTTCATACAAAGTAAATTTTTATTTTCCTTCACTAGACTTGTATTGCAGTATTCTCAGAATACAGATTCTTTAAAAAATTATCTGCTTTATTTACTGATATTATCTTTGTTGCGGATATTATCTTGGTTGTTGTTCAGTCGCTAAATAGTGTCTGACTCTTGTGACCCCATGGACAGAGTTGGTGATGCCATCCAACCATCTTGTCCTCTGTTGTCCCTTTCTCCTCTTGCCCTCAATCTTTCCCAGCATCAGGGTCTTTTCCAAAGAGATGGCTCTTTGCATTAGGGGACAAAAGTATTGGAGGTTCAACTTCAGCATCAGACCTTCTAATGACTATTCAGAGTTTATTTCCTTTAGGATTGACTGGTTTGATCTCCTTGCTGCCCAAGGGATTCTCAAGGGTCCTGTCCAGCACCATAGTAAAAAAGTAGATATTGTCTACTTTATCCTTTAGTATTTGTGAGAATGGTCCAAGGAGAAACTTCTGTTGGATCTTTTTTTTTTTTAAAATTCTTTATTTTAAAGGTTTTACAGAGTTTTGTTGTTCACCGACATGTATGTTCTCAGATCAGTCATATGCATATCCCTGGCCCCCCCGCCCCCAGGTTCCCCCATCTCACCCCTCCAGACCATCGCACCAAGCCATTGTAAGCACTCCTATTCCCTTAGCAGAATGACAATAGCTATCTTTTCCACACATGACAGTATAGGTTTCCATGTTACTCTCTCCATGCCTCCCACCCACTGTTCCTTCCCTACAATGTCCATATGTCTATTCTGTCTGTTTTTCCATGAGTTCACTGCATGTGTTAATCATGACCATCCTACTAGATTCCATGTATGTTAGTATACTGTACTTGTCTTTCTCTTTTTGACTTAGTTCACTTTTTATGATAGGTTCTAGCTCCAGCCACTTCATTAGGACTGAGTCTTCTGCATTTCTTCTAACAGCTGAGTAGTATTCCATTGTATATATGTACCAAGCTTCTGTATCCATTCATTCGTCAATGGACATCTAGGTTGCTTCCATGTTCTGGCTATTGTATATAGAGCTGCAATGAACACTGGGGTACAGGTGTTTCTTTCAGATTTGATTTCATCAGGAGATAAGCCTAATAGATTGCTGGGTCATAGGGTGCTTCTATTTTTAGTTTTTTAAGGAATCTCCATACTGTCTTCCATAGAGGCTGTATCAATTTACATTCCCACCAGCAATGCAAGAGGGTTCCCTTTTCTCCGCATCCTCTTCAGCATTTATTGTCTTGTCAATTTGTGTATGATGGCCATTCTGACGGGTGTGAGGTGATATTTGATTTGCATTTCTTTAATTATAAGTGAAGTTGAGCATCGTTTCAAGTGTTTTTGGGCCATCTGTATGTCCTCTTTGGAGAGGTGTCTGTTTGGGTCCTTTTCCCATTTTTTGATTGGGTTGTTCGTTTTTCCAGTGCTGAGTTGTCTGAGTTGCTTGTAGATTTTGGAGATTAATTCTTTGTCTGTTTCATTTGCTATGATTTTCTCCCATTCTGTGGGTTGTCTGTTCAGCTTTGTTGTAGTTTCTTTTGCTGTACAAAAGCTTTTAAGTTTCATGAGGTCCCACATGTTCATTTGTCTTTTGAGTTCCACTATTCTAGTAGGTGGGTCAGAGAAGATCTTGCTTTGATTTATGTCCTTGAGGGTTTTGCCTATACTCTCTTAGCTCTAAGAGTTTGATGGTTTCTGGTCTTACATTTAGATCTTTAATCCATATTGAGTTGATCTTTGTGCATGGTGTCAGGGAAAGTTCCAACTTCATTTTTTTGCATGTAGCTGTCCAATTTTCCCAGCACCATTTGTTGAAGAGGCTGTCTTTGTCCCATTTTATATGTTCGCCTCCTTTGTCAAAAATAAGGTACCCATAGGTGCTTGGGTTTATCTCTGGGTTCTCTATCTTGTTCCATTGGTTGATAGTTCTGTTTTTGTGCCAGTACCATACTGTCTTGATGACTGTTGCTTTGTAGTGGAGTCTGAAGTTGAGGAGGCTGATCCCCCCAGCTCCATTCTTCTTCCTCAGGATTCCTTTGGCTATCTGGGGTCTTTTGTGCTTCCATATGAACTGTGTTATTTTGGTCTAGTTCTGTGAATCCATTCATTCGTCAATGGACATCTAGGTTGCTTCCATGTTCTGGCTATTGTATATAGAGCTGCAATGAACACTGGGGTACAGGTGTTTCTTTCAGATTTGATTTCATCAGGAGATAAGCCTAATAGATTGCTGGGTCATAGGGTGCTTCTATTTTTAGTTTTTTAAGGAATCTCCATACTGTCTTCCATAGAGGCTGTATCAATTTACATTCCCACCAGCAATGCAAGAGGGTTCCCTTTTCTCCGCATCCTCTTCAGCATTTATTGTCTTGTCAATTTGTGTATGATGGCCATTCTGACGGGTGTGAGGTGATATTTGATTTGCATTTCTTTAATTATAAGTGAAGTTGAGCATCGTTTCAAGTGTTTTTGGGCCATCTGTATGTCCTCTTTGGAGAGGTGTCTGTTTGGGTCCTTTTCCCATTTTTTGATTGGGTTGTTCGTTTTTCCAGTGCTGAGTTGTCTGAGTTGCTTGTAGATTTTGGAGATTAATTCTTTGTCTGTTTCATTTGCTATGATTTTCTCCCATTCTGTGGGTTGTCTGTTCAGCTTTGTTGTAGTTTCTTTTGCTGTACAAAAGCTTTTAAGTTTCATGAGGTCCCACATGTTCATTTGTCTTTTGAGTTCCACTATTCTAGTAGGTGGGTCAGAGAAGATCTTGCTTTGATTTATGTCCTTGAGGGTTTTGCCTATACTCTCTTAGCTCTAAGAGTTTGATGGTTTCTGGTCTTACATTTAGATCTTTAATCCATATTGAGTTGATCTTTGTGCATGGTGTCAGGGAAAGTTCCAACTTCATTTTTTTGCATGTAGCTGTCCAATTTTCCCAGCACCATTTGTTGAAGAGGCTGTCTTTGTCCCATTTTATATGTTCGCCTCCTTTGTCAAAAATAAGGTACCCATAGGTGCTTGGGTTTATCTCTGGGTTCTCTATCTTGTTCCATTGGTTGATAGTTCTGTTTTTGTGCCAGTACCATACTGTCTTGATGACTGTTGCTTTGTAGTGGAGTCTGAAGTTGAGGAGGCTGATCCCCCCAGCTCCATTCTTCTTCCTCAGGATTCCTTTGGCTATCTGGGGTCTTTTGTGCTTCCATATGAACTGTGTTATTTTTTGGTCTAGTTCTGTGAAGAATGTCATTGGTAATTTCATAGGGATTGCATAGAATCTGTAAATATCTGGTAGCAAGGTCATTTTCACAATATTGATTCTTCCAACCCAGGAACCTGGAATATCTCTCCATCTGTTTACGTCTTCTTTAATTTCTTTCATGAGTGTCTCGGAATTTTCTGTGTACGGTTTTTTCATCCCTAGGTAGGTTTATTCCTGGATATTTTATTCTTTAGGTTGCAGTGGTGAATGGAATTGCAGCCTTGATTTCTCTTTCTGATTTTTCATTGTATATAGGAATGCAAGTGATTTACGTATTGATTTTATATCCTGTGACTTTACTGAATTCATTGACTAACTCTAGTAGTTTTTAATAGTGACTTTAGGGTTTTCTATGTATAGTATCATGTCATCTGAAAGTAGAGAGAGTTTTACTTCTTTTCCAATCTGGGTTCCTTTTGTTTCTTTTTCTTCTCTTATTACTGTAGCTAGAACTTCCAGAACTATGTTGAATAATAGTGGTGAAAGTGGACCCCCCTGTCTTGTTCCTGATCTTAGAGGGAATGCTTTCAGCTTTTCACCACGAAGAATAATATTTGCTGTGGGTTTCTCATATATGGCTTTCACTATGTTGAGATAGGTTTCTTCTATGCCCATTTTCTGAAGAGTTTTTATCATAAATGGATGCTGTACTTTGTCAAAGGCTTTTTCTGCATCTATGGAGATGATCGTGTGATTTTTGTCTCTCCATTTGTTGATATGGTGTATCACATTGATTGATTAGCGGATATTGAAGAATCCTTGCATGCCTGGGATGAACCCAACTTGATCATGATGTATGAGCTTTTTGATGTGTTGTTGAATTCTGTTTGCTAGGATTTTGGTGAGGATTTTGGCGTCTAGATTCATCAGTGAAATTGGCCTATAATTTTCTTTTTTTGTGTTGTTTTTGCCTGGCTTTGGTGTCAGGGTGATGGCAGCCTCATAGAATGTGTTTGGAAGTGTTCCTTCCTGTGCAATTTTTTGGAAGAGTTTTAGAAGGACAGGCATTAGCTCTTCTTTAACTGTTCGGTAGAATTCACTTGTGAAACCATCTGGCTCTGGGGTTTTATTTTTGGGTAGATTTTTGATCACAGAGTCAATTTCTGAGCTTGTGATTGGCTTGTTCATAGTTTCTATTTCTTCCTGGTTGAGTCTTGGGAGATTAATCTTCTCTAAGAAACTGTCCATTTCTTCCAGGTTGTCCAGTTTGTTGCCATAGAGTTGTTCATAATAGTCTGTTAGAATCCTTTGTGTTTCTGCATGATCTGTTGTCATCTCTCCTTTTTTGTTTTTGATTTTGGTGATCTGGTTCTTCTCCTTTCTTCATGAGTCTGGCCAGTGGCTTGTTGATTTCATTTACCTTTTCGAAGAACCAGCTTTCTGTTTTATTTATCTTTGCTATTGTTTCTTTTGTTTCTTTCTCATTTATTTCTGCTCTGATCTTTATGATTTCCCTTCTTCTGCTGGCTTTGTGGTGTTTTTGTTCTTCTTTCTCCAATTGTTTTAAGTGGAGGGTTAGGTCATCTGCTTCATATTTTCCTGGTTTCTCTAGGTAGGATTGTATTGCTGTAAACTTCCCTCTTAGAACTGCTTTTGCAGTATCCCATAGGTTTCGCACTGTCGTGTGTTCATTGTCATTTTCTTCTAGGAATTGTTTTATTTCTCCTTTGATTTGCTCAGTAATCAGTTGGTTTTTTAGGTATGTGTTGTTTAATCTCCATTTTTTTTGTTTGTGTTTTTAGGGCTGGGTTTTTTTTTTGTAGTATTTTTGTTTCAAGAGTTTATCATAAATGGATGCTGTACTTTGTCAAAGGCTTTTTCTGCATCTATGGAGATGATCGTGTGATTTTTGTCTCTCCATTTGTTGATATGGTGTATCACATTGATTGATTAGCGGATATTGAAGAATCCTTGCATGCCTGGGATGAACCCAACTTGATCATGATGTATGAGCTTTTTGATGTGTTGTTGAATTCTGTTTGCTAGGATTTTGGTGAGGATTTTGGCGTCTAGATTCATCAGTGAAATTGGCCTATAATTTTCTTTTTTTGTGTTGTTTTTGCCTGGCTTTGGTGTCAGGGTGATGGCAGCCTCATAGAATGTGTTTGGAAGTGTTCCTTCCTGTGCAATTTTTTGGAAGAGTTTTAGAAGGACAGGCATTAGCTCTTCTTTAACTGTTCGGTAGAATTCACTTGTGAAACCATCTGGCTCTGGGGTTTTATTTTTGGGTAGATTTTTGATCACAGAGTCAATTTCTGAGCTTGTGATTGGCTTGTTCATAGTTTCTATTTCTTCCTGGTTGAGTCTTGGGAGATTAATCTTCTCTAAGAAACTGTCCATTTCTTCCAGGTTGTCCAGTTTGTTGCCATAGAGTTGTTCATAATAGTCTGTTAGAATCCTTTGTGTTTCTGCATGATCTGTTGTCATCTCTCCTTTTTTGTTTTTGATTTTGGTGATCTGGTTCTTCTCCTTTCTTCATGAGTCTGGCCAGTGGCTTGTTGATTTCATTTACCTTTTCGAAGAACCAGCTTTCTGTTTTATTTATCTTTGCTATTGTTTCTTTTGTTTCTTTCTCATTTATTTCTGCTCTGATCTTTATGTTTTCCCTTCTTCTGCTGGCTTTGTGGTGTTTTTGTTCTTCTTTCTCCAATTGTTTTAAGTGGAGGGTTAGGTCATCTGCTTCATATTTTCCTGGTTTCTCTAGGTAGGATTGTATTGCTGTAAACTTCCCTCTTAGAACTGCTTTTGCAGTATCCCATAGGTTTCGCACTGTCGTGTGTTCATTGTCATTTTCTTCTAGGAATTGTTTTATTTCTCCTTTGATTTGCTCAGTAATCAGTTGGTTTTTTAGGTATGTGTTGTTTAATCTCCATGTGTTTGTGTTTTTAGCTGTTTTTTTATTCCTGTAGTTGATCTCTACTCTCATTGTATTGTGGTCCGAGAAGATGGTTGATATAATTTCAGTTTTCTTGAATTGTCTGAGGTTTGATTTGTGGCCGAAGATGTGGTCTATCCTGGAGAATGTTCTGTGAGCACTTGAGAAGAAAGTGTATTCTTCTGCTTTTGGATGGAACGTCCTAAAGATATCAATGAGGTCCATTTCTTCTAGTGTGGCATTTAAGGCTTGTGTTTCTTTATTAATTTTCTGTTTGGATGATCTGTCCATTGGTATGAGAGGAGTGTTAAAGTCTCCTACTATTATTGTGTTATTGTCGATGTCTTCTTTTATGTCTGAAAGTATCTGTCTTATGTATTGAGGTGCCCCTATGTTGAGTGCATGGATATTCATGACTGGTATGTCTTCCTCTTGGATAGATCCCTTAATCATGATGTAGTGACCTGCCTTGTCTCTTAGAATCTTCTTTACTTTAAAATCTATTTTGTCTGCTATGAGGATTGATACTCCAGCTTTCTTTTGATTTTCATTTGCATGGAATATCTTTTTCCAACCTCTTTCTTTCAGTCTATGAGTGTCTCTAGGGCTGAAGTGGGTCTCTTGTAAATAGCATATATATGGGTCTTGCTTCTGGATCCATTCAGCCACTCTGTGTCATTTTGTTGGAGCATTTAGTCCATTTGCATTCAAAGTAATTATTGATACGAATGTTCTTATTGTCATCTTCTTAGAAATTTGGGGTTTGATTTAGGATTTTTTTTTATCTTTCTATTGTTTCTTTTGTTTCTTTCTCATTTATTTCTGCTTTTAAGGGGGGAGGGTTAGGTCATCTGCTTCATATTTTCCTGGTTTCTCTAGGTAGGATTGTATTGCTGTAAACTTCCCTCTTAGAACTGCTTTTGCAGTATCCCATAGGTTTCGCACTGTCGTGTGTTCATTGTCATTTTCTTCTAGGAATTGTTTTATTTCTCCTTTGATTTGCTCAGTAATCAGTTGGTTTTTTAGGTATGTGTTGTTTAATCTCCATGTGTTTGTGTTTTTAGCTGTTTTTTTATTCCTGTAGTTGATCTCTACTCTCATTGTATTGTGGTCCGAGAAGATGGTTGATATAATTTCAGTTTTCTTGAATTGTCTGAGGTTTGATTTGTGGCCGAAGATGTGGTCTATCCTGGAGAATGTTCTGTGAGCACTTGAGAAGAAAGTGTATTCTTCTGCTTTTGGATGGAACGTCCTAAAGATATCAATGAGGTCCATTTCTTCTAGTGTGGCATTTAAGGCTTGTGTTTCTTTATTAATTTTCTGTTTGGATGATCTGTCCATTGGTATGAGAGGAGTGTTAAAGTCTCCTACTATTATTGTGTTATTGTCGATGTCTTCTTTTATGTCTGAAAGTATCTGTCTTATGTATTGAGGTGCCCCTATGTTGAGTGCATGGATATTCATGACTGGTATGTCTTCCTCTTGGATAGATCCCTTAATCATGATGTAGTGACCTGCCTTGTCTCTTAGAATCTTCTTTACTTTAAAATCTATTTTGTCTGCTATGAGGATTGATACTCCAGCTTTCTTTTGATTTTCATTTGCATGGAATATCTTTTTCCAACCTCTTTCTTTCAGTCTATGAGTGTCTCTAGGGCTGAAGTGGGTCTCTTGTAAATAGCATATATATGGGTCTTGCTTCTGGATCCATTCAGCCACTCTGTGTCATTTTGTTGGAGCATTTAGTCCATTTGCATTCAAAGTAATTATTGATACGAATGTTCTTATTGTCATCTTCTTAGAAATTTGGGGTTTGATTTGTAGGATTTCTCCTACTCTTGTATTTATTGACTATATCATGCCCTTTAACACTTGTTGTAGGGCTGGTTTTGAGGTACAGAATTTTTTAGTTTTTGCTTGTCTGTAAAGCTTTTGACTTCGCCATCAATTCTGAATGAGATTCTTGCTGGGTAGAGAATTCTTGGTTGGAAGTTATTCTCTTTTAGCTGTTTAAATGTGTCTTGCCATTCTCTTCTGGGCTGCAGGGTTTCTGTTGAAAGATCCGCAGTTAGACATATGGGGTTTCCTTTATATGTCATTTGTTGTTTGCTCCTAGCTGCTTTTAGTAATCTGTCTTTATATTTAGTCTGCATTAGTTTCATTAGAATGTGCCTTGGTGTGTTTCTTCTGGGTTTATCCTGTATGGAATTCTTTGTGCTTCTTGGACTTGGTTGACTATTTCCTTTCCCATGCTGGGGAAGTTTCAACTATGACCTCTTCAAGAAATTTTTCATAACCTTTCTTCCCCTCTTCTTCTTCTGGAACTCCTATAATTCTAATGTTGTTGCGTTTGATATTGTCCCACAGGTCTTTGATGCTATCATCAGTTCTTTTCATTCTTTGTGCTTTGTTTTGTTCTTCAGCACTTATTTCCACCATTCTGTCTTCCAGCTCACTTATCCGTTCTTCAGCCTCTGATACTCTACTGTTGAGACCTTCTATACTACTCTTGAGTTCAACAATTGAGTTGGTTGTCTCTGCTTATTTTTCATTTCTTGCATGTCTTTTCTCAGGGTTTTCACCTTTAATTTCCTCTAATATTCTGTTTTTGGATAGATCCCTTAATCATGATGTAGTGACCTGCCTTGTCTCTTAGAATCTTCTTTACTTTAAAATCTATTTTGTCTGCTATGAGGATTGATACTCCAGCTTTCTTTTGATTTTCATTTGCATGGAATATCTTTTTCCAACCTCTTTCTTTCAGTCTATGAGTGTCTCTAGGGCTGAAGTGGGTCTCTTGTAAATAGCATATATATGGGTCTTGCTTCTGGATCCATTCAGCCACTCTGTGTCATTTTGTTGGAGCATTTAGTCCATTTGCATTCAAAGTAATTATTGATACGAATGTTCTTATTGTCATCTTCTTAGAAATTTGGGGTTTGATTTGTAGGATTTCTCCTACTCTTGTATTTATTGACTATATCATGCCCTTTAACACTTGTTGTAGGGCTGGTTTTGAGGTACAGAATTTTTTAGTTTTTGCTTGTCTGTAAAGCTTTTGACTTCGCCATCAATTCTGAATGAGATTCTTGCTGGGTAGAGAATTCTTGGTTGGAAGTTATTCTCTTTTAGCTGTTTAAATGTGTCTTGCCATTCTCTTCTGGGCTGCAGGGTTTCTGTTGAAAGATCCGCAGTTAGACATATGGGGTTTCCTTTATATGTCATTTGTTGTTTGCTCCTAGCTGCTTTTAGTAATCTGTCTTTATATTTAGTCTGCATTAGTTTCATTAGAATGTGCCTTGGTGTGTTTCTTCTGGGTTTATCCTGTATGGAATTCTTTGTGCTTCTTGGACTTGGTTGACTATTTCCTTTCCCATGCTGGGGAAGTTTCAACTATGACCTCTTCAAGAAATTTTTCATAACCTTTCTTCCCCTCTTCTTCTTCTGGAACTCCTATAATTCTAATGTTGTTGCGTTTGATATTGTCCCACAGGTCTTTGATGCTATCATCAGTTCTTTTCATTCTTTGTGCTTTGTTTTGTTCTTCAGCACTTATTTCCACCATTCTGTCTTCCAGCTCACTTATCCGTTCTTCAGCCTCTGATACTCTACTGTTGAGACCTTCTATAGTATTTTTGAGTTCAACAATTGAGTTGGTTGTCTCTGCTTATTTTTCATTTCTTGCATGTCTTTTCTCAGTGCACTAATTTCCTCTAATATTCTGTTTTTGGTATTTTGCATCCTCATTAGTATAGCTTTTCTGAATTCTCTTTCAGATAGTTTGTCTATCTCCTCCTCTGTCATTTGAAGCTGTGTTTCTCTAGTTTGTTCCTTCATTTGTGCAGTGTTTCTCTGTCTTTTCATTATTAGATTAATTTTTGTTTCTTTGTGTGTGTCTGTGTGTGTGTAGTTCTTTTTCCCCACCAGGCTTCTTGGTTGAATTCTCCCTTCCTTTGGGTTTCTGTCTTTGCAGAAGGGTTCAGTGGTTTGTGTCTTGGGTGGTGTTAGGTCTTGTTTACAGGTGAAGAATCTCTGGTGTTGTATGTTCTTCGATAGTGTGGGATCTTGGAATCAGGGCTTCCACTCTGAGGATCCTTGGTTTGATGTCTGGTCAGGGAGTGTCGGCTCTATGTCTTGTTTGCTATGGTGTTCCGTGATACTAGTTCAAATACTAACATATGAGGAACAAGAGGTGCATCCCTGATGGGTGACAGTCATAAAAGCATGCAGATGTTTTCTAACATAGTCATAAGATATACATACATACACAGCAATAACCACAACTGACCAGTCTTACAGAGATAAAGCATAGGAAATTTTTCTGGCAAACGACACAATCAACGATGATACCTGCCCGTTAAGCTCTGAATTAATTAAAATAGTGCCTGGAAAAATAGATCCAGGGCAAGGTCCTGGCTTGGACCATTACAATGAAAGCAATTTTTAACTAAGACATGTGTTGAGAGTGAGGAGGAGGAGGGTGTATGGGTAATGAGAAGGAATAGATTCGTCTTGGAAGGATTTTATAGGGTTACGTAACCAAGATTAGTGTGTTGTATTGTTTAGTGCAGCTGGAAGAGAATAGTGGAGACAGGAAAATAGGAAATATTTATCTAGAGGATAGTGGTAGGTAGGAAAAGGTTTTACATTTAGAACATAGAGGGAGGAAGCAGTGGCAAAGAGGAAAGAAGATTAAAAGTTTTTAAAAATTAAAAATTAAAAAAAAAATTAAAAATTAAAAAAAAATTTTTTAAATGGCGACAAAATTAACAAGAAGAGACCAAAAAAAAAAAAAAACCCCAAGAAGACCAATCAATCGAATAAACAAAACAGTCCACAACAAATAAACAAACAAAGCTAAATACTGTCCCTGGTTTTTATCCTCTTATCTGCCTGATGGAAACCAATCTGCTCTGGATGGTGGTGTCTTGATGATGTAGCCTTTTCCTTATGGCAGTGGTTGCTATGGTTTCTGTTTTTGTTTTCGTCAAAACAAAGGCTTTGCTGCGAGCTCAGGTCCTGGCCGGGGTGGCGGGCTGATCCCAGTCTATCTGGCCGGGGCCGCAGCGCGCGCAGTCCCATGCTGGTGGGGAGTGCCCGGGCTCCACTGTGCACTCACCGGTAGCCTCCAGTCCCTGCTCTTCTCCCGGCTTCTTCCACTGCGGCTGCATCTCTGCGGGTGCACGGGCTCCTCAGGCCGCTGGCGCGCACGCACTGCCGGTTATGCGACCAAGTCCCAAAGGCGGGCATGAGCTTTCCCGTCTGGCTCGAGCCTGGTCCCTGGTCAGCAACCCGTGGGCGACTTCCCCTCTCCGTTCAGCAAGCCCCTCACTAGGAGTGTTTGACCTTACCCGGTACCAGGCGGAAAGTCGTGATTTGCACCCGGCTAAGTGGCTCGATTTATATGCTTGACGCTCCCTGTCCGGCTCTATCCAGGTCTCTGGGCAGCACTCCATGGGGAACTTCCTAACTGCGTTCCGCACGCCCCCGCTCACAGTATCTTATCTTCACAGTGTCTTAATTCTGCCGGCGATCTGGCCGGATTTTCGGAATTTTCGTGCTGAGCGCTGCCTTCTCACCCCGCGATGCTCTGCTCAGGCTCTCTTCAAGGGCACTTCCTAGCATGCTCTCCGCCTGTCTGGCATGGAAGTTGGGATAGAGGGTTCTCAGAACAGGAGCTCCGGGAAAGTTCTGGCTGTTCACTCTTCGACCCTAAGCAGTTCTGTCGTCTAGCGGCTGGTTTGTTGGTGGTGTTTCATTTCTTGATTAGTTCTGGTGATTCTGTTGGGGAACTGGTTAAATCTTCCCCTCGTTCCTCCACCATCTTGGCCCCACTCCTCTGTTGGGTCTTGATGTAAGGGAAGTGTTGCTTCTCTGATGACTCTAAGGTATCTAGTCTTGTGACCAGTTTGGCATCTTTTGGCCACCAGGAAAGGCAGAGTCAAAGTAGCAGTTGACATTTAGCAGCTGACTTTAAGAACCTTAAGGCCTACCTTTCTTTGCTTAATATTTCTCTTGATCTTTTTTTTATCTGTAGAGGCTCTTGGTCTCTTTTTTATTATTTTGTAGCTATTTTATTATTTTTCATTATGCAATATATACTTCTGTAAGTATATATTATATATGTACAAAAATATCTGGAATATAAATAAATATACTAATATTTGTAAGTCTTCATATTTTATACCTATACTTACATATATACATGTTTTTATTAAAAAACACTTATTCAGGGCTTCCCTCGTGGTCCAGTGGGCAAAGAGTCTGCCTTGCACTGCAAGGGGCACCGGTTCAATTCCTGGCACGGGAAGATCCCATGTGCCACGGAGCACGTGGACCGGTGTGTCCCATTAGGAGCCAGTGCTCTGGAGCGCATGTGCCCAGTTCTCTGCAGAGAGGGGGTACACTGCAATGGGAGGCCCACACAGGCCAAGGAATTAAGATGGATGAAAATAAATAAATCAAGAATCAATAAAAGAGACAAAAATTTAAAAAAAAACAACAAAACTCTTCAGAATAAGTTGTCTTTCACAATTATCTAGTAATTTTAGCAATTTTAATGTTTAAATTAATTATCAAAAATAAGCATGTAATCTATTTTTTAATGAATCTATTTTTGTAACATGTTGTGCAAAAGCGGAATGATTGACTAGACAGATTCTCTTTTTTTTCTTTTCTAAATTTTGGCCTCTTTTATTGGTCTTTCATTTATTTATTTTCATCCATCCTTTTGTTCTTTGGCCTGTGTGGGCCTCCCATTGAAGTGGCCTGTCTTGTTGCAGAGAATCGGCTCTGGACCCATGCGCTCCAGAGCGCGTGCTGTCTCATAATTGGACACACTGGTTCAGCAGATCCGCCGCACATGGGATCGTTCTGGGCCAGGGATCGAACTGGCGCCCCTTGCAGTGCAAGGTGGACTCTTTACCCACTGAACCACCAGGGAAGCGCAGGTCCTCATTATTTAAGGCCAGGTTTTTAAAAAATGTTTTCAGGTTAGCACATTAAAAACTCCTGTAGAATGGATATTGACATTTTATTCAGTTTCTTTAAAGTTGATCTGCTTTGCCAGTCTTCCTTGGATTATAGGGTTGCTAAAGCAGGGACAATTCCACCTTAGTATCCTTTATACATTGTGTAACACTTTCTTACAGCGCTTAATTAAAGCCTTTAGTGATGTGAGTAGTTAGATCACTTTCATATTATATGGGAAGGTGTTGTTCCTACTTGCTAGAAATGGAATAAACCAAAACATTGCTGAGAATATGTAATGTTCCAGGTACTCTGTCTGTACATCCTCTCACTAGTTGTTCAATATTCTCAATAAATAGGTTGTTCTCCTTATTTTGCTTGGTTAGAAGACGAAGACTCTGATTTGCCTGCGGTCATGTATCACCAGTGATTCTTGAGCTGTGATCAAATTCCCTCCGTCCCTGTACCTGCCTATTTTAATGGCATCGCTTTTCAGGAAGACTAATTGTGGGGATTCATCTGAATCAGTTTTAAACTCACCTCTGCAAACTAATATTTCATTGTTCAGATATAGAAGAGATTTGATAGATTTGTGGAAGTCAGTGTTCATTTAGATTCAATGAGAGGTGATTAAATGCCTTTATACATGTATGTCTAACCCATATAACAAAATAATTTAGAATAATGCTGTCTTCTTTTTATAAAGCTATTTAGCAACTCTAAATGCCCCAGGTTTAGTTAATCATTTTTCAGTAGACAACATTTAAATTCTCTTAGTTATCTTTGCCTTTATCATGCCCCACATTATGTTCTTGCCCTTTCTCCCAGGACTTGTGACTTATTAATAGTATTAAGCATTTAATAGCTACTCTGTATTTTGATTTCTTAACATACTTATGACAGTTGCTTCTATTGAAATAACTATTATTTATTATTGACTAGTTGCTAAACACTCTTATCTAATTAGCTTCCCAAAGTAAATAATGCTAATATAATTTTAGGGTGATTAGATCAATTTTGAGTGGATTACTCAGTGACAAATGGCTACCTAATGGCATGGGCAGCTAGAGCTTTGCGTTGTCAATTCCAGAAGGATAGGAACTTCACTGGCTACTCAGTTCTTCCATTCTGAGGAATGCCATGGCAGATAATTCTAGTTTTTACTAAATACTTAACTAAAAAGATTACTATAGAGAAAAATTTTAGTTGATGTTTTCTCCTTTCTTTTTTTATTGTGAATAAACATGTGTTATTTATGTTTTCAAGGAAAAACAGTGTGGCTGTTAGCAGTTTAAAAACTAAAGATAAACCAGTGAATATATAGGCTATGTTTTTTGTGGATCAAGCTGTACATGAAAGGATTCCTGGAAAGAAATGCATATTTGTTTTATTTTATTTTTTTGTCAGATTGAAAAGTATTTATTAAAAAAATGTAGCTTGAATAAAAAATAAATGACATTTGGCACACTAAGGGCTGGGCTTTTACTGAGATTCAGGTTTTCATAGTTTGCCATTATAGGCAGATAACAGACTCCAATTCTGTTGGTGACATTCATGTTGAATGGAGTGAAAAGATTCTTGGGATGATTGATGATCACCTCTTGAGATTCCATGAGTTTAGATGAGACATGAAGTACAAGAATAACTTAGATGGCTGTAGAACAGAGTCTGAGTCTCACTCTACTAGTTGTGTCTTTTTAACCTAGGGACTCAATATGAAGTGACTGTATTGGATTGGAATCAGAAAAAAATCAGGCTTATAACCATTGAGCTTTATCTAAAAAAAGCAAACCAACAAAATACCCAAAGTCTTTATTATCAATAGATTAAAAAAATATATATCTTGATATTTACTAGTTCACCTTTAAAATAGATGCAGGTGAATCTGTAGAAGAGAAACCCTGTTAAAACAAGTAGGGGCACACAGGGATTTAAGATGATATCTCTAATGAAATACAGAGCTTCAGCACTGTGAGAAAGTTAAGACTTGGGCCAAGCATTTAATAGCTACTCTGTATTTTGATTTCTTAACATACTTATGACAGTTGCTTCTATTGAAATAACTATTATTTATTATTGACTAGTTGCTAAACACTCTTATCTAATTAGCTTCCCAAAGTAAATAATGCTAATATAATTTTAGGGTGATTAGATCAATTTTGAGTGGATTACTCAGTGACAAATGGCTACCTAATGGCATGGGCAGCTAGAGCTTTGCGTTGTCAATTCCAGAAGGATAGGAACTTCACTGGCTACTCAGTTCTTCCATTCTGAGGAATGCCATGGCAGATAATTCTAGTTTTTACTAAATACTTAACTAAAAAGATTACTATAGAGAAAAATTTTAGTTGATGTTTTCTCCTTTCTTTTTTTATTGTGAATAAACATGTGTTATTTATGTTTTCAAGGAAAAACAGTGTGGCTGTTAGCAGTTTAAAAACTAAAGATAAACCAGTGAATATATAGGCTATGTTTTTTGTGGATCAAGCTGTACATGAAAGGATTCCTGGAAAGAAATGCATATTTGTTTTATTTTATTTTTTTGTCAGATTGAAAAGTATTTATTAAAAAAATGTAGCTTGAATAAAAAATAAATGACATTTGGCACACTAAGGGCTGGGCTTTTACTGAGATTCAGGTTTTCATAGTTTGCCATTATAGGCAGATAACAGACTCCAATTCTGTTGGTGACATTCATGTTGAATGGAGTGAAAAGATTCTTGGGATGATTGATGATCACCTCTTGAGATTCCATGAGTTTAGATGAGACATGAAGTACAAGAATAACTTAGATGGCTGTAGAACAGAGTCTGAGTCTCACTCTACTAGTTGTGTCTTTTTAACCTAGGGACTCAATATGAAGTGACTGTATTGGATTGGAATCAGAAAAAAATCAGGCTTATAACCATTGAGCTTTATCTAAAAAAAGCAAACCAACAAAATACCCAAAGTCTTTATTATCAATAGATTAAAAAAATATATATCTTGATATTTACTAGTTCACCTTTAAAATAGATGCAGGTGAATCTGTAGAAGAGAAACCCTGTTAAAACAAGTAGGGGCACACAGGGATTTAAGATGATATCTCTAATGAAATACAGAGCTTCAGCACTGTGAGAAAGTTAAGACTTGGGCCAAGAATCAAAGAGGAGCTCGATAGCCTTCAGAAGGCGTTTTTATAGTCTGGGATCAAGGAGGTTTCATCTGCTGAAGTGTCGAGCACTAGTAATGGTCTGTTAATCTATGAGGTGCTTTTATATTGTTTTCTTTGCAATTTCTGAGACTGTTAAAGCTTATGAGCAAGAGGCTGCAGGCTGGAAGTCAGATGTGCTCTAGATGAGAGGTATCCCACCTGTTTCAGAGCCATGGGATGTTCAGAGGGCGTGGGATGCCTTTAGGAGTCCCTTAAAGGTCAGAGATGTTAAATACTGTCAGTCACTTCAGTCATGTTCTAAGGTTGGAGAATGAAAAAGGAAGATCCAAAGGTATAGTCAACTCTTTTGAATTGAGAAATTTCTGAATTGTAAAGTTTCTGAATTGAGAGTGACAATTGCATGTAATTGTTTGGGTCCATGACATTGGATTCTTCCAAACTAAATTGACCTAGTGGCCATTATAAATTGGGTATATACTTGCAAATCATGTAACTTGAATACTTATGGAGAAACCAAGGTTCTTCATAATAGACACTGATGTTTTAAAACTGACATTTGATCTTCTTAATTAGAAAATGGTGAATAAAATTTGCTTATTTCCATTTTGAATTCAGTGGTACCACATCTTACTGGGGACTAATTTTGCAAGTTAGAACAAACAAAAATCATATGGAATCAGAATTACCATTGAAAATTTCTTACATCCTCCACTAAGCACAGCATATCTGGTTTGGTTTTTTTTTTGGCCACTTCTATTGGTCTTTCATTCATCCATTTTCATCCATCTTTGTTCTTTGGCCTGTGTAGGCCTCCCATCTCAGTGGCCTCTCTCGTTGCAGAGCACCGGCTCTGGGCGCATGCGCTCCAGAGCTCCGGCTCGGTAGTTGGACACATCGGTCCAGCAGCTCCACGGCACGTGGGATCTTCCCAGGCCAGGGATTAAACCGGTGCCCCTTGCACTGCAAGGTGGTGTCCTTACCCACTGGACCACCAGGGAAGCCCCCATATCTGGTTTTGTATAAACAGCCTCTATAAGAATCATGTGCACATTAAAATGTAATGTAGACAGACTATGTAGAGTACAGTTTTACATTATATAAAATTTTTAATTGCACCCTTATTATTGTTACTTGGAAAGCACATTGTATAAGTTAAATATACTTCTGAAGAAACTGTACTCTGAAGAGAAACCAGTTAAATGATAAAACTGAAAGATAGTGGTCTTTGGTTTTCAAATGTCAGTGTAGCAGGAATACCCAGAGGAAAAATGTTGCCTTGGAATATTTACTATGTAGTATGATTCTGTTGATTAATTAAATCATTGCCATTGGACTCAACAGGGTTATCTTCAGGGAAGTGCTGAGTGCTCAAAAGAAAAAAAAAATCCCAAAAGACTTTGAAAAGATGATTTTAGCAATTAGACCAATGAAGTAAGCTATTGGAACATCCTTGGTTCTATCATCTCCTTTCTGTTAACAATTTAGAAAACATCAAATAAAATCTGATATTAAATGACCTTCTAAAAATATTTAAAATTCTTGTGAAAAACAAAGCTTGGAGACCTGCTACAATTTCCTTACTTTTACTTTTTTCCATCATGAACTTTTCTAAAAAATTCCTTCTGTCAATACTTTAAGATCATCACTACTGAGTCATGATTTTTATTAGCTAAATAGAAAAAAATATTTTGGCCTATTTTACCTCTACAATACTTTAGGAGAAGAAGATGGATAGGCTAAATTGAAAAATATACTTAGAAAATTAAGACAAAAATTTCTGTATTTTCAATATTTGAAATATTTTAAAATATTTCCATATTTTAGTTGACTCAAGTATGTATTATATACTGCTGAGGCAACCTTCTTTCCTCCATGGCTGTTTTTTTTTTTTTTTTTTAAGAAAATGTATGCGATTTTAATTGTTAGGTAAGGAAACAGTGTTTAAATTTGACAAGTTATCTTTTTTAAATTAGTCAGCTGGGTTTGAGTCTAGACTTCATACTATTGATACATGAGATGTTTACATCTCTCTGGGAATGACTATGAGAATTAAATTAAAAAATGTGAACACATCGCGTCCAGCAGCTCCACGGCACGTGGGATCTTCCCAGGCCAGGATTAAACCGGTGCCTTGCACTGCAAGGTGGTGTCCTTACCCACTGGACCACCAGGGAAGCCCCCATATCTGGTTTTGTATAAACAGCCTCTATAAGAATCATGTGCACATTAAAATGTAATGTAGACAGACTATGTAGAGTACAGTTTTACATTATATAAAATTTTTAATTGCACCCTTATTATTGTTACTTGGAAAGCACATTGTATAAGTTAAATATACTTCTGAAGAAACTGTACTCTGAAGAGAAACCAGTTAAATGATAAAACTGAAAGATAGTGGTCTTTGGTTTTCAAATGTCAGTGTAGCAGGAATACCCAGAGGAAAAATGTTGCCTTGGAATATTTACTATGTAGTATGATTCTGTTGATTAATTAAATCATTGCCATTGGACTCAACAGGGTTATCTTCAGGGAAGTGCTGAGTGCTCAAAAGAAAAAAAAAATCCCAAAAGACTTTGAAAAGATGATTTTAGCAATTAGACCAATGAAGTAAGCTATTGGAACATCCTTGGTTCTATCATCTCCTTTCTGTTAACAATTTAGAAAACATCAAATAAAATCTGATATTAAATGACCTTCTAAAAATATTTAAAATTCTTGTGAAAAACAAAGCTTGGAGACCTGCTACAATTTCCTTACTTTTACTTTTTTCCATCATGAACTTTTCTAAAAAATTCCTTCTGTCAATACTTTAAGATCATCACTACTGAGTCATGATTTTTATTAGCTAAATAGAAAAAAATATTTTGGCCTATTTTACCTCTACAATACTTTAGGAGAAGAAGATGGATAGGCTAAATTGAAAAATATACTTAGAAAATTAAGACAAAAATTTCTGTATTTTCAATATTTGAAATATTTTAAAATATTTCCATATTTTAGTTGACTCAAGTATGTATTATATACTGCTGAGGCAACCTTCTTTCCTCCATGGCTGTTTTTTTTTTTTTTTTTAAGAAAATGTATGCGATTTTAATTGTTAGGTAAGGAAACAGTGTTTAAATTTGACAAGTTATCTTTTTTAAATTAGTCAGCTGGGTTTGAGTCTAGACTTCATACTATTGATACATGAGATGTTTACATCTCTCTGGGAATGACTATGAGAATTAAATTAAAAAAAATGTGAACTTTTTTATATACCTCAGAGCACTTTCTAAATTCATGATTTGGAGGTAGTATTTGCATATTGCAGAATAAAAGCTTTGTTGTCAGTTAAACCTTAAAACTCCAATTCTTAAACAAACTCTGTGTTCTCTTTCCCAGTTTACCAAGTGCCTTAAACCCTAGATTAGCAGTGACTAAAATGAACATGGTAGTAGAATCTACAGATAAAGGTGTGCACATTGAGTGAAGTACTGCACATAAAGCTCTGGCCCAGTGCTCAGCAGGTGTTGTAATAAATATCTGTTTTTAAAATGATATTCTTTAGGTTTTCCAGGGACTAGAATAATTTCGTAGAAAATGCACATATAAACAAAAACGCATTTTCTTACCTAAGTCTATAAGCTATAATTGTGTTGAATAGTTGTACAAATAGAATATAATACAAAAGCAGAACCCAAATGAAAGTTTTTACTACCTTGGGGTATATTAGTCTTCCAGAGACTTAGCACCTGGCTTCAGGGATCTTCTAGAGTCATCTGATCCCTGGCTTAATCTATTAAGCTCAGGAGAACCTTTCCTGAGAGGAACTAGGACGGACGGACTTACTTGGTTAACTGTGTGTGTGTTTCTTGTTTGTAGTAGTAGTAGTAGTAGTAGTAGTTGTAGTAATAGTAATAGTAACAGTAGTAGTAGTAGTAGTAGTTAGTAGTAGCCATAGTAGTATGGAGCTGTGGAAAATAACCAACCGTTCAAATTGAAGCCATTTTCCAGGAGATTTAAAAAAATTTAGAAGACATAACAATCATAAATATCTATGCTCCCAACGCAGGAGCACCCCAATACATAAGACAAACACTTTCAGACATAAAAGAAGACATTGACAGCAACACAATCATAGTAGGAGACTTTAACACCCCTCTCACACCAATGGACAGATCATTCAAACAGAAAATTAATAAAGAAACACAGGCCTTTAAAAAGCCAACTTTACCTCCAAAAGCAGAAGAATACACTTTCTTCTCAAGTGCTCACGGAACATTCTCCAGGATAGACCACATCTTGGTGAAAGCAAGTTATCTTTTTAAATTAGTCAGCTGGGTTTGAGTCTAGACTTCATACTATTGATACATGAGATGTTTACATCTCTCTGGGAATGACTATGAGAATTAAATTAAAAAAAATGTGAACTTTTTTATATACCTCAGAGCACTTTCTAAATTCATGATTTGGAGGTAGTATTTGCATATTGCAGAATAAAAGCTTTGTTGTCAGTTAAACCTTAAAACTCCAATTCTTAAACAAACTCTGTGTTCTCTTTCCCAGTTTACCAAGTGCCTTAAACCCTAGATTAGCAGTGACTAAAATGAACATGGTAGTAGAATCTACAGATAAAGGTGTGCACATTGAGTGAAGTACTGCACATAAAGCTCTGGCCCAGTGCTCAGCAGGTGTTGTAATAAATATCTGTTTTTAAAATGATATTCTTTAGGTTTTCCAGGGACTAGAATAATTTCGTAGAAAATGCACATATAAACAAAAACGCATTTTCTTACCTAAGTCTATAAGCTATAATTGTGTTGAATAGTTGTACAAATAGAATATAATACAAAAAGCAGAACCCAAATGAAAGTTTTTACTACCTTGGGGTATATTAGTCTTCCAGAGACTTAGCACCTGGCTTCAGGGATCTTCTAGAGTCATCTGATCCCTGGCTTAATCTATTAAGCTCAGGAGAACCTTTCCTGAGAGGAACTAGGACGGACGGACTTACTTGGTTAACTGTGTGTGTGTTTCTTGTTTGTAGTAGTAGTAGTAGTAGTAGTAGTTGTAGTAATAGTAATAGTAACAGTAGTAGTAGTAGTAGTAGTTAGTAGTAGCCATAGTAGTATGGAGCTGTGGAAAATAACCAACCGTTCAAATTGAAGCCATTTTCCAGGAGATTTAAAAAAATTTAGAAGACATAACAATCATAAATATCTATGCTCCCAACGCAGGAGCACCCCAATACATAAGACAAACACTTTCAGACATAAAAGAAGACATTGACAGCAACACAATCATAGTAGGAGACTTTAACACCCCTCTCACACCAATGGACAGATCATTCAAACAGAAAATTAATAAAGAAACACAGGCCTTAAATGCCACACTAGAAGAAATGGACCTCATTGATATCTTTAGGACTTTCCATCCAAAAGCAGAAGAATACACTTTCTTCTCAAGTGCTCACGGAACATTCTCCAGGATAGACCACATCTTGGGCCACAAATCAATCCTCAGTCAATTCAAGAAAACTGAAATTATATCAACCATCTTCTTGGACCACAATGCAGTGAGACTAGAGATCAACTACAGAAAAAAAACCGCTAAAAACACAAACACATGGAGATTAAACAACACATACCTAAAAAACCAACTGATCATTGAGGAAATCAAAGGAGAAATAAAAAAATTCCTAGAAGAAAATGACAATGAACACACGACAGTGCAAAACCTATGGGATACTGCAAAAGCAGTTCTAAGAGGGAAGTTTATAGCAATACAATCCCACCTCAAGAAACTAGGAAAATCTCAAACAGATGACCTAATCTTACGCTTAAAACAACTGGAGAAAGAAGAACAAAAACACCACAAAGCCAGCAGAAGAAGGGAAATCATAAAGATCAGAGCAGAAATAAATGAAAAAGAAACAAAAGAAACAATAGTAAAGATAAATAAAACAGAAAGCTGGTTCTTCGAAAAAGTCAATAAAATCAACACACCACTGGCCAGACTCATCAAGAAAAAGAGAGAGAAGAACCAGATCACCAAAATCAAAAATGAAAAAGGAGAAATCACAACGGATAATGCAGAAATCCAAAGGATTATAAGAGACTATTATGAACAACTCTATGGCAACAAACTGGACAACCTGGAAGAAATGGACAGTTTCTTAGAGAAGATTAATCTCCCAAGACTCAACCAGGAAGAAATAGAAACTATGAACAAGCCAATCACAAGCTCAGAAATCGACCTTGTGATCAAAAATCTACCCAAAAATAAAAACCCAGGGCCAGATGGTTTCACAAGTGAATTCTACCAAACATTCAAAGAAGAGCTAATGCCTGTCCTTCTAAAACTCTTCCAAAAAATTGCACAGGAAGGAATACTTCCAAACACATTCTACGAGGCCACCATCACCCTGATACCAAAGCCAGGCAAAGACATCACAAAAAAAGAAAATTATAGGCCAATTTCACTGATGAATCTAGATGCCAAAATCCACAACAAAATCCTAGCAAACAGAATTCAGCAACACATCAAAAAGCTCATTCTTCACGATCAAGTTGGGTTCATCCCAGGCATGCAAGGATTCTTCAACATCCGCAAATCAATCAATGTGATACACCATATCAACAAATTGAAAGACAAAAATCACATGATCATCTCAATAGATGCAGAAAAAGCCTTTGACAAAGTACAGCATCCATTTATGATAAAAACTCTTCAAAAAATGGGCATAGAAGGAACTTATCTTAACATAGTGAAAGCCATATATGAGAAGCCCACAGCGAACATTATCCTCAATGGTGAAAAACTCAAAGCATTCCCTCTAAGATCAGGAACAAGACAAGGGTGTCCACTTTCACCACTCTTATTCAACATAGTCCTGGAAGTTCTAGCAATAGCAATAAGAGAAGAGAAAGAAATCAAAGGAATCCAGATTGGAAAAGAAGAAGTCAAACTCTCTATTTGCAGATGACATGATATTATACATAGAAAATCCCAAAGACACTATTACAAAACTACTAGAGTTAATCAGCGAATTCAGCAAAGTTGCAGGATACAAAATCAATATACAGAAATCACTGGCATTCCTATACACAAACAATGAAAAATCAGAAAATGAAATCAAAGAGGTAGTCCCCTTCACCATCGCAACCAAAAGAATCAAATATCTAGGAATAAACCTACCCAAAGAAACAAAAGAACTGTACACAGAAAATTACAAGACACTCATGAGAGACATTAAAGAAGAGTTAAACAGATGGAGAAATATTCCATGTTCCTGGGTCGGGAGAATCAATATTGTGAAAATGACCATACTACCACATGTCATCTATAGATTCAATGCGATCCCTATCAAACTTCCAATAACATTCTTCACAAAACTAGACCAACGAATAACACAGTTCATATGGAAACACAAAAGACCTCGAATAGCCAAAGCAATCCTCAGGAAGAAGAATGGAGCTGGAGGGATCAGCCTCCCTAACTTCCAAACACATTCTACGAGGCCACCATCACCCTGATACCAAAGCCAGGCAAAGACATCACAAAAAAAGAAAATTATAGGCCAATTTCACTGATGAATCTAGATGCCAAAATCCACAACAAAATCCTAGCAAACAGAATTCAGCAACACATCAAAAAGCTCATTCTTCACGATCAAGTTGGGTTCATCCCAGGCATGCAAGGATTCTTCAACATCCGCAAATCAATCAATGTGATACACCATATCAACAAATTGAAAGACAAAAATCACATGATCATCTCAATAGATGCAGAAAAAGCCTTTGACAAAGTACAGCATCCATTTATGATAAAAACTCTTCAAAAAATGGGCATAGAAGGAACTTATCTTAACATAGTGAAAGCCATATATGAGAAGCCCACAGCGAACATTATCCTCAATGGTGAAAAACTCAAAGCATTCCCTCTAAGATCAGGAACAAGACAAGGGTGTCCACTTTCACCACTCTTATTCAACATAGTCCTGGAAGTTCTAGCAATAGCAATAAGAGAAGAGAAAGAAATCAAAGGAATCCAGATTGGAAAAGAAGAAGTCAAACTCTCTATTTGCAGATGACATGATATTATACATAGAAAATCCCAAAGACACTATTACAAAACTACTAGAGTTAATCAGCGAATTCAGCAAAGTTGCAGGATACAAAATCAATATACAGAAATCACTGGCATTCCTATACACAAACAATGAAAAATCAGAAAATGAAATCAAAGAGGTAGTCCCCTTCACCATCGCAACCAAAAGAATCAAATATCTAGGAATAAACCTACCCAAAGAAACAAAAGAACTGTACACAGAAAATTACAAGACACTCATGAGAGACATTAAAGAAGAGTTAAACAGATGGAGAAATATTCCATGTTCCTGGGTCGGGAGAATCAATATTGTGAAAATGACCATACTACCACATGTCATCTATAGATTCAATGCGATCCCTATCAAACTTCCAATAACATTCTTCACAAAACTAGACCAACGAATAACACAGTTCATATGGAAACACAAAAGACCTCGAATAGCCAAAGCAATCCTCAGGAAGAAGAATGGAGCTGGGGGGATCAGCCTCCCCAACTTCAGACTCTACTACAAAGCAACAGTCATCAAGACAGTATGGTACTGGCACAAAAACAGAAATATCGACCAATGGAACAAGATCGAGAACCCAGAGATAAACCCACGCACCTATGGGTACCTTATTATTGACAAAGGAGGCGAACATATAAAATGGGACAAAGACAGCCTCTTCAACAAATGGTGCTGGGAAGATTGGACAGCTACATGCAAGAAAATGAAGTTGGAACATACCCTGACACCATACACAAAAATCAACTCAAAATGGATTAAAGACTTAAATGTAAGGCCAGAAACCATCAAACTCTTAGAGGAGAATATAGGCAAAACCCTCAAGGACATAAATCAAAGCAAGATCTTCTCTGACCCACCTACTAGAATAGTGGAACTCAAAAGACAAATGAACATGTGGGACCTCATGAAACTTAAAAGCTTTTGTACAGCTAAAGAAACTACAAAAAAGCTGAACAGACAGCCCACAGAGTGGGAGAAAATCATAGCAAATGAAACAACAGACAAAGAATTAATCTCCAAAATCTACAAGCAACTCAGACAACTCAGCACTGGAAAAACGAACAACCCAATCAAAAAATGGGAAAAGGACCTAAACAGACACCTCTCCAATGATGACATACAGATGGCCCAAAAACACATGAAACGATGCTCAACTTCACTAATAATTAGAGAAATGCAAATCAAAACTACAATGAGATATTACCTCACACCCGTCAGAATGGCCATCATCCACAAATCGACAGACAATAAATGCTGGAGAGGCTGCGGAGAAAAGGGAACACTCCTGCATTGCTGGTGGGAGTGTAAATTGATACAGTCTCTATGGAAGACAGTCTGGAGATTTCTTAAAAAACTAAAAATAGAAGCACCATATGACCCAGAAATCCCACTCTTAGGCTTATACCCTGACGAAATCAAAACTGAAAGAAGCACCTGTACCCCAATGTTCATTGCAGCTCTCTATACAATAGCTAGAACATGGAAGGAACCTAGATGCCCATCGACGAACAAATGGATCCAAAAGCTCTGGTACATATATACAATGGAATACTACACAGCTGTAAAGAGAAATGCAGAAGAATCAACCCTAATTAGGTGGCTGGATCTAGAACGTATCCTAAAAAGTGAAGTCAGTCAGAAAGAGAAGGACAAATACAGTATATTAACACATATATATGGAATCTAGTAGGATGGTGATGATGGCACATATAAAATGGGACAAAGACAGCCTCTTCAACAAATGGTGCTGGGAAGATTGGACAGCTACATGCAAGAAAATGAAGTTGGAACATACCCTGACACCATACACAAAAATCAACTCAAAATGGATTAAAGACTTAAATGTAAGGCCAGAAACCATCAAACTCTTAGAGGAGAATATAGGCAAAACCCTCAAGGACATAAATCAAAGCAAGATCTTCTCTGACCCACCTACTAGAATAGTGGAACTCAAAAGACAAATGAACATGTGGGACCTCATGAAACTTAAAAGCTTTTGTACAGCTAAAGAAACTACAAAAAAGCTGAACAGACAGCCCACAGAGTGGGAGAAAATCATAGCAAATGAAACAACAGACAAAGAATTAATCTCCAAAATCTACAAGCAACTCAGACAACTCAGCACTGGAAAAACGAACAACCCAATCAAAAAATGGGAAAAGGACCTAAACAGACACCTCTCCAATGATGACATACAGATGGCCCAAAAACACATGAAACGATGCTCAACTTCACTAATAATTAGAGAAATGCAAATCAAAACTACAATGAGATATTACCTCACACCCGTCAGAATGGCCATCATCCACAAATCGACAGACAATAAATGCTGGAGAGGCTGCGGAGAAAAGGGAACACTCCTGCATTGCTGGTGGGAGTGTAAATTGATACAGTCTCTATGGAAGACAGTCTGGAGATTTCTTAAAAAACTAAAAATAGAAGCACCATATGACCCAGAAATCCCACTCTTAGGCTTATACCCTGACGAAATCAAAACTGAAAGAAGCACCTGTACCCCAATGTTCATTGCAGCTCTCTATACAATAGCTAGAACATGGAAGGAACCTAGATGCCCATCGACGAACAAATGGATCCAAAAGCTCTGGTACATATATACAATGGAATACTACACAGCTGTAAAGAGAAATGCAGAAGAATCAACCCTAATTAGGTGGCTGGATCTAGAACGTATCCTAAAAAGTGAAGTCAGTCAGAAAGAGAAGGACAAATACAGTATATTAACACATATATATGGAATCTAGTAGGATGGTGATGATGGCACATGCAGTGAAGCGACAGAAAGACAGACATGGACAGTGGACATATGGACATTGTGGGGAAGGAACAGTGGGTGAGAGGTTTAAAGGAAGTAGCATGAAGGCCTGTACTATCATAAGTGAAGAAAATAGCTCTAGTCTTTGCTCTGTGAGAAAAGGGGATCCTTCAGGGGTGCTGTGTGATGGTCGGGAGGGGAGGGAAGGGGGGGATATACATGTGACTAATCTGAGAACATACATGTCTGTGAACAACAAAACTCTGTAAAAGTTAAAAGTAAAATAAAGGTTTAATAAATAAAAATAAAAAAAAAAAAGGCAAAAAAAAAATTGTAAAGAACATTCCTCTGACTTCTTCATGAACAGTTAATCTTTGTTTAATTTATACACACTATACATTTTAAGATTCAAGAAATTTCATTATGTACAGTAATTCATTTACTTGTAAGCATGCATGACTTCCAAGTGTTCTGTATGCACAAATTTTTGTTTTGACTCCTTCTTGAATTTGTAGAATATTTGTACTTTGTCTCACATAAGATACCATTCGTGTTTGCTGCTAAGGTAGGTACTTCAGTCGTGTGTGACTCTTTGCAGCCCTATGGACTGTAGCCTACTAGGCTTCTCTGTCCATAGAATTCTCCAGGCAAGAATACTGGAGTGAGTTGCCATGACCTCCAGGGGATCTTACTGACCCTGGGATTGAACCCTGGTCTTTTATGTCTCCTGCATTGGCAGGCAGGTTCTTTACTACTAGCACTATTCGGGAAGCTCTATAAGATACCATATCTCCTATGAAAATTTTGTCTATTCTATCCTGTTATGTAAAAGGCAACTTTCATGGGGAAAATATTAATATTAAATGAACTGTAGTGATACCTTACATATTTGATTAATTTTATTAATCATTGTTGTTTCCTAAATGGCACCTAGAAAAAATAGAGGTCAAGTGTAACTTTTTAGTTCTTTATTTAATTTTATTTCATGTTTATTTTGCCTTTATGATTAGATCTAGAAATGATAATCAATATGTTTAGCAGTTAGTATGATGATATTAATCAATATATAGAACAAAGCTTTAAAATTAATTACCATTTTCTCTGAAAATTAAAATACCAAGTGATGCAAGTTGAAGTGCAACTCCTCAAAATATTCCAGTAATTTTTTAATTCAATTGAATCTAATTTATTGAAACTATTAAATCATTTTAGAAACTATTAGCATACACTTTTCAGTTTATGCGACTGTTAGTAGCTATATGGTACCCTTCTCTGAGTCATGATTTGTCATGGAAACTGTCATGATACTAGCCAAGCAGTGTACACACCCCACCTTTCTTCAAGGCTTGGGCTAAATTGGCTTCCCTGGAGCCTCACAGGGGTCAGTTCGTTTTCTAGGAGGCTGGCCTACAAGTGAACCATCACCATCAGTAACCACATCATAGTCTTCTAACTCTTCCTAATTAAAATGATATTCAGTTGACTTATACTTTCATTAAGTAGCAAAGTTCACTTAACATCAGTGATATTGTTAAATGTGCTTATTTTTTTCTCAGCTTCTGCTGAACTTAGAGGGATTTAAGTTCTTTTAAATTCTCTAGTTCTTTTAATTCCTGCTAGCACATTTAAATATTAAATTTCTACTAAACAAAAGTGATATGCTGGGAGGTCATATTTGATTAAGTCAGACCTAATCCTTCAAGCTGGAAATATTTAAAAGTGGCATAGTTGAACACTGCTGTTGCCAGACTGCCTGGGGATTTGTATTACATTACCTCTGTCTCTGTTTCCTTACCAGTAAGCATCAATTAATGATAATTATAATTATTCTTTGGGTTAATACATGTTTAGGAAGGTACATAAATTATCTCCTATGAAAATTTTGTCATTCTATCCTGTTATGTAAAAGGCAACTTTCATGGGGAAAATATTAATATTAAATGAACTGTAGTGATACCTTACATATTTGATTAATTTTATTAATCATTGTTGTTTCCTAAATGGCACCTAGAAAAAATAGAGGTCAAGTGTAACTTTTTAGTTCTTTATTTAATTTTATTTCATGTTTATTTTGCCTTTATGATTAGATCTAGAAATGATAATCAATATGTTTAGCAGTTAGTATGATGATATTAATCAATATATAGAACAAAGCTTTAAAATTAATTACCATTTTCTCTGAAAATTAAAATACCAAGTGATGCAAGTTGAAGTGCAACTCCTCAAAATATTCCAGTAATTTTTTAATTCAATTGAATCTAATTTATTGAAACTATTAAATCATTTTAGAAACTATTAGCATACACTTTTCAGTTTATGCGACTGTTAGTAGCTATATGGTACCCTTCTCTGAGTCATGATTTGTCATGGAAACTGTCATGATACTAGCCAAGCAGTGTACACACCCCACCTTTCTTCAAGGCTTGGGCTAAATTGGCTTCCCTGGAGCCTCACAGGGGTCAGTTCGTTTTCTAGGAGGCTGGCCTACAAGTGAACCATCACCATCAGTAACCACATCATAGTCTTCTAACTCTTCCTAATTAAAATGATATTCAGTTGACTTATACTTTCATTAAGTAGCAAAGTTCACTTAACATCAGTGATATTGTTAAATGTGCTTATTTTTTTCTCAGCTTCTGCTGAACTTAGAGGGATTTAAGTTCTTTTAAATTCTCTAGTTCTTTTAATTCCTGCTAGCACATTTAAATATTAAATTTCTACTAAACAAAAGTGATATGCTGGGAGGTCATATTTGATTAAGTCAGACCTAATCCTTCAAGCTGGAAATATTTAAAAGTGGCATAGTTGAACACTGCTGTTGCCAGACTGCCTGGGGATTTGTATTACATTACCTCTGTCTCTGTTTCCTTACCAGTAAGCATCAATTAATGATAATTATAATTATTCTTTGGGTTAATACATGTTTAGGAAGGTACTATATGAAAGTAGTTTAATTTTTATGAATAGAATCAAAGCTGTTATGTACACAGGGATGGACACGTAGTCAGGATTTTGGTGTGAAAAAGTTTAAATATTATTCCAGTAGTAATGGAAAGCCAAATGGAGGGTTTTAAAAATAGTTTTAATTGACTTTTCTTTTTAGAACAGTTTTAAATTCAGAAGAAAATTGGGCAGAAGACATCGAAATTTCTGTATAATCTCTGGTCCACCTCTGGTCCACTGTCAACATCACCTGTAAGAGTGGTATATTTGTTACAATTGATGATCCCGTGTTGACATTTTATTATTCATCTAATTTCCATAGCTTGGCATTGTCCATTTGGTGGGTTTGGAAAAATGTTTAATGGTATATATTCACTGTTATACTATGCAGAGTAATTTCACTGCCTTAAAAATCCTGTGTCTCATCTATTCATCCCTCTTTCCCTCTAACCTTGGCACCGTTGATCCTTTTTCAGAAGTCATATAGTTGGAATCATATGGTAATATAGGCTTTTAAGATTATTTCTTCTCCTTAGTAATATGCATTTCCTCCTTATCCTTTCAAGGCTGAGAGCTTATTTCTTTTTAGTACCGAATAATATTGTCTGAATGTACCACTACTGTCTGAATGTACCATGGTATTCTTTCATCTACTGAAGGACATCTTTTTTTTTTTTTTTAAAGGCCTCATGTTTTTTAAAAAATTTGGCCTCTTTTTATTGATTTTTTAATCTATTTATTTTTTATCCATCTTTATTCTTCGGCCTTTGTGGGCCTCCCATTGCAGTGGCCTCGCTCGTTGCAAAGCACCAGCTCTGGGATCATGCACTCCAGAGCGCTGGCTCATAATTGGACACACTGGTTTAGCCACTGCACGGCATGTGGGATCTTCCTGGGCCAGGGATCGAATCAGTGCCCCTTGCACTGCAAGGCAGACTCTTTACCCACAGGACCATCAGGGAAGCCCTACTGAAGGGCATCTTGATTGCTTCCAAGTCTTGGCTATTATGAATAAAACTATTACGAATAACGGTGTGCAGGCTTTTGTATGGAACTAAGTTTTCAGTTACTTTGGGTAAATACTAAGGTGTATGGTTGTTGGAACATATAGTAAGAGTACGTTTAGCTTTGCAAGAAACCACAAAACCATTTTCCAAAGTCATTATTGCATTTTACATTCCCATCAGTAATGAATGAGAGTTCCAGTTGCTCCACATCCTTGTCAGCATTTGATGTTGTCAGTTTTCTGGATTTTTGGCCATTCTAATAGATACAGGCTTCCCTGGTAGCTCAGCTGGTAAAGAATCCTTCAGGAAAGTGGAGTCACCTTCCCTGCTGCTGCTGCTGCCATCGCTGTCATAGCTGCTGCCACTGCCGCTGCTGGAGAAAGAGCAAGAGTGGGGAAGCCCCTGAGTGAAATCCACCATCCTGCCACTGACCTGCCCGTCCCTCCCTACTTCTTCCCAGACCCTTGCCCCCTCCCCCACTCAGGTGCCATCCACCGCCATCTGCTGCCATCCGCCCTCCCTATGCCCCATCCCTAGGTGAGGGGGATCACTCCAGGAGGTGGAGACCCCGAGGAACCCAGCAGGGTCACCATTTGCAGTGCAACATGACAGAAACTGATGGAGGGAATGATATTCAGTGGTGTTTTTCTCAGGTGAAAGGAGCGGTAGATGATGACGTAGCAGAAGGGGTCTAGAGGATTTGGTGCTGCCAACTTACTATAATAGATTGTTCACACCTGCAAAATGAACCCTGGCTCTGATGCTTGACGAAAGTATGACAGCAGATATAATTTCTACAATAGAATTTAATCATTCAGGAAAATTACTAGCAACTGGAGATAAAGGTGGTTGAGTGATCATCTTTCAGCAGCAGTAGGAGAACAAAATCCAGTCTCATAGCAGAAGAGAAGATAATGTTTACAGCACCTTTCAGAGCCATGAACCAGAGTTTGACTACTTAGAGGAAAAGATCAACAAGATTAGGTGGTTACTCCAGAAAAATGCTGCTCAGTTTTTATTGTCTACCAATGATAAAACAATAAAATTACGGAAATCAGTGAAAGGGACAAAAGGCCAGAAGGGTATAACTTGAAGGAGGAGGATGAAAGGTATAGAGACTCCATGACTGTCCCTACACTATGTGTGCTGGTCTTCAGGCCCATGGATCTGATGATCAAGGTCAGTCCACGAAGAATATTCGCCAATGCCCACACATCCCACATCAACTCCATTTCTGTTAATAGTGACTGTGAGACCTATCTGTCTGCAGATGGTTTGTGGATTAATCTTTGGCATCTGGAAATCACAGTCAGGGGTTTTAATATTGTGGATATCAAGCCTGCCAATGTAGAGGAACTGACGGAGGTGATTTCAGTGGCAGAGTTCCACCCCAACAGCTGTAACACCTTTGTGCACAGGAGCAGTAAAGGGACGATCCGATTATTTGACATGAGGGCCTCCACCCTCTGTGTTAAGCATTCAGAGCTGTTTGAAGAACCTGAAGATCCCAGTAACTGGTCTTTTTTTTCTGAAATCATCTCTTCAATTTCTGATGTAAAATTCAGCTATAGGGGTCGATACATGATGACTATAGAGACTATTTGTCAGTCAAAATTTGGGACTTAAATATGGAAAACAGGCCTGTGGAAACATACCAGGTGCATGAATACCTCAGGAGTAAACTCTGTTCACTGTGTAAGAATGACTGCATATTTGACAAATATGAATGTTGTTGGAACAGTGTTGTCATGACTGGATCTTACAATAATTTCTTCAAAATGTTTGACTGGAACACAAAGCGAGACATAACCCTGGAAGCATCATGAGAAAACAATAAACCTCGCACGGTTCTGAAACCACACACGGTGTGTGCAAGTGGCAAGTGAAAGAAAGACGACATCATTGTTGACAGTCTAGACTTCAACAGGAGGATACTTCACACAGCCTGGCACTGCAAGGAAAATATCATTGTTGTAGGTACTACAAACAATCTGTATATATTTCAAGACATAGTGAATTAGGGTTGGCATTCTTAGCAGAAGAACCCACTTCCTGCTTAGTTGAGATAGTTGAATCTAGCATTTGTACTTAAAAAAGAGAGAGGTCCATTGTGGCGCCCCTTTTACAGTGTTTGACAGTGTGCCATTCGACAACACTTTTTTCATAGCTACATGGAGAAGCTCTGGAGGCCTCCCTGTGGTGCTTTCCATGTCTGCAAGCCATTTAGATAAGGGTAGGGCACTTTTAATTTAAATGACTTATCACACCGTCTTGCCTAATGGACTAGATTGGACTGTGTTGACATTGATTTACTCCACTTTTATGCCTTCCATTGTGTTGACGTCAAACACAGTGAAAGCTTTCAGTCATGCTTATGGGATTTAATTGTGTATCCTCATTACCGTATCGTTTGAGGGGGACACCCCTCCCCTCTTTTAAAATTAAATACAGCTCATTCTTACTATGGCTTGTAGCATTTCTTCTCTCTGGCCTCCTGAACTCTCCCCTCCATCTCTCTCACCCCGCCCCTCCACCTAGCCCTGGTGGTGGTAGAAAAGGAACAGACAGCACGCAGACAAGTCAGGCTGGGGTCAGTGGTAAAGGGAGTACATCTTGCAAACAAATGTTCTAATAACAGTTGGCTGTAATCATTCCTTGCCATGTCTGGCACTGAAAATAAGGCAACAAAACAAAATATAAAAAAAACTACTACTGAATAAAAGTGACAAAGAATGGAGAAAAAAAAAAGAATCTATCTGCAGTGTAGAAGACCCCAGTTCGATTCCTGGGTTGGGAAGCTCCCTGGAGAAGGGATAGGCCACCCAGTCCAGTATTCTTGGGCTTCCTGGTGGGTCAGATGGTAAAACCCCACCTGCAATCCAGGTGACGTGGGTTTGATCCCTGGGTTGAGAAGATCCCTGGAGGAGGGCATGACAACCCTCTCTAGTATTCTTGCCTGAAGAATCCCCATGGATAGAGGAGCCTGGAAAGCTACAGTCCATGGGGATCACAGAGATGGACATGACTAGGCAACAAATAGACACACATAGTATCTTATTATTTCCTTTCATTTTCCTTTTTTTAAAACATCTGTATCATCTTGTTCATATAAACAATCTGAAACAAGTGAATTAGGGTTGGCATTCTTAGCAGAAGAACCCACTTCCTGCTTAGTTGAGATAGTTGAATCTAGCATTTGTACTTAAAAAGAGAGAGGTCCATTGTGGCGCCTTTTACAGTGTTTGACAGTGTGCCATTCGACAACACTTTTTTCATAGCTACATGGAGAAGCTCTGGAGGCCTCCCTGTGGTGCTTTCCATGTCTGCAAGCCATTTAGATAAGGGTAGGGCACTTTTAATTTAAATGACTTATCACACCGTCTTGCCTAATGGACTAGATTGGACTGTGTTGACATTGATTTACTCCACTTTTATGCCTTCCATTGTGTTGACGTCAAACACAGTGAAAGCTTTCAGTCATGCTTATGGGATTTAATTGTGTATCCTCATTACCGTATCGTTTGAGGGGGACACCCCTCCCCTCTTTTAAAATTAAATACAGCTCATTCTTACTATGGCTTGTAGCATTTCTTCTCTCTGGCCTCCTGAACTCTCCCCTCCATCTCTCTCACCCCGCCCCTCCACCTAGCCCTGGTGGTGGTAGAAAAGGAACAGACAGCACGCAGACAAGTCAGGCTGGGGTCAGTGGTAAAGGGAGTACATCTTGCAAACAAATGTTCTAATAACAGTTGGCTGTAATCATTCCTTGCCATGTCTGGCACTGAAAATAAGGCAACAAAACAAAATATAAAAAAAACTACTACTGAATAAAAGTGACAAAGAATGGAGAAAAAAAAAAGAATCTATCTGCAGTGTAGAAGACCCCAGTTCGATTCCTGGGTTGGGAAGCTCCCCTGGAGAAGGGATAGGCCACCCAGTCCAGTATTCTTGGGCTTCCCTGGTGGGTCAGATGGTAAAAACCCCACCTGCAATCCAGGTGACGTGGGTTTGATCCCTGGGTTGAGAAGATCCCCTGGAGGATGGCATGACAACCCTCTCTAGTATTCTTGCCTGAAGAATCCCCATGGATAGAGGAGCCTGGAAAGCTACAGTCCATGGGGATCACAGAGATGGACATGACTAGGCAACAAATAGACACACATAGTATCTTATTATTTCCTTTTTCATTTTCCTGATCATGTATTATATTGAACATATTTTCATGACATCTGTATATCATCTGTTACGGTCTTTTGCCATTTTTAACTCATTTTAAAAACTTTTTCTGAGCAATGCATTTTAGAAATCCTTCATGTATTTTGGATAACAGTGTCTTATCATGTGTGTCTTTCACAGATACTCCCCCTTTGCTGAGAAGTACACATCTAAACTCCTTAAACTGTGTTCATTACCCTTTAAGGTCTGTGTCCCATCTAACTTTATGGTGTGTATTTCTCATTATAGAGATAAGTAACTTTATGATTATATTTTTACCCTCCCATGCCAACATTTAAATGCTAAAACCATACCACATAATTTTTTATCTCAGAAAATGCTATGAGCTGAGCATTTGCACATACTAATGTCTTTGTTTGAAATCTTCTTTCCCCTGTTGCCTGTAACTAATATTCCCAGTAATCCTTCCATCAAGGCTCAGATCAAACCATACCTTCTCTACAGCTATTTGGACCAATGAGAGGATCTTTCCTACTCTAGTTAACTGCCCTCCCCAATGGTCTATGAAATCCTCTGTGACCTGGAATGTCTCTTTGCATGCTTGTATCTTCTCTTTTTCTCTGTTAACAACAACCATTATGCTATGTGCCACATAGAAGTTATCCATTAAGTATTTACTGAATGAATAAATAATCAAATATTCCCACATAGTAAAAAATAAGTGAAATAGATAAATAGATTTGCTTGGATAAAGTGAATTTGGATCCAGATATCTAGATGAAAACATGGTGAAAAAAACTATTTTTGAGAAATATACTTGAGTGCATGTTTTCCTGTTTTTTTCTGAAAAGATTAAATCCTTTAGAATGTTACTTAATATTATAATTTTTATGTAATGTTTATTTGCCCTTAGAAAATTTCCTTTTAATCAAAGTAATGTACTTTTTTATTCCTCTATTCTGTGTATACCTATGGCAAGAGAATGCTAACCCAGTAAAAGATCTGCTCACTAAGAGATGTTGATGCATGTTCACTTCAAAAAGAAATAGTACCTCTTTAAGAGAGCTACAATTCTGAACCTCTGCCCAGTCATTAAAACTCAAAGAGAATTCTCCCTTAATCTTAGATTTTGGTCCTTTTTTTTGAGCTTTAAATTCCACTGTAATTTCTTGTCTGGAGTATTAATCTTTACCACTTGAAGGGACACTTAGCATTATTATTATTTGACTGTAGGGGTTAATCCTTAACTGTAGGTTTGTGGTTGGGGGTTTCTTAGAAAAGCTGCATTCTGGCAGAAACTTTAACCACAAATATTTAGGGGTTTTTCTTCTCAGTTCAGTGACCATATAAGACCCAAACAGAATAGATGATGTTAAGTACTTGTTTTTTCTTTAGAAGGCAAACTCTTAGAGGGCAGGGTTCTGGATTCCTCAAGGCATTCTGAAATGTTATGATTATGAATGGATTGGAACAATAATAATTTACACTTTCATGTTTTGAAAAGTTTTACATTATAAAAAACTGTTGCCAGAGACCAATGCCTTTCCTTTCATCTTTGAACCTGTAAATAAAAATAAACATATTGAGCAATTATTAGCATTCTACTTATTCTGTAAACACTATAGAAAACTATACTCTGTGTTTAATCAATACTTGACCATCGAATAGCTGGCTCTAAAATATAAATACCATCATATTCTTTCTCTTTACTTCTATTTTCTATAATTTTAGACAGATGGATTTTCATGTTACAGACATACAGAATGACAGAAAAGAAAGAATATAGGAATGGATCTTGAATTATAGCTCTTGAAGGTATTTGATAAAATGAGTCCAACATCTTATGAAGAAAGTAGTATCCCAAAACACTAAGGGATGTGCCCCAGGTCACAGTTAGCTAATTGGAGAAACATTTCTTGAAACCCAAATCAGGTTACCAGGCTCCAAATCAGTTTCTTTTACTGTTGTATCAGCCTCTTGAATATGTTTAAATTGGGCCAAGTCATTACTCATGTGCATTCTCACTTTAGCATTGCTTACAGAGACGTTTTATTAGAGCTAGTGTAACCCCATGAGGGTAGCCACTTCACGGTTACCCAGGTGACCCCTGGATAAAAAATGACTTGCTACAATTTCTGTCTGTTTCATGGGCTCAGTGCTGATGGTTCTTCATCAGTTTAAGTTTTGCCAAAATATAGGGTGAATGAATTTCCCTATGTCTCTCATTATTCACAAGGATGTTGCTAAACAACCTCTTCAGGCCTACACTCTATGATACTTCCTCGTGAATTGTTCTCAGCCCAGTGTCCACTGGGCAGGTTTTTATTTTGTTGTTTGGTTTGATTGAGAAGGAATCTTCTCTTTCTGACACCCTCTACATTGTATTACGACTGAAGAGTAGACATAAAACTTATGCATGAACAGAAAAGTTCCTTAAAATGCTTATCATGTTCATTTAAAAACTAGTGTGAACTAAAATAATAAATTGACCAAACCTGGCTGATCTTGAACCATGAATGCTCCAAATAAGAATTAAAATTCATGATTATACTCTGCTTTAAGCTTAAGAGTTGGAAATAAATTGTCAGCAAATGTGAAACTTGTGCACATTGCATCTGAGACATAGGAGTAATCAATAAATGTTCTTTTCTCTACCTGTTCCTTCTTTCCATTGGCATTCTTTTTTTTTTTTTTTTCACTTGTGCCTTCTTTTTAAATTTGCACTTGTATTGAAGATACAAGCCTAGAGCCTAACAACTGGCATCAGTGTCTTTCTTAGTGGAGACAGCCATGATGTCAGTTTCACTTAAGTGTTTAGTGTCCCAGATAGGTAATACTAATTTGTTAAGATATCTTTCTCTATCTATCCACCCACCATCTATCTGTCTCTTCTGAGGAATGTCCTTGGTTACTAATTTTTGAAAAGGTAATAGTGGGAGAGACTTCTTTCAAAGAGTCTTATATTTCCTAATCATGGCAATTCAGTAGATGGAAAATGTTTGAAGCAATGCCACAAACTTAAAAAGAGTAGAAGAATATAAATGTGATATTTCTTTATTAACACAAGAGGAATGAATGGAGAAGTATTTTTGCTGTTTCTTTTCTGTCTTTAACATTTTTCTCTGTACCAGGAGCCCGTTTTATTAGAGCTAGTGTAACCCCATGAGGGTAGCCACTTCACGGTTACCCAGGTGACCCCTGGATAAAAAATGACTTGCTACAATTTCTGTCTGTTTCATGGGCTCAGTGCTGATGGTTCTTCATCAGTTTAAGTTTTGCCAAAATATAGGGTGAATGAATTTCCCTATGTCTCTCATTATTCACAAGGATGTTGCTAAACAACCTCTTCAGGCCTACACTCTATGATACTTCCTCGTGAATTGTTCTCAGCCCAGTGTCCACTGGGCAGGTTTTTATTTTGTTGTTTGGTTTGATTGAGAAGGAATCTTCTCTTTCTGACACCCTCTACATTGTATTACGACTGAAGAGTAGACATAAAACTTATGCATGAACAGAAAAGTTCCTTAAAATGCTTATCATGTTCATTTAAAAACTAGTGTGAACTAAAATAATAAATTGACCAAACCTGGCTGATCTTGAACCATGAATGCTCCAAATAAGAATTAAAATTCATGATTATACTCTGCTTTAAGCTTAAGATTTGGGAAATAAATTGTCAGCAAATGTGAAACTTGTGCACATTGCATCTGAGACATAGGAGTAATCAATAAATGTTCTTTTCTCTACCTGTTCCTTCTTTCCATTGGCATTCTTTTTTTTTTTTTTTTCACTTGTGCCTTCTTTTTAAATTTGCACTTGTATTGAAGATACAAGCCTAGAGCCTAACAACTGGCATCAGTGTCTTTCTTAGTGGAGACAGCCATGATGTCAGTTTCACTTAAGTGTTTAGTGTCCCAGATAGGTAATACTAATTTGTTAAGATATCTTTCTCTATCTATCCACCCACCATCTATCTGTCTCTTCTGAGGAATGTCCTTGGTTACTAATTTTTGAAAAGGTAATAGTGGGAGAGACTTCTTTCAAAGAGTCTTATATTTCCTAATCATGGCAATTCAGTAGATGGAAAATGTTTGAAGCAATGCCACAAACTTAAAAAGAGTAGAAGAATATAAATGTGATATTTCTTTATTAACACAAGAGGAATGAATGGAGAAGTATTTTTGCTGTTTCTTTTCTGTCTTTAACATTTTTCTCTGTACCTGAACTTTAAAAATACAATTATTGAATCCAGTTTCAATATTTGAGAAAACACTTTGAAAGAAGATACTTAAAACCATGTAGTTTGCTGCTGGTCTTTTACACACCCTGGGTGGCTAAAGCCAGGTGTATAGAGGGTTCTTTAAGTGTTGTGGAGAACCATCAATGGACCATTAAACGGCTGTGTGGTGCCATAAAGCTATATTCCTAGCAGTAGTTGACCCCTATCACCATGTTCTTCCCTGCCTGTCTTCTACAATAACAGTCCGACAGCTTTATGTACCCATGTGTAGCCTGGTAATGGGATCTCAGGCAGGGTGTCAGGATCATGTTCATCTCAGACATGTTGACCTGTGGTCAAACAGTGGATAATATGTCAGTCACAAGATTCGTTTCCAATATGAGACTTTGTTCTAAACTATGACACACTTTGGTATATGTCACTTTTGTGTAAATCTTCAGCTGAAATCATAATTTTGAGGAAAAGATATGGTTAAGTGTATCTGGGGATCCTTTTTGTTTTTCTTTTCTTAATTTGTGTGCCCCTGTCAAGTGCCAGTCAAATTCATGGAATTCACTTCATGCATATCTTTGGGAATACTTTATGGTCATTAGAGTCAAATGGGAAAGATGGCAAACAAAGCACAGATAAAGACAACTAAGGACAGCATGGTAGGTGAATGCACAATTTATTGCTTTGAAAGATAGGTAAGATACAGATAGGTCAAAGAGATAGGTTAGGTGATGGTGGGCAAATGGTTTAGACCTGACGTGAAAGACAGGATCCTCGAGAAGAGTAGAAACTCACACAAAGTCTTATTTTAGGAAGGTTGATAAAGCAGTGGGCCACTGAGAGCCTGAAATAGGATTATGATTAGAGACGAGAGACTATAAAACAAGTCATGACATGAGAGCCATAAGGTGCAGAAGGAAGGTGGCACCCCAAAAAGAAAGAGGCGGATGCAAGAAAAATTATGTGAAGAATCATTAAAACTTAGATTGGAGGCATAATTGGCATTTAGAAGGGATGGTAGAAAGAATCTAAAAATTAGTTGTGTTGGGATGTGTATCCCTAAATTTTTCTCTTTAAATTATATTTTCATAAAATAGTTTGTGATCTTAACATGTATCTTTCCAAATATAGGGAACTGACATCTAAAAGGTTCCAGCAAATATGTTAATAATGGAGAGGAAAAAAAGAAGTGTAGGGCTTCCCTGGTGATTCAGTGGGTAAGGACACCGCCTTGTGGTGCAAGGGGCGCCAGTTTGATCCCTTGCCTGGGAAGATCCCATGTGCTGTGGAGCGGCTGGACCGATGTGTCCAATTACCAAGCTGGAGCTCTGGAGCGCATGTGCCCAGAGCCGGTGCTCTATGACAACAGAGGCCACTGTGATGGGAGGCCCACACAGGCCAAAGAACAAAGATGGATGAAAAATAGATAAGTGAAAGACCAATAGAAGTGGCCTGTCTGCCCCCTTCCCTCCCCAACCTGCCTCCCCCCACACAAAAAAAGGAAGTGTAATTGAGATTGGAAATGGTGACGAGAAAATGATGGAAAAGCAGGAATAGATACCTGCCCCCCAGTAGTCTTGGGGAATAAAAGAATAAAAAGAAAGTGCCAGGTACACTGAGCCTTTGATATGACATCCCTGTGTCCCTGGGTGTGAAGAGCCAAGCTGGAGCCAGGTCAGAAGTTTCTGGTAAGTTCTTACCTGGCTTGGAGCATCACTGTAGCCCTAAAGGCCTGTAACCCTGCATTACTAGTGAGGTGGTTGGAGAACTGCCATGGCAAGGTCTGCTTTAATAGAACACATTTCTTGTTTCTTCTGTGCCAGGCGGTCTTCTAAGACCCTTATGTATTTTCATTTGGTCATCACAACACTTCTCTCGCCTTTTAAACCTGGTTACTGTAAAAGGATCCTCGAGAAGAGTAGAAACTCACACAAAGTCTTATTTTAGGAAGGTTGATAAAGCAGTGGGCCACTGAGAGCCTGAAATAGGATTATGATTAGAGACGAGAGACTATAAAACAAGTCATGACATGAGAGCCATAAGGTGCAGAAGGAAGGTGGCACCCCAAAAAGAAAGAGGCGGATGCAAGAAAAATTATGTGAAGAATCATTAAAACTTAGATTGGAGGCATAATTGGCATTTAGAAGGGATGGTAGAAAGAATCTAAAAATTAGTTGTGTTGGGATGTGTATCCCTAAATTTTTCTCTTTAAATTATATTTTCATAAAATAGTTTGTGATCTTAACATGTATCTTTCCAAATATAGGGAACTGACATCTAAAAGGTTCCAGCAAATATGTTAATAATGGAGAGGAAAAAAAGAAGTGTAGGGCTTCCCTGGTGATTCAGTGGGTAAGGACACCGCCTTGTGGTGCAAGGGGCGCCAGTTTGATCCCTTGCCTGGGAAGATCCCATGTGCTGTGGAGCGGCTGGACCGATGTGTCCAATTACCAAGCTGGAGCTCTGGAGCGCATGTGCCCAGAGCCGGTGCTCTATGACAACAGAGGCCACTGTGATGGGAGGCCCACACAGGCCAAAGAACAAAGATGGATGAAAAATAGATAAGTGAAAGACCAATAGAAGTGGCCTGTCTGCCCCCCTCCCTCCCCAACCTGCCTCCCCCCACACAAAAAAAGGAAGTGTAATTGAGATTGGAAATGGTGACGAGAAAATGATGGAAAAGCAGGAATAGATACCTGCCCCCCAGTAGTCTTGGGGAATAAAAGAATAAAAAGAAAGTGCCAGGTACACTGAGCCTTTGATATGACATCCCTGTGTCCCTGGGTGTGAAGAGCCAAGCTGGAGCCAGGTCAGAAGTTTCTGGTAAGTTCTTACCTGGCTTGGAGCATCACTGTAGCCCTAAAGGCCTGTAACCCTGCATTACTAGTGAGGTGGTTGGAGAACTGCCATGGCAAGGTCTGCTTTAATAGAACACATTTCTTGTTTCTTCTGTGCCAGGCGGTCTTCTAAGACCCTTATGTATTTTCATTTGGTCATCACAACACTTCTCTGAAGCCAGTATCCTTATTATCCCCTGTTTTGTAGGTGAAGAA
The DNA here is from genome assembly GCA_022376925.1 of Tragulus kanchil. Lineage (NCBI taxonomy): Eukaryota > Metazoa > Chordata > Mammalia > Artiodactyla > Tragulidae > Tragulus > Tragulus kanchil. The sequence continues at coordinate 31,037,456 of JAIOJX010000028.1, read as the reverse complement.
TCTGACCGGGTGCAGTTAAACAACTTGATTTCTGTTATAGAGCTGATGAATGTTAGCTCTGACTTTAAATTCTGACAATTATCCTGAGTTAAATAAGTCAGTGAAGCTCACCTGAAGCTTTTTCTACAACAGATGCCAAAAAAATACTGAATTACTAGGGTCTCCATTAAAATCAGAATGTAGGAGTCAATCAAGTGCAGTTGGATTTCATATTTGTATTGGAGAATATTGACACTTAACCTTGTGTTTGCCCTGAATATCTGTTTTACTTAGTTCCTCTTGCTCGCTTGTTTCCGTCTGTGGACCTTGGGCTCTCTGTGCCCTGGGATTGGTTGCTAAGTTGGCAAGTAGCAGAGATACAAAACATCTTGCTGAAGCCTAAAGTATCTTTAGCTTATTGTGACTTATGTTTTATTTCATACTCTCTAGACTAGCTCCCTGCTTCCCAGGTGGCTCAGTAGTGAAGAATCCACCTGTCAGTGCAGGAGACACAGGAGATGCGGGTTCCACCCCTGGGTGGGGAGGATCCCCTGGAGGAGGAAATGGCAGCCCACTCCAGTATTCTTGCTAGGAAAATCCCAGGGGCAGAGGAGCCTGGTGGACTGTGGCCCATGGAGTCACAAAGAGTCAGACATGGCTGAGAGACTAAGCATGCATAAACACAGGCTGGCTTCCTAACTTTCTTACATCCCTGTTTCTGGGTAGAATGGGTAGAGTAAATTCCTTATTCTTGAACTGTGGATCCCAGGGTCCAGAAGATCTCTGGGAGAAGGGAATGGAAATCCACTCCAGGATTCTTACCTGGAGAATACACAGACGAACTATATAAAAAAAGTCTTGATGACCCAGATGATCACAATGGTGTGATCACTCACCTAGAGTCAGACATCCTGGAATGCGAAGTCAAGTGGGCCTTAGGAAGCATTACTATGAACAAAGCTAGTGAACGTGATGGAATTCCAGCTGAGCCATTTAAAATCCTGAAAGATGATGCTCTTTCAACAAGTCAGCAAATTTGGAAAACTCAGCAGTGACCACAGGACTGGAAAAGGTCAGTTTTCATTCCAATCCCAAAGAAGAGCAATGCCAAAGAATGTTCAAACTACCACACAACTGCACTCATTTCACATGCTAGCAAGGTCATGTTGAAAATCCTTCAGGCTAAGCTTCAGCAAGAAGTGAACCAAGAACTTCCAGATGTACAAGATGAGTTTACAAAAGGCAGAGGAACCAGAGATCAAATTGCCAACGTTTGTTGGAACATAGAGAAAGCAAAGGAATTCCAGGAAAGCATTTGTTTCTGTCTCATTGACTATGCAAAAGCCTTTGACTGTATGGATCACAACAAATGGTAGGAAATTCTGAAATTCTTAAAGAGATGGGAATACCAGACCATCTTACTTGTCTCTTGAGAAACCTATGTATCAAATCAAGAAGCAACAGTTAGAACATTACATGGAAAAATAGACTGGTTCAAAATTGTGAAAGAAGTAACATAAAAAGGCTGTGTATTGTTGCCCGGTATACCATTGTGAAAGGAAGTAACATAAAGTATTTTGGGCTTATGTTTTATTTCATACTCTCTAGACTAGCTCCTGCTTCCCAGGTGGCTCAGTAGTGAAGAATCCACCTGTCAGTGCAGGAGACACAGGAGATGCGGGTTCCACCCCTGGGTGGGGAGGATCCCCTGGAGGAGGAAATGGCAGCCCACTCCAGTATTCTTGCTAGGAAAATCCCAGGGGCAGAGGAGCCTGGTGGACTGTGGCCCATGGAGTCACAAAGAGTCAGACATGGCTGAGTGACTAAGCATGCATAAACACAGGCTGGCTTCCTAACTTTCTTACATCCCTGTTTCTGGGTAGAATGGGTAGAGTAAATTCCTTATTCTTGAACTGTGGATCCCAGGGTCCAGAAGATCTCTGGGAGAAGGGAATGGAAATCCACTCCAGGATTCTTACCTGGAGAATACACAGACGAACTATATAAAAAAAGTCTTGATGACCCAGATGATCACAATGGTGTGATCACTCACCTAGAGTCAGACATCCTGGAATGCGAAGTCAAGTGGGCCTTAGGAAGCATTACTATGAACAAAGCTAGTGAACGTGATGGAATTCCAGCTGAGCCATTTAAAATCCTGAAAGATGATGCTCTTTCAACAAGTCAGCAAATTTGGAAAACTCAGCAGTGACCACAGGACTGGAAAAGGTCAGTTTTCATTCCAATCCCAAAGAGGGGTAATGCCAAAGAATGTTCAAACTACCACACAATTGCACTCATTTCACATGCTAGCAAGGTGATGTTCAAAATCCTTAAAGTTAGGCTTTAGCAGTATGTGAACCAAGAACTTCCAGATGTACAAGCTGACTTTGAAAAAGGCAGAGGAACCAGAGATCAAATTGCCAACGTTTGTTGGAACATAGAGAAAGCAAAGGAATTCCAGGAAAGCATTTGTTTCTGTCTCATTGACTATGCAAAAGCCTTTGACTGTATGGATCACAACAAATGGTAGGAAATTCTGAAATTCTTAAAGAGATGGGAATACCAGACCATCTTACTTGTCTCTTGAGAAACCTATGTATCAAATCAAGAAGCAACAGTTAGAACATTACATGGAAAAATAGACTGGTTCAAAATTGTGAAAGAAGTAACATAAAAAGGCTGTGTATTGTTGCCCGGTATACCTTATATACAGAGTACATCATGCAAATGCCAGGCTGGATTAATTGTAAACTGGAATTAAGATTGCTGGGAGAACTATCAACAGCCTCAGACATGAAGATGATACCACTCTAATGGCAGAAAGTGAAGAGGAACTAAAGTGCCTGTTGATGAGGGTGAGAGAAGAGTGAAAAGGTTGACTTAATGCTCAACATTAAAAAAACTAAGATCATGGCATTTGGTCCTATCACTTTATGGCAGATAGAAGGGGGAAAAGTGGAATCAGTGATGGATTTTATTTTTCTGGGCTTCAGAATCACTACTGATGGTGACTACAGCCTTGAAATTAAAAAAACACTTGCTCCTTGGAAGAAAAACTATGACAGACCTAGACAGCATATTAAAAAGGAGAGACATCACTTTGCTAACAAAGTCATATAGTCAAAGCTATGGTTTTTCCAGTAGTCATGTATGGGTATGAGAGAAGGATCATAAAGAAGGCTGAGAACGGAAGAATTATTGCCTTCAAACTGTCATGCTAGAGAAGACTCTTGAGAGTCCCTTGAACTGCAAGGAGATCAAACCAATGAATCTTCAAGGAAATCAACCCTGAGTATTCACTGCAAGAACTGATGCTGAAAGTGAAGCTCCAATACTTTGACCACCTGATGTGAAGAGCCACCTTAACTGGAAAAGATCCTGATGCTGGGAAAGATTGAAGGCAAAAGTAGAGGGCAGCAGAGGCTGAGATGGTTAGATAGCATCACTGACTCAGTGGACATGAATTTGAGCAAACTCCAGGATATAGTGAAAGGCAGGGAAGCCTGATGTTTTACAGGTCATGGTGTTGCAAAGAGTTGGACATGACTAACTGACTGAACAACAACAGATGATGAGGACAAAAGGACATAATTGTGTTCTTTATATGATAGAAACTGAAGACACAAATGCCTTGTGTTTTAACCACATGCTCTTAGTTACACAGACTTGTAGGCACAGAAAAATCAATTCTGATGAGCAAACGTAGATCCTCTTTGTCCTTACCCTGTCCAAAGGAAATTTTGAGAGGGTCAACAAATAAGAAATAAAAAGCAGATGAGGGTATTTTGGTTAATTTAAAAAAACAAATGAAGAGATAAGAGGCTTTTAGGAGAGATAAGACAGTGTCAGAGGGGGGGACCAAGTGAACAAGAAAAGGGAGGGGGCGGGATCCTCAATGCACAGAGTAAATGCTGCCCTGAAAACCAGCGCTGAAGATGAGAAAACAGAAAATAGGTCTCCTCTCCTCAGGGAGGAGACCTTTAAGGTTAGGCTCTTCCCTGCCTTCTGTTATTTGAGGCCGGAAATACTGAGTTTGCATTAACATGTTAGTGATGGAACTGGAAGATGAGTCCAGGGCTCTGGACTCTTGTTTTGGTGCACATCTTTATTCTAGCACTGTCATGGAGTACAAATAACCCTCAGTGGAATAGAAAGACACATTCCCCACCCCTCGCCCCTTGCCAAATTTCAGCATAAATTTGCATAGAAGGAAAGTACTTACTGTCGAGGTCCATGCGCAGGTTGGAAAAGAATTTCCATACATGAACCCCAGTGTTCATTGCAGCTCTCTATACAATAGCTAGAACATGGAAGCAACCTAGATGCCCATCGACGAACAAATGGATACAAAAGCTCTGGCACATATGTACAATGGAATACTACACAGCTGTAAAGAGAAATGCAGAAGAATCAGCCCTAATGAGGTGGCTAGATCTAGAACCTATCATAAAAATGAAGTTAGTCAGAAAGAGAAGGACAAGCCACCTTAACTGGAAAAGATCCTGATGCTGGGAAAGATTGAAGGCAAAAGTAGAGGGCAGCAGAGGCTGAGATGGTTAGATAGCATCACTGACTCAGTGGACATGAATTTGAGCAAACTCCAGGATATAGTGAAAGGCAGGGAAGCCTGATGTTTTACAGGTCATGGTGTTGCAAAGAGTTGGACATGACTAACTGACTGAACAACAACAGATGATGAGGACAAAAGGACATAATTGTGTTCTTTATATGATAGAAACTGAAGACACAAATGCCTTGTGTTTTAACCACATGCTCTTAGTTACACAGACTTGTAGGCACAGAAAAATCAATTCTGATGAGCAAACGTAGATCCTCTTTGTCCTTACCCTGTCCAAAGGAAATTTTGAGAGGGTCAACAAATAAGAAATAAAAAGCAGATGAGGGTATTTTGGTTAATTTAAAAAAACAAATGAAGAGATAAGAGGCTTTTAGGAGAGATAAGACAGTGTCAGAGGGGAACGAAGTGAACAAGAAAGGGGAGGGGGCGGGATCCTCAATGCACAGAGTAAATGCTGCCCTGAAAACCAGCGCTGAAGATGAGAAAACAGAAAATAGGTCTCCTCTCCTCAGGGAGGAGACCTTTAAGGTTAGGCTCTTCCTGCCTTCTGTTATTTGAGGCCGGAAATACTGAGTTTGCATTAACATGTTAGTGATGGAACTGGAAGATGAGTCCAGGGCTCTGGACTCTTGTTTTGGTGCACATCTTTATTCTAGCACTGTCATGGAGTACAAATAACCCTCAGTGGAATAGAAAGACACATTCCCCACCCCTCGCCCCTTGCCAAATTTCAGCATAAATTTGCATAGAAGGAAAGTACTTACTGTCGAGGTCCATGCGCAGGTTGGAAAAGAATTTCCATACATGAACCCCAGTGTTCATTGCAGCTCTCTATACAATAGCTAGAACATGGAAGCAACCTAGATGCCCATCGACGAACAAATGGATACAAAAGCTCTGGCACATATGTACAATGGAATACTACACAGCTGTAAAGAGAAATGCAGAAGAATCAGCCCTAATGAGGTGGCTAGATCTAGAACCTATCATAAAAAATGAAGTTAGTCAGAAAGAGAAGGACAAGTACAATATACTAACACATATATATGGAATCTGGTAGGATGGTGATGATGCACATGCAATGAAGCAATGGAAAGACAGACATGGACAGTGGACATATGGACATTGTGGGAAAGGAACAGTGGGTGAGAGGCATAAAGGAAGTAGCTTGAAGGCCTGTACTATCATATGTGAAGAAAATAGCTATGGTCATTGCTCTGTGAGAAAAGCAGATCCTTCATGGGTGCTGTATGATGGTCTGGAGGGGTGGGATGGGGGGAATATATATATGACTAATCTGGGAACATACATATCTGTAAACAACAAAACTCTGTAAAAGTTAAAAGTAAAATAAAAGTTTTTTTTTAAGTTTTTTAAAAAAAATTTCCAGACATGAGGCAGAGTGAGGGGAAAGTAAAGTTTATTAGAGTGGGGGAAGGGAGAGTCGTTGCCAGTACAGGGGGCTGGCTTAAGGGAGAATTAGCGTGGAAGACACTGCTAGAACAGCGGATCGGCTCAAAGAGAACTGACCTTAAGCAGGGATCTTTGATTCCTTTTATAGCTAGGGTCTAAGGAGTGGTATAGGGGTCTTAAGCATCATTGCTGATTGGACGATGTACTGGGTGGGTAGAGTGATGACTTCAGCATGTGGTAGGGTCCAGGGAGTGGCGCCAGGGTCTTAAGGATTGGGCAGTGTACTGTAGCCTGGGGGAGGGGAGGACAATAAGGGTCTTGCATTCCAAGACCCTCCTAGTTTGCCTTATTCTTTCATCCTTGGGCACCACACTTACCAAATATGTAAGTCCTTTTAAAGAAGTGAAATAGGCATTTAGGTGTGTGATTTTAAAATGTCAAGCCAGTTGTAATGAAGATAACAAAAATATTGGTATAACAAAATTCTTCAACATTCAGCTGGACATGTTCCTCCTTTACCCAGTCGTCTCAGTGTATACTGATGTGTTTTTAAAACCTATGAAATATGTATATATGTATGATGTTTATATATGGACTGAGACGGAGACATACAGATACACACTTTCTGATCCATCTGTTGAACACTGATCTTGTTTTGAGCTCACAGCTTTATTTCTAACTGTCTCTGGGACAGTTTGCATATGACATTCTCACTTCAGATGTGGTATTCCTAAAAACTTATAATCATCATCCTTCTCCACCAACAAGTTTTCTTTTTGAAGATTCAGATCTTCTCACTATTGCTACCATTTTCCTGCCTTAGCATCACCCTTCCTTCTCACTATCTTTTAATCACCCTACCCATGTTTGATGAAATCTGTTACTTTGTTTTTCCTTGTTCAAGATCCTATCTCCCTTTTCTCCACACTACCTCCATCCTTGTCCACACAGTCAGTCACTGCTTCTCTGTATTAAGGTGACAACTTCCTACCAGGCTTCCCTCCCTACTTAAAAACTTGAAATCTTAAAGCAAAAAAACAAAAAAACCCTTTGACTTTTCCTGTATTCAGATACCTTCAATTATATCTATAATAATAACAAGGAAATCCAGGTTCTTAAGCCAATAACAAGAAATTGCTATTATATTAGTTTTTTCTCTACCTTATGTTCTTTTTTGCTAGTCTGTGCTATTCAAAACATAGTAATCTGCTTTCTCTTTTTAACTATCTTGTAATAGCTATGATTTCAGCTTTGTGGAGGTGACTTAATACCAGTCCAATTTGACAGTCCTGTAATCCGTGGGTTTAATGCCCATCTGAGAACTTTCTGGAACTGTCACTTGCTAATAGCAGTGCTGACAGCTATTTTATATCTGATCTCATAGACAGTGTGAGTTGCTAACAAATTTCTTGTAGTCCTGGGCTGTAGGGCATTAATTTCCGGTAAGAAAATTTTATTCAGTGTAGGATTTTGCTTGAGCCTTATGCTCCCTTTCTGTACTTGGATATGATAATGACAGTATTGTCAAAGACCTTTCCACAAAGTTCAGGAACCACATTAAGAAGTGAATCTTTAGCCAGTTGTAATGAAGATAACAAAAATATTGGTATAACAAAATTCTTCAACATTCAGCTGGACATGTTCCTCCTTTACCCAGTCGTCTCAGTGTATACTGATGTGTTTTAAAACCTATGAAATATGTATATATGTATGATGTTTATATATGGACTGAGACGGAGACATACAGATACACACTTTCTGATCCATCTGTTGAACACTGATCTTGTTTTGAGCTCACAGCTTTATTTCTAACTGTCTCTGGGACAGTTTGCATATGACATTCTCACTTCAGATGTGGTATTCCTAAAAACTTATAATCATCATCCTTCTCCACCAACAAGTTTTCTTTTTGAAGATTCAGATCTTCTCACTATTGCTACCATTTTCCTGCCTTAGCATCACCCTTCCTTCTCACTATCTTTTAATCACCCTACCCATGTTTGATGAAATCTGTTACTTTGTTTTTCCTTGTTCAAGATCCTATCTCCCTTTTCTCCACACTACCTCCATCCTTGTCCACACAGTCAGTCACTGCTTCTCTGTATTAAGGTGACAACTTCCTACCAGGCTTCCCTCCCTACTTAAAAACTTGAAATCTTAAAGCAAAAAAACAAAAAAACCCTTTGACTTTTCCTGTATTCAGATACCTTCAATTATATCTATAATAATAACAAGGAAATCCAGGTTCTTAAGCCAATAACAAGAAATTGCTATTATATTAGTTTTTTCTCTACCTTATGTTCTTTTTTGCTAGTCTGTGCTATTCAAAACATAGTAATCTGCTTTCTCTTTTTAACTATCTTGTAATAGCTATGATTTCAGCTTTGTGGAGGTGACTTAATACCAGTCCAATTTGACAGTCCTGTAATCCGTGGGTTTAATGCCCATCTGAGAACTTTCTGGAACTGTCACTTGCTAATAGCAGTGCTGACAGCTATTTTATATCTGATCTCATAGACAGTGTGAGTTGCTAACAAATTTCTTGTAGTCCTGGGCTGTAGGGCATTAATTTCCGGTAAGAAAATTTTATTCAGTGTAGGATTTTGCTTGAGCCTTATGCTCCCTTTCTGTACTTGGATATGATAATGACAGTATTGTCAAAGACCTTTCCACAAAGTTCAGGAACCACATGTGTTAAGGAGGAAATGAATTGTATAATCACTTCACCTTATATGCACTTTCCTGCACATATGCTGTTGTGCCTTCCTGATATTGGAACAATTGAGACCTTGGATTTGAGGGCCTGGAGGAATTTTAACCTGAGGTCAGTGTTAGCCTTTGGCTTATTTTCATTGCATACAACATGGAGACTGAGAGTGTTTTCTGACCCAAGGCTTATAGTCTCCTTCTAATTCCAGGTGGCTTTTTCCACTTGAAAAAAGAGGTTCTGCATTTTATGAGAAACTGTGTAAATAACTACAGAGTAATTTATGTTTTATGTGTGAGTAAAGGTTTTTAGAGATATACACTAGGAACTTCCCTGGTGGTACAGTGGTTAAGAATCTGCCTGCTGATGCAGGGGACATGGGCTTGTTCCCTGGTCAGGAAACTGAGAGCCCACATGCCTCATAGTATGGCCCACCTCTCCTCCCTGCCCTACCCTTCAAAAAGATATACACTACAATGAAATAAATGTCCCTTCCTTCAATAATAAGCAAAACAAAACAAAACAAAAGCACAATCTGGATTATTGCAAAAATGACTCAGAAGAATAAATCAAAGGTAGACTGTGTCGACTAAAAAAAGATGAACAACTTAAGAGTTGTGGGTTTGTAAGGGTTAGGGAAAGGGGCAGGGCACAACTTTTGAAAGAATGACATAGCCCAAGGATACAGCATAAACCCATTAGAATCAAATGTGTCCAGGATGGCAGACTAGACCTTGTTTCTCAATCAGTAAGCTAAATGACACACCTAGGGGCACCTAGGCAGTTCTGCCCCTTCCCTGAGAGAGCTGGAATAATCCTCCCACTCATTAGCATATGGAATTACCCAGCCCGTAAAAGCTAAGAATGCCATGTTTTCAGGGCTGCTGGATTTGCTCTGTGATGGCCCACACTCTGTCTGTGGAGTGTGCTTTTCTCAGAGTCGGAACAAATTCATTTCTTACCTATCACTTTGTCTCTCACTGAATTCTTTTCTGTGAAGAGACATGAAGAACCTGAGCTCCATTAGGTCCTGAAACCAGGTATGGTAGGTTTTGGCTGGGTTTCAGTTTCAGCCATGTGGATTCGAATCCCAAACTGGGTTTTGGATTTAAGTCCCAATCCAAGGTAGAACACTTTCACTTCCAATGAATATTCAGGGTTGATTTCCTTTAGGATTGACAGGTTGGATCTCCTTGCTGTCCAAGGGATTCTCGAGAGTGTTCTCCAGTACCACAGTTCAAAAGCATCCATTTTTCTGCGCTCAGCCTTCTTTATGGTCCAGCTCTCTCGACTACTGGAAAAACCATAGCTTTGATGGTACGGACCTTTGTCAGCAAAAATAACTTTATTGCTTTACCAGGCAAAGGAGTATGCAATGGGTTCGTGACCCTGAAAGCTGTGTGTCCTAACCCAGGAGGGTTGTAGTGAGTTTTGTAGCAGTGGTTCAAGGGCAGGGTTGCTGTAAGTGTTAGGTTCTTTGGTTCTTGTAGTCTGCCCTTAGGTAATCCTCTTTGGAATAAAGAATGCTGACAGCCTCCCCTGTTGGGGGTTTTAGTTTTGTAAAGAGCTCAAAGATATTTTTATGTGTATCCCATGAGGCAGAAGCAGGACCCTGCTGCATGGTTGTACTATTGTTTCTTGGCTGCTTCTCCCTTGTCTCTGTGTCCTCTCCCTTCCTTGATTACCAAGTTGGACACAACTGAGCGACTGAACTGAACTGAGAGTCTTCCATGCCTAACAGCCCTTCTCTTTTTCAAGAATGTAGATCTAGCTTTTGGTTGTATGCTCTGTGCATGCTCAGTTGTGTCTGACTCTTTGCAACCCCAAGGATTGTAGCCTGTCAGGCTCCTCTGTCCATGAATTTTTCCAGACAGTAATACTGGAGTGGGTTGCTATTTCCTACACCAAGAACCAGCTTTTAATTCTTTCTAATTTAGCACTTTTTTCATTATGTCAAATTATCTAAAATGCAGTGTTGAATAAAAAAGAAGCACCTTGACATTAAGTCTCTTAATTACTTACACCTTTGGTTATTTAAACCATTAAAACCCAGAAGTGTTAGAGTTGCAGAGAAGAAACCAGTTTTGCCTCTATGTTGGAAACTGTTTCTTTGACTTGTTTTTGTTATTAAAACCATACATAATAGCCTGGTTCAGTTTCAGCCATGTGGATTCGAATCCCAAACTGGGTTTTGGATTTAAGTCCCAATCCAAGGTAGAACACTTTCACTTCCAATGAATATTCAGGGTTGATTTCCTTTAGGATTGACAGGTTGGATCTCCTTGCTGTCCAAGGGATTCTCGAGAGTGTTCTCCAGTACCACAGTTCAAAAGCATCCATTTTTCTGCGCTCAGCCTTCTTTATGGTCCAGCTCTCTCGACTACTGGAAAAACCATAGCTTTGATGGTACGGACCTTTGTCAGCAAAAATAACTTTATTGCTTTACCAGGCAAAGGAGTATGCAATGGGTTCGTGACCCTGAAAGCTGTGTGTCCTAACCCAGGAGGGTTGTAGTGAGTTTTGTAGCAGTGGTTCAAGGGCAGGGTTGCTGTAAGTGTTAGGTTCTTTGGTTCTTGTAGTCTGCCCTTAGGTAATCCTCTTTGGAATAAAGAATGCTGACAGCCTCCCCTGTTGGGGGTTTTAGTTTTGTAAAGAGCTCAAAGATATTTTTATGTGTATCCCATGAGGCAGAAGCAGGACCCTGCTGCATGGTTGTACTATTGTTTCTTGGCTGCTTCTCCCTTGTCTCTGTGTCCTCTCCCTTCCTTGATTACCAAGTTGGACACAACTGAGCGACTGAACTGAACTGAGAGTCTTCCATGCCTAACAGCCCTTCTCTTTTTCAAGAATGTAGATCTAGCTTTTGGTTGTATGCTCTGTGCATGCTCAGTTGTGTCTGACTCTTTGCAACCCCAAGGATTGTAGCCTGTCAGGCTCCTCTGTCCATGAATTTTTCCAGACAGTAATACTGGAGTGGGTTGCTATTTCCTACACCAAGAACCAGCTTTTAATTCTTTCTAATTTAGCACTTTTTTCATTATGTCAAATTATCTAAAATGCAGTGTTGAATAAAAAAGAAGCACCTTGACATTAAGTCTCTTAATTACTTACACCTTTGGTTATTTAAACCATTAAAACCCAGAAGTGTTAGAGTTGCAGAGAAGAAACCAGTTTTGCCTCTATGTTGGAAACTGTTTCTTTGACTTGTTTTTGTTATTAAAACCATACATAATAGCCTGGTTCATATGACCCTGCCCCTCTGCCTGACTGTTAACCTAAAGAGCTTTTGTTCACCATACAGAGAAATAATCTGACCTACTCCCTTGTGAATAGCTACAACAAAAAGAAGAGACTGATGCACCCTTTCCAAAGGCTGGCCCTTCCCAGACATGTTTTGCAAGACTGAAGACCCTTTTTACTTTACTTCTTCACTGCCTCTCCATCTAGTCTGCGTTTTGACTTTAGTTTCTCATTGCTTCTCTCTTTTGGACTCTATGAAAGAACCTGACATCCAGACCCTAACATGATGGTTACTTTGAGAGACCTTTCTGGATAAAGTCGTATTCCTTGCCCCATTTCTCAGATTCATTGGCCTGTTGTTGTCTTGGTAACATTAGGAAATAAAGTAAAAATTGTCTCTCAGTATAATTAATATGAAACTGTTTACCTCACACTGGGACGTGAACCCATGTACTGGGACTCAAACCCAGCCAAAACCCAGGTTGCGACTTGGACCCTGTCAACTACAGATTGGCATTTACCAATTATGTTGCCAGTGACTAGACAAGGACATTTGCCCTCTGCCTCTGCAGAGACAGCGCCATGTTCTATTGAGAGCTGCTGACCTTCAATACCCCCTGATAGAGATCAGGGTTGAGTAGAGGCACTCTGTGCTCCAGGGAATCTGGTGCGGCAGGTCTTTAGACAGGTGGATGCTTTTAGGAACAGATTTTATTATCTCAGTCCTTGCATCTCCTCGTATTTACAGAAGCACTAAATCTCCTCATGGTGGCGTCAGATCTTCATGACTGACTGAAGACCCTTTCTGAAATGACTGTTTAATGATATTGAACTCCCCCTTCTCAAAATCTTATATATTGAACGTCCTCCTGCTGCCTCTTTGGAGTCACTCAGGCAGCTATCTGGGGTGCTGCCTCCTGGGCTGCAGTTCATTATGTCAAATTATCTAAAATGCAGTGTTGAATAAAAAAGAAGCACCTTGACATTAAGTCTCTTAATTACTTACACCTTTGGTTATTTAAACCATTAAAACCCAGAAGTGTTAGAGTTGCAGAGAAGAAACCAGTTTTGCCTCTATGTTGGAAACTGTTTCTTTGACTTGTTTTTGTTATTAAAACCATACATAATAGCCTGGTTCATATGACCCTGCCCCTCTGCCTGACTGTTAACCTAAAGAGCTTTTGTTCACCATACAGAGAAATAATCTGACCTACTCCCTTGTGAATAGCTACAACAAAAAGAAGAGACTGATGCACCCTTTCCAAAGGCTGGCCCTTCCCAGACATGTTTTGCAAGACTGAAGACCCTTTTTACTTTACTTCTTCACTGCCTCTCCATCTAGTCTGCGTTTTGACTTTAGTTTCTCATTGCTTCTCTCTTTTGGACTCTATGAAAGAACCTGACATCCAGACCCTAACATGATGGTTACTTTGAGAGACCTTTCTGGATAAAGTCGTATTCCTTGCCCCATTTCTCAGATTCATTGGCCTGTTGTTGTCTTGGTAACATTAGGAAATAAAGTAAAAATTGTCTCTCAGTATAATTAATATGAAACTGTTTACCTCACACTGGGACGTGAACCCATGTACTGGGACTCAAACCCAGCCAAAACCCAGGTTGCGACTTGGACCCTGTCAACTACAGATTGGCATTTACCAATTATGTTGCCAGTGACTAGACAAGGACATTTGCCCTCTGCCTCTGCAGAGACAGCGCCATGTTCTATTGAGAGCTGCTGACCTTCAATACCCCCTGATAGAGATCAGGGTTGAGTAGAGGCACTCTGTGCTCCAGGGAATCTGGTGCGGCAGGTCTTTAGACAGGTGGATGCTTTTAGGAACAGATTTTATTATCTCAGTCCTTGCATCTCCTCGTATTTACAGAAGCACTAAATCTCCTCATGGTGGCGTCAGATCTTCATGACTGACTGAAGACCCTTTCTGAAATGACTGTTTAATGATATTGAACTCCCCCTTCTCAAAATCTTATATATTGAACGTCCTCCTGCTGCCTCTTTGGAGTCACTCAGGCAGCTATCTGGGGTGCTGCCTCCTGGGCTGCAGTCCTAATTATGCCCCAAATACAACTTAACCCACAACTCTCAAGTTGTTCATCCTTTTTGTCGACAGCCCACATGGCCAGGACTTGAACCTGGCCAAAACAAGGCTTGGGACTTGAACCCACATGGCTGGGACTCAAACTCAGCCAAAACCCATGATACCTGGTTTTAGGACCTAATGGAGCTCATCGCAGAAAAGGATTCAGGTTGAGACAAAGTGATAGGTAAAAAGTGGATTTATTTAGATTCAGGAAAAGCACTCTTCACAGACCAGTGTGGGCCATTGGAGAAGGCAGGTGCAGTGGTCGTGTCTTTATGGGCTGGGTAGTTTCAAGTTCTAATGAGTGGTAGGATTATTCCAGCTATTTTGGGGAAGGGGTGGAACTGTCATGGTACCTCTGGATGTGTCATTCAGCTTGCTGATTGAAGATTAAGGTCTAGTCTGCCATCTTGGACCCATCTGATTCTGCTGTGTTTATGTTGTGTCCTTGGGCTACGTCATTCTTACAAAAGTTGTGCCCTGCCTGTTTCCCTCCTGTTACACATACAGGCTTAACTCAATATACAGAAAGTTGAACTCTGGGACTTAATAGCCAAGCATATTTTTCTATGATATAAATATTGTTTTTATTACTTAATAAAACACTCTTATTTTAATAAGAAGTAGCAACACACTTAATAGCATGCCTACTTCTTAAATCTGCTTTCTAAATCTGTATTTATTTTATTATTTTTATTTATTAGTTTTGCTGGGTCTTCAGTCCCGCATGGGTTTTTCTCTAGTTGCAAAGTGGGGGCTACTCTCTAGTTGCAGTGTGTGGGCTTCTCATTGCATTCTCTTGTTGCGGCTCCTGGGCTCTGGAGTGTGGGCTTCAGTAGCTGTGGCACAAGGACTTATTTGCTCTGAGGCATGTGGGATCTTCCTGGACCAGGGATCTAATCTGTGTCTCCTGTGTTGGCAGGCAGATTCTTTACAACTGAACCACCAGGGAAGCCCCCCAAATCTGTATTTTTAAACAACTTTACTAAAGTGTAATCAACATATAAATGCACACATATTTAAAGTGTACAGAGTAACATGTTTTATATAAAAATGTCCATACAGCCCTTACTCACATTGAAGTTAATGAACTTATCCATCACTGCCAATAGTTTCCTTGAGCTCCTTGGTAATCCTTCTCTCTCATCTCTTGTCTTTTGTATGCCCCTACATTAGTTTGCCTTTCCTTGACTTTTTTTTTTAAACCTTTATTTTACTTTTAACCTTTACAGAGTTTTGTTGTTTACAGATATGTATGTTCCCAGATTAGTCATATGTATATCCCCCCTTCCCACCCCTTCCGATCATCACACAGCACCCTTGAATGATCTCCTTTTCTCACAGAGCAATGACTCTAGCTATTTTCTTCACTGATGATAGTACAGGCCTTCATACTACTTCCTTTATGCCTCCCATCCTCTGTTCCTTCCCCACAATGTCCATATGTCCACTGTCCATGTCTGTCTTTCCATTGCTTCACTGCGTGTGCCATAATCACCATCCTGCTAGATTCCATATATATGTGTTAATATACTGTATTTGTCCTTCTCTTTCTGACTGACTTCACTTTTTATGATAGGTTCTAAATCCAGCCACCTCATTAGGGCTGATTCTTCTGCATTTTTTTTACAACTGTGTAGTATCCCATTGAATATATGTGCCAGAGCTTTTGTATCCATTCGTTCATCGATGGGCATCTAGGCTAGTTCCATGTTCTAGCTATTGTATGGAGAGCTGCAGTGATCATTGGGGTACAGGTGCTTCTTTCAGTTTTGATTTCATCAGGATATAAGCCTAATAGTGGGATTGCTGGGTCATATGGTGCTTCTATTTTTAGTTTTTTAAGAAATCCCCACACTGTCTTCCATAGAGGCTGTATCAATCTACATCCCCACCAGCAATGCAGGAGTGTTCCCTTTTCTCCACACCCCCTCCAGCATTTATTGTCTGTTGATTTGTGGATGATGGCCATTCTGACTGGTGTGAGGTGATATCTCATTGTAGTTTTGATTTGCATTTCTTTAATTATAAGTGAAGTTGAGCATCGTTTTAAGTGTTTTTGGGCCATCTGTATGTCATCTTTGGAGAGGTGTCTGTTTAGGTCCTTTTCCCATTTTTTGATTGGGTTGTTCGTTTTTCCAGTGCTGAGTTGTCTGAGTTGCTTGTAGATTTTAGAGATTAATTCTTTATCTGTTTCATTTGCTATGATTTTCTCCCATTCTGTGCACTGTCTGTTCAGGTTTTTTGTGATTTCTTTAGCTGTACAAAAGCTTTTAAGTTTCATGAGGTCCCACATGTTCATTTGTCTTTTGAGTTCCACTATTGTAGTAGGTGGGTCAGAGAAGATCTTGCTTTGATTTATGTCCTTGAGGGTTTTGCCTATATTCTCTTAGCTCTAAGAGTTTGATGGTTTCTGGTCTTACATTTAGATCTTTAATCCATATTGAGTTGATCTTTGTGCATGGTGTCAGGGAAAGTTCCAACTTCATTTTCTTGCATGTAGCTGTCCAATTTTCCCAGCACCATTTGTTGAAGAGGCTGTCTTTGTCCCATTTTATATGTTCGCCTCCTTTGTCAAAAATAAGGTACCCATAGGTGCTTGGGTTTATCTCTGGGTTCTCTATCTTGTTCCATTGGTTGATAGTTCTGTTTTTGTGCCAGTACCATACTGTCTTGATGACTGTTGCTTTGTAGTGGAGTCTGAAGTTGGGGAGGCTGATCCCCCCAGCTCCATTCTTCTTCCTCAGGATTCCTTTGGCTATCTGGGGTCTTTTGTGCTTCCATATGAACTGTGTTATTTTTTGGTCTAGTTCTGTGAAGAATGTCATTGGTAATTTCATAGGGATTGCATAGAATCTGTAAATATCTGGTAGCAAGGTCATTTTCACAATATTGATTCTTCCAACCCAGGAACCTGGAATATCTCTCCATCTGTTTACGTCTTCTTTAATTTCTTTCATGAGTGTCTTGGAATTTTCTGTGTACAGTTTTTTCATCCCTAGGTAGGCTTATTCCTGGATATTTTATTCTTTAGGTTGCAGTGGTGAATGGAATTGCAGCCTTGATTTCTCTTTCTGATTTTTCATTGTATATAGGAATGCAAGTGATTTACGTATTGATTTTATATCCTGTGACTTTACTGAATTCATTGACTAACTCTAGTAGTTTTTAATAGTGACTTTAGGGTTTTCTATGTATAGTATCATGTCATCTGAAAGTAGAGAGAGTTTTACTTCTTTTCCAATCTGGATTCCTTTTGTGTCTTTTTCTTCTCTTATTACTGTAGCTAGAACTTCCAGAACTATGTTGAATAATAGTGGTGAAAGTGGACCCCCCCTGTCTTGTTCCTGATCTTAGAGGGAATGCTTTCAGCTTTTCACCACGAAGAATAATATTTGCTGTGGGTTTCTCATATATGGCTTTCACTATGTTGAGATAGGTTTCTTCTATGCCCATTTTCTGAAGAGTTTTTATCATAAATGGATGCTGTACTTTGTCAAAGGCTTTTTCTGCATCTATGGAGATGATCGTGTGATTTTTGTCTCTCCATTTGTTGATATGGTGTATCACATTGATTGATTAGCGGATATTGAAGAATCCTTGCATGCCTGGGATGAACCCAACTTGATCATGATGTATGAGCTTTTTGATGTGTTGTTGAATTCTGTTTGCTAGGATTTTGGTGAGGATTTTGGCATCTAGATTCATCAGTGAAATTGGCCTATAATTTTCTTTTTTTGTGTTGTTTTTGCCTGGCTTTGGTGTCAGGGTGATGGCAGCCTCATAGAATGTGTTTGGAAGTGTTCCTTCCTGTGCAATTTTTTGGAAGAGTTTTAGAAGGACAGGCATTAGCTCTTCTTTAACTGTTCGGTAGAATTCACTTGTGAAACCATCTGGCCCTGGGTTTTTATTTTTGGGTAGATTTTTGATCACAAAGTCAATTTCTGAGCTTGTGATTGGCTTGTTCATAGTTTCTATTTCTTTCATGAGTGTCTTGGAATTTTCTGTGTACAGTTTTTTCATCCCTAGGTAGGCTTATTCCTGGATATTTTATTCTTTAGGTTGCAGTGGTGAATGGAATTGCAGCCTTGATTTCTCTTTCTGATTTTTCATTGTATATAGGAATGCAAGTGATTTACGTATTGATTTTATATCCTGTGACTTTACTGAATTCATTGACTAACTCTAGTAGTTTTTAATAGTGACTTTAGGGTTTTCTATGTATAGTATCATGTCATCTGAAAGTAGAGAGAGTTTTACTTCTTTTCCAATCTGGATTCCTTTTGTGTCTTTTTCTTCTCTTATTACTGTAGCTAGAACTTCCAGAACTATGTTGAATAATAGTGGTGAAAGTGGACCCCCCCTGTCTTGTTCCTGATCTTAGAGGGAATGCTTTCAGCTTTTCACCACGAAGAATAATATTTGCTGTGGGTTTCTCATATATGGCTTTCACTATGTTGAGATAGGTTTCTTCTATGCCCATTTTCTGAAGAGTTTTTATCATAAATGGATGCTGTACTTTGTCAAAGGCTTTTTCTGCATCTATGGAGATGATCGTGTGATTTTTGTCTCTCCATTTGTTGATATGGTGTATCACATTGATTGATTAGCGGATATTGAAGAATCCTTGCATGCCTGGGATGAACCCAACTTGATCATGATGTATGAGCTTTTTGATGTGTTGTTGAATTCTGTTTGCTAGGATTTTGGTGAGGATTTTGGCATCTAGATTCATCAGTGAAATTGGCCTATAATTTTCTTTTTTTGTGTTGTTTTTGCCTGGCTTTGGTGTCAGGGTGATGGCAGCCTCATAGAATGTGTTTGGAAGTGTTCCTTCCTGTGCAATTTTTTGGAAGAGTTTTAGAAGGACAGGCATTAGCTCTTCTTTAACTGTTCGGTAGAATTCACTTGTGAAACCATCTGGCCCTGGGTTTTTATTTTTGGGTAGATTTTTGATCACAAAGTCAATTTCTGAGCTTGTGATTGGCTTGTTCATAGTTTCTATTTCTTCCTGGTTGAGTCTTGGGAGATTAATCTTCTCTAAGAAACTGTCCATTTCTTCCAGGTTGTCCAGTTTGTTGCCATAGAGTTGTTCATAATAGTCTGTTAGAATCCTTTGTGTTTCTGCATGATCTGTTGTCATCTCTCCTTTTTTGTTTTTGATTTTGGTGATCTGGTTCTTCTCCTTTCTTCATGAGTCTGGCCAGTGGCTTGTTGATTTCATTTACCTTTTCGAAGAACCAGCTTTCTGTTTTATTTATCTTTGCTATTGTTTCTTTTGTTTCTTTCTCATTTATTTCTGCTCTGATCTTTATGATTTCCCTTCTTCTGCTGGCTTTGTGGTGTTTTTGTTCTTCTTTCTCCAATTGTTTTAAGTGGAGGGTTAGGTCATCTGCTTCATATTTTCCTGGTTTCTCTAGGTAGGATTGTATTGCTGTAAACTTCCCTCTTAGAACTGCTTTTGCAGTATCCCATAGGTTTCGCACTGTCGTGTGTTCATTGTCATTTTCTTCTAGGAATTGTTTTATTTCTCCTTTGATTTGCTCAGTAATCAGTTGGTTTTTTAGGTATGTGTTGTTTAATCTCCATGTGTTTGTGTTTTTAGCTGTTTTTTTATTCCTGTAGTTGATCTCTACTCTCATTGTATTGTGGTCCGAGAAGATGGTTGATATAATTTCAGTTTTCTTGAATTGTCTGAGGTTTGATTTGTGGCCGAAGATGTGGTCTATCCTGGAGAATGTTCTGTGAGCACTTGAGAAGAAAGTGTATTCTTCTGCTTTTGGATGGAACGTCCTAAAGATATCAATGAGGTCCATTTCTTCTAGTGTGGCATTTAAGGCTTGTGTTTCTTTATTAATTTTCTGTTTGGATGATCTGTCCATTGGTATGAGAGGAGTGTTAAAGTCTCCTACTATTATTGTGTTATTGTCGATGTCTTCTTTTATGTCTGAAAGTATCTGTCTTATGTATTGAGGTGCCCCTATGTTGAGTGCATAGATATTCATGACTGGTATGTCTTCCTCTTGGATAGATCCCTTAATCATGATGTAGTGACCTGCCTTGTCTCTTAGAATCTTCTTTACTTTAAAATCTATTTTGTCTGCTATGAGGATTGATACTCCAGCTTTCTTTTGATTTTCATTTGCATGGAATATCTTTTTCCAGCCTCTCACTTCCAGTCTATGAGTGTCTCTAGGTCTGAAGTGAGTTTCCTGGAGGCAGCATATGTATGGGTCGTGTTTTTGGATCCATTCAGCCACTCTGTGTCTTTTGGTTGGAGCATTTAGTCCATTGACATTCAAAGTAATTACTCATACAAATGATCCTATTGTCATCTTCTTCGATGTTATGATGGGTTTGTTTTGTGGATCTTCTCCTTCTTTTATACTTGTTGACTATATAAGTCCCTTTAACACTTGTTGTAAGGCTGGTTTGGTGTTACTAAATTCTTTTAATTTTTGCTTGTCTGTAAAGGTTTTAATTTCTCCATCAATTTTGAATGAGGTCCTTGCAAGATAGAGGATTCTTGGTTGCAGATTATTCTCTTTTAGCCGTTTAAATGTGTCCTGCCATTCCCTTCTTGCCTACAGAGTTTCTGTTGAAAGATCAGCTGTTAAACGTAGGAGCTTTCCCTTGTATGTCACTAGTTGCTTTTCCCTTGCTGCTTTGAGAATTCTGTCTTTGTGTTTCATTTGTGTTAGCTTCATTAATATGTATCTTGGTGTGTTTCTTCTCGGGTTGATTCTGTATGGTATTCTTTGTGCTTCTTGGGCTTGATTGACTATTTCTTTTCCCATGTTGGGGAAATTTTCAACTATAATCTCTTCAAAAATTTTCTCATAGCCTTTCTTTTTTTCTTCTTCTTCTGGAACCTCTATAATTCTAATGTTGGTGTGTTTGATATTATCCCAGACGTCTCTGAGGCTATCTTCTGCTCTTTTCATTCTTTGAGCGAGATTCTGTTTTTCAGCAGTTACTTCCACCATTCTATCTTCCAGCTCACTTATCCGGTCTTCTGTCTCAGATATTCTGCTCTTGCTTCCTTCTGCAGTGTTTTTAAGTTCAGCAATTGAGTTGTTGGTCTCTGTTACTTTTTCTGTAAGTTCTTGTATTTCTTTGTTCAGTATGTTAGTTGTGTCTTGCAATTTCTCTAACATTCGGTTTTCAGTGTCTTTGATCATCTTTACTATCATTCTTCTGAAATCGCTTTCAGAAAGTTTGTCCAAATTCTCTTCATTGATTTGATCTTGTGTGTTTGTAGATTGTTTCTTCACTTGTGTGATATTTCTCTGCCGTTTCATTGTTATTATTAATTTTTTAACTGACTCTGTTTGGGATTTCCTTTTCCCAGACTTTGAGTTACGTCTGTTGGTGTTTGTTGTTTGGATGGGGCTTCTTATTCTGGGTGATGCTTGTGGTTACGTGATGTCAGAACTTGCATACAAGTGATTACCTTTGTTGGCGTTCTCACTTGTATACTGCACTCTAATGTTAGGCGTTCTCTAGTATTGTAGAGTTTTGGAGTCAGTGCTCCCTCCCTAAAGCCCCTGGGGTTGTTGCCTGACCAGGGAATGAAGATTTGACGGCTGATTTGTTATGGCATTAAATGATATTAAAACATATATATGCGAATGAGAAACAGAAGGTATACCTTTGACAAATGAAAATTAAAATATCATGCAAATACTATCTAGCGTATTGAATTATACACACAAACATATACAGCTGTAACATAACCCAAGCATTCCAACCAAAAATACAGTACAATACATTAGCATGGCGAGTAGAAAAAACCAAGAATGTTATCCACCAGTTAATAACCAAACTAAGTAGAACACCAATTGGAGAATAATGCTAGCGCAGGGTCCCCGTTGGGGATAAGGCAGTGAGGACAGAACAGACTAAGAAATATGTTGGGAAAAGGGAAAAAGAGAAAGGGAGGATAGAAGAGAAATATAGAATGATACCTCAAAGTTAAATATAGGGAGATAAAGATTTGTATGTATTAGAGTTTAGTGCTATAGGAAAGGAGCATCAGAGAAAGCAAAAATTATAGAGGAAGTAGTAGTACAAATGAAAAATTTAAAAAATTAAAACAGAGATAAGTATATAGAAAAATATAGAAAAACAAAGCAAAAACAATAAAAACAAACAAACCCCCCGCAGAACCTTAAAAGGCCAATGGGGAACCAGAAGTTTATACCAAAATAAAATGTGTGGTTTAAAAGGAAAAAGAAAAAAAAAATGTTAACTTGAATATATTCAGTCTTACTGATAAGATTAGTAGCTTCAGTAGAATTCAATGGAGGAAATAAACACACCCACTCTCACACATACACACCCAAAAAAATGGGGGGTGCACTGAGTAGGTTTGGAAAAAAGGGGAAAAAACCAATTGAAACAAAACAATAAAATACAAAAATAAGCAATAAAAAAGAATAAGGAATAAAATGAAATTTTAAAAATCCAGCAGTAACTCCAGCTTCAGACAAAATGTGAAAATAGTGTTTATGTTCTTCTGTTTGTTGCTGACTATTCAGGAATTATCAGTCTTTTTCTTGCCTCTGGCAGTGGTTCCATCTGAAGACCTCTTTGACTGCTTGTATATTTAATTCCTTCCTTTGAATGGCTATGTAATCTTCCATTGTATGGTTATATTGGGTTGGCCAAAAAGTTTGTTCAGGCTTTTCCCGACAATGTTGCAGAAAAACTCATAGTTCGTTTATTCATTTACCTTTTGATGTACATTTGGATTGCTTCTAATTTTGACTATTGCAAATGGAACTTCTGTGAACATTGTGTGGAAGTTTCAGTTAATATTTCTTTTGAGTAAATGTCTAGGAGTAAAATGCCTAGATCATAGAGGTGATTTCTTTTAAAAGAAACTTTCACCAGCTTTGCAAACTATTCAATCATTTACATTCTCACCAGCAGTGTATTAGAAATCTTTCATTTGCTTCAATGTTTTGATCTTCTGTTTGAAGCCATAGTAGTTCTAGGACCTTTTATTCCAGCAGAAGCTGAAACCATTTTGCAGTGTTCAGTCAGGTTTGTTCAAGTAACTCTTGCTCATTTCTTCAAGTCTCTCTAATTTGGGAAGCCTGTAAAAATTTATATCAAACTAAAATGTCAGAAAGGAAATTATACACTTAGACAATATTAAGAATCTTTTGTTTAAAGAAAGACCAAGGAAATACTTGTTGATATCTGATGACTAGGAAACATGATGCTGTTTAGGTTTGTAACACATGTCTTATCAGATATAACAAGGAAGTCAAGAGTTATACTGTTTGGGGACCAAGATTGTAGTCGTACTATTTGATTTATATTTTATGTCATTTGGTCCAAAATTTTCAGATTTGTTTGGTCAGATAATAATACTTAGGAATGGCTATTTCCAAAGGAATCTTTCCTCTGCTTCTAACCATGTAAGTTATCCCAAATTAAAAATGCCATCTTTTTCTAGTTCAACTCATAAGATATAAAGGAGTCTTACAGGCTCCATGATAACAGTGAATATATTTGGGAGAACGGATTTTAAATAAGATGCAATTAGATTAGAGTTGAATTTAAAGAGGACATTTCAAGCATTCTTAGCAGTAGGATCAGCATTGTTTCATTTAATTAATCACAAAATCCATTCATATTTGGTTTTACTACCACCTCTGAATTTAAAGATCTTGGTTTCCCTCTCATTTCTGCTCTTCTACTCAGTGACTAGTACTCAGTCAAGGTTTGCTATAGTTCCAACCCAGGTCTATATCAATACTGTTTTACTAAGAATTTTTGGATATTCTTTGATTTTTTTTCTGCTTCAATAGATTTTAGGAAGAAGGTCTCTCCTAAGGAAAAAAAAATATATTGAGCAGTTTTGGATGTGAGTCCATTAGAGTAATACTACATGTTGATAAAGAGTGTTTGTTTTAGAGGAATTATCAATGGACAGTTTTATTTAGAGTTTGAGCCATTTAGTAGGTATAACTCTTCTTAAAAACAGAAGTTTCTGTATTTTTACTTTGGTAGTTTTTTTCTTTCTTTCTTTCTTTTTTGAATATGTGCATCTAGACTAAATTTTAGGGCTTATAGAGGTATGAAGATATGGTGTTTATTAAAGATCAAAATAGTTCTTTAACTTATTGCTTTGGAAGTGAGCAGGTCCATAGATAGACTTTGGGACCTGTGAATAGCGCTTGTAGTTCACTTTCCTGTATTCACCTAAAACTTTGGCATCTATATCACAGGCTTTCCTTCCATCTCTGTCTCTGCCATTGTTCTGCTTGGCTTTCGTAGATAATGGAAGAAGCAGCTTCTTGCTTTAGGGCCCTCTTCATCTCCAGTCACCATCTCTTCCTTTGTATCTGAACCACTGGCTCCCATGAATGTACCGCTGACCTTAAGTAGGAGAATAAACAACTTAACCCATGGGCTCATTAGCTTAAATATACTACTTTGTCTCACAATCGCTTCTCTCCCCAGTGAAGTTATTTGCTAATTCTGATCATTCTTTGACCTCATCTGCACCTTCAGTCCAAGGATTGTTTTTTTTTCCAATCCATCAGCCCTTGTGTTTCCTCTTTAATCGCTCAGCCGTTGTCTTTCCTCTCTCTTTGCCATGTTCCATACATGAAGTTCCCTTCTACATCTAATGTTTTGTTTCAACTATTTGGGAAAACTCAACTGAAAAATGAACATTTTGCTCATGTTTTCTGCACCTACATCTGAACACAGCATGCTGGGAGAGTGTCATACAACAAGCTTGTCGGTTTCCTGATCTGTCTTTGACATTGACTTCAAATGGACTCTCAGCACTGCAGGCCACATTTCTCAAGGGCTCTCCCAGGACAGTCAGTGGTGGAGGAATTGGTCTTCAGTAGAAGAAGCAGCAGCTCTCTTGTTGTAACAGGAAGCATGGTGCTAGTAAGGATGAAGCTATAATTGTGTTTGTAAACTGGCAGACTGAAGGTGAAGTATCTAGGAGGATAACCACTCCATACATAATGTATAAGCGTCAGCTAAGCCAGGGGTTCTTTTAATGTCAGATTAGCCTTTCCTATGAAGAAAGATTGTTGACATTATTTTCTGTTCTCCATAATAGGTGAATTGAGAAATTTTTGTGCAAGTTTCTAGTAAAAAAATTTGCTGAAGCATGGCTTCAAGTCACAAAGCAGTATTTGAAAAATGAGAAATGGCGGATAAATTCAGCTCTAAAGTTAAGTCTTGGGCTTCAAGCATTTTCCTTCCACTTCATCTTTCAATGGATTATCCTAAAGCATCATTTTAATCTGAGTACTTCTCTTCTGTAAACCTACCATAGGTCCTGTTGCCCACTCTGTCCTGTCTCAGAACAACAAAACATGATTTTCAAAGCCATCAATAATTTGATCCCACTCAGCTTACTCAGTAGTATATCTTACAGTAGCCTATTTTTAATCTTCTCATCCAGTTCATTATCTGTCTCCTAGATCCCTCTCCCCACAACTCTGTTTATGAATCTGCTGTCCAACCACAAACTGAGAAGTATAGGTAGAAAGGGAGTTTCCCCTCAGCTAATCCACAATCATGAGGCAGAATTAGCCTCTGGCCTTAGACATAAAATCTGGAGAGAGGAGCATGAATCAGGTCAAAGAGAGATCATGAATATGCTAAGAAGGAGTCAACAGAGCTAAATTCCAGGGAGGTTATCAAGATCAGGCACAATAATAATTCAGGTTGTTAATTATTATGTGTTTTCCTCTGTGATCATTCCCTTTGAGTTTTGGGAGGGGGCAATTCTCATATCAGGCTGGGAAGGGGGAAAAGATACCAAATTCTCAACCCTTAAATTGAAAATGCCATGGTCCTCTGCATTTCTCAGTAGTTATAAAGGAAAGTTTGAAAATGAAATGCTAGTAGAGCTTCATCTTTGACCCGTCTCCTATCCCTTCATTCCCACCCTCAGACTGAAAAAAACAACTTTCAAACTGAAGTGCAGAAGTGCTAGTGAAGAAACAAGGAGAGACGGAAACTCAACACCCTTTATTGAGCTCACTTTCTGAGGAGGACTTTTTTGCAAGGAGTATCGTGATGAAATCTCAGTTTGCAGATCTTGTTGCTGTCTGCCATTAGCAGCCTTACAGAGATGGTGGGAAGTGTAAGTAGCGGAGTGAGTGGTGGATCAACACCAGCTCTCCTGAGGACACCAGAGAGGTGTGGAAGTATCGTTGAACTTAGATGCATGGGTGCCAAGTCACTACAGTTGTGTCCGACTCTTTGCAGCCCCATGGGCTGTAGCCCACCAGGTTCCTCTGTCCATGGAATTCTCCAGGCAAGAATACTGGAGTGGGTTGCATTTCCTTCTCCAGGGGATCCTCCTGACCCCAAGATCAAACCCGTGTCTCCTGTGGCTCCTGCATTGCAGATAGATTATTTACTGCTGAGCCACTTAGGAAGCCCCTCAAAACAGACATGGATGGGGGCCTGGTGAACTCCAAGGGGGCCAGAATTCAGGAAGAAAAGAGTGTCGAATGATCTGTTTGTACCTGGTGACCAGACATAGGCAGAAATGCAGATACCTCTATGGAGATTTGTCTTCAGAGATAGGAGGCAGAAGCTTGCAACCCTGGAGAGGAACAAGATTTGGGCATCCAAAGGCAAGGACCTGGCAACAACGACAAGACTAAAAGAGTATTATAATAGCCTGAAGGCAATACTCCAGGCTGAACAGGATGGAGGCAAACCAACAAAAACCCAGAGAGGGATAGGGTTCTTGTCTCTGAATTGAAGCGGTGCTCTGGTTTTGGAGGGCTGAAACCTTGGTGGACAGAATGATAGAACCCAGCTGGGTGATTCTAGGGTAAAGGGGGATTCTACCTGGGTCTCCTTTCCCAGGCAGAAACCATGGAAGTGAGGCCCCAGAGTTATTTCTGCCCTGTTGACGTGCAGTGGCGATAGAGGAGAAATGACAGGCTTGTCCAGGTAGTGGGGCTGATTAGGCAGCAAGTTTCCTGTGGCTCCAGAGTGGCAGGTAGCTTTTCATGCATGTTAGCCAAAGATGTGGCTCTTAGATGGTGGAGAGAGAGAGTTGTGGAGTGGAAAGGGGCTTATGTGAAATTACAGTAACAGGAGACTGCAGTCAGATTGAATGGCCCGGGTGACTGGCACCACAGAGGTATGGGTGCATCTCAGTGGTGGCCAGGATAGAAGAGTGAAACTGTTAGGGTGACCCCAGCTGTTTGACAGCCAAATATCTCCTCCAGTTTGGGGTCAAGCCCCTAAGTAGTGATCATAAACATACATACTAGTTCAGGGGACAAGATTGGGCTGGAAACATTCTGAACTAATTCTGTTCAACAAGGGATTACTGAGTTTAAACTGTTTTCTACCACTTAGAAAAATGAGGAATTGAAATTCAGATTGTTAGGATGAAAAAAAAAATTTGCAAAAATAAATATGTGACTTTAAAAGGTGAATATAATACATATTGTAAGACACAGGTGAAGAGCAACATAAAAATAGCTTACCTTTGGGAACAGGTCCAGAAGCATAATATGCATTGAACTCAGTTGATCCACACTTAGGGTTCAATTCATGAAAAACACAATTATTCAGAAGATCAAAAGATGTCTTTACTTTGAAAACCTAAACATTCTGAGAGTGCCTGAATGGTCCATTAGGTTTTGAAAGGGAAGAAGGGGCTGAGCCGATTTCCAGCCTTCCTCCACTGGTGGTGGCGTGTAGACGGCAGTCACAGGCCTGATATGGCTATGATGGAACAGAAGGACATCCTGGCTAGAGGTGGAGGGAAGTTAAAGGGACTTGGGCTCAACTTCAGGTTCAGGGTTCAGGTCGTAGATGAGCTTCACCAGTAACCTATACCTGTAGGGAAGCGTCTCTTTCCTCATCTATAAGCAGAAGGAGTTGCTCCATGGTGTTTCTTTGATTTTAGGTGATTAGGAGTGATAGGAGGCAATGTGTGTGGCAGACATAGAAGTATAAGTTTTATTTTTCAATAAATAAAAATGATAAGTGCTCTTCCTATTCTCCTTCTGGAGCCCCAAGTAAACAAAAATAGAAAAAAATCCGACATCTGGCACGCCTTTCCCCCTGACCTCTCTTCCCACAAGCACCAAAAATTTAGAATATTTAGAAGACCTCCTCAAGTTGGACCTAATCCCTAATTTATTTCACTTCCTCCTCAATGTGATTTCTCTTGGATGAGAAAACAGCGGTAGCCTAGTGCTGACTATTGGTTTCTAACTTTAGATCATCTAGCAGAAGGCACTTTAGCACACAGTGTTCATTCAACAGGTCATTCCTTCCTCAGGGGAAAACCTCTTCCCCTCTTATCTGGATCCTCAACACTCTCGGCATCTTTCTAACTTCCTCACAAAAGTGATGTGCTAATGGACTTAGTTCCGCAAGGAACTCTTCTGACAATGTAGGTGGTAAACTATACAGAGTAAACTCAGGGGCCCATTGACTTTGATAGCAGAGTTCAAAAGAGGAGACCCTTCCTGCTGCTTTACAGGCACCTAACCTGTGTAAACACACACACTCTGGTGAAGAGCGCATCCCACAGCAGTCCTAAAGATGGACTAAGAAACCTCTTGACCAGAGAAAATAGGAACAACTGAACTCAAAGGTGAACAAAATCCTGAAAAGAAAGACTGAAAGCAGCCAAGAAGAAAAGTTCACTGGAACAAGATCAAAAGATGTCTTTACTTTGAAAACCTAAACATTCTGAGAGTGCCTGAATGGTCCATTAGGTTTTGAAAGGGAAGAAGGGGCTGAGCCGATTTCCAGCCTTCCTCCACTGGTGGTGGCGTGTAGACGGCAGTCACAGGCCTGATATGGCTATGATGGAACAGAAGGACATCCTGGCTAGAGGTGGAGGGAAGTTAAAGGGACTTGGGCTCAACTTCAGGTTCAGGGTTCAGGTCGTAGATGAGCTTCACCAGTAACCTATACCTGTAGGGAAGCGTCTCTTTCCTCATCTATAAGCAGAAGGAGTTGCTCCATGGTGTTTCTTTGATTTTAGGTGATTAGGAGTGATAGGAGGCAATGTGTGTGGCAGACATAGAAGTATAAGTTTTATTTTTCAATAAATAAAAATGATAAGTGCTCTTCCTATTCTCCTTCTGGAGCCCCAAGTAAACAAAAATAGAAAAAAATCCGACATCTGGCACGCCTTTCCCCCTGACCTCTCTTCCCACAAGCACCAAAAATTTAGAATATTTAGAAGACCTCCTCAAGTTGGACCTAATCCCTAATTTATTTCACTTCCTCCTCAATGTGATTTCTCTTGGATGAGAAAACAGCGGTAGCCTAGTGCTGACTATTGGTTTCTAACTTTAGATCATCTAGCAGAAGGCACTTTAGCACACAGTGTTCATTCAACAGGTCATTCCTTCCTCAGGGGAAAACCTCTTCCCCTCTTATCTGGATCCTCAACACTCTCGGCATCTTTCTAACTTCCTCACAAAAGTGATGTGCTAATGGACTTAGTTCCGCAAGGAACTCTTCTGACAATGTAGGTGGTAAACTATACAGAGTAAACTCAGGGGCCCATTGACTTTGATAGCAGAGTTCAAAAGAGGAGACCCTTCCTGCTGCTTTACAGGCACCTAACCTGTGTAAACACACACACTCTGGTGAAGAGCGCATCCCACAGCAGTCCTAAAGATGGACTAAGAAACCTCTTGACCAGAGAAAATAGGAACAACTGAACTCAAAGGTGAACAAAATCCTGGAAAAGAAAAAGACTGAAAGCAGCCAGGATGATAATGTTATGTATAAGTTCACTGTGGGAAAAGTGTTGCTTCTGTGGGCATGCCTTTTCTACCAGCCTATTTTGAGTACCAATGTATAGGGGGTTAGAGGAACTTTTTGAAATTCATCTTGCTGTCATCATTTATGAAATCACTCATTTTTGTGATACATTATAAAGAGAGCATATAATGCCAGATGTTGCAAATGCATCCACTCTCTAGGAATACTGGATATACTTTTCCTTTCTTCTCCCCAGCCCCAGTTAGGTGATGGTAAGTAATATGATAAGTAAGTGCTCCTACTTTATTTTTATTTTTATTTTTTTAAATTTATTTATATGAGGGTGGGGTGGGGAGGGAGGGGAGCAGGCGGGCCACTTCCATTGGTCTTTCATTTGTCCACTTTCATCCGTCTTTGTTCTTTGGCCCGTGTGGGCCTCCCATCGCGGTGGCCTCTGTTGTCGCAGAGCACCGGCTCTGGGCACATGCGCTCCAGAGCTCTGGCTCAGTAATTGGACACATCGGTCCAGCCACTCCGCGGCACGTGGGATCTTCCCAGGCCAGGGATCGAACCGGTGCCCCTTGCACTGCAAGGCGGTGTCCTTACCCACTGGACCACCAGGGAAGCCCAAGTGCTCCTACTTTAAAGTTCTGCACATAAGTCAAGTGAGATTTACACTGGATTATTTTAAAGGTCACTAGATACAGATGGTTCACAAAATGATAAATCCTTAAAATATGAAATCTTGTGCTATTTTCTTCTGAGAATTATAAACAATTTGAAATCGAGTGGAAATCACAAGCTCTTGGCAAAGGTCAAAAGAAGAGGATCTCAGACTCAATTCTCATTCCTCTAGAAGTAGTGCTTTGGAAGTTTTCATTAGTGCTGAGAAAGTCTCTAATGGTTTGGAGAAGATTCAACATTGCAAACTTTTCCGCTTCTCTTACAGGCAGACACTCCTCCTCAGCTCCTTCCATGGGATTTGCTCCTCAGGGTTTGCTGTGGGGCAGGGGTTGTATCCTCTCTTTGGAATTCTTGCCTAGTGGTTAAAGAAGCTCTTTCCTTGAATGGCTGGATCCATGCGGGCAAAGGCTGCGTATCCAGGCTGCTCTTATTGACCTCTACTGTGATCCAGATACTGCCGGTCATGTTGCTGCACAGTAAACATTCAGTATGATTTGACATGCATTTGCCCACAGTGGCTTGTGATGAACTTGTTTAGGTGCTAAGTTGCATCCGACTCTTTGTGACCCCATGGACAGGCTTCTCTGTCCAAACGATTTCCAAACAAGAATACTGGAGTGGTAACCATTCTTTATCAGGAGATTTTTACTGACCCAGGGATTGAATCCCTGTCTTCTGCCTTGGCAGGCATATTTTTTATCACTGAGCCCCCAAGCAAGCCTGGTGATCTTGTTAGCAAAACTAAGAAATTATGTGGCTTTTCCTAGTGTGCCCTTGTTGAACAGCCTGGCTCACCTTTTTCTGAGGGTAAAGCATGATGAAATTCCGTGTTTGTTATTATTGTTTCAGGCGTCTGTTACCTACATGCTGGTGTCAGCAAAAAAGGAAATATGCGTTTGTCATCTGTCACTAGACTGGAGAGAGGTGACAGTGGAGGCACCAGTTTTTAGGGCATGTATCTCCTCCCCCCAAACGTGAAAATTTCCCATTGCAATTTAATGTAAGGCATATTAAAGATCTTTTATATGCTAACTAACACATTGGTCCACATTTTTGCTGCAGCTGTTGCTACAGCAACCAGCAGTGTGCAACTGTAGCCTGAGGGCTCCTGGCTTAAGCTGCATTGCTTATATTTTGCCATTGCTTATATTTTGCTTTCTGCTCCTGTTTGCTTCTCCAGTCCCCCCATGACAACTTTGACAGATGGAGATGGGAGCCATGTGCTAAATACTGTTCTCTTCAACATCTTTGGGCTGAAAATCTGAGACACATTGTATATAGTTCCTCAGGGAGTTCCTAGCTATGGTTGCCAGACAAAATATAGGAGTCCTAGTTAAATTTGAATGTCAGAATAAACAACAGATACTTTTTTCAGGTGGAAATACATCTCACATACTGCATTGCATTTGGTTTGCTAGTATTTTTGGAGAATATTTGCATCTATATTTTTCAGGTGTATTGGCCTACAGTTTTCTTGTGATGTCCTTATCGTGCTTTGGTATTTGAATAATGCTGATCTCATAAAATGAGCTTGGAAATGTTCTTTCTTGTTACATTTTTAAAAAGACTTTGTAAAAGATTTATGGGTTGTATGATTCTAGGAATTTATCCACTTCTAGGTTATCTGTTTGTTGCTATATAATTGTTCATGGTAGTCTCTTGTGACCCCATGGACAGGCTTCTCTGTCCAAACGATTTCCAAACAAGAATACTGGAGTGGTAACCATTCTTTATCAGGAGATTTTTACTGACCCAGGGATTGAATCCCTGTCTTCTGCCTTGGCAGGCATATTTTTTATCACTGAGCCCCCAAGCAAGCCTGGTGATCTTGTTAGCAAAACTAAGAAATTATGTGGCTTTTCCTAGTGTGCCCTTGTTGAACAGCCTGGCTCACCTTTTTCTGAGGGTAAAGCATGATGAAATTCCGTGTTTGTTATTATTGTTTCAGGCGTCTGTTACCTACATGCTGGTGTCAGCAAAAAAGGAAATATGCGTTTGTCATCTGTCACTAGACTGGAGAGAGGTGACAGTGGAGGCACCAGTTTTTAGGGCATGTATCTCCTCCCCCCAAACGTGAAAATTTCCCATTGCAATTTAATGTAAGGCATATTAAAGATCTTTTATATGCTAACTAACACATTGGTCCACATTTTTGCTGCAGCTGTTGCTACAGCAACCAGCAGTGTGCAACTGTAGCCTGAGGGCTCCTGGCTTAAGCTGCATTGCTTATATTTTGCCATTGCTTATATTTTGCTTTCCGCTCCTGTTTGCTTCTCCAGTCCCCCCATGAAAACTTTGACAGATGGAGATGGGAGCCATGTGCTAAATACTGTTCTCTTCAACATCTTTGGGCTGAAAATCTGAGACACATTGTATATAGTTCCTCAGGGAGTTCCTAGCTATGGTTGCCAGACAAAATATAGGAGTCCTAGTTAAATTTGAATGTCAGAATAAACAACAGATACTTTTTTCAGGTGGAAATACATCTCACATACTGCATTGCATTTGGTTTGCTAGTATTTTTGGAGAATATTTGCATCTATATTTTTCAGGTGTATTGGCCTACAGTTTTCTTGTGATGTCCTTATCGTGCTTTGGTATTTGAATAATGCTGATCTCATAAAATGAGCTTGGAAATGTTCTTTCTTGTTACATTTTTAAAAAGACTTTGTAAAAGATTTATGGGTTGTATGATTCTAGGAATTTATCCACTTCTAGGTTATCTGTTTGTTGCTATATAATTG
Organism: Tragulus kanchil; assembly: GCA_022376925.1. Lineage (NCBI taxonomy): Eukaryota > Metazoa > Chordata > Mammalia > Artiodactyla > Tragulidae > Tragulus > Tragulus kanchil. The sequence continues at coordinate 31,004,261 of JAIOJX010000028.1, read as the reverse complement.
TTCATGGTAGTCTCTTGTGATCCCTTGGATTTCTGTGGTATCAGTTGTAATGTCTCCTCTTTTCATTTATAATTTTCTTTATTTGAGCCCTCTCTCCTTTTTTATTGATGAGCCTAGCTGAAGGTCTATACATTTTTTAAAGTCTTAAACTCCTCCAGTTCTTAGTTCCATTGATCTTTATTATTGTCTTCTAGTTTCTATTTCACTTATTTATGCTCTAATCTTTATTATTTTCTTATACTAGTTTAGGGCTTAGTTTTTTTTTTATTCTTCTTTTAGTTCCTTGAGGTATAAAGTTAGGTTGTTTGAGATCTTTTAATATGCAGATTTATCTCTATGAATTTAACTTTCAGGATTTTTTTTTTTGTGCATCTAATGAGTTTTGGTACATCTCATGGTGTTTCCATTTTTGTTTTGTTTGTCTGAGGGTACTTTTGTATTTTCTTTTTGAGTCTTCTTTGATCCATTGGCTGCTCAGGAAAATGTTGTTTAATTTCCAGATATTTGTGAGGTTTCTAGTATTCTTTTTACAGTTGATTTCTAGTTTCATAATATTGTGATCAGAATAGATACTTCAAAATAACAATTTTTAAAAAGTTGTTAGCATTTGCTTTGTGACTGAACACATGAGGTATCCTGGAGAATTCCATGTTTTTGAGAAGAACATGTATTCATGCTGCTGTTGGATGGAATGTTTTGTACATGTCCATTAGGGCTATTTGGTGTGTAGCGTTATTCTGTTCCACTGTCTGTTTATAGCTCTTCTGTCTGGATGAGAAAGTAGGGTTCTGAAGTCTCCCACTATTATTGTATTGTCTATTTCTCTCTTCAGTTGTGTTAATATTTGCTTTAAATATTTAGATGCTCTAATTTTGGGTGTATGTATACTTACGATTGTTATAGCCTCTCAATGCATTGACTCCTTACTGCTGTATAGTGACCCCCTTTATCTCTTCTGACCAGTTTTTGACTGAAGTCTATCTTTTCTGATAAAAGTCGGGGCATTTCTGCTCTTTTTGTGTCTCCATTTACATTATTGTCTTCTAGTTTCTATTTCACTTATTTATGCTCTAATCTTTATTATTTTCTTATACTAGTTTAGGGCTTAGTTTTTTTTTTATTCTTCTTTTAGTTCCTTGAGGTATAAAGTTAGGTTGTTTGAGATCTTTTAATATGCAGATTTATCTCTATGAATTTAACTTTCAGGATTTTTTTTTTTTGTGCATCTAATGAGTTTTGGTACATCTCATGGTGTTTCCATTTTTGTTTTGTTTGTCTGAGGGTACTTTTGTATTTTCTTTTTGAGTCTTCTTTGATCCATTGGCTGCTCAGGAAAATGTTGTTTAATTTCCAGATATTTGTGAGGTTTCTAGTATTCTTTTTACAGTTGATTTCTAGTTTCATAATATTGTGATCAGAATAGATACTTCAAAATAACAATTTTTAAAAAGTTGTTAGCATTTGCTTTGTGACTGAACACATGAGGTATCCTGGAGAATTCCATGTTTTTGAGAAGAACATGTATTCATGCTGCTGTTGGATGGAATGTTTTGTACATGTCCATTAGGGCTATTTGGTGTGTAGCGTTATTCTGTTCCACTGTCTGTTTATAGCTCTTCTGTCTGGATGAGAAAGTAGGGTTCTGAAGTCTCCCACTATTATTGTATTGTCTATTTCTCTCTTCAGTTGTGTTAATATTTGCTTTAAATATTTAGATGCTCTAATTTTGGGTGTATGTATACTTACGATTGTTATAGCCTCTCAATGCATTGACTCCTTACTGCTGTATAGTGACCCCCTTTATCTCTTCTGACCAGTTTTTGACTGAAGTCTATCTTTTCTGATAAAAGTCGGGGCATTTCTGCTCTTTTTGTGTCTCCATTTACATGACTGTCCTTTTCTATCCCTTCACTCTCAGTCTGTGCATGTCCTTAAAACTAAAGATGGTCTCTTGTAGACAGTGTACTGCTGGATCTTGTTTTTTTTTTTTTTTTTGTATGCTCAGCAACTCTGTGTTCTTTGACTGGAGAACTGGATCTGTTTATATTTAAAGTGATTACTGATGGTAAAGACTGACTAGTGCCATTTTGTTCCTTCATTCCTCTCTTTCCTTATGATTTATCTTTTGTAAAAGTATGCTTTCATTTCTTTCTCTTTGTTTTCCTGTGTATCTACTAGAGGCTTTTTCCTTCCTGGCTAACATCTTAGTGAATAACTCTTTCTCTCTCTTTTTTTTGGCCACTTCTATTGATCTTTCATTCATTTATCTTTGTTCTTTGGCCCGTGTGGGCCTCCCATTGCAGTGGCCTCTGTTGTCGCAGAGCACCGGCTCTGGGCGCATGCGCTCCAGAGTTCTGGCTCAGTAGTTGGACACGTTGATCCAGCCGCTACGCGGCACGTGGGATCCTCCCAGGCCAGGGATCAAACCTGCGCCCCTTGAACTGCAAGGCTATGTCCTTACCCACTGGACCACCAGGGAAGCCCCAATAACTCTTAATAGTGAACCTATTTAAGTGATTTGGTGAGACATATTTAAAACAAACATAGTGGAAACTGCGGGCAGTCTGATATAAGGGTAAATTATCTCTAAAATCATGCCAATGGAAACTTATTTATTGTATCAAGGTAGGTAATAAAATCAATGAGTTAACATTATACAGTAATATTTAATACATTCAGATATGTTAGGCATGATGCTAAGTTATTTATCTGCTTTCTTCCACAATACTCTTATGCAAAATGTACTATCATTGCTTATGTTTTATACTTTAATATTTGAACTAGGGTTCTACAAGCAGTAAGTGTAAGAACGAAAAGTAAAAGCTAGTTACATTTGAATTCAGAGTCCAGATGCCAAATTGTTTGAAAAACAGGACATGGCTAGTGGAAATGATTGGGTTAAATCTCTGGGATGCATAATAAAAAATTGTTGGAGTGAGTTAAAGTCAATACAAAATTTGTTTCTGACTTTGAAGTCTATCTTTTCTGATAAAAGTCGGGGCATTTCTGCTCTTTTTGTGTCTCCATTTACATGACTGTCCTTTTCTATCCCTTCACTCTCAGTCTGTGCATGTCCTTAAAACTAAAGATGGTCTCTTGTAGACAGTGTACTGCTGGATCTTGTTTTCTTTTTTTTGTATGCTCAGCAACTCTGTGTTCTTTGACTGGAGAACTGGATCTGTTTATATTTAAAGTGATTACTGATGGTAAAGACTGACTAGTGCCATTTTGTTCCTTCATTCCTCTCTTTCCTTATGATTTATCTTTTGTAAAAGTATGCTTTCATTTCTTTCTCTTTGTTTTCCTGTGTATCTACTAGAGGCTTTTTCCTTCCTGGCTAACATCTTAGTGAATAACTCTTTCTCTCTCTTTTTTTTGGCCACTTCTATTGATCTTTCATTCATTTATCTTTGTTCTTTGGCCCGTGTGGGCCTCCCATTGCAGTGGCCTCTGTTGTCGCAGAGCACCGGCTCTGGGCGCATGCGCTCCAGAGTTCTGGCTCAGTAGTTGGACACGTTGATCCAGCCGCTACGCGGCACGTGGGATCCTCCCAGGCCAGGGATCAAACCTGCGCCCCTTGAACTGCAAGGCTATGTCCTTACCCACTGGACCACCAGGGAAGCCCCAATAACTCTTAATAGTGAACCTATTTAAGTGATTTGGTGAGACATATTTAAAACAAACATAGTGGAAACTGCGGGCAGTCTGATATAAGGGTAAATTATCTCTAAAATCATGCCAATGGAAACTTATTTATTGTATCAAGGTAGGTAATAAAATCAATGAGTTAACATTATACAGTAATATTTAATACATTCAGATATGTTAGGCATGATGCTAAGTTATTTATCTGCTTTCTTCCACAATACTCTTATGCAAAATGTACTATCATTGCTTATGTTTTATACTTTAATATTTGAACTAGGGTTCTACAAGCAGTAAGTGTAAGAACGAAAAGTAAAAGCTAGTTACATTTGAATTCAGAGTCCAGATGCCAAATTGTTTGAAAAACAGGACATGGCTAGTGGAAATGATTGGGTTAAATCTCTGGGATGCATAATAAAAAATTGTTGGAGTGAGTTAAAGTCAATACAAAATTTGTTTCAGTTTATCTCTTTTCTTCTCACTAGGTGTTGATGAAAATCTGGTTTATAAAATTTTAAAAAAGTGGCTTTAATTCTTGTTTTGTCATAAATCATTTTCTCTTAGTGATACACACACATAAAGGAAAACCTGGATCTTTTAACACAACTGGTATCCTGACTCCAGTCTAAAGCTTAATTTCCTATTTCAGTTCACCCATTTGGAATGTGTGTGGTTGGTTTGGTGACTAAGCTGATGAACTACAGTTGCTGCTTTGATAATGATTCAATCTCAGTTTAGTTACATCAAAAAAAGAGAGAGAGAAAGGGAAAATTCCCACTCCAAAACAAACCTACCAGAACAAAGGCACGTTAGGAGAAACATTATACATTAGAAAAAGTCTTTGCATGTTATTCCTGAGATAACGATAAAATAACTCTTTGGCATTGTCCTAATATAGGAGTCATTTTCTTCACGGTCTTTGAACTCTAACTTCTTAAATATCGTTAATGCTCGTGGGCAGGAGATAATGTTCGTAGTAAGAAACACACAGCAGCATTCTATTTCTTACTTCTATTATTGGCTTTTTAATTCCAAGACAGAAAACTAGAACTTTATTTTAGAATGACTGTTTGATACCTCTCTGATAAACTTAATTTTAAAATGACTCTCTGTGACTCATCCACTGTGGAGAGGACCAACCTTGTATGCAGTATAAGACTGCTTTTACTTTTGTATCACCTTTTGGAGTGATTGCTTTCTTTAGCAAATTATACCTCCTATCAGTTTATTTCATTAGCATTAAGTTTTTGTTTGTAAGACTTCAATTGTTCATGTTTTTAAGAGAAAGCTTACTGAGGTTGGTGTATACATTAGCTTTACATCTATAGTTGTATTTTGTTTAGTAAAATTGGCTTCCAGTAATGAATAGGTTGTGGGCAGAACAACTCAGGCCATTATTGTTGATTCTGTCTGGGACTTGTAGTAGTTATGTTTGACTTGTTCTTTGTTGATAGCATTTTGCAAGAGATTGGGCTAAACAACTGCAACCAAGGATCAATAATAAGAGCAGGATTTGAAACCCAGCTTACCTGTTAGGAGTGAAGCTTGGAGTGACACAGATCTTGTTCAGAGAGCTTGCTGTGTGGGGCTGGAGAAGTAATCTTTGACTGTAAACCTTCTCTTTTCTTAATCAGATCAACTGTCTGGCCTAGAACACAGGTCTTTTCTTTTCACAGACAGCTCTATTTTCTCCATAGAAGAGATTTTGTACAGCATAAGGACATCTCAGTCTAAGTGGAAAGCATCTTAGATTTGTATGTTTTCATTCATCTTACAACAGTTATGGGAAAAAGAGAAAATTTCTATAAAGTGGTTTACACTGGTTTTTAAATTTATTGGGGGTAAATCTAAGATAAGAAAATAATTTGGATCCTCCTGCTTTGGTCAAGTATAACTAGATTATTTTATTTTTTAAAAGGTGCTTGTTTTACTAATTCTTCAATAGGAAATACAAACAAAACTATTTTAAAAAAATCACAAAATACCCTTTACCACATCAAAATGTTTGTACAAAATAACTATAAAACCACGGTCTTGAACTCTAACTTCTTAAATATCTTTAATGCTCGTGGGCAGGAGATAATGTTCGTAGTAAGAAACACACAGCAGCATTCTATTTCTTACTTCTATTATTGGCTTTTTAATTCCAAGACAGAAAACTAGAACTTTATTTTAGAATGACTGTTTGATACCTCTCTGATAAACTTAATTTTAAAATGACTCTCTGTGACTCATCCACTGTGGAGAGGACCAACCTTGTATGCAGTATAAGACTGCTTTTACTTTTGTATCACCTTTTGGAGTGATTGCTTTCTTTAGCAAATTATACCTCCTATCAGTTTATTTCATTAGCATTAAGTTTTTGTTTGTAAGACTTCAATTGTTCATGTTTTTAAGAGAAAGCTTACTGAGGTTGGTGTATACATTAGCTTTACATCTATAGTTGTATTTTGTTTAGTAAAATTGGCTTCCAGTAATGAATAGGTTGTGGGCAGAACAACTCAGGCCATTATTGTTGATTCTGTCTGGGACTTGTAGTAGTTATGTTTGACTTGTTCTTTGTTGATAGCATTTTGCAAGAGATTGGGCTAAACAACTGCAACCAAGGATCAATAATAAGAGCAGGATTTGAAACCCAGCTTACCTGTTAGGAGTGAAGCTTGGAGTGACACAGATCTTGTTCAGAGAGCTTGCTGTGTGGGGCTGGAGAAGTAATCTTTGACTGTAAACCTTCTCTTTGCTTAATCAGATCAACTGTCTGGCCTAGAACACAGGTCTTTTCTTTTCACAGACAGCTCTATTTTCTCCATAGAAGAGATTTTGTACAGCATAAGGACATCTCAGTCTAAGTGGAAAGCATCTTAGATTTGTATGTTTTCATTCATCTTACAACAGTTATGGGAAAAAGAGAAAATTTCTATAAAGTGGTTTACACTGGTTTTTAAATTTATTGGGGGTAAATCTAAGATAAGAAAATAATTTGGATCCTCCTGCTTTGGTCAAGTATAACTAGATTATTTTATTTTTTAAAAGGTGCTTGTTTTACTAATTCTTCAATAGGAAATACAAACAAAACTATTTTAAAAAAATCACAAAATACCCCTTTACCACATCACTGTGTGTAAGTGAAGCTTAGTTTTAATGGCAAAGACACAGCTATTAGTTTACAACATGATAGTGTATACTTTCATTTTGTGTTTTTTTTTACTAGTATTTAAATTTTGTGCATTTTTCGTCTCCCTCTTTATCTAAATATTTTCAGATAAACAGATACTTTACTCTAATTGTACAATTTTTATTCTTTTAAACTAGTTATTAGTTGGACACAACTGAGTGACTGAGTACACACACATGCATCAAGTGTTTGGCAGTTAAATCACTTATTTTCTCTCCTGTTCCTGCCCTCTTTTCCTTCCCTCTTTTGTTTTTAATATTTTTATACTGCCTTGACTATGAACTGCATAAATAAGTATGGTTTTTATTATCACATCATAGGACACAGTTTTATTGCTTATCTTATAATTTTTCTAATTGCTTTCTTAACAGGTTAGCCACTATACTATATTTACTTTATTTAGATAGTGATGCTGTGAACAAAAGCTATTTACACTATGCCATGCATTAACTCATTTGATCCTTACAACAATATTCTAAGTAATTATTTCCTTATTTTCCCAGAGAAGGCCTAGAAGTCTCAAATATTTACTTGCCTAAGTTATAAACCTAATAGGGGATATATTATCAGCTGTTAGGCAGATTGTGTTCAAGGCCGGGGATTGTTCTTCTGGAATTTTAAAGTGATTTCTTGTGTGGAATGAGTGGAATTAATTAAAGAGCTATTTCCTTGTCATACTTCTCTTTTCTAATGGTCTTTGCCATTCTCTTCTAGGACTCTTGTGAGTAAATGAAGTTTCACTGGGACCTAATTTTTCAGACTGGTTAACACCTAGTCTTTGGTTGAGGCTTGTGTCAGCTGCTGCCTCCTACAAGAAACCTATCTTTAGCTCTTTCTGTCCTTATTCAGACACTATGCCTATCTTCAGCTTGGCATCTAGCTCACTCTGTCCTATTTATCTGTTTGGATATGTGACCTAAGGTGCCCACCCACTTTAAAATGTGAGTTTCCAGACATTTTGGAGGACTGTTGATGGTTTGATTCTCCTTGTGAGCATAGTGCCTGGCTCAGAGTGAGTACTCAATAAATGCTAAATGAACAAGAGAGGAAAAGCAAGGGCCGAGGAGGCTCATAATGATATACATTTTTTTTTTAACTTTAAAAAAAAAGTTTTGGCCTCTTTTATTGGTTTTATTTATTTATTTTCATCCATCTTTATTCTTTGGCCTGTGTGGGCCTCCAGTTTCAGTGTCCTCTCTTGCTGCAGAGTACCAGCTCTAGGTGCAGGCGCTCCAGAGTGCTAGCTGGTAATGGGACACAGGGGTCCAGCCATTGCGCGGCACGTGGGATCCTCCCAGGCCAGGGATCAAACCGGTGCCCCCTGCACTGCCAGGTGGACTCTACCCACTGGGCAACCAGGGAAGCCTGATACACATTTTAATCTGACTGTTTTTCCTTGTAAATCTGAAGTAGTCATGTGCTCTGTATGAGTATTGATTTATGCATTTATTCATACAGTAGTTACTGTATGGCTAAAAATGTTCAAAAACTAAATACAAATGATAATTCTATTATTCTTGTCTGGTTTCTGCATGTAGAAATTGGAGATGGTGATAAAAAAGTCACATTCCTTATTTTCCCAGAGAAGGCCTAGAAGTCTCAAATATTTACTTGCCTAAGTTATAAACCTAATAGGGGATATATTATCAGCTGTTAGGCAGATTGTGTTCAAGGCCGGGGATTGTTCTTCTGGAATTTTAAAGTGATTTCTTGTGTGGAATGAGTGGAATTAATTAAAGAGCTATTTCCTTGTCATACTTCTCTTTTCTAATGGTCTTTGCCATTCTCTTCTAGGACTCTTGTGAGTAAATGAAGTTTCACTGGGACCTAATTTTTCAGACTGGTTAACACCTAGTCTTTGGTTGAGGCTTGTGTCAGCTGCTGCCTCCTACAAGAAACCTATCTTTAGCTCTTTCTGTCCTTATTCAGACACTATGCCTATCTTCAGCTTGGCATCTAGCTCACTCTGTCCTATTTATCTGTTTGGATATGTGACCTAAGGTGCCCACCCACTTTAAAATGTGAGTTTCCAGACATTTTGGAGGACTGTTGATGGTTTGATTCTCCTTGTGAGCATAGTGCCTGGCTCAGAGTGAGTACTCAATAAATGCTAAATGAACAAGAGAGGAAAAGCAAGGGGCCGAGGGGAGGCTCATAATGATATACATTTTTTTTTTAACTTTAAAAAAAAAGTTTTGGCCTCTTTTATTGGTTTTATTTATTTATTTTCATCCATCTTTATTCTTTGGCCTGTGTGGGCCTCCAGTTTCAGTGTCCTCTCTTGCTGCAGAGTACCAGCTCTAGGTGCAGGCGCTCCAGAGTGCTAGCTGGTAATGGGACACAGGGGTCCAGCCATTGCGCGGCACGTGGGATCCTCCCAGGCCAGGGATCAAACCGGTGCCCCCTGCACTGCCAGGTGGACTCTACCCACTGGGCAACCAGGGAAGCCTGATACACATTTTAATCTGACTGTTTTTCCTTGTAAATCTGAAGTAGTCATGTGCTCTGTATGAGTATTGATTTATGCATTTATTCATACAGTAGTTACTGTATGGCTAAAAATGTTCAAAAACTAAATACAAATGATAATTCTATTATTCTTGTCTGGTTTCTGCATGTAGAAATTGGAGATGGTGATAAAAAAAAGTCACATTCTATAGGTGAGAATTTAAAAACTTTCTGAAAACATGAAGATACTAAAGTAAAATAATTTTTTCCTGAAAAATAGGAATATTTAAAAATTGTTAAAAATTAATTCTCTATATAACTAAATCTGTTTATTTCTTTTGTTTAGTAGTTTACCTGTGACTCAGTTTTCTATTAATGTATCAATAGATGAGCTGAGGTGATGGTAGCACAGGGTAATTGCCTCTTCATGGGCTTGCTAATTAAAGTGACTTATCTTTGAGCTTTAAAGTACTTGAGAAGGTATAAACAATTAAATCAATAATGAAAACTGAAGAATAGGATTTTATAAAAAGTCTTCTGAGGCTTAGTTAGTACTTAGCTAAGTGGGTGTCATGGAAAGGAGGTAAGCTATGTACTTGTGTTTGCCACATTTGAAATTGTATAATTTGGAAGAGAAGCCTTTCTGGAGAAGTCAGCTGGGTGGCAGCCAGTTGTGATCAGAGGAACTTCTGGCAGAAGACTAGAATTCCCAAAGATACTTGAGATTTTTCTCTTTTTTTTTGGCCACTTCTATTAGTCTTTCATTTATTTATTTTCATCCATCTTTGTTCTTTGGCCTTTGTGGGCCTCCCATCGCAGTGGCCTCTCTTGTTGCAGAGCACTAGCTCTGGGCGCATGCGCTTCAGAGCTCTGGCTCAGTAGTTAGACACATCGGTCCAGCCGCTTTGCGGCATGTGGGATCTTCCCAGGCCAGGAATTGAACTGGCCCCCCTTGCACTCCGGTGCGGTATCCTTACCCACTGAATCCCTGCTTGGGAATTTTTAAGCTATTATTTCTACTGAAGAATTTCACCAATACATGAAACATGTTGATGCTATTAATGAATGAGCAAGGCTTAAAAAAAAAGATTACAAAATGATGAAAATCCTGAGTGTGAATGTTGATGGTCCTATTTCAGGGTCAAAGAATGTATGTAATACCTATGAATGGATGTCTCTTTTCTTTCAAAGATGTAAAATATCACTCTCAGGAGAGTTAGATTCTTAAAATTTCTAATGATAATATTTTTCTTTAGTTCCTAACAGAGTCTTATATCCTAAAAAATATGAAACATTCATTTGACTAGTACTTTCCATTCAGAAACTGCACTGTACCAACTAGCTACGCATGTGCTCTAGCGCCATCTAGCAAGAGTCCAAGATAATTCCAACTCAGTTCTACTTTTGGTCTGTAATTTTTTTTTTTTAATATGTACTTATTTTTATTATTTTGAAATAGAGGATTACTGTGTTTAAAAATCATCATAGTCATTATATCTCCCAAAAAGAAGAGACTATAAGTTTTGGATAATAATTATCTTTAGTATGTGATTATTTCAGTGTTTCATCTTTCAGCTCAGATGGTAAAGAATCTGCCTGCAATACAAGAGACCTGGGTTTGATCCTTGAGTCGGGAAGATTCCCCTGGAGAAGAGAATGACAACCCACGCTAGTATTCTTGCCTGGAGAATTTCATGGACAGAGGAGCCTGGTGGGCTATAGTCCATGAGGTCACAAAGAGTTGGACATGACTGAGTGACAAACACACGCATTTCGATGTTTCCTTCTTTATAAACGTAGCCCAGGGCTTTTCAATCTCAGTTTAAATATTCTAATGTGGTAAGCAGAGTCCTATTCCCCTATGAAGGTTTATTCATTAGTGATAAATCTTCACTAATGACACTAATGTGTCACATTATAGAAACATTTGGTTCTATACAGACGTGGCACTCTGATTCGGTTTGTGTTCTCAGAAGGTTGTTCCATGAAATTACTAGCAGTCCATGGTTAGTTACCTATGTTTTGATAGTCAAGACGCAGTTGAGACTCTGTCTTCAGGTTATATGTGTTTCTCCAGCCCATCCGCGTTGGCAGGCCTTGAGTGCCAGGGTGAGGTGGTAAGGAGAGAATGCAGTGACAGAATGGGAGGTGCGTGGGGGAGCACCGTGACAAAGGCAGGGCTGGAGAGGCCGAGGATGGCTTCAAAGAGGGAGTTTAGACAAAAACCCAAGCAACTTGAAAAGGAGCGAAGAAAGAGGAGATGGGAGACACTAAATCAAGAAATCAGACCAAGGGACAGACAGGGGTCAACCTGGGGTAAAGAAAGAATAAGAATAAAGGAAGGCCAACAAAGAATAAAAAAATAAAGGAAGAATAAAAGCAGAAAGCCGAGAATAGGGATTTGTTTTCACCTTCACAGTTAACATTCTTATGTGATAATGACCTATTTGAAAACCAGGGTCTGTAAACTGGAGCCAAATCAACATTGTTGATAGTTAACTAACCTACTAACATTCACTTTCTTGATCTTAACTTGATAGGTAGAAATTTAATGCGGTGACCATACATTTTGAAATACAAAGTTAAAGTCCCTTTTTTCATCTTTAGAGTCAGTTTACATTCATGAAAGGGAAAATTACTTAAAGAAAATTGAGATTTACTTTGATAAATACATATTACTAATCTTTTCTCAGTGTCAGAGATGCTGAGATGTTCCTGGGTGGCCAAAAGACAGACAGAGCTTTCTCCATGGGAATAGATTTATTGTATAAAATCACATTTCAAGTGCTTTTTCCTATAATGAGACAATTAGTCATAGCAGACATATAAACAAGGAGTTTTGAAAGTTTATCAATATAAAATAGTATAAACAAAGTTTTACATGTATACTTAAAGGGGAAATGTTATTTTAGAAGACACATTTAACCTAAAATTTCAATGTTTTTAGGTTTGTATGCTAATAATTTTGTAAAAAGAATTTTACAATTTCACATTTAGAGAATGTGTTACAATTCTGTGAGATTTTCTCTTTAATTCTTAGCAACTTCTGTTTTGCAAGTGCAAGTCAATATGACTTTAATCTCCTAAGCTTTAAATCACATGCAAACTGTGGAGAAGGCATTTTGTCAGAGACCCTCTCTGCCACTTCTCGATCTTCCTTTCATCTTTGACTCCCAGCTTGTCATCTAGCTTGCCTCACTGTCCAGTTACCATTCAGGGAATGCCCCACTGTGAAGGCCATTTGTGCTTTTCAGTAGCTTTTTGCTAATCTCTGTTTATGGACTGATAATTAAGAAATGTACACAACTCTTTCCAAAGTGAGTTAAGACACAACGCTTTCCAAACATTTCTTTTTGGAAAGAGAACTCACCTCTTGGGTGATATGGCCTGGTAGCAACTCCCAGGTACCAGTAGATTATATCTGGTGTATGGCCTCCTGAGAGGGCTGAGCAGGTGAGTATGGGCTGGAGTCCAGCTCCTCTCTGCCGCTACCCTCAGGCGCCAGGGTGCATCCTTTTTAGGTGATCTGCAGGATGATGAGGTCTTTGTGGAGAGTGACAAATATGAATCTTTTAATCACTTCAACTTTCTATCACAGAATGATGGTTTGGGCTTATTTATAACAACTGAAAAGAGAAATTAAAAATAAAATCTAAAAATTTATGGCACTTCATGTTAGTCCTGTTTGATTTAGATCTCATGATACCATTATATATACTGTATAATATGTAGTTCACATATAGAAAATTTTCTAATTTTTGTTTTATTTCAAAGACTGACAGTAACATAATAAGGAATATCTCAAGTGTTTTCACTGAGGTTGTAAAAATACTAGGTCAGGAGTTGTTCCAGAGGAACAACTTAACTGAATACCTAATCAAAATGCTTAGCTTTCTGGTTCTATGTCTTCATGACTCATTTTTCTGAAGTTTCAGAATAGTGAGCCCTGATTTTTTTAAAAAAACATGAAGTTCTGACTTGCTTCAATTGAACTTCCAAAGAACAGAGAACCTTCCTAGAAAAAAAGTGAGGAAGTATCATACTAGATGGTGGTTTTATTGCTAATCCAGAGCTTCCTGATAACACATTTTTTTTTTTTTTTTTCTGATGCCAGGAAAGACAGCCATTATAATTGTCTCAGCTGCTTCACTGGTATAACCCCCTGTATAGGATTCCTCCTTTGAATTCTTCTCACATGAGAAGAGTTCTCTCCGGTCAGCTATAGGTACGCATTGTGTCAGATTTTACATGCAATATCTCATTATTCTGTACAGTGATCCAACCAAGTTAATCACCATTCTGTCCTTGTTGCAAATGAAGAAATTATATAGCAAGTAGCCTAGGATCATACAACTAACTTGTGGTGGGAGAGCCAGGATTTGAATTCAAGTAGGTCTAACTTGGACTTTCCTTGTAGCTCAGCTGGTAAAGAATCTGATTGCAATGTAGGAGATCCTTGTTCGATTCCTGGATCAGGAAGTTTTCCTGGCAAAGGATAAACTACCACTCCAGTATTCTTGGGCTTTCTTGGTAGCTCAGATAGTAAAGAGTCAAATGTGGGAGACCTGATTTTTGATCTAGGTTGGGAATATCCTCTGGAGAAGGGAAAGGCTACTAACTCCAGTATGCTTACCTGGGGAATTCCATGGCTTGTCCATGGGTTACAAAGTATTGGACATGACTGTGCAGTTTCACTTTTACTTTTTTTCACTTTCAGGTCTAACTTATATGCCATTTTATTAGGTGGTGTGTGTATGGAAAAAAAGATATAATAAATCTGTAAATTGTTGACATGCTGCTGATATTGACTTACATAGTATTTGCATTTTTGTTTTATTTCAAAGACTGACAGTAACATAATAAGGAATATCTCAAGTGTTTTCACTGAGGTTGTAAAAATACTAGGTCAGGAGTTGTTCCAGAGGAACAACTTAACTGAATACCTAATCAAAATGCTTAGCTTTCTGGTTCTATGTCTTCATGACTCATTTTTCTGAAGTTTCAGAATAGTGAGCCCTGATTTTTTTAAAAAAACATGAAGTTCTGACTTGCTTCAATTGAACTTCCAAAGAACAGAGAACCTTCCTAGAAAAAAAGTGAGGAAGTATCATACTAGATGGTGGTTTTATTGCTAATCCAGAGCTTCCTGATAACACATTTTTTTTTTTTTTTTTCTGATGCCAGGAAAGACAGCCATTATAATTGTCTCAGCTGCTTCACTGGTATAACCCCCTGTATAGGATTCCTCCTTTGAATTCTTCTCACATGAGAAGAGTTCTCTCCGGTCAGCTATAGGTACGCATTGTGTCAGATTTTACATGCAATATCTCATTATTCTGTACAGTGATCCAACCAAGTTAATCACCATTCTGTCCTTGTTGCAAATGAAGAAATTATATAGCAAGTAGCCTAGGATCATACAACTAACTTGTGGTGGGAGAGCCAGGATTTGAATTCAAGTAGGTCTAACTTGGACTTTCCTTGTAGCTCAGCTGGTAAAGAATCTGATTGCAATGTAGGAGATCCTTGTTCGATTCCTGGATCAGGAAGTTTTCCTGGCAAAAGGATAAACTACCACTCCAGTATTCTTGGGCTTTCTTGGTAGCTCAGATAGTAAAGAGTCAAATGTGGGAGACCTGATTTTTGATCTAGGTTGGGAATATCCTCTGGAGAAGGAAAAGGCTACTAACTCCAGTATGCTTACCTGGGGAATTCCATGGCTTGTCCATGGGTTACAAAGTATTGGACATGACTGTGCAGTTTCACTTTTACTTTTTTTCACTTTCAGGTCTAACTTATATGCCATTTTATTAGGTGGTGTGTGTATGGAAAAAAAAAAGATATAATAAATCTGTAAATTGTTGACATGCTGCTGATATTGACTTACATAGTATTTGCATTATTGTTTACTAAATACTGCCTAAAATTCAAGAAATTAAAAAGTTTATCAGGCCTATGAAGAAATGTAGTTATTGCCAAATAATAATAATAATAACAATAACAATAATAATAATAATGGTAACAATAAGCTTCCCTGGTGACTTACATGGTAAAGAATCCGCCTGCAATGCAGGAGACCCAGCTTTGATCCCTGGGTCAGGGAGATCCCTTGGAGAAGGGAATGCATATCCACTCCAGTTTCTTGCTTGGGGAATTCCATGGACTGAGGAGCCTGGTAGATTATAGTCCATGGGATTGCAGAAGGTCAGACATGATTGAGTGACTAACACAACACCCACAATAATAACAACAACAACATAATGACAGAAACTAAAATTAATTGTGTGCTTATTATATACAAGGTAATGAAAGGGGTACATTGGCAGACTTGGCAAAGAGGCCAGCCAGTTCCAAGGACAAGGAGGAGAAGAGGAAGGACAAGGAGAAATAAAGGCAAAGATCTTCAATGTTGAAACTGAAAAATTCTAGTCTTACATTAATCTGGGTGTTTACATTAGAATGTTTCATCTAGCCCTGAGACCTGGAGACTGTCCTAGCTAATCTCATGTTAATGTTGTGGATGTGGGCCTACAGGGCCTTTACAACCATAAGATACTCTTTTGATTTATTGTTTTGGTAACTGACTGGAAGATACAAATTGTCATGCTTTAACTGACAAAGGGGGATACTCTTCTATCCCTCTTCCAGTGTCTGTGCTGGAAGCTTTCGCCTATCCCTTCTTATTTTAATAAACTTTTCACTACACAAAGCTCTGAGTGACTATCACTGAGTCTTTTGATCCCAATGTGGATTCTTCTCCATTGGAGATTAAGAATCTGACACCATTCACGAGAACCTACTGTCGTCTATCACATATCAGTATTATGCTAAGCACCTTGCATAATGATAATAAATAATATATAATATAATAAAAATAATACTGAATGGAAAAACAATTTTAAGCTTTTGCCCATTTGTTTACTAAATACTGACTAAAATTAAAGAAATTAAAAAGTTTATCAGGCCTATGAAGAAATGTAGTTATTGCCAAATAATAATAATAATAACAATAACAATAATAATAATAATGGTAACAATAAGCTTCCCTGGTGACTTACATGGTAAAGAATCCGCCTGCAATGCAGGAGACCCAGCTTTGATCCCTGGGTCAGGGAGATCCCTTGGAGAAGGGAATGCATATCCACTCCAGTTTCTTGCTTGGGGAATTCCATGGACTGAGGAGCCTGGTAGATTATAGTCCATGGGATTGCAGAAGGTCAGACATGATTGAGTGACTAACACAACACCCACAATAATAACAACAACAACATAATGACAGAAACTAAAATTAATTGTGTGCTTATTATATACAAGGTAATGAAAGGGGTACATTGGCAGACTTGGCAAAGAGGCCAGCCAGTTCCAAGGACAAGGAGGAGAAGAGGAAGGACAAGGAGAAATAAAGGCAAAGATCTTCAATGTTGAAACTGAAAAATTCTAGTCTTACATTAATCTGGGTGTTTACATTAGAATGTTTCATCTAGCCCTGAGACCTGGAGACTGTCCTAGCTAATCTCATGTTAATGTTGTGGATGTGGGCCTACAGGGCCTTTACAACCATAAGATACTCTTTTGATTTATTGTTTTGGTAACTGACTGGAAGATACAAATTGTCATGCTTTAACTGACAAAGGGGGATACTCTTCTATCCCTCTTCCAGTGTCTGTGCTGGAAGCTTTCGCCTATCCCTTCTTATTTTAATAAACTTTTCACTACACAAAGCTCTGAGTGACTATCACTGAGTCTTTTGATCCCAATGTGGATTCTTCTCCATTGGAGATTAAGAATCTGACACCATTCACGAGAACCTACTGTCGTCTATCACATATCAGTATTATGCTAAGCACCTTGCATAATGATAATAAATAATATATAATATAATAAAAATAATACTGAATGTAAAAACTGTAATGCTTTTACTATTGTTAATAAGAGCAAATAATAATTAAAATGCTCTTAACAGGTGCTTTACATGCATCTTCTTGATCTGCACAGCAACCATATAAGGTTGTTTTCATCATCACCTCCATTTTATAGATGAGGCTGCAGAGAAACATAGAAATCAAGGACTTTTCTGAAGGTCATCCAGTTAGTTGGTAGCAAAGCTGAAATTTGTACTTTGGCCATTTGATTCTAAAGTTGATTTTACTATCAGATGTGGTCATTTAGAAAAAATAACATTTCTTTAAAGTTATCTGTGAGCACTTTCAACAAACTGGATTTAAGAATAGTCATTGTTGTGGCAGTAAGACCCTAGATTCAGTATTAGATGGTATATATGTATAAAGTTAAACAAGCAAATTGCCTAAATTTAGTTCTCTTAAAAGTCTCCTCTAGGGCTTCCCTGGTGGTTCAGTGGGTAGGGACACCACCTTGCTGTGCAAGGGGCGCTGGTTTGATCCCTTGCCTGGGAGGATCCCATGGCTGGACTGATGTGTCCAACTTGCGAGCCAGAGCTCTGGAGTGCATGCGCCAGAGTCGGTGCTCAGTAGTGAGAGAGGCCACTGCGATGGCAGGCCCACACAGGCCAAAAGAACAAAGATGGAAATGAATGAAAGACCAATAGAAGTGGCCAAAAAAAAAAAAAAGTCCAATGGGTAAAGAGTCCACCTGCAGAGTAAGGGACACCAGTTTGATCCCTGGCCCCTGAAGATCCCACATGCCGTGGAGTGGCTGGACCGGTGTGTCCAATTGTGAGCCAGTGCTCTGGAGCACATGCACCTAGTGCTGGTGCTCTGCAACAAGAGAGGCCACTGCGATGGGAGGCCCACACAGGCCAAAGAGTAAAGATGAATGAAAATAAAAACAAACAAACAAACAATAAAAGAGGCCAAAAAGGAGGGCATTTCTAATTAAAAGAAGCCCCAAAAACAATAAATGAAGAGACAGAGCAGCGGTGAGGTCTGAAAGGATCAGTGTAGGACCTTCTGCCTGGCCTTTGTCTATCACATATCAAAGTATTATGCTAAGCACCTTGCATAATGATAATAAATAATATATAATATAATAAAAATAATACTGAATGTAAAAACTGTAATGCTTTTACTATTGTTAATAAGAGCAAATAATAATTAAAATGCTCTTAACAGGTGCTTTACATGCATCTTCTTGATCTGCACAGCAACCATATAAGGTTGTTTTCATCATCACCTCCATTTTATAGATGAGGCTGCAGAGAAACATAGAAATCAAGGACTTTTCTGAAGGTCATCCAGTTAGTTGGTAGCAAAGCTGAAATTTGTACTTTGGCCATTTGATTCTAAAGTTGATTTTACTATCAGATGTGGTCATTTAGAAAAAATAACATTTCTTTAAAGTTATCTGTGAGCACTTTCAACAAACTGGATTTAAGAATAGTCATTGTTGTGGCAGTAAGACCCTAGATTCAGTATTAGATGGTATATATGTATAAAGTTAAACAAGCAAATTGCCTAAATTTAGTTCTCTTAAAAGTCTCCTCTAGGGCTTCCCTGGTGGTTCAGTGGGTAGGGACACCACCTTGCTGTGCAAGGGGCGCTGGTTTGATCCCTTGCCTGGGAGGATCCCATGGCTGGACTGATGTGTCCAACTTGCGAGCCAGAGCTCTGGAGTGCATGCGCCAGAGTCGGTGCTCAGTAGTGAGAGAGGCCACTGCGATGGCAGGCCCACACAGGCCAAAAGAACAAAGATGGAAATGAATGAAAGACCAATAGAAGTGGCCAAAAAAAAAAAAAAGTCCAATGGGTAAAGAGTCCACCTGCAGAGTAAGGGACACCAGTTTGATCCCTGGCCCGTGAAGATCCCACATGCCGTGGAGTGGCTGGACCGGTGTGTCCAATTGTGAGCCAGTGCTCTGGAGCACATGCACCTAGTGCTGGTGCTCTGCAACAAGAGAGGCCACTGCGATGGGAGGCCCACACAGGCCAAAGAGTAAAGATGAATGAAAATAAAAACAAACAAACAAACAATAAAAGAGGCCAAAAAAAGGAGGGGCATTTCTAATTAAAAAGAAAAGTCTCCTCTAAATTGAATACTTTGTTTTAATGAAATGAAGAGACAGAGCATGCGGTGAGGTCTGAAAGGGCATCAGGTGTAGGACCTTCTGGCCTGGCCTTGTGAAACTGGGTGTATCACCCTCCCAGCACATGAATGCGTTCACCAACTTGGAAGGTCTCTGAACTCCGTTATTTTGGGTTTTTATGGAAGTCAGATTCTGTAGTTATGTTGACTAAATCACTGCCATGGTGGTTAGCTTGGAAATGGGGTGAAAGCTAATCCTCTAATCAGTGGTTGGTTCTACTGGCAATCAGCTCATATCTCCCAAAAAACACTTCATTGGCTTAAATTTAGGTTTGATTGAAAGGGACTTATATGAATAACAAAAGATGCTCCTCTTACTATGAATAACAAAAGATGAGTCCTAACACTCAGAAAATTCCTAGGGCTTTAGAAGAACAAAGAATAAATGTATTTCTCTTTATACCACAGTGTCCCAACAATACAACCAAAGTAAGTGATTAACTGATAGTTTAATAAAGAGAAATCTTTTATTAAAAAATGCACAGGAATAAGGAAGTCAAAAAGGGATCATGATGTTCATGGGACTAGGCATTGCGTTTCCTCGGCTGAAGGGGAAATAGTTTTCGGAGGCTGTGAGTACAGAGAGCTACAGGGAAGAGCCACCTGATAGAAACTGTAGCCTTCAGTAAAGAATTACTTTATATCCACTCTCTTCATTTCTTTTAATTTTGGCCTCTTTTTATTGCTCTTTTATTTATTTATTTATTTATTCATCCATTTTTATTCTTTGGCCTGTGTGGACCTCCCTCTGCAGTGGCCCCTCTCCTTGCAGAGCCCGGCTCTGGATGCACGTGCTCCAGAGCGCAGGCTCATAATTGGACACACCAGTCCAGCCACTCTGCAGCGCGTGGGGTCCTTCTGGGCCAGGGATCGAACCAGTGCCCCCTACACTGCAAGGAGGACTCTTCACCCACGGGACCACCAGGGAAGCCCTATATCCAGTCTTTTTTTTTTTTTTTTAAAAGATTTATTTATTTATTTTATTTTTGGGCAGGGGTTGGGGAGGGAGGGGAGTGGGCGGGCCACTTCTATTGGTCTTTCATTTCTCTATTTTCATCCGTTTTTGTTCTTTGGCTCCCGCGGGCCTCCCATCGCGGTGGCGTCTGTTGTCGCAGAGCGCTGTCTCTGGGCGCATGCGCTCCAGAGCTCCGGCTCGTTGACTGGACACATCAGTCCAGCCGCTCCGCGGCACGTGGGATCTTCCCAGGCCAGGGATCAAACCGGCGCCCCTTGCACTGCAAGGCGGTGTCCTTATCCATTGGACCACCAGGGGAAGCCCTATATCCAGTCTTTTTAAGAATTTTTTTCCCCCCATATAGGCCATTACAGAGTATTGAGTAGAGTTCTGTGTGCTGTACAGTAGATCTTTATTAGTTATCTATTAATAGTGTACATACCTTAATCCTTATTTCTCAATTTATCCTTACCCTGATAGCCCCCTGGTAAACATAAATTTGTTTTCTACATCTGTGAATCTATTTCTGTTTTTCAGATAAGTTCATTTATATCATTTTTTAAAGATTCCACATATAAATGGTATCATAGGGTATTTGTCTTTCTGGCTGATTGCATTTAGTATGACAATCTCTACATCTGTCTATTGTCGCGGGCACCGTGTTGGACCTTACTCTGATTACTATTCTCCCTAGTTCTCACTAAGAGACACTATATTAAATAGCTCAGAGACATTTTCGCAAACACAGTGTAGTCCCCTCAAGGTGTGAGCCTTGGACTTCGACAATAAAGTGTCGTGGTCTCGAGTATTGTCAAACCAAGAGTGGGTTTATTAATCATCAAATAAAGGCAAGCACAAATAATCAGAAATAATCAGAACTCAATCAAATGCAAACAGATTTTCTTACCCCAGAGCTGGGGAGTCTAGGTCTCACATCGGCGCAGCTGATTTCCGTGAGTGAGCCTCCAGCACAATCTTCCTTTACCCTTTTTATATTTTTTCCAACTAGAAATCTCAAGTTAACCAGTAATCATAAAGAAGCTTTTTGTTTCTCTAGAGATGTAAAAGAGGTCATCATCGGAGCCCTTTGCTCCTCCACCAACACCTTTGTTCTAGAGGGGAAACATTTGTTTATAGAAGAAACATTCTTACAATTCTTAATTTGCCAAGGGAACTAGAGTTGTAAAAAGCGTGTTTCATTAGCATTGAAAAGGGGTAAGAGGAAGAGGTTTTGCACTCTGCATTAGCACTTCTATCGATGTTTGCTAAAGGTAATAGTTTAAAACTGCTAATCTTATGAGTGGGGCTATTCTGGCCCAGGCTTTTATCAGTAACTAGCTACCGGAGGTTTCAGAGAAGTGAGGCTTGCAGGCAGCACCTATCGTTAGTGTGAGGAGATACTTGTCTGCTCAGCTCAGGTATCTTTTCTTGATCTTTCCTGTGAGAAGTGAACATGCCTTTACTTGCCCATGACACTATTTTGCTGCAAATGGCATCATTTTGTTCATTTCTATGGCTCAGCAATATTTCGTTGAATATATCTATATCTATATCTGTCTATACCACATCTTATTAATCCATTCTTCTGCTGATAGACATTTAGGTTGCTTTCATGTCCTGGCTGTTGTAAATAGTGCTTCAGTGAATATTGGGGATGCATGTATCTTTTTGGAGTAGAATTGTTTTTTCCAGATATATGCCCAGGAGTGTGGTTGCTGGATCATATAGTATTTCTATTTTTAGCTTTTTTTTTTTTTTTTTTTTATGGCCACTTCTATTGGTCTTTCATCTGTTTATTTTCATCCATCTTTGTTCTTTGGCCTGTGTGGGCCTCCCATCACAGTGGCCTCTCTTGCTGCAGAGCACTGGCTCTGTGCACATGTGCTTCAGAGCTCCGGCTTGGTAGTTGGACACACAGGTCCAGCCACTTCGCGGTGCGTGGGATCTTCCCAGGCCAAGGATCGAACCGGTGCCCCTTGCACTGCAAGCTGATGTCCCTACCCACTAGACCACCAGGGAAGCCTTATTTTTAGTTTTTAAAGGAGCGTCTTTACTCTTCTCCGTGGTGGCTGTACCCATTTACAGCTCCCCCCCCCTTTTTTTTTTGATAGATTTTGCTTGTCCGAAGTTCTTGAAGGTAAGAATTAACTGTTCTCTTTTAGAATTGCAGTGTCCAATATTACAGGTACAATAGCTTTATGTAATGACTAGCTATATATAGCTACATTTAAACTTAAATTAATTACATTTATGTTACCTTAAATTAAAAAAAATCAGTCTCTATTGCACCAAGCCCATCAAGTGCTCAAAAGCGCAGTGGCCTGGAGGGGTGGGCTGGGGGCAGGGACTGGAAGGTGGGAGGGTGCCAGGGATATGCATATGACAGATCAGGGAACGTACATGTCTGTGAACAACAAAACTCTTGTAAAAATTTTTTTAAAATAACATTAAATAATTAAAAGAAAAAAAGCCCAGGTGGCTTAGTAGCTTTCTTGTTGTACACAGCAAATACAGAATATTGCCATTATCACAGACATGTGTGTTGGACTGTGCTGTTCTAGAAGCTTTACTGTTTACTTTTAGATTTATAGTCCCATCTAGGATAATTTTTTATCAAGGTATAATTGATACATAGGAGTTTCAAGTATACAACACAAATGATTCAATACTTGCAAAATGTTGCAAAATGCAAAATGTATATATTGCAAAATGATAACCATAAGTCTAATTAGTATCTATCACCATATATAGTTACAAAATTTCTTTCTTGTGATGAAAACTTTTGATATATCTTAGCAACTTTCAAATATGAAGTACAGGGTTAATAACTGTAGTCCTTATGCTGTATGTTATCTTCCTGTGCATATTTATTTATTTTAAGCTATTGCAGTTAGTTTTTACTGTGTAAAAACCATCCCAAAGCATAGTACCTTAAGAGAGTAACCATTTAGTTTAGCTTGCACCTAATAATATTAGAATCTGTGATTGTCTCTGCCTCCTCTTCTATAAAATTGTAGCTTAAAGATATCTAAATATATATTTTCTGTTCACCCCATATGTTATTTAGAAAAATGGGAACATGAAACATTAAGTTTCTGTCATATTCCTATAGGAACTAGAACTCCATGTATTTGATTTCTAACAATAAGAATTAATCATATATTTTATACAGTTGAAATAAGGAAAGGAGAAAAAGTAAACTGGTTTATTTCTGAAGGTTTAGTGTTAAAACAGAAGCAGGCATAGTTATAGGTATGCTATGATCTGGCATTTGGCTAAATCTTTTTTTTTTTTTAATTTTGGCCTCTTTTATTATTTTTTTCCTTTATTTATTTTCATCCATCTTTATTCTTTGGCCTGTGTGGGCCTCCCATTACAGTGGCCTCTCTCACTGCAGAGCACCGTCTCTGGGCACATGTGCCCTAGAGCTCTGACTGCGTAATTGGACACACCGATCCAGTTGATCCGGATCCGCAGCACATGGAATCCTTCCCAGGCCAGGTATTGAACCGGTGCCCCTTGCATTGCAAGGTGGACTCTTTACCTACTGGACCACCAGGAAAGCCCCTTGGCTAAATCTGTGAAAGAACATTTATCTTAAAAACTGAGAGGAACATAGATAAACAATATTTGATTGACCATAATCCAGACTGCCCCTAATACAGACTCCAGTTGCGAGTAGTGATGTTTACCAACACTGCAAACCATTCTGATCACTTTGGAAACTGTTCTAAATTGTTTCACTTTAAGAATCTCCTTAGTTTAAATCTCTTTGAAGTATTGTTTTTTTTAACATATTTTCTCATATTTGTTATTACAACACAATAAGTTCTAAATTAAAGTATCTATAAAACCATATATAGTTACAAAATTTCTTTCTTGTGATGAAAACTTTTGATATATCTTAGCAACTTTCAAATATGAAGTACAGGGTTAATAACTGTAGTCCTTATGCTGTATGTTATCTTCCTGTGCATATTTATTTATTTTAAGCTATTGCAGTTAGTTTTTACTGTGTAAAACCATCCCAAAGCATAGTACCTTAAGAGAGTAACCATTTAGTTTAGCTTGCACCTAATAATATTAGAATCTGTGATTGTCTCTGCCTCCTCTTCTATAAAATTGTAGCTTAAAGATATCTAAATATATATTTTCTGTTCACCCCATATGTTATTTAGAAAAATGGGAACATGAAACATTAAGTTTCTGTCATATTCCTATAGGAACTAGAACTCCATGTATTTGATTTCTAACAATAAGAATTAATCATATATTTTATACAGTTGAAATAAGGAAAGGAGAAAAAGTAAACTGGTTTATTTCTGAAGGTTTAGTGTTAAAACAGAAGCAGGCATAGTTATAGGTATGCTATGATCTGGCATTTGGCTCAATCTTTTTTTTTTTTTAATTTTGGCCTCTTTTATTATTTTTTTCCTTTATTTATTTTCATCCATCTTTATTCTTTGGCCTGTGTGGGCCTCCCATTACAGTGGCCTCTCTCACTGCAGAGCACCGTCTCTGGGCACATGTGCCCTAGAGCTCTGACTGCGTAATTGGACACACCGATCCAGTTGATCCGGATCCGCAGCACATGGAATCCTTCCCAGGCCAGGTATTGAACCGGTGCCCCTTGCATTGCAAGGTGGACTCTTTACCTACTGGACCACCAGGAAAGCCCCTTGGCTAAATCTGTGAAAGAACATTTATCTTAAAAACTGAGAGGAACATAGATAAACAATATTTGATTGACCATAATCCAGACTGCCCCTAATACAGACTCCAGTTGCGGAGTAGTGATGTTTACCAACACTGCAAACCATTCTGATCACTTTGGAAACTGTTCTAAATTGTTTCACTTTAAGAATCTCCTTAGTTTAAATCTCTTTGTAGTTTTTTTTTTTTTAACATATTTTCTCATATTTTTATATATCTTTAGTGCATTTCATTTTTTTCCCTAAAATGTGATTAATACCTTTACATTTAAAGTAACATTTATGGTTGTCTAGAGCATTATGATACGATTTTGATTAATGTTCTCACAAATGGTTGGAAATGCTTGTTTCAACTTCTTTGGTTTGAGGGTGAGTTTTTTAGCCATTGAATTGCAGAATTTTAGTGGTGTTTGTAATTGTAAGAATATAAAGGAAACAATGCTATAGTAAAAGCTGACTCAAAAAAAATCTATTGTTTTCTTCTTAATCAGACTCTCTTGTACTCATTTTTATATGTATGTATGTATGTATGCATGTTCTCACATGGCATTTCTTATGAGTAGATAAGATTTTAATTGAGTCCTTCATTTATTGAAACCTTGCTGTGATGTTCAGAAAGGAGTATCTTTGTTTCAGAAGATAAACTTTAAATAAGATCTTCACTATAGATTTTACCATGTTATAGCAGGATTTTATCATGCAGTACACTTTTACAAAGTATATGACTTGAGACAAAGATTTGAAAGAGATGGTTCATCCAGGTTCACTTAAGAGCTTCTAAATGTGACCCTAGAGGGCAACTGTGGCCCTTGGATTTTACTAAAAGAAATAAACTTGTCTAAGAAAATCCCGACTTGTTATTTAAATTTAAGACATTGACAAGCATTTGACCTTGATGGTCCTAGTAAAACATGATAATACACATGTGCCCTAGCTCTGACTGCGTTGGACACACCGATCCAGTTGATCCGGATCCGCAGCACATGGAATCCTTCCCAGGCCAGGTATTGAACCGGTGCCCCTTGCATTGCAAGGTGGACTCTTTACCTACTGGACCACCAGGAAAGCCCCTTGGCTAAATCTGTGAAAGAACATTTATCTTAAAAACTGAGAGGAACATAGATAAACAATATTTGATTGACCATAATCCAGACTGCCCCTAATACAGACTCCAGTTGCGGAGTAGTGATGTTTACCAACACTGCAAACCATTCTGATCACTTTGGAAACTGTTCTAAATTGTTTCACTTTAAGAATCTCCTTAGTTTAAATCTCTTTGTAGTTTTTTTTTTTTTAACATATTTTCTCATATTTTTATATATCTTTAGTGCATTTCATTTTTTTCCCTAAAATGTGATTAATACCTTTACATTTAAAGTAACATTTATGGTTGTCTAGAGCATTATGATACGATTTTGATTAATGTTCTCACAAATGGTTGGAAATGCTTGTTTCAACTTCTTTGGTTTGAGGGTGAGTTTTTTAGCCATTGAATTGCAGAATTTTAGTGGTGTTTGTAATTGTAAGAATATAAAGGAAACAATGCTATAGTAAAAGCTGACTCAAAAAAAATCTATTGTTTTCTTCTTAATCAGACTCTCTTGTACTCATTTTTATATGTATGTATGTATGTATGCATGTTCTCACATGGCATTTCTTATGAGTAGATAAGATTTTAATTGAGTCCTTCATTTATTGAAACCTTGCTGTGATGTTCAGAAAGGAGTATCTTTGTTTCAGAAGATAAACTTTAAATAAGATCTTCACTATAGATTTTACCATGTTATAGCAGGATTTTATCATGCAGTACACTTTTACAAAGTATATGACTTGAGACAAAGATTTGAAAGAGATGGTTCATCCAGGTTCACTTAAGAGCTTCTAAATGTGACCCTAGAGGGCAACTGTGGCCCTTGGATTTTACTAAAAGAAATAAACTTGTCTAAGAAAATCCCGACTTGTTATTTAAATTTAAGACATTGACAAGCATTTGACCTTGATGGTCCTAGTAAAACATGATAATAAACATATGAAGTATTGCTTTTGTGTTTCTTTCTCTGTTGCCCAAACTTAAAGCAACATGGAGTGAGATCAGAACTTTTTGATTTTTGACATTTTAATGCTATAAAAATGAATGAGTATTCATCATTTGTATTGATGCACTAATATGTTTATTATTTAAATTTATATTTGTAAGCTCTAATAGAAATGGTGAACATTTTAGAATTCTAATTCCTTTAATCCACTGGGTCTCCAGAAGAACAAATTCCAGAAATGATGCCAAACTATTGCCTAGCTATTACATACTAATTTGTTGTAAAACTTGGAACTTGATGCAAAAAAAGAGAAGCATTTGATTTATTTTGGTTATATTTAGAGTAAAATAATAAAGAGAATCAATGCTAATATTCAAGACTGAAACTAAGTAGAAGTTATGGAATCTTCTACATCATTTCAAGATTTGTATTTATTATCTCTTTGCCAGTTAATTAATTAAGCAAATATTTATTCTATGCTCTTTGCCAGTCTCTTGAGATCTACAGGTTAAAAAAGCAGATATAAATCCTGCTCACCAGGCACTTGTATGTGAAGCATATGAACATTTTATACATATTTATGCTGTGTATAAAATTCTTGAGTGCATGTATGTAGATTGTATAACCTAGATAGACAATGCTAGTAGCACATCTAAAGGTTAAAGATCCATTATATACCCGTCATATTTAGACACATGTTGAAGAGCCTTTTATTCATTTATTGAAACCTTGCTGTGATGTTCAGAAAGGAGTATCTTTGTTTCAGAAGATAAACTTTAAATAAGATCTTCACTATAGATTTTACCATGTTATAGCAGGATTTTATCATGCAGTACACTTTTACAAAGTATATGACTTGAGACAAAGATTTGAAAGAGATGGTTCATCCAGGTTCACTTAAGAGCTTCTAAATGTGACCCTAGAGGGCAACTGTGGCCCTTGGATTTTACTAAAAGAAATAAACTTGTCTAAGAAAATCCCGACTTGTTATTTAAATTTAAGACATTGACAAGCATTTGACCTTGATGGTCCTAGTAAAACATGATAATAAACATATGAAGTATTGCTTTTGTGTTTCTTTCTCTGTTGCCCAAACTTAAAGCAACATGGAGTGAGATCAGAACTTTTTGATTTTTGACATTTTAATGCTATAAAAATGAATGAGTATTCATCATTTGTATTGATGCACTAATATGTTTATTATTTAAATTTATATTTGTAAGCTCTAATAGAAATGGTGAACATTTTAGAATTCTAATTCCTTTAATCCACTGGGTCTCCAGAAGAACAAATTCCAGAAATGATGCCAAACTATTGCCTAGCTATTACATACTAATTTGTTGTAAAACTTGGAACTTGATGCAAAAAGAGAAGCATTTGATTTATTTTGGTTATATTTAGAGTAAAATAATAAAGAGAATCAATGCTAATATTCAAGACTGAAACTAAGTAGAAATTATGGAATCTTCTACATCATTTCAAGATTTGTATTTATTATCTCTTTGCCAGTTAATTAATTAAGCAAATATTTATTCTATGCTCTTTGCCAGTCTCTTGAGATCTACAGGTTAAAAAAGCAGATATAAATCCTGCTCACCAGGCACTTGTATGTGAAGCATATGAACATTTTATACATATTTATGCTGTGTATAAAATTCTTGAGTGCATGTATGTAGATTGTATAACCTAGATAGACAATGCTAGTAGCACATCTAAAGGTTAAAGATCCATTATATACCCGTCATATTTAGACACATGTTGAAGAGCCTTTTATTCATTATGCAAAAAAAAAAAATTCTGCAGATGCACCCAGTGTGGAAAATGTTAATGCAAAAAAATTTACTTTCTTGATCTGCCGTGACTCGTCAGCCGGGCGCTTGGAGAATAGCGGGTGTGCCGAGACTTTAAGAAATACAGACAGACATACCGATAGAGAGAAAGGATGGGAAAGAAGGGCTCAAGACCTCTTGGGTCAAGGCCCGAGCACATTCACCGGTCTGCTTTTATTCAGCGCTGGAGCCTCCAGGTGTTTACAGGCAACGATACTGGCACCGGCTGGTTTCCGTCACAGCCCTGTTCAGTGATCGCTCTGGTGGCCTTGAGGATGGAAAGGGTGCGTTGCAGCTGGGGAGCAACTAAACTGGCAAGAAGTTAAGGAGTCTGCACAGACCCGGTGTTCCAAAGTCCATGGCGGATCTCCCACCTGTTGCTGATCAGTATATCCCCAGCTAATAAGCCCATGTGAATCAAATTGACGTGTTTTTCTCTTAGATCTTTCTAGTATTTTCCTCATTACCAATTTACTTTTCTCCTGGCTTAGCCAAAGCCACAAATACTTTCATGAGTTTGTTTCCCCACATTGATCTTAGTGAACCTAATAATTGTGGAGTTATAAATCCTAAAAATGTAATAACCTCATATGAAAGATAGATGAGAAAAACTGAGTTCTTAGTGTTTCAAAGCAACACTAACCCATGCTGTTATTATGATAATCATCAACCATATGTTTTTTTTTCTGTGTGAAGTCAATCTGTAGAGCCTTAGAGGACCAATGTGGGTTATAGTAGCAGAGACCTGCATATTCCATTTTTTTAACAAAATATTTATTTATTTTGGGCGGGGGTCGGGTTGGGGGAGGGAGGGGAGCGGGTGGGCCACTTCTATTGGTCTTTCATTTCTCCATTTTCATCCGTCTTTGTTCTTTGGCTCCTGTGGGCCTCCCATCGCGGTGGCGTCTGTCGTTGCAGAGCCCTGGCTCTGGGCGCATGCGCTCCAGAGCTCCGGCTCGGTAATTGGACACATCGGTCCAGCCGCTCCGCCGCACGGCACGTGGAATCTTGCCAGGCCAGGGATGGAACCGGTGTCCCTTGCACTGCAAGGCGGTGTCCTTACCCACTGGACCACTAGGGGAAGCCCTGCATATTCCTTTTAAGTCAAACAAGATGTCCTTGTGGGGCATTTTCATCTACTGATAGGAGAGTGGGAAAAGTAAGCGATTTACCCAGGGCTTTTCACATGATCGTTTTGTTGCTGAACTTGGTCTACTTGCCTGTAAACAGCAAAGGCAGTTATTGGCAGCAGGTTGTAATGAAGGAAAGTACAGTGTTTATTGAAGTGTACCAAGCAAGAAAACAGGCAGCTAATGCTCAGAAGACTGAATTCTCTTAGCTTTCAGTGAAAGGATTTTTAAAGGCAACATTTGGTGTAAGGACTGCAAGGTGCATGAGTGTCTTCTGATTGTTGGTCGTGAGACAATGGGGTGATGTTTCAGGAGTCTTAATCATCAGCCTTCTGGTACCAACCAGTCTGGGGTCTATGTGCTTGTGTGCTTGTGGTCAGCATGGGCAGGGGTCTTAGTTTCTACAGGACAACTCAAAGATACGCATCTGATTGTTATGTATAACCCTTGAGGAGCTAGGGACTCTGAACTGTCATTCAAACTATCTTGCTTAACTGTATTTTCTTTGTTTCTGCATTCTGTCACTTCTTAAATTAATAACTGCTTGTTGGAACTAAGGGAAGGTTTAAGAGACTAAATAAAACCTTTTTTCTACAACAAGAAACAGGGGATGCAGAGAGGACTTGTTATCAGGGAAAGCTTTACAGTGTCCTGTTTGGTTTCATTTTGACAGTATCTCTAGAAAAGTATTATCTTTAAACATAAGACAAGATTTCATTAAACAAATCATGTGTTGTACACTTTAAAAACATTCTGGTAAGTTTTGTTCACTATAGTTTATTTATATATTAAAATTTATGTATTTATACAATATATATATATTGTTATATATTTTAATTCATATTTATGAAATGACATTTATTTATGGTATACACTTTTTTTCCATTTAGAAATACCTTGAATAAAGATAAAACATTTTAGGTGCATTTAAGAACATACAGAAAAGGTTTAAATGACTTCTCTGGTAGCTCAGATATAAAGAATCTGCCTGCAATGCAGGAGACTTGGATTCGATTCCTGGGGGGCCGAGAAGATCCCCTGGAGAAGGGAATGGCAACCCACTCCAGCATTCTTGCCTGGAGAATTCCACAGACAGAAGAGTATGGCAGGCTATAGTCCATAAGGTTGCAAAGAGTCGGAAATGACTGAGCGACCAACACACACAGAAAATATTTAAAATTTTTCTTTCTATGTAGATAAGTAAATAGAGTCAGTGGCTGTTTAAATGATTCTATCTAATTTGTTTGGACACGTTGAGACAACTTATCTTAGATAGCAGACCCAACAGCCCCCCTTCAAAAAGCCAGCAATTTACCCATCTTAAGCATCTTAGTAAAAAAAGACCTTCTGTTCCTGTTGCTTTTGTTCCCGAATGAGGAGGGGATGAGGGAGGAGCAAACTATAGAACAAGCAGAATGATATTTTTCTTTAGAATGGGCAAGGAGCATTTCATTGAAAGAAACACATCTCAGGTAAAGCTAGTTTTCCTTCTGTTCGTCTTAAAACTGGCTGGAGAGAGGCTTATTGTGTGCTCTGCACTTTTTGTTCTGGGCACCTGATCGGCGCAGAATGTATCGCTTATCAGTAGAACAAAAGATTCCTTCATCAGTGCCGAGGAAGATGACAGCTGCAGACCCACAGCCACTCTAGGCAGCTCCTCTGCTGAGACGGAGCAGGAGATGGACTATTCATGTGGACTTTCATGTCTAGCCCTATTTAATCTGACTCGAGTAAGATTAGCCTCTTTCAAAACATATCTATGTTTAATGGTAATCCTAGATGTTTGTTTCTTATAAGAGATTTTGTTTAGAAAACTTAGAAATAAATGTTATAATGCAGGTTTCACAATGAAACAGTGACTATTTTTATTGAGCCAAAGAGTCCTGGTATATATTTGGAACACCTAATATTTGGAATAATATCTTCTTGTTACAAATTATAATATAAAATAATATAATATTAAATTATAATAATATAAAGCACAAAGAAAATTAGGAGGCTTTGTGCTAGTGATAGCGTAAAGGAGTATTAGAAGAAAATTTCATTATCTGCAAAGATACAATTTTAATTGTATTTTAATTTTAAATGTTAATCTTGTTATTGAGTGTATTCTTTTCTCTTTTATGTAAATATATTTATCCTTCTAGGATTCTAAGATTATACTTATATTCCCACTAAAGTAAAAAGATTCTATTTGGAAGGTCCCTAAAATGTAGAGTCTTAAATTCTTGAGCACTTATGAAAGAACTGTTTCCTTAATAGCTTGAAGATTTTTAGTTGCTATGTGGGTCACCCTATGTGAGAAGAACTTAATATAGAATATTTCATGCATAAGAAGTCAGTAGTGATCACATTTTATTTCATTATGTTTTGTGTGTCCCTAATATAAATGTGTGAGTAACCATAAATTAAAATAGTTAGATAGGATGATATGTGTGTCCCCATATACCCTAAGCCAAGACTGAATACAGAATAATGTCACTTATTTGCAGTATGATTAATTATAGAGCCTTATTAATTTTATTTTCTTCCTTAAGAAGAGACACAGAAAATATTTAAGAATATTATTCCTTAAGAAGGAAATAAAATTAATATTAAAAAGTCAATAAAATTTAGATAAAAAATTCTTCAAACCACCTAAATTTATAGGCTGACTCTTAGTAGCCTAGTAAAATATGCCATATGGAGGTTGTTTCAGTAAATAATTAGGAATTGCTTCTATCAGTTTTTGCCAGTTGTTTTGATTGTTGAGTTTTGGTCTCTAAGTTGTGTCCAACTCTTTCGACCCCACGGACTGCAGCCCGCCAGCCTCCTCTGTGCACGGGATTTCCCAGGCAAGAATACTGGAGTGGGCTGCCAGTGCCTTCTCCAGGGGATCTGCCCGACCCAGGGATTGAACCTGCATCTCCTGCATCTGCGGACGAGCTCTTTACCACTGAAGCAAGTAGATGCTTCTGTATATTTGGAAATAGTTTCCTTCTTTCCCACAATTTGGCACTGGTTTAGATACTGAGAGTAGCTATATGTAGCTTGACTGTAAGTGCTTTGGAATATTTTTTAGTTATTTAAATCATGGAATGATTGAAATTTTATGACAGTGTAATTGCAAACATAGTATATTGTACAAATCTAATCTTCCATTCAGTTTTTTTTTTTTTTTCATTTGCATCAGGTCAGAAAGTTGGTCTAACATTCAGTAAGCAGTACTTAAAATTTGGTATGTTGGTTCTGTTACTGTTTGACACCAAATTTGTGTGTATCTATCACCAGTTTGTCTAGATACATGGATTGTGTATTTCTATATATCTACGTATGGATTGTACACACACACACACACACACCCACACACCCTGGTCTGTACACCATGGGCCTAATAAAAATGATCTTACACAACTCCATAAAGAACAATATACCTTGCCTCTGTTAAAATATTCCCGTTTTGTGAACTTCCCTGGTGGTCCAGTGGCTAAGACTGTGTGCTCCCAATGCAGGGGGCATGGATTCTATACCTGGTCAGGAAACTAAGATCCCATGTGTTAAAATATTCCCTTTTTATTTGCTTTTCAAAAGATTCTTATTAAATTAAAACTGTTGTAGCACTCAAAAAGGATTTTATATTGAAAAGTGAATTCTGAGGTTTTTTTTTTTAAAGTTAAAAGTTTTTAGTTAAGACCTTGTTTAGGAATGATGATTTTGGTGATGTTATTTGCATATTATTATGTTATATTCTTTCCACAATTTGTCTGTCTGTGATCCTGATCACCTTCTGTTTTAAAGGCAGCCACCTGACTAATCTGTCTTCCAGAAGAATTATTTTCCCTTAGTTATACAGCTGAATGTAGAAATTAACCAGGAACAATTTTTTAGAATACTCCAGATTTCTTTTGTTCTACTCCATTCTCAAACTGTCCAATCATATATGTCCTGATCATGGTGCAGATGGAAGCAACATCAGTTTTTCATTTACTATTTAAAAATCATTGATTAAAATGAAAAAATTTGGAACTTTAGTAGCATTCCTTATTCTCTTCACAAACTGCTTTCTTAATCGCATTACCGTTCCTGGAGGTGTTAGCGAAATAGTTCACTTTTTATGATGAAATAGCCTCTTGTTAAGAGTATGTGTTGGGGGCTTCCACTGGGCTTCCCTTGGGCTTCCCCTGGTGGTCCAGGGGGTAAGGACACCGCCTTGCAGTGCAAGGGGCGCCGGTTCGAGCCCTGGCCTGGGAAGATCCCACGTGCCGCGGAGCGGCTGGACGGATGTGTCCAATCACTGAGCCGGAGCTCTGGAGCACATGCGCCCAGAGCCGGCGCTCTGCGACAACAGATGCCACCGCGATGGGAGGCCCACAGGAGCCAAAGAACGAAGACGAATGAAAATAGAGAAATGAAAGACCAATAGAAGTGGCCCGTCCGCTCCCCTCCCTCCCCAACCCGACCCCCGCCCAAAGTAAATAAATAAATAAATCTTTAAAAAAAAAAAAGAGAGTATGTGTTGGTACTTTAAATGTTTGAATCATACCATAAGTCCTTATAAGTTTTTGCTGAAATACTCCTCAAAGGATATTTTCAATAATTTTTTTCATTACCAGAGGCTTACTTGTTTTCAGTATTATTCTCCCAGGGAAGACAATTTTTATAAATTATATGAAAAGTATACATTATTAGGTGTTAGTGAAATAAAAGAAAATTAGAAAATGTAAAAAGCTCTTAATTAAGGATTAACTCAGAATGACTACTTTATTCATGGATGATTATTACAGCTCTATGAGAAACTGTTAGTCATTAGCACTCTTAGTGATTTCTCTGCCTTAAAATGTCTAATTATGACAGTATTTGGAATTCAGCTTTGACTAAAATAATTTTGTGATGTATACCTATGTTTTGCACTTATTTCTTCAATTTTCTGTCATGGGTAAGACATTCTAAGGAGGAGATGTATTCATAGAAGTTGCACTGGGGGCCAATGTGGAGACAGACAGAGGGAGGTTGGGCTGTGTGGTGCCCCAGAGGTGGTAAAGGAAACTGCAAGAGCAGCAGACAGTCCCCTCCATGAGGAAGCAGCCAAGAGCCCCAGAGATACCAGCAGGGAGGTGGGGGGACTCTGATAGGGTGTTCATCAAACCATGTGTCATGGTGTATTTCACAAACCAGGAAACCACAGAGAAGATTCTATTAATAGAAAATGTGTTACAACAACTATAGCATTCATATTTCTTAAAGTTTCCTGAAACAACTGAATTGATGTTGCATGGGTTCTTATTAAAAAGGCGATCTGAATCCCATGTCAATCCTCTTCCTTCCTAATCTTGGGAACCTCTGCCCTGGAATATTGGAGATTGCAGAGAGGGGTCTTTGAGTCCGCTTTCCTCACTGTGCAGGAAGGAAATCTGAGAATGAGGAAAGTTAAATGGCTCTTAAATGAACTTCTAATTTCTTAGATTCTTGAGACTGCTGGGATTGTGGGCAGCAGTAACTTGCAAACAGTGATCCGTATTCCTCATCAGGACACTGTTGCCTTTGTGCTTCCTCTGGTTTAAACACTTCCTCTCTTGGTTTTCTTACCATTGTTTGGTCCTGCATCTCCTCCCTTTTCTTTTTCTTTGCAACTTCTTCTGAGCCTCCTTTACTGGCTCCTTTTCCCTTCCCTTTCCTGAAGTTGTTGGTTTTCTATAGTATTCCGCTTGGATCCTCCTTGTTCTCTTATTTTTTCTGCAGGAATCAAGTCCTTTAATTTGTGTTTCCTGGTGCAGCGACACTGTATCTGCATGTCTCCTCAGCCAGGATCTTGTCAAATTTTACTGTGCTAGTTTGCGTCAGGTGTATGGACTGCTTTAACGAACATACCTGCTGGTGAATCATGGCCGCTACTCTTCTACTCACTGCTCTATGAAAATCGCAATTTATGTTCTCTACACTGTCAGTTTTACCTGCTCCCAGTGCGGGTCTTTAACGTGTATTCCTAAGAAGCCCAAATCTCTAACTTATACATTTATTTTTCATTCCAATTTGCACTATTCATATCTAAATCACCTTTCACTTTAGTCTCTCTTGCATCCTATATGCATTCATGCATGCATGTGCAGACATGTTACCACACTTCTTGCGTGCATGCATACTGAGGTGCTTCAGTCGTGTCCGGCTCTGTGCAGCTGTAAGGACTGTAGACTGCCAGGCTTCTCTGTCCAAGGAATTCTCCAGGCAAGAATACCGGAGTGGGTTGCTATGTCCTTCTCCAGGGGATTTTCCTATGGTGGGGGACTCTGATAGGGTGTTCATCAAACCATGTGTCATGGTGTATTTCACAAACCAGGAAACCACAGAGAAGATTCTATTAATAGAAAATGTGTTACAACAACTATAGCATTCATATTTCTTAAAGTTTCCTGAAACAACTGAATTGATGTTGCATGGGTTCTTATTAAAAAGGCGATCTGAATCCCATGTCAATCCTCTTCCTTCCTAATCTTGGGAACCTCTGCCCTGGAATATTGGAGATTGCAGAGAGGGGTCTTTGAGTCCGCTTTCCTCACTGTGCAGGAAGGAAATCTGAGAATGAGGAAAGTTAAATGGCTCTTAAATGAACTTCTAATTTCTTAGATTCTTGAGACTGCTGGGATTGTGGGCAGCAGTAACTTGCAAACAGTGATCCGTATTCCTCATCAGGACACTGTTGCCTTTGTGCTTCCTCTGGTTTAAACACTTCCTCTCTTGGTTTTCTTACCA
The DNA here is from genome assembly GCA_022376925.1 of Tragulus kanchil. Taxonomy (NCBI): domain Eukaryota; kingdom Metazoa; phylum Chordata; class Mammalia; order Artiodactyla; family Tragulidae; genus Tragulus; species Tragulus kanchil. Next base: position 30,967,546 of record JAIOJX010000028.1, on the reverse strand, counting down.
TTGTTTGGTCCTGCATCTCCTCCCTTTTCTTTTTCTTTGCAACTTCTTCTGAGCCTCCTTTACTGGCTCCTTTTCCCTTCCCTTTCCTGAAGTTGTTGGTTTTCTATAGTATTCCGCTTGGATCCTCCTTGTTCTCTTATTTTTTCTGCAGGAATCAAGTCCTTTAATTTGTGTTTCCTGGTGCAGCGACACTGTATCTGCATGTCTCCTCAGCCAGGATCTTGTCAAATTTTACTGTGCTAGTTTGCGTCAGGTGTATGGACTGCTTTAACGAACATACCTGCTGGTGAATCATGGCCGCTACTCTTCTACTCACTGCTCTATGAAAATCGCAATTTATGTTCTCTACACTGTCAGTTTTACCTGCTCCCAGTGCGGGTCTTTAACGTGTATTCCTAAGAAGCCCAAATCTCTAACTTATACATTTATTTTTCATTCCAATTTGCACTATTCATATCTAAATCACCTTTCACTTTAGTCTCTCTTGCATCCTATATGCATTCATGCATGCATGTGCAGACATGTTACCACACTTCTTGCGTGCATGCATACTGAGGTGCTTCAGTCGTGTCCGGCTCTGTGCAGCTGTAAGGACTGTAGACTGCCAGGCTTCTCTGTCCAAGGAATTCTCCAGGCAAGAATACCGGAGTGGGTTGCTATGTCCTTCTCCAGGGGATTTTCCTATCCCAGGGATCGAACCTGTATCTCTTATATCTCCTACATTGAGTTCTTAATCATTAGCGCCACCTGCAAAAGCCCACCACACTTCTTTTTTTTTTTTTTTCTTTCTTTTGGAGGCGGGGAGTGACGTGGTGGGGGGGAGTGGGATGGGGGAAGGGGACAGGCGGGCCACTTCTATTGGTCTTTCATTTCTCTATTTTCATCTGTCTTTGTTCTTTGGCTCCTGTGGGCCTCCCACCGCGGTGGCCTCTGTCATTGCAGAGCGCTGGCTCTGGGCGCATGTGCCCCAGAGCTTCAGCTCAGTAATTGGACACATCAGTCCAGCTGCTCTGCGGCACGTGGGATCTTCCCAGGCCAGGGATTGAACCGGCGCCCCTTGCACTGCAAGGTGGTGTCCTTACCCACTGGACCACCATGGGAAGCCCCCCATCACACTTCTTAGATGATCATTAACATCATTCTTTATTCTCTTCATAGCTCTTATCTGTTTGATCACTTACTCTTAGTGAATCTGTTTCTATAATTGTCATTCTCATTTTCTCCTCTTTCCTGTCTGTACTAATTTGTTCCCTCCCCCACCCATACCTCTTCCAATTGGCATTTCTGTCACTTCTCAGTCATTAGACTTCATCGTGCTGTTCTTGGCAACTGAACTTCCGTTTTTACAATGTTGGTCATTTGTTACCCTAAACAAACAAACATTAACATGGCAAGTAAAACCTGGCATAAACCAGCCCAGACCTGTCTTTTTTTCTTTCATTTTCATTTCAAATCTGTCTTGACAGCCTCATCCCTCTCTGCTTGCCACCACTGTATTCCTCTCCGTGAAGCTGATAATAGCCCAGAGCTCAACACACAGGAGATGCTTCATAAGTGATGGTTAGTGAGAAAACACTGTTTGTGTCTCTCTTGCATCCTATATGCATTCATGCATGCATGTGCAGACATGTTACCACACTTCTTGCGTGCATGCATACTGAGGTGCTTCAGTCGTGTCCGGCTCTGTGCAGCTGTAAGGACTGTAGACTGCCAGGCTTCTCTGTCCAAGGAATTCTCCAGGCAAGAATACCGGAGTGGGTTGCTATGTCCTTCTCCAGGGGATTTTCCTATCCCAGGGATCGAACCTGTATCTCTTATATCTCCTACATTGAGTTCTTAATCATTAGCGCCACCTGCAAAAGCCCACCACACTTCTTTTTTTTTTTTTTCTTTCTTTTGGAGGCGGGGAGTGACGTGGTGGGGGGGAGTGGGATGGGGGGGGAAGGGGACAGGCGGGCCACTTCTATTGGTCTTTCATTTCTCTATTTTCATCTGTCTTTGTTCTTTGGCTCCTGTGGGCCTCCCACCGCGGTGGCCTCTGTCATTGCAGAGCGCTGGCTCTGGGCGCATGTGCCCCAGAGCTTCAGCTCAGTAATTGGACACATCAGTCCAGCTGCTCTGCGGCACGTGGGATCTTCCCAGGCCAGGGATTGAACCGGCGCCCCTTGCACTGCAAGGTGGTGTCCTTACCCACTGGACCACCATGGGAAGCCCCCCATCACACTTCTTAGATGATCATTAACATCATTCTTTATTCTCTTCATAGCTCTTATCTGTTTGATCACTTACTCTTAGTGAATCTGTTTCTATAATTGTCATTCTCATTTTCTCCTCTTTCCTGTCTGTACTAATTTGTTCCCTCCCCCACCCATACCTCTTCCAATTGGCATTTCTGTCACTTCTCAGTCATTAGACTTCATCGTGCTGTTCTTGGCAACTGAACTTCCGTTTTTACAATGTTGGTCATTTGTTACCCTAAACAAACAAACATTAACATGGCAAGTAAAACCTGGCATAAACCAGCCCAGACCTGTCTTTTTTTCTTTCATTTTCATTTCAAATCTGTCTTGACAGCCTCATCCCTCTCTGCTTGCCACCACTGTATTCCTCTCCGTGAAGCTGATAATAGCCCAGAGCTCAACACACAGGAGATGCTTCATAAGTGATGGTTAGTGAGAAAACACTGTTTGTGTACATTAACCCATAGACAAATAGAAATGTGTGAATTCTATAGTAAAGTGATGGTCTAATGCATTGGCTCTCAGACTTTAGCAAGCAACAAAGGAACCTAGTGGGCTTGTCAAAACCCAGGTTGTTGGGGCACAACCCCAAGTTTATGATTCAGTAGGTGTGGGAGGGGGCCCAAGACAAACTCTCATGATGGTGGTGCTTTCGGTCTGGGGAATCACACTTAAAGATCAACTGGTCTAATTATTGCCACTTCAGTTGTTAACTAAACTGAAAGTCATCAGTTTTTAGTTTCAGTTGTTTGTTTTTCTTCTATAAATCTAATTAAAGGACCTACTTTTGTTTATGACACCTCTACGCCATCTACATAATTTCTGCTTATGTCTTCAGGTCTTCCAAGCTTCCTGTGATGGTTAGTTTTATGTGTCAGCTTTGCTAGGCAATGTTCAACCTAGATATTTGATCACACATCAGTCTAGAAGACTGTGAGTGTCTATCAAAGATGAGATGTACATTGAAATTGATTAGTAGATTTTGAGAAAAGCAGATTGTCCTTCAAAATGTAGATAGGCCTCATCTAATCAGTTGGAGGAGTTAAAAGAGATGGATTGAGTTTTCTAGAGGGATTTTGGATGGAGACAGCTTGTGGCCTTGAATTGCAGAATCAGCTCTTCTAGGGATTCCAGTCTGCTGGTCTGTCCTGAAAATTTCCGACTTGCCAGCTTCCACAGTTGGGTGAATCAATTCCTTAAAAATAGATATATATTATCTATATCTGTATCTGATTTCCTATTGATTCTCTTTCTTCAGAAAACCTTAATATGCAATTTATTTTTTTTTGGTCACTTCTACTGGTCTTTCATTTATTCATTTTCATCCATCTTTGTTCTTTGGCCTGTGTAGGCCTCCCATCGCAGTGGCCTCTCTTGCTGCAGAGCACTGGCTCTGGGCACATGCGTGTCCTTACCCACTGGACCACTGTCAGTTGCAGGGTTGAGAATCAGCTGGCATAGTTCCTCAGTCTTTTGCCAGGCCTTTATGAAGTGGGATGATACTCAAGGACTATGTAGTTTTTAGTATTTCAGATAGACGTGATATAACTACTATGACAACAAAGTACTATTCAGTTGTACTTTATATGATTTATAGATCCTAAAAAATTTAATCGTTGCTAGGTTAACCACCCCTACTGATTTTTCCGTGGTTTAGCTTTTTAGATTTTTGAGCTAATACATGAAATATAAAATAATATAAAGCAATTTTTTTTCCATTCAGCATTTAAATTTTTTTATTAGGAGATCAAAATCAATTAGGGAAAGAAACAAAAATTAATGGTCACTACAACTATTAATAAAATAGTGGTTTTGAATTTAGGAGTATTCCTCTAGTTCCAAGTATCTTTAAAGGAATGTAGCAGTGTCTTGGTGTTGTTTTTATAAATAGATTCTATTTCCAAAAGAAATTGAATTCCAGAGAAATAAAATGGTAAAATATTAAGAACATGTGCCTATCTCAAGCTTCCTCGTTCACAGCAAGAAAATTATTTTTTCATTTTTCCTTAGTTGTAGGTACTTCAACAACATAATTACATTTTAGAACAAAGAAGGGATCATGATGAGACAGCATTTTGTCCAATTTCACACTAAGGAACATGATGATTTTATGTATATGTATGATTATATTTTTTCTTTTTCTTTGGTTTATACCAATAGGAATGTAAGGATTATACAAAATAATTGCACAAGTGGCTACTTCCTGCTGATATAAAATGTCACTAAACACAATGGTAGGGTCTTTCTCCAAATAACTGCTGACATTTTAGTCTGACCTAGGAAAGGTAAATCACATAAGCTACTTAAAGTTGGAATAATAATCTTTGGAGATTAAAATGATGAAAGCTGGCCTGATGCCAAATTTTGATTTCCTGTTGTGCCTTGGGGGAGAATGTGGTGAATTTTAGGAAATTGTTTGTTTTATTGGTGTTCAGATACTTTTTTGTATTTCATTCCAGCTTAGCCACTGTCATACTTTAAAAGTTGGTCAGTGTGAGGTCAGGTAGTAAGTTCTGAGAAACATGACACTTTAGGGTTGCTTTTCCACTTAGCAACGGGGCTGTGTAGAGTAGAAGCTAAGAGCACAGATTCTGGACAAAGAGAAGAGTTTAAATTCTAGCTTTTCCTTTTATTAATTAGTTCAGTGATGGGGCAAGTTAATGAACATCTGGGTAAAAATTACGAGTAAAGTTGTTGTGACAATCATCTCAAATTGGATGGTGCATATAAAGGTGCCTAGTAAGGTGTTTACTGGTCACTGTTGTATCATTTAGGAGAGTAAATAAAATTTCCATTTCCGTGGTTTAGCTTTTTAGATTTTTGAGCTAATACATGAAATATAAAATAATATAAAGCAATTTTTTCCATTCAGCATTTAAATTTTTTATTAGGAGATCAAAATCAATTAGGGAAAGAAACAAAAATTAATGGTCACTACAACTATTAATAAAATAGTGGTTTTGAATTTAGGAGTATTCCTCTAGTTCCAAGTATCTTTAAAGGAATGTAGCAGTGTCTTAGTGTTTTTTTTATAAATAGATTCTATTTCCAAAAGAAATTGAATTCCAGAGAAATAAAATGGTAAAATATTAAGAACATGTGCCTATCTCAAGCTTCCTCGTTCACAGCAAGAAAATTATTTTTTCATTTTTCCTTAGTTGTAGGTACTTCAACAACATAATTACATTTTAGAACAAAGAAGGGATCATGATGAGACAGCATTTTGTCCAATTTCACACTAAGGAACATGATGATTTTATGTATATGTATGATTATATTTTTTCTTTTTCTTTGGTTTATACCAATAGGAATGTAAGGATTATACAAAATAATTGCACAAGTGGCTACTTCCTGCTGATATAAAATGTCACTAAACACAATGGTAGGGTCTTTCTCCAAATAACTGCTGACATTTTAGTCTGACCTAGGAAAGGTAAATCACATAAGCTACTTAAAGTTGGAATAATAATCTTTGGAGATTAAAATGATGAAAGCTGGCCTGATGCCAAATTTTGATTTCCTGTTGTGCCTTGGGGGAGAATGTGGTGAATTTTAGGAAATTGTTTGTTTTATTGGTGTTCAGATACTTTTTTGTATTTCATTCCAGCTTAGCCACTGTCATACTTTAAAAGTTGGTCAGTGTGAGGTCAGGTAGTAAGTTCTGAGAAACATGACACTTTAGGGTTGCTTTTCCACTTAGCAACGGGGCTGTGTAGAGTAGAAGCTAAGAGCACAGATTCTGGACAAAGAGAAGAGTTTAAATTCTAGCTTTTCCTTTTATTAATTAGTTCAGTGATGGGGCAAGTTAATGAACATCTGGGTAAAAATTACGAGTAAAGTTGTTGTGACAATCATCTCAAATTGGATGGTGCATATAAAGGTGCCTAGTAAGGTGTTTACTGGTCACTGTTGTATCATTTAGGAGAGTAAATAAAATTTCCATTTCAGTGTTTTCTAAGCATGTCCAATTTAATATGCACAGTACTGGACTCCTGATCTCCATCCCCTACAATTTCTCTGTTTCAGTTGATGAAAGCTCTTGTCTTTTCAACCACTTTGTTTCTGTTCAGTCGCTTAATTGTGTCTGAGTCTTTGTGATCCTGTGAACTGCAACACGCAGGCTGCTCTGTCCTTTATTATCTCCCAGAATTTGCTCAAAACTCATGTCCATTGAGCCAGTGATGTCATCCAGTCATCTCATTGTCTGTCACCTCCTCTTTCCTCCTGCTTTCAGTCTTTCCCAGTATCAGGAGCTTTTCGAATGAGTAGGCTCTTTGCATCACGTGGCCAGAGTATTGGAACTTCAGCTTTAGCATCAGTTCTTCTAGTGAATATTCAGGGTTGATTTCCTTTGAGATTCACTGGTTTGGTCTCCTTGCAATTCAAGGAACTCTCAAGAATCTTCTCCGGCACCACAATTCAAAAGCCTCAGTTCTTTAGCTCTCATGACCATTATATCTACCACGGTGGGAGAGAATTCCTTAGAATAAATGGAGTAGCCCTTACAGAAAATAAAAGAATCTGGAATGTAGTACTTGGATGCAATATCAAAAATGACAGAATATTCTCAGATCATTTCCAAGGCAGACCATTCAACATCACAGCATTCCAAGTCTATGCCCCAACCACTAATGCAGAAGATGATGAAGTTGAATGGTTCTATGAAGACCTACAAGACCTTCTAGAACTAACACCAAAAAAAGAATGTCCTTTTCATCATAGGAGTCTGGAACGCAAACGTAGAAAGAGATACCTGGAGTAACAGGCAAGTTTGGTCTTGGAGTCCAAAATGAAACAAGGGAAGGGCTAACAGAGTTTTGCCAAGAGAGTGTGCTGGTCATAACAAACACTCTCTTACAGCAACACAAGAGATGCCTTTACACATGGGCATAACCAGATGGCCAATACTAAAATCAGATTGATTATATTCTTTGCAGCTGAATATGGAGAAGCTCTGTACAGTCAGCAAAAACAAGACCAGAAGTTGATTGTGGCTCACATCATGAGCTCCTTATTGCAAAATTATAGACTTAAGTTGAAAAAAACGTAGATAAAACCACTAGGGCATTCAGATATGACCTAAATCAAATCCCTTGTAACTACACAGTGGAAGTGCCAAATAGATTGAAGAGATTATATTTGCTAAACAGAGTGCCTTAAAAAGCTATGGATGGAGGTTCCTAACATTGTTGAGGAGGCAGTGACCAAAACTAGCCCAAGAAAAAGAAACGCAACAATGCAAAACGGTTGTCTGAAGAGGCCTTACAAATAGCCTAGAAAAGAAGAAAAGCAAAAGACGAAGGAGAAAAGGAAAGATACAGCTATCTGAATGCAGAGTTCCAAAGAATAGCAAGGAGAGATAAGAAAGGCTTTTTAAGCAAAGAATGCAAAGAAATAGAGGAAAACAATAAAATGGGAAAGACTCATAGAGATCCCTTCAAGAAAATTAGAGATACCTAGGGAACACTTCATGCAAAGATGGGCACAATAAAGGACAGAAACAGTATGGACCTAACAGAAGCAGAAGATATTAAGAAGATGTGGCAAGAATACACAGAAGAACTATACTGTAAAGGTCTTAATGACCTGGACAACCACAGTGGTGCGATCACTCACCTAGAGCCAGACGTCCTGCAGTGTGAAGTCAAATAGGTCTTAGGAAGCATTACTATAAACAAAAATAGTAGAAGTCATGGAATTCCATTTAAAATCCTAAAAGATGAAGCTGCTACACTCAATATGTCAGCAAATTTGCAAAATTCAGCAGTGGCATCAGGACTGGAAAAGGTAAGTTTTCATTCCAATCCCAAAGAAGGACAGTGCCAAAGAGTATTCAAACTACCATACAGTTGTGCTCATTTCACAGGCTAGTAAGGTAATGATCACATTCTCAAGCTAGGCTTCAGCAGTATGTGAACCAAGAAATCTCAGATATACAAGCTGGATTTCGAATAGGCAGAGGAACCAGAGATCAAATTGCCAACATCCTTTGGGTCATTGAGAAAGCAAAGGAATTCCAAAAAAACCCTAAAAACAAAAAAAAAACCCCATCTACTTCTGCTTCATTCATTATGCTAAAGCCTTTGACTGTGTGGATCACCACAAACTGAGGAAAATTCTTGGCAATCCAGACTAAAACCTTTCACATCATGAGCTCCTTATTGCAAATTAAACAGTTGAAAAAACGTAGATAAAACCACTAGGGCATTCAGATATGACCTAAATCAAATCCCTTGTAACTACACAGTGGAAGTGCCAAATAGATTGAAGAGATTATATTTGCTAAACAGAGTGCCTTAAAAAGCTATGGATGGAGGTTCCTAACATTGTTGAGGAGGCAGTGACCAAAACTAGCCCAAGAAAAAGAAACGCAACAATGCAAAACGGTTGTCTGAAGAGGCCTTACAAATAGCCTAGAAAAGAAGAAAAGCAAAAGACGAAGGAGAAAAGGAAAGATACAGCTATCTGAATGCAGAGTTCCAAAGAATAGCAAGGAGAGATAAGAAAGGCTTTTTAAGCAAAGAATGCAAAGAAATAGAGGAAAACAATAAAATGGGAAAGACTCATAGAGATCCCTTCAAGAAAATTAGAGATACCTAGGGAACACTTCATGCAAAGATGGGCACAATAAAGGACAGAAACAGTATGGACCTAACAGAAGCAGAAGATATTAAGAAGATGTGGCAAGAATACACAGAAGAACTATACTGTAAAGGTCTTAATGACCTGGACAACCACAGTGGTGCGATCACTCACCTAGAGCCAGACGTCCTGCAGTGTGAAGTCAAATAGGTCTTAGGAAGCATTACTATAAACAAAAATAGTAGAAGTCATGGAATTCCATTTAAAATCCTAAAAGATGAAGCTGCTACACTCAATATGTCAGCAAATTTGCAAAATTCAGCAGTGGCATCAGGACTGGAAAAGGTAAGTTTTCATTCCAATCCCAAAGAAGGACAGTGCCAAAGAGTATTCAAACTACCATACAGTTGTGCTCATTTCACAGGCTAGTAAGGTAATGATCACATTCTCAAGCTAGGCTTCAGCAGTATGTGAACCAAGAAATCTCAGATATACAAGCTGGATTTCGAATAGGCAGAGGAACCAGAGATCAAATTGCCAACATCCTTTGGGTCATTGAGAAAGCAAAGGAATTCCAAAAAAACCCTAAAAACAAAAAAAAAACCCCATCTACTTCTGCTTCATTCATTATGCTAAAGCCTTTGACTGTGTGGATCACCACAAACTGAGGAAAATTCTTAAAAAGAGATGGCAATGCCAGACTACCTAACTTGCCTCCTGAGAAACTTGTATGCAAGTCAAGAAGCAACAGTTAGAATTGAACATGAAACAATGGACTGATTCAAAATCATGAAAGGAGTATGTCAAGGCTGTGTTTTGTCATCCTGCTTATTTAATTTATACGCAGTGTACATCATTGAAATTCCAGCCTGGCCTCAGATATGCAGATGACCCTAATGGCAGAAAGTGAAGAGCCTCTTGATGAAGGCGAAAGAGGGGAGTGAAAAAACTGGCCTAAAACTCAACATTCAAAATATGAAAATCATGATGTCCTGTCTCATCACTTCATGGCAGATAGATGGGGAAACAATGGAAACTGTAACAGACTTTATTTTGTGGAACTCCAAAGATACTGTGGACAGTGACTGCAGCCATGAAATTAAAAGACTTGCTTCTTGGAAGAAAAGTTACGAGGAACCTAGATAGCATATTAAAATGTAGATATCACTTTGCTGACAAAGATCGTATAGTCAAAGCTGTGGTTTTTCCAGTAATCATGTATAGAAGTGATAGTTGAACCATAAAGAAGGCTGAGTACTGAAGAGTTGATGCTTTCAGACTGTGGTGCTGGAGAAGACTCTTGAGAGTCTCTTGGACTGCAAGGAGATCAAACGAATCAGTCCTAAAGGACTGAATATTTATTGGAACGACTGATGGTGAATCTGAATTTCCAATACTTTGACCACCTCACGGGAAGAACCAATCACTGGAAAAAGCCCTGATCAGCAATTTGCTGCAATCCCCAAGAAGGACAGTGCCAAAGAGTATTCAAACTACCATACAGTTGTGCTCATTTCACAGGCTAGTAAGGTAATGATCACATTCTCAAGCTAGGCTTCAGCAGTATGTGAACCAAGAAATCTCAGATATACAAGCTGGATTTCGAATAGGCAGAGGAACCAGAGATCAAATTGCCAACATCCTTTGGGTCATTGAGAAAGCAAAGGAATTCCAAAAAAACCCTAAAAACAAAAAAAAAACCCCATCTACTTCTGCTTCATTCATTATGCTAAAGCCTTTGACTGTGTGGATCACCACAAACTGAGGAAAATTCTTAAAAAGAGATGGCAATGCCAGACTACCTAACTTGCCTCCTGAGAAACTTGTATGCAAGTCAAGAAGCAACAGTTAGAATTGAACATGAAACAATGGACTGATTCAAAATCATGAAAGGAGTATGTCAAGGCTGTGTTTTGTCATCCTGCTTATTTAATTTATACGCAGTGTACATCATTGAAATTCCAGCCTGGCCTCAGATATGCAGATGACCCTAATGGCAGAAAGTGAAGAGCCTCTTGATGAAGGCGAAAGGGGGGAGTGAAAAACTGGCCTAAAACTCAACATTCAAAATATGAAAATCATGATGTCCTGTCTCATCACTTCATGGCAGATAGATGGGGAAACAATGGAAACTGTAACAGACTTTATTTTGTGGAACTCCAAAGATACTGTGGACAGTGACTGCAGCCATGAAATTAAAAGACTTGCTTCTTGGAAGAAAAGTTACGAGGAACCTAGATAGCATATTAAAATGTAGATATCACTTTGCTGACAAAGATCGTATAGTCAAAGCTGTGGTTTTTCCAGTAATCATGTATAGAAGTGATAGTTGAACCATAAAGAAGGCTGAGTACTGAAGAGTTGATGCTTTCAGACTGTGGTGCTGGAGAAGACTCTTGAGAGTCTCTTGGACTGCAAGGAGATCAAACGAATCAGTCCTAAAGGACTGAATATTTATTGGAACGACTGATGGTGAATCTGAATTTCCAATACTTTGACCACCTCACGGGAAGAACCAATCACTGGAAAAAGCCCCTGATGCTGGGAAAGATTGGGAATATTGGAAGAGACGGGAGTGACAGAGGATGAGATGGTCGATGGCATCTTTGACTCAATGGACATGATTTGAGCAAACTTGAGGAGTTAGTGAAGGACAGAATGGCCTGATGTGCTACTGTTCATAGGGTCACAGAGAGTCAGACAAGGTCCACTTCTCATGTCTGGGCTTCCCTGGTGGCTCAGACAGTAGAGAATCCTCCTGCAATGCAGGAGACCTGGGTTTGATCCCTGAGTTGGGAAGATTCCTGGGAGAAGAGAAAAGGTACCCACTCCAGTATTCTTGCCTGGAGAATTTCATGGCTTATTCATGGATTGCAAAGAGTCAGATATGACTGAAGGACTTCCATTGCATTTCATTTTATTTTCTCACATCTGTATATGACTACTTGAAAAACCATAGCTTTAACTATGTGGACCTTTGTCAGCAAAGTGATGTCTTCTGCCAATGCTTAGGCTTCATTTTATTTTTATACCCCACATAAGTTTTTAAGGAAGCCTTTGGATCTACTTCTAAAATATTTCAAGACTACAACCACTTCTTCCTACTTCTTGCCACTCTTCTAAGCGATAACTGAAATAGCCTCCTATCTTGTCTCTCTGTCCCACTGGAGTTCACGTTTGCCCCACTAGGGTTGACTTTTAGTGGAGCCTCTATAGTGATCTTTTCACAAGGTACGATGGATCGTGTCACACGTGATCGCAAACCTCCAGTGGTGCTGCATTTTCCTTAGAGTAAACACCCAAGGCCTTGAGTGACTCCTATGAAGTTATCTCCTACATTAGTGTGCTGTGACCTTCTGTTGATCTTCTCTCCCCTCACACTTCCTCTGCAGCCTCATCTCTCCTTCCTTTACTCTGTGCCACCATGTCACCTTCTCAGGGAGGCCTGCCTCAATCATGGCCCTCTTAATGCCTCTGACTTTTCTATTCTTATCCATAGTATTTATGACCTTCTAACACATCTGGTAATGGTTAGAAGACTTACTTACCGTGTATGTTATTCATTGTATTTATCACGTTAATTGTTTGTCTCTTCACTAATATCTGAAGCCACTTATGCAAGGGATTTTTGTCTCTCTTCTTCGATGTATATACCCAGTATCTAGAACCATACCTGCCACATAGTAAGTTGATGCTTTTGACTTGCTCTGTCCAATGGAATGTTAGCAAGTGCTGTGAAAACAGAGATTTGAGTGATGATGAACTGGAGTTGACCCTATTTGTAATTTACTGCCATCTGGCAAGGAAGTTTGGTCTACCATACTTGAGGGTAAAGATTCCTGGGAGAAGAGAAAAGGTACCCACTCCAGTATTCTTGCCTGGAGAATTTCATGGCTTATTCATGGATTGCAAAGAGTCAGATATGACTGAAGGACTTCCATTGCATTTCATTTTATTTTCTCACATCTGTATATGACTACTTGAAAAACCATAGCTTTAACTATGTGGACCTTTGTCAGCAAAGTGATGTCTTCTGCCAATGCTTAGGCTTCATTTTATTTTTATACCCCACATAAGTTTTTAAGGAAGCCTTTGGATCTACTTCTAAAATATTTCAAGACTACAACCACTTCTTCCTACTTCTTGCCACTCTTCTAAGCGATAACTGAAATAGCCTCCTATCTTGTCTCTCTGTCCCACTGGAGTTCACGTTTGCCCCACTAGGGTTGACTTTTAGTGGAGCCTCTATAGTGATCTTTTCACAAGGTACGATGGATCGTGTCACACGTGATCGCAAACCTCCAGTGGTGCTGCATTTTCCTTAGAGTAAACACCCAAGGCCTTGAGTGACTCCTATGAAGTTATCTCCTACATTAGTGTGCTGTGACCTTCTGTTGATCTTCTCTCCCCTCACACTTCCTCTGCAGCCTCATCTCTCCTTCCTTTACTCTGTGCCACCATGTCACCTTCTCAGGGAGGCCTGCCTCAATCATGGCCCTCTTAATGCCTCTGACTTTTCTATTCTTATCCATAGTATTTACGACCTTCTAACACATCTGGTAATGGTTAGAAGACTTACTTACCGTGTATGTTATTCATTGTATTTATCACGTTAATTGTTTGTCTCTTCACTAATATCTGAAGCCACTTATGCAAGGGATTTTTGTCTCTCTTCTTCGATGTATATACCCAGTATCTAGAACCATACCTGCCACATAGTAAGTTGATGCTTTTGACTTGCTCTGTCCAATGGAATGTTAGCAAGTGCTGTGAAAGCAGAGATTTGAGTGATGATGAACTGGAGTTGACCCTATTTGTAATTTACTGCCATCTGGCAAGGAAGTTTGGTCTACCATACTTGAGGGTAAAGATTACAAGGAGAGAAATACACAGGTCCCAATGTACCCTCCAACTAAATGCAACCAAATGAATGAACCCTTATGAAACCAGAGGAACTGCCCAATTGACTGATAAAACTGTGAGAAATAATAAATTATTGTTGCTTTAAACCATTAAGTTTTTAGATGTTTTGTTATGTACTAAGAAATAACTCAATTAGAATACATTTGTAATGATTCACCATTTATTAAGATAGATATTATTAAGAAATTTTGTTATTAAAAATCAGGAATGTAGCAAATTCTTTTGATTCCTGTCAGGATAACTTCTGCATTGGTCTGCTTCTGTAACAATTTTTAAAAATCTGTATTGATATATATATTTTTTGTATTAGCTTTTGTGTTACCACTGGAATAGTCAAGTAGTAATTTTTTGTGTTTGTATAGATCAGATAATCTTATGGATTATGAATTTAAAAAGATTATTTATTTTAACTAATGTATTTGACTGTGCCAGGTCTTAGTTTCAGCCTACTTACGGCATGTGAACTCTTAAGTTGTAGATGTGGGATCTAGTTCCCGGACCAGGGATCGAACCTGCCCCTCTGCATTGGGAGCATGGAGTCTTAACCACTGGACCACCAGGGAAGTTCAGATTATGAGATTTAAGAAAACTTTTTAGCCATGCTGCACAGGATATGGGATCTTAGTTCGCTGGCCAGGTATTAAACCCAGGCCCAGGTATTGAGGCCTCCAATGGCCCTCTTAATGCCTCTGACTTTTCTATTCTTATCCATAGTATTTATGACCTTCTAACACATCTGGTAATGGTTAGAAGACTTACTTACCGTGTATGTTATTCATTGTATTTATCACGTTAATTGTTTGTCTCTTCACTAATATCTGAAGCCACTTATGCAAGGGATTTTTGTCTCTCTTCTTCGATGTATATACCCAGTATCTAGAACCATACCTGCCACATAGTAAGTTGATGCTTTTGACTTGCTCTGTCCAATGGAATGTTAGCAAGTGCTGTGAAAACAGAGATTTGAGTGATGATGAACTGGAGTTGACCCTATTTGTAATTTACTGCCATCTGGCAAGGAAGTTTGGTCTACCATACTTGAGGGTAAAGATTACAAGGAGAGAAATACACAGGTCCCAATGTACCCTCCAACTAAATGCAACCAAATGAATGAACCCTTATGAAACCAGAGGAACTGCCCAATTGACTGATAAAACTGTGAGAAATAATAAATTATTGTTGCTTTAAACCATTAAGTTTTTAGATGTTTTGTTATGTACTAAGAAATAACTCAATTAGAATACATTTGTAATGATTCACCATTTATTAAGATAGATATTATTAAGAAATTTTGTTATTAAAAATCAGGAATGTAGCAAATTCTTTTGATTCCTGTCAGGATAACTTCTGCATTGGTCTGCTTCTGTAACAATTTTTAAAAATCTGTATTGATATATATATTTTTTGTATTAGCTTTTGTGTTACCACTGGAATAGTCAAGTAGTAATTTTTTGTGTTTGTATAGATCAGATAATCTTATGGATTATGAATTTAAAAAGATTATTTATTTTAACTAATGTATTTGACTGTGCCAGGTCTTAGTTTCAGCCTACTTACGGCATGTGAACTCTTAAGTTGTAGATGTGGGATCTAGTTCCCGGACCAGGGATCGAACCTGCCCCCCTCTGCATTGGGAGCATGGAGTCTTAACCACTGGACCACCAGGGAAGTTCAGATTATGAGATTTAAGAAAAACTTTTTTAGCCATGCTGCACAGGATATGGGATCTTAGTTCGCTGGCCAGGTATTAAACCCAGGCCCCTTGCATTGGCAGTTCAGAGTCTTAACCATTGGACTACCAGTTAAGTCCCTGGGCTATAAGACTTTTGACTTAGCCCTGTCCAACAGAACATTCTGCAATGATGGACATATTCAATAAATAGGCACATGTAGCTATTTAAATTTCAAACGTATTGGAAAGTGCCGTTCTAGGCTCTTATTCAGTGTGATCCATGTACCAGCAGTGTCAATACCATGGAGGAACTTGTTAAAAATGCCAGCAGTAGCAGGCTCCATTTTAGACTTGCTGAATCAGAACCTGCATTTTAACATGATTTTACATTGACATTTGAGATACACATTTAAGTTTGCAAAGCACTGTTATATAAGATATGCCTCCTATACTAATTAATAATATTCCTCATTTTAATAGGCATGGTGAATTTCATCATGATCATTTTATTTAAGGGAGGTAGGGAAGATGGTTGCTGCAGTTCTTGTTGGATGTCAGTTTTTATACATTGCTAAATTTGAGTTGAAGTTTAGTTTTTTCCCTCACAAGTTGCTCTCCCCTTAGGAAAAGAAAGAGCAATGGATGTACAGACAATAGGATTTGACAAATGAAATGTGAACTTTATTAATAACCAGAAAAGTTATATAAAATTCCGAACTGTTTGACCTAGGCAATTGTATGAAAGTGGTACAATTAAGTGAGATATTACAGAAGAGCATATTGAAGGAGGTCTTCAAAATGAGGGAGTTTTAACCTATTTAAAACCGTTATAAATTCTTGATCACAGGAGTACAACATGGTAAGAATTTCATGCTAAGATTATCTTAGAATTGTAAAGTAGGTCTGGAAGGGACTTTGGATAATTTCTAGTTCAATTTTATATTTAATCAGTGAAGCATAGTTAATATCAGAATGAGATCTTATTATGAGAATTTATCATGGTTTTCTGTAATTGTCATTTAATCAGAGTAAACTTTTCATGGTTGTATTTTATTAGGACTTGATAATTTAACAACTCTCAGTTCTGTTTTATTTAAAAAAATTTTTTTTGAGAATTCTGGGTTTTCACTCATGCCACAGGCTCTTCTCTAGTTGCAGGGAGTGGGTCTACTCTCTAGTTGAGGCGAGCAGGCTTCTTGTTGTGGAACTCGGGTTCTAGGGCACATGGGCTTCAGTAATTGCCACACATGGGTTCAATAGTTGTGGCTCCGAGACTGTAGAGCACAGGCTCAACAGTTGTGGCTCATGGGCTTAGTTGCTCTGCAGCATGTGGGATCTTCCCAGCTCAGGGCTCAAACCTGTGTCTCCAGAATTGGCAGGTGAATTCTTTACCACTGAGCTACCAGGGAAGCCCAACTCTCAGTTCTTATCTTCATTAACGTGCTTTTTCCTTTTCTGTTCTCCTCTGGAATATTGATATTTTACTCCATCAAAAGGTGCCTGTTTATCGAAGTCTTCTTAGACAGCTGTACATTGCTCTGTTCACTCTGAAGTTCCATTATTGCTGTTATGTTAATTTCCAGTTCCAAAGAGCTTTATAACTATCTTTGTATGTTTTTATGCTTCTGCAGTTTGCTTGATGAGAATCTTTAAAGGCTAACACTTACCAGTCACGATATACAGAGATTATATATATATACATATAAAATTCTTTTTATTATGCTTTTATAGAGTTTTGTGGTTTGCAGCTATACATAAATCCAAATCAGTCATAGGTATATTCTTGATCCCTTGCACCTGAACCCCCCTCCCTGACCCTTCCCGTCCCACTCCTCCAGGTTGTTGCAGAACCCACATGTAAGTTCCCTTTGTCTTACAGCATATTGACAATGGCTGTCTCTTTTACATATGGCAGTGTGGGTTTACATGTTACTTTTTCCATACTTCTCATCCACTCATCCCTTCCTCCAGTGACCATAAGTGTATTCTCTATGTTTGTTTCTCCATTGTTACTCTGTATGTGCATTTATCAGTACCATCTTTCTAGATTCCATATAAATATATTAATATACTATATTTGTCCTTCTTTTTTTGACTTACTTCACTTTGTATAATAGGTTCTAGATTTGTATAATAGGTGCTAGATTCATCCACCTCATCAGGAGTGATTCAAATGCATTTCTTTTTATAGTTGAGAAATATTCCATTGTATATGTGTACCATAGCTTCTTTATCCGTTCATTTGTTGATGGACATCTAGATTGTTTCCATGTTCTAGCTATTGTAAAAAGTGCTTCAGTGAACATTGGGGTACATGTGTCTCTTTCAATTTTGATTTCCTCAGGGTATATGCCTAATAGTGGAATTGCTGGGTCATATGGTGGTTCTATTGCTATTTTTTAAAGAAATCTTCATATTACCTTCCACAGTGGCTGTATCAATTTACATTCTCACCAACAGTGCAAGAGTGTTCCTTCTTCTCCATATCCTTTTCTGCATTTATTGTCTGTAGATTTTTTAAATTATATATTTTTTAAATTTTGGCCTCTTTTATTGGTTTTTTATTTATTTATTTTCTTTATTCTTTGGCCTGTGTGGGCCCCCCATTGCTGGCCTCTCTCACTGCAGAGCACTGGCTCTGGGCACATGCGCTCCAGAGTGCTGGCTGGTAATTGGACATACTGGTCCAGTTGCTCCATGGCACATGGGATCTTCCTGGGTCAGGGATCGAACAGATGCCACTTGTGCTGCAAGGCAGATTCTCCACCCACTGGACCACCAGGGAAGCCCTGTCTGTAGATTTTTTGATGATGGCCATTCTGACTAGCGTGAGGTGATACCTCATTGTAGTTCTGATTTGCATTTATCAAATAATGAGTGATGTTGAGCATCTTTTCATATGTTTTTTGGGCATCTGTATGTCTTTGGAGAGATGTCTGTTTAGGTCTTTTCCCCATTTTTTTGATTGGGTGTTTGTTTTTTCAGTGTTGAGTTGTATGAGCTGCTTGTTGTATATTTTGGAAGTTAATTCTTTGTTGGTTGTTTCATTTGCTATTATTTTCTCCCATCCTGAGGGTTGTCTTTTCACCTTTTTTATAGTTTTTTTTTTTTTTTTGCCGTGCAACATCTTTTAAGTTTCATTAGATCCCACTTGTTTATTTTTGTTTTATTTCCGTTATTTTAGAGGGCAGATCATAGAAGATATTCCACTGTATATATGTGTCATAGCTTCTTTATCCATTCATTTGTTGATAGACATCTAGGTTGTTTCCATGTTCTAGCTATTGTAAAAAGTGCTTCAGTGAACATTGGGGTACATGTGTCTCTTTCAATTTTGATTTCCTCAGGGTATATGCCTAATAGTGGAATTGCTGGGTCATATGGTGGTTCTATTGCTATTTTTTAAAGAAATCTTCATATTACCTTCCACAGTGGCTGTATCAATTTACATTCTCACCAACAGTGCAAGAGTGTTCCTTCTTCTCCATATCCTTTTCTGCATTTATTGTCTGTAGATTTTTTAAATTATATATTTTTTAAATTTTGGCCTCTTTTATTGGTTTTTTATTTATTTATTTTCTTTATTCTTTGGCCTGTGTGGGCCCCCCATTGCTGGCCTCTCTCACTGCAGAGCACTGGCTCTGGGCACATGCGCTCCAGAGTGCTGGCTGGTAATTGGACATACTGGTCCAGTTGCTCCATGGCACATGGGATCTTCCTGGGTCAGGGATCGAACAGATGCCACTTGTGCTGCAAGGCAGATTCTCCACCCACTGGACCACCAGGGAAGCCCTGTCTGTAGATTTTTTGATGATGGCCATTCTGACTAGCGTGAGGTGATACCTCATTGTAGTTCTGATTTGCATTTATCAAATAATGAGTGATGTTGAGCATCTTTTCATATGTTTTTTGGGCATCTGTATGTCTTTGGAGAGATGTCTGTTTAGGTCTTTTCCCCATTTTTTTGATTGGGTGTTTGTTTTTTCAGTGTTGAGTTGTATGAGCTGCTTGTTGTATATTTTGGAAGTTAATTCTTTGTTGGTTGTTTCATTTGCTATTATTTTCTCCCATCCTGAGGGTTGTCTTTTCACCTTTTTTATAGTTTTTTTTTTTTTTTTGCCGTGCAACATCTTTTAAGTTTCATTAGATCCCACTTGTTTATTTTTGTTTTTATTTCCGTTATTTTAGAGGGCAGATCATAGAAGATCTTCCTTTGATTTATGTCATAGAGTCTTCTGCCTGTGTTTTCCTCTAAGAGTTTTATGGCTTCTGGTCTTACACGTAGGTCTTTCTTTAATCCATTTTGAGTTTATCTTTGTGTAAGGTGTTAGAGTTTTCCAACTTCATTTTTTACATGTAGCTGTCGAATTTTCCCAGCAGAATTTATTTAAGAGGCTGTCTTTGCCTCATGGTATATTTTTGTCTCCTTTGTCAAAAATAAGGTACTCATAGGTGTGTGGGTTTATCTCTGGGTTCTCTATTTTGTTCCATTGGCCTATATTTCTGTTTTTGTGCCAGTACCATACTGTCTTTGTAGTAGTCTGTTGCTTTGTAGTATAGTCTGAAATTATGGAGGTTGTTCCCTCCAGCTCTTATTTACAGAGCTTTTTAAAAAATGTTAGTTTCTCCTCCAGTCTTCGCAATGGCATTTGAGGGTAGTCCTCTCATTTTGCAATTAGAAAAATAAAGGTAGGAAAAGATTAGGTGTGTTTATCAAATAAGAAAATGTTACCCGGAATGCCCACTGCATGCATATTACTATGATTAGAACTGTTAATTCTTTCATCTGTTCTATTAGATTTGAAAAGACTTCAGGGTAAGACTGTGCCTTTTCTCGCTTTGCAGTCTTCCACAGTCTCTGCCCTGTGTTCCCAGAGTTATCCATACTTAGTTTCGAGTGACCAGATGATCCTTTCTGCCTATAAGAGCAATTGTCGACTGAGTTCCCGTCAAGCAGTAGCAGAGCCGGCATTTGCTAGCAGGTGGGAGCTGCAGTGTGAGCCAGCAGCCGAGCCATCAAGGTGGAGCAGAGCACCACTCACTGCAGTGGTGGCTCTTCTGAAAGTGATGTACTCATCACCTCGCGGCCGCTACCAGGAACTCGGCCCAGGTTTTCCCAGCTGTTCTGTAGCTTGCTCTTTACATAGATCATTCAGCAGAAATAAACCTGCAGTGGTCATCTTTCAGGTGACTTCAAGAAAGATTTGAGGCAGCAATTACTCAACTTGACTGCCTCACAGACTAAAGCATTTTTGCTCTCATGGGCTGCCAAGCTGTATAGAAGATCTTTGTTTTTGAGTTTGCTGCCTCTAAGAGTTTTATGGCTTCTGGTCTTACACGTAGGTCTTTCTTTAATCCATTTTGAGTTTATCTTTGTGTAAGGTGTTAGAGTTTTCCAACTTCATTTTTTACATGTAGCTGTCGAATTTTCCCAGCAGAATTTATTTAAGAGGCTGTCTTTGCCTCATGGTATATTTTTGTCTCCTTTGTCAAAAATAAGGTACTCATAGGTGTGTGGGTTTATCTCTGGGTTCTCTATTTTGTTCCATTGGCCTATATTTCTGTTTTTGTGCCAGTACCATACTGTCTTTGTAGTAGTCTGTTGCTTTGTAGTATAGTCTGAAATTATGGAGGTTGTTCCCTCCAGCTCTTATTTACAGAGCTTTTTAAAAAATGTTAGTTTCTCCTCCAGTCTTCGAATGGCATTTGAGGCTTGTCCTCTCATTTTGCAATTAGAAAAATAAAGGTAGGAAAAGATTAGGTGTGTTTATCAAATAAGAAAATGTTACCCGGAATGCCCACTGCATGCATATTACTATGATTAGAACTGTTAATTCTTTCATCTGTTCTATTAGATTTGAAAAGACTTCAGGGTAAGACTGTGCCTTTTCTCGCTTTGCAGTCTTCCACAGTCTCTGCCCTGTGTTCCCAGAGTTATCCATACTTAGTTTCGAGTGACCAGATGATCCTTTCTGCCTATAAGAGCAATTGTCGACTGAGTTCCCGTCAAGCAGTAGCAGAGCCGGCATTTGCTAGCAGGTGGGAGCTGCAGTGTGAGCCAGCAGCCGAGCCATCAAGGTGGAGCAGAGCACCACTCACTGCAGTGGTGGCTCTTCTGAAAGTGATGTACTCATCACCTCGCGGCCGCTACCAGGAACTCGGCCCAGGTTTTCCCAGCTGTTCTGTAGCTTGCTCTTTACATAGATCATTCAGCAGAAATAAACCTGCAGTGGTCATCTTTCAGGTGACTTCAAGAAAGATTTGAGGCAGCAATTACTCAACTTGACTGCCTCACAGACTAAAGCATTTTTTGCTCTCATGGGCTGCCAAGCTGTATAGAGAGAAAGCTTCTGGAGAGACAGAAAGAGGATGCGCTGGGAGTCGGAAAAGCAAACTCTGCGCCCCGGGGCTTCACTAAAGAGCTGCCTTTTAGGTTTCTGTGTTTCATGTAGCACTCTGATATTGGCAGCCGTGAAGAGCTGTTTGACCCCTTTTATCACCTGTTCGTGTTAACACAGAGGTTCACAGTGTCGTTTCTTGTCAAAGGAACTCTGCTAGATAGAAGAGCCCAACTGCATATTTTGTCAGGCTGATATTAACAGCCCAGGGGGAGGAGAGCACCTACACAGACCCTGCAGGGAGAGCATGTCACAGAGGTGGCAGCCCATGGCACAGAGTGCCCCCAGGCACAACTGGCAGGATCTTAGATTTGTTTGTTACTGCATGTTATGTTTTCTGTGCACAGCAGGTGCCTGAGGTATCATTTGAATAGGGGGGACAAACTGCTCTTTTTTTTCTTTTCTTTTTAAAATAATTCAGAGTTGCTGTTATCAATAGAGACAAATGTATTAAGTTCATCTTAAAAGAACGCTCCAAGTGAGTAAGACAGTCGTTATGTGATCCTTAAGAAAGACTTTCATTTCACTCTCTATTACTCTGACAGTGTATTATATTGCATTAGGTCAATTTGACTTAAAATATTCTGGAATACAACAGCATTTCAAATTGTTGCAGGAAATTTTGTGTACCTTACATGATTTTGTACTTAGCTGTGGAGGCTCTACTGTGAGATTTCAGGCAGTTAAAAACAAAAATCTGGAAGGTGATTTCCAGGCTCTGGGTTCCGCTTAGGTAGAGGGTGAAATGAAATAAATATATTCCTGTGAGTTATCTATATGAGATTCAGTGATGATTATCACCTTGATATAAGAGAGCAGGAATTAGAATTAAGAAGAGGACTGATGGGGCAGGTCTGTTTTTTTTCACAACTAATAGCAGACATATGACATTGTTTGCCAAAGGTTGTAGTGCTCAGAGGCTGATGTGCTTGAACAAGTCTAACAAAAGAAAAATGAGTAGTATTTACAGGATAAAAATTTTACGGTATAAAGAAGTTGGAAGCAGTGAAATTTAGTACTAGGATTTTTAAGAGTCTGTATGTTTTTTTCTTGAATTATCGTTAGATAATTATACATGACTTATATAATCATAAAAATTATCTTAAGAATTATTGCAGTTAACATATGAGTGTTTTAACTTATTTCCTTAAATTTTTTAAGCAGCCAACTTTGCTTACGTTTCTAAAATCATATTTGACTAAGCATAAAGTATTTGATTAAAAAAATTAAAATTTACTGCAGTATGATTTTTTGTATAAAACAAGGTTTATAGCCAGGTCCACTATATGGTGAATTCTGTAGTTCAGCTGAAGAGTATAGGCTAGAAATCCCTCACCACCCCCAGTCTCTCCAAAAACAACATGTTCAAACTCACAGATAAAATTAATATATAACCTAAGTAAGATCGGAGGGTGATATTATCATAAAAGAAGAGGTCTGCCAATGGGAGACCTTAAAAACAAAATGACATGAGGTGACAACTAGGGATGTTTGCATAGCATTTTCTGTTGAGAGGATTGTGACGCTGTGTGAGGGTTGGTAGTGGGGAGAGCTCAGTGATGGATTAGTGCTGCTCTTCATGAGCCACGCAGTAAGAGGAGGTGGGATATTTATCATGTATTTGCTGAAGTTGTAAGTGAAATAGTGTCTTGATTGTCATCTAAAATGTAGAGAGTCCCAGTTCATCAGACTGAATAGTTTGACAAAAACTTAAGTGGATGTGCTGCTTGATGTTCCGCCAGTGTGAGGGTTCTTTCCAATATTCTATGCAGTTATTGTGACCACTTCTTATTAGGTTGCTTATCTTTTAAATTGTTGAGTGCATGAGTTCTCTAAGTTCCTTATTGGGTATATAATTTTATTTTTTTTCTATTCTGTGGCTTGTCTTTTTACTTTGTAAATGGCCTATTTTGAAGTACAAAGGATTTTTTTTTTTTTTATGTGCAAAGGTGTTGATGAAGTCCAGTTGGTTAGTGTTTTCTTTTCCTCATGTGTTTGATTTACTAAAAATTATTACATAATCTAAAATCACCAAAGTTTTTTCTTTGGTTCTCATATTTAGATCTATGACACATTTCAGGTTGCTTTTTGTGTGTGGTGTGAGATACGGGTTCAGATTCATCCATCTTCATGAGAAATGTCCAACTGTCCCAGCGTCATTTGTGGAAAAGATTATTCTTCCCCCATTGAAATATCTTGGGACCTTTGTCCGCAGAGAGTTTCTTACTGGATGTAACTCTCATTGCAAATTAATGTGCGTGTATCTGCCTGCTACATACTATATAGTCATTATCTTCATTATGCCCATAAAACAACCTAGAGGTAAATGATACATTATGGCATTACAGTTAATTTCCCATAAAGAAACACAGAAGCGGTTAAAAATTAAAATTTACTGAATGATATAAAGGAAAAAGGGTAAATTTCCCTCACCACCCCAGTCTCTCCAAAACAACATGTTCAAACTCACAGATAAAATTAATATATAACCTAAGTAAGATCGGAGGGTGATATTATCATAAAAGAAGAGGTCTGCCAATGGGAGACCTTAAAAACAAAATGACATGAGGTGACAACTAGGGATGTTTGCATAGCATTTTCTGTTGAGAGGATTGTGACGCTGTGTGAGGGTTGGTAGTGGGGAGAGCTCAGTGATGGATTAGTGCTGCTCTTCATGAGCCACGCAGTAAGAGGAGGTGGGATATTTATCATGTATTTGCTGAAGTTGTAAGTGAAATAGTGTCTTGATTGTCATCTAAAATGTAGAGAGTCCCAGTTCATCAGACTGAATAGTTTGACAAAAACTTAAGTGGATGTGCTGCTTGATGTTCCGCCAGTGTGAGGGTTCTTTCCAATATTCTATGCAGTTATTGTGACCACTTCTTATTAGGTTGCTTATCTTTTAAATTGTTGAGTGCATGAGTTCTCTAAGTTCCTTATTGGGTATATAATTTTATTTTTTTTCTATTCTGTGGCTTGTCTTTTTACTTTGTAAATGGCCTATTTTGAAGTACAAAGGATTTTTTTTTTTTTTATGTGCAAAGGTGTTGATGAAGTCCAGTTGGTTAGTGTTTTCTTTTCCTCATGTGTTTGATTTACTAAAAATTATTACATAATCTAAAATCACCAAAGTTTTTTCTTTGGTTCTCATATTTAGATCTATGACACATTTCAGGTTGCTTTTTGTGTGTGGTGTGAGATACGGGTTCAGATTCATCCATCTTCATGAGAAATGTCCAACTGTCCCAGCGTCATTTGTGGAAAAGATTATTCTTCCCCCATTGAAATATCTTGGGACCTTTGTCCGCAGAGAGTTTCTTACTGGATGTAACTCTCATTGCAAATTAATGTGCGTGTATCTGCCTGCTACATACTATATAGTCATTATCTTCATTATGCCCATAAAACAACCTAGAGGTAAATGATAAACAAGGCATTATTACAGGCATTATACTATTTTGTTAAATCTTTGTTACTGTGTAGGACACATTTAAATGCGGGAGAGTGACTACAGAGAGACACTAGTCAGATAATAATACAATGCACGTACAGTTACGGACTGTGGTAAATGCTAAAATGATTTTTATTACTAAAACCAGCAGTTCAGTAGGGCTTCGCTGGTGG
Organism: Tragulus kanchil; assembly: GCA_022376925.1. Lineage (NCBI taxonomy): Eukaryota > Metazoa > Chordata > Mammalia > Artiodactyla > Tragulidae > Tragulus > Tragulus kanchil. The sequence goes on along the minus strand of JAIOJX010000028.1, from coordinate 30,942,107 downwards.
CTCAGAATCCGCCTGCCACTGTAGGAGACATGGGTTCCATCCTTGAGTAAGGAATATCCTCTCGGGGAGGAAATAGCAACCGCTTCAGTATTCTTGCCTGGGAAATCCCATGGACAGGGGAGCCTGGTAGGCTACAGTCTGCAGTCACAGAAGAATTCGGCACAACTCAGTGCCTAATCAGCAACAACAACAACAACAACAACAACAACAACAACAACAACAACAACAGAAATTCCATAATACAGTAGCCAGGCATCAATTGTACTTTTCTTATAGTACTAGAATAATAATTTTTACATTGATTTTATAATTTTTGAACTTGTAAAATGCGATCGTGGTCATATTAACAGCTTTCGTTGTGTTGGTTGTAAAAAGAAGCTGCATAACAAAAGTGTTTTGTTATGGTCTGAATGTTTGTGTCTTCCTAAAATTCCTAGGTTGAACCTAAGCCCTCAAGTGGTTGTGTGAGGAAATGGGGTCTGTGGAGGGAAATTAGGTCATGAGGGTGAAGCCCTTCTGAATGGAATTAGTGGACTTGTAAAAGAAGCCTAAGAGGGCTCTCTTGCCCCATAGGCCTTGTGAAGATACAATGAGAAATCTGCAACCCAGGATAGGGCGCTCACCTCACCATGCTGGTACCTGATCTCAAACTACCAGCCTCCAGTACTGTGAGAAATAGTACAATATATTTTTGTTGCTTATTAATTACCCAGCTTGTGATACTTTGCTAGAGCAGCCCAAATGGACTAGATATCCCCTGAGAATTCAGTGAAAGTGAGTTGATGCAGCAGATTTTATTGAGTACTGAGCGAAGCTTGAGTCTAGCCTGTCATCAATGCCCATAAAACAACCTAGAGGTAAATGATAAACAAGGCATTATTACAGGCATTATACTATTTTGTTAAATCTTTGTTACTGTGTAGGACACATTTAAATGCGGGAGAGTGACTACAGAGAGACACTAGTCAGATAATAATACAATGCACGTACAGTTACGGACTGTGGTAAATGCTAAAATGATTTTTATTACTAAAACCAGCAGTTCAGTAGGGCTTCGCTGGTGGCTCAGAATCCGCCTGCCACTGTAGGAGACATGGGTTCCATCCTTGAGTAAGGAATATCCTCTCGGGGAGGAAATAGCAACCGCTTCAGTATTCTTGCCTGGGAAATCCCATGGACAGGGGAGCCTGGTAGGCTACAGTCTGCAGTCACAGAAGAATTCGGCACAACTCAGTGCCTAATCAGCAACAACAACAACAACAACAACAACAACAACAACAACAACAACAACAGAAATTCCATAATACAGTAGCCAGGCATCAATTGTACTTTTCTTATAGTACTAGAATAATAATTTTTACATTGATTTTATAATTTTTGAACTTGTAAAATGCGATCGTGGTCATATTAACAGCTTTCGTTGTGTTGGTTGTAAAAAGAAGCTGCATAACAAAAGTGTTTTGTTATGGTCTGAATGTTTGTGTCTTCCTAAAATTCCTAGGTTGAACCTAAGCCCTCAAGTGGTTGTGTGAGGAAATGGGGTCTGTGGAGGGAAATTAGGTCATGAGGGTGAAGCCCTTCTGAATGGAATTAGTGGACTTGTAAAAGAAGCCTAAGAGGGCTCTCTTGCCCCATAGGCCTTGTGAAGATACAATGAGAAATCTGCAACCCAGGATAGGGCGCTCACCTCACCATGCTGGTACCTGATCTCAAACTACCAGCCTCCAGTACTGTGAGAAATAGTACAATATATTTTTGTTGCTTATTAATTACCCAGCTTGTGATACTTTGCTAGAGCAGCCCAAATGGACTAGATATCCCCTGAGAATTCAGTGAAAGTGAGTTGATGCAGCAGATTTTATTGAGTACTGAGCGAAGCATTGAGGATCTAGCCTAGTCCATAAACGCTTGCATTTCCTTTGAAGGTTACAGCCAAGATGGACTTCATTCTTAGGATTCTAGAGTTTAACTCTTCTTTCCCTAGTTTTCTTTTCCCTTTTAAGTAGGAATGCTAATGAAGTAAGTTTCATAAGGTTGTTGTGAGGATTGAATTAGTTCATTTGTGTGTGTGTGTGTGTGTGTGTGTGTGTGTGTGTGTGTGTGTGTGTCCACGCACGCATGCTCAGTTGTGACTGACTCTTTGGGACCCTTTGAACTGTAATCTGCCAGACTTCTCTGTCCATGGGATTTCCTAGTCAAGAATACTAGAGTGGGTAGCCATTTCCTCTCCAGGGGTTTCCCTGACCCAGGGTTCAAAGCCATGTCTCCTGCATTGGCAGACAGATTCTTTACCGCTGTGCCACCTGGTAAGCCCAGTTAAATACTAAAAATAGTACTTGGAGTTAACTGCTCTAGTTCACTTGAGTATAAGCTCTTTGAGGGCAGTGATTTTTATTACTTTAATTCATGAATTTATTCTAATTTCCTAGAAACAGCCTTGAACCAATGTTTGGTGCTTAAAAAGTTGTAGGATGGGACTTCCCTGGTGGTCCAATGCTTGGGCCTTCACCTTCCAGTGCAGTGGGTGTGAGTTTGATACCTTTTTTGGGGGCTATGATCCCATATGCCTCACAGCCAGAAAATAAAATATAAAACAAGGGCTTCCCTGGTGGTCCAGTGGGATAAAGAGTTCACCTTGCACGTGCAAGGGGCACCGGTTTGATCCCTGGCCTGGGAAGATGCCACGTGCAGAGGAGTGGCTGGACAGATGTGTCCAATTATGAGGCAGTGCTCTGGGGCGCATGTACCCAGAGCCAGCGCTCTGCAGTGAGAGAGGCCACTGCAATGGGGGGAGAATAAAGATGGATGAAAATAAATAAATAAAAAACCAATAAAAGAGGCTAAAATTAAAAAACAAAAAACAAGAAACATAAAAAGAAGCAATATTGTAACAAATTCAATAAAGACTTTAAAAATGGTCCACGTAGCAAAAACGTTAAAAAAATTTGTAGGATGAGTAGTATGAGATAAAAATGCTGGTCTTCAGTAGGGCAAATTGTGGGTATTTGTTGAACTAATGGCTCATGCTATTGAAAATCTTTCCCACATCTTCACCTGTTACAATTTACAAGCGCATCAGTAGTCATCATAGTTACCTTGAGAAAGCATGGACTTGGGAAAATCTTACAGATGTGCATGTGGAAGTTGTTCAGGAGCATGAGGACTTAATTAGATAAATGTAGAACTAACCACAAAGAAAGTTTGAAAAAGAAAAAAATAAACTACTAAATCTTGTCAGAACTTTCTGATGGCAGTGGGGATTGTGAAGAGAGAGTATGGTAGAAAAAAGAAATATTGCAATGGGCATCCTCCTTGGTTTCAGCAAAGTTCCCTCCAGATTTACTGAATTTCCAGTAGTGTTTAGGGTGATTTGAGAGAGGAAGAATCAGCTTCTAGAAATAAATTTAAATGTGAATGCCACAGTAAAACCCCTTGGAAACTCTCACTTGCTTGCTATTCTGAGTTAAATAATCCAGTTAAGCCTAGATTCTATCTGATGAAGATTCTTACTTTAAAAGGAAAGGGCAATTTGATCACTGCTGGGAGTAGGCAAGTCGATAGCTGAAATGAATAAGAAAAGGACGCCTTTTCAAAAAGAAAGTGAGAGTATTCACTTTGGTTCCTTCAATATGGCTCTTGACAGATGTGTCTCTGAACTTTTCCTGAGGAAGTTAAGGAAGCAAGTCTCTAATAAAGGAGGGCTCTCAGGTGCCTCCTCCTATGGAAGGCCATGTCTCTAATTGCATTTGGAGAGTTCTTGTGGTTTGAGCTTTCGCGGTTTTCAGGAAAAAGGTTGAGGAAAGCTAATATATTTATTTTTAGAGCCAAGGAGGCAGATTTCATTAAAATGTGTCTAGTACATCTTTTATTAAAATTGAAATATAATGCTAAATATCTCTGGAGAGAGTCATTTAATGACTTGAAGCATTTTTTTTACCATCTAGATTAATATTAGTTTATCAGAATCTTTTCCCCATTATCTCAGTGGATGTATTTAAGCATCATTATTTACATAATTATGTAATCAATCATTATATAATTAATGTTATATAATTACATATATACATATGTATATGACTATATCTGCAGGAAGTGAATGACAAATGTAGCTGAGATTTTTCTAATGATTTCAGTATTTGTTACTCTGGGTATTGAATGGAGAAGATGAGGATCTTGGCTCTAGTTCTCATTAAGAAAACAAAAACAAAAGCAAAGGTATGGGGGTGTTTCCATGGTGGACCAGTGGGTAAAGAGTCTGCCGTGCAGTGCAAGGGGCACCGGTTCGATGCCTGGCCTGGGAAGATCACACATGCCGTGGAGCGGCTGGACTGGTGTGTCCAGTAAGGAGCCAGTGCTCTGGAGCGCGTGTGCCCAGAGCCGGTGCTCTGTGGTGAGAAAGGCCACTGTGACGGGAGGCCAACACAGACCAAAGAATAAAGATGGATGAAAAATCAATCAATCAATCAATCAATCAATCAATAAAAGAGGCTAAAATTAAAAAAAAAGCAAAAACAAATACAAAGGAATGAGGTAAAGCAGAAAGTTGCCAAGCAAACAAGTTGGGAACATGGTTTCCATTGGAAATAAGAACCTTTATGGATTCCACATAATAATGATAAAATAATGTTATGTCTGCATTAGTACTTTAAATGTTGGGAGTATTATCACATGTGTCATTATACCTGAGCCTCATGATACTATTATGACAGTGACAGGCCAGGGTGGACTTTTATCAACCACATTTTGTAAATGGTGAAACTTTCAAAAGAAAGTGAGAGTGTTCACTTTGGTTCCTTCAATATGGCTCTTGACAGATGTGTCCCTGAACTTTTCCTGAGGAAGTTAAGGAAGCAAGTCTCTAATAAAGGAGGGCTCTCAGGTGCCTCCTCCTATGGAAGGCCATGTCTCTAATTGCATTTGGAGAGTTCTTGTGGTTTGAGCTTTGCGGTTTTCAGGAAAAAGGTTGAGGAAAGCTAATATATTTATTTTTAGAGCCAAGGAGGCAGATTTCATTAAAATGTGTCTAGTACATCTTTTATTAAAATTGAAATATAATGCTAAATATCTCTGGAGAGAGTCATTTAATGACTTGAAGCATTTTTTTTACCATCTAGATTAATATTAGTTTATCAGAATCTTTTCCCCATTATCTCAGTGGATGTATTTAAGCATCATTATTTACATAATTATGTAATCAATCATTATATAATTAATGTTATATAATTACATATATACATATGTATATGACTATATCTGCAGGAAGTGAATGACAAATGTAGCTGAGATTTTTCTAATGATTTCAGTATTTGTTACTCTGGGTATTGAATGGAGAAGATGAGGATCTTGGCTCTAGTTCTCATTAAGAAAACAAAAACAAAAGCAAAGGTATGGGGGTGTTTCCATGGTGGACCAGTGGGTAAAGAGTCTGCCGTGCAGTGCAAGGGGCACCGGTTCGATGCCTGGCCTGGGAAGATCACACATGCCGTGGAGCGGCTGGACTGGTGTGTCCAGTAAGGAGCCAGTGCTCTGGAGCGCGTGTGCCCAGAGCCGGTGCTCTGTGGTGAGAAAGGCCACTGTGACGGGAGGCCAACACAGACCAAAGAATAAAGATGGATGAAAAATCAATCAATCAATCAATCAATCAATCAATAAAAGAGGCTAAAATTAAAAAAAAAGCAAAAACAAATACAAAGGAATGAGGTAAAGCAGAAAGTTGCCAAGCAAACAAGTTGGGAACATGGTTTCCATTGGAAATAAGAACCTTTATGGATTCCACATAATAATGATAAAATAATGTTATGTCTGCATTAGTACTTTAAATGTTGGGAGTATTATCACATGTGTCATTATACCTGAGCCTCATGATACTATTATGACAGTGACAGGCCAGGGTGGACTTTTATCAACCACATTTTGTAAATGGTGAAACTGAAAGTATTAGTTGCTAAGGCTGCCATAAACAAAATGATCATCAACCCTGTGGCTTTAAATCACAGAAATTTATTCTCACAGTTCTGAAAGCCAGAAGGCTAAAATTAAGGTAGTGGAATTTCATTCCTTCTGGAGGCTCCAGGGGAGAATCTATTTCTTGTCTTCCAACTGTCAGTGGCTGTCAGCATCTTTTGTCTGATGACCACAGCCCTCTCATCTCTGCCTCTGTGGTCACATTGTCTCTTCCTTCTCTGTCTGTGGCCTCTGTTCTGCTTCTCGAGTATCCTCGTACCTCTCTCTTACAAGGGTAGTTGTCAGTGGATTTAGGACTTATCCAGATAATCCAGGGTGATCTTTCCACCTAAAGTCCTTAATTCAGTTACACCTGCAAAGACCTACCATTCCTGCCTGTTACAAAGCAAGTACCTGAAACAACTGTTTGATGTTTCATTTACATTAAAGACAGATGAAATAGTCTCATTTCAGGAAGATTAAGACTCTGACGTGGAGACTACATAGATGAACTAACAAAAATGAATAAGTGAATGTGGAAGCAGGAGGGCCAAGTGTTCTTATATATGAGATTCATAGAGTTAAGTGAAATGAACTTCTTACTTGCAGGTATTTTCTCAAAACCTTTAATAGTTCAGTTTCAGTGCATTTTGAATTTCCAAGGCAAATGCTGTGTTTCCCATTTATTTGAATAAGAGAATTCCTTTTTGATGGATTTCAGGGAATAGTGGGCTTTAGAACATAGTTTGGGAAACAGTGCTAACAGAGAGTGAGTCAATTGCTGTCAGTAACCTTTTGTTCAGTTGCTCAGTTGTGTTGCACTCTTTGCAACCCCATGGCCTAGAAAATGCCAGGCTCCACTGTCCCTCACCCTCTCCCAGAGTTTGCTCAAACTTACGTCTGTTGAATTGGTGATGCCACCCCACTGTCTCATCTTCTGTTGTCTCCTTCTCCTACAAATGTTGGGAAGTATTATCACATGTGTCATTATACCTGAGCCTCATGATACTATTATGACAGTGACAGGCCAGGGTGGACTTTTATCAACCACATTTTGTAAATGGTGAAACTGAAAGTATTAGTTGCTAAGGCTGCCATAAACAAAATGATCATCAACCCTGTGGCTTTAAATCACAGAAATTTATTCTCACAGTTCTGAAAGCCAGAAGGCTAAAATTAAGGTAGTGGAATTTCATTCCTTCTGGAGGCTCCAGGGGAGAATCTATTTCTTGTCTTCCAACTGTCAGTGGCTGTCAGCATCTTTTGTCTGATGACCACAGCCCTCTCATCTCTGCCTCTGTGGTCACATTGTCTCTTCCTTCTCTGTCTGTGGCCTCTGTTCTGCTTCTCGAGTATCCTCGTACCTCTCTCTTACAAGGGTAGTTGTCAGTGGATTTAGGACTTATCCAGATAATCCAGGGTGATCTTTCCACCTAAAGTCCTTAATTCAGTTACACCTGCAAAGACCTACCATTCCTGCCTGTTACAAAGCAAGTACCTGAAACAACTGTTTGATGTTTCATTTACATTAAAGACAGATGAAATAGTCTCATTTCAGGAAGATTAAGACTCTGACGTGGAGACTACATAGATGAACTAACAAAAATGAATAAGTGAATGTGGAAGCAGGAGGGCCAAGTGTTCTTATATATGAGATTCATAGAGTTAAGTGAAATGAACTTCTTACTTGCAGGTATTTTCTCAAAACCTTTAATAGTTCAGTTTCAGTGCATTTTGAATTTCCAAGGCAAATGCTGTGTTTCCCATTTATTTGAATAAGAGAATTCCTTTTTGATGGATTTCAGGGAATAGTGGGCTTTAGAACATAGTTTGGGAAACAGTGCTAACAGAGAGTGAGTCAATTGCTGTCAGTAACCTTTTGTTCAGTTGCTCAGTTGTGTTGCACTCTTTGCAACCCCATGGCCTAGAAAATGCCAGGCTCCACTGTCCCTCACCCTCTCCCAGAGTTTGCTCAAACTTACGTCTGTTGAATTGGTGATGCCACCCCACTGTCTCATCTTCTGTTGTCTCCTTCTCCTGCTGTCTTAAGTCTTTCCCAGCAGCAGGGTCTTTCCCAGTGAGTCACCTCTTCACATCAGGTGGTCAAAGTATTGTAACTTCAGCTTTAGCATCAGTCCTTGCAGTGAATATTCAGGGTTGATTTGCTTTAGGATTGACTGGTTTGATCTCCTTGCAGTCCAAGAGACTCTCAAGAGTCTTCTCCACCACCACAGTTTGAAAGCATCAATTCTTTGGTGCTCAGTCTTCTTTATGGTCCAGCTCTCACATCTGAACATGACGACTGGAAAAACTATAGTTTTGACTATATGGACCTTTGTTGGCAAAGTGATATCTCTGCTTTTTAATATGCTGTCTAGGTATGTCTTAGCTTTTCTCCCAAGGAGCAAGCATCTTTTAATTTCATGGCTGCAGTCACTGTCTGCAGTGATTTTGGAGCCCAAGAAAATAAAGTCTGTCATTGTTTGCATTGTTTTCATCATCTGTTTGTCATGAAGTGATGGAACCAGATACCATGAGCTTTGTTTTTTGAATGTTGAGTTGTTTTGTTGTTATTTTTTTTTGGCCACTTCTGTTGATATTTCATTTATTTATCTTTGTTCTTTGGCCTGTGTGGTCCTCCCATCACGGTGGCCTGTGTTGTCGCAGAGCACCGGCTCTGGGCGCATGCGGTCCAGAGCCCTGGCTCAGTAGTTGGAGACATCAGTCCAGCTGCTCTGCAGCACGTGGGATCTTCCAAGGCTAGGGATTGAACCAGCGCCCCTTGCACTGCAAGGCAGACTCCTTACCCACTGGACCACCAGGGAAGCCCAAATGTTGAGTTTTAAGCCAGCTTTTTCACTCTCCTCTTTCACCTTCATCAAGAGACTGTTTAGTTCCTCTTTCTGCCATTAGGATTGTGTCATTTGCATGTCTGAGATTACTGATATTTCTCCCAGCAATGTTTATTTCAGCTTGTGCTTCATCCAGCCTGGCATTTCGCATGATGTATCCTGCACGTAATTTAAATAGGCAGGGTAACGATGCACAGTCTTGACGTACTCCTTTCCCATTTTGGAAACAGTCCATTGTTCCATATCCAGTTCTAATAGTTGCTTCTTGACCTGTATATAGGTTTCTCAGGAGCCAGGTAAAGGAGTCTGATATTCCCATCTCTTTCAGAATTTTCCACAATTTGTTTTGATCCACTCAGTCAAAAGCTTTAGCATAGTCAGTGAAGCAGAAACAAATGCTTTTCTGGAATTCTCTTACTTTTTCTGTTATCCAACGGATGTTGCCAATTTGATCTCTGGTTCCTCTGCCTTTTCTAAGTCCAGCTTTTAAATCTGGAAGTTCTTCATTCATGTACTGTTCAGGCCTAGCTTGAAGGATTTTGAGCATTACCTTGCTAGCATGTGAAATGAGTGCATTTATGAGGTAATTTGAACATTGAATAACCTGGGGGAATAGTAATATGAATGGCTACTTACTATGAGTTAAATACTCTGATAGGTGCTTCAGATGTATTAACTCGTATTTTACCACACTCATGAGCTGTAGGTTGTGTTATATTTGCTTTATAACTGAGGAAATGAAGGCAAAAAGTGGTTAAGTCACTTGTGGAGATTCACACATCATTAGAGCCTGGTCTCTAATCATGTGCGTCTATCTAATCAAGCTGATGCCATAATCACTGTTATTCCAATATTTGATATTCTAGCACCAGCTCCAGTGCAACCAAATAATGAAACATAATAATGCAAATCAAATCTCAGGACTCTGCAGGGCGGTAGCCTGGGCAGCTGTAGTCTCTGTTTGGCATTAGGGGAGCAAGGCTTGCTGTCCTGTCTGTCCATCTTTGTTTGTCACTCACGGAGCTGACATGAAACAAAGCTAGTGCTCTCAAGGAGGTAAAGAAATACAGCAGGACTTCTGTCAAAAGCGCTTCCGTCCTTGATGGATTCCTAGGCTTGGTCCTATCCCTGTTAATGTCAGAGCTTCAGTAAAAATGAAAGAGTTGTTCAATGGTGTTTAGTCTTGTCAGAGACATTTGGCCCTTCTCCTGGATCTGGCCTTGCTGACAGACAATGTCCTCTGTCAGTCTCATGGCTGTGCTGAGGTAGAAGAGAGGTCTTTTTTTTTTTTTCATCTGAAGTAAAATATCATATAGTTTTTTCTTGAATATTCCCCATCAGATTGTCTAAGGTACACTTACAATTTCAGTTAACATCTACCGCCATTGCTTTGCGTTTATTTAAAGAATGGAAGCTGAATTATTTAGGAACGAAGAAGAGATTGTTAAGTAGAATGAGGCCACGGGCATACTCAAGGGGTGGCTTCACGCTCACAGGATTCAATCAGCTACTGTTTGTCAGATTCTTCCGACAGTGCCTGCTAGCCGAAGTGCAGCATAAGGTGTAAGAGCTTGTCGTGTGTGCTTGTGTACCAGGTCACTTCAGGCGTGTCTGACTCTCTGCGACCCTTGTACTATACTCAGCCAGGCTCCTCTGTCCCTGGGATTCTCCAGGCAGGAATACTGGAGTGGGTTGCCACGCCCTCCTCCAGGGGGTCTTCCTGACCCAGGGATCCAATCCATGTCTCCTGCATTGGCAGGTGGATTCTTTACCTGGGAAGCCCCCAAGTGTTTCCCACCTGGGAAGCCACAGGAAGCCACTTGGGAAACCCCCAAGTGCTCATCAACTAAATACAAATACAATTCTGGGAGAGGTTGCCTTCTGTGAAGATGGTCCTGGGGGCTTCTGAGAAGATCTAAAAGGAGTCGGCTATGCATTAAGAACAGGTCTTCAGAGGTGAGTTGAGCTCAACATGTAACATGTAATGATTTCTAGCTTTTTTAAACCTTGGAGGTTTGGCATGGTGACAAATGTTCCTGAAAGATTTCTGGCTTCCATTTAGATAGAAACAGGGGCCATGGTATTTCCAAGGAGCCTTGGGAAATTTAGAGAGAGATTATTATCATTGCTTTTCACACAAGGAAATTGAGTCTCAAGGAGATGGAAGTTTTCTGCCCCAGGTCAGGCAGAGAGTTCAGACCCAAGCCTCTCTTCCTCCCGGATCAAGTTGCTTCCTCTAGAAAGGTGGAGGCCTGGCTGATAAATCGTCTTCTTAGAACAAGGATTTGTTTATTTATTTACTTCTTCTTTTGATCTTATGAAATTCTCTTCTCAATGGTCTTGTCAGAGACATTTGGCCCTTCTCCTGGATCTGGCCTTGCTGACAGACAATGTCCTCTGTCAGTCTCATGGCTGTGCTGAGGTAGAAGAGAGGTCTTTTTTTTTTTTTCATCTGAAGTAAAATATCATATAGTTTTTTCTTGAATATTCCCCATCAGATTGTCTAAGGTACACTTACAATTTCAGTTAACATCTACCGCCATTGCTTTGCGTTTATTTAAAGAATGGAAGCTGAATTATTTAGGAACGAAGAAGAGATTGTTAAGTAGAATGAGGCCACGGGCATACTCAAGGGGTGGCTTCACGCTCACAGGATTCAATCAGCTACTGTTTGTCAGATTCTTCCGACAGTGCCTGCTAGCCGAAGTGCAGCATAAGGTGTAAGAGCTTGTCGTGTGTGCTTGTGTACCAGGTCACTTCAGGCGTGTCTGACTCTCTGCGACCCTTGTACTATACTCAGCCAGGCTCCTCTGTCCCTGGGATTCTCCAGGCAGGAATACTGGAGTGGGTTGCCACGCCCTCCTCCAGGGGGTCTTCCTGACCCAGGGATCCAATCCATGTCTCCTGCATTGGCAGGTGGATTCTTTACCTGGGAAGCCCCCAAGTGTTTCCCACCTGGGAAGCCACAGGAAGCCACTTGGGAAACCCCCAAGTGCTCATCAACTAAATACAAATACAATTCTGGGAGAGGTTGCCTTCTGTGAAGATGGTCCTGGGGGCTTCTGAGAAGATCTAAAAGGAGTCGGCTATGCATTAAGAACAGGTCTTCAGAGGTGAGTTGAGCTCAACATGTAACATGTAATGATTTCTAGCTTTTTAAGCCTTGGAGGTTTGGCATGGTGACAAATGTTCCTGAAAGATTTCTGGCTTCCATTTAGATAGAAACAGGGGCCATGGTATTTCCAAGGAGCCTTGGGAAATTTAGAGAGAGATTATTATCATTGCTTTTCACACAAGGAAATTGAGTCTCAAGGAGATGGAAGTTTTCTGCCCCAGGTCAGGCAGAGAGTTCAGACCCAAGCCTCTCTTCCTCCCGGATCAAGTTGCTTCCTCTAGAAAGGTGGAGGCCTGGCTGATAAATCGTCTTCTTAGAACAAGGATTTGTTTATTTATTTACTTCTTCTTTTTTGATCTTATGAAATTCTCTTCTCCAGGAGACAGTAATTCTTGCTGCAAGGTTTAAATGGACAGATTTCTTTTTGCTTGTACTAGTGCTTTTTGTGATTGGACTCAAGTGTGAAATGCTTAGGAACTAGATGCTCTTGTGCTTCAGGAGGGTGGGATACCTTTCTGTTTTTTAAAATTGATGATTGTGCCTGTACTAGGCTAAGGGAATATAAAAATCAGAAATATATATATTTTGAAATAAGCTTAAAACCGATTATTTACAGAATCTGATAGTGCAGGTCAGTTATTGCTCAGGGTCGCTAAATACTATAAAAGGAAGCAAAACTATGTATTATTCAACCACTAAGCTAACATGTTAACCAACAATCTCATATGGAAAAAAGTTACATTTGTGCAAATAAATAAACATAAATAATTGTGCTCGTCATAAGTCGTGTCAGTAGTGATAGGGACAGAATAGAATAGTTAGGTAGTTGTGAAGTCCTGGTAGGGGACTGTAGGTAAAAAGGTAAAACCTGAGGAAAGTTGGGAGGCCAGTAAGTTAATGATAACTCAAGGAAGCTGTCCCTTATTTAATAAGCAGGCTTGACTAAGTATAAATAGCTAATGAAAAAGAGCTAGCAAAGGAGGAGCTAATGATGTATGCCTTAACGTCTGCATCTGCGTCTACTGGAAGAAGGCGGTCTTCTACCCTCCTATATATATATTGCTGCCCACCAATGGGAGCAGTGGAGCTTTCCCACCTGCCCACTTGCACCTCTTACAAGTGTCCTGTCCTAATAAATCCACTTCTTGCCTATCACTCCGCCTCTTGCTGAATTCCTTCTACGTTGAGGCACAAAGAACCTGAGCCTCAGTGGGTTCAGATGTTGGGTGAGTGATTTTAATTCAAAGATTGCTCGAGACTAGAGTTTTGGCAGGATTAAGTTCAGCCATGTGGGTTCAAGTCCCAGACGGGATTTTTTGGCCAGGATTGAGTCTCGACCACGTGGGTTCAAGTCCCAGACTGGGGTTTGGCTGAATTGAGTCCTAGCCACATGGTTTTAAGTCCCAAGTGGGGTGTGATCAGGTCTGGGCCCCGGGTTTAAGTCTCAATCGAGGCAGAACACTTTCAGTAGTGTCTGACACTTGGTGACGCCATGGACTGTAGCCAGCCAGACTCTTCTGTTCACGGTATTCTCCAGGCAATAATACTGCAGTGGGTTGCCATTTCCTCCTCAAGGGGGTCTTCTTGACCCAGGGTCGAATCTGTGTCTCGTGTCTCTTGCATTGGCGGGCAGGTTCTTTACCACTAGTGCCACCTAGGAAGCTTCGTATTTGAACGATTTTTTCCTTACATTATATTATTAAGTCTGGGCATAATGAGGAAGAAAAGATTAGGACAGTTTATATTAGATGTGAGATTAAAATGCTAACAAAAACAGTGACAAAATAAACCTGATCATACCAAATTGTCCTTACACATTATATGATTGTGATTACTAGCTAAAGTTTGTGGAACTGTCTGGGTCAGATGCCATATATTTTCAAACAGTGTCTCATTTGTTTACTTACTGAGGATATTTTCCACTTAATTAAAAACCCCATTATATCTTTCACTTGTCTGTGACTTGCTAATACGGTAACAGGGGTACATAAACAGTACTAACAGTACTAATAGTGCTAATACTATTTAGTAAAGACTGTTATATAGCAGTCTTTACTAATATTCATGAAACACTTACCTAGAACAAGCATCTTACTCTACCTTCTCTCTTCATCCCCTGACAACAGGTATTGAACATTTGTCATTAACTATGGCATGTGTCTCCCCATATTTTCTTAAGACTAAGATTTCAGGGAGCCAGAAATAAAACACTGTAAAAGGCCCACATTCTGCTTCTTGTCTAAAAAAATCTCCAAATTGTCAGAGCATGACATATGCATTCCAGTTTTATAATTGGTATGGAAAAGTATTTGGTAATTAACTTTTAAATTATACATACTATGAGATTGTTCATAGGGACCTTATATCTAAATGTGCTATAGAATAATCTAGTAAACAACAGAATTATAGTAATATGATTCACAAAATCATTAACTAGTTTTTGTCTCTACAAATGTTTTTTGATTTCCTCACTACTTCCTAAAATAGATTTTTTTTTCCTATTCAGTTCTTTGAGTCTATTTTTGCTTTAGCATAATGGTAACTTTTATTTTTAGCAGCCTTCAGTGCCTACAAGCTGTTTTTCAAGATAAATGGATAAGCAGTGAAAGCCTTTGGATTGCTTTTTTTTCAGGAAAAAAGTCAGTATGAATTTGTACAACAGCCTGTGTCTTTTGTGTCTGTTATTTCTCACTGAGGGCAAAAGGATCTACCTCACCCTCGAACCCTGTCCGGCAAGTTTGCCTTCCCCTTTCCCATCCCCAAGACAAATTAAGAATGCTGAAACCTTTCACTCATAACAAAACCATGATAAAGCAGGTAACAAGACCTCACATTAATCAGCTCTTTCAAAGAAGAGGCCCCAACCTGTAGCCTTTGTCTAGTCTGCTGGTAGGTGGGTTTTTTTCCAGACTCCTTTTAGGATCCTAGCATTCTTTAGCCCAGCCGCACATTCTCCTTGGAAGTGTTTCACTTTTCAGACAGCCTCTGTGTGGATCAAAAACCCCAAAGAGCCACTACAGAAATCTGAACTTCTAATGATCGTCTTTTATATTTCCTTACAATGGACAATGGTTCTCTCGATACTAATAGCATTGGTACACAGAGAGGAAACAATGCAAAGAGATGGAAGGTGGAGGAAGAGTAGCCACTATCACAGGATGGTCTGTATCATCTTGGTGGAAAAAAAATTCTGTTTTCTGTAGCCAAATTGTTGCTGTCTTCTTTCGAAAATATTCGAGGCCCCTGCAAACTAATGCTGACATGAGGAAAGATAGAGTAGATGAACAGTTTTCTCCCAGAAAGAAATAATACTGTCAGTTAAATAGCAATAAATGAATCTTCTTGTGCTTTTCTAATTCTTTTCATAATAGGAAACTCACTAATAATTCTTTCCTTAAGTTTCTTGCATCCAGTGCTAGACCTGTTTTTCTAGGCTCAAAGAAACAAGCAACCTTTGTGTATAATATACATTTATGTTGAATCAAGTGCGCCCTCTAGTGGTCAATCGAAATATCACCAAACTGGTATAAGTCACCAGTTTCCTGAAGTCAGAAAGGACAGATATTTTGGACAAGTTTATTTATAAGAGAGGTTTTCAGAATTATATAGGGAAATTGTAAAAATATGTATATTATATTTCATAGAAGCAGAGTTAACTGTAAGCCAATTTTTTCTTATTTAACTTTTGCTTAAAGATTGCTATCAATTCTCCCAAATAATTTGGAACTTATCTTTTGATTAGTTTCTAGACTGAACTGATAAACTTCGCTAAAAATAATGAAAAGTTAAAACTTGGTTAAGGGTGAGGGCAAAAGGATCTACCTCACCTCGAACCCTGTCCGGCAAGTTTGCCTTCCCCTTTCCCATCCCCAAGACAAATTAAGAATGCTGAAACCTTTCACTCATAACAAAACCATGATAAAGCAGGTAACAAGACCTCACATTAATCAGCTCTTTCAAAGAAGAGGCCCCAACCTGTAGCCTTTGTCTAGTCTGCTGGTAGGTGGGTTTTTTTCCAGACTCCTTTTAGGATCCTAGCATTCTTTAGCCCAGCCGCACATTCTCCTTGGAAGTGTTTCACTTTTCAGACAGCCTCTGTGTGGATCAAAAACCCCAAAGAGCCACTACAGAAATCTGAACTTCTAATGATCGTCTTTTATATTTCCTTACAATGGACAATGGTTCTCTCGATACTAATAGCATTGGTACACAGAGAGGAAACAATGCAAAGAGATGGAAGGTGGAGGAAGAGTAGCCACTATCACAGGATGGTCTGTATCATCTTGGTGGAAAAAAAATTCTGTTTTCTGTAGCCAAATTGTTGCTGTCTTCTTTCGAAAATATTCGAGGCCCCTGCAAACTAATGCTGACATGAGGAAAGATAGAGTAGATGAACAGTTTTCTCCCAGAAAGAAATAATACTGTCAGTTAAATAGCAATAAATGAATCTTCTTGTGCTTTTCTAATTCTTTTCATAATAGGAAACTCACTAATAATTCTTTCCTTAAGTTTCTTGCATCCAGTGCTAGACCTGTTTTTCTAGGCTCAAAGAAACAAGCAACCTTTGTGTATAATATACATTTATGTTGAATCAAGTGCGCCCTCTAGTGGTCAATCGAAATATCACCAAACTGGTATAAGTCACCAGTTTCCTGAAGTCAGAAAGGACAGATATTTTGGACAAGTTTATTTATAAGAGAGGTTTTCAGAATTATATAGGGAAATTGTAAAAATATGTATATTATATTTCATAGAAGCAGAGTTAACTGTAAGCCAATTTTTTCTTATTTAACTTTTTGCTTAAAGATTGCTATCAATTCTCCCAAATAATTTGGAACTTATCTTTTTGATTAGTTTCTAGACTGAACTGATAAACTTCGCTAAAAATAATGAAAAGTTAAAACTGTTAAGGGTCCTCAGAGCCTCCGAGGTTATTGAGTACAATGCTTTCATTTATGGAGGAGGCTAAAGTCCAGAGTAATTTCTGAATGCTACTAATCACTTGTGTTATCACGGAAACAGCTTTAAATGATTTATGGCTATTTTGGTAAGATAATGTATGAAATAATGCTTTGAAACTTGAGAGAATTGAACAAATATTATTGAGAGATACTTGTATTTTCTCTTCCTTTGAAGACTAGCTCTCTGTAAATGATAAAACTCCATCTCCCTCAACTGGAACCACCATGACTTTTAGGGATATGGTCTCACATAGATATTTTATGTAAATGTCATGATCTCATAGATTTTAGAATTTCTATTGGCAACTTCATGTAGAGGTGACTGTAATTTATCTTATTATTTGAGTCAAGTTGTGCATTACATATGTGGATGCATGAAAACTGAAGATAGATGTGTTTTCACTATTGGATTATTCACTATTTAGCGAAAGATATCATTATGTGACCTGGAGAAGGAAATGGCAGCCCACTCCAGTATTCTTGCTGGGATAATTCCATAGACAGAGTGGCCTGGCAGGCTATAGTCCATGGGGTCACAAAGAGGTGGACATGACTGTATGACTAAGCATGTATCGTTATATGAAGACAGAACCTTTGTCGCACTGCATATACATAAAATTTTCTTGAACTTAATCAATTGCTGCATATTCTGACCCAAAAAGTGAATTTCAGATGTCTTTCAAATTAAAGCTAACAATGAAGACTTCAATGAATAATTGCTGAATTGATTTATTTCATTCAACATGTGTTCAGAATAGTGACAGGCACTGTGTTAAGTGGTTGTGATAGAGTTCTGATTTTAAAAAAGTCTACCTAGTCCTTACTCTTAATGAACTTTCAGTACTTGGAAGAATTATTACTGTAAAGGCCTTGAGCTCTGAATTTGACAACACAGAAATGAACATGACACCAAGTTTGCACTCAATTAATTGTATGGGGTGTAGAAAGCAAATACATGAGAATAAAAATATAATATTATAAGATAAGAATAGTAATTAGTTGGCACTAAACAGGCATATAGGGAGGAGATTATTTACTTATTGACTTGGAGGAATGCTTTGAAGTGAAGTGTTTGATCCAAGGCCTTGAAGACTGAGTAGAATTGAGCAAGGAGAGATGAAGCCAAAGAGGAAAGTACCAACAGACTTCCTTGACAGAAGCAACAGCATCAGTAAGGACATTCAGTGGGGTTTGTTTGATAATAGTGAGTAAACTCTTGTATTTGGACCGTGTGTGCTTTTGTGAGCAGAGGATTGTGACCAAGAAGTTGTTCGGACTCTAATCTTGGGTTGAGCATAATGAAAGGATGTTGAGTAGTTAGAGAGACAGCAAGATCTTTCAACCTGGTAGTGATGTCGTCAGAAGTGTGTTTTTGGACAGTAACCTTAAATGGATCTAAATTTGAGGAAATATTATTTCTAATTGTGAGGCAAATGGTGGTTATAATAATGTGAGAGAAAAGTCACAGAGGTCTGAACTTCCCAGTGGTGTGTGTGTGAAAAAACAGAAAAACCTCAAATTTGATACAAAAGTTTGAGAAATATGTACAAAACCAGATGTCTGATTAACTGAGGAACTGTTAATAAGAAAATAAGATGAGTTTTAGAATTTATCCCATATGTCTGATTGATTGGTAATGGCATTAATAGATGAAACAACAACAAAAAAATCTATTCAGTGGAAAGAATATGAAGTTTTCTTTTGGCCTTACTGAATTTGAAGTAGGAGTAAAAAGATAATTTGTGGGAATTTGTTAATAAGTTCCTGATTCTTCAAAACACTTAAATTTAGAAGTCATTTGTATAAAGTGATAGTTGAATTGGTAGAAAGTCATATTTTACTTTATGACTTTAAAGTTTTAATTTTAACAGGACTGAACTTTTTGTTTTAGAGCGACTGGAGCTATAGTTCTTTGGAAACCTCTATGTATTTCATAAGAATCTCTGGTGGTTAAATTGAGAGGAAATCCTTTAAAATGTTGGGACTTGGACTCATTAATTTTTTCTTTCCTAAGTGGGTATGAAGGTCTATTACTCTGGGAGATCCCAATATACTGAACTTGTCTGTTTGTGAATAGATTGGAAATTTTTTTTTTTAAAAGAGTTCCTTTGAGTTTCTCTTCAGTCATTATTAAGGAATGACAACATTAAAATCATTTTCAGAAAGTTGAGCTAATGAGCAAAATAGAGTTTGAAGGGATGTACAGTAATCTAATTTTCCAGCTTGTGTTTTCATTTTGAGATCATTTCTAACTATACTTACTAATTTAATCCCTTGTCATGTTTTACTATAGTATTTATGGAGCAGGAAAAGATGAATAGCTTTATAAAAGCCTCCTATTTGAACTTAGGAACTTAATATTTAGCAGAAAAAGGAAGAATAAACCTAAGAAGAAAGTAGTATTTTGTGAAGTGAAGGCTCAGTAGGCCACTCTGAATGAATGGAATAAGTCAACATGTTACCAGACAAAATACATGATGGGATTTTACAAAATTAATGGGAAAATAGAGAAGGGACCAATATAATCAAACCCAAATGCCCGCAGCAGTGTTTCCTCCCTTCCCTCACCTCCTGTTTTTAGGTGAAAAAAAATCCAGTGTGTTACCACCCAGACTTCCCAGTGGTGCTTTGAAGGTCAGATGCACTAGGTCTCAGGATAGGCAGGGATTCAAGGAAAATTCACATGGGAAAAAGGAAAGCTGACCCTCTCTAATAGTCATGAAATGAGAAGAACTAGAATAACAACTATAAGGAATTGCTACAGCTATTTAAAAAAATGAAGTAAATGAATATCCTACACAGAGCACTTCAGAAAACAAACAAAATACTCAAAAGCAGTGTTTGTGTTTTTAAAGAAAGTCACATATAGAATATATTGAAACTAGAAGTCAGAGGTATAGAAATAGACAAGAGAGTAATTTGGGAGAGAGAAATAAATTGAATCCAAAAAGACATGGTTTTGGAATTAGTTGAAAATATTAAAGCACTACTTATTCAGGAGTTTAAAAAAACAGGAAAATATTCCAAGGTATAATTTTATAAAAAATTTCCTAAAATGAAGAAACTGGTAAGTAACAGCATCTAAAAATTGAAAGACATACTGCACAAGGGTGAATTCTACCAAATACTTAAAGAACAGTGAATGCCAATTCTTAGAATTCTTCCAAAAACTGAAGTGCAGGAAAGACTCTCAAACCCTTTTTACGAGAAGAGTGTTATAAGCATGAATAAAACACTAGAATAAAGAAAACTACAGATCAGTGTCTCCGATTGGTATAAACGCAAACATTCTCAACAAAATATTAGCAAACTGAATTCAGTAGCACATTAAAAGGGTCATATGCCACACATACATCAAGTGTGATGTAACCCTAAGATTCAACGATAGTTCAGTATATTGTTATTGTTGTTCAGTCGCTAAATCGTGTCCAGCTCTTTCCAACTCCATGGCCTACACACGCCAGGCTTCCCTGTCCATCCTATCCCCAGGTGCTTGCTAAAATTCATGTCTGTTGAGTCAGTGATGCCATCCAACCATCTCATCCTCTGTTTCCCTCTTCTCCTTCTACACTCAATCTTTCTCAGCATCAGGATCTTCTCCAGTGAGCCAGCTCTTCACATCAGGTGGCCAGAGTATTGGCGCTTCAGTTTCAGTGTCAATCCTTGTGGTGAGTATTCAGGGTTGATTTTGTTTAGGATTGGCTAGTTTGATCTCCTTGCAGTCCAAGGGACTCTCAGGAGTCTTTCTGGCACCACAGTTTCAAAGGATTAATTCTTCAGTGCTCAGCCTTCTTTATGGTCCAGCTCACATTTGAATACATGGAAAATGTGAGTGAAAGTCTCTCAGTTGTGTCCGACTCTGTGACCCTATGGACTGTAGTCCGTCAAGGCTAAAACTATAAGGAATTGCTACAGCTATTTAAAAATGAAGTAAATGAATATCCTACACAGAGCACTTCAGAAAACAAACAAAATACTCAAAAGCAGTGTTTGTGTTTTTAAAGAAAGTCACATATAGAATATATTGAAACTAGAAGTCAGAGGTATAGAAATAGACAAGAGAGTAATTTGGGAGAGAGAAATAAATTGAATCCAAAAAGACATGGTTTTGGAATTAGTTGAAAATATTAAAGCACTACTTATTCAGGAGTTTAAAAAAACAGGAAAATATTCCAAGGTATAATTTTATAAAAAATTTCCTAAAATGAAGAAACTGGTAAGTAACAGCATCTAAAAATTGAAAGACATACTGCACAAGGGTGAATTCTACCAAATACTTAAAGAACAGTGAATGCCAATTCTTAGAATTCTTCCAAAAACTGAAGTGCAGGAAAGACTCTCAAACCCTTTTTACGAGAAGAGTGTTATAAGCATGAATAAAACACTAGAATAAAGAAAACTACAGATCAGTGTCTCCGATTGGTATAAACGCAAACATTCTCAACAAAATATTAGCAAACTGAATTCAGTAGCACATTAAAAGGGTCATATGCCACACATACATCAAGTGTGATGTAACCCTAAGATTCAACGATAGTTCAGTATATTGTTATTGTTGTTCAGTCGCTAAATCGTGTCCAGCTCTTTCCAACTCCATGGCCTACACACGCCAGGCTTCCCTGTCCATCCTATCCCCAGGTGCTTGCTAAAATTCATGTCTGTTGAGTCAGTGATGCCATCCAACCATCTCATCCTCTGTTTCCCTCTTCTCCTTCTACACTCAATCTTTCTCAGCATCAGGATCTTCTCCAGTGAGCCAGCTCTTCACATCAGGTGGCCAGAGTATTGGCGCTTCAGTTTCAGTGTCAATCCTTGTGGTGAGTATTCAGGGTTGATTTTGTTTAGGATTGGCTAGTTTGATCTCCTTGCAGTCCAAGGGACTCTCAGGAGTCTTTCTGGCACCACAGTTTCAAAGGATTAATTCTTCAGTGCTCAGCCTTCTTTATGGTCCAGCTCACATTTGTACATGACTACTGGGAAAACTGTGAAGTGAAAGTCTCTCAGTTGTGTCCGACTCTGTGACCCTATGGACTGTAGTCCGTCAGGGTCCTCTGTCCATGGGATTCTCCAGGCAAGAATACTGGAGTGGGTTGCTATTTCCTTCTCCAGGGGATCTTCCTGACCCAGGGATCGAACGCAGGTTTCCTACATTGGAGGCAGATTCTTTACTGTTTGAGCCATTGGAGAAGCTCAGGGAAAAACCATAGCTTTGACTGTGTGGACCTTTGTCAGCAACGTGATGTTTCTGCTTTTTAATATGCTGTCTAGGTTTGTCATGCTTTCATTCTAAGGAGCAAGCATCTTTAAGTTTCATGGCTGTAGACACTGTCTGTAGTGATTTTAGAGCCCAAGAAAATAAAGCCCAGTATTTCTACCTTTTCCCTATCTATTTGCTATGAAGCGATGGGACCAGATGCCATGATCTAGTATTTTGACTGTTGATTTTTTTCTTTTTGGCCACTTCTGTTGATTGTTCATTTATTTATCCTTGTTCTTTGGCCTGTGTGGGCCTCCCATCGCAGTACCGTCTCCTGTTGCAGAGCACCGGCTCTGGGCGCATGCACTCCAGAGCTGTGGCTCAGAAGTTGGACACATTGGTCCAGCCGCTCCACGGCACGTGGGATCTTCCCAGGCCAGGGATTGAACTGGCACCCCTTGCACTGTAAGGCAGTGTCCTTACCCACTAGACCGCGAGGAAAGCCTTGACTGTTGATTTTTAAGCCAGCTTATTCACTCCTCCTTCAAGAGGCTCTTTACTTCCTCTTCATATTCTGCCATTAAAGTGGTATCGTCTGCATATCTGAGGTTGTTGATATTTCTCCTGGCAATCTTGATTCCAATCTGTTATTAATCTGGCTTGGCATTTCACATGATGTAGTCTGTATGTAAGTTAAATAAACAGGGTAACAATATACAGCCTTCTTACTCCTTTCCCAATTTTGAACCAGTCTATTGTTCCATGTAAGGTTCTAACTTTTGTTTCTTGACCTGCATACAGGTTTTGCATGAGACAGGTTAAGGTGGTATGGTATTCCCATCTCTTTAAGAATTTTCCATAGTTTAGAAAATTCTTAAGGGACAGAAATGAAAAATTCTTAAGGGACAGTTTGTTGTGAGCTACACAGTCAAAGACTTTTGTGTAGTCAGTGAAGCAGAAGTAGATTTTTTTTTGGAATTCAGTTGCTTTCTCTATGATCCAATAATTGTTGGCAGTTTGATCTCTGGTTCCTCTGCCTTTTCTAAACCCAGATTGTACATCCGAGAGCTCTCAGTTCATGTACTGCTGAAACCTAACTTGAAGGATTTTGAACATAACCTTACTAGTGTGGGAAATAAGTGCAACTGTACAGTAGCTTGAACATTCTTTGGCATTGACCTTCTTTGAGACTAGAATGAAAAAACACTATTTCCAGTCTTGTGGCCACTGCCGAGTTTTCCATATTTGCTGAAATATTGAGTTCATCACTTTAGCAGCAGCATCTTTTAGGATTTTAAATAGCTCTGCTGGAATTCCATCACCTCCACTAGCATTGTTCATAGTGATGCTTCCTAAGACCTACTTGACGTCACATTCCGAGATTTCTGACTTTAGGTGAGTGACCACACCATCATGGTTATCTGGGTCATTAAGACCTCTTTTGCATAGATATTCTGTGTATTCTTGCCCCCTCTTCGTAATCTCTTCTGCTTCTGTTAGGGCCTTACTGTTTCTGTCCTTTATCATTCTTATCCTTGCATGAAATGTTCCCTTGATCTCTCCGATTTTCTTGAAGTGATCTCTAGTCTTTCCCATTCTATTGTTTGCCTTTTTCTTTTTTTGCATTGTTCATTTAAGAAGGCCTTCTTACTTATCCTTGCTGTTCTCTGGAGCTCTGTATTCAGTGGGTATATCTTTTCCTTTTTCCTTTGCTTTTTGCTTCTCTTCTTTCCTCAGCTATTTGTAAAGCACTGGAAGAAGGAATGCCAAACCACTCCAGTATTCTTGCTGCTAGAACCCCTTGAACAGTATGAAGGGGCAAAAAGTCCAACACACCACATTAATTAATTGATATACCACAGATAATATGATATACCATATTAGTAGAATGAATGATAAAAATCATATGATAATTTCAATAGATGCAAAAAAGTATTTGAAAAAATTCAGCTTCCTTTCTTGATTAAAAATTTGGTATAGAAGAAACATACTTCAGCATGATAAAAGACATTTACCACAAATAAACATCTGACGTCATACTTGCTGGTAAAAGACTGAAAACTTTCTCTCTAAGGTCATGGACTAGACAAATGACGTTCATTCTCACAAGTCCTTTTCAACATCATACTAGAAGTTCTAACCAGATAATTAGGAAATAAAAACAAATAAAAGGCATCCAAATTATTTAAATAATGTTGGACAAAAATTGTCTCTACTGATGGCATGATCTTGTATGTAGGAAATCCTGGGGAGTTCCCTGACTGTCCAGCGATTAGAACTCCATGCTTTCACTGTGTGGTTTTGATCCCTGGTTGGGGAACTGATGTTCTGCAAGCAGCTTGGCATGGCCAAAAATAAAATATGAAAAATAAAATCCTAAGGGCTCCACCAAAAACCCATTAAAACCAGTAAACAAATTCAATAAAGTTTCAGGATACAAAATCAACATGTAAAAATCAGTTGCATTTCTATGTACTAACAATGAACAATCTGAAAAAGAAATAAAGAACACAATCCTATTTACAATAAAATACTCAGGACTAAATTTATCAAAGAGATACTCAGGAATAAATTTAACCAAGGAAATGAGATATCTGTACACTGAAAAACTGTAAGATATTGAGGAACGAAATAGATGATGCAAACAAAGGGAAAGATATCCTATGTTTATGTATCAGGAGAATTAGCATTGTTAAAATGGTCATACTACCCAAAGCCATCTATAGCTTCAGTGCAATCCTTATCAAAATTTCAAAGGTATTTTTCACAAAAATAGAAAAAGCAAGATAAGTAGGAGGAAACTTCAGTGATGTTGCCCTTGGAAAAGATTTCTTAAATACAACACCAAAGTCATAATTCATAACAAAAGTCAATAAAGTAGATGTTATCAAACTGAAACCTTTTACTCTGTTAAGCAAATAAAATTGGCAGAAAATATTGTAAAGCATGTATCTAATAAAGGACTTGTTTTTAGAACATAAAAATGTCTTACACCTTAATAAAAGGAAAACAATCTAAAAGAAAATGAACAAGATATTTAAGCAGATATTTTTTTCAAAGATATTATAGAGATGGTAAATAAATAAAAGGATGCCCAGATCATTAATCACTATGGAAAAGTAAATCAAACCACAGTGATATACCTCTATGTACCCATTTGAATAACAGATATTGAAAAAAGGGTGATTATAAAAAGTGCTGGGAATGATGTGAGCTTTTCTACATTTTTGGTGGGAATGTAAAATAATAAAACCACTTTGGAAAAAGGTTTAGCAGGTTTTTAAAATTTTATTTATTTATTTTTGGCTATCCTTGGTTTTGACTACTGCTTGCAGGCTCTTCTTTAGGTTGTAGGGAGTGGGGGCTACTCTCTAGTTGAGGTGAGCAGGCTTCTTATTGTGGTGACTTCTCTTGTTGTGGAACTTGGTTTCTAGGGCACACGGGCTTCAATAGTTGCGGCTCTGAGGCTCTAGACACAGGCTCAATAGTTGTGGCTCATGGTTGTAGTTGCTCCACAGCATGTGGGATCTTCCTGGATCAAGGATTGGACTCGTGTCTCCTGCATTGGCAGGCAAACTCTTCTTTACCATTGAGCCACCAGGAAGTAGATACTCAGAAAAAAAATAAAGAACACAATCCTATTTACAATAAAATACTCAGGACTAAATTTATCAAAGAGATACTCAGGAATAAATTTAACCAAGGAAATGAGATATCTGTACACTGAAAAACTGTAAGATATTGAGGAACGAAATAGATGATGCAAACAAAGGGAAAGATATCCTATGTTTATGTATCAGGAGAATTAGCATTGTTAAAATGGTCATACTACCCAAAGCCATCTATAGCTTCAGTGCAATCCTTATCAAAATTTCAAAGGTATTTTTCACAAAAATAGAAAAAGCAAGATAAGTAGGAGGAAACTTCAGTGATGTTGCCCTTGGAAAAGATTTCTTAAATACAACACCAAAGTCATAATTCATAACAAAAGTCAATAAAGTAGATGTTATCAAACTGAAACCTTTTACTCTGTTAAGCAAATAAAATTGGCAGAAAATATTGTAAAGCATGTATCTAATAAAGGACTTGTTTTTAGAACATAAAAATGTCTTACACCTTAATAAAAGGAAAACAATCTAAAAGAAAATGAACAAGATATTTAAGCAGATATTTTTTTCAAAGATATTATAGAGATGGTAAATAAATAAAAGGATGCCCAGATCATTAATCACTATGGAAAAGTAAATCAAACCACAGTGATATACCTCTATGTACCCATTTGAATAACAGATATTGAAAAAGGCTGATTATAAAAAGTGCTGGGAATGATGTGAGCTTTTCTACATTTTTGGTGGGAATGTAAAATAATAAAACCACTTTGGAAAAAGGTTTAGCAGGTTTTTAAAATTTTATTTATTTATTTTTGGCTATCCTTGGTTTTGACTACTGCTTGCAGGCTCTTCTTTAGGTTGTAGGGAGTGGGGGCTACTCTCTAGTTGAGGTGAGCAGGCTTCTTATTGTGGTGACTTCTCTTGTTGTGGAACTTGGTTTCTAGGGCACACGGGCTTCAATAGTTGCGGCTCTGAGGCTCTAGACACAGGCTCAATAGTTGTGGCTCATGGTTGTAGTTGCTCCACAGCATGTGGGATCTTCCTGGATCAAGGATTGGACTCGTGTCTCCTGCATTGGCAGGCAAACTCTTCTTTACCATTGAGCCACCAGGGAAGCCCAGCAGTTTTTTTTTTTTTGCCCTGGTATTTTCTTAAAAAGATGAATGTACATTTACCCATATGATCTCATCATTCTACTCAAGAATTCTCAAGAATATAGAAGTACATGTCCATAAAAGGATTTGTACATGAACATTCATAGTGGCTCTGTGATACTTAAAGACTGGAAACAACCAAAATTCTATTAACTATTGAATGTACAGAAATTAGAAATATAGCCATACGATAAAAATAAATAAATAACTGATTCATGTAGCAATATGGATGAATCTCAAAATGATTATGTCAAATGAGTGAAAAAAAGGCAGATAGAGTACATAGTGTATAATCCATTTGTATAAAATGCAGACCAATTTCTTTCATGATAGAAAGCAGATTAGTTGCCTGGGAATGAGATGGTAGAGCTCAACAAATTTTAACTATTATTATTATTATTAGCCTCCCAACCCCACAAATGATGAGGGAATCAAGAGGAGGAGATATTCTGAGTTTAAAATAAAAAATACTGAGAGGGACTTCCCTTGTGTTCAGTGGTTAAGACTCAGTGCTTTCAATGCAGGGAGTACAGGTTTGATCTCTTGTCAGGGAACTAAGATCTTATATGCCTTGTGGCATGGTCAAAAAATAAAATAAAGTAGATACGCAATAAGGATTTACTGTCTAGCACAGGGATCTATATTAAAAAAAAAAAAAAAAAACTGAAAAAAAAGTTCCTAGAAGAAAACAACAATGTAAACATGACAGAACAAAACTGTGGGATACTGCAAAAACAGTTCTAAGAGGGAAGTTTATAGCAATACAATCCTACCTCAAGAAACAAGAGAAAAAATAAAAAGACAACCTAACTCTACACTTAAAACAACTGGAAAAAGAAGAACAACCCCCCCCTCCCCCCCACACACACCAAAGTTAGCTGAAGAAGAGAAATCATACAGATCAGAGCAGAAATAAATGAAAAAGAAATGAAAAAAACAATAGTAAAGATAATTTTTTAAAAAAATGCTAATTTTTTGAAAAAATAAACAAAATTGACAAACTGCTAGCCATATTCATCAAGAAAAAAAGAGAGAAGAACCAGATCAACAAAATCAGAAATGAAAAAGGAGAGATTACAACAGACAGTACAGAAATACAAAGGATTATAAGAGACTATTATGAACAGCTACATGACAACAAACTGGACAACCTGGAAGAAATGGACAGTTTCTTTTTTTTCCTTAGAAAAAGCATTTATTTCATTTGTAAACTATTAAAAGTCCTTGTGTGAGCCCTGGCCTGTGCATCCCACTCTGCTGCCCTGTCCTCCACACTGACCCAAGGGCTGCCCTGCACATAGAAATGCAGGGGCTTCGAGGCCTACTTGCCAGCATGGCCTGTGCCCACACAAGCTGCTGCCACCACAGCAAGCTCACTGGGCTCCAGGGCACCCTGCTTTAACCGCACAGCCTCGTCCATAGCCAGGTCCCACTGGTCGAAACCCTTGTCGATGGCCAGCGCCTGGCACAGCTCAGAGGGGCCACTGCAGAGCTCACAGTCTTTCAGGGCTCATCCTGCAGCACCTTTGTGGAGGGTGTGGCGAAGCTGTCACATGGCCTCCAGGCCCCCCAGGGCCTCTAAGAGCAGGACACACGCCCTGTCTCTTTGGCTGGAGACATTCGTGCAGAAATACATGCCATAGATGAGATACACATAGAGGGTCCCCAGCTTCATGAACATGCCGCGGTTGCGACGGAGTCAGCCGGCCACCCCTTGAATGGGCAGCTTCGTCCTCAGGCCCCAAGTATGCTTCAGTCTCTACGATGTGGCCATGGAGTTCTGTGCTGTCATCCAGTTGTTGGACCAAGATGTATCAGAGAAATGCCCAGGCAAGGGGCACTGCAGGCTGGTTGAAAAACTCTGATCCCAGGCGAGCAGGTCATCCCTTTGAGGTTGAGGAGTAGATGCTGTGCTTAGGGCCCAGGGTCGTGGGTGGCCCCAAATGTGCCTCCCTAGGAGAAGGTGTCTGGGTTCCATCTGGTGGGCTGTGATGCTGCTTGACTTCCAACAGTCACTGCTTTTTTTGCCTCATTGTCCAGGAAAGCTGGGCCTCGCAGTATGTGGTCATCTGGCGGCTCCGCCGAGGCTCTGGGGGTTGGGACTGGCAGGCGAGGAGCCCACCCAGAAGGCCGCCTGACCTGCGAGCGGAGCTAGCGCCTCTGGACAGTTTCTTAGAGAAGTTCAGTCTTCTGAGACTGAACCAGGAAGAAATAGAAATTATGAACAACCCAATCACAAGCTCAGAAATCGAATTTGTGATCAGAAAGCTACGCAAAAAATAAAAGCCCAGGACCAGATGGCTTCACAGGTGAATTCTACCAAACAGTTAAAGAAGAGCTAATGCCTATCCTTCTGAAATTCTTTCAAACAATTGCACTAGAAGGAACACTTCCAAACACATTCTATGAGGCCGCCATCACCCTGATACCAAAACCAGGCAAAGACAACACAAAAAAGGAAAATTATAGACCAGTGTCACTGATGAATTTGACGCCAAAATCCTCAACAAAATTCTAGGAAACAGAATTCGACAATACATCAAAAAATTCATAGATCATGATCAAGTCGGGTTCACCCAGGCATGCAAGGATTCTTCAATATCCACAAATCAATATGATACACCACATCCACAAATTGAGTGACAAAAATCACATGATAATCTCAATAGATGCAGAAAAAGCCTTTGACAAAATCCAACACCCATTTATGATAAAAACTCTTCAACAAATGGGCATAGAAGAAGCCTACCTCAACATAGTAAAAGGCATATATGAGAATCCCACAGCAAATATTATTATTAGTGGTGAAAAGCTGAAAGCATTCCCTCTAAGATCAGGAACAAGACAGGGGGGTCCACTTTCACCACTATTATTCAACATAATTCTGGAAGTTCTAGCTACAGTAATAAGAGAAGAAAAAGAAATAAAAGGAATCCAGATTGGAAAAGAAGTAAAACTCTCTCTACTTTCAGATGACATGATACAATACATAGAAAACCCTAAAGTCACTATTAAAAAACTACTAGAGTTAGTCAATGAATTCAGTAAAGTCACAGGATATAAAATCAATACGTAAATCACTTGCATTCCTATATACAATGAAAAATCAGAGAAATCAAGGGTGCAATTCCATTCACCATTGCAACCTAAAGAATAAAACATCCAGGAATAAATCTACCTAGGGATGAAAAAATTGTACACAGAAAATTCCAAGACACTCATGAAAGAAATTAAAGAAGACATAAACAGATGGAGAGATATTCCAGGTTCCTGGGTTGGAAGAATCAATATTGTGAAAATGACCTTGCTACCAGATATTTACAGATTCTATGCAATCCCTATGAAATTACCAATGACATTCTTCACAGAACTAGACGAAAAAATAGCACAGTTCATATGGAAGCACAGAAGACCCCAGATAGCCAAAGGAATCCTGAGGAAGAAGAATGGAGCTGGAGGGATCAGCCTCCCTGACTTCAGACTATATTAGAAAGCAACAGTCCTCAAGACAGTATGGTACTGG
Source organism: Tragulus kanchil (assembly GCA_022376925.1). Classification (NCBI taxonomy): domain Eukaryota; kingdom Metazoa; phylum Chordata; class Mammalia; order Artiodactyla; family Tragulidae; genus Tragulus; species Tragulus kanchil. The sequence continues at coordinate 30,911,751 of JAIOJX010000028.1, read as the reverse complement.
CACAAAAACAGAACTATCGACCAATGGAACAAGATAGAGAACCCAGAGATAAACCCATGCATCTATGGGTACCTTATTTTTGACAAAGGAGGTGGAATTATAGTGTGGGACAAAGACAGCCTCTTCAACAAATGGTGCTGGGAACATTGGACAGCTACATGCAAAAATAAAATGAAGTTGGAACATTCCCTGACACCATACACAAAGATCAACTCAAAATGGATTAAAGACCTAAATGTAAGAACAGAGACCCTAAAACTCTTGGAGGAGAATATAAGCAAAACACTCAGTGACATAGTCAAAGGAAGGTCTTTGATGACCCACCCTTTAGAATACGGAAATAAAAACAAAAATAAACGTGTGGGACCTGGTGAAACTTAAAAGCTTCTGTGCAGCAAAAGAAACTACAGAAAAGGTGAACAGACAACCCACATAATGGGAGAAAATAATAGCAAATGAAACAGTTGACAAAGAGCTAATCTCCAAAATAAAAAACTAGAAAAATGGCCAGATTGGAAAAGAAGTAAAACTCTCTCTACTTTCAGATGACATGATACAATACATAGAAAACCCTAAAGTCACTATTAAAAAACTACTAGAGTTAGTCAATGAATTCAGTAAAGTCACAGGATATAAAATCAATACGTAAATCACTTGCATTCCTATATACAATGAAAAATCAGAGAAATCAAGGGTGCAATTCCATTCACCATTGCAACCTAAAGAATAAAACATCCAGGAATAAATCTACCTAGGGATGAAAAAATTGTACACAGAAAATTCCAAGACACTCATGAAAGAAATTAAAGAAGACATAAACAGATGGAGAGATATTCCAGGTTCCTGGGTTGGAAGAATCAATATTGTGAAAATGACCTTGCTACCAGATATTTACAGATTCTATGCAATCCCTATGAAATTACCAATGACATTCTTCACAGAACTAGACGAAAAAATAGCACAGTTCATATGGAAGCACAGAAGACCCCAGATAGCCAAAGGAATCCTGAGGAAGAAGAATGGAGCTGGAGGGATCAGCCTCCCTGACTTCAGACTATATTAGAAAGCAACAGTCCTCAAGACAGTATGGTACTGGCACAAAAACAGAACTATCGACCAATGGAACAAGATAGAGAACCCAGAGATAAACCCATGCATCTATGGGTACCTTATTTTTGACAAAGGAGGTGGAATTATAGTGTGGGACAAAGACAGCCTCTTCAACAAATGGTGCTGGGAACATTGGACAGCTACATGCAAAAATAAAATGAAGTTGGAACATTCCCTGACACCATACACAAAGATCAACTCAAAATGGATTAAAGACCTAAATGTAAGAACAGAGACCCTAAAACTCTTGGAGGAGAATATAAGCAAAACACTCAGTGACATAGTCAAAGGAAGGTCTTTGATGACCCACCCTTTAGAATACGGAAATAAAAACAAAAATAAACGTGTGGGACCTGGTGAAACTTAAAAGCTTCTGTGCAGCAAAAGAAACTACAGAAAAGGTGAACAGACAACCCACATAATGGGAGAAAATAATAGCAAATGAAACAGTTGACAAAGAGCTAATCTCCAAAATATACAAACAGCTCAAACAACCCAATACTGAAAAAAGAAACAGCCCAATCAAAAAATGGGCAAAAGACCTAAAGAGACATATATCCAAGGAAGACATACAGATGATGGCCAAAAAACACATGAAATGATGCTCAATGTCACTTATTATCAGAGAAATGCAAATCAAAACTATAATGAGTTACCACCTCACATCTGTCAGAATGGCCATCATCAAAAAATCTACAGACAATAAATGCTGGAGAGGGTGCAGAGAAAAGAGAACACTCTTGCATTGCTGGTGGGAATGTAAATTGATACGGCCGCTATGGAAGACAGTGTGGAGATTCCTTAAAAAACTAAAAATAGAAGTAACATAGGGCCCAATCCCACTCTTAGGCTTATACCAAGATGAAATCAAAACTGAAAGAAGCACCTGTACCCCAATGTTCATTGCAGCTCTCTATACAACAACTGGAACATGGAAGCAACCTAGATGCCCATCGACGAATGAATGGATAAAGAAGCTCTGGTGCATATATACAATGGAATACTACTCAGCTGTTAAAAGAAATGCAGAAGAATCAGTCCTAATGAGATGGTTGAATCTAGAACCTATTATAAAAAGTAAAGTAAGTCAAAAAGAGAAAGACAAGTACAGTATACTAACACATATATATGGAATCTAGTAAGTTTGTACTGATAAATACACACGTAGAGCATCAGTGGAAAAACAGTCATAGCGAACAGACTTATGGACATTGGGGAGAGGGAAAAGTGGGTGAGAGATGGAAAGAGCAACATGGAACCCTATACTATCTTATGTAAAAGAGATAACTATTGTCAATGTGCTGTGGGACTAAGGGATTGTACATGAGGGCTGTGTGACAGCAGAGGGTTGAGATGGGGGCGAACAGGATATAGGATATACATATGACTAAACTGGAATTATGTATATCTGTAAATAACAAAACTATGTAAAAGCAACAAAGCAAAATAAAAAAAACCTTGTGATTGTGAAAAGAAAAAAGACATTCTAAAAATTTTTAAAAAGCCTGAAAAAGCCCTGGTTATTCGTTTTGAATGATTAAATCAATTTCTGTTGTTATGGGAAATAGGATGTTGAAATTAAGATAGAGCTATAGAAAAATAAGCAGCTTTATTTTTTAGCAACCCAGAGTCTTTGAACCATCCTATCCCTTATCGACATAAGCATTACTCCCAGCCCTAACACTACAACTCCCCTCCCCGCCCCCTCTCCCGCCACTGTATCTTGTTCAGTTACTAAGTCTTATCTGACTCTCTGCAACCACATGGACTGCAGCACGCCAGGCTCTCCTGTTCTTCACTGTCTCCCAGAATTTGCTAAAATTTGTGTCTGTTGAGTTGGTAATGCCATCCAACCATCATCCTCTGTTGCCCCCTTCTCCTCCTGCCCTCAGTCTTTCCTAGCATCAGGGTCTTTTTGTGAGTCAACTCTTCACATTCAGTGGCCAAAGTATTGGAGCTTCAGCTTCAACACCAGTCCTTCCAGTGAATATTCAGGGTTTATTTCCTTTAGGATTGGCTGGTTTGATTTTGCAGTCCAAAGAACTCTCAAGAGTCTTCTCTAGCACCATAGTTCTAAAGCATCAGTTCTTTGGTGCTCAACCTTCTTTATTTTCCTACTGTCTCGTCTGTACATGATTACTGGAAAAACCATAGCTTTGACTATACAAACATTTGTCACAATGTGATGTCTCTGATTTTTAATATTAAGTTTTTCATAGCTTTCCTTTCAAAGAGGAAGCATCTTTAATTTTGTGGCTGCTAAGCATATGGAATCTAGTAAGTTTGTACTGATAAATACACACGTAGAGCATCAGTGGAAAAACAGTCATAGCGAACAGACTTATGGACATTGGGGAGAGGGAAAAGTGGGTGAGAGATGGAAAGAGCAACATGGAACCCTATACTATCTTATGTAAAAGAGATAACTATTGTCAATGTGCTGTGGGACTAAGGGATTGTACATGAGGGCTGTGTGACAGCAGAGGGTTGAGATGGGGGCGAACAGGATATAGGATATACATATGACTAAACTGGAATTATGTATATCTGTAAATAACAAAACTATGTAAAAGCAACAAAGCAAAATAAAAAAAACCTTGTGATTGTGAAAAGAAAAAAGACATTCTAAAAATTTTTAAAAAGCCTGAAAAAGCCCTGGTTATTCGTTTTGAATGATTAAATCAATTTCTGTTGTTATGGGAAATAGGATGTTGAAATTAAGATAGAGCTATAGAAAAATAAGCAGCTTTATTTTTTAGCAACCCAGAGTCTTTGAACCATCCTATCCCTTATCGACATAAGCATTACTCCCAGCCCTAACACTACAACTCCCCTCCCCGCCCCCTCTCCCGCCACTGTATCTTGTTCAGTTACTAAGTCTTATCTGACTCTCTGCAACCACATGGACTGCAGCACGCCAGGCTCTCCTGTTCTTCACTGTCTCCCAGAATTTGCTAAAATTTGTGTCTGTTGAGTTGGTAATGCCATCCAACCATCATCCTCTGTTGCCCCCTTCTCCTCCTGCCCTCAGTCTTTCCTAGCATCAGGGTCTTTTTGTGAGTCAACTCTTCACATTCAGTGGCCAAAGTATTGGAGCTTCAGCTTCAACACCAGTCCTTCCAGTGAATATTCAGGGTTTATTTCCTTTAGGATTGGCTGGTTTGATTTTGCAGTCCAAAGAACTCTCAAGAGTCTTCTCTAGCACCATAGTTCTAAAGCATCAGTTCTTTGGTGCTCAACCTTCTTTATTTTCCTACTGTCTCGTCTGTACATGATTACTGGAAAAACCATAGCTTTGACTATACAAACATTTGTCACAATGTGATGTCTCTGATTTTTAATATTAAGTTTTTCATAGCTTTCCTTTCAAAGAGGAAGCATCTTTAATTTTGTGGCTGCAGTAATAACCTGCAGTGATTTTTGGAGCTCAAGAAAATAAAATCTGTCACTGTTTCCACTTTTTTCCCTTCTATTTGCCATAAAGCAATGAGACTGGATGCCATTTTTTTGAATGTTGCATCATTTTTAAATTTTTTTTTTTTAAATTTTGGCCTCTTTTATTTATTTATTTTTTAAAATCTATTTGTTTCCATCCATCTTTTTTATTCTTTGACCTGTGTGGGCATCGCATTGCAGTGGTCTCTCTCCTTGCAGAGCATGGGCTCTGGGCACATGTGCTCCAGAGTGCTGGCTTGTAATTGGACACAACACCCAGCTGCTCCGCGGCATGTGGGATCTTCCTGGGCTAGGGATGGAACTGATACCCCTTGTACTGCCTGGTGGACTCTCTATCCACTGGACCACCAAGGAAGCCCTGAATGTTGCATCTTATCTTTCATCTTTTTTTTTTTTTTTTGTGGCCACTTCTGTTGGTCTTTCATCTATTTATTTTCATCCATTTTTGTTCTCTGACCTGTGTGGGCCTCCCATTACAGTGGCTCTGTCCCTGCAGAGCACTGGCTCTAGGTGCATGCACTCCAGAACTTCGGCTCAGTAGTTGGGCACAGTGGTCTAGCCGCTCCGCGGTATGCGGGATCTTCCCAGACCAGAGATTGAACCGGTGCCCCTTGCACTGCAAGGTGGTGTCCTTATCCACTGGACCACCAGGGAGGCCCTGAATGTTGCATCTTAAGCCAGCTTTTTCACCGTCTTTCATCCTTATCACGAGGCTCGTTAGTTCCTCATCACTTTCTGTCATTAGAGCGGTATCATCTACATATCTGAGGTGATTAATTTTTTTTTTTTGGCAGTCTTGATTCCAGATTATGATTCATCCAGCCTGACATTTTGCATGATGTAACTCTGCATATATAAGTCTTTTTCCTCTGTCTGATTAATTGCTATTTATTTTCATAGTGCTATTCTTCAAATGCTAGTTTCTAAATCTGCTAAAAGTCAGAAATGAGATTAAAAAGAATGATCATATGGGACCATTACCATGCATTTCATGTGCCCTTTTTTTGCATTGGATCTGTCTTTTTCACTGGTTCAGTGAATCTCCCAAAAGAAACCGTTGTTGCCTACTGAGTCCATATGATTTGTTGACTTTAATGATATTTCTTTATATTTGACTAACTTTGTGCAAGGGCTTCCCAGGTGGCTCAGTGGTAAAGAATCTGTCTGCCAAGCGGGAGACTTGGGGTTTGATCCCTGGGTTGGGAAGATCCCCTGGAGAAGGAAGTGACAACCCACTCCAGTATTCTTGACTGGGAAATTTTATGGACAGAGGAGCCTGGTGGGCTACAGTCCAAGGGGTTGCTCAAGAGGTGGCCATGACTTAGTGATTAAAAAACAACAGGAAAAACAAACAAACAAACAACAGGAACAACTTTGGGCAAAGAAGAGACAAAGATTATAGAGCCCAAAGGAACTTTACCATGGTTTGTACCAGCAGGTTGTATCATTTCCTATAGGAGTTATTTTTGGAATGTGTGGGACTCTGCTAGTATTTTAAAGGTGGAGGTGAACGATGTTAATTCTCCTGCAGTCATGAGGTAATCCTTTACAACCAAGAACTGTTCTACCAGAGGTTTAATAGCACTACCTTGTAGAAACACTGACTCCTAGTCAATATTATTAAATAGTAGTGGATATGCAGACTTGCAGGGATGTTGTACCAAATGATCCTCATGCTATCAGTTGCATTTCTCTTTTAACTGGAGATGGATGTAGGCTCATGTTTTGTATACCATTACGATTACGATTGTGTTGCAGTGGGTGTTAGAATACTTAAAACATTTTAGTAGCCTTGAGCCTGCTGCATCCCACTGACTTCAGTACAATGCGTTATGGTTTCCATATCAGGAGCACTAGGAAAAGAGGCAGGTCATTTCATTACAAAGATTAAATAAACGGTCTCATGCCAAAAGGGAAGTGAAAGTAGACAAAGTTAGAGCCTAGGATTTTTGTGTGCTGACTTTCTCATTGCGGTGAACAGTGGCTATTCTTCCTTGCGGTGTGCAGGCTTCTTGTTGCAGTGGCTTCTCTCGTCGCAGAGCATAGGCTTTAGGTGCATAGGCTTCAGTAGGTGCAGATATTATCTGAATCCAGATATTAGCAATTTCTTTAAAATTACCCACCCAGTAAATAATATAAATTAGAAAAGGAGGTACATTCTCCTGAAAAATACTGAGAAATATTCACTTTTTATTTTACTGACTTTGTTTCTGTTCTCATTCGGAGATTAAGGCTGTGGCCTCTGGAGGTGGAAGTCCTGGTTCACATTCCAGTTCTGCCACTTCTGTGTCAGTTTCTTCCTCTGTAAGAAGGGGGAAGTTTAGGGGATTACATAAAATAATTTAGTTTGGGGATTATACAAAATAATTTATATCAAGTCCTTACCAGTGCCTAGAACATGGTTAATTTTCAAAAATTAGCATAATTTCCCTTAATCTCTGCACAGGTGTTGAGCTTTCCATAGATGTGGTACAATTATAAGCCTCAAATCTATTGCTCCTTAGATTTTAAATTGTTGTTATTTAATTGCTAAATTGACTCAGACTCTTTGCAGCCCCATGAGCTGTAGCCTGCGAGGCTCCTCCATCCATAGGATTTCCTAGGCAAGAATACTGGACAGGGTTGCTATTTCCTTCTCCAAGAATTTTAATTAACTCATCATAAAAGCCATGCAATTTGGAGACTATTATATATGGGTTATAAGAGTCCTATATTGTCTTTGAAAATGACCTAATTGTAAAGCACACATTTTGTCATTTGTGACTGTGAGCTTTCCCAGTCTGCTATAAAGATTGGAGATTTTTTTTCAAGTTTTGGTGGGCTTCAAATGTAAATAAGATCTGATCACTGGCATTTTTAATTTATAGCTCTTCATATCTATCAGTATTTTATTGTGTAAATCCAAAATCGCAATTCTTCAATTATCCACTAGGGGGAGGTCTTGTTCTTCCATTAAATGTGGATTTTCTTTTTCTTTTTTTTTTTTTTAGTCAAATTTACATTTTGCTTTTCCCTGGAAAAAGTAAAATGCCTCAGCCCTGGTGTTGGGAACTCTGTGGAAAATCTTGGTTGTAGCTTGGCTCCTGTGAGGTTGACAATGCAGAAGTCACTCAAGGAGAAAAGATACTTGTTGATCTGTGAACAGGGTTTAAGGCAATAGTCTCACACAAAATCTTGTTTTTCACAGAAATGTCACACCACTCTAAAGACTAAATCTAAGGACTCTCCCCTGTCTCTTTAGGGAGATGACTTACTGCAGGACCTTCTCCAATCACAGACATGCTTGTTATTAGCCTTCATCCCTTCACCACTTTGATGAAACTCTTCACAGTAAATGTAACAATGAAATGAATGTTTCTGACATTGTCAAGCAACTTTACAAAAACAGGAAGGTAACTAACTTCTCAAAGCCCATTTGTATTGGAATTTCTTAATGTTTACAAATAACCAGCATGTAATTTCATCAGATTATATCACTTTCATAATATGTAGACTGGAAACAGGTACACATTTTATTTTCTTGGGCTCCAGAATCACTGTGGACAGTTACTGCGGCTACAAAATTAAAACACTTGCTCTTTGGAAGAAGAGCTATGACTAACTTAGACAGTGTATTAAAAAACAGAGATATTACTTTGCTGATAAAGGTCCATATAGTCAAAGCTGTGTTTTTTCTGGGGCTTTGTATGGATTTGAGAACTATAAAGAAGGCCGAGTACCAAAGAACTGATGCTTATGAACTGTGGTGTTGAAGAAGACTCTTCAGAGTCCCTTGGACAGCAAAGAGATCAAACCAGTCAATCCTAAAGGAAATTAACCCTGAGTATTCATTGGAAGGACTGACGCTGAAACTGAAGCTCCAATACTTTGGCTACCTGATGTGAAGAGCTAACTCATTGGAAAAGACCCTTGATGCTGGAAAAGATTGAAGGCAGAAGGAGAAGGGGACGACAGAGGATGAGATGGTTGGATGGTATCACTGACTCAGTGGAGATGAGTTTGAGCAAACTCTGGGAAAAGGTGAAGGACAGGGAAGCCTCGCGTGCTGCAGTCCATGCGGTCGCAAAGAGTCAGGCACGACTGAATGACTGGACAACAACAACAAATTTATCTGCATCAGCAAAAAACAATTCGGGAACTCTGTGGAAAATCTTGGTTGTAGCTTGGCTCCTGTGAGGTTGACAATGCAGAAGTCACTCAAGGAGAAAAGATACTTGTTGATCTGTGAACAGGGTTTAAGGCAATAGTCTCACACAAAATCTTGTTTTTCACAGAAATGTCACACCACTCTAAAGACTAAATCTAAGGACTCTCCCCTGTCTCTTTAGGGAGATGACTTACTGCAGGACCTTCTCCAATCACAGACATGCTTGTTATTAGCCTTCATCCCTTCACCACTTTGATGAAACTCTTCACAGTAAATGTAACAATGAAATGAATGTTTCTGACATTGTCAAGCAACTTTACAAAAACAGGAAGGTAACTAACTTCTCAAAGCCCATTTGTATTGGAATTTCTTAATGTTTACAAATAACCAGCATGTAATTTCATCAGATTATATCACTTTCATAATATGTAGACTGGAAACAGGTACACATTTTATTTTCTTGGGCTCCAGAATCACTGTGGACAGTTACTGCGGCTACAAAATTAAAACACTTGCTCTTTGGAAGAAGAGCTATGACTAACTTAGACAGTGTATTAAAAAACAGAGATATTACTTTGCTGATAAAGGTCCATATAGTCAAAGCTGTGTTTTTTCTGGGGCTTTGTATGGATTTGAGAACTATAAAGAAGGCCGAGTACCAAAGAACTGATGCTTATGAACTGTGGTGTTGAAGAAGACTCTTCAGAGTCCCTTGGACAGCAAAGAGATCAAACCAGTCAATCCTAAAGGAAATTAACCCTGAGTATTCATTGGAAGGACTGACGCTGAAACTGAAGCTCCAATACTTTGGCTACCTGATGTGAAGAGCTAACTCATTGGAAAAGACCCTTGATGCTGGAAAAGATTGAAGGCAGAAGGAGAAGGGGACGACAGAGGATGAGATGGTTGGATGGTATCACTGACTCAGTGGAGATGAGTTTGAGCAAACTCTGGGAAAAGGTGAAGGACAGGGAAGCCTCGCGTGCTGCAGTCCATGCGGTCGCAAAGAGTCAGGCACGACTGAATGACTGGACAACAACAACAAAAATTTATCTGACACTCAGCAAATTTAAAGTTAATTGGAATGATGCTGCAATTACTTTGCAAAACAGTTTGGCATTTTCTAGAAATGTTAAACGTGAATAAATACAGGACCCAGCAATTTCACTCCTATCTCCCGAAGAGAAATGAAACCATATATCCACAAAAGACTTGTATGTAAATGTTCACTAGCAGCATTATTCACATTAACTCCCAAGAAGAAACAATCTAAAATATGTATCAACTGGTAAGAGATAAAAATGGAATACTCTTGAACAATGACACAGACTAGAGTAGTGATGCGTGGTGATTTTCAAAACCATTACGTGGAGGAAGCCAGACTCAAAAGATCATATATTGTAGAACTCGATTGAAATAAAAGTCCAGGAAAAATAAATTTATAGTTGACAGTAGATTTATTTTCTTGGGGAGCTGAAGTGAGAGTAAAGGGTGCCTGCAAACAGACATGAAGTTTCATTCTGGAGTGATTGAAGTGTTTGAAATTGGATTGTGGTGATGGTTACACAACTCTGCATTTACTCAAAATCATGTACACTTAAAGTTTATTGTCTGTATAAATCTCTTAAGAATTAGTAGAATGAAGCTGAAGGTGAAATGTTTTTATGCAAATTTGAAACATTCTTCCAGAGAGAGGAACTCAGACTCATTAGATGTTCTAGCTTCCAGGTCACGTTAGCTTCTTGTCTTACTTTCAGGAAAGAGTAAGAAATCGTGACTTTCATTTCTATTGCCCTGGAAAAACAGCAGTGCTCTGAAAAAGCATGCCAGAGTCCCTTGGACTGCAAGGAGATCAAACCAGTCAATCCTAAGGGAAATCAGTCCTGAATATTCATTGGAAGGACTGATGCTGAAGTTGAACCTCCAATACTTTGGCCACCTGATGTGAAGAACTGACTCATTGGAAAAGACCCTTGATGCTGGAAAAGATTGAAGGCAGAAGGAGAAGGGGACGACAGAGGATGAGATGGTTGGATGGTATCACTGACTCAGTGGAGATGAGTTTGAGCAAACTCTGGGAAAAGGTGAAGGACAGGGAAGCCTCGCGTGCTGCAGTCCATGCGGTCGCAAAGAGTCAGGCACGACTGAATGACTGGACAACAACAACAAAAATTTATCTGACACTCAGCAAATTTAAAGTTAATTGGAATGATGCTGCAATTACTTTGCAAAACAGTTTGGCATTTTCTAGAAATGTTAAACGTGAATAAATACAGGACCCAGCAATTTCACTCCTATCTCCCGAAGAGAAATGAAACCATATATCCACAAAAGACTTGTATGTAAATGTTCACTAGCAGCATTATTCACATTAACTCCCAAGAAGAAACAATCTAAAATATGTATCAACTGGTAAGAGATAAAAATGGAATACTCTTGAACAATGACACAGACTAGAGTAGTGATGCGTGGTGATTTTCAAAACCATTACGTGGAGGAAGCCAGACTCAAAAGATCATATATTGTAGAACTCGATTGAAATAAAAGTCCAGGAAAAATAAATTTATAGTTGACAGTAGATTTATTTTCTTGGGGAGCTGAAGTGAGAGTAAAGGGTGCCTGCAAACAGACATGAAGTTTCATTCTGGAGTGATTGAAGTGTTTGAAATTGGATTGTGGTGATGGTTACACAACTCTGCATTTACTCAAAATCATGTACACTTAAAGTTTATTGTCTGTATAAATCTCTTAAGAATTAGTAGAATGAAGCTGAAGGTGAAATGTTTTTATGCAAATTTGAAACATTCTTCCAGAGAGAGGAACTCAGACTCATTAGATGTTCTAGCTTCCAGGTCACGTTAGCTTCTTGTCTTACTTTCAGGAAAGAGTAAGAAATCGTGACTTTCATTTCTATTGCCCTGGAAAAAACAGCAGTGCTCTTGAATCAAAGCATCGGAATTCAAACCGTAGGTCTGGCGTTCACCTGTGACCCATGAAACACTGCTCTCATTCGCATAATCTACCACCCACTGAACACAGCAAGACCGTACCAGGTTGGATTCTTTCTCTCAAGGAACATGAACACCATTTTGTTTGCCTGTGTTGAGCAATTTAATGACATATTGGAAGTGAGGTGGACATGAAGAAAATAAGTTTTTTCCTGGTTAGTTTCTGATAGACTGTTAACATTGTTCACTTTTCTCCATGTACCTTTGAGAAACTTCCTTTGCTATTACCTGGCCAGAACATTGTGTTTTTTTTTTTTTTTTTTCTGACATCAATAGTGGTAGATTTAGGGCATGACATAGGTCTGAAAAGTCACTTTAGACAGAAATCTTAAGGAAAACATATGAAATGGAAGAATATTCACAAACATGTTTATTATTTTCACTTGTAGAAATTAATCTCTTATCTCTCCCCAAATCCCATTAGTAATTGCTATTAAAGCAATTAAGAATACTTGAAATTTTTTTGATAAAACTTATTCAGAACTTCAGATATGGCTGATTCATGTTGAATTGGTAGAAACTATCACAATATTGTAATTATTGTCCAATTAAACATAAAACTAAAAAAATGATGAAATGTTTGCTGCATACTGCATTTGTCTTTTTCATCTTGAATGTCTGATACCCTTCTTGTGTGCTTTGGACAATTTTCCTTGATGGTATTACCTTATGAATGTTTTTGGATCTCGCCTCTTTTCTTTCCTTCTTTTGCTGAGCTTTTCACTGGCTTTAGGAAGAGAAAATGTCAGTGATTACAGTGATGACCAGCAGAAGAGCTTCGCTTTTGTCTCAGAAACTCTTGTCAGCACCTAGAATGTCTCTGATGGGCGACTTAAAGAAATCTCTTAAGAATTAGTAGAATGAAGCTGAAGGTGAAATGTTTTTATGCAAATTTGAAACATTCTTCCAGAGAGAGGAACTCAGACTCATTAGATGTTCTAGCTTCCAGGTCACGTTAGCTTCTTGTCTTACTTTCAGGAAAGAGTAAGAAATCGTGACTTTCATTTCTATTGCCCTGGAAAAAACAGCAGTGCTCTTGAATCAAAGCATGGGAATTCAAACCGTAGGTCTGGCGTTCACCTGTGACCCATGAAACACTGCTCTCATTCGCATAATCTACCACCCACTGAACACAGCAAGACCGTACCAGGTTGGATTCTTTCTCTCAAGGAACATGAACACCATTTTGTTTGCCTGTGTTGAGCAATTTAATGACATATTGGAAGTGAGGTGGACATGAAGAAAATAAGTTTTTTCCTGGTTAGTTTCTGATAGACTGTTAACATTGTTCACTTTTCTCCATGTACCTTTGAGAAACTTCCTTTGCTATTACCTGGCCAGAACATTGTGTTTTTTTTTTTTTTTTTTCTGACATCAATAGTGGTAGATTTAGGGCATGACATAGGTCTGAAAAGTCACTTTAGACAGAAATCTTAAGGAAAACATATGAAATGGAAGAATATTCACAAACATGTTTATTATTTTCACTTGTAGAAATTAATCTCTTATCTCTCCCCAAATCCCATTAGTAATTGCTATTAAAGCAATTAAGAATACTTGAAATTTTTTTGATAAAACTTATTCAGAACTTCAGATATGGCTGATTCATGTTGAATTGGTAGAAACTATCACAATATTGTAATTATTGTCCAATTAAACATAAAACTAAAAAAATGATGAAATGTTTGCTGCATACTGCATTTGTCTTTTTCATCTTGAATGTCTGATACCCTTCTTGTGTGCTTTGGACAATTTTCCTTGATGGTATTACCTTATGAATGTTTTTGGATCTCGCCTCTTTTCTTTCCTTCTTTTGCTGAGCTTTTCACTGGCTTTAGGAAGAGAAAATGTCAGTGATTACAGTGATGACCAGCAGAAGAGCTTCGCTTTTGTCTCAGAAACTCTTGTCAGCACCTAGAATGTCTCTGATGGGCGATCAGTGACTAACTCGTTTTTATTTTACCTTTATTGGAGTATTGTTGCTGCAATGTTGTGTTAGTTTCTGGTGTACAGCAAAGTGACTCAGCTATGTGTTTACACATATTCCTTCTTTTCTGTGTTTCCTTCTCATTTAGATTACCACAGAGCACAGAGTAGAGTTCCCTGTGCTATACTGTAGGTTCTCATTAGCTATCTATTGTATATATAGTATCAAGAGAGTGTATGTATCAATCGCAACTTCCCAGTTTATCCCACCCCTCTTTTTCCCTTTGGTGTCCGTAGCTTGTTCTCTACATCTTTGTCTCTATTTCTGCTTTGCAGATAAATTCACCTGTACCATTTCTCTAGATTCTACTTAGAAGCACTGATATATGATGTTTGTGTTTCTCCTTTTGATTTATTTCACTAAATTAAATTACTCTGTTTGACAGTCCCTAGGTCCCTCCATGCCTCTACAAATGACCCCATTTTGTTTCTTTTCATGACTGAGTATTATTTGACTGTCTATATGTACAACATCTTCTTTATTCATTCCTCTGTTGATGGACATTTAGATTGCTTCCGTGTCTTGGCTATTGTAAACAGTGCTGTAATGAACATTGCAGTGCATGTATCTTTTGGAATTATGATTTTTTTCTGGAGATGGGCTTAGAAGTGGGATTGCTTGGTTACGTGATATTCTATTTTTGTTTTTTTAAGGAACCTCCATTCTGTTCTCCATAGTAGCTGTACCGGTTTGCATTCACACCAAGTGTCAGAGGATTTCCAATTTTTGATAAAACTTATTCAGAACTTCAGATATGGCTGATTCATGTTGAATTGGTAGAAACTATCACAATATTGTAATTATTGTCCAATTAAACATAAAACTAAAAAAATGATGAAATGTTTGCTGCATACTGCATTTGTCTTTTTCATCTTGAATGTCTGATACCCTTCTTGTGTGCTTTGGACAATTTTCCTTGATGGTATTACCTTATGAATGTTTTTGGATCTCGCCTCTTTTCTTTCCTTCTTTTGCTGAGCTTTTCACTGGCTTTAGGAAGAGAAAATGTCAGTGATTACAGTGATGACCAGCAGAAGAGCTTCGCTTTTGTCTCAGAAACTCTTGTCAGCACCTAGAATGTCTCTGATGGGCGATCAGTGACTAACTCGTTTTTATTTTACCTTTATTGGAGTATTGTTGCTGCAATGTTGTGTTAGTTTCTGGTGTACAGCAAAGTGACTCAGCTATGTGTTTACACATATTCCTTCTTTTCTGTGTTTCCTTCTCATTTAGATTACCACAGAGCACAGAGTAGAGTTCCCTGTGCTATACTGTAGGTTCTCATTAGCTATCTATTGTATATATAGTATCAAGAGAGTGTATGTATCAATCGCAACTTCCCAGTTTATCCCACCCCTCTTTTTCCCTTTGGTGTCCGTAGCTTGTTCTCTACATCTTTGTCTCTATTTCTGCTTTGCAGATAAATTCACCTGTACCATTTCTCTAGATTCTACTTAGAAGCACTGATATATGATGTTTGTGTTTCTCCTTTTGATTTATTTCACTAAATTAAATTACTCTGTTTGACAGTCCCTAGGTCCCTCCATGCCTCTACAAATGACCCCATTTTGTTTCTTTTCATGACTGAGTATTATTTGACTGTCTATATGTACAACATCTTCTTTATTCATTCCTCTGTTGATGGACATTTAGATTGCTTCCGTGTCTTGGCTATTGTAAACAGTGCTGTAATGAACATTGCAGTGCATGTATCTTTTGGAATTATGATTTTTTTCTGGATATGGGCTTAGAAGTGGGATTGCTTGGTTACGTGATATTCTATTTTTGTTTTTTTAAGGAACCTCCATTCTGTTCTCCATAGTAGCTGTACCGGTTTGCATTCACACCAAGTGTCAGAGGATTTCCTTTTCTCTGTATCCTGTTTAACATTTATTGTTTGTAGATTTTCTGGTGATAGTCATTCTGACAAGTGTGAATTGATACCTCATTGTAGTTTTGGTTTGCATTTCTCTAATAATTAGTGATGTTGACTATCTTTTCATGTGCCTCTTCTCCATCTGTATGTTTTCTTTGGAGAAATGGCTATTTAGGTCTTCTACCCATTTTTAGATATTTTTTCTGTGTGTGTGTGTGTGTGTGTGTGTGGTTGTTTTTTGATATTGAGCTGCATGAGCTGTTTATATGTTTTGCAGATTAGTCCCTTGTCAGTTGCTTCAGTTGCAGATATTTTCTCCCATTCTGAGGGTTGTCTTTTTGTCTTGTTTATGGTTTTCTTTGCTGTGCAAAAGCTATTGAGTTTAATTAGGTCTCTTTTGTTTATTTATTTATTTTAAAAATTTTCATTACTCTAGGAGGTCAGTCAAAAAAAGATCTTGCTGTGATTTATGTCAGAGTGGAGTGTTCCGCCTATGTTTTTTTCTAAGAGTTTTATAGTGTCTGACCTTACATTAAGTCTTTAATCCATTTTAAATTTATTTTTGCGTATAGTGTTAGGGAGTGTTCTAATTATATTATTTTACACATAGCTGTCTGTTTTTCTCAGCACTGCTTACTGAAGAGCGCTGCTTATTTTTTCTATTGTATATTCTTGCCTCCTTTGTCATAGATTAGGTAAGAGCCCACTCTTCAGTGATATAGTATCAAGCTTGGTTCTTCTCTTTTCCAGTGTGGGGAGGATCAAAGTCGTTATTTTAGCTAATGAAGAGCAGAGAAAGTATTATTTTCATCTTGAACATACTCCATCAGCTCTAGTTGGAAGAAATTTTTATTCCACCCCCCTAACTCAAAAGAAGCTCTGCATAAGGATTATGAGTGAGTTTTAAGAAAACTGTTATTATTTCCTAGGTTCTACATATTCTTTTTATGGTAGAGTAAAATGTTACAACTTTTTGTTGATGAGCTTATAGACAAACTTTTTTTTAAAGCTGGCTTGGTCCTGACTGTCTCCTTACATAGTGACATTAGTTACTGTGATGAGTGTTACTACCTATATAGTTCGAAAGAATTTGCCTGCTCATTCTTCCCACTTACAGTCCAGTTTCTCAGTCAGTGTTGCTTGATGAGATCCTTTTCGTCTTTCCTTGGGTGGCAGGTAGTGTTTAGCTGAATGCTTTCTTCATGAGTCTGTTTTTGATCTTCTTGGTGACAGACTTTCTCTTCCAGGCCACTCTAGCATTTCATTACTTTCTTGTAAGTATAGTCTTTTTTTAAAACCACAAATATTGGGTAACAGTTATATTAAGAAACATTTTTTTCCTCAACAGTTATTTTATTTGAGAAGAAAATTCTTACAAGTATTTTAAAGTGATTATTAAAATGAAATACCTTTTAGTTATATATTATATGCACTGTCATTGAAAATAAAATCACAGAACATCTGAAGTATTGCAAAAAATTCAAAATTTATTGGTGCCATAATTCTAGAAGCAATTTCATTCAGTTTGGTTTGTATTTATTTACATTTCATCTTGTCTCCTCTCTAGAGTTGGAGTGTAAAATCCCTGAGAGCAAGAAAAATGCTGACACAGATTGTTTTTCCCCCATCATGCCTCTTTTATTTTTATTTTCATCTGCCTTTTATTCTTTGGCATGTGTGGGCCTCCCATTGCAGTGGCCTCTCTCACTGTAGGGCACCGGCTCTGGACGCTTGCTCCAGAGTGCTGGCCCATAATTGGACACACTGGTCCAGCCGCTTCACGGCACGTGGGATCTTCCTGGGCCAGGGATTGAACTGGTGCCCTTGTACTGCAAGGCAGACTCTCTACACACTGGACAACCAGGAAAGCCCATGACACAGATTTTCATCTTGAACATACTCCATCAGCTCTAGTTGGAAGAAATTTTTATTTCACCCCCCTAACTCAAAAGAAGCTCTGCATAAGGATTATGAGTGAGTTTTAAGAAAACTGTTATTATTTCCTAGGTTCTACATATTCTTTTTATGGTAGAGTAAAATGTTACAACTTTTTGTTGATGAGCTTATAGACAAACTTTTTTTTAAAGCTGGCTTGGTCCTGACTGTCTCCTTACATAGTGACATTAGTTACTGTGATGAGTGTTACTACCTATATAGTTCGAAAGAATTTGCCTGCTCATTCTTCCCACTTACAGTCCAGTTTCTCAGTCAGTGTTGCTTGATGAGATCCTTTTCGTCTTTCCTTGGGTGGCAGGTAGTGTTTAGCTGAATGCTTTCTTCATGAGTCTGTTTTTGATCTTCTTGGTGACAGACTTTCTCTTCCAGGCCACTCTAGCATTTCATTACTTTCTTGTAAGTATAGTCTTTTTAAAACCACAAATATTGGGTAACAGTTATATTAAGAAACATTTTTTTCCTCAACAGTTATTTTATTTGAGAAGAAAATTCTTACAAGTATTTTAAAGTGATTATTAAAATGAAATACCTTTTAGTTATATATTATATGCACTGTCATTGAAAATAAAATCACAGAACATCTGAAGTATTGCAAAAAATTCAAAATTTATTGGTGCCATAATTCTAGAAGCAATTTCATTCAGTTTGGTTTGTATTTATTTACATTTCATCTTGTCTCCTCTCTAGAGTTGGAGTGTAAAATCCCTGAGAGCAAGAAAAATGCTGACACAGATTGTTTTTCCCCCATCATGCCTCTTTTATTTTTATTTTCATCTGCCTTTTATTCTTTGGCATGTGTGGGCCTCCCATTGCAGTGGCCTCTCTCACTGTAGGGCACCGGCTCTGGACGCTTGCTCCAGAGTGCTGGCCCATAATTGGACACACTGGTCCAGCCGCTTCACGGCACGTGGGATCTTCCTGGGCCAGGGATTGAACTGGTGCCCCTTGTACTGCAAGGCAGACTCTCTACACACTGGACAACCAGGAAAGCCCATGACACAGATTTTTAGCTTCTGTGAAACACCCAGAAGAGTAACTGACACAAAGTAAGCGGTAACAAAAGATTTGCCTTCCCTTTTGGTTTTTGAACTTAAAGTGGCAGTGTTTAATTTTATTCTGGAGACACAGTGATGGTGAATTACCACTCACCTACTAGGGATTCTGTTTCTTTGCATCTTGGCATGAGAATGCCTTTGTTTCCAAATGAATTAACCAATATATAATTTTCATGGGTATAACTGATAATAATATACTGCATGAAGCCAGAGTTACTCTGTGCAGGCGATTGTTTTTCTGTTTGAGAATCTTTCACTTCTCCATTTGGTTATCTCTTCCTGACACTTCCCCAACTAGATCCCCTCCTTCCCACCACAGTACATACTTCACTGTGGAATACCCAAGCGTCCTGTTCAGGATCTGACTTCATTCCGGAAGCCATCTCATCCTCCAGCCAAACCTTTCTACCATTAACTCAGTAGAAAGATTTGGCTGGAGGATGGAATTGTTTTACACTCCAGTCCTGCAGAGGGGATAAGATGAGATGTAAATGAATACAAATCGAATAGAATATTGGTGGTTTTTATGTGCTGGGCTTTGTGTTGGACCTGGCGCTGTGTTAAAGCAGCCAGCCTGTCACCATTCCTGCCTTCAAAATGCATTTTAGGAAATGATCTTCAGAAAGGAATCAGCAGGTGATCAACTGAGGTATAGAAAAATTGAGGACTGCTACTTTCCTTTTAGGAAAGTTTTAATTTCTGTTTCTGAGAATGTTTAGATGGGATATCATATATTAGTTACTAGCACATGTGTCTGGTAAGTTATAAAATCCATAAATATTAAGAGTGCATGCTCATACTACTTACTGAAAGAGGTTTTAGTAAAAAATGTCTTTAGGCCTCCAATTTAGTGCATCAGTGGAACTAACATGTGGTTATGAGAAGTTTTAAGTCGTCTACCCTCAACTCCAAATATTTAGTGGCCCATGGCCTCTCTCACTGTAGGGCACCGGCTCTGGACGCTTGCTCCAGAGTGCTGGCCCATAATTGGACACACTGGTCCAGCCGCTTCACGGCACGTGGGATCTTCCTGGGCCAGGGATTGAACTGGTGCCCTTGTACTGCAAGGCAGACTCTCTACACACTGGACAACCAGGAAAGCCCATGACACAGATTTTTAGCTTCTGTGAAACACCCAGAAGAGTAACTGACACAAAGTAAGCGGTAACAAAAGATTTGCCTTCCCTTTTGGTTTTTGAACTTAAAGTGGCAGTGTTTAATTTTATTCTGGAGACACAGTGATGGTGAATTACCACTCACCTACTAGGGATTCTGTTTCTTTGCATCTTGGCATGAGAATGCCTTTGTTTCCAAATGAATTAACCAATATATAATTTTCATGGGTATAACTGATAATAATATACTGCATGAAGTCAGAGTTACTCTGTGCAGGCGATTGTTTTTCTGTTTGAGAATCTTTCACTTCTCCATTTGGTTATCTCTTCCTGACACTTCCCCAACTAGATCCCCTCCTTCCCACCACAGTACATACTTCACTGTGGAATACCCAAGCGTCCTGTTCAGGATCTGACTTCATTCCGGAAGCCATCTCATCCTCCAGCCAAACCTTTCTACCATTAACTCAGTAGAAAGATTTGGCTGGAGGATGGAATTGTTTTACACTCCAGTCCTGCAGAGGGGATAAGATGAGATGTAAATGAATACAAATCGAATAGAATATTGGTGGTTTTTATGTGCTGGGCTTTGTGTTGGACCTGGCGCTGTGTTAAAGCAGCCAGCCTGTCACCATTCCTGCCTTCAAAATGCATTTTAGGAAATGATCTTCAGAAAGGAATCAGCAGGTGATCAACTGAGGTATAGAAAAATTGAGGACTGCTACTTTCCTTTTAGGAAAGTTTTAATTTCTGTTTCTGAGAATGTTTAGATGGGATATCATATATTAGTTACTAGCACATGTGTCTGGTAAGTTATAAAATCCATAAATATTAAGAGTGCATGCTCATACTACTTACTGAAAGAGGTTTTAGTAAAAAATGTCTTTAGGCCTCCAATTTAGTGCATCAGTGGAACTAACATGTGGTTATGAGAAGTTTTAAGTCGTCTACCCTCACAGGTTTTTTTTTTTTATCTCCTCTAAATATGTACCAAGAAACAGTAGTAAACATAGAATGCTTACTCACTAAATTTATCCTGTCTTCAAGTCACTTTCTGTTCCTTTTCGACTATAATCCCCAAATCACTTTTATGCTTGTAAGTGCCTTATCTGGAGGAAATTTCTGGCACTAGCATAATCTCATGGCCAATAAAGATAAGAAACTAAGAATTGCAGTGCCACCTGGATAAAGATGGGCATTAAATGTGTTGGTGGCACACTAGAGGGGCACAGTAGCCAGTTCTCAGGATGGGGAGAAACTACCTGTGAATGTGGCATCTAGTTTGAAACTAGAAGGCTATGTAGAAATTTGATAGCAGAGAAACAGAGAAAGAGACCTTTGGGAAGATACAAGAGCACAGGGATATTCTAGGATCAAGAGAGAGTATGTCAATTGGGGGGAATTAACTGTGAGGCATAAGTATGAGTAGATAAAGGGGTGAGAGGTGGGGCAGAAGAGTCACGTGGCAGGGACCAGACCACACCGAGCCTGGTTGGGAGCTTAGACCATTGCTCAGAAGGCAGTGGGGGAGCCATGGCTACCTTTCAAGCAGATGTGTAACATGGTGAGGGATGTGCTGTAGAAGGATGTCTCTCTAACTGAAGCCTGATAGTAGATCACACGTCCTGGTTTTCTAGAATGGATCCATATTTTGCTTGTTATCCTGCTGTCAATATAAATAGTGTCAATATAAATAGTGTCTCCTATCAATTTTAAAATTTGATTTTGTTGATAAATTATATGGTTTTTCCTAGAGTGGGCAAAGAAGACTGTGCCACATGAAGGTCTTGGTTGCAGTTGGTTGCATTATTCAGGAGGAGAGATTATGCCTTGCATTAAGTTAGTGATAGTGAGGATAGAGAAGAGTAGAAGATAAATAGTAGTAGTATTTAAGAGTAGAATACGTGGGACTTCCCTGGTGATCCAGTGACTAAACCTCCCCACTCCCATTACAAGGCACCCAGGTTCATCCCCTGATGAGGGAACTAGATCCCACATGCTGCAATTAAGAGTTGTCATGCTGTAACTAATGGTCCTGCGTGCTGCCACTAAGACCCAGCACAGCCATATAAATAAAAATAAATAAATAAAAAAGAGGGAGAACGCACAGCAGGTGGTAGCTGATTGGATGTGGGGAATGAAGAAGAATGAAAAGGGCTGTAACATCCCAGGTTTTTCCTTGGGCAGCTGGGTAGATGGTGGACCATTTTTTGAGAACACCAGAAGATCTTTGTGTTAGTCATTCAGTCATGCCCAACTCTTTGTGACCCATGGACTATAGATCACCAGGTTCCTCTGTCCATGGGATTCTCCAGGCAAGAATATTGGAGTGGGTTGTCATGCCCTCCTCCAGGGGGTCTTCCCAACCCAGGTTTTGGACCCAGGCCTCCTGCATTGCAGGCAGACTTTTTTACCAGTAGGGCCTCTAGGGAAGCCCAAACATGTTTTGGGGATGGAGAATAACAGCTGAATTTGGGGAAATGTGGGCTTTTAAAACATCTTAGAATGTTGGGAAGCATAAGTATGAGTAGATAAAGGGGGTGAGAGGTGGGGCAGAAGAGTCACGTGGCAGGGACCAGACCACACCGAGCCTGGTTGGGAGCTTAGACCATTGCTCAGAAGGCAGTGGGGGAGCCATGGCTACCTTTCAAGCAGATGTGTAACATGGTGAGGGATGTGCTGTAGAAGGATGTCTCTCTAACTGAAGCCTGATAGTAGATCACACGTCCTGGTTTTCTAGAATGGATCCATATTTTGCTTGTTATCCTGCTGTCAATATAAATAGTGTCAATATAAATAGTGTCTCCTATCAATTTTAAAATTTGATTTTGTTGATAAATTATATGGTTTTTCCTAGAGTGGGCAAAGAAGACTGTGCCACATGAAGGTCTTGGTTGCAGTTGGTTGCATTATTCAGGAGGAGAGATTATGCCTTGCATTAAGTTAGTGATAGTGAGGATAGAGAAGAGTAGAAGATAAATAGTAGTAGTATTTAAGAGTAGAATACGTGGGACTTCCCTGGTGATCCAGTGACTAAACCTCCCCACTCCCATTACAAGGCACCCAGGTTCATCCCCTGATGAGGGAACTAGATCCCACATGCTGCAATTAAGAGTTGTCATGCTGTAACTAATGGTCCTGCGTGCTGCCACTAAGACCCAGCACAGCCATATAAATAAAAATAAATAAATAAAAAAGAGGGAGAACGCACAGCAGGTGGTAGCTGATTGGATGTGGGGAATGAAGAAGAATGAAAAGGGCTGTAACATCCCAGGTTTTTCCTTGGGCAGCTGGGTAGATGGTGGACCATTTTTTGAGAACACCAGAAGATCTTTGTGTTAGTCATTCAGTCATGCCCAACTCTTTGTGACCCATGGACTATAGATCACCAGGTTCCTCTGTCCATGGGATTCTCCAGGCAAGAATATTGGAGTGGGTTGTCATGCCCTCCTCCAGGGGGTCTTCCCAACCCAGGTTTTGGACCCAGGCCTCCTGCATTGCAGGCAGACTTTTTTACCAGTAGGGCCTCTAGGGAAGCCCAAACATGTTTTGGGGATGGAGAATAACAGCTGAATTTGGGAAAATGTGGGCTTTTAAAACATCTGTAGAATGTCTGAGGGGGTCTTAGAGACATTTCAACCTATTGATCTGAAACTCTTGATAGACTTTCGAGCTGAAGGTAGAAATTTCAGGGTTGTCTGTGTAAATGTAGCAGCTGAAACTACATGAGTGAGTGAGCTGACCCTGACTTAATACAGAGAGAAAAAAGACCTGGGACTGAACCCTCAGGAACTTCAAGACATGATGGATAGGAAAAGAGGGCTAGTTCACAGAAGATAGTGTGAAAAGGAGGCAGAAAAATAAGAATCAAAGAGATTGTGATGTCATGGCACCAAGGAAAGAGGGTATTTCAAATGGAGGAAACTGTCAGCAGTGTCGACTGCTGGAGAGGATAAGATAAGGACTGTAAAAAACTGGGAGTCTAACAGCAAGGCCGTCTTGGCCCAAGGATCTTAGTGAGAGGATGGGACATATCTAGGATGTGAAACAGTAGAGTGGGAAGAAACTCTTTCCAGAAATCTTAGCACTTGGCTGAGTGTCTCTGTTAATTGAAAAGAGATGGTAGTAGATGAACTAATTCCTTCTTTTTATTAGCTAGTATGTTCCATTTCCTCGAAAACATGTCAGTTGATCCACCTAAGATATAGATGTCCTTGGGACTTTCCCTGTCCAGTGGTTAAGACTCTGTGCTTCCACCCCAAGGGATGGGTTTGATCCCTTGTCAGGGTACTAAGATCCCCACATGCCTCATGACTTGGCAAAAAAAAAAAAAAAGGCCTTACCAAATCAAGTGTTCTTTTAAAAAAAGAAACATTAAGAAGGCTAAAGGTAAGAATATCTGACTCTAGTAATGACTGGCAAGAAGGATCTTTAACACCTGTGTAAAGGAAGATTTAAGGTTTCTTTAAATGTCGTTACATAGTCAATAGTCTGCTTTTCCTTTAGGGAAGCCTAAAACTTGCTGTGAATTTTGCCTTTTCGTTCTCTTAGAGCCTGAAAGCAATCAATTACCTGCTGTCATTTGCCCTGCACTATTTTTAGTACTTGCTTTTTTGGAATTATCAGTATGTGTCAAATGCCCTGACCGATAACTGATGGGAAGCCTGATGGAAAAAACACAAAGTATCTGGGCTATGATCTCAGAGGGGGCTTAAAAGCTGGGTCCCTGAAATGATATGGACCTGATTCAGCACCAGGCCTCAGTTTCCCTGTCTGTGACCTGTGGGTGCCAGTGGTAACCTTAGGCTGTTGTGTGGATTAAGTTACACTTAGTTGCCTGATTCACAGTAAACACCCAAATAAAAGTTCATAACTAGATAAATTATTGCTTACCTTTTTTTTTCTGGTGCAATGTCATTTCAAAAATGCTTTTTGTGTGTGGAGAAGCTATTTCAAGGTCAGGATTACAACTATCAATGTTGTAAGAATAAAACTGATAGTGTATTTATCTACTATATTCATTTGCCTGCTATATTGAAAAACTAGGGATAATCTTCTTAGTGTCAGTCAACCCTCTTCTGCTTCTGCCTTCCATTAGCAGAAACTCAACTGTCTTTTCCTGCTTTATGTTGTTAATTTACAATTGTTGATATCCCCTCTTCTTACAGAGGAATTGTGGCTTTTGAGTGTCACTTAAATATTATTAGTATAGGTTGCTAACTTAGCACTTGGCTGAGTGTCTCTGTTAATTGAAAAGAGATGGTAGTAGATGAACTAATTCCTTCTTTTTATTAGCTAGTATGTTCCATTTCCTCGAAAACATGTCAGTTGATCCACCTAAGATATAGATGTCCTTGGGACTTTCCTGTCCAGTGGTTAAGACTCTGTGCTTCCACCCCAAGGGATGGGTTTGATCCCTTGTCAGGGTACTAAGATCCCCACATGCCTCATGACTTGGCAAAAAAAAAAAAAAAGGCCTTACCAAATCAAGTGTTCTTTTAAAAAAAGAAACATTAAGAAGGCTAAAGGTAAGAATATCTGACTCTAGTAATGACTGGCAAGAAGGATCTTTAACACCTGTGTAAAGGAAGATTTAAGGTTTCTTTAAATGTCGTTACATAGTCAATAGTCTGCTTTTCCTTTAGGGAAGCCTAAAACTTGCTGTGAATTTTGCCTTTTCGTTCTCTTAGAGCCTGAAAGCAATCAATTACCTGCTGTCATTTGCCCTGCACTATTTTTAGTACTTGCTTTTTTGGAATTATCAGTATGTGTCAAATGCCCTGACCGATAACTGATGGGAAGCCTGATGGAAAAAACACAAAGTATCTGGGCTATGATCTCAGAGGGGGCTTAAAAGCTGGGTCCCTGAAATGATATGGACCTGATTCAGCACCAGGCCTCAGTTTCCCTGTCTGTGACCTGTGGGTGCCAGTGGTAACCTTAGGCTGTTGTGTGGATTAAGTTACACTTAGTTGCCTGATTCACAGTAAACACCCAAATAAAAGTTCATAACTAGATAAATTATTGCTTACCTTTTTTTTTCTGGTGCAATGTCATTTCAAAAATGCTTTTTGTGTGTGGAGAAGCTATTTCAAGGTCAGGATTACAACTATCAATGTTGTAAGAATAAAACTGATAGTGTATTTATCTACTATATTCATTTGCCTGCTATATTGAAAAACTAGGGATAATCTTCTTAGTGTCAGTCAACCCTCTTCTGCTTCTGCCTTCCATTAGCAGAAACTCAACTGTCTTTTCCTGCTTTATGTTGTTAATTTACAATTGTTGATATCCCCTCTTCTTACAGAGGAATTGTGGCTTTTTTTGAGTGTCACTTAAATATTATTAGTATAGGTTTAGCTGAATCTGCCAAAGAGATCAGAAGTCACAGGAGTTCCTAACTGTGTGATGATGTTTGTAGCATCCGTAGGTAGAGTTGTCAGAGGCTGGGGATATATCCTCTGGACTAACCATGTTGGAAGATCAGCTCATGGTGCTTTGAAGATTCTTATTTACATTGGCTTTAAGACTATTGGCTTTATGAATTTATCAGCCACCAGCAAATGAACAAAGTCACCAGACTGCAAGAAGAGAAGGAAACATACTTTTCTCAGCTGGAAACCAAAGAGAACACTGAGAGAAGGTAAACATGCATGTAGTATATTTTCAGTGTGCAAAAACAAGCAAATTTCTGCATTGGCTGATATGTACTCTGCATGGGACTATGGAAGGGTCTGACAAAAATGAGAACATTCATCTTTAAGTAGTCACTGGGGTGATTCTTGCACCTCTCACTAACTTACAAACAATTCGTAACTTAGGTGGAAGGAGGAACAATAAATAACTCAAGGGATTCGGAGATACTGCCAAAATATGAATGAAGTGGTGGATGATAGAATCTGGGTAATTCGTATAGAAAGTGAAGGCAGGATGGATTTGAAAATGTTCTAGGAAAGGGGAGGAGACAGTGAACCTAGGAAGTAAAAGATGTGGTATGGTGGGAATTAAACACATCAACATTGGGCTGGTTCTAGGTCATCAGAGACAAGGCCTGAGCCCCTGGCCTTGTCTGTTTGTCCTATTTTGCTCATCTGAAGTCTTGCTGTCATAACTGCTGCTTTTGGAGGTAATTTGGACCAGGAGTAAATTAACTTTATAGCGTTTGACGAATGTAGTGCATACTAGCTCACCTATGGGGAGATAAGTCATTTTCCCTTAAACAGAGAAAAGATGCCACTCTGTCTTCCTTCATACATTTTCCTGCTTTATGTTGTTAATTTACAATTGTTGATATCCCCTCTTCTTACAGAGGAATTGTGGCTTTTTTTGAGTGTCACTTAAATATTATTAGTATAGGTTTAGCTGAATCTGCCAAAGAGATCAGAAGTCACAGGAGTTCCTAACTGTGTGATGATGTTTGTAGCATCCGTAGGTAGAGTTGTCAGAGGCTGGGGATATATCCTCTGGACTAACCATGTTGGAAGATCAGCTCATGGTGCTTTGAAGATTCTTATTTACATTGGCTTTAAGACTATTGGCTTTATGAATTTATCAGCCACCAGCAAATGAACAAAGTCACCAGACTGCAAGAAGAGAAGGAAACATACTTTTCTCAGCTGGAAACCAAAGAGAACACTGAGAGAAGGTAAACATGCATGTAGTATATTTTCAGTGTGCAAAAACAAGCAAATTTCTGCATTGGCTGATATGTACTCTGCATGGGACTATGGAAGGGTCTGACAAAAATGAGAACATTCATCTTTAAGTAGTCACTGGGGTGATTCTTGCACCTCTCACTAACTTACAAACAATTCGTAACTTAGGTGGAAGGAGGAACAATAAATAACTCAAGGGATTCGGAGATACTGCCAAAATATGAATGAAGTGGTGGATGATAGAATCTGGGTAATTCGTATAGAAAGTGAAGGCAGGATGGATTTGAAAATGTTCTAGGAAAGGGGAGGAGACAGTGAACCTAGGAAGTAAAAGATGTGGTATGGTGGGAATTAAACACATCAACATTGGGCTGGTTCTAGGTCATCAGAGACAAGGCCTGAGCCCCTGGCCTTGTCTGTTTGTCCTATTTTGCTCATCTGAAGTCTTGCTGTCATAACTGCTGCTTTTGGAGGTAATTTGGACCAGGAGTAAATTAACTTTATAGCGTTTGACGAATGTAGTGCATACTAGCTCACCTATGGGGAGATAAGTCATTTTCCCTTAAACAGAGAAAAGATGCCACTCTGTCTTCCTTCATACATTTTCCTGCTCATTTAACTGTTTTCCGATGTGCTTTGGGATCATTTGGATTCAGAGAGTAGTGTACGTGAGCCAGTATTTTGCAATAATATTTTCTAAGTTAGGTGTTTTACTTTTTTGAATGTAGTTTTTGGAATTACCTAAAAAAGAGTGACACAGAACTATGCTCTGTAAAATTCATGTATTAAAAAAAATTTCATTGCACGCTCAATTGCATAGTAATTCCTGAAATTTTTAATGGCAGGAGTTTGTGAGCTGTAGACTGAAAAAATGATCAAAGAGCTATTAGAACTAACCTTCCTTCTATTAACAGTCATCATAATGGCCCCCGGCCCTGACTGCTTCTCTTGTTCAACTTCAGTCATCCTGAACCCATCACCAAGCTATCCATGAATTGGCTTATTCTCCTAAAGTTTCACTGATGAATGTTTTCCCCTGTTTGGTGCCTGCCTTTGGAAAGATAGCTGCAAGCAAGGAATACTCATTAGCTCAGTTACACGTGAGGAAAGCGCTAAAGAAAGGCAGACTTTGCTTACTGATGTGAAGTCATTTGGGGAACTATTAAACTTCTAGAAGAGAAAATGACTTTGCAGTGCATATTCCTGCCTGGCCCAAACAAGCCCCTGACTTTTAAAGATACGACTTAAAAAAAAAATCAGTTGGTAGGCATAATATTTAAATGTGGCCCCACATGATGCGCAGCAGCTGTTACTGAAAAACATTGCAAGTGCATCATAGCCAAGAGTACGAGCACTTTCCGGGGAGGTGTTCAAAGAGGCTGAACTGAACCTTTCCTCCCAGCAGGCAGGAGGAAAAGGACAGGAAGGAAGAGATGTGGGAAGGTAGGTTGGTTCTTCTGTGTAGATATGTGGATGAGATAATGAAGTTAGTTAATTTGGGCTCTGCTTACTTATTTATCTGTTCCTGGCACTTTTCTCTGTACCAACACAGGAAGCCGCCTCCGTGGTGAGGTATTTGAGAAACAATTTACTTGAAATAATAATAATAATAATAATAATAATAATAATAATAATAATAATAATACTTCCCAT
Source organism: Tragulus kanchil (assembly GCA_022376925.1). NCBI lineage: Eukaryota > Metazoa > Chordata > Mammalia > Artiodactyla > Tragulidae > Tragulus > Tragulus kanchil. The sequence continues at coordinate 30,882,733 of JAIOJX010000028.1, read as the reverse complement.
GCTGCTTGCATCTCAGTGAAGGTCTTTCCTCTTCAGTAGGTCTGGGTAATTGATGAGAAGCCCTGGGTTGAAAGTGTGCCACCTCTCTCTGGGAAAGCCAGGTAACTCCTGTGTGGTTGACCAAACTATGTGGATGATTTTACTCCTTCACTTAAAATGTGACCCTGAGAAGCTTTCAGAAGGTTAATATGTGTTATATTTACAAAAGAGAAAAGGAATTTAAAAAAGATGAACAGAGAAAAATAATATTAGTCTTACGAAACTGTGACCAATATTGTTCCCCAAGGTACTATAATTCCCACTTTAAAACTTGTTATACTAACACACATATATGGAATCTAGTAGGATGGTGATGATGGTGCATGCAGTGAAGCGACAAAAAGACAGACATGGACAGTGGACACATGGGCATTGTGGGGAAGGAACAGTGGGTGAGAGGCGTAAAGGAAGTAGCTTGAAGGCCTGTACTATCGTATGTGAAGAAAATAGCTCTAGTCATTGCTCTGTGAGAAAAGCGGATCCTGCAGGGGTGCTCTGTGACGCTCTGGAGGGGTGGGATGGGGGGGATATACATATGACTAATCTGGGAACATGCGTATCTATAAACAACAAAACTCGGTAAAAGTTAAAATAAAATAAAAGTTAAAAAAGAACAACTTGTTATAATTCACATCTTAAAGTGGTTGTAGATTGACTTTTTGTAACAGTGAGATAATCCTGTTCTGTATAGAATGTGGATCCAGAAAGGAGAAGCACTTTATTTGCGGAGTGTTTTGCTCAATGTAAGTAAATTTGTGAGTACAAGTGTTATCTAACGCTGTTCTCCAGAGGGACTTATGTGTAGGGTGGTATTTTTGAATGGAGTTTATTTGAAAAACCATTTTAAAGATTTATTTATTTATTTATTTTGGGCGGCGGTCGGGTTGGGGAGGGAAGGGAGCAGGCAGGCCACTTCTTTTGGTCTTTTGTTTCTCTATGTTCATCTGTCTTTGTTCTTTGGCTCCTGTGGGCCTCCCATCGCGGTGGCGTTTGTCGTTGCAGAGTGCCAGCTCTGGAAAAACCATTTTAGAATGTGAAAATAAACTTGGTTATAAAAAAACCCCATTTTGAATTGAAATATGTATCTTTTTGTGTTTAAACCTCCAGAAGGATATTCTTCATTTTTCCAATGACTGACACCATTCTCTAAAAATCTCTACTGTGAGGAAATCCTTCATTATATGTAAATATAATTAGAGAATCACAGGACTCCTTTCTAAGAAGTTACTTCTTTGTGCCCAGGCAGCCCGTTGAGAGCCCACTACAACATTTAAAACCCAAAGTTTTTCTGGTGCAACACAGCAGATTTCCTTTAGATTACATTCCAGTGTCAAATAACATTTACAGCTGAGAACTTCTTCCTGCCCAAACTAAATTCCTCCCCTTAAATTTTAAGCCTATATATCAGAACCCAGAACCATGTCCTATCTACCCACCTTGTACAAAGCTATCATTCTCTTTTTCTCCTGGAACGATGGGATTGAAAAAACATCTGTTTGGTTTCACATAAGGGACCAATTTTTCACCTTGACAAACTCAGGAGATTATAGTATTTACTGACGTAGTTCCATGGCCAATTTTCAAGTCATCTGTTTCGAAATTTTACCACTTTTGACTGCAAGGGGGAAAGAAAGTTATGTGGAGCTTTTGCTTCAAGAGCATTAGATCCTTGGAGAACAAAAACTGTGGGATGATGATTTTACCCAGCAGGCTCTAGGATACTAGCAGATTTCTGGGTGATTAAAATTTCAAAGGACACAGATAGCCATTTAAATGTAATGGGGTTGTAGATGAAAGTGCACAGGGGTGTTTGGGTAATTCCTTTGAATCTAGCCCAGACAGCTCATGTCCAATAATAGGACAATGCCCTTTATTAGCCTAAAGCTTTTTCTCAATTCCATTTCCAATGCAGATCTAATTATCACAAACACATTAAACTATTGGAGGGGAGTAGAGCAAACAGGAGGATATAATTGTTGAGTATTAACCCTTGCTTAGGTTATATAGACAGTACCCTGTGGGAGATCAAAAGATGTGTCAGATAGTGTTCTTGCCTTTAAAAAAAACAAAAATGCTCTTACAAATTAAAAAAAAAGAAAATATAGTACAAGTAGCTCTGGAAAAACCATTTTAGAATGTGAAAATAAACTTGGTTATAAAAAAACCCCATTTTGAATTGAAATATGTATCTTTTTGTGTTTAAACCTCCAGAAGGATATTCTTCATTTTTCCAATGACTGACACCATTCTCTAAAATCTCTACTGTGAGGAAATCCTTCATTATATGTAAATATAATTAGAGAATCACAGGACTCCTTTCTAAGAAGTTACTTCTTTGTGCCCAGGCAGCCCGTTGAGAGCCCACTACAACATTTAAAACCCAAAGTTTTTCTGGTGCAACACAGCAGATTTCCTTTAGATTACATTCCAGTGTCAAATAACATTTACAGCTGAGAACTTCTTCCTGCCCAAACTAAATTCCTCCCCTTAAATTTTAAGCCTATATATCAGAACCCAGAACCATGTCCTATCTACCCACCTTGTACAAAGCTATCATTCTCTTTTTCTCCTGGAACGATGGGATTGAAAAAACATCTGTTTGGTTTCACATAAGGGACCAATTTTTCACCTTGACAAACTCAGGAGATTATAGTATTTACTGACGTAGTTCCATGGCCAATTTTCAAGTCATCTGTTTCGAAATTTTACCACTTTTGACTGCAAGGGGGAAAGAAAGTTATGTGGAGCTTTTGCTTCAAGAGCATTAGATCCTTGGAGAACAAAAACTGTGGGATGATGATTTTACCCAGCAGGCTCTAGGATACTAGCAGATTTCTGGGTGATTAAAATTTCAAAGGACACAGATAGCCATTTAAATGTAATGGGGTTGTAGATGAAAGTGCACAGGGGTGTTTGGGTAATTCCTTTGAATCTAGCCCAGACAGCTCATGTCCAATAATAGGACAATGCCCTTTATTAGCCTAAAGCTTTTTCTCAATTCCATTTCCAATGCAGATCTAATTATCACAAACACATTAAACTATTGGAGGGGAGTAGAGCAAACAGGAGGATATAATTGTTGAGTATTAACCCTTGCTTAGGTTATATAGACAGTACCCTGTGGGAGATCAAAAGATGTGTCAGATAGTGTTCTTGCCTTTAAAGAACAAATGCTCTACAAATTACAAAAGTAATACAAAAGCATGCTTTTCACAATGTGAGAATACAAGCGACGCAGAAATAGAAGAAAAACAGCAATTCTTTGGGAAAGACTAATAAATATAGTCACAAGTATTGAACAAAGTGCTAAGCAGTGGTAGTGGGAAAAGCATGTGGAATTGAAGAAAAGATATTATTCGTATTAGAGAGTTAACATTTCACAAAGCAGCAGGAGCTGAGCAAGTAACTCTTCAAGTGACGTGAGCAAGGAGAGGGAGCCAGATTTTTATAAACACATTCCAAGCCTTTCCTTGAATTTATAATGACCAGTTTTATTGCTTCAAGATTTAGGACTACTGACATATTGAATAAAATGAGAACAAAAACTTCTCAGTGTTTCCAGAAAATTGCCTGGAAGAGAAAAAGAAGCAGTAAGTGAAGATGGCAAATAAATGAGTCAAGGTGGTAACAAGATTTTATCCCATGATTTTAAAGTTAAGGCTGTTTTACATTTTTTGAATTGCCTGGTTGTATTAAGAATAAATCATTTAATTTATTCTTCCACCAAAGAAGGAATGAGGATCAAAATACGTATTTTCATAGTATGCCTCTTTAAAACTTTTAATTTTTATATTCTCAGTGAGATAAAGGCAGTTAAAGCATGGGCATAGGAGGGAAGAACTGTGCCTTCTCGTAGGGAGACCTCTTTGAAGTCCTCTCTCATTACCAATCTGAGGCTGTTTCCTCATCTGTCACATTCATATAGTTAGTTATTTTTAAATTTTATTTATTTCTTTATTTTTAAGTTTTTACAGAGTTTTGTTGTTCACAGACATGCATGTTCCCAGATCAGTCATATGCATATCCCTGGGCCCCTCCCTCCTCCCAGGCCTCCCCATCCCACCCCTCCAGGCCTTCGCTCCAAGCCTTTGTAAGTACTCCTATTCCCTTAGCGCAACAATAGTAGCTATCTTTTTCACACATGAATTAGGTTTCCATGTTACTACCTCTATGCCTCCCACCCACTGTTCATTCCCCACAATGTCCATATGTCTTTTCTCTGTCTGTTTTTCCTTGGGTTCACTGCGTGTGTTATCATTACCCTTTTACTAGATTCCATATATATGTGTTAGTATACTGTACTTGTCTTTCTCTTTTTGACTGACTTCACTTTTTATAATAGGTTCTAGCTCCAACCACCTCTTTAGGACTGATTCTTCTGCATTTCTTTTAACAGCTGAGTAGTATTCCATTGTATATATGTACTAGAGCTTTTGTATCCATTCGTTCGTCGATGGACATCTAGGTTGCTTCCATGTTCTGGCTATTGTATAGAGAGCTGCAATGAACATTGAGGTACAGGTGCTTCTTTCAGTTTTTGATTTCATCAGGTTATAAGCCTAATAGTGGGATTGCTGGGTCGTGTGGTGCTTCTAGTTTTAGTTTTTAAAGGAATCTCCATACTGCCTTCCATAGAGGTTGTATCAATTTACATTCCCACCAGCAATGCAACATATAGTTAGCTTTAATAGAGGAATAAATAGCGCAGGAATCCTGGTTGCCAAGGAATGACTCTTATACAAAGGACTGTCTAGACATGTGCCTATTATTTCTTCCTGGGGACTCTGTCATACCATATTCTGGCTTCTTTTTTTCCTTACTTTGGCTCATATGTTCTTTCATCTCTGATGGCTGGAGAAGAACCATAAAGATGAGTGCAAGATGAACATTTCTTTTTCAGCTGTTAGAGAAGAGTTGGCTTAAGCTATCTAAATCACAATTCTTGTTTTTCATGGACTCTACCACCATCCTGCTAGGTCTCCTGAGAGTCTCACCTCCTCCAGAAGGAGGTGGTCCGTATAACAGGGGAAAGAAGTGGGGGACATAAAATCAGTGCACACACACACATATACACACAAATTAAATCAACTGTTGTGCTGTCCAAGTGACGTAGGATACAGAGAGAGAATAATGGAAGAGTGGTGGTGCAGGTCATTTCGGTAGATGGTGGTGGGTTGATTTGGTTGGTTGATTTATGTATTTACCCAAATCTTACAGAGGTGTATTCCATGATTCAAACGTTGTGGATGCAGGCTTCATTTACGAGAAAGCCTTTGTAAGTACTCCTTTTTGAAATTAGGTTTTCCATGTTACTACCTCTATGCCTCCCACCCACTGTTCATTCCCCACAATGTCCATATGTCTTTTCTCTGTCTGTTTTTCCTTGGGTTCACTGCGTGTGTTATCATTACCCTTTTACTAGATTCCATATATATGTGTTAGTATACTGTACTTGTCTTTCTCTTTTTGACTGACTTCACTTTTTATAATAGGTTCTAGCTCCAACCACCTCTTTAGGACTGATTCTTCTGCATTTCTTTTAACAGCTGAGTAGTATTCCATTGTATATATGTACTAGAGCTTTTGTATCCATTCGTTCGTCGATGGACATCTAGGTTGCTTCCATGTTCTGGCTATTGTATAGAGAGCTGCAATGAACATTGAGGTACAGGTGCTTCTTTCAGTTTTTGATTTCATCAGGTTATAAGCCTAATAGTGGGATTGCTGGGTCGTGTGGTGCTTCTAGTTTTAGTTTTTAAAGGAATCTCCATACTGCCTTCCATAGAGGTTGTATCAATTTACATTCCCACCAGCAATGCAACATATAGTTAGCTTTAATAGAGGAATAAATAGCGCAGGAATCCTGGTTGCCAAGGAATGACTCTTATACAAAGGACTGTCTAGACATGTGCCTATTATTTCTTCCTGGGGACTCTGTCATACCATATTCTGGCTTCTTTTTTTCCTTACTTTGGCTCATATGTTCTTTCATCTCTGATGGCTGGAGAAGAACCATAAAGATGAGTGCAAGATGAACATTTCTTTTTCAGCTGTTAGAGAAGAGTTGGCTTAAGCTATCTAAATCACAATTCTTGTTTTTCATGGACTCTACCACCATCCTGCTAGGTCTCCTGAGAGTCTCACCTCCTCCAGAAGGAGGTGGTCCGTATAACAGGGGAAAGAAGTGGGGGACATAAAATCAGTGCACACACACACATATACACACAAATTAAATCAACTGTTGTGCTGTCCAAGTGACGTAGGATACAGAGAGAGAATAATGGAAGAGTGGTGGTGCAGGTCATTTCGGTAGATGGTGGTGGGTTGATTTGGTTGGTTGATTTATGTATTTACCCAAATCTTACAGAGGTGTATTCCATGATTCAAACGTTTGTAGGGGTAATACAGACAGAGGCTCTTCATTCATGACACTTATATTTTACTGAGATTAGAGAGACAATTAAACAAATAAAAGTATAGCTGAAAAACCTAATTTCTTATTTTGGTAAGAATTATGAAGAAAATCAAATATGGTGCTGTGATAGTAAACAGAGGGGGTGAGTGAAGTCAGATTGGGCCTCCTGAGGAGTCTTTACCATTCAGTGAATATAGATTTGGTGTCTATGGGGTGCTGGGCATTGGCCCCTATTGATCACTGCCTGTTTCACAAAAACCCCTTTCCAGCTGACTTCCATTTCTGTGATGCCACCTGAGGGGGCTGCCCTCCTCATCCCCCACCTACAGACTAAAGCACGTGACTGCTGGGTCCAAAGAGATCCCATGAGATCATACAGAGGAAACTCATTTATAAACTCTATTCAATAAATTTTTAATATATGACTTCTGTGTATCAGGCATGTACCAGTGAATCACACAAACACAGAGATCACACACATGATGCACACAGATCCCTTACAGAGTTTAGTCTATTTAAAGATGCATTCTTCTCTTCCTCTTATTCTTCCTCTGCCTTCTCCTCATTCTTGGCCTTCTGACAAAAAGGCAAATTTAAGGCCAGAGTTCTGTAATGAAGCCATTTTCTTTCATGCTTTATTAGACTGAGATTTGAAAAGTATATACTCATTATATTTATTTAGAGGCATCCTCACCTAGTATTCCTATACCTTTCATATTTGCTTTATTCTTAATTAAGCTTCATTATTAGGTGAAATGAAGCCCCTATTTCAACTTGATCATTCAGTGTTTTATATTTCAAGCCTTTGAGTTTATTTCAAGATTTTATTTATAAAGAATTTGTCCATTCTTGGACTTCTTTATTATGCTGTAGGTGAGCATGAAGCTGTCTGTTCCACGACTTGTAGTGCCTTGTAATTTCATCCATTACCTCAAAACAGCAAGATGGGACTTTTTATCTTTCCTCCCTTTTAATGTATTTCAGCAGACTAAGGAATATTAGTTGAAGGAGCAGGCATGTACATCTTATGAGAAGATGGGTTGGCTTAACAACTTCCACTTTGAGTTGGGCATACTGCCCAAAACATTCACATCAATAAAATAATTCCATAACTTAAAATGGTTAATTAGAAAAAAGTGCCTCTTTACCTCAGCTAAATTCTGCAAATGACAGAATAAATAGAAGAGAGGAAATAAAAGTTATTCATGTTTTTTTTTTTTTTTTTACGACTGCAGTAATGGTTGGAATAACCAGAAACTGATGGAATGTCCACTTTCTATGTGAAGGTGAAAGATCTTCATGCCATTATCAACTTAAAAGCTACCTCTGGGCATATGAACAGCATTCATGATTGTCTGTTATTCAGGGAGGAAATGTATTCCAGTTTTTAGCATTTACCCCATAATCTCTAGTCATAATTTTTGTGGTGGAAATGCCTTAAGGGATGTAAAATTGACACTGCACTTTAAGGTTACCTTGAAAAGTGTTTTGCTCACTTAATCATAAGAAATCATAGTGCTTCAAATATAAAAAGGGAAACAGAATAGAAACTAAAAATATCAGATGCAGTAGTTAAAACCAAAAAAGAAAAATATTTTAAAAATGAGAAGGAAATAATTTTATCTTACATTGATTGAAATCTGTATTTTTTCCCCGTTAGAGTAATGCTATACAATATTGTGAAATTTTCCCTAATCTACCTGTTTTTATTAAAATTTTTTCCATTATGGTTTAGTGAAAGACGTTGAATATATTTCCTTGTGCTATACAGTATGGCCTTGTTGTGTATTTTATATATAGTAGCTTCCATCTGCCAATCCCAGACTGCCGATTTATCCTCATGCCCCCACCTTCCATTTTGGTAACCATAAGTTTGCTCTCTATGTCTGTGTGTCTGTTTCTTTGGAAATGACATTATTTCATTCATTTTTAGGTTGAGTCATATTCCACATGTATCATATCTTCATCTATTCATCTATTGATAGACATTTAGATTGCTTCCATGTCCTGGCTTTGTAAATATGCTGTTGTGAACACTGGGGTGCATGTATCTTTTAATGTATTTCAGCAGACTAAGGAATATTAATTGAAGGAGCAGGCATGTACATCTTATGAGAAGATGGGTTGGCTTAACAACTTCCACTTTGAGTTGGGCATACTGCCCAAAACATTCACATCAATAAAATAATTCCATAACTTAAAATGGTTAATTAGAAAAAAGTGCCTCTTTACCTCAGCTAAATTCTGCAAATGACAGAATAAATAGAAGAGAGGAAATAAAAGTTATTCATGTTTTTTTTTTTTTTTTTACGACTGCAGTAATGGTTGGAATAACCAGAAACTGATGGAATGTCCACTTTCTATGTGAAGGTGAAAGATCTTCATGCCATTATCAACTTAAAAGCTACCTCTGGGCATATGAACAGCATTCATGATTGTCTGTTATTCAGGGAGGAAATGTATTCCAGTTTTTAGCATTTACCCCATAATCTCTAGTCATAATTTTTGTGGTGGAAATGCCTTAAGGGATGTAAAATTGACACTGCACTTTAAGGTTACCTTGAAAAGTGTTTTGCTCACTTAATCATAAGAAATCATAGTGCTTCAAATATAAAAAGGGAAACAGAATAGAAACTAAAAATATCAGATGCAGTAGTTAAAACCAAAAAAGAAAAATATTTTAAAAATGAGAAGGAAATAATTTTATCTTGCATTGATTGAAATCTGTATTTTTCCCAGTTAGAGTAATGCTATACAATATTGTGAAATTTTCCCTAATCTACCTGTTTTTATTAAAATTTTTTCCATTATGGTTTAGTGAAAGACGTTGAATATATTTCCTTGTGCTATACAGTATGGCCTTGTTGTGTATTTTATATATAGTAGCTTCCATCTGCCAATCCCAGACTGCCGATTTATCCTCATGCCCCCACCTTCCATTTTGGTAACCATAAGTTTGCTCTCTATGTCTGTGTGTCTGTTTCTTTGGAAATGACATTATTTCATTCATTTTTAGGTTGAGTCATATTCCACATGTATCATATCTTCATCTATTCATCTATTGATAGACATTTAGATTGCTTCCATGTCCTGGCTTTGTAAATATGCTGTTGTGAACATTGGGGTGCATGTATCTTTTCAAATTAAAGTATTCACCAGATGCGTGCCCAGGAGTGGAATGTTGGATCATATGGTAGCTCTATTTTTAGTTTTTAAAGCAAGTTCCATACTGCTTTCCCTAATGACTGAACCAATTTACATTCCCACCATCAGTATATGTTCCTCATTCTCTACACCCTCTCTAGCCTTTCTTCTTATAGAGTTTTTAATGATGACCATTCTGACTGCTGTGAGGTGATTCCCCATTGTAGTTCTGATTTGGATTTCTCTAATAACTAGCAAAGTTGAGCATCTTTTTATGTGCTTATTGGCCATCTATGTGTCTTCTTTGGAGAACTGTCTATATAGATATTCTGCCCAGTTCTTGATTTTATTTTTTTATTGTTGTTATTGAGTTATATCCTAATCTCTACGTTTAAAGTGGGTGACACTTTCATGGTAATTTGAGGTCAAGATACACGGTGCTTTCTGAAGATCCTGATGGATCAGGCTCTTTCAGATTCGTGATGTGAGGCAGCACAGCCTCTCGATCAGGACAGATGGTACCTGAACAGAGAGTCAGTGGGAGGGACTGGAGGAGTAGTCACCTGACACAGGAAACGAATGAACTAAACAAATAGCTCAGACAGGGGTCTTTTATTTCAGACATTGGTACCTTTTTGGTAGTGTATTTATTTTGGAAATGGCGTTTTCTAATTGTATGTGTTGACGTTGGTTGCTGTGTGTTGTTTCTGCCTCTTGAGCGTGTTTAGAACAATCAGGTAGGTGCATGCTAGAATTTTTTTCTTTTCTTTTTGCCATCTAATCTATTTATTATTTTTCACAGATTGTTGAACTGACAGTGAACCTCTGATTATATGATTACAAAACATTGTGTTGTAGCTACTATAGCCTTGGTATTGATGATGTTTTTACTGCTATAATAATTACTATACTGAAAGGGCATAGATTATTGCCAGGAACAGAGTTGTTGTTGAATGACTTAGCGATGAGTCATTCTGAGGTTCTACAGGTTTTAATTCACGAACTACTGGTTTTAAGTTTGAATTTTGATATTTTTTTTTGCGGGGGTATTAAGTACATTTTTTCATGCTCATAGACAATAATCAGCCCTTGCCAGGTGAAGATGGAAAATTCTGCTCCATTAGATGAGGGCCTCTGGACTAGCTTCAACATCCAGCTGGAGAAAGTCAAGATTCAGTAGAGAAACATCTGGGCTGCTGAGGTATTGGGGAGCACTAAGGGGTTCCTCCTAAGGACTAAAATACTACTCTCTCTAAGGATATCTGTTATACCAGCATTAAGAGAAACAGAAAATAAGGGTAAGGAGTTAGTTCTGGGCAGACGGAATCTGATTTATTCTGTTGGGACATGAAGTACTTGAGAATTACTATGTGAACCTTGGCTTAAGTATTTTCTTCTTTATACCTCATTATAATTATATATGAAGGAAGGAACTGCATATTCCTTCAAGGATATTGGATTCTAGATTAAGGTTTGCTTACCATCTGGCTTCCCTGGTGGCTCAATGGTAAAGAATTTGCCTGCCAAACAGGAGACATGGGTTTGATCCCTGGGTCAGGAGGATCCCCTGAAGAAGGAAATGGCAACCCACTCCAGTATTCTTGCCTGGGAAATCCAAGGACAGAGGAGTTTGACGGGCTCCAGTCCATGAGGTCATAAAAGTCAGGCAACACTTAGGGGCTTGACAACAGCAGCAACCGTCTGACTGTTCAGAAGATGCTGCAGAGCCTAGATCATTTTCATGAAAATGTAGTAATAGGTTAATGTAAAGGGAAGTTTCCTTTCTTCTTTTCCCTCCAGTTTCTGGTTTGCTAGAATAATGGTGTCAGAGTATTTCAGTCAATGTTGACTAATAACACTTTCTCTGATGATGGAAATGTTCCATATACTCACTGTTGAGTGTGGTAGGCACTCCCCACATGTGGCTGTTAGGAACCTGAAATATGACTAATGTTAACTGTTAAATGAATCTTAAGTTTTATTTAATTATAGGTAATTTAAATAACTACATGTCGCTAATGGCTACTTCATTGACAGGGCAATCTGAGAAATGGAATGAGGCCATAAATAATGCGTTCATTTATCTTCACTGACCAGAATTCTTAGATGCTACAATGAGAGTTATGAAAATGTCACATACTGTTGTCATTACACAAAAAATGAGTTTACTTGATTTTTACTTCTTAAACCAAGGGGAGAACATATATTTTCAGACAGGGTAAATAATTTGCTTCTCTTGTTTGTGTAAGAAATTGATCTCTGAATCACGTAAAGGGAAGTATCTGCTCCCAGAGAAGACACATCATGACGCACTAGTGTTTCAACATGAATTGTCTGGATGTTGCAGTATCTCAGCTTTGTTCAGGATTCATTTTGCTTTCTTCAACAGGCCAAGAGAATGTCAAGGTGAAGAGTATTAGGTTGAGTTTTCAGATGTGGTCAGTTTCTTGTTTTACAGTTGTATATGTGACATAAATCAAATAACAGACCTTTATTGTTTTTTCACTCATTATTATTCCAGTGGGCTCTTTTACATAAGCTTTTGTATTCATGTGTTAACTATTACGGTAAACCATTCTAGAGCCATACAAATGAATCCATTTGGGGAGTTTACAGTGGAGTTTAACAACACATAGAAACAAACATGCTACCTTTCCAATATTAAAACTTAGGTGAAGTTTATTGCATTATATGATAGATTAAATGCTGCTTTTTGACTGTTAGGCATAATTCACTACTGCCTGTAATTTTAGTCTCAATTCTGGTTCCATGTTTTTCTACAGCTATATTTTCCCTCATTTTCACGGATTGCAGTGTCCTCTTCACTCAGGAAATGAAGAGAGGGTAAAACTGGGAAAATTGAGGGAGTCTAGATAACTTAATGGATAGAGTGAATTTCTGAAATTTTCACAGTCTCTGTTTCGTTCTCTTCTTGTCAGTTCTCTTCTGCAAATGTTTTGCTAATTTAATTTCAATACCCCAAATATGTAAAACATTGTTGTCTAAAGAACTTTCGGCTAATAACACTAATTTTAGAAATGTGTTCATAAAAGTGAATTGCACTCAAAGATATCTAAGAGGGAGTTGTTACAACACATTTGACTGTCGCTAATGGCTACTTCATTGACAGGGCAATCTGAGAAATGGAATGAGGCCATAAATAATGCGTTCATTTATCTTCACTGACCAGAATTCTTAGATGCTACAATGAGAGTTATGAAAATGTCACATACTGTTGTCATTACACAAAAAATGAGTTTACTTGATTTTTACTTCTTAAACCAAGGGGAGAACATATATTTTCAGACAGGGTAAATAATTTGCTTCTCTTGTTTGTGTAAGAAATTGATCTCTGAATCACGTAAAGGGAAGTATCTGCTCCCAGAGAAGACACATCATGACGCACTAGTGTTTCAACATGAATTGTCTGGATGTTGCAGTATCTCAGCTTTGTTCAGGATTCATTTTGCTTTCTTCAACAGGCCAAGAGAATGTCAAGGTGAAGAGTATTAGGTTGAGTTTTCAGATGTGGTCAGTTTCTTGTTTTACAGTTGTATATGTGACATAAATCAAATAACAGACCTTTATTGTTTTTTCACTCATTATTATTCCAGTGGGCTCTTTTACATAAGCTTTTGTATTCATGTGTTAACTATTACGGTAAACCATTCTAGAGCCATACAAATGAATCCATTTGGGGAGTTTACAGTGGAGTTTAACAACACATAGAAACAAACATGCTACCTTTCCAATATTAAAACTTAGGTGAAGTTTATTGCATTATATGATAGATTAAATGCTGCTTTTTGACTGTTAGGCATAATTCACTACTGCCTGTAATTTTAGTCTCAATTCTGGTTCCATGTTTTTCTACAGCTATATTTTCCCTCATTTTCACGGATTGCAGTGTCCTCTTCACTCAGGAAATGAAGAGAGGGTAAAACTGGGAAAATTGAGGGAGTCTAGATAACTTAATGGATAGAGTGAATTTCTGAAATTTTCACAGTCTCTGTTTCGTTCTCTTCTTGTCAGTTCTCTTCTGCAAATGTTTTGCTAATTTAATTTCAATACCCCAAATATGTAAAACATTGTTGTCTAAAGAACTTTCGGCTAATAACACTAATTTTAGAAATGTGTTCATAAAAGTGAATTGCACTCAAAGATATCTAAGAGGGAGTTGTTACAACACATTTGACTAAAGAGACTTACTCAGTTTTTTCCTTCTTTCCTCATTTTGAACTTGGTACCAGAGTTCTCTGTCTCTCTCTCTTTTTTTGGGGAGGAGGGAGGGTGGCAGGGGGTGGGTTGGAGAGGGAAGGGGGGTGGTCGGGCCTCTTCTATTGATCTATTTTCATCCATCTTTGTTCTTTGGCCAGTGTGGGTCTCCCATCGTGGTGGCCTCTGTTGTTGCAGAGCACCGGCTCTGGGTGCATGTGCTCCAGAGCTCCGGCTCCGTAATTGGACACATTGGTCCAGCCACTCCGCGGCACATGGGATCTTCCCAGGCCAGGGATGGAACTGGCGCCCCTTGCACTGCAAGGCGGTGTCCTTACCCACTGGACCACCAGGGAAGCCCTCTCTATCTCTTAATTAAATTAAAAATAGTAAAACATACTTTCCAGAATATTTGAAAAGTTTCAAATAAAGTTACTTGCCTTACCTGAGTATCCAAATTCATTTCAGAACACTCTTTCTCCCTGTGCTGATCATAGAGAAACTACCTAACACACTTCAAACTTTTCATTACAATTTCTACAGCTGTGGACAATCATATAGGTTAACAGATTTTGAGGTGAGAGGGTTCAGGGAGATTCATTGCTACATTTTGAAAGCTGATTATTTTATTGGGGACACTAGAAATGTTGGTGGCAATGAAGGAAATTCTCATTGGATGATTATTTTTAGCAACAGAGATTCTTCAGGTGAAGAATATCACGTATCAAAATACTAACCCTACAATTCTGATTCCCTCATGTGAGTAAGCAGGGTTAGAGACAATAAGAGTTCAATTTCTCTTTCGGAAGTAGACATGCACACATTTCAGAAAGCAATCTGCCTTTTAGGAAATATGGCAATAGGTACAAATTGTCTTAATTTCAAGTAAAAGCCAACTAGTAAATTATCTTGCAGTGCTTTGTTTTGGAGACTGAAGGAAAGGCAGAAAGAAAGAAAAAAGAACTCTTGACAACTTAAAAGAGTTAAAATTGGAGATGCTCCACAGAGCAAAAACCCAACCAGTGCTTGCTTACAAAACATTTCTTTGTGTTCAGTTTGATTCTAGACAGTCTGACTTAGGAAGAATTAAAGTGAGTGCTAATTTTTCACACAACCGCACTTCTAACCCTAATATGTAAGTAGCAGAGTCACAAGTTCCTGTGCAAATTCCAACTCCTCTTTTACTAAGTTTTTAAATTCTTTATGTCTTAGTTTCTTTACCTATACAATTAGGATAACCATCAGAGTTGTTTTTAGGCTTATTATTATTATTGTTGTTGTTGATAATTTTTGTTTTTACTTCCAAGTTACGATTTAACTCATTGGTCTTCATATCTGTTGACATTATCTTAACCCATCTGTGCATCCTCTCTTGTTTGGGGTATCTGCCTTAATTTCCTGTTGGTCTTTCCCTTCTTGATTTTCTCCATTTCTTGTCTTATCACATAGGAACAAAGTAAATAACTACAACAACAGAACCAAAGGTCAGCTGGATCAGATTGCTACCCTCTCTCTTAAAATCATTCAACATTTTCCTTTGACTCTAAGAATAAAATCTAAACTCCTTTTCATGACATGTAAGGATTTAAAAGATCTGCTTCCTCTTCTGTTTCCACTTCTCTGGGCTTTTACACTAACGGTCCCTTCTGCTTGTGGTATGGGTGACTCTTTGTCATTCCTCCCATCCATCTCAAATGATCCGGCTACTGGTAGCCCTTCCTCTCTCCCTCATCTCAGTCGTCCTTTCCTAGCTATTGTCAATCTAATCATCATATTTATTTTCTTAGTCATAATCAAAAATTATCTTTTAAACATTTTTTTTTCTTCCTCCATAGCGAAGTGTCCTTTGTTGAAGTAAGGAATGTTGGATAGCTTATTCACTATCATGTTGCCAGGGCCCATTGATCATGTGATATATAATTGTCACATACAATAACAGCTACGTTTTTTAAAAAATTATTTTTTTGTAGTATAGTTGATACCACATTGTGTCAGTTTTTGTTGCATAGTAAAGTGATTCCCTTATACATATGCATTTTTAAAATATTCTTTTCCATTATGGTTTATTGCAGGGTTGAGTATAATTCCCTGTGCTATACAGTGGGGCCTTTTGTTTATCGATTCTATGTATAATAGTTTGCATCTGTTAATCCCAAACTTGCACTTCTTCCCTCTCCCATTCCTCCTTCCCCTACAGCTGCTTTTATTGAGAGCTGTGATAGGCATTCTTTCAAGTGCTTTACATGCACACATTCATATTTCTCATAGCCTGTAAGGCAGGTGTTATTTTTATCCCAGCCTACAGATGAGAGTTTAAATATTCTGCCCAAGGCCATTTAGCTAAAAGTGGTGGACTTGAGACCACAACCAAGGAAGACTAACTGCAGAGTCTAATGCTATAATCATTTTCAAAATCTTGATGAATACTTGAATAAATGAATTACATAGTACATGCCAAGCATCTAGCATGTGTTAAAAATAAAGCTCTTGTTAATATTGTTATTGTTTTTATGGAAAAATTTTATTCTCTCATCTGTTGTTTCCTCACTGTTGAACATGAGCTCAGCATGTTCAGAACATGAGTTAAAGCTGTCACAAAGTTGAAGGGATGACGGATTAGTCTGGAAAACTTCTCTGGAGTTAGCTGTTTGTGTATAATAATCCCGTGGCAGACATGCCTTGAGTCAAATCAGCTGATTTGGCTTAAGGCTATCTCAAACAGCCTTGTAGAATACGAATCTTCATTTTAAATTTGAAGATCTAATGCTACTCGATGTTCCACAAATCTTACTTAAAATCAGTGTTACACTTCTATGGAAGCTGTAAAATATATTTCAGTGACTGGAAGCCATTGAAAAGATTATCTAGAGATTTACTACTTTTAAATTGGAAGCTATATAGGTGCAGCGGCTAAGCAACAGACGGGAAATCCAGGGCTGAGGCTTCCTCTAATCCTCGCCACTATCTTCTGTTGGTCTTTGCTCATTTCAATCAAATTTGACCTTTAATAAAAGATTTATGGTAATAAGAAGAGGTGAGTACTCATTTAAAATTAACTGTTGTACTGATCCGTACTAACAACACATCCCCTCAAAATCCTTGGTAATACTCTAGGAAATTTAAATAAGCTTATCTGGACAGAATTTAGTTCACAAGTAGTGGGTTCTCCACTTAAACCTATAGTTAGATGTTAGGGGATCCCCTTGATCTTAACTCATTGGAGTATTGTGAAAATTTGAAAATAATGATACATGTAAAATACTCGTGCACATTTACAATGTGTCAAACACATTGTAAATACTATTATTTTTCCTTAAATATCTTAAGAACTTTTAGTTTTTATTGAAGTCTCGTAATTATGGAGACTAGAAGTCCATTACCAAGATCATTTGGTTTCTGATAAAGATCTTTCTGGCCTTCCTTCTGGCTGTTTCCTCTCGTGTCCTTTGCTCTGTGCTTTGTGGGGAAAGAGAGAGAGAGCAAGATCTCTGGTCTCATCTTAGAAGGACACTAATCCTACTGGATCAAGGCCCCACATTTGTGAGTTCAGTTAACCATAATTGGCCCCTTTATGTGGGAGTTAAGGGCCCCAAAACTCCAAGCTCTTGTTAATATTGTTATTTATGGAAAAATTTTATTCTCTCATCTGTTGTTTCCTCACTGTTGAACATGAGCTCAGCATGTTCAGAACATGAGTTAAAGCTGTCACAAAGTTGAAGGGATGACGGATTAGTCTGGAAAACTTCTCTGGAGTTAGCTGTTTGTGTATAATAATCCCGTGGCAGACATGCCTTGAGTCAAATCAGCTGATTTGGCTTAAGGCTATCTCAAACAGCCTTGTAGAATACGAATCTTCATTTTAAATTTGAAGATCTAATGCTACTCGATGTTCCACAAATCTTACTTAAAATCAGTGTTACACTTCTATGGAAGCTGTAAAATATATTTCAGTGACTGGAAGCCATTGAAAAGATTATCTAGAGATTTACTACTTTTAAATTGGAAGCTATATAGGTGCAGCGGCTAAGCAACAGACGGGAAATCCAGGGCTGAGGCTTCCTCTAATCCTCGCCACTATCTTCTGTTGGTCTTTGCTCATTTCAATCAAATTTGACCTTTAATAAAAGATTTATGGTAATAAGAAGAGGTGAGTACTCATTTAAAATTAACTGTTGTACTGATCCGTACTAACAACACATCCCCTCAAAATCCTTGGTAATACTCTAGGAAATTTAAATAAGCTTATCTGGACAGAATTTAGTTCACAAGTAGTGGGTTCTCCACTTAAACCTATAGTTAGATGTTAGGGGATCCCCTTGATCTTAACTCATTGGAGTATTGTGAAAATTTGAAAATAATGATACATGTAAAATACTCGTGCACATTTACAATGTGTCAAACACATTGTAAATACTATTATTTTTCCTTAAATATCTTAAGAACTTTTAGTTTTTATTGAAGTCTCGTAATTATGGAGACTAGAAGTCCATTACCAAGATCATTTGGTTTCTGATAAAGATCTTTCTGGCCTTCCTTCTGGCTGTTTCCTCTCGTGTCCTTTGCTCTGTGCTTTGTGGGGAAAGAGAGAGAGAGCAAGATCTCTGGTCTCATCTTAGAAGGACACTAATCCTACTGGATCAAGGCCCCACATTTGTGAGTTCAGTTAACCATAATTGCCTTTATTAGAGGCCCCATCTCCAAGTATAGTCATGCTGGGAGTTAAGGGGACATAAATTCTAGGGGGACACAAATATTCAGTCCAGAAGAGGGATTTTGAATAGGTAGTGAAAAATAAGTCTTAGATTTGGGAGAGATAATTAGACTTGAAGTATAAAGGATATATGTAGGAGTTGGCCACATGTAGATGAGATTTCTAAACACAAGATTGATGAAATAATTAAGAAAAGGACTGAAGATAGAGAAGAGATGTAGACCAAAGACTGCATCCTGAGTTTTTGGAGTGAGTTTAAGAGAAAAATTGGATCAGGCATAAAACAGTTCTTTTGAGAACTTCATTGAGAAAATGATCATACCAAGATTTTTGCTTTAAAGATGGTGTGTTAATAGAACATGTTGTGTGTTTAGTTCCTTGGTTATGTCCAACTCTTTGCAACCCTTTGGACAGTAGACCACTAGGCCTCTCTGTTCATGGGATTTTTTTGGGTGGGGGGGGTGGGGAGGGAGAGGGGAGGGCGGGCCACTTCTATTGGTCTTTCATTTATCCATTTTCATCCATCTTTGTTCTTTGGCCCATGTGGGCCTCCCATCGCAGTGGCCTCTGTTGTCGCAGAGCACCAGCTCTGGGCGCATGTACTCCAGAGCTCCGGCTCAGTAATTGGACACATTGGTCCAGCCGCTCCATGGCACGTGGGATCTTCCCAGACCAGGGATCGAACCGGTACCCTTTGCACTGCAAGGTGGTGTCCTTACCCGCTGGACCACCAGGGAATCCATGTTCATGGGATTTTTCAGCCGAAAATACTGGAGGGAGTTGCCATTTCCTCCTCCATGATTTCTTCCCAACCTAGGGATCGAACCTGAGTCTTCTCTTTCTCCTGCATTGCAGGTGAATTCTTTACCCACTGAGTCATCAGGGAAACCCTTAATAGAACATAAACTGATATAAATAATCCAGTGAAAAAGGAGAAAATTGATGGTATAGCAAAGAGAAGAATCACCTGAGTGATACCCTTTAATAGATTAAAAGGAGGTGGGTCGGGTTGTACTATACGGGTCAGGTCAAATAAGTATGTTTACAAAAGAGAGGAAATCATTTATCTCTGGTAACACTGGGAAAGGCAGTGTGACTAAAGGTGCTGATTGGAGGGTTGATTTTAATGTGGAACTTAGTGAGAATTCTCTTCTGACTTGATAAAGTAGGAAGTCAGATTATCTGCTGAGAATAAAGGTCAGAGAAAGGGTTGGAGACTTGAGGATGGAGAGGAACAGATGGGAAATACTCATCTAAGAAAGAGGAACATGGATGGATCAGGGAAAGTAGGATCTGATTCCTAGAAAGCATCAAGGTTTTGTTCATGGTCATGAATGTAAAGCAGGGAAGACCAGCCAACCTGATTTTGGATTTTCCTTCATCTAGAACTCAGGTTCAGGTGAGAGAGTAGGCAGAGAGTTGGCTTGAACCAGTATGGAATTTCAATAGAATAAAGAGAAAAGTCATATGTAGGGAGTGTTCAAAAGTAGAAGGTGGCGGTAATAATGGATTGGAGATTCTGCTGAGATCTAAGGGCTTTTTGAATCGGGGTGCCAGAGGAAGTGACTTAAGAGAGAATTAAGGTGATGGTGAAAGAATGGGAATCTTTTAAAATTATTTAAAAATTGTATATAGTTTTTAATTGGAGGATAACTGCTTTACAGAATTTTGATGTTTCTGCCAAACATCAACATGTATCAGCCATAGGTATACATATGCCCCCTCCCTCTTGAACTTCCTTCCCATTTCCCTCCCCTTCCCACCCCTCCAGGTTGTTACAGAGCCCATATTTGAGTTCCCTGAGTTTTACAGCAAATAAGAATGGGAATTTTGACATTGAGATTATGAAGAAAATGCTGTTGTTAGTGACAGAGTCTAGTTATGGCCATAATAATGATCTCAAGTTCCTAAGTTCCCTGTGTGTTTTAGTACACTTTGTGGAATCAAAAAATAGTACTATAATACCGTATCAGGGAGTATTTGAACTATATCCAATTTTTAAGAATTAGGTAAGAAGAAAAATAATACATGATTTTATTCTATCTCTATGAAAATATGGTTTTGTTGGCTGTTGCTAGCTGTTCTGAATTTATTAAAAATGCAGCACTTTGCATGTGAGAACACAGCAAGAAGGTGACTGTCTGTAAGCCAGGAAGAAACATCTTCAGAGGAAGAAATTGATGGCCTTACTCTGATACTGTGCTGCCTGTCCATCAGATACAGCATTTGGATTTTGTGTTTATATAGTCTAATTCTTTTTCAACATATAATATTAGTTTTGAGGGATTTGAAAAATCATAAAACTGGTATTGTGATATATTAATAGATTTGCGAGGTCCCAATCTATCAGTGATACTTGAAACAACAGGAACATGGATGGATCAGGGAAAGTAGGATCTGATTCCTAGAAAGCATCAAGGTTTTGTTCATGGTCATGAATGTAAAGCAGGGAAGACCAGCCAACCTGATTTTGGATTTTCCTTCATCTAGAACTCAGGTTCAGGTGAGAGAGTAGGCAGAGAGTTGGCTTGAACCAGTATGGAATTTCAATAGAATAAAGAGAAAAGTCATATGTAGGGAGTGTTCAAAAGTAGAAGGTGGCGGTAATAATGGATTGGAGATTCTGCTGAGATCTAAGGGCTTTTTGAATCGGGGTGCCAGAGGAAGTGACTTAAGAGAGAATTAAGGTGATGGTGAAAGAATGGGAATCTTTTAAAATTATTTAAAAATTGTATATAGTTTTTAATTGGAGGATAACTGCTTTACAGAATTTTGATGTTTCTGCCAAACATCAACATGTATCAGCCATAGGTATACATATGCCCCCTCCCTCTTGAACTTCCTTCCCATTTCCCTCCCCTTCCCACCCCTCCAGGTTGTTACAGAGCCCATATTTGAGTTCCCTGAGTTTTACAGCAAATAAGAATGGGAATTTTGACATTGAGATTATGAAGAAAATGCTGTTGTTAGTGACAGAGTCTAGTTATGGCCATAATAATGATCTCAAGTTCCTAAGTTCCCTGTGTGTTTTAGTACACTTTGTGGAATCAAAAAATAGTACTATAATACCGTATCAGGGAGTATTTGAACTATATCCAATTTTTAAGAATTAGGTAAGAAGAAAAATAATACATGATTTTATTCTATCTCTATGAAAATATGGTTTTGTTGGCTGTTGCTAGCTGTTCTGAATTTATTAAAAATGCAGCACTTTGCATGTGAGAACACAGCAAGAAGGTGACTGTCTGTAAGCCAGGAAGAAACATCTTCAGAGGAAGAAATTGATGGCCTTACTCTGATACTGTGCTGCCTGTCCATCAGATACAGCATTTGGATTTTGTGTTTATATAGTCTAATTCTTTTTCAACATATAATATTAGTTTTGAGGGATTTGAAAAATCATAAAACTGGTATTGTGATATATTAATAGATTTGCGAGGTCCCAATCTATCAGTGATACTTGAAACAACAGGATTAATTTTCATCATCATCAAAGGATGACTTAATAGAAAGCCTAACATAACTCTGGGTACATAAACAGGGCTCATGCAATGTAAAACTTCTTTTTTTTTCCTAAGGAGAGCGGAAGGGGAGCTGGTCTTAATTTTAAAGCCCGAATGCCAGAATGCAGAACGACTTACTCTGAACTCAGCACTATTATTAGCTGTGCTAGTTCTCTGGCAGGTAATTCATGCTAGCATTATTACTAGCAAAGACCTTTTTTATTTTTCTCTGGAGTGTGCATGTTTGACTGCTGGCCATAAAAAAGGGGTATGGGTTGAAAATCCCATAGAGACCTTCATGCTAAGTTTCTTACCATCATGCTGTGTGTGCAGATCACTCTGAGATCCTGACCAACATGTGGATGCCCTCCACTGATGTGGAACCCTTCTGCTTCCATCATTGTATACTTTCATTATAGAATGCTTTGATTAGACCCCCTTCACCATTGGCTTCCACCATTTCTCTTTGTTGTTGATGGATTGTAATTTTGTTATGCTCTTATTGTTATTTTAACAAGATCTCAAAAGGGAAACAGAAACATAAGTATGTAATCTGCCATTCTGAAATGGAAAATTCTAATTTTTATAGAGATAAAAATGTGCTCTATATAAATGATCTTTCATCTTTTTTTAAGCACACTATATTTATGTTTATTGTTGTTAATATTTTTGCATAGCTTCTATCTCATTTTATGTAATTGTATTGGGATTTAATGGGGCTGACACTTTATAGGACTTCTGTGTAACATGTTTCAATTCTGTTAGACTCTTTCCCCATCTTACCTGAGACATGCTAGTCTTACTTTCTTCAAGGATGTACTTGTTTTTTTGTTCCTCCTTTTTTTAGCAGATTCTTTTTAAAAATATTTTTGGCCTCTTTTATTGATCTTTTATTTATTTATTTTCATCCATCTTTGTTCTTAGGCCCGTGTAGGCCTCCCATTGCTGTGGCCTCTCCTGTTGCAGAGCACTGGCTCTGGGCACACACGCTCCAGAGTGCTGGCTCGCAATTGGACACACCAGTCCAGCCACTCTGTGGCATGTGGCATCTTCCCAGGCCAGGAATCGAACTGGTGCCCCTTGCACTGCAAGGCGGACTCTTTACCCCCTGGACCACCAGGGAAGCCCTGTTCCTCTTTTTTTTGAAAAATAAAAATCTTGTGGCCCTGAGAGTTTTCACTTCATATAGAGGTTAAGATTACCAAGTATGAAGTTCTGAAAGTAGAGGTCATTTTTTATTCATCTCTGCTTTCCTGAAAGATCTGCCCCAAGCTTTAAGCATAGAGGTCGGAGAAGCCTTGATGGAATGAGTAGCTGCAAGGAAACATTTCTCTCACTCACCTCTACTAACTTGTTTACTCATTCATTCAACAAACATTTACTGATGCACCAGGGTGTTTCAAGCATTGAGCACTGCTACACAGTGAGGATCCAGAGCCAGTCAAGGCTGCCATGCCTTCGTAAAGTTCAGAAATGTAGCACTTAATCGTTTATCTTGCTTTGTACTCTGTTAAGTCTGTGAGGGTCTTTTGTCCCTAGTAGAAAGGCGATTGAGGGTGAAGGCTATTCCATGTATTTCTTTGGAAATCATTCCCTTCCCACTCCAAAAAAACCCCACAACTAACTACCTGATGCTTTGTTACAGATCCATGGTCCCTTTGGGACTGTATTCTGCTGCCATTGAGGGCCTTAGGATGCTGTCTCTCTGAGTGGACATGTTCTCTCTGTGGCTCTTTCTTAAAACTGCATTTATGTTTCTTCAACATTTAAAACGTACTAAGTGTAGAAAAATAGTAAAAAATATTGACCATGTAGATATTATGGTAGGAATGGTAGAAGTTGTATTAGGTAGTATCCAGAACAAGACTGATATTTGTTTTCACTTGGACAGTGTTGAGATGGAATAAGACTAGTGTAGGGTTCCAGGGAGATGGTATCCAGGGAGGGCAGGAATGAAGTCTTGGGTTTGGGGAGTGATCAGCCCAAATTTTTGAGTAGCTCTTTCCATTTCCTTAAGAGAAAGCACAGAAGACCAAGACAAGAAAACACAGCCAGTTGAGTTGTCTTTGCTGGTGTTCTGCTGCACACTAGATTTCTGTCTTTTTTCCTTGAGTAGGACCCATAGAAAACCTGCTTATTAGCTCATTTTTTTTTTCTTTTTGGTCTTTTTCTCACTCCTGAGAATTTGAGTATGTCATTATATCTTTAGTTTTTATATGCTTTTTCTTAATTTAAAAAATATGTAGTAGTAAGTGGGGGAGCAGGACTTGAGATAATTGTATGGATTACTTCACTGTAGCATGTACACCAATTATATATAAATATATACAGCGTAATATAATATAGCACAACAACATAGTCAGAATCTACCTATTAATCTAGGTGGAGCTCAGATTTAATTCTGCCACAAGGTCTTCCGTGAAAAGTCATCTTGCCCACTTATCTAGAATATGTATTTAGCACTTAGCCAGCATTACAAGGCAGTTTATGATACCTGTTTAAATATTAGGAATAATACAAGCAATATTAGGTAGTGTCTATTCGTTATATGCTATGCACAGTAGTAGACAAACCCGGGTGAAAACTCCCAATAAGACAGAATAATGTGTTTGAGGTTATTTTACCTCCATTATATCATGATGTCTGCATAAAAAGAATGAACAAAACAATCAAATTATTGGTTGATTTTGTAGATAATTTTGTAACCCATCTTTAAATCAAGAATATTAGAAAGATTATCATGTCATTAGTTCTCTATAGTATTTGAAAACACCTTTAACATTGAATTTCATTTATTAGATATTCAAAACTTCTATGTGGTCTGAATTTATATATTTTTATAATAGAATAATAGTAATTGATAATCTATTGATTACTTACTATGTTCCAGACACTATGTTAATCATTTTAAAGGATTGGGCCTTTTAGTCTGGGTAATACTTATCCTTATCATACCTAATTTCAGAGGAAGAAATTGAGGGCTTTCCCCAAATGCTATGCTGCCTGTCAGTAAAAATACAGTATTTGAGTTTTGTGTTTATATAATTTAATTTTTTTCAGCCTAAATTATTTGCTGTTTTATTTCAATCATGTTATATATGGAAGACCAGATATTTACAAGAAACTATAGTACAAATGTGTGGGAGAAGATATATTCTCCATAGTATCTGACCTCTTTATAGGTACAATTATTGATTAAAAATCTGTATCAGTATAACCACTAATGGGGTGGCTACTTTGGAAGAGAAGAAGGCTGTTGAGAAGATATGGAGATGCATGTAGTTGATTTGCTACCTTGTTGCAGCTTAAGTGACTGCAGCATAAGAAAAAACAACAACAACAAACAAACTGATGGTAGAAAACCCATTAAATAATGCAAATGTTATTGTGGTAGATTTTGTAAAAATAAAATAACTATTAAATCTGATCAGAGAATGAACAAAAGCTTATCCACAGATGAGATAAATTAATCTTTTCTAAGTTAAGTTCTAGTAGGGCTTTGTTGATCTAGAAAATTAACATGTGGTTGTGCTTATTGGAAACCCTCTTCCTCCTTAAATTATTTCCTCCTCATTTTTGCAGGGTAATAGGACATAGGAAAGTCATGATAGCTAGGAATTTAAAGAATTTATTTGAATAAACTGAGTACTCTTAAGCATAATTTTTTTTCTCAGCTCCAAGAGAATTTACTAGTTAACCATCACAGCATCCTACAGAGTTGGGATGAAAATATGAGTCTCACTTTGCAGGTTGCTTTAGGCAGAGACCAGATAAGCACGTTATCTGAGATCGCTGGTGAGCCAGGGGCAGGGTGGAAATTAGAATGTTGCACTCTGGATGTTTCATCTTGAGTTTAGTTGAGGAATTCCCAGCGCCTCCTGTGCAGACCGCATGGCAAGTAGGGAAGCAAGGGTGAGGTGGAACATCAGGGCTACCTGGGTCTGCTGGAGGCGCTCATTGTGAATTCCTGTGTGTCTGCAGGCAGTAAAGAACCCAGGAGTCCGTAAACTAACCTCCAGATGATAACATCAACAGTTCATTTTTTGAAGTTCGTGTATATCTTTAAACTGACAGTCTCATCTCCTAGTTAACGGCCGAAGGCTAATGCTGTGCTGAGCTTTACCGTGAAAATCTTTCTCACTCTAGAAAACAGCTGAAAGGAAATAAAGTGACATTTTTCTCTTCAGTTAAACCTATAGCTCTGTTGACACCAAATAAGTGCAGTGCTTACTAAATAAAAATCTATGATCCTACATATGTCCTTTAAAAACAGGCCTATATTAAGAATATAAAAATATCATTCAGCTAAGTGAAATTTAGCAAAATTGAAAAGATAGAGTGATAGGATAAATGGAAAAGCTGGAGACAGACTTACAGTTCCAGAATATTTATGGCTTCATACTGAAAACAAAAACACTGCTGAACAGGTCGGGCTATTGAAAACATACGCTCAGATTCTGGAGTTTCACAACTTTTAAACAAAATTATTAAAACATAAGATGCCCAGCATTTTCTGGTCATAGGCAAAATCATAAATTTGATTTATGGAGATTGTCAGTTATGATAAATAGATCAGACCATATGCATTTAATGTCATCAGTGATACAATGTTTTTAATTCTTATCTTGCCTCCACCCATTAGTGAAAGTGATAGAAGGAAGCCTGCAAAACCACCAGGAAGACAGTAGAACTGAATGGCTCCAAATTCACCCAAAAGCAAGAAAGGGGAGGGGTGATTAAAAATGGGATTTGTTTTTCACTTACTAGAGAAAATGCAGAAAGCAGTTGAAGAAAAAAGTCTGCATATCTTAAACCAGAGTAAGCAGTTTGTTTTGTTTTCAGTATTTTTTTAACCAACATCATATACTGCAACAATTATTATTCTGCACATTACTTTGTGCTTATTTCATTTTTCAATGTGTTATGGTATTACTTATATTTTTCACTGTTGTTTAAATATGTAGTTTAAAAGGCTACATCTTAGTCTGTTATTTGTGGTACTATAATTCATTTAACCATTTTTGCATATCTAGTCATTTAGATGTTTCTAATTGTTTTGTATTATAAGTAATAGCTACAAGCTTTCAAAGGCTTGTAGACTCAAGCCTTTCTTTTAAGGAAAATTGTCCTTCAGTTGTTAAGTTGTGTCCGACTCTTTAAACTGACAGTCTCATCTCCTAGTTAACGGCAAGGCTAATGCTGTGCTGAGCTTTACCGTGAAAATCTTTCTCACTCTAGAAAACAGCTGAAAGGAAATAAAGTGACATTTTTCTCTTCAGTTAAACCTATAGCTCTGTTGACACCAAATAAGTGCAGTGCTTACTAAATAAAAATCTATGATCCTACATATGTCCTTTAAAAACAGGCCTATATTAAGAATATAAAAATATCATTCAGCTAAGTGAAATTTAGCAAAATTGAAAAGATAGAGTGATAGGATAAATGGAAAAGCTGGAGACAGACTTACAGTTCCAGAATATTTATGGCTTCATACTGAAAACAAAAACACTGCTGAACAGGTCGGGCTATTGAAAACATACGCTCAGATTCTGGAGTTTCACAACTTTTAAACAAAATTATTAAAACATAAGATGCCCAGCATTTTCTGGTCATAGGCAAAATCATAAATTTGATTTATGGAGATTGTCAGTTATGATAAATAGATCAGACCATATGCATTTAATGTCATCAGTGATACAATGTTTTTAATTCTTATCTTGCCTCCACCCATTAGTGAAAGTGATAGAAGGAAGCCTGCAAAACCACCAGGAAGACAGTAGAACTGAATGGCTCCAAATTCACCCAAAAGCAAGAAAGGGGAGGGGTGATTAAAAATGGGATTTGTTTTTCACTTACTAGAGAAAATGCAGAAAGCAGTTGAAGAAAAAAGTCTGCATATCTTAAACCAGAGTAAGCAGTTTGTTTTGTTTTCAGTATTTTTTTAACCAACATCATATACTGCAACAATTATTATTCTGCACATTACTTTGTGCTTATTTCATTTTTCAATGTGTTATGGTATTACTTATATTTTTCACTGTTGTTTAAATATGTAGTTTAAAAGGCTACATCTTAGTCTGTTATTTGTGGTACTATAATTCATTTAACCATTTTTGCATATCTAGTCATTTAGATGTTTCTAATTGTTTTGTATTATAAGTAATAGCTACAAGCTTTCAAAGGCTTGTAGACTCAAGCCTTTCTTTTAAGGAAAATTGTCCTTCAGTTGTTAAGTTGTGTCCGACTCTTTGCTACCCCATGAACTGCAGCATGCCAGGCTTCCCTGTCCTTCACTATCACCCTTTAGTTTGCTCAGACTCATGTCCATTGAGTCAGTGATGTCATCTAACCATCTCACCCTCTGCAGTCCCCTTCTCCTTCTGCCAGTATCTTTCCTATTATCAGGGTCTTTTCCAGTGAGTCAGCTCTTTCATCGGGTGGTCAAAGTACTGAAGCTTCAGCTTCAGTGCCAGTCCTTCCAATGAATATTCAGGATTGATTTCCTTTAAGATTGACTAGTTTTATCTCCTTGCATTCCAAGGGACTCTAATGAGTCTTCTCCAACACCATTCAGAAAGCATCAATTCTTCAGTGTTCAGCCTTCTTTGTGGTCCAACTCTCATATCCATGCATGACTACTGGCAAAACCATAGCTTTGATTCTGTGGATCTTTGTTGGCAAAGTGATTTCTCTGCTTTTTAATACACTGTCTAGGTTTGTCATAGCTATTCTCCTTAAGGGCCAGGCGTTTTTTTTTTGGCCACTTCTGTTGGTCTTTCACTTATTTACTTTCATCCATCTTTTTTCTTTGGCCTGTGTGTGCCTCCCATCACAGTGGCCTCTTTCCTTGCAGAACACTGGCTCTGGGCACATGCGCTCCAGAGCTCTGGCTTGGTAGTTGGACACATCAGTTCAGCTGCTCCATGGCACATGGGATCCTCCCAGGCCAGGGATCAAACTGGTGTCCCTTGCACTGCAAGGCAGTGTCTTTACCCACTGGACCACCTGGGAAGCCCCAAGTGGTTTTTAGTATTGAAATATATTGCACTATTATATTAAATATGTAAAGTTATGCTATAATACATAGTCCTATTATAACTCAGCTTTACTGCATTTTTGTTCAAGCGGTTTCTTTTAAGAACAAAAGTGATTGTGACACATCATTTTTTCCATTAACAGAGTCTTCTTTATTTTCTCTTATGATTTTAGTCTGATAGTTTATTATATATTGGAGATAGCTGCTCAACTTTGGGTTCTACACATTAGTGTTCAGTTTTCACCAGTGTTGTCTTTGTTTTTCAGTGAATCCCATCTTGAGTGATTCTAACATCATGACTATATTAATTTTGCGATTTTACTTTTTTTTTCAAAGTTTATATATATATATATGTATATGTGTGTGTGTGTGTGTGTGTGTGTATGTATGTATATTTGGCCACTTCTTTTGACCTTTCATTCACTTGTCCTTTTTTGTTCTTTGGTCTGTGTGAACCTCCCATCGCAGTGGCCTCTCTTGCTGCAGAGCACCGGCTCTGGGCGCATGTGCTCCAGAGCTCCAGCTCGGTAGTTGGACACATCGATCCAGCCGCTCCACGGAACGCTGGGATCTTCCCAGGCCAGGGATCAAACCAGCACCCCTTGCACTGCAAGGTGGTGTCCTTACCCACTGTACCACCAGGGAAGCCGCCATTTTACTTTTAATTTATGTCCTTTTCATTTCAACTCACCTCCTAGCCAAATTCCTTTTTCGTATCAGTAGATTGTCTTAATTTCTCATCTCTCATCTCTTATTTCAGAGGTCTATGCTTTGAATTCTATTGTGAACAGACAACAATATTTCTGAAATCACAGAAGTATCCTTTAAAGGAGTCCATTCTTAAAGCTATGTTGATCTAAGTTCAAGAAAAATTTTCTGGTTCTCACACCTTCTTTACATTTATTATTTTTTCTTTAAACAGGAAGTTAAATCAGCCAACTTACCACTCCTAAGCTGGGATATTACTTCAGTTAGAATTGCTTTAGGGCTAAGGTAGAGAAAAGCATCACAATAATTCTATCAGACAGAGCCTTTTGTTCTCATGTGAGTGAAAGTCTAGGGGTAAGCAGTATAGAGCCAGCACAGCTGATCAGAGAAGAGACTGGTGATCAATGCTGCCTACCAACCCTGGGGTGACTTTTATTCTTATGGCCACAAAGTGGCTATTCCAGTTCTAGAGATCATTTCTCTCTCACTCTCTCTCTCTCTCTCTAAAAGGTGTATATATAAATAAATAAATATATAAAATACATAATGGCATATATAATATATATAATAGTTAAGTGTTTTTTGTTTTTAAATCTTTATTGGAGTATATTTGATTTATTGTAGGTGTGTATCTTGAAGATGGAAAGGACAGGAGAAGAAGGTGTAGGTGTTCATTTATTATTATTATTTTTTTTTAAAGAAACTTTTTTTTTTGTGGTCACTTCTATTGGTCTTTCATTTATTTCCATCTTTATTCTTTGGCCCGTGTGGGCCTCCCATCACAGTGGCCTCTGTTGTCACAGAGCACCAGCTCTGGGCGTGTGCACTCCAGAGCTCCAGCTGGGTAGTTGGATACATCGGTCCAGCTGCTCCACGGCATGTGGGATCTTCCCAGGCCAGGGATTGAACCAGCTCCCCTTGCACTGCATGGCAGTGTCCTTACCCACTGGACCACCAGGGAAGCCCTGTTTATTACTAGAAAAATAGTCTACTTGTGAAAGCTCCTCTCAGGACGTTTCTGTTTCATTGCTGAGAACTGTCATCCATAGCTGCAGTGGGGTTGAGCACAGACGTTTTTTTAAACTAGGGATGAAGACCAATATTACTGCTGCAAAAGCCTTTAACATTGTGAATTTCCATCAGTACATGTAAAAAGAGAGCTACAAATGCAGGAATGTGCAACTCTCATTGAAGGGGAGCTCCTCTTCTCTGAAACAGCCTCAGCTCCTCTTCTCTGAAACAGAGGACAAGTATTGCCTAGCATGGTGAGACATTCTTAAGGGTGAGGAAACATTCAGAGGTGAAATCTATTGATACTACCGCTTTTATTAACAAATAGGACAAGTGTGACAGGAGATTATCCACTCCTAAGCTGGGATATTACTTCAGTTAGAATTGCTTTAGGGCTAAGGTAGAGAAAAGCATCACAATAATTCTATCAGACAGAGCCTTTTGTTCTCATGTGAGTGAAAGTCTAGGGGTAAGCAGTATAGAGCCAGCACAGCTGATCAGAGAAGAGACTGGTGATCAATGCTGCCTACCAACCCTGGGGTGACTTTTATTCTTATGGCCACAAAGTGGCTATTCCAGTTCTAGAGATCATTTCTCTCTCACTCTCTCTCTCTCTCTCTAAAAGGTGTATATATAAATAAATAAATATATAAAATACATAATGGCATATATAATATATATAATAGTTAAGTGTTTTTTGTTTTTAAATCTTTATTGGAGTATATTTGATTTATTGTAGGTGTGTATCTTGAAGATGGAAAGGACAGGAGAAGAAGGTGTAGGTGTTCATTTATTATTATTATTTTTTTTTAAAGAAACTTTTTTTTTTTGTGGTCACTTCTATTGGTCTTTCATTTATTTCCATCTTTATTCTTTGGCCCGTGTGGGCCTCCCATCACAGTGGCCTCTCTCGCTGCAGAGCACCAGCTCTGGGCGTGTGCACTCCAGAGCTCCAGCTGGGTAGTTGGATACATCGGTCCAGCTGCTCCACGGCATGTGGGATCTTCCCAGGCCAGGGATTGAACCAGCTCCCCTTGCACTGCATGGCAGTGTCCTTACCCACTGGACCACCAGGGAAGCCCTGTTTATTACTAGAAAAATAGTCTACTTGTGAAAGCTCCTCTCAGGACGTTTCTGTTTCATTGCTGAGAACTGTCATCCATAGCTGCAGTGGGGTTGAGCACAGACGTTTTTTTAAACTAGGGATGAAGACCAATATTACTGCTGCAAAAGCCTTTAACATTGTGAATTTCCATCAGTACATGTAAAAAGAGAGCTACAAATGCAGGAATGTGCAACTCTCATTGAAGGGGAGCTCCTCTTCTCTGAAACAGCCTCAGCTCCTCTTCTCTGAAACAGAGGACAAGTATTGCCTAGCATGGTGAGACATTCTTAAGGGTGAGGAAACATTCAGAGGTGAAATCTATTGATACTACCGCTTTTATTAACAAATAGGACAAGTGTGACAGGAGATTATAAATCATTTGAGGGCATTGCATATGCTTTTCTCCAAGCTTGTGTATTGCCTCAGTAATAGAGTTAGTCAATAGCATTTTACTAAGTTAGCAATATGAAATGAAATGAAATGAAATGCTGTAGATAAATTCAGTTAATAGAGATATGTGTTCTGTGCTCTGGGGCACAGAGTGGCAGTAGATGTCAGACTGACTGATTTGTGGATGTGGTGGTTCCTGTGCCAGGCCTTCTTGGGTTAGCAGGGCTTAGGAAGGTGGACATGCTGAATTGAAGGGGAGTGTCCAGGACGAGGGACCAACAGGTCCAGGAGGACTAGCAGGGCCAGGAGGACCAACAGGGATGGGAGGATCATCTGGACTGGAAGGACTGGCAGGGATGGGAGGACCAGCAGGAGCAGGGACTAGCAGGACTGGGAGGATCAGCAAGGATGGGAGGACTAGCAGGACCAGGAGGACTAGCAGGACCAGGGACCAGCAGGACCGGGAGGACCAGTAGAGATGGGAGGACCAGCAGGACCAGGAGGACCAGCAGGGACAGGAGGACCAGCAGGACCGGGAGGACCAGCAGGACTGGGAGGACCAGCAGGGATGGGAGGACCAGCAGAACCAGGAGGACCAGTGGGAACAGGAGGACTAGTGGGACCAGGAGAACTAGTAGGAACAGAAGGACCAGCCGGGACAGGAGCACTAGCAGGGACAGCAGGACCAGCAGGGTGGTAGTCGGTGAAGAAAGAATGAGGAATAACAGAGGAGGATCCACCTGGTCTGCACCATAGGAGGTCTAGACCTGGCTATTATCTGGTGAATGATGTATATGAAGCTTCTAAACTTCTCAGAGAATATGTAGTCTGAAATGGATAAGGAAGCCCTGGGATAGGAAGATTAATCTGGACCTTCTTCCTGTTCTCCCTGACTCTAATGTTGGTGAGGATTTAAATAAGGGGATAAGCTTATGCATTATTTTAAGAAGCTTTAAGTGCTCAGAATTGGGAATATTGTAACCTTTTTTTTTTGCCCCTTTTTTTTAAAAGATTTATTTATTTATTTATTTTGGGGGGGGGGGGGGTGGGGGGGGAGCAGGCGGGCCACCTCTATTGGCCTTCCATTTGTCCATTTTCATCCATCTTTTTTTTTTCTTTGGCCCGTGTGGGCCTCCCATCGCGGTGGCCTCTGTTGTTGCAGAGCACCAGCT
The DNA here is from genome assembly GCA_022376925.1 of Tragulus kanchil. Classification (NCBI taxonomy): domain Eukaryota; kingdom Metazoa; phylum Chordata; class Mammalia; order Artiodactyla; family Tragulidae; genus Tragulus; species Tragulus kanchil. The sequence goes on along the minus strand of JAIOJX010000028.1, from coordinate 30,849,284 downwards.
CTGGGCTCATGCGCTCCAGAGCTCCGGCTCGGTAGTTGGACACATTGGTCCAGCCGCTCTGTGGCATGTAGGATCTTCCCAGGCCAGTGATCGAACTGGCGCCCCTTGCACTGCAAGGCGGTGTCCTTACCCACTGGACCACCAGGGAAGCCCTTTTTTGCCTTTTTTTGAAGTTTTGATTTTTTGCTTTTACAGAGTTTTGTTGTTTACAGATATATATAATCCCAGATTAGTCATATGTACATATATCCCATCCCCTCCATCCTACCCCTCCAGGCCATCACAGAATCCCCATGTAAAAGCCCTTAACCCACAGCACATTGACAATAGTTATCTCTTTTACATATGATAGTATAGGGCTCCGTGTTACTCTTGTCATCTCTCTTGCCCATTCTTCCCTCTCCCCAATGTCCATAAGTCTGTTCTTTATGACTGTTTCCATCAATGCTCTGCATGTATATTTATCAGTAAGATCTTACTGATTCCACATATATGTGTTAGTATACTATACTTGTCCTTCTCTTTTTGACTTACTTCACTTTGTATAATAGGTTCTAGATTTATCCATCTCATTAGAACTGAATCTTCTGTATTTCTTTTGTGGCTGAGAAGTACCTTTGTATCTGTATTATCCATTTGATTGTCATTGGACATCTGTTATTGTCAGAGCAGAGGAATAAAAAAAAAACCTGGTCTGCACCATAGGAGGTCTAGACCTGGCTATTATCTGGTGAATGATGTATATGAAGCTTCTAAACTTCTCAGAGAATATGTAGTCTGAAATGGATAAGGAAGCCCTGGGATAGGAAGATTAATCTGGACCTTCTTCCTGTTCTCCCTGACTCTAATGTTGGTGAGGATTTAAATAAGGGGATAAGCTTATGCATTATTTTAAGAAGCTTTAAGTGCTCAGAATTGGGAATATTGTAACCTTTTTTTTTTGCCCCCTTTTTTTAAAAGATTTATTTATTTATTTATTTTGGCGGGGGTGGGGAGGGAGGGGAGCAGGCGGGCCACCTCTATTGGCCTTCCATTTGTCCATTTTCATCCATCTTTTTTTTTTCTTTGGCCCGTGTGGGCCTCCCATCGCGGTGGCCTCTGTTGTTGCAGAGCACCAGCTCTGGGCTCATGCGCTCCAGAGCTCCGGCTCGGTAGTTGGACACATTGGTCCAGCCGCTCTGTGGCATGTAGGATCTTCCCAGGCCAGTGATCGAACTGGCGCCCCTTGCACTGCAAGGCGGTGTCCTTACCCACTGGACCACCAGGGAAGCCCTTTTTTGCCTTTTTTTGAAGTTTTGATTTTTTGCTTTTACAGAGTTTTGTTGTTTACAGATATATATAATCCCAGATTAGTCATATGTACATATATCCCATCCCCTCCATCCTACCCCTCCAGGCCATCACAGAATCCCCATGTAAAAGCCCTTAACCCACAGCACATTGACAATAGTTATCTCTTTTACATATGATAGTATAGGGCTCCGTGTTACTCTTGTCATCTCTCTTGCCCATTCTTCCCTCTCCCCAATGTCCATAAGTCTGTTCTTTATGACTGTTTCCATCAATGCTCTGCATGTATATTTATCAGTAAGATCTTACTGATTCCACATATATGTGTTAGTATACTATACTTGTCCTTCTCTTTTTGACTTACTTCACTTTGTATAATAGGTTCTAGATTTATCCATCTCATTAGAACTGAATCTTCTGTATTTCTTTTTGTGGCTGAGAAGTACTCCTTTGTATGTATCTACCAGAGCTGCATTATCCATTTGATTGTCATTGGACATCTAGGTTGTATCCATGTTCTAGCTATTGTGCAGAGTGCTGCAATGAACATTGGTGTACAGGTGTCTCTTTCAATGTTGATTTCATCAGGGTATAAGCCTAATAGTGGGATTGCTGGGTCATATGGTGCTTCTATTCTTAGCTTTTTGAAGAATCTCCATACTGTCTTCCACAGTGGTTGTACAATTTACAAGGAGTATTGTTACCTTTATTACATGGCACATGCTTCACTTTCCAGGTGTGTCTTGCTTTCACTAACTCATATGTTCATTCATTTTTGTGTAAATAATGTAGTAAGCACTATGGACACCAAACTGACACTAAGTAAATGCCCCTGCCACCATCTTGTACCCTTACTCCTTTCCCTCTTCTTTGGGAGCCATTTCTTTCTTTCCTTTTCATCCTTTTTCACATGGTTTTGTTGCATTTCTATCCCTTGAAAAGCATGGTTCCTTTTAGTTGTATTTAACTTTCTGGAAAGGTCTTATGCTATATGGAATGTTTTAGGGCAATGTCTCTCATGTAATATTATTTTCTAGGATCTATGTTATATTTCTTTTGGCACTTTATCTTTCTTCTAGTTGTGAAGAATTTAATGAAATCAGTTTATTTTCCTAGTTTAATTTGTTGTCACAGGAACAAATTTATGAAAAGGAGGGGTCTAAACCAAGTTTTATTTGTCATGGCCATGGTATAGTGAATTCAATCTTAAATTCACCTTAATTGAAGTATCTTTGCTACTATTAAGTCAATATCAGTAATAAAATATAAATGTAGGCTCCGTGTTATCTCTTTACATATGATAGTATAGGGCTCCGTGTTACTCTTGTCATCTCTCTTGCCCATTCTTCCCTCTCCCCAATGTCCATAAGTCTGTTCTTTATGACTGTTTCCATCAATGCTCTGCATGTATATTTATCAGTAAGATCTTACTGATTCCACATATATGTGTTAGTATACTATACTTGTCCTTCTCTTTTTGACTTACTTCACTTTGTATAATAGGTTCTAGATTTATCCATCTCATTAGAACTGAATCTTCTGTATTTCTTTTTGTGGCTGAGAAGTACTCCTTTGTATGTATCTACCAGAGCTGCATTATCCATTTGATTGTCATTGGACATCTAGGTTGTATCCATGTTCTAGCTATTGTGCAGAGTGCTGCAATGAACATTGGTGTACAGGTGTCTCTTTCAATGTTGATTTCATCAGGGTATAAGCCTAATAGTGGGATTGCTGGGTCATATGGTGCTTCTATTCTTAGCTTTTTGAAGAATCTCCATACTGTCTTCCACAGTGGTTGTACAATTTACAAGGAGTATTGTTACCTTTATTACATGGCACATGCTTCACTTTCCAGGTGTGTCTTGCTTTCACTAACTCATATGTTCATTCATTTTTGTGTAAATAATGTAGTAAGCACTATGGACACCAAACTGACACTAAGTAAATGCCCCTGCCACCATCTTGTACCCTTACTCCTTTCCCTCTTCTTTGGGAGCCATTTCTTTCTTTCCTTTTCATCCTTTTTCACATGGTTTTGTTGCATTTCTATCCCTTGAAAAGCATGGTTCCTTTTAGTTGTATTTAACTTTCTGGAAAGGTCTTATGCTATATGGAATGTTTTAGGGCAATGTCTCTCATGTAATATTATTTTCTAGGATCTATGTTATATTTCTTTTGGCACTTTATCTTTCTTCTAGTTGTGAAGAATTTAATGAAATCAGTTTATTTTCCTAGTTTAATTTGTTGTCACAGGAACAAATTTATGAAAAGGAGGGGTCTAAACCAAGTTTTATTTGTCATGGCCATGGTATAGTGAATTCAATCTTAAATTCACCTTAATTGAAGTATCTTTGCTACTATTAAGTCAATATCAGTAATAAAATATAAATGTAGTCTATTCGACTACTCACAGTAGGACCTTTCTTTGGCTGGACCTTAGTGAGGCAATTTTAGTCAAGCATCATAGATGCCACAGTTTGTGTTAACATCCTCCACTCAGAATGTACATTACATACATGCTTAAAGGAGTAAATATATCAGTTATAGCTGCATGTAAAGGTAACTTTGAGTGGTGCTTTATCCCTCAGGTCAGGCAAAGCTGAGTAAAGGCATCTTATCATATTTGATCATTCATAAATTTTATTTTTATAATTTGGGCCTCTTTTATTGGTTTTCTATTTATTTATTTTCATCCATCTTTATTTCTTGGCCTGTGTGGGCCTCACATTGCAGTGGACTGTCACGTTGCAGTTCCGTGGCCTCTCTCGTTACAGAGCACTGGCACTGGGTTTATGTGCTCCAGGGCATTGCCTCCTAATTGGACACACCTGTCCAGCCTCTCCGTGGCACGTGGGATCTTCCCAGGCCAGGGATCAAACTGGTGCCCCTTGCACTGCAAGGCAAATTCTTTACGCACTGGACCACCAGGTAAGTCCCATTCATAATTTTTTTTTTTTAAGATTTATTTATTTATTTATTTTTGGGGGGTGGGGTGGGGAGGGAGGGGAGCAGGTGGACTACTTCTATTGGTCTTTCATTTGTCTAGTTTCATCCATCTTTGTTCTTTGGCTCGTGTGGGCCTCCCATCGCAGTGGCCTCTGTTGTCGCAGAGCACCGGCTCTGGACGCATGAGCTCCAGAGCTCCGGCTCGGTAATCGGGCACATTGGTCCAGCCGCTCTGCGGCTGCAGCACATGGGATCTTCCCAGGCCAGGGATCGAACCAGCGCCCTTTGCACTGCCAGGTGGTGTCCTTACCCACTGGACCACCAGGGAAGCCCCCATTCATAAATTTTTTAGTTATTCTCCAGCTGTAGAAAAAAAATTTAGTCGCTTAGTTAAACGGAAAATGTTATAATTGCCTAATTTTACAAGAAAGTATACAATTCCAGCATTTTTCTAGCATTAAATCTTATGATAAAGATCTTTTCTCAGATTTTTGTCTTTCCTGGACAGTTACGTTCTTTGGGACTGTATTCTTTTCCAGAATTAGAGGGACCCACGTACCTCAGTTTGCCTGTGCCTTTCCCAGTTTGTACAGTGAAGTGCTGTGTGCCAGTGGGCGCCATGCCTGTAAAGGCTTTCTTGAACAACTAGAAATGTGTATAGTTAGGCCATGTCATGTATCAACAGTGTATGCTCTTCTGGTGAAATTTAGATATATTAGGTTATTATGGACCTTAGTGAGGCAATTTTAGTCAAGCATCATAGATGCCACAGTTTGTGTTAACATCCTCCACTCAGAATGTACATTACATACATGCTTAAAGGAGTAAATATATCAGTTATAGCTGCATGTAAAGGTAACTTTGAGTGGTGCTTTATCCCTCAGGTCAGGCAAAGCTGAGTAAAGGCATCTTATCATATTTGATCATTCATAAATTTTATTTTTATAATTTGGGCCTCTTTTATTGGTTTTCTATTTATTTATTTTCATCCATCTTTATTTCTTGGCCTGTGTGGGCCTCACATTGCAGTGGACTGTCACGTTGCAGTTCCGTGGCCTCTCTCGTTACAGAGCACTGGCACTGGGTTTATGTGCTCCAGGGCATTGCCTCCTAATTGGACACACCTGTCCAGCCTCTCCGTGGCACGTGGGATCTTCCCAGGCCAGGGATCAAACTGGTGCCCCTTGCACTGCAAGGCAAATTCTTTACGCACTGGACCACCAGGTAAGTCCCATTCATAATTGTTTTTTTAAGATTTATTTATTTATTTATTTTTGGGGGGTGGGGTTGGGGAGGCTGGGGAGCAGGTGGACTACTTCTATTGGTCTTTCATTTGTCTAGTTTCATCCATCTTTGTTCTTTGGCTCGTGTGGGCCTCCCATCGCAGTGGCCTCTGTTGTCGCAGAGCACCGGCTCTGGACGCATGAGCTCCAGAGCTCCGGCTCGGTAATCGGGCACATTGGTCCAGCCGCTCTGCGGCTGCAGCACATGGGATCTTCCCAGGCCAGGGATCGAACCAGCGCCCTTTGCACTGCCAGGTGGTGTCCTTACCCACTGGACCACCAGGGAAGCCCCCATTCATAAATTTTTTAGTTATTCTCCAGCTGTAGAAAAAATTTGAGTCCCAGTTAAACGGAAAATGTTATAATTGCCTAATTTTACAAGAAAGTATACAATTCCAGCATTTTTCTAGCATTAAATCTTATGATAAAGATCTTTTCTCAGATTTTTGTCTTTCCTGGACAGTTACGTTCTTTGGGACTGTATTCTTTTCCAGAATTAGAGGGACCCACGTACCTCAGTTTGCCTGTGCCTTTCCCAGTTTGTACAGTGAAGTGCTGTGTGCCAGTGGGCGCCATGCCTGTAAAGGCTTTCTTGAACAACTAGAAATGTGTATAGTTAGGCCATGTCATGTATCAACAGTGTATGCTCTTCTGGTGAGGAATTTCAGATATATTAGGTTATCATTTACATTTTAATGTAACATTTATACTATTTAAAATTCATATAGTATATACGAAAAACCTAAAGTATGAATATTTAATATCCATCTTTTAATCTAATCTGAATTATATAATATTTATAAAGTTATTCTATTTCTCTTAAGTATACGTAGGAATTTGGAGTAAAAGAGCTTCTCATTATGCTTTAATGAAGAAATGAGAATGATTAATGATTAATATTTCAGTTGTTCGTATGCCAGTGCATGAAAATAATTTGTTAAAGCAATACGTAAAGAGCTTCCTCTGTTAAATTTTATTTCTCTAGAGGAGGGTTTAGCAAAACTTACTCTCTCTTAGAGAAAGAATAGAGTGTAGTAGTTGGAGCATGGCTTCTGGAATCAAAACTCGTGGATGCAAAGCCCATATCCTTCGTATACTGGAGTATACTCCTTCATATACTGACTGTGATCTTGGGCAAGTTGCTTAACCACATGAAGATCCAGTTTCTTGGTCTGTAAAGTGGGATAATAATTAGTTCCTTCCTAATAGATAGTTACGGCTTCTCTGGTGACTTAGCGGTAGAGAATCCAGTTGCCAATGCGGGAGCCCGTGGGTTCCATCCTTGGGTCGGGAAGATTCCCTGAAGGAAGAAATGGCAACCCATTTCAGTGTTATTGCCTGGAAAATTCCATGGACAGAGAAGTCTGGTGGGCTACAGTCCATGGGGTCACAAAATAGTTGGACATGATTTAGTGACTAGATAACCACCACAACAGGTAATTATAAAGAGTCAATGAAATAATACAAAGTAGTCAGTGTGTTATGATGCCTGAAGTTATTCCAAGAAAATTTCCAGCAAATTTTTCTAGCATTAAATTCTTATGATAAAGATCTTTTCTCAGATTTTTGTCTTTCCTGGACAGTTACGTTCTTTGGGACTGTATTCTTTTCCAGAATTAGAGGGACCCACGTACCTCAGTTTGCCTGTGCCTTTCCCAGTTTGTACAGTGAAGTGCTGTGTGCCAGTGGGCGCCATGCCTGTAAAGGCTTTCTTGAACAACTAGAAATGTGTATAGTTAGGCCATGTCATGTATCAACAGTGTATGCTCTTCTGGTGAGGAATTTCAGATATATTAGGTTATCATTTACATTTTAATGTAACATTTATACTATTTAAAATTCATATAGTATATACGAAAAACCTAAAGTATGAATATTTAATATCCATCTTTTAATCTAATCTGAATTATATAATATTTATAAAGTTATTCTATTTCTCTTAAGTATACGTAGGAATTTGGAGTAAAAGAGCTTCTCATTATGCTTTAATGAAGAAATGAGAATGATTAATGATTAATATTTCAGTTGTTCGTATGCCAGTGCATGAAAATAATTTGTTAAAGCAATACGTAAAGAGCTTCCTCTGTTAAATTTTATTTCTCTAGAGGAGGGTTTAGCAAAACTTACTCTCTTAGAGAAAGAATAGAGTGTAGTAGTTGGAGCATGGCTTCTGGAATCAAAACTCGTGGATGCAAAGCCCATATCCTTCGTATACTGGAGTATACTCCTTCATATACTGACTGTGATCTTGGGCAAGTTGCTTAACCACATGAAGATCCAGTTTCTTGGTCTGTAAAGTGGGATAATAATTAGTTCCTTCCTAATAGATAGTTACGGCTTCTCTGGTGACTTAGCGGTAGAGAATCCAGTTGCCAATGCGGGAGCCCGTGGGTTCCATCCTTGGGTCGGGAAGATTCCCTGAAGGAAGAAATGGCAACCCATTTCAGTGTTATTGCCTGGAAAATTCCATGGACAGAGAAGTCTGGTGGGCTACAGTCCATGGGGTCACAAAATAGTTGGACATGATTTAGTGACTAGATAACCACCACAACAGGTAATTATAAAGAGTCAATGAAATAATACAAAGTAGTCAGTGTGTTATGATGCCTCATACATAGGAGGTTTTCAACATTTGGGGTACAGGTGACTACAAGGTAAGCCAGACCCAGACTTGTGCTGGAGTAGCATCTGCGTTATTTATTTTCTGTAGTGAAAATCAAGATTTTAAATGAACACTTGTGTTTGTGCATGCATGTGTGTGTGTGTGTATTTCATGCTTTGTCATTGAGGAATTCCAGAACTCATTTGAGAAAGGAACTCTAACATCTCTGGCCAATTTCATGAGACCCTCAAGTAGAAACTGACAACTAAACTGAGCTAAATTATTCCTTCTATTAATACATTGTATGATGTCAAGTTTCCCTCAAAAGATGGGACTGTAAATTGACTACATTTGCTCATGTTTTCCTCTTATTGTAAATGTGTTTGACTAAAATAGATGTTGAATTTTTAATTAGTTTCAGAATGATTTAGTAAGACAGTGTTTATGCTCTGATCATAAAGAACACACTGTGATAGGTTTACCATCTGTTGGAGGTAAAAAATGAAATCTTAAAGAAGTGGGCAGTTGATAGAAAGATTTTAATTGAGTGTTTAATGTTTTCCATGTCTATATGAGGGGCTTATCCTGACAGTAACATAAATGGTGTACAAACCAAAGGGCTCAACCTTAGTCTCTCAGTTTTTATTTTGTCTCTGTTGGAGGATTGTATTTTGCATTTCTGGAGTTGTATACTGACGTGACAAAGGACGGCTTTCGTCCTACCTGGACATGTTTGTTCTAGCTAAATTCCGCTTTTAATCTCTGCTCGCTCCCGCCTGGTTCCTGCCATTCAGCACAATGAGTCTGTTGATTGCAAAGTGATTTTCTCCTTCAGGAACCAATCTTCCTTTGCAGAGACAGATGCGGAGCCCGTGGGTTCCATCCTTGGGTCGGAAGATTCTGAAGGAAGAAATGGCAACCCATTTCAGTGTTATTGCCTGGAAAATTCCATGGACAGAGAAGTCTGGTGGGCTACAGTCCATGGGGTCACAAAATAGTTGGACATGATTTAGTGACTAGATAACCACCACAACAGGTAATTATAAAGAGTCAATGAAATAATACAAAGTAGTCAGTGTGTTATGATGCCTCATACATAGGAGGTTTTCAACATTTGGGGTACAGGTGACTACAAGGTAAGCCAGACCCAGACTTGTGCTGGAGTAGCATCTGCGTTATTTATTTTCTGTAGTGAAAATCAAGATTTTAAATGAACACTTGTGTTTGTGCATGCATGTGTGTGTGTGTGTATTTCATGCTTTGTCATTGAGGAATTCCAGAACTCATTTGAGAAAGGAACTCTAACATCTCTGGCCAATTTCATGAGACCCTCAAGTAGAAACTGACAACTAAACTGAGCTAAATTATTCCTTCTATTAATACATTGTATGATGTCAAGTTTCCCTCAAAAGATGGGACTGTAAATTGACTACATTTGCTCATGTTTTCCTCTTATTGTAAATGTGTTTGACTAAAATAGATGTTGAATTTTTAATTAGTTTCAGAATGATTTAGTAAGACAGTGTTTATGCTCTGATCATAAAGAACACACTGTGATAGGTTTACCATCTGTTGGAGGTAAAAAATGAAATCTTAAAGAAGTGGGCAGTTGATAGAAAGATTTTAATTGAGTGTTTAATGTTTTCCATGTCTATATGAGGGGCTTATCCTGACAGTAACATAAATGGTGTACAAACCAAAGGGCTCAACCTTAGTCTCTCAGTTTTTATTTTGTCTCTGTTGGAGGATTGTATTTTGCATTTCTGGAGTTGTATACTGACGTGACAAAGGACGGCTTTCGTCCTACCTGGACATGTTTGTTCTAGCTAAATTCCGCTTTTAATCTCTGCTCGCTCCCGCCTGGTTCCTGCCATTCAGCACAATGAGTCTGTTGATTGCAAAGTGATTTTCTCCTTCAGGAACCAATCTTCCTTTCAATATTGTTTCTCTAAATTACACTTTATGGATTTTTAGGCACCACTTTCATCTGTTTGGAATCTGAACTGTGTTATCCCAATACTTTAATATACAGTAGTTTCCTCACCAAAATACATTCTGACAATATTTATTTCATGTTTGAATAACCTTGCTTCTCCTTCCTAATGTTTATTTCCAAAACGTGGACCCATTATAGTATCCTGCACGTCTTCGGTACTGTTGTTGTCTCTTCAAATTGGAGTACACAGTCCTAGCAAACTCAGTGAGAGGTCCAGCCAGGGAGCAATTTTCCAATTTAAGACTGTCACTGCATATCATTTAGTGTCCCCTCAGATTTCTGATTGAGGTTGTTACAAGCGTATTGTAAAAGAAAAAGGAAGAGGGAAGCCTTTCTCCGAATATGATATCATGAAGTATATAATGTTGACCTACAATGGGAAAATTTTGTGTATTTTCCCCAATATAAAATGCTATTTGGCACAGTATATGCTTCCTAGTGTCATGTTGCTACAAAATGGTTGCCTATTTGTCAGAAGCTATTTGTCAGTTTTCTCAGTATATGCAGGTGGTAAGTATGCTTCAGAATTCAGAGAAGGAAAATTGTGTGCTCCCAGGGATTCATGCAAATGCTTGACAAAAATATGACCTTATTTCAGAATATTTGTGCAAACTCAATGTATGTAATCAGAATATTGGCTAGATTTCCTGCCATCAGGGACAGTTTAATCCATCTTAATCAGTGTTGGTGGTCATCATTACAATTTAGATGTCAACATTTTTCCAATGTTAGCAGATATTTTATCTGCTAATTATTGTATTTTCATTTACATTAATGTGATTAACATATGAAAGAAAGTGAAAAGAACCAAGTATCTGTGAGGAGAAATTCTGTTAATGGAAGTGTAAGAATCAGATGCGAATAAGTGGCTAACACTTCCACTTTCTAGGGTACAGTAACATGTAAATACTTAGGAAAATAGCCTTCCAGAATGAAGAATAAATCAACTAAGGTCTATGAATTAGGTACTTCTGTTACATGGAAGTGTAAGAATCAGATGCGAATAAGTGCAACACTTCCACTGAGTCTGTTGATTGAAAGTTTCTCTTTAAAATTTCTGGCTTTTTAGGCACCACTTTCATCTGTTTGGAATCTGAACTGTGTTATCCCAATACTTTAATATACAGTAGTTTCCTCACCAAAATACATTCTGACAATATTTATTTCATGTTTGAATAACCTTGCTTCTCCTTCCTAATGTTTATTTCCAAAACGTGGACCCATTATAGTATCCTGCACGTCTTCGGTACTGTTGTTGTCTCTTCAAATTGGAGTACACAGTCCTAGCAAACTCAGTGAGAGGTCCAGCCAGGGAGCAATTTTCCAATTTAAGACTGTCACTGCATATCATTTAGTGTCCCCTCAGATTTCTGATTGAGGTTGTTACAAGCGTATTGTAAAAGAAAAGGAAGGGGGAAGCCTTTCTCCGAATATGATATCATGAAGTATATAATGTTGACCTACAATGGGAAAATTTTGTGTATTTTCCCCAATATAAAATGCTATTTGGCACAGTATATGCTTCCTAGTGTCATGTTGCTACAAAATGGTTGCCTATTTGTCAGAAGCTATTTGTCAGTTTTCTCAGTATATGCAGGTGGTAAGTATGCTTCAGAATTCAGAGAAGGAAAATTGTGTGCTCCCAGGATTCATGCAAATGCTTGACAAAAATATGACCTTATTTCAGAATATTTGTGCAAACTCAATGTATGTAATCAGAATATTGGCTAGATTTCCTGCCATCAGGGACAGTTTAATCCATCTTAATCAGTGTTGGTGGTCATCATTACAATTTAGATGTCAACATTTTTCCAATGTTAGCAGATATTTTATCTGCTAATTATTGTATTTTCATTTACATTAATGTGATTAACATATGAAAGAAAGTGAAAAGAACCAAGTATCTGTGAGGAGAAATTCTGTTAATGGAAGTGTAAGAATCAGATGCGAATAAGTGGCTAACACTTCCACTTTCTAGGGTACAGTAACATGTAAATACTTAGGAAAATAGCCTTCCAGAATGAAGAATAAATCAACTAAGGTCTATGAATTAGGTACTTTGGACTGCAAGTGATAGAATACCATATTAAGTGCCATTTTGGTAAGATCCTTATAGTTTCACATAAGAAGAAGTTCAAATGCAGGAAGTTCCAGGGCTGATTTAATGCTCAGTAGTGTCGGGCTCTGCACCTTTCTTTTTTCCTGGAGAGAATGAGTGTGCCAGAAGCTCCTAGCAGACTTCACCTCCCTGCTCAGAAGTGGATAACGTGCCTATGCGCAAGTGGCATGGGGTCTGGGGAGAGTAGGGTGGACCTATGAGGGGCTGGGAGCGATCATGATTCATTTCCTGGGGCTGCACCCCTGCCCTGAGAATGTTGCTGTCTCAACAACATTGGACTTAAGAGACGAAGAGAGGGAAGAGAGGGATGGGATGAGATAGCTGCTGGGCATAACAGATCATTGTGCTACATAAGCCCATCAAGAGCACGGGTGGGAGCAGTGTGGATGGGAACTCTGACGGTGGACTAGGTAAGCCAGTCACAGAGCGTGGACAGAGACAGCAAATAGCCGTCTCTGATATTTTGTATTTTTCTTTGCAAATTCAAAGTCATGTTTAGTTAACAAACATCATACTGGTAAATTGCAGAGAAGTGGCTTTAAATAATTGTTTTCTTCTGTATTTGTGATGAAAGTACGGAACCTCTCCTGGTTTGAAGCACTAACTTCTCTTAGAGTGTCTCTGTCTGGTACTATCAGGTGAAATGTGTCTTCTTGGGCAAAATTGTTTTGCACCTGCTCAATATATGCACCAGTTGTATGATATGAATATGCATAAGGCTCAGAGGAATTTTTGTAGCACTTGTTTACTCATGGAAGCTGAAATTCGCTTATGTTTGGTGTATTACTTGTCTTATGTTAAGGGAAATTAAGAGTCTTCTTCAGTTCTTTAAGAGGGTCAGGCTGCCAAATAAGTTCTCAAAACACTTATCTACTCATAGAACATTGAGTAAAATTTCCCATTCAAGTCCTAAGACTTTAAAAAACCCATGGCATGGGTAGCCAGAAACATGAGTTAGTTACATTTTGTAAAGATGGTGTATTAAACATTGAGTGGCATTGCATATTTTATTTTAAAAATAAAATCTCAGAGTGACAACACTACATAGGCACTAGAAGCACAGACTTAGGCCTCCTATTGCAGTGGCCTCTCTTGTCGCAGAGCACTGGTTCTGGGGGCATGCGGTCCAGAGTGCTGGCTGGTAATTCGACACACCGGTCTTGCCGCTCTGCGGCATGTGGGATCTTCCCAGGCCAGGGATTGAACCAGTGCCCCTTGCACTGCAAGGTGGACTCTTTACCCAGTGGACCACCAGGAAGGCCCTGGGAAAGTGTTTTAATAATCATATGTGTTAACAAGTAAAAATGATGCTTGAGGAGGTTGTGTGAAAGTGATTTAAAGACAAGGAAACCCTGTAGTCTGCAAGGAAGCTTTGTAGCAAGGCTGCATAAGGTGGTGGGAACTGCAGGGATCAGTGACAGCCAAACAGAATAGAAAGAATGGTATGAAAAATACTGAAAAGAATGTCTTAAGACTGATCAGTAGGGCTTCCCTGGTGGTCCAGTGGGTGAAGAGTCTGCCTTGCAGTGCATGGGGCACTGGTTCAATCCCTGGCTTGGGAAGATTGGAAAAATCCCGTGTGCCGTGGAGCGGCTGGACTGGTGTGTCCAGTTGCGAGCCAGGATGGATGAAAAAAAAAAATCAATAAAACAGGCCAAAGTTAAAAAAAAAAGACTGACCTGAAGGATTTATGCACAAATTTACTCATTGTCTCACATTTTAGTGTTCCCATCATTAACACAATGAAAGAAGCCTCTTTATTTGGGTCCAGAATATATATTTCAATCTCAAAAAGTCTGACTTCTTTAATCATATTTATTCATGGCTTTAAAGCGGCAACTCAAAAATAAAATGATGGTTTTTATTTCATGGAGAAAGTGAAGTATCAGTGGATTTGATAATGCAGGGCACTTTCCCCTCCAATTTTAGAGACTGAGTATATAGTTCAGTTTTTTTCCCCCCATTATATATAATCATATTTTAAGAAGCATTTAGAATGTCCCACAAACTCGCCTAAGACTTTAAAAAACCCATGGCATGGGTAGCCAGAAACATGAGTTAGTTACATTTTGTAAAGATGGTGTATTAAACATTGAGTGGCATTGCATATTTTATTTTAAAAATAAAATCTCAGAGTGACAACACTACATAGGCACTAGAAGCACAGACTTAGGCCTCCTATTGCAGTGGCCTCTCTTGTCGCAGAGCACTGGTTCTGGGGGCATGCGGTCCAGAGTGCTGGCTGGTAATTCGACACACCGGTCTTGCCGCTCTGCGGCATGTGGGATCTTCCCAGGCCAGGGATTGAACCAGTGCCCCTTGCACTGCAAGGTGGACTCTTTACCCAGTGGACCACCAGGAAGGCCCTGGGAAAGTGTTTTAATAATCATATGTGTTAACAAGTAAAAATGATGCTTGAGGAGGTTGTGTGAAAGTGATTTAAAGACAAGGAAACCCTGTAGTCTGCAAGGAAGCTTTGTAGCAAGGCTGCATAAGGTGGTGGGAACTGCAGGGATCAGTGACAGCCAAACAGAATAGAAAGAATGGTATGAAAAATACTGAAAAGAATGTCTTAAGACTGATCAGTAGGGCTTCCCTGGTGGTCCAGTGGGTGAAGAGTCTGCCTTGCAGTGCATGGGGCACTGGTTCAATCCCTGGCTTGGGAAGATTGGAAAAATCCCGTGTGCCGTGGAGCGGCTGGACTGGTGTGTCCAGTTGCGAGCCAGGATGGATGAAAAAAAAAAATCAATAAAACAGGCCAAAGTTAAAAAAAAAAGACTGACCTGAAGGATTTATGCACAAATTTACTCATTGTCTCACATTTTAGTGTTCCCATCATTAACACAATGAAAGAAGCCTCTTTATTTGGGTCCAGAATATATATTTCAATCTCAAAAAGTCTGACTTCTTTAATCATATTTATTCATGGCTTTAAAGCGGCAACTCAAAAATAAAATGATGGTTTTTATTTCATGGAGAAAGTGAAGTATCAGTGGATTTGATAATGCAGGGCACTTTCCCCTCCAATTTTAGAGACTGAGTATATAGTTCAGTTTTTTTCCCCCCATTATATATAATCATATTTTAAGAAGCATTTAGAATGTCCCACAAACTAGCCTATGTTCTCTTGTTCTTTCTTTTTTCCTTTTTTTGGGAATTTTGGCCTCTTTTATTTATTAATTTATTTTAATTGATTTAGTTTCATCCATTTTTATTCTTTGACCTGTGTGGGCCATTGCAGTGGCCTCTCTTGTTGAAGAACACCGGTTCTTGGTGCATGTGGTCCAGAGTGCTGGCTCATAATTGGGCACACTGGTCCAGCAGCTTCATGGTACGTGGGATCTTCCTGGGCCAGGGATTCAATTAGTACCCATTGCACTGCAAGGGGGACTCTCTACTCACTGGACCAGCAGGGAAGCCCTGTTGCCTTGTTCTTATTCCTTGGAGTAGTATGCTAAAATAAATACAATGGAAATTTGCCCAGATTTGGGTGTCCATGACATTCTTATCAAGGTTGTGAATTGCTGTTTGGCCCAAAACGTCTACTAAAGTCCTTTTGGCTTAGAGTCTTCCGTCTTTGCTGCCCTTCATGGGGAGTATACTGGTGAAAGTTACATTTACTTATATGTCACTCATAAGATTCCCTAGTAGCTCAGCTGGTAAAGAATCCACCTGTAATGCAGGAGACCCCAATTCAATTCCTGGGTTGGCAAGTTACCTTGGAGAAGAGATAGGCTACCCACTCCAGTATTCTTGGGCTTCCCTGGTGGCTTAGATGATGAAGAATCCGCTTTCATTGTGGGAGACCTGGGTTCAATTACTCAGTTGAGAACATCCCCTGGAGAAGGGAAAAGCTTCCCACTCCAGTATTCTTGCCTGGAGAATTCCACGGCTCATGCATAGGTTGCAGAGTCAGACATGACTGAATGACTTCACTTTCACTCATAAGGCAACAGTATACTCAACGGTTGATCAAAGATTAAAACAAAGTTCTATAGAACTAGCCCCTCACTATCTATAACATTATCCTGGAAGATTTTTACTGTGTGTGTTGCTTAATGAATTCTTAAAACTGCAGAGCATTCTGTTGAAAATAAGGAACAGGGAAAAGCTTCTATCTTTTAAAGAATTGGAACAGTTTCCTTTAGAATATAGCATGAATCCAAATGTACTACTTATTTATGTTGCACTTTGTTTCACATGTTTTTAGAAGAGATGATTTGGGTCTACTTTCATATATACATGAGGTATGAGGGAAGAAGTAAAAATGTAAACCCACATGGAAGGTTAAGGGATGAAAGCATACAGAAAGCCGTTTTTATGTGTTAGAGGGGATTGAAACTTTGGCTTGAACTTTCCAGTAGCTAGAACAAACAGAGAAACATAAGGGTTGGAAGAATCATTGTGTTTGTAAGGTAAAATTAAGACTTTTCTCTGGTACTGAATTCATAGAGAAATTTTCTCATGACTACTCATAGAAGGGCTCTGTATGTTTTCATGGACAGTGTTATCAGTAATCTGCTAATGGTGTTCACTGTATTATGTTCTCATATTCATTGTCCATTTCTCATTAATCTCCTTTTGAGATTATATTATAGAGAAATGTCTTCAAATCATTCTGTGAGGGGAAAAAATCAGTCTGAATTTTCCCAAGGATAACAAACTAAGTCTCTGAATTATAATCTCAACCTCTCCTATCTCTTCTCCTTTGATTCAACTTGTGTATGTGTCTAAAGCTTGCATGAATTTAGCTGCATATTTAAAGTAGTTAGGGATGATGTGAATTTAGTAAAGATAGCTCTTTGGGTTTTGTTTTATCTTTCCTTTGAGGGGGAAAAAGAGAGATGGCCATATCAAGACAAAACATTCCTAGAAAGGGAAATGGTGGTTTTATGGACATGTAATGCATTTAAGTTGCATGTTTCCTTCTAGACTTGATGAAACCTGTTATGCTCCTCATGCTACATTTCCCCCCAGACTTGTGGACCTGATGCCAGGAGGAGAAGCAATTCTTGTGCCATGTGGAAGGAAGGAGATTCAATTTCTCTAAGCCATTCAGCCATTCAATTATATCCTAATGGTCAGTAATGTTTTAAGAGTTAGCCCTATTATTATAGTATTACTGAATTTGAATTTGATATTGTACCATATCTTTGAACTTATCCTACCACTGGAATAGAGAAAGTAAGAATCCTAGAAGAATTTTCTATATCCCTCTTTTTTTTTTTCTGAGGGAAACAATGTTATTGAGTGTTAAAAAGCAACTTGCCAAAACACCTGCTACTTTTTGCATCTCTTGTTAATTAGAGTGTGGCTTTTGCTTAGATGTCTTGGGGAAGTAACAAGAGTATAAGGAAAACAATGGTTTAATTATTACAATCGTGTGAGGTTCATTGCATTTAATAGAAAGCAAAATGCTAAATAGGTGATCACAGGAAACTAAGGATTCATTTTTTAGTGTACTGGATCAATGTTAGTGGAGTCATGATATAATTATTACAAAGTATGCATTTTAATATAATAATATTTTAAATCAATACACAGATAAAATGTAAAAAAGTAAGCATTCTTCTCTTATACTTCAAATACACACCAAACAGAATATACTTTCAGATATATTCTTTAGAGGGTAGGAGAACCAATTTTGGGGCAAATAGCATGTGACTCTTGGGATGGAGAGTTATATGCAATTTTAAAAATGCCATTAATAGCACAGTTGCTGAGATGCATATTGTGGAAGTCAGACTTTCTAACAAGAAATAAAATTAGTATCATTTCACCAGCAGTCATTGATATACTATTGAAATGTGTCATTAGGACTACTTGTATGTTAACCACTTAGCATTTCATGCTATCAGGGGCAGTTGTGCAGGCAATAACTTGCATATACTTGGCCATGATAAATCTAATCCAGGCAGTGAGAGAGGAGATAAATGCAAATGCCTATTTAGTTATTTGTGAATTATGGATACATGTACTTCGTTTACTGACTTCATATTGTCATTCAGTTGCTGGCATATGATGTCCCCTTGGATAATGGAGAGCATTTCATCTGTATTTGATTGAATAGTATTTTATTGCCTTTTGTTCAGGTTTTCTTTTTCACCTCATTGACTTCACATTTTCTGCTCACATCCTCATTCTCTCTCCTCTTCAGCTATCCCTTGTGGAGCACCTGTCTCACTTTTAAGTAGCTTCAGTTGTTCCAGGACATATTTCAATGAATCAGGCTCATTAAGCTTTAATATTTCTAGTGCTAAATAAGTAGTATTTAGATGAGCAACATTCGTGAATAGACATTGAGAAGCATTAGATTACAGTAGAACTGTAATTTCATGTGATGCTGTCAGCACAGTTTATGCTGGATTTAGGTTTGAAATTGGCCCATCTCAATATTGAGTTTTCAGGTAAACCTCCTACTTATTATTTTTTTCAAGTACATTTTGGCTATGTTTCATCACTTCCCCTTCTGTACTTATGAAATTAATGTTTGCATATAAATACAGGGCTTTGAATTCATCTTTTGAGTTTGAGACCCAGTCTCTCCTAATGAATGATGTTTAATCTTGCTTTTATTAGAGCACTCTTTATCCAGCTCTGTGAAGTTTGCATATTTGATGAGAATAAATTTTATATTTTAATTATAACTAAAGTAATTACATTAATTGATAATCATAAGTGTATTAAGCATATAAAGTATTTTACTTAGTTTTCACAGTATGTGTAATGGGCAAAGTCAAAATGGCTACTGTAAGGAAAAAGATAGCTTTGAAACTTAAACATTGGTTCATGTAAAGACATGCTACAGTCCAAGGAGTCACAAGGAGTCAGACATGATTTAGCAACTGAACAGAAACAGAAAAAGACAATTAAATGTCTACAAAGTATGAAAGGTCAGGGTAAAACAAGTTGAACTGAATAAAATTTGAGCAATAACTTACAAAGGGCTCACAAGAAAACTGTAGGTGATCCTTAAATAGTCAAGAAATGAAGCTATTTAGAGAATCCACTTGATCATTTTGGGGTCCAGCAATGAAAAGGAGTATATAAATAGATTAACTGATTTTTTTGATATATGTCTATATTGAAGGATGCGAGGAAGGGAATAGTACCTCAGAATGCCCCTGTAAATGTATTAGATACTGTCCATTACTGTTTAGACATTAGGTACTTCACACAATAATACTTATTTTACAGCTACAGTGAGCATGGCCTATTAATCTGAACCATCACTCTATAACTGTTAAGGTTAGTAGTAAAATCACAGAATGATTTTTAAGATGACTTCTGGTTTAAAGTCATTTTCTTCATTTCTGAGGAAACGATTGTCTAAGATTGTGTGTGTGTTTGTGTGTGTGTTAGTCACTCACTTGTGTCCAACTTTTGTGATCCCTTGGACTGTAGCCCACCAGGCTTCTCTATCCATGGAATTCTCCAGTCAAGAATATTGGAGTGGGTAGCCATTCCCTTCTCCAGGGGATATTCCTGACCCAGGAATCAAACTGAGGTCTCCTGAACTGCAGGACTGAATTCTTTACCATCTGAGCTACCAGGGAAGCCCTGTCTAAAGTTACATGATGTGTTTCCTCAGAGTCAATAAGGAGCAGAAGGAACATGAAGTGCTAGCTTTCACTGTATGGATCTGTGTGTTTATTTATTCTTTCATTCCTGTTACTAATTTAGTATCTTCTCTGTGAAGTTTGCATATTTGATGAGAATAAATTTTATATTTTAATTATAACTAAAGTAATTACATTAATTGATAATCATAAGTGTATTAAGCATATAAAGTATTTTACTTAGTTTTCACAGTATGTGTAATGGGCAAAGTCAAAATGGCTACTGTAAGGAAAAAGATAGCTTTGAAACTTAAACATTGGTTCATGTAAAGACATGCTACAGTCCAAGGAGTCACAAGGAGTCAGACATGATTTAGCAACTGAACAGAAACAGAAAAAGACAATTAAATGTCTACAAAGTATGAAAGGTCAGGGTAAAACAAGTTGAACTGAATAAAATTTGAGCAATAACTTACAAAGGGCTCACAAGAAAACTGTAGGTGATCCTTAAATAGTCAAGAAATGAAGCTATTTAGAGAATCCACTTGATCATTTTGGGGTCCAGCAATGAAAAGGAGTATATAAATAGATTAACTGATTTTTTTGATATATGTCTATATTGAAGGATGCGAGGAAGGGAATAGTACCTCAGAATGCCCCTGTAAATGTATTAGATACTGTCCATTACTGTTTAGACATTAGGTACTTCACACAATAATACTTATTTTTACAGCTACAGTGAGCATGGCCTATTAATCTGAACCATCACTCTATAACTGTTAAGGTTAGTAGTAAAATCACAGAATGATTTTTAAGATGACTTCTGGTTTAAAGTCATTTTCTTCATTTCTGAGGAAACGATTGTCTAAGATTGTGTGTGTGTTTGTGTGTGTGTGTTAGTCACTCACTTGTGTCCAACTTTTGTGATCCCTTGGACTGTAGCCCACCAGGCTTCTCTATCCATGGAATTCTCCAGTCAAGAATATTGGAGTGGGTAGCCATTCCCTTCTCCAGGGGATATTCCTGACCCAGGAATCAAACTGAGGTCTCCTGAACTGCAGGACTGAATTCTTTACCATCTGAGCTACCAGGGAAGCCCTGTCTAAAGTTACATGATGTGTTTCCTCAGAGTCAATAAGGAGCAGAAGGAACATGAAGTGCTAGCTTTCACTGTATGGATCTGTGTGTTTATTTATTCTTTCATTCCTGTTACTAATTTAGTATCTTCTCTTTGGGGGATACATGATACTGTCCTCAAGCATTTCAGCGGTCTAGTAGTGTTCACGTCTCTTCTTCAGCTAGATCTCTGTGTTATTCGTTATTTTGACCTGGCCTCCTCTCCCCAGTGAATGTGTCTATTGCTCCGGTGGTCTAATTGGAAGCACGTTCTTGATGTATATTGTGGAAAAAAAAAATAATGGATGCTCTGATATTCCCAAAGCACCACTGGTATGCAAAAAATTGGGTAGGGCATTTATTGGGTAAACTTAGCATCTGCTTTCAAACAGTAGTTCATTCGGCTTGCTACCAGTGAGGAATTTCACCATACGAATTGTGTCATTTTGGTCAATCTATATTTCATTAAAACATTTCAATGGCTCTTAAGCCCCTTGGCTTAGAATGCAGTGTATGAAGGGGAAGATAGTTGGTTTAAAATGTTATTATTAAAGTTGAACAGAAGAGTTGACTGTTATTTTGGGAAATTGCTTCTTCACTAGAAAGTATGGTTTTAATTTATTTTCTTTTTTTAAGTTTTGGTGTCCCACAATTAGAATTTAAGCATCATAGAAATAAGGATTTTGTTTGTTGTGTTCATTGCTCTGTCCTCAGGCTCTGGTACAGAGCAGGAGCTCTCAAAAACTTCTTTCCCAGTGATGGAAACAGAAATTAAAATTCTCGTTAGCTGGAATTAAAGTGAATCATAACAACTTCTCACACATACATTAAATGATTGATTTAGAAGTCATGTAAAGATGAGTAAGGACAAGGAACTGGAGTGAACACGTGGGCATTCTGCAGTTCAATTTTGTGAAGGATAGAGATTTTTGGAGGGCAGACAGGGTATCCTTTCTTCCAGTGATAATTTCAGAGTTGTTGGATACACATATGAGGCCCAAGTAGATGAGTTGAATTTTATTGTCATTAAATTATCCCTCAGATTAAAGTCATGCTTTCAATAAACTTAACGTTGTCATGTATGCCTGAGAAACCAACATTTTTAAAAAAATTTTTTTAAAAAACTTTTATTTTGCTTTTAACTTTTACAGAGTTTTGTTGTTTACATATATGTATGTTCCCAGATTAGTCATATGTATATACCCCCCTCCCATCGTACCCCTCCAGACCATCACACAACACCCCTGCAGGATTCCCTTTTCTCACAGAGCAATGACTATAGCTATTTTCTTCACATATGATAGTACAGGTTTTCATGCTACTTCCTTTATGCCTCCCACCCACTGTTCATTCCCCACAATGTCCATATGTCTACTATCCATGTCTGTTTCTCCATCGCTTCACTGCATGTGTTATCATTACCATCCTACTAGATTCCATATATATGTTAGTTTATTGTACTTGGCCTTCTCTTTTTGACTGACTTAACTTTTTATGGTAGATTCTAGATCCAGCCACCTCATTAGGGCTGATTGTTTTGCATTTCTTTTAACAACTGTGTAGTATTCCATTGTATATATGTACCAGAGCTTTTTTATCCATTCATTTGTCGATGGACATCTAGGTTGCTTCCATGTTCTAGCTATTGTATAGAGAGATGCAATGAACATTGGGGTACAGGTGAGAAACCAACATTTGTTTGTTGAAATGCTTATCTCTTAAGGGTAAGCCTGAAACAGGAGTTTGGGTGCCTGTGATTTATTGAAGAAACACATTTTGGAGAAACCCTTTAAATTAGGAGATGGAAGCAGGGAAAGGGGAAGTACAAAGGGAGGGAGAAAGAACCCAGGAGGATGAAATCTGGCCTTGGTCCAATAGTCCAATAAGTGGAGACAGGGTGTGTGGGTCGGGACTCAGGAAGTGAGGGTTCTGGAGTATTCACTGTAATAAAGGTGAGGTGGTCTGTCCTTTTGAACCTTAGGATCACTTAGTTATTAACTGAGGGCTGTGGTTGAGTAAGAGGGGAAAGGACATGGCTATTCCTACCAGCTGAGGGCAGTTTCTGGAAAAGGGGGAGACTGAGTTCTTCACTGCCAGCACAGTGGGATTGTACCCTCAGGCGCAGGGTAGGGTCAAGATGAGATATTCTGAATTAGTGATGGTCTTCTGAGAGTTTGCTAGAGCACTGATACGAGCATAGACGTTACTGGAATTCTAGCTGCACATTCTGACTTTGCCTTTCTTTGACACAGGTTGTATTTCCTGTAAGACAATAAAGCCATAAATAATTTAACTGGATATAGAGATGGGTTCTCTCCACTGATTTATATCAAAGCTCCTGGCACCTCATGCTTTATCATGAGTTGCTTTGCCTCTGATTATAGCTCCATCAGGTCACAGCTCATCACGTGCCTGAAGTTAGAATGCCGGGAAGTGACAGTTCTATGATAAGAACTTACTCTAAATCAAAAGCAGGATCAAGTTCACTTTCTCTGGCAATGGGCTCTTGAAATATTCTGAAGAATAATAATTGCAGGAGGTAAGGTTCTCTGGCCTTGTGGATATTCTTCCCAGCTAGGAGCACCAAATTTTCATAGAAGTCTCTTATGTGGGATTTTACCAATCCAAAAGAATGTGCTTTTGCTTGATTGCTTTAGTTGGAATATAACAGTCTTTAGGTGACTCTCCTTTTGTTTTTTAGGTAAGCGATGGATTTATTCAGATTCAGAGAAAGCACACTCCCCAGAGCGTGGGCCAGTGGCCCTGAAAGCATGGCGTTCTTAGCTTTTATAGGCTGGGTAATTCCAAATGGGGCCCTGAAGCATTGGGGTACAGGTGAGAAACCAACATTTGTTTGTTGAAATGCTTATCTCTTAAGGGTAAGCCTGAAACAGGAGTTTGGGTGCCTGTGATTTATTGAAGAAACACATTTTGGAGAAACCCTTTAAATTAGGAGATGGAAGCAGGGAAAGGGGAAGTACAAAGGGAGGGAGAAAGAACCCAGGAGGATGAAATCTGGCCTTGGTCCAATAGTCCAATAAGTGGAGACAGGGTGTGTGGGTCGGGACTCAGGAAGTGAGGGTTCTGGAGTATTCACTGTAATAAAGGTGAGGTGGTCTGTCCTTTTGAACCTTAGGATCACTTAGTTATTAACTGAGGGCTGTGGTTGAGTAAGAGGGGAAAGGACATGGCTATTCCTACCAGCTGAGGGCAGTTTCTGGAAAAGGGGGAGACTGAGTTCTTCACTGCCAGCACAGTGGGATTGTACCCTCAGGCGCAGGGTAGGGTCAAGATGAGATATTCTGAATTAGTGATGGTCTTCTGAGAGTTTGCTAGAGCACTGATACGAGCATAGACGTTACTGGAATTCTAGCTGCACATTCTGACTTTGCCTTTCTTTGACACAGGTTGTATTTCCTGTAAGACAATAAAGCCATAAATAATTTAACTGGATATAGAGATGGGTTCTCTCCACTGATTTATATCAAAGCTCCTGGCACCTCATGCTTTATCATGAGTTGCTTTGCCTCTGATTATAGCTCCATCAGGTCACAGCTCATCACGTGCCTGAAGTTAGAATGCCGGGAAGTGACAGTTCTATGATAAGAACTTACTCTAAATCAAAAGCAGGATCAAGTTCACTTTCTCTGGCAATGGGCTCTTGAAATATTCTGAAGAATAATAATTGCAGGAGGTAAGGTTCTCTGGCCTTGTGGATATTCTTCCCAGCTAGGAGCACCAAATTTTCATAGAAGTCTCTTATGTGGGATTTTACCAATCCAAAAGAATGTGCTTTTGCTTGATTGCTTTAGTTGGAATATAACAGTCTTTAGGTGACTCTCCTTTTGTTTTTTTTAGGTAAGAAATGGATTTATTCAGATTCAGAGAAAGCACACTCCACAGAGTGTGGGCCATGGCAGAGCAAATCCAGTGGCCCTGAAAGCATGGCGTTCTTAGCTTTTATAGGCTGGGTAATTCCATATGCTAATGAGTGGGAGGGTTATTCCAGCTCTTTTAGGGAGGGGTGGAACTGTCATGGTGCCTCTGGGTGTCTCATTTAGCTTGCTGACTGAGGATCAAGGTCTGGTCTGCCATCTTGGACCCATTTAATTCTAATGGGTTTATGCTGTGTCCTTGGGCTGTCATTTTTTTCAAAAATTGTGCCCTGCCCCTTTCCCTCCTAACCCTTACATTCCCCCCTCAAGAGATTTTACTCCCATATTCTTATGGGAGGCAGAAGGGCAAAGGTCCCTCTTCTGTGATTGCTTCAAGGCTGAGCATGGGCGTTGACCCTGCCTATCAGGGAGTAAAAATCTCTTGTGTACCTGATCTAGGGGCCCCAGGGACAGGGCAGCTCCTAGCGTTAGTCCATGTATTGAAATCCCTACATAGCCATCATCTTGATGTAGAGGAGCAGCAACTGGATTCCTTAGCCTTCCTATGGATCTTCTTGAGGATTAGGCATGTTTTATACCAGCACCAGGGCATAAATATATCTGTAAATGACAAAAGACTTAAAAGGCATGGTCAAACATCTGATTACAGTGTACAGTAAAGGTGGGTTACAATAACCAGAATTACAAACAATTACATTTAACTTAATATATTAAATAATCTTAGTTAACTAATATAATTAAATCCAAAGTTACTTTTTGGTTAGATAAGCTCATCACGTGCCTGAAGTTAGAATGCCGGGAAGTGACAGTTCTATGATAAGAACTTACTCTAAATCAAAAGCAGGATCAAGTTCACTTTCTCTGGCAATGGGCTCTTGAAATATTCTGAAGAATAATAATTGCAGGAGGTAAGGTTCTCTGGCCTTGTGGATATTCTTCCCAGCTAGGAGCACCAAATTTTCATAGAAGTCTCTTATGTGGGATTTTACCAATCCAAAAGAATGTGCTTTTGCTTGATTGCTTTAGTTGGAATATAACAGTCTTTAGGTGACTCTCCTTTTGTTTTTTTTAGGTAAGAAATGGATTTATTCAGATTCAGAGAAAGCACACTCCACAGAGTGTGGGCCATGGCAGAGCAAATCCAGTGGCCCTGAAAGCATGGCGTTCTTAGCTTTTATAGGCTGGGTAATTCCATATGCTAATGAGTGGGAGGGTTATTCCAGCTCTTTTAGGGAGGGGTGGAACTGTCATGGTGCCTCTGGGTGTCTCATTTAGCTTGCTGACTGAGGATCAAGGTCTGGTCTGCCATCTTGGACCCATTTAATTCTAATGGGTTTATGCTGTGTCCTTGGGCTGTCATTTTTTTCAAAAATTGTGCCCTGCCCCTTTCCCTCCTAACCCTTACATTCCCCCCTCAAGAGATTTTACTCCCATATTCTTATGGGAGGCAGAAGGGCAAAGGTCCCTCTTCTGTGATTGCTTCAAGGCTGAGCATGGGCGTTGACCCTGCCTATCAGGGAGTAAAAATCTCTTGTGTACCTGATCTAGGGGCCCCAGGGACAGGGCAGCTCCTAGCGTTAGTCCATGTATTGAAATCCCTACATAGCCATCATCTTGATGTAGAGGAGCAGCAACTGGATTCCTTAGCCTTCCTATGGATCTTCTTGAGGATTAGGCATGTTTTCTACCAGCACGAAGGCATAAATATATCTGTAAATGACAAAAGACTTAAAAGGCATGGTCAAACATCTGATTACAGTGTACAATAAAGGTGGGTTGCAATAACCAGAATTACAAACAATTACATCTAACTTAATATATTAAATAATCTTAGTTAACTATTTTTCTTTGCCATATCACAGGGACCCTGTAAAACATTCCAAAGTTACTTTTTGGTTAGATAAGATCATAAATCACTGTGAGACAATATTTTCTTTTTAATTGAAACTATATGAAGATCTCTAAAGTAAGTACAAATCACTTAAAGGCAAAGAAATTCACCACAATTTGTCAACCTATAACCTGTTTGTCAGAAGCAGCAGTTTAAGAATACTTTGGAGGAAGAGACCAAATCTAGTCTGGGCTTAACCCATCTCTATTAAAATCCATTACCCAACCCAACTAAATCATGATCATGAATACCTCTTTACACAGTGAGGGTGGTTCCCTTTCTCCTCCAGAGACAGAGTGGCCCCTAGTTTAGTTAATAAATCTCTCCCCATTAAAGGGAAAGGACAATCAGGCACAAAGGGAAAGGACAATCAGGCACAAACAGAAACAAATGGAAACAAATGGAAAAACAGCTGTCCATTTGCACTGCACAAAACAGGCTCCAGGAAAGTGTGCCCCTGTTTCTTTCCTGACAACCCCATTATATACTCTTTATATACTGAGGTTATAACTGCTGAGGTTTCCAATCCTTTGGGTTAAGACTGAGAAGGTTGCACTAGTGTCTACAAGAACTTCTATCAAATGGCCAGCCACATCAGTGACCACCCAAGGTTGAAGCAAAGCCACTTTTGGCCTTGGGCCCTGTTGGTCTTCTGATTGCAAAGCCATCATTGGCTGAGGGGCCCCTGTCACTCTCTGGCGTCTGGGGCATTCCCTCTGCCAATGCCCTGGCTGTTTGCAAAAGATACATCGACAGCAGTCCTTCTTCCAGTGCCCCTTTTGTCCACAAGGGTACACTGGCCTTGCATGGGCACCCATGGAGCTCGTGGTCTGCCAGGACCAGATTGGCCCAAAAATGGCAGCCTCCTAGTTGGTGGTCTTTGAGCAGACAAAGCCATTGTAATCATTTGGGTCTTTTGCATATTTCTCTGGGTGTGCTCAACCTTTTCAGCCATATCCCTATTATTAAAAACTTTACAATAACCAGAATTACAAACAATTACATCTAACTTAATATATTAAATAATCTTAGTTAACTATTTTTCTTTGCCACATCACAGGGACCCTGTAAAACATCCCAAAGTTACTTTTTGGTCATATAAGATCATAAATCACTGTGAGACAATATTTTCTTTTTAATTGAAACTATATGAAGATCTCTAAAGTAAGTACAAATCACTTAAAGGCAAATAAATTTACCACAATTTGTCAACCTATAACCTGTTTGTCAGAAGCAGCAGTTTAAGAATACTTTGGAGGAAGAGACCAAATCTAGTCTGATCTTAACCCATCTCTATTAAAATCCATTACCTAACCCAACAAAATCATGATCATGAATACCTCTTTACACAGTGAGGGTGGTTCCCTTTCTCCTCCAGAGACAGAGTGGCCCCTAGTTTAGTTAATAAATCTCTCCCCATTAAAGGGAAAGGACAATCAGGCACAAAGGGAAAGGACAATCAGGCACAAACAGAAACAAATGGAAACAAATGGAAAAACAGCTGTCCATTTGCACTGCACAAAACAGGCTCCAGGAAAGTGTGCCCCTGTTTCTTTCCTGACAACCCCATTATATACTCTTTATATACTGAGGTTATAACTGCTGAGGTTTCCAATCCTTTGGGTTAAGACTGAGAAGGTTGCACTAGTGTCTACAAGAACTTCTATCAAATGGCCAGCCACATCAGTGACCACCCAAGGTTGAAGCAAAGCCACTTTTGGCCTTGGGCCCTGTTGGTCTTCTGATTGCAAAGCCATCATTGGCTGAGGGGCCCCTGTCACTCTCTGGCGTCTGGGGCATTCCCTCTGCCAATGCCCTGGCTGTTTGCAAAAGATACATCGACAGCAGTCCTTCTTCCAGTGCCCCTTTTGTCCACAAGGGTACACTGGCCTTGCATGGGCACCCATGGAGCTCGTGGTCTGCCAGGACCAGATTGGCCCAAAAATGGCAGCCTCCTAGTTGGTGGTCTTTGAGCAGACAAAGCCATTGTAATCATTTGGGTCTTTTGCATATTTCTCTGGGTGTGCTCAACCTTTTCAGCCATATCCCTATTATTAAAAACTGAATAAGCCAGTTGGAGCAAATCCATTGACTGGGATCTGAGGATCAGCACTTGCTTTCTGAATCTTGCACCTGATGTCTGGGGCAGACTGGGCTATTAAATGCATAGCCAAAAGGGCCTGCCCCTCTGGGGTGGAGGGATCCATGTTTGTATATTTCCTATTGATCGGCTTGATTTCTCGCCGCTAGTATTACACCAAGTATTAGGCCAGTATTACATCCTTGGGGGTGCAGTAGTGGGATAGTACAAACTGTAAGTCTTCCCAGGTGAGATCGAAAGACCCCACTAGTGTGATAAATTCTTTTGTAAAATGGTCAGGATCCTCAGAAAAACTTTCCAACTTGTCTTCTGCCATACTTAGATCAGACACTGAGAAAGGTACATAAACTTACTGTTTTTTGATTTCCATCATAAACTTCTCTCAGAGTCAAAACTGTAGGGGCAGTTGGTTAGTAACTTACATTATTGTCAATGCTGAGTTAAGGATGGGCCCCTTTAGTAACTCAGGGTATAAAGTGGCTCCTGAATATGGGTGGGGCCCCTTCTCTTTCCTGCCTGTGTCATCCCCAGAGACAATGACTCCTCCCAGTAGGCGGGGAGTAGCTCCAGCAGCTCTTCCCAGAGGATTTATTTGAATTGCCCGAGGGTTCATCAGTTAAAAGGTCTTTTGTGTCTTTCTTAGAATTTTCCCTCCGAGCCACATGCACCTTAAATTCCTTTTTGAATCTCAATGTTTAGATACAAGGCCATGAAGATTTGAACATATGTAAGTTCCCTCCATCTGAACTTCCTTTTATAATATAATTTTAACAGTAATATCGTATCATAATTTAGGCACTCATTGAATGGCCATTTTTCTTGGCTTCCTAACTCATATTGCTGCCAAACATGATTATATAGCCTAAAGTGCCCCTTTTGTCCACAAGGGTACACTGGCCTTGCATGGGCACCCATGGAGCTCGTGGTCTGCCAGGACCAGATTGGCCCAAAAATGGCAGCCTCCTAGTTGGTGGTCTTTGAGCAGACAAAGCCATTGTAATCATTTGGGTCTTTTGCATATTTCTCTGGGTGTGCTCAACCTTTTCAGCCATATCCCTATTATTAAAAACTGAATAAGCCAGTTGGAGCAAATCCATTGACTGGGATCTGAGGATCAGCACTTGCTTTCTGAATCTTGCACCTGATGTCTGGGGCAGACTGGGCTATTAAATGCATAGCCAAAAGGGCCTGCCCCTCTGGGGTGGAGGGATCCATGTTTGTATATTTCCTATTGATCGGCTTGATTTCTCGCCGCTAGTATTACACCAAGTATTAGGCCAGTATTACATCCTTGGGGGTGCAGTAGTGGGATAGTACAAACTGTAAGTCTTCCCAGGTGAGATCGAAAGACCCCACTAGTGTGATAAATTCTTTTGTAAAATGGTCAGGATCCTCAGAAAAACTTTCCAACTTGTCTTCTGCCATACTTAGATCAGACACTGAGAAAGGTACATAAACTTACTGTTTTTTGATTTCCATCATAAACTTCTCTCAGAGTCAAAACTGTAGGGGCAGTTGGTTAGTAACTTACATTATTGTCAATGCTGAGTTAAGGATGGGCCCCTTTAGTAACTCAGGGTATAAAGTGGCTCCTGAATATGGGTGGGGCCCCTTCTCTTTCCTGCCTGTGTCATCCCCAGAGACAATGACTCCTCCCAGTAGGCGGGAGTAGCTCAGCAGCTCTTCCCAGAGGATTTATTTGAATTGCCCGAGGGTTCATCAGTTAAAAGGTCTTTTGTGTCTTTCTTAGAATTTTCCCTCCGAGCCACATGCACCTTAAATTCCTTTTTGAATCTCAATGTTTAGATACAAGGCCATGAAGATTTGAACATATGTAAGTTCCCTCCATCTGAACTTCCTTTTATAATATAATTTTAACAGTAATATCGTATCATAATTTAGGCACTCATTGAATGGCCATTTTTCTTGGCTTCCTAACTCATATTGCTGCCAAACATGATTATATAGCCTAAAGCTTTTTTTTTTTTTTTTTAAAATCCTAGTAGTCTGAATCTGTCCCAGTTCCGGAGGATATGACCCAAGGGGTATTGGTTAGGACTGATGCTGCCTGGCCCATTTCAGACCCAAACCTGAGATGACTCTAATTCCCATTGTATCTAAAATCGTGCCCTTAAAATCAAAACCCACAACAAAATTTGGTAAAAGATTTGCACTTAAGATTTTAGATGTTATCTCTTCTAAAGTAGTCTGCCAACTGGTTTAGTGCTCAAAAGTTGTCACAAAGGAAATGCACAGAAGGAAATGCGTTCCCAATGGTGTTGACGATGAGCTGGAGCTGGTCTAGTGATGAGTTGGGAATAAAACGCTGGCACTTTTAACAGCAGAGGGAGGTGAATAAAAGTAAAATACACCTTGGTGACCTCACAGATCTTTTCAGGCTAGCAAAAGAGAGAAAGAAGCAAAGCAGGAATGAACAAGAATGTAAGAATGTAGGAGGAAAATCTCATTGTCAAAGAGAACAGGATAATTCTGTCTTCCCCAGTCCACTTGGCTCACAGCTTCCCGTGGGCCTCTCTGGGACAAAGATCTAACTCTAAACCTTTCTTACCTTATCACCGTCCCTTCGTTCATGGTCACCATCTGAAAGTGTTCAACCTTAATTTGAGACTTAAAACCCAGGGCCCAGACTTAATCATATCTGTTTGGGACTTGAACCCATGCGGCCGGGACTCGAACCCAGCCTAAACCCTGTTAATTAAAATTACTCACCCAATGTCTGGACTTACTGAGGTTCAGGTTCTTCAGGTCTCTTTGCAGAGAAGAATTCAGCAAGAGACAAAGTGATAGGTAAGAAATGGATTTATTCAGATTCAGAGAAAGCACACTCCACAGACAGAGTGTGGGCCACGGCAGAGCAAATCCAGTGGCCGTGACTCTCCTTCTTGATTAACAGTAAGATTTGAGTGAATATTTGTCACATGTCAAATTCCGATTATGCCAATAGTCAATCAATCAATGGCTACAAGTCTACTTCCTTAAAAGTATAAAACCAGAAAAGATGTTTGCTTGGAAATTACTTCCATTTTAGGTGACCAGTTTAAAAAAATTTGTTTTCAATGTTCCAATTAAAAAAAAATAATTGTAATATGAATTGTAATATGTAATAATTGTAATATGAAAGGCTGAAAAGTATGACATTATTTGACACCTAAATCATGAAAGTCATTTATTCATATTTTTGTACAATGATTATGCACAAATTATGTTTAAAATATTTAAAAATAATTTAAAAACAGAACTATTGTAGAATGTTTAAACTTTAGGAAAGAACAATCATTTATAATCTTACTGTCCTGTATCATTT
Source organism: Tragulus kanchil (assembly GCA_022376925.1). NCBI lineage: Eukaryota > Metazoa > Chordata > Mammalia > Artiodactyla > Tragulidae > Tragulus > Tragulus kanchil. The sequence goes on along the minus strand of JAIOJX010000028.1, from coordinate 30,817,157 downwards.
TGTTGCTTTTTTACCTTTTTAACTTATGTATTCCCTGTAGTTTAAAGTAGAATTTATACCTCTTTATAACCTGCTTCATCACTTACATCTTGAACATGGCCCATATTATGTATTATCTATAACCACCTCACAGATCTTTTCAGGCTAGCAAGAGAAAGAAGCAAAGCAGGAATGAACAAGAATGTAAGAATGTAGGAGGAAAATCTCATTGTCAAAGAGAACAGGATAATTCTGTCTTCCCCAGTCCACTTGGCTCACAGCTTCCCGTGGGCCTCTCTGGGACAAAGATCTAACTCTAAACCTTTCTTACCTTATCACCGTCCCTTCGTTCATGGTCACCATCTGAAAGTGTTCAACCTTAATTTGAGACTTAAAACCCAGGGCCCAGACTTAATCATATCTGTTTGGGACTTGAACCCATGCGGCCGGGACTCGAACCCAGCCTAAACCCTGTTAATTAAAATTACTCACCCAATGTCTGGACTTACTGAGGTTCAGGTTCTTCAGGTCTCTTTGCAGAGAAGAATTCAGCAAGAGACAAAGTGATAGGTAAGAAATGGATTTATTCAGATTCAGAGAAAGCACACTCCACAGACAGAGTGTGGGCCACGGCAGAGCAAATCCAGTGGCCGTGACTCTCCTTCTTGATTAACAGTAAGATTTGAGTGAATATTTGTCACATGTCAAATTCCGATTATGCCAATAGTCAATCAATCAATGGCTACAAGTCTACTTCCTTAAAAGTATAAAACCAGAAAAGATGTTTGCTTGGAAATTACTTCCATTTTAGGTGACCAGTTTAAAAAATTTGTTTTCAATGTTCCAATTAAAAAAATAATTGTAATATGAATTGTAATATGTAATAATTGTAATATGAAAGGCTGAAAAGTATGACATTATTTGACACCTAAATCATGAAAGTCATTTATTCATATTTTTGTACAATGATTATGCACAAATTATGTTTAAAATATTTAAAAATAATTTAAAAACAGAACTATTGTAGAATGTTTAAACTTTAGGAAAGAACAATCATTTATAATCTTACTGTCCTGTATCATTTTGTTGCTTTTTTACCTTTTTAACTTATGTATTCCCTGTAGTTTAAAGTAGAATTTATACCTCTTTATAACCTGCTTCATCACTTACATCTTGAACATGGCCCATATTATGTATTATCTATAACCACCTCTTAAAAATATTACTTTTTTTTTTTTCCTGAATAACAACATCTCATGTGCGCTTTGGAGAAAATGAGAAAGAATAGAAAGTTAATCCTGGTTGCATTGATCACTCAGTCCCCTGTTCTCCCTGCTATACGACACCGCCACCCTCCGCACCCCCCTGCCCCACAGTCCATGGTCTCTCCCTTCTTGAGTGTGACTACCAAGCAGTATTGTCTTGCTGACCTGTCTTTGGCTCTGGTTAGGGTGAAGTCAGGTCTTAGGCACCTCTTGAGGGACTCCATTGAGCTCAGTCTCCTAACAATGTCTGAAGACATATACTGCAGCAGCTCTACCTCTAGTGTCCTAATGTTGAGGACTTTGAAAGTGAAAGTAAAGCTTTGTCCTTATCAAAACAGACTAATTTTTTTTTTGGCTTTGTCTATTTTTATCATGTCTGTGACATCAGACACCAAGTTTTCTTACTGGATTATTTCCTGAGAATTACCAGGTAAAGATGGTCTAACTGGCTTGATTGGTTTTTTGCCAAGTCAAATATTCTTCTACCCCAATATTCTTGATAAGTACACAGTGATCACTAATTCATATTCATTTCAACTGTTACCTCACTTTCTATACAAGGAGAAGTATTTACAAATATACAGGTAATACTTGGTTCCCCTTTTCTTATATTCCAAGTTGAAATGATGAAATAAGAGTTTTCATCTCTTTCAGTCTCTTAAACAAATGGTCATGTGGCTCTTTGAAGACTTGCTTGGCAGTAACAGCTGTGTGGTCCAGGCTGGGATAGGGCATTCCAAACAAATGGACTTTATTGCAGTATAGTTTGTTCTCTGTATCGAGTGAAAGGCTGAAAAGTATGACATTATTTGACACCTAAATCATGAAAGTCATTTATTCATATTTTGTACAATGATTATGCACAAATTATGTTTAAAATATTTAAAAATAATTTAAAAACAGAACTATTGTAGAATGTTTAAACTTTAGGAAAGAACAATCATTTATAATCTTACTGTCCTGTATCATTTTGTTGCTTTTTACCTTTTTAACTTATGTTTTCCCCTGTAGTTTAAAGTAGAATTTATACCTCTTTATAACCTGCTTCATCACTTACATCTTGAACATGGCCCATATTATGTATTATCTATAACCACCTCTTAAAAATATTACTTTTTTTTTTTTCCTGAATAACAACATCTCATGTGCGCTTTGGAGAAAATGAGAAAGAATAGAAAGTTAATCCTGGTTGCATTGATCACTCAGTCCCCTGTTCTCCCTGCTATACGACACCGCCACCCTCCGCACCCCCCTGCCCCACAGTCCATGGTCTCTCCCTTCTTGAGTGTGACTACCAAGCAGTATTGTCTTGCTGACCTGTCTTTGGCTCTGGTTAGGGTGAAGTCAGGTCTTAGGCACCTCTTGAGGGACTCCATTGAGCTCAGTCTCCTAACAATGTCTGAAGACATATACTGCAGCAGCTCTACCTCTAGTGTCCTAATGTTGAGGACTTTGAAAGTGAAAGTAAAGCTTTGTCCTTATCAAAACAGACTAATTTTTTTTTTGGCTTTGTCTATTTTTATCATGTCTGTGACATCAGACACCAAGTTTTCTTACTGGATTATTTCCTGAGAATTACCAGGTAAAGATGGTCTAACTGGCTTGATTGGTTTTTTGCCAAGTCAAATATTCTTCTACCCCAATATTCTTGATAAGTACACAGTGATCACTAATTCATATTCATTTCAACTGTTACCTCACTTTCTATACAAGGAGAAGTATTTACAAATATACAGGTAATACTTGGTTCCCCTTTTCTTATATTCCAAGTTGAAATGATGAAATAAGAGTTTTCATCTCTTTCAGTCTCTTAAACAAATGGTCATGTGGCTCTTTGAAGACTTGCTTGGCAGTAACAGCTGTGTGGTCCAGGCTGGGATAGGGCATTCCAAACAAATGGACTTTATTGCAGTATAGTTTGTTCTCTGTATCGAGTGATGCTTCTTTGGCAGAGATCAGCTTTTCATAGCTAATTCTTTATTTAAATTTCACTCTTGCTGTGTGTACCTTGCTGGAGGTGGGCATAATGCTCTTTGCATGTGATACTACTGGCCACATGTCAGGAAAACTCTCCTCCATTGGTGCTCTTTTTTTCTTATGTGGCTGTAGGTGTCCCTGAGCATAGTGGCTGTCAGAAATGTTTATCTGTTCTATATTTGTCCCATGCTCCTGATGTTCATATTTTAAATTTGATGTGTTCAAAGAATTTACTGGGTCTTTTGGATTTGAGGTGAGACTTTCTCAAAGCCTGCAGTGTGAGAATGTCCTCTTGCCTTGGTGTTCAGTGTTACTACAATATCTTCTCCATTTTATTCTTCTTTAATTATTTCAATAGGAATTTGAGGAAATGGTTATATCCCTGGTGCTGATATAACAGCCTAGAAGTACCTAGCTAACATTTTTAATAGCTGCATGATGTTATCAATCAATGGCCTTAGCATTTAAATGTTTCTTCATATTTAGATTGAGTTTACTATTTGTACAAATCATTTTTTTCTAATGTGTGAAATTTCAATGTTTTTTCTTTGTTTATCTTTTTTCTTGTGGATACCTGGTATTGGGCTTATCTGGTAGCTCAGACAGTAAAGAATCCACCTGCAATGAAGGAGCCTAGGTTCGATTCCTGAGTTGGGAAGATCTCCTGGAAGTAGGAAATGGCAACCGACTCTGGTATTCTTGCCTGGAGAATCCCATGGACAGAGGATCCTGGTGGGCTACAGTCCATGGGTCACAAAGAGTTGGACATGACTGAGTGACTAAGCATGTACATGTCTGGGATTCCTTCCTATCTCCTTAAATGAAGACATTCTTGAGAAATGAGATTTCATGGTTTCTTAGTATACCATCAGACATTCCAAGATAAAATATAAAATATGTATATGTGTGTATGTATGTATGTATGTGTATATATATATATATATATATATATATATGTAAAGAGACCATGGCTCAGTTGTCTTTCCTTGCTCCAGAGCTCTGAAAAGAGTTGCTCTTTGTCACATAGTAATTTTTAAGTGCACTGCAGAAGTTCATCTCTCCCTGTTCCATCCCTACTAGGAGCGCTTTCCCATTTTCAAGCCATTATTTTTGAGGAAGAAAAGCACGTGGCATTATTTCTAAAAACCTGGACTTGTAGGCCACTGGCCAGAACATTGATTGCTGACCTTTGTCTGCAATGCTTTTTATCAAACATGTAACATAGGGCTTCCCTGGTGGCTCAGTGGTGAAGAATTCACCTGCTAATGCAGGATGCACGGGTTCAGTCCCTGATCTGGGAAGATCCCACATGCAGCAGAGCAACTAAGCCCATGAGACACAACTTCAGTAGTGAGCCTGTGCTCTAGAGCCTCAGAGCCACAACTATTGAGCCATGGGCCACAGCTATTGAAGTCCGTGTGCCCTAGAGCCCAAGTTCTGTAACAAGAGAGGTCACTGCAACAAGAAACCTGCTCACTTCAACTACAGTGTAGCCCCAACTCCCTGTAGCTAGAGAAAAGTCTGCAGTAGCAGTGAAAACCCAGAATAGCCAAAAATAAATAAATAAGTAAATAAAAATTTAAAAATGTAACGTAGAAATTTCTGTTCTCCCTCTGGCATTCAAATCTGTGCAATTTTAATAGTTCCACACAAGAGGAGTGCTGTAAAGAAGATACTCTGATCTCTTGTGTTAACCAAGCTTATAGAGGAAGCATATAAAATCTGCATTCTTTACATCCCTTAATGTTGAAAACAGTAGAAGATAATAAGTTACCTTTCTAGCTACTCTAATTCCCTAAGAGTTTTGAGAGCCTCCCGGGTGCGCCCAATTTTAGACTTTTCAGGGACTCCTGCTGTTGTTTCAGGCACTGCTTGTGGCATTGTGTGCTGCATGCTGTTCTTTCAGTTGATGCATTAGCCTCTGTGTACAGTGGTGTGTGTTCTCTGTGCCAGTTGTATCAACAGGGAAAGATGAGAGAAGATGATTTCCCTAATGATTTGCTTATGTTCACAAGTTGTTTGTGGTATGTATACAACACTAACTATGCCTGCTTTTTCCCCCTGCATTTACTTTACTAGGTTTGTGGGCTTAGTTACCAAATTGTTTGCATCAAAATCTGTGAGAAACCTCAAAAACGGAAGTTGTGGAATCAGAAAATATTTGGAAGGGAACAGAATAATTGAGCAGTTGGCCAAATTTGTAGAGTGATTAGGAATAGAGTTTAGGGTGTACGCCTTTTGTTTAATGACATTTTGATCTTCTCTCTTGCTTGGGGGGATGAGGTTGACAGAGTTACTGGGAAAAAGACAGTCTGCCTTGTAGATTCTAAGAGTGTGCTTTTGTCCTCAACATACAGAAATCATTTTGTGAGCAGAACACATAAGCCCACTTTTTAGAACTATATTTTCCCAAGTTCATGTAGCAAATGTTTCTCTTCATATTGGACCATCTGTTGCCGCCCCCCACCTCAGAGCCACAACTATTGAGCCATGGGCCACAGCTATTGAAGTCCGTGTGCCCTAGAGCCCAAGTTCTGTAACAAGAGAGGTCACTGCAACAAGAAACCTGCTCACTTCAACTACAGTGTAGCCCCAACTCCCTGTAGCTAGAGAAAAGTCTGCAGTAGCAGTGAAAACCCAGAATAGCCAAAAATAAATAAATAAGTAAATAAAAATTTAAAAATGTAACGTAGAAATTTCTGTTCTCCCTCTGGCATTCAAATCTGTGCAATTTTAATAGTTCCACACAAGAGGAGTGCTGTAAAGAAGATACTCTGATCTCTTGTGTTAACCAAGCTTATAGAGGAAGCATATAAAATCTGCATTCTTTACATCCCTTAATGTTGAAAACAGTAGAAGATAATAAGTTACCTTTCTAGCTACTCTAATTCCCTAAGAGTTTTGAGAGCCTCCCGGGTGCGCCCAATTTTAGACTTTTCAGGGACTCCTGCTGTTGTTTCAGGCACTGCTTGTGGCATTGTGTGCTGCATGCTGTTCTTTCAGTTGATGCATTAGCCTCTGTGTACAGTGGTGTGTGTTCTCTGTGCCAGTTGTATCAACAGGGAAAGATGAGAGAAGATGATTTCCCTAATGATTTGCTTATGTTCACAAGTTGTTTGTGGTATGTATACAACACTAACTATGCCTGCTTTTTCCCCCTGCATTTACTTTACTAGGTTTGTGGGCTTAGTTACCAAATTGTTTGCATCAAAATCTGTGAGAAACCTCAAAAACGGAAGTTGTGGAATCAGAAAATATTTGGAAGGGAACAGAATAATTGAGCAGTTGGCCAAATTTGCAGAGTGATTAGGAATAGAGTTTAGGGTGTACGCCTTTTGTTTAATGACATTTTGATCTTCTCTCTTGCTTGGGGGGATGAGGTTGACAGAGTTACTGGGAAAAAGACAGTCTGCCTTGTAGATTCTAAGAGTGTGCTTTTGTCCTCAACATACAGAAATCATTTTGTGAGCAGAACACATAAGCCCACTTTTTAGAACTATATTTTCCCAAGTTCATGTAGCAAATGTTTCTCTTCATATTGGACCATCTGTTGCCGCCCCCCACCTTTGTTTTTTCTCTCTTGCACCCCTGTAAAAACTGCTTATCATAATGTATAATATCAAGTAAAACCAGTATTCGAGGGAATTTTTTATGTTTGTTATCTTTTTAAAGGATATCTCTTCTTTTGCATCATCTTTCTCCCATTAGATTGCTTCTTTTTTTCAGGGCTGCATGCCACTGACACCATAGAATGAGCCTGGAGCTGTCTATTCTTTGGGATGAGGTTTCTTACATTGTATAAGTCAAAAACTGGTCAAATGTAGGGCTAGAAAAAATGATAGAATGAGAAGCTTTAGTGAGAAACTGACTTTAATGATTTATCATTTTATGCCTCTAAGCACCATGAAAATATTGAAAGTTTAGAGATGGAATCAGGAGGTCAGCCTGTAGAATATTACAAGTGATTGCAGGCTGTTTATTGTGTGCTCATTATTAATCAGTAATTTTTAAAGTCCTTCTTACTTAGCAGAATATTCAGTCCTCATGAGAATTTCACCTATTCTCCTTATAATTTCAAAGAACAAAAGGATTCCTAACCCACCTAGTCCAGCTCTCTAAGCAGAAAGAGAGAAGATACTTTGCAGCCAATAATTATTAGTAACAGGAAATGTTCCTCTATCAACTACTCTTTGTCTATCAGGGAAATAGTGTTAGGGTAAGGAATTGAGGACTCAAAATTTTGACCAGTGTTTTGTCTCAGAGAGATCTCTACTGTAAGGATCAAAAATACCTGCAACTCTGAGCATCTATTCATTAAGTTCTCTGTATGAAGATCTTTTTTTTTTTTTTTTTTCCGTATGTATTATGAAAGAAAGTTCTTACCTTGATTGGAACCTTTAGCACCTGGTAAATACAAGTGAAAGACCTTGTAATCAGTTTTACTACAACTCAGAAGAAGTTGGGACCTTGAATTTTTTTTCTTGAGTCAAAGGTAGAGGAAATCATTGAAAACAAGCTTTTCTTTTACTTTCTAAAGAGTTTGCTGAATCTGTTTAGTAGCTAAAGTCCCCTAATGGTAATTTCAGCATCTCAGAATCTGTAAGTAATTTCTCACTTAAAATTTCTCTTAAAATACTACTATAAATAATAGATACTGCCAATAAGAATGTATATTTCAACATTTTCTCACAGGCCTTCAGTGAATACACTTGACATGGAAATTTTTAAATGATGTTCACTGATAAATTTGGAATTTAGAAGGGTCTTTTTCTGTGCCCTTGGCCAGGACCAGCTGTCTTATGTAGTAATCTGTAAGATTCTGGTTCAGATGTGAGAATTTGTACAAATACACACATACACAAGCATAACGCCCCCACCTACACATCCCAGGAATGACATAGACATCTTTCTTTTTTTCTTATGAACTATCTTTGTAACCATAGAAATGTGCCTAATTATTAGTCCAAGGATATTCTGTGGCAATAGCTTGGTAGAATTGCTCAAGGCTATTTTTTTGTTGTTGTTTATGTGAACTATCCTTTAGCATTAAATCCTCACTCACTACACCGAGCAATGCTGTTGTGCCATCAGCTAGTCTCAGTTTTCCCTGTTGCTTGGAGTCTGTTCTGGTACTGTTTCCAATATCAGCATTCGTCACTTTCTTTGCCTGCCTTTAGAAGAATTTGGTCAGTGCCTGGAGACAAACTGAGAAAAAATATTTTTGAATGACATTATTGCAGGTTCATAGAAATGTTAAAATGCTTTAACACAAAATGGGTTTTTGTGTTCAGGAAGTATTTAGTTGGCCTCTTTCCTGGAAATCCTAGGCCATGAAGGGACAGTAAGGTCAGGAAGAGGTCAGTGAATAATTTTAAAGCATCTTCATAGTGACACTGATCAGAACAGTCCCAAGCTGGAAATAACTCAGGTGCTCAACAGAATGGATAAGTGAAGTGTTACATAGTCCTACAATGGGATATAGCTTAATAACAGTAATAGAAAGTACAGTATCATGGATAACATAGACAAAGATAGTGTTGGATGAATGCACTCATAAACAGAAGAATGTATACAAAGTATACTCTATACCCATTTATGTGTAGTTCAAAAACCAAGTAAAATGAATTGATTCCGTTAGAACTTGAAGCTAGTGCTTACCATTGGGGCCTTCTGTCTGGAAGGGGGTTCCAGGGCTTCTGGGGTTCTGTGTGCTTTATTTCATGATGAGCTTACTTTGTAAACATTTGGATCATTAGGACATGTCCATGTCTGAGTGTGTGCCTGCTATTTGTTACAGATGTCCCACAAAGCATTTCATGTTGCATGTTTTGTGTATATAAAAGGGAAAGTTTTTTCTGCTCAATATATTCCCAGATAATCCTTGTAATGACACAAATCCACAGTAAAAGCCATCACTGCTATTTGGATGTAAAAACTTGAACTGAACTTTGTTATTTGTGTTATTTTTCTTGTGTGCTATGTTTCCACAAAAGATTTACACTAAGAAAAAAAGGTGGTGTTGAAGAGTTAGGGAAAATGTGTCAAGTCTCAACACCATCTTTGCTGACATGTGAAGTATTGTTATTTTAGCAAAGTTTTAAAATTTAAATAAAATAGGTATCATATGATTGTCATATGATTACTTTCTGTTTTGATGGCCTCTTAAGAGGGAAGTAAAGTTAGGCCCAAACAGTGTGAAGGAAAGAAAGAGGATTAATTTTTTAAGAGCCCATCTGTGATTAGAAATAGGGTAACAGCAAGAAACTACTAATCTAGGTTAATACTAGTCTTTCAGTCCATGCTTCTTGAATAATTATGATTTTTTATAATCTTCCTTTAATTTGTCTCTTTAAAATATAATTTCACACTTTAATTGTTGATTTCTTAGAAAGAAGAAGGATTCTACATGGAAAGAGATCATATCTTCTTTGCAAGGAAACAAGGTCATTTATTTATTCATAACCAATGTCTTATTGAACATGTGTGAATGGATTTTATGACTGCCCTTGCTTTTTCTTTTCTTTTTTTTTTTTAGTTTAATTTTTTTATTGGGGTTTGGTTGTTTTACAATGTTGCATTAATTTCATGTGTACAGCAAAGTTATTGTTAAATGTTTTTTACAGAGTTTTGTAGTTTACAGCTATACATAATCCCGAAACAGTCATAGGTATATCCATGACTCCTCCCACCCAAGCCCCCCTCCTTCCCCGCCCCGTCCCATCCCTAGGTTGATGGATAACCTCCATGTAAGTTCCCTTAGTCTTACAGCTTAATCACAGTGGTTATCTCTTTTACATATGATAGTGTAGGTTTTCACGTTACTCCTTCCATACCTTTCACCTGACCGTCCCTCCCCTTGATGTCAATAGGTCTTTTCTCTATGTCTGTTTTTCCATCGCTGCTCTGCCTGTGTATTTATCAGTACCATCTTACTAGAGTCCATGTATATGTGTTAGTATACTAACACATAGTATACTGTATTTGTCCTATTCTTTTTGACGTATTTCACCTTGTATAATAGATTCTAGGTTCGTCCACCTCATTAGGGCTAATTCTTCTGCATTTCTTTTTTTTTTTTTTTTTTTTTTAATTTTTAAATTTATTTTTATTCTTTATTTTAAGGGTTTTACAGAGTTTTGTTGTTCACATACATGTATGTTCCCAGATCAGTCATATGCATATCCATGGTCCCCACCCACCCAGATCCCCCCATCCCACCCCTCCAGACCTTTGCCCCAAGCCATTGTAAGCACTCCTATTCCCTTAGCACTGTGACACTAGCTATCTTTTCCACACATAACACTATAGGTTTCCTTGTTACTTCCTCCATGCTTCCTCCTCCCTGTTTATTCACCATGATGTCCCTATGGCTATGCTCTGTCCTTTTTTTTTTTTTTTTTTCATGAGTTCCCTGTGTGTGATATCAAGACCGTCCTACTAAATTCCATATATGTGTGTTAGTATACTGTATTTGTCTTTCTCTTTTTGACTTACTTCACTTTTTATGATAGGTTCTAGAGCCAGCCACTTCATTAGGATTGTGTCTTCTGCATTTCTTTTAACAGCTGAGTAGTATTCCATTGTATATATGTACCAGAGCTTCTGGATCCATTCATTTGTCGATGGACATCTAGGTTGCTTCCATGTTTTGGCTATTGTATAGAGAGCTGCAATGAACATTGGGGTACAGGTGCTTCTTTCAGTTTTGATTTCATCAGGATATAAGCCTAAGAGTAGGATTGCTGGGTCATAGGGTGCTTCTGTTTTTAGTTTTTTAAGAAATCTCCAGACTGTCTTCCATAGAGGCTGTATCAATTTACATTCCCACCAGCAATGCAAGAGGGTTCCCTTTTCTCCGCACCCTCTCCAGCATTTATTGTCTGTCGATTTGTGGATGATGGCCATTCTGACGGGTGTGAGGTGATATCTCATTGTAGTTTTAATTTGCATTTCTCTAATAATAAGCGAGGTTGAGCATCGTTTCATGTGCTTTTGGGCCATCTGTATGTCCTCTTTGGAGAGACGTCTCTTTAGGTCTTTTTCCCATTTTTTGATTGGGTTGTTCGTTTTCCCTGTGCTGAGTTGTCTGAGTTGCTTGTAGATTTTGGAGATTAATTCTTTGTCTGTTGTTTCATTTGCTATGATTTTCTCCCACTCTGTGGGGTGTCTGTTGAGCTTTTTTGTAATTTCTTTAGCTGTACAAAAGCTTTTAAGTTTCATGAAGTCCCATATGTTCATTTTTCTTTTCAGTTCTGCTATTTTAGTTGGTGGGTCAGAGAAGATCTTGCTTTGATTGATGTCCTTGAGGGTTTTGCCTATATTCTCCTCTAAGAGTTTGATGGTTTCTGGTCTTACATTTAGGTCTTTAATCCATTTTGAGTTGATCTTAGTGTATGGTGTCAGGGAATGTTCCAATTTCATTTTTTTGCATGTAGCTGTCCAATTCTCCCAGCACCACTTGTTGAAGAGGCTGTCTTTGTCCCATTTTATAGTTTTTCCTCCTTTATCAAAAATAAGGTACCCATAGGTGCGTGGGTTTATCTCTGGGTTCTCGATCTTGTTCCATTGGTCTATAGTTCTGTTTTTATGCCAGTACCATACTGTCTTGAGGACTGTTGCTTTGTAGTAGAGTCTGAAGTTAGGGAGGCTGATCCCTCCAGCTCCGTTTTTCTTTCTCAGGATTGCTTTGGCTATTCGAGGTCTTTTGTGTTTCCATATGAACTGTGTGATCCTTTGGTCTAGTTCTGTGAAAAATGTCAATGGAAGTTGAATAGGTATTGCATTGAATCTGTAGATGATATTTGATAGTATGGTCATTTTCACAACATTGATTCTTCCGACCCAGGAACATGGAATATCTCTCCATCTGTTTAAGTCTTCTTTAATTTCTTTCATGAGTGTCTTGTAATTTTCTGTGTACAGTTCTTTTTTTTTTTTTGTGTGTACAGTTCTTTTGTTTCTTTGGGTAGGTTTATTCCTAGATATTTGATTCTTTTGGTTGCAATGGTGAAGGGGATTGCCTCTTTGATTGCATTTTCTGATTTTTCATTGTTTGTGTATAGGAATGCCAGTGATTTCTGTATATTGATTTTGTATCCTGCGACTTTGCTGAATTTGTTGATTAGCTCTAGTAGCTTTGTAATAGAGTCTTTGGGATTTTCTATGTATAATGTCATGTCATCTGCAAAAAGAGAGCTTGACTTCTTCCTTTCCAATCTGGATTCCTTTGATTTCTTTCTCTTCTCTTATTGCTGTTGCTAGAACTTCCAGGACTATGTTGAATAGTAGTGGTGAAAGTGGACACCCTTGTCTTGTTCCTGACCTTAGAGGGAATGCTTTCAGTTTTTCTCCGTTGAGGACAATGTTCGCTGTGGGCTTCTCATAGATGGCTTTCACTATGTTGAGATAGGTTCCTTCTATGCCCATTTTCTGAAGAGTTTTTATCATGAATGGGTGTTGTACTTTGTCGAAGGCTTTTTCTGCATCTATTGAAATGATCATGTGATTTTTGTCTCTCAATTTGTTAATATGGTGTATCACATTGATTGATTTGCGGATGTTAAAGAAGCCTTGCATGCCTGGGATGAACCCGACTTGATCATGATGTATGAGTTTTTTGATGTGTCGTTGAATTCTGTTTGCTAGGATTTTGTTGAGGATCTTGGCATCTAAGTTCATCAGAGAAATCGGTCGAGGACTGTTGCTTTGTAGTAGAGTCTGAAGTTAGGGAGGCTGATCCCTCCAGCTCCGTTTTTCTTTCTCAGGATTGCTTTGGCTATTCGAGGTCTTTTGTGTTTCCATATGAACTGTGTGATCCTTTGGTCTAGTTCTGTGAAAAATGTCAATGGAAGTTGAATAGGTATTGCATTGAATCTGTAGATGATATTTGATAGTATGGTCATTTTCACAACATTGATTCTTCCGACCCAGGAACATGGAATATCTCTCCATCTGTTTAAGTCTTCTTTAATTTCTTTCATGAGTGTCTTGTAATTTTCTGTGTACAGTTCTTTTTTTTTTTTTGTGTGTACAGTTCTTTTGTTTCTTTGGGTAGGTTTATTCCTAGATATTTGATTCTTTTGGTTGCAATGGTGAAGGGGATTGCCTCTTTGATTGCATTTTCTGATTTTTCATTGTTTGTGTATAGGAATGCCAGTGATTTCTGTATATTGATTTTGTATCCTGCGACTTTGCTGAATTTGTTGATTAGCTCTAGTAGCTTTGTAATAGAGTCTTTGGGATTTTCTATGTATAATGTCATGTCATCTGCAAAAAGAGAGCTTGACTTCTTCCTTTCCAATCTGGATTCCTTTGATTTCTTTCTCTTCTCTTATTGCTGTTGCTAGAACTTCCAGGACTATGTTGAATAGTAGTGGTGAAAGTGGACACCCTTGTCTTGTTCCTGACCTTAGAGGGAATGCTTTCAGTTTTTCTCCGTTGAGGACAATGTTCGCTGTGGGCTTCTCATAGATGGCTTTCACTATGTTGAGATAGGTTCCTTCTATGCCCATTTTCTGAAGAGTTTTTATCATGAATGGGTGTTGTACTTTGTCGAAGGCTTTTTCTGCATCTATTGAAATGATCATGTGATTTTTGTCTCTCAATTTGTTAATATGGTGTATCACATTGATTGATTTGCGGATGTTAAAGAAGCCTTGCATGCCTGGGATGAACCCGACTTGATCATGATGTATGAGTTTTTTGATGTGTCGTTGAATTCTGTTTGCTAGGATTTTGTTGAGGATCTTGGCATCTAAGTTCATCAGAGAAATCGGTCTGTAATAATTTTCCTTTTTTGTGTTGTCTTTGCCTGGTTTGGGTATCAGGGTGATGGTGGCCTCGTAGAATGTGTTTGGAAGTTTTCCTTCCTGTGCAATTTTTTGAAAGAGTTTTAGAAGGACAGGCATTAGGTCTTCTTTAAATGTTTGGTAGAATTCGGCTGTGAAGCCATCTGGTCCTGGGCTTTTATTTTTGGGTAGATTTTTAATCACAGATTCGATTTCTGAGCTTGTGATTGGGCTGTTCAAAGTTTCTGTTTCTTCCTGGCTCAGTCTTGGGAGATTGATCTTCCCCAAGAAACTGTCCATTTCTTCCAGGTTGTCCAGTTTGTTGCCATAGAGTTGCTCATAATAGTCTCTTAGAATCCTTTGGATTTCTGCATTATCTGTTGTAATCTCTCCTTTTTCGTTTTTGATTTTGTTGATCTGGTTCTTCTCTCTCTTTTTCTTGATGAGTCTCGCCAGAGGCTTATCGATTTTGTTTACCTTTTCAAAGAACCAGCTTTTTGTTTTATTTATTTGAACTATAGTTTCTTTCATTTCTTTCTGATTTATTTCTGCTCTAGTCTTTATAATTTCACGTCTTCTGCTGACTTTGGGATGTTTCTGTTCTTCTTTTTCCAATTGTTTTAAGCGGAGGGTTAGGTCATCTGCTTCATATTTTCCTAGTTTCTTGAGGTGGGATTGTATTGCTATAAATTTCCCCCTTAGGACTGCTTTTGCAGTGTCCCATAAGTTTTGCACGGTCGTATATTCATTGTCATTTTCTTCTAGGAATTTTTTAATTTCTTCTTTGATTTCCTCAGTGATCAATTGGTTTTTTAGGTAAGTGTTGTTTAATCGCCATGTGTTTGTATTTTTAGTGATTTTTTTCCTGTGGTTGATCTCTAGTCTCATTGCATTGTGATCTGAGAAGATGGTTGATATAATTTCAGTTTTCTTGAATTGACTGAGGTTAGATTTGTGGCCCAAGATGTGGTCTATCTTGGAGAATGTTCCGTGAGCACTTGAGAAGAAGGTGTATTCTTCTGCTTTTGGATGGAATGTCCTAAAGATATCGATGAGGTCCATCTTTTCTAGTGTGGCATTTAAGGCTTGTGTTTCTTTATTAATTTTCTGTTTAGATGATCTATCCATTGGTGTGAGAGGAGTGTTAAAGTCTCCTACTATTATTGTGTTATTATTGATTTCTTCTTTTAAGTCTGAAAGTATCTGTCTTATGTATTGAGGTGCCCCTGTGTTGGGTGCGTAGATGTTCATGACTGTTATGTCTTCCTCTTGGATGGATCCTTTAATCATGATGTAATGACCTGCCTTGTCTCTTAGAATCTTCTTTACTTTAAAATCTATTTTGTCTGATATAAGGATTGCCACTCCAGCTTTCTTTTGATTTCCATTTGCATGGAATATCTTTTTCCAGCCTTTCACTTTCAGTCTATGAATGTCTCTAGGTCTGAAGTGGGTCTCTTGTAAACAGCATATATATGGGTCATGTTTCTTGATCCATTCAGCCAACCTGTGTCGTTTGGTTGGAGCATTTAATCCATTTACATTCAAAGTAATTATTGATACGAATGTTCCTATTGTCATCTTCTTAGAAGTCTGGGGTTTGGTTTGTAGGACTTCTTCTATTCTTGTATTTATTGGCTATATCAGGCCCTTTAACACTTGTTGTAGGGCTGGTTTTGTGGTACAGAATTCTTTTAGTTTTTGTCTGTCTGAGAAGCTTTTGACTTCTCCATCGATTCTGAATGAGATTTTTGCTGGGTAGAGAATTCGTGGTTGCAGATTATTCTCTTTTAGCCGTTTAAATGTGTCCTGCCATTCTCTTCTGGCCTGCAGGGTTTCTGTTGTAAGATCCACAGTTAAACGTATGGGGTTTCCTTTATATGTTATTTGTTGCTTGTTCCTAACTGCTTTTAGTAATCTGTCTTTATATTTAGTCTGTGTTAGTTTGATTAGAATGTGCCTTGGTGTGTTTCTTCTAGGGTTTATCCTGTATGGAACTCTTTGTGCTTCTTGGACATGGCTGACTATTTCCTTTCCCATGCTGGGGAAGTTTTCTACAATAACCTCTTCAAGAATTTTTTCGTAACCTTTCTTCCCTTCTTCTTCTTCTGGGACTCCTATAATTCTAATGTTGGTGTATTTGATATTGTCCCATAGGTCCCTGAGGCTTTCCTCAGTTCTTTTCATTCTTTCGGCTTTGTTCTGTTCCTCACCAGTTATTTCCACCAGTCTATCTTCCAGCACGCTTATCCGTTCTTCAGCCTCAGATAGTCTACTGTTGAGGCCTTCTATCGTATTTTTGAGTTCAGCAATTGAGTTGGTGGTCTCTATTTGCTTATTTTTCATTTCCTGCATGTCTTTTCTCAATGCACTAATTTCCTCTAATATTCTGTTTTCGGTGTTTTGCATCCTCATTAGAATAGTTTTTCTGAATTCTCTTTCAGATAATTTGTCTATCTCCTCCTCTGTCATTTGAGGCTGTGATTCTCTAGCTTGGTCCTTCATTTGTGCAATGTTTCTCTGTCATTTCATCTCTAGTGTTGTATGTTCTTTGATAGTGTGGGGTCTTGGAATCAGGGCTTCTAGTTCGAGGATCCTTGGTTTGATGATTGGTCAGGAGATGTAGGCTCTATGCCTGGTTTGCTATAGTGTTCCGTGATATTAGTTCAAATACTAGCAACTGAGGGGCAAGAGGTGTGTCCCTAATGGGTGACAGTCATAAAAGCATGCAGATGTTTTCTAACCTAGTCATAAGATATATATACATACACAGCAATAACCACATCTAACCAGTTTTACAGTGATAAAGCGTAGGAAATTTTCCTGGCAAACGACACAATCAAAGATGGTACTTGCCCATTAAGCTCTGAGTTAATTAGAATAGTGCCTGGAAAAATAGATCTTTGGTAGGGTTCTGGCTTGGACTATTTCGTCATTGAAAGCAATTTTTAACTAAGACATGTGTTGGGAGTGAGAAGGTGGAAAATGTATGGGTAATGAGAAGGAATAGATTCAACTTGGAAGGATTTTATAGGGTTATGTAGCCAAGATTAGTGTGTTGTTTTGTTTAGTGCAGCTGGGAGAGAATAGTGGAGACAGGAAGGTCGGAAATATTTATCTAGGGGGTAGTGGTATATAGGAGAAAGTTTTAGATTTAGAACATAGAGGGAGGAAGGAGTGGGAAAGAGGAAAGAAAATTGGAAGTTCAAGAATTAAAATTAAAAAAAAAATTAATAATAAAAGAATTAATAATTAAAAATCAAAAAAATTAAAAATTACAAAAAAAAAAAAACAAAAATAAAACGAGGAGAAACTTAATAAGAAGAGATCAAAGAGAGAGAGAGAGAAAAAAAAAAACAAAAAACAAACCCAAACCTGACCAATTAAACGAATAAGCAGAACCGTCCACAACAGATAAACAAAAAAGCTAAATATTGTCCCTGGTTTTTATCCTCTCATCTGTCTGGAAGCCAGTCTGCTCTCGATGGTGTTGTCTTGATGATGCAGCCTTTTCCTTATGGCACCGGTCTGCAAGCTCAGATGCTGGCGGGGACGGCGGGCTGATCTCTGTCCGTTGGGCGGGGGACCGCGGTGCGCTCGCCGTCCCGGGTTGGGCGGGGACGCGGGCTGATCCCGGTCCGTTGGGCGGGGGACAGTGGTGCGCGTGCAATCCCGTGTTGGGTGGGGGCGTCCTGGCTCTGCAGCGCACCTGCAGGTAGCCTGTGATACCTGCCCTACTCCCGGCTTCCGCCGCTGCGGGTGCAGCTATGGGGGTGCAGCTATGGGGGTGCAGGGGTTCTTCCGCCACTGGCGCGCACACTGCTGGTTGCGCCTCCAAGTCCCAAAGGTAGGCACAAGTCTCCCCGTCCCGCTCGAGCCCGGTCCCTGGTCAGCAATCTGCGGGCGACTTCCCCTTCAGCCAGTCCCCCACTAGGAGTGTTTGAACTCACCCGGTGCCAGGCGGAAAGTCGCAATTTTTGCCCGGCGACCAAGCGCTGCGTTCCTCACACTGGGCGCTCTCCCGTCTCGTTCAGTCCGGCCTGAGATCGCCAGGCAGCAAGCGCGTTCTGCTCGGCCCTGCTGTATCCTATCTTCGCAGTGTCTTAATTTCTGCCGGCGATCTGGGCGGATTCTTGGAGTTTTCACACTGAGTGCTGCCCTTTCTCCCCCGAGGCTCTGCTTAGGCCCCCTTTTAGGGCACTTGCTGGCGCGCTCTCCGTCGGTGCAGTCCGGTGTGGAGTTAGGACAGAGGATTCTTAGAACCCTAGCTCTGGGAAAGTTCTGGCTATTCACTCTTCTATTCTCGCGGACCTGTGGAATTCTTCTGTCGTCTAGCGGCTGGTTTGTTGGTGGTGGTTCTTTTCTTGATTAGTTCTGGTGATTCTGTTGGGGAGCTGGTGAAATCTTCCCCTCATTCCTCCGCCATCTTGGCTCCTCTGCCCTTGCTTTTTCATCCAAGTGAAGTAATTTAAAGAATTTTGCAGTGGACTTTATTCTTTAGAGCAGATTTAGGTTTACCCAGAAAAACTGAGAAGTTAGTACAAATGATTCTCATACATTCCACACCCATTTTTTCCTGTTATTACCATTCTAAAATAACATCATGCATTTGTTACAGTTAGTGAACCAACATTTGTACATTATTATTAAGTATCATCGATAGTTTATGCAGATT
Source organism: Tragulus kanchil (assembly GCA_022376925.1). Taxonomy (NCBI): domain Eukaryota; kingdom Metazoa; phylum Chordata; class Mammalia; order Artiodactyla; family Tragulidae; genus Tragulus; species Tragulus kanchil. Next base: position 30,798,474 of record JAIOJX010000028.1, on the reverse strand, counting down.
TCCTTAGTCTTTACTGAAAACTTTAGTTTTTTTTTCTGTTAACAGAATCCCATTTTGGACCACATTACATTTAGTTGTTGTGTCTCTTTAGACTTCTCTTTACTGTGACAAATTCTTAAGATTTCCTTGTTTTTCTGTGACCTTTTAAAAAATTTAACAATTTTAAAATTTAACTATAGTTAATTAACAATTAACTATACTTAATAAACTATTAGTATTAGTTTTAGGTGTATAGCAAAGTGATTTAGTTATATATATATATATGTTATATATATATATTTTCAGAGTATTTTCCATTATCAGGTTATTATAAGATATTGAATATAGTTCCCTATGTAGTATGTTTTTGGTATTTGTATATTTTATACATAGTAAGTTCTATTTGTTGATCTCAAATTCCTAATTTGCCTCCCCTCTCCACTCTCCTTTGGTAAGCATAAGTTTGTTTTCTATGTCTATGCATCTATTTCTTTTCTGTTAATCAGTTAATTTGTGTCATTTTTTGATAACTTTGTTTTGAAGAGTACTCCTGAGATATTCTGTAGGATGCCCATTATTAGAATTTGATATTTTCTCATGATAGATTGGGGGTCCAGTTTCTTAGGAGAAAGAGCACTGAGGTGTGGATTTTCTCTATATCGTATCAAGGGTAGATACTATCAACATGACTATTGGTGTTGACCTTGGTCACATGGCAGATGTTCTTGTCAAGTTTTAGTATCATAGTTACTGTGTTTCCTTACCTTACCCACTCTTATTCTTAATAGGAAGTTATTCAGAAAATAAGTGACCTTGCTCTTCATAACAATGAGTTCATATTGTTTGAAGCACAAATTTTTCTTGCTTTTAAGAAGATAGAAATTATGGGCGTATTAATGGCATGATTATCAAAGTCTCTAACGTAATGTTCATGTTTCTTCTGCCATTTCTGTGTTGTGTTATTGCTTTTTTCTTTTTTTTGGGGGGGGGATGGGTTGGGGAGGGAGGGAGCGGGCAGGCCAGTTCTATTGGTCTTTCATTTGTCTATTTTCATCCATCTTTGTTCTTTAGCCCCTGTGGGCCTCCCATCGCGGTGGTCTCTGTTGTCGCAGAGCACCAGCTCCGGGCACATGCACTCCAGAGCTCCGGCTTGGTAATTGGACTCATAGGTCCAGCCACTCTGCAGCACATGGGATCTTCCCAGGTCAGGGATTGAACCGGTGCCCCTTGCACTGCAAGGCGGTGTCCTTACCCACTGGACCACCAGGGAAGCCCTGCTTTTTTCTTTTAATGTGGCAAATTATTAGAGGAGAAGGTAGTAGCTCTCAGACCTAACTGACATCTTCAGAATGTTTATGGGGGCCCTGGGGGCCCTGTGGTTAGGATTCTGTGCTTCCACTGTAGGGTGCATAGGTTTGATCCCTGGTTGGGAAACTAAGCCTGCATGCTGTGCAGCCAAAAATAAATTATAAAGGAAACATTTGTGTAATTTAATTCTCATTCACTTAATCTAATTGGATATGATTCTGAGTTGTCCACAAAACCTAATTAATACACAGATCTTTAAAAATAGTTGGTGGTATCTTTATTTTAGGTTATTGTGTTTTATAGAACAATATGGAAAATGTACTATCTATAGGAATGCTTGTAATTTTTGTAGAATATTAGGTGAATTACATTTTGGGATAATTTAGCCGCAAAAGAGAGATCAGTCCTGCTAGGACAGAGAAGGCTCACTTTCTACTTTGTGCGAGAGGAATGTCTCTTGATGTTCCATATTCTTGGTAAAATGGAAATACTTGGGGAAATTTCTCAAGTGTTAGAAACTGCTGACATGGAAAACAAAAGTGATAATAGGTTTACTCAGAAAAAAAAAAAACCTATATGGTTTCTAGAGTTAAGCCAGAGAATTTTGAGTAAAGCTTTATGAATCAGCATTGGATAATAAAGTGTATCACTTTTTCATAGTAAGTTCTCAATAATTTACAAATTATGTTTCAATTTATTACAGAGAAGAATTCTTGGTCTTACTAACTCTTTAATTCTTCTAGAATAAATAATTATCATTGCACCAGAAATGTATGAACTGTACCTACATAATAAAGCAATTCTTTTTAAAAATTATGTGTGTTCAAAAAAGTCTATAAATGAATCTTACTCAGGCAAATTAGTCGAGAGATTTATGCAGTTGTGCAGTATAAAACTGTGTAATGAAAGACTAAAATATCTAAGAAATACTGAGTTGATTAACTAATGTACTTATAAAAGAAATGATCTCTGTATTATGTTAATGATATAGAGTAAAATCATATCATTTCTGTTCATGTTGATTCTAGCTAAGTTGACACCATCGGAGCTAAATGTAGTACATTTGTATCTGACTTAGTTGAGTTGCCTAGTTTAGTTATACTCTCATTTTCACCAGTGGATTTAAAGGAGCTTTATTCAAAGGTAGTAGACTTACTTGCATAAGTAAAGCTGGCATGCTTATGCATGCCCTACTTGCAGTTACCAAATTTAAACACCTTCCAGGTGATAGAGTGTTGGTTAAAGGAGCTACTGTCACATCTTCAGTTCTGGCTGCCTTCACCGAAGTTGACTGAACTGGTGGACAGTGATGCCTCAGGCTGCCATGAAGCTGCAGAAATTTAGTACTGGAAGAAAACTTTCAGATAAGGATACTATACTATAAGTGGAAGAGAATAATGTTGAAAGGAAAGACAGAAACCAAATATGTATATATAAACACATAGTGGAATAAAGGACTGATATAGTTGAATGGGGGCTTCCCTGGTGGTTCAGTGGTAAAAAATCCGCTTACGGTGCAAGAGATTCAGGTTTGATCCCCAGGTCAGGAAGATCCCCTGTATAGGGGGAAATGACAACTCTCTCCAGTATTCTTTTTTTTTTTTTTCTTTAATTTTTTTTGGAATTAAAAAAATAATTTTGGCCTCTTTTATTGGTCCTTCATTTATTTATTTTCATCCATCTTAATTCTTTGGCCTGTTAGGCCTCCCATCGCAGTGGCCTTGCTTGTTGCAGAGCCCTGGCTCTGCTGGCTCAGAATTGGACACAGTGGTCCAGCCGCTCCGCGGCATATGGGATCTTTCCGTGCCAGGGATCGAACTGGCGCCCCTTGCACTGCAAGATGGACTCTTTACCCACTGGACCACTAGGGAAGCCAAGTGCCCTCGCCAGTATTCTCTTGAGTCCCATGGACAGAGTTGCCTGGCAGACTCATGAAGTCACAAAGAGTAACCTGAGTGACTGAGCACAAGGTTTCTGTGGCTGGATGAATTTGAAAACTTCTACTCTGTGGGTTTTGCTAATGGAGTGTGGATGAAACCTCTAGAATCTTGAAAAATACATATCAAAGAAAAGATGCTTTCAAGCTGTGGTACTCTATACTAAATTCACTTGGTGATGTGATTGAGAGTTTGAGGGAGCTGGAGGGAGGGTAGTGGGTAAAGCCTTCTCTGAGATGTGGCTTATTAATCTGAGGGCTGAGAAGCAGGAAGCTGGGCAAAAGCCAGAGAGCATCCCTCCAGGCATGGAACATGGCCTGGATGAGAAGGGTCTGGTTCAGTGTGAGGAGAAGGAGCCAGCCTTGGGGGAGGGACGGAGGGGGAGAGAGCGCGCGCTCAGGAGAGCCAGCCTGGGCGAGCTTGAGCAAGCTGTGTCCTGCCAGCCTTGAAGGACATGGTGGAGAGTTTCATCTCAAGTGCAATGGGAAACTAAGCTTTCTTCCAACACCACAGCCTGATGAATCTTCATGTATTTGCCTGGACATCGATCTGTTATTTTCTATAATCTGTGGATGTGACCATAGAGTAACTGATAATAATGCACTTTGCAGATACTAATAAACACACAGATGCAGACATTTTTGATTCTCATTTTATGTATTAATTAGAATTATTTGCCGTATATATGCATGACTGAGTCCCTTTGCTGGTCTCCTGAAACTATCACAACACTGTTAATTGGCTATGCTCCAATATAGAATAAAAAGTTTTAAAAAAAGTGCAATATGAAGACAGAGAAACAAGGAGAACACCATGTCAAGATGGAGACAAAATTTGCAGTGATGCGTGTACACATCAAGGAACACCAAAAACTTTTCAAAGGGCCAGATTCTTATTTGTGGGAAGGCAAAATGTACTTAAGTTATTATTTACTTTCCTTCAAGTACATCATTACTTTTATGATTGACTTTGGGAGAAGTCACTTTTGAATGTGGCTAAGCATTCCTACAGAATATAAAGATTAAGGAAAAACCAGATCTTCTTTAGGATCATAGGATGTAAGAGAATAGATGCCAGTTCTTCTGTCCAGCTTGCTGTGTGTCCATTTTAACAGCTGAGATTTTAATTTTATCATGTCAAGCGTTTCTTATTAGATATGCCATTGCTTTAGAAATTAGATGAGTTAATTTGTGTTTTGTTTGTTTGGTAAAGTACGTAAACAATGCATTTGTCTCAACTATCTAAACTATCAGGGAAGATAAATGGTGTCTCTCCAGATGCCTTGTCAGCATTAACGAAAATAAAATATTGGCCTTTCAGTTTGTTGGGTGGTATAGCCTGGATGAGAAGGGTTTTTGAGATGTGGCTTATTAATCTGAGGGCTGAGAAGCAGGAAGCTGGGCAAAAGCCAGAGCATCCTCCAGGCATGGAACATGGCCTGGATGAGAAGGGTCTGGTTCAGTGTGAGGAGAAGGAGCCAGCCTTGGGGGAGGGACGGAGGGGGAGAGAGCGCGCTCAGGAGAGCCAGCCTGGGCGAGCTTGAGCAAGCTGTGTCCTGCCAGCCTTGAAGGACATGGTGGAGAGTTTCATCTCAAGTGCAATGGGAAACTAAGCTTTCTTCCAACACCACAGCCTGATGAATCTTCATGTATTTGCCTGGACATCGATCTGTTATTTTCTATAATCTGTGGATGTGACCATAGAGTAACTGATAATAATGCACTTTGCAGATACTAATAAACACACAGATGCAGACATTTTTGATTCTCATTTTATGTATTAATTAGAATTATTTGCCGTATATATGCATGACTGAGTCCCTTTGCTGGTCTCCTGAAACTATCACAACACTGTTAATTGGCTATGCTCCAATATAGAATAAAAAGTTTTAAAAAAAGTGCAATATGAAGACAGAGAAACAAGGAGAACACCATGTCAAGATGGAGACAAAATTTGCAGTGATGCGTGTACACATCAAGGAACACCAAAAACTTTTCAAAGGGCCAGATTCTTATTTGTGGGAAGGCAAAATGTACTTAAGTTATTATTTACTTTCCTTCAAGTACATCATTACTTTTATGATTGACTTTGGGAGAAGTCACTTTTGAATGTGGCTAAGCATTCCTACAGAATATAAAGATTAAGGAAAAACCAGATCTTCTTTAGGATCATAGGATGTAAGAGAATAGATGCCAGTTCTTCTGTCCAGCTTGCTGTGTGTCCATTTTAACAGCTGAGATTTTAATTTTATCATGTCAAGCGTTTCTTATTAGATATGCCATTGCTTTAGAAATTAGATGAGTTAATTTGTGTTTTGTTTGTTTGGTAAAGTACGTAAACAATGCATTTGTCTCAACTATCTAAACTATCAGGGAAGATAAATGGTGTCTCTCTCCAGATGCCTTGTCAGCATTAACGAAAATAAAATATTGGCCTTTCAGTTTGTTGGGTGGTATAGCCTCTGAGGGAAATTGGTATTTCTCATGTGCTCACAGAAAATACTGTTTTTAGCTGAAGTATGGGAAAACAGCTTATTTTAAACCAGGCAGCACCAGCACCTGAAAATGCACCAGAAATGGCCCTTTACAACATGGCCAGATTTGACACATTGCACAGGTAACACCACCATTCGCGACAATGAAGTTCATTTTGATGATAAGGCATCAGTGAAATGTGATAGTTTTAACGTTTTCGACTATTTTCTCCAGTGGAAGCACATCAGAAGCACCTGTGATTTTTTCTTTTTTTTTTACAATATGGCTAAATGCATGAGCCCACCTCAGATTCTGATGCAAAAGTGTTGGGAGAGGCCTAGATGTGAGTAATTTTTAAAAGTCCTATATATGATTCTGAGGTGCAGAATCCCAAGGTTGAGAACCAGGGATCCAATCTCCATTGAGTACTGTTAATAAAAATGAGGTATTTTGGGATAGCTAGGAATACAGCAGGGGCTTCCCTGGTGGCTCAGTGGTGAAGAATCTGCCTACCAAGGCAAGAGACACAGGTTTGATCTCTGGGTTGGGAAGATCCCGTGGAGGAGGAAATGGCAACTTCTTCCAGTATTCTTGCCTGAGAAATCCCTTGGACAGAGGAGCCTGGTGGACTATAGTCTATAGTGGGGTTGCAAAGAGATAAACATGTTGTACCCACTGAGCACACAGTGCCAGGAATATAGCGTAAGGTTTGGCAGCCAAAAAATATTTCAGTTTTGTAGTAAAATTTCCTTCAAGTACATCATTACTTTTATGATTGACTTTGGGAGAAGTCACTTTTGAATGTGGCTAAGCATTCCTACAGAATATAAAGATTAAGGAAAAACCAGATCTTCTTTAGGATCATAGGATGTAAGAGAATAGATGCCAGTTCTTCTGTCCAGCTTGCTGTGTGTCCATTTTAACAGCTGAGATTTTAATTTTATCATGTCAAGCGTTTCTTATTAGATATGCCATTGCTTTAGAAATTAGATGAGTTAATTTGTGTTTTGTTTGTTTGGTAAAGTACGTAAACAATGCATTTGTCTCAACTATCTAAACTATCAGGGAAGATAAATGGTGTCTCTCTCCAGATGCCTTGTCAGCATTAACGAAAATAAAATATTGGCCTTTCAGTTTGTTGGGTGGTATAGCCTCTGAGGGAAATTGGTATTTCTCATGTGCTCACAGAAAATACTGTTTTTAGCTGAAGTATGGGAAAACAGCTTATTTTAAACCAGGCAGCACCAGCACCTGAAAATGCACCAGAAATGGCCCTTTACAACATGGCCAGATTTGACACATTGCACAGGTAACACCACCATTCGCGACAATGAAGTTCATTTTGATGATAAGGCATCAGTGAAATGTGATAGTTTTAACGTTTTCGACTATTTTCTCCAGTGGAAGCACATCAGAAGCACCTGTGATTTTTTCTTTTTTTTTTACAATATGGCTAAATGCATGAGCCCACCTCAGATTCTGATGCAAAAGTGTTGGGAGAGGCCTAGATGTGAGTAATTTTTAAAAGTCCTATATATGATTCTGAGGTGCAGAATCCCAAGGTTGAGAACCAGGGATCCAATCTCCATTGAGTACTGTTAATAAAAATGAGGTATTTTGGGATAGCTAGGAATACAGCAGGGGCTTCCCTGGTGGCTCAGTGGTGAAGAATCTGCCTACCAAGGCAAGAGACACAGGTTTGATCTCTGGGTTGAAAAGATCCCCTACAGTAGGAAATGGCAACCCATTCCAGTATTCTTGCCTGAGAAATCCCTTGGACAGAGGAGCCTGGTGGACTATAGTCTATAGTGGGGTTGCAAAGAGATAAACATGTTGTACCCACTGAGCACACAGTGCCAGGAATATAGCGTAAGGTTTGGCAGCCAAAAAATATTTCAGTTTTGTAGTAAAATTTTCATAGCTGTTCATTCTACGTGTCCTTGTTTAATTGGAGGCAGGGGGAAGGTTTAGAAATTAATTTTTTTAACTCAAGCTAGGTATCTCTTTACCAGGCCATGAGGATTTATGTCTTTTAGGTTAAATGATCAACTCATAAACTTTAACATCTGGAAAACCACAGTAAAGAATTGTGACAAGCCCACCATTAATATAGGCTTTCATGGTAGCTCAGACAGTAGAGTCTGCCTGCAGTGCAAGAGATCCGGGTTTCATCCTCAGGTCAGGAAAATCCCCTGGAGAAAGGGAATGGCAGCCCACTCCACGGAGTGGAGACTGTCTGGAAACTTCCATGGAGAGGGGAGCCTGGAGGGCTATAGCCTATGGGATTGCAAAGAGTCAGACATGACTGAGTGACTAACACTTTTCAGTTCACTTACCATTAATGTAAGAAGATATTAGTCAACCAGGCTCCTTCAATTTTTGAGAACAACTGCATATTGTATCTCACTCACTAAAATGTATCCATATCACAGATTCAGTATAATTCATGTATAATGAATTATTGACTTGCAGCTCAAAGGATGATGTAAGGCTATGTCTTCAGAAATTATATAATTAAAAGTTTTTAGTTTTAATTATTTTCATATTTCAATTTTTTTCATCAGATTTTAACTGCTTTTTTCAACCACTGTGAAACTAGTAATTGTTAGACATTGCCCCAATAAGGCCTACCTAATGGTAAAATGCTCATGAGTGTGTTAAAACCATCTCTGGAATAGTCTAAGATACTTGTTGCCTTTCAGAACCACTTTAGAACTCCTCATTCAGTCTGATGTGTAGTATGATTAGATTCATAGAATATGAAGGATGTAAAAGGCTCCTGAGAGCCTGAAGCCATGTGGCACTTGAAGAAATGGCCTTGAGACATCAAAAGATTGAGAAATAAATTTATTTTCAGCTCTTTGCAGTTAAAGGGAAACCTTCAGGCACATGCATGAGATGACTAGTCTCAGCATAAATGGCTGCATGCAGTCACTATAGATAGGAGCATCACAGAGCACAATAACTGGTTTCTAATGATTAGACCAACCAGCTGAAGGGGAGTGAGTGCACACATATGCGTATGTACATACATGGCTTTGGCCAACCTACCATTTTTGATATGTTGCTCCCCAGATCTGAAGAAGCATTTACCTCACCTCAACAAATGTCAGTTATGTAAGTGTAATTGTTTTATTGCTTCAGTGAATTAGATGTTGTTTTTGAAAATCATAAAAGCTACTTGTCGTGCATCTGAATGACTTTATGGACCTTTTACTGAATATTGTATCTTTTTTCCTGCACTTTGCTTTTAATTCTGAAATATTGGGCCATGCATGGAAAATGTGCTATCACTACCGTAACAAACAGATCAATTGAAAGGACACCCTTTGCCTAGAGCATATTTGCAAGTGTGAATGTGAAGTTGGATGATGAATTCAAGCAGGTATTTCAAAAGACATATACACAGCATCTCAATACACACACACACACACACACACACACACAACGTGATTTATGAATACATATTTTGATGTTGTATAGTGAATTAAATATTTTATTATTGTCCTTGCCACTGACTGTTATGTCAGTTCTGAATTTGATATTCCCTCTGTCATTCCCTTTATTGAATTCAGGTAAAGATATCTAATGTACCCACAAGACCCACTAAAAGTGAAAACTAGAGACTGTCTCTGGTGGTGACAATTTATAAGCTATTTATTTTCTCTAGTTGTAATAAAAGAGGATGACTTTCTTTTGTTGCAGAATGCTGAGTTGTTGAAAACTTATGAGTGATTCTGTTGTTGTTCTTGGTTTGCTGAGGCAGCACAGAGTCATGAATGAATGTGCAGACACCACGGCCAAGTTGTCTAGGATTGAGTCTTCATACCACTCCATACTGCTGAGCAAATCTGGGAAAGTATGTGAAGTTTCTGTGCTTCAGTCTCCTCCCTATTAGTCAGTGAGGCCTACATCAAAAGATTGAGAAATAAATTTATTTTCAGCTCTTTGCAGTTAAAGGGAAACCTTCAGGCACATGCATGAGATGACTAGTCTCAGCATAAATGGCTGCATGCAGTCACTATAGATAGGAGCATCACAGAGCACAATAACTGGTTTCTAATGATTAGACCAACCAGCTGAAGGGGAGTGAGTGCACACATATGCGTATGTACATACATGGCTTTGGCCAACCTACCATTTTTGATATGTTGCTCCCCAGATCTGAAGAAGCATTTACCTCACCTCAACAAATGTCAGTTATGTAAGTGTAATTGTTTTATTGCTTCAGTGAATTAGATGTTGTTTTTGAAAATCATAAAAGCTACTTGTCGTGCATCTGAATGACTTTATGGACCTTTTACTGAATATTGTATCTTTTTTCCTGCACTTTGCTTTTAATTCTGAAATATTGGGCCATGCATGGAAAATGTGCTATCACTACCGTAACAAACAGATCAATTGAAAGGACACCCTTTGCCTAGAGCATATTTGCAAGTGTGAATGTGAAGTTGGATGATGAATTCAAGCAGGTATTTCAAAAGACATATACACAGCATCTCAATACACACACACACACACACACACACACACACAACGTGATTTATGAATACATATTTTGATGTTGTATAGTGAATTAAATATTTTATTATTGTCCTTGCCACTGACTGTTATGTCAGTTCTGAATTTGATATTCCCTCTGTCATTCCCTTTATTGAATTCAGGTAAAGATATCTAATGTACCCACAAGACCCACTAAAAGTGAAAACTAGAGACTGTCTCTGGTGGTGACAATTTATAAGCTATTTATTTTCTCTAGTTGTAATAAAAGAGGATGACTTTCTTTTGTTGCAGAATGCTGAGTTGTTGAAAACTTATGAGTGATTCTGTTGTTGTTCTTGGTTTGCTGAGGCAGCACAGAGTCATGAATGAATGTGCAGACACCACGGCCAAGTTGTCTAGGATTGAGTCTTCATACCACTCCATACTGCTGAGCAAATCTGGGAAAGTATGTGAAGTTTCTGTGCTTCAGTCTCCTCCCTATTAGTCAGTGATGCTAATAATAGTACCTGTTTCCCAGGGTTGAGTGAGGACTCAATATGCTAATGAGGGCCAAGCTCTTAGAGCTGCAGCTGGCAGAAGCAGGAATTGTTAACCTTTGCTATTCTGTGATTACTTACAATATACTTTCCGTACCCTTCATAACACCCGCTGCAGTATTCTTGCCTGAATATTCTCATGGTCAAAGGAGCCATGGTATCCTTTTTGCAGTCCATGGGATCACAAAGAATCAGACATAACTTAGGGACTGAGCACATACGCACTTATTAAAACAGTCTTTTGCCTTTAACCTTTCTTCCTATCTCGTTAAAAAAAATTCAAAGCAAATGATTCGCTTCATGGATTATGAAAAATTAAAAACATAAATGTAAAAAATTAGCTTCTGGTTATTTGAAATCAAAGAGAAGACACCAAGTAGACAGCTATGCATGTGGGCAGCATTTTGTACTGAATTTAAAAAATAGTATCAATCAAAGGAAGCTGAGGGTGAATAAGGGCATTTTATTTAACATGAAATTTATTCTTTCAAATGTTTATAGTGATAGTGAATTAAAATGTTTAGTAAAAAGACAAGTGTGACAAAATATTCACAAACAAGTAGTTTTTTGAGATCAGTTATAAACTGGGAAAGTGAAGATGTTAATTATTTCCTGACTGTCTGCTGATGCTTAAAGTTTTCCATTTTGGGGAAAATAGTAATCTTAATAATTTTGAATATATCATTGATTTTCTAAATTATTAAAGTAAAAAATATGCATTATATAAAACATGGAAATACAAAAAATATTATGAAGAAGCAGCACAATTTGCCTTACAGTTTTATCACCCCAGGATGAATATTGTTAACATTTTGAAAGGTCGTCATGTGGAATTTAATATCCCTTCACAGTTTGGATCCCACTGTGAAAACAGAATGTCGTAGCTTTGTTTTATTTTAATTTGAGTAATATCTATAGAGAAGTTTGTAAAATATTCTACATAAAGATTACTTTTAATGACATTAATATTCTGATATTAGTCTATCATAATTATTTTCATCATTTCTCTTTTGATGGACACTTAGACTTTTAAAATTTTTGCTATTTTAATTTTGCTAAGTACAATTATATTGAGCACTCTCATAAAAATTTTTATCTCATTTATTATTGTTGCTTTATGATAGGTTGCTAGAAATGGAATTGCTAAAAAAAAAAAGGGCTACATACGTTAACACTAGAGAAAATGACCAACTTGTTTTTGTTTTTCTACAGTTTGTTCCAGTTTATACTCATATCAGCAGTTTGTGGAAATGTTCATCTTAATAAAATCCTGATGATAGCAGGTATGATAATTTTTTTAGAATATTTCAAATTTGATAGAAATACGAATGTTTAATTCCCCTGCCCTCCCATTGACATGTTGAAGCCTAATTCTCATCATGATGTATTTGGACGTGAGGCCTTTGGAAGATAATAGGTCATGAGGGTAGAGCCCTGGTCAATGGAATTAGTGCCCTTATGAAGGGAAGCCAGAGAGCTAGCTCAGTCTTTATCCCACAAGAGGATGAGACGTTGACTGTCTGCAATCCTGGAGAGACAGAGATCTCTACTTCCAGTCCATGCAGGCACTCTGATCTCAAACTTCCAGCTTCTAAAACTGTGAGAAATAATTTCTGTTTCTTAACTCACCCAGGCTATGGTATGTCGCTGTAGCAGCCTGAACTAAGATATCTTGTAGTGAATGTTTCAATTTGCGTTTCTTGAATTGTTTAGGTAGGTTTAATTTTTGAGTGCTTTTTGATGACTTCTTCTCTTAGAATTTTTTGGCTAACATTGCCAAATTTTATTTTGGGGCATTCATCATTTTATATATGTACCTTATAAGGTGGTACTTGTGGTATACACTTGCCAGTGCAGGAGACGTTAGAGACATGGGTTTGATGCTTGGGGTCAGGAAGATTCTCTCAAGGAGGAAACGGCAACCCACTCCAGTATTCTTGTCTGGAGAATTCCATAGACATAGGAGCCTGATGGGCTCTAGCCCATGTGGTCACAATGAGCTAGACATGCATGATTGAGTATCTGAGAACTCACCCACACATTATAAGTAACACTAGTTTTCTCTCAATATTGATTCACCCTTTTCCCAAATAATCTTTTTGACTTGGTATCACTAAGTATTATGTTTCCCAGTGTGCTGAGTAGCTAGGTATGGTCAAATTACTCAGCTTTGTCTAATGAGATCTGATATGAAATTTTGGCTTGTGCTTTAAAGGGGAGTAATATGGACTTTTCTTTCTCTCTCAGAGTGGGAACTCTTACTTGAGTTGCTTTTATTTTCAATTGATTCTCTTGATTTTTAGTTTAAAAATACACATGTAAATGATAGTATTCTCTTCTGCTTCCAAAATTAATGGAACTTAAGACAATGGCTACCTTGCTTACTTTAACCGTGATTATGTATCTAAAGTCTCATCAAATACCTGCACAAGAAAAGATACTGTTAAATCACTAATTGCATTTTAAAATAAAGTGATTGATTTTAAACACCTAGGTGAAAAATAAATTGTTGTATATATCTATCTAGAAAATTCAGGCAATGTTAAAGAAAGATTTTGACAACTTTCTGCTGTCCCTGAAAATATGCTGCTTCTTCAATATATTTTTGCTTATGGTTTGTTTAAAAAGTATTTTTATGTCATGTAACAGATGTGTCTTTTTTTTTTAATATTTATTTTATTTATTTATCTTTTGTGGGGGAGGGGTGGTTGGGGAGGGAGAGGGACAGGCGGGCCACTTCTATTGATCTTTCATTTCTCTATTTTCATCTGTCTTTGTTCTTTGGCTCCTGTGGGCCTCCCATCGCGGTGGCCTCTGTTGTCGCAGAGCGCCGGCTCTGGGCGCATGCGCTCCAGAGCTCCGGCTCGGTAATCGGACACATCAGTCCAGCCGCTCCGCGGCACGTGGGATCTTGCCAGGCCAGGGATCGAAGCGGCGCCCCTTGCACTGCAAGATGGTGTCCTTACCCACTGGGCCACCAGGGGAAGCCCACAGATGTGTCTTTGTATTGTATTTGGGTTTTCTTGTTCATCACTTAAATAATCATGCTTACTTATTGAATTCCATAGACATAGGAGCCTGATGGGCTCTAGCCCATGTGGTCACAATGAGCTAGACATGCATGATTGAGTATCTGAGAACTCACCCACACATTATAAGTAATACTAGTTTTCTCTCAATATTGATTCACCCTTTTCCCAAATAATCTTTTTGACTTGGTATCACTAAGTATTATGTTTCCCAGTGTGCTGAGTAGCTAGGTATGGTCAAATTACTCAGCTTTGTCTAATGAGATCTGATATGAAATTTTGGCTTGTGCTTTAAAGGGGAGTAATATGGACTTTTCTTTCTCTCTCAGAGTGGGAACTCTTACTTGAGTTGCTTTTATTTTCAATTGATTCTCTTGATTTTTAGTTTAAAAATACACATGTAAATGATAGTATTCTCTTCTGCTTCCAAAATTAATGGAACTTAAGACAATGGCTACCTTGCTTACTTTAACCGTGATTATGTATCTAAAGTCTCATCAAATACCTGCACAAGAAAAGATACTGTTAAATCACTAATTGCATTTTAAAATAAAGTGATTGATTTTAAACACCTAGGTGAAAAATAAATTGTTGTATATATCTATCTAGAAAATTCAGGCAATGTTAAAGAAAGATTTTGACAACTTTCTGCTGTCCCTGAAAATATGCTGCTTCTTCAATATATTTTTGCTTATGGTTTGTTTAAAAAGTATTTTTATGTCATGTAACAGATGTGTCTTTTTTTTTTAATATTTATTTTATTTATTTATCTTTTGGGGGGTGGGGTGGGGAGGGAGGGGGATGGGCGGGCCACTTCTATTGATCTTTCATTTCTCTATTTTCATCTGTCTTTGTTCTTTGGCTCCTGTGGGCCTCCCATCGCGGTGGCCTCTGTTGTCGCAGAGCGCCGGCTCTGGGCGCATGCGCTCCAGAGCTCCGGCTCGGTAATCGGACACATCAGTCCAGCCGCTCCGCGGCACGTGGGATCTTGCCAGGCCAGGGATCGAAGCGGCGCCCCTTGCACTGCAAGATGGTGTCCTTACCCACTGGGCCACCAGGGGAAGCCCACAGATGTGTCTTTGTATTGTATTTGGGTTTTCTTGTTCATCACTTAAATAATCATGCTTACTTATTGAGTTATAACAGATGTGTCCTCAGCATTTATTTAGATGAATTTGTGATCAAAAAGTAATTTTTTATTATGGAACTGTCTTTGGAGTGCTAAAATTTATCTGAGGATTATTATCTTAATGTATCATAGTATTTGGTTTGGCAATATTTTACTTACTTTTTTGTAACTGTGTTCTTAAGTGAAGTCAATATGCATTTTTTTCTACTTTGTGCCCATTTTGTTGGATTTTTGTTATGAGAATATGCTTGATGCAAAAATTGAGATGTTTTTCTTATATTTGTAAACTCTAGGAAAACTCTGTGTACCTAGAACTGTCCAAATCTGGTACATTTCTTGGAATTAATGTATTTATTTTGGTCACTTGTGTGACTGTTGAAACATTTTTCTTAAAAACTCAATCATGGGGCTTCCCTGGTGGTCCATTGGGTAAGGACACCGCCTTGCAGTTCAAGGGGCGCTGGTTCGATTCCTGGCCTGGAGAGATCCCATGTGCCGTGGAGCAGATGGACCGATATGTCCAACTACCAAGCTGGAGCTCTGGAGCACATGGGTCCAGAGCTGGTGCTCTGCAATGAGAGAGGCCACTGGAATGGGAGGCCCACACAGGCCAAAGAACAAAGATGGAAATAAATGAAAGACCAATAGAGGTGGCCAAAAATTAAAATAAAATAAAATAAGTGGTCACTTTTGTGCAAGGCTATAAAACATGTAGGAAACAAAACTGACAGAGCTGCAATAACTCACAGCTAAATCTTGACCTTTGATCTGTAAAGTAAATCTGAATAAAAAAGGTCACTTGGGATTGAAGACATGTTCCTTAAATAAGGTGGAATACATTATTTTCTGAAGTTCCCTACAGAAAATACATATAGATTCATCACCTGAATTTATATGTCCATAAGCAAGAAAGAAGATGTTTTAAAAATAGTACTTGTAGGGCTTCCCTGGTGGTCTAGTGGGTAAGGACACCGCCTTGCAGTGCAAGGGATGCCGGTTCAATCCCTGGCATGGGAAGATCCCACATGCTGTGGAGCAGCTGGACCAATGTGCCTAACTACTGAGCCAGAGCACTGGAGTGCATGCACCCAGAGCTGGTGCTCTGCAGCGACAGAGACCACTGTGATGGGAGGCCCACACAGGCCAGAGAACAAAAAAGATGGATAAGAAAAGATAAATGAGGGCTTTTCCTGGTGGTACAGTGGGTAAGGACACCGCCTTGCAGTGCAAGGGGCACTGGTTCGATCCCTGGCCTGGGAGGATCCCACGTGCTGCGGAGTGGCTGGACCGATGTGTCCAATCACCGAGCTGGAGCTCTGGAGCATGTGCGCCCAGAGCTGGTGCTCTGTGATGACAGAGGCCACCACGATGGGAGGCCCACAGGAGCCAAAGAACAAAGACGGATGAAAATAGAGAAATGAAAGACGAATAGAAGTGGCCCTCCTGCTCCCCTCCCTCCCCAACCTGACCCCGCCCAAGATAAATAAATAAATTAATCTTTAAAAAAAAACAAGATAAATGAAAGACCAGTAGAAGTGGCCAAAACCCCCCTCCCCCCAGAAAAACCAAACCAAAAAAACTCAATCATCTTATATTTATTTCTTAATGTTTTAGCTTAGAGTATTACAGAATGTTTTTTAAAATTTCTGACATCTCCTCTGTGTCTTATTTATTGTGTTTCTTCTTCATTTGTCTTCCCTCTTATTTTACCTGAAAGGAAGTTCTTTGATATCCTTTACTGCAACCTCCCAGGAAAGGAGGAAGCCCTAAATAACCTCATGTTGGTTTGTATTTTGGTGATTATAAATCCATTTCCTTGGATACTCTGTACTTTATGAAATAGAGGGTCTTGGAATCTTCTGTTAGGGTTTTCTAGTGCATGAGCCTTTGCAGGTTAGCTGTCTTGGATTCATTGTCTTTTTCATTCCCACCCTATTTGTGTTCTCTGTAGCAATACTTGAAAATTTGTGACTACCTAAGAGCCCTGCTGGCTTTCAATGCAGATACAGATTTACTTATTTTTTAATATTTAGTTATGACTTTTATCAAACATCTGTGGTGGTGGTGCTGAGTTCACATTATAGCAGAGGTTTGGTGAAGAATGTTAGATGCTTTGCCTACTAACCATTTTGTTAGGACTTCTACATTTAACTTTTCAAAACCATTCAAATCAGTTTTGGGGTACAGAGTCAAATTCAGTAATTTCCCAGGGAATTAATTTTTCCAGTACAACTTCCTCAGTGTTTGGATTAGATGATGATACTTCTTACATCATATAATAATTTGATATATCATAAGTTCCACTCAGAATTTTTTCCTATATGCATTATTTTTGTGCTAAGCATGTGATAACTTTATAATATGTATTCTGTTTTAATCCGATTTTGATTGGTAGACTTTTCTGTATTTTTTTTTAAAAGATTTATTTATTTATTTAATTTTGGTGGGGTTGGGAGGGAAGGGAGCAGGCGGGCCACCTCTATTGGTCTTTCATTTGTCTACTTTCATCCATCTTTGTTCTTTGGCCTGTGTGGGCCTCCCATCACGGTGGCCTCTGTTGTCGCAGAGCACCGGCTCTGGGCACATGCGCTCCAGAGCTCGGGCTCAGTAATTGGACACATCAGTCCAGCCGCTCCGCGGCACGTGGGATCTTCCCAGGCCAGGGATCCAACCGGCGCCCCTTGCACTGCAAGGCGGTGTCCTTACCCACTGGACCACCAGGGAAGCCCCTTTTCTGTATTTTTATAACACGTTTTATTCTGTCCTGTCCTAAATGTGGTCCTCTCTGTTAGATCGTAAACCTCTGAATAGCTAACTCAGTCTAGACTTGCCTATGCTAGCACTTTCAGGACATGGCATTGTGATGGTCAGTTTAAGTGTCAGCTTGGCTAGACTACAGTGCCCAGCTCTTCTGTTAAACACCTGTTGCTGTTAGGGTTTTCTAGTATTGGTTAGCTGTCTTGGATTCATTGTCTTTTTCATTCCCACCCTATTTGTGTTCTCTGTAGCAATACTTGAAAATTTGTGACTACCTAAGAGCCCTGCTGGCTTTCAATGCAGATACAGATTTACTTATTTTTTAATATTTAGTTATGACTTTTATCAAACATCTGTGGTGGTGGTGCTGAGTTCACATTATAGCAGAGGTTTGGTGAAGAATGTTAGATGCTTTGCCTACTAACCATTTTGTTAGGACTTCTACATTTAACTTTTCAAAACCATTCAAATCAGTTTTGGGGTACAGAGTCAAATTCAGTAATTTCCCAGGGAATTAATTTTTCCAGTACAACTTCCTCAGTGTTTGGATTAGATGATGATACTTCTTACATCATATAATAATTTGATATATCATAAGTTCCACTCAGAATTTTTTCCTATATGCATTATTTTTGTGCTAAGCATGTGATAACTTTATAATATGTATTCTGTTTTAATCCGATTTTGATTGGTAGACTTTTCTGTATTTTTTTTTAAAAGATTTATTTATTTATTTAATTTTGGTGGGGGTGGGGGTGGGGAGGGAAGGGAGCAGGCGGGCCACCTCTATTGGTCTTTCATTTGTCTACTTTCATCCATCTTTGTTCTTTGGCCTGTGTGGGCCTCCCATCACGGTGGCCTCTGTTGTCGCAGAGCACCGGCTCTGGGCACATGCGCTCCAGAGCTCGGGCTCAGTAATTGGACACATCAGTCCAGCCGCTCCGCGGCACGTGGGATCTTCCCAGGCCAGGGATCCAACCGGCGCCCCTTGCACTGCAAGGCGGTGTCCTTACCCACTGGACCACCAGGGAAGCCCCTTTTCTGTATTTTTATAACACGTTTTATTCTGTCCTGTCCTAAATGTGGTCCTCTCTGTTAGATCGTAAACCTCTGAATAGCTAACTCAGTCTAGACTTGCCTATGCTAGCACTTTCAGGACATGGCATTGTGATGGTCAGTTTAAGTGTCAGCTTGGCTAGACTACAGTGCCCAGCTCTTCTGTTAAACACCTGTTGCTGTGAAGGTTATAGTTAAAGTGTGGTTAGCATCTGTCATCAGTTGCCTTTTAGTAAAAAGATGACTCTTGACTTTCTGGCTGAGTCTCATCTCATCAGGTCAAAGGCTATAAGAGCAAGACTGAGGTTCCCTCGAGGAAGATGAAATGCCCAGTGGTGTGCGCTACAGGATCGCTCCAGCCAGAGAGAAAACTGCTCTGCAGATTTCAGACTTGCCAGCCTCCAAAACAAGTAAAAAGCGTTGATCCCTCTCTCTGTCTCTGGTAGAACCCTGACACATACAGGTGCCTGTAAATGTTTTCTAAGTGACAGAGAATTTTTAATCTCTAAATATTTTAAATTTCAGTGTTGTAATCTACTGCATGAAAATCCAAGTACTATTTTTTTTTTAAGATTTATTTATTTATTTATTTTGGGCGGGGGTCGGGTTGGGGAGGGAGGGGAGCAGGAGGGCCACTTCTATTGGTCTTTCATTTCTCCATTTTCATCCGTCTTTGTCCTTTGGCTCCTGTGGGCCTCTCATTGTGGTGGCGTCTGTCGTTGCAGAGCACCGGCTCTGGGCGCATGCGCTCCAGAGCTCCGGCTCGGTGATTGGACACATGGGTCCAGCCACTCCGCGGCACGTGGGATTTTGCCAGGCCAGGGATCGTATCGGTGCCCCTTGCACTGCAAGATGGTGTCCTTACCCACTGGACCACCAGGGGAAGCCCCCAAGTACTATTCTTATATCATTTTATGTATTATGAAAATTTATCATACTAGTCTTAGGGTTTAAGAGGAAAAAAATGTATTTTTTTTTCCTATTCTCATGACACTAAGTTAACACAGGTTAATACCTTCTCTCTGCCAGCCAACAGCAAGGCAAAAAAGTATATTATGTTCTCCCAAGGCGAGATGACAATCATCCAAAAAGTAAATGGAAGGAAAGAGTTTGTTTTATGTAACCTCTACAGAAATGTATTTATTGGGCCACTAGCACAGACTCCCTTTTACAGTGGTGGGCTGCTGAATAAGAGAATGGGGGGATTCACTTTAACATCAATTCCCCTCCGTTGGTGTCTTGTCTCAATAGCCTGCAGACTCACAGAAGAGTGTTGTTTACATCTTTTATGATGAGAAGATAAAGTTCGTGCTTTACTGATTCACAGGAATAGATTCCCAAAATTGACTTTCATTATTTTCTAGGGGACACCATTTTATGTGAGAAACAGTTCTCAGAATTGAGATACCATTTGCTTCTCTTTTTAGATTAAACACCAGCCTCCTGTGGATGTGCTGTTTGCTCTTCCAGGGTAGATTCACATTAAGGCGTATCCGTTCTGAACGCATTGGTACAGCCTTCTTGTAACCAAAACGCTACTCCAGCCATGCTGAAAACTCAAACGACTGCTGTGTAAATGCAGGCGCATCATCAGAAGTTGTTACCACTAGTGCTACACAAATGGGTACACAGAGCATCCAGCTTGTTCTCGCTCTCTTATCCTGAGGCTGTAATGACAGTCTGAAATACTGACTGCTTACGAGATGATTGTTAAGAGGATAAAATCAATATTGCTAAACTTCTATCAGTCCTCAAAAGAAATCAGTGAAGGGGTGGTGAGTTATTAGCTTTACTCTTGTGTTTTACTCCAAGCTTGACAGCCAAGAATTTTTGCTTCAGAAAATAACAATATTAGCATCAGCCCAGTTAGTGACTGCACAGTGTCATTTCTTTAACTACATGGATGCAGTTTATTGTTTGTCTTTGTAGTTTGTACTTTGTAACCTGTTTTACCTCATGCTTGCATTTGTGTGTGTTTGAAACTTGCTATATACTCAGTGCCCTAGTAATTGAATATAGTGTGTAAAAATAATGCATTACACCTTAATTCGAAGAGATATGTATCTTTTTCTTCCTCAGCAGGATATTTTCTGTGTTAAAGACTTTAAATCTTTACTTTGCATAATTACTATCAAGTTGAAGAGTAATTAGACTTGATAAAGATAGTATTCAAAGGGGTGTGTGTGTGTGTGTGTGTGTGTATGTGTTTATATATTTTGGAGAGAATTTGTAAAACACCCAAAATATTAACTATATTGAAAATGTTACTTGTGGTCAGGTAGATGCTCCAGAGTTTGTTTTTTTTTTTAAACATTTATTTATTTATTTGGGGGGACAGGTTGGGGAGGGAGTGGGCGGACGGGCCACTTCTATTGGTCTTTCATTTATCCATTTTCATCCATCTTTGTTCTTTGACCCGTGTGGGCCTCCCATCGCGGTGACCTCTGTTGTCGCAGAGTGCCAGCTCTGGGCGCAATCGCTCCAGAGCTCCGGCGCAGTAATTGGACACATCAGACCAGCCGCTCCGCGGCACATGGGATCTTCCCAGGCCAGGGGTCAAACTGGCGCCCCTTGCACTGCAAGGCGGTGTCCTTACCCACTGGGCCACCAGGGAAGCCCTGCTCCACAGTTTTCAATATCATTTTGGACATGCTGCAAGAGCAAAAGTGTCCTTTAATGATTTATTTTAGATAATAATCAAAGATGACATCTTTGTTTGGAGGACGAACAAACAAACCAAAGCACCAAATTTATGTTTGGTCCGACGTGCCCACACTCCAGAAACATGGATCATGCTACTGAGTCAAGACCAAAAACAGAACGTTTTTGTAATGTTTTTAAGCTAACTTCCTATTTCCCAGAGGCTGTAATGACAGTCTGAAATACTGACTGCTTACGAGATGATTGTTAAGAGGATTAAATTTTTTGAAAGGGGGTGGTGAGTTATTAGCTTTACTCTTGTGTTTTACTCCAAGCTTGACAGCCAAGAATTTTTGCTTCAGAAAATAACAATATTAGCATCAGCCCAGTTAGTGACTGCACAGTGTCATTTCTTTAACTACATGGATGCAGTTTATTGTTTGTCTTTGTAGTTTGTACTTTGTAACCTGTTTTACCTCATGCTTGCATTTGTGTGTGTTTGAAACTTGCTATATACTCAGTGCCCTAGTAATTGAATATAGTGTGTAAAAATAATGCATTACACCTTAATTCGAAGAGATATGTATCTTTTTCTTCCTCAGCAGGATATTTTCTGTGTTAAAGACTTTAAATCTTTACTTTGCATAATTACTATCAAGTTGAAGAGTAATTAGACTTGATAAAGATAGTATTCAAAGGGGTGTGTGTGTGTGTGTGTGTGTGTGTATGTGTTTATATATTTTGGAGAGAATTTGTAAAACACCCAAAATATTAACTATATTGAAAATGTTACTTGTGGTCAGGTAGATGCTCCAGAGTTTGTTTTTTTTTTTAAACATTTATTTATTTATTTTGAGGGGGGCGGGTTGGGGAGGGAGGGGGTGGGCGGGCCACCTCTTTTGGTCTTTCATTTGTCCATTTTCATCCATCTTTGTTCTTTGACCCGTGTGGGCCTCCCATCGCGGTGACCTCTGTTGTCGCAGAGTGCCAGCTCTGGGCGCAATCGCTCCAGAGCTCCGGCGCAGTAATTGGACACATCAGACCAGCCGCTCCGCGGCACATGGGATCTTCCCAGGCCAGGGGTCAAACTGGCGCCCCTTGCACTGCAAGGCGGTGTCCTTACCCACTGGGCCACCAGGGAAGCCCCTGCTCCACAGTTTTCAATATCATTTTGGACATGCTGCAAGAGCAAAAGTGTCCTTTAATGATTTATTTTAGATAATAATCAAAGATGACATCTTTGTTTGGAGGACGAACAAACAAACCAAAGCACCAAATTTATGTTTGGTCCGACGTGCCCACACTCCAGAAACATGGATCATGCTACTGAGTCAAGACCAAAAAATTTAATTTTATTCAGTTATTAACTTTGGTAATCTTTCACACTTTTGTTTCCTATGAGTCCCATGAGCTTTACTTCTATGCTTTACTCATGAACTTTTCCTTGAATTATATAATAATTCCAGAATTTCCTCTTTAACAAATTCATTAATCAATATTCAGGTCTCATTGTATTGCATTTGTGAGTAGCATTTGATACAGTCAATTATTCAGTCCTCTTTAATCATCTGACCTCTATAACAACTTGCTCAGAATTTTCCCCCACTCACTGGTTACTCCATGAGTTATTGTTCCATTGCTACATAACAAATTATCACACACTTAGTGCCTTAAAATAATACTCATTTATTATCTTACAGTTGCTTTGGATTAGAAATCTAGTGCAGGGTCCCTTAAGGCTGAAGCCAGTGTTGGCTAGGCAGGATTCTCAGCTGGAGGTTTGACTGGGGAAGAATCCATTTCCACATTTGTTTATGTTTTCAAAACTCCTTCCTTAGGGCCTGTGAACAGGTCTTGCTCTCTTGCTGGCTGTCAGCTTGGCTTGCTACCACTCCTGGTGTTTGCTCAGGTCCTAGCCATATGGCTCTCTCCCACACCCCTCTGAACATGACTGTGCATTTTTTTTCAGCTCATGAGAGACTCTCACTTCTTTCAGAGTTGTTCTGGGCTCCAACTATTAAAGTGGTTGACAATTAGGTTAGGCCTACAGGGAATAATCTCCCTTTTGATTGCTTTTCAGTTTCCTGTTAATAACCTTATTTATACCTATAAAATCGCGGTGACCTCTGTTGCGCCTTGCACTGCAAGGCACATCAGGTGGATCTTCCCAGGCCAGGGGTCAAACTGGCGCCCCTTGCACTGCAAGGCGGTGTCCTTACCCACTGGGCCACCAGGGAAGCCCCTGCTCCACAGTTTTCAATATCATTTTGGACATGCTGCAAGAGCAAAAGTGTCCTTTAATGATTTATTTTAGATAATAATCAAAGATGACATCTTTGTTTGGAGGACGAACAAACAAACCAAAGCACCAAATTTATGTTTGGTCCGACGTGCCCACACTCCAGAAACATGGATCATGCTACTGAGTCAAGACCAAAAAATTTAATTTTATTCAGTTATTAACTTTGGTAATCTTTCACACTTTTGTTTCCTATGAGTCCCATGAGCTTTACTTCTATGCTTTACTCATGAACTTTTCCTTGAATTATATAATAATTCCAGAATTTCCTCTTTAACAAATTCATTAATCAATATTCAGGTCTCATTGTATTGCATTTGTGAGTAGCATTTGATACAGTCAATTATTCAGTCCTCTTTAATCATCTGACCTCTATAACAACTTGCTCAGAATTTTCCCCCACTCACTGGTTACTCCATGAGTTATTGTTCCATTGCTACATAACAAATTATCACACACTTAGTGCCTTAAAATAATACTCATTTATTATCTTACAGTTGCTTTGGATTAGAAATCTAGTGCAGGGTCCCTTAAGGCTGAAGCCAGTGTTGGCTAGGCAGGATTCTCAGCTGGAGGTTTGACTGGGGAAGAATCCATTTCCACATTTGTTTATGTTTTCAAAACTCCTTCCTTAGGGCCTGTGAACAGGTCTTGCTCTCTTGCTGGCTGTCAGCTTGGCTTGCTACCACTCCTGGTGTTTGCTCAGGTCCTAGCCATATGGCTCTCTCCCACACCCCTCTGAACATGACTGTGCATTTTTTTTCAGCTCATGAGAGACTCTCACTTCTTTCAGAGTTGTTCTGGGCTCCAACTATTAAAGTGGTTGACAATTAGGTTAGGCCTACAGGGAATAATCTCCCTTTTGATTGCTTTTCAGTTTCCTGTTTAATAACCTTATTTATACCTATAAAATCTTTTGCCTTTGCCTTACAGTGTAACCTAATCTTGAGAGTAAAATTTCATCACATTCAGAAGTCTCACCCACAGCCAAGGGGAGTGGATTAGGCAAGTTCTGCACACCAGGAGCAGGTTTTTGGGCCCTCCTAGAATTCCAGCTACCACACACCTGCTCAGTTTTCTTCTTTGAGCCATTCTCATCTCTCCAAACTCTTGGTGCTCCAAGGACCTCAGGGTTCAGGCTTTGGCTGTATTTGCTCACTCCCTAAATGATCGTATCATTATGATATATTTTAATACTATTTAATGCTGATGAATCCAAATCCATACTCTAGCGACTACGTCTTCCATAAAGCCAAACTTATGTACCCCTAATGTATTTGACATGGATATTTAATAGGCATCTCTATTCAGCAAATCCCGTACTGGCCTTTAGCCTCCCTTTCAGATCTGCTTGTTTCATGGTTTTCCCGTTGAGTCTTGATTTTGGGTAAATCTCATCACATTGCGTGACCAGTTTTCCTTCTGTCTTTGTAAAAATAGTATCCTTTACTTCTTTCTCATATCACTCTCCAAAATCTGCCTCCCTGGCTTTCAGCCCAATGTTCATCTTTCATCTCTTTATCTACTTTTTACCTAGAGAACTGAACAGTGGGGGAGACTCTCTGTTAGGCAAGCATTGTTTATATTATTTTGCCATTTTTTTGTAGACTCCCAAGTTCAAGGGGGCCTTCATGCTTTTTGAGGACTAAGTTTACTTGACTGTGGTAAGCCCTTCTCTCTTTCTGACACAAATTCCTTTAAACCTTTATCATTTTTAAAGATTTCTGTGCATCACTGAAAGTCCCATAAACAGGAGATGTCTGTGCCCTGCCCACAGTACTGAATGTCTCCTGCGTGCTGCATCTACCCATGCATATTCATTCACTTCTTTTCTCAAGATCTCGTCCCCTATTTATATTTTCATTGCTTTCCTCACCAGTGGCTCTTTTCCTTAGCTGATAAACATGTACAAATCTATTGCATCTAAACACAAAGAAACACACTTTATTGTCCTTGAGTTCCTTTCTGCCTTGATTTTCTTATTCACTACACAGTCAATCATCTTGAAAGAGTGGTTTTATTTAGCCTTTTTATTTCCAGACTTTCCCTTTATTGCGTGACTCTCTAGAATCAGGCTTCTACTCCCACAATGCCATTAAACTGCTCACTATCTGAAGCCATAAGAACTGCTAAGTTGTAATTTAGCCATTTTGTAATCTAGCCATTTTTTAGACCTCTTCTACTCTCATCCGACTCCATCAGTTGTGTCTCTTTTTTTTTTTTTTTTTAAAGATTTATTTATTTATTTTTGGGCGGGGGTCGGGTTGGGGAGGGAGGGGAGTGGGCGGACCACTTCCATTGGTCTTTCATTTCTCTATTTTCATTCGTCTTTGTTCTTGGCTCCTGTGTGCCTCCCATCGCGGTGGCGTCTGTCGCTGCAGAGCGCCGGCTCTGGGCGCATGCGCTCCGGATCGGTAATTGGACACAGCGGTCCAGTTGCTCCACGGCACGTGGGATCTTCCCAGGCCAGGGATCAAACTGGCGCCCCCTGCACTGCAAGGCGGTGTCCTTACCCACTGGACCACCAGGGGAAGCCCAGTTGTGTCTCTTTTTGAAACAGCGTTAATTCCTTGACTGTAGTTCTACTTTTGGTCCTCTGATTACATTTCATTTTCTCAGAAATTTATTTCATTTTGTACCACCTAATTTTTTGTTTCTGTATTATTATATCTGTTTTCTCATTGATTTCTACAGCTTTAACTCTGTCAAATAGGTGATGCTTCCAATATTGAATTTGCTTTTTAGACCTATCTTACTAATTATAGATCCGTTCTCCATATCTCAATGTTAGATGGACCCCTCAGAGTTAATTAGATGCCTGCATGACTCCTTGTCTTTTCATTTTTTACCACAATATATTTGTCCTCCTGTAATGCTAATCATACTGAGCTTATGTGCTCAGTCCCAAGGCTAAAAGCTTGCTGCCAGTCTTTATATTTTTAAATTATTAATTCATCAAATAAATGTTTTTGAGTATCTCTATGTGCTTTGTGTGGATTGTGCTAACTGCTGGCAGTACATTAATTAGCCAAAGAGATGGAATTTTTCTGCTGTCCTGGAGGTTATATTCTAGAGGGAGAGACAAAAACAGGTAAATATGCTGGAAAAGGCTGGCTTAAAACTCAACATTAAAAAAAGCTAAGATCACAAGATCTGGTCCCATCACTTCATGACAAATAGAAGGGGGAAAAGTGAAAGCAGTGACAGACTTTTTTGGGGGGCTCCAAAATAACTGTAGACAGTGACTACAGCCATGAGATTAAAAGATGCTTGATCCTTGGAGGGAAAGCTATGACAAACTTAGATGGTGTATTAAAAAGCAGTGACATCACTTTGCTGACAAAGGTCCGTACTGTCAAAGCTGTGGTTTTTCCAGTAGTTACATATGGATATGAGAGTTGGACCATAAAGAAGGCCGAGCACTGAAGAATTGATGCTTTCAAACCGTGTTGTTGGAGAAGACTCTTGATTCCTTTGGACAGCAAGGAGATCAAACCGGTCAATCCTAAAGGCAATCAACCCTGAATATTCGTGGGATGGAGTGATGCTATAGCTTAAGATCCAATACTTTGACCACCTGATACAAAGAGCTGACTCATTGGCAAAGACCCTGATGCTGGAAAAGATTGAAAGCAAAAAGAAAAGGTGGCAGAAGATTAAATGGTTAGATAGCATCACTGACTCAGTGGACATGAATCTGAGCAAACTGCCTGAGTGAAGGACAGTGGAGCCTGGCGTCTTATGAAGTCTCAAAGAGTTGGACATGACTTAGTGGCTGAACAACAATGGTGGAAGTCCATGTTTAATTTGAGAGTTTCTTTTTAATCATTGCTACTATAAATAATTTCCTTACTTCTGTCTTCCAGTTCATTTATTAAGTTATATATAGGTTGTTATTTTTATATTATCTATGTTTTAAGTGTTAAATTTCAAGTCTTTATAAAAAACTCAGTTATTCTTTGCCCAGTTGAGTTACTTTCTATAGACTCCTGTTCTGTTTTCTTTCCTTTCTTTAGACATGTAAAAAAGTCTGATAATTATCATATTTATGTTCTTTATATGTCTTTTTTTATGTCCTATATCTTTTATTTTTCTCTTTTGTACTGTAATGTGTTGTTTCTTTAGAAATTTTGACCATAAACTGCTCATTTCCACTGTAACTTTGTAGACAGGAAAATTTTGATTTCTGGGCCAGTGTTGCACTTCTCTTGAGATGATTGTATTTTCTTTCAATCCTCAGGGAACACTACAAACCTAAGCATACCTGAAATTAAATTTTCTACTGGATATGTTATTTTTGAATACATGAGTAGCATAAATTCAAGCAAAACTCCTTGTGATATTGTTTATGATCAAAAATTCTCATAGGAGAATTCTTTTACTTTCTATCTGGTTCCAGGTTTGAAGTGGATACCTGTTTTTACTATTTCTTCTCTATAAAAGGTTTAACCTTTCATTCATTAAAAAAAAAAAAACTGAAAGTATAG
Source organism: Tragulus kanchil (assembly GCA_022376925.1). Lineage (NCBI taxonomy): Eukaryota > Metazoa > Chordata > Mammalia > Artiodactyla > Tragulidae > Tragulus > Tragulus kanchil. The sequence continues at coordinate 30,770,340 of JAIOJX010000028.1, read as the reverse complement.
CTCTTTTCTCCACATCCTCTTCAGCATTTATTCTTTGTAGACATTTTGAGGATGGCTGTTCTGACTAGTGAGAGGTGATATTCCACTGTAGTCTTGATCTGCATTTCTCTAGAAGTTAGCAGTGCTCAGTGTCTTTCATGTTGACCTTCTATGTCTTTCATGTTGACGATCTGTTTCTCTTTGGGTGAATGTCTGTTTATGTCTTCTGCCCATTTTTTTGATTGGGTTGTTTGTGTTGTTGATATTGAGCTATATGAACTCTTTGTATAGTTTGGAAATTAATCCCTTGTCAGTTGCACCATTTGCAGCTGTTTTCTTCTAGCCCATAGGTTGTCTTTTCATTTTGCTCATGGTTTCCTTTGCTATGCAGAAGGTAATAAGTTTGATTAAGTTCTATTGTTTATTTTTACTTTTGCTTTATTTCTTTTGCCTTGTGAGACTTCTTTTTACGGAAAATATTGCTACAATTTACGATTAGAATGTTTTGTCTATGTTCTCTTCTAGGAGTTTTATGGTGTAATGTCTTATATTTAAGCCTTTAAGCTATTTTGAGTTTATTTTTGTGTAGGGCATGAGGGAGTGTTCTGATTTCTTTGATTTACATGCAGCTGTTGAGCTTTCCCAATACCACTCGCTGAAGAACCTTTCTGTACTATTGGTGGGAATGTAAATTGGTGTAACCACTATGAAGAACAGTATGAAATTCCTTAAAAAAACTAAAACTGGAGTTACCATAAAGATCCAGCAGTTACACTCCTGGGTATATATCTGGAGAAGATAAAAACTCTTAATTTGAAAAGATACATGCACCCCAGTGTTCAACGCAGTACTGTTTATAATAACCAAGGCAATGAAGCAACCTAAGTGTCCATCAACAGATGAATAGATAAAGAAGATGTTGTGTGCACACATATATATATATATACACACACACACATATATATATGCACACCCATGTATGTATGCATATAATGGAGTATTACTCATCTGTAGAAAAGAGTGAAATATCATCACTTGCAGCAACATACATGCACCTAGAGATTATCATACTAAGTGAAGTCAGATGGAGAAAGACAAATATCATATAAATCACTTGTCTGTGAAGTCTAAAAATGTTATGAAAATAAACCTATTTATGAAACAAAAACAGATTGACAGACAAAGTAAGGATAACCAAACATAACAAAAGGAAATAGCTTCAGGGAGGGATGAATTATGGGTTTGGTATTAATAGATATACACTAATATAAATAAAAGAGATAAACAAAAAGGACAGGGAATTGCAAACAATTAGCACAGGGAATTGTATTCATAATCTGAATATATATCTATATATATATACACACACACACACCTGCATCACTTTGCTATATATTTGAAACTAGCACAACATTACAAATTAACTATACTTCAGTCAAAGCAAAGAATAAACAAGTTGTCTTGAAAGAAAATGATACATTTTTAAAATAAAAAAGTATAGCCCCTTGAAGTTCCAGATTCATCAGGCATGTCATATTAGACTCCTCATGACACATTAGTGTGTATTAGTCACTCAGCGGTGTCTGACTGTAGCCTGCCAGGCTCCTCTGTCCATGGGATTCTCCAGCCAAGAATACTGGAGTGGGTAGCCATTCCCTTCTCCAGGGGATCTTCCCGACCCAGGAATCAAACCCTGGTCTCCTGCATCACAAGTGGATTATTTTCTACCTGAGCCACCAGGGAAGCACATTAGATATTAAAATCTAATTTTTTTTCTAACCCATGCAGTCCAAAGGGAAAGAGAAACTTCAAAATATCTCAAAATTTAGCAGAGGTCTTCAGAATGAAAGATGGATTTGAGACAATCACTTTGTCCCTAGTTCCTATTTTCATTTTACTTTAGTCCTTTGCAGTTTCCTCACAATTTCTCTAGCTTAGTGATACATTTAAATATATTTAAATTTATCCAGCATATGTGTATATGTGTGTGTGTGTGTGTGTGTGTGTGTATACATTTATCATCAAGTCGAATTATTCTGTAGAATTATTTTGTTCTTTGTTTTCACTGATAAAATTTGTATTATATATTTATTTTTCCTTCTTTCTGTTAGTTACAAGTAATTAAATTACACTTGAATTTCATTCCATTAAATCCATGCATTCAACCATGTATATCAGTATAAGGACTTAATAAAATTGTTCTGCAAGTAAATTTAATTAATGATTTAATTCATCACCCAATAATCAACTTCATTACATCAATTATGACCTACTTATTATATAAATGTGGTGGGTTTTTTTAGATTTATTTATTTATTTTTTTAGGGCGGAGGTCGGGTTGGGGAGGGAGGGAAGAGGGCGGGCCACTTCTATTCGTCTTTCATTTCTCTATTTTCATCCATCTTTGTTCTTTGGCTCCTGTGGGCCTCCCATCGCGGTGGCGTCTGTTGTTGCAGAGCGCTGGCTCTGGGTGCATGCACTCCAGAGCTCCGGCTCGGTAATTGGGCACATCAGTCCAGCCACTCCGCGGCACGTGGGATCTTGCCAGGCCAGGGATCGAACCGGCGCCCTTTGTACTGCACGGCGGTGTCCTTACCCACTGGACCACCAGGGGAAGCCCATAAATGTGTTTTAATTAAAATATTTACATCCATATTAGAACAGAACTGCGTTGTTCCTCGAAAAGCAACTTTTCTGAGAACAGCTCTAGTTTTCACGATAGCAAGATAGTTTTATGCTCACAGAAGAAACTTTTGCTGGAAGTTCCTATCATGAGGTTTCTACAAAGTCGTTTTTATACATTGCTGTAAAAATGTCACCTAATGTGCTGTGTTGTGATGATGTTTATTTGTTTTGCCGTGTTATTCTCTTCTCTCCTACCACTAAATGGAGTTTATTGCTGGAGTTATTTCTTTATGGTAAATTATGGTGTGCTTCCCAGTGTTTTGTTCTGTCAGGACATGGGAGTGCAATTCAGTAAGTAATATAACTACAAGTACTCTCAAGGTCTCATCAAAGCAATGCTCTATCTGAGGGGATCTGATTTATAACCAACAAGGTGACCAGACAGAATTTTACAGGATGAAAAATTCAACACTTTAAATAATATATGAAATGAAAAATAAAATAGAATATGTCTTATTGAATCCAATTATTAGTTGAGAATTTTTTTGAGTTAAATCTGCAAGAGTAAGGATACTTGAATTCTTTAGAGAAAAAGATTCTGAATAAATCTATGTGGTTGTGAAAACATTGAAAGAGAAAACATTTTTCTCAGAAAAAAATTGAATAAATTTACTTACAAAGATTTATGAAAAATTAAGTTTCACAGGAATTTGAGGTAGATATAAGGAGAAATATTTTTAAGATCCTATAATTTAATATTGCTTTCCATCACTAAATATATATTCAATTGGAAACAATAGTACAGTTAAGGAACTATCTTTAAAAATAATCTTTTGGCTTTCTGTTGTTATGAAAGAAATTTTAAAAGGCTCTCATATCTATGGAAGATAGTTCCTTGTGTCTTTTCTACTAGTACATTAAGAGAGCATTTTCTTTTAACATGGCAGTAATAATCCTCAAAAGTATTATACCATTCTGGATTATATTTCATGTTTTGTTTAGAAATAAATGTGCCTTTAGTTCATGAACTTCTATTAAATTAGAAAAACAAATTAAAAACTAGAATCAAAGCACTATTTCATATGTATAGCCAGGGTCAATTATTCTGTGGTCGGTAAGATTTTATACAATGATAATCTTAGAGTAGTTGAGTAGTAGAAACGGGTGCATTTTTGTCACTAAAATCAGTTCGTGAGATTTGGAACTGTGGCGTGATGATGAGTCAGTAGGTGCTAATGTCTCCCTTCCTGAGGCTACTCTTGTATGCGTGAGTTTGTTAATTATGAATACACCTTCTGTAAACATTTATATGGAAGTTTTTGCATGGACAGAACTTTTCAGCTCTTTTTGGGTACATATGAAGGAGTACAATTACTGAATTGTATAGTTACCATATGTTTAGTTTTGTAGAAACCTGGAAACTATCTTTCAAAGTGGTTGTACCATTTTGCTCTCCCATCAACAATGAATGAGGGTTACTGTGGCTCCGTATCTTTGCCAGCATTTGGTATTTTTAGTGTTTTAGATACTGGACACTTTAAGTGTTGTGGTGGTATACTGTTGTTTTGAAATGCATTCTAAATATTTTTCATCTATTCTCAACAGTCTGCAGTGTTTCATAGATCTTTGCATTCTGTATTTATATTCTAAAATGGTATTAGTTGAGAATTTTTTGAGTTAAATCTGCAAGAGTAAGGATACTTGAATTCTTTAGAGAAAAGATTCTGAATAAATCTATGTGGTTGTGAAAACATTGAAAGAGAAACATTTTTCTCAGAAAAAATTGAATAAATTTACTTACAAAGATTTATGAAAAATTAAGTTTCACAGGAATTTGAGGTAGATATAAGGAGAAATATTTTTAAGATCCTATAATTTAATATTGCTTTCCATCACTAAATATATATTCAATTGGAAACAATAGTACAGTTAAGGAACTATCTTTAAAAATAATCTTTTGGCTTTCTGTTGTTATGAAAGAAATTTTAAAAGGCTCTCATATCTATGGAAGATAGTTCCTTGTGTCTTTTCTACTAGTACATTAAGAGAGCATTTTCTTTTAACATGGCAGTAATAATCCTCAAAAGTATTATACCATTCTGGATTATATTTCATGTTTTGTTTAGAAATAAATGTGCCTTTAGTTCATGAACTTCTATTAAATTAGAAAAACAAATTAAAAACTAGAATCAAAGCACTATTTCATATGTATAGCCAGGGTCAATTATTCTGTGGTCGGTAAGATTTTATACAATGATAATCTTAGAGTAGTTGAGTAGTAGAAACGGGTGCATTTTTGTCACTAAAATCAGTTCGTGAGATTTGGAACTGTGGCGTGATGATGAGTCAGTAGGTGCTAATGTCTCCCTTCCCTGAGGCTACTCTTGTATGCGTGAGTTTGTTAATTATGAATACACCTTCTGTAAACATTTATATGGAAGTTTTTGCATGGACAGAACTTTTCAGCTCTTTTTGGGTACATATGAAGGAGTACAATTACTGAATTGTATAGTTACCATATGTTTAGTTTTGTAGAAACCTGGAAACTATCTTTCAAAGTGGTTGTACCATTTTGCTCTCCCATCAACAATGAATGAGGGTTACTGTGGCTCCGTATCTTTGCCAGCATTTGGTATTTTTAGTGTTTTAGATACTGGACACTTTAAGTGTTGTGGTGGTATACTGTTGTTTTGAAATGCATTCTAAATATTTTTCATCTATTCTCAACAGTCTGCAGTGTTTCATAGATCTTTGCATTCTGTATTTTATATTTCTAAAATGGTAGTTCAAACTACATTTATATAGCCCTGATTCCCATCATCTTCTCCAAAGATCCTCTTATCCTTTTCCCAGGTGTATGTCTGCCTCCTCTTTAGCACACTTTAGCAGAAATAGGCATTGAGAAAAAGTGTTAAAGAAGAATTCTATAGTTCAATTGGATACTCTATCACTAGCATAACTATTCAGATTTTTCTCAATACTGGTCTCGTGTCTGACAACCTATTGACTTTTTCCTGACACTTTTCATAGCTTTATCTATCTACCAACCTATTCCCAGACACTTGTTCTGAGAACTAAATATCCTACTTAGCTCTTAATTGGTCTTTGCTTAAGCCATTTATCTTATTGATAGGGTTTCTAAGCCTCTACTTTCATTCCTCTCCTAATTGTATCAAGTAGATCTGAATTATCTTCGGAAAGGGATAAGTGGGGCTTCCCTGGTGGTCCAGTGGGTAAGGACACCGCCTTGCAGTGCAGGGGCACCGGTTTGATCCCTGGCCTGGGAGGATCCCACGTGTCACGGAGTGGCTGGACCGATGTGTCCAACTACCGAGCCAGAGCTCTGCAGCACATGTGCCCAGAGCCGGTGCTCTGCAATGAGAGAGGCCACTACAATGGGAGGCCCACACAGGCCAAAGAACAAAGATGGATGGAGATAAATAAATGAAAGACCAATAGAAGTGGCCAAAAAAAAAAAAAAGGGATAAGTGTAATATTATGCATTCCTGATAGTACCATTGCACTCATTCTGCATCACTGCTACTGAATGTATGAGCTGTATTTCAACACGAAGTTTTTCTTTTGGCCTCTTTTATTGGTCTTTCATTTATTTATTTTCATCCATCTTTACTCCTTGGTCTGTGTGGGCCTCCCATTGCAGTGGCCTCTCTCATTGCAGAGCACCGGCTCTGGGCACATGTGCTGCAGAGCTCTGGCTCAGTAGTTAGACACATCGGTCCAGCCACTCCACAGCACGTGGGATCCTCCCAGGCCAGGGATCGAACTGGTGCCCCTTGCACTGCAAGGTGAACTCTGTACTCACTGAATCACCAGGGAAAAACCTTAACACGAATTTTAAAAGAGCTAATTTCTTCTTCCTTTTGTAGTGAACCAGGTAGCAAGATATAGACCCGTAAAGTTAAGATATAACAAAATAATGAAACAAATTTTTATCTTCCTTTTTTGAAGTCCAATTGTGTACTGCAATGTAGGAGACCCAATTCTTGCTCCTTGGTTTTTTTTCCTCTAATATTTTCTCTAAGTCTTATATAAGATTGGGACCCCAGACTCCTTTCATATAGAGTAACCTCAGAATCTGGTTCAAAATTAGGAAAAGAATACGCCAAGACTGTATACTGTCACCCTGCTTGTTTAACTTAGTGCAGAGTACATCATGCGAAATGCCAGTCTGGATGAAGGACAAGCTGGAATCAAGAGTTCTTGGAGAAATATCAACAACCTCAGATATGCAGACGATACCACCTTTATGGCAGAAAGCAAAGAGGAACTAAAGAACCCCTTGATGAAGGTGAAAGAGGAGGGTGAAAATGTTGGCCTAAAACTCAACATTCAGAAAACTAAGATCATGGCAGCTGGTCCTATGACTTCATGGCAAATAGATGGGCAAACAATGGAAACAGTAACAGACTTTATTTTCTTCAGCTCCAACATCACTACAGGTGGTGAGATCATCCATGAGATGAAAAGACGCTTTGCTCCTTGGAAGAAAAGCTGTGACAAACCTACACAGTGTATTAAAAAGCGGAGACATCACTTTGGTGACAAAGGTTTATGTCGTCAGAGCTGTGGTTTTTCCACTAGTCATGTGTGGATGTGAGAGTAGGCCATAAAGAATGCTGAGCATCAAAGAATTGATGCTTTTGAACTGTGATGCTGGAGAAGACTCTTGAGAGCCCCTTGGGCTGCAAGGAGATCAAACCAGTCAATCCTAAACAAAGTCAACCCTGAGTATTCATTGGAAGGACTGATGCTGAAGCTGAAGCTCCAATACTTTGGTCATCTGATGTGCAGAGCCAACTCTTTAGAAAAGACCCTTTTTAAAAAAAGGTTAGTTCATGGAAGGACCCGGTCCAACTCCACAGCACGTGGGATCCTCCCAGGCCAGGGATCGAACTGGTGCCCCTTGCACTGCAAGGTGAACTCTGTACTCACTGAATCACCAGGGAAAACCTTAACACGAATTTTAAAAGAGCTAATTTCTTCTTCCTTTTGTAGTGAACCAGGTAGCAAGATATAGACCCGTAAAGTTAAGATATAACAAAATAATGAAACAAATTTTTATCTTCCTTTTTTGAAGTCCAATTGTGTACTGCAATGTAGGAGACCCAATTCTTGCTCCTTGGTTTTTTTTCCTCTAATATTTTCTCTAAGTCTTATATAAGATTGGGACCCCAGACTCCTTTCATATAGAGTAACCTCAGAATCTGGTTCAAAATTAGGAAAAGAATACGCCAAGACTGTATACTGTCACCCTGCTTGTTTAACTTAGTGCAGAGTACATCATGCGAAATGCCAGTCTGGATGAAGGACAAGCTGGAATCAAGAGTTCTTGGAGAAATATCAACAACCTCAGATATGCAGACGATACCACCTTTATGGCAGAAAGCAAAGAGGAACTAAAGAACCCCTTGATGAAGGTGAAAGAGGAGGGTGAAAATGTTGGCCTAAAACTCAACATTCAGAAAACTAAGATCATGGCAGCTGGTCCTATGACTTCATGGCAAATAGATGGGCAAACAATGGAAACAGTAACAGACTTTATTTTCTTCAGCTCCAACATCACTACAGGTGGTGAGATCATCCATGAGATGAAAAGACGCTTTGCTCCTTGGAAGAAAAGCTGTGACAAACCTACACAGTGTATTAAAAAGCGGAGACATCACTTTGGTGACAAAGGTTTATGTCGTCAGAGCTGTGGTTTTTCCACTAGTCATGTGTGGATGTGAGAGTAGGCCATAAAGAATGCTGAGCATCAAAGAATTGATGCTTTTGAACTGTGATGCTGGAGAAGACTCTTGAGAGCCCCTTGGGCTGCAAGGAGATCAAACCAGTCAATCCTAAACAAAGTCAACCCTGAGTATTCATTGGAAGGACTGATGCTGAAGCTGAAGCTCCAATACTTTGGTCATCTGATGTGCAGAGCCAACTCTTTAGAAAAGACCCTAATGTTGGGAAAGATTGAAGGCAGAAGCAGAAAGGGGAGGACAGAGGATGAAATGGTTGGATGGTATCACTGAGTCAATGAAGATGAGTTTGACAAGCTCTGGGAGATGGTGAAGGACAGGGAAGCCTGGTGTGCTACAGTCCATGGGGTCGCAAAGAGACAGATACAACTGAGTGAATATCAACAAAAATCTCTGAGTATGCTTTGGTAGTTATATTTTAATTTTATTTTCCCCCTAAGAATATATGACTGCAAAAATGCTCTTCGCAGTACATGGTCTACAAGTGTTAAAGGTTTACATGGATCTACTCTGCTTTCTTCTTCCACATATCAATGAGTGATAAGCATCTTAACTATACTAAGATGAATGAAAGGCATAGCAGTCGATTATGTGCTAAAGCTCAAAAAGCAACTGGGGGGCTTCCCTGGTGGTCCAGTGGGTAAGGACACCACCTTGCAGTGCAAGGGGTGCCGCTTCGATCCCTGGGCTGGGAAGATCCCACGTGCCAGGGACGGCTGGACCGATGTGTCCAATTACCAAGCTGGCGCTCTGCGACAACAGACGCCAGTCACGATGGGAGGCCCACAGGAGCCAAAGAACAAAGACGGATGAACATAGATAAATGAAAGACCAATAGAAGTGGCCCGCCCACCCCGCTCCCTCCCCGACACCCCCCCCCAAAAAAGAAAAAAGCAACTGGGTTCTGTGTGACCAAAACAAAGACCTTTGCCAGAAAATGAAGACAATGTTAACTTTGAAAATAGTCCTGGTAATAGCTCCCACCAGAAAAATGGAAACTTAAAAAAAAAAAAGAAGAGCTGGTATTTATTTTTAGGGCTAAAGAAAGTTTTACACTGGTATTGCATTAACAGTCATAATATAATCAAGCACTATTACAAAAGTGGGAGTAAAATGAGACAGCTGTATAGTCCTAACAACTAGCACAGGAAGTGGATCATGTGCCCTTTCAGGGATATATATTTGCATTGTTGTATTTATTTGTAAGCTTAGGCTTTCAGTGGCCAGCAAACAAAACCAGATAAATCAGAAGGAAAGAAATAGTACATATTAGAGGTAAAAAAATCAATCAATAAAAAAAAAAAACTGAACCAAAAGTTAGTTCTACAAAAAGAATGGTAAAATTGATAAGCCTTAGCAAGACTGACAAGAATGAAAAAGAAGGTATAAATTATCAATACTAGAAATAAAAATGTGGATGTTATCATAAATCCTTCAAAGATTAAAAGGTAAACATGCATATATTAGAATTTATATTGAAAGGTAAATGACCTAGAACATCTAAGACAGTATTGAAAAGGAAGAATATAGTTGCGGGGGGCTTCCCTGGTGGTTCACTGGGTAAAGAGTTCGCCTTGCAGTGCAAGTGGCACCGGTTTGATCCCTGTCCTGGGAAGATCCCACGTGCCGTGGAGTGGCTGGACCAGCGTGTCCTATTAAGAGCCAGTGCTCTGGAACACATGTGCCCAGAGCCAATGCTCTGCAACAAAAGAGGCCACTGCAATGGGAGGCCTACACAGGCCAAAGAGTAAAGATGGATGAAAATAAACAAACAAAAAAAACAATAAAAAAAAGTGGCCAAAAAAGTTACTTTGGTTAGTTCTACATTTCACTGAATGTGGGTATGTTAACAGCAACAACAAAAAAGAATATAGTGGGATCAAGTATTCTATTGGAGGTTAAGTTGTAGTATAGAGTTAAGATAATCAGAAAGGCTTGGTACTGGTCATAGGATGAACACATATATCAATGGGACAACATTAAAAAACAGAAGTGTCCCACACAAATTTGTTTGATTATTGACAAAGGTACAAGAAAAATTGAATAGAGAAAGAACAGTCCTTTCAGTAAAAGTTGCCAGTTCAATTTAAAAGACATGGCAAAAAAAAACCCCAAACTTATAACATGCCTTATTAAAACATAAACTCCCAATGGATCATGTACTTGCTAGACATCAACACTTTGAAGGAAAATATAGGAGAAAATATTTGTGACCTAGAGCTAGGTAGCTTTTAATTTATTAACTAAAATACAATCCGTGAAAGGAAAATTAATAAACTGGAAAGCAGTGCAAAAGATTCTTTTAAGAGTATGAAAATATAAGCTCTGGACTGGGAAAAAATATTTGACAAAGGCGTTCTTCTATATATGTAGAGAACTTTCATACTTTAAGAGTAAAAAACTGGGGCTTCCCTGGTGGTCCAGTGAGTAAGGACACCGCCTTGCAGTGCAAAGGGCGCCAGTTCGTTCCCTGGCCTGGGAAGATCCCATGTGCCGTGGAGTGGCTGGACCGATATGTCCAATTACGGAGCCAGCACTCTGGAGTGCGTGTGCCCAGAGCCAGTGCTCTGCGATGAGAGAGAGGCCCTGCAATGGGAGGTCCACACAGGCCAAAAGAATGAAGATGGAAATAAATGAAAGACCAGTAGAAGTGACCCCCCACCAAAAAAAAAATTTAAAAAAAGAGCAAAAAACTGACCAGTTCAATTAGAAAATGTGCAAATGACGTGAATGGACAGTTCACCGAAGGAGACAGAAAGAAGGCAAATGAAGAAATGTCCTATGTTATTGATCATTAGGGAGATACAAACTGAGACAATAAGATGTCATTACGTACCTATCAGAATAGTTAAATATTAAAACAGTGATAACATTATTTTATAATATAGATGATGATGCAGAGAATTTAAATTGCTCATAAATTTCTGGTCATAATATAAAATGGTTCAGCACTCAAAAATTATTTTAGGAATTTAAGACTAAACATGCATTCATTATGGTGAATCATCAGTCACACTCTTGGGCATTTATCTCAGAGAAATGAAAAATTATACACACAAAGACACCCATATGTGGATAGATCTGAGTGAAAATAACCAAGAGTTTACACACCCTTAGTTTCACTTATATGACATTTATACTTTAAAAATTATAGAGATGGAAAACAGTGGTTTGCATGGACTAAAATGATGGGAAAAGATAAGGTGTGTCTGTGAAGTGGTAGCATGAGGAAGCCTTGGATAACAAAATAGTTCTGTGTACTGATTTAGTTACTGGTTAGACACATCTTCACATGGGATAAAATTGCATAGAAACACAAACAGCTCAGCTGGTAAAGAATCCACCTGCAATGTGGGAGACCCTGGTTCGATTCCTGGGTCAGGAAGAAGGGAAAGGCCACCTACTTCAGTATTCTTACCTTGGGAATTCTGTGAATTGTCCATGGGTCTCAAAGAATCAGACAGGATATGTGGGTACATGTAAAACTGGTTCAGTCTGTCTAAGTTCCATGGATTTTACATCAAGGTCAATTTTCTGGATTTTATAGTTAAGTGAAGTGTTATTGGAAGAAACTAGGTGAACAGTCTACAGTACTTCCATGTACATTTTTGCAACTTTCTATATATCTAGTATTTTAAAATAAAATTTAACTCCCTCTTCCTCTGAGAAGGCAGTAAGTCAATTTTGAACATTATCAATGCATTTCACACTTGCAGTGAAATGAGCAAAATCTAGGAAAAATAAAACTGCTAAAAATGTGCAAAAAGAAAAGAAATAGAGAGCCAGTATAGTCCTGTATTCTTCTAAAAATAAATATAAGCTATTATTGATACACCTTCTCAAAAATAGACCTAGATAGCTTCACAAGTGAATTTTTTCAAACATTAGAAACAATAACCACTTTTAGAGATAGAAAAGGGGAAATACTCCCAATTAATTAAAAAAAAATTTTTTCTTATTTTTAATTTTTGGCCTCTTTTATTGTTTATTTATTTATTATTTTTTTCATCTATATTTATTCTTTGGCCTGTGTGGACCTCCCATTGCAGTGGCCTGTCTTGTTGCTGAGCACCGACTCTGGGTGCGTGTGCTCCAAAGTGCTGGCTTGTAATAGGACACACTGGTCCAGCTGCTTCTTGGCATGTGGGATCTTCCTGGGCCAGGGATGGGACGGTGCCCCCTGCACTTCAAGGTGGACTCTGTACCCACAGGACCACCAGGGAAGCGCCCCAATTAAATTTCCGAGACTATCATAACCTAATATTTAAGACATTAGAAGATGAAGGCTTTATAAGAGAGAAATGCTGAAGCCCAGTATCTCTTATGATTGTAGATGCAAAAATTTTAAAGGAATTTTAGAAAATTAAATTCAGCAATATATAAAAGGATCAGTATATCAAGACTGAATAGGTTTTATTCAAACTTCACATGGGATAAAATTGCATAGAAACACAAACAGCTCAGCTGGTAAAGAATCCACCTGCAATGTGGGAGACCCTGGTTCGATTCCTGGGTCAGGAAGAAGGGAAAGGCCACCTACTTCAGTATTCTTACCTTGGGAATTCTGTGAATTGTCCATGGGTCTCAAAGAATCAGACAGGATATGTGGGTACATGTAAAACTGGTTCAGTCTGTCTAAGTTCCATGGATTTTACATCAAGGTCAATTTTCTGGATTTTATAGTTAAGTGAAGTGTTATTGGAAGAAACTAGGTGAACAGTCTACAGTACTTCCATGTACATTTTTGCAACTTTCTATATATCTAGTATTTTAAAATAAAATTTAACTCCCTCTTCCTCTGAGAAGGCAGTAAGTCAATTTTGAACATTATCAATGCATTTCACACTTGCAGTGAAATGAGCAAAATCTAGGAAAAATAAAACTGCTAAAAATGTGCAAAAAGAAAAGAAATAGAGAGCCAGTATAGTCCTGTATTCTTCTAAAAATAAATATAAGCTATTATTGATACACCTTCTCAAAAATAGACCTAGATAGCTTCACAAGTGAATTTTTTCAAACATTAGAAACAATAACCACTTTTAGAGATAGAAAAGGGGAAATACTCCCAATTAATTAAAAAAAATTTTTTTCTTATTTTTAATTTTTGGCCTCTTTTATTGTTTATTTATTTATTATTTTTTTCATCTATATTTATTCTTTGGCCTGTGTGGACCTCCCATTGCAGTGGCCTGTCTTGTTGCTGAGCACCGACTCTGGGTGCGTGTGCTCCAAAGTGCTGGCTTGTAATAGGACACACTGGTCCAGCTGCTTCTTGGCATGTGGGATCTTCCTGGGCCAGGGATGGGACCGGTGCCCCCTGCACTTCAAGGTGGACTCTGTACCCACAGGACCACCAGGGAAGCGCCCCAATTAAATTTCCGAGACTATCATAACCTAATATTTAAGACATTAGAAGATGAAGGCTTTATAAGAGAGAAATGCTGAAGCCCAGTATCTCTTATGATTGTAGATGCAAAAATTTTAAAGGAATTTTAGAAAATTAAATTCAGCAATATATAAAAGGATCAGTATATCAAGACTGAATAGGTTTTATTTCAAACTTCAAGTTGAAAATTAATGTAATTCTTAATTTCAGCAGAAAATGGGGGAAATATGTCAACAGATATAGAAAAATGTGGTAAATTTGACTCCTTTATAATAAAATTTCTTCAAAGAAATGAGGTAATCTTTCTTAATTTGCTGCTACTGTTTAGTTGCTAAGTCACTTCTGATTTTTTTGCAACCGCATGGACTCTGGCCTGCCAGATTTCTCTGTCCATGGAATTTTTCAGGCAAGAATACTGGAGTGAGCTGCTTTTCCTTTTCCAGGGATCTTCCCCTCCCAGGGACTGATCCTGGGTCTCCTGCTTGGCAAGCAGATTCTTTGTCAATGAGCCACCTGGGAAGCCCTTTCTTAACCTAATCAATTCAGTAAACTGAATTAGTTCAGTTGCTCAGTCCTGTCAAGACTCTTTGCAATGCCACAGACTGTAACATGGCAGGCTTCCCTGTCTCTCAGTATCTCCAAGTACTTGCTCAAGCTCATGTCCATTGACTCAGTGATGCCATCCAACCATCTCGTCCTCTATTTTCTCCATCTCCTTCTGCCCACCATCTTTCCCAGCATCAGCATCTTTTCCAATGTATTGGCTTTTTGCATCAGGTGGCCAACATACTGGAGCTTCAGCTTCAGCATCAGTCCTTCCAATGAACATTCTGGGTTGATTTCCTTTAAGACTGACTGGATTGAGAGTCTTTTCCAACACCACAGTCCGAAAGAATCAGTTCTTTGGTGCCCAGCCTTCTCCTTTTCTTAATATAATAATAATTAAAACAGAAAGCTATAGCAAATACCACATTTAACAGTAAAATATTGATAGATTTTTCCTTAAGATCAAGAATGTGATGAAAAAGTCTGCAATAACTGCTTCTACTCAGTGTTATGCATATTTCCTAATCAGTGCAATAGAGATCTATCCATCCATCAGATATAAGGNTTAGAAAGGATCTTAAAAACCATCCAAACTCCCAGTATCTCTTATGATTGTAGATGCAAAAATTTTAAAGGAATTTTAGAAAATTAAATTCAGCAATATATAAAAGGATCAGTATATCAAGACTGAATAGGTTTTATTTCAAACTTCAAGTTGAAAATTAATGTAATTCTTAATTTCAGCAGAAAATGGGGGAAATATGTCAACAGATATAGAAAAATGTGGTAAATTTGACTCCTTTATAATAAAATTTCTTCAAAGAAATGAGGTAATCTTTCTTAATTTGCTGCTACTGTTTAGTTGCTAAGTCACTTCTGATTTTTTTGCAACCGCATGGACTCTGGCCTGCCAGATTTCTCTGTCCATGGAATTTTTCAGGCAAGAATACTGGAGTGAGCTGCTTTTCCTTTTCCAGGGATCTTCCCCTCCCAGGGACTGATCCTGGGTCTCCTGCTTGGCAAGCAGATTCTTTGTCAATGAGCCACCTGGGAAGCCCTTTCTTAACCTAATCAATTCAGTAAACTGAATTAGTTCAGTTGCTCAGTCCTGTCAAGACTCTTTGCAATGCCACAGACTGTAACATGGCAGGCTTCCCTGTCTCTCAGTATCTCCAAGTACTTGCTCAAGCTCATGTCCATTGACTCAGTGATGCCATCCAACCATCTCGTCCTCTATTTTCTCCATCTCCTTCTGCCCACCATCTTTCCCAGCATCAGCATCTTTTCCAATGTATTGGCTTTTTGCATCAGGTGGCCAACATACTGGAGCTTCAGCTTCAGCATCAGTCCTTCCAATGAACATTCTGGGTTGATTTCCTTTAAGACTGACTGGATTGAGAGTCTTTTCCAACACCACAGTCCGAAAGAATCAGTTCTTTGGTGCCCAGCCTTCTCCTTTTCTTAATATAATAATAATTAAAACAGAAAGCTATAGCAAATACCACATTTAACAGTAAAATATTGATAGATTTTTCCTTAAGATCAAGAATGTGATGAAAAAGTCTGCAATAACTGCTTCTACTCAGTGTTATGCATATTTCCTAATCAGTGCAATAGAGATCTATCCATCCATCAGATATAAGGATTAGAAAGCAATAAATAGTTATCTTATGGAACAAGTAACTTGATAGTGTATATCAAAGATTCCGAAGACTCTCCAGACTGTTAAAATTATTGACTGATTTTAGAAACATTGGTAAGTTCAAGTTTGCTGAAATAAGTACATGTGTTATGTAACATCAATAAGCAAGTAGAAAATTAGTCTTCCAGATAGTATAATTAGAAAATCATCACAGATACCAAATATCTAGAAGCAGAATAAAAATGTTTGGGAGATCATTTCTGAAAACTACAAGTCACTGTGGAAACATTGAAGATAAGATTAAATTAAATGACATACAGCATTCATGTGGCAAAAGCCTCAACATTGTAAAATTGTTAATGCAATCCAAAGTGATTTTTAAAAATGTGTATGATCTGGCATTATACATATCTGTAAACAACAAAACTCTGTAAAAGCAAAAAAGAAAAAAAATGTATGTGAAAATGCAAAGGACCAAATGTATCTGCAGCAATTTTGAACTGGAAGATACAATATCATCCATGAAAACCTAGTAAAAACTATAGGCATTATTATACATGCTGTTGACAAAAAGATTAAACACAATAAAGAGGCCCAAGGTCAATACAAATACAGTCACCTGTTTTATGGAAAAATTCAATGGTAAAAGACCACCTTTGTGATAAATGAAACTGCATCAAATGAATATGTGTGCAGGGAAAAAATAAACTTGCTTAGTATATTTTTTAGTCCTAGAGTTATTTCAGATCTAAATGTAATAGTTTAAAAAATAAAGCTTGTATAATTAAATTTAGCTAAGAATATTTATGAGTTCAAATTATGAAAATATTTCTTGAACCAGAATATATTACCCATAAAGAAAAAAATAGTAAGTTTTATCAAATTTAAATTGTATTTATCAAAAGATATTACTGGGTAAAAGAAAGACAAACTGAAATATTGGAGGATGTATGCATAATACATATTTTAGAAAGAATTTACAAACATTATATAAAAATAATTTCTACAAATCAATAAGAAAAGTACAGTACACCTAACTAGAAAATGGTAACATTTTGAACAGGTATTCTACCAAAATGACATTCCAGTTGGCAATAAATATACGACAAGGTATTTATCATTATGTCATCATGGAAATGCAAATAAAAATTACTATGAGGTACCCCTTGTAATCACAAGAATTACTAAAATGAAACATAGTCAAAAGGAATTATTGTCAAGAATGTGGGCCCAATGGAACTTTAATACACTGCTGATTGGATATATAGTTACAGAAGAGAAAAACTGCTGAAATCTCAAAATATTAAAAGGTATTGGGAAATAGTTACAACACATGCAGATAAACAAATATTAGAATTATAGCAGTGTTGTTAGAAGGCAGTGAAATCATGGAAGGAAGGAAGGAAGAAAATGGAAGGAGCAATTTGTCAACCCAGAATTCTTTATCTGGCAAAGCGATTTTTATAAAAATAAGGGTTAAATAATGACTTTTCAGACGAATATAAAAGCTGAGATAGTTTATTGAAAGATATGTGTCATCTCCCAGATTTACTTAGATGGAAGTTATGTAGTCACCACAATATACTCGAAGCACTGATGTAATTCAAGTGATTTGGGTAGTACCATCTCCAGTGTATGGAACTGCATAGCGATAAGAACATGGCTCGTATTTTGAACAAATTTACGTGGACATAACTGCATTTGAGTCTGAAAGGACTTTTGAGTCGACTTATCCCCAAAACTGTGGACAATAAGACTTTGGTCTACAAAATATTCATGGCTGTAGATTCATTAGTCAATAAAAGTATTCATGACTCTAGTCAGTGAAAGAGTGTAGGCTCTGATTTGACAAGGAATGCTGTAGACACATGCCTGGTTGGATATTCCTGGTATTTTATCAAATCTCATTTGAATTGAAGCAGCAAGATACTCCTGCCTGAGAGCTGGGATATTCAGTCAAAACAAAAGATATTACTGGGTAAAAGAAAAATGTTGGAGGATGTATGCATAATACATATTTTAGAAAGAATTTACAAACATTATATAAAAATAATTTCTACAAATCAATAAGAAAAGTACAGTACACCTAACTAGAAAATGGTAACATTTTGAACAGGTATTCTACCAAAATGACATTCCAGTTGGCAATAAATATACGACAAGGTATTTATCATTATGTCATCATGGAAATGCAAATAAAAATTACTATGAGGTACCCCTTGTAATCACAAGAATTACTAAAATGAAACATAGTCAAAAGGAATTATTGTCAAGAATGTGGGCCCAATGGAACTTTAATACACTGCTGATTGGATATATAGTTACAGAAGAGAAAAACTGCTGAAATCTCAAAATATTAAAAGGTATTGGGAAATAGTTACAACACATGCAGATAAACAAATATTAGAATTATAGCAGTGTTGTTAGAAGGCAGTGAAATCATGGAAGGAAGGAAGGAAGAAAATGGAAGGAGCAATTTGTCAACCCAGAATTCTTTATCTGGCAAAGCGATTTTATAAAAATAAGGGTTAAATAATGACTTTTCAGACGAATATAAAAGCTGAGATAGTTTATTGAAAGATATGTGTCATCTCCCAGATTTACTTAGATGGAAGTTATGTAGTCACCACAATATACTCGAAGCACTGATGTAATTCAAGTGATTTGGGTAGTACCATCTCCAGTGTATGGAACTGCATAGCGATAAGAACATGGCTCGTATTTTGAACAAATTTACGTGGACATAACTGCATTTGAGTCTGAAAGGACTTTTGAGTCGACTTATCCCCAAAACTGTGGACAATAAGACTTTGGTCTACAAAATATTCATGGCTGTAGATTCATTAGTCAATAAAAGTATTCATGACTCTAGTCAGTGAAAGAGTGTAGGCTCTGATTTGACAAGGAATGCTGTAGACACATGCCTGGTTGGATATTCCTGGTATTTTATCAAATCTCATTTGAATTGAAGCAGCAAGATACTCCTGCCTGAGAGCTGGGATATACTGTCATGTTCTGGTAATTTTTGAGGAAGTGCATAAATTTTTAAAGTAATTTTAGAAATAATAGTTTGGGTATATGTAGCAGTAAAACTTATAAAATATTGCATACTTAGTAGCTTTAAAGAAGCATTAAGAACTATCTCCATAAATGTAGTATATTTCATACACACTATGTGTTTAGAAATAGAATAAAACCTAGAGACAGAAAGGGTATAAAATTGATGCAGACCTAGTTTATGGTATGGTGATTGCCAAAAAGAGACCAAAGAAAAGACTGAAACCACAGAGGCCAAAAAAATTATTAAATCATAAACTTACTTTTATTTAAGGGAGAAAGTATAATCTTCACACACACACACTTCTTTACTTCTTTTCCAATAATTATTAACAAAATCTTGCCTAGACCCAGAATCAGTGAGATTTTAATTAGTAAATCTAGGAAGAAAACTTTCCATGATAAGATTTTGTTCATCAGGTATTGTGAAAAGTTGGAGTCTACGGCACATTGTAATTGGGAAACTTTTATGATATAACTGGAGGCTACAAATGTTTTTCAAGTCTTTGAATGAAGAAACAAAGAATATAAATCCTGATCCAGGTTGAAAAATAAAAACTCAGTTGTCAGATTTATATCTGCAGTAAGTTTTGAAGGGTTATTTGTGGATAAAAATTCCTTGTAGATGTCCAGACTTCACAAGTTGTATGTTATTGCCTGTGAAAAGCAGCCATCAGTCATATTACTAATTGATAGTCAGCAGGAAATGGTATGTAATTCAAGTGATTTGGGTAGTACCATCTCCAGTGTATGGAACTGCATAGCGATAAGAACATGGCTCGTATTTTGAACAAATTTACGTGGACATAACTGCATTTGAGTCTGAAAGGACTTTTGAGTCGACTTATCCCCAAAACTGTGGACAATAAGACTTTGGTCTACAAAATATTCATGGCTGTAGATTCATTAGTCAATAAAAGTATTCATGACTCTAGTCAGTGAAAGAGTGTAGGCTCTGATTTGACAAGGAATGCTGTAGACACATGCCTGGTTGGATATTCCTGGTATTTTATCAAATCTCATTTGAATTGAAGCAGCAAGATACTCCTGCCTGAGAGCTGGGATATACTGTCATGTTCTGGTAATTTTTGAGGAAGTGCATAAATTTTTAAAGTAATTTTAGAAATAATAGTTTGGGTATATGTAGCAGTAAAACTTATAAAATATTGCATACTTAGTAGCTTTAAAGAAGCATTAAGAACTATCTCCATAAATGTAGTATATTTCATACACACTATGTGTTTAGAAATAGAATAAAACCTAGAGACAGAAAGGGTATAAAATTGATGCAGACCTAGTTTATGGTATGGTGATTGCCAAAAAGAGACCAAAGAAAAGACTGAAACCACAGAGGCCAAAAAAATTATTAAATCATAAACTTACTTTTATTTAAGGGAGAAAGTATAATCTTCACACACACACACTTCTTTACTTCTTTTCCAATAATTATTAACAAAATCTTGCCTAGACCCAGAATCAGTGAGATTTTAATTAGTAAATCTAGGAAGAAAACTTTCCATGATAAGATTTTGTTCATCAGGTATTGTGAAAAGTTGGAGTCTACGGCACATTGTAATTGGGAAACTTTTATGATATAACTGGAGGCTACAAATTTTTTTCAAGTCTTTGAATGAAGAAACAAAGAATATAAATCCTGATCCAGGTTGAAAAATAAAAACTCAGTTGTCAGATTTATATCTGCAGTAAGTTTTGAAGGGTTATTTGTGGATAAAAATTCCTTGTAGATGTCCAGACTTCACAAGTTGTATGTTATTGCCTGTGAAAAGCAGCCATCAGTCATATTACTAATTGATAGTCAGCAGGAAATGGTATGTATTCTCAGATTTGTAGGTGTCAGTTTGAAAGACTTTCAGTCTTGAATAGAATGAGAGGATATAAAATGAAGAATCTCACATATGGATCCTTTCCATTTCATATTCTCTCATGAATTTAGGGACTCTGAGACTCATTTCTTGTACATGCCCAATTTACAGGAAATTGTTGGTGTCACAGTTTTCTTGGCTAGTGGAAGGTTTTCTCACATCAACCTTGGGGGAAAATTTTTTTATAAACATTATTAATTTTAGTAACAAAAACTTTGTACATTTGTCACTGAAGTAATTTACATGACAATGAGTTTATCAGCCTAAGAGAAATTTAATATAGTTGGTGCACAGCTAATTTTGGTGATAAATTGGAGAGATGAATAGCAAAACCAAAGACTTGTTCCGTTTATAAACCATTTGATTTTATTGTACAAGTTGGCACATGAAATACTATATTTTGTTTGGGTTACAGTATACTTGCTCTGTGAGTCAAACCTTAAAACAAATTTCAAGGAACTGTTTAATTTCTTCTACTAGAGTTTTATTGGTTAAATATTACAAGTAAATAGGTCATCCACTGGGACTTGGCAATCTTTATTGTAAAAATTTCCTTTCTAATGGGATTTGGCCAATTTTGATAATCAAGTTAGGATGGTAAATATCTGCTTCTGCTAAAGGTAGTTTTCTTTTGCTAAATGCTTTTTTCTTTAGACCTTCTCATATTTTGAAGAAACTTTGAGTTAAGTGAGTTCTAAGGCTGATGGGGGGACCAGCTCAATTCAAAGTGAAAGAGGGGCCTCTCTGGAAACTGCTGGTAGGGTTTGGCCTGAATCAAGTGTCTGTTAGTACCTGCCTTGTGCTGAAGTGGCTCTGGATAGCTGAATAGGAACAACAGCCTTCCCCATGGTTCTGCCTTTACTGAGAACTTTCCATGCCACTGTAGATAGCTCAGGGAAAGCAGTTACTTCGGTATTTATCCACTAATGAGTCACAGGAAAAGTGAGTGGATTTGGTTAAGAATTTCCTTTTTTTGGTTGAATTAGACAACTTCTCATTGTTGACAATGCTTTCAAACAAAACAAGACAAAACAACAACAACAACAACAAACCCTTGGGAAGTTTTGTGAAAGGCACGATGACTCAGATCGAGTTGTCTCAAAAAGGTGGGCTGAGTTGAACTTTGTATATGTGACTGGGCTAATTGTGTATGTGACTGGGCTAATTGTGTCTGGGAAATTTTCAGGGCTGGTCTCCTTTAGTCTTGGATTTTACTGGCCTTAACTGAACCCTCAACTCTTTACATTCCGTGCATGTAAATACTAATTCATGCCCGTAGTTTACTATTGTTTGCTGGTCCTGAGTGGCAGTTCCTCTGGTATCCCTAACTAAACTTGATTTTTTTTGTTTGCCTGTTTATTTCAATCAGCACCAGCTAGATGATTTTCTGAGGAGGCAGTTTCAACTTGGTGCATCTATTTCCTCTCCTTTAACTTATGGGTAACTAATGCACAGATTTAAGCAATTCTTTGTCTTTTCAAATGCAGAAGAGATACATTACCTTCCTAATGTACAAAATAACAGCAAAAAATAAATTTAAAATAGAAATATGAAAATAAAAAGAACATCAAACAAAAAGCAGAATGATACCAGAATTATAGGCTAAAATCAAAAAGAATTATTCATGAAGTGAGGTTCTAGAATATCAGTTGTAAATTTTAGTAAATGAAGGAAAATCAAAGTATTTAAAGATACAAAATAAGGAGAAAGAGGTAAGAATGAAATTAAACAAACTACAATGCAAAATTTTTTCTTTTTGTAGGATCATGAAGGAGAATAGTAGATAGAGAATTGTGTTATTGAACTATGTATTTGACTTTATATACCAAACTAAGTTCTTTGCAAGCATTAGCCTCTTGGTATGGAGAGAAGGAAACCTTCTTAAACTATTTTTGGAAATGTAAACTGGTACAACCACTATGGAGAACAGTATGGAGGTTCCTTAAAAAGTTAAAAATAGAACTATCATATGACCCTGCAAATGACAAATGGATTTTTAGGAGAACGAGTGTCAGAAAAGAATGTTTGTGGTGATGTTTGTCTGTACAGGTGTGTATGGTCTTTTCATTCCATCTGCTTCAGGGTCTTAAAACCCTCCTGAAGAGGGGATTTATGGTAAATTTACTCTTGGCCTCTCTCCTGGAGTTGAAGCTGTTCCATAAAGGAATCTATGGTTGTCCCAGTTTCTCAGAAAGTTCTGCGTTTTGTCAGGTGACGGAAGCTCTGAGAAGGTTTCTTTTTGCATTTGTTGAATATCAAACGTTTTCATCTTAAAATTATCTTTACATAAACTCTGGGTCTCCGAGTAGCTTCCCCACAACAGTATATTTTGTTGCATCTTGCACTGCCCCGGTTTCCAGTGAGGTTGAGCATACTTTCTTTGCTCAACAGTTTTGGGTTTCTTAAAGGATCTGTTCACCACTCCTTGAAGGAACTGTCTGAAATTCAAATAATCCTGTGCCAAAGTGGCACCTTTAGGGATGGCATTTTCTGCTATCCACCACTATGATAAGCATCTTCTCCTAATAATCCATCACAGTAAATGCTCTTAGCATCATCCTTGAGATGAAATGGCTATAGTTCAAAGGATAGAACAAAAGTCATGATTAAAATATGCACACCTGTCTGTTTGTTCTTTTCCTTAGAGACTTCCCCAATCTGTAACCTGCTGCACAACCTGCCAGCAAATTGAGAGATGAGTTGTTAGAATAAGGAATTGTAACTTTATTTTGAAAACTAGCAAACTGAGAAGGAAGGTGGACTTGTGTACAGAGAACTATCTTGCCTACGTTTGGATACTAGTTTATTTTATAAAGCAAAGAGAGGGAGGTGAGGAGGTAACATTAAAACAGCAATAAGTTGTTGCAAACCTTTCCTGATTGCAGCCAGACTCCAGAGGAGATGCGTTAATTTCTTCTCTGCTTCAACCAATAGAATACGAAGGTTAAAGTAAAAGGAATTGATCCAATATGGAGTCAGGTTTGTTCTTCCCTATTACAAATGTATAGGCTGTAGCATCTAAGTGGTTAAGAACCTGGATATGAAACCAGTTATGGTATCCTGGGAAAGGTTTCCTCTCTATGTATTAGTTTCTCACTTTAAAATGGGGAAGTTAACACTACTTACCTCACAAGATTGAAATTAGATGAGTTTACCAATAAGATATGTCACTACGTTTAAATAGTTTAAATAAAGATCCCTGTCACTCATTTATTTTCATAATTACTTAATCACATGCACATTTTTAAAAATGACTTAATGCTGGTTCTTCTCTGTGCAGTTTTTGTCTGGTCATTTTTTTCCTGTTGCATATCTTTAAAATTAAGAAATTAGTAATTACAGTCTAGTCACTTCTAGCAATTAAATCATGTGCTCTAAACACAACATGAATTTACAGAATTCATGGACTCCTGTTAGATTAAATCTTGCACTGCCCGGTTTCCAGTGAGGTTGAGCATACTTTCTTTGCTCAACAGTTTTGGGTTTCTTAAAGGATCTGTTCACCACTCCTTGAAGGAACTGTCTGAAATTCAAATAATCCTGTGCCAAAGTGGCACCTTTAGGGATGGCATTTTCTGCTATCCACCACTATGATAAGCATCTTCTCCTAATAATCCATCACAGTAAATGCTCTTAGCATCATCCTTGAGATGAAATGGCTATAGTTCAAAGGATAGAACAAAAGTCATGATTAAAATATGCACACCTGTCTGTTTGTTCTTTTCCTTAGAGACTTCCCCAATCTGTAACCTGCTGCACAACCTGCCAGCAAATTGAGAGATGAGTTGTTAGAATAAGGAATTGTAACTTTATTTTGAAAACTAGCAAACTGAGAAGGAAGGTGGACTTGTGTACAGAGAACTATCTTGCCTACGTTTGGATACTAGTTTATTTTATAAAGCAAAGAGAGGGAGGTGAGGAGGTAACATTAAAACAGCAATAAGTTGTTGCAAACCTTTCCTGATTGCAGCCAGACTCCAGAGGAGATGCGTTAATTTCTTCTCTGCTTCAACCAATAGAATACGAAGGTTAAAGTAAAAGGAATTGATCCAATATGGAGTCAGGTTTGTTCTTCCCTATTACAAATGTATAGGCTGTAGCATCTAAGTGGTTAAGAACCTGGATATGAAACCAGTTATGGTATCCTGGGAAAGGTTTCCTCTCTATGTATTAGTTTCTCACTTTAAAATGGGGAAGTTAACACTACTTACCTCACAAGATTGAAATTAGATGAGTTTACCAATAAGATATGTCACTACGTTTAAATAGTTTAAATAAAGATCCCTGTCACTCATTTATTTTCATAATTACTTAATCACATGCACATTTTTAAAAATGACTTAATGCTGGTTCTTCTCTGTGCAGTTTTTGTCTGGTCATTTTTTTCCTGTTGCATATCTTTAAAATTAAGAAATTAGTAATTACAGTCTAGTCACTTCTAGCAATTAAATCATGTGCTCTAAACACAACATGAATTTACAGAATTCATGGACTCCTGTTAGATTAAATTTTTTGTGGTAATTCACATTTGTATTTCATAGGCCTAACCATATACTTATATAAAGTAAATCCTTTTCCTTGACTCCAAATCAGAGGGAATATAGGTAGTTTAATGTTCTAATCATGACCCAAGAGCTCCTATTTGGACCTAAAATCATCTTTTTATACCTTGCTTGTATCCTACCTTCCCTAAGAGAAGATTCAGTTAAAGTAACCTGTCACACGATGAAAATGAACGCTTTGAATCTTTACCAGCATCCAACAGCTAATATCCTAAAAAGAAAGATAAAATGCACATAAGCCTTTTTTTCGTGTTTATGCTTAAGGCAGCTTTATTGGCTATTTTTCTGTAAGATATATTTTCTTTTACTCTATACTGAAAAGTTTTAAAATAACAGTCCACTTGTAGAAGTAGCTGTTAATGGACAGTTTATGTTCTGCCTCATACTGTTGTAAAAGAGGTGTGTTTTGATTAAAGAAAAAAAGATTAAAACTCAGCATAAAGCTAAGTTAATTACTATTGTGGCAGTGAATATGCATGATTTATAATAGATATTCAAATGAAGAGGTTTTAAATGCATGGAATTTGAGGTTTTTATTCAGCTCTAGAACTCTCCTATGGCAGTACAATAGAGCAGGAGGGAATAGATCTTGAGGTAAGAAGTCAGCATCAGCCATGTAAATATGTCATCAACACCTATTAAATCCCTTCTTGATATAACGACTTCAATTACTCCTCTCTTTAAGTACAAATTTAGCATTTGACCTTTTACACCCATCAGCAGAAAACCTACAAATACATAATTAAGTATAGTAAAATGAATTCACCCACATTAAGTCAGTTTAAAAAGAGAAGCAGTAAATGTAAGCCTCATTAGGGCTGTTAGCTCACTTGGGTATTTATTATTTGAATAGGTGTTCACCAAAGAAAGTTGAAGAAATAATTTAAAAAAAGTCATGACTTCTCTGTGCAGTTTTTGTCTGGTCATTTTTTTCCTGTTGCATATCTTTAAAATTAAGAAATTAGTAATTACAGTCTAGTCACTTCTAGCAATTAAATCATGTGCTCTAAACACAACATGAATTTACAGAATTCATGGACTCCTGTTAGATTAAATTTTTTGTGGTAATTCACATTTGTATTTCATAGGCCTAACCATATACTTATATAAAGTAAATCCTTTTCCTTGACTCCAAATCAGAGGGAATATAGGTAGTTTAATGTTCTAATCATGACCCAAGAGCTCCTATTTGGACCTAAAATCATCTTTTTATACCTTGCTTGTATCCTACCTTCCCTAAGAGAAGATTCAGTTAAAGTAACCTGTCACACGATGAAAATGAACGCTTTGAATCTTTACCAGCATCCAACAGCTAATATCCTAAAAAGAAAGATAAAATGCACATAAGCCTTTTTTTCGTGTTTATGCTTAAGGCAGCTTTATTGGCTATTTTTCTGTAAGATATATTTTCTTTTACTCTATACTGAAAAGTTTTAAAATAACAGTCCACTTGTAGAAGTAGCTGTTAATGGACAGTTTATGTTCTGCCTCATACTGTTGTAAAAGAGGTGTGTTTTGATTAAAGAAAAAAAGATTAAAACTCAGCATAAAGCTAAGTTAATTACTATTGTGGCAGTGAATATGCATGATTTATAATAGATATTCAAATGAAGAGGTTTTAAATGCATGGAATTTGAGGTTTTTATTCAGCTCTAGAACTCTCCTATGGCAGTACAATAGAGCAGGAGGGAATAGATCTTGAGGTAAGAAGTCAGCATCAGCCATGTAAATATGTCATCAACACCTATTAAATCCCTTCTTGATATAACGACTTCAATTACTCCTCTCTTTAAGTACAAATTTAGCATTTGACCTTTTACACCCATCAGCAGAAAACCTACAAATACATAATTAAGTATAGTAAAATGAATTCACCCACATTAAGTCAGTTTAAAAAGAGAAGCAGTAAATGTAAGCCTCATTAGGGCTGTTAGCTCACTTGGGTATTTATTATTTGAATAGGTGTTCACCAAAGAAAGTTAAAGAAATAATTTAAAAAAAGTCATGAATTGAAACACAGCAACAGTTTTCTAGGGCACTGTTGTAAACTTTACTACGTAGTTTGTACTTTCTTTTTTTGGTAATAAACCATCAACTGAATTAGTTAAGATCCAGGGTGATGCTAATAGCATTTATTGTGATGGATTATTAAGAGAAGATGCTTATCATAGTTGTGGATAGCAGAAAATGCCATCCCTAAAGATGCCTCTCTGGTTTAGGATTATTTTGAGCTGAAGGGAATTGAGAAGAAGCAGATGTAAGAAAAGCTCTCTGGCTCTCCATTTGTCTAAAAGCAGGATAGAAATTTGTAAAGTTATCCCCTTCCCCTCTGTATCAGGGGTCCCACACCCGTTCTCTACCAGAGAAAACTCCAGACCATTCTGAGCGTTGAGATCTTGTCCAAGGACTCCATAGAGTAACAAACCTTGCTAAAACCAGTCTCTAACTACCCCTGATGTCTACATATATTTGATTTCCTACGATTCGCTGCCCCATTAAATCAAAGTCCTTTTCTTTTGTCTTGCTATATCTCTAAATTTTATTGTTCTGTTTTTAAGATACTTATATAAGCCCAAGTTCTTACTACCTGTTTGAGTTCCACATCATTGAGTGGTCCATAGGTATGTGTATACTTGTTAATAAACTTGTTTGTTTTTCTCTTGTTCATCTTTTTCAGTCTTAATACTCAGGACCCTATTAAGAGAATCTATGATAATAGAGAAAGATTTTTTTCTCTCTACAATAAAATGTCAGTGTAACAAAGAGGAACTCCACGTGTTTAATTTAGATTTATATGAAAGGAGGGAGGAACAGAACCCTCTCCCTACCAAACAGGCAGAGACTATAAGGCAGAAATCAGCACATTAGATAAGAACAGTTTTAAAAAGAGAGTAAAAAAAAAAGTACTGCTTCCGTGAAAGATTCATAAAATGGACAGATAAACCAAACAAAGGATTTACTCCTTCATTCACTTACTTAATTATTTATTGAGCCTTTACGTGGAGCCAGGTGCTCTTCTATGTAGAGGGTAAGTAGCAGTAGGAGAAAACAAAACAAAACAAAACAAAACAGACCAAACTCTACACCTTTAAGGAACTTCAATTAGACTGGGCAGAAACAACGTTCAAAACGAATGTATTAGAGGGTTATGAGAACAAGGATGCAGAGTGAAGCAGGGAAGAGGAGGAAGTGCTGGCTGACAGCTGAGCTCTAAATAGGATGTTCTAGAAAGGCCACAAGGCGAGAGTGCCTCTTATCAACTAAACACCTGACTGAAGTGAGGAAGTGAGTCAAGTGAAGTGAGGACAGCTGAGGGAAGAGTATTTCAGGAGATGAGAGAGCAGTGCAGAATTAAGGGAGATGACAGAGACAGAATTAGAGAGAATAATGATCAAAAGTATTTACGGGGCTTCCCTGGTGGTCCAGTGGGTAAGGACAACCTCTTTGCAGTGCAAGGGGTGCCAGTTTGATCCCTGGCCTGGGAGGATCCCATGTGCACTGAGTGGCTGGACCAATGTGTCCAGCTACCATGGCAGAGCTCTAGAGCACATGCCCCCAGAGCTCGTGTTCTGTGAGGAGAGAGGCCACTGCGATAGGAGACCCACACAGGCCAAAGAACAAAGATAAATAAATGAAAGATCAATAGAAGTGGCCAAAAAAAAAAGAAAAAAAAAAGTGTATTACAAATGAGGAGAGCACTGTGAGATGCTAATGTGATAAATGCATTTCTAGAAATTGGTAAGTTCCTGTCAAAATAGGTGTATTTTTAGACAGATATAAAATATTCAAAATAAAATGTCTACCAAGTATTTAGGGAATATCTGTGTTAGTCTGCCTAGGCTGCTATAACACACTTTCACAGACTATAGAACTATACATACCCTTGCAATGAATGAAAGGTGAACACTTGGAATGAATGAATGTGACAGCTCTTGAGGCATTTGTGTGTGAATGAAAATAATGAATAGGGTCTAGAATAATAGGACAGTGACTAAAAAATAACATGGGGTCAAGTCTTACCTTTAGGGATCAGGTTTGTATTAATATTTTAAAAATTAGCTCTAGCTGAAGTATGGGAAATAGATTCTAGGGAGGAATTGTCAAAAATATTTTGACAAAATATAAAAAATGTGGGGAGACTATTTGGAGACCATAGTATCATTTTGATGTAAATTTATGGTGCTATTCAGTAAAATGGAGATGGCATTGAATTTGGAGAGAAATGTTACAGAGAAGAAGATGTCAGTAACAAATGAACTTTTAGGGATGAGGGAGTTGTGATGATTCTGTTTCTGGCTTTGGTAGTTGGCTATAAGATGATGCCACTTATTTAGGAAAAGAACCATTGAGTAGAATAGGGCAAATTCATTTGGGGGCAAAGGAAAGATAAAGTGTTATTCATTCAGATAAAAGTTACTTCCTCAGTCACTTACTTATTATTTATCTTTTCAGTTATTAATGTTGATGCTTGCATCCTATATGAAGATTTTTTGCTGGCCTAAGCCTAAGGTAGACATTGCCAGTCTTTGCTGTTGGGTATATAAAACGTCTGAATACAAACAAATGAAAAGAAATGAAAAACAAAACTGGAAATTAAAATAATTGAATGTTTTATAGTACAATTAAAGGAAAATATTTAAAATATAC
This sequence comes from Tragulus kanchil, assembly GCA_022376925.1. Lineage (NCBI taxonomy): Eukaryota > Metazoa > Chordata > Mammalia > Artiodactyla > Tragulidae > Tragulus > Tragulus kanchil. Next base: position 30,740,248 of record JAIOJX010000028.1, on the reverse strand, counting down.
AGCATTTTAAGGCTATGTCATCCAAGGAGCAATAGCTATGGCAAAAAAGATTATTAATTAATGGTATTATAAATTCTCTTTATTTTATTTTTTTTTATTGTGCCATGAGGCACGTGGGACACTGGTCATGTGGGACATGAACAGGGATTGAACCTGTGCCCCCTGCAGTGGAATTGTGGAGTCCTAACCACTGGACCACCTTTGATACTCTTTATTCTTAAAATATTAAGTTTTAAGTCTATCTTAGATATAATTTATAATGTCAACAAATATAAACACTAATATCCTATGTGCTTCATGCAAGACTTCAATGGTATTCTATAAAACTTGGAATAGCACCAGTGAAATAAAGTTAAGAGTATAATAAATACATTTTTAATGACTCCTTATCTCTTACATTTCACTTTCACTTTTATCTCTCACATTAATACATGTACCTGGCTATTAAGTTTAATTGTAAGTTCAGAGAAAATGAAGACAAAAAAAGTATCCCATTCTGACATAGATGAGATTTAAAGGTAAGTTTTAGCTAGTCTCAGCTTAACCATTCCTTATAGTTAAGTGTTAGGTAGGAAGCAAAGTGATGTGTACACTTATACTGTGATTTCGTTTACAAGGAAAAGGTTAAATTATAAGTTAGGAGGTCAGCATTGTTTCCCATCTGTGAGTAATTTACAGTTTTGCCCTGGGCAAATGGCTTAATCTCTGTGACACATAGTTTGAGCACGGTGAATAAGAATAGATGCTCCTTTACCCTCTTCAATGCTGGGATTTGGCAGTGCTGCCAGGAAAGAGCTTTAGGATTTTTGTGTGAACCTACCTAACAGAGAATAATAGCCAAATTAATTTCTCAAAATAGTTGAAATTGACTGAATCGAATTTGCCTTTGAAAACTGGAATTTGTATACGTTGTAGAGGTTCTTTTTATATATATTTTTCTGTAATTACGCAAATAATGTCTTTGTTGAAAAATCTTGAAAATACGAAGAGAAAAGAGCTATGTACAGGCAAAAAAAAAAAAAAAAAGAACTATATAACTCCTAATTCTACCAAACTGAGATGCTGGTTAGTTCCTTCCCTTTTTTTCTTTTAAAAAGAATTATAGTTAAAAAAAAAAAAAAAAAAACATATATTTAGTTTTTGTTCATTTTACTTTTAATCATTAATTTTAACAAATGTAGTTAGAAGTCATATTAAATTGCTTAAATTAGTTTTCTTGAGAAAAATATGAGTATTGATAGATTTCTTACAGTTTTATAATTAATGATCTCATCCAGTAAAGAGAGGGATCAGTAAAATGGAAAAAAAATTAAATAGTCAAAAATTTAGATGTATGTCACTCATTTGAGACATAGTATTAATCATGCCTTATAAATTTCATTAAATGCTTTTTGTCCATTTATTTTTTGAGTTTCTAATTACCAGTTGAAACAAATACAGTACAAAGCAACATGTTAAACTTAGGAGTGAAAGAAACCATGCCAGTTAGGCGGTTTCTGGTGTTGGGATCTTGGAGAGCTGGACCAGTGAGAAGCAGGCCAGCAGTTAGTTCTAGGGGCTGAAGCAGGAAGCAGTTTAAGGAGTGAAGTGCAGTAGAAGAGGAGAGGAGACAGAGCGGAGCTTAGGCCCTGGCTGCAGCTGCTCCAGGGCTCGTCCTGTGAGTTGAGATGGTGCTCTGGGGTAAGACCTACCCTTAAAATTAAGTGAGTGAAGTTTAAGGGCCAGCAAATAATTTATTTCACACAAGGAATTGCTGGCATACCATCTGTGACCAGCTTCCAACCGTCTTGACTCAGACTGAGAAGGTTTGTGACACACGGAGCTGGAAAGAAGGGCTTCAGAGTCTGTGGTACTCTTTTTCCTCCACTCTAGTGCCGGTAGACAGGTCTGTACTTCCAGAGTTTGAGGGTGGAAAGTATGTAATCCAGTCTGTCCATAAAGGAAGAGTAGATGTATTCTTTCTCACAATAGATTTCTAGGTGCCCATTATGGGCTACAATTAGAACACCAAGATATGAATATGTTAAAGGTATTTGATTTCATTGTATTTCTAAAGTACCATTTTGATTTCAGTCAAAGTTTAAATAGGTATTTTTGGTTAAGGGCAGAAAAACAAAAAGTGAAAAGATTCTTCATAATCCTAGCAAAGCAATCCTACCTCTTCAAAATATCAGACATAGTTACCGCCAACATTTTGGTGTACTTTTTTTCTAGTCTTTTAAGTGTACATTTGATTATTCATGTGAGGCTTCATTATGCTGTAGCAACTGAAAACTGGAAATAGGTCAACAGAGTTTTCTCATTCATAATAAACATCTATTAAAGATCAACCAGCACTCTCTATCTTCAGTACTTTGAGTCCAGAATCCAGGCTTATGAGCAGCTTCTTATGGGTTGGTGCTGCTCTTTTGGAAAAGGAGCCAGAGAGGGAGAAGAAACATAAGTGGCCTCTTCACAGTTTGCATGGAAGTGACTCATATCACCTCTACTATCATTCATTGGCGAAGTCAAGTCACCTGGATGAAGAGGCTGCCTCGCAGGTGGCTAGGCCCTGGTCTAGATAAACTGATTCACAATTAATGGCTCTTCACTGGTTGTGGGGCAGCCCTGTTGTGATCGACTGCTCAAGGCCAGCAGCAGTAGAGCTCTTGTTTAATAATGGATCACCAAAGCCAGACAGTCCTTTATAAGATTTCTTTATATTTACATTCACATTGAGCCTTTATATTCTCTGCAAATGCCACTGCAATAAGATGTTAGGGTCAACTAGAATAAATACAGCAAATATGAATATATAATATATTAATTTCTAGAAATAATTTTACCAGATTAAGTAATGCCAGTTACTGCATTTTTAGTCAAAACCTAAATTTTGCCAGCTAAGCAGTATAGGAAATGGCACATGGCTTGAATTTAGCAAATAAACTTTAGCTAAATGCAAGTAAGTAAAATAGTGTAACACAGCAATTTAACCTAATCTATTCCCAGCAGTTCCTCTTATTGTCAAATATTATTTCACTTACTTCATGATAAATTGTACCTCCCTGGATTGGGAAGAATGTTTAAACAAATAATCTCAGCAATTTTCTGATGTCACTCTGTTTTTTTCCTTCTATAATTTGAATTACTCTGTCATAAATCATGCTGTTATATAACTCAAGCCTTATCACCAAATCAGGTCACTAACAAATTAGTTTCATAATATGCTGCCATCATTGTTCCCTTGGATATTATATCTTTAAGGTAGTTTCTATTTGGCTAATGGCATTCTTTATCTCCTGTACTTTAGGCTTTCTCTGAGTGAACAGATATTGAATGTATTATCCCATTTTCATGGTTTCTAATAAAGGCATATACTCCATCATAAATATATTAGGCTCCTTTATCAGAATCCGCAACATTTTGGTGTCTTTTTTAAAGGTAGCCAGAGGGAAGAAGATTTTCTCATTCATAATAAACATCTATTAAAGATCAACCAGCACTCTCTATCTTCAGTACTTTGAGTCCAGAATCCAGGCTTATGAGCAGCTTCTTATGGGTTGGTGCTGCTCTTTTGGAAAAGGAGCCAGAGAGGGAGAAGAAACATAAGTGGCCTCTTCACAGTTTGCATGGAAGTGACTCATATCACCTCTACTATCATTCATTGGCGAAGTCAAGTCACCTGGATGAAGAGGCTGCCTCGCAGGTGGCTAGGCCCTGGTCTAGATAAACTGATTCACAATTAATGGCTCTTCACTGGTTGTGGGGCAGCCCTGTTGTGATCGACTGCTCAAGGCCAGCAGCAGTAGAGCTCTTGTTTAATAATGGATCACCAAAGCCAGACAGTCCTTTATAAGATTTCTTTATATTTACATTCACATTGAGCCTTTATATTCTCTGCAAATGCCACTGCAATAAGATGTTAGGGTCAACTAGAATAAATACAGCAAATATGAATATATAATATATTAATTTCTAGAAATAATTTTACCAGATTAAGTAATGCCAGTTACTGCATTTTTAGTCAAAACCTAAATTTTGCCAGCTAAGCAGTATAGGAAATGGCACATGGCTTGAATTTAGCAAATAAACTTTAGCTAAATGCAAGTAAGTAAAATAGTGTAACACAGCAATTTAACCTAATCTATTCCCAGCAGTTCCTCTTATTGTCAAATATTATTTCACTTACTTCATGATAAATTGTACCTCCCTGGATTGGGAAGAATGTTTAAACAAATAATCTCAGCAATTTTCTGATGTCACTCTGTTTTTTTCCTTCTATAATTTGAATTACTCTGTCATAAATCATGCTGTTATATAACTCAAGCCTTATCACCAAATCAGGTCACTAACAAATTAGTTTCATAATATGCTGCCATCATTGTTCCCTTGGATATTATATCTTTAAGGTAGTTTCTATTTGGCTAATGGCATTCTTTATCTCCTGTACTTTAGGCTTTCTCTGAGTGAACAGATATTGAATGTATTATCCCATTTTCATGGTTTCTAATAAAGGCATATACTCCATCATAAATATATTAGGCTCCTTTATCAGCACTAATACAAGTATAAATGAATAAATAGAATAGAAAGAGAAAAATTACTTCAAAAACAACTAAGTGATTTTTATACTATTTATGTGAACCAGCAACTGATTTGTAATTATTTTTAATTTCATAAAGGAAGTTGAATTCCTGTACCAGCACTGGATGACATTGACCCAAAGGAGTTAAAGAAGCATTTGAAAAAATAAGAAGAGATGATTGAAGCATTGTCTTTGTCTCTTTTGAAATGTATGTTCAAATGTACTATTTCCTGTATAGCTTCATTTCCTAGTATTACAGAGATCACTTGTGTTTTATACAAGAGGAGTCGGTTAAGAGTGATCCAGTCTGGATGTTAAATATGCACAGTTACACCACTGGTTCTGCGCCTTAAGTATTTGGGAATTTAAGGTAGGAATAGAATGGTTGTAACTGAGAATAGAGATTCTTACTGGGGAGTTCCTTTGACCTTTCTAACTCAGGCAGCTCAGCACTGTGAGAGTGCAACTCTCCTTGTGCCCCTCCCCACTTGCCTGCCTTCTGTTGCAGAATTTGGCAAAGGTTGTTGAAGCCTCTGAAAGCTGCAACCTCAAAGGGCCTGTACCCCTGCTGGGAATGTGCTCAGGGATGAAATCAAGGCAGGGCAAACCTGAGAGGGTGAAGAACTGGGAAAAGCTACAAGAACTGACTGGCTTTGAATTTATCTCTTTCAGCTATTTCTCTCCAGACTTTCAGGTCTGATGGATGACAGTCTAGGGAGACTACCTTTTCCATGGTGTTTGAAAGTAGAGCATTGACCTGGGTGGTGAAACCAAATGAGAGTGATTAATTCCAGCTTGTGGTAATGACCAATCTCTTCGTCTACACTAGACCTCAGAGTACTGACCAAGGCTCCCTTCTGCCCTTCCTAAATTCATATTAACAGGTAACATCAGAGATAAGCCAAATTTAATATTAATAAAGCCAGAGTAATCAGACATACTTTCTTTAAGAAATTACAGTAATATATCATTTTAAAGTTAAAAACTGTAGATTGGTCAAAATACTAGCAGAAGTGTTAAAATTGATGAGTTAGAATTTGACATAGAAATAATAAGTGTGCAAAGAGGAAGAAGGGAAGGTATTTCACTAGAAACAAGAACATGATGTGGCAAACAGAGTAATTAAGTATGAATACTAGGTGTGAAAGAGTTAATAGTTGAATAAGAGAATGAAACATGAACAGAATAAAAAATGAATGCAGCTGATGAGTGAATTCAATTGTAAGATGGTAGGGAAGTATTTTTCTAGAGGGAAGCACATGTGAACAGCTGAGAAATATAGAAAATAGAGTAAGTCCAAACATCTGGATAACAGGGTTTTTTGAAAGAGTGGGTAAAAAAGTCAGGGTAAATTTTCTAAGAATTAAATGAAAAAAACTTCAAACTGAAAAATACCACTCAGTGTCACATAAAACAGTGTTGGGCACTTTGCAGTGGCTTGGATGAAGTGGCCCAGTGGAGGTGCACAAAATTCTTAGGGTTAATAAATATGGAAGATAAATGTCCAGTAAGCCCTACTGGAGAATAGAAATATGACTCTAAAAAGCATAACAAATCATGTTGGGGTAAAGTTTCAAGTTGGAGGATGTGGCTAGAGACCTCTTCGGTAGTTTACAATAAATACAGAATCCCATGAAGTCAATATGATTGTTGTTCCGATTAAGGAAATGGTCAAAATGGGAGCTTTAAGTCTTCTTAACTCCTTTTAAAAAAGTCTTGTTTGACCACCGCATAAAACAAATGGTTTCTGGAGGTTTACTGTATCAAGGATTAAAGGAGTCTGTATGTTCGATATCTTCAGTTGTAACTGATATTGTAAAGACTATAAGGGAAGTTCAGATCAAGGCTGATGGTATGTCATTATGACCAGTCTAGCAGTCACAATATGTACTCCTGTGGAATGTGAGTCACTATTCATTCATTGCTTTGAGAAAGACATTTTAAAAATTTGCTAGTGTATTGCCGTATTCTTCTGAGGGGCTTAGAGTTAAAAATGAGTCAGTATGCTACAGCAATGATCTCATATCACCTCTTTAGAGAAGAGAATCAGAATGAATCAAAGATCAGTCATCCAGGTGAAAAGCAGTTTGGCTGATAAATAAAACTTAAGGTTCAGCCTAACCTGTGAAATTCCTAAGAATTACATGAAATGAAGCAACCAGATTTAGTCCTGCTACTGTGAGTAATAAATTATTAGCATTCCCATTCACTGATAGTAGACAACTAGCAGGACTATTTTGTCGTTGTTGTTGTTGTTGTTCAGTTGCTTAGTCATGTCTGACTCTTTACTACTGCATGGACTGCAGCATGCCAGGCTTCCCTGTCCTTCACTATCTCTCAAGAGTTTTCTCAAACTCATGTCAGTTGGTTGGTGATGCCATCCAACCTTCTCATCCTCTGTCACCCCCTTCTCTTTCCCAGCATCAGAGTCTTTTCCAATGAGTCAGCTCTTCCTATCAGGTGGTCAAAGTTTTGGAGCTTCAGCTTCAGCACCAGTCCTGCAATGAATATTCAGGATTAATTTCCTTAAGGATTGACAGGTTTGATCTTGCTGTCCAAGGGACTCTCAATGGTCCAACACCACAGTTTGAAAGCATCAATTCTTCAGTGCTCAGCCTTCTTTATGGTCCAACTCTCACATCCAAACATGACTACTGGAAAAATCACAGCTTTGACTATACAGACCTTTGTTGGCAAAGTGATGTTTCTGCTTTTTAACGTGCTGTGTAGGTTTGTCATAGCTTTTTTCCCAGGAGCAAGCATCTTTTCATTTCATGGCTGCAGTCACCATTTGGGGCCAAAAATGCACTGTTTGACCACCGCATAAAACAAATGGTTTCTGGAGGTTTACTGTATCAAGGATTAAAGGAGTCTGTATGTTCGATATCTTCAGTTGTAACTGATATTGTAAAGACTATAAGGGAAGTTCAGATCAAGGCTGATGGTATGTCATTATGACCAGTCTAGCAGTCACAATATGTACTCCTGTGGAATGTGAGTCACTATTCATTCATTGCTTTGAGAAAGACATTTTAAAAATTTGCTAGTGTATTGCCGTATTCTTCTGAGGGGCTTAGATTTAAAAAATGAGTCAGTATGCTACAGCAATGATCTCATATCACCTCTTTAGAGAAGAGAATCAGAATGAATCAAAGATCAGTCATCCAGGTGAAAAGCAGTTTGGCTGATAAATAAAACTTAAGGTTCAGCCTAACCTGTGAAATTCCTAAGAATTACATGAAATGAAGCAACCAGATTTAGTCCTGCTACTGTGAGTAATAAATTATTAGCATTCCCATTCACTGATAGTAGACAACTAGCAGGACTATTTTGTCGTTGTTGTTGTTGTTGTTCAGTTGCTTAGTCATGTCTGACTCTTTACTACTGCATGGACTGCAGCATGCCAGGCTTCCCTGTCCTTCACTATCTCTCAAGAGTTTTCTCAAACTCATGTCAGTTGGTTGGTGATGCCATCCAACCTTCTCATCCTCTGTCACCCCCTTCTCTTTCCCAGCATCAGAGTCTTTTCCAATGAGTCAGCTCTTCCTATCAGGTGGTCAAAGTTTTGGAGCTTCAGCTTCAGCACCAGTCCTGCAATGAATATTCAGGATTAATTTCCTTAAGGATTGACAGGTTTGATCTTGCTGTCCAAGGGACTCTCAATGGTCCAACACCACAGTTTGAAAGCATCAATTCTTCAGTGCTCAGCCTTCTTTATGGTCCAACTCTCACATCCAAACATGACTACTGGAAAAATCACAGCTTTGACTATACAGACCTTTGTTGGCAAAGTGATGTTTCTGCTTTTTAACGTGCTGTGTAGGTTTGTCATAGCTTTTTTCCCAGGAGCAAGCATCTTTTCATTTCATGGCTGCAGTCACCATCCGCAGTGATTGTGGAGCCCAAGAAAATAAAGTCTGTCACTGTTTTTATCATTTCCTTATTGGCGTTTTAGTGGAATTATATTTTCCATCAATCCTATTGACCTCAAAAATTCAACAGAAATAAATATGAATTTGACTGTGGCTTTAGCAGAGACAAATGTTGAAGATACATCAAGAGTGGTGGAACAGATACTTTTCCTAGATGCTTATGATCCACCTTCTCAGGCAGTACTTGCAGTGTCCACAAGCAGTGCATATGTAGTTGCTTCAGCCGAAGAGTGGTGTTCAGTGAAGTTCTCTTATGGTTTGGCTCAAAAAACCATTTAAGTTGTTATTTGTCATTTAAGAGAGGAAAGTGAGATTCCTATTGAGTATTGATTGAAATCATTCCTACTACTGAGAAGCATCAGAGAATTCTGAGAACACAAATACAGATAATTCCTTGAGTGATATCAAAGACACAGTGAAGCAGGGAGAGTACAGCACAGGAGTGCTGACTCACAAGGTGGAAACTGTGCGTTAGAAGAATGCTGAGCAGGGCTGGATTCAGAAAGACCATAAGCTTATGCTAGCAGGTGCTTCACTGAATTGTAGAACCCAAAAGAGAGCTCTATATTGCAAACTATGTGGCCTGAAACTTATGCTCTCTTCTAGCCAGGGAAAAGGTATTTTTCTGGTCCACTGAAAGCAGTTTCCAGACTTAGGATTCAGACTGAAGCTCACAAGGCTACTTTGTAAAACTTCAATGAAGAAGATAAGTGCAAATTTGTGCAAGGGTAATGTTCATCTTTTCTTTTCTTTGTTTTTTTTTTATTTCTCTTTTTTAGCATCAAAGGAAGGGTTAGACTTCTGCCTTCAGGGGAGTGTTGTGCTTTGATCAAAGGTTTTGCTGTATGGTCAGGCATGGGTCTAAATGACTGAACAGTAAGAAACAAACGTATGATTTCTTGTATGGATATATCAGGAAACTTAGATGCAGAATTAAAGAGAGTGATGCATCCTAAAGAAAATTTTAATTAGCACATTTTCAGTCTGGATAGTCACAAAAGGTAAGTGATATTTTTGAGGTAGCCATGCCTTATAAATCCATGGATTCTATGTTAGTAAACAGTTTTAAATAGGAATCTCTCACTCAAAGCATTCCTGAGATAAGGATTCTCCTCCTAGCAAAAGCTATTAGCTTGTTTACCAGAATGTCTCTTATTCACATGTCTACACTGCGTTTGGACCTAGATCACCTGTCTTCATTCACTCTCAACAGTGTCCTCTAGATACGATAACCAAGTGGACTGCAGACTAGTTGCTTACCCTCTTTTTTTCAAATTGCTTGAAAAGTCTATTGAAATATATCTTGAACTAACTATTTCAAGAGGATTTAATGGGAGGTAAACTTTGAATTATATTTCATCTTGAAATTTCTTTATTGTGCCTCATTATTGATTTATAATGTTTGGGTTTATAGAATTTGGAACTCAAAGTCAGATTTTTGCTTAGTTCTTTATTTTTCCTCAGTTGTTTTTCATTTATTGTTGCTTTATAGTCTGAAAGCAAGTGTTACAGCAGGGAAGTACAATGCTAGTCTCATTTTCATTCCATTGTCAGTTCAGTTCAGTTGCCCAGTCATTTTAGACTCTTTGCAACCCCATGGACTAGAATGCAAGGCTTCCTGTCCTTCACCCTCTCCCAGAGATTGCTCAAACTCATCTCCATTGAGTTGGTGATACCATGAAACTATCTTGTCCTCTGTCATTTCCCTTCTTTCCACTTGTTCGTTCCATAAGTTTATCTGCCTTCAGGGGAGTTTGTTGTGCTTTGAAAATCCAGAAGCAGTTTTGCTGTACAAGGCTACTTTGTAAAACTTCAATGAAGAAGATAAGTGCAAATTTGTGCAAGGGTAATGTTCATCTTTTCTTTTCTTTTTTTTTTATTTCTCTTTTAGCATCAAAGGAAGGGTTAGACTTCTGCCTTCAGGGAGTGTTGTGCTTTGATCAAAGGTTTTGCTGTATGGTCAGGCATGGGTCTAAATGACTGAACAGTAAGAAACAAACGTATGATTTCTTGTATGGATATATCAGGAAACTTAGATGCAGAATTAAAGAGAGTGATGCATCCTAAAGAAAATTTTAATTAGCACATTTTCAGTCTGGATAGTCACAAAAGGTAAGTGATATTTTTGAGGTAGCCATGCCTTATAAATCCATGGATTCTATGTTAGTAAACAGTTTTAAATAGGAATCTCTCACTCAAAGCATTCCTGAGATAAGGATTCTCCTCCTAGCAAAAGCTATTAGCTTGTTTACCAGAATGTCTCTTATTCACATGTCTACACTGCGTTTGGACCTAGATCACCTGTCTTCATTCACTCTCAACAGTGTCCTCTAGATACGATAACCAAGTGGACTGCAGACTAGTTGCTTACCCTCTTTTTTTCAAATTGCTTGAAAAGTCTATTGAAATATATCTTGAACTAACTATTTCAAGAGGATTTAATGGGAGGTAAACTTTGAATTATATTTCATCTTGAAATTTCTTTATTGTGCCTCATTATTGATTTATAATGTTTGGGTTTATAGAATTTGGAACTCAAAGTCAGATTTTTGCTTAGTTCTTTATTTTTCCTCAGTTGTTTTTCATTTATTGTTGCTTTATAGTCTGAAAGCAAGTGTTACAGCAGGGAAGTACAATGCTAGTCTCATTTTCATTCCATTGTCAGTTCAGTTCAGTTGCCCAGTCATTTTAGACTCTTTGCAACCCCATGGACTAGAATGCAAGGCTTCCCTGTCCTTCACCCTCTCCCAGAGATTGCTCAAACTCATCTCCATTGAGTTGGTGATACCATGAAACTATCTTGTCCTCTGTCATCCCCTTCTCCACTTGCTTTCTGTATTTCCCAGCATCAGGGTCTTTTCCAATGAGTTGGCTCTTCACACCAGATGGCCAAAGTATTGGAGCTTCAGCTTCAGCATCAGTCCTTCCAGTGAATATTCAGGGTTGATTTCCTTTGGGACTGACTGGTTTGATCTTCTTGAAGTCCAAGGGACTCAAGAGTCTTCTTCAGCACCACAGTTTGAAGGCATCAATTCTTTGGTACTCAGCCTTTTTTATGGTCCAGCTCTCACATCCATACATGACTACTGAAAAAAAACACAGCCTTGACTACACAAACCTTTGTCACTAAAGTGATGTCTCTGCTTTTTTTGGATCTTTGTTGGCAAAGTCAGCATTCCATTGAAGTTAATTTGAAGCCTCTTTTTGGTAGTTTTAGGTACTTTGTGGTGTTAGTGCTCTTTTATTAAATGGTTGTACCCTTTTTGTCTGATGACCAGTGTCTTTTTGTCTACTCTGGTTAATTTTATACTTTGCTTTGTTTTAGTCATTTCTTCCCTTTTACTTTATCTAACTCCCGTTAGATAAATGCTGAAAGTACTGACCACATTCCTCATGAGTCTTGTTTTTCTCATGTATTTTCTGTTTTTATCTTTTCTCTGTATATTCTAATATCCTCAGAGTTATCTCTTATGCCTGTACTGTTCAGTACAGTAGCTGCTAGTCACGTGCAGTCATGGAAATTTAAATTGATTAAAATAATGTTTCACATTTCATGTGTTCTGGCCACATTTCTGACTTCTGCCATTAGGGATTAGTTTCATCTCTTCTTGAACTTTGTATAAATGGAATCACAGATTGCATAATTTTATTGTAACTGACTTTTATCACTTCAAACAACGCTTGTAACACTCACTCTTGTATATGTCAGTAGTTTTCCTTTTTACTTCTGTGTATTATTGCATTGTATAAATATACCACTATTTTTATTTATAGTGAAAGTGGAGAAAAATAGGAGCTCATATTTGCATAGTCTTCTATCTTGCATTCAAAGTTTATATGGTTCTTATAATATACTATATCAAATCTTTCTATGTTGTATGTGGTTATATTGTCACCCTCCAAAGGTTGTGAGGTACTTGAGAAGGGAATATATATTGTTGAATTTTCTGTTATTTAAAAGTTCTGTCATAGTGTATATCATGTTGCTAGAATTCAATTAATATATGCCCCAAATCAGAAACTTCAAGTAAATTTCTGAGCAAAGAAATGAATAAATTGAAAATAAGAGTAAGTTCCTTGCAAACTAAATTTGATTTCTCTAGTATTAAATGGGATAGCAAATTAAATGTTGTTTATGTGCTGATTTATATCTGTGCCTAAATTTGGGAAATTCACATAAAGTCAAGCTGCAGTGAAAAGAAAACTTTTGAAATTTAGTATTTTTTAAACCTGCATTATAGGAACTTTTGAAGATTCTATGTTTTAAACAAAATTGATGTAGTGAATTGAATGGACAGAGAAAAAGTCTTAACATCATTTCTAGGAAGAGTTATTATTACTGCGTGTGTCTTAGTGACTCAGTCGTGTCTGACTCTGTGACCCCATGGACTGTAGCCCTCCAGACTCCTCTGTCCATAGAATTCTCCAGGCAGGACTACTGGAGTGGGTAGTATTCCCTTCTCCATGGGAGTTTTCCAACTCAGGGATCAAACATGGGTCTCTGGCATTGCAGTCAGATTGTTTACCATCTGAGCCACTAGGGAAGCCCTATCATTATTCATAATTATTGTTACTGAAATTTTAGATTATTAGATGACTTAAAGTAACTTTTCCCTGGGTAATCTATTTTTATGAATGGATTATAACATTAATCTTACAGCATTGGAATAAAGCATTAGCTGGCAAAGATAAATTCAGAAATATTTTGTTTGAACAGACTTCTGTAGAATTTGATGTGCAGAGGCAAACAAAGACAAAAAACCCAATACATGCTCAGAAATATCCATGAAATGTTATTCACCATAAAGGAGCAATAGCCTTCTGCTTTTGCAGATTGTGCTATGATAGTGTGTTTGTTTATTATTTTAGTTTTTTTTCCCCTTATATATAAATGTATCAAGTAGCTAGTGTTTTGTTGTAGATTTTTTAGATACAAGAGATTTTAGTTAAAACAACATATGCTTGTTTCTAGAGCATTAAATTCAGACACGTTAAAATCTGGTGATGTGCTGAGAAAAACAAAATGCTATTAAAGTTTCTGTCTCTGTGATATCCCCAGGGAGATTTCTCTCACTTGAAAAGTTAGCTTTCACAAAACTACTTCCAGAACCATTCGGCAGCTTTCTTCTTGTTAATTGGAACTTTAGTGGAAATGAAACCCAGCGTATGAGGCAAACAAAAAATTTCTCTTCAAGATTTTCAGAGGCCTAAAGCACACATTAGATGTCAAAAAAAATGTAAAGAATGTATAGCATTTATTAATAATTGAAAATTTCCATGATGTTTGAAGGAGAATTTGACCCAGGATAAGGAATACTCGCCTCAGTTGTGGGCTATGCTGTTGTGCTTATAGTCATCGAAGGAGGTAATTTCATGTTGCCACGTGACCGCAGTACTCTTCAGTGGTACACAGTAGGATGTGGGTTTTGGGAAAAATAGTTGTCGTGAACTCTGTGACCCCATGGACTGTAGCCTCCAGACTCCTCTGTCCATAGAATTCTCCAGGCAGGACTACTGGAGTGGGTAGGATTCCCTTCTCCATGGGAGTCTTCCAACTCAGGGATCAAACATGGGCCTCTGGCATTGCAGTCAGATTGTTTACCATCTGAGCCACTAGGGAAGCCCTATCATTATTCATAATTATTGTTACTGAAATTTTAGATTATTAGATGACTTAAAGTAACTTTTCCCTGGGTAATCTATTTTTATGAATGGATTATAACATTAATCTTACAGCATTGGAATAAAGCATTAGCTGGCAAAGATAAATTCAGAAATATTTTGTTTGAACAGACTTCTGTAGAATTTGATGTGCAGAGGCAAACAAAGACAAAAAACCCAATACATGCTCAGAAATATCCATGAAATGTTATTCACCATAAAGGAGCAATAGCCTTCTGCTTTTGCAGATTGTGCTATGATAGTGTGTTTGTTTATTATTTTAGTTTTTTTTCCCCTTATATATAAATGTATCAAGTAGCTAGTGTTTTGTTGTAGATTTTTTAGATACAAGAGATTTTAGTTAAAACAACATATGCTTGTTTCTAGAGCATTAAATTCAGACACGTTAAAATCTGGTGATGTGCTGAGAAAAACAAAATGCTATTAAAGTTTCTGTCTCTGTGATATCCCCAGGGAGATTTCTCTCACTTGAAAAGTTAGCTTTCACAAAACTACTTCCAGAACCATTCGGCAGCTTTCTTCTTGTTAATTGGAACTTTAGTGGAAATGAAACCCAGCGTATGAGGCAAACAAAAAATTTCTCTTCAAGATTTTCAGAGGCCTAAAGCACACATTAGATGTCAAAAAAAATGTAAAGAATGTATAGCATTTATTAATAATTGAAAATTTCCATGATGTTTGAAGGAGAATTTGACCCAGGATAAGGAATACTCGCCTCAGTTGTGGGCTATGCTGTTGTGCTTATAGTCATCGAAGGAGGTAATTTCATGTTGCCACGTGACCGCAGTACTCTTCAGTGGTACACAGTAGGATGTGGGTTGGAGGAACTCCTTCTGTGAATAATCAGTTATCCAGAGAAAAGCTACACGATTATTTCAGAATATTACAACAGTTAATTGTAAGTAAAATCTCATCCCCTTTCTGAAAAGGGGGGATACAATTCTTAGCAAAATATTAAATCAATTAAGAATAAAACAACATGTGACTTCTATGGTCAAAAGCATCCTTTGTTTCCCAGAGACCTATACAAGATTTGAGATTCATTCAGATGTTCTCTCTGTCAGAAATAGAGCTATATGGGAACCAATCTGGATATTCTGAGTCAGACTACATTGTTTTCATATAGTTCTGCTTTCTGAAAATCTTTGTTTTGTTTTGAAAGATACCTTTTATTCATAAACAGCCACTTAATGAAAGCTCTTTTCTTAGCTCTACTTTGATAAATGTGTAAATCATTTTCTGAAACAATAAACCATGTGAGATTAAAAACAGATTCTTTAGAAAAGTATTTTTGGAAAAGAAGGATTGGGCCTTTTCTTGTTTTCAAAAATGGCTTTGCCTGGAAAACACTAAAATCTACTCTTGGATCTGTCTTTCTGGGGATAATTATCCCATGATAAGATTCAACAGTTTTTCATCTGAAAACAATCTTCATCTAAGGAAATCACCATCTAAGGTTATCTAATTTTCTACAGATTGGGAATTTGTTGGGATTTCTCAATAATCACAGTCTCAAAATGAAAAAGAAAATAAATGCCACCCCTTCCCAGGTAAGCTGAGTATATCCTGTGGATCTGAGAGTGATTTAGATGGAAAATACCTTTAGCTGCATACTCACTAAAAACTCTGTTGACAAATAGATCCTAAATCATAAGAGGTTTGACCATCAATTACTCATTTAAAAATTTTGCTAAAAAGTAGGTAAAAATTCTGAGGAAGTCAGAAAACAATGTTTCTCATACCAGAAACAATGAGTGATTATCTCTGCCTTGTTTAGATTGACTTCAATAAGAGGGGAGATTAATGTTACAACCAGGAGCTTCCCCTCCACTTAGGAAAACATATGTAGTGGTTTTATATTAATGAATATTTAATTTATAAATATAGTAATATGTTCTATAAATACGTGTTTTTCTTAAGACTGATTTATAGTAATAGATTAAACGGATGTAAAAGAAGCTAAAAAGGTATTATTATGATTGAAATTTGAAACAGTACTTCGAGAAAATTAAGTAAATCCAGTTTATAATAAATAAGAGGAATTCTTGCCTTTCAAATGCTAGAAGTTCAATATTTACATTTTACTTATATCAGTCATAGTGAGTATATTCCTAGACCTGGGATATAGACGATCTTTGATTCAAATCCTCCCATTTGCCAGCTGTGTGGTCTTTGGTGAATTATTTCTCCTCTGTGTTGCTATTGTGGGCTGGCACCGGAGAATTTTTAGGAAATTATTGGGCTCCTGGATATAATGAAATGAGTGATGATGATACAGATGATTCAGATAGTCCTCGAATCCCAGATATGTTGTTTGAATAAATGTTGTTTTAATTTTTTCATTTTCTGAAACAATAAACCATGTGAGATTAAAAACAGATTCTTTAGAAAAGTATTTTTGGAAAAGAAGGATTGGGCCTTTTCTTGTTTTCAAAAATGGCTTTGCCTGGAAAACACTAAAATCTACTCTTGGATCTGTCTTTCTGGGGATAATTATCCCATGATAAGATTCAACAGTTTTTCATCTGAAAACAATCTTCATCTAAGGAAATCACCATCTAAGGTTATCTAATTTTCTACAGATTGGGAATTTGTTGGGATTTCTCAATAATCACAGTCTCAAAATGAAAAAGAAAATAAATGCCACCCCTTCCCAGGTAAGCTGAGTATATCCTGTGGATCTGAGAGTGATTTAGATGGAAAATACCTTTAGCTGCATACTCACTAAAAACTCTGTTGACAAATAGATCCTAAATCATAAGAGGTTTGACCATCAATTACTCATTTAAAAATTTTGCTAAAAAGTAGGTAAAAATTCTGAGGAAGTCAGAAAACAATGTTTCTCATACCAGAAACAATGAGTGATTATCTCTGCCTTGTTTAGATTGACTTCAATAAGAGGGGAGATTAATGTTACAACCAGGAGCTTCCCCTCCACTTAGGAAAACATATGTAGTGGTTTTATATTAATGAATATTTAATTTATAAATATAGTAATATGTTCTATAAATACGTGTTTTTCTTAAGACTGATTTATAGTAATAGATTAAACGGATGTAAAAGAAGCTAAAAAGGTATTATTATGATTGAAATTTGAAACAGTACTTCGAGAAAATTAAGTAAATCCAGTTTATAATAAATAAGAGGAATTCTTGCCTTTCAAATGCTAGAAGTTCAATATTTACATTTTACTTATATCAGTCATAGTGAGTATATTCCTAGACCTGGGATATAGACGATCTTTGATTCAAATCCTCCCATTTGCCAGCTGTGTGGTCTTTGGTGAATTATTTCTCCTCTGTGTTGCTATTGTGGGCTGGCACCGGAGAATTTTTAGGAAATTATTGGGCTCCTGGATATAATGAAATGAGTGATGATGATACAGATGATTCAGATAGTCCTCGAATCCCAGATAAGTTCTTTAGACCTATGATTCGCCTCCTGGAAAGTGAGATAAGTTCAGATGGAAAAGAAGAGTGGGTGAATATGATGATACCTAAAGGTGGGGACACATGTCAATCTGAAAGGCAAGAGCATTGTATCTAAAAGAAATAAAAGAAGTTATGAACTGGTTAGTCAAAGTTCTAGCGAGGAGGAATGTGTGACTCACACCCCCCCCACCTGAGCTACAACCACCTTGTAAAGTTCAAAAGGTAAAGAATAAGAAATGAGAAGGGAAATTCCCCAAAACAATATGTTATTACTATTCAGGTATAAGGTAGTTTAAGTTTTTAAGTAAGGTAGCCTGCCCTGGTCTAGCACATGTGTTAAAGTCTCTATGTGGTAATTCCAAGGTTCAGGGTTTTTTTCCCTTAATCATTGGTTTGAATGATCAGGAAGAAAGTTTCCTTCTGATTTTTTTTTAAAATTATTTATTTATTTGGCTATGCTGGGTCTTAGTTGTGGCATGTGGGATCTAGTTCCCTGACCAGGGATTGAACCTGGGTCCCCTGCATTGGGAACACAGAGTCTGAACCACTGGACCACCAGGGAAGTCCCCTCCTTCTGATTTTTTAAAAAAACTTTTATTTAGGTTCTCTTTAATGTTAGAAACTAATCAAGAGATTTTTGTTTTTTGTTTCTTGAGTTCTGATTCATACAATGCATGAGTGAATACAATGGTTAAGGGAACAATAAAATCAATTGCTCATTGAGTTACTTCTGTAATGTGATGGAGCACTTCCATAGCCCAGCGAATTCACAGTGGGCACGAATTCAGTGGGCTAGCGAATTCTGAGATTTTAGAAATTGATTTTAGCATTGTTTTATTATAAAAGGGGCAGGAGACAGATTGTAAGAGAGCTTGCTCATGCAACTCAACTGGGCCCCCTTGGGAAGCTTTTTTTTCAGACGAAATTACTTTTTTTTTGCCAGCTGTGTGGTCTTTGGTGAATTATTTCTCCTCTGTGTTGCTATTGTGGGCTGGCACCGGAGAATTTTTAGGAAATTATTGGGCTCCTGGATATAATGAAATGAGTGATGATGATACAGATGATTCAGATAGTCCTCGAACCCCAGATAAGTTCTTTAGACCTATGATTCGCCTCCTGGAAAGTGAGATAAGTTCAGATGGAAAAGAAGAGTGGGTGAATATGATGATACCTAAAGGTGGGGACACATGTCAATCTGAAAGGCAAGAGCATTGTATCTAAAAGAAATAAAAGAAGTTATGAACTGGTTAGTCAAAGTTCTAGCGAGGAGGAATGTGTGACTCACACCCCCCCCACCTGAGCTACAACCACCTTGTAAAGTTCAAAAGGTAAAGAATAAGAAATGAGAAGGGAAATTCCCCAAAACAATATGTTATTACTATTCAGGTATAAGGTAGTTTAAGTTTTTAAGTAAGGTAGCCTGCCCTGGTCTAGCACATGTGTTAAAGTCTCTATGTGGTAATTCCAAGGTTCAGGGTTTTTTTCCCTTAATCATTGGTTTGAATGATCAGGAAGAA
Organism: Tragulus kanchil; assembly: GCA_022376925.1. Lineage (NCBI taxonomy): Eukaryota > Metazoa > Chordata > Mammalia > Artiodactyla > Tragulidae > Tragulus > Tragulus kanchil. The sequence goes on along the minus strand of JAIOJX010000028.1, from coordinate 30,721,122 downwards.
AGTTTCCTTCTGATTTTTTTTTAAAATTATTTATTTATTTGGCTATGCTGGGTCTTAGTTGTGGCATGTGGGATCTAGTTCCCTGACCAGGGATTGAACCTGGGTCCCCTGCATTGGGAACACAGAGTCTGAACCACTGGACCACCAGGGAAGTCCCCTCCTTCTGATTTTTAAAAAAAACTTTTATTTAGGTTCTCTTTAATGTTAGAAACTAATCAAGAGATTTTTGTTTTTTGTTTCTTGAGTTCTGATTCATACAATGCATGAGTGAATACAATGGTTAAGGGAACAATAAAATCAATTGCTCATTGAGTTACTTCTGTAATGTGATGGAGCACTTCCATAGCCCAGCGAATTCACAGTGGGCACGAATTCAGTGGGCTAGCGAATTCTGAGATTTTAGAAATTGATTTTAGCATTGTTTTATTATAAAAGGGGCAGGAGACAGATTGTAAGAGAGCTTGCTCATGCAACTCAACTGCACTTGGGAAGCTCTCCAGCTCTGGGGTAAGAACATTGTATTGTTGTTTGAGTTCTGAGATAACTTTGGAGTTCTGATATGAGTTACGAAATTACTGAATTGTTAATGTTATGTTGTTTAGAGTTATTAATGCACATTATGATAAATGATGGTTGATTTATATGATGTTTCAATAAATCTGATCTTGATTTGAACTCCACGCCTTTTTACTGTTGAAGTTCTATTCTCAAATTAGAGGGAGCTACAGAGTATAGGTTGAGGTTTTCTGACAGTAGTACAGAGGTAATTGAGTATTTCCTCATTTCTGTTAATCAGAAATAAGTAACTATACCCTGCCCGCAACATTGCTTTGATTCCTTAACTGTGAAATGAGGATAGCAGTAATGTATACCTTGTAGTGCTACTGAGAGGATTACATACATTAGTAAGTGAAAACACATAGGACAGTGTTTGGGATTTAGTAAACATTGATCAGAAGTGAGAGAGTATTAGTACTTACCTTTATGGAGATTAAGTTTAATGAGGGTTTTAATTTTGCTCTGGACATGTTAGTTTTTTGAAATCCTTCTTCATGGGCCTCAACTCCCAAATCAAGTCAATGTGGATTTACATTTCTCTGGTGGAAAAAGTGATATAGTGTTAAGTGCCTGGCTTCTAGAGCCAGAATCTCTGGGTTCAAATCCTAGTTCTATCAACTCACCTTTGTGTAATCTTAGACAAGTTACCTTAAACCATCTGTTTTTCGCTTTCTACCTCTGCAAAGCTAAAAGGAGGAGTGTCTCTTTCATGCAGTTATCAAGAGGATTGAGTTTATAAATCCACTACAAAAGTACCTTTTTTCCTAGAATATAAATTTAACTGCTATTTGCACTCTTTCTAATAAAGGCTTTATTTCTATACATGTTTTCTATTCCTGTCTCATGGACAACATGTCTTTTATCTTACTGAAGAAGAGAAAGCTGACATTTCTTTAATTTTTTTCTTATTTTATATGGTTTAAGGTTTCCCATTTAATTGTTTTATTATAAAAGGGGCAGGAGACAGATTGTAAGAGAGCTTGCTCATGCAACTCAACTGCACTTGGGAAGCTCTCCAGCTCTGGGGTAAGAACATTGTATTGTTGTTTGAGTTCTGAGATAACTTTGGAGTTCTGATATGAGTTACGAAATTACTGAATTGTTAATGTTATGTTGTTTAGAGTTATTAATGCACATTATGATAAATGATGGTTGATTTATATGATGTTTCAATAAATCTGATCTTGATTTGAACTCCACGCCTTTTTACTGTTGAAGTTCTATTCTCAAATTAGAGGGAGCTACAGAGTATAGGTTGAGGTTTTCTGACAGTAGTACAGAGGTAATTGAGTATTTCCTCATTTCTGTTAATCAGAAATAAGTAACTATACCCTGCCCGCAACATTGCTTTGATTCCTTAACTGTGAAATGAGGATAGCAGTAATGTATACCTTGTAGTGCTACTGAGAGGATTACATACATTAGTAAGTGAAAACACATAGGACAGTGTTTGGGATTTAGTAAACATTGATCAGAAGTGAGAGAGTATTAGTACTTACCTTTATGGAGATTAAGTTTAATGAGGGTTTTAATTTTGCTCTGGACATGTTAGTTTTTTGAAATCCTTCTTCATGGGCCTCAACTCCCAAATCAAGTCAATGTGGATTTACATTTCTCTGGTGGAAAAAGTGATATAGTGTTAAGTGCCTGGCTTCTAGAGCCAGAATCTCTGGGTTCAAATCCTAGTTCTATCAACTCACCTTTGTGTAATCTTAGACAAGTTACCTTAAACCATCTGTTTTTCGCTTTCTACCTCTGCAAAGCTAAAAGGAGGAGTGTCTCTTTCATGCAGTTATCAAGAGGATTGAGTTTATAAATCCACTACAAAAGTACCTTTTTTCCTAGAATATAAATTTAACTGCTATTTGCACTCTTTCTAATAAAGGCTTTATTTCTATACATGTTTTCTATTCCTGTCTCATGGACAACATGTCTTTTATCTTACTGAAGAAGAGAAAGCTGACATTTCTTTAATTTTTTTCTTATTTTATATGAAGGCACTTTCATAAATATGCTCTATGCCTCCTTTTCACAGTTTATTTTGAGTATAAATATTTAACTTCTCTTTGAGAGGGGAATGATGCACTGAGAGTTTTTTGTGAAAACAAAAGGTGTCAACAAGATTTGTAAATCACACTTGACCTGTTTGCTCTGCTCCTGAGTTGGTGGAATCCTTTTTTAGATATATAGCTTAACGGAGCTTTGGTATTTGTGCTTCTTAATCCAGGAAACATCATGTAGCACTGCAAGGCTTTAACAGAACCTTTCTTAGCTCTAATGATTACCTCTTTGAATTGTGGAGGAGCTGAAAAATGCTAATGGCTGCAATGAGATATTGTCAAAACTCCTCCTTGTAGTTGCTTGCAAACATCTTGTTTTCCATGAGTTTCTATCTGTGACTCTAAAATAAGAGCTTCTACTATTTGTAGGCTTTGGGAAGTAGAGTCCACTACAGTCTAGTTTTGTCAATGATGAAGTTAGCATTTTTTTCATAGTATGACTTCCTGCCCTTTATTTTTTCTATCCCTCCACTTTCTACCTCCCTCTTTCCCTTCATTCCTTCCATGTTCTTTCCTTCCTTCTTTCTTTTTGCTCTTCCTTTCTTTTTTTTTTTTCTCTTCCTTCTTTCCTTTTGTAAATGTTCTGTGTACACTTGTTTGCTTAAAAGAATGTTGTGTTCTAAAGAGTGTATTAGATAGAGTCGGTAAATATGTTTAACTTTATTATAGTTTTATTGATTGATTTATGAATTATCATTATAGTTTTAAAAGTTGATTTATCAATTTTTAGTTGGTTGTTCTATTATTTACTGTCAGAGTGTGCTGGAACTCACTCCAACTTAGTTTAAGAATTTGTCAATTTCTCTTCTTGGGTTCCTCAAATTTTATTTATTTATTTTTTTATTTATTTATTTTTTTATAAGTTTTTTATTTTGCTTTTTTTTGGGGGGGGGCACTTCTTTAAATTTTACAGAGTTTTGCTGTTTACAGATATGTATAATTCCAGATTAGTCATATATTTATCCCATTCCCCCCCAGGTATTTTGAAGCCATGTTATTAGGAATTTACAAATTCAGGATTATTTCTTTCTATTGAGTTTACTCTTTGATGGTTATGAAATTTCATTTTCTTTGATCCTTTTTGTCTTAAAATCTATTTTGTCTGATATTAATGTAGCCATCAGTGTTTAGTTCATGGTACTTCCTCTCCATATTTTCTTTGAAGCTATGTATGTTATTATTATTTTTTTTTATTCTTTATTTTAAAGGTTTTGCAGAGTTTTGTTGTTCCTAGACATGTATGTTCCCAGATCAGTCATATGCATATCCATGGTCCCCACCCCCCCAGTTCCCCCCATCCCACCCCCAGACCCTCGCCCCAAGTCATTGTAAGCACTTCTATTCCCTTAGCACAATGACACTAGCTATCTTTTCCACACATAACAGTGTAGGTTTCCATGTTACTCCCTCCATGCTTCCCCCTCCCTATTTCTTCCCCACAATGTCCCTGTGTCTATGCTCTGTCTGTTTTTCCATGAATTCCCTGCGTGTGTTATCAAGACCATCCTACTAGATTCCATATATGTATGTTAGTATACTGTATTTGTCTTTCTCTTTTTGACTTACTTCACTTTTTATGATAGGTTCTAGAGCCAGCCACTTCATTAGGACTGAGTCTTCTTTCTTTCTTTTAACAGCTGAGTAGTATTCCATTGTATATATGTACCAGAGCTTCTGTATCCATTCATTCGTCGATGGACATCTAGGTTGTGAAGCTATGTATGTTCTTTTATTCATGATGTCTCTCTTATAAACAGCTCAAATTGGGTCATATTAAGAGCCATTCTGAAAATCTTTGTCTTTTAATCAGGATGTGGAATGCAGGAGAGGAAAGACCTTCCCTTTCTTTTTTCCTCAAATTTTATAACTGAGTCTATGAAATTTATTATTTTGGATACTACATGAAGAAGGACACACAAGAAAAAAGTGAATATGCAAATGAATAAAATTTGAGAATTTATCTACTATCTTAATCTGGAGAAGGAAATGGCAACCCACTCCAATATTCTTGCCTGGGAAATCCCATGGACAGAGAGGCCTGGTGGGCTATAGTCTGTGGGGTCACAAGAGTCAGACGCAACTTAGTGACTATACTGCCAGCACCTGTACCATCTTAGTAGGAAAGGAGTGGAGGGTTGTAGGCCACTTAAGAGAGTACATGACTTTTAGGGAAGATGAATGAGCCCTTAGAAGACTACATGGGAGTTATAGTTTGTGACAAATTTGTCTGGATGTGGTATCAACTTTTAGCTTCCTTTTCTGTGATAAGAGGGGGCTCCAAGGTGGCTCAGTGGTAAAGAACTCAGCTGTCTATGCAGGAGCCACAGGAGATATGGATTTGATCCCTGGGTTGGGAAGACCACCTGGAGGAGAAATGGTAACCCTCTCCAGTATTCTTCCCGGGATAATACCTTAGACGGAGAAACTTGGCGGGCTGCAGTCCATAGTATTGCAAAATGAGTCAGATATGACTGAGCACACACACATGTCTGTGATGAGTCCAATTTTTCTGGTTAATGAAACTCCCAGGAAGTTGAAAAGGAGGACTGAGTTCCTTTTGGAAGATCTTTAGACCGATAAAGGGAGTTCTTGCCTACGGAACTCTTTCTGTGATTTTTCTGATGGTGGGTGTTCTGTTTCCTTCGTTCCTTCTTTTTTTTTTTTTTTTTAAAGATTTATTTATTTATTTATTTTGGGCAGGGGTCGGGTTGAGGAGGGAGGGGAGCGGGCGGGCCACTTCTATTGGTCTTTCATTTCTCTATTTTCATCCATCTTTGTTCTTTGGCCCGTGTGGGCCTCCCATCGCGGTGGCCTCTGTTGTTGCAGAGCACCGGCTCTGGGTGCATGTGCTCCAGAGCTCCGGCTCGGTAACTGGACACATTAGTCCAGCCGCTCCGCAGCACGTGGGATCTTCCCAGGCCAGGGCTCGAACCGGCGCCCCTTGCACTGCAAGACGGTGTCCTTACCCACTGGACCACCAGGAGAAGTCCCTTCATTCCTTTTTTATTTATTAAATGGAATTTTTCCATAAGAAAGAGTTCTCTTTCCATTTATTCATTTAGTTATTTGTTTACTCTTTTATCTTCTTAGTAGAGGCTCATGAGTACTTACTTTTTGTGTTATGCTCTGATAGTATTGTTATGTTTTCATTGATCAAATTGTTCCAGCTTTGGCCATTGGGGAATTGGCATCTGTGTCACTTTGACATGCCTAATCTTTTATGTACATTATTAATTAATTAATTAAGTATTCCTTTCATTTTTGGTAGCACAAAGTTGTCCAGATGCATTTTGTACTTTTGTATATTCTCTATTGTAGTCTCCAAATCAGCTGTTTATCCAAGGAACACTGTTCCCTTGTTTTGAAAGTAATTCATTATCATCTGTGTGTCAGTAGCTCCTCAAACCTCAGTCTTATACATAGATTGACTGTATTTATACTCTTCTCATGTCCCAGATTTTTATTTATTAATAACAAGCCACTCATAGAATTTTTCAGCATATAGTATAGCAGTATAGCACTTTCAGTCATTGCTACTTTAGAATACTTTAGAAAGTTCCAAGGATACTTTTTAGTTGAATAATGATCTAGATGACATGCAATAGACTAATGATTTAGTTGACCTGGATTAGTCTCCAAAGTGTATAAAAACAGAGCTGATGCATTGCCATGGAGATAGTTTATTTGACATTTGACCACATGACTGACTAGACAATGAATTAGTGAACCATGAGGATGTCTTTGTGCTTGAAGTCATATAAAATAACCATTAAATATTAACGAATGGGTCCTGGGCATTGTTTTGACATAGATCAATATTTAAGTTAGTAAGAATAAGATGAAAGGAATTGATTTGTGGTCAGTCTCTGATGCAGTTTCTTTCAGGCACTGTGTCTGGTGAGACAGGAATTCACAAGGAGTCCACAGCATGAAGGACTGACAGACTATGCTTGAGCATGGCCAAGAGAGAAAGGAAGATGTTTCAGAGGAGAAAATACCTTGCTCACTTTAGAGACTGCAAAAGAAATAGGGATGATAACTGTCCAAACATAGATTTCTAACAAAAACAGAAGCAGAGAGGAATTTGAAAAGAAATGGAAAGAACAGACATAAAGGATCTTAAGAAGAATTTAACTGTTTAACAACATGCACCTTCAATCAAATGAAAATGGTCCCTTAGAATATTTAAACTCAATGATCATTTTTTGAGCAGTGATGAGCCAGGCTGTATATCAGGTGATGAGCCAGACATGGAAATGCAATGAGCTCTAGTGGAAATGCCTGCCATCACACCCTCCTTCCAGTCTCAGCCATTCTGGAGAATGTGGTCTTTCCTGGAATAGCCAACTTCCTCTGGGAATACGAATGCTGAATAGTGGTTAAGACTAATTTGTTGGTGTTAAACTATTTTGAGAATAGAATTCATGAATTGTACTAATTAGAGAAAAGCTACCTGATTCTCATGGAGAGCAGCATCTCTTGGAGGCTGGATGCATCCCAGGCACTGCCTTGACATAGTGTTCTAGGCCGAGGCACAGAGATTGAAAGCCCTCTCTGCTCCCTATTTGTCGGAAACTTGCATCTCTGCTGTGAAGACATTCTCTCTGTCCCCTCCTGCCCCAGGTTTCCTACTGTATTCTCTTTATTTTGCTTAGGCTTTTGTGGAAGACAGGTTTCTTTGCGCTGTTCTTACTTTTATAGCTGCGAAAATCTTTGACTTGAGAAAAGTCTGGCTACAAAATTGAAATGAAAGAGTCTGGAAGTATAAGGGGAGTTTATTTATTTATGTGCACTTATTTTTGCTCATGATTCCTTCAAAAAATTATTGGAGTATAGTTGCTTTACAATGAGGGGAATTTAGAAAGGAAAATAAAATTTACTATCTCAAAAAACCTAATGTGTTAGAAAGTAAGTATACTAAATAGAACTTCAGTGCAGGAAGTTGAAGCTGTATTTTGTAGTCACTTAGTAAAAGTGGTTAAAAGATGAGGGTGTTCATTGATTTTCTGACAACCCACATTCCTTCAAATGCCGAATTAGCTTCTACCTGAAAATGGAGGCCAGGTCTTCAGTCTGAACGATCTTAGTCCTGGGTTAATTACTCTCTGAGCGCACTTGGAGTCAGGATTGCACCGGAGCCTTCTCGTTCTGATGCTCTGGTCTCTGTCCCCAGTCTCAAGTTGGATTACCCAGTTCCCTGTCCCTCATGTGCTCAGGCGCTCGGTCGTATGTGACTCTTTGTGCCCCTGTGGCCTGTAGTCCACCAGGATTCTCTGTCCACAGGATTCTTCAGGCAAGGATACTGGAGCGGGCTGCCATTTCCTCCTCCAGGAAAGTTCCGTCCTCGTTGCAAATAACCCACTTATCTGAATTCTGAAACTGTTAGCAGTTAGGAGCCTTTGGCTTGATATCTTGCTAGTTTTTTAATTGATTTTTCTGACAATCAGTTCCTGATTCTGATCAGGAACCCTGTTCACAGAATCCATCCTTAGATAAAAATTACCTTACCTATATCCCTACAAGACCCTTCATCATTAAAATATTTGTACTGGACTCAGAAGACCATTAAGTACATTCTGCAGGCTTTGAGTTCTAAAAATGACAGAATGGTAACCTAAATATAATTAACAGAAGTTTCTTATCTACTGTCATTTAAACAACCCTGCTTGGATGTCCTCGCTTCTGCTGATTCTGGGTATTTTGTTGTTTTTCAGATGCTGTGTTCTGTCTGTCTCTGTGACCCTGTGGACTATATCATGCCTAGCTTCTCTGTCCATAGGATTTTCCAAGTATGGAGTGAGTAGCCATTTTCTACTCCAGGGGATCTTCCTGACCCAGGGATCAAACCTGCATCTCCTGTGTCTCCTGCACTGGCAGGTAAATTCTTTACCTGGCACCAAAATTGTATAAGGAAAATAAATTAAAAAATTTTTGCTTTACAATGAGGGGAATTTAGAAAGGAAAATAAAATTTACTATCTCAAAAAACCTAATGTGTTAGAAAGTAAGTATACTAAATAGAACTTCAGTGCAGGAAGTTGAAGCTGTATTTTGTAGTCACTTAGTAAAAGTGGTTAAAAGATGAGGGTGTTCATTGATTTTCTGACAACCCACATTCCTTCAAATGCCGAATTAGCTTCTACCTGAAAATGGAGGCCAGGTCTTCAGTCTGAACGATCTTAGTCCTGGGTTAATTACTCTCTGAGCGCACTTGGAGTCAGGATTGCACCGGAGCCTTCTCGTTCTGATGCTCTGGTCTCTGTCCCCAGTCTCAAGTTGGATTACCCAGTTCCCTGTCCCTCATGTGCTCAGGCGCTCGGTCGTATGTGACTCTTTGTGACCCTGTGGCCTGTAGTCCACCAGGATTCTCTGTCCACAGGATTCTTCAGGCAAGGATACTGGAGTGGGCTGCCATTTCCTCCTCCAGGAAAGTTCCCGTCCTCGTTGCAAATAACCCACTTATCTGAATTCTGAAACTGTTAGCAGTTAGGAGCCTTTGGCTTGATATCTTGCTAGTTTTTTAATTGATTTTTCTGACAATCAGTTCCTGATTCTGATCAGGAACCCTGTTCACAGAATCCATCCTTAGATAAAAATTACCTTACCTATATCCCTACAAGACCCTTCATCATTAAAATATTTGTACTGGACTCAGAAGACCATTAAGTACATTCTGCAGGCTTTGAGTTCTAAAAATGACAGAATGGTAACCTAAATATAATTAACAGAAGTTTCTTATCTACTGTCATTTAAACAACCCTGCTTGGATGTCCTCGCTTCTGCTGATTCTGGGTATTTTGTTGTTTTTCAGATGCTGTGTTCTGTCTGTCTCTGTGACCCTGTGGACTATATCATGCCTAGCTTCTCTGTCCATAGGATTTTCCAAGTATGGAGTGAGTAGCCATTTTCTACTCCAGGGGATCTTCCTGACCCAGGGATCAAACCTGCATCTCCTGTGTCTCCTGCACTGGCAGGTAAATTCTTTACCCACTGAGCTACCTGGAAATCCCTCTGGGTATTTAGGTAAGGTATTAATCAGAATGAAAAAAACAATCTTGAGGAAAAAGATTCCTTTCCCACTGGGAGTTTACCAATTTCAACAACACTGCTGCTAAATGAACCTGATTTGTATTTTACCATTGTGAGCTGGTTGTAGTGCTTAGTTTCTTTATTAGAAGATGATTTCAAAAGGGCAGCACAAATTTGTCTTGTAATAGGATATGCAGACTTAAGGTCAAGAAGCCGCTGCCAAAGGAATTGTTTGCTGAGAACTGAAGACAGACTTCCTGTTTCAAATGGTATCTAGGGAAATTTCCGTTAACTCCAATGCCAGTAGAATGAACCTGAACATAAAACTGGTAGGTCAGCAATGCTATGCCAACATCAAGTAGATAGAAATTTACTTTGTCTTTCCCTTTCTGTCTGTACTTTATCCAAAAATTCAAAGTGTATAGCAGACAAAAAAGCAGAGTAGCCATTTTCTCCAGCAAAAGCGTATTACTAATTGGATTCCAAACCGCAGACATCACATCTAGATTCTTAATGGGGGCACAGCTCTCAAAATTGATGGGGATGGATGTGACAAATGATAACCATGTGGGCATACTTTGTCCATATAATTAATTCCATAAAACTGAGAGGATACAAGAAGAAGCCTCATAACAGACAGAGGATTTTAATTGTTCCAAGAATTCAGAGTATTTAATAAATAGTAGGTATTTTTTTGCCAGTAGACCTGCCTTGCACTAAATATTAAAAGATCATCAGAGAGAAGAACATAATATAGATCAGAAATTTAGATCTCCATAAACATCAATGAGAAAATTCAGTGAAACTAAAATAAAAGTTTTTATTTTTCTTTTCTTTTTTTTTTTTTTAAAGATTTATTTATTTTTATTTATTTTGGGTGGGGGTCGAGTTGGGGAGGGAGGGGAGCGGGCGGGCCACTTCTATTGCTCTTTCATTTATCTGTTTTCATCCGTCTTTGTTCTTTGGCTCCTGTGGGCCTCCCATCACGGTGGCGTCTGTTGTCCCAGAGCGCCGGCTCTGGGCGCATGCGCTCCAGAGCTCCACCTCTGTGATTGGACACATCAGTCCAGCCGCTCCGCGGCACGTGGGATCTTCCCAGGCCAGGGCTCGAACCGGCGCCCCTTGCACTGCAAGGCGGTGTCCTTATCCACTGGACCACCAGGGGAAGCCCCTTTTTTATTTTTAATTGATCTATTAGTTAAGTACTTGAAGTGAACACCATCATTTTTACCTCCAGCCAGATACAGCTGTGCAATGCACTACATTTAGCCTATGCAGGGCTTCTTGCTATCTCCCGTACATAGTGTCTAGTTTTTACCTCTGCAGAACCTATGCCTATGCCTAGAAGCAACAATAGAGCTGTAATGTCTGATGCTGTTTCTGCTATATAGAAATGAAAAACCAGTGTGATGTAAAACTGATCATTATTACTATCAACTAATAGTAATATCTGTGTTTGTCCACTTAGGTGTGCTATTGTTCCGTTGCTAAGTCATGTATGACTCTTTGCAACCCTATGGCCCATGGCACACCAGGCTCCATGGGGCTCTCCAGGCAAAAATAACTGAAGTGGGTTTCCATTTCCTTCTCCAGGGGATCTTCCTTAACCAGGGACTGAACCCACATCTCCTGCACTGGCAGGTGGATTCTTTACCACTGAGCTACCAGGGAAGCCCATGAGTGCTTTTATTCATGCTTAAATTCCTTTTGTGTTTCCCTACAGACTTATATAACTTATTAAGTTGAAAGTAAAGAAAGAAAATGTAGATCTTTGGGTACTACAAAGGTACTTTAAAGTAGAAATGAATAAGAAGACCTGAAGTTTTAGAAGAAAATTCTGTTAAGTCAAATTTAATAATTTTGAGTTTAAAATTTATTAGAGAATGTTTTTTGAAGAAAGTCACATCCCTATGGGAATTACTGTACTATCTTTTATCTGAATTCATTGGATGTATATTTCTTCACGGGAGCACATCATACGCTATGGGTTCCATGTAAACGAACTAAATTTTGATATGTCTGTGATGACATATCAAAATATAATTTTTAATATTTTACAGAGCTTTGCTGTTTACTGCCACACATCAACCTGAATCCTCTATAGGAATACACACATTCCCCACCCCCAGGAGCCTGCCACCCCATCTCCCTCCTCATCGCACCCCTCCAGGTTGCCACAGAGCCCTTGTTTGAGATCCCCTAGTCCCCTCCCTCATCCCAATGTCCATAAGACTGTTCTTCATGGCCGCCCCTCCATTGCTGCTCTGTATATTCATTTATCATCACCATCTTTCTAGATTCCATATATGTGTCAGTATGCAATATTTATCTTTCTCTCTCTGACATACCTCACTCTGTATAATAGGTTCTAGATTCATCTACCTCATTAGAACTGATTCAAATGAATTTCTTTTTATGATAGAGTAATATTGCATTGTATGTATGTACCACAGCTCCTTTATCCATTCATCTGCCGATGGACATCTAGATTACTTCCATGTTCTAGCTATTGTAAACAGTGATGCATTGAACAGTGTGGACATGTGTCTCTTTGAATTTTTATTTCCTCAGGGTATATGCCCAGTAGTGGGATTTCTAGATATAAAACTAATAGTTTTTTACTCATGTAAGTACTTTGGAGACGTACATTCAAGTAAAGTCACCACACTCTCCAAACACACCAACCAGTCATTGCAAGCCTTTCTTATTGATTAATTCCAAAGCTGCCTCTGTCTATAGAAAAATGACTGTCTTAGATTATTTTAAGAAAGGAGCACACAAATGATCCTTCAGAAATGCTTTACAATAAGACAGTTTCTGTAGTCAAATAGAGGCCAGTGTCCTCACGACTTTTAATAGGGTATTTTGTCTTGCTTAGTAGTACCAAAGGAGTTGTGGATGTGTCTGAAATAGTGGCTGTTTTTTAGAATGTTTTTGCCAGAGTGCAGGTTTGATGATTGCAATCAGTGAATAATGGCTTCTAACTTTTGGCATGAGCTATCCCTAGAACTTAAGGGAATGGACAATATCATTCCTTTGTTCTGACTTCTGTAAGAAAATATGTGGCTGGGAGCTTTCTAATCTTTGTCACAAATTTTCTTTTGCTCAGAGAATTGAGAGTTCAGTCCTTTTGGAGTTTGATATGAAAATTTGGTCAGTGGATTGTGAAGTAGACAGAAGAACAGATGACAGAAAAGATGGACCCAAGAGAGATGAGTAATCGGTACAGTTTACAAGAACTAAAGTTGCCACAGTGATGCAAGGGCAAGGTAAGTTCACTGACAGAGTTAATAGGATATGGAGAACCAATTTAAACACACACACACACACACACACACGTAAGCTCTCAAAAAGCAAAGGCTGTTTTTGTTTTCTGTTTTTTGAACTGCTGTAACTCTCGTATCAGATCAAGTCACTCTGGGATTCTGTGTCTACATTTGTAATGTTGTTTTCTGCCTAAATGAATTTCTTTTTATGATAGAGTAATATTGCATTGTATGTATGTACCACAGCTCCTTTATCCATTCATCTGCCGATGGACATCTAGATTACTTCCATGTTCTAGCTATTGTAAACAGTGATGCATTGAACAGTGTGGACATGTGTCTCTTTGAATTTTTATTTCCTCAGGGTATATGCCCAGTAGTGGGATTTCTAGATATAAAACTAATAGTTTTTTACTCATGTAAGTACTTTGGAGACGTACATTCAAGTAAAGTCACCACACTCTCCAAACACACCAACCAGTCATTGCAAGCCTTTCTTATTGATTAATTCCAAAGCTGCCTCTGTCTATAGAAAAATGACTGTCTTAGATTATTTTAAGAAAGGAGCACACAAATGATCCTTCAGAAATGCTTTACAATAAGACAGTTTCTGTAGTCAAATAGAGGCCAGTGTCCTCACGACTTTTAATAGGGTATTTTGTCTTGCTTAGTAGTACCAAAGGAGTTGTGGATGTGTCTGAAATAGTGGCTGTTTTTTAGAATGTTTTTGCCAGAGTGCAGGTTTGATGATTGCAATCAGTGAATAATGGCTTCTAACTTTTGGCATGAGCTATCCCTAGAACTTAAGGGAATGGACAATATCATTCCTTTGTTCTGACTTCTGTAAGAAAATATGTGGCTGGGAGCTTTCTAATCTTTGTCACAAATTTTCTTTTGCTCAGAGAATTGAGAGTTCAGTCCTTTTGGAGTTTGATATGAAAATTTGGTCAGTGGATTGTGAAGTAGACAGAAGAACAGATGACAGAAAAGATGGACCCAAGAGAGATGAGTAATCGGTACAGTTTACAAGAACTAAAGTTGCCACAGTGATGCAAGGGCAAGGTAAGTTCACTGACAGAGTTAATAGGATATGGAGAACCAATTTAAACACACACACATACACTCATACGTAAGCTATCAACAAGCAAAGGCTGTTTTTGTTTTCTGTTTTTTGAACTGCTGTAACTCTCGTATCAGATCAAGTCACTCTGGGATTCTGTGTCTACATTTGTAATGTTGTTTTCTGCCTAAGTGAATTTTGAAAATAGAAATTCAGAATTGAGACCGAGACTTCTCTTTGAAGAGCAAAAACAAAAGTCAAAAAATATCACATTTTAATATTAGAAGATACAATTTCTCTTCACATTTTACTTCTCTGAAATCAGGATGCATCTTGGAATCAAATGCATGTCATATATGAATTGACACTTTTAAAAAGCTGTTGGTGGGATATCAAATCAGAGTGCATCTTATAATTGACAGTGTTTTAGAAGTGATGGAATAGTGTTTTTTGGTAGTGTGTAATATTTCTTTGCAAGGAAACATTAATATTTTTAGTTCTCTTCTGTGACTGCTGTGAGTTTCCTGGCGAGTTTTCTGAGTTCGAAGTTTGAATCATTAGCCAAGAAGTGGATGTCCATCTCATTCCCACTGACTAGAGCCTCTCTGGAGGCTCTCCAGCAGATTCTCACTGGTCCTTATCTGGAAAATGATGTTCAACATGTTTAGTTTGTGGTGTTGCCAGATGTAAAAATCTTTAACTGCTTCATCTACTACAAATGGCGAGATAAGATTTATTTAAAGATCACCTGTATATCTTTGTGTACTCTTTATTTATTTTTCTTTTATCTTAAGCTTATTGAGATCCCCCAAATTCTTTGATTGGAATCAAGGGTAAAGGAAAGGTATAGAAAGTAAGAAGTTAAAGGGGCAAAAAAGGTGACTGATATTGAAGGATCAGATGAGAAAGAGGCACTGAAAGTCTGAAAGCCCAAGAAAGGGTTTAGGATGATTTTATCATGCAGACGCTTTTGGAGTTTGATATGAAAATTTGGTCAGTGGATTGTGAAGTAGACAGAAGAACAGATGACAGAAAAGATGGACCCAAGAGAGATGAGTAATCGGTACAGTTTACAAGAACTAAAGTTGCCACAGTGATGCAAGGGCAAGGTAAGTTCACTGACAGAGTTAATAGGATATGGAGAACCAATTTAAACACACACACACACACACACACACGTAAGCTCTCAAAAAGCAAAGGCTGTTTTTGTTTTCTGTTTTTTGAACTGCTGTAACTCTCGTATCAGATCAAGTCACTCTGGGATTCTGTGTCTACATTTGTAATGTTGTTTTCTGCCTAAGTGAATTTTGAAAATAGAAATTCAGAATTGAGACCGAGACTTCTCTTTGAAGAGCAAAAACAAAAGTCAAAAAATATCACATTTTAATATTAGAAGATACAATTTCTCTTCACATTTTACTTCTCTGAAATCAGGATGCATCTTGGAATCAAATGCATGTCATATATGAATTGACACTTTTAAAAAGCTGTTGGTGGGATATCAAATCAGAGTGCATCTTATAATTGACAGTGTTTTAGAAGTGATGGAATAGTGTTTTTTGGTAGTGTGTAATATTTCTTTGCAAGGAAACATTAATATTTTTAGTTCTCTTCTGTGACTGCTGTGAGTTTCCTGGCGAGTTTTCTGAGTTCGAAGTTTGAATCATTAGCCAAGAAGTGGATGTCCATCTCATTCCCACTGACTAGAGCCTCTCTGGAGGCTCTCCAGCAGATTCTCACTGGTCCTTATCTGGAAAATGATGTTCAACATGTTTAGTTTGTGGTGTTGCCAGATGTAAAAATCTTTAACTGCTTCATCTACTACAAATGGCGAGATAAGATTTATTTAAAGATCACCTGTATATCTTTGTGTACTCTTTATTTATTTTTCTTTTATCTTAAGCTTATTGAGATCCCCCAAATTCTTTGATTGGAATCAAGGGTAAAGGAAAGGTATAGAAAGTAAGAAGTTAAAGGGGCAAAAAAGGTGACTGATATTGAAGGATCAGATGAGAAAGAGGCACTGAAAGTCTGAAAGCCCAAGAAAGGGTTTAGGATGATTTTAATCATGCAGACGCTTTTGGAAGTTGTGCATTTGATGAAGATTTTCTAAGAGATGACATTATTTCAGACATAGTTTTTAATATTTCTAATTTTGGGTGTAAATATATTCACATTTTATAGAAAATTTGTACATTTGCAATACAATTTAATTAAATGATATACAATTTGCAGCCAACCAGTAGTTTCAATTGTTCTGTTTTCAGTAGAGTTGGTCTTTCTGCTAGTTTGGAAATCGCCTTTTATTTTTCTCTAAGGTGACAGAAAATTATCAGAACTTGCAGAACAATTTTATCTTCTTGTAAAGCAGTTACATTTCACTTAAACAGTTAATTTGACTCTTAATTCTGTTGGCAGTTTGCATTCTATGCTTTGTTTTTCCTCTTTTGTTAAAATGCATTGTTCTTCCATGATAGATGCCTCCAGGTTTTTTCTTGATCTGAACTTGAATTCTTTCTCTGTATTATTGCAGCTGCTATCAGAAAATAGCTTGTACTTTATTGTTTACTCTTACTAAAAAAGATATGGAGAAGGAAATGGCAACCCACTCTGGTATTCTTGCCTGGAAAATTCCATGGGCAGAGGAGCCTGATGGGCTATAGTCCTTGGAGTGGCAAAGAGTTGGACATGATGAGCACATTTAAAGATATGGCACTCTATCTTATGTCATATATATTTCCATTATTACTATATTTTCCATGGGCTGATTTTCCACCTGTAATCTTTTTTTAAAAAAAATTTATTTTGCTTTTTACCTTTACAGAGTTTTGTTGTTTACAGATATGTATGATCCCAGATTACTCATATGTATATCCCCCCCACCCCCCATCCTACCCCTCCAGGCCGTCACACAGCACAGCTAAACAATTGTTCATGGGTAGGAAGCCTATGAACAGTTTGAGCCAGAAAAGAGTATTTGACTCTCTAACTAATATAAAAGATGAGAAAAAGTCATTTATTTCTATTTTCTTTCTGGCTTCTCTCCATATTAAAGGGTGGAATAATGTGTGAAAAAAAAAATGAAAGATTTTGAAGTTTGTACAGTCAGAGGTACTTTAGGCATAAGAGAGCTTCTCATATGTACCAAACTCTTGCAATGTGATATGAAGTGCTACATATCTTGTTAATACTCTCTATACTAAATACCTTCTTTCTTATTTAATCTTCAAAATAGCTTTTATATGCTCAGTGTTAATATGCTAACTTTAGACAAATAGAGATGAGAATTTAAGTAACATTCCCAAATTTATGTAACTGTTATTATAGTAAGGATTTGAAGTGAGATTTATTTTACTTACAAGTTCATCCCTGTATTATTTCTACATAATGTTTTATTTATCAGCAGTGAAGTTACTAAAGAATTTAAATATATAAATGGGATTATTGAATTTTCATGTTGAAGTATCATCCTGGTAGCAGTTTAGAGACAGATTTGATACAAGGCAATAACAAAGAAAACTAATCTTAAAAGTCAGTTAGAAAATAAATTGGGAAAGATGAAGATGAATGCAACAGAGTATTAGTAATAAGTATTGTTCTTCATTTGCTAAGTCATGTTTGACTCTTTGCAGCCCCAAGGACTGCAGCATTCTTTGTCCTTTACCATCTCCTGGAGTTTGTTCAAGCTCATGTCTGTTGAGTCACTGATGCCATCGAGCCATCTTGTCCTCTGTTATCAGCTTCTCCTCCTGCCTTCAGTCTTGCCCAGAATCAAAATGTTTCATTGAGTCGTCTTTTCACATTAGGTGACCAAAGTATTGAAGCTTCAACTACAGCATCAGTCCTTCTAATGAATATTCAGGGTTGATTTCCTTCAGTAATGACTAGTTTGGTATCCTTTCTGTCAAAGGGACTCTCAAGGATCTTCTCCCACACCACATGTATGATCCCAGATTACTCATATGTATATCCCCCACCCCCATCCTACCCTCCAGGCCGTCACACAGCACAGCTAAACAATTGTTCATGGGTAGGAAGCCTATGAACAGTTTGAGCCAGAAAAGAGTATTTGACTCTCTAACTAATATAAAAGATGAGAAAAAGTCATTTATTTCTATTTTCTTTCTGGCTTCTCTCCATATTAAAGGGTGGAATAATGTGTGAAAAAAAAAATGAAAGATTTTGAAGTTTGTACAGTCAGAGGTACTTTAGGCATAAGAGAGCTTCTCATATGTACCAAACTCTTGCAATGTGATATGAAGTGCTACATATCTTGTTAATACTCTCTATACTAAATACCTTCTTTCTTATTTAATCTTCAAAATAGCTTTTATATGCTCAGTGTTAATATGCTAACTTTAGACAAATAGAGATGAGAATTTAAGTAACATTCCCAAATTTATGTAACTGTTATTATAGTAAGGATTTGAAGTGAGATTTATTTTACTTACAAGTTCATCCCTGTATTATTTCTACATAATGTTTTATTTATCAGCAGTGAAGTTACTAAAGAATTTAAATATATAAATGGGATTATTGAATTTTCATGTTGAAGTATCATCCTGGTAGCAGTTTAGAGACAGATTTGATACAAGGCAATAACAAAGAAAACTAATCTTAAAAGTCAGTTAGAAAATAAATTGGGAAAGATGAAGATGAATGCAACAGAGTATTAGTAATAAGTATTGTTCTTCATTTGCTAAGTCATGTTTGACTCTTTGCAGCCCCAAGGACTGCAGCATTCTTTGTCCTTTACCATCTCCTGGAGTTTGTTCAAGCTCATGTCTGTTGAGTCACTGATGCCATCGAGCCATCTTGTCCTCTGTTATCAGCTTCTCCTCCTGCCTTCAGTCTTGCCCAGAATCAAAATGTTTCATTGAGTCGTCTTTTCACATTAGGTGACCAAAGTATTGAAGCTTCAACTACAGCATCAGTCCTTCTAATGAATATTCAGGGTTGATTTCCTTCAGTAATGACTAGTTTGGTATCCTTTCTGTCAAAGGGACTCTCAAGGATCTTCTCCCACACCACAGTTCAAAGGCATCAGTTCTTCAGTGCTCAGCGTTTTGTATGGTCCAACTCTCACATCAGTAGATGGCTGCTGGAAAAAAACATAACTTTGACTATAAGGGATCTTTGTTGGCAAAAATGATATCTCTGCTTTTTATTATGCTGTCTAGGTTTCTTATAGTTTTTATTTTTGGCCAAGGAGCAAGCATAGTTTAATTTCAAGGCTACAGTTATTCTCCACAGTGATTTTGGAGACCAAAAAAATAGTATCTGTCACTGTTTCCATTTTTTTCCCCATCTGTTTGCCATGAAGTGATAGGACTGGATGCCATGATGTAGTTTTTTGAATCTGAGCTTTAAGTCAGCTTTTTCACTCTCCTTTTTCACCTTCATCAAGAAGCTCTTTAGCTTCTCTTCACTTTCTGCCATTAGGGTGGTATCATCTGCATCTCTAAGGTTGTTGATATTTCTCCTGGCAATCTTGATTCCAGCTTGTGATTCATCATCCAGCCTAGCATTTCACATGATATACTTCTCATATAAGTTAAATAAGCAGGATGACAATATACAGCCTTGATGTATTCCTTTCACAATTTTGAACCAGTCTGTTGTTCCATGTTCTGTTCTAACGGCTGCTTCTTGACCTGCATACAGGTTTCTCAGGAGGCAGGTAAGGTAGTCTTTTTAAGAATTTTCTGGTTTGTTGTGATCCACACAGTCAACGTTTTAGCACAGTCAATGAAGCAGAAGTAGATATTTTTTCTGGAATTCTTTTGCTTTTTCTGTGATCCAGTAGATGCTGGCAATTTGATCTCTGGTTCCTGTGCCTTTTCTAAAGCCAGCGTGTACATATGGAAATTCTTAATGCTTGTATTATTGAAGCCTAGCTTGAAGGATTTTGACCATTACCTTGCTGGCATGTCAAATGAACACAATTGTATGGTAGTTTGAACATTTTTTGGCATTACCTTTCTTTGGGTTTGAATGTAGCCCCTTGCCATATTTCCTCCTGCCTTCAGTCTTGCCCAGAATCAAAATGTTTCATTGAGTCGTCTTTTCACATTAGGTGACCAAAGTATTGAAGCTTCAACTACAGCATCAGTCCTTCTAATGAATATTCAGGGTTGATTTCCTTCAGTAATGACTAGTTTGGTATCCTTTCTGTCAAAGGGACTCTCAAGGATCTTCTCCCACACCACAGTTCAAAGGCATCAGTTCTTCAGTGCTCAGCGTTTTGTATGGTCCAACTCTCACATCAGTAGATGGCTGCTGGAAAAAAACATAACTTTGACTATAAGGGATCTTTGTTGGCAAAAATGATATCTCTGCTTTTTATTATGCTGTCTAGGTTTCTTATAGTTTTTATTTTTGGCCAAGGAGCAAGCATAGTTTAATTTCAAGGCTACAGTTATTCTCCACAGTGATTTTGGAGACCAAAAAAATAGTATCTGTCACTGTTTCCATTTTTTTCCCCATCTGTTTGCCATGAAGTGATAGGACTGGATGCCATGATGTAGTTTTTTGAATCTGAGCTTTAAGTCAGCTTTTTCACTCTCCTTTTTCACCTTCATCAAGAAGCTCTTTAGCTTCTCTTCACTTTCTGCCATTAGGGTGGTATCATCTGCATCTCTAAGGTTGTTGATATTTCTCCTGGCAATCTTGATTCCAGCTTGTGATTCATCATCCAGCCTAGCATTTCACATGATATACTTCTCATATAAGTTAAATAAGCAGGATGACAATATACAGCCTTGATGTATTCCTTTCACAATTTTGAACCAGTCTGTTGTTCCATGTTCTGTTCTAACGGCTGCTTCTTGACCTGCATACAGGTTTCTCAGGAGGCAGGTAAGGTAGTCTTTTTAAGAATTTTCTGGTTTGTTGTGATCCACACAGTCAACGTTTTAGCACAGTCAATGAAGCAGAAGTAGATATTTTTTCTGGAATTCTTTTGCTTTTTCTGTGATCCAGTAGATGCTGGCAATTTGATCTCTGGTTCCTGTGCCTTTTCTAAAGCCAGCGTGTACATATGGAAATTCTTAATGCTTGTATTATTGAAGCCTAGCTTGAAGGATTTTGACCATTACCTTGCTGGCATGTCAAATGAACACAATTGTATGGTAGTTTGAACATTTTTTGGCATTACCTTTCTTTGGGTTTGGAATGAAAACTGACCTTTACAAGTAGTAATACTAATGATATTAATAATACTTATCAGTAGTAAGTAATATTACAGACATTACTTTAAGTGATAGTATTTGTTAATAACAAAAGAGTTAGTAATCTAGATTATCTTCTGCCAATGATAATTTCAAATTGGATCAAATAATAAAAAACTAATTCTACTTAAACAGACATTAGAGAACCAGTGAAGAATACCAGCTCAGAATTTGAGGGTAAAGGAAACCAAACCTGGGATATTTTGTGATTTGCAGCCACATCCTCTTGAGGTGTTGATAATTCTGTGGTAGTTGATGAAAGGGTGAGGTTTGCTTTTGACAGTCTCACACAGCTAGTATAATAAGGTTTGGGGTCCACATCTGCCAAAAGCAATGGCCCTGTGCGTATCTATTACTTTTTTTTTTTTTTTGGCCACTTCTATTGGTCTTTCATTTATTTCCATCTTTGTTCTTTAGCCTGTATGGGCCTCCCATCGCAGTGGCCTCTCTCGTTGCAAAGCACTGGCTCTGGGCACATGCACTCCAGATCCCTGGCTCGGTAGCTGGACACATCAGTCTAGCTGCTCCGCGGCATGTGGGATCTTCCCAGGCAAGGGATCAAACCAGCGCCCCTTGTACTGCAAGGCAGTGTCTTTACCCACTGGACCACCACGGAAGTCAGCTTTTGACAATATACCAAAGCCTTCGCATGTATTCCTTTCACAATTTTGAACCAGTCTGTTGTTCCATGTTCTGTTCTAACGGCTGCTTCTTGACCTGCATACAGGTTTCTCAGGAGGCAGGTAAGGTAGTCTTTTTAAGAATTTTCTGGTTTGTTGTGATCCACACAGTCAACGTTTTAGCACAGTCAATGAAGCAGAAGTAGATATTTTTTCTGGAATTCTTTTGCTTTTTCTGTGATCCAGTAGATGCTGGCAATTTGATCTCTGGTTCCTGTGCCTTTTCTAAAGCCAGCGTGTACATATGGAAATTCTTAATGCTTGTATTATTGAAGCCTAGCTTGAAGGATTTTGACCATTACCTTGCTGGCATGTCAAATGAACACAATTGTATGGTAGTTTGAACATTTTTTGGCATTACCTTTCTTTGGGTTTGGAATGAAAACTGACCTTTACAAGTAGTAATACTAATGATATTAATAATACTTATCAGTAGTAAGTAATATTACAGACATTACTTTAAGTGATAGTATTTGTTAATAACAAAAGAGTTAGTAATCTAGATTATCTTCTGCCAATGATAATTTCAAATTGGATCAAATAATAAAAAACTAATTCTACTTAAACAGACATTAGAGAACCAGTGAAGAATACCAGCTCAGAATTTGAGGGTAAAGGAAACCAAACCTGGGATATTTTGTGATTTGCAGCCACATCCTCTTGAGGTGTTGATAATTCTGTGGTAGTTGATGAAAGGGTGAGGTTTGCTTTTGACAGTCTCACACAGCTAGTATAATAAGGTTTGGGGTCCACATCTGCCAAAAGCAATGGCCCTGTGCGTATCTATTACTTTTTTTTTTTTTTTGGCCACTTCTATTGGTCTTTCATTTATTTCCATCTTTGTTCTTTAGCCTGTATGGGCCTCCCATCGCAGTGGCCTCTCTCGTTGCAAAGCACTGGCTCTGGGCACATGCACTCCAGATCCCTGGCTCGGTAGCTGGACACATCAGTCTAGCTGCTCCGCGGCATGTGGGATCTTCCCAGGCAAGGGATCAAACCAGCGCCCCTTGTACTGCAAGGCAGTGTCTTTACCCACTGGACCACCACGGAAGCCCCTCCATTACTTTTAATTGGAACCTGAAAAAGCATACCTTTGAAGAAAATGTGAACCAGAAGTAAATGGACTGAGGCTTTCCTGGTAGGTCAGTTTTGAAGAATTTGACTGCCAATACAGGAGGCATGGGTTTGATTCCTGATCTAGGAAGACTCCACATGCCCAGAGTAACTAAACCCATGTGCCATAACTGTTGAGCCCATCTTCTGAAGCCTGGGAGCTGCAACTACTGAGCCTATGTGCTGCAACTACTGAATCCCACGTACCTAGAGCTTATGCTCTGCAACAGAAGAAGCCACTGGAATGAGAAGCCTACACACTCCAGTGAGATAGCTGCCACTCACCACAACTGGGGAGAAGCACCAGTGAGGACCCAGTGCAGCCCAAAATTAAATCAAATAAAATAAGTAAATTTTTTAAAAAGTAGTTAAACTTTTGCAGAAACTGCAACTCAACTTGGAATCATTTTAATCTTTAGAATTGAGTTGAAGCGAACTCAGATTGCCATTCTTTTCAGGTACCTAACAAAAACAGCATAATTCCTCTTTGGAGAAAGGTGAATTTCTAGGCTTTGAGTAATTTCTATAGCAATTTTACAAATACAATGGCTATGTAGGCACAAGAGGAGACAAGACATCATGAATGACACAGTAAAAATAGACAATAGCAACATATACCAATACCTTAGATCATAAAGTTGGAGGCTTTAAACTAATTCATCTTCCTTTCAAGGACAGAAAATAAATGATCGAAAATTTTGGAGAGAACTTTGAACTATTTCTGAAGTTGAAAAATTATAATTGACAGCTATTGTGTTATTAATTAAGATATTAAAGGATGCTTTCTGAGAGGAGATACAATGTAAATAAAGAAGGAATTAAAAATGGGAGTTTAAATCAGAAGAAAAAAAAGAAGAAAATATAAAAGAGATCATATATAATGATGCAGTAAGGAAGCCACTTCTATTGGTCTTTCATTTATTTCCATCTTTGTTCTTTCGCCTGTATGCGCCTCCCATCGCAGTGGCCTCTCTCGTTGCAAAGCACTGGCTCTGGGCACATGCACTCCAGATCCCTGGCTCGGTAGCTGGACACATCAGTCTAGCTGCTCCGCGGAATGTGGGATCTTCCCAGGCAAGGGATCAAACCAGCGCCCCTTGTACTGCAAGGCAGTGTCTTTACCCACTGGACCACCACGGAAGCCCCTCCATTACTTTTAATTGGAACCTGAAAAAGCATACCTTTGAAGAAAATGTGAACCAGAAGTAAATGGACTGAGGCTTTCCTGGTAGGTCAGTTTTGAAGAATTTGACTGCCAATACAGGAGGCATGGGTTTGATTCCTGATCTAGGAAGACTCCACATGCCCAGAGTAACTAAACCCATGTGCCATAACTGTTGAGCCCATCTTCTGAAGCCTGGGAGCTGCAACTACTGAGCCTATGTGCTGCAACTACTGAATCCCACGTACCTAGAGCTTATGCTCTGCAACAGAAGAAGCCACTGGAATGAGAAGCCTACACACTCCAGTGAGATAGCTGCCACTCACCACAACTGGGGAGAAGCACCAGTGAGGACCCAGTGCAGCCCAAAATTAAATCAAATAAAATAAGTAAATTTTTTAAAAAGTAGTTAAACTTTTGCAGAAACTGCAACTCAACTTGGAATCATTTTAATCTTTAGAATTGAGTTGAAGCGAACTCAGATTGCCATTCTTTTCAGGTACCTAACAAAAAGCATAATTCCTCTTTGGAGAAAGGTGAATTTCTAGGCTTTGAGTAATTTCTATAGCAATTTTACAAATACAATGGCTATGTAGGCACAAGAGGAGACAAGACATCATGAATGACACAGTAAAAATAGACAATAGCAACATATACCAATACCTTAGATCATAAAGTTGGAGGCTTTAAACTAATTCATCTTCCTTTCAAGGACAGAAAATAAATGATCGAAAATTTTGGAGAGAACTTTGAACTATTTCTGAAGTTGAAAAATTATAATTGACAGCTATTGTGTTATTAATTAAGATATTAAAGGATGCTTTCTGAGAGGAGATACAATGTAAATAAAGAAGGAATTAAAAATGGGAGTTTAAATCAGAAGAAAAAAAAGAGAAGAAAATATAAAAGAGATCATATATAATGATGCAGTAAGGAAGACCTAAACTTTGCTTTGGAATTGCAGAAGAAAAGGAGAGAAAAATCAGACACATGAACTATTTGAAGAAATGATTGCTGATATGAATCAAAATTATTAGAAGACATCATGAACCAGATATAAAAAGTCTCATAAACTCTAAGCAAATGAGAAAAAAAAAATTAATAGTATCCATCTTTTAGCAATGCATTTTGGTGTCTGTTTTACAAAGAGCTTAGAGGGAAACCAGAAAGTAGTACTTTTCAAAGGTCGTATTCTGTTCTTGCCTTACTGACATTTCACTTTGGCCATGGTAGGTGTTTACCTCATATGAATTACATATTTTAAGCCTGTAGTCACTTTTGCTAAGGCAGGTAGAAGAAACTTGGGGATATTGAGTGTTCATTCATTTGTATTTTATAGAGACCCAAGATTGCGTTCTGAGAAAGAACCCATTACTTTTAGTAGATAGTACCTTCATTTGACTCAGAATGGCCTTTTATCCAGGAATGTGGCTGTTTTATAATCTTGCCGGCTTAAAGATTTCTAGTATTTCTTTTGACTTGCTCTAGTAACTGAAATACAGACAAAAAAGTTTCAAAGAGTTATGGCCTAAGATGTGAAGAGATCTTCCACCCAGTAGGAGAATTTGGGGTAAAGGTGTGAATGGCACGTCAAGCAACAAAGCCTTATTCACCAACAGTCAGGATTCTATAATAAATTGATGAGACTTGCAGTACAGGGAAACTTGAAAGTGATTCATGTGAATTGAAAAGAAAGTGAAACTGTTAATTGTTTCATCATGTCTGACCCTTTGTGACCCCATGAACTGTAGCCAGCCAGGTTTCTCTGTCTATGAGATTTCCCAGGCAAGATTACTGGAGTGGATTGCCATTCCCTTCTCCAGGGCATCTTCCCAACCCAGGGATGGAACCTGGAACTCCTGCATTGCAGGCAGATTCTTTACTGTCTGAACCACCAAGGAATTATGCAAATACAAATCATTTAATATTTTTCCTTATTTTCTTAAATATAAAAAATCAGCACATAAATACATTTTGTATATCCTAAAAAATATTTGATTTATCCTTCTCACAAATACTGTGGTTGGGAGAATAGCATTTTTCGAAAATGAGAAGTTCAAGAAGCTTACTTAATGAAGGGGACAATAGCTCAATTATGTGCAACACAGAGAAATGACTGCTTAATAGAAATAAATGAAGCCAGATTCCATTTGCACTACAGAGATTGGTAGGAAGCATTATTTTCTGAATTGATTTTATTGAAAACTGCCAGCAGCAATTTTTCAATGAAGTATTTTATTCTGACAGCATTTACTCCTTGCTATACTTCCCCCATATATCCCTTGATCTAAGGTTATTTTTCTTAGGTATTTGAAGTTGACTGTATTTAGCAATATGTAGTTCCCTAAAAGGTTGATGTATAGTTAAACTTTATAAACAATCTGTAACAGTGTGATTTAGGGAAAAAAAGCTATTGTTGTCAGACGTTTTAGAAAAATTGTGTGTAATTGCAGGAGTCAGTAAACAATGTACTCTGTTTTATTCTGAAAGCAAATGAATATTTCTGGGGTAAAACTTGGGGATATTGAGTGTTCATTCATTTGTATTTTATAGAGACCCAAGATTGCGTTCTGAGAAAGAACCCATTACTTTTAGTAGATAGTACCTTCATTTGACTCAGAATGGCCTTTTATCCAGGAATGTGGCTGTTTTATAATCTTGCCGGCTTAAAGATTTCTAGTATTTCTTTTGACTTGCTCTAGTAACTGAAATACAGACAAAAAAGTTTCAAAGAGTTATGGCCTAAGATGTGAAGAGATCTTCCACCCAGTAGGAGAATTTGGGGTAAAGGTGTGAATGGCACGTCAAGCAACAAAGCCTTATTCACCAACAGTCAGGATTCTATAATAAATTGATGAGACTTGCAGTACAGGGAAACTTGAAAGTGATTCATGTGAATTGAAAAGAAAGTGAAACTGTTAATTGTTTCATCATGTCTGACCCTTTGTGACCCCATGAACTGTAGCCAGCCAGGTTTCTCTGTCTATGAGATTTCCCAGGCAAGATTACTGGAGTGGATTGCCATTCCCTTCTCCAGGGCATCTTCCCAACCCAGGGATGGAACCTGGAACTCCTGCATTGCAGGCAGATTCTTTACTGTCTGAACCACCAAGGAATTATGCAAATACAAATCATTTAATATTATTCCTTATTTTCTTAAATATAAAAATCAGCACATAAATACATTTTGTATATCCTAAAAAATATTTGATTTATCCTTCTCACAAATACTGTGGTTGGGAGAATAGCATTTTTCGAAAATGAGAAGTTCAAGAAGCTTACTTAATGAAGGGGACAATAGCTCAATTATGTGCAACACAGAGAAATGACTGCTTAATAGAAATAAATGAAGCCAGATTCCATTTGCACTACAGAGATTGGTAGGAAGCATTATTTTCTGAATTGATTTTATTGAAAACTGCCAGCAGCAATTTTTCAATGAAGTATTTTATTCTGACAGCATTTACTCCTTGCTATACTTCCCCCATATATCCCTTGATCTAAGGTTATTTTTCTTAGGTATTTGAAGTTGACTGTATTTAGCAATATGTAGTTCCCTAAAAGGTTGATGTATAGTTAAACTTTATAAACAATCTGTAACAGTGTGATTTAGGGAAAAAAAGCTATTGTTGTCAGACGTTTTAGAAAAATTGTGTGTAATTGCAGGAGTCAGTAAACAATGTACTCTGTTTTATTCTTGAAAGCAAATGAATATTGAACATTCTTTGAGTAGTTGAAAGGCCCTTTTCAAGAGTAATCTTCCAAAATAAGGCCCCACTTTCTTCTTATTACTTAAGGTGAGTTACCTTGGAGTTCCTCCAAGTAGACATGTTCCTATTGATGTCCATAAAAGACACCAGAACATCTTGGAAAATAAAGTAAAAAACATGATTAAACTGAGACAAAGGCTCATTAAAGAACTCAATTGAAGAAATGGCATCTCTACTCTATTACATACAAATTGCTTCTAGGCACTACCTAAGCCCCCTCTGTGTGAACAAAGCAAATCAGTCATGTTGATTTCGTGAACATTCATCTTTGGTGCTTTAGTATAATTAGAGAAAGTAGGAAGGCTGTTCTACTCAAAATGAGAGGTGTGAAAAAAATCTCCAATCCATTCTTTTCCCTTTTCATAAATTAGAAGGTATTTAAGTGAAATAGGAGACATAGAATCTCTTACCAAGTTCAATGTTATTTATCGTCAACTTTGCTTCTCAAGGGAAATGTTTGAGTGACGTCAAATTTTGATGCCATGTGAATTTTGAGAATGTTATACCTGTCAGCCTTTATGTCAATACTGCCTTTAAAATTGTCATCTTTAAGATTTTGTCTATTTCTCGAATTAATCCTGCCTTATAGATATGCAAAGATGTTTTAAAAAAAAAACACATAGGGAGTTGATGAAAATAAAGAAAATAATTATTGAGGAATTTACTTACTCTAAAGGGCTGGTCATGTAAAGGGACGTTTATATTGGCAAATGACCAGATTTTCTTTAGTGGTGCTTAATTATGGAATGATGAGTTTTTAATAATTATTGTACTCTTTTTAAATGGGAAATAAAGAATGCAGTCATTGTTCTGTCACAAGAAGACAAAACAAATTACAAGTTCTATAATTGTAACATCATTTTGCAAAAAAAAAAAAAGAGAAACCACTTTATTTTAGTTTACAAAGATAAATTCACTTGAAATGGAAAACTCTTTGTTCTATTTATTCTTAAACCCAGTATTTGGTTTCAAGGGGAAACATAACAAGCAATTAATATTTTGAAAACACATGGAAATCTATAATAATATAATCAGAGTATTTTGTTTTTGCCAAGTAAATTAGGTTACCAAGTAACAATGCAGTAGAGTATTCTTTGTTGTTGTTTAGTTGCCCGGTGTGTCCGACTCTTTGCGATCCCATGGACTGCAGCACCCCAGGCCTTTCTGTCCGTCACTATCTCTTGGAGTTTGCCAAGTTTATGTCTGCTGCATTGGTGATGCTGTTCAGCCATCTCATTCTCTGATGCTCTCTTCTTCTGTCTTCAATTTTACCCAGTATCAGGGACTTTTCCAATGAGTTGTCTGTTTGCATCAGATGACCAAAATACTGGAACTTCAGCTTTAGCATCAGTCCTCCCAACATTTTATTTTCTTCCTCATACAAATTATTTTAAATTTTTAGTGGATGATTTCCCTCAAAATTTCCCCTTTGGTGCTAAGCACTCGAGGAGTTTGGGACTAGCAGATGCAAACTCTTATATATAGAATGGGTAAGTAACAAGGTCCTATTGTATAGCACAGGAACTATTTTTAATATCCTGTAATAAACTGTAATGGAAGAGAAGGAAAAAAAAACAAGAAATGAAGCCCAAACTGACCCAGTTCTAATGTGTTGGACAACTTTCCTAAAGCTTAGTATAGAATCTTTGTACTTGGAATCAACTGTAAATTCATGGATATCTTCTACTTCTTAGATTACGATGTTGTGAGTTGGCAATTCAGAGGATACACTTGGAATGCTCTTGAATTTAAATGTTTATCAGAATGATTTGGAGTCCTAGTAGACAACTGACCTTTAATAACACTTACAACATTTCTTTTCAGTAGATGTGTACTACAGTACTACATAATCTTTGGTTGGTTGAATCAGTTCTATAGGATGAAAAAGTCCCAGAAATGTACCATACAGCACAGTGCTTATACTTAACAGTACTGTATTGTACACTTAAAATTTCACTGAAAGAGTAGATCATAAGTTGTATTCTTATCACAAAAATTAGTAGTAATAATAATAAAGGGTGCTGGAAGAAACTTAGAGGTCAGGGATATGTTTATGGTATCAAGTGTGACATAACTTTTTGAATGTCAGCCATATCTCAATAAAGTGGTTTAAGAATATGTCTGAGGCAAGTGAAAGAGGCTAAAAATGACCAAGTGAGAAAGAGAGTGATAGAATTCACTTTCCTTAGCATTTTAAATAGAGAACATCTGGACATCAGACTTTGCCCAGATTTCACACTTAGTCATATTGGTTTGACTCATTTTTTTTTTTAATGTGATTTATTTATTTTTTCAGGGAGGGTGGGGAGGGAGGGGCGGGCGGGCCGCTTGCATTGGTCTTTCATTTGGGTTTGACTCATTTTATTCCAACTTTTATAAATAAAATGCAATCAAATTAAATAAATATGATTTAAAGACAGACTAAATTTTTTTTCTTTTAGAAGAAATCCAAATGAATCCATCCAAGTAAACATTAATATTTCAAATCCCTGAGCATCAGAGAAGATGCATCAAAACCAGGTTAATTTGAGATACATCAGTCAGAAGGCTGTGCCTGTATATAATGCTAAAGAGTTGCCTTCAAGACAGCCAATAATGTAGGAGTCATGGTTACTTTGGTTAGAGTTATTTCGCAGGGGAATAAAGAAGGCTGCGTTAGAAATCAAAATGAAAAGGACAGAACACTAAATAGAAACAAAGTAACACTGGGCAGATGGTGTTACACCGAGAAGTTTGCTTTACTTGGTGAAATAATAACTCGATCCTTTGGGCAAGTCGAAGGCCCTTTGCTCTTATACTTATTCTGCCAATAATTCGCTACTTCCCTCAATATCCTGACTAGGGGCAAATAAAGGCTTTATCATTCCACAAATCTGTTAAAATTCAATAGGAAGATAAGGGCATTAAAGTTCGTCTTGTTCAACCTCAGGATTTTAGAGATGAAAAAAATGAGGACTTAGAGGTTAAGTGACTTTATTCCAAATCAGGAATAGAACTCAGGTATCTTACAGTAGATGTGTACTACAGTACTACATAATCTTTGGTTGGTTGAATCAGTTCTATAGGATGAAAAAGTCCCAGAAATGTACCATACAGCACAGTGCTTATACTTAACAGTACTGTATTGTACACTTAAAATTTCACTGAAAGAGTAGATCATAAGTTGTATTCTTATCACAAAAATTAGTAGTAATAATAATAAAGGGTGCTGGAAGAAACTTAGAGGTCAGGGATATGTTTATGGTATCAAGTGTGACATAACTTTTTGAATGTCAGCCATATCTCAATAAAGTGGTTTAAGAATATGTCTGAGGCAAGTGAAAGAGGCTAAAAATGACCAAGTGAGAAAGAGAGTGATAGAATTCACTTTCCTTAGCATTTTAAATAGAGAACATCTGGACATCAGACTTTGCCCAGATTTCACACTTAGTCATATTGGTTTGACTCATTTTTTTTTTTAATGTGATTTATTTATTTTTGCAGGGGCGGGTTGGGGAGGGAGGGGAGCGGGCGGGCCGCTTGCATTGGTCTTTCATTTGGGTTTGACTCATTTTATTCCAACTTTTATAAATAAAATGCAATCAAATTAAATAAATATGATTTAAAGACAGACTAAATTTTTTTTCTTTTAGAAGAAATCCAAATGAATCCATCCAAGTAAACATTAATATTTCAAATCCCTGAGCATCAGAGAAGATGCATCAAAACCAGGTTAATTTGAGATACATCAGTCAGAAGGCTGTGCCTGTATATAATGCTAAAGAGTTGCCTTCAAGACAGCCAATAATGTAGGAGTCCTGGTTACTTTGGTTAGAGTTATTTCGCAGGGGAATAAAGAAGGCTGCGTTAGAAATCAAAATGAAAAGGACAGAACACTAAATAGAAACAAAGTAACACTGGGCAGATGGTGTTACACCGAGAAGTTTGCTTTACTTGGTGAAATAATAACTCGATCCTTTGGGCAAGTCGAAGGCCCTTTGCTCTTATACTTATTCTGCCAATAATTCGCTACTTCCCTCAATATCCTGACTAGGGGCAAATAAAGGCTTTATCATTCCACAAATCTGTTAAAATTCAATAGGAAGATAAGGGCATTAAAGTTCGTCTTGTTCAACCTCAGGATTTTAGAGATGAAAAAAATGAGGACTTAGAGGTTAAGTGACTTTATTCCAAATCAGGAATAGAACTCAGGTATCTTTATTGTTTCATACAGAAACTTCAGTTGAACATCATCCAAGATTCCTGAAACAGAGAGTATTTCTAGTCTTTTTAAACAGATTTTTTTTTAAGGGTGAAATTTCTACAAAAAGGCCTTTTTAGTGCATCTGATTCAACCATGTCAAAAGCTGATGGACTGTGAAAATATTAGAATAATCAACAGGAAAGAATTTACATTGTCTTCTGTGAATTATACAGTCACAGCTTAAAGAAACTTTTATTCTGTATCATCATTTTTTAAGGTGAAATAATGGATATTTATTTTTTGTTTCTTTGTTCAGATTTGTACTCTGTTAAAAGTAAATATACACTCTGGCTCCAGAGTTTGCATTTTGGAACTGTTTGAATTTTTGAAAACTGATTCTACCCTGAATCAGGTATGTGGCCTTGGGTAAGCCATCTAATCAATTTGTGTAATAATTCAGTAATTATTTCCTCTGTGAAATGGAAGTAACAATAGGATGTGAAGGTCGAATGAGTTCATATATGTAAAGGGTTTAATACAATGCCTGATGAAGAGTCAGCACTATTTAAGTGATAGCCGTCAATATAAATACCTCTTGTTGGTGTTATCATCATGTTTTATGCATATTCTTTGATGCTTATAATATACTTTTTCCCCCCTATGACTGTTAATATAGTTTTTAAAATTTTTATTTATTTATTTTCTTGGGGTGGGGGATGGGTTGGGGAGGGAGGGGGCGGGCAGGCCACTTCTATTGGTCTTTCATTTATCTATTTTCATCCAGCTTTGTTCTTTGGCCCTTGTGGGCCTCCCATCGCAGTGCCCTCTGTTGTCACAGAGCACCGGCTTTGGGCGCATGCGCTCCAGAGCTCCGGCTCGGTAGTTGGACACATCAGTCCATCCACTCTGTGGCACATGCGATCTTCCCAGGCCAGGGATCGAACTGGCACCCCTTGCACTGCTTAGGCAGTGTCCTTACCCACTGGACCACCAGGGAAGCCCCTGTAGTTTTTAATATGTAAATTATTTCATGTTTGGAACATTATTTTTATTTTATTTTATTTTAATTTTTGGCCACTTCTATTGATCTTTCATTTATTTGTCTTTGTTCTTTGGCCTGTGTGAGTCTCCAATTGCCGTGGCCTCTGTTATCACAAAGCACCGTCTCTGAGTACATGTGCTCCAGAGCTCCAGCTCTGTAGTTGGGCACATTGGTCCAGCTGCTCCACAGCACGCAGGGTTCTCCCAGGCCAGGGATCGACCCGGCGCCCCTTGCACTGCAAGGCGGTGTCCCCAGCCACTGGACCACCAGGAAAGCCCCCTATTTTTATTTTATTTTGGTTTTTATTTATTTATAGCTAGTTTGCAAGGTCGTATTAGCCTAATGATTCAGTTACACATGTATATTTCAGATTCTTTTGCCTTATAGATTATTACAAAGTATTAAGTACAGTTCCCTGTACTATACAGTAGTCCTTGTTGGTTATCTATTTTATATATAGTACTGTAAGTATGTTAATCCTAACCTCCTGATTTATCCCTCCCTCCTTCTCTCCCCTTTGGTAATCTTGAGTTTGTTTTCTATTTCTATAAGTCTATCCTTTGTAAATAAGTGCATATATATATTGTTTTAGAGTTCCATATTATTTAATACATATTAGGATGATTCAAATACTTAGAAATTAGTATTCCATGCGGTTCATGCTGGAGTATACTGTAATTATTTTGTCATGATTCTGTTTGAGAAATCAAAACATGATAAATACCCTTTAGAAAGAATATGAGAAAAATACATACCAAATATGATTGGAGTAGAAATTTATTTTAATGTCATTGCCATAGAATGTTGATATATTTTAAGTAAGTTTACTATGCTCAGTATTGAGCTTAAGGATTGGTCTTTGTGAAACTAAGTAGATCTGAGCTCTAGAAACTAACATTCCTTAAAAATATGAATCTATAGTTAATGACAAGACGAGAAAATGTTCATTGATTTAAGTTTAAGCTATACTTTGACAGTATTTACATTAATACAGACCTTGACTTGATAGCAAAAATTCTTGATTACTATGTTAACTTATTACTTTTCTAATACATATACATATGCTCCAAGAATTTTGTTAACTAATATAGTTATTTGAACACAGACATGTTTCCCTAGTCAACAAAGCCTCAGTGACTTATTGAGAGAATTATCACAATTGCCGTGGCCTCTGTTATCACAAAGCACCGTCTCTGAGTACATGTGCTCCAGAGCTCCAGCTCTGTAGTTGGGCACATTGGTCCAGCTGCTCCACAGCACGCAGGGTTCTCCCAGGCCAGGGATCGACCCGGCGCCCCTTGCACTGCAAGGCGGTGTCCCCAGCCACTGGACCACCAGGAAAGCCCCCTATTTTTATTTTATTTTGGTTTTTATTTATTTATAGCTAGTTTGCAAGGTCGTATTAGCCTAATGATTCAGTTACACATGTATATTTCAGATTCTTTTGCCTTATAGATTATTACAAAGTATTAAGTACAGTTCCCTGTACTATACAGTAGTCCTTGTTGGTTATCTATTTTATATATAGTACTGTAAGTATGTTAATCCTAACCTCCTGATTTATCCCTCCCTCCTTCTCTCCCCTTTGGTAATCTTGAGTTTGTTTTCTATTTCTATAAGTCTATCCTTTGTAAATAAGTGCATATATATATTGTTTTAGAGTTCCATATTATTTAATACATATTAGGATGATTCAAATACTTAGAAATTAGTATTCCATGCGGTTCATGCTGGAGTATACTGTAATTATTTTGTCATGATTCTGTTTGAGAAATCAAAACATGATAAATACCCTTTAGAAAGAATATGAGAAAAATACATACCAAATATGATTGGAGTAGAAATTTATTTTAATGTCATTGCCATAGAATGTTGATATATTTTAAGTAAGTTTACTATGCTCAGTATTGAGCTTAAGGATTGGTCTTTGTGAAACTAAGTAGATCTGAGCTCTAGAAACTAACATTCCTTAAAAATATGAATCTATAGTTAATGACAAGACGAGAAAATGTTCATTGATTTAAGTTTAAGCTATACTTTGACAGTATTTACATTAATACAGACCTTGACTTGATAGCAAAAATTCTTGATTACTATGTTAACTTATTACTTTTCTAATACATATACATATGCTCCAAGAATTTTGTTAACTAATATAGTTATTTGAACACAGACATGTTTCCCTAGTCAACAAAGCCTCAGTGACTTATTGAGAGAATTATAACATTAGGAGAATTACCTCTTAGTTAAATAAACTAGGAAAAAGAATAAAGAATGTATTCGAGTCTTATTTTTCCCCTTAGGTATGATTTAGACCAATATGATCCTGAAAGGCACTGAAATTCTACTAGGTAACAACTAACATCCCACAAGTATCCAAGAATCTAGACATAATAATTTCAAATTATATTTTAGAAAAATATTTAATGACGTGAGTATCTCTAATGCAGGTAAGAAATGAAACACTTTTAGGTACTGTCACAGTGAAGATTTTAACACAGTGGGAGCAAAATAGAATTTATAAGTATTAAATTTTGTTCATTTCTTATGGTAGCTTAGCGTCAACGTAAACTGTCTTTGAATCGTTCTGCTTCATAAGTAATTGAGTGTTTAAATTGATAACTTTGGAACAATGTATGTTTGTCAAGAATAGACCCAAGATTGACAGTTTGGATTTTTTTACCTAGCGATTAGCTTTGATAGAAAATGACATAATGCAGGATATACACCTGATTAACTACAGAGAGGCTATTGCATGTTTAGCTAATGAAACTACTTGAGTGGTGACTCTGCACAGTGAGTTACAACAGACCAGAAAGCTGGATGCAGACCTCTTACTGAATTCTCTAGAAACTAACCATGTTCTCCTTTTTGGAAGCCCCAGATTTCCCAGTTGTAATACACTGAGATGACAGTAACAGATTATTATCTTACTAGTCTAAATAGAAAGACTCAAAAATAAAACCCTTTTCTGGCTACAGATATTAAATTTGCCATGTGTTGTATATCCAAAGAATTTTGTCTTAGGCAGAAAGTTGTGGGAAGAATAATTATTCAGTACTTTCTTTGTTCTTAAAAAGAAAAAAATAATAAAAGAAAATCAACATAAGGAATCTGCTCTAAATCCGTAATGCCATTCGGTGGACATCCAAAAGTAGATAATTAATTTAAAAATTTTTTCACTGTGTGGTCATTGTCCTATTGATAATCCAAGTGTAAAATTTAGCAGAAAATAAAGCCAGCAACTGTAGAAAAAGAAGACTGATTGTTCAGACTTCTAGCACTTTATTTTTAAAACTGTCAGGTAATAAAAGGATTTTTCATGCAGATTCCTCTTTTTACTCAAGAAATTTCCCTAGTGCCTTAAGCATATGCTGCTGCTTTGAAAAGATTTTCTTAGCAGTGTTCTGTAAAGATGCCAATGTCCACAGCTTGGAAACTGAATAGACTACAAATAAGAGTTAAGTTGTTAGAAGACCTGAATTATGTACCATTTGCTTCTCTAACTTTTTCTTTGACTTTGGACAATCATTTCAACTTTCTGGACTTTAATATTTGTCATTTATATAATGATGCATAGATAAATTAGATAAATAATCTCAAAAATTCAGTGTGTATGCTTTTAACATATGTGTGTGTGTGTGTGTGTGTGTGTTTGCTCAGTCTTGTCTTATTCGGGGACCCTATTCAGGGAGTATGCCAGGCTCCTCTGTCCATGGGATCGTCCAGACAGGAATACTGGCATGGGTTTCTATTTCCTCCTCTGAGGGATCTTCCCAACCCAGGAAATGAACCTGCATCTCCTATGTCTTCGGCATTGCAGGTTAGATTCTTTACCTGTTTAGTCATCAGGGAAGCTCTTAATATAACAAAAACTTCATGGTTTTACAAAATTCAATTCTTTATGGTTTGACAAAAGAATAAGATTGTTGAATAAGGTTCTAGTGTATAGAAATATTACTGAAGAAAATGACCATAAAATCTTTAAATTTTGTTTCAGAGATTTTATTACTTTATCAGTTTACCATTTTATTAAGGCTACATCCTTTTTTTCAGGGTAAAGAGCCACACAAGGCAAAGTTATGATTTCTGCAGAACAATTTGATAAGGGTCAAGATTTCAAAAATAAAACCCTTTTCTGGCTACAGCTATTAAATTTGCCATGTGTTGTATATCCAAAGAATCTTGTCTTAGGCAGAAAGTTGTGGGAAGAAAAATAATTCAGTAATTTCTTTGTTGTTAAAAAGAAAAAATAATAAAGAAAATCAACATAAGGAATCTGCTCTAAATCCGTAATGCCATTCGGTGGACATCCAAAAGTAGATAATTAATTTAAAAATTTTTTCACTGTGTGGTCATTGTCCTATTGATAATCCAAGTGTAAAATTTAGCAGAAAATAAAGCCAGCAACTGTAGAAAAAGAAGACTGATTGTTCAGACTTCTAGCACTTTATTTTTAAAACTGTCAGGTAATAAAAGGATTTTTCATGCAGATTCCTCTTTTTACTCAAGAAATTTCCCTAGTGCCTTAAGCATATGCTGCTGCTTTGAAAAGATTTTCTTAGCAGTGTTCTGTAAAGATGCCAATGTCCACAGCTTGGAAACTGAATAGACTACAAATAAGAGTTAAGTTGTTAGAAGACCTGAATTATGTACCATTTGCTTCTCTAACTTTTTCTTTGACTTTGGACAATCATTTCAACTTTCTGGACTTTAATATTTGTCATTTATATAATGATGCATAGATAAATTAGATAAATAATCTCAAAAATTCAGTGTGTATGCTTTTAACATATGTGTGTGTGTGTGTGTGTGTGTGTTTGCTCAGTCTTGTCTTACTCGGGGACCCTATTCAGGGAGTATGCCAGGCTCCTCTGTCCATGGGATCGTCCAGACAGGAATACTGGCATGGGTTTCTATTTCCTCCTCTGAGGGATCTTCCCAACCCAGGAAATGAACCTGCATCTCCTATGTCTTCGGCATTGCAGGTTAGATTCTTTACCTGTTTAGTCATCAGGGAAGCTCTTAATATAACAAAAACTTCATGGTTTTACAAAATTCAATTCTTTATGGTTTGACAAAAGAATAAGATTGTTGAATAAGGTTCTAGTGTATAGAAATATTACTGAAGAAAATGACCATAAAATCTTTAAATTTTGTTTCAGAGATTTTATTACTTTATCAGTTTACCATTTTATTAAGGCTACATCCTTTTTTTCAGGGTAAAGAGCCACACAAGGCAAAGTTATGATTTCTGCAGAACAATTTGTATAATTGGGGCTCATGGAGATTACAGGCTCCATCAGAAAGTTGAACAGAAGTTATTAATTACAAGCTCATATCTTATCTTCAACTTCAGAGATCACCTGTTCAGGTTAGGCAAGTAGTGTTTGTTTTTGTCCCAATGGAACAGTCTTTTCTTTTCTTTTTTCCCCGTGTTTCTTCTTCTTCTTTTTTTTTTTTAATTGTTTATTTTAAAGATTTTACAGAGTTTTGTTGTTCACCAACATGTATGTTCCCAGATCATTCATATGCATATCCCTGGACCCTCCCCCCACCCAGTTCCCCCACTCCCACAGCTCCAGACCATCGCCCCAAGTGATTGTAGGTACTCCTATTCCCTTAGCGCAATGACCATAGCTATCTTTTCCACACATGCCAATATAGGTTTCTTTTTTTTTTTGAAAGATTTATTTGTTTATTTATTTTGGGCAGGGGTCGGGTTGGGGAGGGAGGGGAGCAGGCGGGCCACTTCCATTGGTCTTTCGTTTCTCTATGTTCATCTGTCTTTGTTCTTTGGCTCCTGTGGGCCTCCCATCACGGTGGCGTCTGTCGTTGCAGAGCGCCGGCTCTGGGCACATGCGCTCCAGAGCTCCGGCTCGGTGATTGGACACATCAGTCCAGCCGCTCTGCGGGACGTGGGATCTTCTGAGGCCAGGGCTTGAACCGGCGCCCCTTGCACTGCAAGGCGATGTCCTTACCCACTGGAGCACCAGGGGAAGCCCCGTATAGGTTTCAAAGTTACTTCTTCTATGCCTCCCTCTCACTGTTTGGTCTCCACAATGTCCTTATGTCTATTCTCTGTCTGTTTTTCCATGAGTTCACTGTGTGTGTTATCATGAACCTCTTATTAGATCCCATATATATGAGTTAGTATACTGTACTTGTCTTTCTATTTTTTTTTAAACCTTTATTTTACTTTTAACTTTTACAGAGTTTTGTTGTTCACAGACATGCATGTTCTCAGATTAGTCACATGTATATCCCCCCCTTCCCTCCCCTCCCGACCATCACACAGCACCCCTGAAGGATCCCCTTTTCTCACAGAGCAATGACTAGAGCTATTTTCTTCACTTATGATAGTACAGGCCTTCATGCTACTTCCTTTATGCCTCTCACCCACTGTTCCTTCCCCAAAATGTCCATGTGTCCACTGTCCATGTCTGTCTTTCTGTCGCTTCACTGCATGTGCCATCATCACCATCCTACTAGATTCCATATATATGTGTTAATATACTGTATTTGTCCTTCTCTTTCTGACTGACTTCACTTTTTAGGATACGTTCTAGATCCAGCCACCTCATGAGGGCTGATTCTTCTGCATTTCTCTTTACAGCTGTGTAGTATTCCATTGTATATATGTACCAGAGCTTTTGGATCCATTCGTTCGTCGATGGGCATCTAGGTTCCTTCCATGTTCTAGCTATTGTATAGAGAGCTGCAATGAACATTGGGGTACAGGTGCTTCTTTCAGTTTTGATTTCGTCAGGGTATAAGCCTAAGAGTGGGATTGCTGGGTCATATGGCGCTTCTATTTTTAGTTTTTTAAGAAATCTCCAGACTGTCTTCCACAGAGGCTGTATCAATTTACACTCCCACCAGCAATGCAGGAGTGTTCCCTTTTCTCCGCACCCTCTCCAGCATTTATTGTCTGTCGATTTGTGGATGATGGCCATTCTGACGGTGTGAGGTGATATCTCATTGTAGTTTTGATTTGCATTTCTCTAATTATTAGTGAAGTTGAGCATCGTTTCATGTGTTTTTGGGCCATCTGTATGTCATCGTTGGAGAGGTGTCTGTTTAGGTCCTTTTCCCATTTTTTGATTGGGTTGTTCGTTTTTCCAGTGCTGAGTTGTCTGAGTTGCTTGTAGATTTTGGAGATTAATTCTTTGTCTGTTGTTTCATTTGCTATGAATATCTCCCACTCTGTGGGCTGTCTGTTCAGCTTTTTTGTAATTTCTTTAGTTGTACAAAAGCTTTTAAGTTTCATGAGGTCCCACATGTTCATTTGTCTTTTTAGTTCCACTATTCTAGTAGGTGGGTCAGAGAAGATCTTGCTTTGATTGATGTCCTTGAGGGTTTTGCCTATATTCTCCTCTAAGAGTTTGATGGTTTCTGGCCTTACATTTAAGTCTTTAATCCATTTTGAGTTGATCTTTGTGTATGGTGTCAGGGTATGTTCCAACTTCATTTTCTTGCATGTAGCTGTCCAATTTTCCCAGCACCATTTGTTGAAGAGGCTGTCTTTGTCCCATTTTATATGTTCGCCTCCTTTGTCAAAAATAAGGTACCCATAGGTGCGTGGCTTTATCTCTGGGTTCTCGATCTTGTTCCATTGGTCGATATTTCTGTTTTTGTGCCAGTACCATACTGTCTTGATGACTGTTGCTTTGTAGTAGAGTCTGAAGTTAGGGAGGCTGATCCCCCCAGCTCCATTCTTCTTCCTGAGGATTGCTTTGGCTATTCGAGGCCTTTTGTGTTTCCATATGAACTGTGTTATTCGTTGGTCTAGTTCTGTGAAGAATGT
This sequence comes from Tragulus kanchil, assembly GCA_022376925.1. Taxonomy (NCBI): domain Eukaryota; kingdom Metazoa; phylum Chordata; class Mammalia; order Artiodactyla; family Tragulidae; genus Tragulus; species Tragulus kanchil. The sequence continues at coordinate 30,680,164 of JAIOJX010000028.1, read as the reverse complement.
TATTGGAAGTTTGATAGGGATCGCATTGAATCTATAGATGACATTTGGTAGTATGGTCATTTTCACAATATTGATTCTCCCAACCCAGGAACACGGAATATTTCTCCATCTGTTTAACTCTTCTTTAATGTCTCTCATGAGTGTCTTGTAATTTTCTGTGTATAGTTCTTTTGTTTCTTTGGGTAGGTTTATTCCTAGATATTTGATTCTTTTGGTTGCGATGGTGAAGGGGATTGCCTCTTTAGATCTTTTTCCCATTTTTTGATTGGGTTGTTCGTTTTTCCAGTGCTGAGTTGTCTGAGTTGCTTGTAGATTTTGGAGATTAATTCTTTGTCTGTTGTTTCATTTGCTATGAATATCTCCCACTCTGTGGGCTGTCTGTTCAGCTTTTTTGTAATTTCTTTAGTTGTACAAAAGCTTTTAAGTTTCATGAGGTCCCACATGTTCATTTGTCTTTTTAGTTCCACTATTCTAGTAGGTGGGTCAGAGAAGATCTTGCTTTGATTGATGTCCTTGAGGGTTTTGCCTATATTCTCCTCTAAGAGTTTGATGGTTTCTGGCCTTACATTTAAGTCTTTAATCCATTTTGAGTTGATCTTTGTGTATGGTGTCAGGGTATGTTCCAACTTCATTTTCTTGCATGTAGCTGTCCAATTTTCCCAGCACCATTTGTTGAAGAGGCTGTCTTTGTCCCATTTTATATGTTCGCCTCCTTTGTCAAAAATAAGGTACCCATAGGTGCGTGGCTTTATCTCTGGGTTCTCGATCTTGTTCCATTGGTCGATATTTCTGTTTTTGTGCCAGTACCATACTGTCTTGATGACTGTTGCTTTGTAGTAGAGTCTGAAGTTAGGGAGGCTGATCCCCCCAGCTCCATTCTTCTTCCTGAGGATTGCTTTGGCTATTCGAGGCCTTTTGTGTTTCCATATGAACTGTGTTATTCGTTGGTCTAGTTCTGTGAAGAATGTTATTGGAAGTTTGATAGGGATCGCATTGAATCTATAGATGACATTTGGTAGTATGGTCATTTTCACAATATTGATTCTCCCAACCCAGGAACACGGAATATTTCTCCATCTGTTTAACTCTTCTTTAATGTCTCTCATGAGTGTCTTGTAATTTTCTGTGTATAGTTCTTTTGTTTCTTTGGGTAGGTTTATTCCTAGATATTTGATTCTTTTGGTTGCGATGGTGAAGGGGATTGCCTCTTTGATTTCATTTTCTGATTTTTCATTGTTTGTGTATAGGAATGCCAGTGATTTCTGTATATTGATTTTGTATCCTGCAACTTTGCTGAATTCGCTGATTAACTCTAGTAGTTTTGTAATAGTGTCTTTGGGATTTTCTATGTATAATATCATGTCATCTGCAAATAGAGAGAGTTTGACTTCTTCTTTTCCAATCTGGATTCCTTTGATTTCTTTCTCTTCTCTTATTGCTATTGCTAGAACTTCCAGGACTATGTTGAATAAGAGTGGTGAAAGTGGACACCCTTGTCTTGTTCCTGATCTTAGAGGGAATGCTTTGAGTTTTTCACCATTGAGGATAATGTTCGCTGTGGGTTTCTCATATATGGCTTTCACTATGTTAAGATAAGTTCCTTCTATGCCCATTTTTTGAAGAGTTTTTATCATAAATGGATGCTGTATTTTGTCAAAGGCTTTTTCTGCATCTATTGAGATGATCATGTGATTTTTGTCTTTCAATTTATTGATATGGTGTATCACATTGATTGATTTGCGGATGTTGAAGAATCCTTGCATGCCTGGGATGAACCCAACTTGATCGTGATGAATGAGCTGTTTGATGTGTTGCTGAATTCTGTTTGCTAGGATTTTGTTGAGGATTTTGGCATCTAGATTCATCAGTGAAATTGGCCTATAATTTTCTTTTTTTGTGATGTCTTTGCCTGGCTTTGGTATCAGGGTGATGGTGGCCTCGTAGAATGTGTTCGGAAGTGTTCCTTCTTGGGCAATTTTTTGGAAGAGTTTTAGAAGGACAGGCATTAGCTCTTCTTTAAATGTTTGGTAGAATTCACTTGTGAAACCATCTGGCCCTGGGCTTTTATTTTTGGGTAGATTTTTGATCACAAGGTCGATTTCTGAGCTTGTGATTGGCTTGTTGATAGTTTCTATTTCTTCCTGGTTGAGTCTTGGGAGATTAATCTTCTCTAAGAAACTGTCCATTTCTTCCAGGTTGTCCAGTTTGTTGCCATAGAGTTGTGCATAATAGTCTCTTAGAATCCTTTGGATTTCTGCATTATCCGTTGTAGTCTCTCCTTTTTCATTTTTGATTTTGGTGATCTGGTTCTTCTCTCTCTTTTTCTTAATGAGTCTGGCCAGTGGTGTATCGATTTTATTGACTTTTTCGAAGAACCAGCTCTTTGTTTTATTTATCTTTACTATTGTTTCTTTTGTTTCTTTTTCATTTATTTCTGCTCTGATCTTTATGATTTCCCTTCTTCTGCTGGCTTTGGGGTGTTTTTGTTCTTCTTTCTCCAGTTGTTTTAAGCGTAAGGTAAGGTCGTCTGTTTGAGATTTTCCTAGTTTCTTGAGGTGGGATTGTAATGCTATAAACTTCCCTCTTAGAACTGCTTTTGCAGTATCCCATAGGTTTTGCACTGTCGTGTGTTCATTGTCATTTTCTTCTAGGAATTTTTTTATTTCTCCTTTGATTTCCTCAATGATCAGTTGGTTTTTTAGGTATGTGTTGTTTAATCTCCATGTGTTTGTGTTTTTAGCGGTTTTTTACCTGTAGTTGATCTCTAGTCTCACTGCATTGTGGTCCGAGAAGATGGTTGATAGAATTTCAGTTTTCTTGAATTGACTGAGGATTGATTTGTGGCCCAAGATGTGGTCTATCCTGGAGAATGTTCCGTGAGCACTTGAGAAGAAAGTGTATTCTTCTGCTTTTGGATGTGTTCTGATCTGTTTGTTTATTATGGTTGTATCACATTGATTGATTTGCGGATGTTGAAGAATCCTTGCATGCCTGGGATGAACCCAACTTGATCGTGATGAATGAGCTTTTTGATGTGTTGCTGAATTCTGTTTGCTAGGATTTTGTTGAGGATTTTGGCATCTAGATTCATCAGTGAAATTGGCCTATAATTTTCTTTTTTTGTGATGTCTTTGCCTGGCTTTGGTATCAGGGTGATGGTGGCCTCGTAGAATGTGTTCGGAAGTGTTCCTTCTTGGGCAATTTTTTGGAAGAGTTTTAGAAGGACAGGCATTAGCTCTTCTTTAAATGTTTGGTAGAATTCACTTGTGAAACCATCTGGCCCTGGGCTTTTATTTTTGGGTAGATTTTTGATCACAAGGTCGATTTCTGAGCTTGTGATTGGCTTGTTGATAGTTTCTATTTCTTCCTGGTTGAGTCTTGGGAGATTAATCTTCTCTAAGAAACTGTCCATTTCTTCCAGGTTGTCCAGTTTGTTGCCATAGAGTTGTGCATAATAGTCTCTTAGAATCCTTTGGATTTCTGCATTATCCGTTGTAGTCTCTCCTTTTTCATTTTTGATTTTGGTGATCTGGTTCTTCTCTCTCTTTTTCTTAATGAGTCTGGCCAGTGGTGTGTCGATTTTATTGATTTTTTCGAAGAACCAGCTCTTTGTTTTATTTATCTTTACTATTGTTTCTTTTGTTTCTTTTTCATTTATTTCTGCTCTGATCTTTATGATTTCCCTTCTTCTGCTGGCTTTGGGGTGTTTTTGTTCTTCTTTCTCCAGTTGTTTTAAGCGTAAGGTAAGGTCGTCTGTTTGAGATTTTCCTAGTTTCTTGAGGTGGGATTGTAATGCTATAAACTTCCCTCTTAGAACTGCTTTTGCAGTATCCCATAGGTTTTGCACTGTCGTGTGTTCATTGTCATTTTCTTCTAGGAATTTTTTTATTTCTCCTTTGATTTCCTCAATGATCAGTTGGTTTTTTAGGTATGTGTTGTTTAATCTCCATGTGTTTGTGTTTTTAGCGGTTTTTTACCTGTAGTTGATCTCTAGTCTCACTGCATTGTGGTCCGAGAAGATGGTTGATAGAATTTCAGTTTTCTTGAATTGACTGAGGATTGATTTGTGGCCCAAGATGTGGTCTATCCTGGAGAATGTTCCGTGAGCACTTGAGAAGAAAGTGTATTCTTCTGCTTTTGGATGGAAAGTCCTAAAGATATCAATGAGGTCCATTTCTTCTAGTGTGGCATTTAAGGCTTGTGTTTCTTTATTAATTTTCTGTTTGGATGATCTGTCCATTGGTGTGAGAGGAGTGTTAAAGTCTCCTACTATGATAGTGTTGCTGTCAATGTCTTCTTTTATGTCTGAAAGTGTTTGTCTTATGTATTGGGGTGCTCCTGTGTTGGGAGCATAGATATTTATGATTGTTATGTCTTCTTCTTGGATCGATCCCTTAATCATGATGTAGTGACCTGCCTTGTCTCTTAGAATCTTCTTTACTTTAAAATCTATTTTATCTGATATGAGGATTGCTACTCCAGCTTTCTTTTGATTTCCATTTGCATGGAATATCTTTTTCCAGCCCCTCACTTTCAGTCTATGAGTGTCTCTAGGTCTGAAATGAGTTTCCTGGAGGCAGCATATGTATGGGTGGTGTTTTTTAATCCATTCAGCCACTCTGTGTCTTTTGGTTGGGGCTTTTAGTCCATTGACATTCAAAGTAATTATTGATACAAATTATCCTATTGTCATCTTCTTAGATGTTATGATGGGTTTGTTTCGTGGATCTTCTCCTTTTATACTTGTTGTCTATATAAGTCCCTTTAACATTTGTTGTAAGGCTGGTTTGGTGTGACTAAATTCTTTTAATTTTTGCTTTTCTGTAAAGCTTTTGATTTCTCCATCAATTTTGAAGGAGATCCGTGCAGGGTAGAGGATTCTTGGTTGCAGATTATTCTCTTTCAGCCGTTTAAATGTGTCCTGCCATTCCCTTCTGGCCTGCAGAGTTTCTGTTGAAAGATCAGCTGTTAAACGGATGGGCTTTCCCTTGTATGTCACTAGTTGCTTTTCCCTTGCTGCTTTGAGAATTCTATCTTTGTGTTTAATTTGTGTTAACTTCATTAATATGTGTCTTGGTGTGTTTCTTCTCGGATTGATTCTGTATGGTACTCTTTGTGCTTCTTGGACTTGATTGACTATTTCTTTTCCCATGTTGGGGAAATTTTCAACTATAATCTCTTCAAAAATTTTCTCATAGCCTTTCTTTTTTTCTTCTTCTTCTGGAACCCCTATAATTCGAATATTGGTGCGTTTGATATTATCCCAGAGGTCTCTGAGGCTGTCCTCTGCTCTTTTCATTCTTTGAGCTAGAGTCTGTTTTTCAGCAGTTACTTCCACCATTTTATCTTCCAGCTCACTTATCCGGTCTTCTGTCTCAGATACTCTGCTCTTGATTCCTTCTACAGTGTTTTTCAGTTCAGCAATTGAGTTGTTTGTCTCTGTTACTTTTTTGGTAAGTTCTTGTATTTCTTTATTCAGTGTGTTAGTTGTATCTTGCAATTTCTCTGAAATTCTGTTTTCAGTGTCTCTGATCATCTTTACTATCATTCTTCTGAAATTACTTTCAGAAAGTTTGTCCAAATTCTCTTCATTAATTTGATCTTGTGTGTTTGTTGATTGTTCCTTCGCTTGTGTGGTATTTCTCTGCCGTTTCATTGTTATTATTAATTTTTTAAAACTGATTCTGTTTGGGATTTCCTTTTCCCAGACTTTGAGTTACATCTGTTGGTGTCTGTTGTTTGGATGGGGCTTCTTATTCTGGGTGATGCTGGTGATTGGGTGATGTCAGGACTTGTATACAAGTGATTACCTTTGCTGGCGTTCTCACTTGTATACTGCTCTTTAGTGTTAGGCGTTCTCTAGTATTGTAGTTTTGGAGTCAGTGCACCCTCAAAACCCCGGGGCTTGTTGCCTGACCAGGGAATGAAGATTTCACGGCTGGTTTGTTATGGCATTAAATGATATTAAAACATATATATGCAAATGAGAAACAGAAGGTATACCTTTGACAAATGGCAATTTAAAAATTTATGCAAGTACTATCTAGCGTATTGAATTATACACATGAACATATACAGCTATAACATAACCCAAGCATTCCAATCAAAAATACAGTACAATACGTTAGCACGGCGAATAGAGAAATCCAAGAATGATATCCACAAGTTAATAAGCAAACTAAGTAGAGTACCAATTGGAGAATAATGCTAGAGCAGGATCCCCATTGGGGATAAGGCAATGAGGACAGAACAGACTAAGAAATATAGTGGGGAAAGGGAAAAAGAGAAAGGCAGGATAGAAGAGAAATATAGAATAATATTGCAAAGTTAAATATAGGGAGATAAAGATTTGTATGTATTAGAATTTAGTGGTATAGGAAAGGAGCTTCAGAGAAAGCAAAGAATTATAGAGGAGGTAGTAGTACAAATGAGAGAGGTATTAAAAAATAAAAGATCCACATCTTTATAGAAAAATATAGAAAAACAAACCAACAACAATAAATACAAACAAAACCCCACAGAACCTTAAAAGGCCAATGGGGAACCAGAAGTTTATACCAAAATAAAATGTGTGGTTTAAAAGGAAAAAGAAAAAAAAAATTATGTAAACTTGAATATATTCAGTCTTACTGATAAGATTAGTAGCTTCAATAGAATTCAGTGAAGGAGATGAACACACCCACTCTCTCTCACATACACCCCAAAGAAAAGAAAAAAAAAAAAGCGGTGGGTGCACTGAGTGGGTTTGGAAAAAGAGAAAAAGAAAAATTGAAACAAAGTAATACAATACAAAAAATGAAATTTTAAAGTCCAGCAGTAACTCCAGCTTCAGACAAAACGTGAAAATAGTGTTTATGTTCTTCTGTCTCTTGCTGACTATTCAGGAATTATCAGTCTTTTTCTTGCCTCTGGCAGTGGTTGGATCTGAAGACCTCTTTGACTGCTTGTTTTGGCCTATTCCAGAATTAAAGGCCCGCCCAGGCTGGCCCTGGGAGTTTCTTAATCCAAATCCCTTTTCTTGCTGGATGGAGCTAAGTTCCCTCCTGTAGCTTGACCAGCAGCCCTGCAGTTTGCCCAGCAGCCAAACGTAAATGACATTCCAATCTTGAAAAATTAAAAATTTGCAAGTACTATCTAGCGTATTGAATTATACACATGAACATATACAGCTATAACATAACCCAAGCATTCCAATCAAAAATACAGTACAATACGTTAGCACGGCGAATAGAGAAATCCAAGAATGATATCCACAAGTTAATAAGCAAACTAAGTAGAGTACCAATTGGAGAATAATGCTAGAGCAGGATCCCCATTGGGGATAAGGCAATGAGGACAGAACAGACTAAGAAATATAGTGGGGAAAGGGAAAAAGAGAAAGGCAGGATAGAAGAGAAATATAGAATAATATTGCAAAGTTAAATATAGGGAGATAAAGATTTGTATGTATTAGAATTTAGTGGTATAGGAAAGGAGCTTCAGAGAAAGCAAAGAATTATAGAGGAGGTAGTAGTACAAATGAAAAAGTATTAAGAATTAAAAGATCTAAATTGTATAGGAAAATATAGAAAAACAAAGCCAAAATAATAAAAACAAACAAAACCCCCACAGAACCTTAAAAGGCCAATGGGGAACCAGAAGTTTATACCAAAATAAAATGTGTGGTTTAAAAGGAAAAAGAAAAAAAAAATTATGTAAACTTGAATATATTCAGTCTTACTGATAAGATTAGTAGCTTCAATAGAATTCAGTGAAGGAGATGAACACACCCACTCTCTCTCTCACATACACCCCAAAGAAAAGAAAAAAAAAAAAAAAAGCGGTGGGTGCACTGAGTGGGTTTGGAAAAAGGAGAAAGAAAAAAAAAATTGAAACAAAGTAATACAATACAAAAAATGAAATTTTAAAGTCCAGCAGTAACTCCAGCTTCAGACAAAACGTGAAAATAGTGTTTATGTTCTTCTGTCTCTTGCTGACTATTCAGGAATTATCAGTCTTTTTCTTGCCTCTGGCAGTGGTTGGATCTGAAGACCTCTTTGACTGCTTGTTTTGGCCTATTCCAGAATTAAAAGGCCCGCCCAGGCTGGCCCTGGGAGTTTCTTAATCCAAATCCCTTTTCTTGCTGGATGGAGCTAAGTTCCCTCCCTGTAGCTTGACCAGCAGCCCTGCAGTTTGCCCAGCAGCCAAACTACAGTAGGGAAAATGGCGTCTGTCTCACAGAGGATTTATTCCCACATGCTCTATGGGAAGCACTTCCACAGTGCCCCCGACCCTGCTGCAGGCCACCGTCGACCCCCGCCACCGCGGGAGACGTCAGGTTACTCAGAGGTGAGTCTGGCTCAGTCACATGCAGGATCGCTATTCCTCTCTCCCTGATCACAGTGCGCAGAGACTTTCCAGTCCTCCTCGGCGGCTCTGTGATCGGGTTAATGGTAACTTCCTCCAGAGGGAACTGAGTGCCGCCCTTCCGAGGCCTGCTCAAGGGCACTTCCAGCTCAAGGGGCACCTGGACCCTCCAAAGCAGGTCTGGCTCAGTCCCTTGTGGGTGTCAGTGCTCCTCACCGGGTTTTGATCTGCAACAGGCTTTGCGGCTTTGGCCCGCCCAGCCTCTCCGGCAGGTATGAGGTTTGACTTTTAAAAGTGCGATTGCGCCCCTCCTACCGTCTTGATGCGGCTTCTCCTTTGTTCTTCGATGTGGGGTGTCCTCTCTGTGATCAGATCCAACCTCCTTTCGTCGATGGTTTCCCAGGAACTCGTCGCAATTCAGGCGATTTTGCAGGAGAGATGAGTGCACGTCCTTCTACGCCGCCATCTTAGCTCCACCCCACGATTTTTTTTTTTCTGGTAGTTGATCTCTAGTCTCATTGCATTGTGGTCTGAGAAGATAGTTGATATAATTTTGGTTTTCTTGAACTGACTGAGGTTTGATTTGTGGCCCAAGATGTGGTCTATCCTGGAGAATGTTCCATGAGCACTTGAGAAGAAAGTGTATTCTTCTGCTTTTGGATGGAACGTCCTAAAGATATCGATGAGGTCCATCTTTCCTTTTCATCTTTTCCTTTTAAGGCTTGTGTTTCTTTATTAATTTTCTGTTTGGATGATCTGTCCATTGGAGTGAGAGGAGTGTTAAAGTCTCCTACTATTACTGTGTTATTATTGATTTCTTCTTTTGTGTCTGAAAGTACCTGTCTTATGTATTGAGGTGCCCCTGTGTTAGGTGCGTAGATATTCATGACTGTTATGTCTTCCTCTTGGATAGATTCCTTAATCATGATGTAGTGATCTGCCTTGTCTCTTAGAATCTTCTTTACTTTAAAGTCTATTTTGTCTGATAAAAGGATTGCTACTCCAGCTTTCTTTTGATTTCCATTTGCATGGAATATCTTTTTCCAGCCTTTCACTTTCAGTCTATGAGTGTCTCTAGGTCTGAAGTGGGTGTCTTGTAAACATCATATATATGGGTCTTGCTTCTGGATCCATTCAGCCAGCCTATGTCATTTGGTTGGAGCATTTAGTCCATTTATGTACAAAGTAATTATTGATACGAATGTTCCTATTGTCATCTTCTTAGAAATTTGGGGTTTGATTTGTAAGGCTTCTCCTACTGTATTTATTGGCTATATCAGGCCCTTTAACACTTGTTGTAGGGCTGGTTTTGTGGTACAGAATTCTTTTAGTTTTTGCCTGTCTGTGAAGCTTTTGACTTCACCATCAATTCTGAATGAGATTCTTGCTGCGTAGAGAAATCTTGATTGGAGGTTATTCTCTTTTGGCAGTTTAAATGTGTCTTGCCATTCTCTTCTGGCCTGCAGGGTTTCTGTTGTAAGATCCACAGTTAAATGTATGGAGTTTCCTTTATATGTTATTTGTTTACTCCTAGCTGCTTTTAGTAATCTGTCTTTATATTTAGTCAGCATTAGTTTGATTAGAATGTGCCTTGGTGTGTTTCTTCTGGGGTTTCTCGTGTATGGAACTCTTTGTGCTTCTTGGACTTGGTTGACTGTTTCCTTTCCCATGTTGGGGAAGTTTTCAACTATAACCTCTTCAAGAATTTTTTCATAGCCTTTCTTCCCCTCTTCTTCTTCTTCTGGAACTCTTATAATTCTAATGTTGGTGTGTTTGATATTGTCCCATAGGTCTCTGATGCTATCCTCAGTTCTTTTCATTCTTTGGGCTTTGTTCTATTCTTCAGCACTCATTTCCACCATTCTGTCTTCCAACTCACTTATCCGTTCTTCAGCCTCTGATACTCTACTGTTGAGACCTTCTATAGTATTTTTGAGTTCAGCATATTATGTTTCTTCTTTTGTGTCTGAAAGTACCTGTCTTATGTATTGAGGTGCCCCTGTGTTAGGTGCGTAGATATTCATGACTGTTATGTCTTCCTCTTGGATAGATTCCTTAATCATGATGTAGTGATCTGCCTTGTCTCTTAGAATCTTCTTTACTTTAAAGTCTATTTTGTCTGATAAAAGGATTGCTACTCCAGCTTTCTTTTGATTTCCATTTGCATGGAATATCTTTTTCCAGCCTTTCACTTTCAGTCTATGAGTGTCTCTAGGTCTGAAGTGGGTGTCTTGTAAACATCATATATATGGGTCTTGCTTCTGGATCCATTCAGCCAGCCTATGTCATTTGGTTGGAGCATTTAGTCCATTTATGTACAAAGTAATTATTGATACGAATGTTCCTATTGTCATCTTCTTAGAAATTTGGGGTTTGATTTGTAAGGCTTCTCCTACTGTATTTATTGGCTATATCAGGCCCTTTAACACTTGTTGTAGGGCTGGTTTTGTGGTACAGAATTCTTTTAGTTTTTGCCTGTCTGTGAAGCTTTTGACTTCACCATCAATTCTGAATGAGATTCTTGCTGCGTAGAAATCTTGATTGGAGGTTATTCTCTTTTGGCAGTTTAAATGTGTCTTGCCATTCTCTTCTGGCCTGCAGGGTTTCTGTTGTAAGATCCACAGTTAAATGTATGGAGTTTCCTTTATATGTTATTTGTTTACTCCTAGCTGCTTTTAGTAATCTGTCTTTATATTTAGTCAGCATTAGTTTGATTAGAATGTGCCTTGGTGTGTTTCTTCTGGGGTTTCTCGTGTATGGAACTCTTTGTGCTTCTTGGACTTGGTTGACTGTTTCCTTTCCCATGTTGGGGAAGTTTTCAACTATAACCTCTTCAAGAATTTTTTCATAGCCTTTCTTCCCCTCTTCTTCTTCTTCTGGAACTCTTATAATTCTAATGTTGGTGTGTTTGATATTGTCCCATAGGTCTCTGATGCTATCCTCAGTTCTTTTCATTCTTTGGGCTTTGTTCTATTCTTCAGCACTCATTTCCACCATTCTGTCTTCCAACTCACTTATCCGTTCTTCAGCCTCTGATACTCTACTGTTGAGACCTTCTATAGTATTTTTGAGTTCAGCAATTGAGTTGGTGGTCTCCATTTGCTTATTTTTCATTTCTTGCATGTCTCTTCTCAATGCACTAATTTCCTCTAATATTCTGTTTTCAGTGTTTTGCATCCTCATTAGTATAGTTTTTCTGAATTCTCTTTCAGATAGTTTGTCTATCTCCTCCTCTGTCATTTGAAGCGGTGTTTCTCTAGCTTGGTCCTTCATTTGTGCAGTGTTTCTCTGACGTTTCATTATTAGGTTAATTTTTGTTTCTTTGTGTGTGTCTGTGTGTGTGGAGTTCTTTTTGCCTCACTGGGCTTCTTGGTTGAATTCTCCCTTCCTTTGGGTTTCTGTCCTTCTAGAAGGGTTCAGTGGTTTGTGTCTTGGATGGTGTTAGGTCTTGTTTACAGATGAATAATCTCTAGTGTTGTATGTTCTTTGATAGTGTGGAGTCTTGGAATCAGGGCTTCTGCTCCAAGGATCCTTGGTTTGATGATTGATCAGGAGGTGTAGGCTCTATGTCTTGTTTGCTATGGTGTTCCGTGATATTAGTTCACATACTAGCATCCGTGACACGGCGCTTCCCCTCTCCATTCAGCAAGCCCTCCAGTTGGAGTTGAGTCTTTTCTTAAGCAGTGTGCTGAGTATTGACCATTATAAAATGTCAGTAAAGTTACGACAGGGAGAAATAGTTTGAGCCCTGGTAGATTGGTGCAGTTAGAAATACTTGACCTTACAGAAATAGACTAGAAACTGTACTCTATACTTTTATTTCTCTAAGACCATTCTCTGAACTGGAAAATCAGAAAGCCTACATATCACCGAGCTATGGAAGATAAAGGAAGATTATTTGAAACCAGCCCATCTATATGTGGGACCTCCAAGGTGGCACTATCTGAAAGAACCTGCTTGGGTTTGATCCTGGTTCAGGAAGATCCCCTGGAGCAAAGCATGGCAACCCACTGCAGTATTCTTGCCTGGGAAATCCCATGGACAGAGGCACCGTCTGTAGGTCTGCAGTTCACGTGGTCACAAAGAATCGGGTGCAACTGAAGTCACTTAGCACACACGTGTATAGTGCCCCAATATTTCAGAGCCAAATATCAGTGCAAATGAAAGATGAGACTACATTTTCTCATGGATGATTTTGGAATGCACAGTTAAGCAGAGTGTTTTCCTGAGGAAGTATTTATTTAGGGTTTTTTTTTTTTTTTTCAGCACAGGCTCAGAGGGCAAAGAGTCTACCTGCAATGTGGGAAATCTGGGTTCGCTCCCTGGGCTGGGAAGATCCCCTGGAGAAGGCAAGGGCAGCCCACTCCAGTATTCTTGCCTGGAGAATCCCATGGCTTGTCTGTGGTTTCAGAGTCAGACAGAACTGAGTGACTTTCACTTCACTTTTTTCTTTCCTAAGTATTTATTCATTAACCAGTGTTTCATAATACAAGATTAGTCAAAATTGCCATCTAAGCTGATTTTTTTTTCTGAATTATTTGAAAAATATGGGTCTGTGCATTTACAAGATTAGTCATTTAAATTGCCTGTTGTATGTTCTTTGATAGTGTGGAGTCTTGGAATCAGGGCTTCTGCTCCAAGGATCCTTGGTTTGATGATTGATCAGGAGGTGTAGGCTCTATGTCTTGTTTGCTATGGTGTTCCGTGATATTAGTTCACATACTAGCATCCGTGACACGGCGCTTCCCCTCTCCATTCAGCAAGCCCTCCAGTTGGAGTTGAGTCTTTTCTTAAGCAGTGTGCTGAGTATTGACCATTATAAAATGTCAGTAAAGTTACGACAGGGAGAAATAGTTTGAGCCCTGGTAGATTGGTGCAGTTAGAAATACTTGACCTTACAGAAATAGACTAGAAACTGTACTCTATACTTTTATTTCTCTAAGACCATTCTCTGAACTGGAAAATCAGAAAGCCTACATATCACCGAGCTATGGAAGATAAAGGAAGATTATTTGAAACCAGCCCATCTATATGTGGGACCTCCAAGGTGGCACTATCTGAAAGAACCTGCTTGGGTTTGATCCTGGTTCAGGAAGATCCCCTGGAGCAAAGCATGGCAACCCACTGCAGTATTCTTGCCTGGGAAATCCCATGGACAGAGGCACCGTCTGTAGGTCTGCAGTTCACGTGGTCACAAAGAATCGGGTGCAACTGAAGTCACTTAGCACACACGTGTATAGTGCCCCAATATTTCAGAGCCAAATATCAGTGCAAATGAAAGATGAGACTACATTTTCTCATGGATGATTTTGGAATGCACAGTTAAGCAGAGTGTTTTCCTGAGGAAGTATTTATTTAGGGTTTTTTTTTTTTTTTTCAGCACAGGCTCAGAGGGCAAAGAGTCTACCTGCAATGTGGGAAATCTGGGTTCGCTCCCTGGGCTGGGAAGATCCCCTGGAGAAGGCAAGGGCAGCCCACTCCAGTATTCTTGCCTGGAGAATCCCATGGCTTGTCTGTGGTTTCAGAGTCAGACAGAACTGAGTGACTTTCACTTCACTTTTTTCTTTCCTAAGTATTTATTCATTAACCAGTGTTTCATAATACAAGATTAGTCAAAATTGCCATCTAAGCTGATTTTTTTTTCTGAATTATTTGAAAAATATGGGTCTGTGCATTTATTTCTGAAAGTTGTTCCTTTCAGCATTTTTCCACTGCTCTAAAAAGACTGTGCCTTATCTCACATCTTCAGCTTTTGAATACCTTAACGTATTATCTGTGAGTTCAGTAGGAGCTAGGAATGATTTCAGATGATTTCTATGCTAAGCAGACTTCTCTTGTAAACAAATAAAAAATAGAAAGATTGTGTTCGTGTCGTGTAATGAAAACTTCAATATAAAGATCCCGAGCTTTCTTTTGATGTGCACTAAATAAGAGAGCTAGTAAACTCGTGGTTGGAATGTTTCTGTCAATAAAATTGATGTCATGTAATACTATTCATATAAGGCTCACCTCTTTTTACAAATCAGAATAAGCAGTTAATTTGAACTTGTCAGTGCCACAGTGTCTGTGGTAGCCATTGATTCCTCTGACAGTAGTGAAGGACGCTTCTGGTTCTCAAGGGCAGACGTTTTGTATTCTGAGGTTAAAGAAACACTTTCACATAAACCACATTTATTTAGTTTTGGAGAAAGAAAATTTTGTATTTTTTTATAGTCTGGTTTTATAATAGCATTTACTTTGAAACTTCAGAACATAAATGTGACACCATTATTTAAAAGTTGCTTGCATGGGTACGATTGGTTGAAGATGTTTATCCAATTCTTATAGACTTTATAAGCTTAGAATGATCACCAAATACAATATGACTTTAGAATCTAATGATTTTCTACTGAATGTATTGCTGTGAGGGTTAGAAAACGCATTTGTTCTGAATATTATCTTGGCTGCCTCACTGAGAAGTTGCAATATTGTTTGTTTGTCAAACAGCTTGAAAAGCGAGACAATGCTGTTAGGAGTGATAGGGAAATGATAGGGGGAGAGAGTCTTCTTACCTGCTGCTTTGTTATTTGGAAAGGCAGGATGGTAATGGTTTTCTTATCCTTTCATTCCTAATGAATTGTCATAATAAGAGCTGCAGATTACTTTAAAAATCACTATAAGATCCCCTGGAGAAGGCAAGGGCAGCCCACTCCAGTATTCTTGCCTGGAGAATCCCATGGCTTGTCTGTGGTTTCAGAGCCCTGAGTGACTTTCACTTCACTTTTTCTTTCCTAAGTATTTATTCATTAACCAGTGTTTCATAATACAAGATTAGTCAAAATTGCCATCTAAGCTGATTTTTTTTTCTGAATTATTTGAAAAATATGGGTCTGTGCATTTATTTCTGAAAGTTGTTCCTTTCAGCATTTTTCCACTGCTCTAAAAAGACTGTGCCTTATCTCACATCTTCAGCTTTTGAATACCTTAACGTATTATCTGTGAGTTCAGTAGGAGCTAGGAATGATTTCAGATGATTTCTATGCTAAGCAGACTTCTCTTGTAAACAAATAAAAAATAGAAAGATTGTGTTCGTGTCGTGTAATGAAAACTTCAATATAAAGATCCCGAGCTTTCTTTTGATGTGCACTAAATAAGAGAGCTAGTAAACTCGTGGTTGGAATGTTTCTGTCAATAAAATTGATGTCATGTAATACTATTCATATAAGGCTCACCTCTTTTTACAAATCAGAATAAGCAGTTAATTTGAACTTGTCAGTGCCACAGTGTCTGTGGTAGCCATTGATTCCTCTGACAGTAGTGAAGGACGCTTCTGGTTCTCAAGGGCAGACGTTTTGTATTCTGAGGTTAAAGAAACACTTTCACATAAACCACATTTATTTAGTTTTGGAGAAAGAAAATTTTGTATTTTTTTATAGTCTGGTTTTATAATAGCATTTACTTTGAAACTTCAGAACATAAATGTGACACCATTATTTAAAAGTTGCTTGCATGGGTACGATTGGTTGAAGATGTTTATCCAATTCTTATAGACTTTATAAGCTTAGAATGATCACCAAATACAATATGACTTTAGAATCTAATGATTTTCTACTGAATGTATTGCTGTGAGGGTTAGAAAACGCATTTGTTCTGAATATTATCTTGGCTGCCTCACTGAGAAGTTGCAATATTGTTTGTTTGTCAAACAGCTTGAAAAGCGAGACAATGCTGTTAGGAGTGATAGGGAAATGATAGGGGGAGAGAGTCTTCTTACCTGCTGCTTTGTTATTTGGAAAGGCAGGATGGTAATGGTTTTCTTATCCTTTCATTCCTAATGAATTGTCATAATAAGAGCTGCAGATTACTTTAAAAAATCACTATATAATCACAGCAGTGGTAGAAAATTCGTTTTAGAAAAACACAACATCCAGTTGTCTCTGTAGAAGACATTTGTAAAATGACTTGAGAAATGATGAGCTCTCTCTATATTAGCCAAATGGATTTTATATATTCATCCTAGAACAATTCTTTCAGTGCTTCCTGCTTTCCTATAAAAATTCAGTTTTCTGTAAGTAATTTCGATGTCCTTTTCAATTGACCCCTTTATTTCAGTTTTTACTCCTTTGTACATTTTTTGGCATTTTCTTACATAAAACAAAAATATGCAGATTGAAATCTTGGTGGTTTCATAGAACAATTAAGCTAGTAACCTCTTAATTATTTGGTTTATGGCTTAATAGGGCAAATGTGTAAAATCTCATGAATGTCATTAGAATGGGAGGTAATTCTGCTTTACTTTCCAAGTATTCATTGCCGTGTCTCATAACTGCACTTTTTAGCCAATTAAAAGTGACAAGGTTGGGCTTGGAATTCACAACTGAAATATATAGGACTTTTTATGGTTGAGTTCAAGGAGAGGAGAGTAGGAAGTAAATGTAACTTTTTATTTTCAGCATCACAGTTCTTTTGTTACAGATAAATTCTGCTGGATGTAGGTGGGAGGTTTAGGCGTACAGGATGTAAAAATAAAATTGGCTGAAGTGTCATCCAGAGTGATGACAGTTGATATAAGGCACAGTAATGTAAGACCATGAGAATTTGGAGACATTAGTTTCTTAGGTTCATTTTAAATTTGCTGTGTTACATTAGTATTTCTCTAGGCCTGAGGTGTATCCCTTTCCATAGTGAAGCCATCCCCAAACGATGCCAACATAATTAATAGCTTCTGCAGCCTTGGTTGACAGTCCCAGCCTTGCACCAAAAGCAGAAGTAGAGAAGGAACTGAAATATGAAAATCCCTTCCCTAACTCTGCACATCTGCATGACAACTCTGCATGACACCTTTATATTCCAAGGGGAAAAGTAATAGTTAGTCTTAGCTACAGAAAAGAACATGAAACATGAGAGTGTATAAAAACACATTAATATACAGGTGAAATTCAAGCGACATTTCATTTTGTTTGATGACAGTGTGAATAATGGCTTTTCTACCCCTAATGTCAAACCTTGTTTTCCAAAACTGTAGGGGATAGTATAATACGTTCTTATTCATCTCTTGGCAAGAGCCACCTGTATTACCTCAGATTCTGTCTCCAAGAATAATGCTTCTTTTAGTGATCCTGGGTGTGTTTGTAGGAGAGGGAGAAAGGACCTTTGGAACTGACCATTGAAGTCCAGGTTACCCTGAGAGTGACACTCTGAGTAACACCTTCCCACGTCACCCCCAAAGGGCAAGCATATCCTCCTGTCAGTTTCCAAACAGAAAGCCTGATTCACTTTGAATGGTCTCCTTCAGCTTCACCTGGTTATTGTATAGAAAGAAGAAGAACAGTATTGAACTGCATCCCAAGGCAGTGAGACCTGTGTGACACATCCAGGGGACATTTCTGGTACAGGGTGAACGTTGAACCTATGTGATGTGTCATCCAAAGTGAAAGTCAGTATCAGCTAGCCAGCCCCATCTCTCCAACTCACTTTTTTTTCTCCTACAGGAGTGAGACCACCTTTTTGGCTCATGGAGTATGTAGTTCCTCCCCTTTTTCTCTTTTACTCAAAGATTGCTGCGCTCAGTTAGGCTTCTGTGTGCCTCACAGCATATGGTAAGTTAGTGTCCCACAGTCCCCATAGCTGAAGTTTGGTGCGGGAAGCAGTGGGGTTTTCTAGTTACTAGGGTCCCCTTTGGGTTTTTTCTCTACTTTACTGTGGACCAGGTGATAGTGGGACCTGGTGATCTGTACTTTTTTCTTTTCTTTGGTTTGCTGCTCCTACTGAGTCAGGGTGCATCCTGAAAGTAACTAACTGTAGACAAGTCTTCACTGAGAACTGTTCTTGCGCTGATGTGTTTGGCATACTTGGTTAGCTATAGGTGACTTACTTGTTGATATAAGTAAACTTAAGCTAAGATAATGGGATACAGGTTTTTGAAAATCAACCTTTTAATCACACAGAAACACCATATCAATCATAGATCAGTTTATTTAGTGAATAATGAAATTAGGTAGGTAATACTGTAATTAATTCTAATATAGTTATTTGTTTACTAGCAAATGCCAATATATAACTGATTGTAATAAATTGTGGTACTCTGGAAGCTCAATAAATCTTAACCTAGGAAATTCTGAGAATGATTTTAAAAGTAGGGTAATAATACGTTCTTATTCATCTCTTGGCAAGAGCCACCTGTATTACCTCAGATTCTGTCTCCAAGAATAATGCTTCTTTTAGTGATCCTGGGTGTGTTTGTAGGAGAGGGAGAAAGGACCTTTGGAACTGACCATTGAAGTCCAGGTTACCCTGAGAGTGACACTCTGAGTAACACCTTCCCACGTCACCCCCAAAGGGCAAGCATATCCTCCTGTCAGTTTCCAAACAGAAAGCCTGATTCACTTTGAATGGTCTCCTTCAGCTTCACCTGGTTATTGTATAGAAAGAAGAAGAACAGTATTGAACTGCATCCCAAGGCAGTGAGACCTGTGTGACACATCCAGGGGACATTTCTGGTACAGGGTGAACGTTGAACCTATGTGATGTGTCATCCAAAGTGAAAGTCAGTATCAGCTAGCCAGCCCCATCTCTCCAACTCACTTTTTTTTCTCCTACAGGAGTGAGACCACCTTTTTGGCTCATGGAGTATGTAGTTCCTCCCTTGTTCTCTTTTACTCAAAGATTGCTGCGCTCAGTTAGGCTTCTGTGTGCCTCACAGCATATGGTAAGTTAGTGTCCCACAGTCCCCATAGCTGAAGTTTGGTGCGGGAAGCAGTGGGGTTTTCTAGTTACTAGGGTCCCCTTTGGGTTTTTTCTCTACTTTACTGTGGACCAGGTGATAGTGGGACCTGGTGATCTGTACTTTTTTCTTTTCTTTGGTTTGCTGCTCCTACTGAGTCAGGGTGCATCCTGAAAGTAACTAACTGTAGACAAGTCTTCACTGAGAACTGTTCTTGCGCTGATGTGTTTGGCATACTTGGTTAGCTATAGGTGACTTACTTGTTGATATAAGTAAACTTAAGCTAAGATAATGGGATACAGGTTTTTGAAAATCAACCTTTTAATCACACAGAAACACCATATCAATCATAGATCAGTTTATTTAGTGAATAATGAAATTAGGTAGGTAATACTGTAATTAATTCTAATATAGTTATTTGTTTACTAGCAAATGCCAATATATAACTGATTGTAATAAATTGTGGTACTCTGGAAGCTCAATAAATCTTAACCTAGGAAATTCTGAGAATGTAAGGTATGTGTTTGTGTATGCGTATGTGCTTACAACTTGTATTAAATTGGTATAAAGACAAACGTTATATAGTATAATAATATGACTATTGACTTTGAGGGGGTTATTGATTTTTAAATGGTTTTATTACTGTATTAATAGATCCATACTCAGAGGTTAGGATACCAAGCTGTAAATACATCCCAATTTCATTCAATTTATGAAAGTATATAATGGTTTTAAGAACCAATTTGACAACTAAATCATCACTCCTAAGAGTTACCTGCTCAGGATATTGAGTAATTTTAGGATCAGACATTCTCTCCAACATCTATTAGTATTCTTAAAAGCTTGAGGTTTTTTATAATCATTTCTAGTGTTTTTTTATTTTTTCCTTCTCTAATTATCAAATGCTAGTTTCATAATATTAGTTCAGACTAACTAAAGATTACAAATTAATCAAGTCGCATGCTATAATACTTTCCATATTTTCTAGATCATTTGGTTCTTTTAAAATTTTAAACATACTTTTATTAATTTCATATTTATACTCATAAGTATGCTGATCTTGTTTTCTGTCCTAGTTATAGATTGTCAACAAAGGGAATTAGTACAGGTCATAGTATACCATCAGTTTAACATTTATTTACCTTAAAAAAGTTAGGGCTTCCCTGGTGGCTCAGATGGGAAAGAATCTACCAGTAATAGGAGAGACCTGGGTTTGATCTCTGGGTTGGGAAGATCCTCTAGAGATGGGAACTGGGTACCTGCTTCAGTATTCTTTCCTGGAGCATCCCATGGGGTCTCAAAGAGTTGGATACAACTGAACAACTGTCTTCAAAATAAAGCCAAGATATGAACATAAGACAGGGATAAAGAATGAGAATAGATAGTTATTCAAGAGAATTAAGTAGAAAGAAATTAGTAGAACTGAGAACACACTTACTTTGGAGCATTCTGGCATCCAGTGCAAAAAGAGTCATATAGTGATTTGTTGTGCTCTTGCCAGGTAATAAGATAGAACCTACCCATTGCTCAATAAGGGAATAAACTAAAGCATTTAGTGTTTACAAGCACTTGAACTTACAGCAATATGTTACAAATGATAGTAGAATGAGCAGTTATTCTCATTGTGAGATATTCAGATATGCTATTTTTATGTCCTGGAGGTAAATGCATAAATTAACAGGCCCTTAGACCATCCATCTGGAATAATCTTTATTTTTATTAAATTGGTATAAAGACAAACGTTATATAGTATAATAATATGACTATTGACTTTGAGGGGGTTATTGATTTTTAAATGGTTTTATTACTGTATTAATAGATCCATACTCAGAGGTTAGGATACCAAGCTGTAAATACATCCCAATTTCATTCAATTTATGAAAGTATATAATGGTTTTAAGAACCAATTTGACAACTAAATCATCACTCCTAAGAGTTACCTGCTCAGGATATTGAGTAATTTTAGGATCAGACATTCTCTCCAACATCTATTAGTATTCTTAAAAGCTTGAGGTTTTTTATAATCATTTCTAGTGTTTTTTTATTTTTTCCTTCTCTAATTATCAAATGCTAGTTTCATAATATTAGTTCAGACTAACTAAAGATTACAAATTAATCAAGTCGCATGCTATAATACTTTCCATATTTTCTAGATCATTTGGTTCTTTTAAAATTTTAAACATACTTTTATTAATTTCATATTTATACTCATAAGTATGCTGATCTTGTTTTCTGTCCTAGTTATAGATTGTCAACAAAGGGAATTAGTACAGGTCATAGTATACCATCAGTTTAACATTTATTTACCTTAAAAAAGTTAGGGCTTCCCTGGTGGCTCAGATGGGAAAGAATCTACCAGTAATAGGAGAGACCTGGGTTTGATCTCTGGGTTGGGAAGATCCTCTAGAGATGGGAACCGGGTACCTGCTTCAGTATTCTTTCCTGGAGCATCCCATGGGGTCTCAAAGAGTTGGATACAACTGAACAACTGTCTTCAAAATAAAGCCAAGATATGAACATAAGACAGGGATAAAGAATGAGAATAGATAGTTATTCAAGAGAATTAAGTAGAAAGAAATTAGTAGAACTGAGAACACACTTACTTTGGAGCATTCTGGCATCCAGTGCAAAAAGAGTCATATAGTGATTTGTTGTGCTCTTGCCAGGTAATAAGATAGAACCTACCCATTGCTCAATAAGGGAATAAACTAAAGCATTTAGTGTTTACAAGCACTTGAACTTACAGCAATATGTTACAAATGATAGTAGAATGAGCAGTTATTCTCATTGTGAGATATTCAGATATGCTATTTTTTTATGTCCTGGAGAGGTAAATGCATAAATTAACAGGCCCTTAGACCATCCATCTGGAATAATCTTATCCCACTTTTTTAAAGGTCTGTAGAACAGGAAATTAAAAATTTGTATAAATGCCAAAAATTAGCTTATAAGAAATATATTTAATATACAGTTTGCAATAAAATAAAAACTATATACATTAAAATGCTTATGGCATATGTTTACTAATGCATTGATAATTATACATTAATATACAGTAGATTTGATTTAGTAATACAGCATAAAACATTTCTATCCCATTGTACTAAGAAGGGTAAACAGGCATACTAAACTGTTTGTTCTAAAAGAGTTTAGAAATTAAGTTGGTCAAATATTTATGCAGTTAATATTATAAATTATAATTCTAGATTCTCCGATAATATCTTGGAGCTTTTCAAAGTCAACTATGAAATCTTATTCTCCAGATCTTCCTTTTATGTTTTAGGCCAATGTCTTGTTTGTCCCAGTTGTTATCACTGTTTCATGCAGTCGTAATATTAAGCAGTCGTTTTCAACAAATGTGCTAGGATTAAGGTTCCCATTGAATACACTCTGAATCAGGTCAGATAGTGAGAAGGCCTGCTAGTGGAGCTTTTGCAGGGATCTACCAAACAGATCAAGTATGTGAGAATGTGGGCTTTCTGAAGAGTTTGAAACAGTTTGTCACCTAGGGGCTGCTGGGCAGCTGGTTTTCATGGCAGGACTGCTGATTTTCAAGGTTATTGTGGAGATGGAGAAAGAGATGGGAATCATGCAAATCAAAGGGCAAAGGGCATTTGTTATTTACTGAGATTTAGCTAGTTTTCTTGAATAAGTACTCCTTGGATTGTTGTAAGCCTTAGGTTAAGTTTTGGGGTTTGAAAGGTTATTGTAATTTTGACTACTGTTATCAGTGTTCTTACTGCTTCTATGCAAGAGCAGATTTTAGAAATTCTTGCTCTACTATTCTGAAAATTGACTTCCTCTGACAGTGTTTCATGACTTTTAAAAACTTTTGCACTAGGAAATGGCACAGGTGTTGAACCTATGAACACTTAGAAACCCCGCTCCTGAGTGCTCACCAAGGGAGAGGCAGCAGCTCAGTGGCTGCCAGATAACAGGCATTTGTTTAACTCTGCCATCTAAAAAGATGTTCATTTGTATGCTCGGTTAAAACATGGAAAGAAGTTGTACCAACTCGTATGTCTATGGTCAGTTTTCAGAATTTCCTTAACAGAGTGAAGCTCTTCTCATAAAAAGTTTCTACATCAAGGCTGTCACTCACTCTGCTCTGTTTCTCAGTTACTTTCTTGGAAAGACAAATATGTTTTGGCATGCAAAAAGCTAGTGTTATATTTAATTATCTCTAAGATACAATGCATCAGTACTATTTTAATCAAGAAGTTTTTCATGTATCTGGGAAGTAATCTGTTCACATGACTCTTAGAACTTCTAGGTTATGAAGACACCCGCAGGCAGTGTTTTAATGTTTTGTTCCTTTTTCTTTCTTTTTCTATTTAGTAAAGCAGAACACAGTATTCTTTTGATGATGCATGTTGATTTTAGCTGTGAAAATATATATACATATATAAAATATACATATTAGTCATATACATGTTCTTAACAATGGTGTCTCTATGTAAGAACTTTTTTGTTTTTAATATAAAATAATATATTTCAATTGAAAATATTCAATATTAGATTTATTACAATTTACCTACATTCTATATTACTTTTTCTCCATAGTATTTAAACATCTCTGAGAATTTTACGCATTATTTGGAATTATGGAACATGACAATATTGACTAGAAAATAACTTGGACTCATGATTTTGTCATTTTAAGATAAGATTGTAAAAAATGGAGCTAGTTCCTGACATATTCATAACGTCAAGAGAAATAATACGTTAAAATACTTCATTAACTATTAAACATAATTCAGCTCTAAAGTAAAAGGACTAACTTCAGTATTAAACTCAGTATGCTTATTGGAACCTGTAGGTTTAATGTAGAAAACTGATAGACTCTTGAGCATGTAGCTGTAATAAGAGTGTTAGAGGTTTTAGAAAATAAAATAAGATCTATATTTTATTTTATTTCTAAGATAAACTGAAAGAGGGTAAGTTACTGCATTGTGCTATATATATGTATATTATGTTCTCAGTTTATCACTTCTTAAAAAATGAATGGCTCAATACTGTCACTGAAGATTTTCATTAAAAAGTGCATTTGGGAGCTAAGATGGTGGCGTAGAAGGATGTGCACTCATCTCTCCTGCAAAATCAGCTGAATTGCAACTAGTTCCTAAAAAATCATTGACAGGAGGAGGTTGGATCTGATCACAAAAAAGATACCCCACATTGAAGAGCAAAGGAGAAGCCACAACAAGACGGTAGCAGGGGCACAATCACACTTTTAAGAGTCAAACCTCATACCCGCCAGAGAGGCTGGGTGGGTCAAATACGCAAACCCTTGTTGCAAATCAAGACCTGGGAAAGGAGCAGTAACACCCACAAGGGACTGAGTCAGACCTGCTTTAGAGGGTCCAAGTGCCCCCTTGAGCTAGAAGTGCCCTTGAGCAGTCCTCAGAAAGACTGCACTTAATTTCCTTTGAAGGAGGTTTTCATTAACCTGATCATAGATCTCCCGAGTAGGACTGGAGACTCTGTGCGCCCCAAGATCTAGGAGAAGGGAATAGAAATCCTGCATGAGACTGAGCCAGACTCACCTCTGAATATTCTGACATCTCCTGTGGTGGTGGGGGTCGATGGTGGCCTGCAACAGGGTCGGGGACACTGCAGAAGTGCTTCTCATAAAGCGTGTGGGAATAATTCCTTTGTGAGAGAGACACTATTACCCCTACTGTAGTTTGGCTGCAGGTCAAACTACAGGGAGGGAACTTAGCTCCAACCAGCAACAAAGGTACTTGCATTAATGATTAAGAAACTACCAGGGCCAGCCTGGGCAGGCCTCTTAGTTCTGGAATAGGCGGAAATAGAGAAGCAGTAAAAGAGGCCTTCGGATTCAACCACTGCCAGAGGCAGGAGGAAGACTGATAATTCTTAAATAGTCAGCAAGAGACAGAAAAACATAAACATTCAATGTTTTCATGTTTTAACTGCAGTTGGATTTACTGCTGGAGTTTTATTTTATTTTATATTCTTTTCTAAAAAAGCCATCATAACATCCAAGAAGATGACAATAGGATTATTTCTATCAATACTTACTTTGAATGTTAAAGGACTAAATGCCCCGACCAAGAGACACAGACTGGCTGAATGGATTAAAAAACACCACCCATACATATATTGCCTACAAGAAACTCCTTCAGACCTAGAGATACTCAAGATTGAAAGTGAGAGGATGGGAAAAGATATTCCATGCAAATGGAAATCAAAAGAAATCTGGAGTAGCAATCCTTATAGCAGACAAAATAGATTTTAAAGCAAAGAAGATTATAAGAGACAAGGCAGGTCACTACATAATGATCAAGGGATTGATCCAAGAGGGAGACATAACAATCATAAATATCTATACACCCAAAAAGGAGCACCCCAATACAAAAGACAAACACTTTCAGACATAAAAGAAGAAATCGACAATAACACAGTCATAGTAGGAGACTTTAACACTCCTTTCACACCAATGGACAGATTATCCAAGCAGAAAATTAATAAAGAAACACAAGCCTTAAATGCCACACTAGAAGAGATGGACCTCATTGATATCTTTAGGACGTTCCATCCAAAATCAGAAGAATACACTTTCTTCTCAAGTGCTCATGGAACATTCTCCAGGATAGACCACATCTTGGGCCACAAATCAAATCTCAGTCAATTTAAGAAAATTGAAATTATATCAGCCATCTTCTCTGACCACAATGCAATGAGACTAGAGGTCAACTACATGAAAAAAAAACACTAGAAACACAAACACATGCAGCTTACACAACACATAGGCAAAAACAAACTGATTACTGAGCAAATTCAAGAAATAAAAATCCTAGAAGAAAATGACAATGAACACATGACAGTGCAAAACCTATGCAATACCACAAAAGCAGTTCTAAGAGGGAACAGCTACATGCGATAAAATGAAGCTGGACCATTCCCTGACATCATACACAGAGATAAACTCAAAATGGATTAAAGACCTGAATGTAGGACCATAAACCCTAAAACTCTTACAGGAGAATATAGGCAGAACACTCAATGACATAAATCAAAGCAAGATCTTCCATGACCCACCTACTAGAATAGTGGAACTAAAAACAATAATTAACATGTGGGACCTAATGAAACTCAAAAGCTTTTGTACAGCAAAAGAAACTACAAAAAAAGGTGAACAGACAACCCACAGAATGGGAGAAAATCATAGCAAATGAAACAAAAGACAGAGAATTAATCTCCAGAAACTACAAGCAACTCAGACAACTCAGCACAGGAAAAACGAACAACCCAATCAAAAAATTGGCGAAAAGGCCTAAACAGACACCTCTCCAAAGAAGGCATACAGATAGCCAAAAAGCACATGAAACGATGCTCAACCTCACTTATTATTAGAGAAATGCAAATCAAAAGTACAATGAGATATCACTTCACACCCGTCAGAATGGCCATCATCAGCAAATCTACAGACAATAAATGCTGGAGAATGTGCAGAGAAAATGGAACACTTTTGCATTCTGGTGGGAATGTAAATTGAAAAGAAACTTTCAGACATAAAAGAAGAAATCGACAATAACACAGTCATAGTAGGAGACTTTAACACTCCTTTCACACCAATGGACAGATTATCCAAGCAGAAAATTAATAAAGAAACACAAGCCTTAAATGCCACACTAGAAGAGATGGACCTCATTGATATCTTTAGGACGTTCCATCCAAAATCAGAAGAATACACTTTCTTCTCAAGTGCTCATGGAACATTCTCCAGGATAGACCACATCTTGGGCCACAAATCAAATCTCAGTCAATTTAAGAAAATTGAAATTATATCAGCCATCTTCTCTGACCACAATGCAATGAGACTAGAGGTCAACTACATGAAAAAAAAACACTAGAAACACAAACACATGCAGCTTACACAACACATAGGCAAAAACAAACTGATTACTGAGCAAATTCAAGAAATAAAAATCCTAGAAGAAAATGACAATGAACACATGACAGTGCAAAACCTATGCAATACCACAAAAGCAGTTCTAAGAGGGAACAGCTACATGCGATAAAATGAAGCTGGACCATTCCCTGACATCATACACAGAGATAAACTCAAAATGGATTAAAGACCTGAATGTAGGACCATAAACCCTAAAACTCTTACAGGAGAATATAGGCAGAACACTCAATGACATAAATCAAAGCAAGATCTTCCATGACCCACCTACTAGAATAGTGGAACTAAAAACAATAATTAACATGTGGGACCTAATGAAACTCAAAAGCTTTTGTACAGCAAAAGAAACTACAAAAAAAGGTGAACAGACAACCCACAGAATGGGAGAAAATCATAGCAAATGAAACAAAAGACAGAGAATTAATCTCCAGAAACTACAAGCAACTCAGACAACTCAGCACAGGAAAAACGAACAACCCAATCAAAAAATTGGCGAAAAGGCCTAAACAGACACCTCTCCAAAGAAGGCATACAGATAGCCAAAAAGCACATGAAACGATGCTCAACCTCACTTATTATTAGAGAAATGCAAATCAAAAGTACAATGAGATATCACTTCACACCCGTCAGAATGGCCATCATCAGCAAATCTACAGACAATAAATGCTGGAGAATGTGCAGAGAAAATGGAACACTTTTGCATTCTGGTGGGAATGTAAATTGATACAGCTTCTGTTGCAGCCAGTATGGATTTCCTCAAAAAGCTACAAATAGAAGGACCATGTGACCCAGCAGTCTCACTATTAGGCTTATATCCTGATGAAATCAAGATCAAATGAGGCACCTGTGCCCCAATATTCATTGCAGCACTCTATACAATAGCTAGAACGTGGAAGCAGCCTAGATCTCCATCAATGAATGAATGGATAAAAAACTTTGGTACATATATACAATGGAATACTACACAGCTATAAAAAGAAATGCAGAAGAATCAGTCCTAATGAGGTGTTTGGACCTAGAACCTATTATACAAAGTGAAGTAAGTCAAAAAGAGAAAGACAGAAACAATATACTAACAGATATATATGGAATCTAGTAGGATGGTAATGATAACACATGCAGTGAAGCGATGAAAAAACAGACATGGAGAATAGACATAGGGACATTGTGAGGAATGAACAGTGCATGGGAGGCTTAAAGGAAGTAGCATGAAAACCTCTACTATCTTATGTGAAAAAAAATAGCTATTGTCACTGCGCAGTGAGAAAATGGGATCCTGCAGGGGCATAGTGTGACAGCCTGGAGGGGTGAGATTAGTCATACATATGACTAATCTGGGATCATACATATCTGTAAACAACAAAACTCTGTAAAAGTAAAAAGTAAAAGTAAAATAAAAAAAAAAGAAATAGGAAAAAAAATACATTTTTCAAATATCTTTGTTAAAAACATATTATTTGCATGTTCAAAGAAAATTGTTTTTAATATTATTGCTTTTAGGTAGAAAATGAGAATCTGTTTTGCTCCTTTAAAATACCTTAGGAAAAAAATAAAACTTTTATAAGTATCAGTAGTGTCTGAAAGTTAAACCAATGTCAAGGAAATGATCACTCCAATAATAAACTAAGTGACAATTTAAGCTCATTTATTTCACAAGGCAATCAATATCTTTCTTATTAGCTATCACATCTTTACTGTTAACAATATATCATTTTTAGGAGGTCTCAGCTAAATACATTTTTCTATTTTTTGCTTAAATTTTGTTTGCTTTCCATAAAGCTACAAATGACCTAATCTTTTTGCCTATTCTGATCTCGTTTTTCAAAGTACAAATGAAAAACTACTTGTATCATTCCTCATAGAAAGAAAAGCTCTTGCTTTTACTTCCCATAAAATATAGAAAATGGAAAACTCTTACTTGGAAGAATGAATTAGCAAACTTAAGTCCGTGCTGTCTGCCATTTCCTCCTTGATCTTCCAGTGTTTTTCATTTTTCTTTTAAAAAATACCTGTATGTATGTATGTATGTATGTATTTTTTCCTTTTTTTATTGGAGTATATTGTTTTACATTGTTGCATTAGCTTCAGGTGTACAGCGAAGTTATTGTTATACATTTTTACAGAGTTTTCTTGTTTACAGTTATACATAATCCCCAAACATTCATAGGTATATCCCTGAAAAGGGAGGGAGGGCTCAGAGGAGATGGGTCAGGGATATACTTTCCAATGTGTTTCTGATTAAATTTACCAAACATGCTTAAAAGGTGAGAAAGTATAGAAAACAAATGGTGATTCTATGTGGCCAGAATTCTATATTCTCAGTCCTCGTCTGGTTAACTAAGCCCAGACCAAATGCACCACCAGCAGCTGTTCAGGAATAGTTCTGGAGTACTTCTGTGCTTATTTTATGCAAGTGTTTTCACCTGTGAAGGAGGGTATAATAGGCATTTTCTTTTACAAGTCTTAAATATCTTAGGTGTAGGAATTCAGAGAAGTGTTTATGAAATCTTCCTTCTCAATACCATATACGGCACAATTTCAGATCTGAAAAAAGTCATGTGTGACTTCCCTGGTGGTCCAGTGGGTAAGAACATCGCCTTGCAACGCAAAGGGCGCTGGTTCGATCCCTGGCCTGGGAAGATCCCACGTGCCGCAGAGTGGCTGGACCAGTGTGTCCAACTATGGAGCTGGAGCTCTGGAGCGCAGGTGCCCAGAGCCGGTGCTTTGCAACGAGAGAGGCCACTGCGGTGGGAGGCCCACACAGGCCAAAGAACAAAGATGGATGGAAATAAATAAATGAAAGATCAATAGAAGTGGCCAAAAAAAAAAGTAAAATTAAAAAAAAAAAGTCATGTGACAATGTGTTTAGTTGAGGAAGTTCCTATGTACTGCAGGATAAATTTCTGTATAATAAATGAAAGTAAAATGGTTTTATGGAAACCATTATAGCATATAAGAAAAATTGCAGGCTTTGTGGCTAGGGAAATATTAATTCAAATTCTATCTCAAATTTGAAACTTTCTATATTCTAGCTGCTTAGCCTTATCACCTTTGGCAAAATGAAACTAATGCCAACTTACAGATTTATTCAGAGGGTGAAAAAGGTAATGGATGTAAAGCACCTATTACTGCCACAGAATAGATGGAAAATAGCTTTCTTCATATTCACAGATAAAACTATTAGAAATTATTTTTCTAATTCAAAAAAAATTAGGTATATGATGCATGGAGATTTTAATTCACTCAGCCTCTGATGGTTTCTTATTCTTTCATTAAGTTGAAAATAGTGGTCATATAAAATACTACGCTGTTTTAAAGTAAAGCAAATAATATTGCAGATATAAAAAGAGAAAAATTCTTTTGATGTAGTGTGAATTAAGCTGTTATCCAGGCAGCCTTGAATTTAGATTCTGAAAACATTTTTGAAGAATTCAAAGTTCATCCTTTGGGGAAGAAAATCAATGGTATATTGTAGGCACAGCTACTTCAGTTATCATTCCTATAGACAGAAAACCATATGAAAGAAGTGAGGTAAACACTACTTCAGCAACTCAGGTCTTAGAATCAAAATGTGGTGATGGAAATGGCTCCTATGAGAGGTAATGAAACACTCAGACACCTTTATTGTGGAAGCACTCTGTAAGAGGAATGGAGTCGAGTATCACTCTTGTGCCATCAAAATATAATTTTCAGTGTAATCAGCAGATCACATAACTGAGTTTTGTTCTCGGATTTGGGGCAGAAGAGCACTAATCAGAACCCAACATTCTTGGAAACAGTTTCACACTTTCTGAATCAGCATACAGACCATTGTCCTGAAAAGTGAAGGTCCTACCCAAATCATCTCAGTTGAATATAGGCACATTTTTTAATCTTAACAGTTAATGTTGACATAATAGAGTTGAAACAGTGGAAAGTTTACTAAGATATATCCTCAGTATACCATCTGACACATAGTTTACCCTTAAAGTATTGACAGAAGAATTTACTGGTATTTTACAAACTTTATTATTTGTACAAATCAGAAAGAATGACAAGTCCTCTTAGGGTATTATTTGGAGGCACTGCAGAATTTAAAATCTGACCGTTTTATTTTAACCAAAGAAATGCTGCCTAAAGATGATCAGTTTCTTAGACTCCTTAACTTTTCCCTTATTCCAGCATTCAACACTAGGAATTGACTTTTTTTGTTGTTAATTTTGGCCTCTTTTATTGTTTATTTATTTATTTATTTCCATCCTTCTTTATGCTTTGGCCTGTGTGGGCCTTCCATTGCAGTGACCTCCCTCATTGCAGAGCACCGGCTCTGGGCACACGTGCTCCAGAGCACTGGCTCATAATTGGACACATGGGGTCCAGCCACTCTGCAGCATGTGAGATCTTCCTAGGCCAAGGATTGAACTGATACCCCTTGCACTGCAAGGTGGACCCTTACCCAGCCAAGTAAAGCAAATAATATTGCAGATATAAAAGAGAAAATTCTTTTGATGTAGTGTGAATTAAGCTGTTATCCAGGCAGCCTTGAATTTAGATTCTGAAAACATTTTTGAAGAATTCAAAGTTCATCCTTTGGGGAAGAAAATCAATGGTATATTGTAGGCACAGCTACTTCAGTTATCATTCCTATAGACAGAAAACCATATGAAAGAAGTGAGGTAAACACTACTTCAGCAACTCAGGTCTTAGAATCAAAATGTGGTGATGGAAATGGCTCCTATGAGAGGTAATGAAACACTCAGACACCTTTATTGTGGAAGCACTCTGTAAGAGGAATGGAGTCGAGTATCACTCTTGTGCCATCAAAATATAATTTTCAGTGTAATCAGCAGATCACATAACTGAGTTTTGTTCTCGGATTTGGGGCAGAAGAGCACTAATCAGAACCCAACATTCTTGGAAACAGTTTCACACTTTCTGAATCAGCATACAGACCATTGTCCTGAAAAGTGAAGGTCCTACCCAAATCATCTCAGTTGAATATAGGCACATTTTTTAATCTTAACAGTTAATGTTGACATAATAGAGTTGAAACAGTGGAAAGTTTACTAAGATATATCCTCAGTATACCATCTGACACATAGTTTACCCTTAAAGTATTGACAGAAGAATTTACTGGTATTTTACAAACTTTATTATTTGTACAAATCAGAAAGAATGACAAGTCCTCTTAGGGTATTATTTGGAGGCACTGCAGAATTTAAAATCTGACCGTTTTATTTTAACCAAAGAAATGCTGCCTAAAGATGATCAGTTTCTTAGACTCCTTAACTTTTCCCTTATTCCAGCATTCAACACTAGGAATTGACTTTTTTTGTTGTTAATTTTGGCCTCTTTTATTGTTTATTTATTTATTTATTTCCATCCTTCTTTATGCTTTGGCCTGTGTGGGCCTTCCATTGCAGTGACCTCCCTCATTGCAGAGCACCGGCTCTGGGCACACGTGCTCCAGAGCACTGGCTCATAATTGGACACATGGGGTCCAGCCACTCTGCAGCATGTGAGATCTTCCTAGGCCAAGGATTGAACTGATACCCCTTGCACTGCAAGGTGGACCCTTTACCCACTGGACCACCAGGAAGCCCAGAATTAATTTTTTTAATTAACTTTTTAAAACAAATGTTAGAGCATATGAAGAAACCGCAATGCAAATGGTAGGTGATTTGAGGTTTAGTTTTGTAGCCAAGTGCCGATATCATACATGAACATTAAGTATCAGCTTTATCCCAGGTCTCAAGGTGATAGACTCTTAAATGATATATGTAAATTTGCTTTTAGTTTAATGACAGTGCATTAATTAAAATCATGAAATAATTGTCACCACATTTGCAAATTTGGAATCAAAGCATTTTTCTTTACTTGTCTAAACTACCTAAGAAACCAGTAAATTACAAGTAGTTATTAAATTTTGTTTTATATTATATAGTTTATTATTTTGTTATTATTTTTTCAGATTGTTTAAAGAAAATATGTTATGCCCAGTTACATATTTATGGAAATAGGAAGATATGAAAATAGGAAGCTATATTCTGTAGATATCTTTATAGAAATTAGGAAGAAGATATGATTTAACTCACAATATCTCACTAGTATATTTAGTTCCTTCACTTCAAACAAGATTCTGACATGGTCATGCTCTTTAGAATTAAACCTTTCTGCCGAATCACTATTGCTTCACTTCATTATCTGATTACTGGGTATACTGGAAATAATCCTGCTGTCACTCTACTTGCCTGTTTTATGCATTGCCTGTTTCTGATTTACTTTTTTACAAACTTTATTATTTGTACAAATCAGAAAGAATGACAAGTCCTCTTAGGGTATTATTTGGAGGCACTGCAGAATTTAAAATCTGACCGTTTTATTTTAACCAAAGAAATGCTGCCTAAAGATGATCAGTTTCTTAGACTCCTTAACTTTTCCCTTATTCCAGCATTCAACACTAGGAATTGACTTTTTTTGTTGTTAATTTTGGCCTCTTTTATTGTTTATTTATTTATTTATTTCCATCCTTCTTTATGCTTTGGCCTGTGTGGGCCTTCCATTGCAGTGACCTCCCTCATTGCAGAGCACCGGCTCTGGGCACACGTGCTCCAGAGCACTGGCTCATAATTGGACACATGGGGTCCAGCCACTCTGCAGCATGTGAGATCTTCCTAGGCCAAGGATTGAACTGATACCCCTTGCACTGCAAGGTGGACCCTTTACCCACTGGACCACCAGGGAAGCCCAGAATTAATTTTTTTAATTAACTTTTTAAAACAAATGTTAGAGCATATGAAGAAACCGCAATGCAAATGGTAGGTGATTTGAGGTTTAGTTTTGTAGCCAAGTGCCGATATCATACATGAACATTAAGTATCAGCTTTATCCCAGGTCTCAAGGTGATAGACTCTTAAATGATATATGTAAATTTGCTTTTAGTTTAATGACAGTGCATTAATTAAAATCATGAAATAATTGTCACCACATTTGCAAATTTGGAATCAAAGCATTTTTCTTTACTTGTCTAAACTACCTAAGAAACCAGTAAATTACAAGTAGTTATTAAATTTTGTTTTATATTATATAGTTTATTATTTTGTTATTATTTTTTCAGATTGTTTAAAGAAAATATGTTATGCCCAGTTACATATTTATGGAAATAGGAAGATATGAAAATAGGAAGCTATATTCTGTAGATATCTTTATAGAAATTAGGAAGAAGATATGATTTAACTCACAATATCTCACTAGTATATTTAGTTCCTTCACTTCAAACAAGATTCTGACATGGTCATGCTCTTTAGAATTAAACCTTTCTGCCGAATCACTATTGCTTCACTTCATTATCTGATTACTGGGTATACTGGAAATAATCCTGCTGTCACTCTACTTGCCTGTTTTATGCATTGCCTGTTTCTGATTTCACTTTTGTTGTTCAGTTACTAAGTTGTGTCCAACCCTTTGTGACCCCATGGACTGTAGCCAGCCAGGCTCTCTGTACGTGAAATTTCCCAAACAAGACTACTGGAGTGGGTTGCCATTTTCTTCTCTAGGAGATCTTCCCAATCCAGGGATTGAACACATGTCTCTTGCATTGCAGGTGGATTCTTTACCACTAAGCTACCAGGGAAGTCTGACTTCATTATACCCTGATGCTAATAACTGGTTTTTTTGGTCTTAGAGTTGATTTTTTTTTTCTTTACACATGTATGTTTTTTCCTCTTCCATTAGCCTGTATCCATCCTGGCTAGTATTTGCTGGGTTTTCCTGGGTCTTCTTCCTATTGTTTTGAATAGTATTTATTACAAAATAGTTCACAATAGATTAGAAAATAATTTCTCCACTCCTTTTATACTCTTTATGATATGATGATACCAGTTAAAATAATCTTGATGTAATTTATAACTGACCTTGCTGCTGGAATATTAAAATTATAAAATACTGATGATTCAATATGTAGCTGTGAAGATTTCTGTAACTGTGTATGTGGCATAATTTTTTTACAGATTATAAAAATTCTAGGGTATCTCAAGAGGATACAATTAACATCTTTCCATAATTTCTTTACCATGGCAACATGGTCTCTTTTCTAACTTGAAATGTATCAGAGGCCACCTGGGTTATTTTCATATTCTCTGCCAGCTGGCTCAATGGGAATGCAGATTCATATTTACACAGGGGAATTGAGGGCGAGAGGTGACAAGCATTGCTTTTCCCCAGAGATGGGTTGTTGCTGCAGCTCCTGTGATTGTTAAAATTATCTCAGCTGTGTGAAGTTCGACAGTTCAGTCTTCTGGTACATGTGTATTCTGAATTTCATCAGGATTAACCATCCAGTGAGTACAAATGATATAATATTCACAATAACATTCTCAATTTTACTGTCTTAACACCTTTACAAAGTGAAAACTTGACCATTCAACCTGTACTTGCTAAATGATTGTGAGCATCTCCAAAGTATGTCCCAGCAAAATGCGTGTGACCAAATTGAAGTTCTCTTGGAAGATACACAAGAATGCAGTATTAAATCATAGATTAACACAAAGTAATTTTAAAAAGACCTATTTAAATTTTAATAAGAAAACAGAATATTTTAGATTAAAATAATGTGTAGATTTAAATTTTAAAAAGTTCCTAGAACGATACGGGGGGTTTTCTTCCCCAATCCAGGGATTGAACACATGTCTCTTGCATTGCAGGTGGATTCTTTACCACTAAGCTACCAGGGAAGTCTGACTTCATTATACCCTGATGCTAATAACTGGTTTTTTTGGTCTTAGAGTTGATTTTTTTTTTCTTTACACATGTATGTTTTTCCTCTTCCATTAGCCTGTATCCATCCTGGCTAGTATTTGCTGGGTTTTCCTGGGTCTTCTTCCTATTGTTTTGAATAGTATTTATTACAAAATAGTTCACAATAGATTAGAAAATAATTTCTCCACTCCTTTTATACTCTTTATGATATGATGATACCAGTTAAAATAATCTTGATGTAATTTATAACTGACCTTGCTGCTGGAATATTAAAATTATAAAATACTGATGATTCAATATGTAGCTGTGAAGATTTCTGTAACTGTGTATGTGGCATAATTTTTTTACAGATTATAAAAATTCTAGGGTATCTCAAGAGGATACAATTAACATCTTTCCATAATTTCTTTACCATGGCAACATGGTCTCTTTTCTAACTTGAAATGTATCAGAGGCCACCTGGGTTATTTTCATATTCTCTGCCAGCTGGCTCAATGGGAATGCAGATTCATATTTACACAGGGGAATTGAGGGCGAGAGGTGACAAGCATTGCTTTTCCCCAGAGATGGGTTGTTGCTGCAGCTCCTGTGATTGTTAAAATTATCTCAGCTGTGTGAAGTTCGACAGTTCAGTCTTCTGGTACATGTGTATTCTGAATTTCATCAGGATTAACCATCCAGTGAGTACAAATGATATAATATTCACAATAACATTCTCAATTTTACTGTCTTAACACCTTTACAAAGTGAAAACTTGACCATTCAACCTGTACTTGCTAAATGATTGTGAGCATCTCCAAAGTATGTCCCAGCAAAATGCGTGTGACCAAATTGAAGTTCTCTTGGAAGATACACAAGAATGCAGTATTAAATCATAGATTAACACAAAGTAATTTTAAAAAGACCTATTTAAATTTTAATAAGAAAACAGAATATTTTAGATTAAAATAATGTGTAGATTTAAATTTTAAAAAGTTCCTAGAAATTAGGAAAAATAAAAATGGTGCCATATAGCTAATATCTTGGAGGAAAATTCCTAAAATATTCAAGAGTATTTTCTTTGAAATTAGATATTCTCATTACTTACTCATTCAGTGAACTCAAGATTTCTTACAGCATTTCTTGGAGGATGAAATTACTTATATTTACTTTTGGGCTTCCCTGGTGGTAAAGAATTCACCTGCAGTGCAGGAGATGTGGGTTTGATTCCTGGGTTGCGAGATTTCCCCTGGAGAAGGAACTGGCAACCCACTCCTGTATTCTTGCCTGAGAAATCCCATGGACAGAGGAGCCTGGCTGGGCTACAATCCATGCAGTCAAAAGGAGTTGGACGTGACTTAGCAACTAAACCACCGCCGCTGCTGCTGCATTTGTTTTTGTTTTCTTATTTGCTGCTTGATGTTGATAGATGACAGTAGACGGGTACTGTGAATGGTGTCAATTTCTTGATTTCCAATGGAGAAGAATTCACATTGGGATCAAAAAGACTTGGCTTTAGTCACTCAGAACTTCGTTAAGTAACAGTTTATTAAGAAGAAAAAGGGATAAAGAAAGCTTCCAGCACAGGCACTGGAAGGGAAGATAGAAGAAAACCCCCCTTTAGCCAGTTCAGGCAAGGCAATTTGTATTTTCTGGCAGGTTATTAGCAATGGATCAAAAGAATATCTTAAGGTTGTAAAGGCCTTGCCAGCATACCCACAACATTAACATAAGATTAGCTAGAGAATAGTCTCTGGGCTTTAGGGCTAGGTGAGACATTCTAATGTAAAGGACTTGCTAGGCCCACAACATTAACATAAGACTTAGTTAAGGGTTGATCTTTATCACAACAAACATTTCAGGCTAGAAAATGTTTGTCTTTCTTTCTCTTCCTCTTTTTCCTCTCCCTTCTCCTTGGGACCCACTAGCCTCCTTAGCAAGTCTGCCTATTCCCCTTTCAGTGTGTGTGTGTGAGAGAGAGAGCGAGGAGCGAAAGCGAGAGAGAGCGAGAGAGAGCGCGCACGAGAGAGAGAGAGAGAATGTTTTAAAGTGTCAAATTCAAGTGACTTTTTCCCCCCTGTTTTTATTTAATTGGCTGTCATGCTTCAGGTAACTCATTAATGTCTAAAATAATGAACTCACCTTTCTGCACTACACAGAGAGGAGTCTACACAGGAATTGTCTCGATTTACTGTGATAAAGAGAAATCTTCAGAATATCTAGAACCTTTGATATCCTGCAAAAGGAGAAGAATGTCCTTAAAATCCTTGTAGCAGGGCTTTACCTCCTGGCACTGACTTTGACTTCTGAGTTGAACAGTACATCTACAGAGGGAAAAGTGATGGCATTTAATCATAAGAACATGGAGAAGCTTCTTATGGCAGCTCACGCCCTGGCTGCCACTGCAGACCTGACGTCAGGGCCCTATCCTTCAGAAATACCAGTCAGTGAACTGCATGGAAATTAGCTGCTACAACCTGGGCTGCTCCTTTTGCTGGCCACTTCACTTCCAGAACCTTCAGTAGCCGCATCCAGGCAGCTTTCCAAGAGTGGAGACTTTGAGTGCTTACTGATCCCGGTGCTGACCACAGGTCTCACACAGAGGTGTCTTGTCAAGACTCTGTGTCACAAAGTATACCCTCTGTGCTCTGTGGTCGTGCCACCTCGTGCAACAGAAAGGGAGCTCATCCAGTGGGTCTGGTGCCATGATGCTATGGCACTGTCTCACATGCCCACCTGTGAGAGCTCAGCCTGAACTCTGCCTCCAGAAAGATCCTGGGGACACTGAAAAGGAAGAGCAGATCACTCCTGAAAGGCTGTGCCGAAGGTGGGATTTCCAGGTGTACGGATAGCACCATCTTTCCTGTTTGCTGCCCCCAACCCAAGACTGCCGATGGGCCTGAAGGCATGCTGGTGCACTCTTTGCCTGGTATGTCGCCTCTGTTGCCACAGAGTAGTGGACGACTCTTTCTGTAGGTTTTACAACAGAAAATGGAAAATAAACAGTGTATTTACAAATAAATAAAAAGCTCAAACCATGTAGCCCCTCTGGCATTGATTGGTTGTCTACATAATGTGCTGCAGAAATCTTTCCCAAATTCCCTGTTTATTAGGCCACTTACCAATGGTGGCTTTTTGGTTGTTAAGTCATCTAGGTTAGAAAGATGTCTGACTCTGCATTTGGATTTATAATATTAAAGTGTTTAGAATTCCAAGCCAATACTTGGAATAATCCAGTGTGTTTTGCTGCTCTGTCTGGTAGTTAGGTTTTGGCTCATCTGTCTCCCTTTCTAGAATGAAAACTGCTTTCAGTCTTTGTCTCATTCGTGAATCTAGATGAATACCAAGTACAGTGTCCAGTTTAATAAGTAAGTTTTGGCTGACTGAATTGCTATTTTGATATTAGAAAATTGCTTTTGAAAATATATCTTGTTTTGAAACAAAACTATGAGTTTATTATCTGGGCTTCAGAGTATCCAAAAGTAATAACCACTGCCAGAAAAAAAGATTCCTTAAGGAATATAGATTAAGGCAGTGCTTTCTACATATATGTGGGAAGCATAGGAAACATTTTTAGGTTTCATAGTCTGTTTGATTAACTCTGTGAATAATCTTGCTCAATTAAGCAATCCTGGGAACTGCTCTAGTCTTGTTTGCTAATCTATAAAAGTAAGGGTTTAAATTAGGTGATTTTTGTGCTCTGAAATTATGAGCTTGTAGGACCACCTGCTCAATAATCTGAGACTGGAATCACATATGTCTGTCACAGTTTACGTTTTTAATTTAGGTCTATGACTTTGGGCCTGGTATTTACATTTTGGGTCATCTTGAATTCCCTCATGAAAAGGTCAGAGGGCTTAAATAGATTGTTTATGAAATTCTAGAACATGTATACTATCAGTACTTAAATTTCAGTAATGTTTATAGCTATGGAATTGAATCAGTTGCATTTTTTTGTGTGGTGCTTCAGTTCCTGTGTGAAAAAATTAGGGAGTTCAGGAAACATTTCTGCAAAGTACAGGATTCTGATCTAATAGATGTTGCAGTTTATGAGGGTGGTATGAAATCAGTTACAGTATACAAACCATATTGAAAACCAAAGATCAGTATCCTTGAACCAGGGACTCTTGTTTCTCCTGTTGCATATATTTTGGTTTTCTTATTTTGAGACCATTAATGAGAGCACTTGTATTGATTTTTGTCATATAAACTGAAG
Source organism: Tragulus kanchil (assembly GCA_022376925.1). Taxonomy (NCBI): domain Eukaryota; kingdom Metazoa; phylum Chordata; class Mammalia; order Artiodactyla; family Tragulidae; genus Tragulus; species Tragulus kanchil. The sequence goes on along the minus strand of JAIOJX010000028.1, from coordinate 30,640,249 downwards.
GAGCCAAGACTTGAAAACTTTCACTCTGAAAACCAGAAATTTAATCCAGTGTAAAACCTAGTTGATGAACTATTTAGAAAAGAAGGTGGTAGATACTGCATCTAATTTATTATAAACCATAGATCATTCATGCAATCTTGATTAAGTTACAGTAGAACCCAAGCTCAAGTTTTTGTTAGAGTACTTTTGGAATTAAAAAGAAACTGAGTCGCAAGTGCTTTTGAAAATACAAAGGTCTAAGTCATCATTGTTTAAGCAAAAAAAGAAGGTTAGCAAATATTTACTTCCCAGTTACAGCAAACTCTTTCCCCACAGTGTTTAAAAACCTTTATATCTTTTACGTCTTTTCTTTCTAAAGTTGAGTTTCTGATTGTTCACCAAAATGGACAGTATTCAAATATAACTGTGGAATCATAAATAAGAGAATGTAAAGTTTACCATTAAAAATAATATTTTTAGAATGATTCTTACAGAAAATTATGTATATACTTTTTAATATTATATCTGTTACTAAGGTTGTTTAATCATAGAAATTTGAGGTAGATAACAGAGTAATTATCATTTTGCTATCCTAGCTCTAATAATCTAGTGTAGGCCTGTGCAAAGTCCTTAAAATTACAAACATAAAGTCTATCTGCTAAGAAAAAATCAAAGAAGTAAGAAGTGGGCCGGGTTTTCATTTTGGGTCATCTTGAATTCCCTCATGAAAAGGTCAGAGGGCTTAAATAGATTGTTTATGAAATTCTAGAACATGTATACTATCAGTACTTAAATTTCAGTAATGTTTATAGCTATGGAATTGAATCAGTTGCATTTTTTTGTGTGGTGCTTCAGTTCCTGTGTGAAAAAATTAGGGAGTTCAGGAAACATTTCTGCAAAGTACAGGATTCTGATCTAATAGATGTTGCAGTTTATGAGGGTGGTATGAAATCAGTTACAGTATACAAACCATATTGAAAACCAAAGATCAGTATCCTTGAACCAGGGACTCTTGTTTCTCCTGTTGCATATATTTTGGTTTTCTTATTTTGAGACCATTAATGAGAGCACTTGTATTGATTTTTGTCATATAAACTGAAGGAGCCAAGACTTGAAAACTTTCACTCTGAAAACCAGAAATTTAATCCAGTGTAAAACCTAGTTGATGAACTATTTAGAAAAGAAGGTGGTAGATACTGCATCTAATTTATTATAAACCATAGATCATTCATGCAATCTTGATTAAGTTACAGTAGAACCCAAGCTCAAGTTTTTGTTAGAGTACTTTTGGAATTAAAAAGAAACTGAGTCGCAAGTGCTTTTGAAAATACAAAGGTCTAAGTCATCATTGTTTAAGCAAAAAAAGAAGGTTAGCAAATATTTACTTCCCAGTTACAGCAAACTCTTTCCCCACAGTGTTTAAAAACCTTTATATCTTTTACGTCTTTTCTTTCTAAAGTTGAGTTTCTGATTGTTCACCAAAATGGACAGTATTCAAATATAACTGTGGAATCATAAATAAGAGAATGTAAAGTTTACCATTAAAAATAATATTTTTAGAATGATTCTTACAGAAAATTATGTATATACTTTTTAATATTATATCTGTTACTAAGGTTGTTTAATCATAGAAATTTGAGGTAGATAACAGAGTAATTATCATTTTGCTATCCTAGCTCTAATAATCTAGTGTAGGCCTGTGCAAAGTCCTTAAAATTAGGAACATAAAGTCTATCTGCTAAGAAAAAAATCAAAGAAGTAAGAAGATTAAATTTAAAATACAATTTAGAACTTTATCTGAAATAATTGTAAGAACAGACTTTTGCATCAGAACAGAAAGCAGAATGAATGTGGAAACTAACATTTGAAAGAAAAAGTTGAAAATTTAAAAATAAGAAAAGATGTATTCTAGATACAGAGTCAAGGCATTTTTCTATTAGTTATGTTATTTATAGCTCTTTTTGTCAGGGTTGAATCATAGTATTTACTTGTTTTTCTTTAAACTATTTCAAAATTTATTGGAGTTAGATGTTCCTATTATTCTCATTTTACCAGTGTGAAACAGTATTTTCATGCAATGCAACATTATAAGTAGTTGCTTATTTATTAATGGATGTCTCTCTATAGCATAATGCCAGGATACTAGGATAATCAATACATTGATCAAAATACTGGAATCCAGATATCTGAAGTTTATGTGAGTCATGATTTTTTTTTTTAAGTTTTGAACAGTTTTTTTTATTTTTAATTTTGGCCTCTTTTTATTGACCTTTTATTTACTTATTTTTCATCCATCTCTATTCTCCGGCCTGTGTGGGCCTCCCATTGCAGTGGCCCCTCTCGCTGCAGAGCACCAGCTCTGAGTGCATGTGCCCCAGAACACTGGCTCATAATTGGACACATCAGTCCAGCTGCTCCCTGGCACGTGGGATCCTCTCAGGCCAGGGATTGAACCGGTGTCCCTTGCACTGCAAGGCAGACTCTTTACCCACTGGACCACCAGGGAAGCCCTGGGTCATGATTTTTGATCTATCACTTAGGTTTGCTAGTAGTATATTTGTAATGCTTTCCTCAGGTCAGCATATTCTTGAGATTCCACAGAATCTTCTCTGCTATCTGTAAAGAGCCAGGGAGCTTTATAAAAAAAAAAAAATGTCTTCATGAACTATAGGAGCTGTGGCTTGCTCTCATGGCCCTGACTGGCTCCCGCTGGCTCCTTTTCCTCAGAGTCTCCTCCAGGCTGTGCTTCTTACCTTCAGATTTACACTCATTTTCTCTCCTTTCTCCTCCATTTTTCTTTCCTTTCTCCTCCCTTTAAACCCTTTTGTCTTCCCCATGTTTTTCTTAACCATTTAACTTTAGAAAGAAAGCACATACAGGTCACGTATGAATGATGCATTAATGATGTATTTTGCCCTTCTTTTTATTCTTAATAGATATAATAGGAATAAAAGATGAAGTTGGTATTTTTTCATTTATAGTACTGTACTATGCCATTCTTGCTATAACTTGTATTATCTCCGTTTTGTAATCAGCTGAAACAATCCAGGTTAGATCAAAGAAACAGAACCATACAAGTGACATAATTTGGTTAAGAGGAGATTTATTTTAAAATTTGACCTTATGCATTTGTGGGAACTGGGGAAGCCATCTTTGTCTGGATGCTGTTTTGGGTCTGGGGTCAGAATCTAAAGCCGGCAGGGCTGGCTGTCAGGAGGGGAAGGTGATGCTAAATTGGGCAGAGGATTAAATAGGTGGAGCCCATGAGGATGAGCTGAAACCTCCTCTTTCTCTCTGTCTCCAGGACTTCACCTTTGCTGATAAGATCTCTTCCAGGAGAACATGGTGTCATTCAGTACAGGGCTGACCAAGCACTTGTCCCAACAAGGATCCTGGGGAACCACAGAAGCTACAGGCAGACTGGAGTTCCGCAACACCCTGGCCAGCCAGCAGGTAAGGCATGGTGACAGAGTGTGTAAAATGTATCCGTGATGGGTGTTCCAAACTCATCTTTCAAGCACAAAATGCTTGTAGCTGCTGCTTCACTTCTGCCTACCAGCTCTTTAACAGATGATGTTTGTGACTGCGTTTACTCACAACTATACAGAGAGGTGCTGGGAAACAGAGCTCCAGGATAGCCAGGTTGACAATGCAGATCCACCAACAGCCTACAGTTTGCTCTGTACACTTATATGGCCAAAAACTGGGTGGAAAAGTTGTTATTGTGCTGCCTTTTCTCACCAAGATTTGGTATTATCCAGCTTCGATTTTTACATTGTTGCTATTCTGTTCAGTGTAAAATGATACTTCATTATCCCATTTTGGTTTTACCTTGCATTTTTGTTATAAGTGATAGGTTGCACATAGCTTCACATGCACACTGACTATTTGTGTTTTCTTTTCTGTGAAAATGCCTATGTATGTGTCTTGCCTCATCTTTCTGTTGATCAGTGGAGAACTTCCTGTTTTCTATTAACTATTTGTTGATATCTACTTTGCAATCATTCCTTAATTTGTGAGTTTTGTTTTCACTTTCAAAGGTATCCTTTAATGAACACATTTCTTTTTAAAATTTCACAGTAGTAAATGTTTCTGGTGTTATTCATGCAATTATTTTTTTATGCTTATGAAATACTTCCCTATGCCAAGGCCATGAAAACATCTCTCCAAACTCACACATTTATTTTATGCTTTCGCATTCTCACGTGTGCTGTGAGACAGAGCTCAGGTACCATCATCACTGTTGGTTCGACGTAGAAAACTAATTGTCTCAGCATTAATTACTAAAGGATTCTCCCTTTCTCTGTAATTTATAATATGATTTACATCAAGTTTTTTAATTTATGTCAACGTTCTATTCAACTACTACAGAGTAAACCTTCATAAGAATTCTTAATGGAGTATGTTGGTTATTATTGACCATGGGGTCTCCCAAATAAATGTTCAAATTATAATAACAATTAATTGTATTAGCATTTATTGGAATTGCATTTAATGTGTAAGTCAGATTGAGTTGAACTGGCATATTTATTACAGTGTTTTATTTTTGCATGTGGAATATTTCCAGTTATTATAATGAGTTCTAATATTTTGTAAAATTTTATTGTTTGTAGGCAGAAGTTCTTGTCTAGCTTGCTTAGGGCTATTTCTAGGTAGCAAATAGACTATTTTTTGTTAAAGAAAACGTCATTTATATGTACTCACAACTAAAGAAGGTCTGGGAAACCAGGATACTTGAATGCAGATCCACCAACAGCCTACAGTTTGCTCTGTACACTTATATGGCCAAAAACTGGGTGGAAAAGTTGTTATTGTGCTGCCTTTTCTCACCAAGATTTGGTATTATCCAGCTTCGATTTTTACATTGTTGCTATTCTGTTCAGTGTAAAATGATACTTCATTATCCCATTTTGGTTTTACCTTGCATTTTTGTTATAAGTGATAGGTTGCACATAGCTTCACATGCACACTGACTATTTGTGTTTTCTTTTCTGTGAAAATGCCTATGTATGTGTCTTGCCTCATCTTTCTGTTGATCAGTGGAGAACTTCCTGTTTTCTATTAACTATTTGTTGATATCTACTTTGCAATCATTCCTTAATTTGTGAGTTTTGTTTTCACTTTCAAAGGTATCCTTTAATGAACACATTTCTTTTTAAAATTTCACAGTAGTAAATGTTTCTGGTGTTATTCATGCAATTATTTTTTTATGCTTATGAAATACTTCCCTATGCCAAGGCCATGAAAACATCTCTCCAAACTCACACATTTATTTTATGCTTTCGCATTCTCACGTGTGCTGTGAGACAGAGCTCAGGTACCATCATCACTGTTGGTTCGACGTAGAAAACTAATTGTCTCAGCATTAATTACTAAAGGATTCTCCCTTTCTCTGTAATTTATAATATGATTTACATCAAGTTTTTTAATTTATGTCAACGTTCTATTCAACTACTACAGAGTAAACCTTCATAAGAATTCTTAATGGAGTATGTTGGTTATTATTGACCATGGGGTCTCCCAAATAAATGTTCAAATTATAATAACAATTAATTGTATTAGCATTTATTGGAATTGCATTTAATGTGTAAGTCAGATTGAGTTGAACTGGCATATTTATTACAGTGTTTTATTTTTGCATGTGGAATATTTCCAGTTATTATAATGAGTTCTAATATTTTGTAAAATTTTATTGTTTGTAGGCAGAAGTTCTTGTCTAGCTTGCTTAGGGCTATTTCTAGGTAGCAAATAGACTATTTTTTGTTAAAGAAAACGTCATTTAATAATGAAAAAATCTAACTTTTATTTCAATTATTCTTTTTTATTTTTATTTTTTTCTGACCTTATTATAGTGTTCATGGTCTTTGGTAAAATCTTGGAATTTTTTGTTGTGGTAAAAACACCTAACAAGATTTACCATTTTAGCTTTTTAAGTGTACAGTAGTGTTAAGTATATGTACATTGTTGCACAACACAACAGATTTCTATGAACTTTTCATCTTACAAACCTGAAACTATCTTTTGAACAGCAGCTTGCCTTTCACCTTTTCCCCCACAGCTCCTGGCAAATACCGTTCTACTTCTGTTTCTAAGAGTTTGACCATTTTGGATACCTAAATATAAGTGGACTCATATAGCATTTGTTTTACTGTGGCTGGCTTCTTTAACTTAGCATAATGCCCTCAAGTTTCACCTATATTACAGCAAATGACAGGATCTCCTTTAAGGATGAATAATACTTTATGGTATGCATATACACATTTTATTTATCCATTCATCTATCAGTGAACCCTTTGGTTGCTTCCATCTTTTGACTACTGTGAATAAGGATGCAGTGAACCTGTATATGCAGATGTATCTCTGAGAGCCTGTTTTCAATTCTTACATGTATATACCAAAAGTGAAATTGCTGAATCTTGAAGTAATTTTGTGTTTAATTTTTTGAGGAATCCCATACTGTTTTCTATAACAGTTGCATCATTTTTTTTGTTTGGTTGAGGTTCTTTTGGCCACTTCTATTGGTCTTTCATCTATATACTTTACACAGTAAACCTTCATAAGAATTCTTAATGGAGTATGTTGGTTATTATTGACCATGGGGTCTCCCAAATAAATGTTCAAATTATAATAACAATTAATTGTATTAGCATTTATTGGAATTGCATTTAATGTGTAAGTCAGATTGAGTTGAACTGGCATATTTATTACAGTGTTTTATTTTTGCATGTGGAATATTTCCAGTTATTATAATGAGTTCTAATATTTTGTAAAATTTTATTGTTTGTAGGCAGAAGTTCTTGTCTAGCTTGCTTAGGGCTATTTCTAGGTAGCAAATAGACTATTTTTTGTTAAAGAAAACGTCATTTAATAATGAAAAAATCTAACTTTTATTTCAATTATTCTTTTTTATTTTTATTTTTTTCTGACCTTATTATAGTGTTCATGGTCTTTGGTAAAATCTTGGAATTTTTTTTGTTGTGGTAAAAACACCTAACAAGATTTACCATTTTAGCTTTTTAAGTGTACAGTAGTGTTAAGTATATGTACATTGTTGCACAACACAACAGATTTCTATGAACTTTTCATCTTACAAACCTGAAACTATCTTTTGAACAGCAGCTTGCCTTTCACCTTTTCCCCCACAGCTCCTGGCAAATACCGTTCTACTTCTGTTTCTAAGAGTTTGACCATTTTGGATACCTAAATATAAGTGGACTCATATAGCATTTGTTTTACTGTGGCTGGCTTCTTTAACTTAGCATAATGCCCTCAAGTTTCACCTATATTACAGCAAATGACAGGATCTCCTTTAAGGATGAATAATACTTTATGGTATGCATATACACATTTTATTTATCCATTCATCTATCAGTGAACCCTTTGGTTGCTTCCATCTTTTGACTACTGTGAATAAGGATGCAGTGAACCTGTATATGCAGATGTATCTCTGAGAGCCTGTTTTCAATTCTTACATGTATATACCAAAAGTGAAATTGCTGAATCTTGAAGTAATTTTGTGTTTAATTTTTTGAGGAATCCCATACTGTTTTCTATAACAGTTGCATCATTTTTTTTGTTTGGTTGAGGTTCTTTTGGCCACTTCTATTGGTCTTTCATCTATATATCTTTGTTCTTTGGCCTGTGTGGGCCTCTCATCACAGTGGCCTTTCTTGTTGCAGAGAACCAGCTCTCAGCGCATGTGCTCCAGAGCTCTGGCTCAGTAGTTGGACACATTGGTACAGCCGCGCTGCGGCACGTGGGATCTTCCCAGGCTAGGGATTGAACCGGCAAGACAGTGCACTGTGACGTGGGCTAACACAGGTCAGTTCCTAAGAAGTTACTGGGCCCCTGGATATGAAGAAATGAGTGATGATGACACGGATAGCTCAGATAGTCCTCCAACCCCAGATAAGTTTTTTAGACCTAAAATTTGCCCTTTAGAAAGTGAGATAAGTTCAGAAGGAGAAGAGGAATGGGTAAATATGATGTTACCTAAAGGAGGAACAAATATTAATCTAAAAGGCAAGAATATTGTGTCCAAAAGAAGTAAGAGAAATTTTGAATCAGTGAAAGAAAGTTCCTCTAGCAAGGCAGAAAGTGAAACTTCATCTGAGTCACAGCCACTCTGTAAGAGTAAGCGGGGGAAGCATGAGAAGTAAAGAAAGAATTTTTTAAAAAACAATGGGTCGTTATTCTTAGGTATAGAGCAGCTCAAGTTAACATGAATAACCTACCCTGATCTAGCACAGGGTGTTAAAGTTCCAAAGTTCAGATTTTTCCTTAATCATGAGTTTAAATGATCTAAAGGGAAGAAAGTACTTGATTCCAAGGATTTGATTTGAATGTGTTTTGATCAAGTGAAATAAAGTGAATTTTATGTAATTCTTGAATAGATATAAGCTAAAATAGAGAAGTGATGAGTTGATGATTTATTAAGTGAATCAGTATGTTTAGAGAAAAAGGTTATATAAATTAAGTGGTTGAAACAATTAAAAATCAAATAGTTAGAAACAAAGAAGTTATAAAGAAATTGAAAAGAAAGGAAAAATTTATTATAAAAAGAGTGATGATTAGACTGTGAGACAGCTTGCTCATGCGACTCGAACATGAGAGGCTCTCCAGCTCTAGGGTAAGACTATTGTATTTTTATTGTTTGAGTTCTGAACTTTTAAACCTTATTGTCATGTTTTGACTATGATTATTGATGCACAGCTATGTTGTATTAAGCTGATTACTAAGATGTATAAATGTTGATTTACTGTCTTGCAGTAAATCTGATCTTGATTTGAACTCCACGCCTTTTTACTGTTGAAGTTCTAATCTCAAATTAGAGAGAACTACAGAGTATAGGTTGAAGTTTTCTGATAATAGTACCGGGGCAATTAAGTGTTTCCCCAATTCTATTAATTAGAAATAAGTAACTATGCTCGGCCCGCAGCAACTGCAAGGCAGTGTCCTTACCCACTGGGCCACCAGGGAAGCCCCCAGTTGCATCATTTCATATCCTCCCAACAGTACATCAAATTCTTTGCAGAATTACCAGTGTTTGTTATTTTGTTTCTTTTTTTTTGGCAGTGGCCTTCCTAAAAGGTATGAGGTGATATCTGATTATTGTTTTGATTTACATTTCTCTGGCAATTAGGGACTTTGGACTTCTTTTCATATGCTTGATGACCATTTATATATCTTCTTTGGAGTAACATGTGATCAAGTCTTCTGCTTATTTTTCAATTGGATTATTTGAGGTTATAGGTTGTTATTATTCAGTTATGGGAGCTTTTTTCTTTTTTACATATTCTAGATATAAAATCTCTTTTCAATATATGATTTGCAAATATTTTCTCTCATTCCATGGGTTGCTTTTTTTGCCTTGTTTATTATTTTCTGTGATATGTATAGTTTTTAATTTGACATACCCCGTTTATTTATTTTCCTTTTGTTGCCTGTGCTTTTGGTTTTATACAAGAAACCATTGCCATCCAGCATCACACAGATCTTTCTCTATAATTTCTTCTAGGAGTTTTCTAGTTTTGTCTAGGAATTTTCTCTATAATTTCTTCATGAATTATGTTTAGGTCTTTAATTCACTTAGAGTTAATTTTTGTATGTGCTTAAGAGTCTAAAATAATTTCTTGGCATATATATATATATATATATATATATATATATATATGTACATATACTATATATATATAGTTTTTCCCAGCACCGTTTATTGAAAAGACTGTCCATTTATTATTATTTGGGCTTGAATCTCTTGGCAAAGATCATTTGACCATATATGCGCAGGTTTCTTTCTATGCTTTTCAATCCATATATATGTCTGTTTTTATGCCATTGCCAGACTGTTTTTATGCTGTGCACCGGGGCCAAATCTGATCTTGATTTGAACTCCACGCCTTTTTACTGTTGAAGCTAATCTCAAATTAGAGAGAACTACAGAGTATAGGTTGAAGTTTTCTGATAATAGTACCGGGGCAATTAAGTGTTTCCCCAATTCTATTAATTAGAAATAAGTAACTATGCTCGGCCCGCAGCAACTGCAAGGCAGTGTCCTTACCCACTGGGCCACCAGGGAAGCCCCCAGTTGCATCATTTCATATCCTCCCAACAGTACATCAAATTCTTTGCAGAATTACCAGTGTTTGTTATTTTGTTTCTTTTTTTTTGGCAGTGGCCTTCCTAAAAGGTATGAGGTGATATCTGATTATTGTTTTGATTTACATTTCTCTGGCAATTAGGGACTTTGGACTTCTTTTCATATGCTTGATGACCATTTATATATCTTCTTTGGAGTAACATGTGATCAAGTCTTCTGCTTATTTTTCAATTGGATTATTTGAGGTTATAGGTTGTTATTATTCAGTTATGGGAGCTTTTTTCTTTTTTACATATTCTAGATATAAAATCTCTTTTCAATATATGATTTGCAAATATTTTCTCTCATTCCATGGGTTGCTTTTTTTGCCTTGTTTATTATTTTCTGTGATATGTATAGTTTTTAATTTGACATACCCCGTTTATTTATTTTCCTTTTGTTGCCTGTGCTTTTGGTTTTATACAAGAAACCATTGCCATCCAGCATCACACAGATCTTTCTCTATAATTTCTTCTAGGAGTTTTCTAGTTTTGTCTAGGAATTTTCTCTATAATTTCTTCATGAATTATGTTTAGGTCTTTAATTCACTTAGAGTTAATTTTTGTATGTGCTTAAGAGTCTAAAATAATTTCTTGGCATATATATATATATATATATATATATATATATGTACATATACTATATATATATAGTTTTTCCCAGCACCGTTTATTGAAAAGACTGTCCATTTATTATTATTTGGGCTTGAATCTCTTGGCAAAGATCATTTGACCATATATGCGCAGGTTTCTTTCTATGCTTTTCAATCCATATATATGTCTGTTTTTATGCCATTGCCAGACTGTTTTGTTTACTTGTGCTGTGCACTCAGTCGCTCTATCGTGTCTTCCTCTTTGCAACCCCATGGACTGGGGCTCGCCAGGCTTCTCTGTCCATGGAATTTTCCAGGTAAGAATATTGGAGTGGGTTGCCATTTTCTAGTTGTTTACTTAAGTTTGTAATATGTTTGAAATCAAGACATGTGACACAACCACTTTGTTATTCTTTCTTAAGATTGTTTTGGTTCTTTGTGCTTCTTTGTGATTCCTGATGAGTTTTAGATTTCTCTTACAAACAGTGTTATTCAGTTTTGATAGATATTGCATTGAATCTGTAGATTATTTTGGATAATCTATTTACACAAAATATTTTTCCATTTATTTGTGTCTGTGTTTCACCATTGGTCTGTAATTTACAGTGTACAAATCTTTTGTTTCCTTGGTTAGGTTTACTCTTAAGTATTTTATTCTTTTTGGTGATACTGTAAAATAAATTGTTTCTTAATTTCCTTATTAGATTGTTCATTGTTAGTGTGTGGAAATGCTTCTGTTTTTTGTACATTGAGTTTTATCATTTTTATTGCTCTTCTCATAGAACCAGCTCTGACTTCAGATTGTTTTTCTGACAATGTTTTTTAATTTATGAATTTTTTAATATTTTGAGCTCTTTGTATTGGTTTATTTATTTATTTATTTTCATCCATCTTTTCTCTTTGGCCTGTGTGGGCCTCCCATTGTAGTGACCTCTCATTGCAGAGCACTGGCTCTGGGTGCATGCACTCCAGAACACTGGCTCATAATTGGACACACCAGTCCAGCTACTCTGTGGCACATGGGATCTTCCTGGGCCAGAGATCAAACTGATGTCCCTTGCACTGCAAGGTGGACTCTTTACCCACAGGACCACCAGGGAAACCCTATTATTTTTATGATTTATTTTCAAATGATAAATGGTAGCTGTATTACACAGCTTTTGATGCTATATTTTAATCATATATGTGTGGTAAGTTGCTTCAGTCGTGTCTGACTCTGTGAACTTGTGGACTGTTGCCAGGTTCCCCTGTCCATGGAATTCTCTAGGCAAGAATATAGAGTGGGTTGTCATGCCCTCCTGCAGAAGATCTTCCTGACCTAGTGATCGAACCTGCATCTCTAACATCTCCTTCTCCTGCATTGGCAGGCAGGTTCTTTGCCACTGGTGACACCTGAGTAGTTCTGTCATCAGTCAGTAGAAAATACAGTTTTCTTTGAAATTTTTCTTTCTTTGACCCATGATTATTTACAGTATTTATATTCCAAATATTTAAGTGTATCTTTTGTTAATAATTTTCAGCTTGCTCCTTCTTTGTCATAGAATATAGTCTATGTGAATTCAAACTGTTGAAATTTTCTTTTTTATTTATTTATTTATTTTGGCAAGGGTTGGGAGGGAGGGGGTGGGCGGGCCACTTCCACTGGTCTTTCACTTCTTTAGTTTCATCCATCTTTGTTCTTTGGCCCGTATAGGCCTCCCATCGCGGTGGCATCTGTTGTCGCAAAGCACCGGCTCTGGGCGCATGCGCTCCAGAGCTGTGACTCGGTAATTGGACATATCAGTCCAGCTACTCTGCGGCACATGGTATCTTCCCAGGCCAGGGATCGAACCGGCATCCCTTGCACTGCAAGTCGATGTCCTTACCCACTGGACCACCAGGGAAGCCCTGTTGAAATTTTCTGAGATTTGCTGTATGACTCAGATTATTCATAGTCTGACTGCTGATGCACTTACACATGCTTCTGTTTGTCTATATTATCTAAACACATGTTTTTTTATCAAATTAATTACAAATTTTTTGAGAACTTATCAAAATTTCTCAAAGTTGGGTATACTTAAACTATTATAAAATCCTTTATAATTTAAGCAATATTTTTTGATTTCTTTGGTGTCTTTTTCAATTTGTTACCTTCAAAATGCCTTGATAAATTCTTTCATCATAGGAAGTCATAATTTCTGTTTTGTACATTAATATTTTATAAAATATTCATTATTAAAAAAGATTTATTATGAAAACAAATATACAGTCACCCATATCTCTCTATTTCCTCATGATAGTGACATAAATTAAGATCCCCATTACAAATTCATCTTCAGTGCTACAATTAGGGAAAAATGTATCTTATTGTCTAAAGTTCTTTTTTACAAAGGAAACTACATGTATTGAAGGGCTTTGATTACAACATTTTAGCTATTAAAAATCCATTGTATTTCACAATATTGTTAAAAGTCTCTGCCAAGAAGATAATTCAATGAACAAGATGTAAAAAAAGTTGTGTAAGATTTCTCCATGAATGATTAACCAAAATAATATGCAAAAAAAGAATGAGGTATTGTTAGTTTAAATTCCTTAAGATAAAAATGTAAAACAGCATCATTCCTTTAAAATATAAGATATGCCGTCATATAGAAAATCAATGAATTACTAAAGTGTACAACATGGTTGGACCCAATTTGGTTCATCATATATTCAGACGACCTGCAGGTTAGTTGTATTAACATTTACCTAGTATAATGCTCCTAAAAATTTGATAGTGCTATCTTCATTTTGAAAATAGGAGAAATAATCTTAAGATGTTGGAGTAGTTCTCCCAGTGTTATGCACTATCAAGTTGGAGGTAAGAAGAATAAATATTTAAATTAGTGAGAACTTTCATTTTATTTGGAGTCTGTGCTCTGCCTGAAGAAAGAGAAGCTTTCATATTCCACGAGTGAGTTTCTGGTTACCAGTCAGGAATGGAGTTTCTGTTGACATAGACTGAATATGTAGAGTTAATTTAACAAAATTTTGGAGCACTAGTTCCTCTGTAATAACAGTGTGCTATGTGTTGGAAATACACAGTAACTGGGAGAGACAAAAGCCTGTCTGTTAGTCAGAGATCTGAAGCAGTCAGTCCCTATCTTGGTGTTGTCAAGAATTGGTTTTATAATCAGAAAGAAAATAACACATCTTCACTTTTCCTTTTCAAGAACATATTAGTAATTTTTGAGTCTTATATAGAATGGGATCACATATAACTTTATTCTGATATAAAGACAACACATGCTTACTGAAGAAATGCAGGCAAAATAAAATAAATATGACCAAATAATTAATCTAATCTTAACATTTCTAGGCTCACATTTTGTCCCTAAATTACCATAATACTAAGCTTACATTTTACTGTCTGCTTTTTCTGTTTTCCTTTATATTTTAAATAAGTGTAAAATTATTACATGCTTCTTGTGGAAAAATTTAAGATCCAAATTTTGAGGTATTTTTTAAATTTTTTACAAATCCTTAAGATTAAAAATTGTAAAAAAAACCCAGGAAAAAATAAAATTTTTTCTCCATGAATGATTAACCAAAATAATATGCAAAAAAAGAATGAGGTATTGTTAGTTTAAATTCCTTAAGATAAAAATGTAAAACAGCATCATTCCTTTAAAATATAAGATATGCCGTCATATAGAAAATCAATGAATTACTAAAGTGTACAACATGGTTGGACCCAATTTGGTTCATCATATATTCAGACGACCTGCAGGTTAGTTGTATTAACATTTACCTAGTATAATGCTCCTAAAAATTTGATAGTGCTATCTTCATTTTGAAAATAGGAGAAATAATCTTAAGATGTTGGAGTAGTTCTCCCAGTGTTATGCACTATCAAGTTGGAGGTAAGAAGAATAAATATTTAAATTAGTGAGAACTTTCATTTTATTTGGAGTCTGTGCTCTGCCTGAAGAAAGAGAAGCTTTCATATTCCACGAGTGAGTTTCTGGTTACCAGTCAGGAATGGAGTTTCTGTTGACATAGACTGAATATGTAGAGTTAATTTAACAAAATTTTGGAGCACTAGTTCCTCTGTAATAACAGTGTGCTATGTGTTGGAAATACACAGTAACTGGGAGAGACAAAAGCCTGTCTGTTAGTCAGAGATCTGAAGCAGTCAGTCCCTATCTTGGTGTTGTCAAGAATTGGTTTTATAATCAGAAAGAAAATAACACATCTTCACTTTTCCTTTTCAAGAACATATTAGTAATTTTTGAGTCTTATATAGAATGGGATCACATATAACTTTATTCTGATATAAAGACAACACATGCTTACTGAAGAAATGCAGGCAAAATAAAATAAATATGACCAAATAATTAATCTAATCTTAACATTTCTAGGCTCACATTTTGTCCCCTAAATTACCATAATACTAAGCTTACATTTTACTGTCTGCTTTTTCTGTTTTCCTTTATATTTTAAATAAGTGTAAAATTATTACATGCTTCTTGTGGAAAAATTTAAGATATCAACAAGTATAAAGAAAAGAACCACTCACTATGTTACTATCCAAAGTTCAAAACTTCTAATATTTGTTAATTTTTTTCAGTAAAAATACACTTATAATTATAGTATTTGAAATTTGTTATGTAAAATAGTCTTTTTTACTTAAGCTTACATTGTAATCATTTGTTCACTCATTTGCATGCTGGTAAAATTTACAAAAATCTTTGAAAAAGATGTTTGTCTACACATCTTGATTTGTAGCCATAATTTTTTTTAAATGGTAGCTTTGAGCTAGAATTTGTTTAGGTGAGTGAATCTAAGAGTTTTCACTGGGTAGGGTATGTACTGTCTAATGGATTTTCAGAATATTCTTAGATTCCCAAAACCCCTGTCTACTAAGAGAATTGTAGTCTTTTATTCTGTTATTTTGGGTTGTAAAATCTTTTAAAACTGTTGTAATATTTTAGGCAAAATGGTACAAATGAAAGCTTAGTCTTATAGTAAGGTGTATTTATGTGTCATATGTTTAAATCTTTCCCAAGTACTATTAAAATTCTTTGCTAAGATGATTCTGTAACTGTCATTTCCAGAGCAAGGGATTTAAAAAAGGGTTCTTTAGCATCTGGCAGAGGGGGTGGCCAGTGTAGGTGAAGGGAACAGAGGGAGCCTGAAGTCCATTGGGCTCTTTTGTAGTCAGGTAGACAAGATAGGTAGACCATAAATTTTGTGCAACTTTCCTATTTTGACTTTGTCTCCTACCAGATATGTGATCCTCACTCTCTGAGCATCAGTTTCCTCATGGAACATTCCAGTTATGCTACTTTTTAGTTCCACAATTTGTATTTGATTCATTTTTGTATTTTCTATCTCTTTATTCACATTCCTTTTTTTACAGATAATGTTTTAAGCAGTCAGTCCCTATCTTGGTGTTGTCAAGAATTGGTTTTATAATCAGAAAGAAAATAACACATCTTCACTTTTCCTTTTCAAGAACATATTAGTAATTTTTGAGTCTTATATAGAATGGGATCACATATAACTTTATTCTGATATAAAGACAACACATGCTTACTGAAGAAATGCAGGCAAAATAAAATAAATATGACCAAATAATTAATCTAATCTTAACATTTCTAGGCTCACATTTTGTCCCTAAATTACCATAATACTAAGCTTACATTTTACTGTCTGCTTTTTCTGTTTTCCTTTATATTTTAAATAAGTGTAAAATTATTACATGCTTCTTGTGGAAAAATTTAAGATATCAACAAGTATAAAGAAAAGAACCACTCACTATGTTACTATCCAAAGTTCAAAACTTCTAATATTTGTTAATTTTTTTCAGTAAAAATACACTTATAATTATAGTATTTGAAATTTGTTATGTAAAATAGTCTTTTTTACTTAAGCTTACATTGTAATCATTTGTTCACTCATTTGCATGCTGGTAAAATTTACAAAAATCTTTGAAAAAGATGTTTGTCTACACATCTTGATTTGTAGCCATAATTTTTTTTAAATGGTAGCTTTGAGCTAGAATTTGTTTAGGTGAGTGAATCTAAGAGTTTTCACTGGGTAGGGTATGTACTGTCTAATGGATTTTCAGAATATTCTTAGATTCCCAAAACCCCTGTCTACTAAGAGAATTGTAGTCTTTTATTCTGTTATTTTGGGTTGTAAAATCTTTTAAAACTGTTGTAATATTTTAGGCAAAATGATACAAATGATATCTTTTTCTTATAGTAAGTTGTATTTATGTGTCATATGTTTAAATCTTTCCCAAGTACTATTAAAATTCTTTGCTAAGATGATTCTGTAACTGTCATTTCCAGAGCAAGGGATTTAAAAAAGGGTTCTTTAGCATCTGGCAGAGGGGGTGGCCAGTGTAGGTGAAGGGAACAGAGGGAGCCTGAAGTCCATTGGGCTCTTTTGTAGTCAGGTAGACAAGATAGGTAGACCATAAATTTTGTGCAACTTTCCTATTTTGACTTTGTCTCCTACCAGATATGTGATCCTCACTCTCTGAGCATCAGTTTCCTCATGGAACATTCCAGTTATGCTACTTTTTAGTTCCACAATTTGTATTTGATTCATTTTTGTATTTTCTATCTCTTTATTCACATTCCTTTTTTTTTGGAGATAATGTTTTCCTGTTTTTTCAGTTGCTTGTTCATGGTATCCTTTGGCTCTTTGAGCATCTAGGTCATTAGGAGATAATCTAAAAATTATTTTGAGGAGAAAATGATAGCACATATGAAGCACTTAGAATCTAATACTTGGTCTGCTCATAGTGAATCCTCAATAAATATCAGCCTCTTGTTATGGAGGGCCAGCCCTAACCCAGCCTTGGCTTTGGGAATATAAAATCTTTTACCTTTATCTCTGAAGAATGTTCTTCCTAATTTAATATAGAATTCCTAACTGACAATGGGGCCACCATTGTTATGAGTTGAGGTGAATCTTAACAGGATGCCTGGTTTTATATTTATCCTTCACTGATCCATGTATGGTGATATAACAGTAAATAAACCCTATCACAGAAATCACTAAAAAACTTCTTATGTTGGTGAAACAAGCCTAGCCTTTTTATTAGACTGGTGCAAAAATAATTGTGTTTTTGCATTGTTGAATTTTTCCATTTGATATTGGAATACATGCTTGAAAAAATATGGTTATGTCATATATCATTTTAATACATTTCTCACTTTATATTTTTAGCTAATGATTTATTACTTGATGTTTATTTCATATTTGCTTTAGACTATAGAAATGATGTTAGACAAAAATTCAAATTTTATTGCTTGGAAAAAAAATACCATTGTGTCATTTATGTGTCATATGTTTAAATCTTTCCCAAGTACTATTAAAATTCTTTGCTAAGATGATTCTGTAACTGTCATTTCCAGAGCAAGGGATTTAAAAGGGTTCTTTAGCATCTGGCAGAGGGGGTGGCCAGTGTAGGTGAAGGGAACAGAGGGAGCCTGAAGTCCATTGGGCTCTTTTGTAGTCAGGTAGACAAGATAGGTAGACCATAAATTTTGTGCAACTTTCCTATTTTGACTTTGTCTCCTACCAGATATGTGATCCTCACTCTCTGAGCATCAGTTTCCTCATGGAACATTCCAGTTATGCTACTTTTTAGTTCCACAATTTGTATTTGATTCATTTTTGTATTTTCTATCTCTTTATTCACATTCCTTTTTTTTTGGAGATAATGTTTTCCTGTTTTTTCAGTTGCTTGTTCATGGTATCCTTTGGCTCTTTGAGCATCTAGGTCATTAGGAGATAATCTAAAAATTATTTTGAGGAGAAAATGATAGCACATATGAAGCACTTAGAATCTAATACTTGGTCTGCTCATAGTGAATCCTCAATAAATATCAGCCTCTTGTTATGGAGGGCCAGCCCTAACCCAGCCTTGGCTTTGGGAATATAAAAACTTTTACCTTTATCTCTGAAGAATGTTCTTCCTAATTTAATATAGAATTCCTAACTGACAATGGGGCCACCATTGTTATGAGTTGAGGTGAATCTTAACAGGATGCCTGGTTTTATATTTATCCTTCACTGATCCATGTATGGTGATATAACAGTAAATAAACCCTATCACAGAAATCACTAAAAAACTTCTTATGTTGGTGAAACAAGCCTAGCCTTTTTATTAGACTGGTGCAAAAATAATTGTGTTTTTGCATTGTTGAATTTTTCCATTTGATATTGGAATACATGCTTGAAAAAATATGGTTATGTCATATATCATTTTAATACATTTCTCACTTTATATTTTTAGCTAATGATTTATTACTTGATGTTTATTTCATATTTGCTTTAGACTATAGAAATGATGTTAGACAAAAATTCATATTTGAGTGATTTTTTTCATTTGTGTTCCAAATGGATCATAGAGCAGTGGAGACAACTCACAACATCAACAATGTATTTGGTCCAGGAACTACTAAGAAACACACAGTGCAGTGGTAGTTCAAGAAGTTTTGCAAAGGAGACGAGTGCCTTGAAGTTGAGGAGCATAGAGACTGGCCATCGGAAGTTGACAACGATCACTTGAGAGCCATCATCAAAGCTGATCCTCTTACAACTACTTGGAAAGTTGCCAAAGAGCTCAGTATTGATTATTCTAAGACTGTTCAGCATTTGAAGCAAATTGGAAAGCAGATGAAAAAGCTTGATGAGTGGGCCCCTCATGAGCTGATCAAAAAAATAAGTTGTCTTCTCTTATTCTATACAATAACAATAAACCATTTCTCCATTGGATTGTTATGTAAGACCAAAAGGAGATTTTCTTATGACAGTCAGCAATGACCAGCTCTCAGTGGTTGGACTGAGAAGAAGCTACAAGTGCTTTTCAAAGCCAGACTTATTCCAAAAAGAGGTCATGGTCGCTGTTTGGTGGTCTCCTGCCTGTTTGATCCACTATGGCTTTCTGAATCTCAGTGAAACCATTGCATCTGAGAAGGATGCTCAGCAAATTGAGATGTGCACTCAAAACTGCAAGGCCTACAGACAGCACTGGTCAGCAGGATGGGCCCGCCTCTTCACCATGACAGCACCCAACCAAATGCTTCAGAAGTTGAATGAATTGGGCTATGAGTTTTGCTTCATCCACCGTATTCACATGACCTCTTGCCAACTAACTACCACTTCTTCAAGAATGTTGACACCTTTTTGCAGGGAAAATGCTTCCACAGCTAGCAGGATGCAGAAAATGCTTTCCAAAGGTTTGTCAAATTCCAAAGCATGGATTTTATTCTACAGGAATAAACATTTTCTCATTGGCAAAAATGTGTTTATTGTAGTGGCTCCTATTTTAATTAATAAAGATGTGTTTGAGCCTAGTTTTAATGATTTAAAATTCAGTCTGAAACGACATATCATTTCTCACTTATATTTTTAGCTAATGATTTATTACTTGATGTTTATTCTTTTGCTTTAGACTATAGAAATGATGTTAGACAAAAATTCATATTTGAGTGATTTTTTTCATTTGTGTTCCAAATGGATCATAGAGCAGTGGAGACAACTCACAACATCAACAATGTATTTGGTCCAGGAACTACTAAGAAACACACAGTGCAGTGGTAGTTCAAGAAGTTTTGCAAAGGAGACGAGTGCCTTGAAGTTGAGGAGCATAGAGACTGGCCATCGGAAGTTGACAACGATCACTTGAGAGCCATCATCAAAGCTGATCCTCTTACAACTACTTGGAAAGTTGCCAAAGAGCTCAGTATTGATTATTCTAAGGCTGTTCAGCATTTGAAGCAAATTGGAAAGCAGATGAAAAAGCTTGATGAGTGGGCCCCTCATGAGCTGATCAAAAAAATAAGTTGTCTTCTCTTATTCTATACAATAACAATAAACCATTTCTCCATTGGATTGTTATGTAAGACCAAAAGGAGATTTTCTTATGACAGTCAGC
This sequence comes from Tragulus kanchil, assembly GCA_022376925.1. NCBI lineage: Eukaryota > Metazoa > Chordata > Mammalia > Artiodactyla > Tragulidae > Tragulus > Tragulus kanchil. The sequence continues at coordinate 30,619,621 of JAIOJX010000028.1, read as the reverse complement.
AATGACCAGCTCTCAGTGGTTGGACTGAGAAGAAGCTACAAGTGCTTTTCAAAGCCAGACTTATTCCAAAAAGAGGTCATGGTCGCTGTTTGGTGGTCTCCTGCCTGTTTGATCCACTATGGCTTTCTGAATCTCAGTGAAACCATTGCATCTGAGAAGGATGCTCAGCAAATTGAGATGTGCACTCAAAACTGCAAGGCCTACAGACAGCACTGGTCAGCAGGATGGGCCCGCCTCTTCACCATGACAGCACCCAACCAAATGCTTCAGAAGTTGAATGAATTGGGCTATGAGTTTTTGCTTCATCCACCGTATTCACATGACCTCTTGCCAACTAACTACCACTTCTTCAAGAATGTTGACACCTTTTTGCAGGGAAAATGCTTCCACAGCTAGCAGGATGCAGAAAATGCTTTCCAAAGGTTTGTCAAATTCCAAAGCATGGATTTTTATTCTACAGGAATAAACATTTTTCTCATTGGCAAAAATGTGTTTATTGTAGTGGCTCCTATTTTAATTAATAAAGATGTGTTTGAGCCTAGTTTTAATGATTTAAAATTCAGTCTGAAACGACAGTTGTGTGTGCACCAACCTAATACAATACTGCAGTAAAGACAGAAGCTGCTGGCAGCACATGGAAGAGACAGGTCCAGAGACAGCCTAAAGAGTGTCATGAGTCGATAGAGAAGAGAATCTTTAGTGAGTACATTCCCCAGGATACTGGTTTACCAAATGACTAAAAGAACTGCTCAGAGCAGTTTAAATTCTTACCTTGACATTATAACCTTATTTAAATTTCATAAGGGTCAATGAGTTGTAGATTTAAGTATCTGCAAAAATTAAGAAGAAAATTAAAGCAAAGTTTTATCAAAACTTTCAAATGAATTTTTTCTACCATCTGATGTTATAAAAAATTAAATATCTGTATTTCATCAACATTTATAAACTTTCAAAAGTTTAACATTGAAAACAGTTGTCAAACATGACATGTAATTAATGTTATTATATGTAAGATCTCATAGAAATAAAATGTTTTACTTATTATTTATTTCTTGTAGAAATAAACAAGTAAATAGATAAGATAAATAAGTAAATAAAATATTTACTTATGATCAGTCATTTCTCGAAGAGAACACACTCTAAAAGGAGTGGAAAAAAGGAGGTGGATCAGTTTTTGGCATCATAATCGATACATAGTCTAATTTAAGCTTCACAGAAACTGTCTAAACTAGGAACACATCTCCAGCTAACCGGTAAAGAGGCTGAAGCTAGGGGGTACTCAGGAATTTGCCCAAAGCCTCAACTTGGTAATAATGGTGAAACCTTAGCATATGTCCCTTTTATGCATGTGTCATATTCAGTCTCTTACTACACAAAGTAAGATAATAATGTGCTACTTTTGTCTACTAAAGAGCATAAGTTCAAAAATATTAAATCTTGTATAGACATAATATGATTTATGAATTAAATAAAGGAAGATAACACCATGGAATTCTTTGATACAACTATTAGGTTAAACGTAGATAGAGAATTCATCCTGTAATGTCATCTAACTTGAGAATAATTGAAAAAGATTACAAAGCACATCATATGTAGATGGTGGCTTTTGGTTGTTCTCTTTATTTTGCCATTTCATTCTGTTATGCATTTGGTTTTTTCCTATAGTGAAACTATAAGATTCAATTTTAAGGAAGATAAAAGCATAGCGTGAATATGCTAGTTAAAAAAAGTCTGTATTAATTTCTTTCCATCTCTTCTTTACCATAGCAACATGCTTTCTTTTCCAACTTAAAATGTATCAAAGGGCACCTGAGTTATTTTCATATTCTCTGCCAGCTGGCCCAACGGGAACATTGATTCAAATTTACACAGGGGAATTGGGGGCAAGGGATGACAGGCACTGCTTTTCCCCAGAGAACAGTTTCACTGCAGCTCCTCATGATTGTTAAAACTAGCTGTGTGAGGTTTGACAATTCAGTCTTCTTATAAATGCATTATTTGAATTTCATCAGGATTTATCAGCCAATGAGTATAAGTGATATAATAATTATGATAACATTCTCAGCTTTACTAACTTAGCACCTTTACTAAGTGAAAACTTGACCATTCAGCCTGTAGTCTTCAAAGGATTCTAAGCATCTTCAAGGTGTGCCCTAGGAACATGTATGTGACCCAGTGGAAGTGCTCTTGGAAAATAAATGAGAATGCAACATTAACTTACATATTAATACAAAGTATCTGTAAGAAGACCCATATTAATTTTAATAAGAACATAGAATATTTTAGATTAAAATAGTTTGTAGACTTAAGTTTTAAAAGTACCTAGACCTTAGGAAAAATAAGGATGGTGCTAAATAGCTAATGTCTTGGAGGAATAATGCTGAAATACGTTTTTTAAAATAGTCTAGGGGTACTCAGAATTTGCCCAAAGCCTCAACTTGGTAATAATGGTGAAACCTTAGCATATGTCCCTTTTATGCATGTGTCATATTCAGTCTCTTACTACACAAAGTAAGATAATAATGTGCTACTTTTGTCTACTAAAGAGCATAAGTTCAAAAATATTAAATCTTGTATAGACATAATATGATTTATGAATTAAATAAAGGAAGATAACACCATGGAATTCTTTGATACAACTATTAGGTTAAACGTAGATAGAGAATTCATCCTGTAATGTCATCTAACTTGAGAATAATTGAAAAAGATTACAAAGCACATCATATGTAGATGGTGGCTTTTGGTTGTTCTCTTTATTTTGCCATTTCATTCTGTTATGCATTTGGTTTTTTCCTATAGTGAAACTATAAGATTCAATTTTAAGGAAGATAAAAGCATAGCGTGAATATGCTAGTTAAAAAAAGTCTGTATTAATTTCTTTCCATCTCTTCTTTACCATAGCAACATGCTTTCTTTTCCAACTTAAAATGTATCAAAGGGCACCTGAGTTATTTTCATATTCTCTGCCAGCTGGCCCAACGGGAACATTGATTCAAATTTACACAGGGGAATTGGGGGCAAGGGATGACAGGCACTGCTTTTCCCCAGAGAACAGTTTCACTGCAGCTCCTCATGATTGTTAAAACTAGCTGTGTGAGGTTTGACAATTCAGTCTTCTTATAAATGCATTATTTGAATTTCATCAGGATTTATCAGCCAATGAGTATAAGTGATATAATAATTATGATAACATTCTCAGCTTTACTAACTTAGCACCTTTACTAAGTGAAAACTTGACCATTCAGCCTGTAGTCTTCAAAGGATTCTAAGCATCTTCAAGGTGTGCCCTAGGAACATGTATGTGACCCAGTGGAAGTGCTCTTGGAAAATAAATGAGAATGCAACATTAACTTACATATTAATACAAAGTATCTGTAAGAAGACCCATATTAATTTTAATAAGAACATAGAATATTTTAGATTAAAATAGTTTGTAGACTTAAGTTTTTAAAAGTACCTAGACCTTAGGAAAAATAAGGATGGTGCTAAATAGCTAATGTCTTGGAGGAATAATGCTGAAATACTCAAAAGTGTTTTGCTTGAAATTAGATATTCTCTACCATCCAATAACTATCTAAGACTTAATGGGTAATAGAGATAGTTAAACAATAGGAGAACCTGTGAGCTGTGTATTCCTAACTTATTATGGTAGAATTTAGAAGTAATTTATCAATGCATTTTTTTGACTTATAAGAACTATGTCATCCTAATTTTTGTGAATGACAGAAACAGAATTTTCAGCTTTCTTTATCTTGAATAGTTAATTCCATTTTTCTATGCCTAGGATTATGTAACCATACTACTGGTTACAACAAAGTCACATTACAAAAATTTTAATCTCTTTGTATGGGGATATGATTAAATGGTTTATTAATTCATGTTGCCTATTTACTCTAGCAGAGCACTGAGCTGAATGTATTTCTTTTCCCTGTCAAGTATTTGGAACTTAGATAGTCCTGCCTTTAGAGAGTTGCAAAGGTAGTTTAAAAAACCAAAGAGAAAACCCTCCTCTTCTGGGCATGCTGGGACAAGCAACTAACATCTAAGGTCTTTTGTTAGACTTCTTAGACCCAAAGATGGAGCAGCAATCTTATTTTCCCTGTAAGAATAAATCATTTCTAACACCAAGACATCTTTTCCTGATGATTTACCTGGTTGTAGTCTCTGTTTCCAATCTGTTGAAAACACATTTGTGTCACTTGCTGAAAACTGTCCTCTTGAATACCAAAATATCTGAACAGCATGATCCAGGGCTATGGGGACTGGAAGCACATATTTTGCTACTGAGCCATTAACCGCTCTTTCACTGGATTCGAGACTAAGGGAGAAACAGCATCACACAGGGGGGCTTGTACCAGTGCCAGGACCTGCTATCGCTTTATGTCTTTAGATCACACTAAAACTCCTTTTTGGCCATCTTGGTATCTTTCCAGAAGCAACCAGTCTAAACGGGTACTAAGCTGCCTTCAAAATTAAAAGGATTTGCTAAATATGTTACTTATCACTTAGAGTACAAGGTGCAAAAATTTTTCTCTCATTTTGGAATAAATATCCTGAGGATATTGATTCTCAGTTGTAACTTGACTGATCAGGCAGACTCTTCTATTTTCAGAAAAATGTTTTCCACCATTGGCATGCCTTATCAAGGACTTTAGGGTGGTTTCTAACTTCCTTCTCTCCAGATTATATAAGGATGATGCTCTCAGTAGACTGAATCAACATCATGCCTTGTGGGATGAGGATAAATTTAAAGTCCTTGCAGATTATAACACAGAACCTAAGTGCTGATGACACCCTGAGGTCAGATGTTTATGATGGATAGCTGTTTCTACCAGTTAAAGTCACCTGCTGCTCATGCTTTGTGTTTGTTGAATGACAGAAACAGAATTTTCAGCTTTCTTTATCTTGAATAGTTAATTCCATTTTTCTATGCCTAGGATTATGTAACCATACTACTGGTTACAACAAAGTCACATTACAAAAATTTTAATCTCTTTGTATGGGGATATGATTAAATGGTTTATTAATTCATGTTGCCTATTTACTCTAGCAGAGCACTGAGCTGAATGTATTTCTTTTCCCTGTCAAGTATTTGGAACTTAGATAGTCCTGCCTTTAGAGAGTTGCAAAGGTAGTTTAAAAAACCAAAGAGAAAACCCTCCTCTTCTGGGCATGCTGGGACAAGCAACTAACATCTAAGGTCTTTTGTTAGACTTCTTAGACCCAAAGATGGAGCAGCAATCTTATTTTCCCTGTAAGAATAAATCATTTCTAACACCAAGACATCTTTTCCTGATGATTTACCTGGTTGTAGTCTCTGTTTCCAATCTGTTGAAAACACATTTGTGTCACTTGCTGAAAACTGTCCTCTTGAATACCAAAATATCTGAACAGCATGATCCAGGGCTATGGGGACTGGAAGCACATATTTTGCTACTGAGCCATTAACCGCTCTTTCACTGGATTCGAGACTAAGGGAGAAACAGCATCACACAGGGGGGCTTGTACCAGTGCCAGGACCTGCTATCGCTTTATGTCTTTAGATCACACTAAAACTCCTTTTTGGCCATCTTGGTATCTTTCCAGAAGCAACCAGTCTAAACGGGTACTAAGCTGCCTTCAAAATTAAAAGGATTTGCTAAATATGTTACTTATCACTTAGAGTACAAGGTGCAAAAATTTTTCTCTCATTTTGGAATAAATATCCTGAGGATATTGATTCTCAGTTGTAACTTGACTGATCAGGCAGACTCTTCTATTTTCAGAAAAATGTTTTCCACCATTGGCATGCCTTATCAAGGACTTTAGGGTGGTTTCTAACTTCCTTCTCTCCAGATTATATAAGGATGATGCTCTCAGTAGACTGAATCAACATCATGCCTTGTGGGATGAGGATAAATTTAAAGTCCTTGCAGATTATAACACAGAACCTAAGTGCTGATGACACCCTGAGGTCAGATGTTTATGATGGATAGCTGTTTCTACCAGTTAAAGTCACCTGCTGCTCATGCTTTGTGTTTGTTGAAAAGGACAAAAATGTATGTGCCAAATTAAAAGGTGCATTCATCAGTTATAAGGACTGTGTTAATATCCTGCAAAAAGCATAAAACCTCTAAATAAGCTTACCTTGTGATTCAAATTATAATTTCCTAAGCCCATGAGCTCCTTAGCATGGTCAAGAGTATTGAAATGAATGAAAATGCATGCCAACATTAGCCCTGGAATATTTCACATCTTTAACGTGACCCTTATCTGTTTGCTTTTTTCTAGAAACGCTGCTTAGCTTTTTGCATTTACTTCTTTCCATGTTTGTTTTTGGATGTTGTATTTTACATCTTTTTGTTTTGTGTATTCCTTAACTGATTATTGTAGTTATAGTTACTTTTTCCATTTGCATTTTAACTTTGCTACTAACTTTATAAGTGATAATTCATTACCTATACTACATATTTGCCTTTACCAGTAAGATTTTTACTTTCTTATGTTTTCTTGTTACTCATTAATGTCCTTTCCTTTTTAGCCTTAACATTTCTCATAAAAGCAGTTTAGTGGTGAACTCTTTTGCTTGTATGGAAATATCTTAATCTCTCCTTCAGTTTTGAATGACAGTCTAATTGGGTAGAGTATTCTTGGAAGTTTTCTCCTTTCAGCTTGTTGAAGATATCATGCCTTTTCCCTTTGACCTGCAGTTTCTGCTTAAAGAATCAGCTTTCAGTCTTTTAGGCGTTCCCTTGTTTGTCAAAAGTTATTTTTCTACTGCTGTTTTTTTTTTTTTATTTTTGGAGGGGGTGCGGGTTGGGGAGGGAGGGGGGCGGGTGGGCCACTTCTATTGGTCGTTCATTTATCTATTTTCATCCATCTTTGTTCTTTGGCCTGTGTGGGCCTCCCATCGCAGTGGCCTCTGTTGCTGCAGAGCACCGGCTCTGGGCTCATGCGCTCCAGAGCTCCGGCTCAGTAATTGGACACATTGGTACAGCTGCTCCGCGGTACGTGGGATCTTCCCAGGCCAGAGATTGAACCAGCGCCCCTTGCACTGCAAGGTGGTGTCCTTACCCACTGGACCACCAGGGAAGCCCACTCTCTTGCTGGTTTTAAGATTCTATTTTTATCTTTAATTTTTGACAGTTTAATAAAAATGTGCTTGTGTGAATCTCTTTGGCTTCATCTTGTTTGAGATTCTCTGTGCTTCTTGGACCTGGATATCTGCTTGCTTTTCCAGGTTAGGGAAATTTTTAGCCATTTTTTTTTTCAGTGAAAATTTGTGTACCTTTCTCTCTCTCTCTTCTCCTCTGGGACCCCTATAATGGGAATGCACTTCTTACTGATGTTGTCCTGATAGTCCCTTAGGATCTATTCTGTTTTTAAGATTCTTTTTTCTTTTTCTATTCTATTTGGGTGAATTCTACTACTCTGCCTTCTAGGTCATTCATCCATTCTGCTGCTTCGTCTTGTCTGTTATTGAACCCCTCTAGTGTAATTTTAGTTTAGTTATTGTATTCTTCAGTTCTGTGACTTCTGTTTAAGACTCTCATTTTTTCTCTTACTTAAATATCTCACAGTAGTTGTGTATTCTTCTTTTGAGTTCAGTGAGCATCTTATGACCATTAAAGTTCTCTATCAGTTAAATTTCTTGTTTACTTTTTATTAAGGTTTTCTGTTTTTGTTGTTGCTGTTGCTCTTTTGTTTGGACCTCTGTTTTCTCATTTCGCTTGACTCACTGGGTTTGTTTTTGTGTATTAAGTGAGATACCTTCTCTCCTAGTCTTAAGTCTTGGCCTTGTGTAGTCAAAGAAGCTTGTTGTTTAACGTTGCCCTAGATCTTGGTGGCCTCACGATCCTTTGTGGTTGTCTAAGCAGCCTCATGGATTGTCGACAGGTCCCCAAATGAGGTTGTGTCAGGTGCTGCCAGTGTTCCAAAGGGAGAGGTCTTAGTCAGCACCTAGTTTCAGGCTGACTGGAAATTAGATCCCCAGGCAGCAGCTTTCAAAATATAAAATGTATATAGTTCTTTGGGATCACCATCATCATCCCTGCTGACCTACAGACCCAGCAATTTGCGGGCATCCTCTTGGTGTTGTGAAAGTCAGAACTCTCAGTGGGTATGTCATTTCCTTTCTGGGAGATGTGAAGAGGTCAGGGGAAATGTGCCAATGGTGTCCAGCCTCCTGTGTTCCCTAAGAACCCCTCCACAGCCACTAGATGTGTGGGGAGCCTGATGCCTGCCCTCCAGTCTCACGCTTTAGAGTGCTTGTGTCTCATATCAGGCACGTCAACCCTTGGGACCTGCATTGGAAAGACAAGCCCCAAAAGGTCTGCCTTTGAAAATTAATGGGGCTTATGTTCAGGGGATCCAAGAGGCTGGAGGGAATGAAAGTTGTATTACAGGATTTTCCAGCCAAGTAACAAACTAGAGAGGTTCTAATCATTATCACCATTAGAAGTGGTCTCTCAAATTTCTGAACTCACTTTGGAGAAAGTATTCTCTCTGTTTTTGACCCTTAGATAGTGCTCAAGGAAAGTTAAGTGGGTGCCCACATAAACCACCGATGTTTAAGGCAGCATAGTCTTTATTACTATCTGACTGCTCTCTTAACATTTTTGTTGTTATTTGTTTAAATCTGTCTTCACATTTAATTCTGAGCTTCACGAGCTGGCTTCATTTGCACCACAGTTTGTCCAAAGTGACAGTCAGTCAGTGCTTGTGGATGGGAAGAATTTCTGATGCTTCATGCTTTAATTCATTGGAACCCTGGTATAGCTGAAAAAGAGACAGGTGGTGCCTGATGGGAATATGAGGAGGTTAGAGGTTTTGCTATCAGGCAGGCATATAAAGGTTTATCAGCAAAGAGAAGCAAGCCTTAGAAACAGAACTTGAGTTTAATGGCCTTAAGTAACCAGAGTGTTCTATCTTTAATAGAATGGTCTGTCTTGAATTGAAAGGTCTCTGTTTGACTTTGCTTAAAGCCAACCTTGTGACACTGTTACCAAGATTAATGTGTTTTCGAAAAGAGTTCGTGCTGGTTTCCACATTACCTATTTTGAACAACAACAACAACAAAAACCAAAAAGTAATCTTACGGAGTCTGATGGCTCATTTTTCTTCTCAGCACCCCTATATGATAAGCTTTATAATTCTCACTTTATAGTGAGAAAATCACTTCTGTTGCTAGCATGCTTTCCCAGATATAGCTGCATATTTTGAAACTTGGTACTTTATTAAAAAAAATGTCACTCACTCAGCCATGTGACAACTTAATTGACACTATATCCCCATAAATATATGTCTTATTGTTCCCCTTTTACCTATGAATTAACCAGGTAAGACAGAGCTCTAAATCAATTTGCTACTCTGCTGGTAAAGAACCCAGCAGGGTATCTACTACTGCTGCCAAAGGCGTCTTGGTACATCATTGTTTTGTGATAGCAGTTTTGGAAAAATAAAATGTCAAGTCATTTGGAGATAACCATATGCTAAAACACAGCAGTCTTAATTTATTACTGGTTAGGCAGCCAAGGTTTTTACTAAGTTTGTTTTGATCCATTATGTTGTTCTTCTTTCCTAAATAAAGAAGTCTCTACTGTAGATTAAGACTTAGAGCTTCCAACTTTAAGTAATTTTGATAGGTGCAGATAGTGTCAATCTCCTATGTTTTACTTATTGGGCCTTTTGTATATTTTATAGTTGGCATAGTTTATTTGTGGTTTGCATCCCAAATATTCTTTTCTTTTGAATATATCTGATTAATAGTTAAATACCCATAGAAGTTACGTGCTTTTGAGATCCACTTTCCACTGTTATCTTGGGATAGTAGTTGATAGATTGGGTTTAATTCTTTTACTGCTAGAGGTCAGAGTATGATTTTGATATCATTATATTGGGATCATTATACAGAAACCCAATTTATGTAATGAAGAGATATTCATACAAAGCCCTGGTCACATGTCATGTTTTTTTCAGCAAAGAGAAGCAAGCCTTAGAAACAGAACTTGAGTTTAATGGCCTTAAGTAACCAGAGTGTTCTATCTTTAATAGAATGGTCTGTCTTGAATTGAAAGGTCTCTGTTTGACTTTGCTTAAAGCCAACCTTGTGACACTGTTACCAAGATTAATGTGTTTTCGAAAAGAGTTCGTGCTGGTTTCCACATTACCTATTTTGAACAACAACAACAACAAAAACCAAAAAGTAATCTTACGGAGTCTGATGGCTCATTTTTCTTCTCAGCACCCCTATATGATAAGCTTTATAATTCTCACTTTATAGTGAGAAAATCACTTCTGTTGCTAGCATGCTTTCCCAGATATAGCTGCATATTTTGAAACTTGGTACTTTATTAAAAAAAATGTCACTCACTCAGCCATGTGACAACTTAATTGACACTATATCCCCATAAATATATGTCTTATTGTTCCCCTTTTACCTATGAATTAACCAGGTAAGACAGAGCTCTAAATCAATTTGCTACTCTGCTGGTAAAGAACCCAGCAGGGTATCTACTACTGCTGCCAAAGGCGTCTTGGTACATCATTGTTTTGTGATAGCAGTTTTGGAAAAATAAAATGTCAAGTCATTTGGAGATAACCATATGCTAAAACACAGCAGTCTTAATTTATTACTGGTTAGGCAGCCAAGGTTTTTACTAAGTTTGTTTTGATCCATTATGTTGTTCTTCTTTCCTAAATAAAGAAGTCTCTACTGTAGATTAAGACTTAGAGCTTCCAACTTTAAGTAATTTTGATAGGTGCAGATAGTGTCAATCTCCTATGTTTTACTTATTGGGCCTTTTGTATATTTTATAGTTGGCATAGTTTATTTGTGGTTTGCATCCCAAATATTCTTTTCTTTTGAATATATCTGATTAATAGTTAAATACCCATAGAAGTTACGTGCTTTTTGAGATCCACTTTCCACTGTTATCTTGGGATAGTAGTTGATAGATTGGGTTTAATTCTTTTACTGCTAGAGGTCAGAGTATGATTTTGATATCATTATATTGGGATCATTATACAGAAACCCAATTTATGTAATGAAGAGATATTCATACAAAGCCCTGGTCACATGTCATGTATTTTATATTAAAAGAAAGATAAGCTGTCTTTAGAAGATCTACCCAAACAGGAACAATGAAATTTAGGGTCTCATTAAAAGAGAAAACGCCACAGTTGTTTTTCATCCATCATATGCTAGTTGCGTTTTACAAGAATTTGGCTATGTGAAAAAGTTTGAAATCAGGAAAATGAAGTCCCAGTAAATAAAGTGTAACACGTGAAGTCCTAAGAATGCCAGGAAGAAGCCACATTGTTTCATGTAATCTTTTAGAGTGAACCTTAAATTCCCAGGTTGTTAAGTCTAGAGACAGTGCTCTGTGGAGACAGCCTTCTGTGGATGCCTGGACTCCAATGGACAGTTAATGAACTGTGTAAATATTTTATATAGTTGTGTTGTAAACACATTTGAACTGCCAGGAAAAAGTCAATAACTATTAAAGTTACTCAGTGACTTTCAATTTTGTATTACAAACGTTTTAAGTGCATGTGAGTACTTTATAGTTTTAATCATAGCATGGATCGAGTTTAATATGCTGGCCTTTTCAATCAGCACATAATTAGCATCAGAATACTGTTTTGGTTTTAAAATAAACCTTGTAATGGTGTTGTCAACTCTTCTCTCCTCTCCTTTTCAGTCAAGAAAAACAGTATATAAATTTCTCAAATAGGGGTTTTGTTTTGACTTTCTTCTGCATTATTTCTTCTGAAAGAAGATATAGAGTAACAAGAAACCAGCAGATCTTCATTGTGTAGATTACGTGGTACACAGTGCGATAAGTGTAGAACACAAAAAGAGTTGGGCCTGACATTTTGGAATGTATGATCTAAGGATACAAGGATACACAAAGAAAGAAGCATGCTAAATAGAAGTCACATTAAGTGATAGGAGCCTGCAGGGGAGGGGGCCACTAGGATCGGGGAATGAGAAAGAAGAGAGGCCTTCAGGAAAAAGGTGGGGTGTGAACTGAATAGAGAAAAATGAGGCTATGCAGGGATATCCAGGGTGGGGAAAGAAAACATTTTTCATGTTCTTAGATTACTTTTGTTATTTTATTATTATTTCTGAAACAAAATCAAAATTCTCAATTGGTAAGATTTCATGGGTTTATGGCACCATCTTAGGTAACAAGCGTATATCTGAGTTAGAGTATATTTTAATATTCTAAGCAAAATATAAATTAGAATTTTGACATACACTGTACAAAAAACATGAAAATACATTATTACTCTGTAATTAATAGTATTTATTTTCCATAATTCAAAATCATCAAATAAATTGGAATGCCATAAAAGTAATTTAAGTATGAAGAATTTGCTTTCTATTGACACAGTACAACCTAAATGGAAAATTTTTCTTAATATTTTGTCTAGCAGTAGTTTTTATTACTTTCAAACTATATTAATTATGTATTTAATCTGCATTTTACTTTGTCCTTTGGAGAGTTTCACAAGTTTTATTGTCCTATTAATGTGATTTCCATGTTTATTGTTTAGAAATAACTGTATAATGCATATTTCAGGTGTGTATATATATATGTTAGACTCACAGATGCAAAATTAAAAGTTTCATATTTGCTTTATGAAATGATAATGAAACTCATTAATAACTACCCTAGGAATAAATTATTAGAAGAATGAAAAGGAGAAAATAGTATTTGTTTACACCAGTAAAGAATATCAATAATGTCAAAAATATAGCAAATTATGAAAGTTTATATTTGAATAATTCATACAAAATGTGTGTTAGGCATAGAAAAAGAGTCCATTGAAAATTCATAGCTAATTTGAAACACTTTTCCTCAAACTTTAAGTATTTGCATATCTGTGTATGCCTTACTCTTTGCAATCCTACGGACTCTAGTCCACCAGTTTCCTCTGTCCATGAAATTTTCCAGAAGGAAAATTTCCATTTCATTTCCATGAATGCCATTTCCTACTCCAAAATGTATGCATATACATCTATAAATTTAAGACTGCTAATACTTGCAACTTACCTTTATTTGACTATCTATTTGCGCTTAAATTTTTTGGCCTGAGAACAAATTGATCAGAGACTTCCCTGGTGGCTCAGATGGTAAAGAATCTGCCTGCAATGTAGGAAACTTGGTTTGATCCCTGAGTCGGGAAGATCCCCTAGAGAAGGGAATGGCAACCTATGCCAGTATTCTTTTTTCTTTTTAATATATATATATTTTTTATTTTTTTGGCTGTGCTGGGTCTTACTTGTGGCAAACGGCCATGTGAACTCCACTCTTAAGTTGTGGCATGCAAACTCCTAAGTTGCAGCATGTGGGATCTAGTTCTCTGACCAAGGATGGAACCTGGGTCCTCTGCATTGGGAACATGGTTTCTTAACCATTGGATTACCAGGAAAGTCCTCCTTCACCAGTATTCTTGCCTGGAGAATTCCATGGACAGATGAATCTGGTAGGCTGCAGTCCATGGGATCACAAAGAGTCACACATGAGTGATTAACTTTCACTTTCATATTATGTTTGACTTTGATATTAAGTGATTTGTGAAGATCTTTTTTAAAAAGATTTATTTATTTATTTATTTTGGGGGGGTAGGGTGGGGAGGGAGGGGAGCATGTGGGCTACTTCTATTGGTCTTTCATTTGTCTATTTTCATCCGTCTTTGTTCTTTGGCCCATGTGAGCCTCCCATCGCAGTGGCCTCCGCTGTCGCAGAGCACCGGCTCTGGGCGCATGTGCTCCAGAGCTCCGGCTCGGCAACTGGACACATTGGTCCAGCCGCTCCCCGGCACGTGGGATCTTCCCAGGCCAGGGATCAAACCGACGCCCCTTGCAGTGCAAGGCGGTGTCCTTACCCACTGGACCATCAGGGAAGCCCGAAGCTTTTAAAGTCTATATTTAGTCAGTGATTTGATGACATAGAGTGTGTTGTCATTTGCAATTGATCAAATGTGCAAAATTTTATTACATATAGAATCTCAAATAAAAATGTTTAATATTAATAGCTACATAATTTCTCTCCTCCAATTTATATATATATTTATATTGATGATATTAGATAGAAACTATCACCTAATTTAAAACAACTTTTTGAAAAATACCACCAAATACATGAATATTATAAATTCTAGAAATGTGTATAAGTAAGTGTTTTATCTATATAGCCATTTTTGGCCTGAGAACAAATTGATCAGAGACTTCCCTGGTGGCTCAGATGGTAAAGAATCTGCCTGCAATGTAGGAAACTTGGTTTGATCCCTGAGTCGGGAAGATCCCCTAGAGAAGGGAATGGCAACCTATGCCAGTATTCTTTTTTCTTTTTAATATATATATATTTTTTATTTTTTTGGCTGTGCTGGGTCTTACTTGTGGCAAACGGCCATGTGAACTCCACTCTTAAGTTGTGGCATGCAAACTCCTAAGTTGCAGCATGTGGGATCTAGTTCTCTGACCAAGGATGGAACCTGGGTCCTCTGCATTGGGAACATGGTTTCTTAACCATTGGATTACCAGGAAAGTCCTCCTTCACCAGTATTCTTGCCTGGAGAATTCCATGGACAGATGAATCTGGTAGGCTGCAGTCATGGGATCACAAAGAGTCACACATGAGTGATTAACTTTCACTTTCATATTATGTTTGACTTTGATATTAAGTGATTTGTGAAGATCTTTTTTAAAAAGATTTATTTATTTATTTATTTTGGGGGGGTAGGGTGGGGAGGGAGGGGAGCATGTGGGCTACTTCTATTGGTCTTTCATTTGTCTATTTTCATCCGTCTTTGTTCTTTGGCCCATGTGAGCCTCCCATCGCAGTGGCCTCCGCTGTCGCAGAGCACCGGCTCTGGGCGCATGTGCTCCAGAGCTCCGGCTCGGCAACTGGACACATTGGTCCAGCCGCTCCCCGGCACGTGGGATCTTCCCAGGCCAGGGATCAAACCGACGCCCCTTGCAGTGCAAGGCGGTGTCCTTACCCACTGGACCATCAGGGAAGCCCGAAGCTTTTAAAGTCTATATTTAGTCAGTGATTTGATGACATAGAGTGTGTTGTCATTTGCAATTGATCAAATGTGCAAAATTTTATTACATATAGAATCTCAAATAAAAATGTTTAATATTAATAGCTACATAATTTCTCTCCTCCAATTTATATATATATTTATATTGATGATATTAGATAGAAACTATCACCTAATTTAAAACAACTTTTTGAAAAATACCACCAAATACATGAATATTATAAATTCTAGAAATGTGTATAAGTAAGTGTTTACATTAATATCTATATAGCCATTTTTGCCTGTATTCTGTAGTCATTTATTTATAGATTTATTTAACAGGAATGTTGGGTCCTTACTGTAGATGTGGATGAGACTAGGTGTCAGGAATAGAAGAATAAATGAGGTGTAGTCCATGCCTGAAAGTTTGCAGCTTCCCTTCTGAGGCAGACATATACACAGATAGAGTAGGAAAGTTTGCAGCTTCCTATCTGAGACAGACATATACACAGAAAGAGTAAACATGTGGTGTGACTAAAATACTAAACATATAAAAAAGAAGAAGCATTCAAAATATACACTATTAAAATGATACTATCACAAGAATGGTTTGTGGGGATAAATATGAGTTACTCTTCTATGTAACATTAGCAGTCCAAATGCTGAAGGAATCAAAAGGTTTCTTTGAATCCAGCTGGACAAGAAATGGCTTGTTTTCATTCTTGCTTGGCCCTTGCCAGAGAAGGTTGTAGAGTCTTAACGCTGAGAATCCCCACACCAGTCCTACCTCCCATACAGACTCTAAACCCTTTTTATCCTAAGGTGCACGATAGACTACACACTCCTAAACCAAGCCCGTTGAGCCTGTCTTTACCTCAGGTGGTCAGGAATGTCCTCTGGAGATGGGGATCGGAGCAGAGGTCATTTGTCCTTTCTTTCACCTCACTCTCCCTCTGTTGTTCATCCTCTGCCTTATGTGTCAGCTCTCCCTGCTCTGGAAGGTTGAACATGGTATTTTGACAAGTTTCACCTCCAAGGGTGTTGTTCAAGAGCCAATCTCAAGAATTCACCAGACGTATTTTCTTTCCTTCAGATTTATGGAACTTCACACATTCATTTTCAAACCACTTTGGAGATGAGCAACAGATGGACATCTTTCTTACCATGAATACTCTCACCATCCTACCTCTCTAAACACACACACACATTGTGTGTGTGATTCTGTAATCTTTTTTTTCAACTAAATTTATAAGATTCCTCACTTCATACATTTTTTTAAAGCACTCACCTTTAATTTTGGCCTCTTTTATTGTTTATTTATTTATTTGTATGTTTTCATCCATCTTTATTCTTTGGCCTGTGTGGGCCTCCCATTTCAGTGACCTCTCTCATTGTAGGGCACTGGCTCTGGGTGCATGCGCTCCAGAGCACTGGCTCGTAATTGGACACAACAGTCCAGCCACTCCGTGGCAAGTGGGATCCTCCTGGTCCAGGGATCGAACTGGTGCCCCTTGCACTGCAAGGCAGACTCTCTACCCACTGGACTGCCGGGGAAGCCCCAAACATTTTTGTAAATGATATTTTCATTAACCCATTAGAGGAGTGCACCCACATAGTGTGCTTGTTAAGTGGTTTCATGGTGCTGGCTCATGTAATCCTTCCTGTTTGTCTTGATGTCCATTTTCATATTCCCTATAGAGAATGAAATTGCGTAAAATACAGGGTTCATGATTTAATTTTATAACCTAATTGCTGAACTGGAAGGCACATGGCATTTGTAATGTGCTAATTTCAAAAATAACTAGAACATGTTTTTGTGTCACCTCAATTACTCTTGATAAAAACATATATACATAAAGGACTTAACCCTTTGTGCAGAGCACAATTCTGCTCTGAAAGATAACCCAGGAAGAGTGGGAGGAGGCATACATTGTTGGGCAAGGTAATTTTGAGAAATGAGCGCGTTAAGTGCCTATGGGAAGCCAGGAATCATAATCACTACAAAACAGGTGGTGGGGAGGTACTAGGCAGACAGAGGCAGTGTTTCTCAGCATAGCCTTGAGCCAGTAATAAGAGAGAGAGAAGCAAGCTCTCCTGTCCCTTCCTAGAAGGGCACACAGACTTCATTATGAGCTCCACTCTCATGACCTAGTTACCTCTCAATGGTGTAACAATGTAACACACACATCTCAGTGGAGATTGTGCTTTCACCATGTGAATCTGGGTCGTTCAGAGATTTTCAAACCACTTTGGAGATGAGCAACAGATGGACATCTTTCTTACCATGAATACTCTCACCATCCTACCTCTCTAAACACACACACACATTGTGTGTGTGATTCTGTAATCTTTTTTTTCAACTAAATTTATAAGATTCCTCACTTCATACATTTTTTTAAAGCACTCACCTTTAATTTTGGCCTCTTTTATTGTTTATTTATTTATTTGTATGTTTTCATCCATCTTTATTCTTTGGCCTGTGTGGGCCTCCCATTTCAGTGACCTCTCTCATTGTAGGGCACTGGCTCTGGGTGCATGCGCTCCAGAGCACTGGCTCGTAATTGGACACAACAGTCCAGCCACTCCGTGGCAAGTGGGATCCTCCTGGTCCAGGGATCGAACTGGTGCCCCTTGCACTGCAAGGCAGACTCTCTACCCACTGGACTGCCGGGGAAGCCCCAAACATTTTTGTAAATGATATTTTCATTAACCCATTAGAGGAGTGCACCCACATAGTGTGCTTGTTAAGTGGTTTCATGGTGCTGGCTCATGTAATCCTTCCTGTTTGTCTTGATGTCCATTTTCATATTCCCTATAGAGAATGAAATTGCGTAAAATACAGGGTTCATGATTTAATTTTATAACCTAATTGCTGAACTGGAAGGCACATGGCATTTGTAATGTGCTAATTTCAAAAATAACTAGAACATGTTTTTGTGTCACCTCAATTACTCTTGATAAAAACATATATACATAAAGGACTTAACCCTTTGTGCAGAGCACAATTCTGCTCTGAAAGATAACCCAGGAAGAGTGGGAGGAGGCATACATTGTTGGGCAAGGTAATTTTGAGAAATGAGCGCGTTAAGTGCCTATGGGAAGCCAGGAATCATAATCACTACAAAACAGGTGGTGGGGAGGTACTAGGCAGACAGAGGCAGTGTTTCTCAGCATAGCCTTGAGCCAGTAATAAGAGAGAGAAGAGAGAGGAAGCAAGCTCTCTCCTGTCCCTTCCTAGAAGGGCACACAGACTTCATTATGAGCGCTCCACTCTCATGACCTAGTTACCTCTCAATGGTGTAACACACATGTAACACACACATCTCAGTGGAGATTGTGCTTTCACCATGTGAATCTGGGGAGCAGAAAACCTTCAGTTCAGAGCAGTATCCACAAAATAAGAAGAATGTTATAATTGCTATGATAAAGTTTAGAAACACATCTGGGTACTGGGAAAATGAGTAATTCTCTTTGTGTGTAAGGGAGATAAAACTTGTTGTATAGAGCATGTCACATTTGTGCTACATTCTGAAAATTTAGCAGACTTTGGAGAGAGAAAATGTAGGCATAATATAAGAAATATAAGAAATATAATATAAGAATATTATAATTCTTATAATATAAGAATATAATATAAGAAATGATGAATTAGAGATGGGTTGCAGGGGTTGACCAGGTGGGACAGGATAGAAGAATGACTTAAAGTAGAAATTACAGGCAATGAACAAGATTCAAACACTAGCTTTGCTACAGTCAGATCTGATGCTCTGGAGAGTCTCAGGTGCAATTAAGTGTGCATGTTAGTTGTTTAAAGCCTGACTGCTGAAAACAATACAGGCATGGTGGTGAGAGGCTGGCAGAGCATGTGGCTTTGGCGATTCACAAAGCAGCACTCTTTACAACCAGTACACTCAGGGGAGCAGAGAGGAGTACCTTTGAAAGGCCTGAGCTCCCAGCATACTTGAGTTATTTGTCTGCATCATTCTTTACAGATTAGAATATCCAATCACCCAGTATGGAAATGGGCATTTACTTATCTTTTTCTGTTTTCCTCCGATACATCATTAGTCTTGATCAAGTGACTAGGAAAATAAAGTTAGAGGGTTTTTTAGCTTATTTCATTTACCTAGTTATGAAAACCACACTCATCTTCAAAAATATTTCTCTCTCTGCATCTCTGTGACAAAATTAACCAAGACATTATTTATAGAATACAGAAACAATTAAGATTGCTTTAAAATTGTTGATATTAGCTAAAATCTCATTTAAAGCAAATGAGCTAAGACTTACCCCAAAAAAGGTAATCGGCTTTAAATACCATGGTCTCTAAAACAAGTGGATAAAACTGCGAACTTTAGTCTCTTTAGTACTGAAATAGATTTTGGTGTATGATATCATTACTCAGAAACCATGCATCTTGTGTGAATGATTTGTCTTCGCATGAGAACCAAGGTATGTTAGTAACATATTGCTATGTAACAAATCACCCCCAACTTAAAAAAACCCAAACATTTATTTATTTATTTATTTATTTTGGGGGGTAGTTTGAGGAGGGAGGGGGGCAGGCGGGCCACTTCTGTTGGTCTTTCATTTATGTTTTCACTAATATTTGTTCTTTGGCCCATGTGGGCCTCCCATCTCAGTGGCCTCTGTTGTCGCAGAGCACTGGCTCTGGGCGCATGCGCTCCAGAGCTCCGGCTCGGTAATTGGACACATCGGCCCAGCCGCTCTGCAGCACGTGGGATCTTCCCAGGCCAGGGATTGAACTGGCACCCCTTGCACTGCAGGGCAGTGTCCTTACCCACTGGACCACCAGGGAAGCCTCCAAACATTTATTAATTCATAATCAGAAATCAGCAAGTGGCTTCATTCTGTTAGACTCTGCCTCAGGGTCTGTCACAGGCTGAAATCAAGTTGATGGCCTGGGTTACAGTCATCTCCAGATCCAGCTAGTGGAGGATTTCTTTCAGCATGGTTCACCTGGTTCCTGACAGATCTTAGAAGGTCTGAGTTTTCTATAAGAATATTCATGGTACCTTTATTCATAAGAGAAAAAATTTGGTAGTAAGTCAATGCCTATCAACAGAAGAATGAGTAAAATATTTTTTACAGATTCATACAATGGCATATTATTGATAAAATATGAAGTAGAATACTGATTCATAAAACAGTCCATCTCAAAAATAATAAAATCAAGCATAAGAGTACTTACTGCATCATTTCCTTTAGACATGGTTCCAAATCTCAAAAATAATAAAATGACATACGAAACAATTACAGTTATGAATCCCACACTCATCTTAAAAAATATTTCCTCCTCTGCATCTCTGTGACAAAATTAACCAAGACATTATTTATAGAATACAGAAACAATTAAGATTGCTTTAAAATTGTTGATATTAGCTAAAATCTCATTTAAAGCAAATGAGCTAAGACTTACCCCAAAAAAGGTAATCGGCTTTAAATACCATGGTCTCTAAAACAAGTGGATAAAACTGCGAACTTTAGTCTCTTTAGTACTGAAATAGATTTTGGTGTATGATATCATTACTCAGAAACCATGCATCTTGTGTGAATGATTTGTCTTCGCATGAGAACCAAGGTATGTTAGTAACATATTGCTATGTAACAAATCACCCCCAACTTAAAAAAACCCAAACATTTATTTATTTATTTATTTATTTTGGGGGGTAGTTTGAGGAGGGAGGGGGGCAGGCGGGCCACTTCTGTTGGTCTTTCATTTATGTTTTCACTAATATTTGTTCTTTGGCCCATGTGGGCCTCCCATCTCAGTGGCCTCTGTTGTCGCAGAGCACTGGCTCTGGGCGCATGCGCTCCAGAGCTCTGGCTCGGTAATTGGACACATCGGTCCAGCCGCTCCGCGGCACGTGGGATCTTCCCAGGCCAAGGATTGAACTGGCACCCCTTGCACTGCAGGGCAGTGTCCTTACCCACTGGACCACCAGGGAAGCCTCCAAACATTTATTAATTCATAATCAGAAATCAGCAAGTGGCTTCATTCTGTTAGACTCTGCCTCAGGGTCTGTCACAGGCTGAAATCAAGTTGATGGCCTGGGTTACAGTCATCTCCAGATCCAGCTAGTGGAGGATTTCTTTCAGCATGGTTCACCTGGTTCCTGACAGATCTTAGAAGGTCTGAGTTTTCTATAAGAATATTCATGGTACCTTTATTCATAAGAGAAAAAATTTGGTAGTAAGTCAATGCCTATCAACAGAAGAATGAGTAAAATATTTTTTACAGATTCATACAATGGCATATTATTGATAAAATATGAAGTAGAATACTGATTCATAAAACAGTCCATCTCAAAAATAATAAAATCAAGCATAAAGAGTACTTACTGCATCATTTCCTTTAGACATGGTTTGAAACAATGCAAATTAACCTGCAGTGACAGAAAGCTGCGAGTATTTGATGTGGGACAAGGGGACTGCAGGCGGGTAGGAGAAGACTTGTGGATATGAAGAAAATATTCTATAACTTGATGGGGGGCACTGATTTTTTTTTTTTTTTTTGGCCACTTCTACTGATCTTTCATTCATTTATCTTTGTTCTTTGGCCTGTGTGTGGGCCTCCCATCACAGTGGCCTCTCGTTGCAGAGCACCGGCTCTGGTTGCATGCACTCCAGAGCTCTGGCTAGGTAGTTGGACACATTGGTCCAGCCACTTCGTGGCACATGGAATCTTCCCAGACCAGGGATCGAACTGGACCCCATGCACTGCAAGGTGGTGTCCTTACCCACTGGATCACCAGCAAAGCCCAATGGGGGCATTGATTTAATTGGTAAGCCAATAGTTACAGTTCACTGAACTGTCCCTTAAATGAATTCACTTTATTGTATATAAATTACGCATCTATAAAACTGATGAAGATATTTTAGCAGAAGTGAGCTCATAAATGCACTGAAAGTAAATTAAATGTCCCAATTTGATGGTAAGCAAATCCCATTGTTTTGATGCTATTAATCAACCAAGAAAAATAATCTCAGAGATAAAAATACTGCAAAATTTTTAAGTATCAAAAACTATACAAAATAGCAAAAAGATTCCTACATCTGTTATCTCCTATAGCATAAAACTATAATCTATGTTTTAAAATTGCAGTGATTTTGTGATATACTAGGTTAGAATTGCAATTTCAAATGTTTGTCATATTCCTAATTTTCTTCTGTCATGTGATTTCATATAAATGCATTTTCTCATGTATGTATTTGAATTTATTACAAGTAGCTAAACTTGAAAAAATACATCACTAGTAAATGACTGAAAGTCTGAGAGCAACGTTTTTCTGTATTCAGTAAATCTTTTAAAAAAGCATCATTACAGCCTATCTAAAAAACATTCCTGGAGATAATGCTGATTATTATGCTCATAAGTAATGATTCCATCATTTACGATGAAACACTATTAAAGTTTTAAATGGTATATTAAAGCAGTATATCTTATGCTATGTTTTTGTAATTCTTAATAAATGCTACAGTAGTAAAATGCAGTTATTTTCTAGTGTGTATCTAGAACTGTGTTATATGTAACATTTCAGTAACAGTGTTTCTCTATAATATTATAACTTCCTGAGCTTATCTGCAATACTTTCTGTAATAAGATATAGTTATGCAATAGCATTTTTTATAATTTATTTATATTACAGATTTTTATAGTATGTTATTATTATTATTAGTAGTAGTAGTGTTTTTCTTAAATGGGAGTGAGCTGATGGTTAAAAATACGATGTTTAGGAACTGGGGATCCAGGATATAGTCTTTCTTTTTCCCTACCAAATCAGTTTCTCTATCGTTTCTTTCATTATATACATGTATATGTATTTCTGTATTTGTGAAGGGTGATGGATTTGTATTAATGGTTTATCACTCATAAGTAGAAGGATAAGTGAGGTTAAAATCCTGAAAGCTCTTCATATAGATTCATTTTGCATTTCATAATTAAAGATGTGAAAAATAACATGACAATATTCTACCATTCAGTTTGTGTGCCCATGCCAAGATGTGACTTCGTGGGTCTTTGCTGCCATTGTGCTTGAAATCTTTCACCTCATATCAGTTTGACTTAAAACTAGTGGCATGTATTAGGGCAGGACTTCAGGTACGTGTGAGTTCAGTGAGGCCATAGGGTGGAAAAAAAAATTTTTTATGGAAATGACAAGTTAGATATAAATCAACCAAGAAAAATAATCTCAGAGATAAAAATACTGCAAAATTTTTAAGTATCAAAAACTATACAAAATAGCAAAAAGATTCCTACATCTGTTATCTCCTATAGCATAAAACTATAATCTATGTTTTAAAATTGCAGTGATTTTGTGATATACTAGGTTAGAATTGCAATTTCAAATGTTTGTCATATTCCTAATTTTCTTCTGTCATGTGATTTCATATAAATGCATTTTCTCATGTATGTATTTGAATTTATTACAAGTAGCTAAACTTGAAAAAATACATCACTAGTAAATGACTGAAAGTCTGAGAGCAACGTTTTTCTGTATTCAGTAAATCTTTTAAAAAAGCATCATTACAGCCTATCTAAAAAACATTCCTGGAGATAATGCTGATTATTATGCTCATAAGTAATGATTCCATCATTTACGATGAAACACTATTAAAGTTTTAAATGGTATATTAAAGCAGTATATCTTATGCTATGTTTTTGTAATTCTTAATAAATGCTACAGTAGTAAAATGCAGTTATTTTCTAGTGTGTATCTAGAACTGTGTTATATGTAACATTTCAGTAACAGTGTTTCTCTATAATATTATAACTTCCTGAGCTTATCTGCAATACTTTCTGTAATAAGATATAGTTATGCAATAGCATTTTTTATAATTTATTTATATTACAGATTTTTATAGTATGTTATTATTATTATTAGTAGTAGTAGTGTTTTTCTTAAATGGGAGTGAGCTGATGGTTAAAAATACGATGTTTAGGAACTGGGGATCCAGGATATAGTCTTTCTTTTTCCCTACCAAATCAGTTTCTCTATCGTTTCTTTCATTATATACATGTATATGTATTTCTGTATTTGTGAAGGGTGATGGATTTGTATTAATGGTTTATCACTCATAAGTAGAAGGATAAGTGAGGTTAAAATCCTGAAAGCTCTTCATATAGATTCATTTTGCATTTCATAATTAAAGATGTGAAAAATAACATGACAATATTCTACCATTCAGTTTGTGTGCCCATGCCAAGATGTGACTTCGTGGGTCTTTGCTGCCATTGTGCTTGAAATCTTTCACCTCATATCAGTTTGACTTAAAACTAGTGGCATGTATTAGGGCAGGACTTCAGGTACGTGTGAGTTCAGTGAGGCCATAGGGTGGAAAAAAACTGTTTAATTTTTAACGATGAAAGAATAGATGTGACAAGTAATGAGAAATAGCCACTAAAGACACATAGATGAATAATGGAGCACCGGAAGGGATCCTCCATGGTGAGAGATTCTCTAAGAAGTCAGGGGCAGATGGGACAGAGGGTGTGTGGAATGCAGGTCAATTATTGGTTGATTAAGGACATGACCCTCTAGGGAAAGCCCTCATTTAACATGAAAGAAAAGTGAAGCCATCGATTGAATTAGTGGTTTTTAGTTTGGAGAAGACCTTTCATCTCAGAAGGTAGGAGGGTGAATTTATTAAAACACATTTAAAAGAGATGCCTGATGAACTCAGAGGTTTCCTGGGGAGGCTTCAGTGAGACCATGGAGAATGTACTCCTTGGTAAAATAAAGCAGATTGAAAAGGTACTTCATCAAACAGCTTCCAGTATTTCCAGTAAAATAGATGAAAATAAATGATACAGTAATGAAGTGCAGTTGTAAACATGTAATCTTTTATGAAGTTTTCTGTGAATTGAAGTTCTGTGTTCAATAAGTAGATTTGATCAGTTAGTGGAACAATTATTGGAAGAAGCTAAACTTTTAAAATTTTAATTTGATTATGTATAAAAGGAGCTTAAGTTTTTTGTTCAGATCTTAGCTGGCACACAGTAAAAATGGAATTCAGAAATTTGTATTGTTCAGTCCACTGATTTAGTCATACTGATGAGGCAGAAACAATTCTGTCTGGTAAAATTACTTTAAATATGGCAATAAGTCAAACCAAAGTAACTTTATAGATTCTTTCATTTCTGCTTCTGACAGATTCAGCTGTTGGCGTTATAACATTTCTGGGTTTTAACAAACTAAAATTGTACATACATATCTGAAAGCTCTTCATATAGATTCATTTTGCATTTCATAATTAAAGATGTGAAAAATAACATGACAATATTCTACCATTCAGTTTGTGTGCCCATGCCAAGATGTGACTTCGTGGGTCTTTGCTGCCATTGTGCTTGAAATCTTTCACCTCATATCAGTTTGACTTAAAACTAGTGGCATGTATTAGGGCAGGACTTCAGGTACGTGTGAGTTCAGTGAGGCCATAGGGTGGAAAAAAACTGTTTAATTTTTAACGATGAAAGAATAGATGTGACAAGTAATGAGAAATAGCCACTAAAGACACATAGATGAATAATGGAGCACCGGAAGGGATCCTCCATGGTGAGAGATTCTCTAAGAAGTCAGGGGCAGATGGGACAGAGGGTGTGTGGAATGCAGGTCAATTATTGGTTGATTAAGGACATGACCCTCTAGGGAAAGCCCTCATTTAACATGAAAGAAAAGTGAAGCCATCGATTGAATTAGTGGTTTTTAGTTTGGAGAAGACCTTTCATCTCAGAAGGTAGGAGGGTGAATTTATTAAAACACATTTAAAAGAGATGCCTGATGAACTCAGAGGTTTCCTGGGGAGGCTTCAGTGAGACCGTGGAGAATGTACTCCTTGGTAAAATAAAGCAGATTGAAAAGGTACTTCATCAAACAGCTTCCAGTATTTCCAGTAAAATAGATGAAAATAAATGATACAGTAATGAAGTGCAGTTGTAAACATGTAATCTTTTATGAAGTTTTCTGTGAATTGAAGTTCTGTGTTCAATAAGTAGATTTGATCAGTTAGTGGAACAATTATTAGAAGAAGCTAAACTTTTAAAATTTTAATTTGATTATGTATAAAAGGAGCTTAAGTTTTTTGTTCAGATCTTAGCTGGCACACAGTAAAAATGGAATTCAGAAATTTGTATTGTTCAGTCCACTGATTTAGTCATACTGATGAGGCAGAAACAATTCTGTCTGGTAAAATTACTTTAAATATGGCAATAAGTCAAACCAAAGTAACTTTATAGATTCTTTCATTTCTGCTTCTGACAGATTCAGCTGTTGGCGTTATAACATTTCTGGGTAACAAACTATTGTATACATATCATGTCAGTCTTACTCACAAATTTTAAATTGTCCCAAAGTTCACATTTTCTCAAAGTTGAGGTTTTTCAAGGAAGGCTTTACATGAAAGGAGAACATATTTATTTATGCTTGATCCTTCACAGTGATCTTGCTTTGGTTTACCATTTCAATTTTATTTCCTTTTACCCTACATCACAAATACAATTCACTTCTCCCCAAATTCCAGCACTAGTTATTTGACAAATCCCTTCCATGACTTGGCAAACATGAAGTCCTTTACTTGGTAGGCATATTTCCGCCCACCCCTCCCCAGTCTTGTCTGTATAAAACTTTTAACCTTTCTAAATCCAATTCATTTACTGCCTCTGCCAAGAAATGTATTCTGATCATTTCTACAAATCGTTCTTGTTATGATGGGTATGTGTGTGTGTGCACATTAAGTGTATAAATTCAGCATCCTATCCACTTTGAGAAATCCACCTCCTACCTGCTTCAGTGATTTAAATGTGATTTTCTTTACTTTATAAACCTTTTTAAAATGCTGTTTAGATATGAGTTGGCATCTTATAAAAAAAAAAAAAAGCAGGCCAATTACAACACCCTCTACCTTGCATTCTAGTTAATAGGTTTGGGTGTTAGCAGCTGACTGACAAAAGACCAATCAGTACCTTTCCTTGTAATTACCACATGAAGTGGGAAAGGTCTGTCTCTTTCAGGTGGTGAAACTGAGCTGTAACACCTGATCACACTCACACTGTAAGTCATAGCGTTTCAGGTGATAATTATTGTCTCCTCAGGTTTGTCTATATCGCCTTATTTTTTTAATAATGAAAAATGTTGCTTTAAAATCCAGAGTGGGGTGAGGGGGGGGAATGAAGTACAAGAATTATGAATTCTGAAAACAAGAGATACTGAAAAAGTTGTGATTTTTTTTTTTTTTAAAGAATATTTGCCTACCAACAATCAAGCCCTATAGGTTAACTCCACTGATTTAGTCATACTGATGAGGCAGAAACAATTCTGTCTGGTAAAATTACTTTAAATATGGCAATAAGTCAAACCAAAGTAACTTTATAGATTCTTTCATTTCTGCTTCTGACAGATTCAGCTGTTGGCGTTATAACATTTCTGGGTAACAAACTATTGTATACATATCATGTCAGTCTTACTCACAAATTTTAAATTGTCCCAAAGTTCACATTTTCTCAAAGTTGAGGTTTTTCAAGGAAGGCTTTACATGAAAGGAGAACATATTTATTTATGCTTGATCCTTCACAGTGATCTTGCTTTGGTTTACCATTTCAATTTTATTTCCTTTTACCCTACATCACAAATACAATTCACTTCTCCCCAAATTCCAGCACTAGTTATTTGACAAATCCCTTCCATGACTTGGCAAACATGAAGTCCTTTACTTGGTAGGCATATTTCCCGCCCCACCCCCCTCCCCAGTCTTGTCTGTATAAAACTTTTAACCTTTCTAAATCCAATTCATTTACTGCCTCTGCCAAGAAATGTATTCTGATCATTTCTACAAATCGTTCTTGTTATGATGGGTATGTGTGTGTGTGCACATTAAGTGTATAAATTCAGCATCCTATCCACTTTGAGAAATCCACCTCCTACCTGCTTCAGTGATTTAAATGTGATTTTCTTTACTTTATAAACCTTTTTAAAATGCTGTTTAGATATGAGTTGGCATCTTATAAAAAAAAAAAAAAGCAGGCCAATTACAACACCCTCTACCTTGCATTCTAGTTAATAGGTTTGGGTGTTAGCAGCTGACTGACAAAAGACCAATCAGTACCTTTCCTTGTAATTACCACATGAAGTGGGAAAGGTCTGTCTCTTTCAGGTGGTGAAACTGAGCTGTAACACCTGATCACACTCACACTGTAAGTCATAGCGTTTCAGGTGATAATTATTGTCTCCTCAGGTTTGTCTATATCGCCTTATTTTTTTAATAATGAAAAATGTTGCTTTAAAATCCAGAGTGGGGTGAGGGGGGGGAATGAAGTACAAGAATTATGAATTCTGAAAACAAGAGATACTGAAAAAGTTGTGATTTTTTTTTTTTTTAAAGAATATTTGCCTACCAACAATCAAGCCCTATAGGTTAACTTCCTGTGAAGTCAGCCTGGGGTAAAATCTTGCAGCCTCTTGAGTAAGACCAGCTCATGCTTAGTTCCTTGAATCAACATTTATTTTCGGTAAGTTCCCTTACCTCCTTGTACCGCCTATTTATTCATCTGTAAAATTGGGATTATAGTACTCTCTGCATGTTGCAGGTTTGCTTTGAGGATTAAAAGATAAACTATGTAATGAGATCATTGGAGGGATGGTAAGACCTTAGCAGAGGTTGCCTGTAACTTCTGTAATAGGAGCTCTTTTAACTGACCTTTACATAGTAACTCACTGGGAATGTGTTTTCTCTATGGAAACATGCTGACTTTTGTCCAGTTCACCCTAAAAACTTAAGCTTAACTGATTCCTCTTTGGTACACCTTTATGTTTCAGCTCTCACAAAATGAGTGTTTTCTTCCCAAGAATTACTTTTGTTTGATCTCAATTGTGTTCCTTCTGAGGGTACAATTTTTAGGTATCATTTTACAGTTTAGGAAAACATTATGAAAACCTTTGAAAAAATGAAAAAAATGCTAATAACTGGAAAATATTTCAAAATCTGATTTATGCAAAATAACTAAAAATTAGGAGGAAATATTGGAAGGTTTTACACTCAAAGTACCTCTGTAAAAGTTTGTCATTTTTTCTGAATCAACCAACCCTGAAAATTATAGATTTAGTTCCATGGTGTATTAAAAAAAAAAACAAAAACACAACAACTCAAAGAGGGAAAAACTTGCCATTCCATGTAAAATGTCATGTAAGTTCAGATTTTCATTTACAGTAAAATATAGAGTGTATATGCATATAGATGTATACATGTATATGTAAAACATTATATATAATTAGTACATATATGTAATACAAAAAAATTTTTATGACTTCCCATTTAGTAAAATTTTCCTTTTAACCAATCAATTACAAGTCTTTCTGGCAGGAGATACATAAGCTTCTACTAGCTTTCCTTCCAATTGGAATCATTTAAAGTGGTTGCATTTATTATTCTGTTGATCTTCTCAGATTGACCAATCTGGGTTTAGATCAGATGAATTTGGGGAGTATAAAAATATAGGATATTTGATAACTTTTTTCAATTAGTAGGTCATAGTCAAGCACAGCTGAAACTACTTTTGATAATTACATTCAGGATCCTTGAGGAAGAAAATGTGGGCATTACTATTTTATTTTTAAGATTTATTTATTTATTTATTTTGGTGGGGGTGGGGAGGGAAGGGAGCAGGCGGGCCACTTCTATTGGTCTTTCATTTGTCTATTTTCATCCATCTTTGTTCTTTGGCCCGTGTGGGCCTCCCATCGCGGTGACCTCTGTTGTTGCAGAGCACCAGCTCTGGGTGCATGCACTCCAGAGCTCCGGCTCGGTAATTGGACACATCAGTCCAGCCGCTCCGTGGCACGTGGGATCTTCCCAGGCTAGGGATCAAACCGGCGCCCCTTGCACTGCAAGGCGATGTCCTTACCCACTGGACCACCAGGGAAGCCCAAATGTGGGCATTACTATTTTTATCTGCTGATTCTAGTACTTAAAGATTTTGTAGACACTCTGGAGTCAGATAGCCTTGTTTTAATTATTTTATTAATTCATTTCACTCGGTCTCAATTCTTTCTCAATCTCAATTCAGTTGTTGTAACTCAGCAATCAAGCCTCATTCATGGCAGATGTTCATACCTCCACTAACTCCTGTAGGGTTTGCTAATCATCTCTTGAAGCTCCACACCAGTGGTTCCTATATTGTAGAAAGCCTCAAAATATCTTGAACAGCTTGTTAAAAATATTCACCAGTACTTACCCCCCAAATTGCCTGTATCAGAATATCCAGTTTATTTGATTCAGATACACAACAAATTTTTAGCAGGATTGTTCAACACATAACACTATGTTAATATAAATGGAAAATCTCCTTAGCTTGGTAAGAACTGTTTTTAAATTTAAGTGTAGTTTTATGACTTCCCATTTAGTAAAATTTTCCTTTTAACCAATCAATTACAAGTCTTTCTGGCAGGAGATACATAAGCTTCTACTAGCTTTCCTTCCAATTGGAATCATTTAAAGTGGTTGCATTTATTATTCTGTTGATCTTCTCAGATTGACCAATCTGGGTTTAGATCAGATGAATTTGGGAGTATAAAAATATAGGATATTTGATAACTTCTTTCAATTAGTAGGTCATAGTCAAGCACAGCTGAAACTACTTTTGATAATTACATTCAGGATCCTTGAGGAAGAAAATGTGGGCATTACTATTTTATTTTTAAGATTTATTTATTTATTTATTTTGGTGGGGGTGGGGAGGGAAGGGAGCAGGCGGGCCACTTCTATTGGTCTTTCATTTGTCTATTTTCATCCATCTTTGTTTTTTGGCCTGTATGGGCCTCCCATCGCGGTGGCGTCTGTTGTTGCAGAGCACCAGCTCTGGGTGCATGCACTCCAGAGCTCCGGCTCGGTAATTGGACACATCAGTCCAGCCGCTCCGTGGCACGTGGGATCTTCCCAGGCTAGGGATCAAACCGGCGCCCCTTGCACTGCAAGGCGATGTCCTTACCCACTGGACCACCAGGGAAGCCCAAATGTGGGCATTACTATTTTTATCTGCTGATTCTAGTACTTAAAGATTTTGTAGACACTCTGGAGTCAGATAGCCTTGTTTTAATTATTTTATTAATTCATTTCACTCGGTCTCAATTCTTTCTCAATCTCAATTCAGTTGTTGTAACTCAGCAATCAAGCCTCATTCATGGCAGATGTTCATACCTCCACTAACTCCTGTAGGGTTTGCTAATCATCTCTTGAAGCTCCACACCAGTGGTTCCTATATTGTAGAAAGCCTCAAAATATCTTGAACAGCTTGTTAAAAATATTCACCAGTACTTACCCCCCAAATTGCCTGTATCAGAATATCCAGTTTAT
Organism: Tragulus kanchil; assembly: GCA_022376925.1. NCBI lineage: Eukaryota > Metazoa > Chordata > Mammalia > Artiodactyla > Tragulidae > Tragulus > Tragulus kanchil. Next base: position 30,588,241 of record JAIOJX010000028.1, on the reverse strand, counting down.
TTGATTCAGATACACAACAAATTTTTAGCAGGATTGTTCAACACATAACACTATGTTAATATAAATGGAAAATCTCCTTAGCTTGGTAAGAACTGTTTTTTAAATTTAAGTGTAGTTGATTTGCAGTATTGTGTTATTTTCAGGTATAGAGCAAAATGATTGACTTATACACACACACGTGTGTGTTTGTGTATATATATATATATATATATATATATATATATATAATCTATATTCTTCTTTAAATTATTTTCCTTTATAGATTATTACAGAATATTGAATATAGTTGCCTGTACTCATATGTCCTTGTTGTGTATCTATTTTATATATAGTAATGTGTATATGTTGGGGCTTCGCAGGTGGCACTTGTGGTAAAGAACTGCCTGCTCTTGCAGGAAATATAAGAGATGTGGGTTCGAGCCCTGGCTTGGGACGATCCCCTGGAGAAAGAAATGGCAACCACTCCAGTATTCTTGGCTGGAGAGCCCCGTGGACAGAGGAGCCTGGGGGGCACAATCCATAGAGTCATATTAATCCCAAACTCCCATCTGTTTTACTTCCCTTTTTTCAGTAATCCCTCATACATAGCACAGGAGGGAAGTAAAACAGACGCAGAATGCATTTGGTTTACTTTTTAAACTTTGAAAGCTGTCTTATCCTTGTATTTATATACATATTGCCACCATTTTTGTGTTTCTAACAATGCTGTTAACAGCATTCTACATACAACCTCATTCACACGTTTGGTAACTTTCTTAGGATTCACAATATTTTTAAAGGTTCTGGCATCTGATGCCTAACTAGAAACATTGTTATCAAGTTACCCTGATTTCCAACGTTTTTTGTTTTAGTTTTGCTCTTACAGTAATTCTTCCATCAGTTGTTAACACTGGTTCCCTATTCTTAATTATTAGAGCACTATGATAGTTTTTGATTTATAAACTAATTTTAAAATTTATTTTCATTGATGTTCACTGATTTCCAATGTTATATTAGCTTCAGATGTACAACATAGTGATTAAGTATTTTTATAGATTATGTGCATTTAAAATTATGATAAAGTAACTCCCAGGCAGTCCAATTGTTAGAACTCCATGCGCCCACTGCAGAAGGCATGAGTTTCATGTCTGCTTGGGAAACTAAGATCCTGAATGCCATGTGGCATGGCCAAAAAGTAAAAAGTAATAAAGTTATGATAAAGTGTTGACTCTATTCCCTGTGCTATACAATATATCCTCCTGGCTTATCTTATGTGTAGTCAGTTGTACCTCTTAATCTGTGACTCCTGTCACGCCTCTGCCTCTTGCAGTTTTTAACCACTAGTTTATTCTCTGTATCTGTGACTCTTTTTGGTTATATTCATTTATTTATTTTATATTTTAGATTGTCTATATAAGTGATAATATTATAATATTTTTCTTTCTCTGCCTTATTTCATGAAGCACAATTCTCTCCAGGTCTACAAGTGTTGCAGATTTTATTCTTTATTATGACTAACATTCCATTGTGTGAATATACCACATCTTCATTATCCACTCATCTGTTGATGGACATTTAGTTTGCCTTCAAATCGGGACTATGGTAAATAATGCTGCTGTAAAAATTGGAGTATGTGTATCTTTTAGAATTAGCGTTTCTGGTTTTTTTTTTTCCCCAGTTATGTACCAAGGAGTGAAATTGCTCGATCATATCATAGTTCTATTTTTAGTTTTTTTCAGGGACCCCTATACTGTTTTTCAAAAGGGCTACACTAGTTTTCATTCTCCCCAATAGTAATAGTGTTCTTTTTTATCCGTATCCTTGCCAACCTTTATTTGCGATGTTTTTGATGGCCATTCTGACAAGCGTGAGGTAATATCTCATTGTAGTTGCATTTCTCTAATGATCAGTGATGTTGAGCATTTTTCAAGAGCCTGTATGTTTTCTTGCAGAAAATACGTCTATTTATGTCTTCTGCTCATTGTTTAAAAAGTTTTTTTTTGACATTGAGTTGTTTATAAATGTTATATATTAATCCATTATCAGGCATATCATTTTCAAATATTTTCTTTCCTCATTTAGTAGGCTGTCTTTTTGTTTAGTTGATGATTTTCTTTGTGGTGCAAAGGACTTTAAGTTTAGTTAGGCCCCATTTGTTTATTTTTGTCTGCTTTTATTTCCTCACCTTAAGAAGACAGATACCCCCTAAAATATTGCTATGAATCATGTCAATAAATGAGCTGCCTATATTTTCTTCTACAAGTTTTATGATTTCTAGTGTTACTTTTAGATCTTTAATCCATTTTGAGTTTATTTTTGTATATAGTATGAGAAAATGTTCTGCTTTCATTCTTTTATATGTAGCTGTCTAGTTTTCCCAGCACCACTTAAAGAGTGTCTTTTCTACATTGTTCATACTTTCTACCTTTGTTATACATTAATTGACCCTAATTGTGTCAGTTTATTTCCAAATTTTGTCTTCTGTTTCATTGATCTTTGTGTCTGTTTTAGTGCCAGAAATATATTACTTTGATTATTGTAGCTTTGTAGTATAGTCTGAAATCAGGGAGTGTGATACCTCCAATTTGGTTCCTTTTTCTCAAGAGTGCTTTGGCAATCATCTATTCTTTTCCATAGTTTAGTTAGCGTTCTTGTTTAATGCTTTTGATTCTTCATCTAGTAAAATCATCCCTGTTTCATCAGTTCATTTTTTGTTGAGGATTTTTTCCTTTTTCTTTCATTTGAAACACGTTCCTCCATCTTCTCATTTTGCTCATGTTTCTCTGTCTTTATGAAATTATGAGACACTTCCCTATCCTGGTCTTGTAGAGTGTTCTTGTGCGGGGGCATCCTTAATCAGTCTCTGTGCCCAGTGGCTTTGGTGGGAGATGTATTTTTCATTCTCCCCAATAGTAATAGTGTTCTTTTTTATCCGTATCCTTGCCAACCTTTATTTGCGATGTTTTTGATGGCCATTCTGACAAGCGTGAGGTAATATCTCATTGTAGTTGCATTTCTCTAATGATCAGTGATGTTGAGCATTTTTCAAGAGCCTGTATGTTTTCTTGCAGAAAATACGTCTATTTATGTCTTCTGCTCATTGTTTAAAAAGTTTTTTTTGACATTGAGTTGTTTATAAATGTTATATATTAATCCATTATCAGGCATATCATTTTCAAATATTTTCTTTCCTCATTTAGTAGGCTGTCTTTTTGTTTAGTTGATGATTTTCTTTGTGGTGCAAAGGACTTTAAGTTTAGTTAGGCCCCATTTGTTTATTTTTGTCTGCTTTTATTTCCTCACCTTAAGAAGACAGATACCCCCTAAAATATTGCTATGAATCATGTCAATAAATGAGCTGCCTATATTTTCTTCTACAAGTTTTATGATTTCTAGTGTTACTTTTAGATCTTTAATCCATTTTGAGTTTATTTTTGTATATAGTATGAGAAAATGTTCTGCTTTCATTCTTTTATATGTAGCTGTCTAGTTTTCCCAGCACCACTTAAAGAGTGTCTTTTCTACATTGTTCATACTTTCTACCTTTGTTATACATTAATTGACCCTAATTGTGTCAGTTTATTTCCAAATTTTGTCTTCTGTTTCATTGATCTTTGTGTCTGTTTTAGTGCCAGAAATATATTACTTTGATTATTGTAGCTTTGTAGTATAGTCTGAAATCAGGGAGTGTGATACCTCCAATTTGGTTCCTTTTTCTCAAGAGTGCTTTGGCAATCATCTATTCTTTTCCATAGTTTAGTTAGCGTTCTTGTTTAATGCTTTTGATTCTTCATCTAGTAAAATCATCCCTGTTTCATCAGTTCATTTTTTGTTGAGGATTTTTTCCTTTTTCTTTCATTTGAAACACGTTCCTCCATCTTCTCATTTTGCTCATGTTTCTCTGTCTTTATGAAATTATGAGACACTTCCCTATCCTGGTCTTGTAGAGTGTTCTTGTGCGGGGGCATCCTTAATCAGTCTCTGTGCCCAGTGGCTTTGGTGGGAGATGTATTTTTGGTGCCTTTGGAGAGAGGAGGAGAGCTCAGCATCCTCCTATTTTGCCATCTTGATCTTCTTTCCCTGTGCTTCCTTTTGTTCTTCTCTATTAAAAAATTATCTGTTATTCTCACCTTTATATTTAAATCATGGTTTCTCAACTTTGGTGCAATTTACATTGGGGGCTGGATAGTTATTTGTTGTGGCTGCTGTCCTAGAGCTTTATAGGATATTTGGCAGTATCTTTGGGCTCTACTAACTAGATGCCAGTAGCAACCCCTCTGAAGATGTCAATGAAATGTGTCAACAGACATTGTGAAATGTCTTCTGGGAGTAAAATTGTCCCTGATAGAAAAATGCTATTGTAAATAAACTGTGTCCGAACTTTTAATAAAAAATAAATTTGATTAGCAATTTTGATTGCCATTGAAGTAATCCTATAAATGTAAGTGTGAAGAATCATCTTGACAATGTTCATTGTTCTTCAGAGAATTCTCTTAATACTGGCAATGAATTTCTAACCCTATTTTCTTAGAGGTTCACAGATTTATTCTCCTTTCCTACAAAGTATGTTGTCTACTAAAATTATTTCCATTTTCCACAATATGAGAAATTTCTTTCAGACACTGGCTAAAAGAATGTTAGGAAAACTAATAATCTTATTTTCTGAAGTATTTTGTGATATGTTTGTGTATCTGTGCACTTTTGAATGTAAATTGACATGTATATAAGACTATGATTGTGAGAATTTAGGAAAGAATAAATTAGGTGGATTACACTTGCAGTACAGGAAAAGGCTCAACATTCTGAAAAACTCTCATTGAATAATGGGATAAAGAGTCAGCTGTGTACAATGTATTTCTGAGACTGGAAATGATAAACCTGTGAGTAAGAAGCCCATAAGTAGGACCCATGACTTTAAGGCCACTGGACTTGATCATACTGGTAACTATTCTTCTTTTGAATATCTTTTTGGCAGAACAACAGATACCTCATTTCTGTTATTGTGCTGGACCCTATGTGAAGAAAAGCTTCTACAAATAAAAATTCTACCTGCATTCCCATTGTTTTGCATATCGTAGCTGTGTAGTTAATTCTGAAGATTATATGCATTTTAATATGATGTTGTTGGGAATCTTTCCTTGGCTGCTACCACTAAGTTTGAGTGTAGAATGCCATTCATACTCAGTAAAGGATTATGTCTTGCTTTACCCTTCCCCCTCAATCCAGACAGGACACATTTTCCTATAGAGTGAGCCATGTAAATATGTATTTTATTTCAAAATCTTCAGACTACTCATTCTTATGTGTTATCTAATATAAATATCAGGCTGTTTTAAAAGTTTGACCCAAATTAAAATACTGAGATTCACTGAGATGGTGAATTTTAGAAACTGTATATAACGTGTGCATCATCAAAAATCATAAGCCTTGCAGATCTCTAAAAGAGCCCATTAAGTGTAAAGAATTGAACTAAGATATAGATGAATCCTAAGTAACAGAAAGAAAAATGTTTTGAGGGAGGAAATCCAGTCTGTTAGATAAGGAGCGAAAACGTCCACACGTATCTTGATAGAAATACTATTTTTTAGCAACAGTTTTTCATATTGATATAAGAATGCTCTTCCTGAAGCAGGACTCAGTGCTTGAGTATGGAAGATCAGGCCTGATATTATAAATTTTTATAGCGAAGAGCTGTAAGAGTTATAAGTAGTCTGATTCTGTAAGCTGAAGTTATCATCAAGTGTGGAGTTTCTAGTCACATCTTGACTACAATGACTCAAGTTGCTGCCACATATATATAAAGCAGTGTGTGGATCCATAAAACTTACTTCCACTAATCTTGAAAGTGAATAGAACACTTCAGTAGCAAAACCAAATTGGTTTTGAGAGTAAAACAAAGGAAGAAATCTTTCTGGGCCCTGGTTTCATCCTTTACAAAAGAGATCCATTTGCATTTAGTGGTAATTGACAGGCACGAAATTTTAAAAGCAGTTCATTTCTGACTTAAGAGAAATCAACTTCAAGGAAATATGACTATTTTTACAACTTTATCCTTTAAAAAATATAGAGACTTCAGTAACTCGTTGTTATGATAGGGCTTGTGGTTGATTTTTGGTTGATTTGTTTCACAAGAGATGATCATACTTTCTTGAACAGCATGCTTTAGGCTTTTGTATGTGATCTGATACAAATATGGTGACTGTACCAGAGTTGCAGCAATTTTCCAAGTAGGGCATGCCTTTAAGTGACCTATCCCAAAGAGCCATGCCAAAGTGTGCCATTTGTACCCCATGGACATTTCACTGTTTGAAAAGCTCCTTCTCTGTAACCTGAGTGTGAGCCAGGAAGCGCACAGGGGGTCGGAAGCTTCTATACTGAATATTAAGCTTGTCTAGGTTTCTTTGATATAATTACTTTCTTAAATTCATGACCGTGGGATGTTGTTAAATTTCTTTTTCAAGATATTGCTTAGTTGCTTTTAACAAAAGTAGAAATAGCCTTCAACTAGAGAATGAATAAAAATGGCTTCTTAAGTTCCTGATTGTTTAAGCATAAAGAAAGCATCCTTTCTAACCATGAAGGATAATTTTTCCAATGTATTAAGTGACAGATTATTGATTGCTTTTAATGTCTATTTCTACATCCTTTTTTCATATAATATATTTTTTTGATCTAAGTTTGCCTAGCATTATTCCCATTTTACAATAACTGATTATCAATTAAAATCAGATCATTATAGCAGAAACATTTTGTTGATACATACCCACTTAAAATGACTTAAAATAATTATAGGTCTTTCTCTATGACCTAGAATTCTAGGCAGTCACAAATTTAAAGGGACTGATAATCTCAATGTTTTAGTAATATATACAGATAATACATAAGGACAGTTTTTCTCTATAAATTATGTATGTCTTCCAAACAGCTATGCCTTAAACTATGGTGCACATTTCTTATTCTCTGAATATCTGCATGATGATTTTTCTGTCATTTTCATCGATCTGTCTCCTTCCTTGATCCCGTGTCTTTATTCCCACAACCCAGATATTATTGTGAACAGAAATGGCCATAAAACTCGACATGAGTTCTGAGTGCTCTAATTATTTATGTTCAGTATTAAGAATGGAGTACTGTTAAATCTGTCTCTCCAGCATTTCCCCTTAAACATTGGGTTGACAATGTCATGCATGATGTCAGGTCCTGATTTCACAGTAACAGAATTATAGAAGAAATATTGTGTGTGTATTTTATACACTGTGCTCCTGATAGTTCAATATATCATGACAGAATGCCGGGAAGAATTTGGCAAGAGGCCTAACCTGGGCCAAATCTTCCTTTGACTTACTTTAGTAACTTATTTTAAGATTCAAAGTCACAGAAGTCAGAGTGTATCTTATGTCATTCTTATTCTGATAAGGCAGTATTTGACATTTTGAAAAATAATTGACGTCTAATCACAGTCAAAATATATAAGGATTTTTTAAATGGAAAAAAAAAGCCTTTCTATTCAATCTATTTTTTTCCCTAACAAGCCATTAAATGAGCAGCGAATTTCAGGAGATAAAGTTTAACCCAGTTTGCTCAGTGCATTTGTCTTCAGATTGCTTGGAATAGCACTGGCAGGGCAATCACCCACTCAAAGATATTGCCTACTGTCTAACATAATATGAATAAAATAGATATCACATTACACATATGAAAAATGATGTCAAGGGTAAATTCAATTTTATTTTTCTTAGAAGCTAGTGCTTTAAAGAAATATAATGTTGGAGATGGAGCACAGTATTGAAATACAAACTGAGATATGAAAAATGATCAAAGCAAAAAAAAAGAAAAATGCCTGGACAAGAAGGAAGATGGATGGTTAGAGTGAGAATGTGGTGAAGATATCTGTGTATGGCCTTTCCTCTGCTGCAACATAGGTAGTCACTACTTTGCAGGATTAATCATTTGCTTACATGCAAATTTATGTTCATCTTTTATCGATAATTAGAAATAAATGTTTCATTGTTTTTCATCAATTAAAATTAAGAATAAAAAGGTTTTGCAGTGTAATCCATTATAAGCACTGTGTTTGCTGCTCAGCAATGTCAAATACATATCAGCAGTAACTAAATGCCTTAGATTTTAGTAATGCTGCTGAAGTTCATCAGTGACTTAGACACCAGGTTATGGTATTACCCTTTCAAAAAAGCATGAGTTCTGAGTGCTCTAATTATTTATGTTCAGTATTAAGAATGGAGTACTGTTAAATCTGTCTCCAGCATTTCCCTTAAACATTGGGTTGACAATGTCATGCATGATGTCAGGTCCTGATTTCACAGTAACAGAATTATAGAAGAAATATTGTGTGTGTATTTTATACACTGTGCTCCTGATAGTTCAATATATCATGACAGAATGCCGGGAAGAATTTGGCAAGAGGCCTAACCTGGGCCAAATCTTCCTTTGACTTACTTTAGTAACTTATTTTAAGATTCAAAGTCACAGAAGTCAGAGTGTATCTTATGTCATTCTTATTCTGATAAGGCAGTATTTGACATTTTGAAAAATAATTGACGTCTAATCACAGTCAAAATATATAAGGATTTTTAAATGGAAAAAAAGCCTTTCTATTCAATCTAATTATTTCCCTAACAAGCCATTAAATGAGCAGCGAATTTCAGGAGATAAAGTTTAACCCAGTTTGCTCAGTGCATTTGTCTTCAGATTGCTTGGAATAGCACTGGCAGGGCAATCACCCACTCAAAGATATTGCCTACTGTCTAACATAATATGAATAAAATAGATATCACATTACACATATGAAAAATGATGTCAAGGGTAAATTCAATTTTATTTTTCTTAGAAGCTAGTGCTTTAAAGAAATATAATGTTGGAGATGGAGCACAGTATTGAAATACAAACTGAGATATGAAAAATGATCAAAGCAAAAAAAAAGAAAAATGCCTGGACAAGAAGGAAGATGGATGGTTAGAGTGAGAATGTGGTGAAGATATCTGTGTATGGCCTTTCCTCTGCTGCAACATAGGTAGTCACTACTTTGCAGGATTAATCATTTGCTTACATGCAAATTTATGTTCATCTTTTATCGATAATTAGAAATAAATGTTTCATTGTTTTTCATCAATTAAAATTAAGAATAAAAAGGTTTTGCAGTGTAATCCATTATAAGCACTGTGTTTGCTGCTCAGCAATGTCAAATACATATCAGCAGTAACTAAATGCCTTAGATTTTAGTAATGCTGCTGAAGTTCATCAGTGACTTAGACACCAGGTTTTGCCTCAGATGTGTTCTGAAGTTATAAGCGACAAGGATCAAGTGAATTGGAGTGGGAAAGGAATGACTTAGCTGTAAAATTATTTGAGGTTATAAGTAGTAATTATTCTATAACTATGCCAGTTAATAAAGGGCCATTTAAGATCACAGAATAAAGCAATGGAGAAAATCTAAATTCAGTGCAATTTATCAATACAGTATGTCTGTATGTATAGAATGTACATATATATCAGTATATATGTGTTTATATATGTTTAAATATTTATGCACATATATATGTGCATAAAAACAACATTCATTGAATCAGCACGTAATTCATATATATGTGTGTGTATATATATATATATTTACATGTTAGTTATATACTCATTCAATGCTATTTCTAGTAACTTTCATATCTCAGGCATTCTTTTAATAACTAGGGATAAAGCAATGAAAAATAAAGTCCAAATATCTGTTCATACTGTCCACAGGAACTTGCATTCCACCGAGGCCACAGCAATGGCAAGGTAGCAGTAGCAGTGAGGACACAGCAGTAGCAAGATAGCAAGTAATTAATGCCCTGGAGAAAATACAAAGAATGGCTAATGTGTGTTAGGAATGGGGTTGAACGTTTACATAGATGTATTAGCTTTCTCTTGCTGTGTAACAAATTGCCGAAAGTTTTGCAGTTGTGTAGCTGATACCAGAAGACCAGTCAGCAGGTTAGTGCAAGAATGTTGAAGGAACAGTTTGAATAAAATGAAATACAAATGAAAAAAAAAAAAAAAAGAATGCCTGGACAAGAAGGAAGATGGATGGTTAGAGTGAGAATGTGGTGAAGATATCTGTGTATGGCCTTTCCTCTGCTGCAACATAGGTAGTCACTACTTTGCAGGATTAATCATTTGCTTACATGCAAATTTATGTTCATCTTTTATCGATAATTAGAAATAAATGTTTCATTGTTTTTCATCAATTAAAATTAAGAATAAAAAGGTTTTGCAGTGTAATCCATTATAAGCACTGTGTTTGCTGCTCAGCAATGTCAAATACATATCAGCAGTAACTAAATGCCTTAGATTTTAGTAATGCTGCTGAAGTTCATCAGTGACTTAGACACCAGGTTTTGCCTCAGATGTGTTCTGAAGTTATAAGCGACAAGGATCAAGTGAATTGGAGTGGGAAAGGAATGACTTAGCTGTAAAATTATTTGAGGTTATAAGTAGTAATTATTCTATAACTATGCCAGTTAATAAAGGGCCATTTAAGATCACAGAATAAAGCAATGGAGAAAATCTAAATTCAGTGCAATTTATCAATACAGTATGTCTGTATGTATAGAATGTACATATATATCAGTATATATGTGTTTATATATGTTTAAATATTTATGCACATATATATGTGCATAAAAACAACATTCATTGAATCAGCACGTAATTCATATATATGTGTGTGTATATATATATATATTTACATGTTAGTTATATACTCATTCAATGCTATTTCTAGTAACTTTCATATCTCAGGCATTCTTTTAATAACTAGGGATAAAGCAATGAAAAATAAAGTCCAAATATCTGTTCATACTGTCCACAGGAACTTGCATTCCACCGAGGCCACAGCAATGGCAAGGTAGCAGTAGCAGTGAGGACACAGCAGTAGCAAGATAGCAAGTAATTAATGCCCTGGAGAAAATACAAAGAATGGCTAATGTGTGTTAGGAATGGGGTTGAACGTTTACATAGATGTATTAGCTTTCTCTTGCTGTGTAACAAATTGCCGAAAGTTTTGCAGTTGTGTAGCTGATACCAGAAGACCAGTCAGCAGGTTAGTGCAAGAATTTCTGTAGAAGATAATGGTTGCCTGGTACAAAGGAGTGGTAGAGTGAGGAGAGGGACCCAGATGGGTTCTGTCTTTGTGTCAGAAGCAGAGCCTGCAGGATTTGTTGGAGGTCTGCAGCTTGAGTGAATGTGGAAGCAGTTTGGGAAGGCTCCAAGGTGGTATAGGCTTTAATACTTGAAGAAACTCCATTGCCCTTGCACACATCTGTGTTTTTGTTTTTGTGGAGAGTAATTAGGGCATTGGGGAGAGGAGGGAGCACAACATCATTCTAATATGAATGGAGTAAAAAGTCTTGGTAGTCTTAGATTCATAAACACCATGTGTTACTATTCCATATCCCCCCACCCCCAACTTTCCCTTCTAAGTCACATGGGTTGCACTATCACTTTGTTAAAGACTTTAAGTGTTTTCTTTGTTGTTGTTATTGTTAAATGAGGTCTTCCTAACCAGCCTTGTAGAAAAGAATCCCAACTATATAGATCACTTTATTTCCCATATTCTCTTAGCTTTTCTTTCTAACACTTACCATCTGTGCTCTATTCATACTTGCTTGTGTATCAGTATTGCTTCTCCCCACTGGAATATGATCTTCACAAGCACAGTGAGCTGGTGCTATGTCTTATCTCACTAAGAACACTGAACCATCAGAAGAAAACCTCTACAAAATATCACCACCACTTTCAGCACTCAGTAAACATTTTTAGGAATGGATATTGAAAGCTTTTTGAAGTTCTCAAGGAAAATGTAGATAAATCAAGGCAGGAAAACAATTTTGGTAGACCATATCAAGTACAAGATAAGGCATGCTTTGAGGCTCGCAATTTTAACACTATTTAAATTAAATTGCTTCATCTCATTGATTTGTAGTAAGATTTCATCCAAGAGGCTTGTAAGCATGGAATTCCCCTGGAATTTTGAAGGGGATCTGGGTGGAGAAACTGACAAAATTTTTCAGTTGAAGAATTCTTCTCCTACCATATCCTTTTGAAATTCATGTGTGAGGAGAGGTAGTTGAGTTATTCAACACTGCACTTTTTCATTAGAGATTTGGTGGCACCAAACTCATCTGATGGTTTCTCTCAGATTGAAGGGAAGACGTTATAAAACACAGTGAATGGGACAGCAAGTTTACTTGATAAACAGAATTCCTGATAATCTTTGGTGTATATTTGACGTTTTTAATGATTAATCCAGAAATTAAAAACTAAGAATGGTTGGGTGATTTTTATCCAGTGTATTTCAGAGGTGCCGCCACAGAGGACAGTGGTGGTCAGGTTTATCTAGCCTGCCTTTTATCAGTAACATGGATGGATACAGGGATTTAGAAAATTGAGGTTTTTTGCAGTCAGGTTGTTGTATACCGTGGACCATGGAATGGGAGATTTAAAAGGAAGAAAATTAAAATGAGAATGCTAATATATAAAGAACATGAACTAGAATTTGCCTCTAATTCACCTCTAATATATAGTAAGGACATGAACATAAATTTGCTGTGCTATTTTTGACCATAAACCATGATCTAAAAAAATATCTACTGGCAATTATTGTATTTTAAACCCTCAAAAATATATACTTATAAATATAAAAATCACTTAAAACTAATTACTAATTAAATTTCTACTATATCTTGTTTCTTTCTAAGCTACGCCTGTTAAGCAAGGTATTTTCTCAGTCATAAAAGATGTCACAGCTTCTAATGGGAAAGATCGATGTGTAAAGGGATTATTTAAAATGGTAAGCACTTTATAAAAATGTGATAGAATACAGAGAAAGGAGAATGGCTGTAGTACTATCTCTGGTTAGTAGAGTTAAAATACATAGTTCTGTTAAATGAATGCATGAGTTTAGTAAGGGTATACATGAAGAGGGCATGGCAGCCCACTCCAGTGTTCTTACCTGGAGAATCCCCATGGATAGAGAAGCCTGGCAGGCTACATTCCATGGGGTCACAAAGAGTCGGACACAACTGAGCAACTAAGCACAGCACATGGAGAAGACTTGCAAATATTTAGTATTCATTTATTTGTTTCAGGAGAAATTAAGAGTGGCTTAAAGGACTGACGTTTAAAACCTGAAAGGCCCTGTAACCTGAATATCTGCTTAGCTTGTCCCTTGGAGGCTTTATAGATACAGAAATTTCTGACTTCCAGAATGCACTAAACACTTTTGTAAAGAGTATAAATATTTACCTATTTCACTTTTTTTGTGCCTCTACTCAAATCTAAAGAAAATAATACAGAGGTGATTGCTTGAACTTTTTGGTTGATTTCAGACATCATTTCCCACTAAATGTTGGAGTACTCTGCGTCCACAGTCATTATTATGGACATTGCTGCTAGGGATTAAACAAAATAACATGTAAAATCATCTTTGTACGGTTCTGGGAAAAGGAAAGGAGTGAATACAGGCCAGCTCTCCAGGTGCATGTAGTTGCCATCTTACAAGTACTGCTTTCAGGTTCTTTCTCAAATTTCTTTCTTCCTCTACTTATTCATTCTATACCCTCCTAGGGTGACTTTATTCACATATATAAATTTTATTACTGTCTAACTGGTAACAATTCCTGAGTGTATATATAAAGTAAAAACAAAAATAAATCTTAGAAGGAGATTCTAGGCTTATATATACAATTGGAGGTTGATAGCAGAAAGACAGTGTATATAGAAAATAACTGTTTTCATCAGCTTGAGCCGCTAAAAGAAAATACCATAGGCTGGTAAGTTAAACTGCAAACATCATTTCTCCCAGTTCTGGAGGCTGGAAGGCTGAGATCAGGGTGTCAGCCTGGTTGGCTTCTGATGAGGGCTCTCTTCCTGACTTACAGACATTGTGTCCTTGTGTCTTCAGTTGGCAGAGAGTGGTAGCTCTGGGGTTTCTTCTTAGGAAGGCACAGATCCCGTCAGCGGTGCCCTGCCTTCATGGTCTCATTTAAAGCTGATCGTCACCCACAATCTCCATCTTCTGCTACCATCACATTGGGATTAGGGCTTCAGGAGACAAACACTCACTCCAAAACAGAAATTAAAACATATGGGGGCTTCCCTGGTGGTCAAGTGGGTAAGGACATTGCCTTGCAGTGCAAGCAGCACCGGTTTGATCCCTAACCTGGGAAGATCCCACATGCTGTGGAGCAGCTGGACTGATGTGTCCAACTACCGAGCTGGAGCTCTGGAGCACGTGTGCCTGGAGCCAGTTCTCTGCAGCGAGAGAGGTCACTGCAATGGGAGACCCACACAGGCCAAAGAACAAAGATAAACAAATGGAAGATCAATAGAAGTGGCCAAAAAAAAAAAAGGTATATGGAATTTGAAACGTCATCGGGACATGTAAGTAGAAATAGAACAAATCACGAACAACTCTCTGTAGACTTCTGATCTCCCAGTGTTTCCCATCTGCGTATAAGACTCTGTCTGCTCAGCTCCTCATCCTGGAAACGATGGGTGCTCGTTTACTCCTCAGTCTCTGTTATTTAACATAGGACCATAGCAAATCAATCATAATATCTGCCCCCAGATATTTACAATTAATCTACTTCTTTCTTTGCTCACTATGACCATCTTGAGCCATTTCACACTGACTCTACCCTATCTAATCAGTCTCAGAGTTGCCACTCTCAAACCTAAGAGACCCTTCAGAAAATTATGGACCATGTCTATCCTATATTTGCCCAATTTCCAACATTTTAGAGGTAAAACTTATGATGTCCCTATGACTATATTTCACTGCTATATAAGAGCATGGAGAAAAGTGCTAGAGTAAACAATTTCATCCATGCTTAACTCTTCACCTACTCCATTGAATTATTCATTCCTTTTTTTTTCTTTCAAGATTATTCATTCTTAATGTGTTTAGATTTAGAATCTTACCACTGTGGGATCTTATTATTAGTTGATAGTTTCCTATGATGTAAGGCAAGCCAAAGGCTTCATTCATTTTTTCTTGGCTTCCTGGCTCATGGATTGGTAGGATGGCCAAGATCCTCTTCTACTTTCTGTCTCTGTGTCCATTCCTGTTCTGGTCAGGGTGGAATTCTGACTCAGGAGAAGCTGAAGACTCAGCGAGGCTGACTTGCAGAACGACGAAATCCCAAAACATTGATTAGGGCTTCAGGAGACAAACACTCCCGTAACTGGTCCCTGGTGGTCAAGTGGGTAAGGACATTGCCTTGCAGTGCAAGCAGCACCGGTTTGATCCTAACCTGGGGAGATCCCACATGCTGTGGAGCAGCTGGACTGATGTGTCCAACTACCGAGCTGGAGCTCTGGAGCACGTGTGCCTGGAGCCAGTTCTCTGCAGCGAGAGAGGTCACTGCAATGGGAGACCCACACAGGCCAAAGAACAAAGATAAACAAATGGAAGATCAATAGAAGTGGCCAAAAAAAAAAAAGGTATATGGAATTTGAAACGTCATCGGGACATGTAAGTAGAAATAGAACAAATCACGAACAACTCTCTGTAGACTTCTGATCTCCCAGTGTTTCCCATCTGCGTATAAGACTCTGTCTGCTCAGCTCCTCATCCTGGAAACGATGGGTGCTCGTTTACTCCTCAGTCTCTGTTATTTAACATAGGACCATAGCAAATCAATCATAATATCTGCCCCCAGATATTTACAATTAATCTACTTCTTTCTTTGCTCACTATGACCATCTTGAGCCATTTCACACTGACTCTACCCTATCTAATCAGTCTCAGAGTTGCCACTCTCAAACCTAAGAGACCCTTCAGAAAATTATGGACCATGTCTATCCTATATTTGCCCAATTTCCAACATTTTAGAGGTAAAACTTATGATGTCCCTATGACTATATTTCACTGCTATATAAGAGCATGGAGAAAAGTGCTAGAGTAAACAATTTCATCCATGCTTAACTCTTCACCTACTCCATTGAATTATTCATTCCTTTTTTTTTCTTTCAAGATTATTCATTCTTAATGTGTTTAGATTTAGAATCTTACCACTGTGGGATCTTATTATTAGTTGATAGTTTCCTATGATGTAAGGCAAGCCAAAGGCTTCATTCATTTTTTCTTGGCTTCCTGGCTCATGGATTGGTAGGATGGCCAAGATCCTCTTCTACTTTCTGTCTCTGTGTCCATTCCTGTTCTGGTCAGGGTGGAATTCTGACTCAGGAGAAGCTGAAGACTCAGCGAGGCTGACTTGCAGAGGCTTGCTATGTTGGGAGTGATACTGGGTGCCTAAGGTTGACTTCTGCTGCAATGCATTCTGCACCTGGTTTCATCTTCTAGGTGTGGCTGCCACAGCCCATGAAGTCCACCTCCTGCAACTCAGCCTCTTTCTCCTAACTTAGGTGGGAAAAGACATTCCATGATCTCACTTCAAATAACGTTTAGAGGGCTAATGGCCTTAGTATCAGGGCCTTTTGGTCTTATTCTTAAAATGTATAAAATATTTTGTTGGCAAATCTGTTCCTTGTACTATTTCATAGTGCTTCATTGTCTTCAAATACCTTTTCACATTGTCCAGAGGCCATGGACTCTTGACCTTCCTTGCTTTTTTTGTTTGTTTGTTTTTGAAGGGGGGGTGGTGGGGAGGGAGGAGGGTGGGCGGGCCACTTCTATTGGTCTTTCATTTATTCAGTTTCATCCATCTTTGTTCTTTGTCCTGCGTGGGCCTCCCATCGCTGTGGCCTCTGTTGTCGCAGAGCACTGGCTCTGGGCGCACGCGCCCCAGAGCTCCAGCTTGGTAATTGGACACATCGGTCCAGCTGCTCCGCGGCACGCAGGATCTTCCCAGGCCAGGGAACAAACTGGCGCCCCTTGCACTGCAAGGCGGTGTCCTTACCCACTGGACCACCAGGGAAGCCCCTTCCTTGCTTTTTGTCTCATAAAGTGGGCATATTTTGGCATATGTTCTAGAGTGATGGCCTATGGGTGCCATAAACTTGTATAAAAAGAACTGCAGCTAGGGAAAGGCGGTCACTTTATACGGCAGTTAGAATAACACCAGCACAGCCCCATTAAGGGTTGATCAGAAGAACATATAGTAATATTATGTGCCCAGTAAGTCAGTAACCCAATGAGAATTGAAACTTTAGAAAACATCAGTAGGAATGTGGGAAGATTGCTTATTGGATAAATGTGTCAGCAGTGTTGATCACTATTTAGATTTAAGTTTGATTTATAGTCTTTGGGATTTAAATCTTTATTGCATCTTCAAAGTATCAATAACTTGCCTCTACTGAATCAAGTTCTTGAATCTTGGAGCTTCAGTATCTTCCACATGGTCTATATACATATATATGTGTGTGTATTTCTACCAGGTATACATGTATACCTGTATGTATTATACATATACAATTTCACTTTCACACATACAAACACACAGTTATTTCAGTATTAATATTCTTAGTCTTTGTTCAAATAATTGTTCCACAATTTCAGGAATATCAGAAATCTAAGGAGTAATTATACTTTTTTATATGATATATATATATATATACATACAGCAGTAGCAACAGCCAGAGCAAATCTAGAATATGCCAGAAATTTGGCATGTCTCATTCTAAATCTTACTGCAATTCTGCAAATATGTGATGTTTTGAGATGTTATCATGTGTTTTTCTCCCTCTATTTTCTTCTGACCAATCCACCCCAAGCCCATTCCATATAAGCAAATGGTTAAACTTGTGTATGTCATTTTGAGTGAGTTTTGGGGACCAAAAAAAAATACAAAAGACTGCCGTGAATCATCTTAAAAAGCAGAGATGTGAAAAGATTGGGACCTGGAAAGTTTTTCCAACCTAGTGTGAAGGGAGATGGTGAGAAGAGAGTGGATTGGGGTCTCAGTGGACAGAGGACACACCCTAATTTCCAGCAGAGAAGGCAGACAGCCAGCAATATTTCCAGAGGAATAAGGGCTACAAGAGTCATATAGGCAAGTGGGACCCCTAGCAACCTCAGAACCTCAGGTAGAGCTTAGACTCATCCAGAGACTCTTGGTCCTCAGAGTCACTCTGATGGGAGGAAGGACCGTACCTGTCAGGGTAGACAACTCTTGGACCATATGGCACCTAGCTTGGCACTGCTTAGGGTTTTAAGACAGAGCACAGGTTCTGAGAAGGGATAGAGATACTTGATACAAAACTGAATGAAAGAAGATTTAGTCAGTCTAGTACAGTAACTCTTTCTTGACTTTCTGTGTTTTTTTTTTTTTTTTTGCAATAACTAAGGAAAATTACTAAAAATCCAAACATATTTACCGAATATACTAAAATGAATTGTATTAAACAGTGGGAGTAATTTAGAGATCTCATGATTTTATTCTCACAAAACACCACCCTCTGGCTCTCGGGTATCTGTTTTTCAGGTGTTGTATATTTTCTGAATCCTCATCTGAATCAAATTCTTATCTAATTGAAAGCATATTGGAGTTAGAAACTGTAAAGAAGTGTAATTTTTCATGATGCCTTTCTGTCATGGATTTACTACATAAAGTTTGTTCTGCGTTTTAAGGAATGCGGTTGCAGCAACCAGCAGTCATTACCAGGCATCCTAAAGCTACGTTACAGTGTGCCTATAAATTTCCATTCTAATGTACTTCTATTGTTATATTTTGTCGGCTTCACAAAGCCAGAGCAAATCTAGAATATGCCAGAAATTTGGCATGTCTCATTCTAAATCTTACTGCAATTCTGCAAATATGTGATGTTTTGAGATGTTATCATGTGTTTTTCTCCCTCTATTTTCTTCTGACCAATCCACCCCAAGCCCATTCCATATAAGCAAATGGTTAAACTTGTGTATGTCATTTTGAGTGAGTTTTGGGGACCAAAAAAAAATACAAAAGACTGCCGTGAATCATCTTAAAAAGCAGAGATGTGAAAAGATTGGGACCTGGAAAGTTTTTCCAACCTAGTGTGAAGGGAGATGGTGAGAAGAGAGTGGATTGGGGTCTCAGTGGACAGAGGACACACCCTAATTTCCAGCAGAGAAGGCAGACAGCCAGCAATATTTCCAGAGGAATAAGGGCTACAAGAGTCATATAGGCAAGTGGGACCCCTAGCAACCTCAGAACCTCAGGTAGAGCTTAGACTCATCCAGAGACTCTTGGTCCTCAGAGTCACTCTGATGGGAGGAAGGACCGTACCTGTCAGGGTAGACAACTCTTGGACCATATGGCACCTAGCTTGGCACTGCTTAGGGTTTTAAGACAGAGCACAGGTTCTGAGAAGGGATAGAGATACTTGATACAAAACTGAATGAAAGAAGATTTAGTCAGTCTAGTACAGTAACTCTTTCTTGACTTTCTGTGTTCATTTTTTTTGCAATAACTAAGGAAAATTACTAAAAATCCAAACATATTTACCGAATATACTAAAATGAATTGTATTAAACAGTGGGAGTAATTTAGAGATCTCATGATTTTATTCTCACAAAACACCACCCTCTGGCTCTCGGGTATCTGTTTTTCAGGTGTTGTATATTTTCTGAATCCTCATCTGAATCAAATTCTTATCTAATTGAAAGCATATTGGAGTTAGAAACTGTAAAGAAGTGTAATTTTTCATGATGCCTTTCTGTCATGGATTTACTACATAAAGTTTGTTCTGCGTTTTAAGGAATGCGGTTGCAGCAACCAGCAGTCATTACCAGGCATCCTAAAGCTACGTTACAGTGTGCCTATAAATTTCCATTCTAATGTACTTCTATTGTTATATTTTTGCTTACAAAGGTTTTACTGTCACTTTATTTAATTGAAATCAAATGATGTTATTTACTTTTTAGTGATGCAAAAAATTGCATTTGTAAGTGACTGTTATTCAAATTGAATTTTCCTATAGAATGCTCAAAGGCGTTAGTGCAGAATCTTTTGCACATAAATTTAAAACAAGTGCTAAACTCTGACATGTACTTGGCTAGACCAATAATGGAAATGATATGGTAGCTGAGATTGCAATTGATTATGTGCAAGGCATTGTTGAGTCATCAAATGATACAAGATTCAACAAATTATCCTCAAAGCAAAAAGAGCAATATCTGATATCTACAGACATTATCATCATTTTATATCATGTATTTAGTAAAATAATTGAGAGACTACTATAATAGTACCCTACAATAGTCTTTATCTTTGGCAGTGCTGTATGATTACTTTTGGACTTTTTTTGCAATATTAGAATATATATTTTGGACATTAATCCAGAAATGCATCTATAGATTGAGCCCCATTTTAGAGGAGGAGGTGCTTTTTCAAGGCAAGCTCATTTGTCTTGACCTTGTGCTATGACTCCTAGTTATTTTTGATTCGTCCAGACATAAACTTGAATGAAAAGTTCAAAACCCTTAATTCCTTTTCTTTCATTGTGATTGAAGTTCCCAATGCTGATTTCTTAGCTTAGGTTAATGTTTCACTTGCTTTTGGTAATCACCGACACTCTGAACTGAAAACAATACTTTTCTTTGACATTCATTTTTAGGGAGCATGGTTTTCTATATCTGTGGGTGTATTAGTTAAAACTGCTTTTCCCAGTTTTATTGCCATGACCTTCCATGTTGTTAAGTTCTACAGGAGATTAAAGAGATGCAAGTTTGATCCCTGAATGGGGAATATCCCCTAGAGGAAGACAGGGTGACCCATGCCAGTACTCTTGCCTGGAAAATCCCATCGACAGAGAAGCCTGCCGTACTACCGTCCGTAGGGTAGCAGAGAGTCAGACACGACTGACGCGACTTAGTGTGCACACACTAAAAATGTATATGTGTATACACACATGTATTTTGTATGTATGTACAAATTAGTCTTTAAGAAACAAATTCAGTGATGGGCCTGTTTTGAAACAAGTTGATATTTCAGGTTACCACTTGGAATTTTTTCTAGTTTATAAAAATAGATGGTTTCAGGTAGAATGTGTGTGTGTGTCCATGCTCTGTCATGCCTAACTCTGCGACCCCATGGGCCACAGCCCGTCAGGCTCCTCTACCCGTGGGATTCTCCAGGAGAGAATACAGGAGTGGGGCTTCCCTGGTGATCCAGTGGGTAAAGAATCTGCCTTGCAGCTCAAGGGACGCCAGTTCCATCCATGGCCGGGGAAGATCCCATGTGCCGTGGAAGGGCTGGACCGGTGTGTCCAATAACCACCCAGAACTCTGGTGCATCTGTGCCCAGAGCCGGTGCTCTGCAGTGGGAGTGGCCCCTGCAATGGGAGACCCACACAGGCTAAAGAATAAAGATGGATGAAAATAAATAAATAAATAACCAATAAAAGAGGCCAGAAATAAATACAAAAAAAAAAATTAAAGAGAAAAAAAGAGTACAGGAGTGGGTTGCCATTTCCTCCTCCAGGAAATCTTCCCGACCCAGGTATCCAGCCTGTGTCTCTTTTATCTCCTGCATTGCAGATGGATTCTTTACCTCTGAGCCGCAAGGGAAGTCCTCAGGTAGAATTAGGGGAGTCAGTTATCTGCCATATGGTATTGCCTATGAAAGATCTGCTTATCTCTCCAAACCTCCACCCCACCTTCCCTGGAAGTTAAAGCAAAACCCTTAATTCCTTTTCTTTCATTGTGATTGAAGTTCCCAATGCTGTTTTAGCTTAGGTTAATGTTTCTTGCTTTTGGTAATCACCGACACTCTGAACTGAAAACAATACTTTTCTTTGACATTCATTTTTAGGGAGCATGGTTTTCTATATCTGTGGGTGTATTAGTTAAAACTGCTTTTCCCAGTTTTATTGCCATGACCTTCCATGTTGTTAAGTTCTACAGGAGATTAAAGAGATGCAAGTTTGATCCCTGAATGGGGAATATCCCCTAGAGGAAGACAGGGTGACCCATGCCAGTACTCTTGCCTGGAAAATCCCATCGACAGAGAAGCCTGCCGTACTACCGTCCGTAGGGTAGCAGAGAGTCAGACACGACTGACGCGACTTAGTGTGCACACACTAAAAATGTATATGTGTATACACACATGTATTTTGTATGTATGTACAAATTAGTCTTTAAGAAACAAATTCAGTGATGGGCCTGTTTTGAAACAAGTTGATATTTCAGGTTACCATTTGGGAAATTTTTTTCTAGTTTATAAAAATAGATGGTTTCAGGTAGAATGTGTGTGTGTGTCCATGCTCTGTCATGCCTAACTCTGCGACCCCATGGGCCACAGCCCGTCAGGCTCCTCTACCCGTGGGATTCTCCAGGAGAGAATACAGGAGTGGGGCTTCCCTGGTGATCCAGTGGGTAAAGAATCTGCCTTGCAGCTCAAGGGACGCCAGTTCCATCCATGGCCGGGGAAGATCCCATGTGCCGTGGAAGGGCTGGACCGGTGTGTCCAATAACCACCCAGAACTCTGGTGCATCTGTGCCCAGAGCCGGTGCTCTGCAGTGGGAGTGGCCCCTGCAATGGGAGACCCACACAGGCTAAAGAATAAAGATGGATGAAAATAAATAAATAAATAACCAATAAAAGAGGCCAGAAATAAATACAAAAAAAAAAATTAAAGAGAAAAAAAGAGTACAGGAGTGGGTTGCCATTTCCTCCTCCAGGAAATCTTCCCGACCCAGGTATCCAGCCTGTGTCTCTTTTATCTCCTGCATTGCAGATGGATTCTTTACCTCTGAGCCGCAAGGGAAGTCCTCAGGTAGAATTAGGGGAGTCAGTTATCTGCCATATGGTATTGCCTATGAAAGATCTGCTTATCTCTCCAAACCTCCACCCCACCTTCCCTGGAAGTTAAGCAGCAGGCTAATTGAATGTATTCAGACAGGCATTAAAGACATATCCTAGTGGGTCAGTATAGAAAGCACTATACGGATGGATCTAAGTATTGCTTTTCCTATTCCAAAAGTTTATCTTTACGTGTGTTTTATCTGCAAGTTTACACCTGTTAATTTTAATACCTCAATTTTCATTCAGTAATTTTGACTGCATCATTTTCTTTGTCTTTAGAAATATTTATGGAGATGTTTCTATTTAAAAAATTACAGAATTATTTTCAGTCAGAATCTTGAATATCAAATAATAACTGGAGTTTTAAATTTGCTTCTTAATGTTTTTCGTGTTTTCCCAAATAAGTGTTTATAGCTTTAATAATAGGAAAATTAAATATCACATTTTAGAAATTTAAGAAGCAAGATTATAAATAAACAGAATCACATATAAATCAGAGTGAAAACTCTGCAAATTTTAAACTTTAAAAATGTGTGCTTATTTCAAACTAGTGTTCTTAACCTTCCTGTGAAAAAGTCTTAAACATAAGAATACAATAAAAAAGTAGCATTTTGCTTTTTTGTGCTGACTACAAGTGATAACCACTTTTCACTCATTATAATTTTATCATATAATTATTTAAAATTCTATAGAAAATAAGCTGCCAAAATATATATGCACTACTTTGTATCACATTGCTATTTAAAGAGACAACATTTGAGCTTTTAAGCCTTACTGACTCATGCTTTTAAAAACTGTACTGTTTTTTGTAAGGAAAAGGGAGTGGTGACTGACAAAAATATAGAAGTGTTGCATATATGAGAAATGAAAGATTTCTATTCATAGTTTATTAGCATTGGCTGTTTTCTTCATTATTAATTATTGATTGCTATGAAAATATTTAAAATATTTCATTTGCCAGTTAAGCTGTGTGATGGTATATATATATATATATATATATATATATATACATATATGTCATGATATAAAATATTTATTGCAGGAAGATTAAAATGTGAAACTTTCAGTTGGTTTATTGAGTATATATGCTAAATGTGTTTGTTTTTATCATTATGAACTTTTAGAGGATCCACTTTCCTCATAGATATGGGACACAAATTTCAACAAAACAATAGAGTTCTACATGAAGAACTAAAACACACTTGATTCAGTTCTTTACCAATGAGGATAGGGTGCATTAAAGTCTGCATGCTTTTGAAAGGGGTAACATCTGATGTTGAAGGGAATAATGAGCATTTCCGGAATTACTCTTTGTTCATATTTTTTTTCAAAGGTTAATTTCTTCACTAAGGCGTTCTGCTTTAATAGAAGTTTCAGTGAAAATCATTTTGAGTCATTTGTTCTCTCAACTGTAAACATTATAATTATAAGCACTAGAAATATGATTTAAAGCATTGCAGTCTGCTATAGCAAAGCCTGTGGTGTTAACTGGAGATTCTCGTTGGCAGTGGGGCCTTGGCAGAAGGACTGCTGAGTCTTCAGTGCGCTCCAAACCCAACTTGTCTTGAGGGACTTTGCTCTTCACACCTTCAATAACAGTCAGTCCTTCTCCAGTTAATGGTGAGTGGAACTGAAATGGAAATCAAAGTTCCATTGATGTTTTGGGATTAGATGCCTCATATCTTTTTCTTTATTGATGTCAGTATTCATTGTTTTCCCCAGAGCCCTGTTCATTGAGGTCCTGATAGCATGCTGATCAGCATGTTTTGGTACTATGTTTCATTTTCTTTCAGTAAGTTCTAATAGAAATCTCATAATTCCATTGCCTGAAACAATCTTCCCAAGCACAGAAAAGTAGGATGTTTCTGTACTGCCTGCATTAACTAATTAGTGATATAAATGTAGTTCAATCTGGAATCCCTTCAATTAAATACATTAAAACAGGTAAATACCGATAAAACACTTTTACCTTATAACACAGGCATGTTCGAGATCTCTCTTGGGTGTTACAGAAAATGATATATTCAACTATTAATTTGTTCAGTCAATAAGACTCACTCATGACATATTATGGGCTTCCCAGGTGGCACTAATGATAAAGAACCAGTCTGCCAATGCAGGAGACATAAGAGATGCAGGTTTGATCCCCTGGATTGGGAACATCCCCTGGGGAAGGCAATGACAATCCACTCTATTCTTGCCTTGAGAATCCCATGGATAGAGGAACCTTGTGGTCTATAGTCCATAAGGTCGCAAAAAGGCAGACAGGACTGAAGTGACTTAGCACTCAATGATCTATAATGGTAAATGCTTATGGCAGATATTGAGAATGCAGAGTAATTGCAACTTAGAATGTAGTTAGAAAAGCAGGCAGGACAGCCAGTGGTTGTGAAGTATCATCACAAATGTCCATATACTTGTATAGGAAGTGAAGTGGAAGCACATAACAGGTGCAGTTAACTATGTGAAATCAGAACAAAAGCTTTTCACAAAATTTAACTTCCATTTATGATGAAAACTGTCAACAAAGTAGGTATAGTGGAAACATACCTCAACATAGCAAAGGCCATTTCTGAGAATCCCACAGGTAGCATCATACTCAACAATTTCTTATCATAAAAAAAAAAAATTGTACCTTTGTATGATAGCAGATGATAACTAGACTTACTGTGTAATCATTTCACAGTGTATATAAATATTGAATCATGTTGTATACCAGAAACTAGTATAGTGTTATATATCAATTCTACCTCAGTTTTAAAAAGAAAAAGCTATGATTCATGCATAAAAATGAAAAGAATACATAGTTATACAATAAAATCTTGTCTAGTAAAATTTTCATTAGAAAAAACAAAATGAATTTGTAGTTAGTTATTGTAGTTAAAGAGAACTAATTCAGCCACAAAAGGTTTCTGGTAGGAGTTATTTTACACAATCATCCAAAGGCTAAGAATTTTGGCGACATATTTTTTGGCATAATCAAAGTGCTGTCTTTTTAATGAGTCATTACTATAGTGTGTCATTAGATCCCCGTCATTTGATAGAGTTATGCTAACAATGTACCTTGAACATCAGCTGTATGAGCACAAATTAAAGTAATGCTATTCTATGCTTAAGAACCACTGCTTTTAAGACATCTAAAAGGAAAACTTTTTAGAATTAACGGTGTTACAGAAAATGATATATTCAACTATTAATTTGTTCAGTCAATAAGACTCACTCATGACATATTATGGGCTTCCCAGGTGGCACTAATGATAAAGAACCAGTCTGCCAATGCAGGAGACATAAGAGATGCAGGTTTGATCCCCTGGATTGGGAACATCCCCTGGGGAAGGCAATGACAATCCACTCTATTCTTGCCTTGAGAATCCCATGGATAGAGGAACCTTGTGGTCTATAGTCCATAAGGTCGCAAAAAGGCAGACAGGACTGAAGTGACTTAGCACTCAATGATCTATAATGGTAAATGCTTATGGCAGATATTGAGAATGCAGAGTAATTGCAACTTAGAATGTAGTTAGAAAAGCAGGCAGGACAGCCAGTGGTTGTGAAGTATCATCACAAATGTCCATATACTTGTATAGGAAGTGAAGTGGAAGCACATAACAGGTGCAGTTAACTATGTGAAATCAGAACAAAAGCTTTTCACAAAATTTAACTTCCATTTATGATGAAAACTGTCAACAAAGTAGGTATAGTGGAAACATACCTCAACATAGCAAAGGCCATTTCTGAGAATCCCACAGGTAGCATCATACTCAACAATTTCTTATCATAAAAAAAAAAAATTGTACCTTTGTATGATAGCAGATGATAACTAGACTTACTGTGTAATCATTTCACAGTGTATATAAATATTGAATCATGTTGTATACCAGAAACTAGTATAGTGTTATATATCAATTCTACCTCAGTTTTAAAAAGAAAAAGCTATGATTCATGCATAAAAATGAAAAGAATACATAGTTATACAATAAAATCTTGTCTAGTAAAATTTTCATTAGAAAAAACAAAATGAATTTGTAGTTAGTTATTGTAGTTAAAGAGAACTAATTCAGCCACAAAAGGTTTCTGGTAGGAGTTATTTTACACAATCATCCAAAGGCTAAGAATTTTGGCGACATATTTTTTGGCATAATCAAAGTGCTGTCTTTTTAATGAGTCATTACTATAGTGTGTCATTAGATCCCCGTCATTTGATAGAGTTATGCTAACAATGTACCTTGAACATCAGCTGTATGAGCACAAATTAAAGTAATGCTATTCTATGCTTAAGAACCACTCAAAAAGGTAAAAAACTAGTTTTAAAGACTATCTGATTTTTATTTGGAAAACTCATTAGAATATAAAAGTGGTAATTTGTTTTTTATTCTTAAGTACTGCAAAAGTCAAGCTTCTAAAATCTTTAGGAAATCAAGATAACCACTTACCTTCTTATAAGTCTGGTTTCATTCTGTTTTTCTTAATTATAAAACAGAAAACCACATTAAACTCATATAATATTTGAAAGTTTTTAAAAAATGTGGATTATGTTTTTACCTTCATTCAGAAATTTAGACTCTTTTTCTACTAAAAAACATATAGAAATTTTTCATAGTAATCTTTATTGTCAAGTAACGATAGAAATGTAATCATGTCATGTTCAGTGAATGATTTTGTGACTGTGTTTCATTTGTCGTCTTCACTGAAGCATTATATGAATATGCATAATCTTGCTTTCTTTACTGAGTGTTTACAGTGTAATTTCACAAGTAGATGAAAAATGCTGTATTTAGATGGTTGGCTGAATTCCCAGTTTTTCTTTTTTTTCCCTATTGTCTGAAATTCAAGGGAAGTATGGATTGATTCATTTTTTTTATGTATACTCTGCTTTTTAAAGTTAATTTAGAATATATAATTTCTAATGTCTTTACTTAACAATAGAATCATGCAGTAGTCTCAATTCTTTTCCTTCTAATTTTTATGGTAATCTAGGAAGATCTCCATAAACTTATACATCCGGGCTTCCCTGGTGGTCCAGTGGGTAAGGACACCGCCTTGCAGTGCAAGGGGTGTCTGTTCAATCCCTGGCCTGGCAAGATCCCACGTGCCGTGAAGCGGCTGGACCAATGTGTCCAGCTACCAAGCCAGGGCTCTAGAGCGCATGCAAGCCTATGCTCTGCCGTGACAGGGGCCCCTGCGATGGGAGTCCACACAGGCCAAAGAACAAAGATGGATGAAAACGAATAAATGAAGGACCAATAGAAGTGGCCAAAAAAAAAAAATAAGCTAATACATCCATCAAATCATGAGATTTTTAAATTACCAATAGCAGAGGTAAATAACATATGTTGAATTTCTTTGTGCCAAACACAGTAAAATAGTTTACTTGAGTTCGCTATAATCTTCTACAGCAGTATTTCTTTTTTTTCCTATTTGAACATCAGTAATGCAGATGATAGATGTTAGATTAGGATCCAAATCCTGAATCAGGTAGTATGACTCACCTTCATAATCTTAATTTCTAATGTTTACCAAAAAATACAATGATAAAAGGATATATTGACTTTATCCCTAACTCCCTAATTCACCCAAAGACATTTAAAAATATTGACCAAGTCATGTTAGTTTTCAAGCATTGCTATTAGGGATTCAGGTACCAGGTTCAAATGGTAGACAAGATTCCTGCTGTCAGCCCACTGCTCTCCAAATAAACAACAGATGGCCAAATAAATAAATAATATGATTTAAGAAAGTGCCAAGTGCATTGAAAAGACATTAAGTCCTGATAGAGATTGGCCTTTGGGTGTTCAGAAATCAGAGATTTCTCAGGAATGAAATGTAATCATAAATCTGAAGGTTCTGTAGAAGCCAGTCATATAGAGATACAGGGAATGAGCATTCCAGGCAGGATATGCAATAAAGTTTAAAGGCCTGAGCAAGGCTGGTGTTTTAGAGAAAATTTTAACCATTTATGATATTATTATTATTATTCTACTACTTTTTTCAGCAGAGAGGTAGTGAGCTTTGCTACAGGAGTTTAAACCTTCATTGAGATTATAATATAATGAAATCATGAAGCAAAGTTAGTATACAGTATCAAAACAAATTAACTATACCTTGGGGTAAAGATAATTCCTTTGAGATTGTTATAAATGTGTAAATCCCTCAAATGCTAAAACGTGATTTAGATTGGAATATGTCTTCACTGGACATAGAAAGGGAACTTCTATGAGAACTCCTTTTATTTTATTTTATTTTTTTTGGCTGCTTCTACTGGTCTTCATTTATTTATTTTCATCTGTCTTTGTTCCTTGGTTTGTGTGGGACTCCCATTGCAGTGGCCTCTGTTGTCGCAGAGCACCAACTCTGGGCGCATGTGCTCCAGAGCTCCGGCTTGGTAGTTGGACACATTGGTCCAGCCGCTTCGCGGCATGTGGGATTTTCCCAGGCCAGGGATAGAACCGGCGCCCCTTGCACTGCAAGGCGGTGTCCTTACCCACTGGACCACCAGGGAAGCCCAAAAACTCCTTTGAAATCCGATGTAATTTATAGAGTGGATCCTCAAAAGCACTAAGATTTAGAAGTCTAAGGCAGACGGTGGTGGGTGTGCTAGAAGATGAGGGACTAGGAGAGATTTGATGTGTTTTAGGAGAACCCACTGGGTGAACATTCATTCTCCATTGTACTTGAGAGATGAGGAGAAATTTAAATACTTTAAACAGGAAAATACTTAGGTAAGTTCTATAAGCACTTACTTTAGTGAAGAAAGGTAGTTTGCATATGTTGCTTGGTTAAAACGGTTCCTCCAAGACACATGTCAATGCATAGGATGATGTAACTTAGCCTATTAAAGAACCCTCATAACTGAGCACACAAATGTGGAACTTAGACCTGGTTCCATCAACCCGTGTGCCTTTGTCAGAGTGATATTGGAAAGTAATGTACCTTTGTTTTATCCATTCCCTCATCTTTTCCAAAACTCTATTCATGTTTCCCTCTCCTCTTATCCTTTATTTCCTTCTTTTCAATTACAAATAAGATAGCCCTAAGTTCCTATTTCTATCTTCATTTGTTACCATTGCTAATTTTAAAAACAAAAATAATCCAAAAAATATCAGAAGTAAGAGAACTATGGATACAACATAACATTTTTGAAAGTAATATAGGAAATCTTTGGTCTATAATTTTATAAATATATTTTTATTAACCATTTATATTGAAGTATAGTTATTTTACAACATTATGCTAGTTTCAGGTATATAGCAAAATGATCGTTTTATATATGTATATATATATATTTTATATATATATGCACACACACACACATATGTTTTCTTTTTTAGAATATTTTCCATTGTAGATTGTTATGAGACTTTCAGTATAGTTCCCCAGGCTATACAGCAGGTCCTTGTTTTTAATCTGGTTTATATACAGTAGTGTGTGTATGTTAATCCTAAACTCCTAATTTATTTCTCTCCCCAATCCTTGTTATCCACTTTAGTTACCATGTTTGTTTTCTATGTTTGCATATCTTTTTATATTTTGTAAATAAGTTCATTTCTATCATTTTTTTAGATTCCACATGTAAGTGATACATGATATTTGTCTTTATCTGATTATCTTCATTTAATGTGTCAATATCATTCTTTTTCATGGGTAATATTCCATTATGTGTGTATATATATATATATATGTATGTATGTGTGTGTGTGTGTGTGTATGTGTGTATATATATATATACATATATACTCTAACACACACCAGATCTTCTTTATCCATTCCTCTATCTATGGACATTTAAGTTGCTTCTCTGTCTTGGCTATTTTAAATGGTGCCACTATGAACACTGGGGTTTATGTATTTTTTTGACTTAGAGCTTTTGTCTTTTCCTGGAGTGGAATTATGGCCTCATATGGTAGCTCTAGGTTTAATTTTTCTTAAAGGAACCTTCATGGTCTTATCCATAATATTTGCACCAATTTGTACTCCTACTAACAATGTAGGAGGGTTCCTTTCTCTCCACACCCTCTCCAGGATTTATTATTTGGAGACTTTTTAATAATGGCCATTCTGATTGGTGTGAAGTAATAACTCATGTAGTTTTGATTTGCATCTCTCTAATAAATGGCAATGTTGAACATATACCAATTTTAAAGTATATGAACTAATAATTTAAAACTGTTTAATGTTAATCCTAGTAATTAAAAAGCTTAGCCTAGAAATATATAAAATAAAAATTTTTATAAACTCAAGACAAATCTCAAAAATCATAACATATAATCTTGACCTTATTTAGTATTTGACAGAAATATAAGACAAATAAGCAAGAGCATCCTTATGAAATGATGCTTGTCGCTTTCTCTTAAAGGTGTTCTACTTTGAAGTCTATTCTTCAATAACAATATAACTATGTCAGCTTTCTTTTGCTTACTGTTTATAAGCTTTTCCTGCATACATCTGCTTTCAGTGATTCTCCATTCTCACATTTTATGTTAGTGTCTTGTAAACAACTTATAGTTTGACTTTTAATCCAGTCTTGCAATACTTCTGTTCTAATTAGTGTAGTTATTCCGTTTATTTAATATCGTTAGTCATACTGATTGTATATTCCCCAATTTAATTTTTCCTGTTTGTCCCATCTGCTGTATTTCAATTTTTTCCCTTTTATGTTGTCTTTGAGATGTCTTAGGTGTTTCTTTTTTTTAAAGCTCTCCTTCAATTCATTTAGTTCTTGTAGTATGATATTAAAATATAATGAGAAATCTGTATTTTATTTTTAGTCTTTCGTCCCTGGTTCCTGATATAGAAGCTCCTAAAGCCGTTGGAATTTTCTGAGTGATGGGAGTATCTTTCGTGGTTCACAACATGTGCCTTTCAGCCATATCTGAGTTTATGCTAATATGGTGACTCTCAGCCAGTCTCTGCAGAGCATCAGGATGGGATTGGTTGTCAGAAAAACCTACTGGGCCCTACCTCTAAGTATTGAGGAGGTGCTGGAGATTTGATTAATCACCAACAGCCAGTGATTTAATTAGCCACACCTAAGAGCTTTTAGGTTAGTGAACACATGAAGGCACACACTTGGACTAGCCAAGGGAATTCTGTGCCTTTGCCTCTCTTCCATTTGGCTGTTTCTGAGTTGTGTCCTTTATAATAAACCAGTGATAGTTAAGAGACTTTCTGGGTTCTGTAAGCTTAAATTATTGCCAGGGTGCACTGGGAACCCCAATTTATAGCTGGCCATGAAGTAATAACTCATGTAGTTTTGATTTGCATCTCTCTAATAAATGGCAATGTTGAACATATACCAATTTTAAAGTATATGAACTAATAATTTAAAACTGTTTAATGTTAATCCTAGTAATTAAAAAGCTTAGCCTAGAAATATATAAAATAAAAATTTTTATAAACTCAAGACAAATCTCAAAAATCATAACATATAATCTTGACCTTATTTAGTATTTGACAGAAATATAAGACAAATAAGCAAGAGCATCCTTATGAAATGATGCTTGTCGCTTTCTCTTAAAGGTGTTCTACTTTGAAGTCTATTCTTCAATAACAATATAACTATGTCAGCTTTCTTTTGCTTACTGTTTATAAGCTTTTCCTGCATACATCTGCTTTCAGTGATTCTCCATTCTCACATTTTATGTTAGTGTCTTGTAAACAACTTATAGTTTGACTTTTAATCCAGTCTTGCAATACTTCTGTTCTAATTAGTGTAGTTATTCCGTTTATTTAATATCGTTAGTCATACTGATTGTATATTCCCCAATTTAATTTTTCCTGTTTGTCCCATCTGCTGTATTTCAATTTTTTCCCTTTTATGTTGTCTTTGAGATGTCTTAGGTGTTTCTTTTTTTTAAAGCTCTCCTTCAATTCATTTAGTTCTTGTAGTATGATATTAAAATATAATGAGAAATCTGTATTTTATTTTTAGTCTTTCGTCCCTGGTTCCTGATATAGAAGCTCCTAAAGCCGTTGGAATTTTCTGAGTGATGGGAGTATCTTTCGTGGTTCACAACATGTGCCTTTCAGCCATATCTGAGTTTATGCTAATATGGTGACTCTCAGCCAGTCTCTGCAGAGCATCAGGATGGGATTGGTTGTCAGAAAAACCTACTGGGCCCTACCTCTAAGTATTGAGGAGGTGCTGGAGATTTGATTAATCACCAACAGCCAGTGATTTAATTAGCCACACCTAAGAGCTTTTAGGTTAGTGAACACATGAAGGCACACACTTGGACTAGCCAAGGGAATTCTGTGCCTTTGCCTCTCTTCCATTTGGCTGTTTCTGAGTTGTGTCCTTTATAATAAACCAGTGATAGTTAAGAGACTTTCTGGGTTCTGTAAGCTGTGATAGAAGATTATTGAGCCAAAGGAGGGTGCACTGGGAACCCCCAATTTATAGCTGACCAATCAGAAGTACAGAGCCTAAGGACTTGGAATTGACATCTAACGTGGGACACCATCCCATGGATCTGAGCCCCTAAACTGTGTGGTCTGTCTTGACTCCAATGGTTAGGGTTAGGATTGGGTTGAATGGTAGGACACCCATGTTGGTGTTCAGAGTGTTGGAGAATTGGTTGTTGATGTGGAAAAAACCCCACATATTCGGTGTCAGGAGTATTGTGAGTAAAAACAGTTCATATATAGGAATGAAAATATCTGTGCAAAACTAATCAAAGGCTAAAGTTCATTTACGCTTCCTCCCATCCCCAACAGTAAGAATTCTAAAACATTTCATCTTTACCAGCTTCCTCTTGTTTACTGTTATTTTTGTCATGTATCCTAATGGCTTCTTAATAAACCCTGAGGCGGAGCATAGTTGTAGGTATGACATGTTCAGAGTGTGTTGGGTTGCTGGTTTCATTCTGTCTCAGACTGGCACTATGAGTATCTCCACTTAATGTGGGAAGCCACTTCTTAGGTTGCATGACTTGATCAGGTCTTGGCCTCAGAAACCTGTTTGCTCCACCACACTCCAGAATTGAAGCCAGCTTCTGCAAGGGGGTAAATCTTCTTGCCCCAAATCAACTTCGGCATTCCACTGGCTTCTGTAGGACCTCCTTCCCCTTTTGTTCTGACATGTCTTTACTATCTTTGCACATTTCATATCTTCCTAGGGTTTCCCTGGTGACTCAGATGGTAAAGAATCTGCCTTCAGCAAGGGGTGCTGGTTTGATCCCTGGCCTGGGAAGATCCCATGTGCCGCAGGGCAGCTGGACCAATGTGTCCAACTACTGAGCTGGAGTTCTGGAGCGCATGCGCCCAGAGCTGGTGCTCTGCAATGAGAGAGGCCACTGCAACGGGAGGCTCACACAGGTCAAAGAACAAAGATAAATGAAAGACCAATAGAAGTGGCCAAAAAAAAAAAAAGAATCTGCCTTCAGTGCAGGAGACCTGAATTCAGTTCCTGGACTGGGAAGATCCCCTGGAGGAGTGAGTGGAAGCTCACCCTAGTATTCTTGCCTGTAGAATCTCCATGGACAGAGGAGCCTGGATGGCTACAGTCAATGGGGTCACAAAGGACTGAGTGACTAAGCACAGCACAGAAAGTATCCATTTATGACTCAGCAGTGTTTGGTGTTTTCAGCAAGTAGGGGAGAGGCTTAATTTATAATAGCTATCTCCTTCCCTGGAATTCAGTTACGAGAAGGGAAGTTCATAATCTATTCTCGAAAGGCTCCAGTTAATCTCTTAAAAATAATAATTAATTGATGAGGTTCTCACATGTGCCTGGCCATTCCTATCATGTGAGGAAGCCTGGTCAGGCCCATCCTTGGGGTCCTCCTCGGTCACCATAGTTCACGGCAGTCCTCTCAGCCCCACTTACACCTGTGAGTACTAGTGAGGCTAGAAGCCTAAGAACAGGGATTGCTGACACTGGATTGTATTCCTCTAACAGCTAGAAAAATGCACAGAATAAAAACATCTAATGTGTGCATCCATGCTCCATAGTATCTGACACCATGGACTATAGCCTGCCAGACTCCTCTGTCCATAGAATTCTCCAGGCAAGAATCCTGGAATGGGTTGCCATGCCCTCCTCCGAGGGATCTTCCTGACCCAGGGATCAAGCCTGTTTCTCCTGTGTCTCTTCCACAGGGAGATGGTTTCTTTACCACTATACCACCTGGGAAACCCAAAGACATCTGATATACCTCTATAATAACAGTTTTTTTGTACTGTACCATGGTTATGATGCAAATAAAGTAATCTTTTTTCTGTTTATTTCATGTTATATAGTAACCTTTACTAAACACGAGAATGTTGTACTTTTGTGGGAAAAGTGAAAAGAATCAACAGTTGAAAGTCAGAAAAAAGCACATTAATATGGATACAACTCCAGTGTTCATTAGCTTATTTAAGTAGGAAGACTCATTTTAGTTTTTCTGTGAATATACATGATGCTGAAGTATATTTCATTTAACCTAGCTTCACAGTTCAGTCATGAAACTGTCAAATTGGAGTTTGTACACATCACTCTTGAAGAAGAAAGAACACTTTAATCCTGTTGTTTTGGCATTCCTTCTTGTCATGATAATTTCATGGGCTCCCTTTATATTCTTTTTTGTGTGTGATTTCTCTCTAACTGAAGCAAAAGATTATAGTTTGACAGAAGAACAATTTTTTTCAATCAGGTTTCAGTTAACCTTAAAAGAAAATTGCTTTTATTCCATCTGTACAAAGAATCTTATGATGTTTGTGGTTAAATAGAATGGCCTGGTAGAAAATATATCAATTATAACCACAAGATTTGAAATCAAAGATGCCATACTGAATTTTAAGAATATGACATGAACACTGATTTAAATATCTCTAAAAATATCATTTCACAAAGAAGTAATAGTGGTTTTTTTTTTTATTGGTAAGATATTTGCAAAAGGAATGTATACACCTGGTTAAATTGCTTAGTAAAATGTAATGGTAATATAATTCAAGACCCTTTTCCTTAAGAAATGAATCCTCTATTTGTACAGCCAAAATCATAAGTTTTGAATTACAAATTGTACAACTTTAGAAGGTTTCATTTAAATGGCCTATATGAGATCAACTAGTCAACACTCTTGAATTTGAATAAGGACAAATTGCGACTGACTGTTGACCACCTAAATAATAAAATCGATGGCTTAAATGCAACTTTTAAGAATTACCCATCGCTCTTTTATTTATCAATGGATGTATTGCAGTGTGGTTTACACTTTAAAAAGTTATTGATTTCAAGTGTCTCCCCTTTTAGAAATGAAAAGGCGCATCTGCACTTTTTGGTAGCAGATACAGCTGTCCCAGAAACGAGGCCTCTGTGTTGCTCCTTTATATTTATCCTTGGGTATATCAAGCATTTGGAAGAGAATAGATGATTTTAAGCTGAACATTTGTGTGCTCAAATTAAAATATATCTCCATTTATTTCACCATATAAATATTTTTGGAAGAAAGCCTCACATTGTTGCTCTTCAATGTGGGGCCTCTTTGTAGGATGCTTCAGTTCTGAGACGGTACAGCCCTGGCGTGCAGTATTCACATGAAAGGCTGGGTGAGATGGTGGCCTTTGGATCATGCAGAGTGCAGTCTTCAGGCCTAAGGCAGCCCTTACTTCCTCTCTTCCCAGAATTAGTTATCTGTAGATATTTGTATATATCATTTCCAATGATGCTTGGCACATGTGTACCACATTTATTGAGCAGGAATTCATTAGGAGTCTAAAGCAGAATTGCTTTATTTCTCTTCAAGTACAGGCTTCAGTCATGCTGCACAGAGATCCTCTTTACCTACTCTTAACCCCTCAAATTGAATTTACTTAGTATATATGGATTCATTCATACTTTTTTTTCTTGTCAGTTGATTTAAATTGGATCTTTAATAGATTTAAAACTGTACAAAATTTAATAGTTTAACATAACTTGTATTTAATGATATTTATACCTTTAATTATTAGGTATTAGATAAGGCAGTAGGTGTGTTATGCTTGAAAAGTTCTTGGCATATAGTAAGGGATATAAGTCTTAGTTATTATTTTCATTACTATGTAACTTTAAAAACATATCCAAGGCATAAGCAACTGATAATTAGTACATTTTATTACAAATATTTTAATGATGTTTTCTGTTTTATTCAAGGATATTATAAAGTGTTTTTCTGTTTCATTTTATTTTCCTTCATTATTTGAATTGGTAAGATTGTAATGTCCACACCTGGAAAAACTGTCTATGAAACTTTTAAGTATCTCTAACCTAAGACCTTAGGGATCTTAAAATTCATTTAATTTTCCTTCATTCTTACTATTTTTGGTCTGTTATTAGAGTTTTGACTTCTTTTAGCAACTCTATAGTCAATATTTCTTTGTTTTATAAAATCAGTGCTTATTTGGATATAACCACAGTTTGCACCATACTGTTCATCTTTCTTTCTTATTCCATCTCTATCATTCCTTTAGTGTTCACTTACCTTATTTTTTTTTAATTTTTGCCTCTTTTGTTGTTTTTTTAAAATTTATTTATTTTCATCCATCTTTATTCTTTGGCCTGTGTGGGCCTCCCATTGCAGTGGCCTCTCTTGTAGAGCACTGGCTCTGGGCGCATGCATTCCAGAGCAATGGCTCATAATAAGACATACCAGTCCAGCTGCTCCTTGGCATGCAGTCTTCAGGCCTAAGGCAGCCCTTACTTCTCTCTTCCCAGAATTAGTTATCTGTTGATATTTGTATATATCATTTCCAATGATGCTTGGCACATGTGTACCACATTTATTGAGCAGGAATTCATTAGGAGTCTAAAGCAGAATTGCTTTATTTCTCTTCAAGTACAGGCTTCAGTCATGCTGCACAGAGATCCTCTTTACCTACTCTTAACCCCTCAAATTGAATTTACTTAGTATATATGGATTCATTCATACTTTTTTTTCTTGTCAGTTGATTTAAATTGGATCTTTAATAGATTTAAAACTGTACAAAATTTAATAGTTTAACATAACTTGTATTTAATGATATTTATACCTTTAATTATTAGGTATTAGATAAGGCAGTAGGTGTGTTATGCTTGAAAAGTTCTTGGCATATAGTAAGGGATATAAGTCTTAGTTATTATTTTCATTACTATGTAATTTTAAAAAACATATCCAAGGCATAAGCAACTGATAATTAGTACATTTTATTACAAATATTTTAATGATGTTTTCTGTTTTATTCAAGGATATTATAAAGTGTTTTTCTGTTTCATTTTATTTTCCTTCATTATTTGAATTGGTAAGATTGTAATGTCCACACCTGGAAAAACTGTCTATGAAACTTTTAAGTATCTCTAACCTAAGACCTTAGGGATCTTAAAATTCATTTAATTTTCCTTCATTCTTACTATTTTGGTCTGTTATTAGAGTTTTGACTTCTTTTAGCAACTCTATAGTCAATATTTCTTTGTTTTATAAAATCAGTGCTTATTTGGATATAACCACAGTTTGCACCATACTGTTCATCTTTCTTTCTTATTCCATCTCTATCATTCCTTTAGTGTTCACTTACCTTATTTTTTTTTAATTTTTGCCTCTTTTGTTGTTTTTTTAAAATTTATTTATTTTCATCCATCTTTATTCTTTGGCCTGTGTGGGCCTCCCATTGCAGTGGCCTCTCTTGTAGAGCACTGGCTCTGGGCGCATGCATTCCAGAGCAATGGCTCATAATAAGACATACCAGTCCAGCTGCTCCTTGGCATGCGGGATCTTCTTGGGCCAGGGATTGAACTGGTGCCCCTTGCACTGCAAGGCGGACTCTTTACCCACTGGACCACCAGGGAAGCCCCACTTAGCTTATTTTTGAAGAAAGTTCCCTCATGGAAACATGTTTAGTGGTAATATTTTTTTGAATTTTTATTAGAACATCAGTGTTTTTTTCCCACCCTTGAGTACTTATTTAGCTAGCTCCAGAATCTCAAATGGTGAGTTTTTTCCTCTTGATATCTGAAGAAATGGCTTCTCTGATGACTCAGTGTGTAAAGAATCTGCCTTCCATGCAGGAGACATAGCAGATTCAGGTTCTATTCCTGGGTCGGAAAGATCCCCTGGAGCTGGAGGTGACATCCTCCTCCACTATTCTTGTCTGGAAAATCCTATAGATAGAGGTTCCCGGAGGGCTATAGTCCATAGGGTCACTAAGAGTCAGACACGACTGAGTGACCAAGCATGGACGATATCTGAAGACATTTTTCTAATGCCTTTTGACTTCTCTTTTGCTGTTGAAACATTTATTGTCCATATCAGTTTCCATTTTGGCAATACTTTCCTTCCTCTTTGTTGTGAATAGATCCTCTTGGTCTTGAAGTTTTGCCATTTTAATACAATGGATCAAGATTAGGTTAATTTCTAATTAACAGGTTCAGGGAATATTGCAGTTTTCGAATATGAAGACTCATGTCTTTTATCAAATTGGGAAATTTCCTTGTCATTAACTTCTCAAATACTTTTTCTGCTCTCTTCTGTCTTTCCTTTTGGAACTCCAAGTAGGTAGAGTTAGAAGTTTTCATGGTTTTTCTCCTGTCCTTCTGACTGACTTTGATATTTCTTATTTCTTTCTCTCTCCTTGCTTCTTTCTTTGTAATGTCCTCTGGATGACATTTAAATACATACATTCCTTCTTACCTTGTTTATAATACACTTTAGTGATAATTTATTGGCTATATTATTTTCAAAATTGTTTTTCTTTGAAAAGTTACCTGGTTTTCTACTGGGATTCTCTTTCTTTTGTATATTGGCCTCTCTTGTAGAGCACTGGCTCTGGGCATGCATTCCAGAGCAATGGCTCATAATAAGACATACCAGTCCAGCTGCTCCTTGGCATGCGGGATCTTCTTGGGCCAGGGATTGAACTGGTGCCCCTTGCACTGCAAGGCGGACTCTTTACCCACTGGACCACCAGGGAAGCCCCACTTAGCTTATTTTTGAAGAAAGTTCCCTCATGGAAACATGTTTAGTGGTAATATTTTTTTGAATTTTTATTAGAACATCAGTGTTTTTCCCACCCTTGAGTACTTATTTAGCTAGCTCCAGAATCTCAAATGGTGAGTTTTTTCCTCTTGATATCTGAAGAAATGGCTTCTCTGATGACTCAGTGTGTAAAGAATCTGCCTTCCATGCAGGAGACATAGCAGATTCAGGTTCTATTCCTGGGTCGGAAAGATCCCCTGGAGCTGGAGGTGACATCCTCCTCCACTATTCTTGTCTGGAAAATCCTATAGATAGAGGTTCCCGGAGGGCTATAGTCCATAGGGTCACTAAGAGTCAGACACGACTGAGTGACCAAGCATGGACGATATCTGAAGACATTTTTCTAATGCCTTTTGACTTCTCTTTTGCTGTTGAAACATTTATTGTCCATATCAGTTTCCATTTTGGCAATACTTTCCTTCCTCTTTGTTGTGAATAGATCCTCTTGGTCTTGAAGTTTTGCCATTTTAATACAATGGATCAAGATTAGGTTAATTTCTAATTAACAGGTTCAGGGAATATTGCAGTTTTCGAATATGAAGACTCATGTCTTTTATCAAATTGGGAAATTTCCTTGTCATTAACTTCTCAAATACTTTTTCTGCTCTCTTCTGTCTTTCCTTTTGGAACTCCAAGTAGGTAGAGTTAGAAGTTTTCATGGTTTTTCTCCTGTCCTTCTGACTGACTTTGATATTTCTTATTTCTTTCTCTCTCCTTGCTTCTTTCTTTGTAATGTCCTCTGGATGACATTTAAATACATACATTCCTTCTTACCTTGTTTATAATACACTTTAGTGATAATTTATTGGCTATATTATTTTCAAAATTGTTTTTCTTTGAAAAGTTACCTGGTTTTCTAATGGGATTTCTCTTTCTTTTTGTATATTTATTTATTTAATCTTTTCATATTAAAATGCCTTTTGTGCTCAGTTGCTCAGTCATATCCAACTCTTTGCAAACCTGGGACTATGGTCTGCCAG
Organism: Tragulus kanchil; assembly: GCA_022376925.1. Classification (NCBI taxonomy): domain Eukaryota; kingdom Metazoa; phylum Chordata; class Mammalia; order Artiodactyla; family Tragulidae; genus Tragulus; species Tragulus kanchil. The sequence continues at coordinate 30,547,582 of JAIOJX010000028.1, read as the reverse complement.
GCTTCTCTGTCCATGGGATTTTTTCAGGCAAGTATACTGGAGTGAGTTGCCATTTCCTTCTCTTGGAATCCCATTCATTGAAAGTTTTGGATGTTCAGTCTTGTGTTTCTTCTGCAGATTATGTTATTTGGTGCATTTCTTGTGTATTCATATTTTTTTGAAATTGTAATCCTTTTTCCAGAGCCTTGTATAAGGGAAGTTTGGATAGAAATCCAGGAGGGTCTGTTTGAGACTGTTTCCCATTGTAGCAGATAATCTCTTACTTTCCGTTGAAAGGAACCAATTTTTGTGTGAATTTCTTTCTTAGAGTTCTTAAAAAATACAAGTGGATTTTTTCAGGGGATTCATTTTTTTCTGCTCTTTAGGAGACTTCCTTCTACTCACAGTGGAGTGATGGGATTTCCTTCTGAGACTGAGACTGAGAGTTGTCTTCTGATTGGTGACATAGCTTTTCCAAGGGTCTTAGCTTTAAACCATAATCTCAGTTACAACTCTTATTTCCTAGGGACACCAGTCTATGACTTCTCTCTATTTTTCAGCCCATCCTTGTTTTAAGGACCTAGATGGGTTCCCTTATTTCTTAGAGAATTCACTTGTGCATTTAAAAGCATGCTTGTTATATGATATATATGTGTGTGTGTGTGTGTGTGTGTGTGTGTGTATACATACACTGCATATTTTTAAGATATTTATATTTGGAATATTTTCAGATGATTTATTTTCTTGATATAAACTTAAATAGTGATATGTTGTTCTTTTGAGAGAATAATAACCATTGTGTCTGAATACTTTAGAGTTAAGTTTTTTGAGAATTGAATAACAAAATTATCTTCTGAGTCACTTAAAGCTTAGACATAATCTACTATCAGAAAAAATTTTAATGTAATTAAATATTGAAACAGAATGAACAGGGAAATAGGATAGAATAACAAAATATAGAACTATAGAGGATTTCAAGAGTATCTACACAAATAGATTTTTCTTTGTCTCACTATAAAAGTGTAGGCTGTACCAAGTAGTATTAATATGTATATTTATTGTACTAGCATATGAAGTTTACATCAAATGTATTTTGTGAAGTTAAAAGGTCAATTTCAAGGTATACTCTAAGTAAAATTTAAGCATATGAAGTATAGTTGAATACATATGTGTATGTAATGCTTTATAATGGTTATAATTATTTTTATAGGGGGATTAAGTCAAGATAATGACTATATTCACAGATAACATGAATTAATAAAATAGACATAAAACAGAGCAGTGAAAACAGTCTGTTGTTTATTTGTAGGCTGTTTTTAATTACAGACATTGAGATAGCTAAATTTCCAAACTTGATAATGAAACATTAAGGTAAATGTTTCTTTGAGGAAAAATATTGGAATGTTAAGTGCAGATACAAATTCTATATATGTATGATCTCTATTTTGTAATGTTTCATTCCTGAAGGTACATAACTATGGATTCATTTTTCTGCTCTTTAGGAGACTTCCTTCTACTCACAGTGGAGTGATGGGATTTCCTTCTGAGACTGAGACTGAGAGTTGTCTTCTGATTGGTGACATAGCTTTTCCAAGGGTCTTAGCTTTAAACCATAATCTCAGTTACAACTCTTATTTCCTAGGGACACCAGTCTATGACTTCTCTCTATTTTTCAGCCCATCCTTGTTTTAAGGACCTAGATGGGTTCCCTTATTTCTTAGAGAATTCACTTGTGCATTTAAAAGCATGCTTGTTATATGATATATATGTGTGTGTGTGTGTGTGTGTGTGTGTGTGTATACATACACTGCATATTTTTAAGATATTTATATTTGGAATATTTTCAGATGATTTATTTTCTTGATATAAACTTAAATAGTGATATGTTGTTCTTTTGAGAGAATAATAACCATTGTGTCTGAATACTTTAGAGTTAAGTTTTTTGAGAATTGAATAACAAAATTATCTTCTGAGTCACTTAAAGCTTAGACATAATCTACTATCAGAAAAAATTTTAATGTAATTAAATATTGAAACAGAATGAACAGGGAAATAGGATAGAATAACAAAATATAGAACTATAGAGGATTTCAAGAGTATCTACACAAATAGATTTTTCTTTGTCTCACTATAAAAGTGTAGGCTGTACCAAGTAGTATTAATATGTATATTTATTGTACTAGCATATGAAGTTTACATCAAATGTATTTTGTGAAGTTAAAAGGTCAATTTCAAGGTATACTCTAAGTAAAATTTAAGCATATGAAGTATAGTTGAATACATATGTGTATGTAATGCTTTATAATGGTTATAATTATTTTTATAGGGGGATTAAGTCAAGATAATGACTATATTCACAGATAACATGAATTAATAAAATAGACATAAAACAGAGCAGTGAAAACAGTCTGTTGTTTATTTGTAGGCTGTTTTTAATTACAGACATTGAGATAGCTAAATTTCCAAACTTGATAATGAAACATTAAGGTAAATGTTTCTTTGAGGAAAAAATATTGGAATGTTAAGTGCAGATACAAATTCTATATATGTATGATCTCTATTTTGTAATGTTTCATTTCACCAAAATGAAAGGTACATAACTATGGGGCACAGGATTTGAATGTTTAATAATTTTATTTTGATAATTTTCGACATTTTCTAGAATTCTTAAAAAAAATTTTTTTTTTTTAATTTATATTTATTTTGGGCGGGGGTCGGGTCCGGGAGGGAGTGGAGCGAGCGGGCCACTTCTATTGGTCTTTCATTTCTCTATTTTCATCCGTCTTTGTTCTTTGGCTCCTGTGGGCCTCCCATCGCGGTGGCGTCTGTCATTGCAGAGCACCGGCTCTGGGTGCATGTGCTCCAGAGCTCTGGCTCGGTGATTAGACACATCGGTCCGGCCGCTCCGCGGCACGTGGGATCTTCCCAGGCCAGGGCTCGAACCGGCGCCCCTTGCACTGCAAGGCTGTGTCCTTACCACTGGATCACAAGGGGAAGCCCGACATTTTCTAGAATTCTTAAAATAAATATTATTATTTTTAATAATAGTGAAAACCACTAACTTTTACAAAAACGTCTCTTGAGTGTTTTAAGTTTTTGACAACTCAGAATACAACTTTTAGTATCTTTATGTCCTAGAAATAATTTTGTGACTGTCAAAGGCTTGTTTGTCAACTATTCTAGGTATATTATCAACTATCCTAGATTTAATAATATGGAAAGTTGATGTTCTCAGAGCTAGTCATTTATATTTTATTTGCAATAACTCTGGATTTATGTGTAACATCTCAGGAAAAGGACTGAAAGGTACATAAAACAGAAAAAGAAGTTCATTACTCCCTTAGAGTTCTCTATTTTAGTTTTCTATATTGTATTCCATGGCTTAGTTTTTTCTTTGAATTTTGCATATAATGTGAATATCACAGAAATATTTCAGTATTTAGCTGATATAGTCTTATCAAAATGCATCTGATTTAATTGAAGAAAATTATAAATGACTTTAAATGACAATAATTATTTAATTTTAAATCAGCTGATAAGTGCAGATACAAATTCTATATATGTATGATCTCTATTTTGTAATGTTTCATTTCACCAAAATGAAAGGTACATAACTATGGGGCACAGGATTTGAATGTTTAATAATTTTATTTTGATAATTTTCGACATTTTCTAGAATTCTTAAAAAAATTTTTTTTTTTTTAATTTATATTTATTTTGGGCGGGGGTCGGGTCCGGGAGGGAGTGGAGCGAGCGGGCCACTTCTATTGGTCTTTCATTTCTCTATTTTCATCCGTCTTTGTTCTTTGGCTCCTGTGGGCCTCCCATCGCGGTGGCGTCTGTCATTGCAGAGCACCGGCTCTGGGTGCATGTGCTCCAGAGCTCTGGCTCGGTGATTAGACACATCGGTCCGGCCGCTCCGCGGCACGTGGGATCTTCCCAGGCCAGGGCTCGAACCGGCGCCCCTTGCACTGCAAGGCTGTGTCCTTACCCACTGGATCACAAGGGGAAGCCCGACATTTTCTAGAATTCTTAAAATAAATATTATTATTTTTAATAATAGTGAAAACCACTAACTTTTACAAAAACGTCTCTTGAGTGTTTTAAGTTTTTGACAACTCAGAATACAACTTTTAGTATCTTTATGTCCTAGAAATAATTTTGTGACTGTCAAAGGCTTGTTTGTCAACTATTCTAGGTATATTATCAACTATCCTAGATTTAATAATATGGAAAGTTGATGTTCTCAGAGCTAGTCATTTATATTTTATTTGCAATAACTCTGGATTTATGTGTAACATCTCAGGAAAAGGACTGAAAGGTACATAAAACAGAAAAAGAAGTTCATTACTCCCTTAGAGTTCTCTATTTTAGTTTTCTATATTGTATTCCATGGCTTAGTTTTTTCTTTGAATTTTGCATATAATGTGAATATCACAGAAATATTTCAGTATTTAGCTGATATAGTCTTATCAAAATGCATCTGATTTAATTGAAGAAAATTATAAATGACTTTAAATGACAATAATTATTTAATTTTAAATCAGCTGATAAGTGCAGGATAATAATAGTATATGACTAGGTTTCAAATATTAAGTATTTAAATATATGAAAAATTAACTTATAATATTATATATTAGCTGGAATTTTATAATTTAACATGAATTTTCATGAAACCATGCAATATCCAAATAATATTTACATAATCATTATGTCCATAAGGTTGCTCTTTTGATAATTATATTACTTTGATTGCAAAAGATACTAAAAAGGATTTTATAGTAAGGAAATAAAGTGATCTGTCTTTATTCTGTCTCCTAATGCCTAGCTCGCAAAAATCTCATATAAGTTTCAGTCCTCTTTTGAATCTAAACCCCAAAATATAATAATCCTCATCCCCCAAACTGAATGTAAATAAAATTAACCAAAGAAATAAAATACCAATCTTTTTTCCTAAGCTGCAAATATGAAACTTTCTGGGGATGCAATAAATAGCTAAAATTAATATTTTACTGTTTAAGTATACAATTCTTCATTATTAGAAAAAATTCTCAGGTTTCCTACCTCTTAATCTGAGAAAAATGATAGAACTTTCCTTTAAAAGTTATTGTGGAGATTATATTGCTTCCTTTATGTACATCTGTTATCACTAAGACAGGCACATACTAATATATCAGTTATTTTATCATTTTTGTTGCTATTTATAGAATGACATGGAGGAACTTTAAAGCAAGTATTATTGGGTTATCATTTCTTTTTCTTGAATAATTACTGTAGACTTTGGATGAGTATGTAATACAACTTTCACTCTATTCATCTAAGTATTTAAGGGACTCTAAGAATATTAAAGTACCGTTTTCCTTCTCTCGCTATTAATGGCAGTGTAGGCTACCCAGCAGGCTCTTGGGAAAAATGGGAACAGTTACTGTATGGTACACTTTCACCTCATAGGGCACAGAGAACTCAGAGTAAGTTTGGCAGGTCAAACAGTAGGTGGTCAAATCTGTTAACAGTCAGGAAAAATGTGTTAATTTAATAATTCAATTATAATTTTAGCTAAGGCAAAACCTTGGGATGAATAAGTTCTTTATGGCTTTTTCAAAAGCATAGGCATTCTTTAATTTGTCAAGTTGCAGGTAAATTTGCTTCCTGTTCTTTAAGAAGAACATTGAACTGGTCTTGAGTATAAAACAATTACTTTCTAAAATTAAATAACAGTATATCATATCCAGGAATAAATCAGTTATGTATAATTGATATGACACGGCTCAAATGTATTCCTGGGCTTTCCAGGTAGCTCAGCAATAAAGAATCTACCTGCAGTGCAGGAGATGGGGATCAATCATTGGGTCAGGAAGATCCCCTGAAGAAGGAAATGACAACCCACTCCAGTATTCTTGACCTGGGAAATCCCGTGGAGAGAGAAGCCTTGTGGGCTACGAATGGGTCAGACATGATTTAGTGATTAAGCAACAACAACAAATATATTCCCACTAGAAAATATTTCTCACTATGTATTTGAGACTGAAAGTGTGTTGCACACAGTAAATGTGGTAGTGAGAGGTAGTATTTTTAAAATCATAAAGACAAAATAGCTCTCTAGCTTTTGGTGTATGCTGGCAATCCTAAGCATTCCTTCACTTGTAGATACATCACTCAGAGCCCATGATCATCTTTCCTCTGTGCCCCAATTTTCCCTTTTCAAAAGGACACCAGTCACATTGGAGGGGGCCCACCTTAATGACCTCATTTTAACTGAATATCAATGTAGAGATGCCACTGACAAATGAATTCTGAGGCACTAGGGGTTTTCACCATATATTTGCAGAAAGACACATATCAACCTATACAGTGATGTAAAGAGGGAGGAAGAATGTACAATTAGGTGTGGTGGACTTAAGGAATGTAGAACGGGCCAGTCTGGGAGATGAGAGACGGGAAGGGTGGGTGATTCAAGCTCTTTTTTCTTCCATTTGATAGAACAAAGGCAATTTGAAAAGATGAGTACTTCTTCCCAGCCTATAGGAGTACCCTTTTCCTATAACTGGAAAAGCCTCAAGTTCCTCCTCGCAGGCTATTTCTTAGAAATTTCCAACAACTTTTAAAAAATGTTCTTAAGTAGAATATTCTTCTTTGAGTGATTTATATGCTAAACAGTCACAAACTGACTTTGATCAGCTCTTCAAATTCACTATCCCTAAGCTCTAAAATTGAGCTTGACCTATTAAATAATTCACTAGAAGATTAAAAACTTATTTTTTTTCATTAGTTTCAGTAGTTCCACTGTTATGCTAACTCAAAGTAATGACTTAATTAATTTCATGTGCATTGCTGTTGCTCATTAGAACAAATTTCTACAATGGGGAAAATGAAGGATTCTAGGCATATATAAATGATTGAACCAAAATCTAGGTAAGCCTGATGTATTTCAGAAACCGGTAATCCACCATTTCTCTGGGATGCCCAGTGCTGTGAGAACAGAACGTCTTAAATCTGTCATTCCTAATGCCTTCCATGAAGGGGTTATTTTTTCTTACTTTATACCTGTACTTACACATGTTCAGGGCTGAAAGCTAGCATTAAGAAGTAGATTGAAGGTTTCAAAGCTCAGTCTTTTATACATTTACAGAGAAAATAATTTTGGTTGAACAGAGAGAGGTTGACACACTGATAAGGCAGTTTCTTTTCAGTTTTTTTTATATACTTAGTCCAAAATAAATATATCTAAATTTTCTAAGTTCATTTCTAAATTTACCTTCATTTTCATTGGGGAAGTTGTGCATCTTTTAATATGCTTATGATAGATTCAATTATTTTTTTCTTGGATGACCTATTCTTATTCTTTGACCATTTTTGATAAGGTATGCTTGTTCTTTTAAATATGCAGTATATCTTTGTAGATACTGCAGATTTTTTTCCATATAATTTACATTTTTCTTATGGTATGTTAGTCTTTTAAATTTACTTAATCCTCCTTTTGATGTAGAAACATTTTGTATTTGTATATATTTAAAAATATAAAACTTTACCTTTATAAGTTTTTCATTTTTTGTATGTGTTGTTTATTGAAGCCTTCCTCAATATAATACAATGAACACATTTCGTTCTTATTTTTTTTCTCTATTTACCTCTTAGATCTATCAGGAATTTATTTTGTAGTGTCAGTGCTGGATATTTTTCTAATAGAGATCTAATTACATTAGATATTCAATTGCCCCATCAAAGAGCTAGGGTTAAATATTGATTACTCCATATTTTCACCGATAACTTGAAGTACTTCCTTGTGATAATCCTTGATACATAGTTACATTTATAGTGTTTCTGAATAGTCAGTTTTATAGTACTATTTTCTTTAATCCTGTACTAAAAATATTTTTAGTGACTCTGGTTTTATAGTCTACTTTATCACCTACTAGACAATTTCTGCTTGCCACATCTTTCTCTTTCCAGTAACATAAAGTCATTTGTCAAATTGCATAAGCAAATTTGTTCAGATTACACTAAATTTATATGTTTATGAGGGGAAAAACAGCATTTTTATTTATGTTTTGTTTGGAGGAAAATTGCCTTACAATGTTGTGTTGGTTTCTGCCATACAACAACATGAACCAGTCGTAATTATATGTTAATATATATCCTTCCCTGTTGAGCCATCTCCTCTTCCTCAGTCTCACCCTTCTAGGTCATCACAGAGTGCAGGTGAGGCTCCCTGTGTTATATAGCAGTGTCCAGCATTTTTTAAAATAAGATTTCTCCATTCATCAACGTGATAGGTGTCTCCATTAATTGTGGTTAAATAGTATATTTTTCAGTTTTTATATACTTAGTCCAAAATAAATATATCTAAATTTTCTAAGTTCATTTCTAAATTTACCTTCATTTTCATTGGGGAAGTTGTGCATCTTTTAATATGCTTATGATAGATTCAATTATTTTTCTTGGATGACCTATTCTTATTCTTTGACCATTTTTGATAAGGTATGCTTGTTCTTTTAAATATGCAGTATATCTTTGTAGATACTGCAGATTTTTTTCCATATAATTTACATTTTTCTTATGGTATGTTAGTCTTTTAAATTTACTTAATCCTCCTTTTGATGTAGAAACATTTTGTATTTGTATATATTTAAAAATATAAAACTTTACCTTTATAAGTTTTTCATTTTTTGTATGTGTTGTTTATTGAAGCCTTCCTCAATATAATACAATGAACACATTTCGTTCTTATTTTTTTTCTCTATTTACCTCTTAGATCTATCAGGAATTTATTTTGTAGTGTCAGTGCTGGATATTTTTCTAATAGAGATCTAATTACATTAGATATTCAATTGCCCCATCAAAGAGCTAGGGTTAAATATTGATTACTCCATATTTTCACCGATAACTTGAAGTACTTCCTTGTGATAATCCTTGATACATAGTTACATTTATAGTGTTTCTGAATAGTCAGTTTTATAGTACTATTTTCTTTAATCCTGTACTAAAAATATTTTTAGTGACTCTGGTTTTATAGTCTACTTTATCACCTACTAGACAATTTCTGCTTGCCACATCTTTCTCTTTCCAGTAACATAAAGTCATTTGTCAAATTGCATAAGCAAATTTGTTCAGATTACACTAAATTTATATGTTTATGAGGGGAAAAACAGCATTTTTATTTATGTTTTGTTTGGAGGAAAATTGCCTTACAATGTTGTGTTGGTTTCTGCCATACAACAACATGAACCAGTCGTAATTATATGTTAATATATATCCTTCCCTGTTGAGCCATCTCCTCTTCCTCAGTCTCACCCTTCTAGGTCATCACAGAGTGCAGGTGAGGCTCCCTGTGTTATATAGCAGTGTCCAGCATTTTTTAAAATAAGATTTCTCCATTCATCAACGTGATAGGTGTCTCCATTAATTGTGGTTAAATAGTATATTTTTCATTTATATTTAATAGATTCATATCCTCAAAATAGCTTACATAAATATAGGTTTGATTCTTAATTTGTATTTCGTAAACCTTGTATGACTGTCTGATGTGATGTTTTCTGTTTGATTGCACTTTTCATTGGTTGTGAGTAGTTGCTGGATTTGTGTTCACTCTGTTGTTGGTAGAGGTACACAGTGTAGCCTTGCTGAGCTCTCAAGTAGTTGCAGTTACTTGTCTGGACTTTTGTAGAATATCATAATCTCTGCAAATCAAAACAGCTGTGTCCTTTCTTTACCATATTTCTTCATTTTGTTTTGTATCAGTTGAATTGACTTGATGGGAATATTTCTGACTATTCACAAGGAAGTAAACATTTTTGTTTCTCATAGAGGATATTGTGCTCAGTCATGTCTGACTCTTAGCTATCCCATGGACTGTAGTACACCAGGCTTCCCTATCCATGAAATTTTTATGGACGTCATCATATCTTTTTGTGGAGATTCAGCCTCTAATTAACAAGGGCGTAGTTTTTTTTATTATTAATCTTTGTTTCTATTACTTAATTCTGTAGATTCTTATGTGAGTAGTGTTATGTCCATATATCATAAGATTTGATACATATCTCAGTGAAAATTATCAGAATATCTCAGGGAAATGATAATATAATAATGTATCTTATTATATATTTATATACTACGTATATTACATATTATATATTATTATATATACTGTTAACAAGTATTTAAAGCACAAACATTTCTCTCTAGAACTGAGGGTACATTTTTTCTTGATAAATACAATCAGAGACAGAATAGAGAGAGAAAGATCAGCTGCAGAAATATTACCAAAAGGTAAGGTGAGAGATAGTACATGAAGCCCAAGGTAAATAAAAATGTGGCCATTTGATATTGAAATGTAGAGAAGATGAAACATGAGACCATTAAAAGTCTTAGGAGGTTGATGGAAAATTACTGTGGAGGGGAACAGAGGCACTGTCGTAGGGCCAATCAAAATGGTACAGGCAGGAGGAAAGCAGAATTTACTCTTAAACAAAGTTGAATTGTAGGAAATCTTTGAAAGGGAATTCTCAAGGAAAACTAAATTACTTATTTGCTAAAAGTGTGCTGAAGGTATAGACTGGATCTCAAAATTAAGTTTTCATTTCAGGAGTAGAATTGGGGTACACTGAGATCACAGATGAGTTCTCTCATAAAATTTCTGGTCTGTTTCTCAGCTGCACTGTCTTGGGCAAGAACACCTCACATCCTTATTGTTGGTGTGAAAATTTACCTAGAAAGAGATGTAGGCTGAGTCTAAAGTTGCAGTCAAGTGGTTCAGTAGCCGGCGCTGTGTCTGCTATGCATGAAAGGCACTTACATAAGATTTCTTGAAAGAAAAAAAAATGATCAATCTTTTCGGTTTATAGAGAGTGGATTGCAGGGTTATTAGGAGACAGTGATGTGTAGATGTCTGACACAGCAATATGCCCTAATGGTCTGTTTGCATGTCTGCTAGTGAAACGAGCAAGAGCAGGGACTTTAGAAAACCTTGAACCACACTTTACTCACCTCACTTAGGATTTTTAATGGCTATTTCATGGTTTCCAAACAGCTCTAAAAAATGATAACTTAGACAGGATCATCATGAATAAATTCTGCAGCTTTTTATGTATTATAATCCTACATCTACTTATGCAGAAGGCTGTTAAATCTCAATAAATTAGATGGTTACATAATATCAGGGAAGTGAAAGCAAATGAAACATCAAATATAAAATGACACTGGCATTTATCATATCAAATTTAAACAAGTCATTATAGTGTTTACACTTTAAATTTATATGTATAATTCAGTTCAAACTGCAGAGAAACCCAAGAAAACATTTATGATAATACATTGTGTGCTTCAAATGTGCTTCAGATTTAATAAATAGAGACTGTTTACTAAGCTTCTTTATTATATGTTTTGGAGAAAAGGATATAATAGATAAAATGAATATATGAGCATCCTATTTAAATGGACTACAGATTACTTGCTTGTAGATTTGATGTCTGTGAAGTAGAAAATGGCATCACCCTAGTCCTTTGCAGTTTACTCTGAATCTTTTAAGAAAGTCTGTTTATAAAATTGTTGAAGTACCAGAGCTTCTGTGACGGTTTCATTTTTGTAGGATGCATTGCTACAAACTACAAAAACCTGAATGCTTAGGGACTAGCAGAGGGACGGCAAGTGAGAAGTGGATCCATCACCTTTGTTTACAATGCGATGCCCCAAGTGAGTACTATCAAACGTAAGAAAGATTACACTCTTGAGATCCAGACCCACAATGCGCTTTTTTTTTTTTTCTGGTTTGTGAACTCTTTCTCACAAGAGTCTGTTTCATAGTCTTATTTTATGTTGTCTTTTCAGGAGAGATTATTCTAGCTGTCTGTAGCACACATAGTTTTCAAATGAACAGTTTTGAGAGTGATGCTTTTAATGTCATGGTCAGTCACTTCAGTGATACCTCATAGGTCATCTGTTTTCACTACTTTGAACAAACTAACTCCATTTTTGTTGATGCTATTTCTCTCAACACATGCAGTAACCTCCAATTTGATATCAGTGTATCTATCTGTCTATGCAAAGGTTGCATTGATACTTAGAATTGTGTGCCCTCCTCACTATTTTTTTTTAATCTTTCTTTTTTTTTTTTAACCTCTAAGTCATCATTTATTTTTCATCCATCTTTAATCTTTGGCATGTGTGGGTCTCCCATTGCAGTGGTTTCTCTTGTTGCAGAGCACTGGCTCTGGGCACATGTGCTCCAGAGTGCTGGCTCATAATTGGACACACCAATCCAGCTGCTGCATGGTATGTGGGATCTTCCCAGGCCAGAGATAGAACCAGCGTCCCTTGCACTGCAAGGCAGACTGTTTACCCACTGGACCACTAGGGAAGCCCCCTTCCCCACTATTAACCCATGGCTTGGCTAACCCTCATGTATCCTATGTTCTGATTCTCAAAATGGCATTTTCTCAAAGAAGGCATTCCTGATTAGCTTCTTATATGAATTAGGCTTCCTTTTGTTGGTCTCTGTACAAATCAACTTTTTCTTCCACTTTTTTCGTGTTAATTTTTGAGCATCCTATTTAAATGGACTACAGATTACTTGCTTGTAGATTTGATGTCTGTGAAGTAGAAAATGGCATCACCCTAGTCCTTTGCAGTTTACTCTGAATCTTTTAAGAAAGTCTGTTTATAAAATTGTTGAAGTACCAGAGCTTCTGTGACGGTTTCATTTTTGTAGGATGCATTGCTACAAACTACAAAAACCTGAATGCTTAGGGACTAGCAGAGGGACGGCAAGTGAGAAGTGGATCCATCACCTTTGTTTACAATGCGATGCCCCAAGTGAGTACTATCAAACGTAAGAAAGATTACACTCTTGAGATCCAGACCCACAATGCGCTTTTTTTTTTTTTCTGGTTTGTGAACTCTTTCTCACAAGAGTCTGTTTCATAGTCTTATTTTATGTTGTCTTTTCAGGAGAGATTATTCTAGCTGTCTGTAGCACACATAGTTTTCAAATGAACAGTTTTGAGAGTGATGCTTTTAATGTCATGGTCAGTCACTTCAGTGATACCTCATAGGTCATCTGTTTTCACTACTTTGAACAAACTAACTCCATTTTTGTTGATGCTATTTCTCTCAACACATGCAGTAACCTCCAATTTGATATCAGTGTATCTATCTGTCTATGCAAAGGTTGCATTGATACTTAGAATTGTGTGCCCTCCTCACTATTTTTTTTTAATCTTTCTTTTTTTTTTTTAACCTCTAAGTCATCATTTATTTTTCATCCATCTTTAATCTTTGGCATGTGTGGGTCTCCCATTGCAGTGGTTTCTCTTGTTGCAGAGCACTGGCTCTGGGCACATGTGCTCCAGAGTGCTGGCTCATAATTGGACACACCAATCCAGCTGCTGCATGGTATGTGGGATCTTCCCAGGCCAGAGATAGAACCAGCGTCCCTTGCACTGCAAGGCAGACTGTTTACCCACTGGACCACTAGGGAAGCCCCCTTCCCCACTATTAACCCATGGCTTGGCTAACCCTCATGTATCCTATGTTCTGATTCTCAAAATGGCATTTTCTCAAAGAAGGCATTCCTGATTAGCTTCTTATATGAATTAGGCTTCCTTTTGTTGGTCTCTGTACAAATCAACTTTTTCTTCCACTACGTGTAATTTTATGTCCTTTGAATGTTGACTATTTGATTGAGTGTCTCTTTAAGAACTGTAGACTCTCCTGAGTTTCCATACTGCTTGGTGCCTAGTAGGCTTGCAGTAAGTATTTGTTGAAGGAGTAAATGATTGAACCCTTTATATCCTCAATAAAGATTAAATAAGTTATTTATAAAGCATGTAAAATGGTGACTAGCCCTTGATAAATGCTCTATGATTTTTGGGAGAGTTGTTGTACAGCATGAATTCCCCAGGGTGGAATCATTAGAGCATAGGATATATGCCTTATTTTAGTATGCTGTGAGCATGCTCAGTCATTTCCGACTCTTTGGAACCATGTAGCCAAGCTCTTATGTCCATGGAGTTTTCCAGGCAAGAATACTGGAGTGGAAATTGCTTACGTGATAAAAGATTTCAGAATGTCAGTAGAATGGGCAGCTTCATCTGATGCCATTTCAATAGTGACTTATTTCATCATGTAAAAGATTTCCATGTTTCTTTTTTATAATAAATGAACAATATCCAAACTATTGACATCTGGTGTCTCTAAAATTTAGTTTCATTGTACTGGTATAAACACTTCCAAAGAAAAATATATAAATGGGAAAAAAAGTAGACCTGAGTGAGTTGCCTTTTCCTACTCCACGGAATCTTACCTTCCCGACCCAGGGATCTAACTTGAGCGATTCTTGTGTCTCTTGGAATGGCAGGTAGATTATTTACCATTGGTACCACCTGGGAAGCTCTTTTTTATTTTTTTTTTTAAAGTAGTTACAATTAATTAACTTTCATAAGGTATAACATATACCATAATTTCCCATTTAACTGTATAATTGTATCATTTTCTATACAAATATTTTTAATAAATAAAAACACATTTTGATATTCCGAGACTTACTGCTGTGGATCCCCTGTGGTCAGTGCTGGACCTAGCTCTGAAGGAAGGAAGAGCAGGAAAAGGTCACACTTTCCTAATCTTTCAACATCCTAGTCCTCTGTCTCAGGATTCTTCCTACACCCAAAGACACAACTTCTCATCTTTCCTGTATTTCCATGAGAATGTCAGTAAGAAGTTAATTCTAACTTCTACTCTACTTTTCTGATGTGCTCACAAAACATGGGGACTCAGTCCACTGTGGAAAAAAACCCTGGTTCTGAGTTGATTACTGTATCCAGGGAAAATAAACAAGCTCAGGAAATTTCTCCTGATTACTTCAGGGTCTTAGTCTTAATCATTTCCTTTGTTTTGTCTAAACAACTTCTGTTAAACTGAGCCAACCATTTTACATCACTTTTCTATAGTAAATGAGTTTAAACTCACTAGGGAGCCTTTTCAAAATTCTGATAAATTCACTGTGTAGTTTTTGGATACAAATACAATGTTACGAAAAGAACTTTTCTGTTTTGGACTCCTGTGGGCTAGATTTCCTTTCCTATATATAATCCTTTAAAATTCCTATCATTTTACTTATTTTACTGGTATAATCTGAGGTCAAATTTATAAAGCATTGAATTAGAAAGTACTGTGGAAATTGAATCAGTCAATAAATGTCCATTCAGCAACATTTTTCTCTCAGGCTTTATGTGCATTTATTATTATTCATAATTTAACATTTATTGAGCACTAAGAATCATGCTCTGTTTGGAGCAGAAAAGTAGATGCTATCTTTGCCCACCAGACTTAGAGTCTCATGGAGAATTCCATTTGTACGGGTTTCAAAAAGTTAGCCCTCACTGTTAGATAAATCATGGGAGAAAATAGACTGTAAAGTTAGAACAAACTTTGATTAAAATTTATTTTTGCCCATAAAACCCTGACTAATGTCTGTGTGGAGATTAAAATCTTGAAAAAAGAATGATTGACTTGCAAGAGTATTAACTAAAAGATGTGACCTTGATATCTGCAGTATAGTATTACAGGCTCAAATGCTAGGTGAATCCTGTTCAAACTGGATTAACAAAACAATGATCTGCCCCAGAAGCAGTCATTTGTATTTCAAAGAATTCCTGATTGTCTTGATTTGCTTCATTATTGCTGCTAGGGGTTTTGGTATCCATTTTAGTTAAGAAATTTAGTAACTTGTCTAGATTATTCAGAGCGAGTTCATAGGCAATTCTACAATCTGTGTGTCTACTCTTGGTTTTGCTTTTTATGAATCAGGTATAACTTCAACAAAGATCAGGACTGGTCAGTTCTTCCTACACCCAAAGACACAACTTCTCATCTTTCCTGTATTTCCATGAGAATGTCAGTAAGAAGTTAATTCTAACTTCTACTCTACTTTTCTGATGTGCTCACAAAACATGGGGACTCAGTCCACTGTGGAAAAAAACCCTGGTTCTGAGTTGATTACTGTATCCAGGGAAAATAAAAAAGGCTCCAGGGAAATTTCTCCTGATTACTTCAGGGTCTTAGTCTTAATCATTTCCTTTGTTTTGTCTAAACAACTTCTGTTAAACTGAGCCAACCATTTTACATCACTTTTCTATAGTAAATGAGTTTAAACTCACTAGGGAGCCTTTTCAAAATTCTGATAAATTCACTGTGTAGTTTTTGGATACAAATACAATGTTACGAAAAGAACTTTTCTGTTTTGGACTCCTGTGGGCTAGATTTCCTTTCCTATATATAATCCTTTAAAATTCCTATCATTTTACTTATTTTACTGGTATAATCTGAGGTCAAATTTATAAAGCATTGAATTAGAAAGTACTGTGGAAATTGAATCAGTCAATAAATGTCCATTCAGCAACATTTTTCTCTCAGGCTTTATGTGCATTTATTATTATTCATAATTTAACATTTATTGAGCACTAAGAATCATGCTCTGTTTGGAGCAGAAAAGTAGATGCTATCTTTGCCCACCAGACTTAGAGTCTCATGGAGAATTCCATTTGTACGGGTTTAAAAAAGTTAGCCCTCACTGTTAGATAAATCATGGGAGAAAATAGACTGTAAAGTTAGAACAAACTTTGATTAAAATTTATTTTTGCCCATAAAACCCTGACTAATGTCTGTGTGGAGATTAAAATCTTGAAAAAAGAATGATTGACTTGCAAGAGTATTAACTAAAAGATGTGACCTTGATATCTGCAGTATAGTATTACAGGCTCAAATGCTAGGTGAATCCTGTTCAAACTGGATTAACAAAACAATGATCTGCCCCAGAAGCAGTCATTTGTATTTCAAAGAATTCCTGATTGTCTTGATTTGCTTCATTATTGCTGCTAGGGGTTTTGGTATCCATTTTAGTTAAGAAATTTAGTAACTTGTCTAGATTATTCAGAGCGAGTTCATAGGCAATTCTACAATCTGTGTGTCTACTCTTGGTTTTGCTTTTTATGAATCAGGTATAACTTCAACAAAGATCAGGACTGGACAAAGAATGTTTGTTATCTAAAAGCGAGATCTACCTATCTGTGTCGTATTTTTACCCTAATCTCATCTGGAACTGTACTCGATTCTGACCAATAAGACAATTGAATTGTGAGTACAAAGCAGAGAGCTGTTGGTGGCTTACCATTTTCTTCTGATAGTTCATCTCTTACAGAAACTGATGAACTGATCTTCTGTTGACAACATGGAAGCAGAAAACTTGTAGAACAATTGTACAGACTCTAGAGATTCAAACAAACTCACTGATTCAATAGTAGATCTTTACTCAGCCACATATTTACTGAGAGAGAAGGATTAGGACTTTTAAATGGCAGTACTTTGTGTGATGAGTACGTGTAACCTGCTGCCTCATCAGCCAGAAGCAAAGATGTTAAGTTGATGCTTTCAGCTTCCAGCAATAGAAACACTTGATTCCAATAGGCATTTGAATTTTCTTCTCCTACAATAAGTCTACAGATAGGGTAGAATCTGGGTTCATATGCCAGGACTCTCTTGATTGTTAGGATTATCTGTTTCACCTACTTGCATTGCTTAGCTTCAAGACCAGGTTGGTGGAAACAATTCAACTTCAGCAGTTGCAAACATCTTTTTGTCTGAAAACAGCTGTCTTTGTCTTTTCTATAGAGGCAAGAAATGTTTCTGAAGAACTCTTTTGTAGCAGGTTTTCCTCAGTCTCTGTTATCTAGGTCTGAGTTATTTGACTTTCTGTAAACCATTCACCACTCCAGTATACTTGCCTGAAGAATCCCATGGACAGAGGAGCCTGATGAGCTGCAATCCATGGGGTTACAAAGAGCTGGACATGACTGAACAACTAATAATCTCTTTCTTCTAAATCATTCACAGTAAAGAGAGATGAGATTTCATTTGGCATAGATGGTTGTTGAAAATGGAATCATCTTGACCAGTATAGAATGTCATTTGTGGAGGGAGCACAGTTTTTAAAGTATCCTTTTAAAAAAGTTATTGACTTATTTAATTGTTTGGCTGTGCTGTGTCTTCATAGCTGCATTGGGCTTTTCTCTAGTTGGGGCAAGCTGGGTCTACTTTCTGGTTAAGGTGCGTGGGCTCTTCCCTGAAGAGGCTTGTCTTGTTGTGGAGCATGGGCTTGGGCTCTAGGGCACATAGGCTTCAGTAAATGTGGCTCCTGGGCTCCAGACCATAGGCTTAGTAGTTATGGTGCATGAGCTTAGTTGCTCTGCGGTATGTGGTATCTTCCCAGACCAGACCAGAGATTCAATCTGTGTTTCCTGCATTGGCATGTAGATTCTTTACCATTGAGCTATGCAGGAAGCCCTTTAAGTATCTTGAACTGAACTTTTTAGAAGCAGTATGCTAATAAAAGTTTGATCTTTCAAAGAATAACATAATTTTTAAAAAATTTTTATTTATTTATTTATTTTTGGCTATTTTGGGTTTCCACTTCTGCTGCAGGCTCTTCTGTAGTTGCAGGGAGTAGGGTCTACTTTCTGGTTAAGGTGCGTGGGCTCTTCCCTGAAGAGGCTTGTCTTGTTGTGGAGCATGGGCTTGGGCTCTAGGGCACATAGGCTTCAGTAAATGTGGCTCCTGGGCTCCAGACCATAGGCTTAGTAGTTATGGTGCATGAGCTTAGTTGCTCTGCGGTATGTGGTATCTTCCCAGACCAGACCAGAGATTCAATCTGTGTTTCCTGCATTGGCATGTAGATTCTTTACCATTGAGCTATGCAGGAAGCCCTTTAAGTATCTTGAACTGAACTTTTTAGAAGCAGTATGCTAATAAAAGTTTGATCTTTCAAAGAATAACATAATTTTTAAAAAATTTTTATTTATTTATTTATTTTTGGCTATTTTGGGTTTCCACTTCTGCTGCAGGCTCTTCTGTAGTTGCAGGGAGTAGGGACTACTGTCTAGTTGAGGTGAGCAGGCTTCTTGTTATAGTGACTTCTCTTGTTGTGGAACTTGGGCTCTAGGGCACATGGGCTTCAGTAGTTGTGGCACATGGGCTCAACAGTTGTGGCTCCAAGGCTCTAGAGCACAGGCTTAATAGTTGTGGCTCATGGGCATAGCTGCTTCACAGCATATGGAATCTTCCCAGAACAGGGATTGAACCTGTGTCTCCTGCATTGACAGACAGATTCTTTACCACTGAGCTACCAGGGAAGCCCCCCAAAATATCTTATAATTCCTAATGCTTATGTCTCAATTTCTTATTTGAGGCCTTAAACACAAATTTCTTTCAGATATAATTGCCTTCCATTTTTGTCTGGTAAATTCTCTTTGGATGCCACCCATTCTGCAGTGTTTTGGTATAGCAGCCAAGACCAAGACACTGGCCTGTAGAGAACGCTACAGTATGTAGTTTGTTACTGTCATGTGATGAGACAAGTGCAGACACTGAGTGTGAGTGTTTGGTCTCCTCTTTTTGTGGCATAGGGCAGTCTGTATGTTGTAGACCTCTCAAGGCCAGTTGACAGTGGAGACATCTGCACGCTGTCTCTCACGGATGTAGTGTTTTAAAGGTAGCTTGTCCACTGTAAAGCATAATCTTACTGAACTCAGGTCTAGCTGCTTGCTGCTCAAAAGCCAGTACTTGAGAGGCAAGTGTTGGTAGCAAGGAAAGATTGTTTTATTCTGGAGAGTGGCAGCCTAGAGAAAAGGTAGACTTGTGTCCAAAGACCTACCCTCCCTGTCGACAAACAGTTCAGAGCTTTCAAAGGGAAGTTTCTGGGCTGTATAGTCAGAGGGAGGTGACTGCATTGAGAAACAGCACAGTCAGATCTGACAGTCATCTTGAAGTTGGTCATTCAGTGGTCTGACCGGTGTCATCTTGATTATTTTCAGGGCTGCTTATATCATGTCTGCAGTCTTGTCATCATGTAGTTAACTTCTTTCACCTGGTGAGAGTTTCAGTGTTTACAAAGCAGCTCAAAAGATGTGGCTCAAAGTATTATCTACAGCCCTTGAGACGGAACTAAAGGTCTGTGACTTTGACTGATACTATTTTGTACTGTTTGACTGCTTTCCTTTGCTTCTACATTTCTTCACTTCTCTGATTAAACTTATTCTGTGACTACAATTTTTATATAGACAAAAGGCAAGGAGAGGACACAGTGGGGTGATATCTGTCCTGAGAAGACCTTGTAGGGTCCTGCTCCATGTCAGTAAGGACATAAAACCCAGGGCTGATTTTTCTCAACCAAAGATAATTGAAATTTAACTGTAACTTTATAAGATGTAACTAGCTACAGATGAAGGATTGAAAATGAATTTCGTGGTACAGCATCAGTCCCTTCATTTTGGATAAACATTAATGATGAATACACTGAGCTTGCCTAAACTGCTTTAAAATCGCTTCTTTTACTCTTGTCTACACTCCCAGCAAGACTGCTCCATGTATTATGACTGTTATAAAATCACTTGGATATACATTATATCTTACCATATAAGTAGCATGTCTATATAACCAAATCCCATAAGCTAACAAGGAAGAGACAAACTCATTTGTCACTGTTGTAACTTTATTGGTAGACATACTGTTCATTCAAAGTGCCAGGTGTGCTTCTAGCTATTTAATATGGAGAATCATGATTTCAAGCACAAATTTTTGTATAAATAAGCTCACGAGATCAGAGAGTTACAACATATATAGATTTTGTAATTCTTTTATTTTTTCTTTGTCCTAACAATTATAACACAGTCTAACAGAGTTTAATTGAGGTGTGGAGGAATCTAGGGATGTGGCCATAGAGCAGATGCATATGAGGAGGAGAAACAAGTGCTGTAGCTAAGGCAGAGAGGAAAAATAAAGGGAAAAGAGACAAACATAGCGAAAGCTAGCAAAAATAATTACTTTTCCCTCCACTGTATTGAGAAGATCGTCACATCCTTTTGTCTTGGGTAAAAAGTAGATTTAAAGAAGTTGTGAGGGACTTCCCTGGTGGTCTAGTGGTTAAGACTGTATGTTCCCAATGCAGTGGGGCCTAGGTTTGATCCCTGGTCAGGAAACTAGATCCCACATACCACAGCTATGTCTCAGTGCTGTCAAGTAAATAAATAATTACAAAAGAAACCAGTTGTGACTACTTCCCAGACTGTGATTTCCACAAGGTAGGAATACAGTGCCAGAGAGAGCAGAGCAGAGTGAACAGACCAAGTGGCAGGAGAATGCTGGCAGCTCAAATGAGTCAGGGTATGTGATGAATCCTGAGGAAGGCCAGGGGCACAAACACAGTCAACTCATCTATTTTTCAGAAATGATAATACATAATAACGGGGCTTCCCTGCTGGTCCAGTGGATAAAGAGTCCATGTTGCAGTGCAAGGGGCACCGGTTCAATCCCTGGCCTGGGAAGGTCCCATGTGCCGCGGAGCGGCTGGACTGGTGTGTCCAATTACCAGCCAGTGCTCCAGAGCACACGTACCCAGAGTGGGTGCTATGCAATGAGAGAGGGCACTATGATGGGAGACCCACACAGGCCAAAGAATAAAGCTGGGTGGAAATAAAGAAATAAAAAACCAATAAAAGAGGCCAAAAATTAAAAAGAAAAAACACCAGTGCGGGGAAGAAAAAAGAAAAAATAGTACATAATATTGAAGGAGAATTTACCTTGTACCAGGCATGTGCAAATTGCTTTATAATGATTATTTTACTGAATCTACATATCAGTCCTATGAAGTGTGATAATATCAGCTTTATCTCATTGAAACTAAGTCCTGGAAGTCTGGGACCATTAGATGCTCTTGTTAATGACAATACTCTCCTGCTCCAGTGATTATATTTCCTTTCATCTGTCTTCTGCTTAAGAAGTCTTATTCCACATTTTAAATACTCCTATACATTTGGCAAGTAGAAAAGTTGGTTTGATGTTCTGTCCACATTCTGAAAGCAGTTTCTCTGAGAGGTTACATGAAGACTAACAAATTCCACACATTTTGAGGGCAAATAAAAGTGGGCAACAAAGGTGGACCTTCAAATACCTAGAGGTATATTGGAATGACTTTTTCAAATCATAGATTTGAATGCATTTTTATCTAACTTTTATCTAGCAGTAAGGTATCTTTGAAATGAATTCCCCAGTAGATGAGCTTTGCTGAAGTTTCAGTATTAGAACTGGAGGCTAATCCTGTCTTTTGTTCTTGACAGACATAAACTCTCTCTTCCTGAGTTTAGACTGGACTTGAAGTCTCAGGAGTTAACCCACCAAAATGCCCTCATCTATCAGTGGATTATAGATGATACCCGAGATGATCCCTATTTGCCATCCAAGGTTTAGGAGAATCCCACAGCAGTCTTTATTCTGGGTTGTGTATTTTAAGCTTTACTATCAAGTTGAAAAGTATTTATATAAATTTTGAGTAGAATATTGCTGTATTAGCTACAGTGTCAGTTGCCTTAAATATTTGTTAAAGCTGCTCCAAGCACAGGAATCCTGCAGCCGAGACAGTTTTGTATAACTTCTTCAGTCTCTGAGCATATGTGACCGTCAACTCTGTTTAGCTTTTGAACTCTGACAAAAATTAAGCCTCAAATGGAGCAAGGAGAAAAAGAAAGCTTCTGTTAAACAAAATATTGACAGAAAGTGCCAACCCCAAAGAAAGAGGGAAAAAAAGAGACTGGAAAAATAGATTTTTTTGCAGTTTTGCTTCGTGTGCAAATTGTAAATTGCTCAAATCATTGATATAGAAAGATCCCCATTTTATTATCTGTCTTGCTGCCTTTATGCTTCAGTCCCTTAACTGAAAGCAGTTTCTCTGAGAGGGTACATGAAGACTAACAAATTCCACACATTTTGAGGGCAAATAAAAGTGGGCAACAAAGGTGGACCTTCAAATACCTAGAGGTATATTGGAATGACTTTTTCAAATCATAGATTTGAATGCATTTTTATCTAACTTTTATCTAGCAGTAAGGTATCTTTGAAATGAATTCCCCAGTAGATGAGCTTTGCTGAAGTTTCAGTATTAGAACTGGAGGCTAATCCTGTCTTTTGTTCTTGACAGACATAAACTCTCTCTTCCTGAGTTTAGACTGGACTTGAAGTCTCAGGAGTTAACCCACCAAAATGCCCTCATCTATCAGTGGATTATAGATGATACCCGAGATGATCCCTATTTGCCATCCAAGGTTTAGGAGAATCCCACAGCAGTCTTTATTCTGGGTTGTGTATTTTAAGCTTTACTATCAAGTTGAAAAGTATTTATATAAATTTTGAGTAGAATATTGCTGTATTAGCTACAGTGTCAGTTGCCTTAAATATTTGTTAAAGCTGCTCCAAGCACAGGAATCCTGCAGCCGAGACAGTTTTGTATAACTTCTTCAGTCTCTGAGCATATGTGACCGTCAACTCTGTTTAGCTTTTGAACTCTGACAAAAATTAAGCCTCAAATGGAGCAAGGAGAAAAAGAAAGCTTCTGTTAAACAAAATATTGACAGAAAGTGCCAACCCCAAAGAAAGAGGGAAAAAAAGAGACTGGAAAAATAGATTTTTTTGCAGTTTTGCTTCGTGTGCAAATTGTAAATTGCTCAAATCATTGATATAGAAAGATCCCCATTTTATTATCTGTCTTGCTGCCTTTATGCTTCAGTCCCTTAACTGCAAGTAAATGTTTATGTCTTCTGAAAGATACAGATATGGATTATGTAGCAGAGTGTCAAACCCTCATGGGGAACAAACCACACTGCCAGTTTTTTAAGGCACGACCAAATTGCTGAGAAAAGAACATTATATTTGGATGAGTGTAAATGAACACTGCAATGAATTCCTTAAAGTCAAAACCCTTTAGCTATGGCTTCACTGAAAAATAGAATCTACTGTACTTGTCATGCTGCTCTGAAGCCTAATAACTACCTTATGGGGAACACTGTGGCACATTTATAGCCCCGCTGTTGAAGTGTGGTTGCTGAAATGCAGCGAGAGAATCTCAACTTGCACCCTCAGACAGAGCACACCACCAGCCTGGATTCTCAGTTTGTAGATGATCTGGGCTCACGGTTGTTCTTTGCTCAAGCTTTTATATGACCACCGTACCCCAAGAGGGAAAGCAGTATATTAGGTATTTTT
Organism: Tragulus kanchil; assembly: GCA_022376925.1. Classification (NCBI taxonomy): domain Eukaryota; kingdom Metazoa; phylum Chordata; class Mammalia; order Artiodactyla; family Tragulidae; genus Tragulus; species Tragulus kanchil. Next base: position 30,523,525 of record JAIOJX010000028.1, on the reverse strand, counting down.
TTATATCAGCTAGTTCAATGTAGGGTTTCATGAAATAGTAGTTTACAAATACGGTACAGATGAGATTTCTGATTATTTGTGCATTTCAGTCAGTCGTCTCTCTGTCCCAAAGTCATATGAGATAACTGTGTATAGCTTATGGTATTCAGAGTAGGCTTGTTTGCACATTATAAAGAAAATTTACAGAAGACAAAAGACCCAGCCATCTCTCACGTTTATATCATTTGGATTTCTAAGACCAGTCCTTTATAGAATGTATACCATAATTCAAAAAGCAGAAAATGTGGATCATTCTTAAACTGTGATTGAGTGAGATTTAAAAACCCTTTTTCCATTATTCAAAAAATCCAGAACACATACTTTTTACTTGGGGGCCAGTTACACTCCTAATTAAAATTAGTTTTCTCACATAAACCTCCATAATAGTGTATCTTAGAGTTATATTAAATTAATCCTCAATTTAAAAAAACTGTTCAAGAGTAGTTTATCTGATGCTAATCTTAATGTGCAAACTTTGAGTCCTTGTTCATATTTTCAGTACTGTTTATATTTTGTATGGTCTTAAGACTAATTTTAAATCAGTTTTTGGTGTGTTACAATAGTAAAAGCAAGTTAGCCAGAAATTGAAAATGAACTTCAACCAAATCTATAATCAGCTCTCATCTGCTGACACTGCTATATAACAGCAAGATTGTCTAGCACAGAATAAATTGCTGAGAAAAGAAAATTATATTTGGATGAGTGTAAATGAACACTGCAATGAATTCCTTAAAGTCAAAACCCTTTAGCTATGGCTTCACTGAAAAATAGAATCTACTGTACTTGTCATGCTGCTCTGAAGCCTAATAACTACCTTATGGGGAACACTGTGGCACATTTATAGCCCCGCTGTTGAAGTGTGGTTGCTGAAATGCAGCGAGAGAATCTCAACTTGCACCCTCAGACAGAGCACACCACCAGCCTGGATTCTCAGTTTGTAGATGATCTGGGCTCACGGTTGTTCTTTGCTCAAGCTTTTATATGACCACCGTACCCCAAGAGGGAAAGCAGTATATTAGGTATTTTTTTATATCAGCTAGTTCAATGTAGGGTTTCATGAAATAGTAGTTTACAAATACGGTACAGATGAGATTTCTGATTATTTGTGCATTTCAGTCAGTCGTCTCTCTGTCCCAAAGTCATATGAGATAACTGTGTATAGCTTATGGTATTCAGAGTAGGCTTGTTTGCACATTATAAAGAAAATTTACAGAAGACAAAAGACCCAGCCATCTCTCACGTTTATATCATTTGGATTTCTAAGACCAGTCCTTTATAGAATGTATACCATAATTCAAAAAGCAGAAAATGTGGATCATTCTTAAACTGTGATTGAGTGAGATTTAAAAACCCTTTTTGCCATTATTCAAAAAATCCAGAACACATACTTTTTACTTGGGGGCCAGTTACACTCCTAATTAAAATTAGTTTTCTCACATAAACCTCCATAATAGTGTATCTTAGAGTTATATTAAATTAATCCTCAATTTAAAAAAACTGTTCAAGAGTAGTTTATCTGATGCTAATCTTAATGTGCAAACTTTGAGTCCTTGTTCATATTTTCAGTACTGTTTATATTTTGTATGGTCTTAAGACTAATTTTAAATCAGTTTTTGGTGTGTTACAATAGTAAAAGCAAGTTAGCCAGAAATTGAAAATGAACTTCAACCAAATCTATAATCAGCTCTCATCTGCTGACACTGCTATATAACAGCAAGATTGTCTAGCACAGAATAAATTAATGAGTGACATTAGGACATATTTGATATGGTTTAGAGCAGAGTTTTCAAAACCAGCAGTGAAATTTAATTAGAAGTATGGTTTTCTTATAAGGGTGACCGATTTTTGCTGAATTTAATGATTAATTGACCTGATCTCCTTAAATACTTCTGACCCTATTGTAATATATTCCCAAAGACACTCATGTTCAATTCTTAACTAAAACATAACAACTGAACGGACCTGCTCTGTGTTAGGTAATGTTTACATTAGAGATCAACACAGATAAAAACCTGTACTTTCATGGAGTTTTATTATAAGGGAAGTAGGCCCCTCAATCAGTTAAATGTGTGAACTTTTACAGCACCAGGGTGAAAGCTAGGAGTTGAAATAAAGTGGGGAAGTGGTGGAGAAGATAGGCGGCTAGGCCTTGCACTTGTTGACAGGGTGGCCAGGAAAGGCTTTGCTGAGGAGTTGCTTCTGAGGAAGCTCTGGAAGGAGCAGTGCCTGTACCCGGGATGCATTCCTGGCAGAGGAACAGCAAGTGCAGGGTCCTGAGATGGTCGTTTCTCTCACCTTTCAAGAAGCAGAAAGGTAATCAGCCCTTTTAGCGGAAACAGAGGAAATCACCAGAATTCAGGGTCAAGGTCATGGTGTAAGCAGAAAAGCAACAGAAGTTCTGATCATAAAGAGGCTTGACAGTCGCATGAAGATTTTGACTTTGATCCTGAAAGATATGGAAGCTTTCAGAAGGGTTTGAACTTGAGTGAAATGATCCTGTATTTTTATAGTATTCTTCATCCTGAGAAATCAGTTAGAAAATTGTTGCAGTCATTTTATAGAGAAGGTAGTATTTTGGATCAGAGTGGTAGGTTGGTAGTTTTAGTAAGAGATCAAACTCTAGATGTACATTTTCTGTAGTTTTAGTTCTTTTTTTGTTGTTGTTGAAGTATAGTTGATTTACAGTGTGTTATTTTAGAAGATCAATTGTATGTTTAGAAGATAAACATATATATTTAGAAGATAAAAATTAAACATTTTAAATAAACAGAAGAATTTGATAAGGAACATGAAATATTTTGACATTTCATCTGAATAAGGAGAACATGCAACCCATCATTCTGAAATACCAAATTATAGAACACAACCCTTATTTGGGGGAAAAGGAATTGTGTTTGAAATTTATCCTTTTTAGAAATTCTCACATAATTCAAACTTCTTTTTCCAAGGAAGATTATATGTCACCTAACCATAACATGTTAGCTTGCATTATGAGTTTGCAAATATTCAGTCATTCTTAACCTACAAATTAGAAATTAGGTGTAGTCCAAATTGTACATTGAATATATTTGCATCTCAGTAATGTGTATTTTAAATATCTCTTGATAAATGTAAGATCAACTACTTTCCTCCAAAAGAGATCCAATCTCTTTTATTTATTTATTTAACAGATGAGAGTGGTTTTCCTTGAAATGGTATATAATTTGTAATGAAATATACAGAAAAATGTACCTTCCTTAATTGATTAATTTTGCCTCTTACTCTAAAAATATTTTAGAATGCTGGCATCTCAACTGAGGTTTACAGGATATGATTTTGAGATAAAGGAGGAAAGTATTAGCATGTATTTGACTGTTTTAATATATTAATAGTTATGTATTTCTCATTATATAGTGAGTGGATTGGCCTCATCACTCCCCCCAATGGTATTCCTCAATCCTTGCAGTGCCTGTACCCGGGATGCATTCCTGGCAGAGGAACAGCAAGTGCAGGGTCCTGAGATGGTCGTTTCTCTCACCTTTCAAGAAGCAGAAAGGTAATCAGCCCTTTTAGCGGAAACAGAGGAAATCACCAGAATTCAGGGTCAAGGTCATGGTGTAAGCAGAAAAGCAACAGAAGTTCTGATCATAAAGAGGCTTGACAGTCGCATGAAGATTTTGACTTTGATCCTGAAAGATATGGAAGCTTTCAGAAGGGTTTGAACTTGAGTGAAATGATCCTGTATTTTTATAGTATTCTTCATCCTGAGAAATCAGTTAGAAAATTGTTGCAGTCATTTTATAGAGAAGGTAGTATTTTGGATCAGAGTGGTAGGTTGGTAGTTTTAGTAAGAGATCAAACTCTAGATGTACATTTTCTGTAGTTTTAGTTCTTTTTTTGTTGTTGTTGAAGTATAGTTGATTTACAGTGTGTTATTTTAGAAGATCAATTGTATGTTTAGAAGATAAACATATATATTTAGAAGATAAAAATTAAACATTTTAAATAAACAGAAGAATTTGATAAGGAACATGAAATATTTTGACATTTCATCTGAATAAGGAGAACATGCAACCCATCATTCTGAAATACCAAATTATAGAACACAACCCTTATTTGGGGGAAAAGGAATTGTGTTTGAAATTTATCCTTTTTAGAAATTCTCACATAATTCAAACTTCTTTTTCCAAGGAAGATTATATGTCACCTAACCATAACATGTTAGCTTGCATTATGAGTTTGCAAATATTCAGTCATTCTTAACCTACAAATTAGAAATTAGGTGTAGTCCAAATTGTACATTGAATATATTTGCATCTCAGTAATGTGTATTTTAAATATCTCTTGATAAATGTAAGATCAACTACTTTCCTCCAAAAGAGATCCAATCTCTTTTATTTATTTATTTAACAGATGAGAGTGGTTTTCCTTGAAATGGTATATAATTTGTAATGAAATATACAGAAAAATGTACCTTCCTTAATTGATTAATTTTGCCTCTTACTCTAAAAATATTTTAGAATGCTGGCATCTCAACTGAGGTTTACAGGATATGATTTTGAGATAAAGGAGGAAAGTATTAGCATGTATTTGACTGTTTTAATATATTAATAGTTATGTATTTCTCATTATATAGTGAGTGGATTGGCCTCATCACTCAGTCCTCTCCTCCCCTCAGTTGATCTCGTATTAGTTGCCCTTCACACATGGTACTCATGTATCCTGAGGGAAAAATGGAGCTTAAAGAGCGCTAACCTAATGTACGCATTGGCTTTTGGGGGATGAGATATTTTACAGTTTTCATATACCCAGCTAAACAGGTTTACAGATGATACTGGATAATTGGAAGATCACTAACCCACACAAAATGAGCAAAAGGTTTGTAAAGGCTCACTGCTTCAAACAGTGACAGATTGAAGATAATACTAACAAGTAACGGATAAAAATAAGATGTCAGAGCTCTCATTTCACTTCTGTGGAGTGTGAGTTCTGTCTCAGTCAAAATATAAACCAAACATAATAATGACCTGTCAAGCAAACAAAATACAGAACTTGAAAATATTGAAGAATTTATAAAATCTCAAATGAAGACTATTTAAAATATGTTTGCAACGATATAACTCACACTGAACATCAACTTATACAATGCCTTGAGAAACTAACAGTGAAATCTGAAATTACCATTATTAGAATGACATTAAACTGAGGACTCAAAAAAATGAAGATAAACTTCCATAATTTTTAAGTGATAATTAGAAGTCACTCAGTGGGCTTCCCTCATGTTTCAGTAGGTGAAGAGTCTGCCTTACAGTGCAAGGGGCACCGGTTTGATCCCTGACCCGGGAAGATCCCATGTGCTGAGGAGTGGCTGGACCTGTGTGTCCCATTGCAAGCCTTCATGCGCCCAGAGTGGGTGCTCTGCAATGAGAGAGGCCGCTGTGATGGGAGGCTCACACGGGCCAAAGAATAAAGATCAATGAAAAAAAATAAATGATGACTTAGAGGCAAAAAAAAAAAAAAAGAAAATCACTCAGTACTCAATCAGTACTCTATAAAATTCCACTATATTTAGTAATAAGCATTAAAATTCTTTTTTGATGTCTCCTCCTCAGTGACGGAGAATCAGAACGCCAAATTTGGGAAACAGGTTAATCCTGTTAAAATAATATCGGAAGCTATTGTTTGAGAAACTAACATTTCATCTGCAGATATATCATTGAAGATTTGAATAAACTAGTACTAAAATAAATCACATAGTATGCATTACTTGCAGTACACCTTAACAAAACTGTAGCCTTGCTAATAAGTTTAAATTAATGGGAATTTGGTAGATTCTTTTTCAATAATGAAATACATTTAAGAAGTTCTTCTCCCCCACCAAGCCCCTAAAGCAAAGGTATTTTGAAAAATATTTCATTTCATGAGTAAATATCTATTTAATAAGTGAAAACAAGATAGTATTTTAGGCAGAAAAATAATATTGAAATAACTGCTTTGAATAAAATTTTAATTACTTAAAGGAATTTTAAAGATCATTTTTGGTGTATGGGTGATGTACCATCTTGTGTTAGTTTCTGCTCTATAGCAGAGTGAATCAGTTATACGTATACATATATCCACTCTTTAAAATTCTTTTCCCATACGGGACATTACAGAGCATTGAGGATAGGGTTTCCTCTACTCTGCAATAGGTCCTTATTAGTTAGCTATTTTATATATAGTAGGGTGAATAGAAAATTTTTAAATGGATTCTGTAGAAGACACAGCAAGTGAATTTCAATCACTCCATCAGTCATAAGCAAGCCATTGAAAGCAAAGAAGTAGAAGGCAGAAATGCTACTGAATGACACTTATACAGTAATTTTTATATAAAAAGCAGTTCTTTCAACTCTAGAACTATGTGTATAACAATTATAACCAGGTGAGAATGGCCAAATAATAAGAACTATATTCCTTCCTTCCCAAATGTTGCAAACCTATACTTATTCTTGCTTTTACTAAGCTGGCTAGGATATTTAGTGCTGTATCAAAAAAAAAAAAAAAAGAAAATTAGTGATAGCAGCACACTTGTCCCTGATATTAGAGTGAATGCTAACCTTTTTTGTCTATTAAGCATTCTGTTTGCTATAGCTTTCTCAATTTATAAAAATTTCAATTTATAGGGTAGGTTTTCTTCATCTTTGAGGTGACCGAAGGCTCTTTAACTTTTTTATTGTAGTGGACTGCATTCTTTTTAATGTTAAAATCAATCTCTTATTTCTGGAATAGGATTATTAATGTTTTATGAATGACTTAAATCTATTTCCTCAATAATATTTGGCTTAGTATGTTTCCTTTTCTGTTTATGAGGGAGACTGACATGCCATTTTCCATTTTTCTGTAGTATCTTTGTCAGATGTGGATATCAAATCAAATTTGCTATTCCTCTAAAATGACATGGGGAATGTTTCTCTCATACTCAGCACTGTTTATTTAAAATTAATATCTTATCCCTTAAATGTTAGTAAAACTCCTCTCTAGAAGTATGTTTGGTCATTTTTTATACTCAGAATTAAAGTTTAAATGGCTGTTTATTTCATCAAGTCCTCACCTTTATAGGGTTTTATTTTAAATTACTCTTCCTATATTTAATATGGAATTTTAGGTTATTTTAAACATGAGCATCTGTCAGAGTGTTCAGTCTGTATAGTTCCAGAAATGGAAGTTCTCTCTCATCTATTTTAATACCTGTTCTTAGGCTTATTTAAATAGAGATCTCTGCTTTGGAAGGTCAAGAAATTTTCCCATGTGGAAAACACTTCTTCTATTTGGTCTTCCTTTTGAGTAAAGAAGGTAAAGCAAATATTCAGGGTGAAATGATAGCATATTCAAAACTCCAGAAGTAAGAGAATACTTGTCTTATTAAGAGAACTCAAAGTACCTACCACTGGCCTTGAGTAGTCCTGGAGATACATAGAACCTTGAAAGGCATTCACAGAAAAATTAAAATTTTGAATTTTATGCCAAGAATAGAGAGAATTTATTTAATCATGATGATTATGATGGCTATATAAATATATATAATTTATTGAATTATTACCATTTACAATGCTCTGTTCTATAAATTACACAGATTGTTTTTAATGTTCAGAATAAACCCATGAAGTAAGTTTGGGGATTTTAAGAAATAAATACACATGCATTAATTGCCTATGTGGAGGCTGTACTGGGAACTTGTGATATGGGCAGATTTTAATAAGGAAGACTAATTAGAGATGACTAGGGCCTGTGAATGGATAATATTAATAGTAGCGCCATAGTGATAATATTAAGAAGCAAAGGAGCATCTTTTTATACTGTAATCTTTTCCATTGTATAGTAGCAATATTTTGCCCATATCACATGTTTATTTACTCAGGTATTATTTTTCTTTTATCGTCATAACTGAGTCTTAGAAAATTACTTACTGTAAATTAAGGTAAAATTTTATCTCTCCCAAGGGAATTTACGTTTTATTTTGGATAAAGAAGTCTAGTTTAATTGTTCCATTGCAACCATCATAAAATCAGTAAGAAAAAAAGAAGAGAAGAAAAAGTGAGTGATGTACAAAATTTCTTCTCATCGGTCTGTCAGAGAACAAGAGGGTATTCATTTTATCCAACTACATGGGAAAAGTTCAACTTTCAGACTGATTTCTTGCATCATTTATGCATAAGGATTGTTTGGATGAACGTTTCATTATAAAAAGTTTAAATGGCTGTTTATTTCATCAAGTCCTCACCTTTATAGGGTTTTATTTTAAATTACTCTTCCTATATTTAATATGGAATTTTAGGTTATTTTAAACATGAGCATCTGTCAGAGTGTTCAGTCTGTATAGTTCCAGAAATGGAAGTTCTCTCTCATCTATTTTAATACCTGTTCTTAGGCTTATTTAAATAGAGATCTCTGCTTTGGAAGGTCAAGAAATTTTCCCATGTGGAAAACACTTCTTCTATTTGGTCTTCCTTTTGAGTAAAGAAGGTAAAGCAAATATTCAGGGTGAAATGATAGCATATTCAAAACTCCAGAAGTAAGAGAATACTTGTCTTATTAAGAGAACTCAAAGTACCTACCACTGGCCTTGAGTAGTCCTGGAGATACATAGAACCTTGAAAGGCATTCACAGAAAAATTAAAATTTTGAATTTTATGCCAAGAATAGAGAGAATTTATTTAATCATGATGATTATGATGGCTATATAAATATATATAATTTATTGAATTATTACCATTTACAATGCTCTGTTCTATAAATTACACAGATTGTTTTTAATGTTCAGAATAAACCCATGAAGTAAGTTTGGGGATTTTAAGAAATAAATACACATGCATTAATTGCCTATGTGGAGGCTGTACTGGGAACTTGTGATATGGGCAGATTTTAATAAGGAAGACTAATTAGAGATGACTAGGGCCTGTGAATGGATAATATTAATAGTAGCGCCATAGTGATAATATTAAGAAGCAAAGGAGCATCTTTTTATACTGTAATCTTTTCCATTGTATAGTAGCAATATTTTGCCCATATCACATGTTTATTTACTCAGGTATTATTTTTCTTTTATCGTCATAACTGAGTCTTAGAAAATTACTTACTGTAAATTAAGGTAAAATTTTATCTCTCCCAAGGGAATTTACGTTTTATTTTGGATAAAGAAGTCTAGTTTAATTGTTCCATTGCAACCATCATAAAATCAGTAAAAAAAAAAGAAGAGAAAAAAAAGTGAGTGATGTACAAAATTTCTTCTCATCGGTCTGTCAGAGAACAAGAGGGTATTCATTTTATCCAACTACATGGGAAAAGTTCAACTTTCAGACTGATTTCTTGCATCATTTATGCATAAGGATTGTTTGGATGAACTGAAAACCTTCTAATTTCATAGAGGCTATGTATTATATTTATGTATTCATCCATGCATCAAACAAGTATTGGTAATCTCTTATACACACCAGGGCTTAAGGACCTATAGTGCTGAATTATAAATAGCTCAAATCTTGCTCATTTTGTAGCAAAATGGGAAAATATCCACATTAAAAATATGCAAGTGAGAGTTCCTGGTTGAGATAGCAGTGTAATACTTCCCACCTATTTTGCCATCCTAGTGTCTAACCAAGTATTGCTTCATGTATAGAAGAGTGACAGCCAAGGCTTCTCACATATGAAAGAAATCTTGCAACGCATCACCAGTGTATTGTATATTGTCATTGTAAATGGGATATTGAAATATAACTGACAGAATAATTCAATAAATTATGTACTTCATCCTGGTAGAGAATTTAGGAACGGCAAAAATACTTGATCCAGTAGTGATTATGCAGTAGTGGCTTAGAATTTCTATAAGAAAATGTGTGAATTGGGTTTTGCAATAGAGAGAAATAGTATATGTTTTGTTTACAAAAATAAGGAGGCAATCAGAGTGAAAGTGACAAGTATAAGAGTTTCAAGTTTCAATCTGTGGATCTGGTTATATCTAAAATTAAAACACACAGTTAAATAATCTACTGACTGAAGTTCTTTGCTTTAATTATTGTTTGTTCCTAACCAGAGGGATCTTTTAAGAGAACCCTTTAATTATGTAATCTTTTCCATTGTATAGTAGCAATATTTTGCCCATATCACATGTTTATTTACTCAGGTATTATTTTTCTTTTATCGTCATAACTGAGTCTTAGAAAATTACTTACTGTAAATTAAGGTAAAATTTTATCTCTCCCAAGGGAATTTACGTTTTATTTTGGATAAAGAAGTCTAGTTTAATTGTTCCATTGCAACCATCATAAAATCAGTAAGAAAAAAAGAAGAGAAGAAAAAGTGAGTGATGTACAAAATTTCTTCTCATCGGTCTGTCAGAGAACAAGAGGGTATTCATTTTATCCAACTACATGGGAAAAGTTCAACTTTCAGACTGATTTCTTGCATCATTTATGCATAAGGATTGTTTGGATGAACTGAAAACCTTCTAATTTCATAGAGGCTATGTATTATATTTATGTATTCATCCATGCATCAAACAAGTATTGGTAATCTCTTATACACACCAGGGCTTAAGGACCTATAGTGCTGAATTATAAATAGCTCAAATCTTGCTCATTTTGTAGCAAAATGGGAAAATATCCACATTAAAAATATGCAAGTGAGAGTTCCTGGTTGAGATAGCAGTGTAATACTTCCCACCTATTTTGCCATCCTAGTGTCTAACCAAGTATTGCTTCATGTATAGAAGAGTGACAGCCAAGGCTTCTCACATATGAAAGAAATCTTGCAACGCATCACCAGTGTATTGTATATTGTCATTGTAAATGGGATATTGAAATATAACTGACAGAATAATTCAATAAATTATGTACTTCATCCTGGTAGAGAATTTAGGAACGGCAAAAATACTTGATCCAGTAGTGATTATGCAGTAGTGGCTTAGAATTTCTATAAGAAAATGTGTGAATTGGGTTTTGCAATAGAGAGAAATAGTATATGTTTTGTTTACAAAAATAAGGAGGCAATCAGAGTGAAAGTGACAAGTATAAGAGTTTCAAGTTTCAATCTGTGGATCTGGTTATATCTAAAATTAAAACACACAGTTAAATAATCTACTGACTGAAGTTCTTTGCTTTAATTATTGTTTGTTCCTAACCGCAGAGGGATCTTTTAAGAGAACAATCTCTCTCAGGATAAAGAAATGTATATTTCACTTTTAGTGGGGTTTGACTGAGGATTTCAGTTTTACTTTAGATTCTCTTTTACTAAATTTAAATTAATCCAACTTAATACTGTTATTAAATTAGCATAAATTATAGGATCACATTTTAGAAATTGCCTTATCTCTTGATTGATCAGTTCTTGCACTTGTATATATATTCTGTCTGAGTCAGGAACTAGTGCAAAAAACAGTTCATACCAGGTAGCCCAATAGAACGATTTGACTATTGGAGATTAATTGCAGAGATGTTTAAAGAGCTGGCTAGTAGGGGTCATGCAGGAAATCTATAGATTAGCAACACCAACAAGTCAGTATGCTAGATTGGAATGGGATGGCTGAATGTATATGAGAGCTGCACGGAACCAGATGAAAGGGCTGTCCAGAATGAGCCAGAGCGATGGAGACACACAGCTGTGGCCACAGAAGCTGCTCAAAGGAGAAACAAAAGAACTAACTCTGTTTCTGCTGCCCAGTTTTTAGGATCCTGTCAGTTCCTCAGAACAGCAAAACCCAATGATCAAGGATGGCAGAAGCTGCAAAGGACAGACAGAAAAGACATGCTAGTGACTGGTGTATCTGCTTAGAAAGATACTCGAGTTGATGATTATCTTTTGCTTAAAATTGATTATTTCTTAATGTTAGACTTCTGGATGATTCAATTTTTGCTCATTTTTGCTGTAGGTAGAGAATTTGAGGATATTGAAATATAACTGACAGAATAATTCAATAAATTATGTACTTCATCCTGAAATCCAGTAGTGATTATGCAGTAGTGGCTTAGAATTTCTATAAGAAAATGTGTGAATTGGGTTTTGCAATAGAGAGAAATAGTATATGTTTTGTTTACAAAAATAAGGAGGCAATCAGAGTGAAAGTGACAAGTATAAGAGTTTCAAGTTTCAATCTGTGGATCTGGTTATATCTAAAATTAAAACACACAGTTAAATAATCTACTGACTGAAGTTCTTTGCTTTAATTATTGTTTGTTCCTAACCGCAGAGGGATCTTTTAAGAGAACAATCTCTCTCAGGATAAAGAAATGTATATTTCACTTTTAGTGGGGTTTGACTGAGGATTTCAGTTTTACTTTAGATTCTCTTTTACTAAATTTAAATTAATCCAACTTAATACTGTTATTAAATTAGCATAAATTATAGGATCACATTTTAGAAATTGCCTTATCTCTTGATTGATCAGTTCTTGCACTTGTATATATATTCTGTCTGAGTCAGGAACTAGTGCAAAAAACAGTTCATACCAGGTAGCCCAATAGAACGATTTGACTATTGGAGATTAATTGCAGAGATGTTTAAAGAGCTGGCTAGTAGGGGTCATGCAGGAAATCTATAGATTAGCAACACCAACAAGTCAGTATGCTAGATTGGAATGGGATGGCTGAATGTATATGAGAGCTGCACGGAACCAGATGAAAGGGCTGTCCAGAATGAGCCAGAGCGATGGAGACACACAGCTGTGGCCACAGAAGCTGCTCAAAGGAGAAACAAAAGAACTAACTCTGTTTCTGCTGCCCAGTTTTTAGGATCCTGTCAGTTCCTCAGAACAGCAAAACCCAATGATCAAGGATGGCAGAAGCTGCAAAGGACAGACAGAAAAGACATGCTAGTGACTGGTGTATCTGCTTAGAAAGATACTCGAGTTGATGATTATCTTTTGCTTAAAATTGATTATTTCTTAATGTTAGACTTCTGGATGATTCAATTTTTGCTCATTTTTGCTGTAGGTAAGCTAGAAGAAATTTCCAAAAGCTGATTGTTGACATTCGTATTTGAACTTAGAATGGTAGATAGGAATAAAATTATTTAAAGTGGAGTTCATAATAACAAAATATTAGAAGATTTGAACAAAAATAGTACATTGGATATTGCTGCCACAGTTACATAGAATAATAATCAGGAGAGCATGATAAGGTAGTGAGGCAAGGATGGAGAGGGATTTTGCTCTTTGAAGGTTTGAGTTTCCTGGTTTGCACTGGACCTAAGAAAGTATTAACATATGAACTAAATTCCAAAGTTCAAAAGTTCTTAAATTAGAAAGAGACACAGTCACACACATGTTTTAATCCAGCTGTCCTGAAAGCATTAAAGAGTGTAGTGGAAGGAAAAAAACAAATCAAAAAAAATCTTCCTGTGTCTGCATTAAAGATAAAAATAGAATGTTGCAGTGTATTTGTACCACATGTATGAGTAATTATGCTTTAAACTTGCAATAGTGCTTGAGAGGTGATCAGCTTAGTCCTGAAAAAGACGTTTGTGTTGTCTTTAGGTTAATAAGTTCTTTACTTGATCTAATAGGGATGTCATTGGAATATAGACAAATGAAAAATTTAGGAAATTTGATAGCTCATTATAGTTGGCAAAAATCTCATATATAAATTGTTGAATAAATTAACCCAGGTCTAAAGCTAATCAGCTATAAGATTCTCCTCATTAACTCTTAAAAAATTTAACAATTGAAGTATTGTTTAATGACTAGTATATGTGTATAATAATAGGTACTGAAGAAAAAATATAAATGAAGTATGTTTACTGTAATAAGTTCAAAAGGTAATGCAAGGTATGATATGCATTAAATATTAGATTCAATGATATTGTCAGATTGAATACAGTGAGAGGCAAATTAAATGCTTAGCAGCAGATGTCATAAAAGTTTAATTAATTAGGAAACCAGTATGGAATGATTTGTAGAAGATCAAAGAAGAATTAGACTTCCAGAGTTAAAAGTTTAATTAATTAGGTAAAAAAAACCATGTAGTGAACCTGGTGTTATCTGCTTAGAAAGATACTCGAGTTGATGATTATCTTTTGCTTAAAATTGATTATTTCTTAATGTTAGACTTCTGGATGATTCAATTTTTGCTCATTTTTGCTGTAGGTAAGCTAGAAGAAATTTCCAAAAGCTGATTGTTGACATTCGTATTTGAACTTAGAATGGTAGATAGGAATAAAATTATTTAAAGTGGAGTTCATAATAACAAAATATTAGAAGATTTGAACAAAATAGTACATTGGATATTGCTGCCACAGTTACATAGAATAATAATCAGGAGAGCATGATAAGGTAGTGAGGCAAGGATGGAGAGGGATTTTGCTCTTTGAAGGTTTGAGTTTCCTGGTTTGCACTGGACCTAAGAAAGTATTAACATATGAACTAAATTCCAAAGTTCAAAAGTTCTTAAATTAGAAAGAGACACAGTCACACACATGTTTTAATCCAGCTGTCCTGAAAGCATTAAAGAGTGTAGTGGAAGGAAAAAAACAAATCAAAAAAAATCTTCCTGTGTCTGCATTAAAGATAAAAATAGAATGTTGCAGTGTATTTGTACCACATGTATGAGTAATTATGCTTTAAACTTGCAATAGTGCTTGAGAGGTGATCAGCTTAGTCCTGAAAAAGACGTTTGTGTTGTCTTTAGGTTAATAAGTTCTTTACTTGATCTAATAGGGATGTCATTGGAATATAGACAAATGAAAAATTTAGGAAATTTGATAGCTCATTATAGTTGGCAAAAATCTCATATATAAATTGTTGAATAAATTAACCCAGGTCTAAAGCTAATCAGCTATAAGATTCTCCTCATTAACTCTTAAAAAATTTAACAATTGAAGTATTGTTTAATGACTAGTATATGTGTATAATAATAGGTACTGAAGAAAAAATATAAATGAAGTATGTTTACTGTAATAAGTTCAAAAGGTAATGCAAGGTATGATATGCATTAAATATTAGATTCAATGATATTGTCAGATTGAATACAGTGAGAGGCAAATTAAATGCTTAGCAGCAGATGTCATAAAAGTTTAATTAATTAGGAAACCAGTATGGAATGATTTGATTGAAGAAGACTTCAAAAAGTACAGATATCTCAGGATCTTCCTAGAGTTTTATGTCATTTTATTTTCTTCATGATTATCAGTTTAATTATTCCTGAATGACCTTTAGAAATGTTTTTTGCAGCCTGTGATATAGAATTATTTACTAAAAAATGAAATGTTTAATGAAATGTGTTAGATGTTCTTTATTTCACAAAGAGCAAAAATAATCATAATTAAAATGTATTCCAGGTGCCTTCATTTTTAAAAAATGTCTTCTTTTTATTTTTCTTTCATCGAAAATATATTCATTACCACATTGGAGAATGTATGTTCACAGTTAGTTTTATTAAACCCATTGTAAACATATATCCTTCAAATACTTCAAAGCATTAAAGGTATTGATTGATGAAATGCCATACTGGTAACATGGCAGATGATTTGTTTTTCAAAGAAACCCTTTGGCATAGTAAATGCTATATTTATCATTTATCATATGTGGAGAAAGATCAGAAGAATATAAAGTAAAGCATGAGTCTCTTATGCTATAAACATTTTTGATTTGGAGTATTGAAAGTAAAAAATGGGATTCAGTAGGTTGATTTTGCCTAAAATATAATGATCCGTTATATTTAATTTTTATTTAAGAATCTTAAATCTCAAGAAGAAATAGTTGTCTCTGTCCCCTAGTTTTGCCAAGTGATAAAAGACTTAAGTATAACTCTTTTTGTTGGTCAGTCATCTTAAAGTTTTTTAAATTGTTGACATAAATTAACCAAAAAAAAAGGTTCCCAGGTCTAAAGCTAATCAGCTATAAGATTCTCCTCATTAACTCTTAAAAAATTTAACAATTGAAGTATTGTTTAATGACTAGTATATGTGTATAATAATAGGTACTGAAGAAAAAATATAAATGAAGTATGTTTACTGTAATAAGTTCAAAAGGTAATGCAAGGTATGATATGCATTAAATATTAGATTCAATGATATTGTCAGATTGAATACAGTGAGAGGCAAATTAAATGCTTAGCAGCAGATGTCATAAAAGTTTAATTAATTAGGAAACCAGTATGGAATGATTTGATTGAAGAAGACTTCAAAAAGTACAGATATCTCAGGATCTTCCTAGAGTTTTATGTCATTTTATTTTCTTCATGATTATCAGTTTAATTATTCCTGAATGACCTTTAGAAATGTTTTTTGCAGCCTGTGATATAGAATTATTTACTAAAAAATGAAATGTTTAATGAAATGTGTTAGATGTTCTTTATTTCACAAAGAGCAAAAATAATCATAATTAAAATGTATTCCAGGTGCCTTCATTTTTAAAAAATGTCTTCTTTTTATTTTTCTTTCATCGAAAATATATTCATTACCACATTGGAGAATGTATGTTCACAGTTAGTTTTATTAAACCCATTGTAAACATATATCCTTCAAATACTTCAAAGCATTAAAGGTATTGATTGATGAAATGCCATACTGGTAACATGGCAGATGATTTGTTTTTCAAAGAAACCCTTTGGCATAGTAAATGCTATATTTATCATTTATCATATGTGGAGAAAGATCAGAAGAATATAAAGTAAAGCATGAGTCTCTTATGCTATAAACATTTTTGATTTGGAGTATTGAAAGTAAAAAATGGGATTCAGTAGGTTGATTTTGCCTAAAATATAATGATCCGTTATATTTAATTTTTATTTAAGAATCTTAAATCTCAAGAAGAAATAGTTGTCTCTGTCCCCTAGTTTTGCCAAGTGATAAAAAGACTTAAGTATAACTCTTTTTTTGTTGGTCAGTCATCTTATAAGGGACATTCAGTTTTTAAACTACTAGTTAGAAACCAACCTTCGCATTTCTGTTCCCCTCTAGTCCAGCCATGAGCTCATTATGTTGGAGCTAGCAACTGATGCACCCTAGCACATGGCCCACGCTTGAACCCATGATAAAGGCCTCCTCTCCATAATGTGACCAAGAAGTGTGGCCTAAAAATTAACATGTGAGCCCAACAAAGTAACTGAATATTTTATCCAAGGCATTGGATAATGGAATAGTCACAGAAAGGCCTCTTTCTTCTGTGATGTAAATATCTGAGCTCACAGTTCCATTCCAGTGAGGCAATACTGTATGCAGAGGTGAAATACATAGGATGAGTGTGGACAGCAAGAATTCTGTATCTATTCATCCATCCATCCATCCATGGACAGAGAGAGAGAGAGAGAGAGAGAGAGGGCACACAGAGGTCTATTATAAGAAATTGGGTCAAGCAGTTTTGGAGGCTAGCCATCCAGAATCTGCAGAGCCAGTGTCTATGTTCAAGTCCAAAGACTGAAAGACCCTGTGGAACTGGGAAGAAGACATTCTAATTCAAAGGTTATCCATTGGGCAGGAGAGTTCTCTCTCACTTAGGAGGAGGGCCAGCCCTTTGTTCTATCCAGGCCTTCTACTGATAGAAAGAGGCCTGCCCTCATGATTTTGAGCAATCTGCTTTGCACAGTCTGCTAATTTAAATGTTAATCTCAGTCAAAACTCTATGAAACAACCAATAATGTTTGACCAAATATCTGGACACCCCAGGGCCCAGGCAAGCTGATAACCATCACAAGATAATACAAATATTTCCTATCTGGGAATGCTTTGTGGAGAAGATCAGAAGAATATAAAGTAAAGAAAATTGAAGTCTCTTATGCTATAAACATTTTTGATTTGGAGTATTGAAAGTAAAAAATGGGATTCAGTAGGTTGATTTTGCCTAAAATATAATGATCCGTTATATTTAATTTTTATTTAAGAATCTTAAATCTCAAGAAGAAATAGTTGTCTCTGTCCCCTAGTTTTGCCAAGTGATAAAAAGACTTAAGTATAACTCTTTTTTTGTTGGTCAGTCATCTTATAAGGGACATTCAGTTTTTAAACTACTAGTTAGAAACCAACCTTCGCATTTCTGTTCCCCTCTAGTCCAGCCATGAGCTCATTATGTTGGAGCTAGCAACTGATGCACCCTAGCACATGGCCCACGCTTGAACCCATGATAAAGGCCTCCTCTCCATAATGTGACCAAGAAGTGTGGCCTAAAAATTAACATGTGAGCCCAACAAAGTAACTGAATATTTTATCCAAGGCATTGGATAATGGAATAGTCACAGAAAGGCCTCTTTCTTCTGTGATGTAAATATCTGAGCTCACAGTTCCATTCCAGTGAGGCAATACTGTATGCAGAGGTGAAATACATAGGATGAGTGTGGACAGCAAGAATTCTGTATCTATTCATCCATCCATCCATCCATGGACAGAGAGAGAGAGAGAGAGAGAGAGAGAGAGAAGGACACACAGAGGTCTATTATAAGAAATTGGGTCAAGCAGTTTTGGAGGCTAGCCATCCAGAATCTGCAGAGCCAGTGTCTATGTTCAAGTCCAAAGACTGAAAGACCCTGTGGAACTGGGAAGAAGACATTCTAATTCAAAGGTTATCCATTGGGCAGGAGAGTTCTCTCTCACTTAGGAGGAGGGCCAGCCCTTTGTTCTATCCAGGCCTTCTACTGATAGAAAGAGGCCTGCCCTCATGATTTTGAGCAATCTGCTTTGCACAGTCTGCTAATTTAAATGTTAATCTCAGTCAAAAACTCTATGAAACAACCAATAATGTTTGACCAAATATCTGGACACCCCAGGGCCCAGGCAAGCTGATAACCATCACAAGATAA
This sequence comes from Tragulus kanchil, assembly GCA_022376925.1. Classification (NCBI taxonomy): domain Eukaryota; kingdom Metazoa; phylum Chordata; class Mammalia; order Artiodactyla; family Tragulidae; genus Tragulus; species Tragulus kanchil. Next base: position 30,504,752 of record JAIOJX010000028.1, on the reverse strand, counting down.
TACAAATATTTCCTATCTGGGAATGCTTTGTAATGTGATATTTAAATATCACATATAAGAATAGTCATAGTTTCCTTGTGATTATATTTTCATTTATTGCTGTTCTACTAAAAAATGAAAATAAATGTACTTAATCATAGAGTATTTAATTCATTTGAAAATCATGTTATTTTCCTCTTTAAATAATTCAGAAATTTAGTATAATTTATTATCCTTTTCCTCACTTTTTAACTCTCTGGCTCTTCTTTGGGTTCTCAGTATTCTTCTTTCAAAGGGAAACCAAAAGTAATATTCCCAAGAGTTTTCATATGCTAGTTTATTTCTGTTAAAAACCAGAAGCAGACAGATTGTCATATAATCAATACATTGCCTATATTTTGATAATTAAGCAATTCTTCTGAAAAAATCACTAAGATTTTATCTTTCACCATACAGATGTGAAAAAATATTAGTTTAATTTCATAAATAATTTCTGTTATTCAACATTGATTTGATTATATTTTTGTCATGTTATATATTACTCACATGAAGATACTTACTTCAGTGCTGTACCTAGTTGAATATAGACTTGACCTTAAAATATTTTTTTAGAATTTGAATATATTATGTGAGAAACTGGTCTGTGTCCCACAATTCCAGTATGCTGACCTAATAATTACATTACAAGTCATAAAGTAATACTTTTTTCCCACCAAAATAATGGAAGGCATCAGACTGTGTCTGACAGTCTCTCTTCAAGACAATAAACTTAAAATCTGCAACAGAAAATTACTAGTTCTAAAAACTGATATACTTCTATTATTTATGGTATGTTTCACCAACCAGTCACATAAAGCTATTAGTGAGTAATATTTCATTGATATCCTCATAAATATTAATGAAATCACAGAGATTACCAATGATGTCATTTCCTATGGATAAATATTATTTATTTACAATTACTATTTAAGTAAGCAAAGAAAATCACTGTAAAATTGCCTACCAGATAGTGAAACATAAATGGAAGCTTCAGAGATAAATATAAAATCTTATTCTGTGTCAGACATTTTCAGGGTACAAAGGTGAACACGCCTAATATACTTCCTGCCCACACAGTATAAATTGCAGGAGATGTTATGGATCATTACTAGGGGCCCTCAGTTTGGCTTTCCAGTATGTTGCAGGCCCTGGTGCTGCCTTTGGTTAGTATAGTTTTTGGTTAGGTTGCTGTTTGCTCATCAATTCTAAGGGAAATGATTCTTGGGGGTTATTTTCAAATGGTAGAAGTTAAGTGTTTTTAATAATTTAAGAGGAAAGTTAGCTTATGTTTATTGAAATGTGTATATATTATCTTTACAAACTTATACAGAGCATATGCACAAAATTTCAGAACAGCATTTGATTGTTTTTTAATAGTACCTCTTTGACCTTTACACAGAAGGATGATTTGATTTTTTTTTCCTTTTCCTCATCATGCCTCTTTATTTATATTTGTTTTAATCCATCTTTTTATTCTTTGGCATGTGTGGGCTTCTGATTGCTGTGGCCTCTCTTGTTGCAGAGCTCCCGCTCTGGGAGCATGCACTCCAGAGCTCTAGCTCATAATTGGACACACCAGTTCAGCTGCTCCACGGCACGTAGGATCCTCCCAGGCCAGGGATTGAACCGGTGCCCCTTGCACTGTAAGGTGGACTCTTTACCCACTGGACCACCAGGGAAACCCTGATTTGATTTTTAAATTCACTGTTGCTATAGCTTTGGCATGCCTTTAATGTTAAGGCATAGAAAAATTGGAAGAAACTTAAAGGTAAGAACAATCTAAGCTGCAGAACAGCAAGACAGCAACAGAAGTAAATCCTCACCCACTGGAAAGTAAGCTGATTAAAGATAATTACCAGATGCAAAGAGGAAGCACAAATGCAGAGGTCATATAAGGTCTTGGCGGGACAGGAAAGTCAGCAGTTAAGACAGGAGTCTAGCCAGTACATACTGCATTAAAGTGGAAACCGGTATTCAAAGATCTAGAATAGAATATCCTTGTGTTACCCAAATATAAATATAACATAAATAGTAAAGCTCATTCACATCACACTGGGTGTACGTTGTTGAAGACTGTTGGGGATTTGAACTCTGGAAGACAACTTTAGGTTTTTACATCTGGTAATATAGTCACTTCTCAAACCATTCCATAAAGTCCAAAGTACCAATACTTAAATAACTTAATAAAATAAAAGTTAGGCATGTTCTCAATTTTTAAAAACATAATTGTACGGCTTCCCTGGTGGTCCAGTGGGTAAAGACATCACCTTGCAGTGCAATTATTATTCTTCGGGTATGTTGCAGGCCCTGGTGCTGCCTTTGGTTAGTATAGTTTTTGGTTAGGTTGCTGTTTGCTCATCAATTCTAAGGGAAATGATTCTTGGGGGTTATTTTCAAATGGTAGAAGTTAAGTGTTTTTAATAATTTAAGAGGAAAGTTAGCTTATGTTTATTGAAATGTGTATATATTATCTTTACAAACTTATACAGAGCATATGCACAAAATTTCAGAACAGCATTTGATTGTTTTTTAATAGTACCTCTTTGACCTTTACACAGAAGGATGATTTGATTTTTTTTTCCTTTTCCTCATCATGCCTCTTTATTTATATTTGTTTTAATCCATCTTTTTATTCTTTGGCATGTGTGGGCTTCTGATTGCTGTGGCCTCTCTTGTTGCAGAGCTCCCGCTCTGGGAGCATGCACTCCAGAGCTCTAGCTCATAATTGGACACACCAGTTCAGCTGCTCCACGGCACGTAGGATCCTCCCAGGCCAGGGATTGAACCGGTGCCCCTTGCACTGTAAGGTGGACTCTTTACCCACTGGACCACCAGGGAAACCCTGATTTGATTTTTAAATTCACTGTTGCTATAGCTTTGGCATGCCTTTAATGTTAAGGCATAGAAAAATTGGAAGAAACTTAAAGGTAAGAACAATCTAAGCTGCAGAACAGCAAGACAGCAACAGAAGTAAATCCTCACCCACTGGAAAGTAAGCTGATTAAAGATAATTACCAGATGCAAAGAGGAAGCACAAATGCAGAGGTCATATAAGGTCTTGGCGGGACAGGAAAGTCAGCAGTTAAGACAGGAGTCTAGCCAGTACATACTGCATTAAAGTGGAAACCGGTATTCAAAGATCTAGAATAGAATATCCTTGTGTTACCCAAATATAAATATAACATAAATAGTAAAGCTCATTCACATCACACTGGGTGTACGTTGTTGAAGACTGTTGGGGATTTGAACTCTGGAAGACAACTTTAGGTTTTTACATCTGGTAATATAGTCACTTCTCAAACCATTCCATAAAGTCCAAAGTACCAATACTTAAATAACTTAATAAAATAAAAGTTAGGCATGTTCTCAATTTTTAAAAACATAATTGTACGGCTTCCCTGGTGGTCCAGTGGGTAAAGACATCACCTTGCAGTGCAAGGGTTGCCGGTTCGATCCCTGGCCTGGGAAGATCCCACATGCTGTGGAGTGGCTGGACCCGTGTGTCCAATTACTGAGCCAGAGCTCTGGAGCGCAGCGCCCAGAGCCGGTGCCCTGCGACAACAGAGGCCACCACGATGGGAGACCCACACGGGCCAAAGAACAAAAATGGATGAAAATAGATAAATGAAAGACCAACAGAAGTGGCCTGCCCACCCTGCTCCTGCCCCAACCCGCCCCTCCCCCCTGCAAAAAAAAAAACATAATTGAAGCATAAACTGTGTCCTATTGCATAAACCAGACTAAACATTACAGGGAAGAAAACAGGGAATTAATATGAAACTAAATCTGAATTGAAGATCTCTTTGGTGAGTTTAAAAATAGGCACTTCCCTGCCAACGAAATACAACACATGTGAATATTCATCTTCATCGTGAAATTTAGTTCATTTCCTCAAGAAAGTGCTGCTAACAGCTGTAATTTGCACAATTATCAGCTCGAAGTTTGTTATTTTGTCTTCCATTTGAAAGTGTGAAGAATTTTGATTATCTGTGCTAATCAGGCTGATGAGTAATATGTATAAAACATATAGTTAGTCTGAAAATGAAGTTTCAAGCTGTGTATGTGTACATGGGCTTAGTTGTTCAGTCGTGTCCATCTCTTTGTGACCTACGGACTATAGCCCGCCAGGCTCCTCTGTCCTTGGGATTTCCCAGGCAAGAATACTGGAGTGGGTTGCCATTTCCTTCCCCAGGGGATCTTCCTAGCCTAGGGAGTGAACCTGGGTCTCCTGCATTTCCAGCAGATTCTTTACTGTCTGAGCTAGCAGGGAGGCCCATATATATATACAACTCAATCATTGTGCTGTAGACCTGAACCTAGCATGACGTTGTTAATCAACTGTACTTCATGCTAAAAAGAAAAATAAAAAACACTAATATGAATGAGATAAAAGTTATCATAAATATATTAAATCATCCAAAAACTACATTTGTGTGTGAAAAAATTTATGAATAGAAGGAAAGGCTCAGTAAATCAGGAAAACTTTCATGACAGACGTCAGCCTTGATTATAGAGAGTAGACCTCTCCCATGGATCAGAAGTAAACTTGTACAAGGACTTTGAGAATGTTAGAGAAACAATTTCCCTATTCTTACACCTTAGAGAATTTGAAAATTAAAAGTGTCTTTGCCACTTCAATTGTCAGCTGCCACACAGACCTATCCAAAAACCGATGACCAGGACTAATTTAACTGGCTATTCCCAATAAAATTAGAGATTTTTAAAACTTAATAATTTCCCTAAAATATAAAAGGAAAGAATGCTGGGAGTGGATATGTGAATAAAGGAGAAGGGGACCACTTTGGGTTTTACATACAGTTTTTGAAATTTCTTGCCTGGTGTGTATCCAATGTTTGAGAGCTTAAATTTTACCTTTACTATATTTGAATTTTTTATGTGAATAAGTTGTAATGTTGGTTGTTGTACCTTTTTTATTTCCCTACTTGCAATCAATACTTGTTTAGATCTTGGTTTTCTTTGTTGCTTTTGTAATTGCTTTCTCACTTCTCACCAATTCATGTATAGCACCAAAACAAAGAGGCTGGTAATTCAAGGTCAAATTCTCATTCTGATCCAAATTTGCAAAAATGAAGCAAATGCAACATTTGTCAGCTTTCTGGCTTATGCTGGGCAATCATTTGTGTTGTTTATTGAAAAGGAAGGCTCAAAGTCTTATTTTCTCATTCCTACATAAAATGAATTCTGGACTAAATGACAACCTTTAATGCCAAATCATGTGTAGAATTTTTTCTGAAATGACTTCAAAATTCGGTGCTAGTGTTGCTTTATAAAAAGCACCCTCTTCTTATTCAACATTGCATGCATTCTCCAGGTTATTTTTCAAAAATTTGGGCTGAAAGTCAGTTAGGATCTCCTATTCCAGCATTTAGCTAGCAGGGAGGCCCATATATATATACAACTCAATCATTGTGCTGTAGACCTGAACCTAGCATGACGTTGTTAATCAACTGTACTTCATGCTAAAAAGAAAAATAAAAAACACTAATATGAATGAGATAAAAGTTATCATAAATATATTAAATCATCCAAAAACTACATTTGTGTGTGAAAAAATTTATGAATAGAAGGAAAGGCTCAGTAAATCAGGAAAACTTTCATGACAGACGTCAGCCTTGATTATAGAGAGTAGACCTCTCCCATGGATCAGAAGTAAACTTGTACAAGGACTTTGAGAATGTTAGAGAAACAATTTCCCTATTCTTACACCTTAGAGAATTTGAAAATTAAAAGTGTCTTTGCCACTTCAATTGTCAGCTGCCACACAGACCTATCCAAAAACCGATGACCAGGACTAATTTAACTGGCTATTCCCAATAAAATTAGAGATTTTTAAAACTTAATAATTTCCCTAAAATATAAAAGGAAAGAATGCTGGGAGTGGATATGTGAATAAAGGAGAAGGGACCACTTTGGGTTTTACATACAGTTTTTGAAATTTCTTGCCTGGTGTGTATCCAATGTTTGAGAGCTTAAATTTTACCTTTACTATATTTGAATTTTTTATGTGAATAAGTTGTAATGTTGGTTGTTGTACCTTTTTTATTTCCCTACTTGCAATCAATACTTGTTTAGATCTTGGTTTTCTTTGTTGCTTTTGTAATTGCTTTCTCACTTCTCACCAATTCATGTATAGCACCAAAACAAAGAGGCTGGTAATTCAAGGTCAAATTCTCATTCTGATCCAAATTTGCAAAAATGAAGCAAATGCAACATTTGTCAGCTTTCTGGCTTATGCTGGGCAATCATTTGTGTTGTTTATTGAAAAGGAAGGCTCAAAGTCTTATTTTCTCATTCCTACATAAAATGAATTCTGGACTAAATGACAACCTTTAATGCCAAATCATGTGTAGAATTTTTTTTCTGAAATGACTTCAAAATTCGGTGCTAGTGTTGCTTTATAAAAAAGCACCCTCTTCTTATTCAACATTGCATGCATTCTCCAGGTTATCCATTCCGTCTTTCTGCCAAATATATTGGTCTGAAAGTCAGTTAGGATCAGTGTGACTTTTTTAAAATTTGGCCACATTGCACAGCATGTGGGATCTTCCCTGATCAGGGATCAATCCTATTCCCCTGCAATGAAAGTGTAGAATCTTACCCACTTGACTGTCAGGAGAGTCCCAGTTCAGTTCAGTCGCTCAATTATGTCCGATTCTTTATGACCCCATGGACATCATGGGCCTTGTAGCTGTCTCCTGAGTAAATTTGTTCCTTTTTTCCTCCTCTTTCCCTCACTCCTCCGCCAAAGTATCCTCTGTTGCATTTTTCCCACCCACAGTTCGCTGTGGATATTGACTAGAATTTAGAAAACAAGCTAAACATGTATTCATACTTTGGGTACCCTACTGCAAGATTAAAAAGTGATTTGATATGCTGGACTCGTACGTCAACATCCTTGGGAACTTGACCTTTGAAATGAAGAAATTAGGCTGCCTGTTGGTCCTTCTATAATATAATGACTTGCCAAGAGCATTAAGTTCTGATACTTCATAATGATATGCTTCTCTGTGCTCTGTATAATTTACTTAGCTCCTTTGGTGCTAATAGGATCTGACCCCAATATGGTGCACAGCATGGCTTCCTAGATAAACACTGGTCCAAGGCCAGGACACAGCTGCTATGCTGCTTCCTCCAGTGGTCTTTTCCCACTCTACTTACTTATTTCTAACATTCCAAATGGTGAAGTGATGTTGCTGACATGCACTGTTTGTTTGGAAGAAATTCAAGAATACACTAAAGAGTTACAAGTGTGAATTCATGTTAGTTCTAGAGAATAGCCAAATCTAAAAATGAAGGGCTTCCCTGGTGGCTCATTAAGAATACACCTTCCAGTGCAGCAGGCAGAGGAGATGTGGGTTTGATCCCTGAATCAGGAAGATCCCCTGGAATAGAAAATGGCAACCCACTCTAGGATTCTTATCAGGAAAATTCTCTAAACAGAAGAGTCTGGCAGGGGCTTCCCTGGTGGTCCAGTGGGTAAGGACACCGCCTTGCAATGCAAGGGGCACCGGCTTGATCCCTGGCCTGGGAAGATCCCATGTGCTGCTGAGCGGCTGGACGGATGTGTCCAATTACCCAGCTGGAACTCTGGAGCACATGCGCCCAGAGCCGGTGCTCTGCGACAACAAAGGCCACTGCAGTGGGAAGCCCACACTGGCCAAAGAACAAAGAAGGATAAAGAAGGATGAAAATAGATAAATGAAAGACCAATAGAAGTGCCCCCCCCCCCCAAAAAAAAAGAAGAGTCTAGCAGGCTACAAGTCTATGACATCAGAAAGACTCGGACATGACTGAGCATGCACACCCTCACTTTAGTTGAAGATGCAAAAAGTTTTATGTAACTTAAAGGTTTTGTTTTTGTTTTCTGACAGTACTGACAGAACTTTAGCTTTTCTTCAGTTAGCTAGGAGATTCATTAGTTCTTGGGATTCATCCTTTGCCAGGTATAGTGGGTTCTATGACACAAAGATACACTTAGAGCTTTTCAAACATGAAACTCTCTTGTTTTTGTTTACTTTGGATAAGATAGATTCTACTTTTCCAAGTGGGTATGTATATCAAGCATCATAGTAAATAGAAGATTCTCAATATAACAACAAACATGTTTTGAAATAACATGCAAAATAGCCAATACAAGTAGGTGCTTAAAGTGGTAAGTCAGTCAGCCATCTTTGTCTTCTAGGCTAGTTATGAGTTATAGAATAAATTATGGGGAGGAAATTGTGACGGTACCTTTTTTTTCTTTTATCTTCTTGGAGGGTGGGGTGGGGAGGGAGGGGGATGGGTGGACCACTTCCACTGGTCTTTCATTTCTCCATTTTCATTCGTCTTTGTTCTTTGGCTCCTGTGGGCCTTCCATCGCGGTGGCTACTGTCGTCGCAGAGTGCTGGCTATGGGCGCACGCGCGCCAGAGCTCTGGCTCGGTAATTGGGCACATGGTTCCAGCCGCTCCATGGCACATGGGATCTTCCCAAGCCAGGGATGGAACCGGCGCCCCTTGCATTGCAAGGTGGTGTCTTTACCCACTGGACCACCAGGGGAAGCCCGTGACGGTACCTTTTCATGTTTACAGAGATTCAAAAAGTAAAACATTTCCTGTTGCCTGCTCTGAGTCTATTCATAGACTTTGGATTGTTTTCTTATTTCCTGTTTAAATATTTATTATAGAATATTAATGATATCTATAGTCCAATTACCCAGCTGGAACTCGGGAGCACATGCGCCCAGAGCCGGTGCTCTGCGACAACAAAGGCCACTGCAGTGGGAAGCCCACACTGGCCAAAGAACAAAGAAGGATAAAGAAGGATGAAAATAGATAAATGAAAGACCAATAGAAGTGCCCCCCCCCCCCAAAAAAAAAGAAGAGTCTAGCAGGCTACAAGTCTATGACATCAGAAAGACTCGGACATGACTGAGCATGCACACCCTCACTTTAGTTGAAGATGCAAAAAGTTTTATGTAACTTAAAGGTTTTGTTTTTGTTTTCTGACAGTACTGACAGAACTTTAGCTTTTCTTCAGTTAGCTAGGAGATTCATTAGTTCTTGGGATTCATCCTTTGCCAGGTATAGTGGGTTCTATGACACAAAGATACACTTAGAGCTTTTCAAACATGAAACTCTCTTGTTTTTGTTTACTTTGGATAAGATAGATTCTACTTTTCCAAGTGGGTATGTATATCAAGCATCATAGTAAATAGAAGATTCTCAATATAACAACAAACATGTTTTGAAATAACATGCAAAATAGCCAATACAAGTAGGTGCTTAAAGTGGTAAGTCAGTCAGCCATCTTTGTCTTCTAGGCTAGTTATGAGTTATAGAATAAATTATGGGGAGGAAATTGTGACGGTACCTTTTTTTTTTTTTTTATCTTCTTGGAGGGTGGGGTGGGGAGGGAGGGGGATGGGTGGACCACTTCCACTGGTCTTTCATTTCTCCATTTTCATTCGTCTTTGTTCTTTGGCTCCTGTGGGCCTTCCATCGCGGTGGCTACTGTCGTCGCAGAGTGCTGGCTATGGGCGCACGCGCGCCAGAGCTCTGGCTCGGTAATTGGGCACATGGTTCCAGCCGCTCCATGGCACATGGGATCTTCCCAAGCCAGGGATGGAACCGGCGCCCCTTGCATTGCAAGGTGGTGTCTTTACCCACTGGACCACCAGGGGAAGCCCGTGACGGTACCTTTTCATGTTTACAGAGATTCAAAAAGTAAAACATTTCCTGTTGCCTGCTCTGAGTCTATTCATAGACTTTGGATTGTTTTCTTATTTCCTGTTTAAATATTTATTATAGAATATTAATGATATAACTATAGTTATACTCCACAAATACTATAATTGTAAAATGTTGGTAACTTGATTACCACTAATTATAATATTCTGATGGAAAACTAATTATGAAACTGACTCTGCACTCTGAGAAAATGTAGGTGGCAGTAGTTGTTACAGTTTTCTGCACTAATAGCTGTACTTTCTATAATTTTATACCAGAGTATAAAGAAAAAGATTATATGTGTCTTTTTCTTTGCTTGTTTCTTTACTATCACGTTAATATTTTTGTGGTTAAATGTACTTCAAGTAGTTTTTTTAAACTCATACAATTTACTTTTAGGTTGAGGCAATTTCAAAACCGAGATAAGTGGCTGAAGTAGGAAGTTTTATCTTTGCTAGCAATAAATCAACAAATCCAATTAGGAAAATGTGTATCTCCAAAAATTTGACAAAAAGATGTAGTCAGCTTTCAGTTTTATACAATCAGCAACTTAAGGCAGGTACACATAAAACAACCTCAAATATATTATTCAAGAAATGGTCCATAAAATTCCATTGGTTAATCAGCAGAAAAGATTTGTCAAGGGATAAATTGTTCTGTGACCCCAGCAGGTTTAATCTAAACCTGCATCTTGTAGGGCACATGGCAGCTTACCTTGAGGCCTCATACAAGGTTGACTGCACCCACCACTATTTTTTCTGTTAGAATAATGCAAAATTAGCTAATGACATCTTCAAAATAAAGACTGATTTTACCAATAGAATATTTTTCTCTGAATTCTCTTGAATATATAATTTTGTAAGTCATAGTGACATAAGTCAACTACTTATGTCATAGTTGACATAAGTCAACTGCTAGGAAATGTCTTTCAAAAATTTTGTAATTGTATTTTGTAAAACTTGCTTCAGAACAGATATTATTTTAGTCCTAGGGAATATTAAAGTCTATATTAAAAGAAAAAGAAAGAAACTTCTTAATGTAAAGGTCTTAAAAAAGATTTTTGATTGATTTTAAGTTTTAATGAGGTTTTATAAATAATGGGTTAGCATGCTAAGAGGGACGATGTGAAGAACATTAAAACTATTTGACCCTCTCAAGGCCTTATGCTAAATTAATACATATTATAATGTTTAATGTGTGGTTACTCTGTGGTGTTTAACCTCTGTGAATATTGATTGTTTCATAGCACGATACATTTTTAATCTTTATAGGTTAAAAGTTGCTGAACATGAATAAAGAGTGAGTAGCAGTGGGTGAGACTGAAGAGGGCTGATAATGTATCTTTCTCCCTTTCTTCTGGAATCATCTCCATCAGTTTGCCTAGTCCAAGTAAGGGAGAGTGTTTTGAGAATTGCCTCTAAAGACATGATTTTATGGTTATGGATTCAATTTTATACACAAGCATATTACTTAAGAAGATGACTGATAAATGTTGAATGTTCTGTTCAATTGTATCTGCTCCATTGTCCATTTGAAAGTACCTCAGTGCACGCTTCTTTAGAGGTGAAAATGCATATGTTACCTGAATGTATGAGAATGATATTGGCAAATGGAAACATCCAAAATACAGGCAATCGACTCCATGAGAGTCTAAGAAGTACATGAGGAATAATCAGAGGAACTGTGGCATTGACAGTTGTGGAAAATAGAAGAATGTGGAGGAAGGAAGGTAGTATTTCTTTTCTAGTCTAGGGAAGGCTACCATTTACAAGAGAGAATACAGCATGCTCATTCTAGGTGGCTTCAAGGACAGGAATAGGAATAGTGGCTAGAAATCACAGGATAACCAGTGTGAATAAATATATTAAAAAGATGTACAATTTCAGTGGTCCTAAATGAAATGAACTGCCATAGAAAATAATGGTGATGATGGTAGAGTGGAAACCATATGCTGGGGATAGTGGAGAAAATAAAATTAATGTATGAATTGTTGCATGTGCTGTGCCCTGTTTTCAGTGTTCAACACAATATCATGGCATTTAAGCATGATAAGAGTCTAAAAAGGTAAATTCTACATCATTCCATTTTACAGATGAAGCAAAGAGAAGTTTAAATAACATGTCCAAGGCCCCACATGTGATATATATGGAACTGTGTTTTGAATTTATGCAATTTGACTTCAATATGTATCCCCTTAATGACTGTACTGTATTGACTCTAGGAGTGACCTCTGTTACTACTATTGATATTAATAGTATACAAGTATTTATCAGGTATTTCATGTGATGAAATTCTGAATGAAAGGGTAAATGAAGTCAGAAAAAGTCAAGAGTGTTCAATGTTGCTACAAATACCTCCCCTGACTTCCGAATTATACCTTAAGCATGATGTAGAAGACTTCCTAAAGCAAGCTTCCCAATATATTTCAGGCTGCTCATTCCTTCTAGATTAAAGTGGAGAATAAAATTTCAGTTTTTCTTAGTTGGCACATTGTGGAATAAAATCTTTCCAACAAAGAAAACTGCAGAAGCACTTATTTTTATCATGTTTCCTCACTTCTAGGTAGTTTTCCACAAATTTGAGTATAGTTTTATGTCCCCTATAATCTGACCCTACTCTAATATTCAGGCACTTTGATGAATTGATCTTTCTCACTTTACTTCTCCATATTCACCATCTATACATGACCTTGGTTTGACTTCTGTTTCTTAGTTTATATTATCTTTTATTAACCCCAAATAACCAAGCACTACCTCCCTAAAAGTACAGGTTATGTTTAATCTTTTCTTGAAAGCTTTCCAGAGTTGCTCATACCAACTTTCTTTCTTCTAAATTATGGTGTAAATGTAGTAGGTTGATTTAACATTGCTTAATTCTCTGCTCAGTTCTCTCCAGTTTGGCAGCCTATAGTTCAGTATTAGTATTTTGATATCTTGGATTAGTTTTTTTCTTATAGAATAATGGTGAGATGTGAGTGGAAACCATAGGGGCTTCAGTGGTCCTAAATGAAATGAACTGCCATAGAAAATAATGGTGATGATGGTAGAGTGGAAACCATATGCTGGGGATAGTGGAGAAAATAAAATTAATGTATGAATTGTTGCATGTGCTGTGCCCTGTTTTCAGTGTTCAACACAATATCATGGCATTTAAGCATGATAAGAGTCAAAAAAGGTAAATTCTACATCATTCCATTTTACAGATGAAGCAAAGAGAAGTTTAAATAACATGTCCAAGGCCCCACATGTGATATATATGGAACTGTGTTTTGAATTTATGCAATTTGACTTCAATATGTATCCCCTTAATGACTGTACTGTATTGACTCTAGGAGTGACCTCTGTTACTACTATTGATATTAATAGTATACAAGTATTTATCAGGTATTTCATGTGATGAAATTCTGAATGAAAGGGTAAATGAAGTCAGAAAAAGTCAAGAGTGTTCAATGTTGCTACAAATACCTCCCCTGACTTCCGAATTATACCTTAAGCATGATGTAGAAGACTTCCTAAAGCAAGCTTCCCAATATATTTCAGGCTGCTCATTCCTTCTAGATTAAAGTGGAGAATAAAATTTCAGTTTTTCTTAGTTGGCACATTGTGGAATAAAATCTTTCCAACAAAGAAAACTGCAGAAGCACTTATTTTTATCATGTTTCCTCACTTCTAGGTAGTTTTCCACAAATTTGAGTATAGTTTTATGTCCCCTATAATCTGACCCTACTCTAATATTCAGGCACTTTGATGAATTGATCTTTCTCACTTTACTTCTCCATATTCACCATCTATACATGACCTTGGTTTGACTTCTGTTTCTTAGTTTATATTATCTTTTATTAACCCCAAATAACCAAGCACTACCTCCCTAAAAGTACAGGTTATGTTTAATCTTTTCTTGAAAGCTTTCCAGAGTTGCTCATACCAACTTTCTTTCTTCTAAATTATGGTGTAAATGTAGTAGGTTGATTTAACATTGCTTAATTCTCTGCTCAGTTCTCTCCAGTTTGGCAGCCTATAGTTCAGTATTAGTATTTTTGATATCTTGGATAACTGGGGAGGATTTATTCTTTTAACTTTCTTTAGTTGCCTGATACAGTAATTTCTAGAAAAGTAATAGTGTGCAGTTTTTATCTTATAACATATTTATTAGATTTCAAAAAAGCTTATTAAAGATATATTCTCTAATGTTCGAGTTACTGGTCTGCTGGCTCTCAGCTTCCTTTGTTCTCCTTTGGATGGCAGGTAGAAGGGACCTAAGTTATCTTCTCTTGCTCCCTTGCTGCTAAGTAGTTCCAGAAGGATTTGGCCAATAGAAACACTAGAAGGAGATTGCCAGAGGGAGGAAGAAAGAAACATTCTTTACTTTCCACCTCGGTGGTGTCTCTGATGGCAGCAGTGGCAGCACAGGAAGGTGACTGGGCTGTGGGAGCACGCATGTTGTGGGGGTTCGGCACCGCCAGTTTATTCTGTGTCTCTGGATTCCTTTGCGGCGATCGGAGCAGCTGCAGCTCTGTGTCCGCTGAAGGCCTGGCTCCTGAGGTCAGCCCAGGGTTAGAAAGAGAGCTCTGACATCCCCTTCTTTTCATACTCCTCCAGTACTTTTCCCTTTTTAGTTTCACTTCTTTGACCCTTATGATGTTTTTTGTTAGCGGTTCTCTGCATGAACCCTCTCTCTACTTGAAATACCTGGAGTGGTTCATGCTTCTGTGCCTAGACACCAAGTGATACATCTAGATCAGTTCTACATCTGCTGCCGGGATTGTTCCTACAGTAGCCTCTCAAGAATCTGGTCTCTGCCAGAATTCTTTTACTGAGGTTGTGAACACTAAAGACAATGCATGCTGTCTCTTTTGTTGTTGTTGTATGGAGGGGATTGGGGAGGGAGGGGGGCAGGCGGGCCACTTCTGCATGCTGTCTCTGAATAGCCTTCATTAAAAACAACAAGAAGTTCTCTAGTCTGTTGACCTGAACTCTGTCGTGTTTATTTTCTTCTCATTCCTATTTTTTTAAAAATATTTCTCCCCATCATGCCTCTTTAATTTTTTTTATATTTATTTTCATCCATGTTTTTATTCTTTGACATTTGTGGGCTTCCAATTGCAGTGGCCTCTCTCATTGCAAAGTACCGGCTCTGGGCACATGCTCTTCAGAGTGCTGGCTGGTAATTGGACACACTGGTCCAGTGGCTCCATGGCTCCATGGCATGTGGGATCTTCCCAGGCCAGGGATCCAGCCGGTGCCCCTTGCACTGAAAAGCAGACTCTTTACCCACTGGACCACCAGGAAAACCCTCTCATTCCTATTTTATGGGCTTCAGGACACCCAAAAAAACACTCATTGTTATCCCTGTCTGAATTCTGTGCCTTTTAAGAGTTCGATCAAAGATGTAGAAAGACGGACATACAATTCAGTGCTTGAATAATGATAAACTGTGTAGAATGTGGGTTTAGATCTTTGACCATAGAAGCATGCCAATATTTGACCCAGGATGTGAAATGTACACAGCATATTTATTGTTCATTTAACAAATGCTCATGAGCCCACCCTGTAACCCAGGCAAATTGCTAAGTACGGAGGCTGAGACCAGTGAACCAAACAGACTACTCGTTCCATAAAACGGCAGAGAGGAAAGTCTGAGGGAAAACATGGGATTCCTTGTCCTAAACACATCAGTTAGAGGAGCTGCTCTTCCTCCAGGGTGGAGTGAACAGACCATGGAGAGAAATCAAGAGCCAGCCAGAATCAAGTGAGGGTCTGTTTTTGGAAACATGGAGGAGAGAGATTGAGGCTCCACTTGGCTTAAACTAGGCATAGTCAGTATTAAAATGGGAGCATCATGGGAGAGAGAACAGATTAACCATATCTTTCATGTGTGTGTCAGGATGATATTTTCTGTGAAGAGCTTTTGCATACAGGTATCAGAGAAGGCCCCAGGAACACTGGAAATAGAGAGTCAAAATATTTAACATGCAATTTGTCTTG
This sequence comes from Tragulus kanchil, assembly GCA_022376925.1. Classification (NCBI taxonomy): domain Eukaryota; kingdom Metazoa; phylum Chordata; class Mammalia; order Artiodactyla; family Tragulidae; genus Tragulus; species Tragulus kanchil. The sequence continues at coordinate 30,489,020 of JAIOJX010000028.1, read as the reverse complement.
GACACTGACTAGTCTGAGTGAACATTGGCAATAAACTATCCTGCCGCCCCATCAAGGTATTCTAGTGAACTTTGTCGTTGGGCACCAAGGAACTGAGGAAAGAGCAAGGTAGAGAGTGACATGGAGTCTGGAGTCGCTAAATATAAAGTCAGTCACTTTCGTTTACTGACACCTGGCCTCAACATAATTCTGATTCTAATCTTAGCAAGTTGTATAATCAAGAGTTACTTTTGCTCTGAAATTAGAAAGATATTCAACTTGTAAATTTATCTGGCAACATAGTCACTTTCCCATACATTCTAGAAATAACTTTTTGTTTGATAATGTATTAAATGTTTGTTTAGTTCCTTAGCTTACTGGAGATTTGAGCAGGTGTCTAGCTGTTCAAGTAATTGTCGAATCCAGCCGGTGCCCCTTGCACTGAAAAGCAGACTCTTTACCCACTGGACCACCAGGAAAACCCTCTCATTCCTATTTTATGGGCTTCAGGACACCCAAAAAAACACTCATTGTTATCCCTGTCTGAATTCTGTGCCTTTTAAGAGTTCGATCAAAGATGTAGAAAGACGGACATACAATTCAGTGCTTGAATAATGATAAACTGTGTAGAATGTGGGTTTAGATCTTTGACCATAGAAGCATGCCAATATTTGACCCAGGATGTGAAATGTACACAGCATATTTATTGTTCATTTAACAAATGCTCATGAGCCCACCCTGTAACCCAGGCAAATTGCTAAGTACGGAGGCTGAGACCAGTGAACCAAACAGACTACTCGTTCCATAAAACGGCAGAGAGGAAAGTCTGAGGGAAAACATGGGATTCCTTGTCCTAAACACATCAGTTAGAGGAGCTGCTCTTCCTCCAGGGTGGAGTGAACAGACCATGGAGAGAAATCAAGAGCCAGCCAGAATCAAGTGAGGGTCTGTTTTTGGAAACATGGAGGAGAGAGATTGAGGCTCCACTTGGCTTAAACTAGGCATAGTCAGTATTAAAATGGGAGCATCATGGGAGAGAGAACAGATTAACCATATCTTTCATGTGTGTGTCAGGATGATATTTTCTGTGAAGAGCTTTTGCATACAGGTATCAGAGAAGGCCCCAGGAACACTGGAAATAGAGAGTCAAAATATTTAACATGCAATTTGTCTTGGACACTGACTAGTCTGAGTGAACATTGGCAATAAACTATCCTGCCGCCCCATCAAGGTATTCTAGTGAACTTTGTCGTTGGGCACCAAGGAACTGAGGAAAGAGCAAGGTAGAGAGTGACATGGAGTCTGGAGTCGCTAAATATAAAGTCAGTCACTTTCGTTTACTGACACCTGGCCTCAACATAATTCTGATTCTAATCTTAGCAAGTTGTATAATCAAGAGTTACTTTTGCTCTGAAATTAGAAAGATATTCAACTTGTAAATTTATCTGGCAACATAGTCACTTTCCCATACATTCTAGAAATAACTTTTTGTTTGATAATGTATTAAATGTTTGTTTAGTTCCTTAGCTTACTGGAGATTTGAGCAGGTGTCTAGCTGTTCAAGTAATTGTCGGCATACATGCTTATCCTTACTCTTAAGTTATTTTCTTAGTTTTTAAAGCATTTTGCTGTATGTTCTTGTTATTTTTTTTTATTTTGTATTATTTATAAAATGTTACAGAAGTACTGGATACATTTTCAGTGATATCCCTTGATTTGTCGTTATCATCAGTGCTGGATCCTTGTAAGGCATTTTTAACTGAGGACAAAGTCATTAAAATAAATGTATACAGTCATCTTTTAATTATGTAGTATAAAATGTATGGTTATATAAAATCTTTTTCTAAAATTATTTTTATAATCTTATAATTTTTATGCTTTCAAATGCCATCAAAATATGGTTTTCTTTCATAATTAGAAACATTTTGCATCAATTAAGACCTTTGTATACATAAACTTGATTTATTGGATTACCTCTTTTTAGACACGTCATGTTTTCATTAAAACAGAATTGGAGAGTTTTATAGTAAGCATAATTTTGTTTGGTTGGATGTCTTTAAAGAAATAGTAGAGCTATGTTTTTCACTATTGTTAAAATATGCATTCACTATAACTAAAAACTTAGATTTGTTATGTCAGTAATAAAGACACAATTTCCTTCTAGGCCTGTTGCTAAATAGATCTTGCTAAGGTGTATTGACCTAACTTAGTTTTATTGTACTTTCTTGCCCAGGAATCTCAGTGATTCTTAAAGATAAATAAAAGATAATAAAAGATAAATAAAAAGGCAAGATAAATAAAAAGGCAACTGCTAGATTTTTAATTAGAAAAATATGTAATAATGACATTTTTTCTTGGTATATACACACATATATATACATATTTCAGTTTTATAACCAAAGACACAGAGCTTTGCATTTCACAGTTCATTTGATATTTATTAATTCCAACTTGAGCATCTAATAATTTATTCATTTAAAGTTTTAAACAATGATAACATGTAAAGATATTAATTTTTATATACCAGAAGTGATGATCCTTTATATTAAATATGTAACTTATTAATTATAAAAACTGGAGGTATAATATACAACATGGAAGAAACCTCATTTTTCAGAAACATTCATATCATACCCCAAATTCTTACCTGATACTTAACTGACTTAGTTTAGAAAGCTGAAGTATAGGTTCAGCTATATTCAGACACCACTCTCATGATTCCAAGAAGACACAGGCAACCAGGATAACATTAACACATAGCCCACCCATGGGTTAATTGTCCCACTGTAATCTGAGTGGATATGTTTAAGCCACTCATCAGTGTCATAAGATTAAAATGATTGCTTCAAATTTAAGTTTTCATCTTTTATCATTGGAAAATGTGGTTTACATTTTCCTTAGCTTTGAACCTCTCCGATCATACCATATGTATTATCATCATGTTTTGCTTTTCTTTCATTAAATGAGAAAATAGAAATGAGGTGGGTCAGAATGTCTGGGACTCCTGGGACTTTTGTGGGTATCTGTTCAAAGCATGTAATTCAGTTTCTCCCCAGAGTTCATGGAACCCAGTAGAAAATGGTTATGTGGTAATTCTAGTCCTAGCTAAGGAGCCAGTACTGTTAGGTGTATGAGCTTTGGCATCACTTATGGATTGAATGCTTCCTTTTAGCATCTGTAGCGTATATGCTTTTAGGCAGGCTAATTAATGTTTCTCTGCTTCAGTTTCCTGGATTTTATCCCAGCAAAACTCACCTTGGATTTCTAGTCTGCAAAACTGAAAGATAATAAATTTGTGCTGCTTTAAGGTCTTAGGTTTGTGGTGATTTGCTACAACATCTATAGAAATAAATATGATATTTCATGATCAAAATCACTTGTTTTGTGTAAGTGATGACACCTAGAGGAAAACTCATCCACTAAATCAGAATTAGGCAAGCTATGTTTTGATACAACAGAGAAACACCTAAGAGCTGCATTGGTGATCCATCATTTCTTGCTTTATCTCTGCCTCATGCATCCTTGTATCCTTGATGTCTAAGTGTGATACTGTCTAATATCTCTCATTCCTGCAAAGTCTGATGTAGCAAACCATTTCCTTAAATATTTTCATTGACTATTTTTTTTCTAAATGGAGCTATCAATAACATGTTACTTTTCACCTCAGTAAGTGTTTTTAAGAAGATATCACATCTCAGTACATATTAGAGAGTATATAAATACATAATTAAATAGTTATTATACCAAAGAACTTACAATTTACTTGAATCATCTCAGTTTCTGAATAAATATAAGAATATAATTTGATGACTCATTTCCCCTCTGCACAAGACAAGAGTCAGAAGTATCTGTGTTGACCTCAAAGAAATCCAACAAAAAAATTTTCATATCTGTACAGTAATGTTGAGAGACCTTGAAAAAAGAAAAGAAGTTCTGGAAAGTGATCTGAACAGAAAAGAAAATACTAAGATAAGTTGCTTTGTTTTCTGTGAGCCCAAGGGAATTTTATACATGGTATACACAGTCTTTAAGAGCTGTTTGTTGAGAGTAATTGAGTCTTCACAGAAGCCAGATAGAGAAAAGAATTAGGTCTGATCCATCACACTCTGCTTCTATCCTCTCTATTGATGTAGCACAAGTAATGCCAACTCAATAAGGTGAAAAGTCCAAACCTGTCAAGTCAAGAATAAACAAACACATGATCTGGATCATTACTATAACAGGAGAAAATTGGAAAAGCTGGTTTAGACATTGCTATTATACTTTAGAATGTAACTACAGCTTCAATTTTGAGAAGTAGATTTTATGCTGTGGTGCTTCAAAAAACAATCAGTACACAAGTCTAGGTTGAAATAGCAAGGCAGACAAAAATAAAAGTAAAAAAATTAAAATTTCTAAATTGAGGAAATTGTGTCCTGACAATTATCAGGGACTAATACCTAATTAACTTTTTGTAAACTAGAACTGAAAACAATTTAACTCAGATAATTGATTGATGTTATGTAAGATTATTTAATATATGTGATGGTTATCAAAAATAAAACTAGGGGCTTCCCCTGGTGGTCCAGTGGGTAAGGACACCGCCTTGCAGTGCAAGGGGCGCCGGTTTGATCCCTGGCCTGGGAAGATCCCATGTGCCGCGGAGCGGCTAGACTGATGTGTTCAATTACCGAGCCGGAGCTCTGGGGCGCATGTGCCCAGAACTGGCGCTCTGCGACGACAGAGGCCACCGCGATGAGAGGCCCACAGGAGCCAAAGAACAAAGATGGATGAAAACAGAGAAATGAAAGACCAATAGAAGTGGCCCACCCGTACCCCTCCCTCCTCACCCCACCCCCCAAAAGATAAATAAAATTAAAAAAAAAAATAAAACTAATAATTTCGAAAATGTGCCAGATTTGATTATATCAACTCAGAGCTCTACTACTTTATTATCTGCTGTTCTTATCATTCTTGTTTCATTTGATACATAAAGGAAATCTACAGTGAATTGAAAATACTCTTTAAAGGGCACATTAATGTAAGGATGGTGATGAAAATAATGCTGACTAACACTTAATGAGTACTTAACCATATGTTGGACACTGCCTGCTCTATGACTGCCTGCACTGTCTCATTTACATCTTCCAACCACCTAATGAGGTTGGTCTTTTATATTCCTTGTTTCAGTGATGAAATTAAGGTCAAGAAACACTAGGTTGTTTCGGTTGTTAATAATACATGCAGTACTCACAAAACCTCAAGTTAGGATCCTTGTGTATGACATTGTGCATATATTTAACAACAATCTAGAGAATTTCTCACTGTTACTTCCTCCTGCATTTGCCTGTTCTGTCCGTCTGGAAAATGTCAGTTCATTTAAGACTCAGATCAAAGATCATTACCCATCAGAATGTTTCTCTCACTTTTCTAGGTGTAGTCTAATAGAGAACATTATAAAGGTTTTTTTCTTATTTTTATTTTAAGTTTTTCTATAGATGAGAGCATTAGTTGATAGTAGAAGTTCTTTCACAAACTGATAAGTACAGGATTTCTGATAGCATGCAATTTACAATCAGAAAGGGAATAGCCAAGTATTACTTAACAAAAGAGCATTAAACACCCTTAACAATTTCAAGGGATTTTCAGGCATCAAAATGAATGTGGGAACACAATGAATGTTCAGAGATTTGGCTTTGCCTACAGAACTTGCTCATTGTCCTTACTCTGTTGAGAATTTCCCAATTTAAACATCACTTTTTCTTCTTCACTTCCAATGTGCTAATTCTGATAGCCACCTCTCCCCACTGCCTTGCTTTCTCATCCTCCCTCCCCATCTCTTTTTTTTCATAATTCTCCCTCCTCAGAGGTCACTAACAATTTGCTTTCCTAAGCAAATTGTTAAAAGATTAAATTTGTCTTCAGCATATTCTTCTCCTATAAAACACACTAAATAACATATTGCCCTTGCAGTTCACTCGAGCTACCAGTAAAATGTCAAGGTTGAAAGTATGAACTAATTAATATAATTAATTTACAGGTGTCCTAAGAGTACTGAGAAAATCACTTTCCTCATTATTATAATGGAGCCATTGGGATGATTTCCAGCAATGGTCAGCAGTGAGTGCCCTGAGCAAGCTTTGGTGAGTATGCCTGGCTCTAAGCTTCAAGAAATTTTATTTTAACTTATAGTACATAGACTGCCTGCACTGTCTCATTTACATCTTCCAACCACCTAATGAGGTTGGTCTTTTATATTCCTTGTTTCAGTGATGAAATTAAGGTCAAGAAACACTAGGTTGTTTCGGTTGTTAATAATACATGCAGTACTCACAAAACCTCAAGTTAGGATCCTTGTGTATGACATTGTGCATATATTTAACAACAATCTAGAGAATTTCTCACTGTTACTTCCTCCTGCATTTGCCTGTTCTGTCCGTCTGGAAAATGTCAGTTCATTTAAGACTCAGATCAAAGATCATTACCCATCAGAATGTTTCTCTCACTTTTCTAGGTGTAGTCTAATAGAGAACATTATAAAGGTTTTTTTCTTATTTTTATTTTAAGTTTTTCTATAGATGAGAGCATTAGTTGATAGTAGAAGTTCTTTCACAAACTGATAAGTACAGGATTTCTGATAGCATGCAATTTACAATCAGAAAGGGAATAGCCAAGTATTACTTAACAAAAGAGCATTAAACACCCTTAACAATTTCAAGGGATTTTCAGGCATCAAAATGAATGTGGGAACACAATGAATGTTCAGAGATTTGGCTTTGCCTACAGAACTTGCTCATTGTCCTTACTCTGTTGAGAATTTCCCAATTTAAACATCACTTTTTCTTCTTCACTTCCAATGTGCTAATTCTGATAGCCACCTCTCCCCACTGCCTTGCTTTCTCATCCTCCCTCCCCATCTCTTTTTTTTCATAATTCTCCCTCCTCAGAGGTCACTAACAATTTGCTTTCCTAAGCAAATTGTTAAAAGATTAAATTTGTCTTCAGCATATTCTTCTCCTATAAAACACACTAAATAACATATTGCCCTTGCAGTTCACTCGAGCTACCAGTAAAATGTCAAGGTTGAAAGTATGAACTAATTAATATAATTAATTTACAGGTGTCCTAAGAGTACTGAGAAAATCACTTTCCTCATTATTATAATGGAGCCATTGGGATGATTTCCAGCAATGGTCAGCAGTGAGTGCCCTGAGCAAGCTTTGGTGAGTATGCCTGGCTCTAAGCTCAGTTTCACATAGGAAATTTTATTTTAACTTATAGTAATATGCAGAATAATATAGCACTAATTAAAATTAGACTGTATGTCCTGACATGTTGTATTTGTGAGTGGGAAGATACTCATCATCCTTGAAGGAGGGACTGCATTTTCCTGGCACCTGGTTACCTGGGGACATGCCCTGAGATCTTCAGAACATCGGTTATGTCTGATTGCTACTGTTGCATCCAAAGTGTGAATGACTAGACAGAGTAAATTATGGAAGTCAAAATCTGATGAACTGGATCTGTGCCCTGACTATTTAGGCACCCTCTTCTGTGCAGAACAGTGTTTTGATTGTTATAATGATTGTGGTTACTTTGAATGACTAGTGGTAGCCTTCTGTCTAGAGGTATAACCAGTCCCTAAAGCACTTTCAGCATTTCCAGCCAGAAATGCCTCATAACGAAGACACGCCCACACATAGCTCAGTATCTCTTTGCTGATAACTTATTCTATGCCTCCTATTCGCTAACTTGAAATTACACCCTCTGAGAGTCTTCATGTTCCTTTAGATTAGGGGGTGATGGCAAAAGCAGGATGGGCGCCATCTTGATTCTTTTTCCTGTGGTGCAGACGTGATGTACTGCCCAGATGCTGTGGTAAAGAAGGATGTGTGGCCCCATTGCTGGTGGGCTACATGAGAAATCTCAGGGTTGCCTCAGCTGGAGAAATTGTCTCCTCAAGATGGTGTCCTTTCTCCCCGGCTCTCATCTCATGGCTGATCTCTTAGAGATGACCTTGGCTTAGCCAGTTCAGCCCATCTAGAAACAGCTCTGAAGGGCCATTCTACCTCCAGAACTTTCCTCTGCTCAATTCTGATTATTCTACCATCTTTGGCAAGTGCTAAGACTCATCATAATTTTGAAATGGACTTTGAGATGTTTTTGCTGGTTCTGTAAGTAATGTAATCTATACAAGCTATACATTTTATTTTGGTTTTATTCATTACATAACAATTTTTAAAATGCAGTTCACTCGAGCTACCAGTAAAATGTCAAGGTTGAAAGTATGAACTAATTAATATAATTAATTTACAGGTGTCCTAAGAGTACTGAGAAAATCACTTTCCTCATTATTATAATGGAGCCATTGGGATGATTTCCAGCAATGGTCAGCAGTGAGTGCCCTGAGCAAGCTTTGGTGAGTATGCCTGGCTCTAAGCTCAGTTTCACATAGGAAATTTTATTTTAACTTATAGTAATATGCAGAATAATATAGCACTAATTAAAATTAGACTGTATGTCCTGACATGTTGTATTTGTGAGTGGGAAGATACTCATCATCCTTGAAGGAGGGACTGCATTTTCCTGGCACCTGGTTACCTGGGGACATGCCCTGAGATCTTCAGAACATCGGTTATGTCTGATTGCTACTGTTGCATCCAAAGTGTGAATGACTAGACAGAGTAAATTATGGAAGTCAAAATCTGATGAACTGGATCTGTGCCCTGACTATTTAGGCACCCTCTTCTGTGCAGAACAGTGTTTTGATTGTTATAATGATTGTGGTTACTTTGAATGACTAGTGGTAGCCTTCTGTCTAGAGGTATAACCAGTCCCTAAAGCACTTTCAGCATTTCCAGCCAGAAATGCCTCATAACGAAGACACGCCCACACATAGCTCAGTATCTCTTTGCTGATAACTTATTCTATGCCTCCTATTCGCTAACTTGAAATTACACCCTCTGAGAGTCTTCATGTTCCTTTAGATTAGGGGGTGATGGCAAAAGCAGGATGGGCGCCATCTTGATTCTTTTTCCTGTGGTGCAGACGTGATGTACTGCCCAGATGCTGTGGTAAAGAAGGATGTGTGGCCCCATTGCTGGTGGGCTACATGAGAAATCTCAGGGTTGCCTCAGCTGGAGAAATTGTCTCCTCAAGATGGTGTCCTTTCTCCCCGGCTCTCATCTCATGGCTGATCTCTTAGAGATGACCTTGGCTTAGCCAGTTCAGCCCATCTAGAAACAGCTCTGAAGGGCCATTCTACCTCCAGAACTTTCCTCTGCTCAATTCTGATTATTCTACCATCTTTGGCAAGTGCTAAGACTCATCATAATTTTGAAATGGACTTTGAGATGTTTTTGCTGGTTCTGTAAGTAATGTAATCTATACAAGCTATACATTTTATTTTGGTTTTATTCATTACATAACAATTTTTAAAAATGCTAAGCATATTTTTTGTTTCCATTTTCTTTACTAATCTTTTTGAGACATCATGTAACTGAACATTGCTTCAACTTTATTGCAACTGGAAGTACCGAATATGAACCTGGTAATATTTCTACTCACAATTGCTAAATTTTGTAAATTATCATCCTGATCTAATCTAATGCAAAGAAGGGTGTGTATGTATGTGTGGGAATGGGTTGTGTGTGTTGTCCTGTTTCCATGAGGACATGCATGTAATCCTGAGAGTAACATCACATGTTACCAAGAACTTTACATTTGTCTTTGCTATAACCAGAGAAAATATAATGGACAAATCTAGGTTATTCCCACATTCCTAACACTGTCCTCAAATTCTTCCATTAACTACACAGTGTCTTGACTCAGAAAGTCCATATCTATCTCATTTGAGATTTCCACCTTGAGTGTGGGTAATGCCTTTAAAAAAATTGAATGGAGAAATACTAAACTTTCAGGATTTTTTTTTTGTCAGCAGAATCATTCTGTTGTGTTAAACTAAGAGACTGGAAAAATGCAACTAGTTTTCTGATGACAAGGTGAATGACTTTTAGGGAAAACAGATATATTTTAAATGAGAAATCAGCAGCTTTGATGGGGGAGTATTCAAGTGTAGGAACGACAATATTGCCAGCTGTGTCATTTTTCCCTTATTAGCCTTTTGTCTCTAGGTGTGTAAGAGTAAATCTCGGTTGGTTGTAATTCCTCACTGCTAATATGTAATGTCTGCTTAGTATTGATCCTTTTCTATTCTGAAGTTCAGTTAAATTTGCTTTAAAACAGCTCCTAGACTATTACAAAATTTTCCATTCTAATTGAATTAGTTAAAATGCCTGTTTGGATTATTGAAATACATTTCTGTCTGATTTCCCTATGTCTCCTACTCAAAATCTTAACAGTTTAATTTTCCAAATATGCAGCTGTGTTTGAATTACATTACTGCTCAGAAAGCTCAGTGTACCTCGATGCTTATAAAATTAAGTGAAACTTCATCTTGGCTTCAGGGTCATTGGTAAGATTGTTTCAGTCCGTATTTAGGCTCTTCTTTTACATTACTCTTACTGGTGGCTCATATTAACTTCCAACCTGCATGAGCCAAATCAAACGAAGCATAATTGAACTCTAGGACCTTAAATTAGAGGTTCATATGGCAACGTATGCCCTCCTCCCCTCTCCCATGATCGGTGACTTTACTGAATTTTTAGCACTCCTCTTAAGTTCATTGTTAGTTACTTGCCTGAATTTTTAGACAGATTGGTTACTTGACTGAATGTTTAGTATTTCTCAACTTCAGTATTTTAAAAGTTTTGCAAAAATAATTACTTTTATTGCATTGAGTCTTCCTAATTATACATTTCCTTCTTTCCTTTCTTTCTTTGCTTTAATTTTTCTTATACAACCCATTCTTCTCTTGAGGACATCTTTTAAGTTTGAAAATTCATCCCCACCATGTGGAGAACAATATGAAAGTATATTCCGAGATGGATTTTACTTATGAATACTGCAGGTACAGGATGACCGCATGCATTCAGTGTGCTCTCCTCTCTTCTATAGGTCACTTTCTTTTTCTTACTTTTAAAAATGATGCAATGACTTTCTGAATTGGTATTCAAATAAAAACACATGTGGTTATTTCACAGTTTAAATTATACATTTTTTAATATTATTGGTACACCAGTTCGACAATAATCACTTTACTTCTCTATTCTTTCATCTGAGTAGACCATTTGAACTTTGTGCATAAATACTGTCTTTCAATCTATTTGTGTTTGGAAATTCTACTTAAATTTTTTCATCTTTAGTTCTAGAAAGAGCTTAATTAGTATTTTAAACAACTGAGTTGTTGAGTTGTTGTTGAGTAAAGGAAGTAGTTCTTCGTAAATTTTCCAATGATGCAGCATAAAAAAAAACAAATGGTGGAGAATAAATAAGAAATAATTTAAATAATTATGACAGAAATTGAGTTTCAGTATAATTTTGAAGACGAATGCAGAGTAAATGTAACAGAACCAGTATTAAAAGCTAAATACAGTTTTCCTCAGGCCAAAAAAAAAAATGATGAGGAAGAAGGATAAGGAAAAAAACAGATATAAGACCTAGATAGAAGAGAAAAAAGAACTTATCTGCAAAATTAAGCTTATAAAATGGGAGAACTTATACTTCCTGATTTCAGTGTTTGTTATAATAATTAAAATAGTGTGATACTGATACTGGCATATGGTGGTGGTGGTTTAGTCGCTGAGCTGTGTCCAACTCTTGCAATCCTATGGACTGTAGCCTACCAGGCTCCTCTCTCCATGGGGATCCTCCAAGCAAGAATATTAGAGTGGGTTGCCACGCCCTACTCCAGGAAACCTTTGTGACCCAGGGATTGAACCTGCATGTCTGATCGTCTCCTGTACTGGCAGGCAATTTCTTTACTGCTAGCATTACTTGGGTAACCCATGTGTTTATACAAAACCAAAGCCCAGACATAAATTCTCACAAATAGTGTGAAATGATTTTTAACAACAGTGTCAGTGGGAAAAGACAGTTGTGTGTGTGTGTGTGTGTGTGTGTGTGTGTTTTTAACAAAGTATACTGAGAAACCTAGATATCCACTTGTAAAAAAATGAAATTGAATCCTTGCCTTAAACCATATAAAAATTGACCCAAAATAGATAAAAGACCTAAATATAAGAGCTAAAACTATAAAGCTCTTGGAAGAAACACAAGGAAATATGACAATGGACTTGACATTGACTTCTTGGGTATGACACCCAAAACACAGGCAACAAAAGAAAAAAATAGATAAATTGAACTTTGTCCAAACAACTTCGGTGCATCAAAGGGCACCAACAAAAAGTTAGAAGATAACCCACAGAAGAGGAGAAAATATTTGAAAATTGTATATCTAGTAAAGGATTGATATCTAAGTTGTACAAGAAACACTCAGTTCAACAGCAAAGAACTCAATTAAAATACAGGCAAAGAAGCTGATATACATTTCTCCAAGGAATGCATACAGATGACCAATAAGCACATGGAAAGATGTTCAGCATAATTAGTCGTGGTTGTAATTCTTGTTATTTAGTTGCGAATGATGAGAAAGGATAAGGAATAAAAAAAGGGAAAAATAAAAAAAAACAGAAATTGAGTTTCAGTATAATTTTGAAGACGAATGCAGAGTAAATGTAACAGAACCAGTATTAAAAGCTAAATACAGTTTTCCTCAGGCCAAAAAAAAAATGATGAGGAAGAAGGATAAGGAAAAAAACAGATATAAGACCTAGATAGAAGAGAAAAAAGAACTTATCTGCAAAATTAAGCTTATAAAATGGGAGAACTTATACTTCCTGATTTCAGTGTTTGTTATAATAATTAAAATAGTGTGATACTGATACTGGCATATGGTGGTGGTGGTTTAGTCGCTGAGCTGTGTCCAACTCTTGCAATCCTATGGACTGTAGCCTACCAGGCTCCTCTCTCCATGGGGATCCTCCAAGCAAGAATATTAGAGTGGGTTGCCACGCCCTACTCCAGGAAACCTTTGTGACCCAGGGATTGAACCTGCATGTCTGATCGTCTCCTGTACTGGCAGGCAATTTCTTTACTGCTAGCATTACTTGGGTAACCCATGTGTTTATACAAAACCAAAGCCCAGACATAAATTCTCACAAATAGTGTGAAATGATTTTTAACAACAGTGTCAGTGGGAAAAGACAGTTGTGTGTGTGTGTGTGTGTGTGTGTGTGTGTTTTTAACAAAGTATACTGAGAAACCTAGATATCCACTTGTAAAAAAATGAAATTGAATCCTTGCCTTAAACCATATAAAAATTGACCCAAAATAGATAAAAGACCTAAATATAAGAGCTAAAACTATAAAGCTCTTGGAAGAAACACAAGGAAATATGACAATGGACTTGACATTGACTTCTTGGGTATGACACCCAAAACACAGGCAACAAAAGAAAAAAATAGATAAATTGAACTTTGTCCAAACAACTTCGGTGCATCAAAGGGCACCAACAAAAAGTTAGAAGATAACCCACAGAAGAGGAGAAAATATTTGAAAATTGTATATCTAGTAAAGGATTGATATCTAAGTTGTACAAGAAACACTCAGTTCAACAGCAAAGAACTCAATTAAAATACAGGCAAAGAAGCTGATATACATTTCTCCAAGGAATGCATACAGATGACCAATAAGCACATGGAAAGATGTTCAGCATAATTAGTCGTGGTTGTAATTCTTGTTATTTAGTTGCGAAGTCTCCTGTGGCCTGCTAGGCTCCTCTGTCTGTGGAATTTCCTAGGCAGGAATACTGGCATGAGTTGCCATACCCTTCTCCAAGGTTTCTTCTTGACTCAGGGATGGAGCCCACACCTTTCTGTGACTATGGCATTGTAGGAAAATTCTTTACCCACTGAGCCACCAAGTAATCCCTATACGGAACTGCAAATCAAAACCATTATAAAATACTACTATTGAGAAAAAAGGAGAAGAAATAACTAGTGTTAAGTAATGATATGGAGAAATGAGAATTCTTAGGAGTTGCTGGTGGTAATGTAAAATGGTATGGCTGCTCTGGAAAACAGTAATTGGGATGCTTCAAAAATGTAAACATAGAACTACCGTGTGATTCAGCTATTCCACTGATAAGCATATATCCCAAAGAGTTGAAAGCAGACATTTAAATGTATATTTGTATACCAATTTTCGTAACAGCGTTATTCACAATAACCCAAACGGGGAAATGACCCAAATATCCAATGTTCATCAACAGATGAATAAATAAGTAAAATGTGATATATATATATATATATATGCACACATACACACACACACACACACACACACATGCTGCCCCCCCCATAATGGAATATTATTCAGCCTTAAAAAAGAGGGAGGGGCTTCCCTGGTGGTCCAGTGGGTAAGGACACCGCCTTGCAGTGCAAGGGGCGCTGGTTCGATCTCTGGCCTGGGAAGATCCCATGTGCCATGGAGCAGCTGGACCGATGTGTCCCAATTACCCAGCCGGAGCTCTGGAGCGCATGCGCCCAGAGCCGGTGCTCTGTGACAACAGAGGCCACCGCAATGGGAGGCCCACAGGGGCCAAAGAACAAAGACGGATGAAAATGGACAAATGAAAGACCAATAGACGTGGCCCGCCTGCTCCCCTCCCTCCCCACCCCACCCCCCTCAAATAAATAAATAAATAAATCTTTAAAAGGGAATTCTGGTATATTTACAACATGAGTGAAACTTGAGTTATACTATACTAAGTGAAATACACTAGACACATAAAGACAAATACTGTATTGTTCCCACTTATATGAGGTACATGGAACAGTCAAACTCTTAGAGTCAGAAAGGAGAACAGTGGTGGAGTGAAAAAGAGAACATGTTCTTGTTTATGGGTACAGAGATTCAATTTGGGTTGATGAAATGTTCTGGAGATGGATAGTGGTGATAGTTATGCACCAGTGTGAATCTGTGTAATATCACTAAATTGTAAAGCTGAAAGAAGTTCAAATGATAAATATTATTTTATGTGTATTTTGCCACAGTTTTGTAAGAAAGAACGAATTAACTCTAAACCCATAGAACTCTGTGTGAACTCTGCATCTATAAAGTGGAGATGCAGCGATTGCCTGCTTCTTTCAGTTGCTATGAGAATTCTTAGGAGTTGCTGGTGGTAATGTAAAATGGTATGGCTGCTCTGGAAAACAGTAATTGGGATGCTTCAAAAATGTAAACATAGAACTACCGTGTGATTCAGCTATTCCACTGATAAGCATATATCCCAAAGAGTTGAAAGCAGACATTTAAATGTATATTTGTATACCAATTTTCGTAACAGCGTTATTCACAATAACCCAAACGGGGAAATGACCCAAATATCCAATGTTCATCAACAGATGAATAAATAAGTAAAATGTGATATATATATATATATATATATATATATGCACACACACACACACACACACACACACATGCTGCCCCCCCCATAATGGAATATTATTCAGCCTTAAAAAAGAGGGAGGGGCTTCCCTGGTGGTCCAGTGGGTAAGGACACCGCCTTGCAGTGCAAGGGGCGCTGGTTCGATCTCTGGCCTGGGAAGATCCCATGTGCCATGGAGCAGCTGGACCGATGTGTCCCAATTACCCAGCCGGAGCTCTGGAGCGCATGCGCCCAGAGCCGGTGCTCTGTGACAACAGAGGCCACCGCAATGGGAGGCCCACAGGGGCCAAAGAACAAAGACGGATGAAAATGGACAAATGAAAGACCAATAGACGTGGCCCGCCTGCTCCCCTCCCTCCCCACCCCACCCCTCAAATAAATAAATAAATAAATCTTTAAAAGGGAATTCTGGTATATTTACAACATGAGTGAAACTTGAGTTATACTATACTAAGTGAAATACACTAGACACATAAAGACAAATACTGTATTGTTCCCACTTATATGAGGTACATGGAACAGTCAAACTCTTAGAGTCAGAAAGGAGAACAGTGGTGGAGTGAAAAAGAGAACATGTTCTTGTTTATGGGTACAGAGATTCAATTTGGGTTGATGAAATGTTCTGGAGATGGATAGTGGTGATAGTTATGCACCAGTGTGAATCTGTGTAATATCACTAAATTGTAAAGCTGAAAGAAGTTCAAATGATAAATATTATTTTATGTGTATTTTGCCACAGTTTTGTAAGAAAGAACGAATTAACTCTAAACCCATAGAACTCTGTGTGAACTCTGCATCTATAAAGTGGAGATGCAGCGATTGCCTGCTTCTTTCAGTTGCTATGAGAATTAACTGCAGTGACATGTATAAAGAATATAGCACAGGGCTTCCCTGGTGGTCCAGTGGGTATTGCAGTGCAAGGGGCACCGATTTGATCCCTGGCCTAGGAAGATCCCATGTGCCATCGAGCTGCTGGACCGGTGTGTCCAATTACGAACTAGCACTCTGGAGTGCATGCGCCCAGAGCCGGTGCTCTGAAACAAGAGAGACCACTGCAATGGGAGGCCCACACAGGCCTGTCCCAACCCACGGGATTCATCAACACAGACCTAAAGTGGGGGAGTGGGAATTGAGGACAAGAGACACGAGAAGTGGAGACAAGACAGGAGTCTGATCAAGTCTCATTTTATTGCTGAAAGGGAGTGATATTTATGCTGTATAGAAAGAGAAAGGAAAGGAGCCAAACACAGCCAATCGTGTAAAAGATCACCTGTGCATGCAGTTACATCATTATGAGAGTTCAGGGGGAACATGTGCTGATCATGAGCACAGAAACTTCACTCAGCCAATCATGATAATGAGCACACGTCTCAAGCTGTGCCTCCCTGCATTACCCAGGTGCCATCTTTGGGAACTTGTGGCCTTGTTCTAAAACTGAAGGCCATAAGGCGTGGCCAAGGCTCTCACGGCCCCAGACAGGATGACGATACTCTTAACACTGGGAGCTCCGCCAAGCGCTATCTCAAATGTTGCATTGCAGCATTCATGCGTGGGAGGCTATAGGATGTTGCCTGCAGACCCGCTGTCCCGGACACAGGCCAAAGAATAAAGATGGATGAAAATAAATAAATGAAAAATCAATAAAAGAGACCAGGGCTTCCCCTGGTGGTCCAGTGGGTAAGGACACCGCCTTGCACTGCAAGGGGCGCCGGTTTGATCCCTGGCCTGAGAAGATCCCACGTGCTGCGGAGCGGCTGGACCGATGTGTCCAATTACCGAGCCGGAGCTCTGGGGCACATGAGCCCAGAGCCGGCGCTCTGCAGCGACAGACGCCACCATGACGGGAGGCCCACAGGAGCCAAAGAACAAAGACGGATGAAAATGGAGAAATGAAAGACCAATAGAAGTGGCCCACCCGCTCCCCTCCCTCCCCAACCCGACCCCCGCCCAAAATAAATAAATAAATAAATCTTTAAAAAAAATAAATAAATAAAGGAGGCCAAAATTTTAAAAAAATGTGAAGGCTTTAAAGAAAAAAGAAAAAAACAAAAAGGATATAGCACTATGCCTGGCACATTAGGAGAGAAAAACTCTTAAACTTGTTGCTATATGTTATTAGGTCAGATATGTGTCATCATCTCTTTGCCTTAAAGTGGAGTTCTAAAATGTATTGTCAGTTTTATAAAATATAGAAAATCTCCCATTTATCATTTATCCCCATTTTAAATATTTATTTGCCTTTGTTCTGTAATTTCCAAATAAGAGAATATCCTTCTTATGTTTGGAAGCTACCAGCCAGTTTTAGTGCTCATGAAAAATGTTTGAATTCATTTATTTCTTCACAAGTAATTTGCTTTTATTACATTGGGTAAAATGCATTATAAAATGATTTTTAATAAGCAACTTTAAATGTCAAAGCTATACATGCAGAGATACATTCTCTAATCTACTTTTAATGATTTCAAAATGAATTATCCGATTTTTGTTTTATAGTACCTGTCTGAAAAATAGACAAAGCATAGAATTAAGCTAAAATGTAGAGACACTGAGGCTATGGTATAATTATGTTTAAACATCTAAAACAGTAACTAACATATATTAGTTTAATGAAGAAAGCAATTATATTAACAAGACTTCAATTCCTTTATATTGTACATTTATATTCCATTGATCTGCAATTACGAATCAATTGCCTGCAGACCCGCTGTCCCGGACACAGGCCAAAGAATAAAGATGGATGAAAATAAATAAATGAAAAATCAATAAAAGAGACCAGGGCTTCCCCTGGTGGTCCAGTGGGTAAGGACACCGCCTTGCACTGCAAGGGGCGCCGGTTTGATCCCTGGCCTGAGAAGATCCCACGTGCTGCGGAGCGGCTGGACCGATGTGTCCAATTACCGAGCCGGAGCTCTGGGGCACATGAGCCCAGAGCCGGCGCTCTGCAGCGACAGACGCCACCATGACGGGAGGCCCACAGGAGCCAAAGAACAAAGACGGATGAAAATGGAGAAATGAAAGACCAATAGAAGTGGCCCACCCGCTCCCCTCCCTCCCCAACCCGACCCCCGCCCAAAATAAATAAATAAATAAATCTTTAAAAAAAATAAATAAATAAAGGAGGCCAAAATTTTAAAAAAATGTGAAGGCTTTAAAGAAAAAAGAAAAAAACAAAAAGGATATAGCACTATGCCTGGCACATTAGGAGAGAAAAACTCTTAAACTTGTTGCTATATGTTATTAGGTCAGATATGTGTCATCATCTCTTTGCCTTAAAGTGGAGTTCTAAAATGTATTGTCAGTTTTATAAAATATAGAAAATCTCCCATTTATCATTTATCCCCATTTTAAATATTTATTTGCCTTTGTTCTGTAATTTCCAAATAAGAGAATATCCTTCTTATGTTTGGAAGCTACCAGCCAGTTTTAGTGCTCATGAAAAATGTTTGAATTCATTTATTTCTTCACAAGTAATTTGCTTTTATTACATTGGGTAAAATGCATTATAAAATGATTTTTAATAAGCAACTTTAAATGTCAAAGCTATACATGCAGAGATACATTCTCTAATCTACTTTTAATGATTTCAAAATGAATTATCCGATTTTTGTTTTATAGTACCTGTCTGAAAAATAGACAAAGCATAGAATTAAGCTAAAATGTAGAGACACTGAGGCTATGGTATAATTATGTTTAAACATCTAAAACAGTAACTAACATATATTAGTTTAATGAAGAAAGCAATTATATTAACAAGACTTCAATTCCTTTATATTGTACATTTATATTCCATTGATCTGCAATTACGAATCAATTAGAGTTTTTAGTAATACTCTTTTAGTTCAGGATGCTTATCCAAAATACCAGGCCACTGTGATTTAGCCAATGAAAGATTTACTAAACTCTGCTCCTTCATTCCTCCCATGTGCCAGGTATTATTGTAAGTCTTATTTACATGTAGTGCCTCTAATCTTAAATGAAGTCTTAAGGGCCAGATAGAAGAGATGAAGCTCAGCTTTTGTACTATGCCTGAATCACACAAGTAATGAGAATGCTGATGTTATTGTTCGTCTCTGACTCTTTTGTATCTCCAGTGTTAGCAGGTGGATTCTTTATTGCTGAGCCAGGAGGGAAGACCAATAAGGGTATGTGTGTCTGTGTGCTAAGTCGCCTAGCTATGCCCCACTCTTCCAGACCCCATGGAATAAGAGGACATACGGATTTAAACGCAGGACTGTTTCCTTTTTTATACCCATGAGACTTTACAATGATATTTTCCTCTATTCTTCAATGTATATTTATACTTATTTTTGTCCCATTTTGATACAGAAATGAGGAAAAGAAAGTAAAGCTACTCAAGCTTTTAGTCCTGGCTTATTATACAAAATAAAATTATAGATCACTCCATAATAGAATTCATGGCGAATTTGAAGAGTTTCAGAGAAAATCATCAGAATAATCTGTATTGAAAATTCACGATACCTCTACTTAGATACTATCCAATTTCAGACTCAGCCTGAGCATTTCCAAATAAGAGAATATCCTTCTTATGTTTGGAAGCTACCAGCCAGTTTTAGTGCTCATGAAAAATGTTTGAATTCATTTATTTCTTCACAAGTAATTTGCTTTTATTACATTGGGTAAAATGCATTATAAAATGATTTTTAATAAGCAACTTTAAATGTCAAAGCTATACATGCAGAGATACATTCTCTAATCTACTTTTAATGATTTCAAAATGAATTATCCGATTTTTGTTTTATAGTACCTGTCTGAAAAATAGACAAAGCATAGAATTAAGCTAAAATGTAGAGACACTGAGGCTATGGTATAATTATGTTTAAACATCTAAAACAGTAACTAACATATATTAGTTTAATGAAGAAAGCAATTATATTAACAAGACTTCAATTCCTTTATATTGTACATTTATATTCCATTGATCTGCAATTACGAATCAATTAGAGTTTTTAGTAATACTCTTTTAGTTCAGGATGCTTATCCAAAATACCAGGCCACTGTGATTTAGCCAATGAAAGATTTACTAAACTCTGCTCCTTCATTCCTCCCATGTGCCAGGTATTATTGTAAGTCTTATTTACATGTAGTGCCTCTAATCTTAAATGAAGTCTTAAGGGCCAGATAGAAGAGATGAAGCTCAGCTTTTGTACTATGCCTGAATCACACAAGTAATGAGAATGCTGATGTTATTGTTCGTCTCTGACTCTTTTGTATCTCCAGTGTTAGCAGGTGGATTCTTTATTGCTGAGCCAGGAGGGAAGACCAATAAGGGTATGTGTGTCTGTGTGCTAAGTCGCCTAGCTATGCCCCACTCTTCCAGACCCCATGGAATAAGAGGACATACGGATTTAAACGCAGGACTGTTTCCTTTTTTATACCCATGAGACTTTACAATGATATTTTCCTCTATTCTTCAATGTATATTTATACTTATTTTTGTCCCATTTTGATACAGAAATGAGGAAAAGAAAGTAAAGCTACTCAAGCTTTTAGTCCTGGCTTATTATACAAAATAAAATTATAGATCACTCCATAATAGAATTCATGGCGAATTTGAAGAGTTTCAGAGAAAATCATCAGAATAATCTGTATTGAAAATTCACGATACCTCTACTTAGATACTATCCAATTTCAGACTCAGCCTGAGCATTCTAAATGACTTAATTTTTCCGTGACTCTCCCCAGAAACAGTGAACCAGTGCTCTTTAGAGTGTTTCATGGTACCAAGTACAAAAAACTTTAGAGGTCACCACCTTGTCTCATGTCTCTCCAACTCCAATTCCACCTTGGTCTTTATACATGTCATTAGCCTGCCATTATGGGCAGCCAACCTTTCATGAAAACCACACCAGGTATTATTCAAAGACATGCTGTCATTCTGTTAATAAAAAATTTCCTGGCTAAGATGTCCATAAAATGTATCAGATATTTACATGAGATGTGCGTAATTCAATATAAAATATAGTTTCATTACCTATAGATTAGTTGGGGTTTCTGGTAATATGCAGGATATTTTTAAAGAAGTACTGTGTTCCGATTCTTTATTCTCTGAGTTGCAAGTTGAAAAGCATAATTCTATTTTTAAAAATCACCTGTAAAATTAAGCAGACTTAAAGTAAGCATATTACATGAATTTTCTCTTGCATGGAAATCAGGTTTGTTTCTGATAGGTAGGAAGACTTATAAGCTATTTTGCAGATGTTTTCAGCACTAAAAAAGACAACTGCAGAGAAAATTTTCTAATTAAATAAGATTCTTGGGAACATACATTTGCTAGGTCAAAAGATGGCTTTTCTCATCTCTGCTCATTCTTTAGAAATTACACATTTAAAGTATAAAACAACAATTACAACAGTATTTTACTGTGGAAGAAAAAATGTTCATAAATATACAATAATATGTATATAAATAGAAATGTTATTCAGTCACTAAGTCCTGTCTGACTCATTGCAACCCTGTGGACTGCAGCACGCCAGGCTTCCCTGTCCTTTACTGTCTCCCAGAGTTTGTTCAAACTCATGCCCATTGAATTAGGGATGCCATCCAGTCATTTCATCCTCCTTCATTTCCAGTCCATTCTTTCAATGAGGAAAAGAAAGTAAAGCTACTCAAGCTTTTAGTCCTTGCTTATTATACAAAATAAAATTATAGATCACTCCATAATAGAATTCATGGCGAATTTGAAGAGTTTCAGAGAAAATCATCAGAATAATCTGTATTGAAAATTCACGATACCTCTACTTAGATACTATCCAATTTCAGACTCAGCCTGAGCATTCTAAATGACTTAATTTTTCCGTGACTCTCCCCAGAAACAGTGAACCAGTGCTCTTTAGAGTGTTTCATGGTACCAAGTACAAAAAACTTTAGAGGTCACCACCTTGTCTCATGTCTCTCCAACTCCAATTCCACCTTGGTCTTTATACATGTCATTAGCCTGCCATTATGGGCAGCCAACCTTTCATGAAAACCACACCAGGTATTATTCAAAGACATGCTGTCATTCTGTTAATAAAAAATTTCCTGGCTAAGATGTCCATAAAATGTATCAGATATTTACATGAGATGTGCGTAATTCAATATAAAATATAGTTTCATTACCTATAGATTAGTTGGGGTTTCTGGTAATATGCAGGATATTTTTAAAGAAGTACTGTGTTCCGATTCTTTATTCTCTGAGTTGCAAGTTGAAAAGCATAATTCTATTTTTAAAAATCACCTGTAAAATTAAGCAGACTTAAAGTAAGCATATTACATGAATTTTCTCTTGCATGGAAATCAGGTTTGTTTCTGATAGGTAGGAAGACTTATAAGCTATTTTGCAGATGTTTTCAGCACTAAAAAAGACAACTGCAGAGAAAATTTTCTAATTAAATAAGATTCTTGGGAACATACATTTGCTAGGTCAAAAGATGGCTTTTCTCATCTCTGCTCATTCTTTAGAAATTACACATTTAAAGTATAAAACAACAATTACAACAGTATTTTACTGTGGAAGAAAAAATGTTCATAAATATACAATAATATGTATATAAATAGAAATGTTATTCAGTCACTAAGTCCTGTCTGACTCATTGCAACCCTGTGGACTGCAGCACGCCAGGCTTCCCTGT
The DNA here is from genome assembly GCA_022376925.1 of Tragulus kanchil. NCBI lineage: Eukaryota > Metazoa > Chordata > Mammalia > Artiodactyla > Tragulidae > Tragulus > Tragulus kanchil. The sequence continues at coordinate 30,466,019 of JAIOJX010000028.1, read as the reverse complement.
CCTTTACTGTCTCCCAGAGTTTGTTCAAACTCATGCCCATTGAATTAGGGATGCCATCCAGTCATTTCATCCTCCTTCATCCCCTTCTCCTCCTGCCCTCAGTCTTTCCCAGCATCCGGGTCTTTTCCAGGGAGTTGGCTCTTCACATCAGATGACCAGAGTATTGGAGCTTCAGCTTCAGCATCAGTCCTTCCAATGAATATTCAGGGTTGATTTCCTTTCGGGTTGACTGGCTTGACATCCTTAGAGTTCAAGGGAGTCTCAAGAGTCTTCTCTAACACCACAGTTTGAAGGCATCAATTCTTCAGCACTCGGTCTTCCTTATGGTCCACCTTTTGTATCTGTACATGACTATTGGAAAAACCATAGCTTTGATTATATGAACTTGTCAGCAAAGTGATATCTCTGCATTTTGTTATGCTGTCTAGGCTTGTCATAGTTTTCCTTCTAAGAAACAAGCACCTTTTTTTGTTTTTTTAAGATTTATTTATTTTATTTATTTTTGGGCGGGGGTCAGGTTGGGGAGGGAGGGGAGTGGGTGGGCCACTTCTATTGGTCTTTCATTTCTCTATTTTCATCTATCTTTGTCCTTTGGCCTGTGTGAGTCTTGCATCACAGTGGCCTCTGTTGTCGCAGAGCACTGGTTCTGGGCACATGTGCTCCAGAGCTCCGGCTGGGTAATTGGACACATCGGTCCAGCTGCTCCGCGGCACATGGGATTTTCCCAGGTCAGGGATCAAACCAGCGCCCCTTGCACTGCAAGGCGGTGTCCTTACCCACTGGACCACCACGGAAGCTCCTCTTGTTTCTCTTCTATTTCTGCCATTAGAGTGGTAACATTTGCATATCTGAGATTGTTGCTATTTCTCCTGGAAATCTTTATTCCAACTTGTGAGTCATCCTGCCTCACCTTTTACATAATGTACTCTGCCTAGAAGTAAAATAAGCAGGGTGGCACTATACAGCCTTGATGTGCTCCTTTCCCAATTTTGAATGAGTCCATTGTTCCTTGTCCAGTTGTAACTATTGCTTATTGACCAATTATTAAACAACAATTACAACAGTATTTTACTGTGGAAGAAAAAATGTTCATAAATATACAATAATATGTATATAAATAGAAATGTTATTCAGTCACTAAGTCCTGTCTGACTCATTGCAACCCTGTGGACTGCAGCACGCCAGGCTTCCCTGTCCTTTACTGTCTCCCAGAGTTTGTTCAAACTCATGCCCATTGAATTAGGGATGCCATCCAGTCATTTCATCCTCCTTCATCCCCTTCTCCTCCTGCCCTCAGTCTTTCCCAGCATCCGGGTCTTTTCCAGGGAGTTGGCTCTTCACATCAGATGACCAGAGTATTGGAGCTTCAGCTTCAGCATCAGTCCTTCCAATGAATATTCAGGGTTGATTTCCTTTCGGGTTGACTGGCTTGACATCCTTAGAGTTCAAGGGAGTCTCAAGAGTCTTCTCTAACACCACAGTTTGAAGGCATCAATTCTTCAGCACTCGGTCTTCCTTATGGTCCACCTTTTGTATCTGTACATGACTATTGGAAAAACCATAGCTTTGATTATATGAACTTGTCAGCAAAGTGATATCTCTGCATTTTGTTATGCTGTCTAGGCTTGTCATAGTTTTCCTTCTAAGAAACAAGCACCTTTTTTTGTTTTTTTAAGATTTATTTATTTTATTTATTTTTGGGCGGGGGTCAGGTTGGGGAGGGAGGGGAGTGGGTGGGCCACTTCTATTGGTCTTTCATTTCTCTATTTTCATCTATCTTTGTCCTTTGGCCTGTGTGAGTCTTGCATCACAGTGGCCTCTGTTGTCGCAGAGCACTGGTTCTGGGCACATGTGCTCCAGAGCTCCGGCTGGGTAATTGGACACATCGGTCCAGCTGCTCCGCGGCACATGGGATTTTCCCAGGTCAGGGATCAAACCAGCGCCCCTTGCACTGCAAGGCGGTGTCCTTACCCACTGGACCACCACGGAAGCTCCTCTTGTTTCTCTTCTATTTCTGCCATTAGAGTGGTAACATTTGCATATCTGAGATTGTTGCTATTTCTCCTGGAAATCTTTATTCCAACTTGTGAGTCATCCTGCCTCACCTTTTACATAATGTACTCTGCCTAGAAGTAAAATAAGCAGGGTGGCACTATACAGCCTTGATGTGCTCCTTTCCCAATTTTGAATGAGTCCATTGTTCCTTGTCCAGTTGTAACTATTGCTTATTGACCTGAATGCATGTTTCTCAGGAAGCAAGTAAGGTGGTCTGGTATTCCCATCTCTTGAGGAATTTTCCACAATTGGTTGTGATCCACACAGGCAAAGGCTTTCATCTAGTCAGTGAAGCACTGGCTGACTTTCTGAAATTCCCTTGCTTTCTTTATGATCCAGTGAATGTTGACAATTTGATCTCTTATTCCTCTGCCTTTTTACGAAATCCAGCTTGTACGTCTGGATATTCTCAGTTCACATACTGTTGTTGAAGCCTGGCTTAAAGGATTTTGACCATTACCTTGCTAGCATGTGAAATGAACACAATTGTACAGTAGTTTGAACATTCTTTGGCATTGCTCTTCTTTGGGATTGGCATGAAAATTGATCTTTTCTGGTCCTGTGGCCACTGTTGAATTTTCTAAATTTGCTGACATATCAAGTGCAGCACTTTCACAGCATCATCTTTTAGGTTTTGGAATAGCTCAGCTGGAATTCCATCACCGCCACTATCTTTGTTCATAATAATGCTTCCTAAGGTACACTAGACTTTATGCTCCAGGATGTCTGGCTCTAGGTGACTGGCCACACCATCATGGTTATCCAGATCATTAAGACCATTTTTGTATAGTTTCTCTGTGTATTCTTGCTGCTTCTTCTTAGTCTCTTCTTCTGTTAGGTCCTTACAGTTTCTGTCCTTTATCATGCCCATCCTTGCATGAAATATTCCCTTGTTATCTCTGATTTTTTCAGAAGTCTTTCCCATTCCATTGTTTTATGGAATGGAATGGGATTTCTTTGAATTTTTCATTTAAGAAGGCCTTCTTATCCATCATCTGCTTCCTTTTTTTTTGGAACTCTGCATTTAGTTGGATATATCTTTCCCCTTCTCCCTTGCCTTTCTTTCTTTCTTTATTTATTTATTTTTTTACATGTATGTTCCCAGATCATTCATATGCATATCCCTGGACCCTCCCCCCACCCAGTTCCCCCCCTCCCATCCCTCCAGACCATCGCTCCAAGTGGTTGTAGGTACTCCTATTCCCCTAGCACAATGACAATAACTATCTTTTTCACACATGAGAGTATAGGCTTCCATGTTACTCCCTCCATGCCTCCCTCCCACTGTTCGGTCTCCAGAATGTCTTTATGTCTATTCTCTGTTTTTTCATGAGTTCACTGCGTATGTTATCATGACCATCTTACTAGATCCCATATATATGAGTTAGTATACTATACTTGTCTTTCTCTTTTTGACTTACTTCACTTTTTATGATAGGTTCTAGAGCCAGCCACCTCATTAGGACTGAGTCTTCTTTCTTTCTTTTAACAGCTGAGTAGTATTCCATTGTATATATGTACCAGAGCTTCTGGATCTATTCATTTGTCGATGGACATCTAGGTTGCTTCCATGTTCTGGCTATTGTATAGAGAGCTGCAATGAACATTGGGGTACAGGTGCCTCTTTCAGTTTTGATTTCATCAGGATATAGGCCTAATAGTGGGATTGCTGGGTCATAGGGTGCTTCTATTTTTAGTTTTTTAAGGAATCTCCATGTTGTCTTCCATAGAGGTTGTATTAATTTACATTCCCACCAGCAATGCAAGAGGGTTCCCTTTTCTCCACACCCTCTCCAGCACTTGTTGTCTGTCGATTTGTTGATGATGGCCATTCTGACAGGTGTGAGGTGGTATCTCATTGTGGTTTTAATTTGCATTTCTCTAATAATAAGCGAGGTTGAGCATCATTTCATGTATTTTTGGGCCATCTGTATGTCCTCTTTGGAGAGGTGTCTCTTTAGATCTTTTTCCCATTTTTTGATTGGGCTGCTCATTTTCCCTGTGCTGAGTTGTCTGAGTTGCTTGTAGATTTTGGAGATGAATTCTTTGTCTCTTGTTTCATTTGCTATGATTTTCTCCCATTCTGTGGGGTGTCTGTTCAACTTTTTGGTGATTTCTTTTGCTGTACAAAAGCTTTTAAGTTTCATGAGGTCCCACGTGTTCACTTTTCTTTTCAGTTCCGCTATTCTAGTAGGTGGGTCAGAGAAGATCTTGCTTTGATTGATGTCCTTGAGTGTTTTGCCTACATTCTCCTCTAAGAGTTTGATGGTTTCTGGTCTTATATTTAGGTCTTTAATCCATTATGAGTTGATCTTAGTGTATGGGGTCAGGGAATGTTCCAACTTCATTTTTTTGCGTGTAGCTGTCCAATTTTCCCAGCACCATTTGTTGATGAGGCTGTCTTTGTCCCATTTTATAGTTTCTCCTCCTTTGTCAAAAATAAGGTGCCCATAGGTGTGTGGGCTGATCTCTGGGTTCTCGATCTTGTTCCATTGATCTATAGTTCTGTTTTTGTGCCAGTACCATACTGTCTTGATGACTGTTGCTTTGTAGTAGAGTCTGAAGTTAGGGAGGCTGATCCCTCTAACTCTGTTTTTCTTTCTCAGGATTGCTTTGGCTATTCGAGGTCTTTTGTGTTTCCATATGAACTGTGTTATTCTTTGGTCTAGTTCTGTGAAAAATGTCAATGGTAGTTGAATAGGTATTGCATTGAATCTGTAGATGATATTTGGTAGTATGGTCATTTTCACAATATTGATTCTTCCGATCCAGGAACATGAAATATCTCTCCATCTGTTTAAGTCTTCTTTAATGTCTCTCATGAGTGTCTTGTAATTTTCTGTGTACAATTCTTTTGTTTCTTTGGGTAGGTTTATTCCTAGATATTTGATTCTTGTGGTTGCAATGGTGAAGGGGATTGCCTCTTTGATTTCATTTTCTGATTTTTCATTGTTTGTGTATAGGAATGCCAGTGACTTCTGTGTGTTGACTTTGTATCCTGCGACTTTGCTGAGTTCTTTGATTACCTCTAGTAGCTTTGTAACCGTGTCTTTGGGATTTTCTATGTATAATGTCATGTCATCTGCAAAAAGAGAGCTTGACTTCTTCCTTTCCAATCTGGATTCCTTTGATTTCTTTCTCTTCTCTTATTGCTGTTGCTAGGACTTCCAGGACTATGTTGAATAGTAGTGGTGAAAGTGGGCACCTCTGTCTTGTTCCTGATCTTAGAGGGAATGCTTTTAGTTTTTCACCATTAACAATAATGTTCGCTGTAGGCTTCTCATAGATGCCTTTTATTATGTTGAGACAGGTTCCTTCTATGCCCATTTTCTGAAGAGTTTTTATCATAAATGGATGTTGTACTTTGTCGAAGGCTTTTTCTGCATCTATTGAAATGATCATGTGATTTTTGTCTTTCAAATTGTTGATATAGTGTATCACATTGATTGATTTGCGGATGTTGAAGAAGCCTTGCATGCCTGGGATGAACCCGACTTGATCGTGATGTATGAGTTTTTTGATGTGTCATTGAATTCTGTTTGCTAGGATTTTGTTGAGGATCTTGGCATCTAAGTTCATCAGTGAAATTGGCCTATAGTTTTCCTTTTTTGTGTTGTCTTTGTCTGGTTTGGGTATCAGGGTGATGGTGGCCTTGTAGAATGTGTCTGGAAGTTTTCCTTCCTGTGAAATTTTTGGGCAGCGTTTTAGAAGGACAGGCATTAGCTCTTCTTTAAATGTTTGGTAGAATTCGGCTGTGAAGCCATCTGGCCCTGGGCTTTTATTTTTGGGTAGATTTTTAATCACAAATTCGATTTCTGAGCTTGTGATTGGGTTGTTCAAAGTTTCTGTTTCTTCCTGGCTCAGTCTTGGGAGATTAATCTTCTCCAAGAAACTGTCCATTTCGTCCAGGTTGTCCAGTTTGTTGCCATATAGCTGTTCATAATAGTCTCTTAGACTCCTTTGGATTTCTGCATTCTCTGTTGTAATCTCTCCTTTTTCGTTTTGGATTTTGTTGATCTGGTTCTTCTCTCTCTTTTTCTTAATGAGTCTGGCCAGTGGTTTGTCTATTTTGTTTACCTTTTCACAGAACCAGCTTTTTGTTTTATTTATCTTTACTATTGTTTCTTTTGTTTCTTTCTCATTTATTTCTGCTCTGATCTTTATGATTTCTCTTCTTCTGCTGGCTTTGGGATGCTTTTGTTCTTCTTTCTCCAACTGTTTTAAGCGGAGGGTTAGGTCATCTGCTTCATATTTTCCTAGTTTCTTGAGGTGGGATTGTATTGCTATAAATTTCCCTCTTAGAACTGCTTTTGCAGTATCCCATAGGTTTTGCACTGTCGTGTGTTCATTGTCATTTTCTTCTAAGAATTGTTTAATTTCTCCTTTTATTATGTTGAGACAGGTTCCTTCTATGCCCATTTTCTGAAGAGTTTTTATCATAAATGGATGTTGTACTTTGTCGAAGGCTTTTTCTGCATCTATTGAAATGATCATGTGATTTTTGTCTTTCAAATTGTTGATATAGTGTATCACATTGATTGATTTGCGGATGTTGAAGAAGCCTTGCATGCCTGGGATGAACCCGACTTGATCGTGATGTATGAGTTTTTTGATGTGTCATTGAATTCTGTTTGCTAGGATTTTGTTGAGGATCTTGGCATCTAAGTTCATCAGTGAAATTGGCCTATAGTTTTCCTTTTTTGTGTTGTCTTTGTCTGGTTTGGGTATCAGGGTGATGGTGGCCTTGTAGAATGTGTCTGGAAGTTTTCCTTCCTGTGAAATTTTTGGGCAGCGTTTTAGAAGGACAGGCATTAGCTCTTCTTTAAATGTTTGGTAGAATTCGGCTGTGAAGCCATCTGGCCCTGGGCTTTTATTTTTGGGTAGATTTTTAATCACAAATTCGATTTCTGAGCTTGTGATTGGGTTGTTCAAAGTTTCTGTTTCTTCCTGGCTCAGTCTTGGGAGATTAATCTTCTCCAAGAAACTGTCCATTTCGTCCAGGTTGTCCAGTTTGTTGCCATATAGCTGTTCATAATAGTCTCTTAGACTCCTTTGGATTTCTGCATTCTCTGTTGTAATCTCTCCTTTTTCGTTTTGGATTTTGTTGATCTGGTTTTTCTCTCTCTTTTTCTTAATGAGTCTGGCCAGTGGTTTGTCTATTTTGTTTACCTTTTCACAGAACCAGCTTTTTGTTTTATTTATCTTTACTATTGTTTCTTTTGTTTCTTTCTCATTTATTTCTGCTCTGATCTTTATGATTTCTCTTCTTCTGCTGGCTTTGGGATGCTTTTGTTCTTCTTTCTCCAACTGTTTTAAGCGGAGGGTTAGGTCATCTGCTTCATATTTTCCTAGTTTCTTGAGGTGGGATTGTATTGCTATAAATTTCCCTCTTAGAACTGCTTTTGCAGTATCCCATAGGTTTTGCACTGTCGTGTGTTCATTGTCATTTTCTTCTAGGAATTGTTTAATTTCTCCTTTGATTTCCTCAATGATCAGTTGGTTTTTTAGGTATGTATTGTTTAATCTCCATGTGTTCCTGTTTTTAGGGTTTTTTTTCTGGTAGTTGATCTCCAGTCTCATTGCATTGTGGTCCGAGAAGATGGTTGATATAATTTCGGTTTTCTTGAACTGACTGAGGTTTGATTTGTGGCCCAAGATGTGCTCTATACTGGAGAATGTTCCATGAGCACTTGAGAAGAAAGTGTATTCTTCTGCTTTTGGATGGAACGTCCTAAAGATATCGATGAGGTCCATCTCTTCTAGTGTGGCATTTAAGGCTTGTGTTTCTTTATTAATTTTCTGTTTGGATGATCTGTTCATTGGTGTGAGAGGAGTGTTAAAGTCTCCTACTATTATTGTGTTATTGTTGATTTCTTCTTTTATGTCTAAAAGTACCTGTCTTATGTATTGAGGTGCCCCTGTGTTGGGTGCATAGATATTCATGACTGTTATGTCTTCCTCTTGGATAGATTCCTTAATCATGATGTAGTGACCTGCCTTGTCTCTTAGAATCTTCTTTACTTTAAAGTCTATTTTGTCTGATAAAAGGATTGCTACTCCAGCTTTCTTTTGATTCCCACTTGCATGGAATATCTTTTTCCAGCCTTTTACTTTCAGTCTATGAGTGTCTCTAGGTCTGAAGTGGGTCTCTTGTAAACAGCATATATATGGGTCTTGCTTCTGGATCCATTCAGCCAGTCTGTGTCGTTTCGTTGGAGCATTTAGTCCATTTACGTTCAAAGTAATTATTGATACGAATGTTCCTATTGTCATCTTCTTAGAAATTTGGGGTTTGATTTGTAAGGCTTCTCCTATTCTTGTATTTATTGGCTATATCAGGCCCTTTAACACTTGTTGTAGGGCTGGTTTTGTGGTACAGAATTCTTTTAGTTTTTGCTTGTCTGTGAAGCTTTTGACTTCACCATCGATTTTGAATGGGATTGTATTGCTATAAATTTCCCTCTTAGAACTGCTTTTGCAGTATCCCATAGGTTTTGCACTGTCGTGTGTTCATTGTCATTTTCTTCTAGGAATTGTTTAATTTCTCCTTTGATTTCCTCAATGATCAGTTGGTTTTTTAGGTATGTATTGTTTAATCTCCATGTGTTCCTGTTTTTAGGGTTTTTTTTCTGGTAGTTGATCTCCAGTCTCATTGCATTGTGGTCCGAGAAGATGGTTGATATAATTTCGGTTTTCTTGAACTGACTGAGGTTTGATTTGTGGCCCAAGATGTGCTCTATACTGGAGAATGTTCCATGAGCACTTGAGAAGAAAGTGTATTCTTCTGCTTTTGGATGGAACGTCCTAAAGATATCGATGAGGTCCATCTCTTCTAGTGTGGCATTTAAGGCTTGTGTTTCTTTATTAATTTTCTGTTTGGATGATCTGTTCATTGGTGTGAGAGGAGTGTTAAAGTCTCCTACTATTATTGTGTTATTGTTGATTTCTTCTTTTATGTCTAAAAGTACCTGTCTTATGTATTGAGGTGCCCCTGTGTTGGGTGCATAGATATTCATGACTGTTATGTCTTCCTCTTGGATAGATTCCTTAATCATGATGTAGTGACCTGCCTTGTCTCTTAGAATCTTCTTTACTTTAAAGTCTATTTTGTCTGATAAAAGGATTGCTACTCCAGCTTTCTTTTGATTCCCACTTGCATGGAATATCTTTTTCCAGCCTTTTACTTTCAGTCTATGAGTGTCTCTAGGTCTGAAGTGGGTCTCTTGTAAACAGCATATATATGGGTCTTGCTTCTGGATCCATTCAGCCAGTCTGTGTCGTTTCGTTGGAGCATTTAGTCCATTTACGTTCAAAGTAATTATTGATACAAATGTTCCTATTGTCATCTTCTTAGAAATTTGGGGTTTGATTTGTAAGGCTTCTCCTATTCTTGTATTTATTGGCTATATCAGGCCCTTTAACACTTGTTGTAGGGCTGGTTTTGTGGTACAGAATTCTTTTAGTTTTTGCTTGTCTGTGAAGCTTTTGACTTCACCATCGATTTTGAATGAGATTCTTGCTGGGTAGAGAATTCTTGGTTGGAGGTTGTTCTCTTTTAGCCGTTTAAATGTATCTTGCCATTCTCTTCTGGCCTGTAGGGTTTCTGTTGAGAGATCCGCAGCTAAACGTATGGGGTTTCCTTTATATGTTATTTGTTGTTTGCCCCTAGCTGCTTTTAGTAATCTGTCTTTATATTTAGTCTGCATTAGTTTGATTAGTATATGCCTTGGTGTGTTTCTTCTGAGGTTTCTTCTGTATGGAACTCTTTGTGCTTCCTGGACTTGGTTGACTATCTCCTTTCCCATGCTGGGGAAGTTTTCAACTATAACCTCTTCAAGAATTTTTTCATAGCTTTTCTTCCCCTCTTCTTCTTCTGGAACTCCTATAATTCTAATGTTGGTGCGTTTGATATTGTCCCATAGGTCTCTGAGACTATCCTCAGTTCTTTTAATTCTTTGGGCTTTGTTCTGTTCTTCAGCACTTATTTCCACCATTCTGTCTTCCAGCTCACTTATCCGTTCTTCAGCCTCTGATACTCTACTGTTGAGACATTCTATAGTATTTTTGAGTTCTGCAATTGAGTTAGTTGTCTCCATTTGTTTATTTTTCATTTCTTGCATGTCTCTTCTCAATGCACTAATTTCCTCTAATATTCTATTTTCGGTGTTTTGCATCCACATTAGTATAGCTTTTCTGAATTCTCTTTCAGATAGTTTGTCTATCTCCTCCTCTGTCATTTGAAGCGGTGTTTCTCTAGCTTGGTCCTTCATTTGTGCAGTGTTTCTCTGACGTTTCATTATTAGGTTAATTTTTGTTTCTTTGTGTGTGTCTGTGTGTATGGAGTTCTTATTCCCACCAGGCTTCTTTGTTGAATTCTCCCTTCCTTTGGGTTTCTGTCCTTGTAGAAGGGTTCAGTGGTTTGTGTCTTGGGTGGTGTTAGACCTTGTTTACAGGTGAATAATCTGTAGTGTTGTATGTTCTTTGATAGTGTGGGGTCTTGGAATCAGGGCTTCTGCTTCGAGGATCCTTGGTTTGATGATTGGTCAGGGGGTGTAGGCTCTATGTCTGGTGTGCTATTGTGTTCCGTGATACTAGTTTACATACTAGCATCTGAGGAACAAGAGGCGCATCCCTGATGGGTGACAGTCATAAAAGCATGCAGATGTTTTCTAACATAGTCGTAAGATATACATACATATACAGCAATCCCCACAACTGACCAGTTTTACAAAGCTAAGGCACAGTAAATCTTTCTAGCAATTCATGCAATCACAGATGATATTTGCCTGTTGAGCTTTGAATTGACTGAAATAGTTCCTGCATAATAGATCTAGCACAAGGTCCTGGCTTGGATAATTACAATGAGGGCAATTTTAAATTAGGACATGTGTTTGGGGTGACAAGGAGGAGAGTCTATAAGTAATAAAAAGGAAAAGATTCGTCTTGGAAGTATTTTATAGGATTAGGTAGCAAAGATTAGTGTGTGTATTGTTTAGTGTATTTGATTTGAAAGTGGAAAGGAAAAGGAAATATTAAGGAATCCTCTTCTTCTTTTTTTGGAACTCCTATAATTCTAATGTTGGTGCGTTTGATATTGTCCCATAGGTCTCTGAGACTATCCTCAGTTCTTTTAATTCTTTGGGCTTTGTTCTGTTCTTCAGCACTTATTTCCACCATTCTGTCTTCCAGCTCACTTATCCGTTCTTCAGCCTCTGATACTCTACTGTTGAGACATTCTATAGTATTTTTGAGTTCTGCAATTGAGTTAGTTGTCTCCATTTGTTTATTTTTCATTTCTTGCATGTCTCTTCTCAATGCACTAATTTCCTCTAATATTCTATTTTCGGTGTTTTGCATCCACATTAGTATAGCTTTTCTGAATTCTCTTTCAGATAGTTTGTCTATCTCCTCCTCTGTCATTTGAAGCGGTGTTTCTCTAGCTTGGTCCTTCATTTGTGCAGTGTTTCTCTGACGTTTCATTATTAGGTTAATTTTTGTTTCTTTGTGTGTGTCTGTGTGTATGGAGTTCTTATTCCCACCAGGCTTCTTTGTTGAATTCTCCCTTCCTTTGGGTTTCTGTCCTTGTAGAAGGGTTCAGTGGTTTGTGTCTTGGGTGGTGTTAGACCTTGTTTACAGGTGAATAATCTGTAGTGTTGTATGTTCTTTGATAGTGTGGGGTCTTGGAATCAGGGCTTCTGCTTCGAGGATCCTTGGTTTGATGATTGGTCAGGGGGTGTAGGCTCTATGTCTGGTGTGCTATTGTGTTCCGTGATACTAGTTTACATACTAGCATCTGAGGAACAAGAGGCGCATCCCTGATGGGTGACAGTCATAAAAGCATGCAGATGTTTTCTAACATAGTCGTAAGATATACATACATATACAGCAATCCCCACAACTGACCAGTTTTACAAAGCTAAGGCACAGTAAATCTTTCTAGCAATTCATGCAATCACAGATGATATTTGCCTGTTGAGCTTTGAATTGACTGAAATAGTTCCTGCATAATAGATCTAGCACAAGGTCCTGGCTTGGATAATTACAATGAGGGCAATTTTAAATTAGGACATGTGTTTGGGGTGACAAGGAGGAGAGTCTATAAGTAATAAAAAGGAAAAGATTCGTCTTGGAAGTATTTTATAGGATTAGGTAGCAAAGATTAGTGTGTGTATTGTTTAGTGTATTTGGAAGTGAAAAGTGGAAACAGGAAGATAGGAAATAATTTATCTAGAGGATATTGGTAGCTAGGAAAATGTTTTACATTTAGAACATAGCGGAAGAAAGCAGTGGGAAAGAGGAAAGAGAAAAGAGAATTAGAGGTTTTCAAGAATTAAAATTAAAGTTAAAAAAAATACAATAAAAGTCAAAAAAAAGTTAAAAATTAAAAAGAGCAGAAAAAATTAATAAGAGACGGAAAAACAAAGAAAAAACACATAAAACAAATCAAATAAATGAAAATAACTACAAAAAAAAAAAAAAAAAACCAAAACCCCCCCCAATAAACAAAGAAACTAATAAACCCCAAACCAGACCAATCATTTGAAAAAGCAAAATAGTCCACCACAAACAAGCAGAAGAAAAGGAAAAAAAAAGAAAGAAAAAAAGAAAAAAAAAAGGGTAAATACTGTCCTTGGTTTTTATCTTCTCATCTGCCTGTTGGAAACCAATCTGCTCTTGATGGTGGTGTCTTGATGGCGCAGTCTTTCCCTTATAGTGCCGGTTGCTGTGGTTTCTGTTTTTGTGCTCAGCAAAATGAGGGCTTTGCTGCCATACTGGGTGCTGGCCGGGTCGGTGGGCTGATCCCAGTCAGTCGGGTGGAGGCCGAGGCGCGCGCAGTCCCTTGTTGGAGGGCAGCGCCCCGGCTCGACCGCACACCCGCCTGTAGTCTCCAATCCCTGCTCTTGCCCTGGCTTCCTCCGCTGCTGCTGCAGCTCTAGGGGAGCGCGGGCTCCTCCGCCACTGGCACACGGGCACTGCTGGTTACGTGTCTAAGTCCCAAAGGCGGACGCGAGCTTTCCCGTCCAACTCGTGCCCGGTCCCTGGTCAGCAACCCGTGGACGACTTCCCCTCTCCGTTCAGCAAGCCCTCCAGTTGGGGTGGCTGAACTTACCCGCGCCTCGGCTTTCCTCGCGGCGTCCGCGGCTTTCCTCGCGGCGGCGGCGGGTTCCGGAGGCTCCTCTCCCTTGCCTTTCATGTCTCTCCTTTCTTCAGCTATTTGTAAAACCTCATCAGATGACTACTTTGCCATTTTGCATTTCTTTTCCTTTGGGATGGTTTTGGTCGCTGCCTCATGTACAATGTTACAAACTTCTGTCCATAGTTCTTTAGGCACTCTGTCTACCAAATCTAATCCCTTTAAAGTATTCATTGCATCTGCTGTATAATGATAAGGAATTTGGTTTAGTTCATAATTGAACGGCCTGGTGGTTTTCCAACTTTCTTCAATTTAAGCCTGCATTTTGCAATCAGGAGCTGATACTCTGAGTCTCAGTCAACTCTAGGTCTTGTTTTTGCTGACTGTCTAGAGCTTCTCCATCTTCAGCTGCAAAGAATATAATCAGTCTTATTTCGATATTGACCATCTGGGGATGTTCATGTGTAGTCACATCTTGTGTTTTGGGAAGTGTGTGTTTGCTATGACCAGCGTGTTCTCTTGACAAAACTGTTAGCGTCTGCCCTGCTTCATTCTATACTGCAAGGCCAAACTTGCCTATTACTCCAGGTATCTCTTGACTTATTACTTTTGCATTCCAATCCTCTATAATGAAAAGGATATCTTTCTTTGGTGTTAGTTCTAGAATGTCTTGTAGGTCTTCATAGAACCCCTTAATTTCAGCTTCTTTGGCATTAGTGTTTGAGGCAAAGACTTCGTAACTGTGATGAATTGTTTATCTTGGAAACAAACCGAGATCATCTGTCATTTCTGTGATTGTACTCAGGTACTACATTTCAGACCCTTTTGTTGACTATGATGGCTATTCCATTTCTTCTAAGGAATTCTTGTCCATGATAGTAGATCTAATGATCATCTGAATTAAATTTGCCCATTCCTGTCCATTTTAGTTCACTGATTCCTAAGATGTCAGTGTCCACTCTTGCTGTCTCCTGCTTGATCACAATCCATTTACCTTGATTCATGGACCTCACGTTCCAGGTTCCTATGCAGTATTGTTCTTTACAGCATCAGACTTTACTTTCACCACCAGACGCATCCATCGCTGAGAGCCGCTTCCGCCTCGGCCCAGCCTCTTCCTTTTCTCTAGCACTATTTCTCCACTCTACTCCAGTGGCATATTGGACCCCTTTTGACCTGCAGAGCTTGTCTTTCAGTGTCATGTCATTCTGCCTTTTGATACTGTTCATGGGTTTCTCAAGGCAATAATACTGGAGTGGTTTGCTATATTCTCCTCCAATGGAGCACGTTTGTCAGAACTCTCTTCTTTGAGCCATGTATATGAAATATGCATCTCTTACTGGGCTTCTCAGGCAACTAATTGATATAGAATCTGCCTGCCAACACAGGAGACACAGTACACACAGTTGACACGGGTTTGATGCCTGGGTCAGGAAGATCGCCTGGAGGAGGAAATTGCAACTCACTCCAGTATTCTTGCCTGGGGAATCCCTTGGATATAGGAACCTGGCATGCTGCAGTCCATGGGGTTACAAGAATTGGACATGACTGAGCAATTGGGTATACATGCACATACATCTCTTACTAGAACCAAGTATGGCTTAAATTATGTCAGTTTTTCACATTGTCAGATTGAGATATTTTTACATGTTGTCACAGTGCAGCAGTACAAGTCTGTAAAGGCATTTGATTTTGTTGTCTTTTTCTTACCATCTTGTCAGTGGTAAAATAAGCAACAAAACTTATCTGTGCAGGTAACTTCAGCAGCAGTGACTTGATATTTAATGATCTTAGGAAAGATGCACATGAGCAAAATTCTAATATGCAGTCTCCTAAGATTGGAGATGTTACACACTTTTAGATAATATAAATCCACTGTGAGATGGCATCTATTAATAGTAAGCTGTCTTATTTCCTAAATTTCAATTCTTTGTTCCTGGATTGGGTAAACTGATTTAAAATATTGTGTTCTTCATATAGAAATACTCAAAATAGTTTGTGGATTAAAGTATATTTCTACAAATTATCAAATTATTCTAATTTCTAAGGTATCTCAGATTTTTTGTATTAAGTGAAGAATATTTAGGTTGTTAGCACATAGATATAAATAACACATATCACATAAGATTGTTTATCCCCAATGGTTCCCCAGTCCATATTATTAATAGATTTACCTAAATGACAATATCTAATTGCTCCCAGCCTCTTCCTTTTCTCTAGCACTATTTCTCCACTCTACTCCAGTGGCATATTGGACCCCTTTTGACCTGCAGAGCTTGTCTTTCAGTGTCATGTCATTCTGCCTTTTGATACTGTTCATGGGTTTCTCAAGGCAATAATACTGGAGTGGTTTGCTATATTCTCCTCCAATGGAGCACGTTTGTCAGAACTCTCTTCTTTGAGCCATGTATATGAAATATGCATCTCTTACTGGGCTTCTCAGGCAACTAATTGATATAGAATCTGCCTGCCAACACAGGAGACACAGTACACACAGTTGACACGGGTTTGATGCCTGGGTCAGGAAGATCGCCTGGAGGAGGAAATTGCAACTCACTCCAGTATTCTTGCCTGGGGAATCCCTTGGATATAGGAACCTGGCATGCTGCAGTCCATGGGGTTACAAGAATTGGACATGACTGAGCAATTGGGTATACATGCACATACATCTCTTACTAGAACCAAGTATGGCTTAAATTATGTCAGTTTTTCACATTGTCAGATTGAGATATTTTTACATGTTGTCACAGTGCAGCAGTACAAGTCTGTAAAGGCATTTGATTTTGTTGTCTTTTTCTTACCATCTTGTCAGTGGTAAAATAAGCAACAAAACTTATCTGTGCAGGTAACTTCAGCAGCAGTGACTTGATATTTAATGATCTTAGGAAAGATGCACATGAGCAAAATTCTAATATGCAGTCTCCTAAGATTGGAGATGTTACACACTTTTAGATAATATAAATCCACTGTGAGATGGCATCTATTAATAGTAAGCTGTCTTATTTCCTAAATTTCAATTCTTTGTTCCTGGATTGGGTAAACTGATTTAAAATATTGTGTTCTTCATATAGAAATACTCAAAATAGTTTGTGGATTAAAGTATATTTCTACAAATTATCAAATTATTCTAATTTCTAAGGTATCTCAGATTTTTTGTATTAAGTGAAGAATATTTAGGTTGTTAGCACATAGATATAAATAACACATATCACATAAGATTGTTTATCCCCAATGGTTCCCCAGTCCATATTATTAATAGATTTTTTAATCCTAAAAATGTGACAATATCTAATTGCACATTTTGCTTCTAGTAATGATGTAAAGTCACTGAAGAGCATCAGCTATAGCCTAACGTGCAAAACAAGTCAAATAATCTACAAAATCATTGTTTTTGTTTGTTAATTTGTTTGTTTTATCCTCAAGACCTGAAGACTCAATAAAAGTTAATTAACTAAATTCCGGATAGTGACATTACTTTCTAGGAGTTAAGAGAACCATGATAGATCTCATCATCTCTCGTGATGAAAAGTTTACCATAGGTAGCGCAGATAGAAGCTGATAAGTCATCCTGAGCTTTTGCACAGATAGAAACTGATAAGTCATCCTGAGCTTTCCTGTTTCTGTTTGGACTGTTGTAACAGATTAGGATGCTGAGGAGCCACCGGCACCTCCTGAGTCTGAATGTAGCGAGCTAGTATTTCTCACAACTTTTCACTCGCTGCGTGGCAATTCTTCACACAAAAGGTGGGTCAGAGTGTGAGAAATCCACTAAAGACACTTCCGTCTTTCAACAAGTGGTGGCTAGGTTGGCACAGGAAAACTGAGAAATTTTCCAAGATACATGTGGCTTTCCACTCTGGAAAGATAAATGTGGAAAATCAGAGAAATTACTCCAAGTTACCCTTAGCTTTCATGAAGTATACAGCAGCTGTACTCCAGAGACAAGGCAGGATAGAAGGCTGGACAAGCGTATGCCAGCATCAGGACTGGAAAACAGAGAGCAGGACTCCACCACTGGAGCCGCTGAAGGGAAGTCTTGAATCCTACAGCTGGGACTTGGCTGTAAAGAGGAAATAAATGACTTACTGGAATAGCACTAGCCCTTAGACACCAGACTCAACTTAAGGAAAATTTCTGATCTTATATTCAGAGCCAATGGGAACTCAAAACAAATAAAATTTATAACAAATCCCAGACCTCCTTTCGCTACAGATGTATTGATTTAGCTTATTGACTCAAGCAACTTATCAGTATAAGAAAGTATGCGTGCAAGTTTTGTTTTTAACATCAAAAACATAAGAGTTTCCATTGTTATTTTCTACAAAATAACTAATAGCCTGCTGAAATACAACAAAAAAGCATTTAATCCCAAATCAAGAAAATAGTCAATATAAAGAAATGAATGTAAAATTAGAAATATCAGAAAAAGTATTTAAAATAACTGATACAATTTAAAATGTTCAGAAAGAGCCTTTAAAATAACTGTGACAAAGTGCTAAAGCATTGGGTGTGAAAACTGGCCAACATGTGTCAATAACTGGAAAGTTTTAGAAACAAAAAATAAACTGTTAGTACAAAAAGGAGAACCGGGGCTTCCCTGGTGGTCCAGTGGGTAAGGACACCACCTTGCAGTGCAGGAGGCACGGGTTCAATCCCTGGCCTGGGAGGACCCATGTGCCATGGAGCGGCTGGACCGATGTGTCCTCCAGTGCTCTGCGATGAGAAAGGCCACTGCAATGGGAGGCCCACACAGGCCAAAGAACTGAGATAAATAAATGAAACATCAATAGAAGTGGCCAAAAAAAAAAAAAAGAATTAAAAAAATAAATAAATAAATAAAAGGAGAACCGAATGGGTATATTAAATAAAATATAAGAAAAAAGAATTCATTAGATGGATTTTTATTTTATTTTTTAAAAATTATTTTTTGGGGGGGTGGGTTGAGGCAGGAGGGGGGCGAGCAGGCTACTTCTATTGGTCTTTCATTTATCTATTTTCATCCATCTTTGTTCTTCAGCCCATGTGGGCCTCCCATCGGGTGTTTCCCCCATCTTTGTTCTTCAGCCCATTGGGGAGACAAGGCAGGATAGAAGGCTGGACAAGCGTATGCCAGCATCAGGACTGGAAAACAGAGAGCAGGACTCCACCACTGGAGCCGCTGAAGGGAAGTCTTGAATCCTACAGCTGGGACTTGGCTGTAAAGAGGAAATAAATGACTTACTGGAATAGCACTAGCCCTTAGACACCAGACTCAACTTAAGGAAAATTTCTGATCTTATATTCAGAGCCAATGGGAACTCAAAACAAATAAAATTTATAACAAATCCCAGACCTCCTTTCGCTACAGATGTATTGATTTAGCTTATTGACTCAAGCAACTTATCAGTATAAGAAAGTATGCGTGCAAGTTTTGTTTTTAACATCAAAAACATAAGAGTTTCCATTGTTATTTTCTACAAAATAACTAATAGCCTGCTGAAATACAACAAAAAAGCATTTAATCCCAAATCAAGAAAATAGTCAATATAAAGAAATGAATGTAAAATTAGAAATATCAGAAAAAGTATTTAAAATAACTGATACAATTTAAAATGTTCAGAAAGAGCCTTTAAAATAACTGTGACAAAGTGCTAAAGCATTGGGTGTGAAAACTGGCCAACATGTGTCAATAACTGGAAAGTTTTAGAAACAAAAAATAAACTGTTAGTACAAAAAGGAGAACCGGGGCTTCCCTGGTGGTCCAGTGGGTAAGGACACCACCTTGCAGTGCAGGAGGCACGGGTTCAATCCCTGGCCTGGGAGGACCCATGTGCCATGGAGCGGCTGGACCGATGTGTCCTCCAGTGCTCTGCGATGAGAAAGGCCACTGCAATGGGAGGCCCACACAGGCCAAAGAACTGAGATAAATAAATGAAACATCAATAGAAGTGGCCAAAAAAAAAAAAAAAGAATTAAAAAAATAAATAAATAAATAAAAGGAGAACCGAATGGGTATATTAAATAAAATATAAGAAAAAAGAATTCATTAGATGGATTTTTATTTTATTTTTTAAAAATTATTTTTTGGGGGGGTGGGTTGAGGCAGGAGGGGGGCGAGCAGGCTACTTCTATTGGTCTTTCATTTATCTATTTTCATCCATCTTTGTTCTTCAGCCCATGTGGGCCTCCCATCGTGGTGGCCTCTGTTGTCGCAGAGCACCGGCTCTGGGTGCATGTGCTCCAGAGCTCCGGCTCGGTAATTGGGCACATCGGTCCAGCTGCTCCGTGGTACGTGGGATCTTCCCAGGCCAGGGATCGAACAGGCGCCCCTTGTACTGCAAGGCGGTGTCCTTACCCACTGGACCACCAGGAAGCCCCATTAGATGGTTTTTATAATAGAATAGAGGCAACAAAAGGTAAAACAAATATCTGAACACAACGACAGAACAAGAGAAAGTATCCAAACTGAACCAAAAATAGAAACGAGAGGGAAAAGAAAACAAAACAGTGTCTGTGGCAAAATATCAAGCGGTATCACCTGTGTAACTGGGCACAAAGAAAATGAGAATGGACAGGTAAGATATTTTAAAAGACAATGTCTGAGAGCTTTCCAAAATTATTCTATACTGTCAGATCACACATCTAAAAAACTGCGCAACTTTTAAAGGAGGATAAATAAAAACTACAGGAAGACACATCATAGTCAAACTTCTGACAAACAGAGGAATAAATCTTTAAGTAGCCAGAGAAAGAGATAACAGAGAAGAACAAAGATTTAACAGCTCATTAGTAACAACTGAGATCAGAAAAACATTCATTTTCAAAGTGCTAAAAAGAATTAACTAGGGGCTTCCGTGGTGGTCCAGTGGGTAAGGACACCGCCTTGCACTGCATGGCGCCGGTTCGATCCCTGGCCTGGGAAGATTCCACGTGCCACGGAGCGGCTGGACCGATGTGCCCAATTACCGAGCCGGAGCTCTGGAGCACATGTACCCAGAGCTGGTGCTCTGCAACAACAGAGGCTGCTGCGATGGGAGGCCCACGTGGGCCAAAGGACAAAGATGATGAAAATAGATACATGAAAGACCAATAGAAGTGGCCCACCCTCCCCACTCCCTCCCCAACCCGACCCCCGCCCAAAAAAAAATAAAGAATTAACTAGGATTCTGTAGTCAATGAGAATATTATTGAATGGAAAGGAGGAAAATGACAATTTCAGATGGACTAAAACTGATGTAGTTTATCTATAATTGAAATACATTGCAATAAATGCTAAAGAAATACTTTAAGATGAGGAGAATGATACCAGACAGAACCTTAGACCTACTGGAAGAAGTGAAGTGCTTCCTTATAGAATGTGTATATGTACATACACACACAGACACACACACATGCTCCGTATGTATATGCATGCACACATATATGAGGTTTAGAACAATAATAGTATATTTTGGAATTTTGGGCAAAAGTACAGGTAAAATTATAGAAGAACACAAAAGATGAGAGAGAGATAGAAGAAATAATGAAAAAATGGAATTTTGAAAATATTCAGTTCACTGAAAAGTAGACAAAAAATAGGAGCAAAGGAACAGGTAAAATAGGATAAATAGAAAATAAGTAACATGTATTAGACTTAAGCCTAATTATATCAGTAGTTGCATTACATGCAAATGGACTAACCCCCCGCACCCCGATTAAAAGTTCAAGATTATGAGTGGGTGAAAATAAAGAGCCAACTCTGTTTGGAACACAAATAATTATGTTTAAATATAAAGACAAGGAGGATAAATAAAACTACAGGAAGACACATCATAGTCAAACTTCTGACAAACAGAGGAATAAATCTTTAAGTAGCCAGAGAAAGAGATAACAGAGAAGAACAAAGATTTAACAGCTCATTAGTAACAACTGAGATCAGAAAAACATTCATTTTCAAAGTGCTAAAAAGAATTAACTAGGGGCTTCCGTGGTGGTCCAGTGGGTAAGGACACCGCCTTGCACTGCATGGCGCCGGTTCGATCCTGGCCTGGGAAGATTCCACGTGCCACGGAGCGGCTGGACCGATGTGCCCAATTACCGAGCCGGAGCTCTGGAGCACATGTACCCAGAGCTGGTGCTCTGCAACAACAGAGGCTGCTGCGATGGGAGGCCCACGTGGGCCAAAGGACAAAGATGATGAAAATAGATACATGAAAGACCAATAGAAGTGGCCCACCCTCCCACTCCCTCCCCAACCCGCCCCACCCACAAAAAAAATAAAGAATTAACTAGGATTCTGTAGTCAATGAGAATATTATTGAATGGAAAGGAGGAAAATGACAATTTCAGATGGACTAAAACTGATGTAGTTTATCTATAATTGAAATACATTGCAATAAATGCTAAAGAAATACTTTAAGATGAGGAGAATGATACCAGACAGAACCTTAGACCTACTGGAAGAAGTGAAGTGCTTCCTTATAGAATGTGTATATGTACATACACACACAGACACACACACATGCTCCGTATGTATATGCATGCACACATATATGAGGTTTAGAACAATAATAGTATATTTTGGAATTTTGGGCAAAAGTACAGGTAAAATTATAGAAGAACACAAAAGATGAGAGAGAGATAGAAGAAATAATGAAAAAATGGAATTTTGAAAATATTCAGTTCACTGAAAAGTAGACAAAAAATAGGAGCAAAGGAACAGGTAAAATAGGATAAATAGAAAATAAGTAACATGTATTAGACTTAAGCCTAATTATATCAGTAGTTGCATTACATGCAAATGGACTAACCCCCCGCACCCCGATTAAAAGTTCAAGATTATGAGTGGGTGAAAATAAAGAGCCAACTCTGTTTGGAACACAAATAATTATGTTTAAATATAAAGAAACAAATATTTTAAAATAATTTGTAGGAAAGTATACCATGCAGTGGTACACCAAGCAATGGCTATATCAATGTAGACTTCAGGGGGAAGAGTGTTACTAGAGATTGAGAGAGATAATTTGTAGTAATAGAAGAAACAATACTTCAAGGAGGCATAGAAATGTGAACTATGTATGTACTTAACGGAATTTCAATATATATGATCAAAGTTTTTACAGAATTAAGGAAAACTATAGACAAATTCACAACAGGTGCAAATTTCAAAGCCCCTTTCCCAGTACTTGGTAAAACAAATAAACAAAAATGTTTAGTTAATACATATAGTGTTTAACATTATAAACCTACCTGAACTAATTGATATATATAGAAATATTATATCCAACTACTTAAGAGTATATATTATTTTAAAGGACACATGTAACATTTAATAATTCTCAGTACAAATAAATGTCAGTACATCATAAAAATATTTGTAAGACAACAATGGAAATATAATTGGAGTCAGAAAATGATATATTGGAAACCCAAATATTTGAAAATTAAGTCAAAGAAGGAATTACACAGAAATTTAAAAATCCATCTAAACCAGACTTGGAAGGAAACGTATGCTGTCAAGTACTTATATTAGAAGAGAAGAAGATGAAATTAATGAAATTAATGAAATTGATTACCCAACTTGAAAATATAAAAAGAGAAACTAAACCAGAAATAGTTGTGAACAAAAGAAATGATAAAATAGGATAAATAGAAAATAAGTAACATGTATTAGACTTAAGCCTAATTATATCAGTAGTTGCATTACATGCAAATGGACTAACCCCCCGCACCCCGATTAAAAGTTCAAGATTATGAGTGGGTGAAAATAAAGAGCCAACTCTGTTTGGAACACAAATAATTATGTTTAAATATAAAGAAACAAATATTTTAAAATAATTTGTAGGAAAGTATACCATGCAGTGGTACACCAAGCAATGGCTATATCAATGTAGACTTCAGGGGGAAGAGTGTTACTAGAGATTGAGAGAGATAATTTGTAGTAATAGAAGAAACAATACTTCAAGGAGGCATAGAAATGTGAACTATGTATGTACTTAACGGAATTTCAATATATATGATCAAAGTTTTTACAGAATTAAGGAAAACTATAGACAAATTCACAACAGGTGCAAATTTCAAAGCCCCTTTCCCAGTACTTGGTAAAACAAATAAACAAAAATGTTTAGTTAATACATATAGTGTTTAACATTATAAACCTACCTGAACTAATTGATATATATAGAAATATTATATCCAACTACTTAAGAGTATATATTATTTTAAAGGACACATGTAACATTTAATAATTCTCAGTACAAATAAATGTCAGTACATCATAAAAATATTTGTAAGACAACAATGGAAATATAATTGGAGTCAGAAAATGATATATTGGAAACCCAAATATTTGAAAATTAAGTCAAAGAAGGAATTACACAGAAATTTAAAAATCCATCTAAACCAGACTTGGAAGGAAACGTATGCTGTCAAGTACTTATATTAGAAGAGAAGAAGATGAAATTAATGAAATTAATGAAATTGATTACCCAACTTGAAAATATAAAAAGAGAAACTAAACCAGAAATAGTTGTGAACAAAAGAAATGATAAAATTGTATAAATTACTTATCTAGCAATAGACAAAGAAAAGCTTGAAGAAATTAACTCAAAAATTATAGTACAAACAAGAAAAAAATTACTTTTGAATGAAAAGGTTGTGGTGTAGTAATAAAGATAAAGCAAATGAGAACAAGCAAAGGCTAGTTGGAGCTTGCTGAAATAAGGGAGTCAGCCCCAATCATTTGCATTTTGACAGAGACTCAACCACAGACAGGAAAGTGGTGGCAAGGAAGGCCTCAGGTCTGCCCTGTTGGAGGCTGCTGGCAAGGCAGAGCTCTAGTAGAGTAAGGAGAAGTGGGCATCCTATGTGATTGGTCAAGTGTGTGAATTTGATTTTCTCCCTTGGTCCTAAATTGGAAACAGGAACAAAAAGCAGGCAAGCTGTTGTTATTGATCAACTCCGGAGCTGCTTGCTGTAGAGGTTACGGGAGCAATATTGTTTGGCTTCCTGGAGCAATATTGTTACTAGAGATGGCAGTCTGACTTCCTCCAAGTCTGACTTCCAGGGGACTGACTTTTGGGCCACTTATTGTAGACCAGGTGTTGGTTTCCTGGCCATGTTGCTGCAGCTTGTGCATCAGAGTTCTGTTTTTATATTTGGTCTGGTCATTGTCTACTTGTACATTTAGTCTCTCAGTAGTAAGAAAAAGTCCATGATGTCAACTGAATACATTTACAGGTTGACATTTGAGAAAATCTGTGCACTGTGGAGAGTAATGAGAATATATGTAAACCATAAAAAAAATCAGTAGATGGGGATTTATGATTAGGGAGGAGATCTACTCATAGATCTAGTACCTATGATACTAATTTCCTCACCCTTTTTTGCAAGAATGTAATCAATATTCTATAAAGCAGAAAACATTCAGTGTAAAAAGATATTGATCCTCTCATTTTAATGCTTTTTTTTACAATCTGTTTTTATACCCTTAGAGAGACATGTTGTGGTTAAAAAACATTTGACTGGAATTCTAATATTGCTTCACTTCAATTTCTTTTTCTTCCGTCAATTTCAAGTAAACAAATATAAAGCTTTTATTAATCCAGGATAGGATGATTCTGTTTTTATAAAATCATTTCTATATATCTAGTTAATTACTTATGGGTTTCCCAGGTGGCACAGTGGTTAGAAATCTGCCTGCCAATGCAGGAGGCTCAAGAGATGTGGGTTTGATCCATGGGTTGGAAAGATCCCTTGGAGGAAGAAATGGCAACTCACTCCACTATTTTTGCCTGGGAAATCCCATGGACAGAGGAGCTTGGGGGACTCCAGTTCATGGGGTCACAAAGAGTTGGACACGACTGAGCAACTGAGCACAGCCCGGGTAGTTACTTATCCTTTCTGTGTATCGAGCATGAAGGCCTTCTCACTTTCACAGTCTGCCCTGAGTTAATACTTGAGTACCATGGGACTGCCATTTTCTCCTTAAAGGGGTTGCTGGCAGTTAACAATAAAGAGCAGTTCCATACTGTTTCACGTTTCTTATATATTTACCAGTGTGTCCATGTTGTTCATGTTCAATACATTGCCTGTGTCAGTCCATGTTTTTCACCAGTGTCCATCCCAATTCACTTTGTGTTGTTGGGGAGTCAAGCATTCTGATCATTTTCAGTCACTCAGGCCCATATTGCCACGTGGCCTATCATGTGAGTGAACCAGTTCTAAAATTCCATCCTGTAATCTGTTTCCTAAGAACACTTCTGGTACCAGCAATTTGATTTGAGTTTCCTTGGAGGCAGTGTTTGAGATGAATCTTCGAGTGTGTTATGTAGTTTGTTTGAAAGGTGAGGTCAGAAAACAGTGGTATGAAAAAGGGAAGGCATAAAGGTCAATAAAGTGCTGTCATCAACTAAGTTATGACTGTGGGCAGTTGCAGCTCACACCTGTTGGGGAAATCTGGGAAGCAGCATTCAGAAAGGTGAAACGTCTAGGAAATTTTCCAGCTCTTGTAGTGTTAGTGTTTGATAGGTACTCTTGGAGCACATCATTCCTGAATGCTTCTGGACTGCCTTCTGATCCTCAGGTGGTGTTATAGGGGCTGCTGGTTGAACTTTAGGTAGCAATGTGAGAAATAAGTTCTAAACTGATACGAGCAAGACAATGATAGAATCTACTATGGTAAGAAAAACAGAGTTAATCAAAATATTTAATGGTCCTTGTACTATCAAGAAGGGTAACATCTTTGATTAACATACACTTTCAATAAATTAAGTATTCATGTTTTAATTTTTGGAAATTTCTTTTTTTTCCTTCAATTTCAAGTAAACAAATATAAAGCTTTTATTAATCCAGGATAGGATGATTCTGTTTTTATAAAATCATTTCTATATATCTAGTTAATTACTTATGGGTTTCCCAGGTGGCACAGTGGTTAGAAATCTGCCTGCCAATGCAGGAGGCTCAAGAGATGTGGGTTTGATCCATGGGTTGGAAAGATCCCTTGGAGGAAGAAATGGCAACTCACTCCACTATTTTTGCCTGGGAAATCCCATGGACAGAGGAGCTTGGGGGACTCCAGTTCATGGGGTCACAAAGAGTTGGACACGACTGAGCAACTGAGCACAGCCCGGGTAGTTACTTATCCTTTCTGTGTATCGAGCATGAAGGCCTTCTCACTTTCACAGTCTGCCCTGAGTTAATACTTGAGTACCATGGGACTGCCATTTTCTCCTTAAAGGGGTTGCTGGCAGTTAACAATAAAGAGCAGTTCCATACTGTTTCACGTTTCTTATATATTTACCAGTGTGTCCATGTTGTTCATGTTCAATACATTGCCTGTGTCAGTCCATGTTTTCACCAGTGTCCATCCCAATTCACTTTGTGTTGTTGGGGAGTCAAGCATTCTGATCATTTTCAGTCACTCAGGCCCATATTGCCACGTGGCCTATCATGTGAGTGAACCAGTTCTAAAATTCCATCCTGTAATCTGTTTCCTAAGAACACTTCTGGTACCAGCAATTTGATTTGAGTTTCCTTGGAGGCAGTGTTTGAGATGAATCTTCGAGTGTGTTATGTAGTTTGTTTGAAAGGTGAGGTCAGAAAACAGTGGTATGAAAAAGGGAAGGCATAAAGGTCAATAAAGTGCTGTCATCAACTAAGTTATGACTGTGGGCAGTTGCAGCTCACACCTGTTGGGGAAATCTGGGAAGCAGCATTCAGAAAGGTGAAACGTCTAGGAAATTTTCCAGCTCTTGTAGTGTTAGTGTTTGATAGGTACTCTTGGAGCACATCATTCCTGAATGCTTCTGGACTGCCTTCTGATCCTCAGGTGGTGTTATAGGGGCTGCTGGTTGAACTTTAGGTAGCAATGTGAGAAATAAGTTCTAAACTGATACGAGCAAGACAATGATAGAATCTACTATGGTAAGAAAAACAGAGTTAATCAAAATATTTAATGGTCCTTGTACTATCAAGAAGGGTAACATCTTTGATTAACATACACTTTCAATAAATTAAGTATTCATGTTTTAATTTTTGGAATAACCTATTAAAAACAATTATCTAGGATAAATACCATAAATTTATTTTGTCTCTAGCAGTAAGTATCTCAGTAGTTGAAACTTATAACTTGGCCCCTTTTCCCTTGGAACACTTACCAAATGATGTTAGACTCTAGAATTTCTTGTGTTTATTTTTTAGAAATGCTTAGAAATATCAGTTTCACTTAGAATTAACATGAAACCCTTGGCCATATTGCAGTATTAAAATATATCTTTTCAGGTACATAGAAACTCAAAACACTGAGCATATTTTCTTTCTTTTTTTTTAATCTTGCCTTTTTTTAAAAAAAATCAAATTTTGGCCTATTTTATTGGTCTTTCATTTATTTATTTTCATCCATCTTCGTTCCTTGGCCTGTGTGGGCCTCCCATCACAGTGGCCTCTCTTGTCACAGAGCACTGGCTCTGGGTACATGTGCCCCAAAGCACTGGCTCATAATTGAACACACCGCTCCAGCCCTCCATGGCATGTGGGATCTTTCTGTGCTAGGGATCGAACCGGTGCCCCTTGCACTGCAAGGTGGACTCTTTACCCACTGAATGACTGGGAAGACCCTCAAAAAACTGAGCATATTTTTGAAAAAATAATTAGAAAATGTATTTCAACAGAGTACATATGGCTTCTTATCTCAGAAAAGCCAAGAAAATGAGATTGCCATGAAGTGTTTAGACACTAATTTTCAGTGTTAATAATGTCGAACCATGCTTAATGATATTCAAGGAAAAAGTTGTGAGCCAAGGATTTTATAATTAACTACCCATTCTTTCAAATCACCTGCATTGGGACTTCCAGCCAATCAGAGTGTTCAGTTTTTATCCCTGGAGAACAACAGCCATCTACTCACTGGCATGGTTAGTATGGATATCTTCATTTCACCACACAAGAGCAGATGCTTGCCTTTCATTCTAGTTACTGTAGGAGAAGCAGGCTGATGACTCTTGTGTGCATGGAAACACTTCACTATATAAGGCTGGAACTGTGTAGTCATTCCTTGATTCAAGGTAGAGTCATTGATTTTTTGTTCCTCCTTTTGGAAACCAAGTAACATTGATTAAACTTTACACTTTCAATAAATTAAGTATTCATGTTTTAATTTTTGGAATAACCTATTAAAAACAATTATCTAGGATAAATACCATAAATTTATTTTGTCTCTAGCAGTAAGTATCTCAGTAGTTGAAACTTATAACTTGGCCCCTTTTCCCTTGGAACACTTACCAAATGATGTTAGACTCTAGAATTTCTTGTGTTTATTTTTTAGAAATGCTTAGAAATATCAGTTTCACTTAGAATTAACATGAAACCCTTGGCCATATTGCAGTATTAAAATATATCTTTTCAGGTACATAGAAACTCAAAACACTGAGCATATTTTCTTTCTTTTTTTTTAATCTTGCCTTTTTTTAAAAAAAATCAAATTTTGGCCTATTTTATTGGTCTTTCATTTATTTATTTTCATCCATCTTCGTTCCTTGGCCTGTGTGGGCCTCCCATCACAGTGGCCTCTCTTGTCACAGAGCACTGGCTCTGGGTGCATGCGCTCCAGAATGCTGGGTCATAATTGAACACACCGCTCCAGCCCTCCATGGCATGTGGGATCTTTCTGTGCTAGGGATCGAACCGGTGCCCCTTGCACTGCAAGGTGGACTCTTTACCCACTGAATGACTGGGAAGACCCTCAAAAAACTGAGCATATTTTTGAAAAAATAATTAGAAAATGTATTTCAACAGAGTACATATGGCTTCTTATCTCAGAAAAGCCAAGAAAATGAGATTGCCATGAAGTGTTTAGACACTAATTTTCAGTGTTAATAATGTCGAACCATGCTTAATGATATTCAAGGAAAAAGTTGTGAGCCAAGGATTTTATAATTAACTACCCATTCTTTCAAATCACCTGCATTGGGACTTCCAGCCAATCAGAGTGTTCAGTTTTTATCCCTGGAGAACAACAGCCATCTACTCACTGGCATGGTTAGTATGGATATCTTCATTTCACCACACAAGAGCAGATGCTTGCCTTTCATTCTAGTTACTGTAGGAGAAGCAGGCTGATGACTCTTGTGTGCATGGAAACACTTCACTATATAAGGCTGGAACTGTGTAGTCATTCCTTGATTCAAGGTAGAGTCATTGATTTTTTGTTCCTCCTTTTGGAAACCATTAAGTCAAAAGTATCGTATCTGAAGATATTTAGAAAGCATTTTAACTATTAATATTAAGTAACTTTGGTTTATTTATCTTACAATATATTTCTTCAGTTCAGTTCAGTTGTTCAGTTGTGTCTGATTCTTTGCGACCCCATGGACTATGGCATGCCAGGCTTCCCTGTCCTTCGCCATCTCCCAAAGCCTGCTCAAACTCATGTCCATTGACTCAGTGATACCATCCATCCATCTCGTCCTCTCTTGTCCCCTTCTCCTTTACTTTCTGTATTTCTCAACATCAGAGTCTTATCCAGTGAGTCATCTCTTCACATCAGATGGCCAAAGTATTTGAGCTTCAGCTTCAGCATCAGTCCTTCCAATGAATAGTCAGGGTTGATTTCCAGTAGGATGGACTGGTTTGATCTCCTTGCAATCCAAGGTACTCTCAAGAGTCTTCCCAAGCACCACAGTTCAAAAGCATCAGTTCTTCAGTGTTCAGCCTTCTTTATGGTCCAGCTCCCACATCCATACACGACTCCTGGGAAAACCATAGCTTTGACCATACGAACTTTTATCAGCAAAGTGATGTCTCTGTGTTTGAATACACTGCCTAGGTTTGTCATGGCTTTTCTTCCAAGGAGGAAGCCTTTTTTAATTTCATACCTGCAGTTACCATCTGCAGTAATTTTGGAGCCAAAGAAAATAATGAAAATATATTACTTAGAGGAGCAATAAGCAGGTTAAAGGCTCCCCCTCCCAATTAATTCTCATATCATCCCTGTGAAGTAGACCTCAGTGGTGTAAGAGAACTCATTACACACATGAGCAGTTGAGGCAGCGGAAAATTTGATGTTAATGCCAAACAGCATGTCAGCACAGAAGCCAGGAGTGGAGGCAAAGCTCTCTAATTCCCAGCAGTGCTCCCACAACTAAAATACAGCATTTTATCCCTGGAGAACAACAGCCATGCATGGATAGGATCTTCATTTCACCACACAAGAGCAGATGCTTGCCTTTCATTCTAGTTACTGTAGGAGAAGCAGGCTGATGACTCTTGTGTGCATGGAAACACTTCACTATATAAGGCTGGAACTGTGTAGTCATTCCTTGATTCAAGGTAGAGTCATTGATTTTTTGTTCCTCCTTTTGGAAACCATTAAGTCAAAAGTATCGTATCTGAAGATATTTAGAAAGCATTTTAACTATTAATATTAAGTAACTTTGGTTTATTTATCTTACAATATATTTCTTCAGTTCAGTTCAGTTGTTCAGTTGTGTCTGATTCTTTGCGACCCCATGGACTATGGCATGCCAGGTTTCCCCTGTCCTTCGCCATCTCCCAAAGCCTGCTCAAACTCATGTCCATTGACTCAGTGATACCATCCATCCATCTCGTCCTCTCTTGTCCCCTTCTCCTTTACTTTCTGTATTTCTCAACATCAGAGTCTTATCCAGTGAGTCATCTCTTCACATCAGATGGCCAAAGTATTTGAGCTTCAGCTTCAGCATCAGTCCTTCCAATGAATAGTCAGGGTTGATTTCCAGTAGGATGGACTGGTTTGATCTCCTTGCAATCCAAGGTACTCTCAAGAGTCTTCCCAAGCACCACAGTTCAAAAGCATCAGTTCTTCAGTGTTCAGCCTTCTTTATGGTCCAGCTCCCACATCCATACACGACTCCTGGGAAAACCATAGCTTTGACCATACGAACTTTTATCAGCAAAGTGATGTCTCTGTGTTTGAATACACTGCCTAGGTTTGTCATGGCTTTTCTTCCAAGGAGGAAGCCTTTTTTAATTTCATACCTGCAGTTACCATCTGCAGTAATTTTGGAGCCAAAGAAAATAATGAAAATATATTACTTAGAGGAGCAATAAGCAGGTTAAAGGCTCCCCCTCCCAATTAATTCTCATATCATCCCTGTGAAGTAGACCTCAGTGGTGTAAGAGAACTCATTACACACATGAGCAGTTGAGGCAGCGGAAAATTTGATGTTAATGCCAAACAGCATGTCAGCACAGAAGCCAGGAGTGGAGGCAAAGCTCTCTAATTCCCAGCAGTGCTCCCACAACTAAAATACAGCATTTCCTCTAGAAGAACTGCAAAGCTGTTATGCAGCTTTAAATGTGATGTCCCTTTTTTTTTTTTCTATGAAAAGAGAGTAAAGCTTTCATTTGCTAATCAAAGCATTTGCAGTCACAGACACCCTTGTATACAATGGTGGAATTTGATGTTAGGTGATAGAGTTGAAACTAAGATCATGGTCTCTGAGCAATCACGGTTTCCAACTTCTGAACAGTTTATTCATTCTGTGACCAGAAAGCATTGGAG
Source organism: Tragulus kanchil (assembly GCA_022376925.1). NCBI lineage: Eukaryota > Metazoa > Chordata > Mammalia > Artiodactyla > Tragulidae > Tragulus > Tragulus kanchil. The sequence goes on along the minus strand of JAIOJX010000028.1, from coordinate 30,434,334 downwards.
GAACAGTGATAGAGAGTTTGATAGATAATGTATGACGGATGACATTCATGCAGTTGTGATCATGTCCTTGTGTATTAATGTTACAGAAATGTAGTTTGGCACTGGGACAGTTCTATCTGATCTTAGACTTATCATTTACAAGTACTTTTTAAAAAAACTTCTTTCTTGCTTGTGGACATATAAATTCAGGTGATATTGTAAGAAGCTTCAGAAAATAATGTATTCCACCTTATTTAAGGAACATGCCTTCAATCCCAAGTGACCTTTTTTGTTCAGATTTACTTTATAGATCAAAGGTCAAGATTTAGCTGTATGTTATTTCGGCCCAGTCAGTATTGTTTCCTACATGGTTTTTATCCTTGCACAAAAGTGACCACTTGTTTTATTTTATTTTATTTTTTTGGCCACTTCTATTGGTCTTTCATTTATCTTCATCTTTGTTCTTTGGCCTGTGTGGGCCTCCCATCACAGTGGCCTCTCTCGTTGCAGAGCGCTGGCTATAGACGCGTGTGCTCCAGAGTGCTGGCTTAATAGTTGGACACATTGGTCCAGGCGCTCCATGGCACGTGGGATCTTCCCAGGCCAGGGATCGAACCGGCACTCCTGTGCTACAAGGCGGTGTCTTTACCCACTGGACCACCAGGGAAGCCCATCACTTGTTTTATGATCAGAAAAGGGAAAGCATTCTCTTGACATGTAACATAACTAATTTTACATTTTGTGTGACAGTAATACTGAGAATCAACTTCAAATGGTTCCTCCAAAGTGATACAAGTGATTCATGACAGGATTGTAAGTAGACACCAGATATATGTATCCCCATGCCAGCATTTAACTAGAAATTCTATACAGAAACATTGCCAAGACAGAGAAAAGCTTTAAATAGATCATTTGTCCAAATAGATGATTACAAGATACAGGATATAGGACTTCCTGTGTTTGGCTTGTAGCTAGCAGTTGTTTGGCTCAAATGGTAAAGAATCATCCTGCAATGTGGGTGACCTGGGCTCAGTCCCTGGGTCTGGGAGATTCCCCCAGAGAAGGAAATGGCTACCCACTCCAGTATTCTTGCCTGGAGAATTCCATGGGCAGGGAATCTGGCAGGCTACAGTCCATGGGGTCACATAGAGTTGGACACAACTGAGCGGCTAACACACACAGGCATTGGTTACAGATTTGTTTATTTAGAATGTCTTTTCAATTACAGTTTTTCGGCTGGAACATGTAGAGTTTAATCAGGCACATAAAAGCAAAACAAAACAAAACACCTTTTAAATTTACTTGTTATTGTGTTCAAATACTTAATATTCAGTAGCAAATGTACAAGCTACAGAAACAGTGTCTTTATCATCCATCTTTGGACATCTCCATTTTTTATTTCTATTGCTAGTCCCCTTAAACGCAATTAATCAGATACTTCCCATGAAAATCACTTTGTTAATTGCTCTAAGAGTGTCTAGTATGGTAGCCACTAGTGGCTGTTGAACAATTAAAGTATAGCTGGTGTAATCAAAGAACTGAATTTTAGAATTTATAAAAGTTTTAAATTAACTTAAAATCAAGTTAATGAAAAATCAAAGCAGTATGTCATATTTTTCCATTTAGCACATAGTACAAAATGTTGGAAAATTATAAGGAAAAAATCTAAGAACAAAAAGCAGTGAAATGTAAACCATAAAGTTACCATGTAAATGTTTTTCCATATACTTAATTAATCAGACATTTTTTTTTTATAAAAAATGAGAATAATGAAGTATCCCAGAAGAAACTAGCAAGAAGAGCATAAGATGTGTTTACTAGATCATAGGAATTATTACACAAAAGTTCCCCAAATTGCCAGCTTGTTGATCTGCAACTCCTGGAGAGGTAATAGTTGATGATTTTTTAAGAAGTTCATGACTCCCAGTGGTCCTAATCTGTTTTAGTCTAAATAATATTACATAGTAATATATTTTTTATTTCTATACTTCAGGCTAAATATAATTAGTCTTTAAAATGTGTAAGATTATACTATTTTCCTATTTTATTCAATACCACCCTCTTCCTGAGAGATTCTGTACCTGTGTAATTGCCGTATGTTTCAGTTGCCTGTTGGCATCATAGTGCCATGGTAATAAACAAAATGATTAAAAACATATTAGCATAAGGTAGCAACTTACTTTATTATGAGGTTGTTATTCTTCCAGAGTCATCTTCTGGTGAGCCCCAGACCTTGCTGTTGTGACTGAGGGTCATTTTAATGCATTTGTAGGAAATTGAGGAGTTGTCTGCGGCTGTCTTCTCTCACGCTCCCTCAGCTGGGTGAATTAGCTCTTCTTGGGATGTGACGGGGTCCGAGAGAAAACACAAACCTGAAAGGCTCTGAAGGTCACCATTCAGAAACAGAGAACCACCGCTTCTCTCATTGTCTATTGTTTGAGGTCCATCACAAGGCCACCTGTTTAAAAGTGGTGAAATGCTCTCTCTGTTTACAAGGGAGAATCCAGGAAGTCATATTCCAAGCCTTATGGGTACAAGAAGGATACTATATTGTGAATACTGACACAAGCAATCCACAAGTCCAAGTGATTTGGCCCACCTTGTTTATTAAGAGGAGAATATTTTCTTGCCCTTCTGCCTGGCTTGGCCATGGAATGTGCTGTGGCTGATGTACTGTGACCAGAAAGGTTCAGAGTGTCTACCTCTGTACAAGCTATTGCATCTTCTATCCACTCTGTTGATCTTTTCTCTCTACCTGCTTGTCTGTGGTGGGGTCTGCTTAGCAGCAGAAGTGATGCTGTTAAAAGACACATGGAGTAGTCCGACAACCAAACCATAGCCACAGATCTTCCATCTGAGCTAGAAGTAAGACTTCCTTATTCTAAGTTTCTCAGGCTTTTTACCATAGTACAACTCACCATGAGCTATTATAAAATTGTTATTAGAAGCTTTATGTTACTAAGCATTTGCTCAACCAACAGATATCAAACATAAAGCTTTTTTCAAGTACCTGTAGTACACCTTCTTTCTGTAAGGTCTTCATACAGTAAATATACAATCTGTATCCCAAGGTAGCTATTTTATGAGCTGCAAAAAAGATTATGTGATCCTGCCACCTGTTTTTTCACCTGACATAAAAATGATCTATTTGTGAGTTTCTTGTTTCTTTCTAATTATCCCTTCAGGAGTTTTGAATCCTTTTGAACAAGTAGTCTATTGACCCGAGAATCCAAGTGATAAATTCTACCTTCAAGAATAAAACTTGAAAGTGAGAGGAAGGCATATGAAAACCAAGAAATATTTACAACAGAGACTTGAGAATGTAGAATTAAGCCACTATGTACACAACAAATGTCTTAAAGACAAACTGAAAATTCTCCTTTATTCGTTTTGTTATAGCATATATACAGAGTCCTTTCTTTGTTTTTCAGAGAAACAGATAGTTGAGAGTTGGTGCAAAGATTCACCCTCTCCTATCTCTGAAGGTCACCATTCAGAAACAGAGAACCACCGCTTCTCTCATTGTCTATTGTTTGAGGTCCATCACAAGGCCACCTGTTTAAAAGTGGTGAAATGCTCTCTCTGTTTACAAGGGAGAATCCAGGAAGTCATATTCCAAGCCTTATGGGTACAAGAAGGATACTATATTGTGAATACTGACACAAGCAATCCACAAGTCCAAGTGATTTGGCCCACCTTGTTTATTAAGAGGAGAATATTTTCTTGCCCTTCTGCCTGGCTTGGCCATGGAATGTGCTGTGGCTGATGTACTGTGACCAGAAAGGTTCAGAGTGTCTACCTCTGTACAAGCTATTGCATCTTCTATCCACTCTGTTGATCTTTTCTCTCTACCTGCTTGTCTGTGGTGGGGTCTGCTTAGCAGCAGAAGTGATGCTGTTAAAAGACACATGGAGTAGTCCGACAACCAAACCATAGCCACAGATCTTCCATCTGAGCTAGAAGTAAGACTTCCTTATTCTAAGTTTCTCAGGCTTTTTACCATAGTACAACTCACCATGAGCTATTATAAAATTGTTATTAGAAGCTTTATGTTACTAAGCATTTGCTCAACCAACAGATATCAAACATAAAGCTTTTTTCAAGTACCTGTAGTACACCTTCTTTCTGTAAGGTCTTCATACAGTAAATATACAATCTGTATCCCAAGGTAGCTATTTTATGAGCTGCAAAAAAGATTATGTGATCCTGCCACCTGTTTTTTCACCTGACATAAAAATGATCTATTTGTGAGTTTCTTGTTTCTTTCTAATTATCCCTTCAGGAGTTTTGAATCCTTTTGAACAAGTAGTCTATTGACCCGAGAATCCAAGTGATAAATTCTACCTTCAAGAATAAAACTTGAAAGTGAGAGGAAGGCATATGAAAACCAAGAAATATTTACAACAGAGACTTGAGAATGTAGAATTAAGCCACTATGTACACAACAAATGTCTTAAAGACAAACTGAAAATTCTCCTTTATTCGTTTTGTTATAGCATATATACAGAGTCCTTTCTTTGTTTTTCAGAGAAACAGATAGTTGAGAGTTGGTGCAAAGATTCACCCTCTCCTATCTTGGGTTCACAGAGAGTATACCCTTAAGAAATGATTATTAATGATAGCTTTTAGAAATTGAAAAAAAGAAAAGAAAGCAGATAATTGCTAGAGCAGTTTGAAAAATAGTAAGTGGTTCATTGGAATTCAGCCCAGTTTGAATATTGAATCTGAAGGTTTAAATATCAGGAAAACATTTTTTTCTTATGTGTCTACCTTTTTTACTCATTTTTTCCAGAAATGTTTTTAGTTAGAGCTTTCTGAGGTTAGAAAGGAGTAAGATAGAGACAGAAATGTTATAACGAGTAGAGTGAATATGTGGCAAGTTGATAATGACACGAACACACAGGCAGGACTCTTGTTTCCCACCACCCGTTCCCTGCTGTGTCATCCTGATTTGTAGTAGAGAAAAAACTGTAATACAGCCTAGCCACAAACCCATTACAGCCTCAATTTAAAGTGAAATGAGAAACTGAAGGGGTGCAAGTTGAGGTATGTTTATTTCATGGTCCTTGAAAAGATTAATTTCAAAATCTCTAGCAGAACCTGAGGGGCTCTAATTCTGGCCAAAAATAGATGAGGCAACACCTCTCTAGCTCAGAATTGCCACAAATTCATACATTTATAAGCTTCAGGACATTTGCAAAACTCTAGTTATATGAAGTTCTTATTGATCAAGAATTTACTGTGTATCCGTTATGCATAAACCCTTTCACCTCAGGTTTTTCTTTGTTTGTTTTTTGGCAGTGCTTACTATAGTCAAATCACTTTTTTAGTATCCATTCTGCGCAGATAAGCAAATACTTTGAAAAGCCAGCAGGTAGTTATTTACTTTCGGCTTCTTCAGATTCTTCATTTTCTTTTGTTTGAACGACTTCCCAGTTGAAAAAGCTTCAATATAAAAACAGATTCTGTCACTAGACATCTGTAAATTCTACCTTCAAGAATAAAACTTGAAAGTGAGAGGAAGGCATATGAAAACCAAGAAATATTTACAACAGAGACTTGAGAATGTAGAATTAAGCCACTATGTACACAACAAATGTCTTAAAGACAAACTGAAAATTCTCCTTTATTCGTTTTGTTATAGCATATATACAGAGTCCTTTCTTTGTTTTTCAGAGAAACAGATAGTTGAGAGTTGGTGCAAAGATTCACCCTCTCCTATCTTGGGTTCACAGAGAGTATACCCTTAAGAAATGATTATTAATGATAGCTTTTAGAAATTGAAAAAAAGAAAAGAAAGCAGATAATTGCTAGAGCAGTTTGAAAAATAGTAAGTGGTTCATTGGAATTCAGCCCAGTTTGAATATTGAATCTGAAGGTTTAAATATCAGGAAAACATTTTTTTCTTATGTGTCTACCTTTTTTACTCATTTTTTCCAGAAATGTTTTTAGTTAGAGCTTTCTGAGGTTAGAAAGGAGTAAGATAGAGACAGAAATGTTATAACGAGTAGAGTGAATATGTGGCAAGTTGATAATGACACGAACACACAGGCAGGACTCTTGTTTCCCACCACCCGTTCCCTGCTGTGTCATCCTGATTTGAAGTAGAGAAAAATCTGTAATACAGCCTAGCCACAAATCCATTACAGCCTCAATTTAAAGTGAAATGAGAAACTGAAGGGGTGCAAGTTGAGGTATGTTTATTTCATGGTCCTTGAAAAGATTAATTTCAAAATCTCTAGCAGAACCTGAGGGGCTCTAATTCTGGCCAAAAATAGATGAGGCAACACCTCTCTAGCTCAGAATTGCCACAAATTCATACATTTATAAGCTTCAGGACATTTGCAAAACTCTAGTTATATGAAGTTCTTATTGATCAAGAATTTACTGTGTATCCGTTATGCATAAACCCTTTCACCTCAGGTTTTTCTTTGTTTGTTTTTTGGCAGTGCTTACTATAGTCAAATCACTTTTTTAGTATCCATTCTGCGCAGATAAGCAAATACTTTGAAAAGCCAGCAGGTAGTTATTTACTTACGGCTTCTTCAGATTCTTCATTTTCTTTTGTTTGAACGACTTCCCAGTTGAAAAAGCAATAAGGAGATAACACTCAGATATGAAACAGACACTAGTATTTTACCTTGTAACAAAAAAGGTAAAATTTGCATCAGGCTTGAACAGTGACACACATCCCAAGAATCTCAGTGGCTTAAGACATTAAAAAAAAAAATGTCTTGTTCCACTGTCTATCTACAGGGCTGTGCTCCACACAGGATGTTAGGGACTCCAGCCAACAGCAGTTGTGACCTCTTTAGCTTCACCATCAGGAATAAGGCATCTCTGTTGCTCTGGAATGAAATGACACAATAGAGGGGTATGCTCTGGAATTAAATGCTTAGGCCAAGAAGTGACGTGTGCCACAAACGCTTGCTACCTATTGGACAGAATGACTCGTGTTCCCAGCCAAGTGAAAGCTTAGAAGTCAAGTTGTCTGCTCACCCAGAAGACAGAACGAAGTTTTAAAAAGTCAGTATTGGTGAGAAATATATCAGATTTTAGTTCACTTAAAGTAAAAAAGATTCTTCACAATCTTTAAGGATAACATTGTGTCAGATACTGTGATGAATGCAGAAATGAGCAAAATGCTGTCTCTTTGCTACAATTACAGAGGACTCATGCTGCATCTGCAGCAAGTCACATCTCTGGCAATAATATTAGTAATAATAGCTAATAGTCTACTCTTATTACAAGCAGGGTGTTCTATAAGATGTACACATGACAACTAAATGAATACCCTCAAATACTTAAGTGAGTTCTCTTGCTTTTTTCCTTCTACAAATAAAGAAGTGCAACACCTCTCTAGCTCAGAATTGCCACAAATTCATACATTTATAAGCTTCAGGACATTTGCAAAACTCTAGTTATATGAAGTTCTTATTGATCAAGAATTTACTGTGTATCCGTTATGCATAAACCCTTTCACCTCAGGTTTTTCTTTGTTTGTTTTTTGGCAGTGCTTACTATAGTCAAATCACTTTTTTAGTATCCATTCTGCGCAGATAAGCAAATACTTTGAAAAGCCAGCAGGTAGTTATTTACTTACGGCTTCTTCAGATTCTTCATTTTCTTTTGTTTGAACGACTTCCCAGTTGAAAAAGCAATAAGGAGATAACACTCAGATATGAAACAGACACTAGTATTTTACCTTGTAACAAAAAAGGTAAAATTTGCATCAGGCTTGAACAGTGACACACATCCCAAGAATCTCAGTGGCTTAAGACATTAAAAAAAAAAATGTCTTGTTCCACTGTCTATCTACAGGGCTGTGCTCCACACAGGATGTTAGGGACTCCAGCCAACAGCAGTTGTGACCTCTTTTAGCTTCACCATCAGGAATAAGGCATCTCTGTTGCTCTGGAATGAAATGACACAATAGAGGGGTATGCTCTGGAATTAAATGCTTAGGCCAAGAAGTGACGTGTGCCACAAACGCTTGCTACCTATTGGACAGAATGACTCGTGTTCCCAGCCAAGTGAAAGCTTAGAAGTCAAGTTGTCTGCTCACCCAGAAGACAGAACGAAGTTTTAAAAAGTCAGTATTGGTGAGAAATATATCAGATTTTAGTTCACTTAAAGTAAAAAAGATTCTTCACAATCTTTAAGGATAACATTGTGTCAGATACTGTGATGAATGCAGAAATGAGCAAAATGCTGTCTCTTTGCTACAATTACAGAGGACTCATGCTGCATCTGCAGCAAGTCACATCTCTGGCAATAATATTAGTAATAATAGCTAATAGTCTACTCTTATTACAAGCAGGGTGTTCTATAAGATGTACACATGACAACTAAATGAATACCCTCAAATACTTAAGTGAGTTCTCTTGCTTTTTTCCCCCTTCTACAAATAAAGAAGTGCCACATAAAGTTGAATTTGCAAAATTTAATTTGTACACATGAACTATTTTGAGACCAAAGGTGTAATGATAGGAAAATAATAAAACTTCTATTTTATTCATAGTGTTCAAGTTAATAAATCTCTTCCCTTCCAGTATTTAAATTTCTATATCCAGACTTCTCAATTAAGGCAAAACATGTGGATGAACCATACTTAATTATAACTTTCTGTCCTTAATTTATACAGGTTACTCTGGGAGTCATTCCAAACTGAATGAACTCTGCATATGATTGTTTAAAATAACCTTTTCTCTCTTATCTTTGATAATATATGTCAAAAAATTTTATAAGAATTTTCATTTTTTGTTTTCTTTTTTTTTTTGAAGCTTTCTTACTACCTTGGATATACTCCACATGATGAAATTTATTATATGCTGAATCACCCATAAGCTTTTATTTAATAATTTCAAACCAAATTTTATAATTAAAATGATTTCAAAATTTATTAATTATGAACATAAATTTATTTGATTTTGGCTCTGTTCAATTCAGTTGAGACACATAATAAGTAAAAATGATTTTCATGATAGATTGTCTAGAAACAGAAGAAATAAAAGTATTAATAACAATAGTAAAGTAAAATTACAGAGGAGAAACTTTGAAGAAAACAGAAGAAAGCTTTGAACTCTATTTTTCACTTAGAAAAATATGGTCAAACCAAATGAAAACATAGCTTTCAAAACTAATTCATAAGAATCTTAAAAATATTTACAACAAATAAAGAATGTGAATCCATTTTTAAATATACAACGAATAGTTTTTAGAAGATTTTAAAGTTTAAACTTTAAAATTTGTTAGTTTTTAAACTGTCAAATAGATAATTCCTGTAACATAATTTCTATTATTCACAAACTGCCAGGGAAAATAGAGAACACTGTCATTTAGTTTTATAAAACTTATATAGCTTTGTTGCCAGAATCAGAAAAGGATTAGCTAATCAATCTCACTTATTAATATTGATGTAAAAAAATAGCCATTTGAGTTTATTCAAGAAGAGAATGCTGTTTCAGCATTGGGGAAATTTTGTTTGCCTAGTTACCCATGCTAACCAATTGAATAAATACCACAATATTATCTGAACTCAATAGCAGTATTAGAAACAGTTGAAACATTGAAAATTTTTAATACCATTTTTTTAAAATACTTTCCAACTAACAGTAGAATTGATCCTTACCACATGGAGTGAGATCTAATACTAATATAAAGTTAATATTAAATATTGGAAGCATTTTTAATATGAGAAAAATGGCCATTGTCATGGCTTTTATTCAATATTTCATTTGTTGAATAAAAAAGAATTTTCAAATATACTGAAATAAGTAAACATTGGAAAAGAATCCAAATAAATATTAGTCACAAATGAAATAGTTGCCTACATAGGATACCACAAGAATTTAGCAAAAAAAATTATTGGAATTCATCAGACAATTTACCAGATGGTCAATTCAAAATCAGTATATAAAAAACCAGTTGCATTTCTCTCTGCCAACAACCTAAAGATCTTGATATTCTTTATATTTACCACCAAATTAGGCTTATAAAAATTAGACAAAAATAGAGACAGAATCATATTATCTAGATAGAGAGACCCACTTTCATAAATATATCTGTTCTGAAATTGATGAAAATATTCAGTATTCTTTATTTAAAATTCCATTGGGATCTTGGTAGAGTTTGCCAAGTTAATCATGGGTGAATGTGTAGACTAAGAGAAATACTTATGTAGTATAAGTGACTATGAACCTTGTGCATGCACTTTTAAAAATTTGGTGCAGTGTTCTTTGGTGGAGTTAAAATACACACATACTTTGCATCTACAAAATCCTAGAGGAATTAGTCACATCATCAAGAATGTTCATTGCAACTTTGTATTTAATAAGAAAAATCCTGAAATAATCCTAATGATTATCACCAGAAAAACAAGTAAATATCCTGCACAGTGATAAAAAATTATGATTATCTGCCCTTCCCTAGTCAACATGGCTACATTACAAAAACACAATATGATGGAATACATATAGTATGATGTCATTTCTACAAAGACTATAAACCTACAGAACCTAACTCTGTGTATTTCATAGACATATATGTGTAGTCAAACTAGAGAATAAAACATGAGAATGAGTATCACTAAATTTAAATCATATTAACTCTTTTATGAGAGACATATTATGAAGGAGGGGCCAAAGGTGGCTTCCAGGTTCTTTTAAGTACTCAGTTGCTTAGTCTGGGGGGAAATTCCATAGGTTTTTACTCATTATTCTTTATACTTTAAATATTCATTACATATATGATTCATGTTTGAAATCTCAGATATTAAAAACAATTTCCAAAGAAAAAGGAAACTAGTGTAGTTATTTTAGCACTCTTGTTGTGTGGGTAGGATCAAAGGGGTCATACATTTTAATCAGAAGCACCAGGAAAGTTCAGGAAACAAGAGATACCACATCACAAGGACTGGGGGACAATCCAAATAAATATTAGTCACAAATGAAATAGTTGCCTACATAGGATACCACAAGAATTTAGCAAAAAAAATTATTGGAATTCATCAGACAATTTACCAGATGGTCAATTCAAAATCAGTATATAAAAAACCAGTTGCATTTCTCTCTGCCAACAACCTAAAGATCTTGATATTCTTTATATTTACCACCAAATTAGGCTTATAAAAATTAGACAAAAATAGAGACAGAATCATATTATCTAGATAGAGAGACCCACTTTCATAAATATATCTGTTCTGAAATTGATGAAAATATTCAGTATTCTTTATTTAAAATTCCATTGGGATCTTGGTAGAGTTTGCCAAGTTAATCATGGGTGAATGTGTAGACTAAGAGAAATACTTATGTAGTATAAGTGACTATGAACCTTGTGCATGCACTTTTAAAAATTTGGTGCAGTGTTCTTTGGTGGAGTTAAAATACACACATACTTTGCATCTACAAAATCCTAGAGGAATTAGTCACATCATCAAGAATGTTCATTGCAACTTTGTATTTAATAAGAAAAATCCTGAAATAATCCTAATGATTATCACCAGAAAAACAAGTAAATATCCTGCACAGTGATAAAAAATTATGATTATCTGCCCTTCCCTAGTCAACATGGCTACATTACAAAAACACAATATGATGGAATACATATAGTATGATGTCATTTCTACAAAGACTATAAACCTACAGAACCTAACTCTGTGTATTTCATAGACATATATGTGTAGTCAAACTAGAGAATAAAACATGAGAATGAGTATCACTAAATTTAAATCATATTAACTCTTTTATGAGAGACATATTATGAAGGAGGGGCCAAAGGTGGCTTCCAGGTTCTTTTAAGTACTCAGTTGCTTAGTCTGGGGGGAAATTCCATAGGTTTTTACTCATTATTCTTTATACTTTAAATATTCATTACATATATGATTCATGTTTGAAATCTCAGATATTAAAAACAATTTCCAAAGAAAAAGGAAACTAGTGTAGTTATTTTAGCACTCTTGTTGTGTGGGTAGGATCAAAGGGGTCATACATTTTAATCAGAAGCACCAGGAAAGTTCAGGAAACAAGAGATACCACATCACAAGGACTGGGGGACAATTTTAGGCCATTCCCTCTCCTATGACTGGAACTATCCCTCACAGAATGAGGACCTTACAGTAGAGTCTTTTTGGAATCTCTCACAGGGTAAAACACTCTCTCAGTTCTTTATTTTGAACAACAACAAAACCTTTTGGAGGAAAGATATGATGGCTCACCATTACATCAGTCCAGGATAGTTTTAAATAGTTCTGAAGTTCACACCAGGGGATATCAACAGGGCAGGAACTGGGACAATCACCACCCTGTGGGAACATCTCCTCAGGAGTTCATCTGAATGGGTCCTAAGACAGTCTACAATTCTGGGAGTCATAGACTCTTACTTAAAAGGTGAGGGGTATTTAAACTTTGGTTAAAATTGTAGCCTCAGTTTTGATGAAGGAATGTGAAAATGCAGATTTGAGTAACCTTTGCAAAGTGTGCTTTTATGTATTGCTCACTATAGATTTAAGTGGAATAATAAATTTACAGTAAATTTAAATTCACTGATGATTCCTTGTTGATTTTCTCTGCTGCCTATAGTTTTCTTTTTTCAACAAAGAATGAAGAGAAATATCCCAACCTTTAAAAAAGCTATTTGGGTTTATGCTTGCAGTGCTTTGAAAGAGTAAAAATGATGCCTAAAAGAAATTTTTTTTTCTTTACTATGACTGGATACAGTACATGGAGCTTATAAGTAGGCCATAAAGCTTTGAAATATGCATCTTTTAAAAAATATAAAAATGTAACTTATGTCTGCTAATTTTCTCCCAGATTATAGTCTTAGACCATGCTTGCATAAGTGCTGGGTGACGTATGACTTCATTATTGCTATAGCTCTGGTTCAGGCCAGCCTTCATGGCTCCCAAAGAATATGTATTTCTCACTCTGAACCGTCAACTAGTACAAAGGTTTTTGAATCATCAGAAAAGGTTGGTTTGCATCTTCATTTACTTGAATGTTTCTTTTTAGCTTTCCCCAGATATTCATGCTTGCCAAGCCTTCTCAGAAAAGTACTTAAGCATTCTTGGACTCATGGTGAACAAGCCGAGCCTCATTCCCTATAATCATATAAAAAAGACAGTTTCATTTGCTGAACAGCATGATGTAGGCTTGTATCAACCAGTGTGCTTCTCCAGGAAAGGTAAGTGTGTTTGCAGCTAAATTAACCTTTCCTTAAAACAATACCAAATTGCATTCTCCCATGGCTAATCATATAACAGGTAAATTCAAACAGGTAAATGGTTCAGTATAAATACCACCTGCTGACAGTTGTTATGTCTTTATTTCCAGTTTTTAGCTAACTATATTGTCAAGACATTTTTAGCAGATAATACTGTTAGATAAATAAGAGTTTATATTTTAGCATTAAAATTCAAAGTTTTAAGCACACTACTCCATGTATTGTCTGATAAAATGTGTGACAGCAATAAATAGGTAAAATTTGCCAAGATATACATTTACATTGCAATATTGTTTCCTCAGATACTAAATCGTAGATGTGCTTAAAGAGTAACAAAACAAATCATTGTAACCAAATTTTATAATGTACAGATTTTATAAGATTTAAGTGGAATAATAAATTTACAGTAAATTTAAATTCACTGATGATTCCTTGTTGATTTTCTCTGCTGCCTATAGTTTTCTTTTTTCAACAAAGAATGAAGAGAAATATCCCAACCTTTAAAAAAGCTATTTGGGTTTATGCTTGCAGTGCTTTGAAAGAGTAAAAATGATGCCTAAAAGAAATTTTTTTTTCTTTACTATGACTGGATACAGTACATGGAGCTTATAAGTAGGCCATAAAGCTTTGAAATATGCATCTTTTAAAAAATATAAAAATGTAACTTATGTCTGCTAATTTTCTCCCAGATTATAGTCTTAGACCATGCTTGCATAAGTGCTGGGTGACGTATGACTTCATTATTGCTATAGCTCTGGTTCAGGCCAGCCTTCATGGCTCCCAAAGAATATGTATTTCTCACTCTGAACCGTCAACTAGTACAAAGGCTTTTGAATCATCAGAAAAGGTTGGTTTGCATCTTCATTTACTTGAATGTTTCTTTTTAGCTTTCCCCAGATATTCATGCTTGCCAAGCCTTCTCAGAAAAGTACTTAAGCATTCTTGGACTCATGGTGAACAAGCCGAGCCTCATTCCCTATAATCATATAAAAAAGACAGTTTCATTTGCTGAACAGCATGATGTAGGCTTGTATCAACCAGTGTGCTTCTCCAGGAAAGGTAAGTGTGTTTGCAGCTAAATTAACCTTTCCTTAAAACAATACCAAATTGCATTCTCCCATGGCTAATCATATAACAGGTAAATTCAAACAGGTAAATGGTTCAGTATAAATACCACCTGCTGACAGTTGTTATGTCTTTATTTCCAGTTTTTAGCTAACTATATTGTCAAGACATTTTTAGCAGATAATACTGTTAGATAAATAAGAGTTTATATTTTAGCATTAAAATTCAAAGTTTTAAGCACACTACTCCATGTATTGTCTGATAAAATGTGTGACAGCAATAAATAGGTAAAATTTGCCAAGATATACATTTACATTGCAATATTGTTTCCTCAGATACTAAATCGTAGATGTGCTTAAAGAGTAACAAAACAAATCATTGTAACCAAATTTTATAATGTACAGATTTTATAAGATAAAAGTTTTGAATATATCTAGTCATGAATAGAAACAATTACCATTCTGCTTAGTAGTCTGCTGCTTCTGCATGCAAAATAGATTGCTTAAGTTAAAGATTTGCATATAGAAATAGTCATGTTTGTCAAAACCTCATGACCATTTTCTTGAGATTCACAGAGGAAAGATGTATATTTCATGAAATAAAAATTAATTATTAAGATAACATTTACTTTATTTCGCTTCTTCAAACTTCTCAGAAAATACTAGTAATTAATTTGGGTGGTTAAATATTTTATGGTCTCATTAATATTTATAAGAAATTTGTCTTCATTCTTTTGATATATCCTTACTGAAATCATTAAGATGTATTTGGTCAACATAATAACTCTATAGAGAAATTTTTTAGAAAGGAAAAAAATTAAAATGATTCTTAAGACTTGACTATTTGAAAGTACTCATGTTGTACAGTTTGAAACATTTAAGACAACTAAAAGCTTTAAGGACCCAGTTTTGAAAGCTAGTGTTTAAAATAAAAGCTGAAAAATATAATGCTTTAGGAAAACAGAGATAAACTCAGAGGGATGGCCTTTTATGCCAGGAGGCAAGACTATCTCTAACTCTGGGTCTGAGATCCCCTACTATACATAGATTGAGTTCCACAGGTGCTGTATTCCCATCTTCCTACAGAGGAAGAATTATTCTACATTTACTGTGACTGTGATGAAAGAGTCCACAAAACAGAGAAGGATATGTGTGATTTTTTTTTTAATTAAACTAGTTCTTGTACTTCACCTTTATCACTGTTACCAAGCAATGGAGTCCCTGTCAACCTTGTTCTGCTAACAGACTCTTATGGCAAGGTAAGAAGCTGAACTGTCTAGTGCATACTCAGTCATGTCCAACCCTGTGACACCATGTCCATGGAGTTTTCCAGGTACTTGATAAATATCAGCAATAAATAGGTAAAATTTGCCAAGATATACATTTACATTGCAATATTGTTTCCTCAGATAGTGAATCGTAGATGTGCTTAAAGAGTAACAAAACAAATCATTGTAACCAAATTTTATAATGTACAGATTTTATAAGATAAAAGTTTTGAATATATCTAGTCATGAATAGAAACAATTACCATTCTGCTTAGTAGTCTGCTGCTTCTGCATGCAAAATAGATTGCTTAAGTTAAAGATTTGCATATAGAAATAGTCATGTTTGTCAAAACCTCATGACCATTTTCTTGAGATTCACAGAGGAAAGATGTATATTTCATGAAATAAAAATTAATTATTAAGATAACATTTACTTTATTTCGCTTCTTCAAACTTCTCAGAAAATACTAGTAATTAATTTGGGTGGTTAAATATTTTATGGTCTCATTAATATTTATAAGAAATTTGTCTTCATTCTTTTGATATATCCTTACTGAAATCATTAAGATGTATTTGGTCAACATAATAACTCTATAGAAAAATTTTTTTAGAAAGGAAAAAAATTAAAATGATTCTTAAGACTTGACTATTTGAAAGTACTCATGTTGTACAGTTTGAAACATTTAAGACAACTAAAAGCTTTAAGGACCCAGTTTTGAAAGCTAGTGTTTAAAATAAAAGCTGAAAAATATAATGCTTTAGGAAAACAGAGATAAACTCAGAGGATGGCCTTTTATGCCAGGAGGCAAGACTATCTCTAACTCTGGGTCTGAGATCCCCTACTATACATAGATTGAGTTCCACAGGTGCTGTATTCCCATCTTCCTACAGAGGAAGAATTATTCTACATTTACTGTGACTGTGATGAAAGAGTCCACAAAACAGAGAAGGATATGTGTGATTTTTTTTTTAATTAAACTAGTTCTTGTACTTCACCTTTATCACTGTTACCAAGCAATGGAGTCCCTGTCAACCTTGTTCTGCTAACAGACTCTTATGGCAAGGTAAGAAGCTGAACTGTCTAGTGCATACTCAGTCATGTCCAACCCTGTGACACCATGTCCATGGAGTTTTCCAGGTACTTGATAAATATCTATTGAATTAAATAAGAACTTTATCATCATCAGTGTGCGCACTGAGTTTCAATGAAATTTTTTTTTTAATTTCCTTTATTGTGATTTTTGAAGATCCCTTAAAGTTATTTTTAGTGCATGTCTGTTCTGCCTATGAATTGCAAGAAACACAGTTTGAGGAATATAGGACATAAGAGCATAAAAACAACAAAAGCAAAGAGAAAGAGGATGAAGCCGCTTTTTAGTATTTTTCTGGCTGGATTTTTCCCCAGAACTTTATGGATACTTCTCTTTATCTCAGAGTTATTAGAGCATGGCAGGAAGGCTTTTGTTATTGTTATTTTTATTGTTCTTAATTCTTTTTCTGTGTTATCAAAGCTTAACTTTATTGAAGAAAAGTTTAGTTTTAGACATTTTTCTTAGAATGAACAATTCCATTTAAGAAATGATTATGAGAACCTTATAATTTTGTATGTAACATTTTTACTAAGCCATGCAGCATTTGACATAGAATGTGATGATAAAGAACATAGATTTGAAGTTACTTTTTTTGATGCAGTGGTAAATGGAATCACTTCCTAGAGGAAGTTAGTTTTCAGTGCCAGAGTTGGAAATTTGGCAATTAACTCCATCTTTCTAGATGTCTGATCCTTACCTATATATGGAAATGTGGGCTCACATGAATATAAATGTTACAAGGTGCTCTAAGAACTTAGCATGGCAACTGGCATAAAATAAGCACACAATAAATAATTGTTACCACCTGTAAAATTTAGTAAGACAAAATGTCCATAATTGAAAGGTATAGTATAGGAGACAGCAATGAATATTTTTAGAAATACATTTTTATTTATTTGCTTATTTATTTATTTTTGGCTTTTCTGGGTTTTCACTGCTGCTGCAGGCTTTTCTCTATTTGCAGGGAGTAGGGGCTACTCTCCAGCTGTGGTGAGCATCCTTCTTGTGGTGGTGAGGTGACTTCTCTTGTTATGGAACTCAGGCTCTAGGGCACATGGGCTTTAGTAGTTGTGGCACATCGACTCACTAGTTGTGTCTCTCAGGTTCTAGAGCACAGGCTCAGTCATTATGGCCCAAAGGCTTAGTTGCTGCGCAGCACGTGAGATCTTCCTGGCTCAGGAATCAAACCCCGTGTCTCCTGCATTGGCAGGCGAACTCTTCACCAGTGAGCTACCAGGGAAGCCCAACAATGAATTTTATACGTAGGGGACGCATTTTGGAAAATTCCAACAATGTTTTTATGTGGGGACACTGAGTTTATTAATGTGATAGAAAGGTAACTGCTTCCCTTAGAGGAAATGGTATTGTTTGGAGTTTCATATTATTGTATGTAAGATGTACATGTATGTAAGTCACATTATCAACAGAGTAATTGTTAGCAGAGTGTTAAAGAGCCAGAGGGATTTCAACAGGCAAATATAGAGTGAAGAGGCATTTTCGACTAAAGGAAGGCATGAGTAAAGATGTATACAGGAAAATGAGTTGAGTGTCTCTAGGAATACCTGTTCTAAAGTCTATGAAGTGTCTGAGAAATAGGGGTAAGATGGAAAATAAGGATGAATTACTCAAGACTGGAAGGCTTAAGGGCATCTGTCACTCTTTTTGTTGTTGTTGTTTCTACGTTTGTTTGTTTGTTTTTTTAATTTTTGCTTTGACAGAGTTTTGTCGTTTACAGATATGTATAATCCCAGATTAGTCATATGTATATCCCTCATGTATATCCCTCATCCGTCACTCTTGATTACCTACCAGGGTAAATTCACTGGTTTTGGCTCTTTCTCCCCCACCATTTCATATGTGTCTCTTTTCAAGCGTATTCCATTAGAAAGTATTTCAAATAGAGAACAGAGATTTTTGCTTTAGTAGTTCACTGGTAGCTGCACTATTCTGCTGGAACTGTGAAAGAAGATCGAAAGATTCATAAGCAGGACAAAGGTTATCATCTCTCCCCTGCTTTGGTGGAAAATTCACGCTGCTGTATATGGGAGTGGGTGAATCAGGGACTCTTGAAGAAAGTACATTCCTAGGAACCTCTTTCTTGCGTGCAGTACAAATGTGACCCAAGAAATAAAGTCATAGGAAGTAGTCGTGGCAGGAGAAGCTTCTGGCAGTGAGACTGCCATTAACAAGGGACGACCAAAGAAAGCAGAAAGTCCAAGTGGTTTGTTAATTCCTTTTGCTATAGTATTGTTATTCACGGCCTAGAATGTCTTAAGAGAAACCTAGAGAGTCCTTTGTTGGTTTTTTTTTTTTTTTTTTGGTAATGCTGTGACATGCAGGATCTTAGTTCCCTGACCAAGGATCAAACCTGCACCTCCTCCTGCAATGAAAGTACAGAGTCATACCACCAGACAACCTGGAAATTCTCTAGAGAAGTCTTAAGGGGCCAGGATGAGCAGTGATTATTCAAAGTACATTGTGGTTGTGGATGAAATGTAAGACACAATTCTAAATGTAAGCAGAGCTCTCTAGATTCAAGGTTTGAATGGAGTCACATTAAAATTTAATTTTAATTTATACTCATCCTTGTTGCCCCCGCTTTCTGAAACAAGGTCTCCATGTCCAAGGGAAGTGCCTAGATCAGTTTTTGTGGCAACCTCCTTTCGCTTTTCTGCCAGGGTAGCCTCAGTGTTCAAGGTTCAAGATCCATGGCCAGTGCTGCTTCTCTAGCCATGGCCGAAGCCCGGGCTACGCTGCTGGCCCCCCTGGTACCAGCCCTGCCTCAGGTGAGCCCTGGTGGGCAGCTGGCATCACCTCTGCTGCTTTGTCAGGTACAACTCAGATTTGCTGGGTTGAATCAGAGGGTGCGATAGGGAAAATTCCCACTGTTTTACTTTACAAATAGCTTTTTGAATTTTTTCTTCCAGCCCTTGTGTGAAAAGGGGAAAAATCAAACCCAAGTTACAGTCACAGAAACTATCAATTATGAAGAATTTCTGTTCCCATTCCCATTACCAAGAATTTGGAACTGAGTTTAAAATGTTATTTTTAACATAAAAAACTTCCTCCAGCATGAAAACCTATACTGTCCTATGTGAAAAAAATAGCTATTGTCATTGCACTATGAGAAAAGGGAATCCTGCAGGGGCCCTGTGCAATGGCCTGGAGGGATGGGATGGGGGGGTATACTAATCTGGAATCATACATATCTGTAAACAACAAAACTCTGTAAAAGTAAAAAGTAAAATAAAAATTACAAAAAAAAAAAAAAAAAAAAAAACTTCCTCCAGAGTTTCCTAGGCCAAAATTTCTGTCTAGAAGTCTCACAGTGTGCCGTAACAATAGGCATATGTCAGGTCACCTCATTAGTTTTCAATTCCAGATATCTAGACCCCAGAAATAGGTGCAGATCCACGAAAATCATTACCTCCATATGAATAAGATTCTATGAGGATGGTACCATCAGATCTACAGATGTGTCCATAAACACCTAAAGTTCTAGTAGGACACAAAGTTAAGTTCAAAATGATACTTTAAAACTTGACCAAATGTTAAGGGGCCAGGATGAGCAGTGATTATTCAAAGTACATTGTGGTTGTGGATGAAATGTAAGACACAATTCTAAATGTAAGCAGAGCTCTCTAGATTCAAGGTTTGAATGGAGTCACATTAAAATTTAATTTTAATTTATACTCATCCTTGTTGCCCCCGCTTTCTGAAACAAGGTCTCCATGTCCAAGGGAAGTGCCTAGATCAGTTTTTGTGGCAACCTCCTTTCGCTTTTCTGCCAGGGTAGCCTCAGTGTTCAAGGTTCAAGATCCATGGCCAGTGCTGCTTCTCTAGCCATGGCCGAAGCCCGGGCTACGCTGCTGGCCCCCCTGGTACCAGCCCTGCCTCAGGTGAGCCCTGGTGGGCAGCTGGCATCACCTCTGCTGCTTTGTCAGGTACAACTCAGATTTGCTGGGTTGAATCAGAGGGTGCGATAGGGAAAATTCCCACTGTTTTACTTTACAAATAGCTTTTTGAATTTTTTCTTCCAGCCCTTGTGTGAAAAGGGGGAAAAATCAAACCCAAGTTACAGTCACAGAAACTATCAATTATGAAGAATTTCTGTTCCCATTCCCATTACCAAGAATTTGGAACTGAGTTTAAAATGTTATTTTTAACATAAAAAACTTCCTCCAGCATGAAAACCTATACTGTCCTATGTGAAAAAAATAGCTATTGTCATTGCACTATGAGAAAAGGGAATCCTGCAGGGGCCCTGTGCAATGGCCTGGAGGGATGGGATGGGGGGGTATACTAATCTGGAATCATACATATCTGTAAACAACAAAACTCTGTAAAAGTAAAAAGTAAAATAAAAAAAAAAAAAAAAAAAAAAAAACTTCCTCCAGAGTTTCCTAGGCCAAAATTTCTGTCTAGAAGTCTCACAGTGTGCCGTAACAATAGGCATATGTCAGGTCACCTCATTAGTTTTCAATTCCAGATATCTAGACCCCAGAAATAGGTGCAGATCCACGAAAATCATTACCTCCATATGAATAAGATTCTATGAGGATGGTACCATCAGATCTACAGATGTGTCCATAAACACCTAAAGTTCTAGTAGGACACAAAGTTAAGTTCAAAATGATACTTTAAAAACTGTGGATATGACCCAGTTTAAATTATGAAATTTATCAAAGTCTTCCTATCACCTCGTCACATGCTTGTATTTTTGGACCTCAGTCAAACAGTAATGCTTAAATTTTCTTCATCTCTAAAAGAATAATCTGAGTCTTTTAAGGATAACATATATATCATCAACAAGCTGCATTTGAAATAAAGTTTTGGAATACTAAAATATGGCTTTCAGGTGTAGTAAAGACTCATGTCTGTCGTCAATAAGTTATAAAAAATAATATATTCAAAATATGAGGATTTTTGTGATTTTTCCCTGGAGGTTAGATAAAGTAAATTTAGTTATCTAAAGTCCATTTTAAATTGAATTATTTTTGTGTTTATGAGAACTAGTGTAAGTGGAAAAGAGGGCAAGGATCCTTTGTTGATGGAGAGAACAGAGGATAGAAAACTTCCTTAGGAATCGAGTCTAAGTACGGGCGGGAAACAGCACCAGGGCCTGGAGTACCTCGGATGTTATGAACACGGAGGATGCTGACTTCCAGGGCTGCTGGAGCCACTGTTAGCAATCCCTTCACAGGCAAAGGCCACACACTGGATAATGCTCAGTTAGTAACATTGTCTTACCGCAGGAATAATTTTGATGTGAGTCAACCTTTCGGTGATAATTCTATAAGTAATATCTTAGAAAGAAAGCTCTACATTAGGGTCATGATAAAACATGCTTCAAAATCTTCCATTCCTTTTCTTTTTTTTTCACCCTACTAGATTCTTTTGTTAGGGCTAACACAGGCTTCCATATCTTGACAGTCTGGGTCCAAGTTATCTTTAAAATCACTCTAATTTTTTCCCTCACCCCAACAGACTATTATTTATTGTGCTTAAAAAATGTTTTGTTCACATCCATGAATGGGTCAACATTTTTTATTCTTTAAATGCTCACATCTATCTGTCAAGGCCCCCAAATATTCCAGCACAATTCTTATCCTACCTCAGAAGTCTCACAGTGTGCCGTAACAATACTTTCTATTGTTTTCAATTCCAGATATCTAGACCCCAGAAATAGGTGCAGATCCACGAAAATCATTACCTCCATATGAATAAGATTCTATGAGGATGGTACCATCAGATCTACAGATGTGTCCATAAACACCTAAAGTTCTAGTAGGACACAAAGTTAAGTTCAAAATGATACTTTAAAAACTGTGGATATGACCCAGTTTAAATTATGAAATTTATCAAAGTCTTCCTATCACCTCGTCACATGCTTGTATTTTTGGACCTCAGTCAAACAGTAATGCTTAAATTTTCTTCATCTCTAAAAGAATAATCTGAGTCTTTTAAGGATAACATATATATCATCAACAAGCTGCATTTGAAATAAAGTTTTGGAATACTAAAATATGGCTTTCAGGTGTAGTAAAGACTCATGTCTGTCGTCAATAAGTTATAAAAAATAATATATTCAAAATATGAGGATTTTTGTGATTTTTCCCTGGAGGTTAGATAAAGTAAATTTAGTTATCTAAAGTCCATTTTAAATTGAATTATTTTTTCAGTGTTTATGAGAACTAGTGTAAGTGGAAAAGAGGGCAAGGATCCTTTGTTGATGGAGAGAACAGAGGATAGAAAACTTCCTTAGGAATCGAGTCTAAGTACGGGCGGGAAACAGCACCAGGGCCTGGAGTACCTCGGATGTTATGAACACGGAGGATGCTGACTTCCAGGGCTGCTGGAGCCACTGTTAGCAATCCCTTCACAGGCAAAGGCCACACACTGGATAATGCTCAGTTAGTAACATTGTCTTACCGCAGGAATAATTTTGATGTGAGTCAACCTTTCGGTGATAATTCTATAAGTAATATCTTAGAAAGAAAGCTCTACATTAGGGTCATGATAAAACATGCTTCAAAATCTTCCATTCCTTTTCTTTTTTTTTCACCCTACTAGATTCTTTTGTTAGGGCTAACACAGGCTTCCATATCTTGACAGTCTGGGTCCAAGTTATCTTTAAAATCACTCTAATTTTTTCCCTCACCCCAACAGACTATTATTTATTGTGCTTAAAAAATGTTTTGTTCACATCCATGAATGGGTCAACATTTTTTATTCTTTAAATGCTCACATCTATCTGTCAAGGCCCCCAAATATTCCAGCACAATTCTTACCTACCTCTTTGAAAAATTACAGTAATGACCTCTATAATATCATTTTTCTCCTTTGAAATTTTCACACCCATTCATGCACAGTACCACTGATTTAAAAGTGAATAATATGTTTCTTTGTGACCTTTTATACATTATTATTTACGAATCTATAATGTTTAAAAATGTTTCTTTGGATAACTAGATGGTAACGCCCAGGAAGTCAGAACCTCAGTGTATTTTTCTAATGTTACTCCACCTTTGAGCATTAAAGCCCTAAATAGCCATTTATTTTTAAAATGAATATAATCCTTTCCAGCTGATCAAAATTGGCATGCTATTCTCTGAAGCTAATCATATAACTAGGATTATTATGGGAGACATGCAGGACTGAAGTATAATAGTTGTTTTCCATAGTGTTACTGTTGGGAAGATAAGTTTCAAGTAAACCTAGAATTTATATCCATAAAAAAAGTAGTCACTAACTCTGAAAGTGTTGAAATCAAGCCAGAAAATCATGTTCAAGTATAATGTGAATTCATTGATTATTTAGGCTAGTGACAGGAAATGATCATTAGTGTGGTGATGTCATACATATTTTCATGTTTCTTTCTGTCTTGAGTATAAGACAAGGGGGGACATTATAATGAAGGAACATAAAATTGAAAATGTTAGTTGCCCAGTCATCTGTGACTCTTTGTGACCCCAATGGACTGTAGCTCACCAGGCTCCTCTGTCCATGAGATTTCCCAGGTAAGGATACTGGAGTGGGTTCTATTTTCTATCCAGGGGATCTTGTCAATCCAGGGATTGAGCCTGCATCTCCTGCATTGTAGGCAGCTTTTTACCACTGAGCCACCAGGAAAGCCTCAAACTGATATACTAAGTAAATTGATTTGGCAGTGTTGAATCAGAGTTTGACTGGACTGATAGGATCTTTAAACATTTATTTATTTATTTATTTTGGCGGGGGTGGGCAGGCCACTTCCACTGGCCTTTCATTTGTCTATTTTCATCCATCTTTGTTCTTTTTGGCCAGTGTGGGCCTCCCATCGCGGTGGCATCTGTTGTCGCAGAGCACCGGCTCTGGGCGCATGCGCGCCAGAGCTCCGGCTCAGTAATTGGACGCATCGGTCCAGCGGCTCCGTGGCACGTGGGATCTTCCCAGGCCAGGGATGGAACCGGCGCCACTTGCACTGCAAGGCAGTGTTCTTACCCACTGGACCACCAGGGAAGCCCTGCCATACATTTTTATATAGAGCACCTACATTCCCAGAGCTTATGAGGACCACTTGATTCTGAGTCCATGCCATAGCTCACCGAACTAGAATTGCCCATCTGACCCAAGAGAAAATAATCAGATTCTCTTCCTCTCAGAAATTTTTTTTCCTTGATGATTGGATATATGAAGACACATACATTTGAATACAGGAACAAACATTATAAGATACTTCTAATGCACAGTGCAGAAGCAGATTGACTGAAAAGACTGGGAGGAGAGGGGAATTGGGCAGGTGTGCAGAGAGGGCACATAACTGCAGAGTGGAGGTGAGCACCACCTTGGTTCTTGATAACTTCCCGTTTTCATATTTAAGGCTTTCACAAGGCCCTGTGTGCATTTCCTCTTTTACTCTCTGAGTTACCCCTGCATCCTTCCAGTAAGTTTCACTCCTTTGCGTAAGCTTTTACCTTGGCTTCAACACTGACTTATGAAAATAAGTTATATTATTGGTATATAAGAGTCTTCTCCCACACCACAGTTCAAATTCATGAATTCTTCAGCACTCAGCCTTCTTTATGGTCCAACTCTCACATCCGTACATGATACTAGGAAAATCATAGCTTTTGACTATTCAAACTTTGGTCAACAAAGTGATGTCTCTGCTTTTTAATATGCAGTCTAGGTTTGTCATTGCTTTCCTTTTAAGGAGCAGGCATCTTTTAATTTCATGGCTGCAGTGACCATCTGCAGTGATTTCAGGAGCCCAAGAAAATAAAGTGTGTCACAGTTTGCATTGTTTTCCAACTGTTTGCATGAAGTGATGGGACCAGATGCCATGATCTTCATTTTTTGAATGTTGAGTTTTAGGCCAGCTTTTTCACCTTCCTCTTTCACCTTCATCAAGAGGCTCTTTAGTTCCTCTTCCCTTTGGGGCCTCAGGGTGGTGTTATCTGCATACTGGAGGTTATTGATATTTCTCCCAGAAATCTTGATTCCAGCTTGTGCTTCATCCAGACCAGAATTACACATGATACTCTGCATATAAGTTAAGTAAGCAGGGTGACAATATACAGCCTTAGCATTCCTTTCACAATTTGGAACTAGTCTGTTCCGTGTCTGGTTATAACTGTTGCTTCTTGTCCTGCATACAGGTTTCGCAGGAGGCAGGTAAGATGATCTGTTATTTACATCTCTTTAAGGATCTTCCACAGTTTGTTGTGATCCACAGTCAAAGGTTTTAATATATTCACAAAGCAGAAGTAGATGTTTTCCTGGAATCCCCTTGCTTTCTCCATGATCCAGCAGATGTTGACATTTGATCTCTGGTTCGTCTGCCTTTTTAAATCCAGCTGTACATCTGGAAGTTCACATACTGTTGAAGCCTAGCTTCAAAGATTCTGAGCATTACCTTGCTAGCATGTGAAAAGTTGAAGTTGGAGTTGTTTGAAATATAGTGGTACTCGGCATTTAAATGTTGTACAAAATAAACACTTTTTTATTTAACATAATTATTAGATGAGTAATGTCTTCTGCTCAGGGCCTCCCAGGTGACCCTAGTGTTAACCCACCTGTCAGTGCAGGGTACATAAGAGATGTGGGTTCAATCCCTGGGTCAGGAAGTTCCTCTGTCAAAGGAAATGGCACAGCCCCTTGCCTGGAGAATTGGACAGAGGAGCCTTGCTGGCTAAAATGGCACAGTTCATTGAATTTCATGGCTCATGTTAAAACCATTCAAACTTTGGTCAACAAAGTGATGTCTCTGCTTTTTAATATGCAGTCTAGGTTTGTCATTGCTTTCCTTTTAAGGAGCAGGCATCTTTTAATTTCATGGCTGCAGTGACCATCTGCAGTGATTTCAGGAGCCCAAGAAAATAAAGTGTGTCACAGTTTGCATTGTTTTCCAACTGTTTGCATGAAGTGATGGGACCAGATGCCATGATCTTCATTTTTTGAATGTTGAGTTTTAGGCCAGCTTTTTCACCTTCCTCTTTCACCTTCATCAAGAGGCTCTTTAGTTCCTCTTCCCTTTGGGGCCTCAGGGTGGTGTTATCTGCATACTGGAGGTTATTGATATTTCTCCCAGAAATCTTGATTCCAGCTTGTGCTTCATCCAGACCAGAATTACACATGATACTCTGCATATAAGTTAAGTAAGCAGGGTGACAATATACAGCCTTAGCATTCCTTTCACAATTTGGAACTAGTCTGTTCCGTGTCTGGTTATAACTGTTGCTTCTTGTCCTGCATACAGGTTTCGCAGGAGGCAGGTAAGATGATCTGTTATTTACATCTCTTTAAGGATCTTCCACAGTTTGTTGTGATCCACAGTCAAAGGTTTTAATATATTCACAAAGCAGAAGTAGATGTTTTCCTGGAATCCCCTTGCTTTCTCCATGATCCAGCAGATGTTGACATTTGATCTCTGGTTCGTCTGCCTTTTTAAATCCAGCTGTACATCTGGAAGTTCACATACTGTTGAAGCCTAGCTTCAAAGATTCTGAGCATTACCTTGCTAGCATGTGAAAAGTTGAAGTTGGAGTTGTTTGAAATATAGTGGTACTCGGCATTTAAATGTTGTACAAAATAAACACTTTTTTATTTAACATAATTATTAGATGAGTAATGTCTTCTGCTCAGGGCCTCCCAGGTGACCCTAGTGTTAACCCACCTGTCAGTGCAGGGTACATAAGAGATGTGGGTTCAATCCCTGGGTCAGGAAGTTCCTCTGGAAAAGGAAATGGCAACACGCTCCAGTTTTCTTGCCTGGAGAATTCCATGGACAGAGGAGCCTTGCTGGCTATGGTACATAGGGTTGCAAAGAGTCGGACACAGCTGAAGCAACTTAGCACGCATGGTACGCTCCTGCTCAAGTGTTAGAAAAATATAATAAATAACAATTCATTGTTCTAAGCAATATAATCCAACTCTAGATGCTTCCACAAAAATATATAATAAAATATTGACCCAGCAGTCTAATTATTCACTCAAAAGAAGTGAAATCATATATCCACCAAAAGATGTCTATGAGTGTTTGTAGCAGATTAATTCATAATAGCCCCAAACTAGAACCAAAATATACATCTATAGGAGAATAAAAAAATATAGCATTCATATGAAGGAATTCTTCTCACCAGTAAATAAGTATGAATTACCCCTCCTTGTGGGGCTTCCCTGGTGATTCAGCTGGTAAAGAATCCGCCTTCAATGCAGGAGACTTGGCTGCAATCCCTGAGTTGGGAAGATCTGGAGGAGGGCACGGCAAACCACTCCAGTATTGTAACCTTGAGAATCCCTCTGGACAGAGGAGCCTGGCGGGCTACAGGCCACAGTGTCTCAAAGAGTCAGACACGACTGAGCGACTAAGAACATACTCCTCCTTGCAGTAAAACTGATGAATCTCAAGAATTTTAGCTTGCGCCAAAGAAGCCACATTCAAAAAGGATGTATGCCACATGGTTCTATTCATATGAAGTTTGTCCCCAAGACCAGGTGTGGAGGTAAAAATAGAACATCGCTGCTCTTGGGGAGGAGAATGGCGACGGAGGGGCGTGGGTTGGAGGTGGTGGCTCTGCAGTGGAGCCTTTGAGTGTTCCCTTAAAGTTCACATACTGTTGAAGCCTAGCTTCAAAGATTCTGAGCATTACCTTGCTAGCATGTGAAAAGTTGAAGTTGGAGTTGTTTGAAATATAGTGGTACTCGGCATTTAAATGTTGTACAAAATAAACACTTTTTTATTTAACATAATTATTAGATGAGTAATGTCTTCTGCTCAGGGCCTCCCAGGTGACCCTAGTGTTAACCCACCTGTCAGTGCAGGGTACATAAGAGATGTGGGTTCAATCCCTGGGTCAGGAAGTTCCTCTGGAAAAGGAAATGGCAACACGCTCCAGTTTTCTTGCCTGGAGAATTCCATGGACAGAGGAGCCTTGCTGGCTATGGTACATAGGGTTGCAAAGAGTCGGACACAGCTGAAGCAACTTAGCACGCATGGTACGCTCCTGCTCAAGTGTTAGAAAAATATAATAAATAACAATTCATTGTTCTAAGCAATATAATCCAACTCTAGATGCTTCCACAAAAATATATAATAAAATATTGACCCAGCAGTCTAATTATTCACTCAAAAGAAGTGAAATCATATATCCACCAAAAGATGTCTATGAGTGTTTGTAGCAGATTAATTCATAATAGCCCCAAACTAGAACCAAAATATACATCTATAGGAGAATAAAAAAATATATAGCATTCATATGAAGGAATTCTTCTCACCAGTAAATAAGTATGAATTACCCCTCCTTGTGGGGCTTCCCTGGTGATTCAGCTGGTAAAGAATCCGCCTTCAATGCAGGAGACTTGGCTGCAATCCCTGAGTTGGGAAGATCTGGAGGAGGGCACGGCAAACCACTCCAGTATTGTAACCTTGAGAATCCCTCTGGACAGAGGAGCCTGGCGGGCTACAGGCCACAGTGTCTCAAAGAGTCAGACACGACTGAGCGACTAAGAACATACTCCTCCTTGCAGTAAAACTGATGAATCTCAAGAATTTTAGCTTGCGCCAAAGAAGCCACATTCAAAAAGGATGTATGCCACATGGTTCTATTCATATGAAGTTTGTCCCCAAGACCAGGTGTGGAGGTAAAAATAGAACAGCGCTGCTCTTGGGGAGGGAGAATGGCGACGGAGGGGCGTGGGTTGGAGGTGGTGGCTCTGCAGTGGAGCCTGCTTGCTGTCCACGAGGTGTGTTTTCTCCTTTCTTTCTGCACATGACCAGGCTGCATTTCCGTATTATTTGGCTTTTGTAGTTTGTTGTAACATGTGTCTGTGGTCTTTCTAGTGACACATGAGCAGAAATAATGCATGCACCTTGCAGGCCCAGGCTAAAGAAAATGGACAAGGTTTTCTGTAGTATCTTTCTCCTTAGAGTCAACTGAAAACTGGAGTAACACAGTTTTGGTCATAAATGACAATTTCCTAGGGGACTGCACAGCAACAACACGAAAAAGGGTCCTTGAATTACTATGTAGAAAGCAGCCACCTAACCAGTGAAGCTCCATTTCAGGCTAATACACAGGAGGAAGATAAATTTCTGCCTTCTTTAATTCACTTCTCTAGTATAATGTCCTGTCCTCACCTTAATACAAACACCAGTCACTCGTAGTGAGTAGAGTATTTGATGTCTAGGTGTATTTTTTTCAGCTATGTTAAGTCTATACTGTTGGTTAAAAGAAACCAGTGAACTGTAGTGAACAATCTTTAGTTACTATTGTATTTCATTTTTTCTTTGAAACTTATTAAATTTTAATTTGCATTTCAAAATAGCCTGTTTCTTGAAACCTGTTTCTGAAAGGCCAGATGTGTGCTCAAATGTACACATTGTGACCTGTTTTGTAATACACTTGTCATTCTTTAAATTATAAAATATTTGCCCATATTAGTGTTCTATCTGGAAGATACAGTTTCAGATTCCAAATACATTTGATTACTAACTCGGAACACTTTCCAGTATTGTAACCTTGAGAATCCCTCTGGACAGAGGAGCCTGGCGGGCTACAGGCCACAGTGTCTCAAAGAGTCAGACACGACTGAGCGACTAAGAACATACTCCTCCTTGCAGTAAAACTGATGAATCTCAAGAATTTTAGCTTGCGCCAAAGAAGCCACATTCAAAAAGGATGTATGCCACATGGTTCTATTCATATGAAGTTTGTCCCCAAGACCAGGTGTGGAGGTAAAAATAGAACAGCGCTGCTCTTGGGGAGGGAGAATGGCGACGGAGGGGCGTGGGTTGGAGGTGGTGGCTCTGCAGTGGAGCCTGCTTGCTGTCCACGAGGTGTGTTTTCTCCTTTCTTTCTGCACATGACCAGGCTGCATTTCCGTATTATTTGGCTTTTGTAGTTTGTTGTAACATGTGTCTGTGGTCTTTCTAGTGACACATGAGCAGAAATAATGCATGCACCTTGCAGGCCCAGGCTAAAGAAAATGGACAAGGTTTTCTGTAGTATCTTTCTCCTTAGAGTCAACTGAAAACTGGAGTAACACAGTTTTGGTCATAAATGACAATTTCCTAGGGGACTGCACAGCAACAACACGAAAAAGGGTCCTTGAATTACTATGTAGAAAGCAGCCACCTAACCAGTGAAGCTCCATTTCAGGCTAATACACAGGAGGAAGATAAATTTCTGCCTTCTTTAATTCACTTCTCTAGTATAATGTCCTGTCCTCACCTTAATACAAACACCAGTCACTCGTAGTGAGTAGAGTATTTGATGTCTAGGTGTATTTTTTTCAGCTATGTTAAGTCTATACTGTTGGTTAAAAGAAACCAGTGAACTGTAGTGAACAATCTTTAGTTACTATTGTATTTCATTTTTTCTTTGAAACTTATTAAATTTTAATTTGCATTTCAAAATAGCCTGTTTCTTGAAACCTGTTTCTGAAAGGCCAGATGTGTGCTCAAATGTACACATTGTGACCTGTTTTGTAATACACTTGTCATTCTTTAAATTATAAAATATTTGCCCATATTAGTGTTCTATCTGGAAGATACAGTTTCAGATTCCAAATCATTTGATTATACTAAGCTCTTGTACAAGTCATTTCCTCAGTTCCACCTATCATCCTGCCATCCACGTCTTAGGCTTATTTATCATTTCAAGCCCCATGTTCAGGTGCAATCTCCTGTTAGGTTCCCAGTTAGCAGTTCTGTTCTGTCTCTCCTGTCTCTGTGTTTATATATTATTTTGTTTTCATAAGCTCTGAATATTTTAATCATTTCTTTATATCTCTTCCTCCCATACTGAATCATGAGTCCTGGTGAAGGAGCTCCACTCTGCCTTTATTTTGTGATATCTTCTATGTCTGACGCATGAGTGGCATATAACAAATATTTCCCAGTTGAATTTCATTACACTACAGTGAATTCATTAGAACACTCCTATAGAATAGCAGTAAGCATACTTTTCACTGGAATGTTTGACACAAAATAGCACATTTCTTAATATTTCTCACAATTCCAGCTGTTACTTTAAATGTATGTGATTCTATTCTACTCCTCATTCTTTAGTTTTATCCATTCTATTAGGTGTGAAGTGGTCTCTCATTGGGCCTTAAAAATCACTGTGGTGATCAGTAATGATATTGAGCATCATTTCACATGTAACCCTTTTATTTAAAACCCATAAATCTGCTCTGGTACATCTGCCCAGCAAATAGGTTCCTCAGTACTGCTTTTCTAGAGTCCACATATATACATTAATACATGATATTTGTTTTTCTCTTCCTCATTTACTTGTTCTGTATGACAGGATCTAGATTCATCCACATCACTACAATTGATTCAATTTCATTAGTTTTGTGGCTTGATATATTACACTGTTTATATGTACCACATCTTATTTATCCATTCATCTGTAAGTGGACATGTAGGTTGTTTCCAGGTCCTGGAATGTTGTAAACCATGCTGCAATGAACATCGAGTACGCACATCTTTTTGAGTTATGATTTTCTCAAGGTTTATGCCCAGTAGTGGGATTTCTGAGTCATAGGTAGTTCTGTGTTTTATTTTTTAAAGAACCTGCATACTGTTCTCCATAGGATTCTCTTTCTCTATACTGCTCCTAGCACTTACTGTTTGTAGATATTTTGATGATGGTCATTCTGGCTGGTGTGAGGTGATTACCTCATAGTTTTGATTTGCATTGAACGGATTTGTGGATATAAACAGGAAAGGAAAGGGTGGAGTGAATTAAGGTATATGCACTACCTTGAGTGAATAGTTAGCTTCAGAAGCTGCCGTATAGCTCAGGGGTGCTCTGTGCCGGTCCTCTGTGATAACCTAGAGGGGTGGGTGGGATAGGGAAATGGGAAGAAGGCTCCAGAGGGAGGGAGCATATGTAGACGTATGGCTGGTTCACATTGTTGTACAGCAGAAACTTAACACAACATTGTAAAACAATATTTTAAAGTTTCCAATTCAGAAAATCTGTTGTGCTGAAGTGTTTAAATTTTTTAGCATATTTCACTAGGCTTCTGATTTCCTTATTGAGTTTAAAGACTCATTTATGTATTCTGGCAGTGATATTAACCTGATTTTATTCTTTTTAAAGTAATTTTTGGCTACTCTAGATCCTTTGTATTTCTATATAAATTTTAAAATCATCTTGTTCATTTTGTTCAAAGAAACCTACTTTGAATGTGATTGACTTTTGATTGAGTTGAATCTGCATGGCATTTGTGATACATTGTTTTGCTCCATTTGTGGAAAGAAAGTACCAGAGACTGGGTACTTAAACAGTAAGAGTTTACTGTCCTCAAATCCCTGCAGCTGGAAGTCCCAGAGTGTTAGAAGGCTTGCTTCCTTTTGGGTGAAGGAAGGATCTGCTCAGGGCCTCTGTGCCTGGTTTGTAGGTGGTCACCTTTTCCCTTTGTCTCTTCACATCACCTTGCCTTTGCTTGCGCCTCTGTGCCCACATTTCCCCTTTTCATAAGGACACCCGTCATGTTGGATTAGGGCTCACCCTGATGACCTCACTTGAGCTTGATTATTTCTGCAAGGACTGTGTCTCCAAATAAGGTCACATTCTGTCTGCTAACGTTTAGGCCTGGACAAGATTCAACCCATAATGTATGGCTAGGGGCTAATGTAATGCGTAATAGAGCTAGAATATCCTACCAACAGAGTCAAATATTTGACTCTCCAAGCATTGGCCAGAACTTGTCACATGACCCTGACTCCAGAGTGCCCTTCCACCCTGTGTCAGGAAGCCCGGAAGCAAACATATCTGGCGAACAGCACTAATGATCATTTGGTCTACGATTTGGTTTTTAATACTTTTATAGTAAGCAACAGAGGAAGTAATGATCAACTGGTGATCACATTTTTCTTCTACACAATAATCATTCTAAGCTCTGTATAGCTCAGGGGTGCTCTGTGCCGGTCCTCTGTGATAACCTAGAGGGTGGGTGGGATAGGGAAATGGGAAGAAGGCTCCAGAGGGAGGGAGCATATGTAGACGTATGGCTGGTTCACATTGTTGTACAGCAGAAACTTAACACAACATTGTAAAACAATATTTTAAAGTTTCCAATTCAGAAAATCTGTTGTGCTGAAGTGTTTAAATTTTTTAGCATATTTCACTAGGCTTCTGATTTCCTTATTGAGTTTAAAGACTCATTTATGTATTCTGGCAGTGATATTAACCTGATTTTATTCTTTTTAAAGTAATTTTTGGCTACTCTAGATCCTTTGTATTTCTATATAAATTTTAAAATCATCTTGTTCATTTTGTTCAAAGAAACCTACTTTGAATGTGATTGACTTTTGATTGAGTTGAATCTGCATGGCATTTGTGATACATTGTTTTGCTCCATTTGTGGAAAGAAAGTACCAGAGACTGGGTACTTAAACAGTAAGAGTTTACTGTCCTCAAATCCCTGCAGCTGGAAGTCCCAGAGTGTTAGAAGGCTTGCTTCCTTTTGGGTGAAGGAAGGATCTGCTCAGGGCCTCTGTGCCTGGTTTGTAGGTGGTCACCTTTTCCCTTTGTCTCTTCACATCACCTTGCCTTTGCTTGCGCCTCTGTGCCCACATTTCCCCTTTTCATAAGGACACCCGTCATGTTGGATTAGGGCTCACCCTGATGACCTCACTTGAGCTTGATTATTTCTGCAAGGACTGTGTCTCCAAATAAGGTCACATTCTGTCTGCTAACGTTTAGGCCTGGACAAGATTCAACCCATAATGTATGGCTAGGGGCTAATGTAATGCGTAATAGAGCTAGAATATCCTACCAACAGAGTCAAATATTTGACTCTCCAAGCATTGGCCAGAACTTGTCACATGACCCTGACTCCAGAGTGCCCTTCCACCCTGTGTCAGGAAGCCCGGAAGCAAACATATCTGGCGAACAGCACTAATGATCATTTGGTCTACGATTTGGTTTTTAATACTTTTATAGTAAGCAACAGAGGAAGTAATGATCAACTGGTGATCACATTTTTCTTCTACACAATAATCATTCTAATATACATTAAAATATTCTGTTATTTCTGTAAGTTTCCTGTGATTATGGAAAAAGGTAAGCATATAATAACAGTAATATTTTGATTATTATACTCATGGAATTTATATGGTGGGAAAACTGAAAGTTTCTGCATGTAGACAAATGATTTACTGAAATGTTATGCCACATGAATTCCCTTTAAAGGGTTTGAGGAAATCATGGAAAAACTAAATCTTATTAAATTACAGAAGAGTATTAGGAAAAAGAATGCTTTCTTGAAAAACATGGGATGTTCTACATTTGTAATTTGCTATTTAATTTCTAATTAAAATAAAAAAACTTTATTCTGCAGGCAAAAACACATTATGTAATATGTGCTAGAAAACACTTTATAAAACTTAGTGCATGCTGTATGGTAAATGCCCTGTGGAAACTTGTCTCTTAATAGTTTTGGATTTTGTTATCTTGTATATTTAATATCAATTTTCAGGACAAGAGTTTATTATTTATTTGGTTTTTCTTGCCTTGGCCACTACCATAGTGTTAGTGCATAATTCAGTGACCCACAGCATTCCTCCATTATTTCCCTTTCGTTTAATATTGTAAGCCACAAATATGTCCCTGTTTATGTATTGAGATCATCTATCACAAAGTTATTTTCTGCAGGTGTGCACATTCCTTTGTTGGATGACCTTAGCCTATTGTTACAAAAAACTTATTAAATGTGGTTTCTTTTCTACATAAACAACCTTCACATGACCTTAGCCTATTGTTACAAAAACCCATAATGTATGGCTAGGGGCTAATGTAATGCGTAATAGAGCTAGAATATCCTACCAACAGAGTCAAATATTTGACTCTCCAAGCATTGGCCAGAACTTGTCACATGACCCTGACTCCAGAGTGCCCTTCCACCCTGTGTCAGGAAGCCCGGAAGCAAACATATCTGGCGAACAGCACTAATGATCATTTGGTCTACGATTTGGTTTTTAATACTTTTATAGTAAGCAACAGAGGAAGTAATGATCAACTGGTGATCACATTTTTCTTCTACACAATAATCATTCTAATATACATTAAAATATTCTGTTATTTCTGTAAGTTTCCTGTGATTATGGAAAAAGGTAAGCATATAATAACAGTAATATTTTGATTATTATACTCATGGAATTTATATGGTGGGAAAACTGAAAGTTTCTGCATGTAGACAAATGATTTACTGAAATGTTATGCCACATGAATTCCCTTTAAAGGGTTTGAGGAAATCATGGAAAAACTAAATCTTATTAAATTACAGAAGAGTATTAGGAAAAAGAATGCTTTCTTGAAAAACATGGGATGTTCTACATTTGTAATTTGCTATTTAATTTCTAATTAAAATAAAAAAACTTTATTCTGCAGGCAAAAACACATTATGTAATATGTGCTAGAAAACACTTTATAAAACTTAGTGCATGCTGTATGGTAAATGCCCTGTGGAAACTTGTCTCTTAATAGTTTTGGATTTTGTTATCTTGTATATTTAATATCAATTTTCAGGACAAGAGTTTATTATTTATTTGGTTTTTCTTGCCTTGGCCACTACCATAGTGTTAGTGCATAATTCAGTGACCCACAGCATTCCTCCATTATTTCCCTTTCGTTTAATATTGTAAGCCACAAATATGTCCCTGTTTATGTATTGAGATCATCTATCACAAAGTTATTTTCTGCAGGTGTGCACATTCCTTTGTTGGATGACCTTAGCCTATTGTTACAAAAAACTTATTAAATGTGGTTTCTTTTCTACATAAACAACCTTCACATTCTCATTTTTTAATAGCGAGAGCCACAATGCTAGGACTTCGTCACATATTACAGTGCTTCTCAGAGAGCATTTGCAAGCAAATATAAAGGAATGCTCTAGGAAAGGATTAAATGTTAGAAATGGAACAAAGGAAACAGGAAATAATTCTCCAATTGTAAAGTACTTAAAATAAATTTTAACTAATTAAAAACTTACTCTTTATTTCAGCCTTAGAAAATCAGTTATTGACAGCCCATTTAATTTTAGAAAAGATGTATTTCACATCACATTAAGATGGCAACCATTCAATGATAGAATGAGGGGGGGCAATATTTCATGCAAAATGTAAGAAGAGGCAATAATTGTCTGGCTTCCTAACAAATCCAGAAACATATAGGATTCAAGTTGATGTATGGCAGTAAACAACAAAACTCTGTAAAAATAAAACTAAATTTAAAAAATGCAGAAATCCATATTAAAAATACAGGACTGTTTTAAATATGTAGATATACATAGATGAGATTGCTTTAATTTGAAACATCCTTAAGTTTACACTGAGACTTATCTGAGACACACTGAAGTTATACTCAGTAATTATAGGTCAGATGAAACTGTAAAGAAAATTAGCTTACTCAGCTCGTATTCATGTGCATCTCAAGTTTGTGGTATCATGTATTTTATTTTAGTCTTAACTCAT
Organism: Tragulus kanchil; assembly: GCA_022376925.1. Lineage (NCBI taxonomy): Eukaryota > Metazoa > Chordata > Mammalia > Artiodactyla > Tragulidae > Tragulus > Tragulus kanchil. Next base: position 30,397,244 of record JAIOJX010000028.1, on the reverse strand, counting down.
CATCTCAGCAGCACTCACCATGCTGTTTATCCAGCTGCAGCTTAGCTACCCACAGAGACTCATGCTTGAGAAGTAGAAGGGAGTAGGGCTAGGTGACCCTTTATAATACTTGTATATTTAATATCAATTTTCAGGACAAGAGTTTATTATTTATTTGGTTTTTCTTGCCTTGGCCACTACCATAGTGTTAGTGCATAATTCAGTGACCCACAGCATTCCTCCATTATTTCCCTTTCGTTTAATATTGTAAGCCACAAATATGTCCCTGTTTATGTATTGAGATCATCTATCACAAAGTTATTTTCTGCAGGTGTGCACATTCCTTTGTTGGATGACCTTAGCCTATTGTTACAAAAAACTTATTAAATGTGGTTTCTTTTCTACATAAACAACCTTCACATTCTCATTTTTTAATAGCGAGAGCCACAATGCTAGGACTTCGTCACATATTACAGTGCTTCTCAGAGAGCATTTGCAAGCAAATATAAAGGAATGCTCTAGGAAAGGATTAAATGTTAGAAATGGAACAAAGGAAACAGGAAATAATTCTCCAATTGTAAAGTACTTAAAATAAATTTTAACTAATTAAAAACTTACTCTTTATTTCAGCCTTAGAAAATCAGTTATTGACAGCCCATTTAATTTTAGAAAAGATGTATTTCACATCACATTAAGATGGCAACCATTCAATGATAGAATGAGGGGGGGCAATATTTCATGCAAAATGTAAGAAGAGGCAATAATTGTCTGGCTTCCTAACAAATCCAGAAACATATAGGATTCAAGTTGATGTATGGCAGTAAACAACAAAACTCTGTAAAAATAAAACTAAATTTAAAAAATGCAGAAATCCATATTAAAAATACAGGACTGTTTTAAATATGTAGATATACATAGATGAGATTGCTTTAATTTGAAACATCCTTAAGTTTACACTGAGACTTATCTGAGACACACTGAAGTTATACTCAGTAATTATAGGTCAGATGAAACTGTAAAGAAAATTAGCTTACTCAGCTCGTATTCATGTGCATCTCAAGTTTGTGGTATCATGTATTTTATTTTAGTCTTAACTCATCATCTCAGCAGCACTCACCATGCTGTTTATCCAGCTGCAGCTTAGCTACCCACAGAGACTCATGCTTGAGAAGTAGAAGGGGAGTAGGGCTAGGTGACCCTGCAGAGGCTGCTGTCGTAGTGCCCTCACTGGCATGGCTGCCAAGGAGCCTGGGAATGAAATTCAGCGACAGCTGTGGAAGGACTTGGAAATTGCTTGAGGAGTGCAAAGAAAGAATGAGGTGAGCCCTCTGCACAGTGAAGAGACAGTTGCATTGTGTGTCTCCTTCTAACAAGCTAATTCAGCCATCAGTCTACATTCCTTTGGATAAATAGCCGCCTTCCTAGAATATGGATGTTTTCCACACTCTGCCTCCTGCTAGACCATGGTGGAGCCTCAAAAACTGCATGCAGATAAGTGTAGATGGGTTACTTTCAGTGGCGCTACAAAGAGATTTTCCTTTGGTTCATACTATAGTTTATTTGATTTTCTGAATTTTTATTGCTTTATCTATTTATCTTTTATGAGTAGCTAGGACTAAATGAAAAAAGAACAAATTAAAACAAAAATAGAATATGCAGTGAATGATATTTGAAAACACCTTGAAAGTATCTGAAGTAATAATTAGGATAATAAGGAGAAATCATTTTATAGATTTGCAGTATATTTTACTGGTGAACAATTGTCATGATAGGCTTCCCTGAAGGCTCAGTGGAAAAGAATCTGCCTGCCAGTGCAGGAGAGGTGGGTAGAGAAGATCTCAGGTAGAGAAGATCCCCTGGAGAAGGAAATGGTAACCCACTTGAGTATTCTTGTCTGGGAAATCCCATGGACAGAGGAGCCTGGCAGACTAGAGTCCATGGGGTTGCAAAAGTGTTGAACACAACTAAACGATAATTGTCATGACATTGCCATAAATCATCTTGATAAGTGTTGAACTTTAGAAATTGTTTTAGAAGACAAAATAACAACAATAAATAAATATCATCAACAAGAAAAAAACACCATGATCAGAAAACTACCTAAAAAAATTCTAAGCAAAATCTGCCTTGTGGAAGTTTCACAGATCAAGGGGTTACATTTATAGTACAGTTGAATACTGTAACCAAACCTTGCTTTTATTTCCTTATCAGATTATTTAAAAATAAATCGTAAACCCCACTGAAAATGCACAGTGAGCTTTAATTTGTTATTCAAATTGACTGACAAAGTATGTATGTATTAGCATGGTTAATGAACCATAAAACGCATTATTCGTTGTTTTATTCAAAGATGCTCTTACTAAAAAGCTTATTATCTGTACCTGCAGCTGTAACTAAAGAGATGGATATAAAACTGACATTGCTTCTTAAATTATATGAACTAAAAATAATTCTGCAATTAAAGAAAACCAAGCCTGTTTGCCACCACACTTTTGTACAAGAATCACATTTTCTCAAATGTTCTATAAGAGTTTGATTCTGATATTGTCAAATTCACCAGTTACTTGGAACTTGCAAACGTGCTTCAGTGGAACATGGTAGAATACTGCCATCCCTCAATATTACATCATGAATGAACAGCTCATTGACAGCTTCATTTCCTCCTAAATTTCACTCTTCATCAGGCTTTCTGGAGTCTGCTCTTATTCTTACCCCCTGATCTGCCATTCCCATGTATTCACTATCTTCCAGTTCATTTCCTCTGCTATAAATTGATTTGCATTGCCCACAAAGCTTTCTTCTTTGCTTCTAGGTCTTTGTTGATCATTTATTAACAGATATCACCCTAATAGAACTATATTTGGGCCTAACATAGTGACCAGCAAACATAGATAGGGTGACCAGTTGTCCTTATTTGCACCCAACAGAACTGTTTCCTAGGACACAGGTTGTGCTGGAAGAAGACAAAAATCCACAATGAAACCAGACATATTAGGGAGATTTGATCACTCCAAATATAGAATTTTTTTTCAATCAAGGTAAAATCCCTTTATCCACATCTTTTTCAGTATCTCTTAGTTCACCCCTCCCATTCCAGAAAGATATGCAGGATTTTGGTTCATGAAATCTTGTAAAGAAGGACCCCGATTGCTGGTGTCCCCTTCATGTAAGTCACCGTCTTAGCCCTGAGCTTTCGTACATAGCCGTAAGGGGTTATTCTGAGTACTATTGCATATGGATTTGCCAGCCCAGCCAGAGTGTGAATACGAGCACAGTTCCATCATATATTCAAACATTTTAACATACAAATATCTATAAAAGGACATTTATTCTGTAACTTCACTGTGAGGATCAAATGAGGTAAAATGCCTAATAAAGTCAAAACGCTTTGAACCCAGTTGTTACGGTTGGATAATTAATCCATCTCTGTCTTTTTTTATATATTTGTGCTGTTTTTTCCTCATTCCATGACCCAAGAATGTTGCCTAGATATCTTGTATTGTGTTCAATGTTTGTTAAATTACGAAGTTCAAGGACAATTGCCATTTCTGCAGATTGGTTTTTGAAGCTGTGCTGGAATAACATACCATGATCCCCAGGGAGGGATTAGGTTAGAAAGAGCAGGATAGGGGAGAAGGTATACTGTGGATGGGCGCAAGCTCCGCTACAAGATTTGTGAGGCCCAGAGCAAATAAAAATGCAAGGGCCCTTCTTTAAAACAGAAAACAAATGCTGCTTCTTTTCTTTTATGATCTCCTAACCAGTCATGGTGTTTGAAATTTTGTTCTTAATGTCATATTCCCTCAAAATGGGGGTACACATAAGAGGCTGTAGATCTTCACAAGTGCCCGGGGCTCCACTTGTGACTAGCTTCATGGGCATGTACCAACTCCAAGCCTCCCAGTGACCATGTCACCTGGTGAAAATGGAACCACCTCTAGAGTAGAGAGAGATAGCTAACTAGGCTTTCTCAATTATAGAACTGTTAACACTGGTCTTGCCTAAATTCGACTTTAGGTTTCCCTGGTGGCTCAGTGGTAAAGAATCAGCCTGCCAATGCAGGAGACACGGGTTCAATACCTGGTTCGAGAATATTCCACGTGCCATGGAGCAACTAAGCTCTGTGTCACAACAACTGAGCCTGTGCTCTAGAGCCTGAGAGGCACAACTTCTGAAACCCTAGCGCCCTGGAGCCTCTGCTCTGCAACAAGAGAAGCCAGCACAGTGCAGCTATGGAGTAGCCCCAGTTCCCACAGCTAGAGAAAAATCTGAGCAACACCAAAGACCCAGCACAGCCAAAAATAGATAAATAAATAAATAAAAATTATTATTAAAAAAATGTACTTTCCAGGGTCATATATTCCTTAACAATGTAGATACTATCAGCCTGAAAACAGAAGGCTTTCTCAAATTTGGAGGAGTGTGTGATGACCTCAGATTTTGTTCAGTATTAGGGAGTAGGAATTAACACCATAAAGGAGAGCCATTCGGGGCTTCCCTGGTGGTCCAGTGGGTACGGACACCGCCTTGCAGTACAAGGGGCGCCAGTTCGAGCCCTGGCCTGGGAAGATCCCACGTGCCGTGGAGCGGCTGGACTGATGTGTCCAATTACCGAGCAGGAGCTCTGGAGTGCATGCGCCCAGAGCCGGTGCTCTGCGGCGACAGAGGCCGCTGCGATAGGAGGCCCACATGGGCCAAAGAAAAAAGATGGATGAAAATGGACAAATGAAAGACCAATAGAAGTGGCCCGCCTGCTCCCCTCCCTCTCCACCCCACCCCCACAAAAAATAAATAAATCTTTAAAAAATATAAATAAATAAAAGAGAGCCATTCATATGTTTGATATCACAAATTCATAAATTTTCATCCAAAATTAACTTCATGAGAATCTATAACTGTCTCAGGTACCTCTCACCACACTTTTTTTGGTAATTATTCATTAGAATTTTTTTCAGAACCTTAAAGAATATAACCTGAAAGTTTGGGGGTTTATATAAGAAATTGTCCACTGTATATTCAAACATGGACCTCTAAATTCAGAAAGAGCTCAAATTAAATATTACTGAATTCAAATATTAAGTTATTAGAGATAAGTACAGAATTATCATTTAGTATGAACAACTGTTTATTCATTAATATGTGGGTAGTGTGTTTAAAATCTCATAATCTGTATAATTGTCATCAGCATGAAACCAAGCTGAAATAGGTGTTAAATATGGCACGGCATACTCTGTTTTAGCACACTATTGTAGCATGAAACATTATCTTCAAACTTAGGTTAAGCCATCCTGGCATTCATAGGTTCAGAAATCAGAAAGGGATTTTCTGGGTAGCCCCCTTTTGGAGTCGGATGTCAATAGTATGCTGTAAAGACATTGAGGTTAGATGCGTGAATGGTGGGAGTTCATTGAACAGAGCCCCTCATTAAGGGGACCTGCTGTGGTGCCCTATCTTTGATTAGTGCATAGTCATTCTTTACTAGGTAAGAATTTGAAGCAGAAACTTCTCTTGTTGTTGTTCAGTTGCTAAATTGTGTCTGACTCTTCTGTCCCAGGGATTGCAGCACTCTAGGCTTCCCTGTCCACACTGTCTCTCTGAGTTTTCTCAAATTCATGTCCACTGAGTCAGTGATGCCATCTAACCATCTCATCATCTGTTACCCCTTTCTTCTCTTGTCTTCAGTCTTTCCCAGCATAAGGGTCTTTTCCAGTGAGTCATCTCTTTGCATCAGGTAGCCAAAGTATAGGAGTTTCAACTTCAGTATCAATCCTTCCAGTGAATATTCAGGGTTGATTTCCTTTAGGATTGACTGATTTGATCTCCTTGCTGTCCAAGGGACTCTCAAGAGTCTTCTCCAACACCACAGTTCAGAAGCATCAATTCTTCAGCCCTCAGACTTCTTTATCTCTGACATTCATATGACTATTGGCAAAAGCATAGCTTCAACTATACAGACCTTTGTCAGTAAAATTATGTTTTTTAATATGCTGTCTATGTTTGTCATAGTTTTCTTCTTCTCTTATGAAACACTTTTAATTTGTTATTTCATGAATCCAAATATGTTTTCCACTATTAGTGGAAAGATGCATTAACTTCATTCATATGGCTCAAATTAAATATTACTGAATTCAAATATTAAGTTATTAGAGATAAGTACAGAATTATCATTTAGTATGAACAACTGTTTATTCATTAATATGTGGGTAGTGTGTTTAAAATCTCATAATCTGTATAATTGTCATCAGCATGAAACCAAGCTGAAATAGGTGTTAAATATGGCACGGCATACTCTGTTTTAGCACACTATTGTAGCATGAAACATTATCTTCAAACTTAGGTTAAGCCATCCTGGCATTCATAGGTTCAGAAATCAGAAAGGGATTTTCTGGGTAGCCCCCTTTTGGAGTCGGATGTCAATAGTATGCTGTAAAGACATTGAGGTTAGATGCGTGAATGGTGGGAGTTCATTGAACAGAGCCCCTCATTAAGGGGACCTGCTGTGGTGCCCTATCTTTGATTAGTGCATAGTCATTCTTTACTAGGTAAGAATTTGAAGCAGAAACTTCTCTTGTTGTTGTTCAGTTGCTAAATTGTGTCTGACTCTTCTGTCCCAGGGATTGCAGCACTCTAGGCTTCCCTGTCCACACTGTCTCTCTGAGTTTTCTCAAATTCATGTCCACTGAGTCAGTGATGCCATCTAACCATCTCATCATCTGTTACCCCTTTCTTCTCTTGTCTTCAGTCTTTCCCAGCATAAGGGTCTTTTCCAGTGAGTCATCTCTTTGCATCAGGTAGCCAAAGTATAGGAGTTTCAACTTCAGTATCAATCCTTCCAGTGAATATTCAGGGTTGATTTCCTTTAGGATTGACTGATTTGATCTCCTTGCTGTCCAAGGGACTCTCAAGAGTCTTCTCCAACACCACAGTTCAGAAGCATCAATTCTTCAGCCCTCAGACTTCTTTATCTCTGACATTCATATGACTATTGGCAAAAGCATAGCTTCAACTATACAGACCTTTGTCAGTAAAATTATGTTTTTTAATATGCTGTCTATGTTTGTCATAGTTTTTCTTCTTCTCTTATGAAACACTTTTAATTTGTTATTTCCTAAATCCAAATATGTTTTCCACTATTAGTGGAAAGATGCATTAACTTCATTCATATGGCTAAAATTCCTCCTCAGGGAGAGGAGATGAGACGGCATTAGAATGTTTTTCTTAAATGGATTCCCATTTGCTAATTTCAAGGTGAACATCTTGAGATCTTCTATGGATTTTTGTAAAAAAAAAATCGGAGATAATCTTAATCCCATTTATATCTGAGATTTTTCCCACCAGGTGGTTTCCCCAAAACCAGTTGCAAATATAAAAGCTAGTAATGGCATAATGTGTTGTAAATTATCTGACAAATTTTCCTTTTGTGGAAGACTGTTCAATTAACTCAGATAAAGACACATTCAGTTATTTCACCAGAAGAATTTAAAGCAAAATTACAGTTTCAGAATTTCAATTTCAAATCCTTATGTTTATATCAGATGATACTTCACTTTTGTCTTAAGAGGTTTGTTATTGCAACAATGTGTTTGCTATAGTCACAGGATAATTCTTGGACAAATATGCAAACATGTTTTATGAATTTCAACATTATGTAAATGAAGCATGAAAAAGAGTTTTACAAATTGCACTAGGAATTCATTGCAATACCGTGCATTTAATTAGTCAATGTTGATAACTCTGAAAAAAAATCAGTAAGTAAATCTGCCTTTGATAAAATCATTTGGTCAGTTAGATGGTTCCCATACTGATTGAAGTATTTTTTATCTCCCACTATCATCTGTAATTATGATTAAAAATGAATTCTATTTGGATCAGTTTTCAGTGAATTAATTATATATCTTTGTTTAGATTGTGCAGTGCTGTGTAACTACTTAACAATAAAATTAATTATAAAATATGTTTATTGTCTAGCAATCCTCAAAATGCAACATTCCTTTTAATTTACTTTACTGAGATTTCCCCCTTCCATTTTTTTGGGAAGAAATCACCTTTCTCTTAAACTATGTTAAGAAAAATATAAACAATATAATGATTAAAATGTTCTTTGTTATTAAATTACTAAATTTATAATACTTGTCATTGATATTTTATTTCATCATTAATGGAGTGTTAAAATTAAAAGACATGTACATATATATGTAAATGCATGTATAAATAGAAATATGTTTTTATACATTTTCATGTTTATACATATATATACAAGTGTATGGAGAGTCCCTACATATAAAAAATTTCCATAGATTATAGGTGAATCCATTGCTAATTATTCAAAATATATTTTAAAATAGGAAAAATTATCTAAGGCCAGACATCAAAATGGTAATTCACTCTTACTTAATACATAGTTCAAATGTTTCGCACTAAATGATCATTCAGATACTGTTACTGCTGTTGAACTATACCTTGATATATAGCTTGACAAGTGAGGAATCAATCTTCCTTCATCACTGAAGGAAATAGTGGCACACAGGTTGATTTCAGAGTTCTGGCAACAGTAGCAAACACTGTTTCAAGTGTCCTTGTAATGAGAAATTCAAGAAAGGCAATTCTGGTAGCTTTATGTTAAACTTCTAGATGAGTACTGCATTAAATTTGCCAGCATTTATAACTGATAGGCATAGATTCTCCTATGAGATGAATGGTAGTAATTTAAATGCATACATACGTGAGTTTTCATGTATGTAGACAACTATATCATTATACAGAGTAAGATATCATTATACAACTGTTTCTCATTTAAGAGTAGAGAAGTATTGGCTATGATTTCAGCCCTTTATGTCAAAATGACAATGCAGAAATCATAGTTCCACAGCTTACTGACTTTGTAAACTTAGCTAAGTTAATTCTGTGTTCTCTTGCTCCTCATCTGTAAACTGGGGGTAAATAATTACTGTTGCAGTGATTGGAATAGGATACTAGAGAGTATAGGTTATATGCCTGACCTAACTCCTAATACGTGATAGAAACTCAACGAATGTCAACTACTATATTGATTACTTATTGCGGCCCAATGAAGTGCCCTAGAAATTTTAGCTTAAAACACGAAACATTTATTTAGCTCACAATTCTGTGAGTTGACACTTGGGACTGGGCTCACCTGCCTGGTTTGTGTGCATTTCATCTGGGCTCATGAATGTGTCTACAGGTTACTTTCTGGTTTGACTGGTGGTCTCTTGAAATCAATCAAACTAACTTTGGCTTGTTGACAATTGAGTTGGCTTATTAACTTTGGCTTGGCAGTTCAGGGTGCCAAGAGAGCAAGAATGAAAATTCAAGGCTTCTGGAGGCCTAGTCTCAGAACTGGCACAATGTCACTGGGGCAGTAATAGGTCAAAGCATGTCACAAAGCCAGCCCAGATTCAAGCCGTAGAGAACTGACTCTGTTAACTGATGTAGAGTTGCAAAGTTTTGTGGCCATTTGTGCAATATTTTCACATCTAGAATTATTATTTTTCTCTGTGTTGAACACAGTTCTTTCCGTTTACAACACATTCAGTATATGAATATCAACTTGATATATTTATTCTGGATTTGCATACACTTATGCATAAAATTTAGATCTGAAAGAAACAATCTTTGTCCAAAAATGTAATGAACATTCAGTTTCATGGAACCTTGAACGAGATGTGACTTTTGAAATGAAATGGATACTTTCATTACATGTTTTGATAAACCAATAGAGATCTGTTGAAACTGAGTATCTTAAATACAGTGAGTTTTAGATGACCCAGGACTAGAATATTTGGTCTCTTGGTCCTTGTGTGGCATTGTTTATACTCTAAAGAAGTTATTATGAACTTGTTTACCAACTTCAGATTCTGAAAAACAACTCATTAGTGGAATGAATTAGCCATGAGTTAGTATAGTTTTATTCTGCATTAATAAAAATATATTAAGTATAATATTCTCTGTATTTTACCCATTCCTCTGTCACCTAATTTGCATGGAGATTAAACAAACATTATTAATTTTCAAAAGGATATTATAGATCTTTTGATGAATTTGTAATAAAAATGTAGAGTGATTTAATAGGGAAATAACTGTCTCTTTATAAAATCTGAAAATGAAATCAAAATTACTATACAAGCTACATCAAAATGCCTCAAGATGATGGATAAAGATGACATTTACAAGGTTTGGTAATGCCGAATAGTAAAGTTTACAGGAAATTAATCTAATATTGGAGACATATCATTTTTCACCAGAGCAGAATCATAATTCAGCTGTCTCTCCTGAATTTTGACAAGCAGAATTTCATCTGGGCTCATGAATGTGTCTACAGGTTACTTTCTGGTTTGACTGGTGGTCTCTTGAAATCAATCAAACTAACTTTGGCTTGTTGACAATTGAGTTGGCTTATTAACTTTGGCTTGGCAGTTCAGGGTGCCAAGAGAGCAAGAATGAAAATTCAAGGCTTCTGGAGGCCTAGTCTCAGAACTGGCACAATGTCACTGGGGCAGTAATAGGTCAAAGCATGTCACAAAGCCAGCCCAGATTCAAGCCGTAGAGAACTGACTCTGTTAACTGATGTAGAGTTGCAAAGTTTTGTGGCCATTTGTGCAATATTTTCACATCTAGAATTATTATTTTTCTCTGTGTTGAACACAGTTCTTTCCGTTTACAACACATTCAGTATATGAATATCAACTTGATATATTTATTCTGGATTTGCATACACTTATGCATAAAATTTAGATCTGAAAGAAACAATCTTTGTCCAAAAATGTAATGAACATTCAGTTTCATGGAACCTTGAACGAGATGTGACTTTTGAAATGAAATGGATACTTTCATTACATGTTTTGATAAACCAATAGAGATCTGTTGAAACTGAGTATCTTAAATACAGTGAGTTTTAGATGACCCAGGACTAGAATATTTGGTCTCTTGGTCCTTGTGTGGCATTGTTTATACTCTAAAGAAGTTATTATGAACTTGTTTACCAACTTCAGATTCTGAAAAACAACTCATTAGTGGAATGAATTAGCCATGAGTTAGTATAGTTTTATTCTGCATTAATAAAAATATATTAAGTATAATATTCTCTGTATTTTACCCATTCCTCTGTCACCTAATTTGCATGGAGATTAAACAAACATTATTAATTTTCAAAAGGATATTATAGATCTTTTGATGAATTTGTAATAAAAATGTAGAGTGATTTAATAGGGAAATAACTGTCTCTTTATAAAATCTGAAAATGAAATCAAAATTACTATACAAGCTACATCAAAATGCCTCAAGATGATGGATAAAGATGACATTTACAAGGTTTGGTAATGCCGAATAGTAAAGTTTACAGGAAATTAATCTAATATTGGAGACATATCATTTTTCACCAGAGCAGAATCATAATTCAGCTGTCTCTCCCTGAATTTTGACAAGGTCAGAATTTACCACTATGCAACGCAAATGCTGAAGAACTTTCATCACATCCTAGGTCAGTTTCTGTGTAATTTCATATACAAAATCAAATTCTGGGTGAAGTATCTGCCTTTAATATATTTAAAAATAAAACAAGAAAAACCTCGGAGACTTTATGTTCAACTATCACAGAAAAAAATAAAACTGCAGCTTGATACATAATTAATCAGAATTATCAGCAGCTGGATTTCATCCATATTGCTGGGAATTATAACGCACAACAAAGCCAGCTGTTTCTCTCAGCATATCAACTCCATTACTGTCTCAAGAGTTCTTCTGATTAAGCCTAACATGATGTGATCACTTTCATCACTCTGCAGCTGCTCGTACAGTGTTTAGATTTCAAAATCAGCATATGCTGTATATTCCTAAACCTAAGTAAACTAAATTCACATCTGTGTTATTTAAAAGGCTCCAAAATTAATTGGCATGCTTTCACCAAGACAGTGGATATTTTTCTTTTGCTTCCAGGTAATGTGTGATCTTTAGTGAGGTAGATGTATTTTGAATAGGACTTTGGTTAATGCTTCAGAGATCTGTAAAATAGTGTAGAACACCTTATAAGAAGGCATGGCTTGTGGAAAATATCAGTATGTGTCCAAGACCAGTTATATACTGGTCATGAGAAGATTAAAAGCACAATGCTTGGGTTCAGACTCTTTATTTGGAAATGGCATTAAATGATGGTGACAAATTCAAAATGTATTAACTGTGTTTATTATAGCTTCCCTCTTCTTAAAGGAGTCTTATGATTGATTAATTTATTCATTATTTCAAATGAATAGCTAGTGTGCTATTTACTTCAAGTATATTTTCTTTGCTATAGTCAAAAACTTGTTAATAACCAGTATTTTCAATAAAACTGTCTCTTTATAAATTTAAAATAACAAAATATACAAGCTACATCAAAATGCCTCAAGATGATGGATAAAGATGACATTTACAAGGTTTGGTAATGCCGAATAGTAAAGTTTACAGGAAATTAATCTAATATTGGAGACATATCATTTTTCACCAGAGCAGAATCATAATTCAGCTGTCTCTCCCTGAATTTTGACAAGGTCAGAATTTACCACTATGCAACGCAAATGCTGAAGAACTTTCATCACATCCTAGGTCAGTTTCTGTGTAATTTCATATACAAAATCAAATTCTGGGTGAAGTATCTGCCTTTAATATATTTAAAAATAAAACAAGAAAAACCTCGGAGACTTTATGTTCAACTATCACAGAAAAAAATAAAACTGCAGCTTGATACATAATTAATCAGAATTATCAGCAGCTGGATTTCATCCATATTGCTGGGAATTATAACGCACAACAAAGCCAGCTGTTTCTCTCAGCATATCAACTCCATTACTGTCTCAAGAGTTCTTCTGATTAAGCCTAACATGATGTGATCACTTTCATCACTCTGCAGCTGCTCGTACAGTGTTTAGATTTCAAAATCAGCATATGCTGTATATTCCTAAACCTAAGTAAACTAAATTCACATCTGTGTTATTTAAAAGGCTCCAAAATTAATTGGCATGCTTTCACCAAGACAGTGGATATTTTTCTTTTGCTTCCAGGTAATGTGTGATCTTTAGTGAGGTAGATGTATTTTGAATAGGACTTTGGTTAATGCTTCAGAGATCTGTAAAATAGTGTAGAACACCTTATAAGAAGGCATGGCTTGTGGAAAATATCAGTATGTGTCCAAGACCAGTTATATACTGGTCATGAGAAGATTAAAAGCACAATGCTTGGGTTCAGACTCTTTATTTGGAAATGGCATTAAATGATGGTGACAAATTCAAAATGTATTAACTGTGTTTATTATAGCTTCCCTCTTCTTAAAGGAGTCTTATGATTGATTAATTTATTCATTATTTCAAATGAATAGCTAGTGTGCTATTTACTTCAAGTATATTTTCTTTGCTATAGTCAAAAACTTGTTAATAACCAGTATTCTTCAATACAACATTCTTCCCACCATCATTCCAGATACACTTTAAGCAGCTCATCATCAGCAAGCTACTTTTGCTTCTTTTAATAAGCCACTGAAATCATATCTTTTCCCTAATAAGTTTATTACAATGAATTAAAGGAAAGAAAGTTTAGATTGGCATATTGCACTTTAAGCATAACTCTACACCTTTGTTTAAGGCAATTTCCGTTTCTTCCTATCTGAGGAATTCTTTCTCTTAAATATTCAGTTGTTCTCTCTCCACTGGCTACTCATTCTACAAACAAGCTCAATTCTCTAAAACCTGCCTTTAAATCCAAGATTGAAAATAATGTCTCCTTCCTTTAATAGGTGGTTCTCAAATGTAGGCAAACATAAAATACACTTCACCAGATCCTGTCCCAGAAATTCATTTCCTAATCTGAAGTAAGGAAGGAAAATAAATTTAAATAATTTAAATAAGCACTCAGGATGACAGAAGATCCACATGTGGAGAACTTTGTGCTATATTTCTGTACTTGTACTTCTTTTGAATGTCTATCATATTCTACTCTGCTACTTATTCATACACGTATTTTTTTTTTTCAAGAAAGTTACTGGTGGGAAATGTCAAATGATCCAGTTGATACAGAAAACAGTACAAGTGTTCCTCATAAAGTTAAAATAGAAGTACCATATGGTCCAGAAATTCCAATTCTGGGTATATGTTCAAAAGTATTAAAAGCAGAGACTTGAACAGATAGTTGTACATCAGTGTTCATAGTAACATTATTCACAAAACCAAATGATAGAAGTATCCATCCACAGGTGAATAGCTCAACAAAATGTGATAGATACATAGAATTAAATATTACTTGGCATTAAAAAGGTTGGAAATTATGATATTTTAAAGCAGGATGGAAATTATGATATTTTAAAGCAGGAATATGGGCTTTCTTGGTGGTTCAGTGGGGAAAAAAAAAAATCCACCTGCCAATGCAGGGAATGCAAGAGATGCCAGGTCGATCCCTGGATTGGAAAGATCCCCTTTAGGAGGAAATAGCAATCCACTCCAATGTTCTTACTTGGAAAGTTTTGTGGATAGAGAAGCCTGGCAGACTACATTCCATGGAATCACAAAGAGTCGGACACTAAGTTGACTAAACAGTAGCAACAAACTTTGTAGATATATGTTAAGTAATACAAGCCTGTCACAAAGGCTACATACTGGGTCATTCACTTACATGAGGCCTAAAAACGTAAGGTCATTCCCTTACATTCTACCTAATAGTAGATAGAATGACAGATTTCAGGTGCAGGGGAAGAAGGGAATAACTGTCTCATGGGCACAGATTTTCAATTTGGGAAAAAGAGAAAGTTCTGCAGACGCATGGTGGTGATAATTGCACAGCCAAGTGAATGTACAGGTAAAATGGTTAAGCTGATAACTTTTATGTTTCATATGTATGCATTTATATATTCATATATATGTGTGTTAGTCTCTTAGTCATGTCCGACTCTTTGCAACCCCATGGACTATAGCCTACCAGGCTCTTCTGTCCATGGAATTTCCCAGGCAAAAATACTGGGTTGCCATTTCCTTCTCCAGGGGATCTTCCCAGCACAGGGATTGAACCCAGATCTCCTTCTCCTTCACTGAGGCAGATTCTTTAACATCTAAGCCACCGGGGAATATATATATATATATATATAAATAAAATATGTTGGGTGAATTTGCTTATTTATCAAAAGGGCATAATTAGGGTTAAAAATAAGCTTTGGTGGGCTTCCCTGTTGGTCCAGTGGGTAAAGAGTCTGCCTTACAGTGCAAGGGGCACCGGTTCGATCCCTGGCCCAAGAAGATCCCATGTGCCCGCAGAGCGGCTGGACCAGTGTGTCCAATCACCAGCCAGTGCTCTTGAGCGCATGCGCCCAGAGCCAGTGCTCTGCAACAAGAGAGGCCACTACAATGAGAGGCCCACACAGGCCAAAGAATAAAGATGGGTGAAAATAAATAAATAAAACACCAATGAAAGAGTCCAAAATTAAAAAAAAAAATGCTTTGGTAAGATGCTCATGGTAAAATGTATTTAAAGTACAGGATCATATTTCAATTGAAATGATTAAAGAATAGATATAAAGGCTTCAACTTCCCAATAGTACATAAAAGGGAAAAAAGCTTAAACTGATTCAGGAAAAGGAACAAAAGAAGAAAAAACAAGTATAGGAAATGCTAGACAAAGAAAATATTAAAAGTAAACTGGTAAAGGAAGTCCAAATATATCAACTGTTACATAAATATCAATTATTTAAAGTTGGTAGTTAAAAAAAATGGAGACTCACATTAGAGTTTAAAAAGAAACCAAATCTTTTACATCTGTTTTAAAAATCTTTAAAGCATAAACACACAAAAATTTTGAAATAGAAAAAGACATACCAGGAAAATACCAACTGAAAGAAACCTAGGAAAGGTAATTTGATACCAGGCAAAACAGGCTTAACAAAAAAAATATTGTTGTGGATAAAAAGAGTTTACTGTATTGTGACAAACATTTTAATTCACATGGAAAATAAGATTCTGAATGGGTATGAGTGTTATACTTTCACTGTATATAGAGTAAATCTGAAAGAATTCACTAGCCTATTATGAAACATTCAAGGTGGATCAAAGGCCAAGAACAGGCACAATGCTCATGAAAAGGGATTTTTCCTTGAAATGCCAATATTTAATTTACCTATTTTATTTAAAATACTGTGATAGTGGTCAGAATAATCTATCAGAATGATATATCAAAGGGCTCACGTATATGTGCATTGGAGAGTTATCATATAAACCAGATAACATTGATAATTAATAAGGGAGGAGAAGGCTACCAATATGTGGCACGAAGACAATTGGATATCCGTATTTTTTTTTAAGATTTATTTATTTATTTTTGGGCGGGAGTCGGGTTGGGGAGGGAGGGGAGCAGGCAGGCCACTTCTGTTGGTCTTACATTTCTCTATTTTCATCCGTCTTTGTTCTTTGGCTCCTGTGGGTCTCCCATCAAAGTGGCCTCTGTTGTCGCAGAGTACCGGCTCTGGGCGCATGCGCGCCAGAGCTCCGGCTCTGTGATTGGACATATCGGTCCAGCCGCTCCACGGCACGTGGCATCTTCCCAGGCCAGGGATCGAACCGGCGCCGCTTGCACTGCAAGGCGGTGTCCTTACCCACTGGACCACAAGGGGAAGCCCAGATATCCGTATTTTTATAAAATGTAAATAAATATCTTATGCAATAATTCCCTGCCTCATACAATTCCCCCCAAAAATCATAGGTGGAATTAAGAATTAACGATTAAGAACATAGCAATACTGACAGCCCTTGCTTGCATGATAGTGCAGGACCATAAGAACAATTAATCAGGGCTTGCCTGGTGGCTCTGTGGTAGAGAATCCACCTGCCAGTGCTGGAGACACAGATTCCATCCCTGATCTGGGAAGATCCCATACATAAACAATGAAACAAGTTGAAAATATGTAGATTAATCTTCATAATCATTTTTTTTTAATTGTGCTTGTTCCATGACTTACAAGCTTTGTTCCAAAACATTAAAACTCTTTTTACTGTGACTTATAAATGTGTAGGGAAAGAAAAAACATATATTAAAATGTATTTAGTACAATGTTAATGTGAAACATGACAAGCATTGAGAATTACAATGTTTTGTTTCTTTGTAACAAAAACTCAAGTCCATAGTGACTTACACAATGTTTACCCTCTTCTCATTGAACATATCCGATAATATGGAACATGCATCTTTCCTGTGCCTTGGCCAAGTGCTTGGGTTAGCTTCCTACAAACTACCCTGTGTGGTTTGAAGGTTGTGTAATGTCTCCAAGGGTTTTTTCTTTTATTTTTCTTTTATTTTTAATTCTTTATTTGAAAGATTTTACAGAGTTTTGTTGTTCACCGACATGTACGTTCCCAGATCATTCATGTGCACATCCCTGGTCCACACCCGCCCAGCCCCACCCAGTCCCCACCCCCACCCCGCTCTGGACCACCGCCCCAAGTGATTGTAGGCACTCCTATTCCCTTAGCACAGTGACAATAGCTATCTTTTCCACACATGGCAGTATAGGTTTCGATGTTACTTCTTCTATGCCTCCCTCCCACTGTTCGTTCTCCACAATGTCCTTATGTCTGTTCTCTATTTTTCCATGAGTTCACAGCGTGTGTTATCATGACGATCTTACTTGATTCCATATATATGAGTTAGTATACTGTACTTGTCTTTCTCTTTTTGACTTACTTCACTTTTTATGATAGCTTCTAGAGGTAGCCACCTCATTAGGACTGAGTCTTCTGCATTTCTTTTAACAGCTGAGTAGTATTCCATTGTATATATGTATCAGAGCTTCTGTATCCATTCATTTCTCGATGGACATCTAGGTTGCTTCCATGTTCTGGCTATTGTATAGAGAGCTGCAATGAACATTGGGATACAGGTGCTTCTTTCAGTTTTGATTTCATCAGGATATAGGCCTAATAGTGGGATTGCTGGGTCATAGGGTGCTTCTATTTTTAGTTTTTAAAGGAATCTCCATACTGTCTTCCATAGAGGCTGTACCAGTTTACATTTTCACCAGCAATGCAAGAGGGTTCCCTTTACTCCGCACCCTCTCCAGCATCTATTGTCTGTCGATTTGTTGGTGATGGCCATTCTGATGGGTGTGAGGTGGTATCTCATTGTGGTTTTAATTTGCATTTCTCTAATAATAAGTGAGGTTGAGCATCATTTCATGTGCTTCTGAGCCATCTGTATGTCCTCTTTGGAGAGGCGTCTCTTTAGATCTTTTTCCCATTTTTGATTGGGTTGTTCATTTTTCCTGTGCTGAGTTGTCTGAGTTGCTTGTAGATTTTGGAGATTAATTCTTTACCTCTTGTTTCATTTGCTATGATTTTCTCCCACTCTGTGGGGTGTCTGTTCAACTTTTTGATGATTTCTTTTGGTGTACAAAAGCTTTGAAGTTTCATGAGGTCCCACGTGTTCACTTTTCTTTTCAGTTCCGCTATTCTAGTAGGTGGGTCAGAGAAGATCTTGCTTTGATTGATGTCCTTGAGGGTTTTGCCTACATTCTCCTCTAAGAGTTTGATGGTTTCTGGTCTTACATTTAGGTCTTTAATCCATTTTGAGTTGATCTTTGTGTATGGGGTCAGGGAATGTTCCAACTTCATTTTTTTGCGTGTAGCTGTCCAATTTTCCCAGCACCACTTGTTGAAGAGGCTGTCTTTATCCCATTTTATAGTTTCACCTCCTTTGTCAAAAATAAGGTACCCATAGGTGCGTGGGTTTATCTCTGGGTTCTCGATCTTGTTCCATTGATCTATAGTTCTGTTTTTGTGCCAGTACCATACTGTCTTGATGACTGTTGCTTTGTAATATAGTCTGAAGTTAGGGAGGCTGATTCCTCCAGCTCCGTATTTCTTTCTCAGGATTGCGTTGGCTATTCGAGGTCTTTTGTGTTTCCATATGAACTGTGTTATTCTTTGGTCTAGTTTTGTGAAAAATGTCAATGGTAGTTGGATAGGTATTGCATTGAATCTGTAGATGATATTTGGTAGTATGGTCATTTTCACAATATTGATTCTTTCAACCCAGGAACATGGAATATCTCTCCATCTGTTTAAGTCTTCTTTATTGTTTCTCAGGAGTGTCTTGTAATTTTCTGTGTACAATTCTTTTATTTCTTTGGGTAGGTTTATTCCTAGATATTTGATTCTTTTGGTTGCAATGGTGAAAGGGTTTGCCTCTTTGATTCCATTTTCTGATTTTTCATTGTTTGTGTATAGGAATGCCAGTAATTTTTGTGTGTTGACCTTGTATCCTGTGACTTTGCTGAATTCATTGATTAGCTCTAGTAGCTTTGTAACCGTGTCTTTGGGATTTTCTATGTATAATGTCATGTCGTCTGCAAAAAGAGAGAGCTTGACTTCTTCCTTTCCAATCTGGATTCCTTTGATTTCTTTCTCTTCTCTTATTGCTGTTGCTAGGACTTCCAGGACTATGTTGAATAGTAGTGGTGAAAGTGGGCACCCCTGTCTTGTTCCTGATCTTAGAGGGAATGCTTTCAGTTTTTCACCATTAAGGATAATGTTCGCTGTAGGCTTCTCATAGATGGCTTTTATTATGTTGAGATAGGTTCCTTCTATGCCCATTTTCTGAAGAGTTTTTATCGTAAATGGATGTTATACTTTGTCGAAGGCTTTTCCTGCATCTATTGAGATGATCATGTGATTTTTGTCTTTCAACTTGTTGATATGGTGTATCACATTGATTGATTTGCAAATGTTGAAGAAGCCTTGCATGCCTAAGATGAACCTGACTTGATCGTGATGTATGACCAACTCACTTGTCAAAATTTTGAAGAGGCTGTCTTTATCCCATTTTATAGTTTCACCTCCTTTGTCAAAAATAAGGTACCCATAGGTGCGTGGGTTTATCTCTGGGTTCTCGATCTTGTTCCATTGATCTATAGTTCTGTTTTTGTGCCAGTACCATACTGTCTTGATGACTGTTGCTTTGTAATATAGTCTGAAGTTAGGGAGGCTGATTCCTCCAGCTCCGTATTTCTTTCTCAGGATTGCGTTGGCTATTCGAGGTCTTTTGTGTTTCCATATGAACTGTGTTATTCTTTGGTCTAGTTTTGTGAAAAATGTCAATGGTAGTTGGATAGGTATTGCATTGAATCTGTAGATGATATTTGGTAGTATGGTCATTTTCACAATATTGATTCTTTCAACCCAGGAACATGGAATATCTCTCCATCTGTTTAAGTCTTCTTTATTGTTTCTCAGGAGTGTCTTGTAATTTTCTGTGTACAATTCTTTTATTTCTTTGGGTAGGTTTATTCCTAGATATTTGATTCTTTTGGTTGCAATGGTGAAAGGGTTTGCCTCTTTGATTCCATTTTCTGATTTTTCATTGTTTGTGTATAGGAATGCCAGTAATTTTTGTGTGTTGACCTTGTATCCTGTGACTTTGCTGAATTCATTGATTAGCTCTAGTAGCTTTGTAACCGTGTCTTTGGGATTTTCTATGTATAATGTCATGTCGTCTGCAAAAAGAGAGAGCTTGACTTCTTCCTTTCCAATCTGGATTCCTTTGATTTCTTTCTCTTCTCTTATTGCTGTTGCTAGGACTTCCAGGACTATGTTGAATAGTAGTGGTGAAAGTGGGCACCCCTGTCTTGTTCCTGATCTTAGAGGGAATGCTTTCAGTTTTTCACCATTAAGGATAATGTTCGCTGTAGGCTTCTCATAGATGGCTTTTATTATGTTGAGATAGGTTCCTTCTATGCCCATTTTCTGAAGAGTTTTTATCGTAAATGGATGTTATACTTTGTCGAAGGCTTTTCCTGCATCTATTGAGATGATCATGTGATTTTTGTCTTTCAACTTGTTGATATGGTGTATCACATTGATTGATTTGCAAATGTTGAAGAAGCCTTGCATGCCTAAGATGAACCTGACTTGATCGTGATGTATGAGTCTTTTGATGTGTCGTTGAATTCTGTTTGCTAGGATTTTGGTGAGGATCTTGGCATCTAAGTTCATCAGTGAAATTGGCCTCTAGTTTTCCTTTTTTGTGTTGTCTTTGCCTGGTTTGGATATCAGGGTGATGGTGGCCTCGTAGAATGTGTTTGGAAGTTTTCCTTCCTGTGCAATTTTTGGGAAGCGTTTTAGGACAGGCATTAGCTCTTCTTTAAATGTTTGGTAGAATTCAGCTGTGAAGCCATCTGGCCCTGGGCTTTTGTTTTTGGGTAGATTTTTAATCACAAATTCGATTTCTGAGCTTGTGATTGGCTTGTTCAAAGTTTCTGTTTCTTCCTGGCTCAGTCTTGGGAGATTAATCTTCTCCAAGAAACTGTCCATTTCGTCCAGGTTGTCCAGTTTGTTGCCATATAGCTCTTCATAATAGTCTCTTAGAATCCTTTGGATTTCTGCATTCTCTGTTGTAATCTCTCCTTTTTCGTTTTTGATTTTGATCTGGTTCTTCTCTCTCTTTTTCTTAATGAGTCTGGCCAGTGGCTTGTCAATTTTGTTTACTTTTTTGAAGAACCTGCTTTTTGTTTTATTTATCTTTACTATTGTTTCTTTCATATCTTTCTCATTTATTTCTGCTCTGATCCTTATGATTTCTCTTCTTCTGCTGTCTCTGGGGTGTTTTTGTTCTTCGCCAATTGTTTTAATTGGAGGGTTAGGTCATCTGCTTCATATTTTCCTAGTTTCTTGAGGTGGGATTGTATTGCTATAAATTTCCCTCTTAGAACTGCTTTTGCAGTATCCCATAGGTTTTGCACTGTCGTGTGTTCATTGTCATTTTCTTCTAGGAATTGTTTAATTTCTCCTTTGATTTCCTCAGTGATCAGTTAGTTTTTTAGGTATGTGTTGTTTAATCTCCATGTGTTTGTGGTTTTAGTGGTTTTTTTCCAGTAGTTGATCTCTAGTCTCATTGCATTGTGGTCCGAGAAGATGGTTGATATAATGTCAATTTTATCAGTTTTCAATTCAGTTTTGAATTGACTGAGGTTTGATTTGTGGCCCAAGATGTGGTCTATCCTGGAGAATGTTCCATGAGCACTTGAGAAGAAAGTGTATTCTTCTGCTTTTGGATGGAACGTCTTAAAGATATCAATGAGGTCCATCTTTTCTAGTGTGGCATTTAAAGCCTGTGTTTCTTCATTAATTTTCTGTTTGGATGATCTGTCCATTGGAGTGAGAGGAGTGTTAAAGTCTCCTACTATTACTGTGTTATTGTTGATTTCTTCTTTTATGTCTGAAAGTATCTGTCATATGTATTGAGGTGCCCCTGTGTTGGGTGCGTAGATATTCATGACTGTTATGTCTTCCTCTTGGATAGATTCCTTAATCATGATGTAGTGACTTGCTTTGTCTCTTAGAATCTTCTTTACTTTAAAGTCTATTTTGTCTGATACGAGGATTGCTAGTCCAGCTTTCTTTTGATTTCCATTTGTATGGAATATCTTTTTCCAGCCTTTTACTTTCAGTCTATGAGTGTCTCTGTGTCTGAAGTGGGTCTCTTGTAAACAGCATATATATGGGTCTTGCTTCTGGATCCATTCAGCCAGTCTGTGTCATTTGGTTGGAGCATTTAATCCATTTACGTTCAAAGTAATTATTGATACGAATGTTCCTATTGTCATCTTCTTAGAAGTTTGGGGTTTGATTTGTAGGATTTCTCCTACTCTTGTATTTATTGGCTATATCAGGCCCTTTAACACTTGTTATAGGGCTGGTCTTGTACAGAATTCTTTTAGTTTTTGCTTGTCTGTGAAGCTTTTGACTTCACCATCAGTTCTGAATGAAATTCTTGCTGGGTAGAGAAATCTTGGTTGGAAGTTATTCGCTTTTGGCAAAATGTGTCTTGCCATTCTCTTCTGGCCTGCAGGGTTTCTGTTGAGAGATCCGCAGTTAGACATATGGGGTTTCCTTTATATGTTATTTGTTGTTTGTTCCTAGCTACTTTTAGTAATCTGTCTTTATATTTAGTCTGCGTTTGTTTGATTAGAATGTGCCTTAGTGTGTTTCTTCTGGGGTTTCTCGTGTATGGAACTCTTTGTGCTTCTTGGACTTGGTTGACTATTTCCTTTCCGATGCTGGGGAAGTTTCAACTATAACCTCTTGAAGAATTTTTTCATAGCTTTTCTTCCCCTCTTCTTCTTCTGGAACTACTATAATTCTAATGTTGGTGTGTTTGATATTGTCCCATAGGTCTCTAATGCTATCCTCAGTTCTTTTCATTCTTTGGGCTTTGTTCTATTCTTCAGCACTCATTTCCACCATTTTGTCTTCCAGCTCACTTATCCGTTCTTCAGCCTCTGATACTCTACTGTTGAGACATTCTATAGTATTTTTGAGTTCAGCAATTGAGTTAGTTGTCTCCATTTGCTTATTTTTCATTTCTTGCATGTCTCTTCTCAATGCACTAATTTCTTCTAATATTCTGTTTTCGGTGTTTTGCATCCGCATTAGTATAGCTTTTCTGAATTCTCTTTCAGATAGTTTGTCTATCTCCTCCTCTGTCATTTGAAGCTGTGGTTCTCTAGCTTGGTTCTTCATTTGTGCAGTGTTTCTCTGTCGTTTCATTATTAGGTTAATTTTTGTTTCTTTGTGTGTGTCTGTGTGTGTGGAGTTCTTTTTCCCCCACCAGACTTCTTTGTTGAACTCTCCCTTCCTTTGGGATTCTGTCCTTGTAGAAGGGTTCAGTGGTTTGTGACTTGGATGGTGTTAGGTCTTGTTTACAGATGAATAATCTCTAGTGTTGTATGTTCTTTATAGTGTGGGGTCTTGGAAGCAGGGCTTCCACTCCGAGGATCCTTGGTTTGATGTCTGGTCAGGGGGTGTAGGCTTTATGTCTGGTTTACTATGGTGTTCCGTGATATTAGTTCAAATGCTAGCATCTTTTTAATGATGGCTATGGATGAATGAGACTCTAGGAGGAGAGTGGTTATTTATGTCCTGCAACTTTTGGTTGGCGCTCTTATCTGGTCTTCATTTTTCCTCAGTGTTCATTTTGGTGGAAACATTTCACCACAGTGAATTTCTTCCACTCTGGTTTTTTTTTTTTTTTTTTTTTTTTGGAAAAGTTGCTTTATATCACTTCTGTCAGTACCTCTTCTCTCTGGTGGCTTGGCTGTCAGCACAGTGGCAGTGCTTCATCCCCTTCTCCTCCGCTGCTACATTGCTCAGAGCGCCATGTTCCTAGTTTCCCCAAGGGTTCATTTGATGTGAGGTCTTTGCTGGTGTTGTTTCCCCTGGGTCACCATTTCAGTCATCCCCGACTCCAGCACACTCCTCAGTTATGTTGATAAGTTTGCAGTCACCAAGTTCCTCTGGCTGCAGTAACCTGGAATCTCTCAAGCAGCCTTGTGTCATCATTCCCACGTCAGCCACTTCATCTAGAACTCCGTTCCTGTGCAGCCTGAATGACACTCCTATTGTCAGCACTTGTCTTTCTTTTGTTGCATCCTCATCATTTTTGGTCAGTTTCCTCCTTTGATTGTCTATTCTGTTTAAATGCCATATGGGTTTATTACTGGCTGATAACACAGCTGTACCATAGCACATCCACATGCTTTCATGTCTATGCCTGAACTGAGTAAGTGACACAGAGAGACCAGTAATCGACAGGTTCTGAAAAAAAGTGACATGATTTGTCACTGACCATGGTAGACGTCTTTTATTTATCTTAGCAACTTATGGACTGTAGAACCGCAGTGAAATTTGTACTTTATGCAAATATTCATGGTTAATATACCATGGTAACTGACATTTGCTAGGGGACCAGTTAAGTAAACCATGATAACTGAAACTTGTGCATATCAGAACCATGCAAACCAAGGGATGTCAATATTTTAAAATGTTTGTAAATAAATTATAAAGGATATTTTCATCCTCTTGAGATAGAAAATTATTTTATAGGCAAGACTCCAACATATCATAAAAGGAAATATCAGTGACTTTTTTTGCATTAAAATTAAAATTTATTATTCCTCAATAGACACCGTAATATGGAGAGATAATAATAGCCACTTACATAAAAGGAAAAAGCTAGCTCTATCAATGAGAAATCATTAAGCCAAAGTCAAAAAATGTAAAGAAAAGTTGAATGGCAATAGACAATAAACAACCAGGTATATAATGTGATCATAAGAGCTCCTAATATGTTAAAAATTGACATGGGTCAAAAAACAAAGATGGATGAAAAATAAATAAATGAAAGACCAATAGAAGTGGCCCGCCCATCTCCCTCCCTCCCCAACCCGCCCCCCCCCCAAAGAAACCATTAGAAAAAAAAAAAAGAAAAGCCTAATAATACCAGATTTTTGAAGGAATTCTGTTTAACTGTTGGACATTATTTCATAAAAGTTGAATTTATGTATCCCAAGTTTTTGTGTGTCTGGAAATGTCTTTATTTCATTGCCTTTTGAAAGATCTTTTTTTGCAAATTAAAAAATTCCAGGTTGATGGGGATTTTTTTTCAGCACTGTCCTCTAAAGATCTTGTTGCATTGTCTTCTAGCATTCATTGTTTCTGATGAGAAAACAGCAAACACCTTTACTCCTTTTTCCCCTGTACAGAGCTTGACTTTTTTTCCCTGTGTTGCTTCTAAGAGTTTTCTCTTTACCACCAGCTTTAGATTATACAGAGCTTTGGCATGGTTTCCTTCATGTTTCTTTTGTTTGGCTTCATTGAGCTTCTTGGAAATGTAATTTATACTTTTCGTTAAATTTTTATATTTTTAGCCATCATTCTTCAAATAGTTTTTCCTTCCCTCATCTCTTTTCTCCTTTGGGAATTCCAGTTGCACATGTAATTAATCACTTTAAATTGTCCACGGCTCACTGATCGTCTGTTTTATATATACATGTATACCATTTTTGATTCTTTTGTGTTTTCTTTTGGATAGTTTATATTTTTGTATGTTGGAATTCACTAATCGTTCTTTCTGTATTGCCCAATCTGTTATTAAGCTTATCAGTGTCTCTTTAAACATCCCATGCATTGTAGTTTTCACCTCTATAATTTATATTTGGCTTTTTTTATCTTTCATATCTGCACATAACATCAAATAAACTTATTTTTTCCTCTATCTTCTTGTACTGATGGTTTGCACTGTTTTTATGCTATTATTTATTAATTCTATCACATGTGTCGTTTCTGAGTCAATTTCTAATTACTTTTTTCCTCATTATGGGTTGTATTTTTCTGCTTCTTTTCATACCTGATTATTTTTATTAGATACCAGATGGTGCTGGATATTTTTGCTTGCCTAAAAATATTTTGGAGCTTTGCTGTGGAATACATTCAACTTACTTGAGTTCAACTTGATTAGTTCAGGTCCTGCTTTTAAGCTTGGTTAGGTTGTACCAGAACAGTTTTGATTCTAGGACAGAATTTTACCCCTTGTTGAGGCAAAATCTTTTTTAATACTCTGATACTAGTATTAAGTACTATTATAATGTTAGTACTTCTGATCCCTGAATTAGGAAGTTTACCATTCTTCCTAGGGAATGGATATTGTCTCTGACCCTGGATGATTTGTAAGCACTGTTTCCTATAACGTTTTGGATATTCCCCCTACTCAAGCCCCGCCAGTGTCAAATAGTGCCCTCATGTATGTGTTGAACCGTCAAGACTCAGTTGTATATTTGGGAGGAACTGTGCACATCTCAAGGGTTCACTTACTGTGTAACTCTCTCCTCTTCAGTATTCTGTCCTGTGAACAACAGTGGCTTGACTTCTCCAGATTCCCGACTTCACCCCTCCTGGTTCTTTGGTCTGCACACTCTCTCCAGCAAGTGAAATAGACATTTGTAGGATATCACCTCGTTTGATATCTGTCTCTCATGAATCCCTGAGGTTTTATTTTCCCCAAGGACCAATGTTCTCTCAGCCAGTGTTTCATATATTTTGGCTTTTCTTATTATTTCACATAAAAGTATGATTCCAGTTCTTGTTATTCCAACTTGAATCTATATGTAGATTGTTTATTATAGAAGTTTACTCTGTTCTCAGTTCAGTTTGGTAGTGACTCTGTTCTAACGACTGTAAGAACTGTTATAAAGTAAAATCTTATAAAAACGCTGAGCTGTGTGACGTGAAATATGCTGCAATGTCATAGCAGTCAGGGAGGTTTTGTAGCAAGTACACAGATGCTGCAGGTTGGATAGCTGAATACCTGTCTTGTGTCAAAAAACTATTCTCTATGACTGTCACCCTTGATAACTTGGAAAGCAGACTATATACCTACTAAATTTTACCTTCCAGAGAAAGCATTTGTATACAGCAAGAATATCAGTATGTATCAGTGGTTCCTTGAGAATTACAGCAGGGCAGGATTAAAAATAAACATGGGCTTAGGCAAAAATTGGATGCTCTACAAGCAAGCAATGGAAGTAGTTCACAAATTTAAGCCCTTTAGGATTGGAAAGCTAGCTACAATTTCATTTCCTCCCAAGATAGGTGTTTCAGATAGCCTCAAGGTATATACCACTCTGTGTGTGTGTGTGTGCGCGCGCGTGTGTGTGTGTGTGTGTAAGGTGGGAGGAAGAGAAAATAGAGCATAAAATAAATACAGCAGGAATAAGTACCTTATCCAGAAAAGATTTTGATGAATTACTAGCACATAGATCTTACTTTAATCACATTTTCCAGAAACCTTTTATACTTTTTGGAGAATTACATTAATTGAAACCTAAAGCTTAGCCTGAAAAGTATGTGTTTAATTGGCACCTAACATAACTCTTTGGATCCCAGACATATACTATTTGAAAGTAGGCTATGGAAGAGTCTCATTGCCCAAGAAATGCACTAAACTCTTGTAGTAGAGAGTTATTGCCAAGTGAAGAACATCTGAGCAGGTTAATTCAGGGCCAAGAAGAGCAATGGATGTTGTGTTTTCATTGCTTAAGATATTTTCTCCATTGATAGTGAAGATCACCATGGTTAAGCTGGGCATAACTTTTGGGCCAGAACTTTGACTCAAAAAATTTATCTGGGGGGCTTCCCTGGTGGTCCAGTGGGTGAAGAGTCCACCTTGTGGTGCAGGGAGCACTGGTTCAATCCCTGACCCGGGAAGATCCCACTTTTCTTTCAAGAGAGGGGCTGGGACTGGGTGTGGGTCAGTTCAGTTTGGTAGTGACTCTGTTCTAACGACTGTAAGAACTGTTATAAAGTAAAATCTTATAAAAACGCTGAGCTGTGTGACGTGAAATATGCTGCAATGTCATAGCAGTCAGGGAGGTTTTGTAGCAAGTACACAGATGCTGCAGGTTGGATAGCTGAATACCTGTCTTGTGTCAAAAAACTATTCTCTATGACTGTCACCCTTGATAACTTGGAAAGCAGACTATATACCTACTAAATTTTACCTTCCAGAGAAAGCATTTGTATACAGCAAGAATATCAGTATGTATCAGTGGTTCCTTGAGAATTACAGCAGGGCAGGATTAAAAATAAACATGGGCTTAGGCAAAAATTGGATGCTCTACAAGCAAGCAATGGAAGTAGTTCACAAATTTAAGCCCTTTAGGATTGGAAAGCTAGCTACAATTTCATTTCCTCCCAAGATAGGTGTTTCAGATAGCCTCAAGGTATATACCACTCTGTGTGTGTGTGTGTGTGTGTGCGTGTGTGTGTGTGTGTGTAAGGTGGGAGGAAGAGAAAATAGAGCATAAAATAAATACAGCAGGAATAAGTACCTTATCCAGAAAAGATTTTGATGAATTACTAGCACATAGATCTTACTTTAATCACATTTTCCAGAAACCTTTTATACTTTTTGGAGAATTACATTAATTGAAACCTAAAGCTTAGCCTGAAAAGTATGTGTTTAATTGGCACCTAACATAACTCTTTGGATCCCAGACATATACTATTTGAAAGTAGGCTATGGAAGAGTCTCATTGCCCAAGAAATGCACTAAACTCTTGTAGTAGAGAGTTATTGCCAAGTGAAGAACATCTGAGCAGGTTAATTCAGGGCCAAGAAGAGCAATGGATGTTGTGTTTTCATTGCTTAAGATATTTTCTCCATTGATAGTGAAGATCACCATGGTTAAGCTGGGCATAACTTTTGGGCCAGAACTTTGACTCAAAAAATTTATCTGGGGGGCTTCCCTGGTGGTCCAGTGGGTGAAGAGTCCACCTTGTGGTGCAGGGAGCACTGGTTCAATCCCTGACCCGGGAAGATCCCACTTTCTGCAGAGAGGCTGGACTGGTGTGTCCAATTATGAGCCAGCGCCCTGGGGAGCACGTGCCCAGGGCCAATGCTCTGCAACAAGAGAGGCCACTGCGATGGGAGGCCCACATAGGCCAAAGAATAAAGATGGATGGAAATAAATAAATAAAATAAACAGTAAAAGAGGACAAAAATTTTAAACAAAAGTTTTCTGAGGAAATTCTTTCATATGTGTACAAGAAGTATGTACAAAGGAAACTTTTTAGCATTATTTATAAAGGAATCACTCACACAATGCAGCCATAAGAACCATTTTGTAGATATTAATTTCAGACGTGGGAAGATCTCTACAACCTAAGATTTTTCTAAAGAAAGGTTACATAAGAATATGCATGGCGTGCTCTCATTTCTGCAAAGGAAAAAAGAAAACAGTGAACTGGGTATATAAAAGCACAAATATGTATGTAGCCCTGCAGAGAAGAACTAACACATGCCCTTCAATTGATTTTGAGACTTGAGTTCCCTCTTGAGATGGAATGGGTTACTGAAGTATATCTCGATTATTGGATTTGAGATTTGTCAAAATGAGCACTCTGACACATAAATCCTAAATAAGTTATATTCCAATAAACAATGAAAGAACATATTGGGTTACTTCAGATGAAGGCAAGTGAAAAGAACTAATTACTCAGTTTTCTCAAGTTGCTCAAGGGAGCTACCCTCAGCTTGGTGGTGATGGGATAGTATACCCATCTTCTCTAAGATAATTATAAATTAAATGAACTTCCAAGTGAGTACGGCAAAAATCTTTTGTATACCCCCCAAACCCTATTGCTTTGAATTTCTATGTAACAGCTTAAGATTATTATTGATGCTATTACTATTCAATGCCTTCTGCTTATATAAGCTGTGTTATGGATAAAAGCCATTTGCTAATCTACAAATCTTGTTATTTTTTTTATTTTATTTTTTTTTACAGAGTTTTGTTCTTTACTGTCCCATTTTTTGGTTCACAAAGGCTATTTTCATTTATGTGGAAAAATGACCAGACTGTTACTTTAGACAATCAATTATCTTTGTTATCAGGAAAAGACTTTGCATGGTATGACTAGGCCAGACTTCCTACAGAATAGTAGGGAGGAGTTATGCTAAATTTGCATATTTCTGTTTTACTTACACAAGTCTAAAACAATTCTTGCAGAACCATCAAGCACTAGATGTGTTGAAGATGACGTGTGGAATGTTAACAAGGTTCCAATACTGTTCTCATTCATGGATATGAAGTTCCCTTTTTCAACTCTTTGCATTTCTCAAAATAAGTCTGAAAATGCAACTATGTTAACAAAGGAAACTTTTAGCATTATTTATAAAGGAATCACTCACACAATGCAGCCATAAGAACCATTTTGTAGATATTAATTTCAGACGGGGGAAGATCTCTACAACCTAAGATTTTTCTAAAGAAAGGTTACATAAGAATATGCATGGCGTGCTCTCATTTCTGCAAAGGAAAAAAGAAAACAGTGAACTGGGTATATAAAAGCACAAATATGTATGTAGCCCTGCAGAGAAGAACTAACACATGCCCTTCAATTGATTTTGAGACTTGAGTTCCCTCTTGAGATGGAATGGGTTACTGAAGTATATCTCGATTATTGGATTTGAGATTTGTCAAAATGAGCACTCTGACACATAAATCCTAAATAAGTTATATTCCAATAAACAATGAAAGAACATATTGGGTTACTTCAGATGAAGGCAAGTGAAAAGAACTAATTACTCAGTTTTCTCAAGTTGCTCAAGGGAGCTACCCTCAGCTTGGTGGTGATGGGATAGTATACCCATCTTCTCTAAGATAATTATAAATTAAATGAACTTCCAAGTGAGTACATCAAAAATCTTTTTTATACCCCCAACCATATTGCTTTGAATTTCTATGTAACAGCTTAAGATTATTATTGATGCTATTACTATTCAATGCCTTCTGCTTATATAAGCTGTGTTATGGATAAAAGCCATTTGCTAATCTACAAATCTTGTTATTTTTTTTATTTTATTTTTTTTTACAGAGTTTTGTTCTTTACTGTCCCATTTTTTGGTTCACAAAGGCTATTTTCATTTATGTGGAAAAATGACCAGACTGTTACTTTAGACAATCAATTATCTTTGTTATCAGGAAAAGACTTTGCATGGTATGACTAGGCCAGACTTCCTACAGAATAGTAGGGAGGAGTTATGCTAAATTTGCATATTTCTGTTTTACTTACACAAGTCTAAAACAATTCTTGCAGAACCATCAAGCACTAGATGTGTTGAAGATGACGTGTGGGAATGTTAACAAGGTTCCAATACTGTTCTCATTCATGGATATGAAGTTCCCTTTTTTCAACTCTTTGCATTTCTCAAAATAAGTCTGAAAATGCAACTATAAGACCTCTCTTGAAACTTTATTTGGAATAGTAGCATATTAAACTGTATGTAAAGAGAATAAGACAATAATTTTTGGCTAACCCTGCATTTCTTAAACTAACAGAGGATGTATATATTAACTCCTAAAATGTAGCTACTAAAATCTCTCAAAAGAATATTCTCTGGGAAATACCCCACTGGGCTTATCTTACTAAGTTTTAATAGTTTTCCTTCAGACAGAAACTGTTCGTACCATGCTGGAGTGGGTAGCCTTTCCTTTCCCCAGGGGCTCTTCCTGACCCAGCGATTGAACCTAGGTCTCCTGCATTGCAGACAGATTCTTTACCATCTGAGCTACCAGGGAAACCCAGTCATACCATTACAAATACCCAATATTATAGATCTCATTTCCTTGTATTTACACAAAGGTTGGATATTTCAAAAATCTCTTTTGTTCCTGCCACTAGTTGCTCTCAGAACTTGCTACTACAGATAGATAATCCCATCCTTTATGTATAGATGTGAATTAATTAAAACCATGAAATAATCTGGCTTCAAAGATTGATACTAAAGCGTTGTGTTGGGTAGGTAGCCCGAGGGAGTGGAGGAGAAAACTCTCAAGTAGCAGGTTTCTTTCAGTGCCTTTCTCACGAAGAGGACCTAATCTAGTGCTTTTCCATACATGTGCAGCAATCTGAGGAGGGAGCAAGATCAAGCCTCCCTGGATGCTGACCCAGCTCTGTCCGTCCCAAGCCACCTTCCTCCCTACATGGTTTCCTGTTATATTTTCATTTATGTGGAAAAATGACCAGACTGTTACTTTAGACAATCAATTATCTTTGTTATCAGGAAAAGACTTTGCATGGTATGACTAGGCCAGACTTCCTACAGAATAGTAGGGAGGAGTTATGCTAAATTTGCATATTTCTGTTTTACTTACACAAGTCTAAAACAATTCTTGCAGAACCATCAAGCACTAGATGTGTTGAAGATGACGTGTGGGAATGTTAACAAGGTTCCAATACTGTTCTCATTCATGGATATGAAGTTCCCTTTTTTCAACTCTTTGCATTTCTCAAAATAAGTCTGAAAATGCAACTATAAGACCTCTCTTGAAACTTTATTTGGAATAGTAGCATATTAAACTGTATGTAAAGAGAATAAGACAATAATTTTTGGCTAACCCTGCATTTCTTAAACTAACAGAGGATGTATATATTAACTCCTAAAATGTAGCTACTAAAATCTCTCAAAAGAATATTCTCTGGGAAATACCCCACTGGGCTTATCTTACTAAGTTTTAATAGTTTTCCTTCAGACAGAAACTGTTCGTACCATGCTGGAGTGGGTAGCCTTTCCTTTCCCCAGGGGCTCTTCCTGACCCAGCGATTGAACCTAGGTCTCCTGCATTGCAGACAGATTCTTTACCATCTGAGCTACCAGGGAAACCCAGTCATACCATTACAAATACCCAATATTATAGATCTCATTTCCTTGTATTTACACAAAGGTTGGATATTTCAAAAATCTCTTTTGTTCCTGCCACTAGTTGCTCTCAGAACTTGCTACTACAGATAGATAATCCCATCCTTTATGTATAGATGTGAATTAATTAAAACCATGAAATAATCTGGCTTCAAAGATTGATACTAAAGCGTTGTGTTGGGTAGGTAGCCCGAGGGAGTGGAGGAGAAAACTCTCAAGTAGCAGGTTTCTTTCAGTGCCTTTCTCACGAAGAGGACCTAATCTAGTGCTTTTCCATACATGTGCAGCAATCTGAGGAGGGAGCAAGATCAAGCCTCCCTGGATGCTGACCCAGCTCTGTCCGTCCCAAGCCACCTTCCTCCCTACATGGTTTCCCTGTTATATTTTAAACACTAGGTTTCAACGTATGGTTTTCCTGTGGGCAAAAAACAGTATACTATTCCAAATAAGGTCTGTGAGTTTATTTCACGGAGAAGCAGACTGAGGATGCAGAGAACTTAGGTGATTCAGCACTGGTTACCTAGCTTGTGACCTTAGTCAGCTCTGCTTCTACTGAACTGTGGCTCATCTGACTCTTCTTGTTGCTGCCCTACAATAGCAAGGCTGTTTGATTTCTCTGTCTTGTTAAAAGTACAGGAGGTGTTCCTTAGAGATGTCTCTCTGATCTCTTCAGTGTAAACAGGAGACCAACGGATGGTTAGCTTGTGTGACTGAGAGAAGGGACTGGGGACCCAGTCATCTGATTCCCAAGTTGTCAGCAGTGGTATCCCGTGCTCTGTTCATCGCATGGAGAGTGTCCTTGAAAAATCGTGTATTTCAGCTAGTCCAAGAAGTTTGCTTCCAGTAGGGCTGCAGTCCAAATTCAGTCGACACAAAGTCAGGAAGAGAGGCTTCTGATTTTTCTGAACTCACTCCAGAAATAGTCAGACTCAATTTGGAAAACCATCCTGATTTAGGCAACCTCTTCTTTGGGGGTACAGGGTATGATGTCTTAAGAGGTATGTCTTATTATCACTTAGATCACACAGTGCCATGTGATGATCCCATATTCTGTAGCTTCCCAGTCAGCGAAGCAGAGAGAGCACCTCTGCCTCATGTTCAAAGTAAATGGGATTCAAAAATCTCTTTTGTTCCTGCCACTAGTTGCTCTCAGAACTTGCTACTACAGATAGATAATCCCATCCTTTATGTATAGATGTGAATTAATTAAAACCATGAAATAATCTGGCTTCAAAGATTGATACTAAAGCGTTGTGTTGGGTAGGTAGCCCGAGGGAGTGGAGGAGAAAACTCTCAAGTAGCAGGTTTCTTTCAGTGCCTTTCTCACGAAGAGGACCTAATCTAGTGCTTTTCCATACATGTGCAGCAATCTGAGGAGGGAGCAAGATCAAGCCTCCCTGGATGCTGACCCAGCTCTGTCCGTCCCAAGCCACCTTCCTCCCTACATGGTTTCCCTGTTATATTTTAAACACTAGGTTTCAACGTATGGTTTTCCTGTGGGCAAAAAACAGTATACTATTCCAAATAAGGTCTGTGAGTTTATTTCACGGAGAAGCAGACTGAGGATGCAGAGAACTTAGGTGATTCAGCACTGGTTACCTAGCTTGTGACCTTAGTCAGCTCTGCTTCTACTGAACTGTGGCTCATCTGACTCTTCTTGTTGCTGCCCTACAATAGCAAGGCTGTTTGATTTCTCTGTCTTGTTAAAAGTACAGGAGGTGTTCCTTAGAGATGTCTCTCTGATCTCTTCAGTGTAAACAGGAGACCAACGGATGGTTAGCTTGTGTGACTGAGAGAAGGGACTGGGGACCCAGTCATCTGATTCCCAAGTTGTCAGCAGTGGTATCCCGTGCTCTGTTCATCGCATGGAGAGTGTCCTTGAAAAATCGTGTATTTCAGCTAGTCCAAGAAGTTTGCTTCCAGTAGGGCTGCAGTCCAAATTCAGTCGACACAAAGTCAGGAAGAGAGGCTTCTGATTTTTCTGAACTCACTCCAGAAATAGTCAGACTCAATTTGGAAAACCATCCTGATTTAGGCAACCTCTTCTTTGGGGGTACAGGGTATGATGTCTTAAGAGGTATGTCTTATTATCACTTAGATCACACAGTGCCATGTGATGATCCCATATTCTGTAGCTTCCCAGTCAGCGAAGCAGAGAGAGCACCTCTGCCTCATGTTCAAAGTAAATGATCCAAAAGGATTTCAGGGGCTTCCCTGGTGGTCCAGTGGGTAAGGACACCGCCTTGCACTGCAAGGGGCGCCGGTTCCATCCCTGGCCTGGGAAGATCCCACGTGTAGCCGAGCAGCTGCACCGATGTGTCCAATTACTGAGCCAGAGCTCTGGAGCGCATGCGCCCAGAGCCCGTGCCCGGCGACAACAGAGGCCACTGTGATGGGAGGCCCACACGGGCCGAAGAACAAAGATGGATGAAGATAGATAAATGAAAGACCAATAGAAGTGGCCCGCCCACCCCTTCCCTCCCCAACCCGCTCCCCCTGCAAAAAAACTTTAAAAAAATAAAAAGAATTTCAGAAATGAGTGTATTTCTCATGTACCACTTCCCTTTATCAGTGTATTTGAAATTCTCTAGTGGCCTTGTTGAGTGTATACAGTGGCTCCCATTGAATATACTCAGAGCTGTCCTGCAATGGCTACTATTGTGATCACACCCCTTCTTCATCAGTTAATCATGGTGTGGTCTGAGGTGAGGGACCTGCAGGAAAGCTATGAAATCACATTGGTGTTCTCAAATATGTTACATATTCCAAAGTGCACCCCATAACAGAGAATAACCATTTTGCTTATAATAAGGCAATAAAAAGCTATTATAACATTTACCTTATGGTTTGAAAAAATGTGTTTTATGAAGTAGCAAAGAGGAAATCCTTTCCATCTTTTGTTGTTATACTTAGTCCTTTAAGAGTCTAACTGTCTGGTTTTGAAATAATTTTTTAAAAATCAATGCAAAAGTCCTTTTGGTGAGTCGTGTTTTGATAACCTCTCTAAAGAAGCTATTCTGGGCATCCTTTACCACTTGCCTGTGCGCATTATCTGTAATTGTCTTTTAATAGACTGAGACTAAATTATTAGAAAAAAATGGCATCGCCAGGGAGTAAGGGTTGTCAGATACTACTGAGATGCAATACATCAAATGCTCAGGCATTCAGCTTTATCTCATGGGCTGTTTATTTTCAGGACACAAGTTTTAAAAAAATGTTTTAAGCCTTTCTAACCTGTTCTGATTTCAAATGAGCAAAGTAATGAGCACCAACAACAAGGAGAACGAGGAGAATTAATGAGTCCTGGACAACAGCAACATATTAGATAAAGAATTTGTGACTAAAAGCAAGATAATAATGTAAGCCTTTTTTTTTTTTTGAACCAAGGAGCAGACATTGTCCTCTCAAAGCTAATTAAAAGTTCTTAAGGAAAAAGTTTTATTGAATAGTCAGTACTCACAATGGCTTCACATTTTTCAAGAAAAGTGTATTTTGTAAATGAAAAATGTTGTGATTATCAAAAATATGTTTTTTTTGTCTTACATTCTCATGAATTCAGTATAATGTGGATATGTAGTCCATTCCTAAAGCAGCTCTGCATGGCAGAAAAAAGATAATAATAATTAAAGATTTGATATAATAATCATAGATGAAAAATGTTTTAACTTTTTTTTTAATTGCATTTTTCAATTGCATTGGATTCTCTGTATGCAGCAAGTGATAGCCTTCTTGTCCTTTAAAATGCATATCATTATTCAGAGTCTCAATCTTGTAATTTTCTGAGTACAAACAAGGTTATATGGTCTTGTTTCTGATCTAAATGTAAGTAGTCTATTCCAATCCACACAAGGTTTAATATGAAAAACCTCAGTTTATCTTGATATTCTGATTTCCTAGTGCACCCCATAACAGAGAATAACCATTTTGCTTATAATAAGGCAATAAAAAGCTATTATAACATTTACCTTATGGTTTGAAAAAATGTGTTTTATGAAGTAGCAAAGAGGAAATCCTTTCCATCTTTTGTTGTTATACTTAGTCCTTTAAGAGTCTAACTGTCTGGTTTTGAAATAATTTTTTAAAAATCAATGCAAAAGTCCTTTTGGTGAGTCGTGTTTTGATAACCTCTCTAAAGAAGCTATTCTGGGCATCCTTTACCACTTGCCTGTGCGCATTATCTGTAATTGTCTTTTAATAGACTGAGACTAAATTATTAGAAAAAAATGGCATCGCCAGGGAGTAAGGGTTGTCAGATACTACTGAGATGCAATACATCAAATGCTCAGGCATTCAGCTTTATCTCATGGGCTGTTTATTTTCAGGACACAAGTTTTAAAAAAATGTTTTAAGCCTTTCTAACCTGTTCTGATTTCAAATGAGCAAAGTAATGAGCACCAACAACAAGGAGAACGAGGAGAATTAATGAGTCCTGGACAACAGCAACATATTAGATAAAGAATTTGTGACTAAAAGCAAGATAATAATGTAAGCCTTTTTTTTTTTTTGAACCAAGGAGCAGACATTGTCCTCTCAAAGCTAATTAAAAGTTCTTAAGGAAAAAGTTTTATTGAATAGTCAGTACTCACAATGGCTTCACATTTTTCAAGAAAAGTGTATTTTGTAAATGAAAAATGTTGTGATTATCAAAAATATGTTTTTTTTGTCTTACATTCTCATGAATTCAGTATAATGTGGATATGTAGTCCATTCCTAAAGCAGCTCTGCATGGCAGAAAAAAGATAATAATAATTAAAGATTTGATATAATAATCATAGATGAAAAATGTTTTAACTTTTTTTTTAATTGCATTTTTCAATTGCATTGGATTCTCTGTATGCAGCAAGTGATAGCCTTCTTGTCCTTTAAAATGCATATCATTATTCAGAGTCTCAATCTTGTAATTTTCTGAGTACAAACAAGGTTATATGGTCTTGTTTCTGATCTAAATGTAAGTAGTCTATTCCAATCCACACTCTAACCTCAGCTTTAAAAAGTTTGCTAATATGAAAAACCTCAGTATTTATATTCTCCTTGTGCCATAATTCCACTATTTGGAGTTCTCTCTATGAAAATGTATGCCAAGCTTTTATTGAGATCATGACATGGTGTTATTAAACAGAAATCATTAGGAACCAAATATCCAACAAATGGGAATGGGCTAAATAAATTATAAATTATGAAGGGCTGATTTATTAGTTATAAGATTAGTTATAAGATGGGCTGATTTATTAAAAATATACATTGAGTAGAAAATATATTTAAAATGAATGAGGGCCTTCCATAGTGGTTCAGTGGCTAAGACTCTGCACTCCCCTAAAATGAACGAAAGTAAATGAAAATCTGTTCAGCATTATGCTGTTTTTTGAAATATAAGTTTTTAAATATGTATATATTCATAGAGAAAAACTGCAAAACATGTAATCATATTTTGCATATTATCTTTGTTTAGTGGGATGAAATGATAATTTTTTCTTTTGGTTTTCTAAAATTTCTAAGTTATTAACAATAAATATATGAAAAGGAAAATGCTACTTAAAAATGCACATACTGGGCTTTCCTGGTAGTCCAGTGGGTAAGGACACCGCCTTGCAGTGCGAGGAGCACCGGTTTGATCCCTGGCGTGGGAGGATCCCACGTGCCACGGAGCAGCTGGACTGATGTGTCCAACTACGGAGCTGGAGTGCGTGTGCCCATAGGCAGTGATTTGTGGTGAGAGAGGCCACTGCAATGGGAGGCCCATACAGGCCAAAAGAACAAAGATAAATCTTGAAAGACCAATAGAAGTGGCCAAAAAAAAAAAATGTTAAAAAAATGCACATACTGTAGTTGATTTTTTTTCTTATGACTCGTGTTTTATTTTTAACTGAGCCTTACCACTGCATAAAGGACTTTCATGACTTTTTTCTTTTTTTTTTTTGCAAAGGACAAAAGCAATGTCATGGATGAATATCTCTGCATATTTAAATCTTAAAGCTACATTTGGACTCAAAATCTAAAATAGAGAAACCACCATGCTCTAAATTTTTATTTACTCTTGTTTTCATCATTATAAATAAACTGTTTTCTATGCTCCCAACTTAGAGAAATGACCAGAGATCAATTCTCTTTCTTCCTGTGCCCATAAGATTCTTAAAGGCAAGGACTGTGTAACAAATTGCTTTTATGTTTACTCATGCCCAGGCTTATGGGGTATGTTTATTTAAAGGGACTTATGTTTAGGTATGTTTAGTTAAATATGTTTAATTAAATACATTAAAAATATGACTAACTTTATACCAACATACTTATGTTGTAGAATTGTTATAAATGAAGAGAAATGGTTAATAATGTCCCACTCAGTAATTTTGATTAATAAATTTTCAGATACACTTTTATATTTACCTGTAGAATTCTATACATTACATATTTTAAGTGCTTTTATAGTGCTTAAAATTTCTTATGCAATATGATGTTTTTAAATTTTTGTCTGGTAATTTCCATTTTTCCATAATTTTTTACATGAGGCATGGTGAGGGATCATGCTTAGAAATATATATATCTTCATTTGCGTGAATTTCTGACTTATAATAAGATATGTATAAGTTCATGACTATTTTAGTATATAAGGATATACGGTAGGACAAGTCATTAAGTTTTTATTTTAAATTAATTTTATTACAAATGTTTATTAAAATATCACCTGTTATTCAGTCTTCTCCCGCTCCACAGTCATCTTCTACATTCTTAAAAATGCACTCATTTACTCCTTCTTCCAAAAAAGTGAGATTATTAGATAACGTCTTTCTCATATGCACTCCTAAATTTTAATATACAGTCTGAGTGGATATAGAATAAAAGCTGATCTGCACTGTTGCTTCCCTAGTTTAGTTTCAGAGGATGTGTTATTTAAACACTTGAAAGCCATTTATCATAAATTCTCTCGCTGCAGGATTGTGTTTACTTCCCTTTTTCCTCCTTATTTTCTAGTTATCTTTTTGACTTTTACTAAAGTATATTTCTAGGCCTTCCCAAGTAGTATTCATGGTAAAGAACCCACCTACCAATGCAGGAAACTTATGAGGTGCGGGTTTGATCCTTTGATCTCTGGGTCAGAAAGATCCCTGCGGGGGAGCAACCCTCTCCAGTATTCATTGCCACCCCTGGCAGCCCACTGCAATCTTCTTGCCTGGAGAAATCCCATGGACAGTGTAGCCTGGAAGTTTACAATCTATGGAATCACGCAGAGTTGGATGCAACTGAAGTGACAGGCAATTCTCTTTCTTCCTGTGCCCATAAGATTCTTAAAGGCAAGGACTGTGTAACAAATTGCTTTTATGTTTACTCATGCCCAGGCTTATGGGGTATGTTTATTTAAAGGGACTTATGTTTAGGTATGTTTAGTTAAATATGTTTAATTAAATACATTAAAAATATGACTAACTTTATACCAACATACTTATGTTGTAGAATTGTTATAAATGAAGAGAAATGGTTAATAATGTCCCACTCAGTAATTTTGATTAATAAATTTTCAGATACACTTTTATATTTACCTGTAGAATTCTATACATTACATATTTTAAGTGCTTTTATAGTGCTTAAAATTTCTTATGCAATATGATGTTTTTAAATTTTTGTCTGGTAATTTCCATTTTTCCATAATTTTTTACATGAGGCATGGTGAGGGATCATGCTTAGAAATATATATATCTTCATTTGCGTGAATTTCTGAC
Source organism: Tragulus kanchil (assembly GCA_022376925.1). Lineage (NCBI taxonomy): Eukaryota > Metazoa > Chordata > Mammalia > Artiodactyla > Tragulidae > Tragulus > Tragulus kanchil. The sequence continues at coordinate 30,356,503 of JAIOJX010000028.1, read as the reverse complement.
TTATAATAAGATATGTATAAGTTCATGACTATTTTAGTATATAAGGATATACGGTAGGACAAGTCATTAAGTTTTTATTTTAAATTAATTTTATTACAAATGTTTATTAAAATATCACCTGTTATTCAGTCTTCTCCCGCTCCACAGTCATCTTCTACATTCTTAAAAAAATGCACTCATTTACTCCTTCTTCCAAAAAAGTGAGATTATTAGATAACGTCTTTCTCATATGCACTCCTAAATTTTAATATACAGTCTGAGTGGATATAGAATAAAAGCTGATCTGCACTGTTGCTTCCCTAGTTTAGTTTCAGAGGATGTGTTATTTAAACACTTGAAAGCCATTTATCATAAATTCTCTCGCTGCAGGATTGTGTTTACTTCCCTTTTTCCTCCTTATTTTCTAGTTATCTTTTTGACTTTTACTAAAGTATATTTCTAGGCCTTCCCAAGTAGTATTCATGGTAAAGAACCCACCTACCAATGCAGGAAACTTATGAGGTGCGGGTTTGATCCTTTGATCTCTGGGTCAGAAAGATCCCCTGCGGGGGAGCAACCCTCTCCAGTATTCTTTGCAACCCATGGCAGCCCACTGCAATCTTCTTGCCTGGAGAAATCCCATGGACAGTGTAGCCTGGAAGTTTACAATCTATGGAATCACGCAGAGTTGGATGCAACTGAAGTGACAGGACACATGCACAAAGTATGTTTCTAATTACCTTGGTTTTGCTGAAAAGGGAAAGAATGGAGTTATAGTTTATTAAAATCTGGTTTTTTTTACAAAGAAATAAAATATTTGATAAAAGAGATTTCTTATAGAAAGTCATCTCCTTCTAAGAAGTATAAGAGTAACAGAGTGGCTAATCAAATATATATAACTCAGATAAGTCAAACCCTTCAGTCTAAATTGATGAGAAAAAAAAAACTCATCAAAAACTTATAGGGAAGTTCAAGCTATTTTTTCCTGTGGTTTATCAAAGGATGTTCTCTCAGTTGACTATCATTTGGAAAACTTGCCAAGCAAGTTATTGGTGGTAGCATCTTCAAAAAAAAATGATGAAACCTGGATAAGATTCTTTCATAGATGGAAGAGTCTGTGTTTCCTCCTTTAACAATCTTTTTCATTCCTCCCTAAACAATGATAGTTCATAAAATAGGTAATAAGGGAGTCTTTATATCCTATAAATCTTGCGGAGGCACCAAAGGCAGTTTTTATGAAGACTGTGCTTTATTAGACTATTCAGTCAGATACGTTTAGTAGTTAAAACACACATGCACTAAAAGAAGACAGTCGTATTTCCCCACCAATAATGTTTTTCCTTTCAGTTTTTTATTTTTTCTACCCTACATGTAAGGACTTCAGTTTTTTCTCAATAAATGTTTAATATAATACCACTGATATATTTAGCACATGAGTTTTAATTTCTGGGTTTTTATTTCTATGCTCGTGGCCCTTTCTCTAAGCTCTATGTTGAGACATTCCGATGAATATTATCATCATCTTTGAGAACCAAATAGATTTTTCAAAATGTAAAGCAGAGGGAATAATCTTGAAATTTGAATATTGTAGCTATCAAGACTATTTTAAATCACAATAGGCTAAGCCTTGAAAAACTCCAAGAGTAGGATACATCTCACAATCCATAAAGTGATAAGAGGACAGGGACAGGGAAAGACCAACAGGATTTAAATTCTAGCCACTGACTGCGCCTTTACTTGAAACATGTCACCTTTACTTGAAACAAGTATAAATGAGAATTGGAGAACAATTGGACATGTGAAGTTATACGATATCATTTTCAATGATTTCTGCTTTGTGATTGCCTGGAAGCTAAGAATTTTGTGTGAGATTAGGACCCTGAACATCAGAGAGCACATTGCCTATCAGATTCTTTGCTTTCTCTCTGAACAGTTGTGAAGATGCAGCAACCTGCCTACCATTCCTATTGATCAGACTTAATTTTCATTGGTTAAAATCTCTGGATCCTATGAACTGTTTTACCTACTCTCAATGTGATGAAATTATAAATGTCCTTCACCATTAGGTTGAACATTAATCAAGCACTGGTCTCATTTTCCTTAAAACCATTTTGCTAGAAAATACATTTAACTTCACCAAGAGTTTTCAAGGCATAAAGGAGTAATAAAACATAAAGATAAATGCACTTGAGATATTCTCCCCTGTACTGTCTCAGAAATAGCTGGATGAACATGAGGCATTAGAATCCATTCTTATATTATATACAATTCAGTATTCAGTCTCTGGATAGGTAATAAGGAGTCTTTATATCCTATAAATCTTGCGGAGGCACCAAAGGCAGTTTTATGAAGACTGTGCTTTATTAGACTATTCAGTTTAGTAGTTAAAACACACATGCACTAAAAGAAGACAGTCGTATTTCCCCACCAATAATGTTTTTCCTTTCAGTTTTTTATTTTTTCTACCCTACATGTAAGGACTTCAGTTTTTTCTCAATAAATGTTTAATATAATACCACTGATATATTTAGCACATGAGTTTTAATTTCTGGGTTTTTATTTCTATGCTCGTGGCCCTTTCTCTAAGCTCTATGTTGAGACATTCCGATGAATATTATCATCATCTTTGAGAACCAAATAGATTTTTCAAAATGTAAAGCAGAGGAATAATCTTGAAATTTGAATATTGTAGCTATCAAGACTATTTTAAATCACAATAGGCTAAGCCTTGAAAAACTCCAAGAGTAGGATACATCTCACAATCCATAAAGTGATAAGAGGACAGGGACAGGGAAAGACCAACAGGATTTAAATTCTAGCCACTGACTGCGCCTTTACTTGAAACATGTCACCTTTACTTGAAACAAGTATAAATGAGAATTGGAGAACAATTGGACATGTGAAGTTATACGATATCATTTTCAATGATTTCTGCTTTGTGATTGCCTGGAAGCTAAGAATTTTGTGTGAGATTAGGACCCTGAACATCAGAGAGCACATTGCCTATCAGATTCTTTGCTTTCTCTCTGAACAGTTGTGAAGATGCAGCAACCTGCCTACCATTCCTATTGATCAGACTTAATTTTCATTGGTTAAAATCTCTGGATCCTATGAACTGTTTTACCTACTCTCAATGTGATGAAATTATAAATGTCCTTCACCATTAGGTTGAACATTAATCAAGCACTGGTCTCATTTTCCTTAAAACCATTTTGCTAGAAAATACATTTAACTTCACCAAGAGTTTTCAAGGCATAAAGGAGTAATAAAACATAAAGATAAATGCACTTGAGATATTCTCCCCTGTACTGTCTCAGAAATAGCTGGATGAACATGAGGCATTAGAATCCATTCTTATATTATATACAATTTCAGTATTCAGGTTGCTCTGGATAGGGTGTCATCTAACTTTTAGAAAAGATACGAAATATTTGTGAGATGCTAAAATTTTTTAGCCAAGTGTTAGAAGTATGCTCAGAAAATTAGGCTCAGCTTGCTTCAGATGTTTTCCAAAGTAATAATTCAGCTTGACTTTTCAAGCATATATTTGTGACTTAATAAACTCTGCACCAATCTGCTCATAGTCCTCCAGCCTTCTGAAAGAGTTAAAAATGCTTCCAAAGCTAATTTACTCCCAAGTTATAGCTTATGCCTTGGGTAAAATCTCCATTATAATGTGTTCCAGGGACTATGTTATGCATTGCCACTTCTGAGTAGTTAAATTCCCTGCCTTTCCCCCAAAAGGCTGTATTAAAAAGAAACTAGGAGAAAAACTATCAGTAAAGCAAAAATTGCTTTTTTCCAAATAAGTAAAAATGTTCATTGACTTATTTTCAATTTCCGATGAAATAAAATCAAGTTTTATCATTATTAGAACAATTAAGTGTATATGAATATCTGTTTTGTTGAGAATTTATATGATGCATGTTATAAGGGAAAAAAGAAACAGGATGTAAAAGACTTCTATACTGATAGCACATTTCATTGTAGAGGGGTACCACAGTGGCTAACATTGTCATTCCAAGGGTACAGTTGTCAGCTGCCATTATGTTTTAAAAAATGAAACATATTTGATTTACTATATTGTGTTAGTTTCAGGTATGTAGCAAGGTGATTCAGTTATATTATGCACTTATTTTGTTCAGATTAATTTTTATTGTAGGTTATTAAAAATAGTGAATATATCTCCCTCTGCCGTACAGTAAATCCTTATTGCTTATCTATTTTATGTATAGTAGTAGTTTGTATCTGTTGATCTCATATTCCTAATTTATTATCCTCTCTCCTTCTTTTACCCTTCTGTAAACCAAAGTTTGTTTTATATATCTGTGAGTCTGTTTCCGCTTTGTATATGATTTATCCGTATTTTATTTGTATCATTTTTGAGATTTCATATGTAAGTGGCATAGTATTTGTCTTTCTCTGTCTGACTTATTTCACTTAGTAAGATATTCTCTAAGACCATCCATGGTGCTGCATGTACTGTAGCCCCGCCAGGCTCCTCTGTCCGTTGGATTCTCCAGGCAAGAATACTGGAGTGGGCTGCCATTATCAAACCAGAGTCTCCTGTTTGGCAGGCAGATTCTTTGCCACTGAGCCACCTGAGAGGCTGCATGTTGCTGCAAATAGCCACATTTCATTTTTCTTATGGCTGAGTAATATTCCATCGTATATATGCCACATCTTCTAAAACTAGTTGTCTGTTGATAGGCACTTGGGTTGTTTAAGGGTCTTGGTTATTAAAGCAGTGCTACTATGAGTTTTGACTTTTTGGGGGCCAATAACCAGGAGTGGGATTGCTAAATCATGCAATAGTATGATTAAATGAATAAAATTTTGACTTTTTAAGGAACCTCTATACTGTTTTGCACCCATTTGCATTTTCTCCATCAGTGTGGGTGGGTTCCCTTTTCCCTACACCCTTTCCAGCATTTATTATTTGAAGAATCTTTTCTAATTGGGATATAGCTGCTTTACAATGTTGTGTTAGTTTTTCCTGTACAGTGAAATGATGTACACACTAAATCTTACTTATCCATTCATCTGTCAGTGGACATTTAGGTTGCTTCCCTGTGCTGGCTACTGTAGGACATAGAGCTGTAATGAACAGGGGTACATGAGTCTTTTTGAATTAGGATTTTCTCAGGGTATATGCCCAGGGTGGTATTACTGGGTCATGGTAGTTATGCTTTTGTTTTTTAAAAGAACTTCCATACTTAGTGGCTGTAACAATTTACATTCCCACCATCAATGCAAGAGTGTTCCCTTTTTTTCACACGCTCTCCAGCCATTTGTTTATAGAATTTTTGGTGATGGCTATTCTGACCGGCGTAAGGGATACCTCATTGTAGTTTTGATTTGCATTTTTCTAATAATCTAACAATGTTGAGCATCTTTTCACGTGTGTATGTTGGCCATCCGTATTTTATTTGTATCATTTTGAGATTTCATATGTAAGTGGCATAGTATTTGTCTTTCTCTGTCTGACTTATTTCACTTAGTAAGATATTCTCTAAGACCATCCATGGTGCTGCATGTACTGTAGCCCCGCCAGGCTCCTCTGTCCGTTGGATTCTCCAGGCAAGAATACTGGAGTGGGCTGCCATTATCAAACCAGAGTCTCCTGTTTGGCAGGCAGATTCTTTGCCACTGAGCCACCTGAGAGGCTGCATGTTGCTGCAAATAGCCACATTTCATTTTTCTTATGGCTGAGTAATATTCCATCGTATATATGCCACATCTTCTAAAACTAGTTGTCTGTTGATAGGCACTTGGGTTGTTTAAGGGTCTTGGTTATTAAAGCAGTGCTACTATGAGTTTTGACTTTTTGGGGGCCAATAACCAGGAGTGGGATTGCTAAATCATGCAATAGTATGATTAAATGAATAAAATTTTGACTTTTTAAGGAACCTCTATACTGTTTTGCACCCATTTGCATTTTCTCCATCAGTGTGGGGGGGTTTCCCCTTTTCCTACACCCTTTCCAGCATTTATTATTTGAAGAATCTTTTCTAATTGGGATATAGCTGCTTTACAATGTTGTGTTAGTTTTTCCTGTACAGTGAAATGATGTACACACTAAATCTTACTTATCCATTCATCTGTCAGTGGACATTTAGGTTGCTTCCCTGTGCTGGCTACTGTAGGACATAGAGCTGTAATGAACAGGGGTACATGAGTCTTTTTGAATTAGGATTTTCTCAGGGTATATGCCCAGGGTGGTATTACTGGGTCATGGTAGTTATGCTTTTGTTTTTTAAAAGAACTTCCATACTTAGTGGCTGTAACAATTTACATTCCCACCATCAATGCAAGAGTGTTCCCTTTTTTTCACACGCTCTCCAGCCATTTGTTTATAGAATTTTTGGTGATGGCTATTCTGACCGGCGTAAGGGATACCTCATTGTAGTTTTGATTTGCATTTTTCTAATAATCTAACAATGTTGAGCATCTTTTCACGTGTGTATGTTGGCCATCTGTATGTTTTATTTAGAGAGATGTCTTTTTAGATCTTCTGCCCATTTTAAAATTGGGTTGTTTATTTTTTTGATATTGAGCTTCATGTGCTGTTTGTATATCTTGGAGATAATCCCATGTCCATTGCTTCATCTGCAAATATTTTCTCTCATTCCAAGTGTTGTCTTTGTCTTGTTGATTGCTTTCTTGGCTGTGCAAAAGTGTTCAAGTTTAATCAGAGTTCAAGCTACTGGATTATTTGTAGATTTTTTTTTTGATGATAGCCATTCTGATGGTTGTGAGGTGATGCTTCACTGTGGTTTTGGTTTTGAAATACTTTGAGAAGCATATCTGTCAGTTCTTCTTTGTATGCCTTGGTATAATTCTTTAGTGAAACCATTTGTCCTAGACTTTTGATTGCAGACAGTTTTGTTTTCAGATTTTATGTAACTTCTAGGGATTATCTATTGATAATCTTTCTTAATTCTTTAGCATTTTTATTAACTCCTTTTTGAACTCAAGTCTATTAAACTGATGGAGTTTGTTTCATTATTCTTTCAGGGGATTTCTCTTCTTTTAATTGAAACTAGTTGCTCTGCCATTTCATTTTACCTGCCTTCCTTTGTCTCTATGAATTTGAGAGAAACAGGTATATATTATGGACTTAAGGGAGTATTTTTTGTGGGAGCATCCCTGTGTACACTGTGTAGGTCCAGTGCATCTGCCGTAAGGGCCGTGTTAGGTACGAATGCCAGCCACACCTTTCATCAGTGTGTGCTGGCCATTTTCTCCTTGAGAGTGGATGTGATTGTTGCAGTAGGGTGCAGAGCCTGTGCTGGAGGTAAGGCAGGGACTCCTCTTCGCTCCATGGTTATCACAGGTCTCAGGGGCAGGGTCACAGCCCCAGCTGTTGGAATGGAAGTCCTGAGGGGCAGGTTTGATAAGGTGCCATTGCCCTTTAGTGTGTGGTCTGTCTGGAAGGAGGTGAATAAAAGGAAGCAGGTGAGGCCCTGTGTTCACACGAACATATGCACCACCCATGCAGGCTTCAGTGGTTCTGTCCAGAAGCAACTCAAGATCTTCTCCTTTTTTCTGTTGTCTTCATCTCAGAGCTAGTGCTAGGCTGTAGTGTGAAGTGAGCTGCTTCTGGGGGCCTGGGCTTTGGGGGTGCATAAACAGAGGAAGTTATGCTGTTCCCTGGAACCTGAGCTGCCTTTGTGGGACTGGAGCTGTATGCTGTTAAGAGACCAGCTACCCAGCCGTGGAGGAAGTTTCAACATCACTCACTTGAAAGCAAGTGCTAAGAAATAATAGAAGCTTTTCTTCTTGATACATCAGGTGTTGAGACGCCTGTGAGTACCCATTAAGCAGGTAATAAAACAACAATTAGCCACAGACTCAACAATAATTACCAATATTCTTAGAAGCTTTCAAATTAAAACAATAAACACTTTATACACTAAAACTGAATACAGACAAGATTTTCACATCTTCTGTTGCAGATGAAATAACTATTTCTTTCCATTAGTATAACTGGTTGCTATTCAAAAGACTAGAATATGATCAAGTATTGGATTATTTAGTTTCTATTTCTTTTCCTGCATGTATGCAACCAGTTTTTACTGACTTTTAACAGTCACTTGTATTTTTAAAAAGTATTTATAAAAGTGGTCAGGTGTAACAGTGGTGCTTGAAGGCAGGAGATTTTGTCTTCTTAGGTGTGTTTGGAAGGCTCTTACTGACTCTCAAAGTTGATTATTTCTGGGAAACTTATCCTTTGGACCTCTCAGTTGCCCTGCTCTTCATTCTTTTCTTGTTGTATGCCAGTTTCATCATCTTGGTTGAAGATAGGGACCCTCATAGGTAGGAAAGATTCTCAGAAGATATTGTAGGTGCATCTCTTTTATTTGCTTTGTTTTGTAAATACCACATAACTCAATATTATATTAGAAATTCTGGGATTTAAGGAAAGTGCTAATGCTTGAAGCATTGTGTGATTTTATAATAATTTTTAAAAATATATATCCTAAACATATTTTAAAAAATAATATATATGTTCTGTGTTCATTAGTTATTTGGCAAAAGTAATTTCAAAGTTCCCAGGATATATAAAAGATACATATAAAGCTTTTTGATAGATTAGAAAACCTAATTCCAGACAATGTAGAGGAAGACTATAAAACAAAATGTACTTACTACAAATGAATAGTCTAAGGGTTTCTTTTTTTATTTTTTGGTAAAAAGGGCATTTTCCTTTGTATCAGTGTACATGTGATCTGTAAAGAACACAGTCTGTGGTTAATCTCTCAATGTCTATTAAAATTAGCGTGCATTCATCAAAGAATTAGTTCATGTAGCACCTTCACCTATGAGGAACAGCCTACACGATGTAAGTCTGAAACAATTAAACAGTAAAACCTCCAAGATGCTTCATCTCAGAAACTATAGTAGCATGTTTTTACTCAGGAGCAATCTTTTTAGTAACTTCAGTCTAATCCAAAATCTACTCTTTTGCCAAAGAAAAGAGAATACCAAACTTTTACTATCACCACAGATCTGGGAAGGAGTGAAAGGGTAACAAGCAGAGAAAACTTTAGACTGATAGAATCAAAATTTCTATGCAAAATATTAGCAAATTAAAATCCAGCAAGATATAGATATGATAACATGCCAAGACCAAGTATGATTTATTCCAGGATAACTAGGTTGGTTCGATCCCTGGCCAGGGAAGATTCAACGTGCCGCGAAGCAGCTGGACCAGTGTGTCCAATTATGAGCCAGCGCTCTGGAGCACATGTGCCCAGAGCCAGTGCTCTGCAACGAGAGAGGCTACCACAATGGGAGGCCCACAAAGGCCAAAGAATAAAAAGATCAATGAAAATAAATATAAATATAAGAGGCATGATGGGGAACAAGAAAAAAAAGAATAAAAGAGAAAATGTACATGTCATCTCAAAGATGCAGATAAAGCATTTGATAAAGTTCAACATGCATTTATAATAATAGTAAAAATTCTGACCAAATTATGAGTAAAAGGAAACATTGTTGATTCATTAGACAATATGAACAAAAATATCTCAGCCAATATCACATTTAATGGTAAAATATGAAAAGCTTTCCATTGAGATGTGTAACAAAATAAGAATGGTTTCCAGTCTTCAGTATATCAGAGATTCTTAAAAAGGCAGTGAAGCAAGAAATGTAAGGATTAAAAGTAAGGATTGGAAAAGAAGAAATGAACCTGAGTTATTGAAGGTAGTGTCACTGAGTTGTGCACAAAATCTAATGCATGCATTAGCTTTATATTTCTTATTGTGATAATTATAAAGCAATAAGATATTGTTCAGTATAATTATCCATCAGTATACATAGCAGATCATGTTTAACTACTGGAGCCAAGAATTATGAATTCAGGAATACCTGTACAGAGAAGTCTTCATTAACAAGGCTTAGTTCTCTTTTGAATACAAAATGTTTGAGAACCTTAGGACATAAAATGGTTTCATTTAATTTTTGCTGCATGTGTAGGAAGAAGACACTACTATGATTGTAGGTAACTTTTTAAAAGGGGAGGAAGATAGGCACAGTGGCAGGTCATGATTTGTAGTAGTTAGTCTGACATAGTTCACTGAACAGCATAAGACCATTTCAGTAATTCATAATGAGAAATGCAAAAGTAGGAAGACTTTTCACCTCCTCAGTTATCAAAAGCAAAACTCCAAATGGAACTGGAACCCAACAAGGTGACATGGTGATATATCCAGAAACACTTTCATAAATTTAAACGTGAACTTTATAGGAGAGCTTTATAGGCTTCAAATGCTTTTTTAACGGCTGTATATCCTAGGTGGCTCAGTGGTAAAGAATCTAGTTCTTTACCACAGGTTCTTCCCCTGGTCCAGGAGGATTCCACATGCCGTGGAGCAACTAAGCCCATGCACTATACCTTTTGAGTCTGTGCTCTAGAGCCCAGAAGCCACAACTATTGAATCCACGTGCTGCAACTACTGAAGACCACGTGCGCTAGAACCTTTACTCTTAAAAACTCACCAAGATGAGAAGCCAGGACACCACAACTAGAGAGTAGCCCCAGCTCACTGCAACTAGAGAAAAAGACCGGGCAGCAATGAAGACCCATCACAGCCAAAAATGAATAAATAAAATTATTTTTAAAAAATAAAGCTTGTATAAAATTTTTGTAGTATAGGTATAACTGAATGGTTCATTTCCATGACAAAACACAGATGTATCAGCTGCTTGAACCTAATTAGTAGATGAGTAAGAATTAGTTCAAACCAAATATCATGTGGAAAGAATGCAAATACATAACCAAACAAAACAAAATTGTGATTAAGCAAAGTGTCTGGAAAACATTTCCCTTATCTATAAGAAACCCTTTTTCTGAAAACATTCAAATATTGGGGAATTAATTTCATTTTTTAAAAAACATGCTAAATGACAATTATAAAATATTGATATTTTGTATGAGAAAGGAAAGCATAGTATTATGGTATTTTTTCTAAAAAATATACCCTTCATAATCTGAAATGTTCATCTGGTACACAGAAACAATTTGGGGAAGTTTTTGCAGCTTATAGACAGAGGTTTGCTATGTGTCAAACATCTTAATGCCCATGAGAAAAAAGACAAATACCAAATCAGAATCATCAACATCACAAATGACAAAGAATACATGACAAAATTTCAACTGGATTATTTATAAGATATATAGTAAAGAACTAAAATACCATTAAGAGGATAAAATTGACCAAAAAATAATAGCGATAATACATTACCACTTTAAAGATAAGGCGCAAATTGTTAGTGTGACCTTTTCATTTGCTTGGTAATGAAATAGCAAAAGTCCTAATTATATTTTGTGAAGCAGCTGTGCGTGTAGAAATGTATACCAAGAAAAATGGTGAAGGGACTGGCAACCCACTCTAGTATTCTTGCCTGGAGAATCCCATGGACAGAGGAGTTTGGTGGACTACATCCATGGGTTCAACAAAGCCTGAGCACCCACACACACAAGGAAATGGTTAAAGTGTTAGAAAAATGTTTCACTATAGAAATATGCCCCACAATTTTTAAAAATTGTATAATTTTTCCGTTACTTAAAAGTAGAATAAATTGTTGATAATACTATTTCCTTGCAATGGAATACTATTCAAGTAATATGAATATTATTGCAGAAAGTTATTTTGCTATAGAAATACTTGACTAGAATGTATAGAAAAAATAAATATATTATGAATTTATGTAGGCTGTCCTGCATGGTATTCATCTATTACAGGGATTATTTCTTGGTGGTAGTGTTATAGATACTTATTTCCTTGTTCCTATATAGCTGTTTTTCATTTGGGTTTTTCTAAAATATAAATTACTCATCCTTTTCCAATTCATTTTACATGCTCTATTATATACCAAATTATTACATAAAAATAGTTTCTAGACTTTCTTATATTCCCTTATCTATAAGAAACCCTTTTTCTGAAAACATTCAAATATTGGGGAATTAATTTCATTTTTAAAAAATGCTAAATGACAATTATAAAATATTGATATTTTGTATGAGAAAGGAAAGCATAGTATTATGGTATTTTTTCTAAAAAATATACCCTTCATAATCTGAAATGTTCATCTGGTACACAGAAACAATTTGGGGAAGTTTTTGCAGCTTATAGACAGAGGTTTGCTATGTGTCAAACATCTTAATGCCCATGAGAAAAAAGACAAATACCAAATCAGAATCATCAACATCACAAATGACAAAGAATACATGACAAAATTTCAACTGGATTATTTATAAGATATATAGTAAAGAACTAAAATACCATTAAGAGGATAAAATTGACCAAAAAATAATAGCGATAATACATTACCACTTTAAAGATAAGGCGCAAATTGTTAGTGTGACCTTTTCATTTGCTTGGTAATGAAATAGCAAAAGTCCTAATTATATTTTGTGAAGCAGCTGTGCGTGTAGAAATGTATACCAAGAAAAATGGTGAAGGGACTGGCAACCCACTCTAGTATTCTTGCCTGGAGAATCCCATGGACAGAGGAGTTTGGTGGACTACATCCATGGGTTCAACAAAGCCTGAGCACCCACACACACAAGGAAATGGTTAAAGTGTTAGAAAAATGTTTCACTATAGAAATATGCCCCACAATTTTTAAAAATTGTATAATTTTTCCGTTACTTAAAAGTAGAATAAATTGTTGATAATACTATTTCCTTGCAATGGAATACTATTCAAGTAATATGAATATTATTGCAGAAAGTTATTTTGCTATAGAAATACTTGACTAGAATGTATAGAAAAAATAAATATATTATGAATTTATGTAGGCTGTCCTGCATGGTATTCATCTATTACAGGGATTATTTCTTGGTGGTAGTGTTATAGATACTTATTTCCTTGTTCCTATATAGCTGTTTTTCATTTGGGTTTTTCTAAAATATAAATTACTCATCCTTTTTCCAATTCATTTTACATGCTCTATTATATACCAAATTATTACATAAAAATAGTTTCTAGACTTTCTTATATTCATTGTATATTTTAGAGTGAATAATATCAGGAGATGAAAGTCTTCCTTTGTTAATTTCATTGGAATATGATTTTGAATAATTTGTAGTTCTTATTCTTCCAGATAACTTTATGATTATTTCATGAAAGTTTAGGGAAACTTTACAAACAGAACCTTCCATTTCTAATCTAATTAGAAAAGCATTATTAGTATTGACACCCTTATAGTATTTAATATCTTCATCTAACTATGTATAATACTTTGATATAGTCCATCCCTCTTTGAGTAAATTTTGTGATTTTTCATATCTTTCCTGGAATATTTCTGGCAGTTTTGTAATTATTTAATTTTTAAATGTGTTTAATTCTTCTTGCTATTATGAATGGAATATTTTACCTTAATATTTTACACTCATCCTTATAGGTAGTATATTTGGCTTTATCTTGAAAAAATGAAAAGAACAGTAAAACATAGCTTTTTTTTTTTTTTGTAGAGCTAAAGGGAGATATTGTAGTAATTTAGGTAAATATGCTCATTTTAAAAATGAAGAATTAAGTTCTACGAAGTTATTTTCCCGAGGCACATAAAATCTGCTGCCTGTTATCAGTAGATAATAAACATTTGTGTCATAACTTTTTGTAACATACAATCATTAGTGCACAACTAATGATTACATGCATGCTCATACTCAGTTGCTCTAGTTCCTGATTTAAAGGAAGAGACCCATGCCCTCATCTTGGACATTTCCATTCATGTGATGTCTATAATTTTTTAAAGCAAATCATTGGTAATCAAGAAAAATAAATATATTATGAATTTATGTAGGCTGTCCTGCATGGTATTCATCTATTACAGGGATTATTTCTTGGTGGTAGTGTTATAGATACTTATTTCCTTGTTCCTATATAGCTGTTTTTCATTTGGGTTTTTCTAAAATATAAATTACTCATCCTTTTTCCAATTCATTTTACATGCTCTATTATATACCAAATTATTACATAAAAATAGTTTCTAGACTTTCTTATATTCATTGTATATTTTAGAGTGAATAATATCAGGAGATGAAAGTCTTCCTTTGTTAATTTCATTGGAATATGATTTTGAATAATTTGTAGTTCTTATTCTTCCAGATAACTTTATGATTATTTCATGAAAGTTTAGGGAAACTTTACAAACAGAACCTTCCATTTCTAATCTAATTAGAAAAGCATTATTAGTATTGACACCCTTATAGTATTTAATATCTTCATCTAACTATGTATAATACTTTGATATAGTCCATCCCTCTTTGAGTAAATTTTGTGATTTTTCATATCTTTCCTGGAATATTTCTGGCAGTTTTGTAATTATTTAATTTTTAAATGTGTTTAATTCTTCTTGCTATTATGAATGGAATATTTTACCTTAATATTTTACACTCATCCTTATAGGTAGTATATTTGGCTTTATCTTGAAAAAATGAAAAGAACAGTAAAACATAGCTTTTTTTTTTTTTTTTGTAGAGCTAAAGGGAGATATTGTAGTAATTTAGGTAAATATGCTCATTTTAAAAATGAAGAATTAAGTTCTACGAAGTTATTTTCCCGAGGCACATAAAATCTGCTGCCTGTTATCAGTAGATAATAAACATTTGTGTCATAACTTTTTGTAACATACAATCATTAGTGCACAACTAATGATTACATGCATGCTCATACTCAGTTGCTCTAGTTCCTGATTTAAAGGAAGAGACCCATGCCCTCATCTTGGACATTTCCATTCATGTGATGTCTATAATTTTTTAAAGCAAATCATTGGTAATCAAGAAAATCTTAAGATATTTATAGTTTTGTTAGTCTACAGCTGTTACAAAAATGTGAGGAATTATCACTACATCAACTTCTGGAAAAGAGAGATGCATGACCAGACAGTGGAGAACAAAACACCCCGAAAAGGCCACAAATGCACTTGACTTGCTGGAAGACCATTGCTCCATCAGCGCAAAGGATGAGCTGCCGGCATGTGTCATTCTGAAACACTCCAGTGCCTCCCAGGACCTTAAGCTGCTGGCGTCTTTTTCATCTGGCTTTGCACGGAATTCCAAACACACCACTGCAGGATGAATTGTTCATACCTTTGTGTTTCCTTTTTATTGTTAATGTGATTGTTACATTCACAGGGAAAAAAGACTGTGTATATAACATAAAGCACTTTTTTGTTACTTTCAGCTAATGTTTTATTTGTTTTGAAGGCAATTTATCCTAAATTGAATATAGAGAGCCTAGAGTGCAATTGAAAATATCATTCTTTCCAATTGCCAATTAATCAGGAGTTAAAAGCACTTGAGCAGAGAATTGGCCAAACCCTCCAGTCAGAGGGAAGAGGAAACCTTCTTTATCATATAAATGAAGACATTTCCCATTAAAGAAAAAAAAAAGACAAAATGAATAGGCATTATTGTCACATTACCCAGATCATTTAATTTTGTTTTCTCCTCTCTTGTAAAATTTGTCACAAAAGAAGTGGATGACATTGGATGTCTGCACGCTGCCGCCGGTGCCTTAACTCCCGGTGTGATTTAGAGATCCTTCTGTAACAGGGTTGTCTTTCCTTTGATGCTTTGACAATTCAAGCAGATTCTATCACCTCTCCTCAGTCATAAACATTTGCATTTTTGCCTTCTTCCTTATATAGGCTTAAATTTAGCAGGGTTGTTATTTCCAAGTTCAAGGAGAAACAGCCTCTGTCAGAATGCAATGTTGCATTTGGATAGAAATAAGTGAATTCTGACAATTGTTCACAAGCACAACAAAAACTTCCAGTGAAGTGAGATGTCATCTTACACTCCAGGATCAAGGTAGCCACAATCCTTTTGTAATTCCAAATGTAATTCCTCCTCTGCCTGAAACAGTGAGTGTCTGGCCTGCCACTGAATTGTTCTCATATCCATCTAGAAGGAATATCTCTTCAGTGTCATCCAGCCTGGGGAGTGACTTCACTTGTCTCTTAGACACTGGAAGAATTTCGTTGAATTCGCCAATTTTTTGAAAAGTCTCCAAAGCAATGGGATAAAGGCAGAAGGGTTAATATATATACCACTGTCCTTTGCATTTGTGTCATAAACTGTAGACAATTCTGCTATTGGTCTGTGCAAATCTGGTTCAAAAAGCCAGTGAAAGCCAACAGACCCTTGTTTCCAGCTGCCTACAAATGAAGATGGATTCTACTCTGTTGTCAAGCTCTTCTTCTTCCTTCCTTTTCCTTCCTCCCACCGTGAGCCGCCAAGTTATCTGATGGTTCTGGGCTGTGTGGTCCTGTCTCCTGTGGTCCTACCCAGCTTCTCTGCATCCATCCAACATGGATGTTCATTCAGGGAAAAAAGACTGTGTATATAACATAAAGCACTTTTTTGTTACTTTCAGCTAATGTTTTATTTGTTTTGAAGGCAATTTATCCTAAATTGAATATAGAGAGCCTAGAGTGCAATTGAAAATATCATTCTTTCCAATTGCCAATTAATCAGGAGTTAAAAGCACTTGAGCAGAGAATTGGCCAAACCCTCCAGTCAGAGGGAAGAGGAAACCTTCTTTATCATATAAATGAAGACATTTCCCATTAAAGAAAAAAAAAAGACAAAATGAATAGGCATTATTGTCACATTACCCAGATCATTTAATTTTGTTTTCTCCTCTCTTGTAAAATTTGTCACAAAAGAAGTGGATGACATTGGATGTCTGCACGCTGCCGCCGTGCCTTAACTCCCGGTGTGATTTAGAGATCCTTCTGTAACAGGGTTGTCTTTCCTTTGATGCTTTGACAATTCAAGCAGATTCTATCACCTCTCCTCAGTCATAAACATTTGCATTTTTGCCTTCTTCCTTATATAGGCTTAAATTTAGCAGGGTTGTTATTTCCAAGTTCAAGGAGAAACAGCCTCTGTCAGAATGCAATGTTGCATTTGGATAGAAATAAGTGAATTCTGACAATTGTTCACAAGCACAACAAAAACTTCCAGTGAAGTGAGATGTCATCTTACACTCCAGGATCAAGGTAGCCACAATCCTTTTGTAATTCCAAATGTAATTCCTCCTCTGCCTGAAACAGTGAGTGTCTGGTCTGCCACTGAATTGTTCTCATATCCATCTAGAAGGGAATATCTCTTCAGTGTCATCCAGCCTGGGGAGTGACTTCACTTGTCTCTTAGACACTGGAAGAATTTCGTTGAATTCGCCAATTTTTTGAAAAGTCTCCAAAGCAATGGGATAAAGGCAGAAGGGTTAATATATATACCACTGTCCTTTGCATTTGTGTCATAAACTGTAGACAATTCTGCTATTGGTCTGTGCAAATCTGGTTCAAAAAGCCAGTGAAAGCCAACAGACCCTTGTTTCCAGCTGCCTACAAATGAAGATGGATTCTACTCTGTTGTCAAGCTCTTCTTCTTCCTTCCTTTTCCTTCCTCCCACCGTGAGCCGCCAAGTTATCTGATGGTTCTGGGCTGTGTGGTCCTGTCTCCTGTGGTCCTACCCCAGCTTCTCTGCATCCATCCAACATGGATGCTTATGCAAGCTGACACTGTGTTTCAACCCTGTAGCCGGCTGGGGTTTCTTTCACCCACCCTGTCGAAAGCAATCTTGTTTTACCTGCAATACAGTAGCTGTTTATGTACTCCTTTGTCATCCATCCTGCACATATTAGCACAGGGTCTATATTTCAAAGGACTAAAAAAAGTGACTTTACTGCTAATAGAAAGGTTGTATCCCAGGAATTCATTTGTAGACAGTCTACCTAAAATTTACGGATTGTTAGAACCTTGCTCAGAGCTTACAAAGCACTCCCTGTTAGACTAATGTTTTTGCCATCAGCATCCGCATCATAAACATATAATGGAGCAGTTACTTTTTTTGGACAACACCAAGCAAAGGGATTTACCAGAATCATCTCATGCAATTTTCTTCCTCATAAAAACAGCATAAACATTGAGAGAGGAATGATGAGAAAAATCATAAGCAGAACACACAAGTGACTCTCCTATAGTCATAAAAATTAGTGAGCACGGGGAACAAGGTTGTGCAGAGGACTGTGCCACATTTTTGCATTATTAGAAATACCAGTGAAATGCCTAAGGAAACCAGATATTTCACATTCCTGTACCTCAGTTTTCTCTTGTTTAAAATGCATATAATAATGATATTTTCTTCACAGACTTCTTCAAGATTAAAATGTGTTCATATACTTAGTGTGCTTATAACATTTCCTGGCACAGAGCAAGCTTTTAATAAATGGTAGCTATATTGCCCCCATTGATGTTTTTGAATTATAGTGCTGGAAGAGACTCTTGAGAGTCCCTTGGACAGCAAGGAGATCAAACCAGTCAATCCTAAAGGAAATAAACCCTGAATATTCTTTGGGAGGACTGATGCTGAAGCTGAAGCTCCAGTACTTTGGCCACCTGATATGAAGAGACAACTCACTGGAAAAGACCCTGATGCTGGAAAAATTCAAGACAGGAGGAGAAGGGGACGACAGAGGATGGATGGTTGAATGGCATCATTGAGTCAATGGACATGAGTTTGCACAAGCTCCAGGAGATGGTGAAGGACAGGGAAGCCTGGTGTGCGACAATCCATGGGGTTGCAAAGAGTTGCACACAACTAAGCGACTAAACAGCAGCTATTTTGCTGGTTTAGTTTGGAACCTACAGCCACAATGAAGTGGCTACCTTGCAAATATCCAGAGGAGGAACTAAGCACCATCATTTTCTTTAAGTAATATTAGTTCAGTATTATTACTTGTCATTCATTCATTCATTCAGTACATACTTGGAGTAGGTATGCTGATGAATGAAAGCTTACAGATATTTTAATGAATATAACTTAAAATATCAGGCTTCTTTTCACTTATTAGACTTATCCACAGAGTGATGGATGATCTTGATAATATATCATGAAATAAATTGTACACTGATCATATCAGCAGAAACTGCCATTGGATAGAAGTTTCAGGATTATTGAAAACTTTGTGTGATCATCAAAGTCTTCAGCAGGATTCAAATCAAATTTCTTAGCATTTAAAGTATCTTTGTTTTAAATGCATTACAAGTAATCTTTCCTGCTCTTTAAATGACATAAATAAGCACGGCCCCGCATAAACATTGAGAGAGGAATGATGAGAAAAATCATAAGCAGAACACACAAGTGACTCTCCTATAGTCATAAAAATTAGTGAGCACGGGGAACAAGGTTGTGCAGAGGACTGTGCCACATTTTTGCATTATTAGAAATACCAGTGAAATGCCTAAGGAAACCAGATATTTCACATTCCTGTACCTCAGTTTTCTCTTGTTTAAAATGCATATAATAATGATATTTTCTTCACAGACTTCTTCAAGATTAAAATGTGTTCATATACTTAGTGTGCTTATAACATTTCCTGGCACAGAGCAAGCTTTTAATAAATGGTAGCTATATTGCCCCCATTGATGTTTTTGAATTATAGTGCTGGAAGAGACTCTTGAGAGTCCCTTGGACAGCAAGGAGATCAAACCAGTCAATCCTAAAGGAAATAAACCCTGAATATTCTTTGGGAGGACTGATGCTGAAGCTGAAGCTCCAGTACTTTGGCCACCTGATATGAAGAGACAACTCACTGGAAAAGACCCTGATGCTGGAAAAATTCAAGACAGGAGGAGAAGGGGACGACAGAGGATGGATGGTTGAATGGCATCATTGAGTCAATGGACATGAGTTTGCACAAGCTCCAGGAGATGGTGAAGGACAGGGAAGCCTGGTGTGCGACAATCCATGGGGTTGCAAAGAGTTGCACACAACTAAGCGACTAAACAGCAGCTATTTTGCTGGTTTAGTTTGGAACCTACAGCCACAATGAAGTGGCTACCTTGCAAATATCCAGAGGAGGAACTAAGCACCATCATTTTCTTTAAGTAATATTAGTTCAGTATTATTACTTGTCATTCATTCATTCATTCAGTACATACTTGGAGTAGGTATGCTGATGAATGAAAGCTTACAGATATTTTAATGAATATAACTTAAAATATCAGGCTTCTTTTCACTTATTAGACTTATCCACAGAGTGATGGATGATCTTGATAATATATCATGAAATAAATTGTACACTGATCATATCAGCAGAAACTGCCATTGGATAGAAGTTTCAGGATTATTGAAAACTTTGTGTGATCATCAAAGTCTTCAGCAGGATTCAAATCAAATTTCTTAGCATTTAAAGTATCTTTGTTTTAAATGACAAAATTCCCTCTTCTTCTATGTATGTATAATATTCCACTGTGTATGTAGACCACATGTTCTTTATTCCTGCATCTGTTAACGGAAGGCTGTTTCACACCTTGGCAATGATAAATAATGATGCAGTGGATGTAGGTAGGGCAGGCTGTGTGTTTCTGAAGTAGTGTTTTGTTTTCTTTGTTTTCTTTTCTAAACAAAAACTATTTTGCTGGTTTAGTTTGGAACCGATAGCCACCATGAGGTGACTACCTTGCAAATACCAGGAGTGGAATGGCTGGATCTGGTAGTTCTATTTTTATTTTTTTGAGGAACCTTCATACTGTTTTCCATAGTGCGCTGTACCAGTTTACATTTTCATCTGTAACAGCCTGGGTGAACTTAGAGGGTATCATACAGACAGACAGAAAAAGACAACTTGTTCTGTATGTTTCCATTTCTGTGAGGAATCTAAAAAATAGAACAAATGAATGCATATAATGAAACAAAAGTAGACTCAGATACAGAGGACTAACTAGTTGTTACCGAAGGGGAGGATGAAAGAGAGCTTAAGTGGGTGAAGAAGATTAAGAGGTGCAGAGTATCCCATGTAAAATACATAAGTTACAATGATGTTCAGCACAGGAAATCTTTTTAATAACTTTGTGAGGCATACATTCTATAAAAATATCGAATTACAGTCCTGTACACTTAAAACTAACATGATCTTGTACGTCAACGATCCTTTCATAAAAAAAAGGGGAAGTATCTTTGCTTTCACAAAATACATGGTTGAAATATCCTGAGCTTACATTATTCTGATTGATTTTGTTGGAAACAAAGAATGAACCAGATGTGAGGGGAGCTGAATAGAGAGTTGCTTTAAGAAATATCAGCATATTGCAGGACTTTCAAGCTTCCTTACCAGTCCCAGTTCTGCTGACAGCATCAAACATTTTCATAATTCATAATAAAAATGTGAACATTTATGTGGAGAAAAATGGACAATAATACAAAGAAATATTATAAAACTTAGAAAACACTTTTTAAAAAATTTTTGGCCACTTCTGTTGGTTTTTCATTTATCCATTTTCACCCATCTTTGTTCTTTGGCCTGTGTGGGCCTCCCATCACAGGGGCCCCTGTTGCCGCAGAGCACCGGCTCTGGGCGCATGTGCTCCAGAGCACCAGCTCCTAACTGGACACATTGGTCCAGCCACTCTGTGACATGTGGGATCTTCCCAGTCCAGGGATCAAACTGGCGCCCCTTGCACAGTAAGGCGGACTCTTTACTCACTGGACCACCAGGGAAGCCCTATGCATAATTTTTAAGCTTTATTTTTGTGTGTATGTTTTACCTAGTAGATTTAGGTTTCAGATTTTAAAACAAAAGTAATTTAAACAAGATGATTAAGAGCAGTTTCAGTGGTTTTGGAAAATCTCAACCATTTTCTCTTCAGTATTGCCTCTTTTATCAGGAACTCCAGTAAGGTGGATATGAGACATTTGATTCCCAGTGTCTGGTGACAGAGTCTCCTTTCCCTCTACTCTGCCCTGAATTTTGTTTCCTTCCTTCAGATCATGGGTGAACTTAGAGGGTATCATACAGACAGACAGAAAAGACAACTTGTTCTGTATGTTTCCATTTCTGTGAGGAATCTAAAAAATAGAACAAATGAATGCATATAATGAAACAAAAGTAGACTCAGATACAGAGGACTAACTAGTTGTTACCGAAGGGGAGGATGAAAGAGAGCTTAAGTGGGTGAAGAAGATTAAGAGGTGCAGAGTATCCCATGTAAAATACATAAGTTACAATGATGTTCAGCACAGGAAATCTTTTTAATAACTTTGTGAGGCATACATTCTATAAAAATATCGAATTACAGTCCTGTACACTTAAAACTAACATGATCTTGTACGTCAACGATCCTTTCATAAAAAAAAGGGGAAGTATCTTTGCTTTCACAAAATACATGGTTGAAATATCCTGAGCTTACATTATTCTGATTGATTTTGTTGGAAACAAAGAATGAACCAGATGTGAGGGGAGCTGAATAGAGAGTTGCTTTAAGAAATATCAGCATATTGCAGGACTTTCAAGCTTCCTTACCAGTCCCAGTTCTGCTGACAGCATCAAACATTTTCATAATTCATAAAAAAAATGTGAACATTTATGTGGAGAAAAATGGACAATAATACAAAGAAATATTATAAAACTTAGAAAACACTTTTTAAAAAATTTTTGGCCACTTCTGTTGGTTTTTCATTTATCCATTTTCACCCATCTTTGTTCTTTGGCCTGTGTGGGCCTCCCATCACAGGGGCCCCTGTTGCCGCAGAGCACCGGCTCTGGGCGCATGTGCTCCAGAGCACCAGCTCCTAACTGGACACATTGGTCCAGCCACTCTGTGACATGTGGGATCTTCCCAGTCCAGGGATCAAACTGGCGCCCCTTGCACAGTAAGGCGGACTCTTTACTCACTGGACCACCAGGGAAGCCCTATGCATAATTTTTAAGCTTTATTTTTGTGTGTATGTTTTACCTAGTAGATTTAGGTTTCAGATTTTAAAACAAAAGTAATTTAAACAAGATGATTAAGAGCAGTTTCAGTGGTTTTGGAAAATCTCAACCATTTTCTCTTCAGTATTGCCTCTTTTATCAGGAACTCCAGTAAGGTGGATATGAGACATTTGATTCCCAGTGTCTGGTGACAGAGTCTCCTTTCCCTCTACTCTGCCCTGAATTTTGTTTCCTTCCTTCAGATCAGTCTTCCTGTTCAACCATTTTCCCTGTTCAGCTATTTCTTATCTTCTGTTTAATTCATCTGTTGAGCCTTCATTTTTTAATCTCAAAAATTACAGTTTTCTGGAAGCCAAATTTCTATTTCTTGAAGTTCTCTTTAGCTCTTGTCCTGTATCCCTGTTCTTTCTGGGTAATCTAATTGCTGCCTCAGATGCTACCAGACAGTTCTGGAGTCACTTTGTACGTGCTTGTTCTGTTTGGCACTTGTGTGTGCTCTGACACTTGCATCCTCAATATTCCTTTGTGGGCCTCGTCCTTCCCTACTTGTTCTGGTGCTCCCTCTTGATGGCTGGCCTCCTGTGTTCTTGGTAATGCCTGTGTGAGCTCACATCTGCTTCTCCTCCAGCTGCGTGACTGATGGCGAGTTATTCTGGAAATGTTCTCTGCCAGGGAAATTCTGCTTTTGCCAGAAGTTGGCCTACTTCAAATTGAAATCTTTGAAGGACGAAAATGGCAGTACTTTCTCCTCCTCCTAGTGCCTCAGTGCCATCTGGCTCCCAGATATGGTTCCCAGGGCTAGCTGCTGGCCCAAGGCTCTGTGTTAGGATTGAAATATTGTCAGCAGCATTTGCTATCAGGCAAGTTTGGTTCTCTAGCTTCCTGGTGTTGACCACAACCAAATCCAGTTTAGACTCATAGTTTGTTTCCTGCTTTAGTTCTCTTTAGAGAAGGTGAAGAACAGGGGAACCTGGCTTGCTGCAGTCTATGGGGTCACAAAGAGTCAGATATGGCTTAGAGACTGCAAAACAACAGAGAAGGTTCATGAAAGTTTTACTACTAATTATCTGTTTCTAACAAAGAGTGTCAATGAAGGATTTTCATTTCTTTGAGAGCAGAATCCTTGCACTGGTTTAGATCTGTAAATGAATCAATAGATACTGCACCCGCCATGAATGACTGCCCAGAAAAGGCATGTCCCTCTGCAGGGTCACTTTCTTCATGCCTTTCTTGCCAGCTTCTTTCTCTTTGTCCCCTCCATCCATGTTTCTTGTCCCCTCCATCCATGTTTCTTGTGACTGGGACTGTGTATGTCATGAAAACGTAGTGTGGAATCATAGAAGCCAGCTCTTGAAGTAGTCATAATGAAGCAACAGTTCTGTTCGGCCCCATTCCACTGGCTCACCTTTCCTTGGAATTAACTTTCAAAAGGGCTATGGTATAAGTCACATGCTGACATTGGCTTAATATTATGATATTGCCTTTCGTGCACCTAAGCCAAGCTACCTACCTTGGAAAGCATAACTATTTATTTATGTTTGGAGTAGAGAAATACCTGAACTTTACTTTGGATTATGCTCTGCTTCAGTCAAGACAGAAGGAGAAGCACATATAAGGCGAAGATGAAGGAAAGTTTCTAGATTTCTCACATACCTATTTGGGAAATTGAACTTAAATTTAATAAGGATGTCATATTGATTTTATGTTCAATCATATACATACTGATTTTATTTTTTCTATTCTTTTTCATTTATTTGTGGCATCATGACTGTAGAAACAGCCAATATAATGAAAACAGCCTCACTGAAGATTACCTAAGAGAAAAGCAATTATTTACAAGCCTGTGTAGAGATTTCAGAATCTTCCTTCCTCTTTTTAATTTTTAAGTTCTAAAGCCTGTGTTGCCACCACATCTTTAGACTATAGTTTCGTTTCCTAGGCCATCTGGCTCCCAGATATGGTTCCCAGGGCTAGCTGCTGGCCCAAGGCTCTGTGTTAGGATTGAAATATTGTCAGCAGCATTTGCTATCAGGCAAGTTTGGTTCTCTAGCTTCCTGGTGTTGACCACAACCAAATCCAGTTTAGACTCATAGTTTGTTTCCTGCTTTAGTTCTCTTTAGAGAAGGTGAAGAACAGGGGAACCTGGCTTGCTGCAGTCTATGGGGTCACAAAGAGTCAGATATGGCTTAGAGACTGCAAAACAACAGAGAAGGTTCATGAAAGTTTTACTACTAATTATCTGTTTCTAACAAAGAGTGTCAATGAAGGATTTTCATTTCTTTGAGAGCAGAATCCTTGCACTGGTTTAGATCTGTAAATGAATCAATAGATACTGCACCCGCCATGAATGACTGCCCAGAAAAGGCATGTCCCTCTGCAGGGTCACTTTCTTCATGCCTTTCTTGCCAGCTTCTTTCTCTTTGTCCCCTCCATCCATGTTTCTTGTCCCCTCCATCCATGTTTCTTGTGACTGGGACTGTGTATGTCATGAAAACGTAGTGTGGAATCATAGAAGCCAGCTCTTGAAGTAGTCATAATGAAGCAACAGTTCTGTTCGGCCCCATTCCACTGGCTCACCTTTCCTTGGAATTAACTTTCAAAAGGGCTATGGTATAAGTCACATGCTGACATTGGCTTAATATTATGATATTGCCTTTCGTGCACCTAAGCCAAGCTACCTACCTTGGAAAGCATAACTATTTATTTATGTTTGGAGTAGAGAAATACCTGAACTTTACTTTGGATTATGCTCTGCTTCAGTCAAGACAGAAGGAGAAGCACATATAAGGCGAAGATGAAGGAAAGTTTCTAGATTTCTCACATACCTATTTGGGAAATTGAACTTAAATTTAATAAGGATGTCATATTGATTTTATGTTCAATCATATACATACTGATTTTATTTTTTCTATTCTTTTTTTCATTTATTTGTGGCATCATGACTGTAGAAACAGCCAATATAATGAAAAAAACAGCCTCACTGAAGATTACCTAAGAGAAAAGCAATTATTTACAAGCCTGTGTAGAGATTTTTCAGAATCTTCCTTCCTCTTTTTAATTTTTTTAAGTTCTAAAGACATTCATTTTGCAACATGCATCACATCTTGGTAAAAATAAATAGTTTAATAAAAAGATACATAATATATTTCTCTAAGGAGTGGTAACAAATGGGATATAAGTTCAATCTAAGGATAAAATAAATAAGGAAATGCCTCTCAGAACATGAAGGGAATAAAAAAGAGTATGCATTTTTTGTAGTGATTCATAACATAGAGTTGAGGTAGTTACAAAGTAGAGAAGCAGCTTTGAATAAATGTGAGCTTTTTGAAAACAACATCCATGATACAGAAAGAACACATCCTACTTGTTATGTTAAATAGCTTCTTATATCTAGCCTCTGTAGTTGCATCTTTTCAGACATATCCGTATCCCCACTGGACATTTTTCACAATTAGTAACACAGGGTAATTTCATATTAACCTCTGTAAGACTGAAAGGTGCAACTGGGAAAATGGTGTTGTTCAGCTGCTATATCATGTCCAGATGTTTGTGACCCCATGGACGGCAGCACACCAGGCTTCCCTGTCCTTCACCATTTCCCAAAGTTGTCTCAAACTCACACTCATTGAGTCAGTGGTGCCATCCAACCATCTCATCCTCTGTCTCTCCCTACTTCTCCTGCCCTCAGTCTTTCCCGGCATCAGAGTCTTTTCCAGTGAGTCGGCTCTTTGCATCAAGTGGCCAAAGTATTGGAGCTTCAGCTTCAGCATCAGTCCTTCCAATGAATGTTCAGGGTTGATTTCCCTTAGGATTCACTGGGTTGCTTTCCCTTAGGATTCACTAGTTCGATCTCCTTGCAGTCCAAGGGACAGATTGCTTAATTTCTTTCCCTGAAAAATTTGGTGCTTCCCAACACATTTGAATTTCTTCTGGTATTATCACATTATGGAAAAATTGTCATGGGGAGACTGAAACAGACATGGTCCTGTTAAAACCCAGCAGTGAAAAAACAGCCTCACTGAAGGATCATGACTGTAGAAACAGCCAATATAATGAAAACAGCCTCACTGAAGATTACCTAAGAGAAAAGCAATTATTTACAAGCCTGTGTAGAGATTTTTCAGAATCTTCCTTCCTCTTTTTAATTTTTTTAAGTTCTAAAGACATTCATTTTGCAACATGCATCACATCTTGGTAAAAATAAATAGTTTAATAAAAAGATACATAATATATTTCTCTAAGGAGTGGTAACAAATGGGATATAAGTTCAATCTAAGGATAAAATAAATAAGGAAATGCCTCTCAGAACATGAAGGGAATAAAAAAGAGTATGCATTTTTTGTAGTGATTCATAACATAGAGTTGAGGTAGTTACAAAGTAGAGAAGCAGCTTTGAATAAATGTGAGCTTTTTGAAAACAACATCCATGATACAGAAAGAACACATCCTACTTGTTATGTTAAATAGCTTCTTATATCTAGCCTCTGTAGTTGCATCTTTTCAGACATATCCGTATCCCCACTGGACATTTTTCACAATTAGTAACACAGGGTAATTTCATATTAACCTCTGTAAGACTGAAAGGTGCAACTGGGAAAATGGTGTTGTTCAGCTGCTATATCATGTCCAGATGTTTGTGACCCCATGGACGGCAGCACACCAGGCTTCCCTGTCCTTCACCATTTCCCAAAGTTGTCTCAAACTCACACTCATTGAGTCAGTGGTGCCATCCAACCATCTCATCCTCTGTCTCTCCCTACTTCTCCTGCCCTCAGTCTTTCCCGGCATCAGAGTCTTTTCCAGTGAGTCGGCTCTTTGCATCAAGTGGCCAAAGTATTGGAGCTTCAGCTTCAGCATCAGTCCTTCCAATGAATGTTCAGGGTTGATTTCCCTTAGGATTCACTGGGTTGCTTTCCCTTAGGATTCACTAGTTCGATCTCCTTGCAGTCCAAGGGACAGATTGCTTAATTTCTTTCCCTGAAAAATTTGGTGCTTCCCAACACATTTGAATTTCTTCTGGTATTATCACATTATGGAAAAATTGTCATGGGGAGACTGAAACAGACATGGTCCTGTTAAAACCCAGCAGTGCTGAAGTCCATGTTTATCCTTTCATCTCTGAGGAGTTTACAGATTGCAGAAGTAAATGTACATTTTATCCTATGGGTAGAATTTATTGTTATTGAAATAGATGCTAAATCACATGCATAGGTGTGGGGCTCTGAATTGAAAGAGGATCACTGCAAGCATAAGGAAGCTTAAGCACATTGTTTAAAGAAGCTTAAGCACATGTTTGCAGTTTGGAGCTAAGATGGCGCCTACAGGAAGGGATGTGGGAATGAAGGGAAGCTTAAGCACATTGTTTAAAGAAGCTTAAGCACATGTTTGCAGCTAAGATGGCGCCTACAGGAAGAGACAGGGCGTGATCTAAATTGTTAATTGATGGTCAAAATTTCTGATAGGTTCCCTTGGTTTCCGCGCTCGTGAATGATTGCTTGGCCTTTAGCTTGATTGGTGTAATCTATAGGAAGTCCCGTGCAAAACCCCCTTCACTTGCCTATAAAAGCTGTGGATCTTCATTAATAAACTGGAACTGCTCCGATGGAACCCCTGTCGCATCTGATTGTCCCCTGCATGAGCCAGGGGTTGGGGAGCGGGCAGTCAAGATTCGCCTCTCTCCGAGATCTCCAGGTTCAGCTGGGGGCAATCCCGCTGCCTTCCCTTTCTGCGGAAGGCCCCCGCACATAGGGACTACAAAGAGAGAAAATCATAAAAAGCAGGGGCTTGAGAAACCTGAAATTGAGCTATTAGATAAAGGAGGAACTGGCAAAGGAGATAAGTAAAAGGGGGCCAAGATGGTTGACAAAGCCATGGAAAATACAGAGTCACGGGAGTCAGTGATTATGCTGAAAGTAGTGAACTGTGTGAAATGTCCTAAAATTACAATCCAGTCATGACTAGAATGTTTGAATAGGACTTGGCAGTAGGTAGGCCATTGGTGACGTTGGTAAGAGGCCCTTAGGTGAAAAGGTGAGGACAAAACCCAAACCAGAGTGGGCTGCAGAGTGAGGTGTCGGTGGGAAGGTAGAAAGTGTGCCTGTGTCTTCAACTCGAAAGAAGAAGAGTAATTAGCGTCTCAACGGAAGCAGAAAGCAGGAACATGACAGCAAAGAATGCAGAGCTAAGAAGAACTTCTAATTTCATTAAAACAGTCAACAAGCTTGAGGTAAAGTGATTCTGTGGTTCAGGCCCTCTTTCAGCTAACAGGACCGCAACACTGCCTAAGACCGAGAAAGCCTGTCTTCTCATGGAACTAGCATTCCAGTGGTGCAAGATAGAAAATGTACTTGATAATTAAGTATAATATATAATATGTTACCTGGTGATAAATGCTAATGAGAAAAATAAAGCAGAGAATCAGAGAAGGGCTCTATGAAATGACAGGTGAGATTGGAGACAGGGCCCACTGAGAAACAGGGCTTTTGTGTGAAGACCTGAAGGGGAAAAAGAGCACCTCCTTGTGGCTCTTGGAGAAAAGCATCCCAGTCGGGAAGAAGTTCAGCTGCAAAGTATTGGAGGAGGGAGCGTGTCTGATGTGTTCCACCAACAGAATGCTACATTGGTGTAATCTATAGGAAGTCCCGTGCAAAACCCCCTTCACTTGCCTATAAAAGCTGTGGATCTTCATTAATAAACTGGAACTGCTCCGATGGAACCCCTGTCGCATCTGATTGTCCCCTGCATGAGCCAGGGGTTGGGGAGCGGGCAGTCAAGATTCGCCTCTCTCCGAGATCTCCAGGTTCAGCTGGGGGCAATCCCGCTGCCTTCCCTTTCTGCGGAAGGCCCCCGCACATAGGGACTACAAAGAGAGAAAATCATAAAAAGCAGGGGCTTGAGAAACCTGAAATTGAGCTATTAGATAAAGGAGGAACTGGCAAAGGAGATAAGTAAAAGGGGGCCAAGATGGTTGACAAAGCCATGGAAAATACAGAGTCACGGGAGTCAGTGATTATGCTGAAAGTAGTGAACTGTGTGAAATGTCCTAAAATTACAATCCAGTCATGACTAGAATGTTTGAATAGGACTTGGCAGTAGGTAGGCCATTGGTGACGTTGGTAAGAGGCCCTTAGGTGAAAAGGTGAGGACAAAACCCAAACCAGAGTGGGCTGCAGAGTGAGGTGTCGGTGGGAAGGTAGAAAGTGTGCCTGTGTCTTCAACTCGAAAGAAGAAGAGTAATTAGCGTCTCAACGGAAGCAGAAAGCAGGAACATGACAGCAAAGAATGCAGAGCTAAGAAGAACTTCTAATTTCATTAAAACAGTCAACAAGCTTGAGGTAAAGTGATTCTGTGGTTCAGGCCCTCTTTCAGCTAACAGGACCGCAACACTGCCTAAGACCGAGAAAGCCTGTCTTCTCATGGAACTAGCATTCCAGTGGTGCAAGATAGAAAATGTACTTGATAATTAAGTATAATATATAATATGTTACCTGGTGATAAATGCTAATGAGAAAAATAAAGCAGAGAATCAGAGAAGGGCTCTATGAAATGACAGGTGAGATTGGAGACAGGGCCCACTGAGAAACAGGGCTTTTGTGTGAAGACCTGAAGGGAACAAGAGCACCTCCTTGTGGCTCTTGGAGAAAAGCATCCCAGTCGGGAAGAAGTTCAGCTGCAAAGTATTGGAGGAGGGAGCGTGTCTGATGTGTTCCACCAACAGAAATAAAAAGCTACAGCCAAATAAGGGAGAATAAAACTAGAGAAGATCAGACAGATACTGAGGCACAGAACCATGTACATTCTTGCATTCTGGGAAGTCACTGTGGAGAGTACATCCTTTATCTTGAGTCAGGCAGAATTGGGGAGGGACAGGCCAAGACTTAGGTATTGACAGGATCTCAGTGACTCTAGTGCTGTGAACACTCTCTAGAGGCCAAGGCAGAGCTCAGAGGCTCCGTCAGGAGCCTATTTGATTACCTGAAGAGAGAATATGGTGCCAAGGTCAGAGTGTGCCTGCTGGTGCCTATTGTTACATATGGTAGAATTCTGTGTTTCTAAGGAAGAGCGGATAGGATTTGCTAATGGAAGAGGTGAGGCTTTAGTTGGCAAAGGAGGACTTGAAGGTGGGCAGAAATTTTAAACATCAGAAAGGGAAAGCATTGTTACCATTAAATGAGATGTGAATGGCTGAGGGTGGTTGGGCATTCTGGAAGGGAGCATGGAAAGGATGTCCCTTAGACAGCCATGTGGAGACACCCATCAGACTGTTATCAGACACATAAACCTGAAGTTAAGGGGAAACAGAAGAGCTGCAGGTATAATTGAGGGAGTTTTCAGGTTGTAGATAATACTGGATGCAATGCGATTGGATGAAATCACTTAGGGCGTCACCATGCATAGGAAGGGAAAGAGGTTGGCAACTGAGACCAACAAGCTTGAGGTAAAGTGATTCTGTGGTTCAGCCTTTAGCTAACAGGACCGCAACACTGCCTAAGACCGAGAAAGCCTGTCTTCTCATGGAACTAGCATTCCAGTGGTGCAAGATAGAAAATGTACTTGATAATTAAGTATAATATATAATATGTTACCTGGTGATAAATGCTAATGAGAAAAATAAAGCAGAGAATCAGAGAAGGGCTCTATGAAATGACAGGTGAGATTGGAGACAGGGCCCACTGAGAAACAGGGCTTTTGTGTGAAGACCTGAAGGGGAACAAGAGCACCTCCTTGTGGCTCTTGGAGAAAAGCATCCCAGTCGGGAAGAAGTTCAGCTGCAAAGTATTGGAGGAGGGAGCGTGTCTGATGTGTTCCACCAACAGAAATAAAAAGCTACAGCCAAATAAGGGAGAATAAAACTAGAGAAGATCAGACAGATACTGAGGCACAGAACCATGTACATTCTTGCATTCTGGGAAGTCACTGTGGAGAGTACATCCTTTATCTTGAGTCAGGCAGAATTGGGGAGGGACAGGCCAAGACTTAGGTATTGACAGGATCTCAGTGACTCTAGTGCTGTGAACACTCTCTAGAGGCCAAGGCAGAGCTCAGAGGCTCCGTCAGGAGCCTATTTGATTACCTGAAGAGAGAATATGGTGCCAAGGTCAGAGTGTGCCTGCTGGTGCCTATTGTTACATATGGTAGAATTCTGTGTTTCTAAGGAAGAGCGGATAGGATTTGCTAATGGAAGAGGTGAGGCTTTAGTTGGCAAAGGAGGACTTGAAGGTGGGCAGAAATTTTAAACATCAGAAAGGGAAAGCATTGTTACCATTAAATGAGATGTGAATGGCTGAGGGTGGTTGGGCATTCTGGAAGGGAGCATGGAAAGGATGTCCCTTAGACAGCCATGTGGAGACACCCATCAGACTGTTATCAGACACATAAACCTGAAGTTAAGGGGAAACAGAAGAGCTGCAGGTATAATTGAGGGAGTTTTCAGGTTGTAGATAATACTGGATGCAATGCGATTGGATGAAATCACTTAGGGCGTCACCATGCATAGGAAGGGAAAGAGGTTGGCAACTGAGACCAGGGTTAGAGAGTCTGCGTTACCATGACACGTGAGAAGGACGTAGCAAAGGAGTCAGAAGCAATAATCAAAAAAGTAAGAGGAAGCCTAGCAAGAGGATATCCTGTGAAGGTAGTACATCAAAAGGGCAGGAAGATCGATTTTGGCCGATGCTACTGCGTTAAATAAGATAGAAACCCTGAGATATTCAATCGGCATTAAGCATGGTGGAAAAAAGTTGATGCAGCAAGGAGATGAAGAGACCCTGAGAAGTCAGGGATGGGGAGGCCTCTTCTAGAAAGACTATCGAAGAGTCCTCATATGGGGTGAAACCTGAATGATTAAAAGAAACCAGGCCAGCAGGTATGTGGGAGAAATGCAACTCAGACAGAGGAATATAAAGAAGTGTGTCCCGAATTAACTTGGGAAACTCAAGGAATGGTAGAAAGTTATATGGCTAGAGCAGTCTTAGTGACAAGAATCAGGGTAAGGGAGGCACTGCCAAAATGGGTTGTGGGGTGTTAGTGACCTGATATATAATTAGGAATTGGAGGAGGAAATGGCAGCCCACTCCCGTATTTTTTATTTTTTAAGATTTGTTTATTTATTTATTTTGGGGGGTGGGTGGGGAGGGAGGGGGCGGGCGGGCCACTTCTATTGGTCTTTCATTTCTCTGTTTTCATCCGTCTTTGTTCTTTGGCTCCTGTGGGCCTCCCATCACGGTGGCGTCTGTCGCTGCAGAACTCCGGCTCTGGGCGCATGCACTCCAGAGCTCCGGCTCGGTAATTGGACACATCGGTTCAGCTGCTCCATGGCCCGTGGGATCTTCCCAGGCCAGGGATCCAACCGGCACCCCTTGCACTGCAAGGCGGTGTCCTTACCAAGAGGATGCATAGTGAAAGCAGGGGGGCAGGGGGGAAAGGAGGGGTCCCTTAGACAGCCATGTGGAGACACCCATCAGACTGTTATCAGACACATAAACCTGAAGTTAAGGGGAAACAGAAGAGCTGCAGGTATAATTGAGGGAGTTTTCAGGTTGTAGATAATACTGGATGCAATGCGATTGGATGAAATCACTTAGGGCGTCACCATGCATAGGAAGGGAAAGAGGTTGGCAACTGAGACCAGGGTTAGAGAGTCTGCGTTACCATGACACGTGAGAAGGACGTAGCAAAGGAGTCAGAAGCAATAATCAAAAAAGTAAGAGGAAGCCTAGCAAGAGGATATCCTGTGAAGGTAGTACATCAAAAGGGCAGGAAGATCGATTTTGGCCGATGCTACTGCGTTAAATAAGATAGAAACCCTGAGATATTCAATCGGCATTAAGCATGGTGGAAAAAAGTTGATGCAGCAAGGAGATGAAGAGACCCTGAGAAGTCAGGGATGGGGAGGCCTCTTCTAGAAAGACTATCGAAGAGTCCTCATATGGGGTGAAACCTGAATGATTAAAAGAAACCAGGCCAGCAGGTATGTGGGAGAAATGCAACTCAGACAGAGGAATATAAAGAAGTGTGTCCCGAATTAACTTGGGAAACTCAAGGAATGGTAGAAAGTTATATGGCTAGAGCAGTCTTAGTGACAAGAATCAGGGTAAGGGAGGCACTGCCAAAATGGGTTGTGGGGTGTTAGTGACCTGATATATAATTAGGAATTGGAGGAGGAAATGGCAGCCCACTCCCGTATTTTTTATTTTTTAAGATTTGTTTATTTATTTATTTTGGGCGGGGGTCGGGTTGGGGAGGGAGGGGGCGGGCGGGTCACTTCTATTAGTCTTTCGTTTCTCTATGTTCATCCGTCTTTGTTCTTTGGCTCCTGTGGGCCTCCCATCACGGTGGCGTCTGTCGCTGCAGAACTCCGGCTCTGGGCGCATGCACTCCAGAGCTCCGGCTCGGTAATTGGACACATCGGTTCAGCTGCTCCATGGCCCGTGGGATCTTCCCAGGCCAGGGATCCAACCGGCACCCCTTGCACTGCAAGGCGGTGTCCTTACCAACTGGACCACCAGGGAAGCCCCCTACTCCCATATTCTTACCTGGAGAATCCCACAGACAGAGGAGCCTGGTGGGCTACAGTCCATGGGGTTGTGAAGAATCAGACAGGGCTGAAGCTTCTAAGCATGCGTAAGCATGAATAGGAAGATGTCTCCACTGCAGTGAGAGGCCACTGAAGAATTTTATGTAGGAAAGTAATATGTGCAACAGAGGCTCCAAAGGCGAAAATAGAGGAAAAAAGCTCTGTAGTCACATTTTTGGAAGAAAGTATTGCTTAGTGACAATAAATCCTGGTGTGTAAGGAATTTTCCTGGTTTATCTGAGTTGTCTCAGAAAAATTACTATTTTCTATGTTGTATAGTAAGTTTCCTGATCTTTCTGCAG
The DNA here is from genome assembly GCA_022376925.1 of Tragulus kanchil. Taxonomy (NCBI): domain Eukaryota; kingdom Metazoa; phylum Chordata; class Mammalia; order Artiodactyla; family Tragulidae; genus Tragulus; species Tragulus kanchil. The sequence goes on along the minus strand of JAIOJX010000028.1, from coordinate 30,321,907 downwards.
TCAGTTCATGTATTGGCAAAATGTGCCAAAATACTTGTTAAAACGTTGCAACAGGAAGTACTTTCCTTTCTTTTGCAAATGATGGAGAATAATTCTCATGAGAATGACTCAATGGCACATGCTGCTTCATACTAGACCCCACTCTCATTTACACTCCAGGAGTTTATGAATTATATTATCTCACATTAGGTTGAGAATTATGATCTAGTTGTAAACCTGCTTCAAGAAATTATCCAAATGGATTGTAAATCATCTTTTTATTATCCCCCCAGTTGCTGCTGAATTGTTTAGATAGGAAAGAGGTTTTCCTATCAGACTCTTTATTAACTTGGACAAAAGTGGAAAAGCAATAAAACGCCCAGAAAAGTGCCACACAGGAGCAATAAAGTTGTGATAAAAGTGACTAGGATTTTGTTATTCATATTTGCGGTTCGGCATCCACCGCTTAGGAACATAGAAGAGGGCCTTATTTTATGGTCAATAAATTATTCAAAACCTTTGGGTTGTAAAGTTAAAGCAGTGAAATACTAAGTATTCTTTCTGGTCTGTTCTCTCCCACTTTCCTTCATTACTATGTGGCTAGGCTTTAACTATTTAAAATGGAATCTGAGAAGGAAAAGCGAATAAAGCATGAAGCTGGCCAACTTCCTCCAAAACGATGAAAGGCAACGAAACTGTAGCATTAGAATCTAAAGTATTTAAAAGCCTCAGGAACCCAATCTAGCTGTAGTTTTCTAGGAACCAAGCCACATGCTCGCTCTGCACAGTTTCAGATGTTTTGCTATATTCGTATCTAATAGCCCTGAAGCTTCTAAGCATGCGTAAGCATGAATAGGAAGATGTCTCCACTGCAGTGAGAGGCCACTGAAGAATTTTATGTAGGAAAGTAATATGTGCAACAGAGGCTCCAAAGGCGAAAATAGAGGAAAAAAGCTCTGTAGTCACATTTTTGGAAGAAAGTATTGCTTAGTGACAATAAATCCTGGTGTGTAAGGAATTTTCCTGGTTTATCTGAGTTGTCTCAGAAAAATTACTATTTTCTATGTTGTATAGTAAGTTTCCTGATCTTTCTGCAGTCAGTTCATGTATTGGCAAAATGTGCCAAAATACTTGTTAAAACGTTGCAACAGGAAGTACTTTCCTTTCTTTTGCAAATGATGGAGAATAATTCTCATGAGAATGACTCAATGGCACATGCTGCTTCATACTAGACCCCACTCTCATTTACACTCCAGGAGTTTATGAATTATATTATCTCACATTAGGTTGAGAATTATGATCTAGTTGTAAACCTGCTTCAAGAAATTATCCAAATGGATTGTAAATCATCTTTTTATTATCCCCCCAGTTGCTGCTGAATTGTTTAGATAGGAAAGAGGTTTTCCTATCAGACTCTTTTATTAACTTGGACAAAAGTGGAAAAGCAATAAAACGCCCAGAAAAGTGCCACACAGGAGCAATAAAGTTGTGATAAAAGTGACTAGGATTTTGTTATTCATATTTGCGGTTCGGCATCCACCGCTTAGGAACATAGAAGAGGGCCTTATTTTATGGTCAATAAATTATTCAAAACCTTTGGGTTGTAAAGTTAAAGCAGTGAAATACTAAGTATTCTTTCTGGTCTGTTCTCTCCCACTTTCCTTCATTACTATGTGGCTAGGCTTTAACTATTTAAAATGGAATCTGAGAAGGAAAAGCGAATAAAGCATGAAGCTGGCCAACTTCCTCCAAAACGATGAAAGGCAACGAAACTGTAGCATTAGAATCTAAAGTATTTAAAAGCCTCAGGAACCCAATCTAGCTGTAGTTTTCTAGGAACCAAGCCACATGCTCGCTCTGCACAGTTTCAGATGTTTTGCTATATTCGTATCTACTGCCCTCTATGAGACATAACTTCTCTTCTGAGTTTTTAATATTTTATGTTTATTTTTGTGAAGAGTCTGAAGTATAAAACGTATTGATGTAGGGTCTAGCACACAGTTATGTGGAGAGAAAATGTAAACATAATTATAAACAAAAGAGAAAATGCAAATATCACAGCTGTATAGTCAATAACTAATCCTTGGATTTCCTTGGAAGTGTTTTCTTCCCACTTTTGATTCATGGGCACCACCATTTGGTTCCTTCCCTGCAGGTTTTGTGATAACTTCAGCATTAATAAAAATGACTGATGGTCCACAGTTCTTTTGGGGGACGTCAACCTGAAGTGGGAATGACTTCTAAAACATTCTTTTTCCCATCAGGTCATTGCTCTCATTAGACAGACAAACAAGTCAGCAAATGATCTCAATAATGTCCAGTTACGCACTGTGTGAAACCTCTCAGTGCATTGCACATTGGGCAGATGTCACTCCACAGACCAATCATTCTGTCTTTAATTTCTGCCACGTGACCCTCCGTCACCTCTAAGTTCAGAGTCAGGCACTTCGCCTGCTTCATACTTCGACTCATTTTATGTCTCTTCTGACACTTTGTTTTTGCGACGTCCTAAATGCCTTCCTTTCTCTGAAGCTTTCTGTTACTGTGAACCCCTGGGAAGAATGCGTCTCTCTCCCTGCTGTTTTCCAGAGCACCCAGTTGCAGGGAGGTGGTGCTTGGCTGTCTTGAGCACTGTTCCTGGGGAGTGGCTTTCGCTTGGTGACAGTATTACTCCTCAAGACCACACTGTGTGAAAGAGAGAGTGCTTCTGCCTCCCTGCACTGAATACAAGGACACTTAAAGCCACAGAAACTCAGGGAGACAGACACAGAGCCCCTTGGAGGGAGAACCACCATTCACTGCTCGATTTGATGGGTCCCAACACCCCACGCAATTCCATCATGTAGTTCTACCTTAACATATGGTATTATGGTTATTTTTGCAGTCACCTCGGTAGACTCACTTGATGTCTGTGAGTGTAAAGAAATTGGCTCATGTATTTATGTCGGAAATGTTTAAATGCCCTCCAATGTCCAGCCTTGGTTTCGCCCCAGGGCCTGGCAGCCAGCTCCTTCAGCCTGGCCCTTGTCACCCAGAGCCTAAAGCTGAAGAGCCAAGTTCCACCATCCTTCCCCTCCTCCAGCCCTGTGGCCTCTGAGCCTCTGTGCTCCCGTTATCTGTGGGAGCCGAGGACTGGCCAAAGGCAGGCCTGACCCAGGACCAGACCTGCCTGAACCACCATCCGGGCCTGGAGGATGGCAGCTTGCTCTCCCTCAAACTTCCCTTTCTAAACAAGTTTTCCACCAGTTCTGAGTGCCTCTGCTTGGGCAGAGGGCACGGCGGGTACATGGCCATCTTCAGAGCTGGTCTGCCTGGACGACGTGCTGGGTGATTTGGAGAGGCCATTGGTGAAAAGCAGATCCCGCCGTCTCTGGGCCACGCTCCACGCAGGCGGGGTGACCCCTCTTTCGGGTACTCAGGGCTGCCTCCTTGTGCCTGTGGGGCCCGCTTCTGCCTCTGCATTTTCCCTCAGTTCATTAGATTGCTGAACTTTCATATTGCCTTTTCTTAAGACCAGATCAGAGTAAAGAAAGTCCTTGTGTTTCAGTGTTTGAGGAGGATGTGACCAGGGCTGAGGGCGGCACTCACCTTGGCTGGACATGGTCACAGGGATTGGGCTTTCGTCATCTTTTTACAGTCCTTGGGAAAATGAGGAGCTGCGTGATTGTTTGCTAAATGAATTTTAATGAGGTAAAATATGTTTTCTGTTTGAATCATCATTAATGAAGAAGTTGTATTATCCTCAGGGACACATAACATAGCAGATGTATAATTTCAGAGAAGTGTACTAGTCAATTAAAAATTCACAGGCTGCTGTTTCTGATTCATGGGTTCTGGAAATTAATGGCGTATTTGGGTCATTTTCCACCTCTTTTTTCTATTCCTTTTCTTTTGTGTATTTTACCAATGAGTGTTTACGAACACTGCTCAAATCACCATTCTACATTTCCAGAGAAGTTTTTCCTGGAACAAGCCAGAGAGGTATATAGGACTGCTGTATATCTCTGAATTGTCCCTTTTAAAACAATTCATTTCTTTTTTTTTTTTTAATTTTTACTTATTTATTTTGGCGGGGGTGGAGAGGGAGGGGGGTGTGCGGGCCACTTCCACTCGTCTTTCATTTGTCTGGTTTCATCCGTCTTTGTTCTTTGGCCTGTGTGGGCCTCCCATCGTGGTGGCCTCTGTTGTCGCAGAGCACCGGCTCTGGGCGCATGTGCTCCAGAGCTCTGGCTGGGTAATTGGATGCATCGATCAGCCGCTCCATAGCACGTGGGATCTTTCCAGGCCAGGGATTGAACCGGTGCCCCTTGCACTGCAAGGCAGTGTCCTTACCACTGGACCACCAGGGAAGCCCAACAATTCATTTCTAAATGTACCATTCCATGGACTTGTCACCTCTTTTCCTTGTAACCCAGAAATTCATTCATTTCTTCTGAACAGTTGGTATGAGTCAGCCAGTGAGAGCATGGTGGTGAATAGGCTTTTGAGCTGATCCTCCATCATTGCATTTTGTCCCCTTACAATTCATTCTTCTCAGAGCAGAAAACATGGGACTGTAAAAACATAAATCAGAAAATGCCATTTGTGAATGCACCAGGCCAGGCTCTAGGCCAACAGTTGCCAGGACCTTCCTGCTCTCTGGTCTTTTTAAGACTCTGCTGTGTAGGTACCCCACTCTCCAGACACCCAGGGCTTTCTACTCTAGTACCCCAAGTCTGTACCTACCACAATGCCTTTGCATGCGAGGTTCTCCATGTCAGCCATAAAGTCATCTCCTCACAGACATAATGGATCCACCTTTCAAAAGTGGATCTCTACCACTTGGTACCCTCAGTATTTAATGGCATGTCCTGTATTCTGCATAGCAGTTACTCATGTGTGACAGTATCTTACTTATTTACAAATAATGTTGTGGAAGTGGCTTGCAGTTTCTTTTACACCTACCTTATTTCTAATTCCAAACAAGGGATTCTGTGGCCATGAAGCCATTGAATCTGCCATGGCACTTGCTTAATAAATCAGTGGTGAGTTATAGTCTTTACACAGAAATGAGGTGAAAGATCCATCTATGAAACTGTGCTATACCTCCATTGCCATCATTTCAGAAAACGACATTTTATTTTATGATTAAAATGTTAATCATAACATAATTAACTATTAAATGACTTCAGTTCTGCTTTTCTCATCTAAGTTACTCTCTTTTTTTATCATAGTTCCTTTTGTTTTGCTGTCTTTGTCTTGAGATGTTAAGTGTTTGTTTAGTTATTACTTGAGGAAATTATGTGTTCATGTATGTGTATACACACACAGGGCTTCATGTATATAATTTAAAAAATATTTTAAGAATAGCACAGTGTATATTTGCAATATCATTACTTTCCATAATGCATAGCAGCCTGCTGGAGATCTTTAGTATACATTTAGTGTTATCTGTTATGGTTTATTAAGAATATTTTTCCTGAGGGAAGGTGACAGAAATACTCAGAGGCATATTACGTGCCAAGATTATAAAACAAAATAATTTTGCTGGTTTCCTCAGGAGGATGTTGCATTTTGAACTGAGTTGCCCTTGGTCATGTACTTTTTTTCTTTATATTTATAATCTTTATATAATACCACTTTTATTTCTCCAAATTCTTCAAGTCCTACACCGGGAGTGGAGGAGGGAGGGGGCCACGGATATGCATATGACTAATCTGGGATTTTGCATATCTGTAAACAATAAAACTCTGTAAAAAGAAAAAGTCAAAGTAAAATTTAAAAATACATAAATAAAGTTAATGACTTGAGAGGCAAAAGAAAAAGAAAAGAATTACTCTTGGATGGTCCATATCTTCCTATCTGAACATGTTTCTGAATTTCTTTTTGAATACTGGCCTTTATACTTTAAGGCAGTGGCAACAAGTTACCACAGACTGGGTAGTTTAAACAACAGAAATTGACCTGGAAGAGGAAATGGCAACCCACTCTGATATTCTTGCCTGGAGAATCCAATGGACAGAGGAGCCTGGTGGGCTATAGTCCATGGGGTCCCAAAGAGTCAGACACAGCTGGAGTGAGTATCTTACTTATTTACAAATAATGTTGTGGAAGTGGCTTGCAGTTTCTTTTACACCTACCTTATTTCTAATTCCAAACAAGGGATTCTGTGGCCATGAAGCCATTGAATCTGCCATGGCACTTGCTTAATAAATCAGTGGTGAGTTATAGTCTTTACACAGAAATGAGGTGAAAGATCCATCTATGAAACTGTGCTATACCTCCATTGCCATCATTTCAGAAAACGACATTTTATTTTATGATTAAAATGTTAATCATAACATAATTAACTATTAAATGACTTCAGTTCTGCTTTTCTCATCTAAGTTACTCTCTTTTTTTATCATAGTTCCTTTTGTTTTGCTGTCTTTGTCTTGAGATGTTAAGTGTTTGTTTAGTTATTACTTGAGGAAATTATGTGTTCATGTATGTGTATACACACACAGGGCTTCATGTATATAATTTAAAAAATATTTTAAGAATAGCACAGTGTATATTTGCAATATCATTACTTTCCATAATGCATAGCAGCCTGCTGGAGATCTTTAGTATACATTTAGTGTTATCTGTTATGGTTTATTAAGAATATTTTTCCTGAGGGAAGGTGACAGAAATACTCAGAGGCATATTACGTGCCAAGATTATAAAACAAAATAATTTTGCTGGTTTCCTCAGGAGGATGTTGCATTTTGAACTGAGTTGCCCTTGGTCATGTACTTTTTTTCTTTATATTTATAATCTTTATATAATACCACTTTTATTTCTCCAAATTCTTCAAGTCCTACACCGGGAGTGGAGGAGGGAGGGGGCCACGGATATGCATATGACTAATCTGGGATTTTGCATATCTGTAAACAATAAAACTCTGTAAAAAGAAAAAGTCAAAGTAAAATTTAAAAATACATAAATAAAGTTAATGACTTGAGAGGCAAAAGAAAAAGAAAAGAATTACTCTTGGATGGTCCATATCTTCCTATCTGAACATGTTTCTGAATTTCTTTTTGAATACTGGCCTTTATACTTTAAGGCAGTGGCAACAAGTTACCACAGACTGGGTAGTTTAAACAACAGAAATTGACCTGGAAGAGGAAATGGCAACCCACTCTGATATTCTTGCCTGGAGAATCCAATGGACAGAGGAGCCTGGTGGGCTATAGTCCATGGGGTCCCAAAGAGTCAGACACAGCTGGAGTGAGCATGCATGCCTGGTGCTGGAGGGGAAAAGCCCTAAATCAAGACTTCGTAGGGTTGGTTCCTCCTGAGGACTGAGGAGGGAGGGCCAGTTGCAAATCTTTGGCTTTGTCTCCTACCCATGTCTTGTCACACCATCTTCCCTGTATGTATTTTTACCTCCAAATTTCCCCTTTTGCTAAAGGTACTGGTCATTTTTGGATTGGAGTTCACCTGAAAAACCTCATGTGAATTTGGGGCTACATAAATCAACCCATAACATTAGCCTGTTGCCAAGTTCTATTTTTCTTAACATCAACAGACTTTCCTTAAATTATTCACATGATTATGTTATTGGGTTGGCCAAAAGGTTAGTGTGGGTCATTCCATTAGAAATTATGGACAAACCTGAATGAACTTTTTGGCCAAATATTTTAAGAATATTTCAGATTGATTTATAATTTATGTCTTACATAGCTTCAGTGTGAAAATAGAAACAAAATTCCTGCTAACACACCAATCCCCTCTTTTTGTTCTGCACAAAAAGAGCCTTGGTTGAAGTAAGAAGCAGTCTGACACAAAGGGTTTAATGGTGAGAAGCTTTTCTCTTTGTTCCCCATCTCCAGTTATTATTGATTTATCTATCATCATTCTCTAGCTATACATCTAGGCTTTTTTCTCCTAACAAAATGCCATGAAAAAGGTTGTGTGTCATTAAATATACAGAAACATACATATCAATACATATGTACATATATATCTTTAAAAATTGCTACATATATGTATAGATACATATATGTAGGCATATGTGTGTACTCATAGGCATATCTAATAATATTAACAACTGAATAATTTATTTGTATTATGTCAAACATGAAATATATAATTCATATGCAATAATATATATGGTAAAGTATAAATAATAATAATAGAGTACTTCTGTGCTCCTACACACTTAAAAAAAGTAGATTATTTATAGTTGCCAAAACTCAGAAGCAATTCATAGATTAAAAAATAACTATAAAAAAATAACTATGGTACATTAATGCAATGGGATATTATTCAGTGATAAAAATGGATAAGCTCTTAGTTCACAAAAAAAGTATGCAAGGAATTTAAAGGCATGAATGAAGCCAATCAGAAAAGGCTTTGTACTGTGCGATTCTAACTGTATGACATTCTGGAAAAAGCAAAACTATGGAGACAGTAAAAGATCAGTGTTTTCCACAGGCTGTGGGAAGGAGGAAGGATGATCAGGTGAAACGTGATGGTAGGGCCTCTCTTCACACAGTGAACAACATGGCAATGATGGATATGTATCTATGTCTGTCCATTGTCAAAATTTATAGAAGGTGAAACACAGAGTGAACCATAATGTAAACCGTGAACCTAGTTAATAATAATGTATTGGTATTAGCTAGTCAGTTCTAACAAATATATCACACTAATGTAAAATGTTAATAATAGTAAAAAACTGGGGGAAGGGTAAAGGGAAGGGACTCATGGGAAATCTCTGTACTTTCTGCTCAGCATTTAGGAACCTAGAAGCTGTTCTAAATGATAAATCTATGAATGGGAACAAAGTAAAGTATTTCTGAAAGTCTCTGATGTTCCCCCAGGCTGGAGGCTGAAATTTATCCATTCATGAGTCTGAATTTTAAGTAAATAATTCATCTGTTTTCCTTCATGCTTTTGGCAGTATCCTCCAAAATAAAATATTTATTTTTTTCCAATTTTAAAATTTTCATAAATGTTATCTAATTATATGTATCCAGCTAGAATTAGCATTTTTTCTCAACTCGTCCTTGAAATTCATTTATGCTGATTAGCTATTGTTTATTCAGTTTCTCTTCTTATAGTAAGCCTTTAAATCAATACACCCCATTTAGTTTAGTTGTTCATCCTCCTGTAGTTAGATATTTGGGTCTTTTTCTGAATTTTTTGTTTGTTTTGTGTGTTAGTCACTCAGTTGTGTTCGATTCTTTGTGACCCCTTGCCTGGCTCCTCTGTCCATGGGGTTTTCCAGGCAAAAATACTGGAGTAAGTTGCCATTTCTCTCTCCATTTTGTTTGTTATTTTCTGCTATGATTAACAATACTGTTATTGATACTCTTAATGTATGCTTCTTCCTAGACTGTATGTTGTCAAGTTTTGCATGATTGTAAATAAGTTAGGGATAGTATATTTGGAAATGGAAATGGTTCTTTGAAACAATGTATTTCGTTGAATGATACGAGTAGCTGGCAACTTGTTCTTTGCTTTTTCTGTTTTACAAATGGTACAAAAGTTCCAGAAATGTGCTAATGAACAGTTTATGATGGTAAAAATGTGAACGTGAGTCAGAAGTGGGTAATGGATAAGGTGAAGTTACTTTATAGCTGGATTGGGAAAGCTCTCTGGTCATCTTTGGAGATGCTTAGAATTCTGGTCCTGCCTCCTAGCCAAAATTAGGATGAGATGCTAGTTAGTAATTGATGATGTGCTGTTTATAATGTGTTTATGATGTGCTGTGTTTTTATAATCCCACATTATAAAACTTATTGGTGTGTATTTTTCTCCTGTCCTCATTTCTTCCATACTCAACTGTTTGTAGTTTCTTAAATATTTTGTGTTTTCTACCATCACCTTATTAAGTCTGTCTGTCTACACAGAAAACCTGTTTCTGCTTCATCATCTCCTTTCATTAATGACTCCTTGTCCCTGAGGACTCTGCCCTCCCCACAGCAGTCTGCGCTCGATGTCCCTGGGGAATATTCCAGCCACAGACTCTGCACTCTTGTGCTAGGAGGACTCTTTTTTTTTTTTTTAAAGTTATTTTTTTATGACAGCAGATTGCTTTTTTAAGATTTATTTATTTATTTATTTATTTATTTTGGGCGGGGATCGGGTTGGGGAGGGAGGAGAGTGGGTGGGCCACTTCTATTGGTCTTTCATTTCTCTATTTTTCATCCATCTTTGTTCTTTGGCTCCTGCGGGCCTCCCATCGCGGTGGCATCTGTCACTGCAGAGCGCCAGCTCTGGGCGCATGCACCCCAGAGCTCCGGCTCGGTAATTGGACACATCGGTCCAGCCGCTCTGCGGCACGTGGGATCTTCCCAGGCCAGAGATCGAACCGGCGCCCCTTGTACTGCAAGGCGGTGTCCTTACCCACTGGACCACCAGGGGAAGCCCATAGGAGGACTCTTAATGCTAGAATTTTCATCTTTTTTCCTCTGATATGCATGTATTTTCCTGGTGTGTATTTTAACCTCAAAATGGAAGCTTTGAGTGCAGAACCATGCCCTGATGCTTGCAACTGCAGGCCTCAATACAATTTCTGAGGCACAGTAGTTGTTAAAGAAATATGTGTTAACTTAAAAAAATGTGCCAAGACTTATATTTTTGTTTAAAATAATTCTGGCCTTTTGACAATTTTCTGCATTTGCCTTTATGTTTGGTCATTTACTTTGCCTGCCTTCTTTTTAGTCAAATACCACTGGTTTGCTTCGGTTTTTCTTTATGGGAATACCAGTCACTGGGCCATCAATACTCACTTGGCTTTCTTGGGTTTAAACAATTGGAGTATGTAATAACAAAATTACCACTTGTGCTTGGTTTTCCTTGGGTGCTGTGTTTTTATAATCCCACATTATAAAACTTATTGGTGTGTATTTTTCTCCTGTCCTCATTTCTTCCATACTCAACTGTTTGTAGTTTCTTAAATATTTTGTGTTTTCTACCATCACCTTATTAAGTCTGTCTGTCTACACAGAAAACCTGTTTCTGCTTCATCATCTCCTTTCATTAATGACTCCTTGTCCCTGAGGACTCTGCCTCCCCACAGCAGTCTGCGCTCGATGTCCCTGGGGAATATTCCAGCCACAGACTCTGCACTCTTGTGCTAGGAGGACTCTTTTTTTTTTTTTTAAAGTTATTTTTTTATGACAGCAGATTGCTTTTTTAAGATTTATTTATTTATTTATTTATTTATTTTGGGCGGGGATCGGGTTGGGGAGGGAGGAGAGTGGGTGGGCCACTTCTATTGGTCTTTCATTTCTCTATTTTTCATCCATCTTTGTTCTTTGGCTCCTGCGGGCCTCCCATCGCGGTGGCATCTGTCACTGCAGAGCGCCAGCTCTGGGCGCATGCACCCCAGAGCTCCGGCTCGGTAATTGGACACATCGGTCCAGCCGCTCTGCGGCACGTGGGATCTTCCCAGGCCAGAGATCGAACCGGCGCCCCTTGTACTGCAAGGCGGTGTCCTTACCCACTGGACCACCAGGGGAAGCCCATAGGAGGACTCTTAATGCTAGAATTTTCATCTTTTTTCCTCTGATATGCATGTATTTTCCTGGTGTGTATTTTAACCTCAAAATGGAAGCTTTGAGTGCAGAACCATGCCCTGATGCTTGCAACTGCAGGCCTCAATACAATTTCTGAGGCACAGTAGTTGTTAAAGAAATATGTGTTAACTTAAAAAAATGTGCCAAGACTTATATTTTTGTTTAAAATAATTCTGGCCTTTTGACAATTTTCTGCATTTGCCTTTATGTTTGGTCATTTACTTTGCCTGCCTTCTTTTTAGTCAAATACCACTGGTTTGCTTCGGTTTTTCTTTATGGGAATACCAGTCACTGGGCCATCAATACTCACTTGGCTTTCTTGGGTTTAAACAATTGGAGTATGTAATAACATATAAAAAGGGGTCCAGTGGTTGAAACTTCACCTTCCAGTGCAGGGGATGTGGATTTGATCCCTGGTTGGGGAGCTAAGAGCCTACGTGCCTTGTGGCTGAACAACCAAAACAAAACAGAAGTATTGTTGTAACAAATTCAGTAAAGGACTAAAAAAATAATGATCCTAAAACACTAAATAAGATATAGAACATAAATTTGTATTTAGTGTATGTTAAAGTTGTCATTTTTTAAGAATCCTCTAAGTTTGCTGTTCTTTTCTGAACTCTCAAATTCATCTTTTTTCTTTTTTTTTTAGTTCACTCCAAGAGTATGCACCATGAACTTCCTAAAGAATATTGTCAATTATCTTTTCTTTAAGAAACGTGAAATGAGAATTTCAGTGAATATACTTAGGTTCATTTATTAAGTATGCTTGAGTTAGAATACTAGGTCCTAAATTAATAAGTTAGAGTCAACTTTGGACTCATTTTAATCTATCAGATAGCTGAAGCAATTCTGATCTGTTTTAAGAATCAATAAACCAGTGATATTTTAGACCCTGCATCTTATATAACATCCTTGCAGTAGATGGGCCATTAGACATGGAGTAGTAGGACTGCAGTTCTTAGCTTACTACAGTCATTCTGTGTGAAGATGATCCAGTCCTACCCACTTCTGGCAGAAGTCACAGATTTGCCAGGCAAGCACAGCCAAGCCATATCCATGAGGAGCCGTTAGCATTAGCCGTGTCACCATGCTCATTTGGGTTGATAGGAGTAAGTAGTTAGATTGTCAGAGTCTCCTGCCCTACTACTGGTGGGAGAGTGGTACCATCCTTTATTCTTTGTACTCCCAGGAAACCCATCTGCTTTTTATTTCTATTTAAAAATGTGCCAAGACTTGTATTGTTGTTTAAGATAATTCTGGCCTTTTGACAAATTTCTGCATTTGCCTTTATGTTTGGTCATTTACTTTGCCTGCCTTCTTTTTAGTCAAATACCACTGGTTTGCTTCGGTTTTTCTTTATGGGAATACCAGTCACTGGGCCATCAATACTCACTTGGCTTTCTTGGGTTTAAACAATTGGAGTATGTAATAACATATAAAAAGGGGTCCAGTGGTTGAAACTTCACCTTCCAGTGCAGGGGATGTGGATTTGATCCCTGGTTGGGGAGCTAAGAGCCTACGTGCCTTGTGGCTGAACAACCAAAACAAAACAGAAGTATTGTTGTAACAAATTCAGTAAAGGACTAAAAAAATAATGATCCTAAAACACTAAATAAGATATAGAACATAAATTTGTATTTAGTGTATGTTAAAGTTGTCATTTTTTAAGAATCCTCTAAGTTTGCTGTTCTTTTCTGAACTCTCAAATTCATCTTTTTTCTTTTTTTTTTAGTTCACTCCAAGAGTATGCACCATGAACTTCCTAAAGAATATTGTCAATTATCTTTTCTTTAAGAAACGTGAAATGAGAATTTCAGTGAATATACTTAGGTTCATTTATTAAGTATGCTTGAGTTAGAATACTAGGTCCTAAATTAATAAGTTAGAGTCAACTTTGGACTCATTTTAATCTATCAGATAGCTGAAGCAATTCTGATCTGTTTTAAGAATCAATAAACCAGTGATATTTTAGACCCTGCATCTTATATAACATCCTTGCAGTAGATGGGCCATTAGACATGGAGTAGTAGGACTGCAGTTCTTAGCTTACTACAGTCATTCTGTGTGAAGATGATCCAGTCCTACCCACTTCTGGCAGAAGTCACAGATTTGCCAGGCAAGCACAGCCAAGCCATATCCATGAGGAGCCGTTAGCATTAGCCGTGTCACCATGCTCATTTGGGTTGATAGGAGTAAGTAGTTAGATTGTCAGAGTCTCCTGCCCTACTACTGGTGGGAGAGTGGTACCATCCTTTATTCTTTGTACTCCCAGGAAACCCATCTGCTTTTTATTTCTATTTATTTATTTTCTAATCTTCATTTTTTTTTTTCTTATTAAGTATTCAACTCTTTTAGGGCCATATGTAGCAATTGTCAACTTCATTTGAGAAACATTTCTTGGTTTTTGCAACCCCTTTTACTCTCTTTTTCTAAGACTCAGTGTCTATCCTGAAATCCACACAGCTTCTCTGGACCTACACACCTGAGTTTCTCTAGCTGTGTCAGGATGCCTGCTATCTCTTAGAGGATGGAGACGGTCACATCATTAAATAACCCTGTTCACGGGCTCTCACAGCACTGGAACTGCTTCCCTTGTAAACATAGGATCCCATGACGCAGCTTAGCTCTCATCTGCAAACCTTCCAGGTTAGCGTTGGGCTTCTTTCCTCCTGTGATCTCACGTGCTTTTGTCCTTAATCCCTTCTTCTGAAACATTTCTAAAGTTTGGAACTCTGCAGGTTTCGCCTTTACACTCACCTCCACGCATCTCTCCCTGAATCACTCTTCCAAGAGCACCTTCTCTCCCAGCCAGAAGTCTAAGCCTTTGAAACTTGGTCTCTCTGCAGCTCAACCACCCAGGTTGTCCCCAGCACCACTGTCAGAACACTGTGGCCGTGCTCCTATTGCGGGCCTCAGCTGCCACTAACGAAATCCTCCATGTAAGCTCGTTCCTCTTATTCCTCCTCTTCTTCCTCTGCTCATTCATCAGTAATGCGTTTTGCTGGAGCGACTCAGGGTGCTCCTCAGACTCGTTCACTTCTAGATAGGGGAATTACCAGTGATATTTTAGACCCTGCATCTTATATAACATCCTTGCAGTAGATGGGCCATTAGACATGGAGTAGTAGGACTGCAGTTCTTAGCTTACTACAGTCATTCTGTGTGAAGATGATCCAGTCCTACCCACTTCTGGCAGAAGTCACAGATTTGCCAGGCAAGCACAGCCAAGCCATATCCATGAGGAGCCGTTAGCATTAGCCGTGTCACCATGCTCATTTGGGTTGATAGGAGTAAGTAGTTAGATTGTCAGAGTCTCCTGCCCTACTACTGGTGGGAGAGTGGTACCATCCTTTATTCTTTGTACTCCCAGGAAACCCATCTGCTTTTTATTTCTATTTATTTATTTTCTAATCTTCATTTTTTTTTTTCTTATTAAGTATTCAACTCTTTTAGGGCCATATGTAGCAATTGTCAACTTCATTTGAGAAACATTTCTTGGTTTTTGCAACCCCTTTTACTCTCTTTTTCTAAGACTCAGTGTCTATCCTGAAATCCACACAGCTTCTCTGGACCTACACACCTGAGTTTCTCTAGCTGTGTCAGGATGCCTGCTATCTCTTAGAGGATGGAGACGGTCACATCATTAAATAACCCTGTTCACGGGCTCTCACAGCACTGGAACTGCTTCCCTTGTAAACATAGGATCCCATGACGCAGCTTAGCTCTCATCTGCAAACCTTCCAGGTTAGCGTTGGGCTTCTTTCCTCCTGTGATCTCACGTGCTTTTGTCCTTAATCCCTTCTTCTGAAACATTTCTAAAGTTTGGAACTCTGCAGGTTTCGCCTTTACACTCACCTCCACGCATCTCTCCCTGAATCACTCTTCCAAGAGCACCTTCTCTCCCAGCCAGAAGTCTAAGCCTTTGAAACTTGGTCTCTCTGCAGCTCAACCACCCAGGTTGTCCCCAGCACCACTGTCAGAACACTGTGGCCGTGCTCCTATTGCGGGCCTCAGCTGCCACTAACGAAATCCTCCATGTAAGCTCGTTCCTCTTATTCCTCCTCTTCTTCCTCTGCTCATTCATCAGTAATGCGTTTTGCTGGAGCGACTCAGGGTGCTCCTCAGACTCGTTCACTTCTAGATAGGGGAATTACAAGAAGCTCTAGAAGTCTCTTTCTCTGATCTGGGGATCGCTCTTTAGTGCCCCTCAAAGGATATCTAAAAGTGAGGGCCTAGGGAAAATGCCATTACCCAGGAAAGGGCAGTGTTTCAGACCAGCTGAGAATTGCATTTAATTGTTCAAATATATTTCCTTGTGACTTTACCAGCCTATGGCCTCATACACAAGAGGAGAGCCTTAATCTTTCATTGCCTTTTGGGTGTAAGTTGTGAATGCAAAGGAAGCATCTCTAAAATCCTCACAGCAATTTGGAACTTAATCATGTGTAAGAAGGTTCCAGAGCCACCAGTCCCTATTCCTCACAAATTCTACAACTTTAATATTCTTCTCCTTTGGGTTAAATCTTCCGTGCTTCTCTCTGCACTTCAGCCAGACAAGAAGTAGAGGCAACAGGGCAGCTCACCTTGTAGTTTCTGGTCTCTCATAGATTGCTCTCTTGTGTGCTGTCTTAGATCTATTTATCTGACAATTATTCTTGTTTTTATCTAGTTTTATAGCTGCTTGGGGCAGGAAGACAAATTTAATCTCTGTTACTCCATCATGACTGAAAGCAGAAGTTCTATTTATTTTCCATCTCAGTAAAAGAAGAAACAAGAAAGTTAAAATTTACATTCGTATTTCATATTCATACTGAAACTGGCGGTTTCATTTAGCCTTTCTGTCACATGCTGTGTCAGGGGTTATCTTGAGATAAAACTGTCTCTTCTTGCTAGTGGGTTGGTAGTAGCTTTATTTCTTTTTCAGAGTATTGAAATTAATATTTATAATTAAGCATATTGGGAGTTTCTGTTATCTAATTTTAATAACAGTGAATGGTCAGCTATTCTAAAATATTCACCAAGACAAGCCATATGTCGGAGATTTTCAAAGCCAAGACAATAATGAGAAAATTGTTGTCATGTCTGCTCTAAATATGAACTCTTCATCAGCTCCTTTATGAGATTGAAACCTTGATGACCTAATCGAAAACAAGAAGTTACAAAAAAATTAAATTATTGAGTGTTCTGAAGTATAAAATGGCACTTATTATTGTGAAAAATGTTGGATTTTGAATGAATTCCATGTTTGAAATATCAGCTGATAATACAGTGAAAACTTCATGATTAACTAGACATTTAAAAGAGCACAGCAAGAAGACCAATAAAACTGAACAAGAGCCTAGTAGCAAACCCATACGTAGAGGGTCATTTGATCTGTGAAACAGATTATAATGCAGTACGGTCAGGAAAAGAGTCTCTTTTAAATAAGTGGTTTAAGGTTAATTAGATATCTGTGTGGAAAAGGCCTGATTTAAATCAGATCTCTGTTACATATAATACAACAGTCAGATCCAATGTATTATGGAGCTAATTTTGAAATATGATAATAAAGCTTCTAGGAGGAAAAAAATTAGAGAATACTCCGAAGAGCTTGATACAGGCAAAGATTTCTTCAGCCAGACAAGAAGTAGAGGCAACAGGGCAGCTCACCTTGTAGTTTCTGGTCTCTCATAGATTGCTCTCTTGTGTGCTGTCTTAGATCTATTTATCTGACAATTATTCTTGTTTTTATCTAGTTTTATAGCTGCTTGGGGCAGGAAGACAAATTTAATCTCTGTTACTCCATCATGACTGAAAGCAGAAGTTCTATTTATTTTCCATCTCAGTAAAAGAAGAAACAAGAAAGTTAAAATTTACATTCGTATTTCATATTCATACTGAAACTGGCGGTTTCATTTAGCCTTTCTGTCACATGCTGTGTCAGGGGTTATCTTGAGATAAAACTGTCTCTTCTTGCTAGTGGGTTGGTAGTAGCTTTATTTCTTTTTCAGAGTATTGAAATTAATATTTATAATTAAGCATATTGGGAGTTTCTGTTATCTAATTTTAATAACAGTGAATGGTCAGCTATTCTAAAATATTCACCAAGACAAGCCATATGTCGGAGATTTTTAAAGCCAAGACAATAATGAGAAAATTGTTGTCATGTCTGCTCTAAATATGAACTCTTCATCAGCTCCTTTATGAGATTGAAACCTTGATGACCTAATCGAAAACAAGAAGTTACAAAAAAATTAAATTATTGAGTGTTCTGAAGTATAAAATGGCACTTATTATTGTGAAAAATGTTGGATTTTGAATGAATTCCATGTTTGAAATATCAGCTGATAATACAGTGAAAACTTCATGATTAACTAGACATTTAAAAGAGCACAGCAAGAAGACCAATAAAACTGAACAAGAGCCTAGTAGCAAACCCATACGTAGAGGGTCATTTGATCTGTGAAACAGATTATAATGCAGTACGGTCAGGAAAAGAGTCTCTTTTAAATAAGTGGTTTAAGGTTAATTAGATATCTGTGTGGAAAAGGCCTGATTTAAATCAGATCTCTGTTACATATAATACAACAGTCAGATCCAATGTATTATGGAGCTAATTTTGAAATATGATAATAAAGCTTCTAGGAGGAAAAAAATTAGAGAATACTCCGAAGAGCTTGATACAGGCAAAGATTTCTTCAAAAAGCTACAAAGAAAAAGTTAAAAGAGAGAAAAGCTAACTACTATCCTGAAGTAAGGTATTTTTTATATATAGTTGACAAAGGACTTATATAAAACATGGAAAATCTCCTATAAATTGATAAGGTAAAGTATCAAGCCAGGAGAAACATAACAAGAAAATCAAAGAGCATTTTACAAATGAGGATATCCAAAGGCCAATAAATACATAAAATGGTGCTCAAATTGATCAGTCATCAGAGAAAGGCAAAGTAAAGTCACACATATAGCGAAGAGCTAATATGTAAAAGGCAGAAAATACCAAATTTAATAAGAAAGGAAAGCATCTAAAAACTAATTTCCTGATAGCATGGGTACAAATTGGTATAAATACTTTGAAAATTGCTAATCATTATCTACTAACTCTGAATATTTGCATACTCTGTTATCTATAACTTCACTATTGTATTTATGAAAAAATGTTAATGTTGGTAGATACTTTTCCATCATGGGAACATACCAAAGCACACATACAATAATCTTTATGACAGTATTGTTTATATTGACTCCAAATGGAAAACCACCTAGAAGTCAATTTTAAGGAAAAATGTACAACAATTCAAATGATTCATAAAGAACCTACTTAATGGAGATATTAAGGACAATTTAAATTATATCACAAATGTATAATCTGTTAGCCTCAGTTAGAAAGCCAATTAAAAATATCTATAATAAGAAATTAATAAAATCAAGCTATTAGCTTTGAGTTCTAGCATTCTTTTTGAAAGTCTTTGATTCATTTTATTTTCCTGCTTTCTTCAAGAGCTGAATAAAAATATGTAAACACTATCTCTAATAACGAACAAAGCAGTAACTGTTGACACTGTAGCTATTTCAGAAGTAAGATAGTAGAGAATTGTTTCTTACCTGGCTTATTGGACCATTCTAGATAAGGCAGAGTAAAGCCCAACCCTGAGGTCAATTTGAATTCAAACCCGGCCGTCTGTTAAATAAGTTTAAGGTAAAATTAGAGTAATACTGTGTGGAAAAGGCCTGATTTAAATCAGATCTCTGTTACATATAATACAACAGTCAGATCCAATGTATTATGGAGCTAATTTTGAAATATGATAATAAAGCTTCTAGGAGGAAAAAAATTAGAGAATACTCCGAAGAGCTTGATACAGGCAAAGATTTCTTCAAAAAGCTACAAAGAAAAAGTTAAAAGAGAGAAAAGCTAACTACTATCCTGAAGTAAGGTATTTTTTATATATAGTTGACAAAGGACTTATATAAAACATGGAAAATCTCCTATAAATTGATAAGGTAAAGTATCAAGCCAGGAGAAACATAACAAGAAAATCAAAGAGCATTTTACAAATGAGGATATCCAAAGGCCAATAAATACATAAAATGGTGCTCAAATTGATCAGTCATCAGAGAAAGGCAAAGTAAAGTCACACATATAGCGAAGAGCTAATATGTAAAAGGCAGAAAATACCAAATTTAATAAGAAAGGAAAGCATCTAAAAACTAATTTCCTGATAGCATGGGTACAAATTGGTATAAATACTTTGAAAATTGCTAATCATTATCTACTAACTCTGAATATTTGCATACTCTGTTATCTATAACTTCACTATTGTATTTATGAAAAAATGTTAATGTTGGTAGATACTTTTCCATCATGGGAACATACCAAAGCACACATACAATAATCTTTATGACAGTATTGTTTATATTGACTCCAAATGGAAAACCACCTAGAAGTCAATTTTAAGGAAAAATGTACAACAATTCAAATGATTCATAAAGAACCTACTTAATGGAGATATTAAGGACAATTTAAATTATATCACAAATGTATAATCTGTTAGCCTCAGTTAGAAAGCCAATTAAAAATATCTATAATAAGAAATTAATAAAATCAAGCTATTAGCTTTGAGTTCTAGCATTCTTTTTGAAAGTCTTTGATTCATTTTATTTTCCTGCTTTCTTCAAGAGCTGAATAAAAATATGTAAACACTATCTCTAATAACGAACAAAGCAGTAACTGTTGACACTGTAGCTATTTCAGAAGTAAGATAGTAGAGAATTGTTTCTTACCTGGCTTATTGGACCATTCTAGATAAGGCAGAGTAAAGCCCAACCCTGAGGTCAATTTGAATTCAAACGGCCCTGATGAACCTGTACATACATAGAACGTGAGTAAATCATATATTTATATCAACTATTTAGAAACTTCAAGCTTATGTATACTTTTGTTCTATTTTCTACTGAGTTGTGGAAATAATATATTTAAGGATAGCATCTCATACACTTACGGAGGCTCTGATTTTTTAATGTATTCAACTGTTGTGCAGTCTGTGAAATGGACATGGGTATGTGTTCTTAGGAAAAAGTGCATAGATTGGGAATAGAAAGCTATTGATATTATTGAATTTGATGTTCACGTAGCAAAGGGAAGCTTTCTATAGGTGAAGAATTAGAGGTCCTTCATGGGTATAGACGTTATTTTCTTTTTTCATCCATTTGTTGTACATATGAGGCCGTAAAGACTTGGTGTGAGTATGAATATAGACTTTCTTCATGGTGAAGTGAGTAAAAGATAGTTGTCTTGGGAATAAAATCTTGCTGTAGATATAGATATACATTTTGCATGATTTAGAATAAAATTTTTATTTTTTCACTTTTTCTTTTATGGTTTCTTATAAGATGTTCAATGTAGTTCCTTGTGCTCTACAGTAGGACTTTGTTGTTTATTCATTCTATATGTAATATTTTATATCTTCTAGTCTCAAACTCTCAATCCAACCCTTCCCTTTGCCGATTCTATTTTAGTGTTTTTGTTTCATAGATAACTTTAGGAGATTTTCCAATAATGGAAAACCCACCTAGAAGTCAATTTTAAGGAAAAATGTACAACAATTCAAATGATTCATAAAGAACCTACTTAATGGAGATATTAAGGACAATTTAAATTATATCACAAATGTATAATCTGTTAGCCTCAGTTAGAAAGCCAATTAAAAATATCTATAATAAGAAATTAATAAAATCAAGCTATTAGCTTTGAGTTCTAGCATTCTTTTTGAAAGTCTTTGATTCATTTTATTTTCCTGCTTTCTTCAAGAGCTGAATAAAAATATGTAAACACTATCTCTAATAACGAACAAAGCAGTAACTGTTGACACTGTAGCTATTTCAGAAGTAAGATAGTAGAGAATTGTTTCTTACCTGGCTTATTGGACCATTCTAGATAAGGCAGAGTAAAGCCCAACCCTGAGGTCAATTTGAATTCAAACGGCCCTGATGAACCTGTACATACATAGAACGTGAGTAAATCATATATTTATATCAACTATTTAGAAACTTCAAGCTTATGTATACTTTTGTTCTATTTTCTACTGAGTTGTGGAAATAATATATTTAAGGATAGCATCTCATACACTTACGGAGGCTCTGATTTTTTAATGTATTCAACTGTTGTGCAGTCTGTGAAATGGACATGGGTATGTGTTCTTAGGAAAAAGTGCATAGATTGGGAATAGAAAGCTATTGATATTATTGAATTTGATGTTCACGTAGCAAAGGGAAGCTTTCTATAGGTGAAGAATTAGAGGTCCTTCATGGGTATAGACGTTATTTTCTTTTTTCATCCATTTGTTGTACATATGAGGCCGTAAAGACTTGGTGTGAGTATGAATATAGACTTTCTTCATGGTGAAGTGAGTAAAAGATAGTTGTCTTGGGAATAAAATCTTGCTGTAGATATAGATATACATTTTGCATGATTTAGAATAAAATTTTTATTTTTTCACTTTTTCTTTTATGGTTTCTTATAAGATGTTCAATGTAGTTCCTTGTGCTCTACAGTAGGACTTTGTTGTTTATTCATTCTATATGTAATATTTTATATCTTCTAGTCTCAAACTCTCAATCCAACCCTTCCCTTTGGCAACCAAAAGATATTCTCTATGTTTGTGAGTGTTTTTGTTTCATAGATAACTTTGTGTCATAGTTCAGATTCCACATATAAGTGATACCATGTGGTATTTGTCTTTCTAACTTACTTTACCCAGTATGATAATGTCTATACATTTTGTTTCAATTTTTAAATTATCACATTAAAATGCATTTGTGGTATTTTCAGAATACTGAACTATAAAAAGCTACAAATAAACCAAAAAGTGAAGAGTTGTAAAACCATCCCAAATTTTTATGTAGATTTGGCCTGATTGTTTATTTTGAGTTTAAAGATCCATCCCACTTTATATAAGCATCTATATGTTTACATAAGGCTGTATGTGAGTACGCATTAACACTTTAATATGGTGACTAATTCTTCATGAAGTTAAAAATGTTTTTAAAGTTTTCATGCAGTAATTCTTATTCATGACATAATTCTCATTCTTCATCAAGGTGGAAACTTTGTTACTTTACCTTGCCATTGTCATATAAGAGTTCCTAAATTTACATTATAACTTGGTCTGCACCAATATTCAAGATATGGTTTCTTAATTGGTTACAGTATATTGCTATGGCATTTCTAGAGTGACACTTGATCCCACAGAAGTAAAACCAATGAAGTAAATGTAGCCAATGAAGTAAAACTTGAAGCTCATCTTGCAGTCTTCCATGAAGAAGAGGAGTAAGGAAGGAAGAAGACATTCTGTTCTCTGCTTCTCAGACATTTTCCTTCTGCCTTGACAGTCATTCACTGGAGGAAGAAATTACTTTAGCTCCTTGCTGCCTGAGTGACCACATAAGATTGAGTACAATTATTTTTTGATTCATTCATTCAAACGTTTGTCGTTAACATTTACTCTGGATTGTGCATAAAGAAATGTGAAAGATTAGAAAGATATGGGCAGTAGAGCTGATAGTCTACTGTGCACCTGGAGATAAATGACTTCTCTAGCTCAGCATGTCAAGAGCCAGCTGATACAGGCCAGATAAAAGTACACAGAGGATTTGAAGCAATGGGAGGGGAAGGTATAGTAGGAGTTGCCTGGTGAGGAGCGATTTCATCTTGATAGATGGCTTGTAATCATTCTCATTCAGTCT
This sequence comes from Tragulus kanchil, assembly GCA_022376925.1. NCBI lineage: Eukaryota > Metazoa > Chordata > Mammalia > Artiodactyla > Tragulidae > Tragulus > Tragulus kanchil. Next base: position 30,298,673 of record JAIOJX010000028.1, on the reverse strand, counting down.
TTAATTTCAGCTTCACCTCAGGCAGAGGAATAAAATGTGCAAATCCAGGGAACAACTCAATGCCTTTACTTCATTTTACCGGCCTTCTTCCGCTTCCCACGCTCAGGGAAAGCCCTTTACAAACATTCGTGTGTGAGTAGTTTTTTGTGTACATTTGTTTTAGTTGTAATTTGTGACTGATCCTAGGAAAAGATCTGGAAAGACAAAAAAAAAAAAAAAAGGAAGGGGTTAAAAGTACAAGGATATTTTATCAAGTTGACCAGTGTCATTGTGCTCAATCCCAGACCTGAAGAGACTTAAGTAAACATGAGTAGCCTCCCTGAAGAAAGGAAAAAGAGCATTATCCCCTAGTTCCTACCCCACTGGGCAGGGGTAAACCTACTTCTTGAAGCTAGATAACACTTTAATATGGTGACTAATTCTTCATGAAGTTAAAATGTTTTTAAAGTTTTCATGCAGTAATTCTTATTCATGACATAATTCTCATTCTTCATCAAGGTGGAAACTTTGTTACTTTACCTTGCCATTGTCATATAAGAGTTCCTAAATTTACATTATAACTTGGTCTGCACCAATATTCAAGATATGGTTTCTTAATTGGTTACAGTATATTGCTATGGCATTTCTAGAGTGACACTTGATCCCACAGAAGTAAAACCAATGAAGTAAATGTAGCCAATGAAGTAAAACTTGAAGCTCATCTTGCAGTCTTCCATGAAGAAGAGGAGTAAGGAAGGAAGAAGACATTCTGTTCTCTGCTTCTCAGACATTTTCCTTCTGCCTTGACAGTCATTCACTGGAGGAAGAAATTACTTTAGCTCCTTGCTGCCTGAGTGACCACATAAGATTGAGTACAATTATTTTTTGATTCATTCATTCAAACGTTTGTCGTTAACATTTACTCTGGATTGTGCATAAAGAAATGTGAAAGATTAGAAAGATATGGGCAGTAGAGCTGATAGTCTACTGTGCACCTGGAGATAAATGACTTCTCTAGCTCAGCATGTCAAGAGCCAGCTGATACAGGCCAGATAAAAGTACACAGAGGATTTGAAGCAATGGGAGGGGAAGGTATAGTAGGAGTTGCCTGGTGAGGAGCGATTTCATCTTGATAGATGGCTTGTAATCATTCTCATTCAGTCTTTAATTTCAGCTTCACCTCAGGCAGAGGAATAAAATGTGCAAATCCAGGGAACAACTCAATGCCTTTACTTCATTTTACCGGCCTTCTTCCGCTTCCCACGCTCAGGGAAAGCCCTTTACAAACATTCGTGTGTGAGTAGTTTTTTGTGTACATTTGTTTTAGTTGTAATTTGTGACTGATCCTAGGAAAAGATCTGGAAAGACAAAAAAAAAAAAAAAAGGAAGGAGTTAACAGTACAAGGATATTTTATCAAGTTGACCAGTGTCATTGTGCTCAATCCCAGACCTGAAGAGACTTAAGTAAACATGAGTAGCCTCCCTGAAGAAAGGAAAAAGAGCATTATCCCCTAGTTCCTACCCCACTGGGCAGGGGTAAACCTACTTCTTGAAGCATCAGGCCCCAAGCTCCCAAGGAACTCTTACATCACAGTGTCGTCATCAGCAAACTTGGGTGGAAAAAAGAGACACACGGTAAAAGCTTTGGACACATCGGGGCATGTCCAGTGTGTGGGTAAAGCCCACTGTGAACTCGGTGCTTCAGCAGCAGCCAGAGCAAAAACTGGGGCCCAGATTGTGCACTGGTGCACATGAGGTGTCTCATGGAAACTTCAAGTACTGCTCCAGTAAAGATGACTCACCTAGTAGGAGGTCGTTTGAACTTAATACGGTTATGTCAGTGTGCACGTTAGCATGGAGAAAGCCATGGGAAAAGGACAAGCCCTATTTCTACCTCATGGTTTCCAAAAATGTGCCTTGTTATTTTCCAGAATGATTTCTAGAATAATTTAAATATCCAAACTGGGGTTTAGAATGTTGAATAAATGAGACGGTGGCACACGACTTTATTTTTTCTTGAATTGTAGACAACATTATGCCCTCCCTTACTCATGTTTAGAAATTATAATGAAGTTCAAAACAGAAATGTTAAGCCGTTATCATAAAGCCTCACATCTAGTCTATTAAAATTTATTCTCAAATTTTAATAGGGGGCATAAGGAATGTGCCATGAACCAGAGGCTCCGGTTCCAGAAATGCTCAAAAAACCTTTACAATTATGTGACATAAAAGCAGATTAGGGACAAAGCAGTCTCAGAAGCTAGGGAATTAAATCTTGACTTGTCTTTTAATCTTTGTGCACACATCTGCAATATGCAGGGCAAATGCTACCCTGGTGCCATGGGAAACTGTCAATATTGATATTGCTTATAGATAAACAGAACTTACAATGTGAAAACAGGCTAAGCAAACCAACGTAACCATGCCAAAGAATTCCAATGAAATCATTTTTGAGAACTACTCCAGTTGAATATCCACCATACCTTTGATTAAATGTGTCACTAAATCTATATCAGTTTAATTAAATTTTAAATTGTTTGATTTAAAAAAATGTGTTTGTATTTAGTTTCTTGACCACACTCTTTCAGATCACAACTCATAAAATGGTACAAGTTAACTTAAAACAGATCCTCAATACATTTTTGAAATACTGACAATGTCAAAGAAGCTGACACCTTCATAAAAATTACAGCAAATATACATCTCATGGGTCTCAAAATGGACACAAAAATTAAAGCATAATGACATCATAACAAGCACTATTATAATAATACTGATTATCATTGATACTACAATAATACCAATGAATACTTAAGATTATCTGCTTCGTGAAAGCACATCTATAAACTTAATTTTCACGACAAACATAAGAGATAACTTTTTCTTTTATCCATTTATCAAGGTGAGGAAGACTACGCAGGTTAAATAACTTTTCCAAAGTCACATAGCTCATAAGAGGAGATCCCCAATTGGAAGCCAGGTAGTTTGGCTCCAGAATCTGTGATTTCTTTCCCATGGTGTTAAAACACTAGACATTATAAGCAAGTCAAACCTTATGGCATACATAACAAGACTCTTTCCGGTCAATTTGAGATTTAAATCATTCGTTTAAATTGTTGAATTATCAAAGACAAAACAATTATGTCAGCTGAGAAGTAAATAAGAGAATAGAAGATTTAACAGTTCATCTTGTTTACATTAGACTGTCCACCTCTGTGAATTTGCTGGACCAAATAGCATGCTGGTATTAAAAATGAGGTAGAAATAAAGAATTTTGATCATCAGTTAATATTTCCTAAAAGCTTTCTCTTTTAAGAAAAAGTATTGTAACATTAATGAAGAAGATTCAATGTTGGCTTTACATTCTCCAGTTTTAACATTTCAATTTCCTGTACATGATATCCTTACAGGGGACATGTTATATATGCCTTACAAATAGGAACTTACTCAGTTCTAAAGGATCTTTTTGAGAATCAGCTTACTGATGAAACGCTGATAAAATAACTTGCCTCACGCCATGGTTAGCAAGTTCCAGAGGCAGGATTCAAAATCTTGGCAGCTCTCTTAATGTCCATGCTTTATCTTCCATGTGCTTAAAATGAGGATTTTGTGTATAATAATAAATAGCAGAAAATAAAAAATGCTTAGTGCCTGTCCCTATGAATAGTGAAAATTCTAATGTGTTTCTTAATTAAATAAAACCCTATTTCTTTATTGAATAGCTTTTTATTAGCTGATTTATCTTTGAAGGCCTGATCTTGCTCACTTTTGTTTTTTCCTATGTTGTATGAATATAACAAGTGATTTGAATGCAAAAAGTTTGAGACATAAATAAAATAATCCCAGTAGCAAGTTTTCTAACAGTTCTCCTTAATCTGCCTCAGCTAGCAGATATTTTGAAATGTAAGCGATACAATGTTTTGGGGATAGGTTTTGGAGACAGACTGGAATATTTGATATGCCAGTGTGTACCACAGCAAAAGCAAAATGAAATGAACGAGCAAACAAACAGCATCACTTCCTTACGATGTAAAAACAACCAGGAAAGACTGTTCCCTTTGGTTACATCAATGCAATGTGAAGTCTGTGTAAATTTGGGTTAAGCGTCATGACAGATGGGAAAGAACTCATTTAAATTTCAAAAACTTTTGCCTTGCAAAGGAATTTTCTCAAAACAATTTGTATTCATATCTAAATAACGGGTGCCTCAAGACTGAGCATTGCAGTTGCCATTTATATATTATAGTTAGAGGAGCTCCTTTTCTCATCTTTCTGAAGCATCCTCTGCTTTGAGTTGTTGTTCGAAAGATGGTGTTGCTTTTTGTCCTTTGTGGCGTTTCTTCACTTCGCCTGATGATTAAAGGTTGCCATTTCCTTTCATGCTCATTGTCCTGTTCATTGCTCTCCTTGGTGGGTGCTTTTCAGATGGTGTCCTGCTCTGAAGAGAGCTACAGAACTCCATCAGGTCTGTTTAGGCTCCTGAGCCCTTTTAGCAACATTCTAACAACTGTTTTCGTCATAGATACAATAAATTTTACCTTTAAGTCCTTTAGCTTCTCTTCTTTCTCAGAACTGTGGTGTTGGAGAAGACTCTTGAGAGTCCCTTGGACAGCAAGGAGAAAAACAAAAATCCTAAAATCTTGGCAGCTCTCTTAATGTCCATGCTTTATCTTCCATGTGCAAAATGAGGATTTTGTGTATAATAATAAATAGCAGAAAATAAAAAATGCTTAGTGCCTGTCCCTATGAATAGTGAAAATTCTAATGTGTTTCTTAATTAAATAAAACCCTATTTCTTTATTGAATAGCTTTTTATTAGCTGATTTATCTTTGAAGGCCTGATCTTGCTCACTTTTGTTTTTTCCTATGTTGTATGAATATAACAAGTGATTTGAATGCAAAAAGTTTGAGACATAAATAAAATAATCCCAGTAGCAAGTTTTCTAACAGTTCTCCTTAATCTGCCTCAGCTAGCAGATATTTTGAAATGTAAGCGATACAATGTTTTGGGGATAGGTTTTGGAGACAGACTGGAATATTTGATATGCCAGTGTGTACCACAGCAAAAGCAAAATGAAATGAACGAGCAAACAAACAGCATCACTTCCTTACGATGTAAAAACAACCAGGAAAGACTGTTCCCTTTGGTTACATCAATGCAATGTGAAGTCTGTGTAAATTTGGGTTAAGCGTCATGACAGATGGGAAAGAACTCATTTAAATTTCAAAAACTTTTGCCTTGCAAAGGAATTTTCTCAAAACAATTTGTATTCATATCTAAATAACGGGTGCCTCAAGACTGAGCATTGCAGTTGCCATTTATATATTATAGTTAGAGGAGCTCCCTTTTCTCATCTTTCTGAAGCATCCTCTGCTTTGAGTTGTTGTTCGAAAGATGGTGTTGCTTTTTGTCCTTTGTGGCGTTTCTTCACTTCGCCTGATGATTAAAGGTTGCCATTTCCTTTCATGCTCATTGTCCTGTTCATTGCTCTCCTTGGTGGGTGCTTTTCAGATGGTGTCCTGCTCTGAAGAGAGCTACAGAACTCCATCAGGTCTGTTTAGGCTCCTGAGCCCTTTTAGCAACATTCTAACAACTGTTTTCGTCATAGATACAATAAATTTTACCTTTAAGTCCTTTAGCTTCTCTTCTTTTCTCAGAACTGTGGTGTTGGAGAAGACTCTTGAGAGTCCCTTGGACAGCAAGGAGACCAAACCAATCAGTCCTAAAGGAACTCAATCCTAAATATTCATTGGAACGACTGGTGCTGAAGCTCCAACACTTTGGCCACCTGATGTGAAGAGACAACTCATTGGAAAAGCCCCTGATGCTGGAAGAGATTGAGGGCAAGAGGTGAAGGGAGCAACAGAGGACAAGATGGTTGGATGACATCCCTGAGTCCATGGACATGAGTTTGAGCAAGCCCCAGGAGATGGTGAAAGCCAGGACAGCTGCAGTCCACGGGGTGGCAGAGTCGGACACGACTGAGCAGCTGAACTGAACCGAAATGACTACAAATCTGAGTAATAAAGAGACACTAGGGGAGTGTGAGCACCAGGAGATGACCCTGTGAAGAAGCCAAATGGCAGCCCTGTGCACGCCAAGAAGAGGGAGAGGTCTCGGGAGAAAGCACGCCTGCAGGCACCCTGACTGTTGAACCTTGGCCTCCAGAACTGTGAGAAGTGAAGTGCTGTGGCTGAAGCCAACCAGTCCATCCAGTGTGCTGGTTTAATATGGCAGCTCAAACAAACAGGTAGCCTGGGTTCATTTTCTACTGCTGCACTAACATATCAACACAAGTTCAGTGGCTTAAAAGATGCAAATTTATTTTCTTACAGTTCTCTGTGTGCCATGGATCCTGCTGGACTCACAGTAAGTTTTCCTCAGAGCTGCCTTCCTTTCTCAGTCCCTTTAAGGGAAAAAAACTATGTTCTTGCCTTTCACAGCCTCTAGAGGGCACTCACAGGCCTTTTTTTCCCCTCCATCATCAAAACTGGAAACTATCTCTTCACCTTTCTTCCATCATCACTTCCTTTGACCTTTTTCTGCCTCTCTTTTCTACTTTTATGGATTCTGGTTATTACCTTGGACCCATTCAGATAAATCCAGAATAATGTCCATATTTTGTCAGCTGATTGGCTGACAAGACCCTAAATCCGTGTACAGACTTAATTCCCCTTTGCCTGTAACATAACATTCTTTTGGGAATTAGGATCTGAATTGCTTTTTTGTGCGGGGAGGGGGTTCTCCCAGGCAGAGTTCTATCACCATGTATTGGTTATTCTTTAAAAGTAGTGGATTTTTTTTTTGTCTTTGATTTTGAATTTATTGCAGATGATTAATAGCACATGAAACATTTTATGTCTCAAATGTGTGGCAATAAACAACAAAACTCTGTATAAAATAAAGAGAAAAAAAAAAAAAAACCCTAGTAATGAGCCCTAATAACAGTGTACCATGATAAAAGTACCCTGTCCCCTCGGTCAGTGGCTTTCCAAACTCAGAGAATCAGTTCAGATAAAACACTGCTCAAGTTTCTACATGTCAAAGAAAAATTGCAGATGATAGAGTTTTAAAAAGTAGTGGATTTTTAAAAAAACTATCACAGTTCTGGAAATGGGTATGATAGTGAAATCTCCACAATAGAGGTTTCTGCCTACCAGACCCAACATTTTCTGCTTATATAGATCAAGCATCCCTTTAGGAGGCGACTCAACAGTTCCCAGATTACAAGTATTTATTTCATTTCTGGACAATTAGCATAAAGAACTAACTGTCTTTCCTTTCACAAATTTCTTGTAGGGCTGCCCATTTGCCAAACCTCATCAGAAGCCAGAGACAAGAGGGAGAGATATGTTTTCAGTCCAAAAAATCAGATGTGGGGAGAGAAAGGTGAAGAGTGGACCTGGAATAAAATAAATGAGAAACATTGAAGCTTATCATTTCTCAGCATCAAATCCATCATCAAATTCATTTGAATTTGAATTTGCCTTTTATTGTCTCTCTCCACGTCTCCCCTTTATTGCTGACATGACCCAGGTCAGATGGTTTCACCAGCTTTCCCCAACACCTTTGCAGTGATTTCTTAACCAGTCGATTGACACTCAACCCCACTTCCCACCTCCAGTTTTTTCTCCCCACTGCAGTCAACTTTAAAAAATCAGATGTGTCTCCTTCATCCCATTTCCAAACCATTAATGTTTTCCACTGCTCTTAAGACAAACTCCTCCATCCATGGCCTCCTACCCAGACGCTCAGCCTTAGTTGAAGCCTTGCTTGCCACATTCTGCATTTTTTACCCCAACCTGGTTGGCCTTGCTCTGGTCTTTGATGTTCTTTGTGTTCCTGTCTTTTTCAGACATTTGAATCCACTGTTTTTGCCACCTGAGATGTTCTTTCTCCCTTTTCAGCAATTCACTTTCCACTGCCTCTTAGGATGGTAAGTAATTCTTTTTTGAGCTGTCAGACTATGTAGGCATCCACTGCTGCTTTTTGCCTCCCTACCCTCTTTACTGTCTTTTCTGTGCCCCAGAGGAGAGGCCAGGAACTACACTGCCCAGAATCACGTTCCCCATGTGATTCTTGGTTAGGGCTGGCTCAGGAGTAGTGCTTTCAAGAGCGCTGAAAGTTGAAAGAGAGAGCCCTTTATTCTCTGACAGCTAATGCCAGCAAATCAAACAGCAAAGACAGAGCTCGGCTTTGAAGCATTCCTGGAAATCATCAGCCATAGCCTCTGAAGTTATTATGGGAGAAAATGGAGATGTATAGATGAGTAATTATGTGTGTTCCTGGAAGCTAAGGATCCCAGTGGCAGAGTGGAAAGAACAGCATAGAATATAGATTCTAGAGCATACTCTGTCACTGACCAAGTGACCCTAGATAAATTTTTTGAAGACTTTTTGTTCTCTCATTTTAAAATAGGTGGGGCATTTTTTTTGCTATGAATAAAAAAGAATATGGAACATGTGAAATTGCTATAAAGTGAGTGATACTCAGTTTACCTCAATTCCCTTAGCAATGGTAGAGCTATCCTCTTTTGCTTTTAAATGGTCCTTTTCTGCTTTTTAGCCCCTAGGCTGATATTTCATAATGATTCCAGGAGATTTCTAGATAAAAATTTGTTTAATGAGGGAATTCCCCAGTGGTCCAGTATTTAGAACTCCATGTTGTCACTGCTTAGGGTCTAGGTTTGATCCCTGGGTGGAAACTGAATTCCTACTTAATGAAGTTCACTCAGGCTTACTTTAATTGATACTTTTACCACTTTAAAGCTTATTTAAACCAGATGAGTCTGTCACTTTAACTCTGAAACCCAACTTCCCTAAAACCAGGGCATTCATGTTTTAAAAATATCACCTAAAAATGAACTCACATTCATTTTCTTCTTAACTAGCATTTTATGTCTCCTAAATAAGACATGAGTCATGAGGAAGGGGTGATTTGCTAATGTTGCCTGAGGGTAACTAGTCAGTAGCACTTTGTGCATGCCCTGGCCCCTCCCCCCTAACACCCACCGCCTCTCTAACTATATAAGGAATCTGTGACTTTTAGGGCCAGGTCCAGACTTTCTTAATTTTTAACAGGTCTTTTGTTGAAAACTAGAGTTGATATGTCAGGTCAGGTATAGAAACTGAGGTAAATACGCATATTGGTGTGAAGTTTTATGATTACCTGGCTATTTAGAGGCTAAAATTGAGGACTGAAAGTTGAAAGAGAGAGCCCTTTATTCTCTGACAGCTAATGCCAGCAAATCAAACAGCAAAGACAGAGCTCGGCTTTGAAGCATTCCTGGAAATCATCAGCCATAGCCTCTGAAGTTATTATGGGAGAAAATGGAGATGTATAGATGAGTAATTATGTGTGTTCCTGGAAGCTAAGGATCCCAGTGGCAGAGTGGAAAGAACAGCATAGAATATAGATTCTAGAGCATACTCTGTCACTGACCAAGTGACCCTAGATAAATTTTTTGAAGACTTTTTGTTCTCTCATTTTAAAATAGGTGGGGCATTTTTTTTGCTATGAATAAAAAAGAATATGGAACATGTGAAATTGCTATAAAGTGAGTGATACTCAGTTTACCTCAATTCCCTTAGCAATGGTAGAGCTATCCTCTTTTGCTTTTAAATGGTCCTTTTCTGCTTTTTAGCCCCTAGGCTGATATTTCATAATGATTCCAGGAGATTTCTAGATAAAAATTTGTTTAATGAGGGAATTCCCCAGTGGTCCAGTATTTAGAACTCCATGTTGTCACTGCTTAGGGTCTAGGTTTGATCCCTGGGTGGAAACTGAATTCCTACTTAATGAAGTTCACTCAGGCTTACTTTAATTGATACTTTTACCACTTTAAAGCTTATTTAAACCAGATGAGTCTGTCACTTTAACTCTGAAACCCAACTTCCCTAAAACCAGGGCATTCATGTTTTAAAAATATCACCTAAAAATGAACTCACATTCATTTTCTTCTTAACTAGCATTTTATGTCTCCTAAATAAGACATGAGTCATGAGGAAGGGGTGATTTGCTAATGTTGCCTGAGGGTAACTAGTCAGTAGCACTTTGTGCATGCCCTGGCCCCTCCCCGCCCTAACACCCACCGCCTCTCTAACTATATAAGGAATCTGTGACTTTTAGGGCCAGGTCCAGACTTTCTTAATTTTTAACAGGTCTTTTGTTGAAAACTAGAGTTGATATGTCAGGTCAGGTATAGAAACTGAGGTAAATACGCATATTGGTGTGAAGTTTTATGATTACCTGGCTATAAGTTGGGCTGTGTTTAATATTTGCTGGAGCTGCGCTGTCAGAGGCTAAAATTTGTTCCAGGAACTTTGTTTTTGTCTCCTCTAGTTTTAGTACTTCCCTACGAACTTCCCTTAAAAAAAGAACTTTTTAGGATCTTACAGCTGTGAAAGTGAAAAAGTGAAAGTGTCAGTCAGTCACTCAGTCTTGTCCCCTCTCTTTGTGGCCCCATGGACTGTAGCCCACCAGGCTCCTCTGTCCATGGGATTTTCCAGACAAGAATACTGGAGCGGGTTGCCATTTTCTGCTCCAGCTTTCAGCTGTAACCCACTCTTATCCTATTGGAGCCCACGAAGTGGTCAGATATGGGGGAGGGGAAGTGTTTGTCATTGAGGAAATCCTAGTCTTTCTCTGGACCCTTGTTCCCTCCACCTCCCCCACCCTTAAGTAGAGCAGGAAGGAAGCTGGAGGTGGTGCCGGTGGCTGCCCAGGTGAGATGAGCCTTTGCCCTGGAGAGGAAACCTTTATTACGGAGAATGCGCTGAGGGGGGATTGAAAAATGGTTTCCCTTCCCCTCCCTCTGCCTGAGGTGCCAGGTGATTTTTATTGTCTCTTCCCAGTGGGAACCTGGTGGGGTTCCTGGGAATAAAGCCCCCCACCTCAAACTGCAGCCCCTGGAGCCTCGACTTTCTAGCTGTATCTCCAAATTACCATTTAAGTGTTCTTTCTAGTTTCTGATTCTAGAGGCTAATGCTCCAGGTAAGAGGAACTCAGCTGTGAGTTCTTTGGTATCCCTCTCTAAAGTTTGTCCTGAGACCTCAAGAGCTTCAGGAAACATCAGTTTGTTGAGGTTTTTTTCTTTGTTGTAGGGAATTCCAAGCTCTTTAGATATCTGCACATCCTTGTAAAAACTACATGGTTTTTAAAACAGTATGTTAAAGTGCTTTGTTTCTCCAAGGAAAATAAGTATTTTAGTTCCTTTACCTTAGTGTTGATATCTTATATGTTAAAACACAGAAACATAAATTTAGACCTAAATTCCATAGGTCTCTTAACCAACTTTTGGTTACAAATATGTTTTACAAATATAGTGCATTTATAAATTAACTTAAACTCTACAAAAATATTAAAATTTTAATCAGCTGTATCACTTTAGAATCTTGTGACTGAACTAGAACCTTTTTTTTTGAACCAGAATATTTTTAATAGGCTTCACAGGAAGATACACTTGGTTATGATGTTGTACTTGTTTATGTATTTTAACTTCTATAGGACTTCCACAGGAAAATTCTGTTCAATATAGAGTTATATAAGATGATTCTGGTAACATTGAAGTTCATCCTTTTTCCTATTTATGATCATCAGATAAAAATTCTGCTAGGATTCAATATTTCAATATTGATTTTAATGAAGTATCTTTTGATAGTTCTATATTCACATGGAGAGGTGTGTCCAGTGCAATGTTATTATAATTATTAAAAGAATAAGTAGATAGTAACAGTTACTATCTACTTATTATTTTGAGTACAGAATAGGAAAAATACCATCTTTGTACAAATTTATCACATAAATATAGGTATTGTGTACCTGTAACTAATGACCTATTACAATTTTAAACATTCAAATGTATCACTTTATGAGTATAAAATGTGTCTTCCTTTGAGTTCAGCTTGCATTCCTCTATCCCAACAAGCCCTGTGAGACTCAGATTAGTTCTTCCAACCCATTTATTTTATTGCGAAACTTTATTTGAACATTGGGTATAATGTTACATAGTCTTTTGTTGTTCAGTCACTCAGTTGTATCTGATTCTTTGCAAGCCCATGGGCGGCAACACGCCAGGTTTCCCTATCCTTCACCATCTCCTGGAGCCTTTACTGTAGACAGATATGTCCATAAGCAACAAAACTGAAGTCAAAGAATCCCATGGCAGTAACTGATGAGATGGCAGCTATTCCGATGATCTAGAATTTACCCTTGAGTAGTTTGTTTCAGTATAACATTCATGATAAAGGCCCCTGACAATACACAACTGATCTCAGACTTAGAAAATTGTGTATTTTTGCTACAGTTTGAAATCAGACTTAGTTGGGTGTGAATACCAGCTCAGATGACTCATATCTCTATGATCTTGACAAGTTTACTCAATGTCTAAGCCTCAATTTCTTAATCAGGAAGATGACCTGACAAAGTTGCTGTGACTTCAAATAACTCAGTAAGTGTAAAGACCCATTCCCTCTTTTCTTTCAATGAATCTTTAACTTAACCAGGAGAAACATTTTATCCTGGTTCTCTGGTAAGATATATTACATGTATTATGATCTAATAGGTAAAATATGGAATATAATACATTCTATGATATTCTGTGTGCACTTGCAGAGATTTTTTTTTTTTGAAGACTAGGTTGAAGAATGTGGAAATAATCAAACAGGAAAATTCGTTTTTTTTTCAATCCCAGATCATCAGATAAAAATTCTGCTAGGATTCAATATTTCAATATTGATTTTAATGAAGTATCTTTTGATAGTTCTATATTCACATGGAGAGGTGTGTCCAGTGCAATGTTATTATAATTATTAAAAGAATAAGTAGATAGTAACAGTTACTATCTACTTATTATTTTGAGTACAGAATAGGAAAAATACCATCTTTGTACAAATTTATCACATAAATATAGGTATTGTGTACCTGTAACTAATGACCTATTACAATTTTAAACATTCAAATGTATCACTTTATGAGTATAAAATGTGTCTTCCTTTGAGTTCAGCTTGCATTCCTCTATCCCAACAAGCCCTGTGAGACTCAGATTAGTTCTTCCAACCCATTTATTTTATTGCGAAACTTTATTTGAACATTGGGTATAATGTTACATAGTCTTTTGTTGTTCAGTCACTCAGTTGTATCTGATTCTTTGCAAGCCCATGGGCGGCAACACGCCAGGTTTCCCTATCCTTCACCATCTCCTGGAGCCTTTACTGTAGACAGATATGTCCATAAGCAACAAAACTGAAGTCAAAGAATCCCATGGCAGTAACTGATGAGATGGCAGCTATTCCGATGATCTAGAATTTACCCTTGAGTAGTTTGTTTCAGTATAACATTCATGATAAAGGCCCCTGACAATACACAACTGATCTCAGACTTAGAAAATTGTGTATTTTTGCTACAGTTTGAAATCAGACTTAGTTGGGTGTGAATACCAGCTCAGATGACTCATATCTCTATGATCTTGACAAGTTTACTCAATGTCTAAGCCTCAATTTCTTAATCAGGAAGATGACCTGACAAAGTTGCTGTGACTTCAAATAACTCAGTAAGTGTAAAGACCCATTCCCTCTTTTCTTTCAATGAATCTTTAACTTAACCAGGAGAAACATTTTATCCTGGTTCTCTGGTAAGATATATTACATGTATTATGATCTAATAGGTAAAATATGGAATATAATACATTCTATGATATTCTGTGTGCACTTGCAGAGATTTTTGCTTGTTTGTTCAGTTTTAAATGAAGACTAGGTTGAAGAATGTGGAAATAATCAAATAGAGAAGTGGTTAGTATTGCGGAAGTAAAACTATATACATAACAATATAACAGAAACATCCTAGAAATATAACCCACTTTAAAAGAAATGAATCTCATCAGGAAGAATTTTAGAAAGTTGATGTCTTACTTTCTTTTTTCCAGAGTCTGACTTTTCTGATCACATAGTACTAACAGGGGTATCCAAATTTAGCAATATACTAAGGAATTCTTAAACTGTAAAATTTTTTTCAAGACCTCAAAAGACCCATAGTTTATAATAAGATGTATATATAGAAGCAGCCCCTTCATGTATCACAGTCTTGTCATGGCCTAGAGGCTTGCTCAACAAAGCTATGAGCCAGGCCACACAGGGCTTCCGAAGATGGATGGGTCATAGTGAAAAATTCTGACAAAACAAGGTCCACTGAAGGAGGAAATGGCGACCCACTCCAGTATTCTTCCTTGGAGGACCTCATGGACAGTATAAAAAGGCAAAAAGATATGATAACAGAGGATGAGGCCCCTAGGTCTGAAGGTGTCCAATATGCTACTGGGGAAGAGAGGAGGACAATTACTAATAACTCCAGAAAGAATGAAGTGACTAGGTCAAAGTGGAAAAGACAGTCAGTTGTGAAATGTGTCTGGTGGTAAATGTAAAGTCCAGTGCTGTGAGAATAATACTGCACAGGAACCTAGAATGTTAGTTCCATGAATCAAGGTAAATTGGATATGGTCAAGCAGGAGACGGCAAGATTGACCATCAACATCTTATGAATCAGTAAACTAAAATGGACAAGAAAGGGCTAGTTTAATTCAGATGGCCATTATATCTACTACTGTGCACAAGAATCCCTTAGAAGAAATGGAGTAGCCCTCATAGTCAACAGAACAGTCTGAAATGCAGTACTTTGGTGCAGTCTCTAAAATGACAGAATGATCTTGGTTTATTTCCAAGGCAAACCACTCAGCATCACAGTAAACCAAATCTATGCTCCAACCACTAATGCTGAAGAAAATGAAGTTGACTAGTTCTATGAAGACCGACAACACCTTCTAGAACTAATTCCAAACAACAATGTCCTTTTCATCATAGAGGATTGGAATGCAAAAGTAGAAAGTCAAGAGACGCCTAGACTAACATGCAAGTTTGGCCTTTGAGTACAAAATAAAGCAGGTCAAAGGCTAACAGTTCTGTCAAGAAAACACACTGGTCATACTAAGCACCCTTTCCAATGGCACAAGACATGGCTCTACATGTGGACATCATCAAATGGTCAAAACTGAAATCAGATGGGTTATGCTGTTTGCAGTCAAAAATGGAGAAGCTCGTTTCCAATGCATTTAAAATCAAATACTAAGGAATTCTTAAACTGTAAAATTTTTTTCAAGACCTCAAAAGACCCATAGTTTATAATAAGATGTATATATAGAAGCAGCCCCTTCATGTATCACAGTCTTGTCATGGCCTAGAGGCTTGCTCAACAAAGCTATGAGCCAGGCCACACAGGGCTTCCGAAGATGGATGGGTCATAGTGAAAATTCTGACAAAACAAGGTCCACTGAAGGAGGAAATGGCGACCCACTCCAGTATTCTTCCTTGGAGGACCTCATGGACAGTATAAAAAGGCAAAAAGATATGATAACAGAGGATGAGGCCCCTAGGTCTGAAGGTGTCCAATATGCTACTGGGGAAGAGAGGAGGACAATTACTAATAACTCCAGAAAGAATGAAGTGACTAGGTCAAAGTGGAAAAGACAGTCAGTTGTGAAATGTGTCTGGTGGTAAATGTAAAGTCCAGTGCTGTGAGAATAATACTGCACAGGAACCTAGAATGTTAGTTCCATGAATCAAGGTAAATTGGATATGGTCAAGCAGGAGACGGCAAGATTGACCATCAACATCTTATGAATCAGTAAACTAAAATGGACAAGAAAGGGCTAGTTTAATTCAGATGGCCATTATATCTACTACTGTGCACAAGAATCCCTTAGAAGAAATGGAGTAGCCCTCATAGTCAACAGAACAGTCTGAAATGCAGTACTTTGGTGCAGTCTCTAAAATGACAGAATGATCTTGGTTTATTTCCAAGGCAAACCACTCAGCATCACAGTAAACCAAATCTATGCTCCAACCACTAATGCTGAAGAAAATGAAGTTGACTAGTTCTATGAAGACCGACAACACCTTCTAGAACTAATTCCAAACAACAATGTCCTTTTCATCATAGAGGATTGGAATGCAAAAGTAGAAAGTCAAGAGACGCCTAGACTAACATGCAAGTTTGGCCTTTGAGTACAAAATAAAGCAGGTCAAAGGCTAACAGTTCTGTCAAGAAAACACACTGGTCATACTAAGCACCCTTTCCAATGGCACAAGACATGGCTCTACATGTGGACATCATCAAATGGTCAAAACTGAAATCAGATGGGTTATGCTGTTTGCAGTCAAAAATGGAGAAGCTCGTATACCGTCAGCAGAAACAAGACCAGGAACTGATTGTGGCTTGGATCATCAGTTTCTGAATACAAAATTCAGGCTTGAATTGAAGAATGTAAGGAAAACCACTAGGCCATTCAGGTATGAATCCCTTACAATTATACAGTGGAGGTGACGAATAGCCTCAAGGGATTAGACCTGATTGACAGAGTGCCTGAAGAACTACAGGTGAAAGTTCATAACACTGTACAGGTGGCAGTGACCAAAACCATCCCAAAGGGAAAAGAAATGCAAGAAGAGAAAATGGTTGTCTGAGGAGACTTTACAAATACACAAGGAAGGAAAAGAGGTGAAAGGTAAGGGAGAAAAGAGGTGAAAGGCAAGGGAGAAAGAGAAAAATACACCCAACTGACTGCAGAATTCCAGAAAATAGCTAGGAGGGATAAGAAGGCCTTTTTAAGTGAACAATGCAAAGGAATAGAGGAAAACAACAGAATGGAAAAGACTAGCGATCTCTTAAAAAAATTGGACTTATCAAGGGAATGTTTCATGCAAGGATGGGCACAGTAAAGGACAGAAGCAGTAAGAACCTAACAGAAGAGAGTAAGAAGAGGTGACAAGAATGCATAGCAAAACTATACAAAATGTCTTAATGACCTGGATAACCACAGCTAGAGCCAGACATCCTGGTGTGTGAAGTCACATGGACCTTAGAAAGCATTACTATAAGCAGAGCTAGGAGGTAATGGAATTCCAGGTGAGCTATTTCAAATCCTAAAAGATGATGCTGTGAAAGTGCTGCACTCTGTATGTCAGCAAATTTGGAAATTGCAGCAGTGACCACAGGACTGGAAAAAGTCAGTTTTCATGTCAATCCCAAAGGAGGGCAGTGTCAAAGAATGTTCAAACTACCACATAAGTGTGCTCATTTCATATGCTGGCAATATAATGCTCAAAATCCTTCAAGATAGGCTGCAATATTACGTGAACCAAGAACTTCCAGATGTACAAGCTGGATTTAATAAAGGCACAGGAACCAGAGATCAGATTGCCAACATTGACTGGATTCTAGAGAAAGCAAGGGAGTTCCAGAAAAAACATCTACTCCTGCTTCATTTACTGCAGTATAGCCTTTGATCATGTAAATTAGAGCAAACTATTTGAAATTCTTAAAGAGGTGGGAATACCAGACCAACTTACCTGTCTCCAGAGAAACCTGTATGCTTGTCATGAAGCAATGGAATTGGACATGGAACAACAGAATGGTTCCAAATTGGGAAAGGAGTATGCCAAGACTGTATGTTGCCACCCTGCTTACTTAACTTATATACAGATTACATCATGTGAAATGCCAGGTTGGATGAATCACAAGCTGAAATCCAGATTGCCAAGAAAAATATCAATAACCTCAGATATGCAGATGGGCAGAAAGTGAAGAACTAATGAGCTTCTTGA
Source organism: Tragulus kanchil (assembly GCA_022376925.1). NCBI lineage: Eukaryota > Metazoa > Chordata > Mammalia > Artiodactyla > Tragulidae > Tragulus > Tragulus kanchil. The sequence goes on along the minus strand of JAIOJX010000028.1, from coordinate 30,281,042 downwards.
TGAAGGTGAAAGAAGAGAGTGAAAAAAACTTGGCTTGAAATTCAACATTAAAAAAAACTAAGATCATGAGTTCCAGTCCCATCACTTCATGGAAGATTATTGGTTTTCAGTTGCTCAGCTGTGTTCAACTCTTTGTGACTCCACTGAGTACAATACACCAGGCTTCATTATCTCTCAGAGTTTGCTTAAACTCATGTCTGTTGAGTCGATGGTGCCATCCAGCCATCTCATCCTCTGTCGCTGCCCTCAGTCTTTCCCAGCATTATATATAACGGCAAAAAGTGGAAGCAGTGACAGATTTTATTTTCCCCGGCTCCAAAATCACTATAGACAATGACTGCAACTATGAAGTTAAAAGAGGTTTGCTCCTCAGAAGGAAAGCTATGGCAAACTTAAATGACTAATTAAAAAGCAGAGACATCATTTGTCAAATCTACAGTGTTTCCAGTAGATATATACGGATCTGAGAGTTGAACCATAAAGAAGGCTGAGCACTAAAGAAATGATGCTTTCAAGCTGTGGTGCTGGAGAAGACTTGAGATTCCCTTGATCTGCCAGGAAGATCAAACCAGTCAATCCTGAATATTCATTGGAAAGACTGATGCTGAAGCTGTAGCTGTAATACTTCGGCCACCTGATGTGAAGAGCTGACTCATTTGAAGAGACCCTGATACTGGAAAAGATTGAAGACAAAGATAAGAGGGCAGCAGAGGTTAAGATGGTTAGATAGCATCACCAACTTAAAAGGACATGAATTTGAGCAAACTGCAGGAGATAGTCAGAGGACAGAGGAGCCTGGCGTACGACAGTCCATGGAGCCGCCAAGAGTCGAACCTGACCTAACGACTGGACAACAACATATAGAAGCAAGTATAAAGAGAAGAGAGTGAATTCTGATGCTAGTCTCCAGTTCTTCTCCTAGGATTTCGTGGATTACCGTGGTCACAGAGTAGCCTTCATGTTGTTCTAGGCTGGGCTTGTGATCCTGCTCTTGTCTCAAGCTACCTGGCTTCAGTGCCTCTTTTAGGACTGCTGTTCGTTTTTGCAGTACTAAAAATGATCATGTGACACTACTACTTGTCTCTAGTGCCGTGCACTCTTCCTGTGTTCTCTCTCCATGTTGTCTGTTGAGGGGTTAGTGTTCTGTGGTGCCTGTGGGCATGGCAAGGACATTTGGACCATCTCTTGATAGAAAGTAGGATCCCTCCCTGTTTGAGCACCAAGAAGTGCCCATGTAATAGAAACACGTTCCCCCCAAAAGAATCAGATTTAAAAAGTAGCTCATTAGTGTATGTTTTCTTATATGTCCTACTGAAACTGGAATGTGATTAAATGAAAAAAAAAGTATAGTTCTGGCAGGTGTAGGGTATTCCTTTGCTCTGATCCCATGCCCGAGACCCCTTTCCTCTTTTATATTCCTGTGGAAATAAATAACTTTTTAGGTGCTCAGAGATCTACGGATAATGCTAATGTCACGATAGAGCTGAGGTGAGCACTACTGAATTACTACTTTTATCTGGTGGGTATGCTTTCCTCCTCTGCTTCATGTCTGAAGCTAGAAATAAGGAAGCTAGGGAAAAGGATTAAGTAAAACAGATCACTTAAATATAAAGTCTTCTCTCAAGGTTGTACAGTATGAAAGAGATCATGAGAATTAGTGAAAGATAATGAGATTAAAGAAGATAAATGGTAATGAAAATATTACAGAAGGCAGGCCTATCTTACAAAAAGGAAAAGATTAATCTGCTATATGTTATGTATGCTGTTACAATAACCCCATTTCTTTTCCATTTGACTTCTCTTTTGTAGTGTCCTTGATGGTAAGAGGAGTGAGTTTTCTGACAAATTTAGATTTTGCATACTTGTGCACTGAGGAGAGAACTATTGAAATACACTGTTAGGACAGATTTTCAACATGCAGATGTGTCACTTCCTTTCTTTGTGTGCCGTGCTGAAATCTTATGTGATATAAGTTTTAGGTTTCAGTTGTTGCGAGAGAGGAGTGAATCAATCAGTGCTGCCGTCTTCAGGACACACGGTAAAAGAAATTTTACTTACGTTTTTTTTTCCCATGCTCCTATTGAGTGTGCAAGTCTACTGTGTGTCTTTATGGGTGTCTAAATGCGTTGTGTGTGGGGAGGTGTGTGTGTGAGATATATGAGTGCTGTAGACATGTATGATCAATAATTTTAGGTAAAATTTCTCATCCTGACACTGATAACTTGATTTGATTGTTCCAATGAGAAATAAGGATTTATGCTAGGTTTTCTGTGGGTGGAAACTGTGTATGTGTCCATAAATATATATGAAAAAAATATATACATACTATATATTTTGTAAGTTGAACTAACAAGAGATTTTAGGCATATAAATGTGCATATTTTATTAAAATTATTGGGTTTATTCAGTATGACTAAATATATCTTAATTAGTCTCATCTTAGTTTTTACATAATACTTTTTATTACCTTTATTGCTCATCTAACAAATATTGATTGGGAATCTACTATGTGGACTTCCCTGAACTAGATATAAAGAAGGGATACAAAATATAAAATTTCTGTCTTTACGAAAATCATGACTTAAGGCAAATGGGCCTAATATAACTTGAGCACTGTTGAATGGTATGAAAGTGCTCTATATAACTACTGTGGGAACACAGGAGAGGCCAAAGTGACTTCAAGAGGAGAAAGAAGAGTCTTCATGGAGGTGTTAGAATTTAAGTTTATCTTGAAGAATGGTTAAGATTTATATAACATAAAATGCGGTTAGCATTCGCTTTGGCCATGTAAAAATAGTGATAGAAAAGTCATAAAACTGAGATTATCAATGCTTTATACAGGGGTTAGGAGCTGTTATTCTGGTCCTACACTGCCTGCCTTCAGGCCCCAGCTCCCACACTCCCTAGTTGTACAACATTAACTGGATACTTAAATATTTTGTCTTGGTTTTCCAACTTGTAAAGTGGAGAAAATGCCTCAAGGTGCTGCTGTGAGGATAAAATAAGCAAACTTCATATTTTTAAAAAGTGATGTTTTAATCTTTGTGTGCCGTGCTGAAATCTTATGTGATAAAGTTTTAGGTTTCAGTTGTTGCGAGAGAGGAGTGAATCAATCAGTGCTGCCGTCTTCAGGACACACGGTAAAAGAAATTTTACTTACGTTTTTTTTTCCCATGCTCCTATTGAGTGTGCAAGTCTACTGTGTGTCTTTATGGGTGTCTAAATGCGTTGTGTGTGGGAGGTGTGTGTGTGAGATATATGAGTGCTGTAGACATGTATGATCAATAATTTTAGGTAAAATTTCTCATCCTGACACTGATAACTTGATTTGATTGTTCCAATGAGAAATAAGGATTTATGCTAGGTTTTCTGTGGGTGGAAACTGTGTATGTGTCCATAAATATATATGAAAAAAATATATACATACTATATATTTTGTAAGTTGAACTAACAAGAGATTTTAGGCATATAAATGTGCATATTTTATTAAAATTATTGGGTTTATTCAGTATGACTAAATATATCTTAATTAGTCTCATCTTAGTTTTTACATAATACTTTTTATTACCTTTATTGCTCATCTAACAAATATTGATTGGGAATCTACTATGTGGACTTCCCTGAACTAGATATAAAGAAGGGATACAAAATATAAAATTTCTGTCTTTACGAAAATCATGACTTAAGGCAAATGGGCCTAATATAACTTGAGCACTGTTGAATGGTATGAAAGTGCTCTATATAACTACTGTGGGAACACAGGAGAGGCCAAAGTGACTTCAAGAGGAGAAAGAAGAGTCTTCATGGAGGTGTTAGAATTTAAGTTTATCTTGAAGAATGGTTAAGATTTATATAACATAAAATGCGGTTAGCATTCGCTTTGGCCATGTAAAAATAGTGATAGAAAAGTCATAAAACTGAGATTATCAATGCTTTATACAGGGGTTAGGAGCTGTTATTCTGGTCCTACACTGCCTGCCTTCAGGCCCCAGCTCCCACACTCCCTAGTTGTACAACATTAACTGGATACTTAAATATTTTGTCTTGGTTTTCCAACTTGTAAAGTGGAGAAAATGCCTCAAGGTGCTGCTGTGAGGATAAAATAAGCAAACTTCATATTTTTTAAAAAAAGTGATGTTTTAAAATAATGAGGTTCATTTATTGGTGACTGTCTCTGTAGCAGACACTTTATAAAAATTATTTTGGGGCTTGCCTTGTGGTCCCGTGGGTAAAGAGTTCGCCTTGCAGTGCAAGGGGCACTGGATTGATCCTGGCCATGGAGCGGCTGGGCCGGTATGTCCAGTTATGAGCCAGCACTCTGGTGCCCAGAGCCAGTGCTCTGCAACCAGAGAGGCCACTGCTGTGGGAGGCCCACACATGCCAAAGAATAAAGATGGATAAAAATAAATAAACAAATAAAATTTTAATCCTCATAATAATCTTTTAAATTCATCTTGTAACCAGATATATATATCTGCATGTATATACATATATCTGTGATATCATTTAACTCACTAAAATCTAAATGATTCTGAAATAAACATTATCACTGAATAGTGTTAAATTTGATTTAAAACATAAATGACCAGAATCTCTGTAAATGTGTACAGTCTTTTTAAAGAGCAGTCACAAAGAGTCAGACATGACTGTAGGTGCTAAGAAGTTTGAGATCGTTTTCCTGTTATCTGATAGTTCAGCATATAATGAATTATCCTAAGGAAACACTTCAAAAGAAGAAACCTACATTATGAAAATATTTACAGCAGCATCATCTATAATCGTAAAACATTGTCCTTCAAAGAACAGGGAATACTTTTCTGAAGAATTGTATTGTAGGAAAACGGCTGCATAAATAAGGTATATGTATTCAATGAATTATTATGTAGCCCATCATCTTAAACTTAAAAAAATAATTTAAAGTATAAAGATGCTGATATGATTTTAAGAGAAACAACGTAATTATCTTAAAGGGGCATAAAATGCGGTTAGCATTCGCTGNCCATGTAAAAATAGTGATAGAAAAGTCATAAAACTGAGATTATCAATGCTTTATACAGGGGTTAGGAGCTGTTATTCTGGTCCTACACTGCCTGCCTTCAGGCCCCAGCTCCCACACTCCCTAGTTGTACAACATTAACTGGATACTTAAATATTTTGTCTTGGTTTTCCAACTTGTAAAGTGGAGAAAATGCCTCAAGGTGCTGCTGTGAGGATAAAATAAGCAAACTTCATATTTTTTAAAAAAAGTGATGTTTTAAAATAATGAGGTTCATTTATTGGTGACTGTCTCTGTAGCAGACACTTTATAAAAATTATTTTGGGGGCTTGCCTTGTGGTCCCGTGGGTAAAGAGTTCGCCTTGCAGTGCAAGGGGCACTGGATTGATCCTGGCCATGGAGCGGCTGGGCCGGTATGTCCAGTTATGAGCCAGCACTCTGGTGCCCAGAGCCAGTGCTCTGCAACCAGAGAGGCCACTGCTGTGGGAGGCCCACACATGCCAAAGAATAAAGATGGATAAAAATAAATAAACAAATAAAATTTTAATCCTCATAATAATCTTTTAAATTCATCTTGTAACCAGATATATATATCTGCATGTATATACATATATCTGTGATATCATTTAACTCACTAAAATCTAAATGATTCTGAAATAAACATTATCACTGAATAGTGTTAAATTTGATTTAAAACATAAATGACCAGAATCTCTGTAAATGTGTACAGTCTTTTTAAAGAGCAGTCACAAAGAGTCAGACATGACTGTAGGTGCTAAGAAGTTTGAGATCGTTTTCCTGTTATCTGATAGTTCAGCATATAATGAATTATCCTAAGGAAACACTTCAAAAGAAGAAACCTACATTATGAAAATATTTACAGCAGCATCATCTATAATCGTAAAACATTGTCCTTCAAAGAACAGGGAATACTTTTCTGAAGAATTGTATTGTAGGAAAACGGCTGCATAAATAAGGTATATGTATTCAATGAATTATTATGTAGCCCATCATCTTAAACTTAAAAAAATAATTTAAAGTATAAAGATGCTGATATGATTTTAAGAGAAACAACGTAAGACTAGATGATAACATACTTTATAGTATCAATTTATAACATAGGTACACTCAATTTCTTCCTTAGAGTGAGAGAAGGATAGAAATTTTGTCCCAACTTGTCTTTCATAGTGTTACAATATTTGGGGCTTCCTTGGTGGCTCAGTGGTGAAGAATCCTCCTGCCAGTGCAAGGGACACAGGTTGCAGCCCTGGTCCAGGAAGACCCCACATGCCAAAGGGCAACTAAGCAAAGAGCCTGCACCCCACTCTAATGAGAAGCCCACACACTGCAACTAGAGAGTAACCCCACTTGCTGCAACTGGAGAATGCCCACGCATAGCAACCAAGACCCAGCACAGCCACAAATAAATAAATCTTTAGAAAACATAGTGTTATAATATTTTTATAACAAAAAACAGGGATAGAGAAAAGTATGTTTCCAAACAGAGTAACACAGTAATTCTTCCATTAAGTTTATCCTGTTTTAGCTCCTGTAAACTTTTCACCCAGTTCGTGAAGAGCTGATATTGCAGAGATGTGTTTCACTTCTCATGAGAACATGCTGTTAGCAGATTAAATAAACTCAGAAGATTTCACAATTCTTTGTTAGTACATTGACATTTGGTAGGAAATCGTACCTTTTTGTGAGGTTAGTTTTTCTTTAACTTTGGAAAAGGCAACTAAAGGCACATTAGGACTGTGTGAATTGCCCGCTGGCTGCTAGCAAAACCTCACCCATGTGTGTCCTAACATTCCTAAAAAAATGACACAGATAGAGTAAGGAACTGAAGAAATCTAACAGATGGTTTTGAGGCAGAAATGGGAACCTTGGGGGTGAGATTTTTTCTTTCAGTTTCCTGTTGACATACATGATTCAGAGAAAAGCCTTTTATTTCCCAAAGGGGAGCAGGAGAGTTTTTTACATTTCTGCATTTCACTAATGTAGACTTTTCTTGAGGCATAACCCCAGGTATAAAATCCAATTATCTTGCAAAATATTTTGTCTTTCATTTATTTATGGAATTTCTCCAAATGTACTTATGTGCGTGATGAGCACCTTGTAAATGACAGGTACTCTCTAGTCATTGAGCCCAAGAGATGAAAAACTCCTCAGTCATGACTCTCACTGGAGCGAGAAGAGATAGACGGTAGACAAGATAAATAAGGGGGATGTATTTCATGTTAGATGGTAATAAGCTGGGGTGGGGGGATGGTGGACGAAGGTAGGAAAAAGAGAGAGTGAAAGAGGGAGGTTGCATTTCAAATCTGAAATCTGAGCAAGCGAACTTTCAGTCAGGCACCTAGGGTGGTGGGAAGGCGATCACAGGTTTTGAGCAGAGGAGTGGTACCATCTGACTTAGTTTTTAAGAGGACCCTTCTAGAGGCTATGTGGAGAATTAAATGGAAGGATTAACATGAAGCTGAGAGGCCTATAGGGACCTATGAAGATAGCCCAGGATTGTACTAACAGATCATATAAACATCAAAAACCCTAGAAAAAAAAAGTTAAGGTGATGTGGAAAGGACCCCATTGTAGCTAGCTATATTATAAAAAAACTAAAATCTGATTCTGAGACATGAGATCTGAGCTGGGTATTTTGGCTTAGTCAAAGTGTAGGTAGTAGTTGAAGCCAGTCTAGCCATGGAAATAGATGAACTTCTTAGGACAAATATGGAGACTAAGAACAAAAGGAAGTTATGCTAGAAAATGCCAGGAATCTTACACCAGCATCACCTATGATTAACCTCATCTCACTTTTTAATGGAAAAAAGTGTACTGATACTTCATACAGTTCATAACTAACCACCCCTTGTTATATACCACTTCAGAAAACAAACAGAACTCATGGTGCACCATAGTAGCCAGAGGGGGTTACTTTTCGTTCATTGTTCCACTCAGCAGACTTTAGTGTTCATTGTGCTTTCAGCTCTCTGGACCTCTGTAGTCCAGCTATGGCCATCTAGTCTAACCCACTTGTACACATTTATTAGAGGGTTTTCTTTTTTGAAGTTTTAATACATCTACCCAAAGAAATCAAAGTTTGAAATGTAGTAACCTAAAAGGTATATATTATCATCTAAAGACCATAAAAGATAGATCAAAATGAAGAGGCCTAAGGAAAAACAAAATTGAACTTAGTCTTTGTTTTAGGATGTAAAGGGAATGAGCAAAGTATTTAGTCAACAGTGTATTTTTTTTATCACTAGCAATACAAACTGGATCCTTGTTGCTTAAAGAAAGGGTAATTTTTTTTTCGCTTAGTTTATATAGGTGCATGCTTAATATTATATTTTGGGTAGATTGTGAGAGCCAGATCCATTTATTTCATGAAGAAATGAAAGAAGAATTTGATGAGCTGAATGTCCCCAGCTCCATGCCTCTCTGGCCTCTGCTGCTGGCCCTCTGTCCACAGCTCCTGATTCCATGATGCTGATTCATTCCTTTCCCCATATTCTTCATGCTTTCATGACTTTTAACATATTTGCCATCCCTGGAATATTCTCCCCGCCAGTCCTTGCTCATTTTTAAAGCTCCTCTTTGGATCATCCCTGTGCTCTGTGTGCAGATATAACTCATTGTAATTTTTTTTATAAAGATGTTGGTCTTCTGTCTTTGTGCCTAAGATCTTTGGTGGTTGAGAATATTCTCTGCAGACTGGCTTTAGCATCCTAGAAACTTGCATGGTGCTTGATCTAATGACACACGACAGGATGTGAAGAGACAGGTATTTCCATCTTGAAGTCATTGGTTGAAAATATCTCAATACTTGAATTCCATTTGTTTAATTATATGTTGTTTTTATCATATGACATCTAACATTCTAGAGCCACTTTAAAAAAAAAAAAAAAAGGGTTGTCCTTTTTCTCCAAGAAGACAAGGAGACCCTGTGAGTTCTAAATTTCAAGTATTTGAAAGTGAAAGTCGAACTTTTGAGCAAGTATGTGGACAAAAGTAATATTCTTCCTGTTTCACTGAGGCCAAGCTTAGATCAGTGGACTATCATTCTGAGTTAGCTGCTTTTTTCTCTTTAAATTAATAAAATGTTTGTTTTCTGTAAAAAGCACTCATATAGACTTTGACAAAGGTCTGTAATACATACGTTTAAAAGGTTAAACACACAGAGGGATTTGAAAGATATCCCCCAAATAATTTGAGGAATCTGTATTGTTGCTGAAGCTCATGGAGATGCTTTTTTCATTAACACAGATCTTTATTAAAGACATGTTAATTGTCAAATTTCTCAGGGCATGTATTACAGAGAGACAGTTCCTTACTTTTCTTCCACACTGGGGATATATGGTAAAGAATAGTTCTCAAAGAGGCGTGGGTGTTTGGAAATGGGTGGGGATGAAGGTTTTAGATTTGTTTTTTTTCAGGGAAAAGCAGTGACATTATGATTAGGAGACATTGTTGACATTGGTGGGTGGCAGCCAGAGATGATAAATATCTTACACAACTAAGACAGCCCTTCACCAAGCAGCACTGTCCCACCCATAATGCTAGTAGTGTTTGCTGGGGTCCACAGCTCCTGATTCCATTCCGTTCCCCATATTCTTCATGCTTTCATGACTTTTAACATATTTGCCATCCCTGGAATATTCTCCCCGCCAGTCCTTGCTCATTTTTAAAGCTCCTCTTTGGATCATCCCTGTGCTCTGTGTGCAGATATAACTCATTGTAATTTTTTTTATAAAGATGTTGGTCTTCTGTCTTTGTGCCTAAGATCTTTGGTGGTTGAGAATATTCTCTGCAGACTGGCTTTAGCATCCTAGAAACTTGCATGGTGCTTGATCTAATGACACACGACAGGATGTGAAGAGACAGGTATTTCCATCTTGAAGTCATTGGTTGAAAATATCTCAATACTTGAATTCCATTTGTTTAATTATATGTTGTTTTTATCATATGACATCTAACATTCTAGAGCCACTTTAAAAAAAAAAAAAAAAGGGATTGTCCTTTTTTCTCCAAGAAGACAAGGAGACCCTGTGAGTTCTAAATTTCAAGTATTTGAAAGTGAAAGTCGAACTTTTGAGCAAGTATGTGGACAAAAGTAATATTCTTCCTGTTTCACTGAGGCCAAGCTTAGATCAGTGGACTATCATTCTGAGTTAGCTGCTTTTTTCTCTTTAAATTAATAAAATGTTTGTTTTCTGTAAAAAGCACTCATATAGACTTTGACAAAGGTCTGTAATACATACGTTTAAAAGGTTAAACACACAGAGGGATTTGAAAGATATCCCCCAAATAATTTGAGGAATCTGTATTGTTGCTGAAGCTCATGGAGATGCTTTTTTCATTAACACAGATCTTTATTAAAGACATGTTAATTGTCAAATTTCTCAGGGCATGTATTACAGAGAGACAGTTCCTTACTTTTCTTCCACACTGGGGATATATGGTAAAGAATAGTTCTCAAAGAGGCGTGGGTGTTTGGAAATGGGTGGGGATGAAGGTTTTAGATTTGTTTTTTTTCAGGGAAAAGCAGTGACATTATGATTAGGAGACATTGTTGACATTGGTGGGTGGCAGCCAGAGATGATAAATATCTTACACAACTAAGACAGCCCTTCACCAAGCAGCACTGTCCCACCCATAATGCTAGTAGTGTTTCCTTGAGGATGCAGTGGGATGTGGTCATAGCTACGTGTAAGTGTAATGGCAAAACAAGAAACAATACTGGTTGGGAACAAACTAGAGAAACTAGCAGTATCCCGATAACATAACATAGTCAATCTCCCTCTAAGATTGGTCCCTGTTCAAAGAAACTATCCAAAGAATAAGAATGTAAAATAGAAAAAAAAATCTGAATTATGGGAACAGCCTATTTATGAGTATATTCTCTATCTGAAGAAACACACTTTTTTGGTCCCCCTATCTCCAAATGTCCATCTTTCTTTAAAAAAAAGAAAGCAAAAACGAAACTGTGAGACCAATATCATACACAGAACAAGTCAGATCCTTCATTCAACAAATAATCTATACCCTAGTTTGCTTTCAGTTCAGTCATTCAGTTGTGTTTGACTGTTGGTGAATCCATGAACTGTAGCCCACCAGGCTCCTCTGTCTGTGGAATTCTCCAGGCAAGAATACTGGAGTGGGTAGCCATTCCCTTCTCCAGGGCATCTTCCTGACCCAGGCATGGATCAAACCCAAAGTCTCCTGCCTTGTGGGCAGATTCTTTACCATCTGAGCTATAGTCAAACACATGGAGAAGGGGCCAGTGAGCATACAAACAAGAAGAGACTTCTAGGGCACAGCAGAGGTATCTAAATGTGTACTGGGCTCTCCGATCGTTAAGACTGTGCTTTCAATGCAGGTTCAATCCCTAGTCAGGGAATGAAGATCCCACATGCCATGGAGCATAGACAAAAAAATGTATACTTTGTGAGCCCATCCTTTATAAACTGAGTTCAAATTTTAAAAACTTTGCCACAGTCCTAGTTGTTTTGACCTTCAGTTTTAAAATGAATTTAGCTAAGTCTTTAAAAATTATGCTTTTCACTTGCTTTCCATGGTAAGTTAAAAAAACTATCCTCCAAATCAAACAATAGAGTGAATCCAAAAGGGGGAAATGACAGGAGAGTCCGGGTCTGAATTAATCAATTTGATTTCCTATAATAATTTTCCCAGATAATTGTTTATTTGGCTTCACCTCTGTCTAAGAAAAGAGGATGTCATTCTATAATTTCCCCCCCTGCCCACTTCCTCCACAGTGACCAAAGTGTTTAAAGAATACAGTCTTTGGTTAGATCAATAGGATTTACAAAAAACTAAGACCAATTTACAGAGTGATGTATGTATAGGCTGCAAAATAAAGATTCTCCTTGGTAATATTTTTAAAAATATAAATTGACAGGAGTTGTGACATGATTACTTTCAGTTCCTTGTCCCAAAGCAGGATGAACATTTGCTTGTGAATGACTGTCCATTTTCTGGAGGAGAGACAAGGTCAGTGTCCTCAAGCTGCCCAGGCACTTGGCTGCATCTTCAGCTGTGCTGATTCCCAAACTCAGCGTCAGAGGAAATAAGTAATGATCAGGAGATATTGGCTTTATGCCAAGTTTATCAGTCAAATGAACTGAACTGTTGCCAAGAAAAAAATTGTACAATTTCTTTTCATGGCAAATGTTCTTAAAATTGTGGTCCTCAGACTGTCAACAGCAGCATCACCAGAAAATTTGGAATCTTGAAATTACAAATTGTTGTTGTTATTGTTTAATCGCTAAGTTGTGTCCAACTCTTCTGAGACCCCATGGACTGCAGTGTGCCAGGCTTCTCTATCCTTGGGATTTTCTAGGTAAGAATACTGGAGTTGGTTACCATTTCCTTCTCCACGAGATCTTCCCTGATCAGGGATAGAACCCCACACCTCTTGCCTTGGCAGGTACGGGTTCTTGCCACCAGAGAAGTCTGCAGATTGTTGACCCCCTACACCTACCCTAAATATCAGAAACTTTACAGGTGGGGACCCTTAATCTGTTTTAAAGTAAGCCCTTTAAATGATTCTGATGCATCTTAAAGGGCTATAGGTATAGATTGGTTCATAAATAAGTGCATGTTTGCTCAGTCATGTCCAGCTCTTTGCAGCCATGCTTTAAAAGGTACATATTAGAGATATTGCCAGTGTACATAGTGAAGGAAGCCCTGCAAGGAAAATATATGAGAAAGAAAAAGTAAGAGGGAAAGGAAAGGAAAAGAAAAACTAAGTTTTCCCTGTGGCATCTAATCTTGTGACTTGACTTTGTTTTCTCTTTCTAAAAGGCTAAACAAATGCCTTGGAAAAAAAAAACTTGGCTTATGAAGTTCTGATGAAAGATCACAGAAAATATTTGTTCCAAATTTTCAGCTACTATTTGTTCTAAGGGATATTCTTTTTTCCTTTTCAGCTAGACAGCTGTTTTCTGCCACTTAGAAATTTTCCTTTTTTCAGCTAAAGAGAACAAAGTTACCTCTCATTCTAAATGAAAACCACACATCTATAGTCACAGGTGTACATTTGTTCCTAGAAAGATATATGAGTGGGTTCCATGTAAGTTTGTCTTTTAATGTTACAATAAAAATTTATGGGTGGTTATAATATGTTGCTATATATGGCAGAGATGTAAATTTAATTCATTATACCTGTTCCCTGACTGAAATTAAAATTTAATTGTAAATTTCAATTTGAAATACGATGCCAAAGGGCCCTAGTTATTCCATGTGTAATGAACATGTTGTTCCATGTGTTGACAGAAGGATGGCACAGTGGAATGACTTTCCTGATCCGCAGGAGGATGCTGATAGCTGTACAGAGTCCGTGAAGTTCGATGCTCGCTCAATGACGACTTTATTTTTTCCCAGTGAGTAGAGTAAGAGAGACTGCTCCTGGACATTGCCCTTGGAGTGAGTGAGCCTGTCAAGCAGCATCACCAGAAACTTGCAGTGTGCCCTTTAGACCCCATGGACTGCAGTGTGCCAGGCTTCTCTATCCTTGGGATTTTCTAGGTAAGAATACTGGAGTTGGTTACCATTTCCTTCTCCACGAGATCTTCCCTGATCAGGATAGAACCCACACCTCTTGCCTTGGCAGGTACGGGTTCTTGCCACCAGAGAAGTCTGCAGATTGTTGACCCCCTACACCTACCCTAAATATCAGAAACTTTACAGGTGGGGACCCTTAATCTGTTTTAAAGTAAGCCCTTTAAATGATTCTGATGCATCTTAAAGGGCTATAGGTATAGATTGGTTCATAAATAAGTGCATGTTTGCTCAGTCATGTCCAGCTCTTTGCAGCCATGCTTTAAAAGGTACATATTAGAGATATTGCCAGTGTACATAGTGAAGGAAGCCCTGCAAGGAAAATATATGAGAAAGAAAAAGTAAGAGGGAAAGGAAAGGAAAAGAAAAACTAAGTTTTCCCTGTGGCATCTAATCTTGTGACTTGACTTTGTTTTCTCTTTCTAAAAGGCTAAACAAATGCCTTGGAAAAAAAAAACTTGGCTTATGAAGTTCTGATGAAAGATCACAGAAAATATTTGTTCCAAATTTTCAGCTACTATTTGTTCTAAGGGATATTCTTTTTTCCTTTTCAGCTAGACAGCTGTTTTCTGCCACTTAGAAATTTTCCTTTTTTCAGCTAAAGAGAACAAAGTTACCTCTCATTCTAAATGAAAACCACACATCTATAGTCACAGGTGTACATTTGTTCCTAGAAAGATATATGAGTGGGTTCCATGTAAGTTTGTCTTTTAATGTTACAATAAAAATTTATGGGTGGTTATAATATGTTGCTATATATGGCAGAGATGTAAATTTAATTCATTATACCTGTTCCCTGACTGAAATTAAAATTTAATTGTAAATTTCAATTTGAAATACGATGCCAAAGGGCCCTAGTTATTCCATGTGTAATGAACATGTTGTTCCATGTGTTGACAGAAGGATGGCACAGTGGAATGACTTTCCTGATCCGCAGGAGGATGCTGATAGCTGTACAGAGTCCGTGAAGTTCGATGCTCGCTCAATGACGACTTTATTTTTTCCCAGTGAGTAGAGTAAGAGAGACTGCTCCTGGACATTGCCCTTGGAGTTAGTGAGCCTGTACAAAATTATGATCATGAGACTGGCTCTAAAATGTGTATTTCCACCTACCAGGTTGAATCTCAGTCTTAGTCTCCTGATGGATGGAATATCCCATCTTGCTTGTATTATGATTGCTCTTTCTCTTTTTTTCTTCAGTTTTCTCTGTTTGTCTTTATTTTTTAAATTTTTCTTTACTTACTTCCCCCCTCCTTTTTTTTATTCAATTCTTCATAGAACATTATTGAACTATGTCTAAGCTTTTGTTTTTATTTAGAACGTAAAACCAAAATTTCCTTTTTTATTAAACAACAAAAGCAATGGCATAAAAAAGAAAGTTTAATGGATGCTTTATTCACTTAATCAGAAAAACATCTTCCTCTGCTAGTTAGATTCCCTTCTATAACAAGTTATCTTTTCTACAGTTAGAATTGCTGTTTCATATAAGCAAATAATACTAAACATTAGTATATTCTGAAATATCCAGAAGATGGGCTTCACTGATTCAATCCAAAGGTTAATCAAAATATGAATCATTTTATTTCATTTTTCACATTGTATTCAAATCACAAGATGCACCTAAATACAGAACTATTGAGATACAATTAGAAAAGAAAATTTGCATAATTATCACTAAAATAACTGGTTTTCTTA
Organism: Tragulus kanchil; assembly: GCA_022376925.1. Classification (NCBI taxonomy): domain Eukaryota; kingdom Metazoa; phylum Chordata; class Mammalia; order Artiodactyla; family Tragulidae; genus Tragulus; species Tragulus kanchil. Next base: position 30,265,771 of record JAIOJX010000028.1, on the reverse strand, counting down.
TTCACATAAATCTGAAAAAATGTATAGTTATTAGTATATAGTTGCTTGAGGAACTTTATTTTCACTCAGAGTATTCACATTCCCATGTGAAACAGAATAAAATTTCTGTTTGTGTATATGATGGTATGGTATTAATATTAAAATTACCAGCTAATGCATCCAAATGAGACAGGTACAGCTTGTAGGAGATAGGGACTTTGTCCTGGATGTTTAGGTAATGAATAAGAAAATCAAATGTCCACAGTGGTTCCTATGTTGGCTTCTCCTGTGACTGTAGGTTTGATACTAACCATGTAATTGGGAATTTTAAGCATCTTAATTCAGTATGACAAGTAAGTTTTCTAACAGCACGTTGGACTTTTGTTTTTTAGATCCTAAAAATGGCCCAACTCTTCAAGAGAAGATGAAGTCTCTCAAAGCTGCACTGATTGCCCTTTATCTCATTGTGTTTGTATTTCTTGTGCCTGTCATAGGAGTTGTGGCAGGTACAGTGTTCTTGTTCTGAAACCCGGCAAACTTGTAGCTCCCTTCTTCTCTGTGAGTGATGAAATGTCTGGACATGTGCTGGAACAAGAGGTGGGCTGGGAGGAAGATGTGTTTTTATGTGCATACTACTCGGTTAACAAGGAAATGATCCTGCTACAAGGCTATACCTCCTTCCAAGAGGAGCCAAAATTCTGCAATCATGAACGCAACAGTAATTACAACATTTGTGTAGCATTTTTGAGCATTTGCTATGTTCCAGCACTGGGCTATATATTTTCCACAGATTATCTTAAGATTTGCAGTTAGCCTTGAGTAGACATTTACTTATCTGCATCATCCACCAAGGGAAACTTCAGTGATGGATGGAGTTTCCACCCTGACTTCTGATTCCTAGCCTCTGTGGTCTGCTATCTCCCAGTGCAATCAGGTGTTTAGGAAAAAAAAAAAAAAAAAAAAACAAGGTTGGCCAATCAAAACAAAACTGACCTGCCATAATTTTAGTCAGGAAAACATTTTCTGTATGCAAAAATCATATGCTATCATATACTGTCAGATATACTCTTTTGGCTATTGACAACAAAAGCCAACCACAGCAAACTAAACCAATCAACCAGTCAAACCAGCCACAGCCTTCTAAGTAAAAGAACCTGATGTGTCTGTCGTTAAACAACTAACTTCCTGGAAAGCTGAGGTTATCTATGTGGTGAAATGCATGCCTGAATGATGCACCATTGTTTGGGATCATTAGCTATCAGCCAGTTAGAGTGTGGGTATGTTTCATCACTTTTATATAAACCCTGGCCTGCAAAACAGACCTCGGGAGTGCAGCTCCTCCTGCTATTAGCTAACCAAATGAGACAGGTAATTGGGAATCTTTGTCCTGGATGTTTAGGTAATGAATAAGAAAATCAAATGTCCACAGTGGTTCCTATGTTGGCTTCTCCTGTGACTGTAGGTTTGATACTAACCATGTAATTGGGAATTTTAAGCATCTTAATTCAGTATGACAAGTAAGTTTTCTAACAGCACGTTGGACTTTTGTTTTTTAGATCCTAAAAATGGCCCAACTCTTCAAGAGAAGATGAAGTCTCTCAAAGCTGCACTGATTGCCCTTTATCTCATTGTGTTTGTATTTCTTGTGCCTGTCATAGGAGTTGTGGCAGGTACAGTGTTCTTGTTCTGAAACCCGGCAAACTTGTAGCTCCCTTCTTCTCTGTGAGTGATGAAATGTCTGGACATGTGCTGGAACAAGAGGTGGGCTGGGAGGAAGATGTGTTTTTATGTGCATACTACTCGGTTAACAAGGAAATGATCCTGCTACAAGGCTATACCTCCTTCCAAGAGGAGCCAAAATTCTGCAATCATGAACGCAACAGTAATTACAACATTTGTGTAGCATTTTTGAGCATTTGCTATGTTCCAGCACTGGGCTATATATTTTCCACAGATTATCTTAAGATTTGCAGTTAGCCTTGAGTAGACATTTACTTATCTGCATCATCCACCAAGGGAAACTTCAGTGATGGATGGAGTTTCCACCCTGACTTCTGATTCCTAGCCTCTGTGGTCTGCTATCTCCCAGTGCAATCAGGTGTTTAGGAAAAAAAAAAAAAAAAAAAAACAAGGTTGGCCAATCAAAACAAAACTGACCTGCCATAATTTTAGTCAGGAAAACATTTTCTGTATGCAAAAATCATATGCTATCATATACTGTCAGATATACTCTTTTGGCTATTGACAACAAAAGCCAACCACAGCAAACTAAACCAATCAACCAGTCAAACCAGCCACAGCCTTCTAAGTAAAAGAACCTGATGTGTCTGTCGTTAAACAACTAACTTCCTGGAAAGCTGAGGTTATCTATGTGGTGAAATGCATGCCTGAATGATGCACCATTGTTTGGGATCATTAGCTATCAGCCAGTTAGAGTGTGGGTATGTTTCATCACTTTTATATAAACCCTGGCCTGCAAAACAGACCTCGGGGAGTGCAGCTCCCCTCCTGCTATGCCCATGCAGACTGTGAACTGAAATCTGAAAAAGGCTTCAGAGTTCTAACCAAGTTCAAAATCTCTGGGCTGTTAGAAAATACCACCAAGTCAACACATTTGTTGTAAGGTTGACAATGATTGATCTGAAGTAACTTTATTTCCTTAAACGATAGCATTTACTATTGACCAAAAGCTAAAAATGTTCAAATCTTATAAGTTCACATTGGCACCGCAGTATTTACATCTCCCTGTGTTTATCATTCTTGAATAATATACAGTTGACTCCCCTTTTACAGCTATAAGTTGTAGGTCAGAATATTTTCATACAGAAAGCTAAAATGCAATACGTCACTCTATTTAATATCAAAAAATTTCCAATATAGACAAAATGTATCCTTGAAATGATAGAAATTACTCTGTTTGGCAAATATAAATCAGCAGATGAAAAAAATGTTATACATAAAAACAAGGACAAGGTAAGGACAAGAATTGCTGATCCAGGCAGCTCTCCTCTAGAACCTGGATTATTAACTGCTCCCTGAAAGATCAGTAATCATCATTAACGAAAAATGTTAAGGGCTACCTTAGAGATAATTTTGAAGATATTGTTAGTTTAGTTTAGGTTTCTGATACTTAAAGTCAAGTTCCATCCCCGGCTTTCTCTTCTCGGACTTGCTCAAGCAGCACTTTACATACAGTAGGTGCTCAATAAAGAAGTCATAGAATTGATGAACACAGGAATGTAAATAAGTCATAGAGCTGATGAACACATGAATGAAGCTGTCAATCCAAAGCTTCCTCCCTACACTTAATTTAATAAATGTGTTGAGATCCAACTAAGAAATATACTATTTCCTCCAAATTATTGGTAGGTTTAGAAGTATAAAATAATATACACTCAATATGGTCTCTGTTATTACAGAGGCCAAATTGTAGTCATATGTTTTATGAATTCAAATAAGCTAATTTTAAAGAGACGATAACTAGGAAAATATAACTTTTTAAAATTGTGATTTAATTGCATATATAGTTTAATACTTAATAAGAGCTACAGTGGCAGCCACTGTCACACAGCTTTTCTTTAAGTGAAGGTGGTGAAGACTATAACTAAGATAATAGCATTAGAGATAAGGCACTTTAATTTGAGTAGTTTTCATATGTGCTGTCTGTGTGTTATGGGATTTACATAGCTTATCTCATTCATTGTCTCATTGTAAGACAGTTATTACTTTTAGATCTTCAGGGAAGCCTAATCAAGGAGAAGATAAACAACTTGCTCAGAGTAACCTAACTAGTAACTGAAGAGTGGGATTAGATTCCAGAATTGAACAGCTTGTTCCCATGGAAACACCGAGCTCTTATTTGTATAACAGGTACCCCGACCTAAGGATGGAATTCAGTGTTTTTCATGTGTTACTTTAGCCTCAAAAACCTGTAAAGCTGATACTATTGCCATATCATTTTATTAAGAAAATTGATAGGTCAGTTATTGCTGTTTATGTAGATAATACTTTTTTTAAAAAAAAAGATTTATTTTTATTTATTTATTTGAGGGGGCGGGTAGGGAGGGAGGGGAGCAGGCGGACCACTTCTATTGGTCTTTCATTTGTCCATTTTCATCCATCCTTGCTCTTTGACCCGTGTGGGCCTCCCATCGCAGCGGCCTCTGTTGTCGCAGAGCACCGGCTCTGGGCGCATGTGCTCCAGAGTCTGGCTTGGTAATTGGACACATCGGTTCAGCCGCTCCACAGCACGTGGGATCTTCCCAGGCCAGGGATCGAACTGGCACCCCTTGCACTGCAAGGCGGTGTCCTTACCCACTGGACCACCAGGGAGGGAAGCCCCCATATGTAGATATACTTTTAAACCATATGAACTTACCTTTTATTGCTCAATAATGGTCAAATATGGAAAGTCTTATGCATTCAAATTAATATGGATAAGAGACTGATATATGCATGGATGAAAAGGTATAGTCCATATAGGTATTTATATAAAGAGATGAAACAATAAAGTCTTAATCATCACTGACTAGGAATAAAATGAGTTTAACATTTTCTTCATTCTTCTTTTTTTAGCTGCAAAAGTAAGGTTTATACTTTTCATTTTTGAAACACTTTTGAGCAATAAACATATTGCTCTATATCCTTTGAAAAGGATAATTAGCTTGTTTAAAAGAGAACATATACTCATTTGTTTAAAAGAGAACATAAACTCATTTTGAAATATATATCAGCAGCTCTCTATGCCCCCAAATACCATTTAATAAATTTTTTTTCAGGAAATAATTGCTCATAAGATTGTTCATCAAAGTGTTGAATGTATTAGTAGAAGTAGAAGCAAAGTAAATGTGGGATTTTGTTGAACAAACCTGGCAGAACCACACAGAGAATACAGTATAGTTATTCAATTTTTTTTTTTTAGTTTTGGCCTCTCTTATTGGTTTTTTGTTTATTTGTTTTCATCCATCCTTACTCTTTGGCCTGTGTGGGCCTCCCATTGCAGGGGCCTGTCTCGCTGCAGAGCACCAGCTCTGGGTGCATGCGCTCCAGAGCGCTGGCTCGTAATTGAACACACTGGCCCAGCTGCTCCCTGGCTCTTGGGATCTTCCCAGGCCAGGGACTGAACTGGTGCCCCTTGCACTGCAAGGCAGACTGTTTACCCACTGGACCACAAGGGAAGCCCTCTCAAATTATTGTTGTAAAACACTATTAAATAATATGTAAGAGTCTTTATGATAGAGCACTAATTAAGAGCTAGTTTTCAGATTGTATATAAACTCTTGCTTTTATGATAGTAATATGGTAGTGGAAACAGAAATCTGATGTGCATATACCAAAATGTGAGCACTTAATGCTGGACCATGAGATTTATGGTAAGTTATTTTTCCTTATTGTCTTTTCTGAATTTTCTACTACGCATATGAATTTTATAATAAGTAAAGGAGAGTCTTATGAGAACAATATTTTCTAAAGTTAAAAAACATTTTTATCCAACTTCTTGCTATACCAACAATAAATTAGATCTTTGGAAACTGAAAATTATAATTCTCTGGTAGCTTAGTGATAGTGTATGGAAGATGAGCCAGCAGTCTGTTCATACAGCAGATAGCACTAATATTTGTACTTTTTACTACATACCGTTTTTGTCACACCTTCATTCATCTTCATAATAACTAGCATATTCAACCTGTTTACTTCATACACTGTGTTGAGCATTATCTCATCTTATCCTAACAGCACACCTGAGGACCGGGATGCAGTGTACTTCATAATGTGTAGCATTGACTCTGGTTTCATAGACAAATGCAGAGACCCAGAGGATTCATCTAAGCATGGAGTCAGAAAGAATGACTTAACTGTGGAGTTAATTCTACTGTAAAATTGGAAAAGGAGACTGTTTCCTTCTCAGCAATGTGCTTACCTTGGTTCATACTTTGTATGTTAAAAATAAATGCCTGATTTTAGGATAGGGTTCAGAATGTTCGAATGGGATGAAGTGATGTGGAATGGAGAGGTGGATGCATTTAAGGATACAAGGAATAACTCTGTTCATTTTCACTTAAATATTCAGCTCAATTCCTGAAGTGGAAATGAAGACCTGCACAGGGCCTCCCATTGCAGGGCCTGTCTCGCTGCAGAGCACCAGCTCTGGGTGCATGCGCCCAGAGCGCTGGCTCGTAATTGAACACACTGGCCCAGCTGCTCCTGGCTCTTGGGATCTTCCCAGGCCAGGGACTGAAATGGTGGCCCTTGCACTGTAAGGGAGATTGTTTACACAATGGATCACAAGGGAAGCCCTCTAAAATTATTGTTGTAAAACACTATTAAATAATATGTAAGAGTCTTTATGATAGAGCACTAATTAAGAGCTAGTTTTCAGATTGTATATAAACTCTTGCTTTTATGATAGTAATATGGTAGTGGAAACAGAAATCTGATGTGCATATACCAAAATGTGAGCACTTAATGCTGGACCATGAGATTTATGGTAAGTTATTTTTCCTTATTGTCTTTTCTGAATTTTCTACTACGCATATGAATTTTATAATAAGTAAAGGAGAGTCTTATGAGAACAATATTTTCTAAAGTTAAAAAACATTTTTATCCAACTTCTTGCTATACCAACAATAAATTAGATCTTTGGAAACTGAAAATTATAATTCTCTGGTAGCTTAGTGATAGTGTATGGAAGATGAGCCAGCAGTCTGTTCATACAGCAGATAGCACTAATATTTGTACTTTTTACTACATACCGTTTTTGTCACACCTTCATTCATCTTCATAATAACTAGCATATTCAACCTGTTTACTTCATACACTGTGTTGAGCATTATCTCATCTTATCCTAACAGCACACCTGAGGACCGGGATGCAGTGTACTTCATAATGTGTAGCATTGACTCTGGTTTCATAGACAAATGCAGAGACCCAGAGGATTCATCTAAGCATGGAGTCAGAAAGAATGACTTAACTGTGGAGTTAATTCTACTGTAAAATTGGAAAAGGAGACTGTTTCCTTCTCAGCAATGTGCTTACCTTGGTTCATACTTTGTATGTTAAAAATAAATGCCTGATTTTAGGATAGGGTTCAGAATGTTCGAATGGGATGAAGTGATGTGGAATGGAGAGGTGGATGCATTTAAGGATACAAGGAATAACTCTGTTCATTTTCACTTAAATATTCAGCTCAATTCCTGAAGTGGGAAATGAAGACCTGCACAGACGGCTCAGTTAATGCACAAGTATGTCCAAGTCTCTCAGGAAAAGGAAATAGCAGTGAAGATGAAGGGAGATTTCGAGACACAGTGATGGAATTCATGAAGAGCATGGAGAAGAGAATCCGGGAACTTTCAGATAATGAAGCCAATCTCGTGGATTCTGAGAATTTCCAAAATCTCACTGTAATGATCGATCAAAGATTTAATGATGTTCTTCTCCAGCTAAGGTCCTTACTTTCCTCCACCCAGGAACATGAGAATACCATAGATGAAATCGCCAAGTCATTACCAAGTCTGAACATCACATTACTTGATTTGCGGCTCAGACTTGGAATACTGAATGACAGAGTCCAAGAGGATGCACTGAAACAACAAAAGGTAAGAGGTTTTGTTCTGGAAAGTCATATGCTGGGCGTGAATCCTTCTAGATCCTATACCCTCAGATACCCCAGTGCTTAGGAAAAAACATTTCAGCATTTCAAATATTTCAACATCATTCTGCTTGCCCTGATTCCTCTTGCAATCTCACCGGAAAATTCCAAATGGATTTACCTACTGATTCGAACAGAAAGGGGAATTTGTTTTTCATTGAATCTAGACTCTCTTTGGGTCTTTTAATTTTGTAACTGCTGTTAGAAGGCCTCTTGAGAGTCTCCAAACCAATGACAGTTGTTAGATTATCTTAGCACATTTGGATGGATAGACACACTTTTTGCCAATTTTATGAGAAACCTAAAACTTCTTCATCAAAAGAATGAGAACTTTATTTACATGGGCAGAGTGTAAAGTCTAAATTTTAAAATAGTTTGTCACTCTCAGAAAGCATCATGAAGTTTTATGTGTAAAGACAACTCTCAGTAAAGAATTAGAGTTATAATAATGTTTACAACGTCTTCTCTCCATCACAGGATCAAATGCACAAGACAAGAGAACAAGACTTTTTCTTAGACCAGTGGCTAAGGAAAGCTTCTTTGCAAAAGCCCAGATGACACTCTTAGGCCTTGGGACCATGTGGTCTCATTTGCAGCTCCTCAGCTCTGCCACTGTAGCATGATAGTCCTAGGCAGTACATAGGCGAATGAGGGAAAATGTGATCCAGTTAGTCTTTCTTTACAAAAGCAGACTTTGACTCAGGAGTGATAACTTTCTCAGCTTTCCTCTAAATTATTCTGTGACCAACCCTCTGGTTACTTTGGACTGATGAGAAAGAAATTAAGAAGCAAGTTGTTTAGTTCAGAACTGGACTGTTTTTTGTTTGGTCATTATGATTGTCCCACTCTGTGAGAAAATAAGCTCATGGATAAAACTTCAGTGCCCATGTGAAAAAAAAAATCTTCGTATTACAGAGTATCTAGGCCCTAAGATTATAATTAATGTGAAATGTGTAACATTTCTACCATCTTTGTCATAGATTTTACTTGAATAGACTGCTTCTTAATTAATGAGGTTGCTTTCTGTATAGATACAATGTTATACAGTGGTGATTTTTAAAAATGGATATCCCTTAGGGAGAGCAAAGGGAAAGTTGTAATATCAGGTGAAAACCAACGAAATTATTGACTAGAGAATACACTAAACAGGTTAAGAAAGAATATTCTACATATTTGGTTTCGGTATGGTGCAGTCACTGAGAAAGCAATGACATTGGTCCTAAATATGGAAACTCCATTGGTGAACCTCATCCCAGTCTTTTTTTTTTTAATTTTTTTTTTTTGGCGACTTCTATTGGTCTTTCATTTATTCATTTTCATCCATCTTTGCTCTCTGCCCCACATCGCAGTGGCCCCTCTCATTGCAGAGCACTGGCTCTGGGCGTATACGCTTCAGAGTTCTGGCTCAGTAGTTGGACACATTCGTCCAGCCGCTCTGCGGCACATGGGATCCTCTCAGGCCAGGGGTTGAACCAGTGTCCCTTGCACTGCAAGGCGGTGTCCTTACCCAGTGGACCACCAATGAAGCTCCCAACGCCAGTCTTGATAGTCTGTCTCTGATCCTTGTCACATCTTCCAAAATCTGACTGTTAGTGTTTCCCCTATGGTTAATAAGTATCTAAGCATACACAAATGTTCTTGGAGTAGCAAGGACTCAGGCTATAGAGGATTTAGAAAAAGTGCACAAAGAAGAAACTGTCCCCAGGGCTGAGGAACTTGGGAGACAGAAGAAAATAAAATATCATTTATGGAGTAGAAACTGATTAAATAGGAGGGAAAAGGGAAGGGAGAAGAAATATTACCTTCTGTGAAAATAAGATCAGAGGAGCAGTGAGACAGGGTGCAAAGAGAAAGAAGATGGACACAAAGAAAGAATAAGAATGTATTTGTTGGTAATTTCCACAAGCCTTCAGAGATTATAGAATATCTATGAACCCACATAAATAAGGAACTGAAAACCAAATAGGACACCATATAGAAGACAGTAGAAGTCCTGAATATGTTGGAAGTGATACATAATAAAAATAATCAGAATCTGATGATCACTAAGCTGTTTGAGTTTGGATAGATTGTGCTTATATTTTGGAAGGGGTCCCAGCGTTAGAGATGGAGGTACAAGGGAAAGGAGGGAACTTCTAAGATTAATTTTTTCAAAGTTATTTTTTGTAAGACAGTAGTCATTTGTAGAGATTTGGAATCTAGGTCAGTGCCAGTGTGTGTGTCTGTGTGTGTGTGTACTTGCTTGTTTGCTGAAAACAGTATTTGCAGTCTTGTTCCTATTGCTTAATACAGTTGGGTTCATCTTTGAATCTTTTAGCTCAATGCAGGAATAAGTAATTCAAATGAATACCTCAATCAGTAATTGATGTTTGACTGAAAGGCTTATAAGTAATATTTAGCATAATATTTAGCATAATATTTATCAAGGACAGACCAAGCATTAATTTGAAAGAAAGAAGAACACTGACAAAATAAAAGAGAGAAGTGGGATTTATTCTCTCTATTTTACATAGAAAGGACTGTAAGAAGGCAAAATTAAGTGCTAGTCTCGAGCGGGGCTGCTGGTGGTAGGGTGTGGGCAGTGTGTGGGGTTGCTGTACAGCAGGAGTCCCCAGCCTTTGTGGCTCCAGGGATGGATTTCCTAGAAAACAGTTTCTCAACGGATGGGGGTGGGGTGGTGGAAATTGGTTGCAGGATGATTCAAATGCATCACATTTATCGTGTACTTTATTTCTATTATTATTATTACATCAACTTCACCTCAAATCATCAGGCATTAGATCCCAGAGGTTGAGAACCCCTACTACAGTAAAAATACATCAAATGAACTTTTTCTCTTCCCGGTAAAACCTATTTCAAGTAAAATATGGTTAATGTGAGTAGCATATGTAGTTTTCAAAGAAAGGAAAAAAGGCAACTTTAGCTTGAGGAATGAAAAACATGGATGACTCCCAGGGTTAAGGGAGCAGAATCACCAGCTAGTCCCCGAGCCCTTTCTCTGTGCATATAAGGAGCTACCTGACAACTGGAGCAATTTGCAGCTGCCTCAGTCACACTGAGCATATATATTTTTTAAACTGTTGATTGTAATGGTCTTTATTTTTATTTTATTTATTTAGTTTTAATGCAGGAAAAGTGTTTACATTTATTTATTTATTTATTTTGGCAGGGGTGGGGAAGGAGGGGGTGGGCGGGCCACTTCCACTGGTCTTTCGTTTGTTTAGTTTCATCCATCTTTGTTCTTTGGCCCGTGTGGGCCTCCCATCGCGGTGGCGTCCGTCATCGCAGAGCGCCGGCTCTGGGCGCATGCGCTCCAGAGCTCTGGCTCGGTAATTGGACACATCAGTCCAGCCGCTCCGCAGCACGTGGGATCTTCCCAGGCCAGGGATCGAACCGGCGCCCCTTGCACTACAAGGCGGTGTCCTTACCCACTGGACCACCAGGGAAGCCCAACACTGAGCATATCCATGTTTATTACTTCCTGTATATTGTACCGTCTTGTACAGAAAATGCTAGATATAGAGGGAGGCAGGGGAGGGTAGAGGTACTCTAAGCTAGAACAAGGTTTTGGATGGGGGAAGGCACAGGCAGGGTGGCAGAAATGGATGCCTCTCCTGGAGTGCAGTGCGGTGGTACAGGCAGAACTGGGCACACTGTCATTTCTTTCTGTAGGTTTTAGTTGACACGTTTGACCCTCTCGCTTCAGCTTGTCCAGTCCAGTCAAGAAAGGTGAAATTTTCTCTCCATACCTGGATCATGGAACAATATACCACTGATTTATTTCTTTGTGCAATTTTGAGAAATGAGAATCTAACACAGTTAAACATAGAAGTCATTAGAAAAGTGTAGACTGTACTATGACAACAGAGGATGTAATACAAGTAGAACAGAGAGACCGAAGATATCACCAGGATAGATGAGAAGGTTAGGTACACTGGAAAGAGAAAGCCTGGACCCCAATAGGAAAAGCAAGCAGAGGATTTGAAGGGAAAAGTAATAAAGAAACAATATTCTCAAAAACTTTACAACTGCCTTATTTCATTATTTTTAATGGACGAGTAATATTCCATCTTCTTTGTTCTTTCCTTTGTTAATGGACATTTAGATTGTGTCCATGTTTTGGCCATTGTAAACAGTGCTGCAATCAATGTTGGGGAGAATTTGTCTCTTTGAATGAAAGAAGGACATTTACAGCAATATGGATGGACTTAGAGAGTGTCATACCAAATGAAGTAAGACAGACAGAGAAGGAGAAATATCACATGACATCTCTTTTGTGAATTCTAAAAAGAAATGGTGTAGATGAACTTATTTACAAAACAGAAAGAGACTCACAGACTTAGAAAATGAACTTATGGTTGCAGGGAAGAGGGGATGGTTGGGGACTTTTAGAAAGTCTTGTACACACTGCCATGTTTGAAATGGATAACCAAGCGCCGCTCTGGGCGCATCCCCATCTGGCTCGGTAGTTGGACACATCAGTCCAGCCGCTCCGCAGCACGTGGGATCTTCCCAGGCCAGGGATCGAACCGGCGCCCCTTGCACTACAAGGCGGTGTCCTTACCCACTGGACCACCAGGGAAGCCCAACACTGAGCATATCCATGTTTATTACTTCCTGTATATTGTACCGTCTTGTACAGAAAATGCTAGATATAGAGGGAGGCAGGGGAGGGTAGAGGTACTCTAAGCTAGAACAAGGTTTTGGATGGGGGAAGGCACAGGCAGGGTGGCAGAAATGGATGCCTCTCCTGGAGTGCAGTGCGGTGGTACAGGCAGAACTGGGCACACTGTCATTTCTTTCTGTAGGTTTTAGTTGACACGTTTGACCCTCTCGCTTCAGCTTGTCCAGTCCAGTCAAGAAAGGTGAAATTTTCTCTCCATACCTGGATCATGGAACAATATACCACTGATTTATTTCTTTGTGCAATTTTGAGAAATGAGAATCTAACACAGTTAAACATAGAAGTCATTAGAAAAGTGTAGACTGTACTATGACAACAGAGGATGTAATACAAGTAGAACAGAGAGACCGAAGATATCACCAGGATAGATGAGAAGGTTAGGTACACTGGAAAGAGAAAGCCTGGACCCCAATAGGAAAAGCAAGCAGAGGATTTGAAGGGAAAAGTAATAAAGAAACAATATTCTCAAAAACTTTACAACTGCCTTATTTCATTATTTTTAATGGACGAGTAATATTCCATCTTCTTTGTTCTTTCCTTTGTTAATGGACATTTAGATTGTGTCCATGTTTTGGCCATTGTAAACAGTGCTGCAATCAATGTTGGGGAGAATTTGTCTCTTTGAATGAAAGAAGGACATTTACAGCAATATGGATGGACTTAGAGAGTGTCATACCAAATGAAGTAAGACAGACAGAGAAGGAGAAATATCACATGACATCTCTTTTGTGAATTCTAAAAAGAAATGGTGTAGATGAACTTATTTACAAAACAGAAAGAGACTCACAGACTTAGAAAATGAACTTATGGTTGCAGGGAAGAGGGGATGGTTGGGGACTTTTAGAAAGTCTTGTACACACTGCCATGTTTGAAATGGATAACCAGTAAAACTATTGTATAGCAAAAACAAAATAAAACTTTGCAACTGGATATTTAGCCTCTGTATAATTTGAAAAGCAAATTAAACAAAATTTTTTTATGTCTACTCTTAGTCTGCAAAGTTAAATGCACTGACAATACCCAGAGTTTGAGTGCAAAAAGTAGACATTCATATACATTAAGTACAATGTAAAAAATAGTTGTGTGTATTTGTAGGTTGGTATAGAAGTAGTGAAAAATATTTTTAAATATTTTAAAAATTACTATTTAGACCCTTTGATCAGATCCACTTCCAGGAAACTGTCCTATAAAACGTGTTTATATAAATATGTAGATGCATATAAAATTGTGTCTATTTAAGCATTTATGTGCAGCTCAAAACTCTATCAATAGGGATCAAATTATGAAAAATACAATAAAAGTATACTAAATTATAGAAAATAAGGCCGTTGCTAAGTATTTGATTAGGTAAATATTTTTAATGATTATTGAGTGAAAAACAAAAGTCATAATCCAGAATATAATACCTTTCTCTTGTTCATAGTCTCCCAATATGCACCCATGTATATAAATACACACACTACCTATATGTATTTGAAAGCATAAAATAAGAATGAAATCTCAATTGCAGAGGCAAAAACTGAACATAAGATATTGGTGACATGCTAGTTGAGATTTTATTGAATCTAAGATTTTGCCCAGAAAGAAATTTCAAAAAAAAACTACGATTTACAACTGCCTTATTTCATTATTTTTAATGGACGAGTAATATTCCATCTTCTTTGTTCTTTCCTTTGTTAATGGACATTTAGATTGTGTCCATGTTTTGGCCATTGTAAACAGTGCTGCAATCAATGTTGGGGAGAATTTGTCTCTTTGAATGAAAGAAGGACATTTACAGCAATATGGATGGACTTAGAGAGTGTCATACCAAATGAAGTAAGACAGACAGAGAAGGAGAAATATCACATGACATCTCTTTTGTGAATTCTAAAAAGAAATGGTGTAGATGAACTTATTTACAAAACAGAAAGAGACTCACAGACTTAGAAAATGAACTTATGGTTGCAGGGAAGAGGGGATGGTTGGGGACTTTTAGAAAGTCTTGTACACACTGCCATGTTTGAAATGGATAACCAGTAAAACTATTGTATAGCAAAAACAAAATAAAACTTTGCAACTGGATATTTAGCCTCTGTATAATTTGAAAAGCAAATTAAACAAAATTTTTTTATGTCTACTCTTAGTCTGCAAAGTTAAATGCACTGACAATACCCAGAGTTTGAGTGCAAAAAGTAGACATTCATATACATTAAGTACAATGTAAAAAATAGTTGTGTGTATTTGTAGGTTGGTATAGAAGTAGTGAAAAATATTTTTAAATATTTTAAAAATTACTATTTAGACCCTTTGATCAGATCCACTTCCAGGAAACTGTCCTATAAAACGTGTTTATATAAATATGTAGATGCATATAAAATTGTGTCTATTTAAGCATTTATGTGCAGCTCAAAACTCTATCAATAGGGATCAAATTATGAAAAATACAATAAAAGTATACTAAATTATAGAAAATAAGGCCGTTGCTAAGTATTTGATTAGGTAAATATTTTTAATGATTATTGAGTGAAAAACAAAAGTCATAATCCAGAATATAATACCTTTCTCTTGTTCATAGTCTCCCAATATGCACCCATGTATATAAATACACACACTACCTATATGTATTTGAAAGCATAAAATAAGAATGAAATCTCAATTGCAGAGGCAAAAAACTGAACATAAGATATTGGTGACATGCTAGTTGAGATTTTATTGAATCTGTAAAAAGATTTTGTCCTTAGTGTTCATTACCACTGAGAATTATGACATTAAACTTTGTCATTGCTGTAAAATAATTTAATATACAAATCTACTGAGTTTATAGAATCAGAATTATTCTAAGTACAGTATAAAGAATTTCACTTCAGTTAAATTTAAAACTATATGACAAGTTTTTAATTTTATTTTAGTAATTTGACATGTAGATATTTGGGAAAAGAAACATACTATATATATGTGTGTGTGTGTGTGTGTGTGTGTGTGTGTGTGTGTGTATTTAACCTTTTTATTTTCTGGCACAGTGCAAAAATTTGGCCATTCAGTTAAAAGAGGAAATTCTTCAAAACCAAAGAATAACTGTTTTAAAATTGTTCTCTAATTTTTATATTCTTATTCCATAATATCATGGTAACATTATCTGTTTTTTAAGCATCTAATTTTTAGGGTTTCTTAAACTTGTGTATTTGATAATTACGTGTGTGACAAAAATTGCGGATGTTGGCTTATGTTTCACAGGAGATGCGTAAATTAGAGGAACATGTGTACAATGCATCAGCAGAAATGAAGTCTCTGGATGAAAAACAAGTGTATTTGGAACAGGAAATAAAAGAAGAAGTGAAACTATTGAATAATATCACTAATGATCTGAGGTTGAAAGATTGGGAACATTCTCAGACATTGAAAAATATCACTTTAGTCCAAGGTAAAATATCTTCTCATTTCTCCAGAAAGTGATATACTAAAATGTATTGATACATGTAGAAATTTGGTATTGGAAATAGTTTTTAAATTATTTTGGAGCATACAATTACTGCAAATATCCAGAGGAAGGAGTCTTGAGATCATTTCAAGACATGTTAAGGTAACTGTCTTTTGCTATATTTAAAATGCATAACCAACAAGGACCTACTGTAGAACACAGGAACTGTGCTCAGTGTGATGTGGCAGCCCGGATGGGAGGGAGGCTTGAGGAGAATGGAAAATAGCCTTCGAATGCATAAAAAAAAATTTGAAATCTCAATTGCAGAGGCAAAAAACTGAACATAAGATATTGGTGACATGCTAGTTGAGATTTTATTGAATCTGTAAAAAGATTTTGTCCTTAGTGTTCATTACCACTGAGAATTATGACATTAAACTTTGTCATTGCTGTAAAATAATTTAATATACAAATCTACTGAGTTTATAGAATCAGAATTATTCTAAGTACAGTATAAAGAATTTCACTTCAGTTAAATTTAAAACTATATGACAAGTTTTTAATTTTATTTTAGTAATTTGACATGTAGATATTTGGGAAAAGAAACATACTATATATATGTGTGTGTGTGTGTGTGTGTGTGTGTGTGTGTGTGTGTATTTAACCTTTTTATTTTCTGGCACAGTGCAAAAATTTGGCCATTCAGTTAAAAGAGGAAATTCTTCAAAACCAAAGAATAACTGTTTTAAAATTGTTCTCTAATTTTTATATTCTTATTCCATAATATCATGGTAACATTATCTGTTTTTTAAGCATCTAATTTTTAGGGTTTCTTAAACTTGTGTATTTGATAATTACGTGTGTGACAAAAATTGCGGATGTTGGCTTATGTTTCACAGGAGATGCGTAAATTAGAGGAACATGTGTACAATGCATCAGCAGAAATGAAGTCTCTGGATGAAAAACAAGTGTATTTGGAACAGGAAATAAAAGAAGAAGTGAAACTATTGAATAATATCACTAATGATCTGAGGTTGAAAGATTGGGAACATTCTCAGACATTGAAAAATATCACTTTAGTCCAAGGTAAAATATCTTCTCATTTCTCCAGAAAGTGATATACTAAAATGTATTGATACATGTAGAAATTTGGTATTGGAAATAGTTTTTAAATTATTTTGGAGCATACAATTACTGCAAATATCCAGAGGAAGGAGTCTTGAGATCATTTCAAGACATGTTAAGGTAACTGTCTTTTGCTATATTTAAAATGCATAACCAACAAGGACCTACTGTAGAACACAGGAACTGTGCTCAGTGTGATGTGGCAGCCCGGATGGGAGGGAGGCTTGAGGGAGAATGGATACATATGCCTGAGTACCTTCGATAGTCACCTAAAACTATCACACCATTGTTAATTGGCTATACCCCAATACAAAATAAAAAGGGTTTTTTTTAAAATAAAATTACCCTGACCTGTTTTTTTTTTTTTTTTTTTAAAAAAAAGATAACAGTGTCTTGGTATCCTTGAAACAGTGAGGTTTTTTTTTTTTTAAATCACTTTGAATATCAAATGAATTTCCCAAACAATAGACCCGAAATCTTGTGACTTAGAAGCTCATTCTTTTTTCCATAACATGGCAAAGTAGATAGCTGTGTTTCTTTAAAGTTGATGAGGATAATTATTTTTAAGGTGAAAGGAATGAGTGAACAAACAGAATATATTCAGACCAGATTTAAAAAAAAAAAAACCCTCTAGATGAGTCCAGCTGCAGGATGATGAGGGCATGTGCAACAGCAGGATTGGAGAGAGTAGTCATGGAAGGAGAGAATAACATTAGGTTGAGTGTTCTCACAAGCTCTACACAAGAAGCGAAGAGAAAAGTGTTATGTGACCTGTGCACTTGCATCCTCCAAAATATCCAACAGGCAGCAAGAGCATCTCAGATACTCTCCACCTCTTTTTCTAGGCAGGAGAAGATGCGTAACAACGTGTAGAATTTAAACACACTGTAAGGGGTGAGATAAAAGTTACATGAAGAATAGAATAACAATAAAAATTTAACATCCAACGCACTCAGTTAGAACTCTTTAAGGAAAGCCTTTACCTGGTTTTCTTACTTTGGGATTCAGGTACCTGGTAAAGAAGTGTTGTTATATCCACTCAGAATTCTATAAAATGACACAAATGTATTTGTTATGATTGAGTTAATGCTCCATGGCTTGAGCTGTATACAGTTGCTATACATTGTTATGTGCAAAATAATTGAAAGGATAGTTAGTGAATTCCATTTCTTATGTATTAAAGAAATGGTGGAAACTCTTCATCTTGGAGGCTAAGAACCAGAGCTACTCTGTATCCCTTGTTTCTTATTTCACATTGTCTAGTTTTACCTGGAATGTCTCTTAACTTTAAAGCTCGAATCACTGAATCAAAGTCATTTCATGTGCACTTTTTTCCCCGCAAATTCCATCCTAAAGTAGTGTAAATTTGCTTCCCCTTTAATTTGCTCAGCAAAAATTCAAGTAGCAAATTGAGTCTTTCTGGCCTGATTGCCCGCTCCGTTGTCACTATATAGCTGTGTTCAGAGCTGTGGGGTGAAAACCCCTATGATGGGATGAAGTATGTGCTGAAAGCATATGAGATGCATGGATTCCCATTGATACAGGACTGTGAAAACCCTTTTTCCATAACATGGCAAAGTAGATAGCTGTGTTTCTTTAAAGTTGATGAGGATAATTATTTATAAGGTCAAAGGAAGGAGTGAACACAAAGGATATATCCAAGCCAGATTAAAAAAAAAAAAAACACTCTAGATGAGTCCAGCTGCAGGATGATGAGGGCATGTGCAACAGCAGGATTGGAGAGAGTAGTCATGGAAGGAGAGAATAACATTAGGTTGAGTGTTCTCACAAGCTCTACACAAGAAGCGAAGAGAAAAGTGTTATGTGACCTGTGCACTTGCATCCTCCAAAATATCCAACAGGCAGCAAGAGCATCTCAGATACTCTCCACCTCTTTTTCTAGGCAGGAGAAGATGCGTAACAACGTGTAGAATTTAAACACACTGTAAGGGGTGAGATAAAAGTTACATGAAGAATAGAATAACAATAAAAATTTAACATCCAACGCACTCAGTTAGAACTCTTTAAGGAAAGCCTTTACCTGGTTTTCTTACTTTGGGATTCAGGTACCTGGTAAAGAAGTGTTGTTATATCCACTCAGAATTCTATAAAATGACACAAATGTATTTGTTATGATTGAGTTAATGCTCCATGGCTTGAGCTGTATACAGTTGCTATACATTGTTATGTGCAAAATAATTGAAAGGATAGTTAGTGAATTCCATTTCTTATGTATTAAAGAAATGGTGGAAACTCTTCATCTTGGAGGCTAAGAACCAGAGCTACTCTGTATCCCTTGTTTCTTATTTCACATTGTCTAGTTTTACCTGGAATGTCTCTTAACTTTAAAGCTCGAATCACTGAATCAAAGTCATTTCATGTGCACTTTTTTCCCCGCAAATTCCATCCTAAAGTAGTGTAAATTTGCTTCCCTTCAATTTGCTCAGCAAAAATTCAAGTAGCAAATTGAGTCTTTCTGGCCTGATTGCCCGCTCCGTTGTCACTATATAGCTGTGTTCAGAGCTGTGGGGTGAAAACCCCTATGATGGGATGAAGTATGTGCTGAAAGCATATGAGATGCATGGATTCCCATTGATACAGGACTGTGATGTTACTTGTGTACACCTAAATATGTTTCCAACATTAATTTATAGTTTAGGAGAGCTTGCTAGTTGTTACTACAACTATCTAATGCCCCATAGTATGTAGTTTGCATGATGATTTTGTAAAAAAAATAAAGAAGCAAAAAAATACACAACACGAATAGAAACTATAAATGTTAGTGGTTATTCTTTTAAGAGGATAGAATTATGAATTGTATTTTTCTTCATTTTGGCTAGACTCTTACCTTTCCTACAATATGTAGACTTACTATTATAATGAAAATGCAGTAAAACATTACAGCCCAGTGGTGTATATGAAGGGAAATGGACAATGTGCCATTGAGAAAAGCAGTGATATTTGGAAAACTAAGTCATCAGGGAAGAAAGGTCCTAAAATTCAAGTTGGACCTTGAAAAATCAGAAACAGATCAGGAAAAGGGATAGAAGCAGAGATAAGGATTTCAAAAGAAGCAAAGAACATGGACAGAATATGCTTACTCATGAGATAGACTTTATGTAGCCCCCTCTTAGAATATTCCAGGTTTTTAATCTCCCTGCCTGATTCAAATTTGTAAACCAGTGCTCTCTAACCAGTGGTGCTAACTCTAACTGTATATTGCCCTTGCGTTATGTGACTGAACCCAAACTGAAAAATGCTTCTTTGAAAATATTGCTATTTGATTATTCTATGGTGCTTCCAGGTTCATTTCTTCCTTTTGGAATTGGAAAAAAAAATTGCCAAGTGTTCTGTTTTAAAGTAAGGAAATGAAAAAACTTGTGTAAAAATAAAGTAAGGAAATGATGCTTGTCCTGTGTCACTCCATGGAGAAGAGGGGCATACTAGTGCCATCTGTTTTCTGGGCACAGAAAATTCAAGTGACTAGATCAGTGTTGATCAGACTCAGGACCGGAGGACACCTTGGTATTAATAATTGCCATGCCAAGTAGTCAACATTTCCCCTGCAACCTCTCTAGCTTCTTTTATAGCATCTGTATCTATCTTGGGATTCGAATTAACATTTTGCTCAGAAAGTTACTTCTTTATGAATGAAAAGTTATTCATTTTCACTTTACTGTCTTTCCTCATATCTCTCCCACTTACTAAGAATTCTCTTTTTTCTCATTCTACTCATTCTTCAAAGTCCCCTTCAGATCCTACCTCCTCAATAAACTCTTCTTGACCCAATGCTCCTGATGTTGACCTGCATCTCTCTGACAAATAGCCAAGGGTATCATTTTCAATGATACGGTTTTTTGGTTATCTACTTTGTGTGGATTTTTGTTTCCCTTCAGGGTATCACACGTGACCCTCCTTGTACATTTCCACAGAGCATTTACCTTGATGTAGGGAAATCTGCCTAGTGGTGAGGTAACAAGAGGACATTGCCATAAGCTTGGTCTTCAACCTCCTGATTCTAATCAACCTGGTGTCTAGTGGTCAGCATACAGTCACCATCCCCCACCTCAGTGAGGGGCTTAGTGTCTGCAGGTCAACTCAGAGACATGTGTCAGTTATCACGTGTATCCACTGAGAAAAAGCTAGAACTCTGAACTTGAGCTGCCTTGCTGCACTGCTTCTTCGTGTCTGCACCCCTCACCTCTCCCATTGTTAACTGTGTCTCTTCTTTGGTGCTCAGGGAAGGGTGGGAAACTAAAGCCTTTTCTACAAACAAGAAACAGGGCACCTGGAAGGACTTGGGCTGGGAAGGTCCCAAAGGTCCTGTTTGGTTTCAATTCATCTTTTCTTTGATACTCTCAATCCTGAGGGGAACAGGGTTAGGACAAGAAGCAGAATACAATTTTGGATAGAGAAGTTAATCATAAACTCAGCAAGGGAACTCAGTTTTAGGGGCACTGGGTTTCATACCCAGTAGACACACAATACAGATGTTGACTTTTGCCATCATTGACTCAATGTCTTTCTCAGTCCCCAGGATCTGAGAACTCAGAACAGTGCTGAGCACACATACGTATTTAGTCCATAATCAGGCTGTCTTATTTAGGGCCATCTCTTTTCTCTACTCAGTAGCAGGATATGCTTTAATCCGGAAAAGTCAGTCTCATTCATTCTGTGTAACTGTGCAACAAACAAAAGACTTTGGTAACAACGTTGGCTGACACCCCGGACCTCTATTCTATTTTACTTACTCAAAAGTTAATTCATTTTCACTTTACTGTCTTTCCTCATATCTCTCCCACTTACTAAGAATTCTCTTTTTTCTCATTCTACTCATTCTTCAAAGTCCCCTTCAGATCCTACCTCCTCAATAAACTCTTCTTGACCCAATGCTCCTGATGTTGACCTGCATCTCTCTGACAAATAGCCAAGGGTATCATTTTCAATGATACGGTTTTTTGGTTATCTACTTTGTGTGGATTTTTGTTTCCCTTCAGGGTATCACACGTGACCCTCCTTGTACATTTCCACAGAGCATTTACCTTGATGTAGGGAAATCTGCCTAGTGGTGAGGTAACAAGAGGACATTGCCATAAGCTTGGTCTTCAACCTCCTGATTCTAATCAACCTGGTGTCTAGTGGTCAGCATACAGTCACCATCCCCCACCTCAGTGAGGGGCTTAGTGTCTGCAGGTCAACTCAGAGACATGTGTCAGTTATCACGTGTATCCACTGAGAAAAAGCTAGAACTCTGAACTTGAGCTGCCTTGCTGCACTGCTTCTTCGTGTCTGCACCCCTCACCTCTCCCATTGTTAACTGTGTCTCTTCTTTGGTGCTCAGGGAAGGGTGGGAAACTAAAGCCTTTTCTACAAACAAGAAACAGGGCACCTGGAAGGACTTGGGCTGGGAAGGTCCCAAAGGTCCTGTTTGGTTTCAATTCATCTTTTCTTTGATACTCTCAATCCTGAGGGGAACAGGGTTAGGACAAGAAGCAGAATACAATTTTGGATAGAGAAGTTAATCATAAACTCAGCAAGGGAACTCAGTTTTAGGGGCACTGGGTTTCATACCCAGTAGACACACAATACAGATGTTGACTTTTGCCATCATTGACTCAATGTCTTTCTCAGTCCCCAGGATCTGAGAACTCAGAACAGTGCTGAGCACACATACGTATTTAGTCCATAATCAGGCTGTCTTATTTAGGGCCATCTCTTTTCTCTACTCAGTAGCAGGATATGCTTTAATCCGGAAAAGTCAGTCTCATTCATTCTGTGTAACTGTGCAACAAACAAAAGACTTTGGACTTAACCTGTTTAACTGTCTTGACAAATGGCAAATGTATTTTGCTTTACTTTAAAACTATGGTCTGTAATTGCCTTTTTTTTTTTTAAGGTCCTCCTGGACCTCCAGGTGCAAAAGGAGATATGGGCCCTTATGGGAAAATGGGACCACCAGGCTTTCCAGGTATGGTAATAGTAATTACTCCATCATGTACCATAGAGCTGAGTAATATACGGAAATATTTGGGGAAGGAGGGTTGAGTTATTTGATTGGTTCCCCATGGGTGTGTGTGTATGGGTGGGTGGGTATGTGTACTGAGGGGATATTACGTGTTTGGGTAGTCTCATCACTACTGTGTACTGAATGGTAAGCACTGACTCTTGATGTTCAAGGAAAATTAAGTTTTGTAACAGCATGAGGTTGTTCGTAAGTCGATGGAGTGCTGTCCATATCTCTGATTTCAAACGATATTTGGCAAAACTAGTTTGAGATCACAGGTAAAGGAAAATATGAAAACTTCACATTGAATATATGTACAAGTTACCTGCCTGTTTAGGATACAAAAAGAAAAATAATGTGAGTCAAAGCAAATTGGATTATGTCCCTTATATAGGCATTAACTAAACATATCTGCTTAAACCTGTGCGGTTTCAATATAAATATTGACTTGAATACAGATGAGTTTTACCTTTGCTGTCAGCCAGCCTCTGTATCTTACTTGGAGCAAAATGTTTCAAATTATTTTCTTCTGTCTGTATTGTAATCTATTTTTTTTTAATTTTATTTATTTATCTTTTGGATAGAGAAGTTAATCATAAACTCAGCAAGGGAACTCAGTTTTAGGGGCACTGGGTTTCATACCCAGTAGACACACAATACAGATGTTGACTTTTGCCATCATTGACTCAATGTCTTTCTCAGTCCCCAGGATCTGAGAACTCAGAACAGTGCTGAGCACACATACGTATTTAGTCCATAATCAGGCTGTCTTATTTAGGGCCATCTCTTTTCTCTACTCAGTAGCAGGATATGCTTTAATCCGGAAAAGTCAGTCTCATTCATTCTGTGTAACTGTGCAACAAACAAAAGACTTTGGACTTAACCTGTTTAACTGTCTTGACAAATGGCAAATGTATTTTGCTTTACTTTAAAACTATGGTCTGTAATTGCCTTTTTTTTTTTTAAGGTCCTCCTGGACCTCCAGGTGCAAAAGGAGATATGGGCCCTTATGGGAAAATGGGACCACCAGGCTTTCCAGGTATGGTAATAGTAATTACTCCATCATGTACCATAGAGCTGAGTAATATACGGAAATATTTGGGGAAGGAGGGTTGAGTTATTTGATTGGTTCCCCATGGGTGTGTGTGTATGGGTGGGTGGGTATGTGTACTGAGGGGATATTACGTGTTTGGGTAGTCTCATCACTACTGTGTACTGAATGGTAAGCACTGACTCTTGATGTTCAAGGAAAATTAAGTTTTGTAACAGCATGAGGTTGTTCGTAAGTCGATGGAGTGCTGTCCATATCTCTGATTTCAAACGATATTTGGCAAAACTAGTTTGAGATCACAGGTAAAGGAAAATATGAAAACTTCACATTGAATATATGTACAAGTTACCTGCCTGTTTAGGATACAAAAAAGAAAAAATAATGTGAGTCAAAGCAAATTGGATTATGTCCCTTATATAGGCATTAACTAAACATATCTGCTTAAACCTGTGCGGTTTCAATATAAATATTGACTTGAATACAGATGAGTTTTACCTTTGCTGTCAGCCAGCCTCTGTATCTTACTTGGAGCAAAATGTTTCAAATTATTTTCTTCTGTCTGTATTGTAATCTATTTTTTTTTAATTTTATTTATTTATCTTTTGTGGGGTGGGGAGGGAGCAGGGTGGGCGGGCCACTTCTATTGGTCTTTCATTTCTCTATTTTCATCCATCTTTGTTCTTTGGCCAATGTGGGCCTCCCATCGCGGTGGCATCTGTCCTCGCAGAGCACCAGCTCTGGGCGCACGCGCGCCAGAGCTCCGGCTCGGTAATTGGTAACATCGGTCCAGCCTTTCCGCAGCACGTGGATCTTCCCAGGCCAGGGCTCGAACCGGCGCCCCTTACACTACTAGGTGGTGTCCTTACCCACTGGATAACCAGGGGAAGCCCTGTATTGTAATCTTGAAAGCAATATTTTGAAAGAAGATAATAGAAGGCAGAGAAAAGAAAGATCATGAACGTTCCTTGCTCTCAAAAATATAAAGAAGATAGTAACAATAACCTAACCACCATGTTATTCATGGCTCAGAATCAGATGCCTGCATGATATTTGAACGTGGGGAATACATGACGCAGTCTAATTATAACAAGAATGGTTTGTTCTGTCCCCCTCCCAAGTGCTTTCTGTCTTTTGATTATACAAAATGTTTTTTCTAATCAATGTATCAACCAGCCCAGGTGACATCAGAAAAACAGTTTTTAAAAATGAAAAACTTGGATTTGACACATGCCTGCCCTTTACATCATACTTATTAAAAAGCCAATATCTAACATTTACACTTTTAAAAAAGCTCTTAAAAATCCTTTAAAGAAAATAACAAGTATATATATATATATATATATATATATATATATATATATACACACACACATATATATGTATGTATATGTATATATAGTAAATTATTGGCGTGCCTTTGAAAGTAATACCAGGTAAGATTCTTTATTCAGAAACGTCTTTCTACTTGACTAGCACCTGGAAGATTTTACCAGTGGTGTATTAATGTCATGAGCAGGAGAAGTAACCAATGTTATATTATCTGCCAGAGTGGCTATTGTCAAAGGTCTGTCAGCTCCTCTATTACAAATTGCAATTGTCAAGACTTTATAACTCAACCATAAAAATTCAGTCTGGGCTACAGCTTGCCATCCAAAGCTTCGTCTTGGGAACATCTCTTGCAGCTGTTTTGGAACTATAGATGTATGAAATAGAAAGAGGGATTTAAAAGTTTCAGCTTTCGTGAATGCTATCAACAAATACCCTTGCAAGGCTTGTTCGATTGCTTAAGTGAGGGTTTAGTCTGTTGCTATTGGTACACAAGTAGGCATTATCTCGTCCCTCAAAAGTGAAGCAGATTTCACTTTTGAATTGATAAATTGACTCTCTTGGTTTCTTAGGTTGCTATTTGATTTGGTGCACTGCAGCAAAAGTATTCAAATTATAAGGCATCTCTCCTACCTAATTGCTGCATTCTGTTTTGTTCTTGGCCAGATTGCCTGTTTGCCTCTTGTTTGGTACTGGAATCAGGAGGTGAAAAGTATATGATGGACTATCTTGATAGTTCGACTTCCTAATTTAAGCAGGAAGTAGAATTATTCCTTTAGTTATTAAAACCCCACCTATTCATGCAATTGAGCCTACTAAACTCAGCTTGACTCTCAACCATGGTGTGAAAATCTGAGAAAAAACAAGTGTTTATCCTAGTGTTCCGTCACTCAGTCATGTCTCACTCTTTGCCACCCTATGGACTGCAGCCCACTAGGTTCCTCTATCAGTGGAATTTCCCAGGCAAGAATCATGGAGTGGGTTATTCATACTAATAGTTGTAAATAACACACTAAATATATTATAATTGTTACTTATGTATGGAGATGAATATTACTTTAAACTGTGTTTTATCTCAAATAATATAATAAAATTCATTTCAGTGTGCTGTTTCCTTGGTAGCATGCCAAGGAGAATGACCTATGACCTTCCATTTTAAAATTTACTTTGAAAAATGTTTCCTGAATACTTTCCCTGTGCCTGGGAGACACACACACGCACACACAAACACGCGCGCGCACACACACGCACACACAGTTACATTACTGTTTGGGATTACAGTGGAGTGATACAAACAAGACCATGAGAGATATTCCTACACTAGTACCTCAATTTTTTTAAATAAATACTCTTTGACACTTCTTATTGCTTGAGGTGTGATTTTCCTGGGACAAATCTTAAAAATCCATTTTTTAGCTTATGTTTCAAAGTCATCATTTCAACTGCAGCAAAATTCTGCCATTTGAAGATTCCTGATTTGATTTCACAGACCTTCTGATTAAAACGCTAAGGTTTTTTTCATCATGTGTTTTTCTTTGTATTAACAATATGTTACATGTTGAATATCTGCAGTGTGCTCAGTGCACTAATGTTGCCACTTACTGATGATATTATCTGTCAGTTTTTACACGTGAAATTTTAGGAAAGACATTATTCCTCCATTTGGAGATTCACCTTTTTCATATCCATTAGTTAAATTACATTGCTTCATTATTCTCTCAAATCATTATGAAAAATGAGTAATTAGCACTGTTTCCCCTCACCCCTTCCTTTACAGGTCCTAAAGGTGATAGGGGAAGCCCTGGTTATCCTGGACATCCTGGACCCCCAGGACTAATGGGGAGGCCTGGGAGGCAAGGTAATCTAATAATGCATGTTGTCTCTACAGAACATGAAAATCAACACCAGACCATCGATACTCCTTTCAACATCTTAGGTATCAAAAACTGGTCATCATGATATGAATAGTAGCACTTACATGCAGCTTATTTTGTGATCTGAAACATTTTGAAATTGACCTGAGGAAGGTTTCTAGTTCCTGAAGGAAAACAGTTTAATATAAAACCAATAGAGAGGATCTGTCAACTTCACACTATCACAAATCATCATCATAGAATAAAGACAGTGGAAAGACTAGCAAAAAGAAAAAGAGAAAAAAAAAAGCAAAGGATCGTATTAACACCCCTTTAACTCAAATCTTCAAACCCTCTTAAGTTAAAACTGCCAAAATACAAGTAGACCTGACATCCTATCCCTTGCAAGATAGCTTGCTTCCTACTGTATATTAGTACTTAGTGATCAACATGGTCAGGCCCTTTACAATTTACACACATAATGATATTATTTCTACTCTTTGTGCCAATAGCCTAAGCTTGGATTGTGACCTTTGCACAGAAACTTTAGAAGGGAGTGGTGACAGAAAAATGCAAAAGCAACTAGCTATGTCACTGGAATAAGCATTTGTACAGTAGGACAGAAGTCGTGGAGGTTGGAAGTGTGGAAATAGGAAGTAGAGTCATTCATTCCATACAGCAAGACAAGGGTTTAAAAGAAAGTTGTGTGGGAGGGGGCCTAAAGATGCATAGAATTCCTTTTATGTCTGTGGTTTTCAGACCTTAGCAGGCATGAGAATCACCTGTAGGGCCTATTGAAACAGCTTACTGGGCTCCACCCCCAGAGTTTCTAACACAGTAGGTTAGGGATTGGGCTCCCTCGAGAGTGTTTACTCCATACATGTTTCCAGGTAATAGTGATGGTGCCATTCACCTTTCATATCCATTGGTTAAATTACATTGCTTCATTATTCTCTCAAATCATTATGAAAAATGAGTAATTAGCACTGTTTCCCCTCACCCCTTCCTTTACAGGTCCTAAAGGTGATAGGGAAGCCCTGGTTATCCTGGACATCCTGGACCCCCAGGACTAATGGGGAGGCCTGGGAGGCAAGGTAATCTAATAATGCATGTTGTCTCTACAGAACATGAAAATCAACACCAGACCATCGATACTCCTTTCAACATCTTAGGTATCAAAAACTGGTCATCATGATATGAATAGTAGCACTTACATGCAGCTTATTTTGTGATCTGAAACATTTTGAAATTGACCTGAGGAAGGTTTCTAGTTCCTGAAGGAAAACAGTTTAATATAAAACCAATAGAGAGGATCTGTCAACTTCACACTATCACAAATCATCATCATAGAATAAAGACAGTGGAAAGACTAGCAAAAAGAAAAAGAGAAAAAAAAAAGCAAAGGATCGTATTAACACCCCTTTAACTCAAATCTTCAAACCCTCTTAAGTTAAAACTGCCAAAATACAAGTAGACCTGACATCCTATCCCTTGCAAGATAGCTTGCTTCCTACTGTATATTAGTACTTAGTGATCAACATGGTCAGGCCCTTTACAATTTACACACATAATGATATTATTTCTACTCTTTGTGCCAATAGCCTAAGCTTGGATTGTGACCTTTGCACAGAAACTTTAGAAGGGAGTGGTGACAGAAAAATGCAAAAGCAACTAGCTATGTCACTGGAATAAGCATTTGTACAGTAGGACAGAAGTCGTGGAGGTTGGAAGTGTGGAAATAGGAAGTAGAGTCATTCATTCCATACAGCAAGACAAGGGTTTAAAAGAAAGTTGTGTGGGAGGGGGCCTAAAGATGCATAGAATTCCTTTTATGTCTGTGGTTTTCAGACCTTAGCAGGCATGAGAATCACCTGTAGGGCCTATTGAAACAGCTTACTGGGCTCCACCCCCAGAGTTTCTAACACAGTAGGTTAGGGATTGGGCTCCCTCGAGAGTGTTTACTCCATACATGTTTCCAGGTAATAGTGATGGTGCCAATCCAGGGACCACACTTTGAGAGCCATGGGTTCCAGTAAAGAAAAGTGGAGAAAGAGAAACTTTATAAAAATGAAAGACAAGGGCAGAGGTAATAAATCCCTTGACCAAAGATATTCTAAGGATGCCCTGTCCTTATTAAAAGATTCAAATTTGATAGAAGTGTGAGCAGCAAGCCCTGGATCTAGTTGATGTATGCTACAGATTAAACCAGCAGATGAGTCCTTCTCCTGCAAGAGTCCAGAAAGTAATAAAACTGGAAATAAAGTCCAATGCCATCTTCTAATTAATGACACAGCATGGACTATCTAAGTGATGTCAAAGCATTCACATTTCAAAGCAAAATGTTTAAGAATAGAGTAATCCTATTTTTCTCTCCTGATCTTTTCTTCCCTACAACCCTGCTCTCTGCCATATGTAGTAAGTACTCTCTCTCACTCTCTCTCTCTCTCTCTCTCTCTCTCTCTATATATATATATATATATATATACACATATATATGTATATGCATATATAATATGTACACACACATGCACACACACACAGGGGCAATGCTTGGTATAGGGAAATGATGAGTAAATAAGACACAGTCCTTAACTGATAAAATGTGCACACGTAAGAAGAGAAAGGGACGACTATGGCAGATCTGTAGAGCGTTTATCACCTGACAGGTTTACCGCAGAGCTTTGAAGATTTAACTGACATGTGACCTTACATTTCTTTGAAATCCCTAAAGGACTCTGAATAGAACCTGGTTAAACGAACTAGATTTTCCAGCAGTATAAATAATGTGCTTCTCTTGGAGTCCATTCAAAGTCTGATTCTAAGAATGAATTATGGTCTTTCTTAGGGAGTATCTAAAGCTATAGACCATAACAAATTCACTTACTTATTGACAAACAATTATGGAACACTTTCTCTGTGCCATTCATGGGGATATTTATAGTCACATATATGGGTATGGAAGCTCCCTCGAGAGTGTTTACTCCATACATGTTTCCAGGCTTACTGGGCTCCACCCCCAGAGTTTCTAACACAGTAGGTTAGGGATTGGGCTCCCTCGAGAGTGTTTACTCCATACATGTTTCCAGGTAATAGTGATGGTGCCAATCCAGGGACCACACTTTGAGAGCCATGGGTTCCAGTAAAGAAAAGTGGAGAAAGAGAAACTTTATAAAAATGAAAGACAAGGGCAGAGGTAATAAATCCCTTGACCAAAGATATTCTAAGGATGCCCTGTCCTTATTAAAAGATTCAAATTTGATAGAAGTGTGAGCAGCAAGCCCTGGATCTAGTTGATGTATGCTACAGATTAAACCAGCAGATGAGTCCTTCTCCTGCAAGAGTCCAGAAAGTAATAAAACTGGAAATAAAGTCCAATGCCATCTTCTAATTAATGACACAGCATGGACTATCTAAGTGATGTCAAAGCATTCACATTTCAAAGCAAAATGTTTAAGAATAGAGTAATCCTATTTTTCTCTCCTGATCTTTTCTTCCCTACAACCCTGCTCTCTGCCATATGTAGTAAGTACTCTCTCTCACTCTCTCTCTCTCTCTCTCTCTCTCTCTCTATATATATATATATATATATATACACATATATATGTATATGCATATATAATATGTACACACACATGCACACACACACAGGGGCAATGCTTGGTATAGGGAAATGATGAGTAAATAAGACACAGTCCTTAACTGATAAAATGTGCACACGTAAGAAGAGAAAGGGACGACTATGGCAGATCTGTAGAGCGTTTATCACCTGACAGGTTTACCGCAGAGCTTTGAAGATTTAACTGACATGTGACCTTACATTTCTTTGAAATCCCTAAAGGACTCTGAATAGAACCTGGTTAAACGAACTAGATTTTCCAGCAGTATAAATAATGTGCTTCTCTTGGAGTCCATTCAAAGTCTGATTCTAAGAATGAATTATGGTCTTTCTTAGGGAGTATCTAAAGCTATAGACCATAACAAATTCACTTACTTATTGACAAACAATTATGGAACACTTTCTCTGTGCCATTCATGGGGATATTTATAGTCACATATATGGGTATGGAAGTCAAAGGAGAAGCCAGAGGCAGAAAAACAAAGTTGTAGCTATGCTTTTATACATGTTCACCGAAGTCAATGAGTGTTAATAATCATTGATTTTAGTACTATTTCATAGGTAGACAGTGAGAAGAGAAGTGGCCAAGGATAAAGCCTTAAGTGCTTTCAGAAGTACAGACTGAGGAGAAAGAACAAAAGAGGCAGAGAAAATCCAGAGAAGGTGATGTGAAAAAGGCAGACAGTATCACAGCCTGTCAAGTAAGATGCAGTCTACAGAGAGCTCTTTGTCTTTGGTGCTGTGACAATCTTGGCTTTATTGAGAGCAGTTTTGGTGGCTTTGGGTGGAAGCCAGATTGGGGAATACCTGGTGGTGAGAATTGTAGATGAGGGTAGAGTGATCTGGCTCTGCCGCAGGGAAGGAAGAAGTCAGCTCTTTCATTTGCTTTTGTGTCTTCTTTGGAAGTGATTTTGAATACTATACAAAGGCCAATGGCCAGATAAAACACAGTTGTTGAAGATACAGAGGAAAGAAACTTTTTAAAGTCTGTGAAAAGTTAAGGAGAAGGTTGAAGGTGAAGAATTTAGGAGACAGAAAGAATCTTTAGGCAGAGGAGGGAGGATGTCACATCTGAATTGATGCGGAGACTTCGACTGGCCTGAGTGTGACTGTGTGTGAAAATGAGGAACGCTGAGCCTACCTCAGGGCAGGAGCTCTGAAAATGCCTGAAGTCGTAATGGCATCATTGAAAATATCTCCTGTGATAGTAGAATTTAGAGTGGCGGTATATTACATACTATCTACTTCTTATTTTTCAATGACTGTCAGAAATGTTCTTTATTTTTGATAGAAGAGTGACATATCTGACAGGAAGTTGTTAACTCCAGGTTTTGACAAATTGTTGGGCTCATTTTTAGCCTATGGCATCCTCATAAAGGAGGGAGGAACCCCTGCTCTCTAGTAAGGATATGTTTCATCTGTCCAAGTGTGAGAAAAGATTTCTAAATGCTGTCTGTGAGGAAATCTCTGAATCATGCTTAAGTGACATAAAACATTTGTTTTTATTCATTAGAAGAAAAGTGGGTCATTTGCTGAGATACCTGACTTGATGAAGACTTTCAAGAGTAATTTTAGGATTTTCTAATTGTGAAAATAATGCTAGAATGATAAAATTAAGTGTGTTTATTGTCTTCTCTGAAAAGAATTAGAACTGATTAGTTATACCAGTTTAAGTCCTTCTCCCCAATTTTTGCTTAATATATTAGATTTTTCCTCTTAAGGAAAACTGAGACTTTGGTATTATATCTGATAAAGGCTTACTATTCCAGAAAAAAACAGAAAAAGTTTTGGGTACTTTGTGCTAAATTACTGATTCTTGTCAATTTAATATTACCTGAAATGGCTGAATCACAAGTAAAAAGTGAATTTAATGATAATACAACATTTAAGTATTGTCATGTTAGTCCCTTAGTCGTGTCCAACTTTTTGCAACCCAATAGACTGTCGCCCACCAGGCTCTTCTGTCCGTGGGATTCTTCAGGCAAGAGTACTGGAGTGGATTGCCATGCCCTTCTCCAGGGATAGCACAATCATATATGCAAGACAGTTAGAGACTTTCTGCTTATCTACTCTGATAAGGATTGCAACAAATCTTCACAATAAAGTTTAATTTGAAATTTTAACTTTTAAAAAAATCACACATTATTTTGTATTTTTAAATCTGGTGAATGAGGGATCAGAAAATTGTCTCTAAGAGGTGAATAAGGACAAGTGTTCAAAAATCAAAGCACAGATGAAAAAAAGTAGAGGGGAACAACAGACAGAAAAATAAAACCCCAAATAAAGATTAAAACTGTAAAATAAAATTTAAAATACTTGTGCATTAAAAAGTGAACTGAGGGCTTCCCTGGTGGTCCAGAAGGTAGAGAGTCCTCCTTGCAGTGCAAGGGGCATGGGTTCGATCCCTGGCCTGGGAGGATTCTATGTGCCGCAGAGCCGCAGGACCTGTGTGTCCAATTATGAGGCAGTGCTCTGGAGCGCATGTGCCCAGAGCCAGTGCTCTAAAACAGGAGAGGCCACTGCAATGGGAGGCCCACACAGGCCGAAGAATAAAGATGGATGAAACTAGATTAAACACATACACACACACACACACACGAAAAGTGGCCAAAATTTAAAAACAAAAAAAATAAGTAAACTGAAAGGAGAAAAATCCTCTCTGATTCGCTGAGAACCAAATCACAGAGACAATGCGAGCTAAGTGATGTTTTAAAATAAATAATGAGAGCTGCTGTCTCTTATATGCATCTCTTATGGCGAGACCTTTTATAAACATTGCTGCTAATTTTCAAGGCACCTCTGCAATGGGAGATTTTTTTTTCTCATTTGAAAGAAGAATAAACTTTAGCTCAGAAAGATTTAAAGACCTGTTCTGAGCCACATACCTAATAAGTGGCAGAGCAAAATAATTCAGCACAAGAGATTTTAAAATCATTGTTATTATTCCAAAGTTTGTAATTTTTTGAACTATGCTCTTAGATGAATGAGAACAGTCCTTGGTTTTGTTGGAGGATATCAAGAACATTAATGAAGATTTTGACTTAGGGATAGATGGGGCTTTGATCAGTCCTAAATTTTATGCCATGAAGGTGATTATTTGCAAGAAAGCCAACTGAGGACCCCTGGAAGGAGAGTCAATAGCAAGAGCAGAACTCTCTCATGAGACAGGATTCTCCCTGGTGAAGTCTCTTGTTAGTGCTAAGGGCTGATCCTCTGGATATACTTTTCCAGATGGCACTGTGGGGAAAATAGCAACACATTAGCAATGAGCAGTATCTTAGCAATGTTTCCATATTCCATGTTATAGCCCTTATTAGAATAGCATTTGTACCACACTTCTAAGTATGTGAATGAGATTTCTTGAAGCCAAACCTAACTACCTAGAGGTTTAGATATCCTCTCTAACCTTCCAGCTTCCCCAGGACTGAGATAATCAGAATCTCAGTGTTCGCAGAAGTTCATGCACAGCTCAGTCTTTGCAAGACTCCTCACAAAATAAATCGAAAACAGGTTACACAAATCGTAATGGGAATGGAAAAGCAAGGTTCAGGATGAGATGGACACCAGACTTTTTGGGAGAGGGAGGGAGGCACAGAGAAAAAGGAAAAACAGGAGCATGAATAATCACCAAACTGCTTACTCCTCAGTTTTGCCTACTTTAGGAAAATGGAACATTTAATACCCAGGAAAGTAATCTGAGATACAGTATGTAAAGGACCTACCCAGAAAATGCCAAGTTCATAATAGGGCCTCTAAATGATAGCTATCATCATCATCATTATCACCATCAACATTATTATGTCTGAGTATCTGTAGGTTGTTATACATTGATGTTCTAGATGACTTTGTTGCGCTCTGTCTCGATTTAGGGCAAGCATTGTGAATTGCCTAAATTAAATTTTGTTTCCTTTTTTTTTTTTTTTTAAAGGAAATAGTGGACAAAAAGGCCAGAAGGGAGAAAAAGGGCGTACAAGCATAATAAGTAAGTTTATAGTTTCTTGTTTTGTTCCTGTGAGCCTTTGGAATGAGCAAACTCCTAAGAGTGGTGGTCTGGGCTTGAGACAGAGATTGAGAACTTCAGTGTTGATTCATAGATGCTCTGAAAGTCAGCCACAGTTTTCTATGAATAAACTGTGCTAACTGAAATAAAACAAATAGATTAAATTACACAACTCATAATCTCATTACCCTTTTGTATTTAGTCTTGTGATGAGCATAATTTTCTAAATATTTCGCACAGAAAACCAAGCCAATTTCAATTTGCTGAAGGAAGGTCAGCTTATGAATATGAACAATTACTGCCTCCTTACCTACTAAGTGAAATAACTGAAATGTTACATTAGGAATTTGAACAATTTAAGAACCCTGACAGATGAATTCTGTGACACTTGGGTATTTTATTTATGTATTTATTTTTTGCATGTGTTTTGTTTTGTTTTGATTAAAAACTTGAAAAGTGGTATTCGTTGTCCCAGACCTTCCAAACTGCAGTAGAATAGATTTCGCAGCAGGACTCTCTGGATGGAATGGCGACCTCATGTTCCAATGTAGAGAATTTGTAAATTGGACCCTGAAAGCTAAATATTAGATGAGGGTATTTTTATAAGTCAATGGTTGTGTGTCTAGTCTGAATCTACCAGATATAATGAAAGAATTTGGAAAGGGAATGAGGAATTCACACTTGACTTCTCAGAAACCAAGGATTCCTACTGGGTGTTTGTGTTCCTACCAGGACCATGTGTAATGTGTGTGTGTGCACACCTGTGAGGACAGGTGATATGCGCACAGTGGTCATAATCTTTACCCATCAGGAGTCTGATTTAGACGGATTTTGCCAAATCCTTTAATGGAACCCTAAAAATCTAGTGTTTCTCCAGTGTAATTATTATTTTTTAAATGCAGTGCTAATTTTTCTGTATTATTAAAAATAATTATTTTGGGGCATCCCTGGTGGTCCAATGGGTAGAGAGTCCACCTTGCAGTGCAAGGGGCACTGATTCGATCCCTGGCCTGGGAAGATCCCATGTGGTGTGGAATGACAGGGCTGGTGTGTCCAATTACAAGTCAGTGCCCTGGACCGCATGTGCCCAGTGCAGGTGCTCTGCAGCAAGAGAGGCCGCTGCAATGGGAGGCCCACACAGGCCGAAGAATAAATATGGATGAAAATAAATAAATAAAAAAATCATTAAAAGAGGCTAACATTAAAAAAATTATTTTGACCTCACATTGTGTGTGGATGCCACACTGAGGCAACTTAGGGTCAGCATTGTAAACCCCAGTCATTTAAGTGTGGTGTAGCTGCACAATACTTTCCACAGTTGTTTCTATCATT
This sequence comes from Tragulus kanchil, assembly GCA_022376925.1. NCBI lineage: Eukaryota > Metazoa > Chordata > Mammalia > Artiodactyla > Tragulidae > Tragulus > Tragulus kanchil. The sequence continues at coordinate 30,229,753 of JAIOJX010000028.1, read as the reverse complement.
GCTGCATTGCTGAACTACATGTGCCTTTAAATTGAACACTGAGTATTGGTTCTCCTCAAAGTGCTTTAGTGTGAGTCAGTGACTATTCGTGTTGTTATTAGGGTATTGAGGGCTTCCCAGGTGGCTCAGTGATAAGGGACCTGCCAGCCAATGCAGGAGAGGCTGGTTGACTCCCTGAGTCAGGAAGATCACCTGGAGAAGGAAATGGCAGCCCACTCCAGTATTCTTGCCGGATAATCCCATGGTCAGACGAGCCACGGATAGAGCCACGTGGCTACAGGCCACAGATAGAACAATACAAAAAATTCTCCTTTGTGTGCATTTGTTCTTTGATGTGATTACATTTTGGATGAGGGTATTTTTATAAGTCAATGGTTGTGTGTCTAGTCTGAATCTACCAGATATAATGAAAGAATTTGGAAAGGGAATGAGGAATTCACACTTGACTTCTCAGAAACCAAGGATTCCTACTGGGTGTTTGTGTTCCTACCAGGACCATGTGTAATGTGTGTGTGTGCACACCTGTGAGGACAGGTGATATGCGCACAGTGGTCATAATCTTTACCCATCAGGAGTCTGATTTAGACGGATTTTGCCAAATCCTTTAATGGAACCCTAAAAATCTAGTGTTTCTCCAGTGTAATTATTATTTTTTAAATGCAGTGCTAATTTTTCTGTATTATTAAAAATAATTATTTTGGGGCATCCCTGGTGGTCCAATGGGTAGAGAGTCCACCTTGCAGTGCAAGGGGCACTGATTCGATCCCTGGCCTGGGAAGATCCCATGTGGTGTGGAATGACAGGGCTGGTGTGTCCAATTACAAGTCAGTGCCCTGGACCGCATGTGCCCAGTGCAGGTGCTCTGCAGCAAGAGAGGCCGCTGCAATGGGAGGCCCACACAGGCCGAAGAATAAATATGGATGAAAATAAATAAATAAAAAAATCATTAAAAGAGGCTAACATTAAAAAAAAATTATTTTGACCTCACATTGTGTGTGGATGCCACACTGAGGCAACTTAGGGTCAGCATTGTAAACCCCAGTCATTTAAGTGTGGTGTAGCTGCACAATACTTTCCACAGTTGTTTCTATCATTGCTGCATTGCTGAACTACATGTGCCTTTAAATTGAACACTGAGTATTGGTTCTCCTCAAAGTGCTTTAGTGTGAGTCAGTGACTATTCGTGTTGTTATTAGGGTATTGAGGGCTTCCCAGGTGGCTCAGTGATAAGGGACCTGCCAGCCAATGCAGGAGAGGCTGGTTGACTCCCTGAGTCAGGAAGATCACCTGGAGAAGGAAATGGCAGCCCACTCCAGTATTCTTGCCGGGATAATCCCATGGTCAGACGAGCCACGGATAGAGCCACGTGGCTACAGGCCACAGATAGAACAATACAAAAAAATTCTCCTTTGTGTGCATTTGTTCTTTGATGTGATTACATTGATCTGTTGTTTACTTTTTATCCCATCTCTTCTCCTTTCTCCCTGTGAAAACTGAGCTCCTATGTAACTTTTCTCTCTCTGCATGTGTATCTCTATCTTTATGTCTTCCTTGTCCTTAACTTTGATTCTTTTATCTCCTTTTCTCCTTTTCCTAAGTCATTCTCTGAGTTTCTTAGCCTTGACCTTTGGCCAGGCTTGGCAAGTAAGGGACACCTTTATTTCGAAGCCTGTTAACTGAGCACCTACATACATACTGTCTTTTGTTACCTGCAGTTATCAAATGCTTTGAACTATTTTTTTTCAGATGTGTTCAGAAATGTTTTCATTTGCAGGTATTTTCATGGCTCATGTGAATTTTATGTGCTTGCTTTCTCTGAAGAAGTATTAAGAGAAATTTCTATGTATAAATATGTGTGCATAGCCTCCCAATTCACCTCTATGTACCCTCCTTTGCAGAGTATATAATTCCATAATGTGTCAAAAAGACAAAGAATCATATACAGAAACATCTACATGGTGTATTCTGCCTTCTCCTTGTTTATGTTAATATGCCAATCATCTGCCATGGCACTACATATGTATGCTTTTCTCTCATTGGCTGCACACTATTCCATTATATAGTGCTGCCATAGTTAGCATAATGTATCATTCAGTTCCCTAATGATGAACACTTGATGATTTTTGCTTGCTTTAGTTTGACTTTAAGAAACAATGTGACTTTTAGTACTCTCTTACATGATCTGGTGGGAATATTTTTTAATGGAGAATTTGCTAGAAGTAAAATCAATAGTTAAAAGGTGATATGTGTTTTACAGTTTGATGGACTCCCAAAAGGCTGTACCAATTTATTCTGGATGAAAGTGCCTTATTTCCCACATCTTCAATTAATTTTGATATATTAACATTCATGTAGCTATACTTTAAAAAAATATATTTTCAAGTGTGACAAATATAATGAAAATAATGATTTCCTGTTTTATTTTGAGGGGGTTCTACTTTTTAAAATTAATTTTTATTGGAGTATAGTTGATTTACAAGGTTGTGTTAGTTTTGCTATACAGCAGAGTGAATCAGTTATGCATATACATATATTTACTCTTTTTTAGATTCTGTCTCCATATAGATCATTAAGTAAGGTTCCCTGTGTGATACAGTAGGTTCTTATTAGCTACCTATTTTACAGATAGTAGTGTGCATATGTGATCTATCTTTATGTCTTCCTTGTCCTTAACTTTGATTCTTTTATCTCCTTTTCTCCTTTTCCTAAGTCATTCTCTGAGTTTCTTAGCCTTGACCTTTGGCCAGGCTTGGCAAGTAAGGGACACCTTTATTTCGAAGCCTGTTAACTGAGCACCTACATACATACTGTCTTTTGTTACCTGCAGTTATCAAATGCTTTGAACTATTTTTTTTCAGATGTGTTCAGAAATGTTTTCATTTGCAGGTATTTTCATGGCTCATGTGAATTTTATGTGCTTGCTTTCTCTGAAGAAGTATTAAGAGAAATTTCTATGTATAAATATGTGTGCATAGCCTCCCAATTCACCTCTATGTACCCTCCTTTGCAGAGTATATAATTCCATAATGTGTCAAAAAGACAAAGAATCATATACAGAAACATCTACATGGTGTATTCTGCCTTCTCCTTGTTTATGTTAATATGCCAATCATCTGCCATGGCACTACATATGTATGCTTTTCTCTCATTGGCTGCACACTATTCCATTATATAGTGCTGCCATAGTTAGCATAATGTATCATTCAGTTCCCTAATGATGAACACTTGATGATTTTTGCTTGCTTTAGTTTGACTTTAAGAAACAATGTGACTTTTAGTACTCTCTTACATGATCTGGTGGGAATATTTTTTAATGGAGAATTTGCTAGAAGTAAAATCAATAGTTAAAAGGTGATATGTGTTTTACAGTTTGATGGACTCCCAAAAGGCTGTACCAATTTATTCTGGATGAAAGTGCCTTATTTCCCACATCTTCAATTAATTTTGATATATTAACATTCATGTAGCTATACTTTAAAAAAATATATTTTCAAGTGTGACAAATATAATGAAAATAATGATTTCCTGTTTTATTTTGAGGGGGTTCTACTTTTTAAAATTAATTTTTATTGGAGTATAGTTGATTTACAAGGTTGTGTTAGTTTTGCTATACAGCAGAGTGAATCAGTTATGCATATACATATATTTACTCTTTTTTAGATTCTGTCTCCATATAGATCATTAAGTAAGGTTCCCTGTGTGATACAGTAGGTTCTTATTAGCTACCTATTTTACAGATAGTAGTGTGCATATGAAAATATCGATCTCCCAATTTATCCCTCCCCCCTTCCTCCTTGGTAATGTTTTCTATATCTGTGACTCTATTTCCATTTTGCAAATAAGTTCTTTTGTACCATTTTTTTTAGATTCCAGATGTAACCAGTTTCATATAATATTTGTCTTTCTGTATCTGACTTACTTCATTTAGTATGACAGTTTCTAGGTCCATCCAATGTTACTGCAAATGGCATTATTTTGTTCTTTTTTATGGCTGAGTAATAGTCCGTTGTGCATGTGTACATGTATGTGTGTGTTTGGGTGTATAAACACAAAATAAAATTTGGGTGTATATATTTATACACACATACACAGCCCCCATGTCTTCTTTATCCATTCCTTTATTATTATGCATTCCATTATTTATTGATGGACATCTAGATTGCTTCCTTGTCCTGTCTATTGTAAATAGTACTGTAGTGAACACTGAGGTACATGTATCTTTTCCAATTATAGTTTTCTCTAGATATATGCCCAGAAGTAGGATTGCTGAATCATACAGTAGCTCTGTAGCTCTTTTTTTTTTTTTTTAAGGAACCTCCTTACTCTCCTCCATAGTGGCTGTACCAATTTGCATTCTCACCAACAGTGTAGGAGGGTTCCAGTATCTCCACAGCCTCTCCAGCATTTATTTTTTGTGAATTTTTTGATGATGGCCTTTCTGACCAGTGTGAGGTGATAACCTTATTGTAGTTTTGAATTGAATTTTTCTGATAATTGCTAATTTTGAGCATCTTTTCATGTACTTCTTGTCCATCTATATATCTTCTTTGGAGAAATGTTTGTTTAGATGTTCTGCCCATTTCTGGATTGGGTGGCTTGTTTGTTTGGTTTTTTTTTTTTTTTTTTGGTACTGAGCCCCATGAGCTGTTTGTATATTTTGGAAGTTAGTTCCTTGTCAGTCACTTTGCAAATATTTTCTCCCCTCCTGTGGGTTGTCTTTTCATTTTGTTTATGGTTTTCTTTGCTGTGCAAAAGCTTTTAAGTTTAATTAGGTCCCATTTGTTTATTTTTATTTTTATTGTCATTACTCTAGGAGGTAGATCAAAAAAGATCTTGCTGTGGTTTATGTCAGAGTGTTCTGCCTATGTTTTCCTCTAAAAGTTTTACAGTATCTGGTTTTACACTTAGGTCTTAAATCTATGTTGCATTTATTTTTGTGTATGCTGTTAGAGAATGTTCTAATTCTATTCTTCTTTCCTCTTCCATATATGTGTCCGGAGCAGCATAACTCCCTGATCGCATTAAGGCAGGCCCCTCCCCCTGTGCTGCTCTCTCACTCTAAGGCCCTTCACCTCTGGACAAGTCATCAGCACAGCTGACTCCAAGATCCCCTTGTGGCTCCTCCCAGCGGCTTGGTTCCTGCGTGGTGTCAGCTTCCGCCTGCCTTCCTGTCCTGGCCCTTGGTGCTGTTGGGTCCTCTGCTCCCCTGCTCACAGCTCTCCCCACCCCAGCCTCCTTCCATCACCACCGTCCCTGTGCTGGGACGCCTTCAGGTACTGACTGGGGGGCCGCTCCCTCCTACCCTCCTCAGAGCGGGGCCAGGAGCCCTCTGCCACCCACTCACCTAGTGTCTCCTGGGTCTCCTGGCTTCCAGGAGAAGCCTCATGGATACTGATTTTATGTGAGTTCTTTACCCTCTTACATATCAGTCTCAACCAGAGACAGTGATGCCATGAAAGAATCCATTTGTTCGTTCAGCATATGCTGACATATACCTCCTGGAGCTGGCCTTCCACAGCTGACCGCCCCTGGTAACCCCAGGCATGGAACAAGCAGTTATACACTAGAGCAGGGCTAGATGGGAGAGGAATGGGGCTCCATGGGTGTTCTGAGGGGATCAAAGGTCTTCAATTCTGTAGAATTTTAAAAAGGTAAACTGACTTTGTTTTTGCCTTAGTTTACTTCTTGTCTTCTTATTCTCCAATTCATGGCATATGTTTTTCAAGTTTTATAGTGAGTTCAGGAGGAGCCAGGGTGGTTTGTTCAACATTTTTAAACCAAAAAAACCCCCAAAGTTTGTTGCCTTAAATTGCATGGCTGTATCAAACAAAAATATTTTGATTATTAAAAAAAATGCTTAAGTTGTTTTATTCTAAAAAGCTTTTATTCACGAGCCTGCTGCATTTAATTACTCAGTAAAGCACATGTAAACAGCAGTTTCTAAGTGTGTTAGTTATCTTATTGAATAAAAACTCTAAAGAAAAAAAAAATTAAACAATTCTTTGTACCTTAAATATCTGGTATAGATCCTGGAGGAAAAGAAGTATATCAGTAGAACTGGAGATAATTTTTTTAGGTAAAAATAAAAAAAAAAAGCTGAAAATGAGAAAGGAGAAAAAGAAAAGACAGACTGGAAAAGAAAAACTGGCATTCCATGTTCATTTTGAATGTCTCTCTATTAATCAATAGATGGAATTTTCTCACCTCCCCTTCCCTTCAAGGTTTAACACATAGTCCTAGGATTCAGGACGTTAAGGTTCTAGGAGAATTCTCAGTAACGTCTCTGTGTGTTTCCCCACTTCCATCCCCTTGCCTGTGAAATGAGCATTATCTTGCCCGCCTCCCAGGGCTGTCGTGAGGGTCACATAAGATCCTCCTGTATGCAGATGCTCCGTAAAATCATGAAGTGCTTACACACATAAGGCATAGTTCACAGTGGTCTTTTTAACCTGGAGCTCCTCATCCTCACTGGGATAATGCAGGCATCTAAAATCCATAATCAGGACGATAGTGAGAGCCAAATGAAAATGCAAGAAGCCAAAGAAATGCAAGGGACAAACAGAGAAGTGATGGAGACCCCAATATGATTTTACATTAGATAGAGCCACACAAGTTTGACCAGATCACAAATCAATGAGTTTGTCTGAGCTGAGAACAAGCAGTTATACACTAGAGCAGGGCTAGATGGGAGAGGAATGGGGCTCCATGGGTGTTCTGAGGGGATCAAAGGTCTTCAATTCTGTAGAATTTTAAAAAGGTAAACTGACTTTGTTTTTGCCTTAGTTTACTTCTTGTCTTCTTATTCTCCAATTCATGGCATATGTTTTTCAAGTTTTATAGTGAGTTCAGGAGGAGCCAGGGTGGTTTGTTCAACATTTTTAAACCAAAAAAACCCCCAAAGTTTGTTGCCTTAAATTGCATGGCTGTATCAAACAAAAATATTTTGATTATTAAAAAAAATGCTTAAGTTGTTTTATTCTAAAAAGCTTTTATTCACGAGCCTGCTGCATTTAATTACTCAGTAAAGCACATGTAAACAGCAGTTTCTAAGTGTGTTAGTTATCTTATTGAATAAAAACTCTAAAGAAAAAAAAAATTAAACAATTCTTTGTACCTTAAATATCTGGTATAGATCCTGGAGGAAAAGAAGTATATCAGTAGAACTGGAGATAATTTTTTTAGGTAAAAATAAAAAAAAAAAGCTGAAAATGAGAAAGGAGAAAAAGAAAAGACAGACTGGAAAAGAAAAACTGGCATTCCATGTTCATTTTGAATGTCTCTCTATTAATCAATAGATGGAATTTTCTCACCTCCCCTTCCCTTCAAGGTTTAACACATAGTCCTAGGATTCAGGACGTTAAGGTTCTAGGAGAATTCTCAGTAACGTCTCTGTGTGTTTCCCCACTTCCATCCCCTTGCCTGTGAAATGAGCATTATCTTGCCCGCCTCCCAGGGCTGTCGTGAGGGTCACATAAGATCCTCCTGTATGCAGATGCTCCGTAAAATCATGAAGTGCTTACACACATAAGGCATAGTTCACAGTGGTCTTTTTAACCTGGAGCTCCTCATCCTCACTGGGATAATGCAGGCATCTAAAATCCATAATCAGGACGATAGTGAGAGCCAAATGAAAATGCAAGAAGCCAAAGAAATGCAAGGGACAAACAGAGAAGTGATGGAGACCCCAATATGATTTTACATTAGATAGAGCCACACAAGTTTGACCAGATCACAAATCAATGAGTTTGTCTGAGCTGAGAAGAGTGTAAGTTGTAAATAAAAGGAGCGACTCAACAGAGTGCCCGCCAAAGGCCAGAAGCCATCAACAAAGGTCAGAACAAAATGTCAGGCCAATAAAAACAGGAGTTCCAGGCTCTGAGGAACAAAGTACGAGCCCAAGACGCGGCTGATGAGAAAGCTCCAGGAAAGGCTGAAACAAATTAGAGCTGTCAGTGGAACTCTGAGTATGTGCCTGCTTGACACCAGAGTCCCCAGGAGAAAAGGGGAGGGGAGGATCAGACCACCCTAAATGCTAGCGAACCAACGATGCCGAGGAGCCAATTAAAGCACGTGTCTGAAGATGAGTTGGATCCATCTGCCCATGGTTTCATTGGATGGGAAGTCCTACCTTGTTCTGCTCTGGCCATGCCTAAGAGCCATCTTCTCTTCCAGCAGGATGTGGTCCACAGTGGCCGCAGGATGACCCTGAACCCAGACACCCTGAGACATGATGCCGGGGTAATTTGGTTCACAAGCTGTCTGAAGTGTGTGAGATATTAACCCAAACTTTCCAAGTTAGACCAGAAGGGGTTTTTTCTTTAGACAAAAGCTGATGATGAATATTCAGTTCAAAGTCATAAATGACACCCAATTTGATAGCATATAAGAAAGAGAAAACAAGTTTGCATCAATTCTAACACTTGCCCTAATAGTTGGCTGTGGTCTTATCTTAACTTAGACATATGAGTGTTTCAGGACTCTGTCCTAAACACACCAAGCATTAATGTGTCATTTGTTCGTGTTTTCTACTGTGCTTTTTGCCCAGTAATACTACATACAAGGAAACTCATACCATGATGTGAAATAATCAATATACCTTTCGTTTGATTACTGCTGAGAACTCAGCACACTCGTAAATGAATCCTTGTCTTTCTCAAAGCATTCAGCTGACCAAAGTCAAGGCTTCTTCTCCAATCACAAAATTATTATAATAATGAGCATTTAGAGAACGTTTGCTCAGCACCAGGGCTTTAGCACATTATCTCATCTGATCTTCAAAACTTCTCATCATCATCCCCAATATGAAGGCAAAATTACAATCAAAATGAGTTTGTCTGAGCTGAGAAGAGTGTAAGTTGTAAATAAAAGGAGCGACTCAACAGAGTGCCCGCCAAAGGCCAGAGACCATCAACAAAGGTCAGAACAAATTGTCAGTCCAATAAAAACAGGAGTTCCCGGCTCTGAGGAACAAAGTACGAGCCCAAGACGCGGCTGATGAGAAAGCTCCAGGAAAGGCTGAAACAAATTAGAGCTGTCAGTGGAACTCTGAGTATGTGCCTGCTTGACACCAGAGTCCCCAGGAGAAAAGGGGAGGGGAGGATCAGACCACCCTAAATGCTAGCGAACCAACGATGCCGAGGAGCCAATTAAAGCACGTGTCTGAAGATGAGTTGGATCCATCTGCCCATGGTTTCATTGGATGGGAAGTCCTACCTTGTTCTGCTCTGGCCATGCCTAAGAGCCATCTTCTCTTCCAGCAGGATGTGGTCCACAGTGGCCGCAGGATGACCCTGAACCCAGACACCCTGAGACATGATGCCGGGGTAATTTGGTTCACAAGCTGTCTGAAGTGTGTGAGATATTAACCCAAACTTTCCAAGTTAGACCAGAAGGGGTTTTTTCTTTAGACAAAAGCTGATGATGAATATTCAGTTCAAAGTCATAAATGACACCCAATTTGATAGCATATAAGAAAGAGAAAACAAGTTTGCATCAATTCTAACACTTGCCCTAATAGTTGGCTGTGGTCTTATCTTAACTTAGACATATGAGTGTTTCAGGACTCTGTCCTAAACACACCAAGCATTAATGTGTCATTTGTTCGTGTTTTCTACTGTGCTTTTTGCCCAGTAATACTACATACAAGGAAACTCATACCATGATGTGAAATAATCAATATACCTTTCGTTTGATTACTGCTGAGAACTCAGCACACTCGTAAATGAATCCTTGTCTTTCTCAAAGCATTCAGCTGACCAAAGTCAAGGCTTCTTCTCCAATCACAAAATTATTATAATAATGAGCATTTAGAGAACGTTTGCTCAGCACCAGGGGCTTTAGCACATTATCTCATCTGATCTTCAGAAGAGCCTTTCAGGTAAGTCTTATCATCATTACCATTTTATAGATTAGAAACTGAAGCTCACTTCTAATAGGTAGTAGAATAGAAATGCAAAATCTGATTTTTTTTTTATTATTTTTACTTTACTTTTTACTTTTACAGAGTTTTTTTGTTTACAGATATTATGATCCCAGATTAGTCATATGTATATCCCCCATCCCACCCCTCCTGGCCATTGCCCCAAAACCTGGTGTTTTGACTTCCAAAGTTCCTGTTTGTCACTATGACTCCATCCAGCATTCCCACACTAGTTTTATATATAAATACCACGAATATGTCATATGCAGTGTGTGGAGAGAGAAAGAAGGAAGGGCGAGAAAGAAATTTGTAATGAGCAATTTGATGATCTAGAATGGCCTAATCATTTGAAGACCTTAAGGTGATAAGTTCTTCTGATATGAACTCCAGTAGGTCAAATTTTTTTAAACAGCATTCTCATTTAATGTTTGTTTATTCTTCTTCCTTCCTGTCATGTTCTAGCCACTGCCTCCAGCCTCTCCCCCGAGTATATTAACTCAGGAGCATAGTCTTTCTGGCATGCTCACCACGCTTTCATTACTGTGTTGAGAATGACTCATGGACCAGGGGAAGAAGCTACCTGTTAACATTTATTTCAGTCACTGGCTCAAATGGAACGTCATGTTGCTGCTTGGATGTCCTGTTTCTTTTGCTGTCTTCTGTCGTTTAACTGTTCACTTCCTTTCCTGGCAGCCCACCTGGGCTTCAGCAGGGCAGGATCCCCAGGCAGTGATGGTGTCAGGTAACTTACCTAAATGCTGATGATTCTCAACAGTTCTGTGGTGTTTTCAGCTTTAGAGAATTCCACAGATGGTTGCTAAAAACACAGAGTGTTCCATTAACAAGCTGTAGATGCATTCCTTAATAACTTAATGGATAGCTTGTCTGGTAAATGGAAACAGAGATTTAAATCAGTAACGCTTAGCACGGGTACTGTTTAGGTCCTATCCCAGCTGTCTCCCAGCCTGACTCTCACCAGAGTTAAGGAAAAGTGGGGGGTGGGGTGGAAATCAGTACGGTTCATAATTTCTAGAGGTTTTTTTATTATTTTTAACTTATCATCATTACCATTTTATAGATTAGAAACTGAAGCTCACTTCTAATAGGTAGTAGAATAGAAATGCAAAATCTGATTTTTTTTTTATTATTTTTACTTTACTTTTTACTTTTACAGAGTTTTTTTGTTTACAGATATTATGATCCCAGATTAGTCATATGTATATCCCCCATCCCACCCCTCCTGGCCATTGCCCCAAAACCTGGTGTTTTGACTTCCAAAGTTCCTGTTTGTCACTATGACTCCATCCAGCATTCCCACACTAGTTTTATATATAAATACCACGAATATGTCATATGCAGTGTGTGGAGAGAGAAAGAAGGAAGGGCGAGAAAGAAATTTGTAATGAGCAATTTGATGATCTAGAATGGCCTAATCATTTGAAGACCTTAAGGTGATAAGTTCTTCTGATATGAACTCCAGTAGGTCAAATTTTTTTAAACAGCATTCTCATTTAATGTTTGTTTATTCTTCTTCCTTCCTGTCATGTTCTAGCCACTGCCTCCAGCCTCTCCCCCGAGTATATTAACTCAGGAGCATAGTCTTTCTGGCATGCTCACCACGCTTTCATTACTGTGTTGAGAATGACTCATGGACCAGGGGAAGAAGCTACCTGTTAACATTTATTTCAGTCACTGGCTCAAATGGAACGTCATGTTGCTGCTTGGATGTCCTGTTTCTTTGCTGTCTTCTGTCGTTTAACTGTTCACTTCCTTTCCTGGCAGCCCACCTGGGCTTCAGCAGGGCAGGATCCCCAGGCAGTGATGGTGTCAGGTAACTTACCTAAATGCTGATGATTCTCAACAGTTCTGTGGTGTTTTCAGCTTTAGAGAATTCCACAGATGGTTGCTAAAAACACAGAGTGTTCCATTAACAAGCTGTAGATGCATTCCTTAATAACTTAATGGATAGCTTGTCTGGTAAATGGAAACAGAGATTTAAATCAGTAACGCTTAGCACGGGTACTGTTTAGGTCCTATCCCAGCTGTCTCCCAGCCTGACTCTCACCAGAGTTAAGGAAAAGTGGGGGGTGGGGTGGAAATCAGTACGGTTCCAGCCAGGTCTTTTGCATCAACAAAATTTGAAATTCATCCAGGTATGTGCCAGAGTTCACATGGAGTAGAGAGACCCAACACGCCACTTCCCATGTCTCTTCAACCTTGGAGGACCAAACGCCTTTCCTTCCTTCTTCAGAGAACTAGGTGCCGGCTTCCTGTTCTGCAGTAAGCATTGTCTTACACTAACATGAGATTGTTTCTTTTGTGAGCACACAGAGTCCTGACCACTAGACCACTAACAGTGCACAGAGTCCTAACCACTAGACCACTAGGGAATTCCCTGGTCACAACCGATTATCTGCCCCTTTAACCTGGTTCTCTGGCCACTGCTGCCCTACAATGCTAATCTCAAAATCAGATTCCCTCCAACTGCGGAATTACCTGATTGCACATGAAGTGTCCCAGAACTACCTCCCACTGTGGCTTACCCTGCAGACCCTGACCCTTCGTGGGGTGCTCCAGTTACCTTCACCCCCTGCTTCCCCTACATTCTCACTCACATCCTGCTTCATCCACTGCAAAGTAAGAACGTTCAAGTTATAATAGGTTTACTCAATATCATCTGAGTTTAGTACTATTTATTCTGATGCACCACATTCTCAATCTTTTAGTTATCTAGCCACTGAACTATGGGTGTTCGCTGTCATCGTGGTTAGTTTTGCTAAGTCACTCATTTCCAATGTCACCAAATATCTACTATCCAGCTATTCTGTAGTCCTCAAATCTGGAGCAGGGTCAGTCCTTTTTGAAAAATGAGCACCAACCTCACATTCTAAGGCAATTCCAGGGCAGGATCCCCAGGCAGTGATGGTGTCAGGTAACTTACCTAAATGCTGATGATTCTCAACAGTTCTGTGGTGTTTTCAGCTTTAGAGAATTCCACAGATGGTTGCTAAAACACAGAGTGTTCCATTAACAAGCTGTAGATGCATTCCTTAATAACTTAATGGATAGCTTGTCTGGTAAATGGAAACAGAGATTTAAATCAGTAACGCTTAGCACGGGTACTGTTTAGGTCCTATCCCAGCTGTCTCCCAGCCTGACTCTCACCAGAGTTAAGGAAAAGTGGGGGGTGGGGTGGAAATCAGTACGGTTCCAGCCAGGTCTTTTGCATCAACAAAATTTGAAATTCATCCAGGTATGTGCCAGAGTTCACATGGAGTAGAGAGACCCAACACGCCACTTCCCATGTCTCTTCAACCTTGGAGGACCAAACGCCTTTCCTTCCTTCTTCAGAGAACTAGGTGCCGGCTTCCTGTTCTGCAGTAAGCATTGTCTTACACTAACATGAGATTGTTTCTTTTGTGAGCACACAGAGTCCTGACCACTAGACCACTAACAGTGCACAGAGTCCTAACCACTAGACCACTAGGGAATTCCCTGGTCACAACCGATTATCTGCCCCTTTAACCTGGTTCTCTGGCCACTGCTGCCCTACAATGCTAATCTCAAAATCAGATTCCCTCCAACTGCGGAATTACCTGATTGCACATGAAGTGTCCCAGAACTACCTCCCACTGTGGCTTACCCTGCAGACCCTGACCCTTCGTGGGGTGCTCCAGTTACCTTCACCCCCTGCTTCCCCTACATTCTCACTCACATCCTGCTTCATCCACTGCAAAGTAAGAACGTTCAAGTTATAATAGGTTTACTCAATATCATCTGAGTTTAGTACTATTTATTCTGATGCACCACATTCTCAATCTTTTAGTTATCTAGCCACTGAACTATGGGTGTTCGCTGTCATCGTGGTTAGTTTTGCTAAGTCACTCATTTCCAATGTCACCAAATATCTACTATCCAGCTATTCTGTAGTCCTCAAATCTGGAGCAGGGTCAGTCCTTGATTACTGAAATAAAATTGAGCACCAACCTCACATTCTAAGGCAATTCCAGTGCCTCCTGCCTAAAGTAGTTTGATGAAAATATGAAAAAATTATATTCCCTGTGTCTCCTCTTTCATATCCCTGCCATGGCTGTGATCATGGGTTTAATATGATTTCTAGACATCCTTGTTCTCCTCAAACCTCAGAATGTGCCTTTATTTGGAAGTAGGGTCTTTGCAGGTGCAATTAGGCTAAGATGAAGTCATCCTGGATTTCAGGGGACCCCATGCCAATGATAGGCCTCTTGATAAGAAGAAAGCTCAGTAGTAAAGAGTTTGCCTGCCAGTGCAGGAGACACAGGTTCAATCCCTGATCCAGGAAGATCCCACATGCTGTGGCAGCAACTAAGCCCGTGAGCCACAACTATGGAGCCTGTACTCTAGAGCCTCAGAGCCGCAACTGTTGAGCCCATGTGCTGTAACTACTGAAGCCCATGTGTCCTAGAGCCCAAGTTCCACAAGAGAAGTTCCTGCAACAAGAAGCTTGCTCACCTCAACTAGAGAGCAGCCCCCACTCCCTGCAACTAGAGAAGAGCCTGCAGCAGCAGTGAAAACCCAGAATAGCCAAAAGTAAATAAATAACAATTTTAAAAAATAACCTGAATTTCTTAAAAAAAAAAAAAAAAGGACACAGAGACACAGGGATGACCACTTGGAAACAGAGACAAGGATTAGAGTGAGTCAGTTACAAGCCAAAGAATGCTAAGACTTGCTGGAACCATGAGAAGCTAAGACAGGACAGAGGAGGATTTCTCCTCAGAGCCTTCAAAGAAAACGAAGCTCTGCCAACATCTTGATTTCAGACTTCTGACCCCCCAAACTGCGAGGATAGATTTCTGTTGTTTTAAGCTGCACTGTTTGTGACCATTTACTATAAGAACCTGAGGACACGCACACACCCACATGTCTTTCCTTTCCCCCACATCACTCCTTCCAGCTCTGAGCACCACATCGCTTCATTCATTTGAGGATGTTCCCTCATTCTGTCTGGGGATGTCAGAGAATTTTACTCAAGAATCATGCATCACAGGAAATGTAAGCAGAAGAGTCTACAACTTCAGGCCGAACCTCGGATGTTACTGTGTTAAAGCCAAGCTAGATGAGACACCAGATTTGCCTCACTGGCCACTATCTTCAGTCTCTCTCCTGCAATCAAAATACTTTGCACGCCCCCTCCCCCCTCACTCCACTGAGATCTTCTCACTGTAGTTTTCTCCTCTTTACATTGTGTTTTATTTTGTTTTGTTTTGTTTTTTTTTCCGTACTGGGTCTTTGTTGCTACATGACCTTTTCTCTTGTGGTGCATGGGGGCTACTCTCTAGTTGTGGAATGTGGGCTCGAGACGGTGCGGGAGTTTCAGTAGTGGTGACTCACAGCTCTAAAGCATGGGCTAAATAGTTGTAGCACAAAGCTTTAGTTGGTCTGCAGCATGTAGGCTCATCCTGAATCAGGGATCAAACCTGTGTATCCTGTATTGGCAGGTGAAATCTTTACCATTGAGCCACCAGGGAACCCCCTTTACTCTGTTTTGAGATTTCCAGAATACTTGTTTCCTTTGACTTTGAGAGTGAGATTCAGAATCCATTAGTTTTCCAAGAAGTTCAACATATTTCTCCATAAGAAAAATTAATCCATTTAAGAAAGAAATGGGAAATTTTATTCCAGCCAAATTTGAGAACTATAACTTGGGAAGAGCATCTCAGAAACCTCTATGAGAAGTCAAGGCACAGTTACATAAGCTTTTTGAGACAAAGAGCTGTGCATCAAATGGTGTATTATTGTCATATAATCTAGATCTGAGGATCACGGAGGTAGGTCCTGTGACCTCTTACAAGCTCTAGAGGGAATGTTATCTTTAAGGAGTTGTCTTGACGCTAGAAGAATGTTGCCATTTATGGCCGAGCAGGTATTTCTGTCCATGGGAGAGATCTAGTTGATGCATAATGCAAATACATCATGCACAGTGTGGCAGAGGAGGCCAAAAGGCAGAGGAAAGTTTTTCATGTTTCAATATCTCTTGTGTTGCCATAAAATATGAGTTTTATTTCACGCCTAATTGTGCCTTTCATAGCTACATATCTCATTAGACTAATAATCTTTAAAAAAAAGATCGGGCCCCTTTCCAGAGGAATTTTGCCATACTGCAAGGACTTTTGGGTCAGCTTGCAACCAGACTTTAAAAAGAAATTTCTTTTTGTACTTTTGGAATTCAAATATAATAATTATCATTGAGTAATAAATTTAAGTCTAAATTGTAATTCCAGTAAATGATTCAAAATAAAGTATGATGATGAGGCGAACAATATGATAATAATTGAAGGAAATAACTACACTCCTCAAGTCACTTTAACCTCAATTCTTCACTTCCACTCACGCAGTACTGAGCACTTGCAAAAAAAGCCCAGAGTTCACGTCCTTCTTGATTTCTGTTTTCAAATTAAACTTTTATCTACTAGAGCTTGTTGCGGGAAAGTAAATGGGGTGCAAGAGGATGGTCACGTCCCAAGTCTCAGGCGAGTCCCTGAGATAACTGCCAAGGATGGGTTCTTGGCTTCACTCAGGACAGAATTCAAGAGCAAGTCATAGGAAAGTAAAAGAAGGCTTATTCAGGAAAATACACACTCCATAGATAGAGTGTGGGCCATCTCAGAAGATAAGAGGCCCTGAAAAATGGGGGGCGGGCGCTAGTTTTTATAGGCCGGGTAATTTCATAGGCTAATGAGTGGGAGGATTGTTCCAACTATTTGGGGGATGGAGTGGAGATTTCCAGGAATTGGGTCACTGCCCATTTTTGACCTTTTATGGCTGGCCTCAGAACTGTCATGGCACCTGTAGGTGAGTCACTTAACTTGCTAATGTATTATAATGAGCATATGATGAGGCTGAAGGTCTAGTGGAAGTTCATTTGTCTGCCATTTTGGACCTAGTTGGTGCTAACCGGATTATGTTGTGTCCTCAATGGCATGTAATCCTTTCAAAGATTGTGCCCTGCCCTCTTCCTGTCTTAAGCTCAGTAGATTCATAATATTTTTTCCTAACATACAAGAAAAGTCTTATATATAAAGCACCTTTATAATTTATTTTGGGCTCATGGATGGCTCCATCAGCATCACCATGAACATGAGACCATAAATAGATTTCAAATACAAAGACAAGAAGGAAAAATATTTACAGCAAACAGTTAATACACAGTCATGTACACACCACCTACATTTCAGAGGTGTTGTCCTTTAGCCACACTGACTACACATTTTTTTTTTTAAAGAAATATCATGTTAACTAGCACAGTCAAAGTTCCATTTATCCCTGCCTCCTTGCTTTTTTAGGTTACACTTCTATAATGGAATTCCCATGTTTTTCTCCATTCATGTTTCTTTATATTTACTACATATGTCTGGTTGTATAAATGGTAGGTGGTATTATTTTCTGTGTTTTATATAAATTACATTATATGATATCTGTCATTCTAAGCTTATTCTTTCCCTCAGTTCTGTGAATTTCAGCTTTTTTGAGTCATAGACCTTTTAAAACTATAAGGACATTAGTGAATATCTGGACACCACTTGTTTTAACTAATCTTTAAAAATAATATAATTTCAGAAAATAAGAAAAAAGATTTTATATTCAATTTCTGTCCCCTATACAAAATTACTGTCAATATGGTTGGATACTTATTTTTAAATATCAAATTTCTGTGATAGTAAAATAAAATGTTAATATAGTCACTTAATCTTATATTATCTTTTTTTTTCATTTTCTGCATGATTCTTTTGACAGTTAGGCTTAATGACTCTAAAACTACCCATATAATGTATGTACTATAATTAATTTAGCTATTCCTCTATTCTAAGATATTTAATATAATTGTTTTACTTCTCCCTTTGAAAATAAGCCTTCAATAAACAAAACAAAACAATAATAACCACTGAATTTAAGTTTCACTATATTTGAAGCTATTTTCTCAGATTAGAAAATCTTCTTCTGTATATTATCTGCTCCGTTATTTTTGTTTGATACCTTATGATTATAGAAATATGAATGAACTATTTGTACAGTAAGTATTTTATATATTGTTTTTATCTTTCTTACAGACTTTTAAAAATATAGAGCTGATCAGTACTCTACTCTTCCCTCCAACCCTAGGAAATAGGAATAATAAGATTGCCTTTAGAAAATTAAGCTGCAGTGAATCAGAGCAGAGATATGTAAAATCACCTAGCCAGATGGAATACATTAACATATAGAAAGAAAATGTGTTGAGCAAAAGAGCACTGGCCAATCCCAGAGGCTAAATCTCACTGCTATGCCTCATTGTAAATTAATAAATTAATTAAAGGAATAATTCACTGATTGTGATTTGACTTCTTGTGCACATTGCCCACAGAGAGAAAATGGCCTTGTCAAGTAGTTAAAAATATGCCCGTTTTTGAGGCAATTACATTTCTGGTTGTAAATTGAATTGACATTAAGTCCCAAGATTCTGTTTAACATTCATCTGCCACTAAGAGATAAATCCACTAAACCTATGAAATCAGGCTTTGGAATTTGTGAGACTTTTGATTAGACCCTCCCACTAGACTGTTCCACCTTGCAGGGCTCTGAGTGGACAACCATATAGTTTTTTCCCATAATAGGATCCCTCCCACTTAGACTGTTCCTATCATAGTCTTTAAAAATAATATAATTTCAGAAAATAAGAAAAAAGATTTTATATTCAATTTCTGTCCCCTATACAAAATTACTGTCAATATGGTTGGATACTTATTTTTAAATATCAAATTTCTGTGATAGTAAAATAAAATGTTAATATAGTCACTTAATCTTATATTATCTTTTTTTTTCATTTTCTGCATGATTCTTTTGACAGTTAGGCTTAATGACTCTAAAACTACCCATATAATGTATGTACTATAATTAATTTAGCTATTCCTCTATTCTAAGATATTTAATATAATTGTTTTACTTCTCCCTTTGAAAATAAGCCTTCAATAAACAAAACAAAACAATAATAACCACTGAATTTAAGTTTCACTATATTTGAAGCTATTTTCTCAGATTAGAAAATCTTCTTCTGTATATTATCTGCTCCGTTATTTTTGTTTGATACCTTATGATTATAGAAATATGAATGAACTATTTGTACAGTAAGTATTTTATATATTGTTTTTATCTTTCTTACAGACTTTTAAAAATATAGAGCTGATCAGTACTCTACTCTTCCCTCCAACCCTAGGAAATAGGAATAATAAGATTGCCTTTAGAAAATTAAGCTGCAGTGAATCAGAGCAGAGATATGTAAAATCACCTAGCCAGATGGAATACATTAACATATAGAAAGAAAAATGTGTTGAGCAAAAGAGCACTGGCCAATCCCAGAGGCTAAATCTCACTGCTATGCCTCATTGTAAATTAATAAATTAATTAAAGGAATAATTCACTGATTGTGATTTGACTTCTTGTGCACATTGCCCACAGAGAGAAAATGGCCTTGTCAAGTAGTTAAAAATATGCCCGTTTTTGAGGCAATTACATTTCTGGTTGTAAATTGAATTGACATTAAGTCCCAAGATTCTGTTTAACATTCATCTGCCACTAAGAGATAAATCCACTAAACCTATGAAATCAGGCTTTGGAATTTGTGAGACTTTTGATTAGACCCTCCCACTAGACTGTTCCACCTTGCAGGGCTCTGAGTGGACAACCATATAGTTTTTTCCCATAATAGGACTCATGTTTAAATCAATATCTCTGTCACAATTTCTTTCACTGCTTCTACACATAGGAACTACATTCTCTCTAGGGACTGGTGACATGCTAAGTTCTGTTTCTTTCAGTGTTTGGTATCTTAAGCATTTGCCAATTTAATCCACTTATGTAGTAAAGACCACATATCAAGAAAGCACAAAATGCATTCTTTCGTTAGTATTATAACTTTTCATCAAGTGACTTCATCAAGTGATGTTTGGACAAGTATTGAAAAGATAAAAGGATTTCAGTCTGGGGGTGAAAATAAACCAGTGTCTGGTACTTTCCAAGTCAGTAGTGCTGATAGCTTGAGGAGCATACCAATCCAAACTGGGGTCTGATGGTAAAAAAATTGGAGGTGTTGGCAGCTAGGGGGGCGAGGAAAGGATGTAAGGGATTGAGGGACCACAGCCCCAGGAGTAAAGGAGAGAAGGCTATTTGAAAATGTGAGTAATTCTACTACTGAAGTAAATGAACCATGGAGAGAGGGGCAAAGAGGTTTTCAAAGTGTTAAACTGGAGAAGTAAGTAGAGATTAATTATGACCTTATTGGTTCCAGGGGTCACTTGACAGGATTTCCCTACTGAAATCAACTATCATACTAGTCTTCAGGGGTTGGCAAGCTTTTTAAGAAAAAAATCAGCTAGTAAATATTTTTGGTTTGCTTGCCATGAGACTTCTGTCACACTCTTCAACCCCACTGTATAGCCCGAAAACAACCCTACCTGATACATAAACTAACAGTCATGGCTGTGATACACTAAAGCTTTATTTACAAAATAGACAGCAAGCTGGGATTGGCTTAAGTTCACAGTTTCCTCATGAGCTCCATGAGCCTCTTCAAGATCTGTCATATTTGAATACATTGCCCACAGAGAGAAATGGCCTTGTCAAGTAGTTAAAAATATGCCCGTTTTGAGGCAATTACATTTCTGGTTGTAAATTGAATTGACATTAAGTCCCAAGATTCTGTTTAACATTCATCTGCCACTAAGAGATAAATCCACTAAACCTATGAAATCAGGCTTTGGAATTTGTGAGACTTTTGATTAGACCCTCCCACTAGACTGTTCCACCTTGCAGGGCTCTGAGTGGACAACCATATAGTTTTTTCCCATAATAGGACTCATGTTTAAATCAATATCTCTGTCACAATTTCTTTCACTGCTTCTACACATAGGAACTACATTCTCTCTAGGGACTGGTGACATGCTAAGTTCTGTTTCTTTCAGTGTTTGGTATCTTAAGCATTTGCCAATTTAATCCACTTATGTAGTAAAGACCACATATCAAGAAAGCACAAAATGCATTCTTTCGTTAGTATTATAACTTTTCATCAAGTGACTTCATCAAGTGATGTTTGGACAAGTATTGAAAAGATAAAAGGATTTCAGTCTGGGGGTGAAAATAAACCAGTGTCTGGTACTTTCCAAGTCAGTAGTGCTGATAGCTTGAGGAGCATACCAATCCAAACTGGGGTCTGATGGTAAAAAAATTGGAGGTGTTGGCAGCTAGGGGGGCGAGGAAAGGATGTAAGGGATTGAGGGACCACAGCCCCAGGAGTAAAGGAGAGAAGGCTATTTGAAAATGTGAGTAATTCTACTACTGAAGTAAATGAACCATGGAGAGAGGGGCAAAGAGGTTTTCAAAGTGTTAAACTGGAGAAGTAAGTAGAGATTAATTATGACCTTATTGGTTCCAGGGGTCACTTGACAGGATTTCCCTACTGAAATCAACTATCATACTAGTCTTCAGGGGTTGGCAAGCTTTTTAAGAAAAAAATCAGCTAGTAAATATTTTTGGTTTGCTTGCCATGAGACTTCTGTCACACTCTTCAACCCCACTGTATAGCCCGAAAACAACCCTACCTGATACATAAACTAACAGTCATGGCTGTGATACACTAAAGCTTTATTTACAAAATAGACAGCAAGCTGGGATTGGCTTAAGTTCACAGTTTCCTCATGAGCTCCATGAGCCTCTTCAAGATCTGTCATATTTGGAAATAATGAAGGTCAAATATACTCACTCTGAAAGAACAGGGTAGGTTTTGTCCATCCACAAAAAGTCAGTCTATTTGTTTGAGAGCTCCTCTTTGAGAAGGATAAGTATTGAAATAGAGAAGCAATTAAAAATTAGTAAGTAAGGTGATTAATGGTAAGATAATGTATTCATTCTAATGCTCTCACTACGAAATGTAAACCTCAAAATATTCAAAACTTGTAAAAGTAAAATATTTACATTTGTATTTCATTTTAAAGAATGAGGTGTCCTCTAACCTTCAGAATAACCTCAAAAATACTTTAATCTTAAGGGCGGGATGCGTGCTTTATTCAAATAACACCTGACACAGCGTGGTTGTATTGAGATGTGTTTAAGAGAAAATCTCATGTTCTCTCTCTTTTTTTGGCCATTTCTATTGGTCTTTCATTTATTCATTTTCATCCATCTTCATTCTTTGGCCTGTGTGGGACTCCCATCACAATGACCTCTGTTGCTACAGAGCACAGGCTCTGGGCGCTTGCGCTCCAGAGCTCCTTCTCAGTAGTTGGACACATCAGTCTAGCCACTCCATGGTACGTGGGATCTTCCCAGGCCAGGGATGACCCGGCACCCCCTGCACTGCAAGGCGGTGTCTTTACCCACTGGACCACCTAGGAAGCCCTCATGGACTCTTTTTAACAGTTGAAAAAGTTGGTCCTAGAGGTTGAATGGTTTAATAAACTCTCATAATCAGGGTCAGGGGAAGAGGTAGATCCAGATTATCTGACTCTTGGAGTTTTAATTTCAGGGATACTCTACAGTCAGAGACATGAAAAGGAATGCAAGGCTCAACCTACAGTATGATCAATATTCACAAATATACCCAGATTACTAAAGTGTCTTATGAACCGGGCTTACTGTCTTTGTTCAAAACTCATCTTCCACAAGGAAATCCCTCTCCCCTCCCTCCATTCTAGGAATGCCATGTGACCATAACTGACCCTGTCTTTGGCCCAAGTTCATAGACCAGCATCTCTCACGAACTAGGCCATAGGAGGACTTCCCTGGCTATTTCAGAACTGTCTCTAAGAAAGAGACTATAAAATACAGATTTAGGAGTTGATAGCAGACATCTTCACTGGGGAACAAAGATATCCAGCTTGCTGTTAAAGAAGAGAATGAAGCAGCGTAACAGAAATTCTTGGATAACAGTTGGAGAGAGTCCTGAGCAGGTTCAAGTCTTGGTTTAGCTGGTCCAGATGCCTCACTACTCTTGCATCCTGGGGTCCCGAAGAGAACCTTGTGGTCCTTGGCACAGGGCACCCTTCCCATTTTGTGTTTCTGTTTGTGGGCAATGACAAAGTAATGATTAATACAGAAGGTCATTCATTGGGCACGTAGTGTTTATCTCTGTTTCTCTGGTTTGACTCTAGAAAAATCTACATTTAATAAAGTTAAGAGGGGAATTAAGATAGTGACCCAGAAGAAAAAAATACATAAAAATTACTCTCTTCTGAAATCTTAAGGCCAAAATTTCTCAATGGGGGAAAAAAAAAAAACCTGTCTAATTAAATTAGTGTGATGTTAAAGGCATTATTTGTATCCACATAATGATGAGCTGGCTAAATTTATGGAAAATTCTGATCTACAGTCTTATAGAGGAAAAGACTGTGATTGAAACTCTTCAAAATAATAAAATGAACTTTTCTTTAAAACAGAGTAGGTGCCTGTGTGCAGCTGGCGCTTGAATGAGCCTTTGACCTGCCTCTTTTCATTCTATCAGTTCAAAGATGATCAGGGGTCAGCAAAATGTGAGCAGCTACCAGCAGTTGATTTATAGCTGAACATATTTAGGTGAGATGGTAAGCATAGGCAGGCCCAGGCATATTTGGCACTAAGGAATTGAATCCCTGTTAACATCCCACAAGCACAGGGAATTTGGAAGCAGTCTGCAAGCCATTTTTGTTGAAATAAATGAAGTCAAAGGATTGAATACAAGCATCAGCAGTTGTTTCATATATAACATGCCTTCTCTTTTAGACATATAATGTGACCTTCAGGGTCATGATTCTCAACATGTGGTCCCTGAATTAACAGTATCAGCTTTATCTGGGAACTTGGTTTTTTGGTTGTTTTTTTTTTTTTTTTCATGATTTTTTTTTCTGATGTGGACAAGTTTTTTTTTTTTTTTTTTTGAAGTCTTTACTGCATTGGTTACAATATTACTTCTGCATTATGGTTTGCTTTGGTTTACTTTGGTTTGAGTTGAGTGTTCTGGGACTACAAGGCATATGGGGATCTTAGCTCCCTGACCATAGATTGAACTCATACCCCCTGTACTGAGAAAGGAAGTCTTAGCCACTGGACCACCAGGAAAGTTCCCAGGAACTTGTGAAAATCACAGATTCTTGGGTCTTGCTCAAAACCTACTGAATCAGAAACTCTGGGTGTGAGGCCAACAGTCCTTGAGCTTTCCTCTTCACATTTATCTGCTGAAGCCCTAATGCAGTAGTATTTGGTGGTGGGCTTTTAAGGAGGTAGTTAACTAGGTTTACATGAGGTCAGGAGAGTAGGATCCTTGCTATGGGATTACTCGCCTTGTAAGAAGAGACTGGAGAGCTTGTTCTTTACCTCGTTTTTTACATGAACATACCCCAAGGAAGGTCACAGGAGCACAGCAACCAGGGGGCAGCTAGCTGCAAGAAGTTGGCTAAACCACATCCTGAATCTGCCAGAACCTTGTTTTTGGACTTCCCAGCTTCCAGAACTGTAAGAAATAAATGTTGTTTAACCCATTCAGTCCATGGTATTTTTGTGGGAGCACTTGAGCCGACTAAGACAAACTGAAGTTTGAGAACCACTGATCCAGGATAAGCCAGGCTCTTTCATGGCATTTTTTGGAGGAGTAAGGGGGGAAGAACCCTCAGGGAGACCACTTTTGTACACTCATTTGGGCAGTAAGACAAACTCATAGAATCACCTGTTTGAATGTGACGTCTGTTTCATTATAGCATCATGATAAACATGTTGTGCTTGGGTATATTTTTTTTTTGGCCACCTCTATTGGTCTTTCATTTACTCATTTTCATCCATCTTTGTTCTTTGGCCTGTGTGGGCCTCCCATCACAGTGGCCTCTGTCGCTGCAGAGCACTGGCTCTGGGTACAAGCTCCATTTCAGTAGTTGGACATATTGGTCCAGCCGCTCTGTGGAATGTGGATCCTCCCAGGCCAGGGATCAAAGCATGCCTCTTGCATTGCAAGGTGGTGTCCTTACCCACTGGATCACCAGGGAAGCCCGTGCTTGGGTATTTTTAACTTGGGTAAAAATTAAACATTTGGAAGCAGCACTAGCCACTGTTATGGGCATCCCTCGTAGCTCAGTCAGTAAAGAGTATGCCTGCAATTCAGGAGACCCTAGTTCGATTCCTGAATCAGGAAGATCACCTGGAAAAGGAAATCACAGATTCTTGGGTCTTGCTCAAAACCTACTGAATCAGAAACTCTGGGTGTGAGGCCAACAGTCCTTGAGCTTTCCTCTTCACATTTATCTGCTGAAGCCCTAATGCAGTAGTATTTGGTGGTGGGCTTTTAAGGAGGTAGTTAACTAGGTTTACATGAGGTCAGGAGAGTAGGATCCTTGCTATGGGATTACTCGCCTTGTAAGAAGAGACTGGAGAGCTTGTTCTTTACCTCGTTTTTTACATGAACATACCCCAAGGAAGGTCACAGGAGCACAGCAACCAGGGGGCAGCTAGCTGCAAGAAGTTGGCTAAACCACATCCTGAATCTGCCAGAACCTTGTTTTTGGACTTCCCAGCTTCCAGAACTGTAAGAAATAAATGTTGTTTAACCCATTCAGTCCATGGTATTTTTGTGGGAGCACTTGAGCCGACTAAGACAAACTGAAGTTTGAGAACCACTGATCCAGGATAAGCCAGGCTCTTTCATGGCATTTTTTGGAGGAGTAAGGGGGGAAGAACCCTCAGGGAGACCACTTTTGTACACTCATTTGGGCAGTAAGACAAACTCATAGAATCACCTGTTTGAATGTGACGTCTGTTTCATTATAGCATCATGATAAACATGTTGTGCTTGGGTATATTTTTTTTTTGGCCACCTCTATTGGTCTTTCATTTACTCATTTTCATCCATCTTTGTTCTTTGGCCTGTGTGGGCCTCCCATCACAGTGGCCTCTGTCGCTGCAGAGCACTGGCTCTGGGTACAAGCTCCATTTCAGTAGTTGGACATATTGGTCCAGCCGCTCTGTGGAATGTGGATCCTCCCAGGCCAGGGATCAAAGCATGCCTCTTGCATTGCAAGGTGGTGTCCTTACCCACTGGATCACCAGGGAAGCCCGTGCTTGGGTATTTTTAACTTGGGTAAAAATTAAACATTTGGAAGCAGCACTAGCCACTGTTATGGGCATCCCTCGTAGCTCAGTCAGTAAAGAGTATGCCTGCAATTCAGGAGACCCTAGTTCGATTCCTGAATCAGGAAGATCACCTGGAAAAGGAAATAGCAACCCCCTCCAGTATTCTTACCTGGAGAATACCATGGACAGAGGAGCCTGGCAGGCTACAGTCCATTGGGTTCACAAGAGTTGGACATAACTAAACAACTAAACTACTAACTGCTACTACTAGTTGCTATTACATGGCTCTAATATTTTAAAACTTTACACAATCTGTTCCTGGATCATCATTTCCTATTTTCTTAGGCATTTACAGTGAATGATTTGGTCAACCAGTAATTGGAAGTTTGAATAATGCAATAGCACATTGTTTTCCTTTAAAAAAATATTTTTAATGTTTATATCTCATGTTTATTAAGTGAAAAGGGGCTTATGCACCTGGGAATTATTGCATTAATTCACTGTTTAGCTCTGAATTATATTTTGGAAGAATCAAGAAAATAATTATAACTGTAGTACTACATTTACATTTAATTTGTTTTTCCTGTTTCTGCATGTCTCAGTTAGGCTTGTAGGAAATGGTTTATTTTTTCTTATATGTTGTTGGATTACTGTTCCAACAAAATTTACTCAAATTAGAAAAGAAAAAAATGACTGTTTCTTTAGTTAACTGAGTTCTGAAAACCTATAACCTAAAACTCTATTTTCACATTACAGAGACAGTTTTGTTGTAACAATTACATCTTGCTTTTTTATAATAATGTGTTCTTCAAACTTACATTTGAAAAAATATAGTTAAGTAGAACTGTGCTTAATTCATTGGCTTTTCTAATTATTACAGAATATTGAAATTTTTATTTAGCATGAAATAGATTTTAAAAGGTATTTCCTGTCTTTGCTGCTGTCTCTTCTCCAGCCAAATGATCTTAAACAAGTACTTGCTAGAATAGTTCAGGCAATTTTAAAGAAATTTTGTAAGTCTAAGTGAAACTTTTTATGAAACTAATTACATAATTTATTTACCTGTTCTTACGTTCAAAATGTATACGCTGGTTTTAAAAATGGCAAAGAGACCTTTTAATTGCTGCACATGATCAAGGTTTTATAAAAGTTTACTGTATGTATGGCATTTTTGATTACTTAGGCATTGCAGAGCAAAACTACTTTGACTATTGTAGACATGGTATGTTTCTTCCCAAAGTTCACTGCTTTAGCAATTTCTCAAACACAAGTTATCTGATTTCCATCTCGTTAATCCTTTTGCAAAACAAGAAAAACACTTTGGGAAAAAATCCAGGGACCTCGTAATAAAAATAGCCTTGCTGTTTCTAAATCACTGTGGTCTCTATAGTTACCTTGTTTTTCTTGGTTTTACCTTGGTAAGAAAACAGGCTGTTTGGTCTATTTTTGTGTTTATGATATAAAATATCATAAAATTTCTATAATATTAGCAAACTTGTTGCAGTTAAATTGTACAGTCACTGGAACAAAATCATTGCAGTACTTTCATAGATATAATTTTTATAAATGTTAAGAGATTTCCTCAGATCTGACCTGTATGTACAAGAGCTGCAATTAAACTCTTTACCAATAGGTGGTGCTAGAAAGTTTAATATTTATTCGAATAATTGAACTTACTGGAACATGTGCTTTTTTTTCCTTTTAAGAAAAAGCTTTCTAAAGCAGTATGTACTTATACATAAATTAAGCCCCGCTGATTTCTGCTATAGGAACATCCACGACAGTTCGACTGGTTGATGGCAGCGGCCCTCACGAAGGCAGAGTGGAAATTTTCCATGATGGCCGGTGGGGTACCATTTGTGATGACCGCTGGGAACTGCGCGGAGGACAGGTCATCTGTAGGAGTCTAGGATTCCAAGGTGTTCAACATGTGTACAAGGGAGCTCGTTTTGGACAAGGTAATTTTTTAAAAAATGAAATGTAGGCATTCTCCAATCTGTACAATCTTACAGAAACATATAGAACAGGAGGTAGACATTTTTTTTTTTTTAAAGACCTTTCCTAGGCAGTAGGAATGAAAAGAAAGTAATTTTAGAAAAGAAAAAAAAAAGACATATGCTCTCAGATACCTTATAATGTCTAAACACTGTTTAGACTCAATTGTTTAGTTGGAGAATATGACTCAGAGGATATGTGGAAAATGATTGGTAAAGCAGAACAACAGGAACCTGTCCGTTTTAGACAAGGCGTGACTTCCAGGGAAGCTCACTGACCTTCTGGGTCTGGTGGCAGGGCTATTCCATGGGCTTCCACATTCTTTCTTCTGTGGAACTATGTGGGGGCATGGGGAGGTACCCGTTTCTGCATTTACCTCCCAGTCACACCCTGCAGGAATGAGGTGCATCCTTAGTCCAGGATGAAGCTCCCGTATTCTGAAAGGACAGTGGAAACCAGGAGAGAAAAAGGCAATTTTACGGGCTCTCTATACCTGCCAGTTATGATGTCTCCTTCAAGGAATGTGATAGGTAATAAGGGAATGGAAAGGTTACTTTCCCCTCTATATAAGGTGGAGGGAATAATTCTTTTGCTGAATGTCTATTTGTGTATTTCCATTTGGATGGCTCAGTAATGTGTTTTGTGAATGTATTGAAAGAGCTCGGGAGAAAATTTGTAGGGGACAAAGTATCAGAATGTTTACGCATGATATTTTACTACCCCATTTCCCTGCTAAATTAGCAGCGTATAATAGATTTTATGTATACTTAAGCATATATAAGAGCTTAATTCTGAAGGACAGATTAGAAAAAAGTAGCCATATAAGTAAACAAGAATTTTAAAGTCAGTATTTTCTTTTTATTTAATCTATTGTGCATGTGTGATAAGTAATTGGTGTCTCTGAAGTTGATGTTGACCAAAAAAAAAAAAAAAAAAATCTGACCACCTTGATCTAGAGTGAGATGGCCAATAGGAAATTGTATGCAAAATTATAGGCATAACACAGCAATATTACCAGATAATCTTATATATAATAATAAAACAGTGGAGTATGCCAAATTATTATATCAAAAGACTAAACAGCATAGACTTCTTAAATTAATGAAATATATTATTAATCCTTTGTCCATGGGATTCTCTAGGAAAGAACACTGGAGTGGGTTGCCATGCCCTCCTCCAGGGGATCTTCCCAGACCAGGAATCTAACTCACATCTCTTACATCTCCTGCATTGGCAGGCAGGTTCTTTACCATTGGCACCACCTGGAAAGCTGATGTTAAGTACTGTTATGATACAACTTATTGAGTTGTAACTATCTTTCATGCATTGTGCTAAACACATAAACAGTATCAATAGTATATCACAATTATAACCTTTATTTTTTTACCTTAATGAATTAATTATATCAGATTTAAGAGATGAATTTTAGCAGGGATCCAGGTTCTAAACTCTAGAGACAAGGAGAGTTTTAGAGACCAGAAGGATAATTTAATTTGATAAAGAGGCTAAACACAAGGCAAAAAGAGAGCAGTGATGGTGGAAGTTTCTGTACTGAGGTTCAAGCCCCCAGTCACCAGTTCTTAATTTGTCTCTTAGAGTTTTGACTAGAACAAAGGAAATAGAAAATATCCATAATTTGCTACTACAAAATAGATTTTTGGAATTTCCAAATTTTCCATTTCTATTACATTTTGAGAACTTCTTCCTTAGCTCAAAAAGTATCAGGCCACAATCTTTCATGAACCTGTAAAATTTACCTACTAATGTGAAATGTTTTAAACTTCAGTAAACTAGATTTTTTTTTTTCCCCAAGAGAAGGGAAAAAGAAAAATATATTCCCAACACTTTATCACTAGAAAATCATATGAATCAGTTTATTGTTTAGGAAGACTAATCTGCCAATCTTAAGTTTCTATAATGTTCTTTGGGAGAGAGAACCCATTTCTATGGTAACTACTAAGATCTGTAGCATGAAAGGCCATTTATTTAAAATGCATAATTGTATAAAAAATTTCAAATACAAACTCCAGGAGGAAAGTGAATAAAAGGCTATACCCCAGCTCTGTTCCTTTTCTGAATATGGAGCCTTGCCATAGATTTCAAAGCTGTTTTTCCATTGAGGTTCCAAACCTATCCAGTAGACACACAATTGGGGACTATTATCTTAAGATTCCATTAACTTGAAAGGCTCTTCTCACAAGTAAACTACTCTTTTCCCAACGGATTTTATTCATTCTTGCTTATACCTCTAGGGATTTCTAGTCTAAAGCACTGGTAAGAAAGGAATAAAGTATTCTGAAATACTTGCCCCCCACCCCCCACCACCACCAAAAGGAAAGCTTCTTATTTAAATAAGGAACAATAGAATTTAGTCTTGTGTGAAATGATTTATTTGGCTATATGGAGACAATCCTCTCAATATTTTTTTCAGATAACTGACTACTCTAAAATGAGCGTCCATTTTAAGTGAGGCTGTGTATTTATGGTAGCTGGCAATTCTGTACATTAGAATTTTATTATACTAAGACCACAAGGAATGTCAGAATTTTGTTTTCGTCTCCTATTTTCAAGTGTCTAAGAATGTCAGAATTTTGTTTTCGTCTCCTATTTTCAAGTGTCTGGAAAGACTAAAAGGCTTATAAATCAAGGAGATCTGAGTTGAAAATTTCCAATAAAATTGGGTTCTGTACTGAGGTTCAAGCCCCCAGTCACCAGTTCTTAATTTGTCTCTTAGAGTTTTGACTAGAACAAAGGAAATAGAAAATATCCATAATTTGCTACTACAAAATAGATTTTTGGAATTTCCAAATTTTCCATTTCTATTACATTTTGAGAACTTCTTCCTTAGCTCAAAAAGTATCAGGCCACAATCTTTCATGAACCTGTAAAATTTACCTACTAATGTGAAATGTTTTAAACTTCAGTAAACTAGATTTTTTTTTTTCCCCAAGAGAAGGGAAAAAGAAAATATATTCCCAACACTTTATCACTAGAAAATCATATGAATCAGTTTATTGTTTAGGAAGACTAATCTGCCAATCTTAAGTTTCTATAATGTTCTTTGGGAGAGAGAACCCATTTCTATGGTAACTACTAAGATCTGTAGCATGAAAGGCCATTTATTTAAAATGCATAATTGTATAAAAAATTTCAAATACAAACTCCAGGAGGAAAGTGAATAAAAGGCTATACCCCAGCTCTGTTCCTTTTCTGAATATGGAGCCTTGCCATAGATTTCAAAGCTGTTTTTCCATTGAGGTTCCAAACCTATCCAGTAGACACACAATTGGGGACTATTATCTTAAGATTCCATTAACTTGAAAGGCTCTTCTCACAAGTAAACTACTCTTTTCCCAACGGATTTTATTCATTCTTGCTTATACCTCTAGGGATTTCTAGTCTAAAGCACTGGTAAGAAAGGAATAAAGTATTCTGAAATACTTGCCCCCCACCCCCCACCACCACCAAAAGGAAAGCTTCTTATTTAAATAAGGAACAATAGAATTTAGTCTTGTGTGAAATGATTTATTTGGCTATATGGAGACAATCCTCTCAATATTTTTTTCAGATAACTGACTACTCTAAAATGAGCGTCCATTTTAAGTGAGGCTGTGTATTTATGGTAGCTGGCAATTCTGTACATTAGAATTTTATTATACTAAGACCACAAGGAATGTCAGAATTTTGTTTTTCGTCTCCTATTTTCAAGTGTCTGGAAAGACTAAAAAGGCTTATAAATCAAGGAGATCTGAGTTGAAAATTTCCAATAAAATGAGACTAATAGTAACAACCCAGCAAATTTGTTCTGAATCTGTAAAGAACTGGCATCTAGAAGGTGCCTTGTATGAAGCTGGACTCACAGCATTGCTCACCGAGTGACATGGTCACTGGGAGCAGCACCACAAACTGTAGAATTACATGTTCACCGTATTTTCCATCCTTTTTTTAAAAAAACCCAGCAAAAAGCATTTGGTATTGGGGGCATAGCTAATGAACAATCATGTGATAGTTTCAGGTGAACAGTGAAGGGGCTTGGCCATACACGTATCCATTCTTCCCCAGGCTGGTACATATACTGAGCAGAGTTCTCTGTGCTATACAATAGATTTTTGTTGGTTATCCATTTCAGACATGGCAGTGTGAATATGACTTTGTCCCAGAGTCCCCACCTACCTTCTCCCCACTGCAACCATAAATTCGTTTTCTAAATCTGTGAGTCTCTTTCTGTTTTGTAAATAAATTCTTTTATATAATTTCTTCTTAGAATCCACACCAAAGGGCACTCATATGGTATTTCTCCTTCTCTGTCTGACTTATTTCACTTGGTATGACCCTCTCTAGGTCCATCCATATTGCTGCAAATGGCTTTATTCCATTCTTTTTAATGGCTGGGTACTATTGCATTCCAATATTCCATTCCATTCCATTGTGTGTGTGCATATGTATATATATATATATATGCACCACATCTTATTTATCCATTCCTCTGTCGATGGACATTTACATTATTTGCATGTCTTGGCTATTGTAAACAGTGCTGCAATGAACACTGGGAAGCATGTGTCTTTCAGGTCAGGTTTTTCTCTGGATATATGCCCAGGAGTTGGATTACAGGATCATGTGGTAGCTCTATGTTTAGGGTTTTGTTTTGTTTTTTGTTTTTTTTCTATTCTTCTTCCCAAGCTTGAGTTTTGTTTTGTTTTGTTTTTTTCCTTTAAGTCATTATTTATTTTCATCCATTTTTATTCTTTGGCATGTGTGGGCCTCCCATTGCAGTGGCTTCTCTCACCACAGAGTACTGACTCTAGGCGCATGCACTCCAGAGCTCTGGTTCTTAACTGGACACACCAGCTCAGCTGCTCCATGGCACGTGGGATCTTCCCAGGCCAGGGATCAGAACAGTGCCCCTTGTACTGCAAAGTGGACTCTTTACCCACTGGACCACTGGGGAAAGCCTATGTTTAGTTTTCTAAGGACTGAGCAAGAAGCTGATGAAGCTGGACTCACAGCATTGCTCACCGAGTGACATGGTCACTGGGAGCAGCACCACAAACTGTAGAATTACATGTTCACCGTATTTTCCATCCTTTTTAAAAACCCAGCAAAAAGCATTTGGTATTGGGGGCATAGCTAATGAACAATCATGTGATAGTTTCAGGTGAACAGTGAAGGGGCTTGGCCATACACGTATCCATTCTTCCCCAGGCTGGTACATATACTGAGCAGAGTTCTCTGTGCTATACAATAGATTTTTGTTGGTTATCCATTTCAGACATGGCAGTGTGAATATGACTTTGTCCCAGAGTCCCCACCTACCTTCTCCCCACTGCAACCATAAATTCGTTTTCTAAATCTGTGAGTCTCTTTCTGTTTTGTAAATAAATTCTTTTATATAATTTCTTCTTAGAATCCACACCAAAGGGCACTCATATGGTATTTCTCCTTCTCTGTCTGACTTATTTCACTTGGTATGACCCTCTCTAGGTCCATCCATATTGCTGCAAATGGCTTTATTCCATTCTTTTTAATGGCTGGGTACTATTGCATTCCAATATTCCATTCCATTCCATTGTGTGTGTGCATATGTATATATATATATATATGCACCACATCTTATTTATCCATTCCTCTGTCGATGGACATTTACATTATTTGCATGTCTTGGCTATTGTAAACAGTGCTGCAATGAACACTGGGAAGCATGTGTCTTTCAGGTCAGGTTTTTTCTCTGGATATATGCCCAGGAGTTGGATTACAGGATCATGTGGTAGCTCTATGTTTAGGGTTTTGTTTTGTTTTTTGTTTTTTTTCTATTCTTCTTCCCAAGCTTGAGTTTTGTTTTGTTTTGTTTTTTTCCTTTAAGTCATTATTTATTTTCATCCATTTTTATTCTTTGGCATGTGTGGGCCTCCCATTGCAGTGGCTTCTCTCACCACAGAGTACTGACTCTAGGCGCATGCACTCCAGAGCTCTGGTTCTTAACTGGACACACCAGCTCAGCTGCTCCATGGCACGTGGGATCTTCCCAGGCCAGGGATCAGAACAGTGCCCCTTGTACTGCAAAGTGGACTCTTTACCCACTGGACCACTGGGGAAAGCCTATGTTTAGTTTTCTAAGGAACCTCCATACGCTTATCCATTGTGGCTGTACCACTGTACATTCCCACCAACCATGCAGGAGGGTTCCCTTCTCTCCACACCCTCTCCAGCAGTTGTTTATGGAGTTTTTGATGATCGCCATTCTGACCAGTGTGAGGTGGTAACTTAATGTAGTTTTAATTTGCATTCTCTAGTAATATGGATCCTTTCTTTGTTCTCCTTCTGGAACCCCTATAATGTTAATATTGGAGCATTTAACGTTGGCCCAGAGGTCTCTTAGGCTGTCTTCAGTTCTTTTCATTCCTTTTTCTATATTCTGTTTTGCAACATTGATTTCCACTGTTCTGTCTTCCAGGTCACATATCTGTTCCTCTGCCTCAGTTATTCTGCTATTGATTCCTTCTAGTGTATTATTCATCTCTGTTTACTTGTTCTTCAGCTCTTCTAGGTTCTTGGAAAACATTTCTTGCATCTTCTCCCTTCTGTTTCTAATCATCTTCACTATCATTATTCTGAATTCTTTTCCCAGGAGGTTGGCTGTCTCTGCTTCATTTAGTTGTTTTTCTGGGGATGTATCTTGTTCCTTCATCTGGGACATAATCCTGTTTCTTTTCGTTTTGGGTAGCTCTCTATGATTTTGGTGTTCTGGAGGCTGACAGGATTCTAGTTGTTATTTCTTCTGTCTGCCTTCTGGCAAAGATAAGAGACCTGTGCAAGTTTCCTGATGGGAGCGGCAGGCTTTGGGGAAAACTGGGTCTTGCTGTGGTGGGCAGAGCTGTTCTCAGTAAAGCTCTAATCCAATTATCTGCTGATGGATGGGATTTGCTCCCTCCCTCCCTCTTGGTCTGAGACTTCTTAGTCCTGGAGTCTATAGGCTCAGTTTTCTGACCAAATTCCCAGACTGGGAAGCCTGATGTGGGGCCTAGAATCTTCACAATAGTGCAAGAACTTCTTTGGTGGTATTGTTCTTCAGCTTGTGAGTCACCCACCTGGCAGGCATAGGATTTGATTTTATCATAATTGCTCCCCTTCTACCATTTTGTTGTGGTTTCTCCTTTGTCTTTGGATGTGGGGCATCTTTTTTGGGTGGATTCCAATGTCTTCCTGTCAATGCCTGCACAGCCGCTGGGTTGAAGATGAGTGCATGTCCTTCTACTCTGCTGTCTTAATCTCGTCTCTCTGCCATCTTCTTCAAAAGATAGAATGAAGAAAGACATGGAAACCCACTCCAGTGTTCTTGCCTGGAGAATTCCATGGACAGAGGAGCCTAGTGGGCTACAGTCCATGGGGTCACAAAGAGTCAGACACGACTGAGTAACTAATACACATTGGAGGTAAAAAAAGTCAGATCAGTGTTGAGTTATAAAGTGACATTTGCGATGTTCCAAGGGTAGTAAAGTTAAATGTGGTTTCCCACAGTACTGAGGTGTGATTTAAGAAGTGTTCTTAGTAAACTTCTCATCTCCCTACTCTGCTGCACACACACCCAGCTCTGTTCCAGCTCTCTGTGTGGAGTTCAGTCCCAAGCAACTGAAGAATGATGATAAGAATTTTAAAGCAGGAAAGCAAGGTGGACTTGGAGAAAGAAAAGAATGGAGATGATTTGTTTCTGGTGAAAATAAATCTGAAACATTACTTCATGATCTACTTTATTGTACATTGTATTTTAAGAAACAGCTTACGTCATAAACTGATTCTGGATTAGTCGTAGTAAATCACCTTTTTATGTGAAGCTGTTTAAGCTCCTCCTTTTTCCACCTTAAATTTATAGTTCTACTCAGGAGGAAAAGGAAAAAGCAATTTTGAATGCAGAACAGAGGCAGAAAAGGAAACTTAGACATATGAGGGGGAGATGTAGTGGAGAGAGCAGGAAGAAGACGCGTTAAACTTTTAATTATGTGTCATTCTCACAGGATAGCAAGAAGAATCAGATTAATACTATATGGTACATTATTAACAAAACTGAAGCAAGATGACGAAAGTTTAAATTTATCTCCTTGGTATAATCCTCCCATTAAAGAAAGAATACCATTTTCTGGATGCAGTCTCCCTTTCTCTTACTTTTTTTCCCCCCTTGTTTTAAAATAGCAAACCTGGTGTACCAGAGATAATCTTATTAGCTTTAAGAACAATTACTTTTGCAGCTGCAAGCAAAATGATTTATGTGGACAAAGCTTAAAGCACCCTCCTTTAAAAGGGTTCTTTCCTCTGGATGCACCTTTGCATAAAGTGAAATGCTCTTTCTTTTCCTGAGGAGACAAAAGGTTAAATAAAGCATGAGAAGCTTCTGGTGCTTGCTGTTATGTAATGAAGAAAGACATGGAAACCCACTCCAGTGTTCTTGCCTGGAGAATTCCATGGACAGAGGAGCCTAGTGGGCTACAGTCCATGGGGTCACAAAGAGTCAGACACGACTGAGTAACTAATACACATTGGAGGTAAAAAAAGTCAGATCAGTGTTGAGTTATAAAGTGACATTTGCGATGTTCCAAGGGTAGTAAAGTTAAATGTGGTTTCCCACAGTACTGAGGTGTGATTTAAGAAGTGTTCTTAGTAAACTTCTCATCTCCCTACTCTGCTGCACACACACCCAGCTCTGTTCCAGCTCTCTGTGTGG
Source organism: Tragulus kanchil (assembly GCA_022376925.1). Taxonomy (NCBI): domain Eukaryota; kingdom Metazoa; phylum Chordata; class Mammalia; order Artiodactyla; family Tragulidae; genus Tragulus; species Tragulus kanchil. The sequence continues at coordinate 30,193,022 of JAIOJX010000028.1, read as the reverse complement.
AGTTCAGTCCCAAGCAACTGAAGAATGATGATAAGAATTTTAAAGCAGGAAAGCAAGGTGGACTTGGAGAAAGAAAAGAATGGAGATGATTTGTTTCTGGTGAAAATAAATCTGAAACATTACTTCATGATCTACTTTATTGTACATTGTATTTTAAGAAACAGCTTACGTCATAAACTGATTCTGGATTAGTCGTAGTAAATCACCTTTTTATGTGAAGCTGTTTAAGCTCCTCCTTTTTCCACCTTAAATTTATAGTTCTACTCAGGGGGAAAAAGGGAAAAAAGCAATTTTGAATGCAGAACAGAGGCAGAAAAGGAAACTTAGACATATGAGGGGGAGATGTAGTGGAGAGAGCAGGAAGAAGACGCGTTAAACTTTTAATTATGTGTCATTCTCACAGGATAGCAAGAAGAATCAGATTAATACTATATGGTACATTATTAACAAAACTGAAGCAAGATGACGAAAGTTTAAATTTATCTCCTTGGTATAATCCTCCCATTAAAGAAAGAATACCATTTTCTGGATGCAGTCTCCCTTTCTCTTACTTTTTTTCCCCCCTTGTTTTAAAATAGCAAACCTGGTGTACCAGAGATAATCTTATTAGCTTTAAGAACAATTACTTTTGCAGCTGCAAGCAAAATGATTTATGTGGACAAAGCTTAAAGCACCCTCCTTTAAAAGGGTTCTTTCCTCTGGATGCACCTTTTGCATAAAGTGAAATGCTCTTTCTTTTTCCTGAGGAGACAAAAAGGTTAAATTAAAGAAGCACTGAGAAGCTTCTGGTGCTTGCTGTTATGTGAAACAGGGAGGAGGGCAGAAGCCTCTTCTCTCCCAGTGGCCTCCCTGTAACAGACTTGGATGAGCTTTATCAGAAGGCAATGGTATCCCGGAGTTGGTTCCAGGCTTATCTGAGCCTGTAGGCTGATGAAGGAAGTAAGAACTGGATCTGGAGCAGCCGTCTCCTCTTCTCCTCAATGTAAAGGACTTGGTCCTAAATTTCCAAATTTAAGAACAGAAACAAAAAGAAATTCTAAACATAAATGCCATCTTTTATCCACTATGAAAGTGAAAGTGTTAGTCGCTTAGCCATGTCTGACTCTTTGCAACCCCATGAACCCCACCAGGCTCTGTCCCTGGAATTCTCCAGGCAAGAATACTGGAGTGGGTTGCCATTTGCTTCTCCATGGGATCTTCCTGACCCAGGGCTTGAACATCGGTCTCCTACATCACAGGTGATTCTTTATCATTTGAGCCACAAGGGAAGCCCCTTTTAATCCATTGCCCCTTTCATATTCCATAAGCAATTTTCTCAGTGAAACTTTGAAAATTACAAGAATAAACTGAAGGAGGTCAACAATATAATTCCGCACCTCTGAACTATCTGTTAGTGATTGGGAATTAAAACAATCTCAAAGATAAATATATCAATAGGTCAGAACTCCAGTGCTTACATACTGATTCCTGTGCACAGAAAGTTTTAAAATGTAAATAGGTATTAGGTATCATGGAACCCAGTATAGAACCAGGGCTTCCCTGGTGGTTCAAATGGTAAAGAATCTGCCTGCAATGCAGCAGGGTTCAATCCCTGGATCCCTGGAGGAGGGAAGGGCTACCCTCTCCAGTCTTGTTGTCTGGAGAATCCCATGGACAGAGAAGTCTGGAGGACTCACATGAGCGACTAACACTTTCACTGGCAGAGGGCCCAATAGGGTTCTTAACATACCTTTTGTTACTTATCTAATAAAGAAATACTAAGGATGAAATGATGTTGCTTATCAAGTGTTTACTATACAATCTCATTTAATGCTCACGGTGCTTGTGAGAAAGAGATTTTATAGCCCCATTCTTCATAGAAAACTAAATAAAGCTAACAGAACTGTCACAAAACTTGCCCAAATTTACATAACTTTTATGGTGGTTGTGGAGTTGGGGTCAACCTTCATCCTTTACCTTGTCTCTTCACTAAACAGAATGTCCTTCTACGTTCCTTAACCTTAAGAACTTAATTTCTCAAAGGCTTACTTCTTCAGAATCTTAGAGTCATAGAACTGTAAAGATAAAGGAAATTTTAGAGCTATGTCAGCCCCACCACTTTATTCTGCGTCTATAATAAAACAGAGAAAATAAGTAGCTTCTCCAGAACCACAAAACTAGAATCCAGAACTGCAATCTAAGTTGACCCATTTCCTAGTCTGATTTCCACTTCATTGATCTCAACCCCTGCAAAAAAGAAAAAAAAAAAAAACCCACAATGCTTTTCTCAAAGAAGAAGCTGTTGACAAAGAACTTCCTACCTAGAAGTCTTTTTTTTTTTTATAACCTTTATTTTATTTTTTAAAATTTTCATCCGTCTTTATTCTTTGGCGTGTGTGGGCCTCCCATTGCAGTGGCCTCTCTCACTGCAGAGTATCGGCTCTGCATGCATGCACTCCGGAGTGCAGTCTGGTAATTGGACACACTGATCCAGTCACTCTGCGGCACGTGGTATCTTCCTGGGCCAGCGATTGAACCACTGCCCCTTGCACTGCAAGGCAGACTCTTTACCCACTGGACCACCAGGGAAGCCCCCAAATAGAAGTCTTAAAAGTGATAGAAATGCACGTCACCCAGCCTTGACTGGATGTAATTAAAATTCATTCAGAAGCTTTTAGCCATTAGTGAATTTTGCTTCTTCACTTATATTATTCAGCGACTAATCTCAGGTCTCATCATGTCCACCTTTGGATACACAAGATCAGTTTGTTTCTCCTTCCTATGCAGCCTTCACATTGTAAAGGGAATTGTAGATATATAGATGTTAGGTAGATAGAGAAATAGATGATAAATAGGATTAGAGAATAAAAATATTCCTAAAATATATTCATCAATTTTGCATGGTTTTCACTGGTAGAAAGGATAGCTCAGAGGCAGAAAAATAACAATGACAGCAACAACAGCAAACATCCTTCAGTAACAGTTGTTACCTAAAGAAATGAAAATAGGCCCATTTTTTAATCTTTGAAGGGCACATAAAGCTAAAATTTTATGAATTTTATGCTACCTTGACATTAATTTTTAATGTGGAAGACAACTTGGAGATGGGACATAAATATTAAATAATTTTTTCCTTAGTCTTGATAGTGTTGAATATGTTAATATGAAAATAAAAAGCAAATCTTTGAAAGTTATTTTCATAATTCTATTTGGCCTTCTCTGTAGTCAATGGATAGCACCAAGTTTTAAATGTCATCATATTCTATTGCTTGACTCTATTTTCTCTGTTATTTTGGGAAAGTCATACCCTTTCTGTGTCTCAGTTTTTTTATCTGTGAAACGGAGATAACTGCCAATATTTAACTAAATTATTCGAAGTAAATTTGTAAAATTATATGTGAAAAGCCCCAGTATGTTCACCATGTCTGAATGGTGAACATTTCATATAGCATAAGACCAGAGTTACTAAATGACACAGTGTATTTATTACATCTCTGTGTTCTTGGTGGGAAAACCATTGGGATATGTGTTAAGCCTTCTAAATACAGGAATCACCTTTGCCAATGATTACCTATTGTGAGCTCGGTTTCTGGGTTTGCCTAAAATAGAAGTCTTCACTAGAAGGTCAGTCCAAGAGAGAATGGATTCTGACGTTGTTCACTCATGTAGACACTCAAAAGAGATTTGTTAAATGACTGAATCTGATCATCTGTGGTGAGGGTTGAGAGTGGGGGGCACTTCCTAGGTAGCACTAGTGGTAAAGAATCTGCCTGACAATGCAGGAGACCCAAAGGATGCAGTTTGATCCCTGGATTGGGAAGATTCCCCTGGAGGAGGAAATGGCAACCCACTCTAGTATTCTTGCCTGGGAAATCCCATGGACAGAGGCACCTGGTGGGGTCGCAAAACAGTCAGTCAAACACAACACGGTGATGCAGGGGATTGCAGCAAATCTTTAATTAAAGGCTCTGGACCAGGCAGACCCAGGGTGAGAATACTGGCTCCATCATGCCCTAGCTGTGTGATTTAGGGCCAAGTTACTTTTTTAAATGACACCCAAATAGCATTTATTAACTTTTTATGATTGCGAATTTAGTGAGCTAGCAACTTAAAAGTACTTTGTGTATTTTCTGCTGCATAGTCAGTTCTTAAAAGAGTGGGCTTACATGTTGTTTCTTATTACTACACCTTTGGTATTCTGATATTCATGCATTCCTCTACTATGGCCTCTAGAAGCTTAGACTCACACAGCAGCACCTTGACTGAATAATGTCTGTCTTGACTTGTGCCTGTGAGGATGGCCCTTCTGGATGCTTCAGCTGTTGAGAGGAGCTTCACCCTTAATTCTGTTTTCCTGGATCGTAAAAATTCTGCACTGCTGAGCTAGAAATCTGGTGACTATATCTACAATATGTAGAGTGAAAGCATCTCAGTCCCCAGAGTGCAGCGGCCATCAACCATGCTGTGCCCTCAACCACAGCAAAACCAGAAGTTTCACTTATGTTTATTTACACAAGTTGTAACTGTCCATAAATAAATACAATCATAAATGTCTCACTGTTTGGGCTGCCTTCCACGTTAACATGGAAAGAATTTTAGTATTTGTGCAATTGTTATTATTCGCCCATATTTTTGAGTAGCCCTTTGGGGAAGCTTCCCAAAAGGTTAGACAGACTTTATATATTTAAAATAAATGCACACACACACAAACATTCTCATGCACACAAATATTCACCAACACAAAAGGTACCAGAATATACCTAGTAAGAGCAATTTGGAAACCAAAAGTATTCCTGACATGGCTTCTGACTTTAAGATCATATTCCTATAATCTTTTCTTCTTTATCTGCCTTAAAATTTGATTGAGATTTCCAAGTTTCACCCTAGTAGCCTGGGAAATCCCATGGACAGAGGGTTTCAAACCTGGAGGAGGAAATGGCAACCCACTCTAGTATTCTTGCCTGGGAAATCCCATGGACAGAGGCACCTGGTGGGGTCAAAACAGTCAGTCAAACACAACACGGTGATGCAGGGGATTGCAGCAAATCTTTAATTAAAGGCTCTGGACCAGGCAGACCCAGGGTGAGAATACTGGCTCCATCATGCCCTAGCTGTGTGATTTAGGGCCAAGTTACTTTTTTAAATGACACCCAAATAGCATTTATTAACTTTTTATGATTGCGAATTTAGTGAGCTAGCAACTTAAAAGTACTTTGTGTATTTTCTGCTGCATAGTCAGTTCTTAAAAGAGTGGGCTTACATGTTGTTTCTTATTACTACACCTTTGGTATTCTGATATTCATGCATTCCTCTACTATGGCCTCTAGAAGCTTAGACTCACACAGCAGCACCTTGACTGAATAATGTCTGTCTTGACTTGTGCCTGTGAGGATGGCCCTTCTGGATGCTTCAGCTGTTGAGAGGAGCTTCACCCTTAATTCTGTTTTCCTGGATCGTAAAAATTCTGCACTGCTGAGCTAGAAATCTGGTGACTATATCTACAATATGTAGAGTGAAAGCATCTCAGTCCCCAGAGTGCAGCGGCCATCAACCATGCTGTGCCCTCAACCACAGCAAAACCAGAAGTTTCACTTATGTTTATTTACACAAGTTGTAACTGTCCATAAATAAATACAATCATAAATGTCTCACTGTTTGGGCTGCCTTCCACGTTAACATGGAAAGAATTTTAGTATTTGTGCAATTGTTATTATTCGCCCATATTTTTGAGTAGCCCTTTGGGGAAGCTTCCCAAAAGGTTAGACAGACTTTATATATTTAAAATAAATGCACACACACACAAACATTCTCATGCACACAAATATTCACCAACACAAAAGGTACCAGAATATACCTAGTAAGAGCAATTTGGAAACCAAAAGTATTCCTGACATGGCTTCTGACTTTAAGATCATATTCCTATAATCTTTTCTTCTTTATCTGCCTTAAAATTTGATTGAGATTTCCAAGTTGCTACTCTTATAACTGATCAGCCCAGGAAAACCTTTACTTGTCTAATAGAGACATTATTTGAACCCTCATGATTTAATTACTACTATATAAAATGACAAATACACTGTTCCCAGTTACCTTGATAATATAGATCTAAATGTTACTAATATTTGTCTTGTATTTGGATATTTCTAGTGAAGGCACAAATTATTCAAAAATTGAGTGCACCTGTTTATATTATATATGGAAATTAAAATTCCCTAATTCTAAAAGTAAATGAAAACATGAATCTTTACAGAAAATACCTATATAAACATCCTATTAACTCCTCTTTTAGCTTATAGATTTTTTCTTCTTCAATCTGGCTTCTGCATTTCTGCCAGACATACAAATTTGAAATACAGTTTTGATGATGTTATTTTTTTTGGTGACTCATAATATAAAACTCAAAAATGTTTACAGCACTGTCCCAGTTTTCTATCCAGCCTTCCTAAAAGAGTCATTCTTGCCTCATTAATACAGTCTTTGTTTTAGATTCCAGATCATTCACTGATTTAATGCATTATGCATTTTCATGTTGCCCCCACTATATGGAGTGGTGTCTTTTCAGTACATGAAAAAAGTTCATTTGTTTTCTAAAGTTTGTCAAATATTATCCACATAGTGATTACAAAATTTCCAATATCTGTTAACTTATTCATATATTATAGACATATACACTCTACAACTATGCACATTTGCCAGGCACATATTGTTAACTTTTATTTAATTTACAGAATATTTGAAAAATCAGTTAAGAGTGATGTAATTAAATGTGCCATTGTATGTGCCTCTGTTAAAAACAAATCTTTGTTTAACTTTTAGAGCTACACAGAGGCATTGAATTTATTGCTAGGTTTTGCATTTATTTCTAAATATGCTTTATATAGCTTTGTGACTGAAAGAGAATCTTTTAACATCATACTGGTCCAAATTGAAAAATGCCATATTGATTATGCTTACAGTGTTAAGATATTTATTTGTCATCTACAGTTTTGCAAAGATGTTTATTGAAATTTTGCTGCTAAATCATCAGTTTCTTGATGATGTGAAATGTTCTTGAAAACTCATTACGTTTGCAATATTACATGTTTAACAAAACCCAATGAAATCGTTCATTTATTTTTTCAAATGTTCTGTTCCCAAGTGTCTTAAGTCTGAAATAGAAAACTATCCTTTGTTGTACACTTAAAAAATCTTCAGATAGTATCAGAAAAACATTTCCAAACTAATGCTATCTTTACCTGCCATGGATTCCTTGCACAAATTATTCAAAAATTGAGTGCACCTGTTTATATTATATATGGAAATTAAAATTCCCTAATTCTAAAAGTAAATGAAAACATGAATCTTTACAGAAAATACCTATATAAACATCCTATTAACTCCTCTTTTAGCTTATAGATTTTTTCTTCTTCAATCTGGCTTCTGCATTTCTGCCAGACATACAAATTTGAAATACAGTTTTGATGATGTTATTTTTTGGTGACTCATAATATAAAACTAAAAAATGTTTACAGCACTGTCCCAGTTTTCTATCCAGCCTTCCTAAAAGAGTCATTCTTGCCTCATTAATACAGTCTTTGTTTTAGATTCCAGATCATTCACTGATTTAATGCATTATGCATTTTCATGTTGCCCCCACTATATGGAGTGGTGTCTTTTCAGTACATGAAAAAAGTTCATTTGTTTTCTAAAGTTTGTCAAATATTATCCACATAGTGATTACAAAATTTCCAATATCTGTTAACTTATTCATATATTATAGACATATACACTCTACAACTATGCACATTTGCCAGGCACATATTGTTAACTTTTATTTAATTTACAGAATATTTGAAAAATCAGTTAAGAGTGATGTAATTAAATGTGCCATTGTATGTGCCTCTGTTAAAAACAAATCTTTGTTTAACTTTTAGAGCTACACAGAGGCATTGAATTTATTGCTAGGTTTTGCATTTATTTCTAAATATGCTTTATATAGCTTTGTGACTGAAAGAGAATCTTTTAACATCATACTGGTCCAAATTGAAAAATGCCATATTGATTATGCTTACAGTGTTAAGATATTTATTTGTCATCTACAGTTTTGCAAAGATGTTTATTGAAATTTTGCTGCTAAATCATCAGTTTCTTGATGATGTGAAATGTTCTTGAAAACTCATTACGTTTGCAATATTACATGTTTAACAAAACCCAATGAAATCGTTCATTTATTTTTTCAAATGTTCTGTTCCCAAGTGTCTTAAGTCTGAAAGAGAAAACTATCCTGTGTTGTACACTTAAAAAATCTTCAGAGAGTATCAGAAAAACATTTCCAAACTAATGCTATCTTTTCTTGCCATGGATTCCTTAAAAAAAAACAACAAAAAAACCCAGTTGTTTTCTCATTCACTGATAAAATAATGCCCTTATCTTGAAAGTGGCAGGTAAGTTTGTTTAGTTAATTATCTTCTAGGTAGCCTAGCTGACAGCCTGTTTTCCCTTCTAATGTGTCTGAGGAAGATTTTAGACAAAGAGAGTAAGTGTTAGTTCTGCCATTTTCTTGTTGTTTCCTTTTTATTTGCAGTTAATAACCTGTAGTCTTCCAGGATAATTTGTAAGCACTTTGCTGATTGTATTAGTCTTAGTTTAATTAAAAATAGATAAACCAGCCACATGCAAGCTGAAATACACAGGAAGCTAAAAAAAAATTGCAAGAATGTTTATGTTCTAGATATGCTTCATACTGATATGTTTAGATCATTAAGTCATTGCATATATCCATTACTATTAAAAATAAAATATTATTTTAAAAAATAAAATTAATTTATTAAATCCTTAGAGAAACCAATAATTCTTTAATTTATGATTTCATAATACTCTATATGAAGAGCTGAACTCTGTTACAGCTCTCATTGCTTAGTATTTTAGTCATCTATACATTGACAGAAAATAAAATTTTCTGGGGTAGGGGTTAATATTTGAATCTTAATATAGGGCACAGAGCTTGTATATGGATAATGATCAACACATTTTTTATTAAATAAGTAAATAAATTAATGACTTCATCCCATTCAGACGTAAACACTAAACTATACTTATTAATCCAGTTGTATATGATTTTTGCAGGTACTGGTCCAATATGGCTGAATGAAGTATTTTGTTTTGGAAGAGAATCGTCCATTGAAGAGTGCAGAATCAGACAGTGGGGTGTGACAGCCTGTACACACGCTGAAGATGCTGGGGTCACTTGCACTACGTAACGCATCGTATTTTCATTCACATTTTTGAAATTGTTGCAAAATGATTTTGGCCATTGCTTCGTTAAAATTGGCTTCATAAATATTTAAGAGATTACGAATTTTGTCTACAGAAAAGGAATATTTTAAAATAACTGGATAAACATATAAAATACCTTCATAAAATTGCTATATGCCTATACATGAATCATTTCAGCTTCTCTAGGTTTTGAAATGGAATTTTCTAACATAATAACTTATGTATTGAGTTGAATATGTTGATGTTTAAGACCTCTAGATTACAAATGCCAGTGATAATGGAAATATATCCTAATCACTGGCTACAATTATTGTCTTTGCTGCAAGATTACAATTTTTGTCTTCTTTGTAATCTATTTAGTTGACTTTAATGTAGTTACTTTTGGAATACTGAGAGAGTTGTAAAGTTTTCTTTTGTGCCAAGTTGGCATAATATCCAATCCATACACATTTCTAAAGGAAGAACTTTACCCAGCACTCAAGATCTCTGTGCAGTAAGTTAGTAGTTAGAGAACAATTTTATGATATATTTTGGCCATGATGAAAAACTCCTCAGGTTTTACCTGCTCGAATATTGACATCGCTATTACTAACATGACTAATCACATGGTCATTAATAATAACATGATTATTTGACATGGTCATGGGTTGACAGTTTTTTTTGTTTCTTTTTAACTGAACATTAAGTTGAGTTGAGAGCAGGACATATGAGAAAAGGCACAGGCCTGATATCACTATATGTGTCCATATAATTAGCAGGCCAAAAAAGTCATTTTCAACATGGAGCTCAGCTTGCTATACATTTTAACTGAAGATGAGTAATTTGTAACAATTCTAGGACACTGTGCTTAAAAGGCAAGTATATCTAACTCCATTGTACTTAACAGCATGTAAATGTCTTAAGTGCAGAAGGAAGTTTCAATGGCCCGTCTGTCTAGTCTTTCATTAAGAGAGTCAATATTTACAACCAGAGAGAGGCATCTTCATCCCTAAAGGGCTGATGACCCTGAGAGGCCAAACAGTGCCCAGTTCATCCTAGAACCCAGTGGCTGTGCCCTGGGGTTTTGATGTACATGTAGAAAGTCTAACAGTTTCTGTTGAAGTTCAGCTTAATCTAATCTCAGTCCTGAGAAACATAATTTTCAAGTTTCCCAAGCCCAACTCAGAGAAACATGTGATTAGAAAATGACACTAGTACAGGATGGCCTTACTATTCTTTCTTTAATGATGACAAGCAAAAGCATGGTCTTAAGCATTTCTCCATATCCTAAAGTCTCACTTTACAAACAGTAACCAGATAACAAATTCAATGCCCTCTCACTCGCAAAGGCAAAAATGTTACCTTGGAATTGGAACTATTGGAAATGGTCTGCTGAAGATGCACTTTATCACAGTACATTCTTCTGATCGTTGGACGTAGGTGATTTACTCCAGCAGTATAGTTTTGTGATGAAGTGTTGAAAAGTGCCTGAGCATAGCACCAGTCTGCAAATACTGGAAGAGTTGGCTTTGGTTATTATTGCTGTTTTTCTTTGGATATATATTTTTTTCTTATAGAGTTTGGTTTGTTGTTTTAGCTCCTAGAATTCAAAAGCATTAGCTGAACAGAAGTTAAGGAAGAATCTCTAGTGACTGTCCCCAGGGAACATAGGCTTTGCAAAATTGTTCAGGGAAGTAACAAGACAATAGATTTCTACAGCCTTAACCAAACAACCAACCAACCAAACAAAAACTCAGCAAATCATCAGGAAAGGGAAGAATACGTTTTTCAGAGGTACCATATTATAATATTCCAATGTCCAGTGTTCAACAGCAAAAATAATCACAGGGTGTATAAAGAAACAGAGAAGTATGACTCACAGGAAGAAACAGTATGACCTTTGACAGAAAAGGTCACTGAGAAAGTTTAGATGTCGGTATACTTGACAAAGACTTCAAAACAACAGCTTAAATATGCTAAAAAAAAAAAAGACAAAGAGGTAAAGAAAACTGAAAACAGTGTACTAACAAAATCAGGATATCAGTAAAGAGAATTTAAAAAAAAAAACAGAAATTCTGGATTTGAAAAATGAAATTATTAAAGTGAAAAATCCTCTTGGGGGATTTAATAGCACATTTAAACAAAATGAAGAAGAATTAGCTAAAGAAAACTAAAATTTGGGTACATGTAGGGTGCTCAAAACACATATTATAGGAGTCTCAGTAATAGTAGAGAATGCAAGAGAGAGAGAAACGAAGGAAAGAAGGAGAATGCTTGGAGAAATAATGTGAAAAATTTCTCAAATTTAATGGAAGAGATGAATACATATATTCAAGAAACTCAAGGATGTCCAAATAGGATAGATTCAAAGATACCCACACAAAAACACATCACGATAAACTGTGGAAGATAAAGAAAGAGAATCTTGAAAGCAGCAAGTGGGTAGCAACTTGTCGGGTACAAGGGATTCTTCATAAGATTAACACCCGCTTTCTCATCAGAAACCAAGAGGTCAGAAGACATAGTTTAAAGTGCTGAGAAGAAAACAAAACAAAACAAAACTGTTAACCAAGAATTCTCTATCTACCAAAAGTGTCTCTTCAAAAAATGAAGGAGAAAGTAAGACATTCCCAGATAAGCAAAAACTAAGGTAGTTTCTTTCTTTTGAACCTGCCCTGTAAGAAATACTGAAGGGGAGTCCTTCAGGTTGAAATGAAAGGACATTAGAAATTAACTCACAGCCATAAGAAGAAATAAAGCAGCAAGGGCAGGAAAGTAGCTACTGCTTCTTTTTTTTTTTTTTTTAAGCCAGAAGTTCTACTAATCTACTGATAATTCTACTGATAGTTATACTAGGAACTTTGAATTTCTTACAATAAACATGTATTATTTATAAAACCAGGTTTTTTGAATTTGAAAAATAATAATTTTAGAAATCATCTAGTGCAGTGCTTTCCTTTTTTTCGGATAGTACCACTGCAGCGCAGTAAAACAGACTAATTACCAAAGGTTACTCAGCTCTTAGAGAGAAGTCACACCAAGATCCTTATTCTCAAGTCACAGTTTTTCAACTCAACAGGAGTGCTCTGACTTTCTCATAGACTGGTAGGGGAGATACCTGGGCAAATCGCCTTCTGCACAGATTTTGTTTCTTTTTTTTTAAATTCTTATTTTTGGGAGGGGGGGGGGTGGGGAGGGAGGAGGCGGGCGGGCCACTTCTATTGGTCTTTCATTTGTCTGTTTTCATCCATCTTTGTTCTTTGGCCCGTGTGGGCCTCCCATCGCGGTGGCCTGCTGTCGTTGCAGAGCACCGGCTCTGGGCACATGCACTCCAGAGCTCTGGCTCAGTAATTGGACACATTGGTCCAGTCACTCCGCAGCACGTGGGGTCTTCCCAGGCCAGGGATCGAATCTGCGCCCCTTGCACAGCAAGGTAGTGTCCTTACCCACTGGACCACCAGGGGAAGCCCAGATTTTGTTTCTTAAGTGCAGTTCTACAGATCAGAAATTACAAGGTTTATGTAAAGGCAGGGGAAAGCAAACCCGTAATCTCTGACGTTAACTTTTTCACAAGAATGCTGTAGTAGGAACAAAGAGGCTTTAAAACAAATTATAAAGCAGTGTCAAAGATGGGATATATGATAACAGTAACTGGCATGATAGTGTGACCCAGTTTCCCACCCCTCCAGTCGGCTAAAAACCAAACACAAAACCAAAACAAACAGACAAAAAACTCTAGACCAACTGGACACGTGCTCCCTATCTCCTCCGCTACACTGCGGGATTCACACCGCATCCATGCAGCTACTGTGGAGCTGCACGGTGCCAGTGTTTTCTCTCTCCTGTGTTGGTCTGGTTCAACATGCCCCATCAAAGGCATGTTTGTTTTGTTTTTCTTTTTAATTAGGGTATAGTTGCTTCACAACACTGTTACAGTTTCTGCTGTACAGCAAGGAATCATCCATGTACATATGTCTATCCCCTCTTTTTTTTTTTTTTTTTAAATTTCTTTCCCATTTAGGTCACCACAGAGCATTGTCTAGACTTCCTTGTGTTAATATACAGTAGGTTCTCATTCGTTATCTATTTTTATACATGAGCATATTGTCAGTCCCAATCTCCCAGTTCATCTCACCCTCTCATTCCCTTCTTGATGGCCATACATTTGTTCTCTGTTTCTGTGTGTCTATTTCTGCTTTTCAAATAAGTTCATCTGTACCATTTTTCTAGATTTCCCATGTATATGAGTTAATACATATTTGTTTTTGTCTTTCTGACTTACTTCACTCTATGTGACAGTCTCTGGATCCATTTACATCTCTGCAAATGACACAATTTTGTCTCTTTGGCCCGTGTGGGCCTCCCATCGCGGTGGCCTGCTGTCGTTGCAGAGCACCGGCTCTGGGCACATGCACTCCAGAGCTCTGGCTCAGTAATTGGACACATTGGTCCAGTCACTCCGCAGCACGTGGGGTCTTCCCAGGCCAGGGATCGAATCTGCGCCCCTTGCACAGCAAGGTAGTGTCCTTACCCACTGGACCACCAGGGGAAGCCCAGATTTTGTTTCTTAAGTGCAGTTCTACAGATCAGAAATTACAAGGTTTATGTAAAGGCAGGGGAAAGCAAACCCGTAATCTCTGACGTTAACTTTTTCACAAGAATGCTGTAGTAGGAACAAAGAGGCTTTAAAACAAATTATAAAGCAGTGTCAAAGATGGGATATATGATAACAGTAACTGGCATGATAGTGTGACCCAGTTTCCCACCCCTCCAGTCGGCTAAAAACCAAACACAAAACCAAAACAAACAGACAAAAAACTCTAGACCAACTGGACACGTGCTCCCTATCTCCTCCGCTACACTGCGGGATTCACACCGCATCCATGCAGCTACTGTGGAGCTGCACGGTGCCAGTGTTTTCTCTCTCCTGTGTTGGTCTGGTTCAACATGCCCCATCAAAGGCATGTTTGTTTTGTTTTTCTTTTTAATTAGGGTATAGTTGCTTCACAACACTGTTACAGTTTCTGCTGTACAGCAAGGAATCATCCATGTACATATGTCTATCCCCTCTTTTTTTTTTTTTTTTTTAAATTTCTTTCCCATTTAGGTCACCACAGAGCATTGTCTAGACTTCCTTGTGTTAATATACAGTAGGTTCTCATTCGTTATCTATTTTTATACATGAGCATATTGTCAGTCCCAATCTCCCAGTTCATCTCACCCTCTCATTCCCTTCTTGATGGCCATACATTTGTTCTCTGTTTCTGTGTGTCTATTTCTGCTTTTCAAATAAGTTCATCTGTACCATTTTTCTAGATTTCCCATGTATATGAGTTAATACATATTTGTTTTTGTCTTTCTGACTTACTTCACTCTATGTGACAGTCTCTGGATCCATTTACATCTCTGCAAATGACACAATTTTGTCTCTTTTTATGACTAAGTAATATTTCATTGTGTATGTGTGTGTATGTATATATATATGTATATATATGTGTATATATGCCACATCTTCTTTATTCATTTCTCTATTGATGGACATTTACGTTGCTCCCATGTCCTGGCTATTGTAAATAGTACTGTAATGACCATTTGGGTGCATGTATCTTTTTGAATTATGATTTTCTCCAGGTACACACCCATGAGTTGGATTGCTGGGTCATAGGGTAGTTCTGTTTTTAGTTTATAAGGAATCTCCAGCTGTTCTCCATAATGGTTGTGCTAAGTCACATTCCCATTGACAGTCTAAGAGAGTTCCCTTTTCACCACACCCTCTCCAGCATTTCTTGTTTGTAGATTTGTTGATAATGGCCATTCTGACTAGTTTGTGAGGTGATTCCTTACTGTAGTTTTGATTTGCATTTCTCTAAAAATTAGTAATGTCGAGCATCTTTTCACGTGTTTCTTGGCCATCTGTATATCTTTGGAGAAATACCTGTTTAGGTCTACTGTTCATTTTTTAATTGAGTTGTTTGGCTTGGGTCTTTTTGTGTGTGTGTGTGGATACTGCGCTGCATGAGCTATGTGTAAGCTATGTGTATATTGTAGAGATTAATCTCTTGCCAGTCGCTCCTTTTGCAAAGATTTTCTCCCATTCTTCGGGTTGTCTTTTCATCTTGTTTATAGTTTCCTTTGCCGTGCACCAACTACAGTTTTGCTTGGGTTTGAGAAACTGAGAGTTTTGTAACATTAAGCCATGGTCCTTTTTATGCTTGAAAAATCACGGCAGGGGCAGCAGCGCACTAAGATAGTTACACACATGGTGCTGATTTGCTGCCAGACAACAGGGTTGGCAGGACAGCAGGGCCTACTGCGGCTTCTCTCCCGCCAGAGCCAGATATGTTCACCTGTGTGATGAATTTACCACTTTGCCCTGTGTACCACCTGACTCTTCAGAGTTGGAGGAGCGAGAAACACATGGGTGTTCCAGCTCATCTCCATGAGTTCCGTTTTGTCCTCTCTCTCTCTCTCTCTCCCAGTTCAAGTCCACTCTCTCAACATCCCCTCGTGACTGCAGGCCAGACAGGAGCACAAGGGCACAAAGGAACAGTTTCTCTGGATTTAGAGACCATGGCCTGAGGCAGAAAAGGGGACAGGAGAAGAGAGGACATTGAATAATTGCAGCTGTGGGTTCCATATTTAGATTCTTGTACAGTTTATAAAGTTTCGGAGTAAAACATGGATTATGTTGAACTGACTGGGCGGTTGAATCAGTTTTCTGAAGGCAACACTATGTTGAGACTGAAGTGCATGGGCAAAGTTTTAAAAGTGTTACATAATGAATCAAACTACTGTTCCAGTAGGTTTTTCTACAGAAATGTCAAGGATACAAAGAATTGTTCGAAGGAAAATTACCATATTATTTTTAATAACTCTAGCATTGAATGTAACCCTAAAGCTCTTTGGGGTTCCCTGAATGGAAAACTTTCGAATTAATGCCTAGGGTAATTTTAGGGAGAAAAGGAAATAAAAGATTGAAATACTTTTGTTAATCATCCATTAAGTACCTCCCTAGGGCCAAGTAAGTTCAATCAAACATACTAGAAAACATTTCAATTTGTTTCAAAAAATGTGTTTGATGTTTCATGCTTACATCATTTCCCTGAAAAGACAGATAAAATTAATGACATAAATTGCTCATTTATTTTCTTTTATTAAATTGCATAAAATTGGCCTCTAAAAGATCAGTGGCAGAATGCAGTGAAAACACAGCTGTTCTGAATTAGGGCTTATTAAAGAAGGCAAGACTTGCTGACTTAAAGAACTAATAAGACATATCCAGGTCAGCTGCCAGGGTCATCCAGGGGTCAAAGGGAGAAACTGAGAGCTGAGTGTAAAAAGAAAGGGACACTAGAAGGGAAGGAGGCAGGGTGGACGGATGGGTGCGTAGAAGGAAGAAAAGAAGGAAAGAAGAAAAAAGGCCCAAGGAAGCAAGCCTGCTAATAACCACTTCATGATACACTGAACTGTCTGAATTAGAAGGTAAGTCCCTTTATGGTCACTTTTACACATCTCGTGCTGAAGAAAGGAAGTTGCAATTTTAAGTGGAAAAATAAGACTCTTGGGGACTATGGGAATATTAGTTATTTTATCTTAATACTCAGATTATAGAGTCAACTTGCGACCTAAAAACAGAGCTTCACTCCACATCGCAAATAGTAATGGAATCAAATTCAAGGGAGCAAATTTCTGCATGTCAATATTCCCTACCAGTGGATGTCCACTCCAGTTATTAGTAGGGAACATTGGCCGTAAACTCAGGTTCATGGCGGCACAACAGAAGCACATGCTGTGCTAGAACACCATTTGCTGTAGTTTTCATTTTTAAAATAGAATTATAATATATTCTTTAATCCTTTAACCTTGAAAACACGTATCATATTAAGATGAAGGAGAAATGAATAATGTTCTCTGTGGATTATGCGCTTCTCACAGGGATGAAAAACTTAAGCAAGCCATTGTAATTTATCAAGTGCTTTCTCCAGCAAGGCATTTCACTTTCTCTATTTCCGGAAAAGTCTAGTGTTGATGAGGAAGCTCCGTGTTGTGGTGGCTGGAAGGGAATGCCTGTGTTTCTCTCCTTACTCTGCCCCCTGCTGGCTGCACGTTCTTTACGAAATTTATTTAACCTCTAAATCCTCAAATCCCAGCATGTAAAATGAGAGTGATTGCCTATGATTTACCTAAGATTCAGGGCATGCTTGTAAGTAGATGTGAATATGAATTTGTTTAAAATGCAGTTAATTGAAAAGACAGTTTTGACATAAATTGCTCATTTATTTTCTTTTATTAAATTGCATAAAATTGGCCTCTAAAAGATCAGTGGCAGAATGCAGTGAAAACACAGCTGTTCTGAATTAGGGCTTATTAAAGAAGGCAAGACTTGCTGACTTAAAGAACTAATAAGACATATCCAGGTCAGCTGCCAGGGTCATCCAGGGGTCAAAGGAGAAACTGAGAGCTGAGTGTAAAAAGAAAGGGACACTAGAAGGGAAGGAGGCAGGGTGGACGGATGGGTGCGTAGAAGGAAGAAAAGAAGGAAAGAAGAAAAAAGGCCCAAGGAAGCAAGCCTGCTAATAACCACTTCATGATACACTGAACTGTCTGAATTAGAAGGTAAGTCCCTTTATGGTCACTTTTACACATCTCGTGCTGAAGAAAGGAAGTTGCAATTTTAAGTGGAAAAATAAGACTCTTGGGGACTATGGGAATATTAGTTATTTTATCTTAATACTCAGATTATAGAGTCAACTTGCGACCTAAAAACAGAGCTTCACTCCACATCGCAAATAGTAATGGAATCAAATTCAAGGGAGCAAATTTCTGCATGTCAATATTCCCTACCAGTGGATGTCCACTCCAGTTATTAGTAGGGAACATTGGCCGTAAACTCAGGTTCATGGCGGCACAACAGAAGCACATGCTGTGCTAGAACACCATTTGCTGTAGTTTTCATTTTTAAAATAGAATTATAATATATTCTTTAATCCTTTAACCTTGAAAACACGTATCATATTAAGATGAAGGAGAAATGAATAATGTTCTCTGTGGATTATGCGCTTCTCACAGGGATGAAAAACTTAAGCAAGCCATTGTAATTTATCAAGTGCTTTCTCCAGCAAGGCATTTCACTTTCTCTATTTCCGGAAAAGTCTAGTGTTGATGAGGAAGCTCCGTGTTGTGGTGGCTGGAAGGGAATGCCTGTGTTTCTCTCCTTACTCTGCCCCCTGCTGGCTGCACGTTCTTTACGAAATTTATTTAACCTCTAAATCCTCAAATCCCAGCATGTAAAATGAGAGTGATTGCCTATGATTTACCTAAGATTCAGGGCATGCTTGTAAGTAGATGTGAATATGAATTACTCACAGGAGTGATTAAAGTACGACGAATAGTTACTAGCCCTTGAGTGTTTGATCGTGTGAATACTAGTTAAGAACATACATGATTTTGAAATTTCTCTTGTTTTTTAGACTATGGTTTTGTTTTTCTTTTCATTTGGACATGACCTTGAGACCTCCACACATCACAGGTCATTGGGGTTCATGATGTGACACTGCTCTGTAAATTCAAATAGAAAAGTTTACTTGTGTCTAGATCTTTGAATCTACTCAGATCATTCGGGAGAAATGCTTAGGGGCATCACTTGAGTCAAACTTGGAACAGGAAATCACCTGGAAAACTGAAACACATAAACAGTAAGGGGGGAATTTCCAAGGCTGCCTGGGGGTACCCGACGTGGCCCATGTAGAAGCTGCTCTAGGCCTGCTTTAGGAGTCCAGAGAAGGATAAAAAGAAAGAGACAAATTTTCAGGGACTGCTGGTGAGCCACCACAGAAATCTCAGCTGAAGAAGCCAGAACACTCCCCAGGTGAATCTCCTCTTTGTCTTCCAGAATCCCAGTCCCTTCCCTGTGTGGTTTGCTCTCTACATCAGTTCTGTGTTTCTCTGCTGTTTCTTTCCTTTCCCCTCTCCCTCTTGAAAAGGCCCGAAAAACTGTTAGGTGAACACTAGTCTGTCCCAAAGAAGGCTTGTCAAGGTCTTAATCCAAACGACTTACTCGTTAAATGAGTCAGCCAAGATCTGACACAGCCTAGAACCATCTGAGTCAGGCGGTGGAAAGTTACAGAGATGGAGGAAAACAGGAAAGGAAGAAGGAAGAAACTTGGGCCATTCTTGGAAAGTGGTTTTAGTTGAAACAAGAAAAATGTGGTTTGGCTCAGAAGAGGTTCTTATAAGCAGGGCCACAAAAGGGTAGAACTTTCAGCAGCTGAAAGCAAACCAGTTCCTAGAAGGGAAAGAACTTCAACTCAGGAGTTTTTAATAGAACTTAAGAGGCACGTGGGGCCCACTGTAAAGCTGTAGAAAGACAAGTCTTCGTATCTAATGATGATGGTGGGTAGTGAAAAGCTGGTGATCTGCAGGCTTGATGGGCTGATGATGCAAAATACCAAGCATCTGTTTAGCTCAATAATGGACTCTTTCAAACTGAAAACAATCCTGCTGTCTGCTACTCCAAGCCAGAGAGCAGCTCCCAAAATTTGTATTGGAGTTGCAGGAAGCCTTTCACGTGTAGTGTGAAATTCAGCTGAGCAATGACTTTAAAAAAGAAGAAAAAAAAATTATTTATGTATTTGTTTTTGGCTATTCGGGTTTTCACTGCTGCTGAAGGCTCTTCTCTAGTTGCAGGGAGTGGGGGCTACTCTCTAGTTGAAGTGAGCAGGCTTCTTCTTGTGGTGACTTCTCTTGTTGTGGAACTCGGGCTTTAGAGCACACAGGCTTCAGTAGTTGAGGCACATGGGCTCAATAGTTGCAGCTCCGAGGCTCCAGAGCACAGGCTCCATAGCTGTGGCTCACGGGCTTAGTTGCTCCACAGCATGTGGGATCTTCCTGGATCAGGGATCTAACCCGTGTTTCCTGCATTGGCAGGCCAGCTCTTCACCACTCAATTACCAGGGAAGTCCAATGACACTTATTATGCTTAGCTTTCATTAATCTTTAAGGTATGTATACCTCAATTCCTACTTTACAGTGCCACTGTTGTGATAATATTAGACTCTGAGATGATACTCTAGGTATGCTGTGTAAATGTTCTTGTTCTGGAAAAGGCCCGAAAAACTGGGAAAGTCTGTCCCAAAGAAGGCTTGTCAAGGTCTTAATCCAAACGACTTACTCGTTAAATGAGTCAGCCAAGATCTGACACAGCCTAGAACCATCTGAGTCAGGCGGTGGAAAGTTACAGAGATGGAGGAAAACAGGAAAGGAAGAAGGAAGAAACTTGGGCCATTCTTGGAAAGTGGTTTTAGTTGAAACAAGAAAAATGTGGTTTGGCTCAGAAGAGGTTCTTATAAGCAGGGCCACAAAAGGGTAGAACTTTCAGCAGCTGAAAGCAAACCAGTTCCTAGAAGGGAAAGAACTTCAACTCAGGAGTTTTTAATAGAACTTAAGAGGCACGTGGGGCCCACTGTAAAGCTGTAGAAAGACAAGTCTTCGTATCTAATGATGATGGTGGGTAGTGAAAAGCTGGTGATCTGCAGGCTTGATGGGCTGATGATGCAAAATACCAAGCATCTGTTTAGCTCAATAATGGACTCTTTCAAACTGAAAACAATCCTGCTGTCTGCTACTCCAAGCCAGAGAGCAGCTCCCAAAATTTGTATTGGAGTTGCAGGAAGCCTTTCACGTGTAGTGTGAAATTCAGCTGAGCAATGACTTTAAAAAAGAAGAAAAAAAAATTATTTATGTATTTGTTTTTGGCTATTCGGGTTTTCACTGCTGCTGAAGGCTCTTCTCTAGTTGCAGGGAGTGGGGGCTACTCTCTAGTTGAAGTGAGCAGGCTTCTTCTTGTGGTGACTTCTCTTGTTGTGGAACTCGGGCTTTAGAGCACACAGGCTTCAGTAGTTGAGGCACATGGGCTCAATAGTTGCAGCTCCGAGGCTCCAGAGCACAGGCTCCATAGCTGTGGCTCACGGGCTTAGTTGCTCCACAGCATGTGGGATCTTCCTGGATCAGGGATCTAACCCGTGTTTCCTGCATTGGCAGGCCAGCTCTTCACCACTCAATTACCAGGGAAGTCCAATGACACTTATTATGCTTAGCTTTCATTAATCTTTAAGGTATGTATACCTCAATTCCTACTTTACAGTGCCACTGTTGTGATAATATTAGACTCTGAGATGATACTCTAGGTATGCTGTGTAAATGTTTTAATAGTATTTAAATTAGCATTATTATTATTGCTGTCTAGGAGGAGAAGGTGAGAGAGGCAGGGAAACTTTGTTTCTATTTTCTCCTCAAGGAGTGGTTCCAGGTTGGTATAACTCTGAGTATAGAATTATACCTGTGTGTAGGATGAATATTTAATATATGATAATATTATAAGTTTCTTAGTCGTTCTGATTAATCATTTTGGCATAATTGCCTCGCTTTATTATATCATTCATGTTATGACATTACCAGGTGCCAGCATCATTAGTAATACAGATTCTGCTTTAATTCCCATATTTCTTTGTAAATGCCTTAAGAAAGGCTCACCTTTGGTGTCGAAGAGGCACAGTGCTGTGTGGAAAGTTTTAGAGAAAGAAGTTTTGGCACAGACCTTGATGACTGTGTTCCTACCTCATTTATCAATCTTTCCTGTTCTCTAGGGTTGACAGTCAGCTGTGAGTTTGGTGCCGTTTCCCATGTGCAAGTTTAAACTCTGCAAAGGTCAATCTCTGACTGTTGATTTTCTCATGTGTGTATGGAGATAAAGTATTTACATGCTTGTGTTAAAATCAGTAAAATAATACAAGCAGCAGCTGAGGGTAGTTTTAAAAGACTGATATTATAGAAGCATTTGAAAAGTATTAGTTGAGGTCAAAAGGAGACTTTATTAAAAGCTTGAATAACGTGAACAAGGGACAGAGTTCTGTATGTCTACTATCATTCTCAGGTGTGGAAATTCTAGCTCCCACCCCTATAGACTCAGACTTTAGGATATGAAAGTACTCAGTGAGATGATAATTTGAAAGATTCATTATTTTGAAGGATTATAATTAGTATCTGTTAATAAAATCAGAAATTCTTTTAGATCAAGTATATGTATTTTCTGAATATATGTATTAAAATATATGAATTTTCTGAATATATGTATTTCTAAATGCCGAATGCATACTGAATTACAAATTAGGAAGATAGGATGAGTAGAGAGTGTCTTCTTGCTTGTGTTGTCTGAACCTGAAAACTCCTGTAAAATTAAATCCAAACATTAAACAAATTGATTTCCCGCCCTACCAGCAGAGGGAGACATAGGTCCCTCCCAGGTTTTTTGGAGAGAACCAATCAGAACTGACACCTCAGGTGGTCAACCTGAATTCCCATTCTGGCTTCTTTCAAGTTAAATTTAGCATTCATCTTAGTGTTTCAAGAGTATGTTTCTTTTTAAATATTTATTTATTTTTATTAGGCTGTGCACATGGGATCTTCTATCTTTGTTGCAGCATGAAACTCTTAGTTGTGGAATATGGGATCTAGTTCCCTGACCAGGGGTCAAACCTGGGATTCCCTGCATTTGGCGTACGGAATCTTAGCCAAAAGACCACCAGGAAAGCCCCAAGAGTATTTTTCTGTTTCTGCATTGCCTCATTATGGACACCATTCTAATTCCTTTATGTCCCAATATGCAAAAAGTCTGAGAATCAGATTCAACTTACAATAACATTAATGGTTCAGAACCAAACAAGTGCCTCTGTTGTAAAGCCCCCACCAATGAGCATGTCTCATTGAACAGTCTTTCTTCCTCTTTGCTTTTCAGATACCTACCTCTTTCCTCAACTCCTTCTTATTCTTCTTAGGCTCCAACCCAGCATTTAATGCCCATTACTTGCTCATGCAGCACAGACCTTCATTTTACTTTTGTAAGATATATGGATGTCCCTGACTGAAGTGTTGTGATTTCTTTCCACAGATCTACCTACATTGACCTAGCAGAGCTATCCTTATAAGAGGACCTCTTACATGCTGCTAAAACAATTATTTTCCTTCATCTTTTAGGTCTGTCTCAAAGAGAAAGCACCACTACACATTTTCTAAGAACTCAAGCTAGGCAACCACTTGCCTAGGTACTGTGGGGCAAACAAAGTGAATGAAATACAATCGGTAAGAGATGGACAGGAAGGATCACCATGGTAATAGGTGTATTGAATTTATTACTTATAATCTGTGGAAGTCTTTAGCAAATAAACACCCTCTGTTACTTAATTACTCAGCCAGACTGACTATTAAAATAAGACCCAGTACCTTAGAAACCCATTTCTTACCAGCAGGTGTGATCTCAGATGACAAGCATAGACCTAATCCTGGTATCCGTCCTGTAACCTGAGAATGCTGGGTGTCCTGAGGCTTTTTTTCCCCTTCTACTATCAGTACATAAGCTGGCCAATAAGTGGATGTCTTCCTCAGTGTCCGGTTATCACAGGGGTTCCCTGCTAGCCTGGAGGAGTAAGGGGGCCCTGCCCTGTTAGCTGGGGTCTTATGATCCCATTTAGTCCATGTCAAATGACTCTCTCATTCAGTCCTGCTGTGTCTTCTGGTCCCTAAACCCCTAATGTATCCCTACTAATAGGAATATAATGAATATAAGGGAGTTCATGAAAATGACAACCCCATCCATTCTGATTTCTGGTTCTGTGATTTACTGTTTGGACCCAACTGAAATATACGCCCTCTATGTATCCTAGTCAGCCCTCAGAAAAGATGCCGCTCTCTACCCACTCCACATCTCACTGATGCACCAAACTCATTGGTCATGTAGTATCTCTCCAGCTATCACTTGAAAACAGTTCAACTCTTGTATTACCTTATTCTACAGGCAATGTCACTCATAATATCACAGTCCAGTGCTTCTCAACAATGTTACATTTAGAAGCTAATGAGAGTAACTACTAGTTCAAGCACAGAGTTCTTAACAGACCATAAAAGTGATATTTGTTCATGTAAAGTATCACTTTTCTTTCCCATCATCTTTTTTATGCAAGCACTGTGTTGATGTCTCTATGCAGTAATAATTTCATTTTTGAACTTTGAAATAAGACTTTAACTGACTTAAGCCTCTCTTTAACTGAGGCATAACTTTCCCAGAGTGTTGGTGCTGGCACATATTTTATGTTTTCAGACTTCTCATGGCTTATTTTCATAAATTAAAGCTAACAGAAAGCAATTTGAAACCTAAATAGAAAACAAACAACAACAAAAAAACTAGTTGAAAACATTTATATATCTGAGTATTCTCTCAGCTAGATTCTTTACCATCTGAGTCACCAGGAAAGCCTGCTCTATTTGTTATTTAATAATAAATCTGGCATCTCAGTGGTAAAGAATCCCTCTGCCAATGAAGGACATGCAGGAAGGCTTGGGTTTGATCCCTGGGTTGGGAAGATCCCCTGGAGGAGGACATGGCAACCCACTCCAGTATTCTTGCCTGGAAAAATCCCATGGACAGAGGAGCCTGTTGGGCTACAGTGCATAGGGTTGCAAAGAGTCAGACATGACTGAGCAACTGAGCATACATTTTTTAATAATAAATCTGACATCTCAGAATCAGTAGATTCTATAAAATAGAAATAGAAGGGATTAGAAATAAAAAGAAACGTTATAATAGAAAAAAACCCATTATTTCCCAGCATTTGTAATTTCCGAGGATTTATCAGTGAAGCACAGTTGTAAGAGATGATAAAGGATAGCACCACTCTACTCAGGACATAGTGAGACGTACGGGAGCCTGACAGTTTGAAGGTTTAATTGCACACTTTGAACTGAGGCATCTAAAAAGATTCAGTAAGATGAGTCAGCCTGAAATTGGAACACAGTGATGGGGAATTAAAGTGCATAGCAGAGTAAATGAAAATGCACCATAGAAAGGGCACAGAGTCTGAAGTCCAGGAAAAGTGAGCTCAAATCCTAGTGTTAAATTTTAGAAGCTAATGAGAGTAACTACTAGTTCAAGCACAGAGTTCTTAACAGACCATAAAAGTGATATTTGTTCATGTAAAGTATCACTTTTCTTTCCCATCATCTTTTTTATGCAAGCACTGTGTTGATGTCTCTATGCAGTAATAATTTCATTTTTGAACTTTGAAATAAGACTTTAACTGACTTAAGCCTCTCTTTAACTGAGGCATAACTTTCCCAGAGTGTTGGTGCTGGCACATATTTTATGTTTTCAGACTTCTCATGGCTTATTTTCATAAATTAAAGCTAACAGAAAGCAATTTGAAACCTAAATAGAAAACAAACAACAACAAAAAAACTAGTTGAAAACATTTATATATCTGAGTATTCTCTCAGCTAGATTCTTTACCATCTGAGTCACCAGGAAAGCCTGCTCTATTTGTTATTTAATAATAAATCTGGCATCTCAGTGGTAAAGAATCCCTCTGCCAATGAAGGACATGCAGGAAGGCTTGGGTTTGATCCCTGGGTTGGGAAGATCCCCTGGAGGAGGACATGGCAACCCACTCCAGTATTCTTGCCTGGAAAAATCCCATGGACAGAGGAGCCTGTTGGGCTACAGTGCATAGGGTTGCAAAGAGTCAGACATGACTGAGCAACTGAGCATACATTTTTTAATAATAAATCTGACATCTCAGAATCAGTAGATTCTATAAAATAGAAATAGAAGGGATTAGAAATAAAAGAAACGTTATAATAGAAAAAAACCCATTATTTCCCAGCATTTGTAATTTCCGAGGATTTATCAGTGAAGCACAGTTGTAAGAGATGATAAAGGATAGCACCACTCTACTCAGGACATAGTGAGACGTACGGGAGCCTGACAGTTTGAAGGTTTAATTGCACACTTTGAACTGAGGCATCTAAAAAGATTCAGTAAGATGAGTCAGCCTGAAATTGGAACACAGTGATGGGGAATTAAAGTGCATAGCAGAGTAAATGAAAATGCACCATAGAAAGGGCACAGAGTCTGAAGTCCAGGAAAAGTGAGCTCAAATCCTAGTGTTAAATTTTACAAGTTGATGAGTGTGTAACTCTAGGCGAAGCTCTCAACCTTCCTTATTAGACTCACTGCTTTATCTCTTGGTCATTGTCATGAGCATTATCATAAAGAACCGTGATCATCTTCTAGCTCAGTAGAAGCTGCATTGAATGCTAAGCATTGCAGTCTGGTTCAGTCTTTGGAAGAGCAGACCAGTGATTGATATGTTTGCTCATAAATGATAGGACTGAGACTTCTGACCCAAAAATAAACAGGGAAGAGACAGGTCTGTTGAAACTCAAACTGATGTTAACAATGGAATGAAAACATGACTCTGGGCCATCTAGGAGGCTGCAAAATTGGGGCAGAATTCAAGTGGGATAAGCGTAATCACCCCAAGAATGGGACACAGCTTTAGGTCCTAGCATTCAGCCCTGGGACACAATGAGCCGCTGACCTCTGCAACCAGGAGCACTGAAATCACTGTGCTCACAGCAGCCAAGGAGTCCACTGGGTCCCCCAGCCTCACCTCACAGAGGAGCAATTGAACTCCAAGAGACGTTTTTATTCTGCCTGGAAGTTGTTTCAGGACATCCTGCCTCAAGGTTAGTCTCAGACTTTTAGGATACGAAAGTACATGTTAAGATGCTAATTTGAAAAATTCATTATTTTGAAGGATTATAATTATATCTGTTAGCAGTATCGGAAGTTCTTTTAGGTAAAATACATGTATTTTCTGAATATATGTGTTTCTAAATGCCAAGCTAAAGGCTGTTTTGTCAGCAGAAAGAGATGACTCATTCTTGACTTCCTTCCTAGATCTATAAATAAACTCGTCCACTCTTTCTTCACCAAGTCCTTAGCAAACGGTCTTCCTTAATTAAGGCCAGGTTGTTAGGAGGTGCCTCCTGGCCTGTGTTACTGGCAGTGGTTTCTTGTCCAGACAGCTGGATATTGTTGAATTACCACCTCCCAAATCTCACTGTCTCACTGTAACAACATTCCCAGAGACTGAGAGGCTGAGAACCCCAGGTGAGGTCCAGAACTCTTGTTTGTTCAGTTCTAGGTACACAGAACCAGGCTTGTTTGTTGTCCCTGAGCTCAGCGGCTCTGTGACTCCACTCACCTTGTTCCTTAGTCTCTTTTGGCAGGCAGGAGTCAGGGATCCTCCTATTTTCCCCTTTATTCTTCAGGCAACCTCTGTCTTAGCTCTGAGAACATGGTAGAAAATGGTCAATGTGATTCCATAGGGAGTTAAACATGGTTATAAAAGGCACTCTTCCTGTTTCTTTTTCTATGTCTTTCAGGTAGGAAATAGCATGAATTAGGCAAATCCTCAAAGATATATGCCTGTCCCTGTGTTCAGTGTCTCAACCCCAATAGCAATCAATAAGTGTGATTTTTAAAATCTTAAACATTTATTAACAATCTCATAAAAATCTGGAAAGAACTTTGGAAGAAAATTATAAAATTCTTTGGAAGTCACTGAGTATGGTGGCTCTGGGTGCTCTAAATGGCAGGTACTAACACATACTTATCAATAGAACAAAGTTACTAGGGGAAACGTCTGGAGGATAAGGGAGAAAGAGAGTAGGAGAGCTTTAGACTGTGATGAAGGTTTGATGCTTGGGGAAGAAATGAGGGAAAGAAGGAGAGCTGGGTAGGACATTCTAAGACCGCAAAGCATTTCTAAGAAAGTTTCTGCCAAGCCAATGCAAAGGTCCTGAGTCATGGTTTCCTGTCAGAAGAGATGTGAATTAAGCAGGACTGGGCCTGCATTAGTACCCAGTGTGCTCCATCATTGGCTGGGAGCAACCTTGTAGAAGTTCAACCTGCCTGAACTTGGTGATAGACCTAGAGAGATGGCAACCAGGACCTTCATCCATGCACTATGCTCTGTACAGTAAGAGATCAGACAAGTGCGTGTCCCTGGTCCCTGCAACATTAAGAAACTTACAAACAAGGAGTAAAAGATTCTGTTTTCATGAATAGAAAGTTTGAATGTCATATAAAAATCCCAGTTCTTCCCCAACTGACTGAGAGACAACAGAATTCCAATTAAAATGGCAAAGGGATTTTAAAATCTCTTGGTGGTTTGGTGGTTTGTTTTTCAGCAGAACTTGACAAAGAAATTACATGGAAGAGACAAAGAGGGGGAAAAAATACCCTTGAAGACAAAAGAGCTGGATAAGAAGATTTGCTTCTCCAAGTCTCAAATATCATTGTATTACACTAACACAGGATGGGGTTGGTTCTGGAGTGGACAGATAGCACAACGGGGTAGAATTTAGGCTAGCATATATATGGAGTAACACATTGGTAGAAGTTTCAGATGTGACAGAAAGTTGAAAAAGATATTCTTGATTATGCTGTGGAAATGAGTCATCCATGTATAATGAAAAATGAAATTCATTCCTGACTTACACCAAGTACAAACATTAATTCCTAGTTAATGAAGGATCAGAATGCTTAGTCAATGATGATTTCCTAGAAGGGAAATCTCTCTTGAATGGGACAAAAAATATAAGCTATAATGAAAAGATCGACTCATACTACATTGAGAAAACTTTATAGAAATCTAAATATATAAAACAGAGATAGAAAAGACGAGCCAAAAACTGATATAAAATATTTGCAATGCATATATTGATGAGAAATGACTTCCATGAAACTCCAGAGCATCTAAAATAAAATTTAGAAAAATATAGGTTCAGTAGGAAAGTGGACAAAAGATAGGAACAGCAAACTGAACCACGATAAGATGTGATTTAACTTTTGGGGAAAATTTAGGAGCCTAACAGTAACAAGTAATGACCAGAGTGTGGACAAATAATTCTCATAAGTTTCCAAGGGGAATTGGAGTTATAACCATCTGTAGAGGAAAGTTTCATTGTTCAATAAATTTTAAAATGCACACTCCCTGCAATCATATATTATACTTTAGGTTTTTAAATATTAAAAAAAGGTATTACAGCATCACTCATAATAGCATTGAAAACAACTGATATAGAGAATGGATTTTTAAAAATTGTGGCAAGAATTTAAATACAATTTCATCATGCTGGGTTAAACAATCCTTTCCTACCCCAGAGTTAAATAAAACTGAGCTATGTTAAGCATGGTCCTGTCTTAAGCAATATTGAGAAAAAGCAAAATAATTTACCTTGGGTTTTTTTCATATAAAAATCCCAGTTCTTCCCCAACTGACTGAGAGACAACAGAATTCCAATTAAAATGGCAAAGGGATTTTAAAATCTCTTGGTGGTTTGGTGGTTTGTTTTTCAGCAGAACTTGACAAAGAAATTACATGGAAGAGACAAAGAGGGGGAAAAAATACCCTTGAAGACAAAAGAGCTGGATAAGAAGATTTGCTTCTCCAAGTCTCAAATATCATTGTATTACACTAACACAGGATGGGGTTGGTTCTGGAGTGGACAGATAGCACAACGGGGTAGAATTTAGGCTAGCATATATATGGAGTAACACATTGGTAGAAGTTTCAGATGTGACAGAAAGTTGAAAAAGATATTCTTGATTATGCTGTGGAAATGAGTCATCCATGTATAATGAAAAATGAAATTCATTCCTGACTTACACCAAGTACAAACATTAATTCCTAGTTAATGAAGGATCAGAATGCTTAGTCAATGATGATTTCCTAGAAGGGAAATCTCTCTTGAATGGGACAAAAAATATAAGCTATAATGAAAAGATCGACTCATACTACATTGAGAAAACTTTATAGAAATCTAAATATATAAAACAGAGATAGAAAAGACGAGCCAAAAACTGATATAAAATATTTGCAATGCATATATTGATGAGAAATGACTTCCATGAAACTCCAGAGCATCTAAAATAAAATTTAGAAAAATATAGGTTCAGTAGGAAAGTGGACAAAAGATAGGAACAGCAAACTGAACCACGATAAGATGTGATTTAACTTTTGGGGAAAATTTAGGAGCCTAACAGTAACAAGTAATGACCAGAGTGTGGACAAATAATTCTCATAAGTTTCCAAGGGGAATTGGAGTTATAACCATCTGTAGAGGAAAGTTTCATTGTTCAATAAATTTTAAAATGCACACTCCCTGCAATCATATATTATACTTTAGGTTTTTAAATATTAAAAAAAGGTATTACAGCATCACTCATAATAGCATTGAAAACAACTGATATAGAGAATGGATTTTTAAAAATTGTGGCAAGAATTTAAATACAATTTCATCATGCTGGGTTAAACAATCCTTTCCTACCCCAGAGTTAAATAAAACTGAGCTATGTTAAGCATGGTCCTGTCTTAAGCAATATTGAGAAAAAGCAAAATAATTTACCTTGCTCCCAAGAAATACTTGCTCCTAGAGCTCAGCCTATGAAACATGTGAAATTACCTACTTTAGAAAATAATAGTTCTCCTATCATCTCCAGACTTTCAGACTAAGATTCTCTTCAAAAACCTTATTCCAAAGATAATGCCATAAACCCTGCTCAATCTCAAATGGTTTCCTTCCTTATAAAACTCCTTAAAATCACCCAACACTCTCCCTGGCTTTCTGAAACACTTAAAAAGCTGTCAATATTGTTTCTGTTTTGTTGTTGCAACTCTAATATGCGTTACTTGATTATCAAGTTTTTCTGGTGGTGAAGAATCTGCTTGCCAGTGCAGGGAAGACAGGAGCCATGGGTTCAATCCCTGGGTCACGTAGGTCCCCGGGAGGAGGAAATGACAACCCACTTCAGTACTCTCGCCTGGAAAACTCCATGGAACACGCTACAGTCTATGGGGTTGCAAAGAGTTAGATACAGCTGAGCAACTGAGTGGACATACACACACACACACACACACACACACACACTGGTGGCCATTTGGGTAGTCAATAGTAGGAGATTTAAACAGTGAAGATACTAAAAAAGAGGTGATCTATATTTACTCATATATACCAATATGAGTAAACCTCACAAGCAACATAGAACCTAAAAACAGTAACAATAAAATAAAAACCTCTACGTATAGTTTATGCTCAGATGCCCAATTGTGTCTGACTGTTTGTGATGATGGACTGTAGCCCGCCAGGCTCCTCTGTCCATGGGATTCTCTAGGCAAGAATACTGGGATGGATTGCCAATTCCTTCTCCAGGGTGATTTTCCCCATCCAGGGATTGGACCTGGCTTTCCTGCATTGCAAGCAGCCCCTACCAACTGAACCCCAGGGAATCAGGTCTGTTTATACAAAAGTTAAAGAAATGCAAGTCAAGTGTAAATTCTTTAAGGATGTGATCAAAGTTGAAAATTATAGACAATATGGGCCTAATTGAGGGTGTGGGCAATGGAGAGAGAATTGCTGTCCAGGAAAGTATGGGAAGTTTGACCTGTATTTGTTATGTTTTAACTCTCTTGAATCAAGGTGGTGGTCTCATAGGTTTTCACCAGAGTGTCATTTAAACTTTCTTTGCAGTTTTCATTATTTCACAATTTTAAAGGAAAAAGAATTGTAGGACACAATACTTGATGGTAATTGTATTCAGAAAGGGAATGATAGCATCAAATGCTGCAGAGCATTCAGAAATGAAAATTGACATGTGTCTTCTGAATTTGAGGACCCGGAAAATTCTCATTGACTTCAGGTCAAGAGAGTGGATAGTGACAATGGCAGTTGAGGAAGAGGATGGAAATTGTGGAGGTGGAGACAGGGAGAATGGACAACATGCATGAAGAGATATTCACTCCAGCTGAACTGTTGTAAGATGGCCTGGTGTATTTTTTGTTTTTTGTTCAGTAAGTAAGTCATGTCTGACTCTTTGCAACCCCATGGACTAAAGCATGCCAGGATTGTCTATCCTTCAACATCTCCCAGTTTGCTCCAACTCATGTCCATTGAGTTGATGATGACATACAGCCATCTCATCTTCTGTCACCCCCTTCTCCTCTTGCCCTCTATATTTCCCAGCATTGGGGTCTTTTCCAGTGAATCAGCTCTTCACATCAGGTGGCCAAAATTTTAGAGCTTCAGCATCAGTCCTACCAATGAATATTCAGGATTGATTTCCTTTAGGATGGACTGGTTTGATCTTCTAGCTGTCCAAGGGACTCTCAAGAGTCTTCTCCAGCACCACAGTGCAAAAACATTAATTCTTCAGGGCTCAGCTTTCTTTATGGTCCAACTCTCACATCCATACATGCCTACTGGAAAAAAGCATAGCTTTGATTATAGGGACCTTTTTGACTATAGGGACAACTACACAAAGTCTCTGCTTTTTAATTTGCTGTTCTTCCATGGGGGAAGCATCTTTTAATTTCATGCCTGTGGTCACTGTCTGTCGTGATTTTGGATCCCAAGAAAAGAAAATCTGTTACTCCTCCCACTTTCTCCCTTTCTATTTGCCATGAAGTAATGACATTGGATGCCATGAATGTGGAGTTTCAACCCAGCTTAAGATGGTCTGGACACTAAAAAGTGTATTTGTTATGTTTTAACTCTCTTGAATCAAGGTGGTGGTCTCATAGGTTTTCACCAGAGTGTCATTTAAACTTTCTTTGCAGTTTTCATTATTTCACAATTTTAAAGGAAAAAGAATTGTAGGACACAATACTTGATGGTAATTGTATTCAGAAAGGGAATGATAGCATCAAATGCTGCAGAGCATTCAGAAATGAAAATTGACATGTGTCTTCTGAATTTGAGGACCCGGAAAATTCTCATTGACTTCAGGTCAAGAGAGTGGATAGTGACAATGGCAGTTGAGGAAGAGGATGGAAATTGTGGAGGTGGAGACAGGGAGAATGGACAACATGCATGAAGAGATATTCACTCCAGCTGAACTGTTGTAAGATGGCCTGGTGTATTTTTTGTTTTTTGTTCAGTAAGTAAGTCATGTCTGACTCTTTGCAACCCCATGGACTAAAGCATGCCAGGATTGTCTATCCTTCAACATCTCCCAGTTTGCTCCAACTCATGTCCATTGAGTTGATGATGACATACAGCCATCTCATCTTCTGTCACCCCCTTCTCCTCTTGCCCTCTATATTTCCCAGCATTGGGGTCTTTTCCAGTGAATCAGCTCTTCACATCAGGTGGCCAAAATTTTAGAGCTTCAGCATCAGTCCTACCAATGAATATTCAGGATTGATTTCCTTTAGGATGGACTGGTTTGATCTTCTAGCTGTCCAAGGGACTCTCAAGAGTCTTCTCCAGCACCACAGTGCAAAAACATTAATTCTTCAGGGCTCAGCTTTCTTTATGGTCCAACTCTCACATCCATACATGCCTACTGGAAAAAAGCATAGCTTTGATTATAGGGACCTTTTTGACTATAGGGACAACTACACAAAGTCTCTGCTTTTTAATTTGCTGTTCTTCCATGGGGGAAGCATCTTTTAATTTCATGCCTGTGGTCACTGTCTGTCGTGATTTTGGATCCCAAGAAAAGAAAATCTGTTACTCCTCCCACTTTCTCCCTTTCTATTTGCCATGAAGTAATGACATTGGATGCCATGAATGTGGAGTTTCAACCCAGCTTAAGATGGTCTGGACACTAAAAAGCAAACCTACTGTGAAGGGGTGTCCCATGTGTGTTTTTCCCTGTGTGCATCCGTGTCACACTTTAAACCAACAGACATGGTCATTAGGCCTCTACTGAGAATAGCAAAGCATGGCAAGTATTTATAGTCATGCATTTTGCATTTCTAGAGAACTCGATTGCTTTGAGTATAGGCCTCTTTCCAAATAAAAAAGAGCCAAAAAAGGTCAACAGGGTGGTTTCGGTGGAGTAAATTTACCTAAGAGTTTCCAATTGTTGGCTCAGCTGTAGTGGGAGAGGAAAGCAGAGGAGAGCCGAAGAGGCACAGGTCCAGGAATCTGGAAGAGACAAGAGAAAAACAGGAGCAATAAACTAGCAGAAGTCAGGATTAGGGAAAGCCTTCCTCAATTTGCAATTACTGACCCATGAGGACACAGTTAATATTTCCTTTGCCTCCAATAAAAACGTTCACAATTAAAAACGCATTATCTGTGCATAACACATTGTAAAACTATGCAGTCACTTCTTGAAGCAGCCAAGCTCGAGGATTTAACTAAATGCTTACAAAAATGTTAATCCAGTGGCAGTAACGTCCAGAAAATTCTGTATACCCAGTCAAGTCAGATCACAAATGAAGGTTAAGCCAGAACATCATATTCCAATATAAGGAATACTCAGTGATGTGTAACTCAGAGGAGTGGTTAGAATCTACACTTATATAGCATCTTAATAAAGCACCAACAAATTTGTAAACAAGCAACAAGGCAAAGGACTTTGCTGCCCAAAGGGACCAACCCAAATTAATTCTTCAGGGCTCAGCTTTCTTTATGGTCCAACTCTCACATCCATACATGCCTACTGGAAAAAAGCATAGCTTTGATTATAGGGACCTTTTTGACTATAGGGACAACTACACAAAGTCTCTGCTTTTTAATTTGCTGTTCTTCCATGGGGGAAGCATCTTTTAATTTCATGCCTGTGGTCACTGTCTGTCGTGATTTTGGATCCCAAGAAAAGAAAATCTGTTACTCCTCCCACTTTCTCCCTTTCTATTTGCCATGAAGTAATGACATTGGATGCCATGAATGTGGAGTTTCAACCCAGCTTAAGATGGTCTGGACACTAAAAAGCAAACCTACTGTGAAGGGGTGTCCCATGTGTGTTTTTCCCTGTGTGCATCCGTGTCACACTTTAAACCAACAGACATGGTCATTAGGCCTCTACTGAGAATAGCAAAGCATGGCAAGTATTTATAGTCATGCATTTTGCATTTCTAGAGAACTCGATTGCTTTGAGTATAGGCCTCTTTCCAAATAAAAAAGAGCCAAAAAAGGTCAACAGGGTGGTTTCGGTGGAGTAAATTTACCTAAGAGTTTCCAATTGTTGGCTCAGCTGTAGTGGGAGAGGAAAGCAGAGGAGAGCCGAAGAGGCACAGGTCCAGGAATCTGGAAGAGACAAGAGAAAAACAGGAGCAATAAACTAGCAGAAGTCAGGATTAGGGAAAGCCTTCCTCAATTTGCAATTACTGACCCATGAGGACACAGTTAATATTTCCTTTGCCTCCAATAAAAACGTTCACAATTAAAAACGCATTATCTGTGCATAACACATTGTAAAACTATGCAGTCACTTCTTGAAGCAGCCAAGCTCGAGGATTTAACTAAATGCTTACAAAAATGTTAATCCAGTGGCAGTAACGTCCAGAAAATTCTGTATACCCAGTCAAGTCAGATCACAAATGAAGGTTAAGCCAGAACATCATATTCCAATATAAGGAATACTCAGTGATGTGTAACTCAGAGGAGTGGTTAGAATCTACACTTATATAGCATCTTAATAAAGCACCAACAAATTTGTAAACAAGCAACAAGGCAAAGGACTTTGTAGTTCTAAGGGTAGAAGATATTTTAATGCCTTGGATTTTTGTAAATCTTTCCTTATTTTATTATTGCATTTGAAAATTTCTATTTCCTTAAACATTTCCTTAGAAAATAAACTACTTGTAGTTTGATTTTTACTAAGTGCAGCCATTACGATTTTAAAGCTTTTCTTAGGACAAATAGCTTTATTACTATAAATAGCACTCTGTTCTTTTCCAAATGAGTTATATATTCATATTATTGATTATTCTAAACTGTGATAGCTTAAGTTTTTGGAGTATTACCCAGAAGTACAAGACTTTGCATGAAACAAACATAGTAGTTTAAGTGTATACCTTTGCAAATTGAATTATAAAGTAAGAAACTAAGCATATACACTCATACATGTATTTACTATGTAGCCATAAATTAATCTCTGTAAAAAGTTGAAGTTGATGGTAGAGAAAGGAGTGAGCTTAAATAGTTACAGATAAGGTGAAGGCAGAAACAGTGACATGAGAAGAAAAAATTACATTGTCTGCTATGGGAGAGTCATTTGTCACCTGTGGGGCCAGGCACCCCAAGCAGATGGGTAGGAATATTCCTCCAAAAGATTGGAAAGCAAGGATGGCCTGACAGCTGGGACTGATAGACCAGGTTTCTAGCATTCATTTCTTTTGTCACAGCTGCAAGTGAATGAGGAGAACTTTCATCAGGCCACCCAGGATAAATGGGTCTCAGACCACCTCCCCCCTCAATATTTCCTGAGAAGACCACATACAATCTTTCATCTGCCTGCACGTCAGGAAAAATGCTTGAACCCAACTGCAATTCATATAAGGGCACATCTCTTGTCACCCGTGAGCAATCAAAAAGCTTTTTTGCAGCCCCCTCCCTGCCTCCTTTCCATTACCGTTTTGCTCTCAGGTAAAACTTGGTGAGAAGCATCAACTAAAAAAAGATGAACAACTTGAGAGTTGTGGGTTAAGTTTTATTTGGTGCATAATTAGGACTGCAACCTAGGAGGCAGCATCCCAGATAGCTCTGAGAGACTGCTCCGAAGAGGCAGCCAGAGGAAATTCAATATAGAAGGATTTTGGTAAAGGAAGAGTTCTATATCATTAAACAGTTATTTTACAAAGGATTTTTGGTTAGTCATCAGGATCTCATGTTATCATGAAGGAGCCCACCAAAATCCTAGATGAGAGGAGATGCAAGCACTGAGATAATAAAATCCATTCCTAAAAGCATCCACCTCTCTAAAGACTTGCCCACCAGATTCCTTGGAGCACAGAGTGCCTCACTCCACCCGGATCTCCTTCAGGGATGTCTGAAGGTCAGCAACTCTCAGCAGCACAGGGTCCAGTTTCCACAGGGGAAGAGGGCAAATGCCCTCCTTGTCCAGTCATTGGCAGTGTCATTGGTAAAGGCCAATTTGTAGTTGACAGAAGATAGGGGGAAAGAATGATATTTCTGTAGAAGTCCTCTGCCTTAGGTTTAGAATGACTCTTGGGAAAATACCTGCACAAAATGATCTTTTGTTGACAGGCAATTGCATAGGAGATTCAAACACCAAACTTAGGATAAATGTCAACCAACAAAGGTCATTGTTTGAGCTTCAGAATTAGACTGAAAAAAAAAAAAAAACAAAGGTTAAAGACTAGGCTGTGCTGTTAATTGCTTAGTCATGCCTGACTCTTTGCATCCCCACGAACTGTATCTTGCTAGGTTCCTCTGTCCATGGAGTTCTCCAGGCAAGAACACAACAGTGGATTGCCATTCTCTTCTTCAGGGGCATCTTCCTGACCCAGGGATTGAATCTGGGTCTCCGACATTGCAGGCAGATTCTTTACCATCTGAGTGACTAGAAGAGCCCTAAGCCACGTACTCTCAAAAACATGGAAGCGTGAAGCACAGTGAAAAGGGCCCTTCTCTGCAGACTTGATCTTAATCTGTGGTGCCCCCTTAAATTGTCTCCAAGGAGCACATAACATTCAGAGGGAAAAAAAATGCTGCGCTGAGTGGCTGCAGCAGGAGTGATTATGTGTGGACTGTAAATGCTGCTGACTCTGCTTGGTAGAATGAAAGCAAGAATACTCTTCCAGTGGCTAGGACATCTCTGCTCCAGGGCACAAAGCAGGACCCCTGGGAAAGAGAGATAAAAACATTCCTGTTGAGCAGAAAGTACAAAAGAACAGGGAGTAGCCAAACATGGAAACTTCACAGAGCTGCCCTCTACCAAGTGCATTCTCAGGAATACAACCCCTCCCTAGGAGATAGGAGTCGGGTTTTTTTTTTTTCTCATAACATTGTCAGCTGTTTTCTTGGAGGCAATTTATGGTTAAAAACTTTGAGGTTGTTGATGCTTTCTTTTTAATTATAAATTTTATTTAGATATAATTGACATAACATTGATTTCAGATATACGACACAATGATTTTTAATGGTGTGTACACACACACACACACACACACACACACACGTAGTCACCATAAATCTAATTTACCTCTGCTACCATGCATAGTTATAGATATTTCTTCTGTGATGGGAGCCTTTAAAATCTATAGTTTTGGCAACTTTCAGATATAAACTAGAGTAGTATTAACTGAATCACCATTCTATACATTATATTCCTATGAATTTATTCTGCAACTGGAAGTCTGTTCCTTCTGAGCTCCTTTATCCATTTTGCCCAACCTCCACCCCACCTCCCTGGCGACCATGAATCCATTGTCTGAATCTGAAATTCAAGCTGCTTTTTTTTCCTTTTAGATTACACATGTAAGTGAAATCATATGACATTTATATTTCTCTGATATATTTTACTTAACATCATGTCCTAAATGTCCAACTGTGTTGTCACAAATGGCAAGGTTTCTTTTTATGGCTGAATAATATTCCATTGTATATATTTATACATCTTCTTTATTTATTTATTCATAGATGGACACATAGATTGTTTACATGTCTTGGCTATTGTAAATAATGCTACACAGGACATTAAGTTGCAGACAGCTATCTTTTCAACTTGGTGTTTTTGTTTTCATTGAATATGAACCCAAAAGTGTAATTTCTGGACTGAATAGTAGTCCTATTCTTGATTCTTTGTGAAACTTCTATACTGTTTTCCGTAGTGGCTGTACCAATTTACGTGCCTACCAGCAGTGCACGAGGGTTCCCTAGTCTCCACACCCTCTCCAACACTTTTAAACTCTTGTCTTTTTAATAATAGCCATTCTTACAGATGTGAGGTGATACCTCATTGTGGTTTTGATTTGCAATTGTCTGATTAGTGATGTTGAGCATCTTTTCATGTATCTGTTGGATGTCCTTGAAATTTTGCCCTAATCTTCTCAGGAATACAACCCTCCCTAGGAGATAGGAGTCGGGTTTTTTTTTTTTTCTCATAACATTGTCAGCTGTTTTCTTGGAGGCAATTTATGGTTAAAAACTTTGAGGTTGTTGATGCTTTCTTTTTAATTATAAATTTTATTTAGATATAATTGACATAACATTGATTTCAGATATACGACACAATGATTTTTAATGGTGTGTACACACACACACACACACACACACACACGTAGTCACCATAAATCTAATTTACCTCTGCTACCATGCATAGTTATAGATATTTCTTCTGTGATGGGAGCCTTTAAAATCTATAGTTTTGGCAACTTTCAGATATAAACTAGAGTAGTATTAACTGAATCACCATTCTATACATTATATTCCTATGAATTTATTCTGCAACTGGAAGTCTGTTCCTTCTGAGCTCCTTTATCCATTTTGCCCAACCTCCACCCCACCTCCCTGGCGACCATGAATCCATTGTCTGAATCTGAAATTCAAGCTGCTTTTTTTTCCTTTTAGATTACACATGTAAGTGAAATCATATGACATTTATATTTCTCTGATATATTTTACTTAACATCATGTCCTAAATGTCCAACTGTGTTGTCACAAATGGCAAGGTTTCTTTTTATGGCTGAATAATATTCCATTGTATATATTTATACATCTTCTTTATTTATTTATTCATAGATGGACACATAGATTGTTTACATGTCTTGGCTATTGTAAATAATGCTACACAGGACATTAAGTTGCAGACAGCTATCTTTTCAACTTGGTGTTTTTGTTTTCATTGAATATGAACCCAAAAGTGTAATTTCTGGACTGAATAGTAGTCCTATTCTTGATTCTTTGTGAAACTTCTATACTGTTTTCCGTAGTGGCTGTACCAATTTACGTGCCTACCAGCAGTGCACGAGGGTTCCCTAGTCTCCACACCCTCTCCAACACTTTTAAACTCTTGTCTTTTTAATAATAGCCATTCTTACAGATGTGAGGTGATACCTCATTGTGGTTTTGATTTGCATTTCCCTGATTAGTGATGTTGAGCATCTTTTCATGTATCTGTTGGATGTCAGTATGTTGTCTTTGGAAAAATGCCTATTCAGATCCTCTGCCTATTTTTTAATTGACTTTCTGCATGTTTTTCTCATGAATTGCATGAGTTTGTTATATATTTTAGATATTAACCTTTTATTGGATATATGATTTACAAATATTTTCTTCCATTCAGTAGGTTGCCTTTTTACTTTATTAATGGTGTCCTTTTCTGTGCAGAAATTTTTTAGTTTGTTGTATTTCCACTTGTTTATTTTGCTGTTGCTAAGTTTGATTGACTCTTCTCAATGTATCACATTTGTTATTGAGAAAATATCTCTCTATAGGGACAAATTCTGCTGGACAGAAAATATATTCAATTCTATGTTTCCATTGAAATGTGTAAATTCTTTAAAATATTTTCACAGGTACTTTTTGTTTTGCTTCTTTCAGAGCACCTTTCTACTATAAACATTTTCATAAGATAAAAATAGTTTCTATTTGATACTTTTGAATATTCTGTGAACTTTAGATGCTGTAAAAGTATAAACTTCTAATTTCATACCAGTACAGAGCTAAATATAAATGTATCTGATTATTTAAAAAGAAAAACACCTTTAAAATATCCTTCCCACATGTTAACATGTTCCTAAGCATATATATAATTTCAAAATTGGACTTTGGCACTAAGTTTAGATTAATTAATTTGTTCAGTTCCACATCTTCTCTTGCTGATACAACATTAGACATTTACTATTTGTAGCCATTGTCATGAAGACATTTTAGCGTTTGTTAATATTTGTATCCAATTATTATAACAGCTTTCACAAGATCAGATATTGCACCCTTGACAAGGCACATCCTGATTTACTGACATAAGTGGTTATGGGAAGTACATCTTGAAAATGCAGACTCATTCAAGATCATGAGGAAACAGCCTAAAAGACGATCTATAAAAGCTTCTTGGTTGAGAAATGAGTAGATCACTTCCTATCCACCTGTTTTCCAAATAAATATTATCATAAATGCAGAAAAGGATTACCAACTTATTCTTTCAAACTCAGATCATCTTCCACATACCACCTGCTTGTCTGATTCCCAGCCCCAACAGTAGAGATTAGATAATACTCATTACAGTCCTGCTTATCAGGGCATTTAGTCTAATTATGCAGGATTGAACACATAAAGAAACAATGTGAACCTTTCTTTTTTTTTTTTTTTTTGGCTGAGCCACATGGCTTGTAGAATCTTAGTTTCCTAACCAGGGACTCAACCTGAGTCCTGGCAGTGAAAGCACTGAGTCCTCACCACTAGACCAACAGGGAATTTCCGGAGCATGTTTTTTTCTGTTCCCTATCATGCCTCTTTTTTAAATTTATATTTTCATCCATCTTTTTTATTCTTTGGCATATGTGAGCCTCTCTCCCTGCAGAGCACCAGCTCTGGGCACATGTGTTCCAGAGCACTGGCTCCTAATTGGACACACTGCTCTGCAGCATGTGGGATCTTCCCAGGCCAGGGATCAAACTGGCGCCCCTTGCACTGCAAGGCGGTGTCCTTACCCACTGGATCACCAGGGAAGCCCCAGAGCACATATTTTTAATGAGAAAAAAAGACTAGAGTTACTGATACTGAGTAGGAGAACTTCTAGTCTTTCAAACTTCACCAAATTAAATATTGAAGAGAATGTTAGCTTGGATTCATGACAGTATAAAAACTTAGACTGAGCAGAGGGTGTATGTAGGAATAACTAAGAAAAAGGAAAAAATGGGTATTCTACATGGATTGAGTCCATGAACACTTTATGTGAATTTAATGGGGAAAAATGTTAGGACACCAGCATCCCGCTTACATCCACCACCTACTGTGACAACCAGAGTTGCCTGCTGATCGAAGAGTCCCTTGGGAACAACATTTGGATCAAAGGTTTTACCATGTTTGTGTCTTAACTTAAGGGAGAGTCTGGACCAACATCAGGCCAGGCTTTTCACCCTCACCCCTGACAGCCCATGCATAAACAGGTGCCATGTGAACGTGAGTATCCCTAATCTCACAATATAAATAATGTTTCCTCAGTGCTCAAGAAGAATATTAAAACGTTGAGTATCCAAATAAATATTATCATAAATGCAGAAAAGGATTACCAACTTATTCTTTCAAACTCAGATCATCTTCCACATACCACCTGCTTGTCTGATTCCCAGCCCCAACAGTAGAGATTAGATAATACTCATTACAGTCCTGCTTATCAGGGCATTTAGTCTAATTATGCAGGATTGAACACATAAAGAAACAATGTGAACCTTTCTTTTTTT
Source organism: Tragulus kanchil (assembly GCA_022376925.1). Lineage (NCBI taxonomy): Eukaryota > Metazoa > Chordata > Mammalia > Artiodactyla > Tragulidae > Tragulus > Tragulus kanchil. Next base: position 30,150,756 of record JAIOJX010000028.1, on the reverse strand, counting down.
TTTTTTTTTTTTGCTGAGCCACATGGCTTGTAGAATCTTAGTTTCCTAACCAGGGACTCAACCTGAGTCCTGGCAGTGAAAGCACTGAGTCCTCACCCCTAGACCAACGGGGAAATTTTCCCGGGAGCATGTTTTTTTCTGTTCCCTATCATGCCTCTTTTTTAAATTTATATTTTCATCCATCTTTTTTATTCTTTGGCATATGTGAGCCTCTCTCCCTGCAGAGCACCAGCTCTGGGCACATGTGTTCCAGAGCACTGGCTCCTAATTGGACACACTGCTCTGCAGCATGTGGGATCTTCCCAGGCCAGGGATCAAACTGGCGCCCCTTGCACTGCAAGGCGGTGTCCTTACCCACTGGATCACCAGGGAAGCCCCAGAGCACATATTTTTAATGAGAAAAAAAGACTAGAGTTACTGATACTGAGTAGGAGAACTTCTAGTCTTTCAAACTTCACCAAATTAAATATTGAAGAGAATGTTAGCTTGGATTCATGACAGTATAAAAACTTAGACTGAGCAGAGGGTGTATGTAGGAATAACTAAGAAAAAGGAAAAAATGGGTATTCTACATGGATTGAGTCCATGAACACTTTATGTGAATTTAATGGGGAAAAATGTTAGGACACCAGCATCCCGCTTACATCCACCACCTACTGTGACAACCAGAGTTGCCTGCTGATCGAAGAGTCCCTTGGGAACAACATTTGGATCAAAGGTTTTACCATGTTTGTGTCTTAACTTAAGGGAGAGTCTGGACCAACATCAGGCCAGGCTTTTCACCCTCACCCCTGACAGCCCATGCATAAACAGGTGCCATGTGAACGTGAGTATCCCTAATCTCACAATATAAATAATGTTTCCTCAGTGCTCAAGAAGAATATTAAACACCATGGACTCAATGAACTCTTATAGCTTCACCTTGCTATAAACTCTTCATATATAAGTCAATTGTTGCCAATAGTGACTACTGCCTCTGATATGAAAAAAATGATGGTATCCAATATTTCATTTGTACGTAATTTTGCCTACTTAAAATTTCTGTCTTCTTAGCATGTTGGTTTGTATGTGGGAAGGATTTGATTCTTCCTTGACAATTAAATGGAAGATGCGAGTAAATTACTTTTGGAATTCAGTCTTCAACACAATATCAGTTTATATGGTATGAAATTGTGGATAAGAATTGGTTATCTTTCCTTTTCTGATAGCTTGACTTTTGAAAGCCTATGGCTTTTTTATTTTAAAAGAAATGCATTTAAAAAACTTTATATTTATTTATGGCTATTCTGGTTTTCACTGCTGCTACAGGCTCTTCTCCACTGTTGCAGGAAGTGGGGGCTACGCTCTAGTTAAGGTGAGCAGGCTTCTTGTTCCGGTGACTTCTCTTGTTGTAGAACTTGGGCTCTAGGGCACATGGGCTTCAGTAGTTGCAGCACTTGGGCTCAATAGTTGCAGCTCCGAGGCTCTAGAGCCCAGGCTCCATAGTTGTAGCTCATGGGCTTAGTCACTCCACAACATGTGGGATCTTCCTGAATCAGGGATTGAACCCGTGTCTCCTGCATTGGCAGGCGAACTCTTTACCACTGAGCTACCAGGGACGGCCAAATCTATGGCTTTTTTAAATTCTATTTTCTTCCTGAAAAAATTAATTTTTTCCTCCCTTTATTTCTGCAAATATATAAGTTGGGAATGAGGTCCAGAGCAATGGACCCTGTCCTGCAAATGTTGTAGTTTGAGAATATAAATCTTTCTCCAAAGGAGCTATTGAACAGGATGGTGTTTTCCTGACTGATGGGAATAGTCCCTGTATATATTGAAAAATATATGTGTTTTCTTTATTCATATAGTTGAAAAATATTGTCATTATTTAAAAGTATCTTTTTTTTGTTATTTTGACTCTTCTCTCAGGAATAACATCAACTGATTTTTGATATGCATTTGTTTCACCTGTGTAGTTTGCTTGTTTCTTTGATGTCCCTGACTGATTTCTAAGGCATTATTCATTATTTACGAGTTCTAGTTTTGTAGCTCTAGGGTTAAGATGATGATTTCTTCCTTACTATGACTAGTTACTTCAGAAAAAATATTTTGTTGGCATCTACTGTCTACATGATCAAAGATCACTTTTCAGTTTCCTCAAATTTGTTTTTAAACTTACTCCTTTCCTAAAAAAGTCAGTCTCAAACTCTTCCAGATTTCTTGCCAGGATGAATTGTTTTCTGTTTTCTTTTTCTTTTTTATTCTCATCTGCTCTGTTTTAAATAATAGCCTTCACATCTTCTCTCCTACATTTCTATTTTTCTTTAAAAAATATTTTTATTCACTTAAAAAATCTTTATTGGAGTATAGTTGATTCACAATGTTGTGTTAGTTAGCAAAGTAAATCAGTTATGCATATGTCTACATTTAATTTAAGATTCTTTTCTTATATAGGTCATTACAGGGAATTGCACGGAGTTCCCTGTGCTATACAATAGGTCCTTTACTTATCTATTTTTCTATATAGTATTATGTAGAGGGCTTCCCTGGTGGCTCAGTAGGTGAAGAATCTGTCTGCAATGTGGGCAACACAGGTTCAATCCCTGGGTCTGGAAGATCCCTAGAGAAGTTAATGCCAACCCACTCCAGTATTCTTGCCTGAAGAATTCTTGGGCTGTCAGTTGCAGCTCCGAGGCTCTAGAGCCCAGGCTCCATAGTTGTAGCTCAGGGGTGGGATCTTCCTGAATCAGGGATTGAACCGTGTCTCCTGCATTGGCAGGCGAACTCTTTACCACTGAGCTACCAGGGACGGCCAAATCTATGGCTTTTTTAAATTCTATTTTCTTCCTGAAAAAATTAATTTTTTCCTCCCTTTATTTCTGCAAATATATAAGTTGGGAATGAGGTCCAGAGCAATGGACCCTGTCCTGCAAATGTTGTAGTTTGAGAATATAAATCTTTCTCCAAAGGAGCTATTGAACAGGATGGTGTTTTCCTGACTGATGGGAATAGTCCCTGTATATATTGAAAAATATATGTGTTTTCTTTATTCATATAGTTGAAAAATATTGTCATTATTTAAAAGTATCTTTTTTTTGTTATTTTGACTCTTCTCTCAGGAATAACATCAACTGATTTTTGATATGCATTTGTTTCACCTGTGTAGTTTGCTTGTTTCTTTGATGTCCCTGACTGATTTCTAAGGCATTATTCATTATTTACGAGTTCTAGTTTTGTAGCTCTAGGGTTAAGATGATGATTTCTTCCTTACTATGACTAGTTACTTCAAAAAAAATATTTTGTTGGCATCTACTGTCTACATGATCAAAGATCACTTTTCAGTTTCCTCAAATTTGTTTTTAAACTTACTCCTTTCCTAAAAAAGTCAGTCTCAAACTCTTCCAGATTTCTTGCCAGGATGAATTGTTTTCTGTTTTCTTTTTCTTTTTTATTCTCATCTGCTCTGTTTTAAATAATAGCCTTCACATCTTCTCTCCTACATTTCTATTTTTCTTTAAAAAATATTTTTATTCACTTAAAAAATCTTTATTGGAGTATAGTTGATTCACAATGTTGTGTTAGTTAGCAAAGTAAATCAGTTATGCATATGTCTACATTTAATTTAAGATTCTTTTCTTATATAGGTCATTACAGGGAATTGCACGGAGTTCCCTGTGCTATACAATAGGTCCTTTACTTATCTATTTTTCTATATAGTATTATGTAGAGGGCTTCCCTGGTGGCTCAGTAGGTGAAGAATCTGTCTGCAATGTGGGCAACACAGGTTCAATCCCTGGGTCTGGAAGATCCCCTAGAGAAGTTAATGCCAACCCACTCCAGTATTCTTGCCTGAAGAATTCCATGGACAGAGGAGCCTGGGTGGGCTATAAACAATCCATGGAATCACAAAGAATCAGACATGACTGACTTAGACACATACACAGTAGTACGTATATGTCAACTCCTATCTCCCAGTTTATCCCTTTCCCTTACCCTCTCATAACCATAAGTTTGTTTTCTACATCTGTGACTCTACTTCTGTTTTGTAAATAAGTTCATATGTACCCCTTTTTAGATTCCACATAGAAGTGCTGTCATATGATATTTGTCTTTCTGTCCAACTTACTTCACTCAGTATAACAATGTGTTGGTCCATCTATGTTGTAGCAAATTCTACCTATTTTTCTTTGTTGCATTTTATCTATTGTTTCAAATACATTATAAGGCTTTGGGGCTTCCCTGGTGGCTCATTGGGTAGAGAATTTATCTGCAATGCAGGAGATGCAGGTTCAATTCCCAGGTCAAGAAGATCACCTAGAGGAGGGCATGCCAACCCACTCCAGTATTCTTGCCTGAAGAATTCCATGGACAGAGGAGCCTGGGTGGGCTATAAACAATCCATGGAATCACAAAGAATCAGACATGACTGACTTAGACACATACACAGTAGTACGTATATGTCAACTCCTATCTCCCAGTTTATCCCTTTCCCTTACCCTCTCATAACCATAAGTTTGTTTTCTACATCTGTGACTCTACTTCTGTTTTGTAAATAAGTTCATATGTACCCCTTTTTAGATTCCACATAGAAGTGCTGTCATATGATATTTGTCTTTCTGTCCAACTTACTTCACTCAGTATAACAATGTGTTGGTCCATCTATGTTGTAGCAAATTCTACCTATTTTTCTTTGTTGCATTTTATCTATTGTTTCAAATACATTATAAGGCTTTGGGGCTTCCCTGGTGGCTCATTGGGTAGAGAATTTATCTGCAATGCAGGAGATGCAGGTTCAATTCCCAGGTCAAGAAGATCACCTAGAGGAGGGCATGGCAACCCACTCCAGCATTCTTGCCTGGAGAATTCCGTGGACAGAGAAGTCTGGCAGGCTCTTCTGAATCTGGCAGATCCACAGGGTTGCAAGGAGTTAGACACAACTGAAGGGCCTGAGCATGCACACATGAATAGCTTTGATGCAGATGACTCCCACTGATGTACTGGAAAATATATATCTTTCAGTCTACTTTCCCATTATTGGGAGGAGTAATTAGGCTCCTCCTCTTTTATATAAAGTTGAAAAATCTCAAAGCAAATGGGAATATGAAGTCCAAGAGAAAGAAGGGTAATGAGCAAGTCTACTTTCCTGAGTTTTATACTGAACGTACTAAAAGAAGAAAGGCAAATTTCTCATCAAAATATTTAATCCTGGTGGAACATTTTAAAAGTATCAATAGATTATGCTAAGAAGCATATGAAGTTTTCTGGGGGGGCTGGGAAGCTAGAAATGCCTGGTATACATTTCACGCTTTTTGAGACCTTACTGTTGACTTGGGGATCAGATTACTTACAACACAATAATTTGGACAAGTAGATAAAGAACTAAGAGGTAATGCAAGGTTGGGCTTGATTAAGAGACAAGTGAAAAAATCATTACAATTCTAAACCCAGAGAAGAGAGTTTTACTACAAAAATCATAGCCTTGATCCTATTACTTTATTATTCTTAAAATCTCTCAAATAATAGTGCGAACTTTTGTATAGGTTGAAAAGTTTTTATACAAATGTTGAAACATTTCTTATTGATTATTATAAACAAACATCTGTGGTTAATTTAAAAAGGAGGTCAGATCATTTGCAATAAAAAGTTTGGAACACTTATAGTGTAATCAAAGGAGAGTAACTACAAAATACGTGTCTAAGATGGCAGTCTCTAATAAGTGCTCATCCCTATTTAGAGCTAGAGGCAAATACCCATGATTATAGGTGCCTGGTGATCAGTGTAAAATTTTTCAAAACAAATACATTTTTTTTAAGGCTTTGGGGCTTCCCTGGTGGCTCATTGGGTAGAGAATTTATCTGCAATGCAGGAGATGCAGGTTCAATTCCCAGGTCAAGAAGATCACCTAGAGGAGGGCATGGCAACCCACTCCAGCATTCTTGCCTGGAGAATTCCGTGGACAGAGAAGTCTGGCAGGCTCTTCTGAATCTGGCAGATCCACAGGGTTGCAAGGAGTTAGACACAACTGAAGGGCCTGAGCATGCACACATGAATAGCTTTGATGCAGATGACTCCCACTGATGTACTGGAAAATATATATCTTTCAGTCTACTTTCCCATTATTGGGAGGAGTAATTAGGCTCCTCCTCTTTTATATAAAGTTGAAAAATCTCAAAGCAAATGGGAATATGAAGTCCAAGAGAAAGAAGGGTAATGAGCAAGTCTACTTTCCTGAGTTTTATACTGAACGTACTAAAAGAAGAAAGGCAAATTTCTCATCAAAATATTTAATCCTGGTGGAACATTTTAAAAGTATCAATAGATTATGCTAAGAAGCATATGAAGTTTTCTGGGGGGGCTGGGAAGCTAGAAATGCCTGGTATACATTTCACGCTTTTTGAGACCTTACTGTTGACTTGGGGATCAGATTACTTACAACACAATAATTTGGACAAGTAGATAAAGAACTAAGAGGTAATGCAAGGTTGGGCTTGATTAAGAGACAAGTGAAAAAAATCATTACAATTCTAAACCCAGAGAAGAGAGTTTTACTACAAAAATCATAGCCTTGATCCTATTACTTTATTATTCTTAAAATCTCTCAAATAATAGTGCGAACTTTTGTATAGGTTGAAAAGTTTTTTATACAAATGTTGAAACATTTCTTATTGATTATTATAAACAAACATCTGTGGTTAATTTAAAAAGGAGGTCAGATCATTTGCAATAAAAAGTTTGGAACACTTATAGTGTAATCAAAGGAGAGTAACTACAAAATACGTGTATAAGATGGCAGTCTCTAATAAGTGCTCATCCCTATTTAGAGCTAGAGGCTCAAATATGTAACTCCCATGATTATAGGTGCCTGGTGATCAGAAATGAGTAACTGCTCTCTGCTGGGATGTCAGATGTAGGGAGTGTCAGCACAAGGAAGAAAATCGAAAGTGAAATTTAAACTAGCAGCTAACATCACAGATTATATTAAATAAATGATAAAATAGCAGGGTTTGAGGTAGAGGTGGTCAGTAAGTGTAAACCATTTTGACTACTTTTTTTTTTTTTACAATTTTATGCAATTTCCACTTTTTCTGCTAAAGCTGTCAAAGAAGAGGATCGCAATTTTGTATGAGATATTCCACAATTTTCTTACAGTGTTGATTAGCACTCCATGGCAAATATTTTGAGCTGCCCCCACATGCACTTGAAAATGGATCACAATCATAACACAATAACCAAACTCAAGAAGCAAAGGCATTTTAGGTAAAAGGAAGAAGGCCCTGATATGAATACCTTTATTCTGATATTATGTTGGATCCTGTCTCCCCTTGCCATTTTAGATGTTGATAAACAGGATGCACGAAAAGTACAGATTGAAGGGACTGGACTTGGACTTTGGGAAACTCCTAGACCGAGGCTTCAGAAAAGCTGTGAGTGAATTGGCACAGACTCTGCATCTCCTCCTTGAGCAGAGCTGGATCCCACAGCCTGACTCCATGGGGGAGGTGGGAGCAGGGAAATCATCAGCAGTCTCTAGCAGCAATTGCTCCTGGGTTCACAGTTTCAGGCTATTTGCTCATAACATGACTTGGGAAGGGATAAGAGGGTTTTCGCTTGCTTATAAACTTCTTTGAAGAATCTGTAATCCACTCTTATGAAAAAACGATTTTTTAAAAGTAGAATAAGTCACTCTAGTTACTACCTTGAAAATCCTTAAAGGAATTGCCTATAAGATAAAATTCAGAGGGCCTACCATGGAATTTAAAAAGATGTGGTGTATATATATATATACAAGAGAATAAAAAAGAATGAAATAATGTCATTTGCAGCAACATGGATGGATCTAAAGATTATCATACTAAGTGAAATAAGCCAAAGGAAAATATCATATGATGTTGCTTATATGTGGAGTTTAAAAAATGATATAAAACAGATCGGTTCTCCTTTGAGCCAACCCACTGTTCTAGCATCATCTTCCACTTTAACAATGTAGATTCTCACTTAAGCCAACCGGCTGTTTTGGCAGTGGCTCCCCTTTCCCCCACTCTAAAAAACTTTACTTGCCTCTCAGTCTGCCTCGTGTCTGGAAATTCTCTTCCAACCTGTGCACGGACCTCGACAGTAACTAATAACAGTAGGGAATTATAAGTGAATATGTTAGCCCTGAGCCTAAAAAAAATGATATAAAACAGAAACAGACTCACAGACACAGAAAAGGAACATGATTACCAAGGGAAGAAAGGAGGAGGGATAAATTAGGATTAAAATATACATACTACTACATTTGAGATAACCAACAAAGATCTACTATAGATCACAGAGAACTATAGTCAATGTCTTGTAATAACCTATAGTGGAAAAGAACCTGAAAAATACACACATATAACTGAATCACTTTGCTTTACACCTGAAACCAACACATTATAAATTATATTTCAATAAGAAAATAAAGTAAAATCTTGCCTCACACCTTATGCTTCCCCCACCACAAACACTGCCACTTCCTCTCTGGCATGAATTTGTCCTGCCTTCTCATGATTCTATAAACAACACATGACTTTTATATTTTTGTATGCTTGCTTATTTTTCCTTCTGCTTAAAAATGGCCTCCACATTTCTTTGATAGACTCTGAAAAAAATCACAAATTGAAAATTTCTTTGATTCTTTCATTCTACCCGTTGCCCCTTCAAGGAACTGTCCCTCTTTCTCTGGGTTTCCCCACAGTCCCTGGTACATGGTCTGTTGTTGGAATATTGTTATTTTGAGCTCCTCCAGGAGGGAACTGCTTGTTTCACTAAAACCAAAACAAGTGTAATGACAGGCACATAGTAGAAAGTCATCACCTAATTATAGAAACAGCCAGAAGGAAAAGATAACAGAAGGGTGGCAAAGATAGTATGAAGAGCTAGGGAATCACAGGAAGGAGAGAAGAAAGGAAAGAGGGAGAGGGCAGAAAGGTGAACAAAAGGAAGGAAAAGTAGAGGATGGAGACACTGAATCATTAGAAAGTAAGTCTCCAAACATCCGAGGAAAATAACCATGTCACTCCTCATGAAAAATGAAAACAATCAAAATTCAAAATGTGTTAATTTATGAAATATAGAACTAAGGAAGTAGTAAATCCCTATAATAAACATAAAGAGAGATGTGACCTAATCAATAAGTATAAAATTGATTCTATGAAATTTTATTCCAAATTGTTCAGTACGTGAAGGGACTAGTGAGCTACATTTTGTCTTATAAGTGAATATGTTAGCCCTGAGCCTAAAAAAAATGATATAAAACAGAAACAGACTCACAGACACAGAAAAGGAACATGATTACCAAGGGAAGAAAGGAGGAGGGATAAATTAGGATTAAAATATACATACTACTACATTTGAGATAACCAACAAAGATCTACTATAGATCACAGAGAACTATAGTCAATGTCTTGTAATAACCTATAGTGGAAAAGAACCTGAAAAATACACACATATAACTGAATCACTTTGCTTTACACCTGAAACCAACACATTATAAATTATATTTCAATAAGAAAATAAAGTAAAATCTTGCCTCACACCTTATGCTTCCCCCACCACAAACACTGCCACTTCCTCTCTGGCATGAATTTGTCCTGCCTTCTCATGATTCTATAAACAACACATGACTTTTATATTTTTGTATGCTTGCTTATTTTTCCTTCTGCTTAAAAATGGCCTCCACATTTCTTTGATAGACTCTGAAAAAAATCACAAATTGAAAATTTCTTTGATTCTTTCATTCTACCCGTTGCCCCTTCAAGGAACTGTCCCTCTCTTTCTCTGGGTTTCCCCACAGTCCCTGGTACATGGTCTGTTGTTGGAATATTGTTATTTTGAGCTCCTCCAGGAGGGAACTGCTTGTTTCACTAAAACCAAAACAAGTGTAATGACAGGCACATAGTAGAAAGTCATCACCTAATTATAGAAACAGCCAGAAGGAAAAGATAACAGAAGGGTGGCAAAGATAGTATGAAGAGCTAGGGAATCACAGGAAGGAGAGAAGAAAGGAAAGAGGGAGAGGGCAGAAAGGTGAACAAAAGGAAGGAAAAGTAGAGGATGGAGACACTGAATCATTAGAAAGTAAGTCTCCAAACATCCGAGGAAAATAACCATGTCACTCCTCATGAAAAATGAAAACAATCAAAATTCAAAATGTGTTAATTTATGAAATATAGAACTAAGGAAGTAGTAAATCCCTATAATAAACATAAAGAGAGATGTGACCTAATCAATAAGTATAAAATTGATTCTATGAAATTTTATTCCAAATTGTTCAGTATGTGAAGGGACTAGTGAGCTACATTTTTGTCAATACTCAAATATTTTTATTAAAGTAGAAAATAAAAATCAGTCAACTGTCATCACCTAAAGGTAAATGGAAAGGGTCAATTTATATGATCCTGAAATAAACATTTTTGAGAAGTATACTAGCAACTTGTATCTCTGACCACAATGTAAGGACTAAGACATTTATTCTAAGCTAGCTATTTTTTAGAATTTACTGACAAGAGTGAAATGATGATGATGATGGAAATAATTGGGCCTGGAAAAGACAGGGAGAAGAGGAAAAAAAAAAAGCAAAGATACTTTACCCTAATGTATCTACTTCTATATGTTAAGTCTATTTAAAATACTTTTTATAACACACATCGGCCCGTCAGGAGTGAAAAATATGTCAAGTACAACACCCATTTGGAGAAATGCAAACAATTTGGGGTGGTAGGGAAGATCCCAAAGTTCTCTTGTGTTTCAGTATTTTTTATTATTTATTTTAATTGCCTTGGGGAGAACTTCTTGTGTGACATTAATGGAGGAGGAAATCTATTTCTGTCTATCAACACAGATGGTTACTTACAGGTGAATTTTGTTAAATTGCCTTTAATGTTTTATCACTTTCTAACCTGAAGACCCCTTCTCAGTGTCTACCTACTCTCTAAAGGAGACATATGTCATCAAGCTTGGTTTTTCCACTTCTTTATTTAGCCTTCTGTCTGTGATTAATGGGGTCCAGTCGTGTCTGCCCACTACATCGACATGTAATGACTTTTTTTGCTCAACTGTGATTAGACTTAAGGGTGGCAAAGTAGTGAGGGAATCACAGGAAGGAGAGAAGAAAGGAAAGGGAGAGGGCAGAAAGGTGAACAAAAGGAAGGAAAAGTAGAGGATGGAGACACTGAATCATTAGAAAGTAAGTCTCCAAACATCCGAGGAAAATAACCATGTCACTCCTCATGAAAAATGAAAACAATCAAAATTCAAAATGTGTTAATTTATGAAATATAGAACTAAGGAAGTAGTAAATCCCTATAATAAACATAAAGAGAGATGTGACCTAATCAATAAGTATAAAATTGATTCTATGAAATTTTATTCCAAATTGTTCAGTACGTGAAGGGACTAGTGAGCTACATTTTTGTCAATACTCAAATATTTTTATTAAAGTAGAAAATAAAAATCAGTCAACTGTCATCACCTAAAGGTAAATGGAAAGGGTCAATTTATATGATCCTGAAATAAACATTTTTGAGAAGTATACTAGCAACTTGTATCTCTGACCACAATGTAAGGACTAAGACATTTATTCTAAGCTAGCTATTTTTTAGAATTTACTGACAAGAGTGAAATGATGATGATGATGGAAATAATTGGGCCTGGAAAAGACAGGGAGAAGAGGAAAAAAAAAAAGCAAAGATACTTTACCCTAATGTATCTACTTCTATATGTTAAGTCTATTTAAAATACTTTTTATAACACACATCGGCCCGTCAGGAGTGAAAAATATGTCAAGTACAACACCCATTTGGAGAAATGCAAACAATTTGGGGTGGTAGGGAAGATCCCAAAGTTCTCTTGTGTTTCAGTATTTTTTATTATTTATTTTAATTGCCTTGGGGAGAACTTCTTGTGTGACATTAATGGAGGAGGAAATCTATTTCTGTCTATCAACACAGATGGTTACTTACAGGTGAATTTTGTTAAATTGCCTTTAATGTTTTATCACTTTCTAACCTGAAGACCCCTTCTCAGTGTCTACCTACTCTCTAAAGGAGACATATGTCATCAAGCTTGGTTTTTCCACTTCTTTATTTAGCCTTCTGTCTGTGATTAATGGGGTCCAGTCGTGTCTGCCCACTACATCGACATGTAATGACTTTTTTTGCTCAACTGTGATTAGACTTAAGAGAGGAATAAAATGCAAGCGGAGCAATGTGCATATTTCCTTTCCATTGTTCATCTCTTTCTTCCGTCTTTCAGTTGACTGGGTGTGCAAAGGAAAGACACAGCCAGTGGATAAAAGAGGAGAAGCCTGACAATCTGAATTACATGAAGGCAGGGAATTATTTCTAAAACACCTTGCTGCAATTTTCTTCTTGGCCAATACAGACTTCTGTTTGGAAGCACATTGAAGGCACCACATTTTCTTTCCAACATTTTCAGATAGCTGTTGTCTTCTTTAAAGACGCCCGTAGTTAACGACTGGCTCTGGAAACCATCATCACTTATGACTGTCTAAGTCACTGCTAGTGGAACATTGGCAGAAGGGTCCAGACAATTCCCAGAGATCAAACAAAGCATCAGCTCTGGTACTTTTTGTTAAGCTTCTGTGGATGTCTCTAAATTCGATGATTTCTTCTTTGGACAGGGCTGCCAACTATTTCTGTCAAATTATACTGTGCTCTACCCTGGCCAGGTCTCCATGGACACTCATTATTTTAACAACAAACTTGTTTTGAAAGTAATGGCCTCAAATGAACTTGCAGACTCTTTATTAGAATCCAGTTATATGCAGTGTATACTTGGCTGTTTTAATTTCATTCCTTGCTTTATTGAAAAGGCAGAGAGAAAAAAAAAAAAAAAAACACCTCCGCATTCAATTCTGATGATAGTTTCTCTGTTCTTCTCCCAACTTAAACCAAAATATCAGTGAGAACTGAATCGTCAGAATGACTGCAGGTCTCATTTTTCTAGAATTTCTGCTTTGTCAGTCCCTACTCTCTGCTCCATTAACTTAAAGCAAAGTAAGCAAACAAATAATGACCTTAGCATGAGAACAATTCAATATGTTGGTGGTGGGTTTTTATAATTTTTAACAAAAGAAAAACGGAGACACCAAGACAAATCAGTGTGACTTTGAGAAAGCTGCAGACTTCTCATTGGCAGGGAGGGGAGAGGGAAAGTTAGGCTGAATAGTTTATATCGTCAGATAATCCAGGCTTCCCATTTTGTCAGCAATTCTTCCTCACCAAATGGAAACTGATGGACTTGAATTCCATCTTATGCATTTCTGTTTCCTCTTCTACAGGACACTAGCATCCCTTGAAATGGTCCAAAGGTGGTGTAGAGGGCAGAGTGTCACCAAATCACAAAACTAGATAATTAGATCTGGAGTAAATGGGCTTTTTGACTTCCCACAGAGGTTGTGAAACCCCTGGGAGTTGAATTGAATGGGTTCATTGCACATTTCTTCTTGCAAGTAGTACAGTTAAAGGCAGGAAGAAAAAATTCCTTTTGGATACAACATTAGCATACAGAGGACCTTGTGGAATGGTGCGTGTTCAGGGAGAAACCTTGCTTCTTATAAAGAAGTGCTTGATTTATTAGGGGCTCCAAATGAGGGATAAATGAATAAATTTATGACCGAAGCAGTGAGAGGGAAAAAGAATTGTATTCCTTCTTTACACAGCATCTTACTAGCTATGGGCATGAACATGCCATTTCACTCTTTTGAAAATCAGTTTTCTTATTGAAGCAGTGGTAACAGAAAGAGGAGCTCTGGATATTTAGCCATTATTTTGAGCTTCACATGACAGAATGAATGTGAAAGCACTTATTTCATCTATTACTATCAGAACTTAAAAAACGATGTACCATTTTCCTCAAGACCTGTTTACATGATTTATACATACAGTCTTCCCTTCGTGATCCTTTCATTTATCTTCAGACCTTCAGCCAAGCTGGATTGGTTTGGTCTTTAATGGACCCACATTAAAGCTCTAGAAAAGCCTGCTCCTAATTTGCATGTAGGTCTGTTAGACATTGCTTGATGCACCAGTTTCTCAGAACATTGATGTACCTGTCTTATTGCCCGCTGCTCTGTTCTTTAAAGCCTGCACATTAAAGGGCTCTAAACTCTTTGCAAATCTTTAACAAATAGCTTTTGGGTCCTGCTAACTGCAAATCTTCCATGTATCCTTCTTTGCCCTCAACTCTAATTCAAATCTCAGACTTCTTTTCATAATATAATCGTGTCCCACCCACTACCTATGACATTAATGCCCATAAAAAGAGGCACTGGGTCTTCAAGTCTTCCTTGCCAATCCTAATACAGAAGAGACTCTCAGATCACAGATCCAGCTCCCTCTTCAAAACTGGGGTGGCTGACTTGGAAAGCCTTGGACTTCTGTTTATTTTTTGAAAATACTTCAAAAAATATGTATCTATAAAATCAAAAGTTAATGCACAAAAAAAATACACAAAATATCTAATTGTATGCCTTACTTCCCCTGCCTCCTAATATTTTTGTTTGTGCCTTTACTCTTACACTGTTTCTTTTCAAATATAAGCAAAAAAAAAAAAAAAAAGCTAGATACATATATGATTGGTCCTACATTTTTACATGAGAGTTACATACTACATGCTTATCTTCCCCATGAGTTTTTACTCAATAATATATACCTATTAGTATATAATGATCCACATAGAAATAGCCTCCAAAATATTTATTCAACTGCTTGACCTATAATTTCTGGAACGTATAAGTTAAAATCTCAAAATATATTTTGACTTATTTATTTCTGCCTGGATTCATGTCAGGTGTTGCCTTTTTAAAATTTCTATTAGAGTATAGTTGCTTTTACAATGGTGTATTGGTTGTAACACTTTTCTGCTGTGCAGTAAAGTGAATCGGCCACATGTATACACGTATATCTCCTCTTTTGGATATCCTTCCCATTTAGATAAACCACAGAGCATCAAGTGGAATTCCCTGTGCTAGGCAGTAGGCTTTCATTAGTTATCTACTTTATACATAGTATCAGTAGTGCAGGCATTGCCATTGATGATGATATTTTTTCTGGCCCAGAGGGTTTTGATCAGTTCTTTTAGTGATGGAATATAACTTTTATGTGTATACAATTTTCTCTTCATTCCTTATGATTTACCTCCTTAATTCTATTTTGTTGGCCATTTAATTAGCTACCATGGCCACTTCCTGTTTCCACGTTGGCCTTTCATGTGTATGTTCACTTACATTTATATGTTCCCAAAGGAATTAGAGCAAACAACATGCCTGGTACCAGGACAGGGTCCTGAGTGTCCTCTCTGTGTTCAGAAGTCCAGGAGCTCTTGGGGGAGAGAATAGGGTAGTCAGAGTGGGGGATATGTGACTTCTCATTTTAAAATTTGCTTTTAAATAATGTATGCATCATTGGGTTTGAAGTCATTCCTCTACAGTACTTAATACTTCTCAGATATTTAGATATTTAGTCCCTTAAAGACACATTCTTTTGGAAGTATTGGCTAATATGTTGTGGAGAGAGAGGTAGCTGAAGTGAGCTGAAAATCCAAGTTGTAGAATTTGTCTTTTCTGTTTGGAGATTGTGGTAGAATTTGCCTTAGGGCAGAATTTATGACATTCAATAAGGTTCTAACACTTCCCCCTCACACTTTCCCTCCCATCAGCCAATCTTATCTTTCAGTGATTCTCTTAGTGTCTCATCTGTAGGTCCTGCTCTCTTCCAGAGCAACCCTGGGTGGATTCACCCTCATGCAGTAGATGAGGAGAAATCTTTGGGGGCCGACGTATTCAGACAATGGAGAGCTTTTATATTCCTCCTGTTAGTCAGCAGGTCCTCGATGCTCCTCCAGTGAGCATTGAACTCCAGAGGATGATTTTCTGCCACCAAATACAACTGGAAGAATCAAAGACCCAACCAGGGCACAATCAGAAGAGCTGCCAAGGGGATCCATCTGGTATCCTTTCCTTTCTACCTGGACTATTATTTCCTGAACTTATATTAGGACCCAATCACCATCTAGTTGGTCAGGCTATGTAAGTGTTGGGTTCTGGGATAAATGAAATACTTTCTTGATTCTATGATATCTGAAGGATCATTTTGGGGGTGAGGGGTGGGAATCAGCAGCTGCTAGTTCACTGTCTTACCATGAAGTAGACCTTTCAACCCTGCCCCCACCTCCACTGCTCCATAAATCCATATTGCACACTTGAGAATTAATTTCAGAATACCTATCCTGGAATCATTGTAGAACATTAAAAAAAATTCTCTAAGCCTTTATTGCATCTCCATTTTATAAATAATTCAAATACTTCAACATCTTGAAAATTGAGACATATGATTGATTATTGTATTTTTCCAAATATCTGCCAAAGTGCACTTGAGCATGATAAGTGCACCATAAAAGTTATCTGACTTAATGGACATAGTCAACACACTTGAAATACAGAAGAATAGCTTTAACACAAGGATACAATGCATGAAAATTCATGCCATCTCAGATATGCCATCTAGGGTGGGTTTTGCCTATGAGAAAAGTATTCTCTATTACACACTTTCTGAATGAAATGTTTCCATGGATATTATAACTTGAAACTTCACTAGTTTTGGAAGTATTGGCTAATATGTTGTGAGAGAGAGGTAGCTGAAGTGAGCTGAAAATCCAAGTTGTAGAATTTGTCTTTTCTGTTTGGAGATTGTGGTAGAATTTGCCTTAGGGCAGAATTTATGACATTCAATAAGGTTCTAACACTTCCCCCTCACACTTTCCCTCCCATCAGCCAATCTTATCTTTCAGTGATTCTCTTAGTGTCTCATCTGTAGGTCCTGCTCTCTTCCAGAGCAACCCTGGGTGGATTCACCCTCATGCAGTAGATGAGGAGAAATCTTTGGGGGCCGACGTATTCAGACAATGGAGAGCTTTTATATTCCTCCTGTTAGTCAGCAGGTCCTCGATGCTCCTCCAGTGAGCATTGAACTCCAGAGGATGATTTTCTGCCACCAAATACAACTGGAAGAATCAAAGACCCAACCAGGGCACAATCAGAAGAGCTGCCAAGGGGATCCATCTGGTATCCTTTCCTTTCTACCTGGACTATTATTTCCTGAACTTATATTAGGACCCAATCACCATCTAGTTGGTCAGGCTATGTAAGTGTTGGGTTCTGGGATAAATGAAATACTTTCTTGATTCTATGATATCTGAAGGATCATTTTGGGGGGTGAGGGGTGGGAATCAGCAGCTGCTAGTTCACTGTCTTACCATGAAGTAGACCTTTCAACCCTGCCCCCACCTCCACTGCTCCATAAATCCATATTGCACACTTGAGAATTAATTTCAGAATACCTATCCTGGAATCATTGTAGAACATTAAAAAAAATTCTCTAAGCCTTTATTGCATCTCCATTTTATAAATAATTCAAATACTTCAACATCTTGAAAATTGAGACATATGATTGATTATTGTATTTTTCCAAATATCTGCCAAAGTGCACTTGAGCATGATAAGTGCACCATAAAAGTTATCTGACTTAATGGACATAGTCAACACACTTGAAATACAGAAGAATAGCTTTAACACAAGGATACAATGCATGAAAATTCATGCCATCTCAGATATGCCATCTAGGGTGGGTTTTTTTGCCTATGAGAAAAGTATTCTCTATTACACACTTTCTGAATGAAATGTTTCCATGGATATTATAACTTGAATTATTTCCACTTCACTAGTTTTAAAAGTCCACTGCAGAAATGTAGTATAAACATCCCTCACTGCAATGTTGGACTGCTAGGCTCTAATTTTTTTACAATCTCAAACAACCTTAGCACGTATTGAGCCCAGACTCTAATTTTTTTACAATCTCAAACAACCTTAGCACGTATTGAGCCCAGAAAATGCTGTCATAAATTGCATGTTTTTGGAGAAAAGGTAATATTATCTAGTGTTAAGGGTTTTAAGGCATGGTTATTGTGCAATCATATTTTTCCTTTAAGAAAAACCCGTAGGGAAATTTCAAGATGTCAGTCCAAGATAATGAAAGCAAAATGGGATATGAGAGATAAAGCTGAAACTAGGATAATTCAAAGATTTAAGACTATTTGTTTTCAGTAAAATTAAATTGCAGACCAAATAAGGATCACCCATGTGCCTTGCAGAAAGCCTCCAGATTTTATATAATGCTGTATTAAAAATCAACTGTATGCATTTTTGTTGCTACTACCTAGGTAGCTAAATACAACTAGAGACAATCATACAAGATAAATGGCCACCCTCATTAATGTACAATTATTGACTCAGAAAGCTACTGACTATATTTCTTTAGTGAAATCAGTTCTATGCTTCCTGCTATGGCAATTAGAAGAGTTTCTATAATTTCTTCTTCCAACTGGGCTATCATAATCTCTTGCCAGGACTTCAGCCTCCTAACCTATCTTCCCAATTTACTCTTGCTTCTCGAAAACTCTTCATGTACAGCTACAGTGAACTTGTATTTTTGTAAGCTTTTCATTGAAGCATACCATATATGCACAAAAGCTCACATATTATGTGCCACTTTATACATTTTCACTAACCAAAAACACCCACATAGTTATTACCAAGTCAAGAGAGAATACGAGGCATACACTGTATTCTCTACCCATCACCAGCCAGCCCCCAAGAGCAAATATTTTTGTGACATCCTATTTAGTGACATCCTATTTTTGTGACAGCATATTTAGTTTTGTCTGTTTGTGCTTTATATAAATGGATTCATAGGGAAGCATTCTTCATTCACTAGGAATTTTTCCTTTCTGTCACTGAAGTTTATGGTTGTAAAATGTGGTATGTATTACGGTGTGAATATACTCTTACCTGGGCTTCCCTGGTAGCTCAGCTGGTAAAGAATCCACCTGAAATGCAGGAGACCCCGATTCAATTGGTGTGTGGGGAAGATCCTCTGGAGAAGGGATAGGCTACCCACTCCACTATTCTTGGGTTTCCCTAGTGGCTCAGATGGTAAAGAATCTGCCTGAAATGTGTGAGATCTGGGTTCAATCCCTGGGTCAGGAAGATCCCCTGGAGGAGGGCATGACAACTCTCTAAAGTATTCTTGCCTGGAGAATCTCCATGGACAGGGGATCCTGGTGGACTTACAGTGCATGGGGTAGCAAAGACTTGGACATGACTGAGCGACTAAGCACAGCACAGCAGCATGGTCTATATATCAACCCATAAACGCCTATTTATGTAGGGGGCATTTGGTTAGTTTCCAATTTAAGTCTGTCACACAGTTGTGTTGCCATCAACACTTCTGTTCGGGTTTCCCAGGTGGCACTTGTGGCAAAGAATTTGCCTGCCAATATAAGTGACACAGAGAAGCCAGTTCAGTCTCTTGGTCAGGAAGATACCCTAGAGTAGGAAATAGCACCCTTATCTCCAGTTTTCTTGCCTGGAAAATTCAGTGGGCAGAGGATCCTGGTGGGCTACAGTCCATGGGGTACAAAGAGCTGGACACAACTGAGCATGCACATGTTTCTGTTTAAGTTTTTATGAGCTTGTATATGCCTTGCTATTGCACAGTAGCTAAAAGTAGACAATGCATTTATTCACTTTTACTATATACCTTCATATAATTTACCAAAGTTTTGTACTAATTTACACTAATAATGAGCTTCCCTGGTGGCTAAGGAATAGAGAATCTGCCTGCACTGCAGGAGACACAAGTTCAATCCTGGGGTCAGGAAGATCTCCTAAAGAAGGAAATGGCAACTGACTCTGGTATCTTTGCCTGGGAAATTGCATGGGCAGAGGAGACTGGTGGGCTACAATCCATGGGGCTGCAAAAGAGTCAGACGTGACTTAGTGACTAAACACTAACAGCAGTATATAAATGAGAGCTGCAATTGCTTCAAAGATTTATCTGCACTTGGTATTGTCATTTTTTAAGATCTTTTTTTTTTTAATTCTTGAGAATATGTAGCGGCATCTCATTGTGATTTCAGTTTACATTTCCCTAAAAATTAATGAAGTTGAGCACATTTTCATATGTTTCTTGGATGTCTGAATATCTTATTTGGTGAACATTCATTTTCCTAGTGAGTTGACTAGCTTTCCTTGTTCATATGGAGGATTTCTTTATACATTATGGGTAGGCATTCTTTGTCAGACATATGTATTACAAATATTTGCTCCCACTCTGAGCATTGCCTTTTCAATCTCTTAGCAGTTGCTTTTTCTAGAAACAAGATTCATAAATTCTAATTTAGTTCAATGTACCATTTTTTTAAAAATTATGGTAAATATTTTGTGTTTTTTAAAGTGCTAGTTTCTCAGGTATTTCTTAAGTTTTCTGAAGTTTGATCTCTGTCTTAGTACTTGGATAGCAGAATGCATACTCACATAAATATTGGGGTGGTTACTAGTGTTGAACATGGAGGAAAGGAAGGTACCTTATTTGGAAGGTAAAGAAACAAGGGTAAATAAACATGCTTTCTGGACTTTGATTTTTCAATTTCTTTAGGTGATTCTTCTGATCTCTCACTGATGAACACTGGGTCATAACGAACCTTAATATGAGTGATAGCAATATACACAACCTACGTAGAGTCTCTGAGAGGTATATCATATGTGGGAGAGAAGACAACCTGCAGGTTAATGAAAACAACTCTGCACTAGTAACTCCTACTCTGCCAGTCTTACAGGGTCATTGTTAGAATTAAATGAAAAAAAATGTGAGTAAACTTTGTATACTACAAATGAGAAACTCAGCCATAGATGAACAGATAGAAAATGCAACTTAGCTTGAAACCACTAGAGAGCTACGACTGCTGAGCAGCTAATTGCCTGCAATCTAAGGAAAAATGGACACCTTCAAGGAGGTCAGGTGAGCACTAGCCTCAGAAAGAGAGGGAAATGGCATGCATTTATAGACTCTTCTTCATGGACCTAATGAGGTACCAGAAAGAAAGGCCAGGGTCTTCCCTCCATGGTTCAGCATTAAAAGAACCTGCCTGCCAATGCAGGAGATGTGGATTCAATCCCTGGGTCAGGCAGAAGGAAGGAAATGGCAACCAACTTCAGTATTCTTGCTTAGAAAAAAATTCCTGGACAGAGAAACCTGGTGGGTTATAGTCCATGGAGTTGAAAGAGTCTGACATGACTGAGCACACAGGAAACACCAGGTAAGAGTGAGAGTTGAGAAAGTCTTCCTCCTGCTGTGCACCTAGAGCAGCAAGGCAGACTATAGAAAAGTCATGAAGGTCTCACTGGATCCTTCCTACCTACCTGGCTCCCCAGAGGCAGCGAGGCCAATGGGCTCAAGCTTACATCAGCTCACCTCTTGCTGGTTGGGCTCTGTGCCAGGGAGGTGATTAATTTTATCATTATATCTGTGCTCCTGGTCCCTGGCACAGAGCTATAAAACTCTTGAAATTTCTTAAGTGATAGAAGTATGAATCTTGTTATTCATGATAAGCCCCTTTTAAGCATACCTCAGTTTACACTAAAATGGTGACTCATGTTGTTGGGTCACTGAGTCATGTCCAATTCTTTGTGACCCGATGGACTGTATGTAGACTGCCAGACTCTTATGTCCATGGGATTCTCCAGGCAAGATTACTGGAGTAGGTTGCCATTTCCTTCTCCAGACGATCTTCCTGATCCAGGGAGAGACCTGCGTCTCCTGCCTGACAGGCAGATTCTTGACCCCTGAGCCACCTGGGAAGCCATGGTGGGCCCCTAGATTGCACCAGAATAGGGATAGGTAACATACACAAAACCCCCACATGACTAGAGAATGGGAAGCTTCAGGGCCACATCCAGACCTCCTGGTGAGGGAGAGGAACTGGATAGTATTGAGTTTATTCTATGATGGGCAATGGTTTAATCAAACACAATCGAGAAACTCAGCCATAGATGAACAGATAGAAAATGCAACTTAGCTTGAAACCACTAGAGAGCTACGACTGCTGAGCAGCTAATTGCCTGCAATCTAAGGAAAATGGACACCTTCAAGGAGGTCAGGTGAGCACTAGCCTCAGAAAGAGAGGAAATGGCATGCATTTATAGACTCTTCTTCATGGACCTAATGAGGTACCAGAAAGAAAGGCCAGGGTCTTCCCTCCATGGTTCAGCATTAAAAGAACCTGCCTGCCAATGCAGGAGATGTGGATTCAATCCCTGGGTCAGGCAGAAGGAAGGAAATGGCAACCAACTTCAGTATTCTTGCTTAGAAAAAAATTCCTGGACAGAGAAACCTGGTGGGTTATAGTCCATGGAGTTGAAAGAGTCTGACATGACTGAGCACACAGGAAACACCAGGTAAGAGTGAGAGTTGAGAAAGTCTTCCTCCTGCTGTGCACCTAGAGCAGCAAGGCAGACTATAGAAAAGTCATGAAGGTCTCACTGGATCCTTCCTACCTACCTGGCTCCCCAGAGGCAGCGAGGCCAATGGGCTCAAGCTTACATCAGCTCACCTCTTGCTGGTTGGGCTCTGTGCCAGGGAGGTGATTAATTTTATCATTATATCTGTGCTCCTGGTCCCTGGCACAGAGCTATAAAACTCTTGAAATTTCTTAAGTGATAGAAGTATGAATCTTGTTATTCATGATAAGCCCCTTTTAAGCATACCTCAGTTTACACTAAAATGGTGACTCATGTTGTTGGGTCACTGAGTCATGTCCAATTCTTTGTGACCCGATGGACTGTATGTAGACTGCCAGACTCTTATGTCCATGGGATTCTCCAGGCAAGATTACTGGAGTAGGTTGCCATTTCCTTCTCCAGACGATCTTCCTGATCCAGGGAGAGACCTGCGTCTCCTGCCTGACAGGCAGATTCTTGACCCCTGAGCCACCTGGGAAGCCATGGTGGGCCCCTAGATTGCACCAGAATAGGGATAGGTAACACATACACAAAACCCCCCACATGACTAGAGAATGGGAAGCTTCAGGGCCACATCCAGACCTCCTGGTGAGGGAGAGGAACTGGATAGTATTGAGTTTATTCTATGATGGGCAATGGTTTAATCAAACGTGTCTACATCATAAAACCCCATACAAAACTATCCACATCAAGACTCAGTGGAGCTTCCTGGTTGGTAAATACATTTATGTGCTGGGGGGTGACATGTGGACTCCACAGGAGACACATGGAAGCCCCTCTGCACAGATCCTGGCCTCTGTGTTTGTTCTACCTAGTGGTTCCTGAGTTGTTATTTTGGTAACAAAGCTATAATTATAAGAATAGCTCTTTGAGTAACTCGCGAATTTTTCAGTGGATCATTGAACCTGATTGAAGGCCCTGGGAATCCTTGAATTGGTAGTCCGTTTGGATGGAAATGCAAGTCACGTGGTGCTACGAATGAAACTGTGTTCCCCATCCCATCGCCACATTCATATCTTGAGGCCCTAACCCCATTGTAAATGATGAAGCCCCTTTGCGAGAGATGGCCTTTGGGAAATAATTAGATTTAGGTAAGCTTATGAGGATGGCCCCTATGAGGGGATTAGTGCCTTTATAAAGAAAGACACCAGAGAGCCTGTGTCTTTTTCCGTGTCTCTCCCGTTACCACGTGTGCACATAGTGAGAAGGTGGCCAGAAAGAACTCTTAAAAGTAACTAGGTCAGCTGGCACATTTATCTTTGACTTTCTAGCCTCTAGAACTGAGAAAATAAATTTC
This sequence comes from Tragulus kanchil, assembly GCA_022376925.1. Lineage (NCBI taxonomy): Eukaryota > Metazoa > Chordata > Mammalia > Artiodactyla > Tragulidae > Tragulus > Tragulus kanchil. The sequence continues at coordinate 30,127,081 of JAIOJX010000028.1, read as the reverse complement.
AAAAGTAAGTTGTTTCAGTCATTTAGTCTTTTTTTAAAAGTTAAGTTATATTAGCCTCTGGTGTCTGAAGTAGGACCAGGCTTGTCCAATTCTTTGTGACCCGATGGACTGTATGTAGACTGCCAGACTCTTATGTCCATGGGATTCTCCAGGCAAGATTACTGGAGTAGGTTGCCATTTCCTTCTCCAGACGATCTTCCTGATCCAGGGAGAGACCTCCTCCTGCCTGACAGGCAGATTCTTGACCCCTGAGCCACCTGGGAAGCCATGGTGGGCCCCTAGATTGCACCAGAATAGGGATAGGTAACACATACACAAAACCCCCCACATGACTAGAGAATGGGAAGCTTCAGGGCCACATCCAGACCTCCTGGTGAGGGAGAGGAACTGGATAGTATTGAGTTTATTCTATGATGGGCAATGGTTTAATCAAACGTGTCTACATCATAAAACCCCATACAAAACTATCCACATCAAGACTCAGTGGAGCTTCCTGGTTGGTAAATACATTTATGTGCTGGGGGGTGACATGTGGACTCCACAGGAGACACATGGAAGCCCCTCTGCACAGATCCTGGCCTCTGTGTTTGTTCTACCTAGTGGTTCCTGAGTTGTTATTTTGGTAACAAAGCTATAATTATAAGAATAGCTCTTTGAGTAACTCGCGAATTTTTTCAGTGGATCATTGAACCTGATTGAAGGCCCTGGGAATCCTTGAATTGGTAGTCCGTTTGGATGGAAATGCAAGTCACGTGGTGCTACGAATGAAACTGTGTTCCCCATCCCATCGCCACATTCATATCTTGAGGCCCTAACCCCATTGTAAATGATGAAGCCCCTTTGCGAGAGATGGCCTTTGGGAAATAATTAGATTTAGGTAAGCTTATGAGGATGGCCCCTATGAGGGGATTAGTGCCTTTATAAAGAAAGACACCAGAGAGCCTGTGTCTTTTTCCGTGTCTCTCCCGTTACCACGTGTGCACATAGTGAGAAGGTGGCCAGAAAGAACTCTTAAAAGTAACTAGGTCAGCTGGCACATTTATCTTTGACTTTCTAGCCTCTAGAACTGAGAAAATAAATTTCAAAAGTAAGTTGTTTCAGTCATTTAGTCTTTTGTTTGTTTTTTAAAATGACAGTTCTAGCAGACTGTGACATCTCTCATCCACCCATTAGCCTCTGGTGTCTGAAGTAGGACCAGGCTTGTGAAGCACTATGCTGTTGACCTGTGAGGTGTGCGTTCCTTCAGGGTAGTGTCTGAATTTAATAAAACTGTAGGACACTCAGCTGATGTCAGAGAACTGGTGTTAGAATAAGGTATCAAAGGTACAAAATCTTAAATTTCTTTTCTCTAATATTTCTGAGGTACAAAACAAGACAGTCAATGACATTGGTTCTCTGAACTTCTCATCTGCTTAAAACATAAATATCTACCAATAAGCCTCAGAGATACTGTGCTTTGAGTTGCAGATCACTTTAGTAAAGTGAAAATCTCAAAGTGAGTCACATGAATTTTTGGTTTCTTAGTGCATATAAAAGTTAATGTTTACACTATACTATAGACTCTTAAGTTTACGACAACATATGCCTAAAATTTGAAGTATCATAATTAAAAATACTTTACTGCTAAAAAATGGTAACCATTATCTTAGCTGTCAGCAAGTCATATTCTTTCTATTACACGTGTATTGAGAAACCAAAACATTTACATGATTTGCTTTATTTTGATATTTGCTTTATTGTGGTGGTATGGAATTGAGCCTACACTATCTCTCAGGTCCACCTTGTAACATTAAAGATTACCAATGGCAGATGACCACAACAAATGTAGTTAATGAAAATGTTTGAAATATTGGGAAAATACCAAAGTATGATACAGACATAAAGGGAGCAAACATTGTTGGAAAAATAGTGCCTATGGGCTTGCTGGACAAAGGGTTGTCAAGAAACTGCCTTTGTAACAACAACAACAAATGCAATATTCGTGAAGCACAGTAAAACACAATAAAATGAGGTCTGCCTGTATAAGTTTTAAACTGCTTTCAATTCCATTGTCCACACCTGCTATATTCCTAGCACTTAGAAGAATGCTGACACATAGCAGATACTCAATAAATAAACAATAGTGAGAAGGTGGCCAGAAAGAACTCTTAAAAGTAACTAGGTCAGCTGGCACATTTATCTTTGACTTTCTAGCCTCTAGAACTGAGAAAATAAATTTCAAAAGTAAGTTGTTTCAGTCATTTAGTCTTTTGTTTGTTTTTTAAAATGACAGTTCTAGCAGACTGTGACATCTCTCATCCACCCATTAGCCTCTGGTGTCTGAAGTAGGACCAGGCTTGTGAAGCACTATGCTGTTGACCTGTGAGGTGTGCGTTCCTTCAGGGTAGTGTCTGAATTTAATAAAACTGTAGGACACTCAGCTGATGTCAGAGAACTGGTGTTAGAATAAGGTATCAAAGGTACAAAATCTTAAATTTCTTTTCTCTAATATTTCTGAGGTACAAAACAAGACAGTCAATGACATTGGTTCTCTGAACTTCTCATCTGCTTAAAACATAAATATCTACCAATAAGCCTCAGAGATACTGTGCTTTGAGTTGCAGATCACTTTAGTAAAGTGAAAATCTCAAAGTGAGTCACATGAATTTTTGGTTTCTTAGTGCATATAAAAGTTAATGTTTACACTATACTATAGACTCTTAAGTTTACGACAACATATGCCTAAAATTTGAAGTATCATAATTAAAAATACTTTACTGCTAAAAAATGGTAACCATTATCTTAGCTGTCAGCAAGTCATATTCTTTCTATTACACGTGTATTGAGAAACCAAAACATTTACATGATTTGCTTTATTTTGATATTTGCTTTATTGTGGTGGTATGGAATTGAGCCTACACTATCTCTCAGGTCCACCTTGTAACATTAAAGATTACCAATGGCAGATGACCACAACAAATGTAGTTAATGAAAATGTTTGAAATATTGGGAAAATACCAAAGTATGATACAGACATAAAGGGAGCAAACATTGTTGGAAAAATAGTGCCTATGGGCTTGCTGGACAAAGGGTTGTCAAGAAACTGCCTTTGTAACAACAACAACAAATGCAATATTCGTGAAGCACAGTAAAACACAATAAAATGAGGTCTGCCTGTATAAGTTTTAAACTGCTTTCAATTCCATTGTCCACACCTGCTATATTCCTAGCACTTAGAAGAATGCTGACACATAGCAGATACTCAATAAATACTAGTGGAATCAATGAGTGAATGACCCAATAGCCTTCTTTTCAGAAAACTGTAAATACCATTCAAGGTTTAAACATTAATTTTCCTAGAACATTTTCTAATACAGATTATATACTTGGTAGTTAGACCTAATCCAGATATAATACGGGTTCTTCTCAGTTCATTAAACATTGTAGAGCTGTCTCAAACCCTCAGTTTCACAGTATGGCAAAGCTCTAAACTCTTCCTTCCAAAAATTGTGCTAATTTATATGAACTATATTAAAATGATTCACCTCCATTTGCTGTCCCATTTTCCATATGCATGTTTTCTGTTTTCTTCTTGTTGTCCTGACCCTTATGCAAAGCTGATTGCCATTTCTAAATATGCCCCTCCCCCCACTCCAAGCATTTTGTAAACCTATTAACTTTGTAATAGATTTGGTGGTAAAGGTCAGAAGCTGTCCCAGGACAGAGCAGGTCATCCTTTTCCTCCTGGGGCTCCTCTTCCACATCCTCCCATCTCTGGGGTCCTGATGCCAGGTCCTGCCCATCCCCACAGAGACCTCCCCAAGTCATCTAATCAAGGCACTTTCCAAACAAAGGCAGCTTCATCCCTAAATCTCTTTTTCCTACAAGCTCTGAGAACTCAATTTTCTCTCTCATTACTTTCTCCTGTGAGCAACACAGTGAGAGCTCCTTTACATGATTTGCTTTATTTTGATATTTGCTTTATTGTGGTGGTATGGAATTGAGCCTACACTATCTCTCAGGTCCACCTTGTAACATTAAAGATTACCAATGGCAGATGACCACAACAAATGTAGTTAATGAAAATGTTTGAAATATTGGGAAAATACCAAAGTATGATACAGACATAAAGGGAGCAAACATTGTTGGAAAAATAGTGCCTATGGGCTTGCTGGACAAAGGGTTGTCAAGAAACTGCCTTTGTAACAACAACAACAAATGCAATATTCGTGAAGCACAGTAAAACACAATAAAATGAGGTCTGCCTGTATAAGTTTTAAACTGCTTTCAATTCCATTGTCCACACCTGCTATATTCCTAGCACTTAGAAGAATGCTGACACATAGCAGATACTCAATAAATACTAGTGGAATCAATGAGTGAATGACCCAATAGCCTTCTTTTCAGAAAACTGTAAATACCATTCAAGGTTTAAACATTAATTTTCCTAGAACATTTTCTAATACAGATTATATACTTGGTAGTTAGACCTAATCCAGATATAATACGGGTTCTTCTCAGTTCATTAAACATTGTAGAGCTGTCTCAAACCCTCAGTTTCACAGTATGGCAAAGCTCTAAACTCTTCCTTCCAAAAATTGTGCTAATTTATATGAACTATATTAAAATGATTCACCTCCATTTGCTGTCCCATTTTCCATATGCATGTTTTCTGTTTTCTTCTTGTTGTCCTGACCCTTATGCAAAGCTGATTGCCATTTCTAAATATGCCCCTCCCCCCACTCCAAGCATTTTGTAAACCTATTAACTTTGTAATAGATTTGGTGGTAAAGGTCAGAAGCTGTCCCAGGACAGAGCAGGTCATCCTTTTCCTCCTGGGGCTCCTCTTCCACATCCTCCCATCTCTGGGGTCCTGATGCCAGGTCCTGCCCATCCCCACAGAGACCTCCCCAAGTCATCTAATCAAGGCACTTTCCAAACAAAGGCAGCTTCATCCCTAAATCTCTTTTTCCTACAAGCTCTGAGAACTCAATTTTCTCTCTCATTACTTTCTCCTGTGAGCAACACAGTGAGAGCTCCTTGCAAATGTATTTCTTAAATTCTCTCCTTGATCCTTAGGTGAGGAAAAGGAAATGAGCACACTGACAAACTGGTTCACTCCCTTGGCCCCGTCTCTCTCTTACCTTTCTCTTTCTTTCTCATTGATTTGTATTGCCATATAGTTGCTTTACAGTGTTGAGCTGGTCTCCAGTGTAGCTAAGTGAATCAGCTATATGTATACACATATTCCCTTGGATTTCCACATATTCTTCCTTGGATTTCCTTCCCATTTAGGTCACCACAGAGCATTATGGAGAGTTCCCTGTGCTGCACAGTAGGTTCTCATTAGTTACCGTATTTTATATATACCCTATTTTATATATAGTGTCCATAGTGTATATGTATATATGTGTCAATATATATATGTGTGTGTCATATATATATATATATGTGTGTGTGTGTGTCATATATATATATATCAATCCCAGCCTCCCAGTTCGTCCCACCCTCTCGTTTCCCCTCTTGGTGTTGTTGACCCCAAAAATATGTGTAACCTAACAGTTGACAGTTAAGTTTTATTCCATAGGAATGATAGGACTCTGAGCCAGGGGACAGTATCTTAGGTGATTCCAAGAGAGCAAACTCTGAGGAGGCAGGGAGGAGCCAGACTATATACACATTTTCAACAAGGGGCAAGGAATCTGAATATTAAAGGTTTACTGTTAATTAAGAGAAAACTAAGTCTCTCACATGAAGAGATTTAATGATCTCCTGTGTATGGGAACGTACAAGAGTTCAGGCTTGCTGAAATCATTTCTTCTATATGAATCTAGCTAGCTGGGTCAATCCTGCTTTCTTTATTGTTCACATACTTATTCCTTGTTCACCTTAAGAGATGAGGAATGTGATGGATGCAGTGTCTCACATCCCCTCAGCTCCTCAGGCTTATTGGATAGGAAGTAGCTGATGGCTTCCAAATAGCTGGCTTTGTTTTACCTGGGCTCAGAAATTTGCATTTGGTAAGGCTTGTTTCCTGGTAGAGTGTAGAGCAGAAAATATTTCATTTCACAGTGTCCGTATATTTGTTTTCCAAGCTCTGAGAACTCAATTTTCTCTCTCATTACTTTCTCCTGTGAGCAACACAGTGAGAGCTCCTTGCAAATGTATTTCTTAAATTCTCTCCTTGATCCTTAGGTGAGGAAAAGGAAATGAGCACACTGACAAACTGGTTCACTCCCTTGGCCCCGTCTCTCTCTTACCTTTCTTTCTTTCTCATTGATTTGTATTGCCATATAGTTGCTTTACAGTGTTGAGCTGGTCTCCAGTGTAGCTAAGTGAATCAGCTATATGTATACACATATTCCCTTGGATTTCCACATATTCTTCCTTGGATTTCCTTCCCATTTAGGTCACCACAGAGCATTATGGAGAGTTCCCTGTGCTGCACAGTAGGTTCTCATTAGTTACCGTATTTTATATATACCCTATTTTATATATAGTGTCCATAGTGTATATGTATATATGTGTCAATATATATATGTGTGTGTCATATATATATATATATGTGTGTGTGTGTGTCATATATATATATATCAATCCCAGCCTCCCAGTTCGTCCCACCCTCTCGTTTCCCCTCTTGGTGTTGTTGACCCCAAAAATATGTGTAACCTAACAGTTGACAGTTAAGTTTTATTCCATAGGAATGATAGGACTCTGAGCCAGGGGACAGTATCTTAGGTGATTCCAAGAGAGCAAACTCTGAGGAGGCAGGGAGGAGCCAGACTATATACACATTTTCAACAAGGGGCAAGGAATCTGAATATTAAAGGTTTACTGTTAATTAAGAGAAAACTAAGTCTCTCACATGAAGAGATTTAATGATCTCCTGTGTATGGGAACGTACAAGAGTTCAGGCTTGCTGAAATCATTTCTTCTATATGAATCTAGCTAGCTGGGTCAATCCTGCTTTCTTTATTGTTCACATACTTATTCCTTGTTCACCTTAAGAGATGAGGAATGTGATGGATGCAGTGTCTCACATCCCCTCAGCTCCTCAGGCTTATTGGATAGGAAGTAGCTGATGGCTTCCAAATAGCTGGCTTTGTTTTACCTGGGCTCAGAAATTTGCATTTGGTAAGGCTTGTTTCCTGGTAGAGTGTAGAGCAGAAAATATTTCATTTCACAGTGTCCGTATATTTGTTTTCCAATATAGAGTTCTTCTTGAAGGTCTAAGAGGAGTATTGCTTGCAGAATTTTTCGTATTGCATAACTTCCTTTTGGGGGGTGTTACCCCTACACATGTCCTCTGCATGCAGACTCAACAGTGAGCTCCCTTTCTCCCTGCAAAGTGCTCAGTAGGTCAGATGGGTGGCCTATAGTCAGACAAGTGCCTTTAGATTGTTTAGGTGCCTTTTTAGGTTTAAGAAGAAATTTCAGCACACTGTAAGAAAGAACACAGTTTAAAGTTATAAACTGATTGTCTTGAATATGTATTGGGAGAGGGAAATAGCAACCCCCTCCAGTATTCTTGCCTGGAAAATTCTACAGACAAGGAAGCCTGGCAAGCTACAGTCCATGAGGTCTCAAATATACATATATATATATAGTTTTCCTGATAGCTCAGTGATGAGGAATCTGCCTACAATGCAGGAGATGCAGGTTCCATCCCTGGGTTGGAAAGATGCCCTGGAGAAGAGCATGGCAACCCACTCCAGTATTCTTACTGGAGAATTCCATCCAAGAGGAATCTGACATGCTGCAGTCCATGGGGTCACACAGAGTCAGACATGACCAAAGTGAATAAGCAGCAGCAGCAATATGGATTAAGGGAATGCCTATATATTTGTAAGAAATGTTTTCTCTGAAAAGATGGTCCCAGAGCTTGTTTTCTTTTTAAGTGTGTAGAACAAAGAATCAGAAAATGTGATGGGATCACTGACAGATTTCATTTGAACTGTAATAGCTAACCCATCTGCAGAAACTACTGCAAACCAGTGGCAGAATTTTGTAATACTTGTTTTAATAAAAAATGAAATTAGACTCCAGGACTTAAAAAAAAATCTTTTCTGGACTTAAAAGAAAAAGATTCAAGGGAAAGATGATTTTCCAAAGCTATAGTCATCAGAGAATTCCCACTTTCACAGAGTCTAAGAATTGAAATCTTGGAGAATCAAAGCATTGAAACAATAGGATGCCCACGATCTGAATTTTGGATCCACAAAAATGGTAACATTGTAAACATTTGTACAAAGACACTGAAGCATAGTTTTCCAGTTACAGTAGAGATCTTGCTGTCAACTACAAGTTGGCAGTTATCAATTACATTGCCAACGACTGAACAACAAGGGCATTTGCCATCCACCACTGTGGAGATTGAACTCCGTGCTGGGACAGCTGCTGACCTTCAACACCCCCTGAGAGAGTTCTAGGTGAAGTAAGACACTCTGAGCTCCAGAGAATCTAGTGGGACAAGTTTTTAGACAGACAGATGTTTTTAGAAACAGATTTTATGATCCCGATCCTTGCATTTCCTTATACCTAGAAAAGCACTAAATCCCTTCATAGTGATATCAGATCCTCATGACTAACCAAAACCAAAAATGCCCTTTGTAAAATGAATGTTTAATGGTACTGAAACCCTCCTTCATCAAAATCTTATACATTGATTTTCCTCCTGCTGCCTCATTGGAGCAGTCTCTCAGAGCTATCTGAGGGTGCAGTCCTAATTATGCCCCTAATAAAACTTAATTCTCAAGTTGTTCATCTTTTTTCAGTCGACATTGATAGCAATGTCTTGGTACACTGACATATATGACTAATTTCTTCAATGTGGACAGTGTGTGTCTATGTGTGTGCACTGCTCTCATTAGACTAGAAGCAGAAAGTAAGCAATCACAGGAATCCATGTGACTGAAATAAGACCAAGGTGGCAAACACCAAATACAGGTAGATTCTTGTTTACATAAGCTTTCAGACTGTACTTTTTGGACAAATGAGAAGTTTGTTATAAGATGACATCCATAGAAGAATACTTTTGTAAACATCATACACACCAGCAGTCCCAAACCTGTTTGGTACCAGGGATCAGTTTTGTGGAAGACAATTTTTCCATGGATGGGGGTCAGGGAGAAGATTTCAGGATGGTTCAAGTGGATTACATTTATTGAGCACCTTATTTCTAGTTGAGAGCAACCACTGATCTGACAGGAGGTACTGGGGACCCCTGATACACACAAATAGGACCTCCAGACATTCTATTTTCTCTATTAAAGACAGATAATTAAGATAAATAATGTATTAAAGCTTCCAACTTTTATCAGGGAGGAAATAATGTTTAAACCTGATTTGACTCTAGGGAAGTTTTTTATTTTCCTAAGGCTTTGGATTTCTTTTTCTCTTCCAGGTTGACATCTGTATAACAAGTTAGGTTTCCTTTTGTAATAATGTTGAAAACTCAGAGTCAAACTTAAAATTACATTGACTATCCTGGACTTTTACATCCACCACTGTGGAGATTGAACTCCGTGCTGGGACAGCTGCTGACCTTCAACACCCCTGAGAGAGTTCTAGGTGAAGTAAGACACTCTGAGCTCCAGAGAATCTAGTGGGACAAGTTTTAGACAGACAGATGTTTTAGAAACAGATTTTATGATCCCGATCCTTGCATTTCCTTATACCTAGAAAAGCACTAAATCCCTTCATAGTGATATCAGATCCTCATGACTAACCAAAACCAAAAATGCCCTTTGTAAAATGAATGTTTAATGGTACTGAAACCCTCCTTCATCAAAATCTTATACATTGATTTTCCTCCTGCTGCCTCATTGGAGCAGTCTCTCAGAGCTATCTGAGGGTGCAGTCCTAATTATGCCCCTAATAAAACTTAATTCTCAAGTTGTTCATCTTTTTTCAGTCGACATTGATAGCAATGTCTTGGTACACTGACATATATGACTAATTTCTTCAATGTGGACAGTGTGTGTCTATGTGTGTGCACTGCTCTCATTAGACTAGAAGCAGAAAGTAAGCAATCACAGGAATCCATGTGACTGAAATAAGACCAAGGTGGCAAACACCAAATACAGGTAGATTCTTGTTTACATAAGCTTTCAGACTGTACTTTTGGACAAATGAGAAGTTTGTTATAAGATGACATCCATAGAAGAATACTTTTGTAAACATCATACACACCAGCAGTCCCAAACCTGTTTGGTACCAGGGATCAGTTTTGTGGAAGACAATTTTTCCATGGATGGGGGTCAGGGAGAAGATTTCAGGATGGTTCAAGTGGATTACATTTATTGAGCACCTTATTTCTAGTTGAGAGCAACCACTGATCTGACAGGAGGTACTGGGGACCCCTGATACACACAAATAGGACCTCCAGACATTCTATTTTCTCTATTAAAGACAGATAATTAAGATAAATAATGTATTAAAGCTTCCAACTTTTATCAGGGAGGAAATAATGTTTAAACCTGATTTGACTCTAGGGAAGTTTTTTATTTTCCTAAGGCTTTGGATTTCTTTTTCTCTTCCAGGTTGACATCTGTATAACAAGTTAGGTTTCCCTTTTTGTAATAATGTTGAAAAACTCAGAGTCAAACTTAAAATTACATTGACTATCCTGGCTGGCACTTTTGTACACAATTTCCTTTGTTCTGACTTTTCTGTTTCTACTGCCTTATCTGGCTTTCCTGGTGGCTCAGATGGTAAAGAATCTGCCTACAATGCAGGAGACATGGGTTCTATCCCTGGGTCGGGAAGACCCCAGGAGAAGGGAATGCCAATCCATTCCAGTATTCTTACCTGGACAGTCGCATGGATAGAGGAGCCTGGCAAGCTACATTATTACTTGTATTCATGTTTTATTACAAGTCACTTAGAAAACTTGATAAGAAAAGAGCTTGAATATATAAATAACTTTGAAGAACTGAAAAAAATTTGTTAAATATGTGAATAGATCTCTACATAGGTGTTAAAAATGAAAGGTCAGTTTTTCCTATATTTCTTAGGCACCTGTTTTGAAAATAACCTTATGAATATAAAAACTATTAATAAAAGAATGTATTCTAATTTACATAGGTTTTCAAACTATAAATTGATGGACAAATGAGATGTATATTCACAAGATGAAATATTTTAAAATGTTTCATAAAAATCATGTAGGATTTTCTGAAACATTAATTAATATACTGAAAAAATAGACATTGGTCAGTTTAAATACTTATATCCTGGAGTATATAATAAAGAGAAAGAATGGATCTTTCTTTATAGTCTGAAAACCTATATAAATTAGAATATATATTTTAAGTTTCTCATATAGCTCTTACTGTAATTATTCTTGTGATTATGTGTTTAATATTTACTCCTAATGAGGGCAGGAACTCTATCCTGTGAATCAATTTCCACATTCTTCTAGAGCAAGGTTAATAGACATTTTTAAAAGAGCACCAAAAAGATGATTAGAAATTATTCCTGTGATCTGACAGGAGGTACTGGGGACCCTGATACACACAAATAGGACCTCCAGACATTCTATTTTCTCTATTAAAGACAGATAATTAAGATAAATAATGTATTAAAGCTTCCAACTTTTATCAGGGAGGAAATAATGTTTAAACCTGATTTGACTCTAGGGAAGTTTTTTATTTTCCTAAGGCTTTGGATTTCTTTTTCTCTTCCAGGTTGACATCTGTATAACAAGTTAGGTTTCCCTTTTTGTAATAATGTTGAAAAACTCAGAGTCAAACTTAAAATTACATTGACTATCCTGGCTGGCACTTTTGTACACAATTTCCTTTGTTCTGACTTTTCTGTTTCTACTGCCTTATCTGGCTTTCCTGGTGGCTCAGATGGTAAAGAATCTGCCTACAATGCAGGAGACATGGGTTCTATCCCTGGGTCGGGAAGACCCCCAGGAGAAGGGAATGCCAATCCATTCCAGTATTCTTACCTGGACAGTCGCATGGATAGAGGAGCCTGGCAAGCTACATTATTACTTGTATTCATGTTTTATTACAAGTCACTTAGAAAACTTGATAAGAAAAGAGCTTGAATATATAAATAACTTTGAAGAACTGAAAAAAATTTGTTAAATATGTGAATAGATCTCTACATAGGTGTTAAAAATGAAAGGTCAGTTTTTCCTATATTTCTTAGGCACCTGTTTTGAAAATAACCTTATGAATATAAAAACTATTAATAAAAGAATGTATTCTAATTTACATAGGTTTTCAAACTATAAATTGATGGACAAATGAGATGTATATTCACAAGATGAAATATTTTAAAATGTTTCATAAAAATCATGTAGGATTTTCTGAAACATTAATTAATATACTGAAAAAATAGACATTGGTCAGTTTAAATACTTATATCCTGGAGTATATAATAAAGAGAAAGAATGGATCTTTCTTTATAGTCTGAAAACCTATATAAATTAGAATATATATTTTAAGTTTCTCATATAGCTCTTACTGTAATTATTCTTGTGATTATGTGTTTAATATTTACTCCTAATGAGGGCAGGAACTCTATCCTGTGAATCAATTTCCACATTCTTCTAGAGCAAGGAGTTAATAGACATTTTTTAAAAGAGCACCAGATGATAAATATTTTAGGATTTGCTGATCATGAGATCTCTCAGAACAATTCAGTTCTGACGTCCTAGTGTGAAAATAGCCATAGACAATGACTCAATGAGTCGGTGTGACTGATCTCAATGAGTGGGTGTGAATAAAATTTGTTTTATAAACACTAGTGACAGGAGATAGTTTGTTTGCCTCTGCTGTAGCGTTAATAGATAAGCAATATTTTTGAAATTGAATGAATGGGAATCTTAAATTCAGCATAAGATCTAGAGAAAGGACAGATTTCATCTTTAACAGTACTAATGGTGGAACCATTGTTTGTTCCTATTTTAAAATCACATGTCATTCCTAAGTTGAAAATGATATTAAACATTCTGAAAGAAATTAAGGCCAGAGTTAATATGCTGTTCTTTGGTCACCTCTGGATGGTAATATAATCTAAAAAATACTATTTTGGTTGTTTGCCATATAGTTTCAGTGGTTTGTCATGATGTTTCTCCCTAAAAGGAAAGAAAAAATTGTGATCAGTAAATATTTCAAATCTTCAAAGCATTGATTTAGTTTTGCTTTCAATTCCTCTCAAAGTATAAAAATTATGTTAAAAAACATTTAATAAGCTTTAAATGATTAGCACTTAGACTATCCGAGACAAAATCTATAGTTAGAGCAGTGTATAAAACTATTAATAAAAGAATGTATTCTAATTTACATAGGTTTTCAAACTATAAATTGATGGACAAATGAGATGTATATTCACAAGATGAAATATTTTAAAATGTTTCATAAAAATCATGTAGGATTTTCTGAAACATTAATTAATATACTGAAAAAATAGACATTGGTCAGTTTAAATACTTATATCCTGGAGTATATAATAAAGAGAAAGAATGGATCTTTCTTTATAGTCTGAAAACCTATATAAATTAGAATATATATTTTAAGTTTCTCATATAGCTCTTACTGTAATTATTCTTGTGATTATGTGTTTAATATTTACTCCTAATGAGGGCAGGAACTCTATCCTGTGAATCAATTTCCACATTCTTCTAGAGCAAGGAGTTAATAGACATTTTTTAAAAGAGCACCAGATGATAAATATTTTAGGATTTGCTGATCATGAGATCTCTCAGAACAATTCAGTTCTGACGTCCTAGTGTGAAAATAGCCATAGACAATGACTCAATGAGTCGGTGTGACTGATCTCAATGAGTGGGTGTGAATAAAATTTGTTTTATAAACACTAGTGACAGGAGATAGTTTGTTTGCCTCTGCTGTAGCGTTAATAGATAAGCAATATTTTTGAAATTGAATGAATGGGAATCTTAAATTCAGCATAAGATCTAGAGAAAGGACAGATTTCATCTTTAACAGTACTAATGGTGGAACCATTGTTTGTTCCTATTTTAAAATCACATGTCATTCCTAAGTTGAAAATGATATTAAACATTCTGAAAGAAATTAAGGCCAGAGTTAATATGCTGTTCTTTGGTCACCTCTGGATGGTAATATAATCTAAAAAATACTATTTTGGTTGTTTGCCATATAGTTTCAGTGGTTTGTCATGATGTTTCTCCCTAAAAGGAAAGAAAAAATTGTGATCAGTAAATATTTCAAATCTTCAAAGCATTGATTTAGTTTTGCTTTCAATTCCTCTCAAAGTATAAAAATTATGTTAAAAAACATTTAATAAGCTTTAAATGATTAGCACTTAGACTATCCGAGACAAAATCTATAGTTAGAGCAGTGTATAAAAATAAGAGTGACATTGTCATCCCAATAATTCAACCCAAAACAGGACTTGCCATTTTGTTATTTAGCAATGTAATTAGTTGGTAATGACTATCTTCCTTCTACAATATTCAGAGATAATTAGAATAACAAGCCACTAACAAATTTAAAGCATATGTATATTGATGTATCTGATGAGTATCACTGTGTCAAGAAGTCACTATAGTTGAATGAATTTAAACAATTAGAACTTCTTGAAGTACTTTCCTATTGAGCTGTGTTTTCGAAGGGGAAGAAATGAATTGCCTGGAAGCAAAGGGGAGGACATTTCTGACAAAGCATAGTAGATAATGGATGCATGGTAGGACAGGCCTTAATTCACCACTCAACTTTACTAACTTAGGCTTTGCCCTAAATAAAGAAATATTAGAGAAATACCTCCAAGCCATTTAGCTCTGAAAAGTAAGGCTAATTTGTCCTTGGACACAGCTTTCCCATAGTTTGCCTCAAAGTAGTTGCTACTGCTTCTCACACAGAAGCATGCTATTGATTTTTGTAAGCTTTGTAATGTTTATTTTTTCTGTCTACCATCTCTTTCATGCTCTGCTTTAGAACTTATCTCACCAGCTGGGCATTCTGCTGGTGGAAACATTTAATTTGAACTTTAGCCATTTTCTATCTGGGCCTCAAAGAAGAAAATAATTTATTTCTCTACATTTATTTACTTGGGGAAAAATGAGGCACATTCCAAAAATATTTAGCTCAAAAATATGTGGAAAGAGCAAAATAGATCTTAATAGGTACCTACCATGTTGCAGGTTTAATATGCTTATGGTCTCTGTGCTCACATGGGTTCCTTTGCAGACTGGCCTGTAGGACTTACAAAGTAAAGAAAAAGCATTATGATAAGGTTTTTGAGACTAAAAAAACTTCAGTTTAAGAAAAAATGTATGGAATTAGGAAATAACTGTGAAAAACTGTCAAAGAAAAGCAGAAAATAAACTTCAATATTGGGGTGGGAAGCAATAGTGGAAAGAATCACAAAATTTTTACGTATAAAAGAAAGCAGACTGGGAAACACCTTGTCGATAATACAGGAGTGAATGCTTTGTCATATTCTATAAAGTCCTGTCTATAAAGAGAACTTGATAAGCAACTAGTATATATGAAAAAAAAAAAAAAAACTGTACAAAAGACAAATAGAATTTGATAGCAAATACAAAGACACATTTCAACGCTTATTTGCCATGTAGCAACATTTTGGCCAAACTCATTAATCCATTTTAGGAGCACTGCGAAATGTTGGTAAAGATGCAATGAAGTCGTTTGGGACTAAACATGGTAGTGATATGAAACCTTTCTGAGAAGCAAAGGGGAGGACATTTCTGACAAAGCATAGTAGATAATGGATGCATGGTAGGACAGGCCTTAATTCACCACTCAACTTTACTAACTTAGGCTTTGCCCTAAATAAAGAAATATTAGAGAAATACCTCCAAGCCATTTAGCTCTGAAAAGTAAGGCTAATTTGTCCTTGGACACAGCTTTCCCATAGTTTGCCTCAAAGTAGTTGCTACTGCTTCTCACACAGAAGCATGCTATTGATTTTTGTAAGCTTTGTAATGTTTATTTTTTCTGTCTACCATCTCTTTCATGCTCTGCTTTAGAACTTATCTCACCAGCTGGGCATTCTGCTGGTGGAAACATTTAATTTGAACTTTAGCCATTTTCTATCTGGGCCTCAAAGAAGAAAATAATTTATTTCTCTACATTTATTTACTTGGGGAAAAATGAGGCACATTCCAAAAATATTTAGCTCAAAAATATGTGGAAAGAGCAAAATAGATCTTAATAGGTACCTACCATGTTGCAGGTTTAATATGCTTATGGTCTCTGTGCTCACATGGGTTCCTTTGCAGACTGGCCTGTAGGACTTACAAAGTAAAGAAAAAGCATTATGATAAGGTTTTTGAGACTAAAAAAACTTCAGTTTAAGAAAAAATGTATGGAATTAGGAAATAACTGTGAAAAACTGTCAAAGAAAAGCAGAAAATAAACTTCAATATTGGGGTGGGAAGCAATAGTGGAAAGAATCACAAAATTTTTACGTATAAAAGAAAGCAGACTGGGAAACACCTTGTCGATAATACAGGAGTGAATGCTTTGTCATATTCTATAAAGTCCTGTCTATAAAGAGAACTTGATAAGCAACTAGTATATATGAAAAAAAAAAAAAAAACTGTACAAAAGACAAATAGAATTTGATAGCAAATACAAAGACACATTTCAACGCTTATTTGCCATGTAGCAACATTTTGGCCAAACTCATTAATCCATTTTAGGAGCACTGCGAAATGTTGGTAAAGATGCAATGAAGTCGTTTGGGACTAAACATGGTAGTGATATGAAACCTTTCTGAGAAGCAGTAAGACAGGTGGTCATATCTGCAAGAGGAGAAAATGAGTTAACACTTGGGACAAGTCATCCTTCTTCAGGGCTGGAGAAATAATCTCAATGGAGAAAGGGGCCTATCTATCTAAAAACGTTTGTAGCATTTTAAAAACATAGAAATCTATAAAAACCTAAATACTAGAAATGATGTCACACACAGATATTTAAAATAGCAATGGTGGGCACCATATATTTAAGAAAAATGCTTCTATAGTGTTAAGTTAAAATCTGAATACAAAAATATATGTACATGATTATACACACACATGTATATTTAAACAATGATATGTAGTAGAGGTAGTATGGCTGTTTTAATATGTTTTCATTCTATGTAATGATAGAAGAATACAGTTAAACATTTGCCCTTTCATGCTACAAATGAAAAAAGTAATCTTCAATAGTATTAATAGAATAACTTAATTAAAAATTTAAGATTATTGAATAACTTTAAGAACTCACTTTTTTTAGTTAGACAAAGAAAAGTTTGTTTTTTCCTAGTGGCACAATTCCTTTTACTTCTCAAGAATTTGTCTGAAATTGGCTCATCTGTCAAACTTCACATAAGCCCAGTTTCTGCTGTGAGGTAATGACAACCACCTGAGAAGAGCATTTTGGTGAAATTAAGATTCCATAGGCTTTCTATCCCCCAAATCACATTAATTCCTTTCTGGAGATTGCTAGACTGTGAGAATACGGAGTATCTGAAAACATTTCAAAAATATGTGACTTTGGCCTCTTTATTTAATCTGAAGCTTTAGACCTAGCTTTGTTAACATAAATTTATTTATAAGATAGACCTAACTTTGTTAAGACAGATTTATTTTATTTCCTATTTTAAGCTAAAAAGTGAAAATAGAAAAGTATATGATAAAATTCCCTGCCGTTTCTGAAAACAAGTGGCCTGGGTCTAAATGTATGCTTCCTGGCTGGTCACCCTGCTTCAGTCTCAGTTGTCTGATCTATAAAATTGTCTGGTCCAGATGATTTATTGAAGTTCTGTCTCACTTTAGTGCCCCCCAACGTGAGAGTTCTGCAACCACATGAATTAATAGAATTTTTTTTTTTCATATTTCATCTTGAAAGTTTTAGGAACATTTGTCTCTAATTAGGAATATTCTCAAACCTCAGATTTACAGAGAGGAACTCTTAAAGCTGCAGATTGTTGTTGTTCAGTCGCTAAACTGTGTCTTACTCTTTGTGATCCCATGGACTGCAGAACACCAGGCTTCCCTGCCCTTCACTATCTCCCAGAGTTTGCTCAAGCTCATGCACATTGAGTTGATGATGCCGTCCAACTATCTCATCCTTTTTCGCCCCCTTCCCCTTTTGTCCTCAATCTTTCCCTGCACCAGAGTCTTTTCCAATGAATTGACTCTTTACATCAGGTGGCCAAAGTGTTGGAGCTTCAGTGTCAGTCCTTCCAGTGAATATTCAGGGCTAGGTGAAAATTAAAAAGAGCACTGCCTAGATATAGTTCAGGTTTTGTTTAATTATTGGACATAAATTGTAGACTATGATGAATCAGGTTAGATTATGAGAAATCAGCTCAGATTATGCAAAATATGCTCAGACTCTGGTGAGTCTGCACAGAATATGTTGAATCAGCTTGAATGATGCTGAGTCACAGTGAACTTAAAGGTCCATGTGAGGGATCCCGGTCCCTCCTCTCCACCTCTCAGCTCCATCAAAATGGTCTTCTTTACTAATATAACATGTATTACAAATAATATGTTCACATAATGATTCCAATTGTGTTAGAAAATCCCTGTCTATGATCACGTTAGTGCTTTGGAAATCTCAATAAGCTTAACCGATCTTCCCTGGAATTTGATGACAGGCAGTTTTATCTGGTTATAAACACAGAAATGCCTTGAAACTAAAAACGGAAGCCTGAAAGGAAGGAAAAACCCATTTTCACAAGAGAATCTCATCAGCTTGAGTGGTAAACAATCGAGCTGCACTTGAAAGCCAGGATTATTCTCCCAGGTGGGAAAAACAAAGATGTGAAGGGGGAATAAAATGTGAAGAGAATCCAGGCAGAATGAGAACTTTCTGAGATGCCAGCCTCACAAGGAAGAAGGGCAGGGCACACCATTCAAACTGACCTGATCACCATGTGATGACTGTAAGCCAGAACCTCATAAAGAAAGCTGTGTGCTGTTAGCATGACCTAGATTAGGAATTCACAGGGGCTTTGAGAGCACTCTCTATGTTGGCAAGGATGTGATTAAAAAATAGGACTGTAGAGAATGTGTCCACTGCGGTAGATAAAGGGAGAATATTGTGCATTCATTTGACATTTACAAGGCTCTCCCGGGGGACATGTCCTTGGGCCAGCAGTATTGTAGCAGTAGACCCAGCAGTGGCAAGGTCTTGTAGACTGTACAATATTATGTTCTTATGGTTTCCTTTTTTGAGCAGATATTACCTAATTAGGAAAAGAGATTTTATTGCAGATTTTATTTTACTGTAAAAGTCAATGCTATTTTACTGTCGCATTTCCCCAGAGTGCTTAGGTAAATGAAAATTTCAAAAATCAGCAACAGGCAGAAACTTCCTCTTTCCTGTGAATGATGGAGGAAAAGAGAAATAATAGAAAAGTCTTCTGCCAGACAGAAAAAAAAAATAGAAATACCTGTTAATATAGATTAAATCTCTAGTGTTAGACATTGTAAAAGTGTTCAATGAATTGAACTGAAATCAGCCTTTATGGGAATGGCAGAGTTGAATTTATATGTTAATTCAGTTTTGAGTATTTCTATGCACAGCCTTATGCTGGATGTTAGAGATTTAAGGTGGCTTCTCTCATACTATCACTTTCTGTATTAAAGTTCTGAATCCTTTAAGAAATATGACAAAAAAGAGACCTGTCCCAGGATACTCATCCCTTTAGAAGTCCCCACAGATACTCTCAGTTAGTAGTTCAGCTTGGATGCATCAGGTGTAGACCATGAGTTTTTTCACAAAGATACTGTTAAAGCAACATTAATACAAAAGGAAAGGTTATAAAGAAAAGGGGAAGAAGAAGGGCTCGGTTGGAAGAGTTTCACACTGGAGTGCAGCTCTAAGAAACTTCTGGTACGTGAATCTAAAGTGCATCCTGCCCAGACGTGTCAAAAGGATGGATGGTAGTGATAGAGCCACTTGTTTTGGTCATTTGCTGTGATCAACCTGGCATAGCAAAGCCTGAAGTCATAGTGTCATCCAGTGGGCAGCCCTGCAGGTTGACCATCTATGAGGAGACCAGGACACTGCCATTCTTGCTGCCATAGTGAAAGTTGCTCAGTCATGTCCAACTCTTTGCGACCCAAGGATGAGTCATGGAATTCTCCAGACAGCAAGACTGGAGTGGGTAGCCTTTCCCTTCTCCAGGGAATCTTCCCAACCCAGAAGTTGAACCCAGGTTTCCCACATTGCAGGCAGACTCTAACATCTAAGCCACCAGGGAAGCCCCTTGCTGCCATACCTGGTGTGGTATTATGATTCTTTTCCTTTCTGACTGAAGTCCAATCAGTATAGTTATATACTGGTTAAAAAATTCCATTTTTTTCATTTGCAAACATCTTTTCTCTACCTTCAGGCTTTAGGGCTTCCCTGGTGACTCAGATGGTTAAGAATCTGCCTGCAGTGTGGGAGACTTGAGTTCGATCCCTGGGTTGGGAAGATTCCCCTGGAGAAGGGAACAGCTACTCACTCCAGTGTTCTTGCCTGCAGAATCCCGTGAATAGAGGGGCCTGGGGGGCTACTGTCCATGGGATCACAAAGAGTCAGACATGACTGAGAGATTTTCACTTTCATGCTTTAAGTATATTCACTGTACCACAATACTGTATCAACAGATTTTTACTTTGGTTCTTTGAGAATAGTGTTGCAGGTTTTTCTAGCTTTGATTTTATGGTGAATCAGCTTTTAGTCTAACTCTCTATTTTTAAAGTAAATTGTTTTCTTTCCGGTGACCTTTAAGATCCTTGTCTTTGATGTTCTGCAGTTTTACTACAGTATGTCTGGGTATTATTTTGATTTATTTATGCTAATGGACTTGTTTACATTCCTGAATCTGGGCTTTTACTTCTATTATAAATTCTGGCAGTTTAACATTTTTTTCTTCCACTTCTATTATTTTTGTTGTGTAACTCAAATTAGACTTATTTTCAGCTTTTTTCCTCCAATTATTGGAAGGTACATGGGGACAGACTTTGCCAAACTGAAGGAAAAACTGATTAAAATTTAGACAGTTCTACAGATTTTCTCCATTGCCTAAGAATGGAGTGAGAGAGTTGTTCTTTTGTGCTAGAAATGTCTGAGAAGAGTTTGGGTGGGCTTGACGAATACATTCTTGCTGATATCTCAGCATAATAAGAGTAAATTTATAAGGTCTTCAAGTTTCTACAAATCTTAAATTTCTATTATTAGTAGAATAATTCTCCGTCATTTTATTTCTAGTCTCAAGGGTTGTTAAACACAGTACTTTAACCTACATCCCATGAGAATATGTCTAAAAAGGGCCTATCTCCCACTCTTTCAAGAATGCAGAAATTAATTTAAAATGTTCTAGACAGTTGACCTTGATATTCACTCAGCATGAATTAGTGTTGACATGCATAGTGCAGTTACCTGTCAAAATTATTTAGATTGCCTCAGTGTTCTCGTGAAGCTTTAATCAATTTTAAAACATGTATTAAAGAAGCAAATCTTCCTTCTTTGGATGCGGTTCCCATTTATTGTTCTTTAAGTCTTCAAAAGTTATTTTCTGGCCTGTAGGGTCTTTGAAAAAGAACCAGTAGTTTTGTTGGTCCAAAAGCTTGTCTTCAGAAAGCATGTCCACCACCACTCCAGATTTCTTGTACTTCCTGGATTCTTCATGTAATTCATATCAGTTTACTTCCACCCATACTACTAAGATGTCTTTATTATCACTTTCTTCTAAGTCAAACAAACTAAAAGTAAATGAATTCATAGATGTAGAGCACTTAAATCAATGACTGTGGATACATGAGAAAGGAGCATGTGAAACTGGCAGAAGAAGAGTTTAGGGCATCTCATGCCATCTTCCTCATCAGATTGGTCGTCTTTACACTGGTGTCCTCCACGACTGATGAGGTACAGCCTCCACCTGGTCCCTGTCTGGTCGAAGGACCCTCTTAGTTATTGCACAGAAACCTGGTTGTAGAAGTACTCTACACATGTGAACATTGAAAGTCTCATGTTTCCTGTCCTGAAAATCAGTGTGTTGGGACTCAGTATTTTCTTCAAGGGTTGTGACCTGAAGCTTCTTAAAGAACCATTCACCTTTGGGGAAGCACTTGTGAATTATCTGTCTCCAACCATCTGTTCCTGGACACCACCAGAGGACACTAATCTGCCAGTTAAAACTGTCATTTAATTTGATGCACCTCTGGATCTAGATCAAACATTAAATTGTCTTGCTCCCCCTCCATTGGGTACATAGTTTTAAAATTATTAGTGGAATTTCAAGTCTTTGGAAAACAGTATGGCAGTATGTGTATGGCCCATAGTATGGTATAAGTAGCATTTAATAATAGTTTGCATCATAAAATGTCTTCAGATACTTGAGTAAATAAAATCTTTAATTGAAGAAAATTTATATTTAATAACATTAATAGTCAACTTTAACAGGATTTGTGTATTATAAAACTCCTGAGGGTGTCCATGTAAATAAAACACCCTTGTTTTATGTAGTACATAGCCTGTGTGGCTCTAGAAAGCAGTCTTGTATCCTAATGTAGCTGGAAAAAAGTTATCATATCTTCTGGTGGAGATGACAGAAGTGTTCTCATTGAATTGGTCATCAGGAACTCAATAACTGTTACGACTACTCTGAACAACTTCTCTGTAACACTAATATGCACCCATTCAAATCAATATGTTTATTGACATGTGTATGTATGATAATTTGTAATTTTCAGAAAGCTAAAACAGTGAATCTTGTGCAAATACAAAGCCAGTAGTTTTGTTGGTCCAAAAGCTTGTCTTCAGAAAGCATGTCCACCACCACTCCAGATTTCTTGTACTTCCTGGATTCTTCATGTAATTCATATCAGTTTACTTCCACCCATACTACTAAGATGTCTTTATTATCACTTTCTTCTAAGTCAAACAAACTAAAAGTAAATGAATTCATAGATGTAGAGCACTTAAATCAATGACTGTGGATACATGAGAAAGGAGCATGTGAAACTGGCAGAAGAAGAGTTTAGGGCATCTCATGCCATCTTCCTCATCAGATTGGTCGTCTTTACACTGGTGTCCTCCACGACTGATGAGGTACAGCCTCCACCTGGTCCCTGTCTGGTCGAAGGACCCTCTTAGTTATTGCACAGAAACCTGGTTGTAGAAGTACTCTACACATGTGAACATTGAAAGTCTCATGTTTCCTGTCCTGAAAATCAGTGTGTTGGGACTCAGTATTTTCTTCAAGGGTTGTGACCTGAAGCTTCTTAAAGAACCATTCACCTTTGGGGAAGCACTTGTGAATTATCTGTCTCCAACCATCTGTTCCTGGACACCACCAGAGGACACTAATCTGCCAGTTAAAACTGTCATTTAATTTGATGCACCTCTGGATCTAGATCAAACATTAAATTGTCTTGCTCCCCCTCCATTGGGTACATAGTTTTAAAATTATTAGTGGAATTTCAAGTCTTTGGAAAACAGTATGGCAGTATGTGTATGGCCCATAGTATGGTATAAGTAGCATTTAATAATAGTTTGCATCATAAAATGTCTTCAGATACTTGAGTAAATAAAATCTTTAATTGAAGAAAATTTATATTTAATAACATTAATAGTCAACTTTAACAGGATTTGTGTATTATAAAACTCCTGAGGGTGTCCATGTAAATAAAACACCCTTGTTTTATGTAGTACATAGCCTGTGTGGCTCTAGAAAGCAGTCTTGTATCCTAATGTAGCTGGAAAAAAGTTATCATATCTTCTGGTGGAGATGACAGAAGTGTTCTCATTGAATTGGTCATCAGGAACTCAATAACTGTTACGACTACTCTGAACAACTTCTCTGTAACACTAATATGCACCCATTCAAATCAATATGTTTATTGACATGTGTATGTATGATAATTTGTAATTTTCAGAAAGCTAAAACAGTGAATCTTGTGCAAATACAAAGCAAATATGAGCCAACAACTTTTTATAAGTCAGCAATTTTATTCAACACAGGAATTAATGAGCAAATTAGTAAGATGTAAAGACTGATTCAAACAGTGTCTAAGGAACATATATGTGTGTATGCACACATCTGTGTACATGAAGAACATATATAATTAATTGGTTAGTATTTCTTAGGGAAATAAAATGAGATGTTTGTGATTATCTTGGCCTCATGGCAGAAATTAATTGTATCTTCACTAAACAAAATTTATTGTATTACTATGAACAAATACATTTTCAATACTAATAGCTCTGTACAAGTCAATTTCTAGCCTACAACATTATAAAATAGCTTACAAATAGAAAATTAAATAAATACGCACTCTCATATAAGATGAGACAGTCTCTGGAAGGCTTCATAGACAATGCCAACCAAAATCCCTTGTTTATTTCCAAGTCTCAGCTCAGGAAAAAACAAAATATGTTAGAGATGTGAAAAATGTCCACATAGTTGAAGAGACATGAATTGTATTGTCTTAGGACTGTATCTCTGAACATATAAATGAGGGCTGAGTCTTTTTAGTTACTTATTTATCTTGGAGCTAAATATTGTATTGAGTCTTGAGGAACAACTTTTTTCTTCCATTGTTTTTCTGGATGAATCCATGTGTGTGTATAAATATGTGATTTACTTATGTCTTTAATATATTGTGTGTTAAATTTTTGAAATATAAGGTCAACATATACAAGCAGAAAGTGTTTATCATCAAGCCCAAGTTATCTTCACTTCTTAAGCAGTTCAAAATGTGTTCATTTATTAATATCAATCCCATCTGCTGCTGTGGTTGATATAATTTGTACCATGAATATTGTCTTATAAATGGGAACATTTTCTTTTAGATATCTAAATAGCTCTAGGCATTTACCTAATGTAGCTGGAAAAAGTTATCAGGGAAGGTGTCGATTATCAGGAACTCAATAACTGTTACGACTACTCTGAACAACTTCTCTGTAACACTAATATGCACCCATTCAAATCAATATGTTTATTGACATGTGTATGTATGATAATTTGTAATTTTCAGAAAGCTAAAACAGTGAATCTTGTGCAAATACAAAGCAAATATGAGCCAACAACTTTTTATAAGTCAGCAATTTTATTCAACACAGGAATTAATGAGCAAATTAGTAAGATGTAAAGACTGATTCAAACAGTGTCTAAGGAACATATATGTGTGTATGCACACATCTGTGTACATGAAGAACATATATAATTAATTGGTTAGTATTTCTTAGGGAAATAAAATGAGATGTTTGTGATTATCTTGGCCTCATGGCAGAAATTAATTGTATCTTCACTAAACAAAATTTATTGTATTACTATGAACAAATACATTTTCAATACTAATAGCTCTGTACAAGTCAATTTCTAGCCTACAACATTATAAAATAGCTTACAAATAGAAAATTAAATAAATACGCACTCTCATATAAGATGAGACAGTCTCTGGAAGGCTTCATAGACAATGCCAACCAAAATCCCTTGTTTATTTCCAAGTCTCAGCTCAGGAAAAAACAAAATATGTTAGAGATGTGAAAAATGTCCACATAGTTGAAGAGACATGAATTGTATTGTCTTAGGACTGTATCTCTGAACATATAAATGAGGGCTGAGTCTTTTTAGTTACTTATTTATCTTGGAGCTAAATATTGTATTGAGTCTTGAGGAACAACTTTTTTCTTCCATTGTTTTTCTGGATGAATCCATGTGTGTGTATAAATATGTGATTTACTTATGTCTTTAATATATTGTGTGTTAAATTTTTGAAATATAAGGTCAACATATACAAGCAGAAAGTGTTTATCATCAAGCCCAAGTTATCTTCACTTCTTAAGCAGTTCAAAATGTGTTCATTTATTAATATCAATCCCATCTGCTGCTGTGGTTGATATAATTTGTACCATGAATATTGTCTTATAAATGGGAACATTTTCTTTTAGATATCTAAATAGTTACTTGTAAATTCTTCCTATAGATTTTAGACCTGATCCGTGCTAGTGTATTTCTTTCCTGTCATTTGAGCTTAAATTTTTTTAAGCACTCTTAAATGTTAGTCTTTTTTGCAGGGTGAGATGCTCTCTGTTCCTTCCTCCTATTACTGTTTCCATTTCTAATCATATTGTACTAAAATGTAAAGAGGAAAGGAGACTTTTCTTGGTCATGCTTTAGAACTTTGATGTCTTGAGAGCCATAGTGCAAAGAGCCCTGTTAGCATCTAGTGCAAAACTAGGAATCAGCAGGAACACTCCCCAGGCATGGATAGTGGTTCCTAGAGGTGTAGGGGAGGGACATGAGTGGAAGAAGCTAAGGAGCTTCATAACAACTGCACACCTAGAGAGTGCCACAGAGAACTGTGAAACTAGCAGGATGCTCCAAAGATCCGTATGACCTGGAGGGGGCAGCAATGGGCATCATCTGTTGGATGCTTGGGTATAGGACAAATCCTTGACTCCACAGTCAGCAGAGGAACTAAACATAGAAAACAAAGGAAAATAGCAGCTAAACATGACTTGTTCTACTTAGCATTAGTATGTTCTATTCAACTCTGCTCTCTCCTACTAGGACTGTAAAGCGGAAACTAGACAGAGAATGAATCCCCCACAATGATAGCCTAGTATCATGTTTGAAGTAATGTAAAAAAAAGTTTGAGAAGTGAATGAATGAAGATGCAATATTATTACAATCCTATTAGTAACTGAGATTAGTAATCTTTATAGATTCCTACTATATATCTGGCAAAAAAATGCATTATATATTTATTATCAAAAATCACATATGGGGAACTGTATTATGTGCTGTGAAAGACACAATATATAACTGCAACTGATCATATGAAAATAGTAGTTTACTTAATAAGATGACAGACCTAAAAGGAAATTTGAAATCAGGAAAGCTAGACATCTGACACTATTTTTGTATAAGTCACTTTGAAGTTGGCTCTAAATTCTTTTCAGTTTTTCAGTATATCAGAAATCTAGAAACTAGGTGTTTCATATTATAAAAAATAAAGCACAAGTAATTTGAAAATTGTATCACATTTTTTATCACTGATAAAAAGAATAATGACTGTCATGTATCATTATTCACAAAGTGTGATTCATTCATGAATAAGGCTACTTTTGATACAGTCAAATATAGCCAGATTCAGAAAATAGCACCTCATATTTCATTTTCTTGGAGATTCACAAAATATGAGCATATTAAAGACCCTGTTAACAGTCACAGTAAATTACCCTGATGAACTAAATCAACATTTTCTAAGTTACTTAGGCAAAAATGTCAGTTTTTTCATAATAAACTGGTATTTCCTTGAAATTAATTTGAAAGATCCTTAATTTTCAAAACAGTTAATTAGAATAAGTTAAAATAACATTAAAATTTGGGAATTAATTTTATTACTTCCTGTTTATTTTTTGGACTATTAACAAAAATTGATATAAGTTTTTACTTTTTTGAAACATTTGTGTATTATCAATTTGCCCAAATAACTGCAAACTTCACGACTACAAATATTACCTGGTGATTTTATCTTGGCATATAGATTATAAGTTAAGAATTACTCATGTAGGTAGGTTGAATTGTTCAACAAATTGAACAAGAAAATAAATTGAGAAAATTATTTAAATTATTACCTAATAATGAATACAAATGTACAAAAATGTGTATTTTAGTTAAAACTAAAAAACTAAAGTCATAAAAATCTGAAAAACATACTGGAAAATTCTTAGCTAACACATAATTGTAAATTAAGGTCTAGAAATATGAACAGTGAATACATTTTTCAAGTTAGTATATATGATTACATAGTTATAAAAGTATCTGTGCGAAACCAGATAGAAAACACTCAGCCTGTTGTTACTGACTCTGAAGGTATAAGAAAGTGGTATGATGCAAGGAAGACAAGGGTCCTCTGGAAGGTGGAAAGATGAAGGAAAATGATTCTCTCCTAGAAACTTTAGAAGGAACGCAGACTTATCAACACTTGGTTTTTTTAATACAGTAGAATCCATCAGGCTTGTAAAGAACTATCATATAACGGTTGTGAGCTGTTTCAAGTCACTAAACTGTGGCAATTTGTTATAGCAGCTACAGGAAACGAATAGACCAAGCACAACTTAATGTATTTTACTATTGTTGTTGTTCAGTCACCAAGTTGTGTCTGACTGCAATCCGATGGACTGCAGCACATTTGGCTTCCCAGTCCCCCACCATCTCCTGGAGTTTGCCCAAGTTTTTTTCCATTGAATCAGTGATGCCATCCAACCATCTCATCCTCTGTCACCCTATTGTTCTTTGGCTTTCAATCTTTCCCAACATCAGGGTCTTTTCAAATGAGTTGTCTCTTCACATCAGGGGCCAAAGTATTCCTTCAGTGAGTATTCAAGGGCGATTTCCTTTAAGACTGACTAGTTTGAATTCCTTCAATATTAGATTGCCCAAAAATTTTGTTAGGGCTTTTCCATAAAATGTTATGGGAAAACCCAGATGCTTTTTTTTTTTTGGCCACTTCGATTGATCTTTCATTCATTTATCTTTGTTATTTGGCCTGTGTGGGCCTCCCAATGCAGCGGCCTCTCTCGTCGCAGAGCACCGGCTTTGGGCGCATGCGCTCCAGAGCTCCCGCTTGGTAGTTGGACACATCGGTCCAGCCACTGCACGGCACGTGGGATCAACCCAGGCCAGGAATCAAACAGGCACCCCTTACACTTCAAGGTGGTGTCCTTACCCACTGGACCACCAGGGAAGCCCCAGATGAATATTTTGACCATCTCAGTATTAGGATCTCATTCTTATATGTCTGAAGGTAGTAAGCATATATTCAAAAGAAGAACAGAATACAGAAAAAGCAAGAATCCTGTTATATTTCTGACATAAAGTTTGATATTCTCTGATTCCTAGGCTCAGTCAGAGACTCTGTAATTCCAAGGATATCTCTCTCATTAATGATAATTTAGTTCAGAGAAGGCCTGAACCACTGGGCAGATGGCTATGAAGGAGAGACGAGAAACAAATCCATTTCCTGAATTCTCAACATCATTGTATTTCTGTTTCAATATTAAATTAAGCCATTATTTTCTGTATAGTTATCTTTTAATTGCACCTTTTGGGATACCTCAGCAGGAGAGACATAATTAGAAGGTGTGATAAGCGCAATTTTGTTTTTCTTTCTATTTATTCAGTGACTAAGAATGGTTGAAAATTGTCCTTTTATTTTTCTGGTGTAGTATTCAGATATTTAATCTGATCTGAATAAGACTGAAAAAAGATTTATGAGCAATTACTTTGCTCACACATTGAAATCACAGTCCTCATTAAAATATAATCATTAAGTTCTATTTTATACAAGAATGGAAATACAATGCATTCATTGTCATTTTACTGAAGAAGAAAAAAGGAGATATTTAGGAAGAAAACCTGCATCTTTAAGAACAAATTACTGGTGCCTTCTAAATCTACAGACAACAGTGCTCTAATAATATCCAAGTCTATGAAAAAGTTTAAATTGATAAAACTGACTCAGACTTACTTTCAAAGCAATAAGCTATTTGTCTATGTAATATATGTAGACATATAAAGATTAAAAGTCTACAAACTTTGTGTACCTGTCTTAGCTGATTGGTACATTAGCTCAAAGCTTTCCTAAGTCTTTCTACTGTGGTGTGTTTACCTACTGAGTTAGTTTGATCTTACACGCCACCTTTCTTTCTTTTTACTTTTTATTCTCCAGGCAAATATTAAGTAAAAATTAAATGAGTTCACACACTTCTAGATTTTATGCGAATTATTTAGAAGACTGTTGTTTAATATTCTTTCATCTGATTAAGACCTTTCAAATGAATCTCATCTGAGGCCGATTTTTAAAACTTTAATATTTTCTAGTGTGGTTTAAAAAGCAAGGCAAAACAAATCTGTGTTTTTTTTTTTTTGGTCTGATTGGCTGCCGCGACTCGTCAGCCGGGTGCATAGAGAATAGTGGGTGCGAAGAGACTTTTAAGAAATACACACACACATACAGACAGAGAGAGAAAGGATGGGAATGGGGCGGACTGGGGGAGGGGCAGCTCAAGACCTCTTGCGTCAAGGCCGAAACACATTCGCCAGTCCTGTTTTTATTCAGTGCTGAAGCCTCCAGGTGTTTACAGGCAATGATATTACCGTTGCACAGCCCTGTTCAATAAAATGGTTGAAAAATTTTTTGCACCTTTGGGATACCTCAGCAGGAGAGACATTTAAATGTTTTTTTCTTTCTATTTATTCAGTGACTAAGAATGGTTGAAAATTGTCCTTTATTTTTCTGGTGTAGTATTCAGATATTTAATCTGATCTGAATAAGACTGAAAAGATTTATGAGCAATTACTTTGCTCACACATTGAAATCACAGTCCTCATTAAAATATAATCATTAAGTTCTATTTTATACAAGAATGGAAATACAATGCATTCATTGTCATTTTACTGAAGAAGAAAAAAGGAGATATTTAGGAAGAAAACCTGCATCTTTAAGAACAAATTACTGGTGCCTTCTAAATCTACAGACAACAGTGCTCTAATAATATCCAAGTCTATGAAAAAGTTTAAATTGATAAAACTGACTCAGACTTACTTTCAAAGCAATAAGCTATTTGTCTATGTAATATATGTAGACATATAAAGATTAAAAGTCTACAAACTTTGTGTACCTGTCTTAGCTGATTGGTACATTAGCTCAAAGCTTTCCTAAGTCTTTCTACTGTGGTGTGTTTACCTACTGAGTTAGTTTGATCTTACACGCCACCTTTCTTTCTTTTTACTTTTTATTCTCCAGGCAAATATTAAGTAAAAATTAAATGAGTTCACACACTTCTAGATTTTATGCGAATTATTTAGAAGACTGTTGTTTAATATTCTTTCATCTGATTAAGACCTTTCAAATGAATCTCATCTGAGGCCGATTTTTAAAACTTTAATATTTTCTAGTGTGGTTTAAAAAGCAAGGCAAAACAAATCTGTGTTTTTTTTTTTTTGGTCTGATTGGCTGCCGCGACTCGTCAGCCGGGTGCATAGAGAATAGTGGGTGCGAAGAGACTTTTAAGAAATACACACACACATACAGACAGAGAGAGAAAGGATGGGAATGGGGCGGAGTGGGGGGGGGAGGGGCAGCTCAAGACCTCTTGCGTCAAGGCCCGAAACACATTCGCCAGTCCTGTTTTTATTCAGTGCTGAAGCCTCCAGGTGTTTACAGGCAATGATATTAGCACCGGCTGGTTTCAGCCACAGCCCTGTTCAATGATTATTCTCGTGGCTCTGAGGATGGAAAGGGCGTGTTGCAGCTGGTGGGGAGACTAAATCAGCAAGAAGTTAAGGAGTCTGCACAGACCCAGCGTTCCAAAGTCCATAGCAGATCTC
Source organism: Tragulus kanchil (assembly GCA_022376925.1). Classification (NCBI taxonomy): domain Eukaryota; kingdom Metazoa; phylum Chordata; class Mammalia; order Artiodactyla; family Tragulidae; genus Tragulus; species Tragulus kanchil. The sequence goes on along the minus strand of JAIOJX010000028.1, from coordinate 30,095,752 downwards.
CCACCTGTTGCTGATCAGTATAGCCCCAGCTAGTAAGCCCATATGAAACAAATTGACTTGTTTTTCTCTTAGATCTTTCTAGTATATTTCTCATTCCCAATTTACTTTTCTCCTTGCTCTGCCAAAGCCACAAAAACCATCACTGGTTTGTTTCCCCACAATTGACTACCACACAGTGGGGTAAATTATGCATTGTGCTCCAGAGAGAGAGAAACCATGTGCTTTGTGATACCTCTTCAAATAGTTTTCTTCTGAGATTGCTGTTTCTTCATTTTGTCTCTACCCATATAATGCCCAATCTTTAGAAGCATGTTCCTTTCCCCCAAACACTGTAGTTGATGTATATAAGTGCCTATATGTGCCTTATGAATTTGATTATTTGCTAAGTCTGTTTCTACTACCAAATGTCTTGAAGTTTTGGATCAAATCTCTGATTTGACAATGTTACCATATGACAGTTTTTTATTAGCAGAGATGGATTACATATAAATAGAGTAATGTGTTCCTTTTACAGTTGAAATCATGTACAAATCATACAAATAACAGTTGCATAACTTTAATCATATCAGTTGTCTTATTGAAGCTAAAGTCCAGAGAAAAATGTTGTAGAAAGAAAAAGGCAATAATCTCAGGAGATCTCAACATTGTTAATGCACTTCTGTGACATTCTTTGAGACATACTCTCCACGGCACTGCCCCTTCATCACTCATACTCTTTTTTTTTAAGCACTTTTCTTATTTATTTATCTTTGACTAGTCTATGTTTTCAATTTTGCTGTAGGCTCTTCTCTAGTTGCAGGGAGTGGAGGCTTCTCCCTTGTTGAGGTGAGCAAGCTTCTTGTTGCAATGATTTCTCTCGTGAAACTCGGGCTCTGGACTACACGGGGTTCAGTAGTTGCGGCGCATGGGCTCCATAGTTGTGGCTTTGAGGCTGTAGAGCACAGGCTCAGTAGTTGTGGCTCATGGGCTTAGTTGCTCTGCAGTATGTGGGATCTTCTTGCTTCAGGGATCAAACCCGTGTCTCCTGCATTAGCAGGCGAATTCTTCACCACTGAGCTACTAGGGAAGCCCTATCACTCATTCTGCTTCTAACCATCTCTCTCACTCTCTTGCAGCTGCTCTGGTCTTTTTTTTTTTTTTTTTTTTAACCTCATTTCTTAATTCACTAACATTTCAAAAATAATTGTGGAATACAGACTATCTGTGCCAAGTCCTGGACAGAGAACCAGGGATCTCTCAGAGTCTTGGCCCTCATGAAGCTTTTATTCTGGTGAAACAGTTGGAAGATACACATTTAAGTAAGTAACCTAATAAAAATAGAGCAAGATAAAAAAATGAGAGGAACTAGTGAGCCAGATGACTTCTGAGCTCAAATTCACTATGGCCAAGAAAGGTCTGGGTATTTTTGAAGTCCTAATAATGAGAACTAGTGAGAAACATTCTATCCTTTGTAGAGGACTGGTCTCACTGGCCCTGAAAATGCTTTTAGGAAGCCAGTAATTGCTGAGCAGGTTGTTCCCAAGGCTGTAAGATACAAAGACGTCTCCACTTCTGGTGACTTCGTGGCAGCCCATCTGTTTTTGTACTCTCCATCTATAGGGCTGTGTTGGTGCTGGCTTCCTTGACATGTGGGAATGCTCTCATTTGAGACCTGAACCAGCAATCCAACACCAACTGTCTGAAAGACCAACATTCAGAGAAAAATGGCTGACACAATCAGGATGTACATCCAGAGAGGAAAAGCTACTGAGGGATTCGGAAGACAATTTGGTTCAAAAATTAAGAGTTTGTAAAAAAATCTATGGGGACTTTCTTGGTGGCTCAGATGGTAAAGAATATGCCTGCAATGCCTGAGACCCGGGTTTGATTGCTGGGTCGGGGAGATCCCCTGGAGAAGGGCATGGCAACCCACTTCAGAATTCTTGCCTAGAGAGTTCCATGGACAGTGGAGCCTGGTGGGTTACAGTCCATGGGGTCTCAAAGAGTTGGACACAACTGAGAGGCTATCACTTTCACAAAAATATCCAAGTGGAGCAAATGCCTAGGAAATGGATATTTGTGCAATGTGTTTTATCAGCCAAAAGTTTAGCAGATGAGTTGAAAGAAGGATATTTACTGCCGAAATGTATGTCCTGGAGGATCAAATGCAAAAAAAATATTTCAAAGCATGGAGGAAACAATGACAGAGAAATCAAAGCAAAACCATGAGGGAAAAAAATGAAAAGAATCTTGGAGGATACAATGGGAGACTTAATATAAGATTAGGAGAACTACCAAGAGAAGGAAAAAGGACAGATGGTGGGGAATCAGTAAAAAAGACAAATAATAGGAAGATTTTTCACTGAACTGAAAACCTAATGCCACTGATTAAATGAGCTTTCTGAGCTCCAGGTCAGATTGATGAGAAAAAATATGGCATCTAAAGACAATTCTGTAAAATTTCTGAACTCTAAGAGAGGGAAAAAGGATAAAAAATGTTATAAAATTCAGTGTAAAAAAGGGAAAAAAAGCCAGAATTTTTAGCTGTAACAGTGGAAGTCAGAAGGTAGTGAAAGAGCAGCTACCAACCACTGTGAGAAAAGTGGTGAAGGGATGCAGCTCAGGAATCCTAGACCAGCCAAGACACTGTATTTCATCTCAGAGTTAAAGAAAAAAATATTTGAGAAACTATAAGGGAAAATCTCATCCGGATACTCCATATGAAAGAAGTAACAATGTGTCCTACCTAAACAAATCACAATAGAGAAGTAAAGGTGGCAGAGAAAGAGAAAAGCCAGGGGAAAATTAATTAATATATCATTGCATGTAGATATAAATACACAAGGTCTTCCCTGGTGACTCAGGTGGTAAAGAATATGTCTGAAATGGGGGAGACCTGAGTTCAGTCCCTTGGTTGGGAAGATCCCCTGGAGGAAGGCATAGCCACGTTCTCCAATATTCTTGCCTGGAGAATGCCCATAGACAGAGGAGCCTTGCGGGCTGCATTTGGGCTACAGTCCACGGGTTTACAAAAAGCTGGACAGGACTGAGCAGCTAAGCACAGCACAGCACATAAATACACAGGCACAAATGTCAGGGTTAAATGTGTAACATATATAAACTTTGTCAAGACGGTAATGTATTTTCTTTTTCTATTTACTGCTGTCTTGATCTAGTTTCAAGATCTTAGCTAGGGACTGGTTAGTTTGACTTCTTAAGCAGTTGATTAAGTCTGTACCCAACCACATCCCTTATCTAGGCTGCTATGCACCTGCCCTAATTTCTAAAGGGCTAGATACTTATGCCCAGATTGCAAGGAATTATTCGGATTAACCAATCTCCAGGAATATGGCAAAATCTTAGCTGCTCCCTACAGCTTCAGTTTATTGTTACCCTGTCCCTGGTTCCAGGACTTTTCAGGTGGCTCAGTGGCAAAGAATCCACCTGCCAATGCAAGAGATGCAGGAGACCCAGATTTGATCCCTAGGTTGGGAGGCTCCCCTGGAGGAGGAAATGGCAATCCACTCTTAGTTATAACTAATTATTATTATTAACTAATAATTAACTAACTAATCACCAAGTATAAGACTCTAACATTTCCCATTGTATGACTTGATACCATACACAGAGCCTTCCCCGACCTGTCATTTCAGAATCTGAAAAGTAGAAAAAAATCAACTGCATTAACTGAGAAGAAAGGGTTGCATATCCGATCACTGATTTGGCCATAAGTACACATATACATAGACAAAAATGATTTTGTTATTGCTTGTGAGTAGGGGCTTATAAAAAAATAAGGGCTGAAGGGCCTATGTAGATAAACTCAATAATGCTCAATGTTAACCTTCTAAAATATGCATTTACCTCCTTTTGTTGTAAAATACAATTTGTTATTTAAGAGTCTGCTGGCTAGTTTTAATTTCTTAACCTTTAAAATGGAGAAGATTTTAATCATTATCGTTATAGGATTGTTGTTGTTGTTCAGTCACTAAGTCATGTCCAGCTCTGTGACCCCATGAACTGTAGCATGCTATGCTTTCCTGTCCTTCACTCCCAGAATCTGCTCAAACTCATGTCCATTGTGTCTGATGCCATACAATGATCTGATCCTCTGTCACCCTCTTCTCCTCCTGCCTTTAATCTTTCCCAGCATCGGGGTCTTTTCCAACGAATCAGCTCCTTGCATCAGGTGACCAAAGTATCAGAGCTTCAGATTTAGCATCAGCTCTTCCAGTGAATGTTCAGGGTTAATTTCTTTTAGAATTGACTGATTCAATCTCCTTGCAGTCCAAGAGACTCTCAAGAGTCTTCTCCAACACAACAATTTGAAATCATCCATTCTTCAGTACTCAGCTTTCTTTACGATCCAACCCTCACATCTGTACATGACTAGGGGAAAAACCATATCTTTGACTCTATAGACCTTGTTCACAAGGTGATGTCTGTTCTTTTAAATATACTATTTATGTTTGTCATAGTTTTTCTTCCAAAGAGCAAGCATCTTTTAATTTCATGGCTGCAGTCACTATCTGCAGTGATTTGGGAGCCCCTCAAAATAATCTATCACTATGGCAATCCACTCTTAGTTATAACTAATTATTATTATTAACTAATAATTAACTAACTAATCACCAAGTATAAGACTCTAACATTTCCCATTGTATGACTTGATACCATACACAGAGCCTTCCCCGACCTGTCATTTCAGAATCTGAAAAGTAGAAAAAAATCAACTGCATTAACTGAGAAGAAAGGGTTGCATATCCGATCACTGATTTGGCCATAAGTACACATATACATAGACAAAAATGATTTTGTTATTGCTTGTGAGTAGGGGCTTATAAAAAAATAAGGGCTGAAGGGCCTATGTAGATAAACTCAATAATGCTCAATGTTAACCTTCTAAAATATGCATTTACCTCCTTTTGTTGTAAAATACAATTTGTTATTTAAGAGTCTGCTGGCTAGTTTTAATTTCTTAACCTTTAAAATGGAGAAGATTTTAATCATTATCGTTATAGGATTGTTGTTGTTGTTCAGTCACTAAGTCATGTCCAGCTCTGTGACCCCATGAACTGTAGCATGCTATGCTTTCCTGTCCTTCACTCCCAGAATCTGCTCAAACTCATGTCCATTGTGTCTGATGCCATACAATGATCTGATCCTCTGTCACCCTCTTCTCCTCCTGCCTTTAATCTTTCCCAGCATCGGGGTCTTTTCCAACGAATCAGCTCCTTGCATCAGGTGACCAAAGTATCAGAGCTTCAGATTTAGCATCAGCTCTTCCAGTGAATGTTCAGGGTTAATTTCTTTTAGAATTGACTGATTCAATCTCCTTGCAGTCCAAGAGACTCTCAAGAGTCTTCTCCAACACAACAATTTGAAATCATCCATTCTTCAGTACTCAGCTTTCTTTACGATCCAACCCTCACATCTGTACATGACTAGGGGAAAAACCATATCTTTGACTCTATAGACCTTGTTCACAAGGTGATGTCTGTTCTTTTAAATATACTATTTATGTTTGTCATAGTTTTTCTTCCAAAGAGCAAGCATCTTTTAATTTCATGGCTGCAGTCACTATCTGCAGTGATTTGGGAGCCCCTCAAAATAATCTATCACTATGTCCACTATCCTCACACTCTATTTTCCATGAAGTGATACACGCTGAGATATTTTTAATGTAAAAACTTAAACTCTAATATATGAAGAGAATTTTAGTAGCAATGTACATCAATAGTCTTTTTTAAAAACCCTGCATTGTGGGTTTCCCTGGTGGTCCAGTGGGTAAGGGCACTGCCTTGCAGTGCAGGGGGTACCAGTTCGATCCCTGGCCTGGGAAGATCCCATGTGCCATGGAGGGACTGGACCGATGTGTCCAACTACTGAGCCGGAGCTCTGGAGCGCATGTGCCCAGAGCTGGTGCTCTGTGGCAACAGAGGCCACTGTGATGGGAGGCCCACACGGGCCAAAGAACAAAGATGGATGAAAATAGATAAATCAAAGACAAATAGAGGTGGACAAAGGGGGGGAGGGAAGCCCTGCATGGTGAAGTACCAAGAAAAAATAATACACAGATTATTTTGGTTAGGTACAAAATAAAGCAAGACATGAGGAATCAAAGTAGCCAGAACCATTGAAAACAATCAAGTCTTGAATTTAAGGAACAAAGGTTCTACATACAACCTGTTCAGATCTTTTGTTTGAATTAGCCTATGTTCATTAGGATAGAAAAATCTTTTAATAATCTTTATTAATATAACCAACTGGACCATTTGGCTGGACAATATTTCAATCCATTGATTGGTTGGTGTGATTTAGAACCAACTTAATTCTTGGCAAGGACGTTTGCACATTCTTCCTTTGACTTCTTGCTTTATCTAAGAAAATGACTTTTCCAGAAAGATGAGGACAGTTTTTTTGCAGTCCAAGAGACTCTCAAGAGTCTTCTCCAACACAACAATTTGAAATCATCCATTCTTCAGTACTCAGCTTTCTTTACGATCCAACCCTCACATCTGTACATGACTAGGGGAAAAACCATATCTTTGACTCTATAGACCTTGTTCACAAGGTGATGTCTGTTCTTTTAAATATACTATTTATGTTTGTCATAGTTTTTCTTCCAAAGAGCAAGCATCTTTTAATTTCATGGCTGCAGTCACTATCTGCAGTGATTTGGGAGCCCCTCAAAATAATCTATCACTATGTCCACTATCCTCACACTCTATTTTCCATGAAGTGATACACGCTGAGATATTTTTAATGTAAAAACTTAAACTCTAATATATGAAGAGAATTTTAGTAGCAATGTACATCAATAGTCTTTTTTAAAAACCCTGCATTGTGGGTTTCCCTGGTGGTCCAGTGGGTAAGGACACAGCCTTGCAGTGCAAGGGGCGCCGGTTCGATCCCTGGCCTGGGAAGATCCCATGTGCCATGGAGGGACTGGACCGATGTGTCCAACTACTGAGCCGGAGCTCTGGAGCGCATGTGCCCAGAGCTGGTGCTCTGTGGCAACAGAGGCCACTGTGATGGGAGGCCCACACGGGCCAAAGAACAAAGATGGATGAAAATAGATAAATCAAAGACAAATAGAGGTGGACAAAGGGGGGGAGGGAAGCCCTGCATGGTGAAGTACCAAGAAAAAATAATACACAGATTATTTTGGTTAGGTACAAAATAAAGCAAGACATGAGGAATCAAAGTAGCCAGAACCATTGAAAACAATCAAGTCTTGAATTTAAGGAACAAAGGTTCTACATACAACCTGTTCAGATCTTTTGTTTGAATTAGCCTATGTTCATTAGGATAGAAAAATCTTTTAATAATCTTTATTAATATAACCAACTGGACCATTTGGCTGGACAATATTTCAATCCATTGATTGGTTGGTGTGATTTAGAACCAACTTAATTCTTGGCAAGGACGTTTGCACATTCTTCCTTTGACTTCTTGCTTTATCTAAGAAAATGACTTTTCCAGAAAGATGAGGACAGTTTTTTTTTTTCAGCAGTGGAATATAGAGGCAATTGGTTTTTTTCAGTAATAATCTCCAAACACTTCTAAGTAACCGGTGAATACTGCTTTACAGGACAAAGAGATTTGAACATTGAATGAATACTTGCCAAAGTATAACTCAAAGCTAAATCATAATAAAATATGATACTTTGCATAACAAGAGGAAAAGATATATTGGATTATCCTGATTTCAGTTAATTTATATTGTTCTTGAAAGGAGAAAGGAAAATAAGACACTGTCCAAATCCATTTTTCTGGTCGTAAACACAGTATAACAAATATAACTTCAAGAAAGCATCTTGTGCTGAACTTCTCACAGAAACAGAAATGAGCCTGCATACTCATCTATAGTGTAGTGTATCCACAGACAGTATCATGCTGGGTTTTGATTGATGTTTCTACTAAGGTTGCTGGAACTGTCATTTTGTATTCCCATTTTTACACAGATAAACAATTAATTTTTAAAAGTGAAGCCAAAGAGAATATAGTATGTAAATTATACAAACACTTTGAAAATTATGTAATGCATTGATGGGCTGGATACATTTGCAAAGATCTCCCGATTTTAGTAAGAAGATGGGAATAGAAAAAGGGACAGATAAAAATTAGCGGAGAATTGTATAGTAGGCACTGTGCTTTACAAACACCCTAAACAATCTATCCTTAAAGCCTTTGGCCCGCCTGTGCTCTCTGCCTAGAAACTTCTTGCTCTAGGAAGTTTCATGACATTTTCCTACCTTTCTTTAAGCCTTTACTAAAAGCCCATCCTTCCACACAGGTTCCTCTGATCGTCTATGTGAAATAGATGCCATTTCACTCACTTTCCATTCCTTGTCATAGTACAGCCTTATCTCCATTGACCGTATCATGTCTTCATTTGCTGTAGTTTATTGTTGGTTTCTCCCTGCCCCTCCTTGCCCCCACTATAAAGCAAACTTTATGGGAGTAGGGATCTTGTTTGTTTTCTATTTTGCTCTTTATTCCGTGCCTAGAAGAGAGATTGGCCACTACTGATTGAATATATGAATAAATTTCCCTAAGTCCTAGTAAATCAAAATTTCTCACGTAAGGTACTTAGTAACCTTTCTGATGAGTGGTTTAAATGTTCTATTGTTTAAAACTTGAATACCACAGTTCACTATGCATTTACTTGTCTGTCACTATCATAACATCTACTTAGAAATCAAAGGAAAAGAAGGAGGAAAATAAATTTGTAATAAACTTGAGGAGACAAACACTTTTGAGCTGTTGTCCATCACATGCATCGTGACTTTGGAATGTCCATATAATAAAAGCATATTTTCTTTCCTTCTTTAATCAGCTCTGATTTATTTGGAATGTCTATTGAGTATGTAAGCAAGCAGAGGTTAAGTTGAGAAGACAGTAGAATTTAAAGCTTCTTTCAGGATAATAGGGCCAGGGTGAAGACAGAAATTTGAAGGTAATCAGCATTTTAATGTTATTTAAAATCAAGCTACTGCACCAGATAGCCAAAATAGCAAACATATGTAGGAAAGGAGAAGGACTCAGTATTGAAACCTAAATACTCCAATATTTAAAGGTTGGGAGGTGGGAAAGATTGTGCAGAAATATCAGAGAGGTAAGAGGAAAACTAGGTAAGGATGGTACCTGGAAGCCATGTGAAAATAGCATATTCATTAGGGGGAAAATAGCATATTCACTTCCCGGTTAGTCGAAGTGATGACTGAATTCAGTGCTACTGTTCGGTCAAGAAATATGAAATAGAGAAATGGTCATTTGCTTTAGCAGTTGAGGACATGTGTGCCCTTCATGTGAGCAGTTTTGATGCAGTTCTGTGAACAGGATCATTGGAACAGATAGGTGATGCATGTGTAGTCACTCCAACTCTTTGTAAAGACTTCATGGACTGTAGCCAGCCGGGCTCCTCTGTCCCTGGAATTTTCCAGGCAGGAATACTGGAGTGGGTTGCTATTTCTTCCTTCAGGGATCTAATAGACAGGGTTAAAGACAATTCTTTTGAGTAGTTTTTGTATAAAGGAAAGGAAAAAAGGAAACAAACTTTATGGGATGGGATTTGTTTGTTTTTTCTATTTTGCTCTTTATTCCGTGCCTAGAAGAGAGATTGGCCACTACTGATTGAATATATGAATAAATTTCCCTAAGTCCTAGTAAATCAAAATTTCTCACGTAAGGTACTTAGTAACCTTTCTGATGAGTGGTTTAAATGTTCTATTGTTTAAAACTTGAATACCACAGTTCACTATGCATTTACTTGTCTGTCACTATCATAACATCTACTTAGAAATCAAAGGAAAAGAAGGAGGAAAATAAATTTGTAATAAACTTGAGGAGACAAACACTTTTGAGCTGTTGTCCATCACATGCATCGTGACTTTGGAATGTCCATATAATAAAAGCATATTTTCTTTCCTTCTTTAATCAGCTCTGATTTATTTGGAATGTCTATTGAGTATGTAAGCAAGCAGAGGTTAAGTTGAGAAGACAGTAGAATTTAAAGCTTCTTTCAGGATAATAGGGCCAGGGTGAAGACAGAAATTTGAAGGTAATCAGCATTTTAATGTTATTTAAAATCAAGCTACTGCACCAGATAGCCAAAATAGCAAACATATGTAGGAAAGGAGAAGGACTCAGTATTGAAACCTAAATACTCCAATATTTAAAGGTTGGGAGGTGGGAAAGATTGTGCAGAAATATCAGAGAGGTAAGAGGAAAACTAGGTAAGGATGGTACCTGGAAGCCATGTGAAAATAGCATATTCATTAGGGGGAAAATAGCATATTCACTTCCCGGTTAGTCGAAGTGATGACTGAATTCAGTGCTACTGTTCGGTCAAGAAATATGAAATAGAGAAATGGTCATTTGCTTTAGCAGTTGAGGACATGTGTGCCCTTCATGTGAGCAGTTTTGATGCAGTTCTGTGAACAGGATCATTGGAACAGATAGGTGATGCATGTGTAGTCACTCCAACTCTTTGTAAAGACTTCATGGACTGTAGCCAGCCGGGCTCCTCTGTCCCTGGAATTTTCCAGGCAGGAATACTGGAGTGGGTTGCTATTTCTTCCTTCAGGGATCTAATAGACAGGGTTAAAGACAATTCTTTTGAGTAGTTTTTGTATAAAGGAAAGGAGAAGAGATAGTGAAAGCCAGAGGTGGAAGAGAAGGTTTTTGTGATCATTATGTTTAAGATTAAAAAAAAAAATTGTGGCATGTTATTTTTTCCCTGTGGTCTGCTTCCCATGGGCCAACCTCAGAAAAGATTTGCCTTTTTTGAACTTATGCAATTATAGTACTTGTATAAGTGAAGCCTTATTTTATTTGCCTCAAATGCCAGAACTCACAAGTATTTGCAAGTATTTCTAAATAGGAACACACACTAACATCTAAGTCAGTGCACTGCCTTCTGTAGGACAGTATTGGTTTTCCAACATATCGAAGGGAAAGGAGCTTTAACATTGATGGGAGAGTAATTTATTTGGCCTACTTTCTTTAATTTAAATGGGATGAAAATGATTATATTGAGCCAAATACCTCTAGAACACTAAGAACTTCCTGATTGAATCAGTCCCTTTTAAAACTATGGACATACCTGGGAGACATTGTCGATCTTGTTCTAGAGCACCACAATCAAGTGTGTCATACAGATGGTTTGGTTTCCCAGTGCATATAAAATTTTGTTTATAGTATACTGTAATCTATAGCATTGTAACTAAAAATAAATGCATCAGTTTAAAAATACTTTATTGCTAAAAAAGGCTAAACACATCTAAGCATTCTGTGAGTCACAAGGGTAACATCAAAGATCACTGATCACAGATAACCATAACAAGTATAATGATAATGAAAATTTTTGAAATACTGTGAGAATCTCCACATTTGACCCAGAGACAAAAAGTGAGGAGATGTTGTTATAAAAATGGTGCCAACAGATTTGCTCAATGTGAGGTTGTTATAAACCTTCAATTTGTTAAAAGGAGGCAAGAATATCTGTGAAGTACAATAAAATGAGGTCTGCCTATGTTATGTAACAGAAATGGATAGCTTCATGATGCTTGGAGTACAGATAATGTTGATTTTTAAAATATTATTACAAAGACTGGTGGAAATTTCAGTAGCCAGTTTTCAAAGCTCCTAACTCTCTTTCATTGCATCTGAGCTCTGGGACCTGTATCATCATTTGAAACATCCTAAGAAGCAGGATGAGCACCATAGCCAGTGTTGTGGTCTATGTTTGGATCCATATGGTCTAGCGAATGTCAGTAGTAATACCTGAAATTTCTTTACTCTGGACCAAGATTCAGCACGGGAGGCTCCCTACCACAGCTATAGAGCTCAGTGTTCGGGATTCACCAGCCGCCAAAATGACATTCTTTCCAGAATTCTTGTCCCATCAGAGCAATTATAGACAGATAAAACCCTCTGTAACACTCAGAAAATCCCTATCCTCCTTCCCAATATAGGGGTTCCACTATCGTCTTCTCAGTGTCTCCCCATCACCAAGCCTCCTCTGCCTTTAGCCACATCCACTTAATCATTAAAGTGAGTTTGCCAAGCTACTTCAGAGAACCTATGGACCAAAGTCCGCCAGGCTTCTCTGTCCATGGAATTCTCCAGGCAAGAATACTGGAGTGGGTTACCCTTTCCTTCTCCCAGAGATATTCCCAACTCAGGGATCAAACCAGCATCTCTTATGTCTCCTGCATTGGCAGGCAGGTTCTTTACCACTAGTGCCACCTTGGAAGCCCCAAATAAGCCTAAGACCTCCAAAAACAAAAGGCTCTTTAGAGATTTCCTTCTGGGAAAAATAGACACCCTGAGATTTCTCTCTCCCCCTGGAAAGTAGAGAGTTTGAGGATAAAGTATTCTGGGAAAGGGTACAGCAGGGGAGATACGACTTCCTCTGTTCTATCACCCTGCCACACTAGTGTTACAAAGTATATTACTGGGCTTCCCTGGTGGTCCAGTGGGTAAGGACACCGCCTTGCAGTGCAAGGGGGCACTGCTTCGATCCCTGGCCTGGGAAGATCCCACGTGATGCGGAGCGGCTGGACCCATGTGTCCAATTACTGAGCCGGAGCTCTGGAGCGCATGCGCCCAGAGCCGGTGCTCTGCGACAACAGAGGCCACTGTGATGGGAGGCCCACATGGGCCAAAGAACAAAGATGGATGAAAATAGATAAATAAAAGGCCAACAGAAGTGGCCTGCCCGCCCCCCTGCCTCCGCAACCTTTCCCCCTACCCCACAAAATGTACATTACTGGGTAAGCATGAGTCAGAAGTTAAAAACTATTCTATCAAGAGGGAATGAATTTCCAACTCCGTAAATGACTTCCTTTCTCTCCGTTTTTCAAATCAAGGTCCATCTTGGTGTCTTTGCACTTTTTTGCCCAATATTTTGCATAAAATATTCTCTCTTCCTTCACATAGCTCATCTATCCATCCCTTTGTTTATAACATTATTACCATCTCAGAGAGGCCTCTCCTCCCCGATCAAAAGGTGACTGTCCTAGTTATTTTATAAGGTATCAACTTGTTTATACCATTCATTACAGTGACCATAGTCTGGATTTATGTAATTTATCAGTATGTTTGATTAGTGTGTTGATTAGTCATCTCTCTCTCTACTGGAAGACAGACCTATTTCCAGCCTTCTTTTCTACCATATCTCATATACCTAGTAAGTTCTCAATAAATATTTGATGAATGAATGAACCCCAAAGGAGAGCTAAACCTACAGAATTTGTGGGATAGCAGTCTTGAAAGCAATGTGGAGAAATTTAATATTTGTAAAAAGTGACATGATCAGATTCATGCCTTTGAAAGATTAATCTGATAGCTCTTTTTCAGTTTGAAAAATCAAAAATGAGAATGAATGAAAGCTGCAATACACAAGGTGCAGTCTATACTATTTGTGACTTTTTTAAACTCTATTTCAAAATAAAAAGTGAAAAGCTACAGTATTCCTAAGTTGTAATCATGATCTAAATTTCAAAAGTAATGGAAATATTATGTGGAAAAATGATGAAGGGGAAAAGTGTCAAATATGTCTCCTTTTAATATGTGTTACTTTACATATATGCATTAATGTGAGCTTGCTATCTAGATATTTATTAGCGTGTTCAAACTGAGTGCTTTGAACTTCAGTAACCAACAGTCTACAGAAATAGATGATGGGCCATTGCTTTATCATATACCTCTTAATTAGTAGCAATCACTTATAGATATGAGCTTTAACTGATGGCGTGGCACCTCAGGTCACCCACCTCAATGGTAGTCACCTCCCCGGTCGACAACAGAGGCCACCGTGATGGGAGGCCCACATGGGCCAAAGAACAAAGATGGATGAAAATAGATAAATAAAAGGCCAACAGAAGTGGCCTGCCCGCCCCCCTGCCTCCGCAACCTTTCCCCCTACCCCACAAAATGTACATTACTGGGTAAGCATGAGTCAGAAGTTAAAAACTATTCTATCAAGAGGGAATGAATTTCCAACTCCGTAAATGACTTCCTTTCTCTCCGTTTTTCAAATCAAGGTCCATCTTGGTGTCTTTGCACTTTTTTGCCCAATATTTTGCATAAAATATTCTCTCTTCCTTCACATAGCTCATCTATCCATCCCTTTGTTTATAACATTATTACCATCTCAGAGAGGCCTCTCCTCCCCGATCAAAAGGTGACTGTCCTAGTTATTTTATAAGGTATCAACTTGTTTATACCATTCATTACAGTGACCATAGTCTGGATTTATGTAATTTATCAGTATGTTTGATTAGTGTGTTGATTAGTCATCTCTCTTCTCTACTGGAAGACAGACCTATTTCCAGCCTTCTTTTCTACCATATCTCATATACCTAGTAAGTTCTCAATAAATATTTGATGAATGAATGAACCCCAAAGGAGAGCTAAACCTACAGAATTTGTGGGATAGCAGTCTTGAAAGCAATGTGGAGAAATTTAATATTTGTAAAAAGTGACATGATCAGATTCATGCCTTTGAAAGATTAATCTGATAGCTCTTTTTCAGTTTGAAAAATCAAAAATGAGAATGAATGAAAGCTGCAATACACAAGGTGCAGTCTATACTATTTGTGACTTTTTTAAACTCTATTTCAAAATAAAAAGTGAAAAGCTACAGTATTCCTAAGTTGTAATCATGATCTAAATTTCAAAAGTAATGGAAATATTATGTGGAAAAATGATGAAGGGGAAAAGTGTCAAATATGTCTCCTTTTAATATGTGTTACTTTACATATATGCATTAATGTGAGCTTGCTATCTAGATATTTATTAGCGTGTTCAAACTGAGTGCTTTGAACTTCAGTAACCAACAGTCTACAGAAATAGATGATGGGCCATTGCTTTATCATATACCTCTTAATTAGTAGCAATCACTTATAGATATGAGCTTTAACTGATGGCGTGGCACCTCAGGTCACCCACCTCAATGGTAGTCACCTCAGATTTCAGCCACCGTTGTCTCTTTGTACTGACGACCATTGACCTCAAGAGCTCTGTGCAAAATAAAGGACTCTCCCATTCAAGTGGTTAAAAAAAAAGAGAGAGAGAGAGCTCTGCACATCTTTCTATCTTCTCTGAAGCTGCAGGATCCCTCCTGGTCCACAAGATCACACAGCCCAGGATTACAGAACTCATGCCCCCTTGAGAAGTCCTCTAGGACATGTGATGGGGGCTAGTGGACCAATGCTCAAGGCTTCTGTCCTTCAGGAGGAAAATTCTGGGGACCTTCTGTATTCTTCCCAAGAGGTCTCAGTGGAGTCAGGCCCCCGTTGGCCACAGTAGCAACCTACATAATTGACTCTTCCTTATTCCTTGATCCCACTGTTCCCCTCATTCCTGCACCTTAGGACTCCCTGACTCCTAAGTAGATCTCCCTTTCCCGAATCCTTGTCTCAGCTTCTGCTCTGGGAGAGACTCACAGTGGGTTGGGACCAGAAGTTATTGTAGAAAGTAGAGGCTCTGGATGTAATAGAGGAAGTAGGTGACTCACCCTCAGATGGCAGCCAAGGGCAGTGTTGACAAAAAGTGACTTTGGACCACATCATACGTACTCATTAATTCACCTCAGATGGACTCGTGCTGGGTTATTCGGTAACTGTAGCACACGAATAAGATGAGGTAAAAAGATAAGAATTATGCATTGGCAAGTCTTCTTAGCTGTCTTGCGTGTGTGTGTGCCTGCTCAGCCACTTCAGTTGTGTCTCACTCTTTGTGACCCTATGGACTATAGCCCGCCAGGCTCCTCTGTCCATGGGATTCTCCAGGCAAGAATACTGGAGTGGGTTGCCATGCCCTCCTCCAGGGGATTTTCCCAACCTAGGAATTTAACCTGTATCTCCTGTGTATCCTGCATTGTAGGCAGATGCTTCATTGCTGAGCCATCAGGGAGCCCCTAGCTGTCTTGGAATCCTTAAAAAAAGAAAATTTAAAAAAGCTCCTATTAGTAAGCTATCAACAGAAACAGACTTGCAGCTTATCTGTACCTTATATGCTTTACCTTTTACTCCCTTACCCCTATATTACCCATTCTTCATTCCGTCTCCCCACTGCTAACCGCCAGTTTGTTCTCACTAGTTGTGGGTCTGCTTCTGTTTTGTTATATTCACTAGTTTGTAGTATTGTTTTAGATGCAGCAGACAGCTGATACCACACAATATTTGTCTTTCTTTGTCTATTTGGCTTAGCATCATATCCTCCCAAGTCCATCCATGTTGCTACAAAGGCTTCATTTCATTCTTTTTTATGGCTGAGTAGTAGCCCATTGGGTTTATTTTCTGCATCTTCTTTATTCATGTTGATGGACACGGACATTTGGATGACTACTTTGCATTTTTTTAAATATTCAGTTAAGTTGAAATTAACTGTGCAGTTTGAAATATCTTCATGGTTCTTATACCATATTTGGCTTTGTCAAAATAACTGCACACATAAAAATACCTATTATCAGAAATAGTGCTAAAAGTTAAATTCTCAAGACAAACATATATGAAAGCATTTGAAAATCCAGTTGAAAATTTGAAACACAAAAATTATAAAACTGATTCTATATGTCTGCATTTCCACCAGAATAGTTTTTGTGAAAAGTTAATCTATTTTTACTTTTTTATTCATACATCAAAACTACCAAATTCTGCCCATAAGAGGGTTTTCCAAAAAAGCAAATGCACTTTGGTAGTGTTTTGCTAAATGTTCTTGAGTTGCTTAGTTCAATCAGATTAGAAGACACTTCTATTTAGTGTAAAGAATCACATTCCCACAGATGGCAACAACCCTGAACTAAACTTTGGTATAAGGAGAATCTATCTGAAATGGCTTTGATCAACAGTTTCAAGTCTGAATGTAGATAGCTTTAACTTAGTTAGAAGAAAACAATTAATTCAAATATTCATCTGAATGATTAACCTCCTCCATCTTCTAATTAAACCATGCATGCAATCAATAGCTCTCATAACCATGACAGAAAAAAAATTATGGTAAATATAAAGAAAGTCAGTAAACGAAATCAAGAGGAAATTGTCATATCCTAATTCTTGGCTGAGTTTCTTTAAAACTGGGGAATAATTTAAAATATGAGACTTTGTTGTTTTGTGTATATAGAGGAAGCCATTTGTATATGAACTGGTTCAGGAACACTGAAAAGATACTCTTTACTCAGACATATCTGGCAGCTTTATGTATTTCAGGGCTGAAAGCACCTTACCAGTCTGACCCAGGTCCTTTCATTTGCAGGGAATAAACTCACCAGCAGCTGATACCACACAATATTTGTCTTTCTTTGTCTATTTGGCTTAGCATCATATCCTCCCAAGTCCATCCATGTTGCTACAAAGGCTTCATTTCATTCTTTTTTATGGCTGAGTAGTAGCCCATTGGGTTTATTTTCTGCATCTTCTTTATTCATGTTGATGGACACGGACATTTGGATGACTACTTTGCAATTTTTGAAATATTCAGTTAAGTTGAAATTAACTGTGCAGTTTGAAATATCTTCATGGTTCTTATACCATATTTGGCTTTGTCAAAATAACTGCACACATAAAAATACCTATTATCAGAAATAGTGCTAAAAGTTAAATTCTCAAGACAAACATATATGAAAGCATTTGAAAATCCAGTTGAAAATTTGAAACACAAAAATTATAAAACTGATTCTATATGTCTGCATTTCCACCAGAATAGTTTTTGTGAAAAGTTAATCTATTTTTACTTTTTTATTCATACATCAAAACTACCAAATTCTGCCCATAAGAGGGTTTTCCAAAAAAGCAAATGCACTTTGGTAGTGTTTTGCTAAATGTTCTTGAGTTGCTTAGTTCAATCAGATTAGAAGACACTTCTATTTAGTGTAAAGAATCACATTCCCACAGATGGCAACAACCCTGAACTAAACTTTGGTATAAGGAGAATCTATCTGAAATGGCTTTGATCAACAGTTTCAAGTCTGAATGTAGATAGCTTTAACTTAGTTAGAAGAAAACAATTAATTCAAATATTCATCTGAATGATTAACCTCCTCCATCTTCTAATTAAACCATGCATGCAATCAATAGCTCTCATAACCATGACAGAAAAAAAATTATGGTAAATATAAAGAAAGTCAGTAAACGAAATCAAGAGGAAATTGTCATATCCTAATTCTTGGCTGAGTTTCTTTAAAACTGGGGAATAATTTAAAATATGAGACTTTGTTGTTTTGTGTATATAGAGGAAGCCATTTGTATATGAACTGGTTCAGGAACACTGAAAAGATACTCTTTACTCAGACATATCTGGCAGCTTTATGTATTTCAGGGCTGAAAGCACCTTACCAGTCTGACCCAGGTCCTTTCATTTGCAGGGAATAAACTCACCAGCCAGTGAGTGACAGAGCTAAGACTCCATCCTCATTTTCCTAAGTCTCATCCTGAGGCTCCATTATGCCCAATATTCTGTGAGGTCACAAATGTGATGTTTCCTAAAAATAATTCCAAGGCCACAATTCTGTAAGATATTAAAAAGTGTTTCTCAAGAAAGGGAACCATGGGGACTTCCCTGGTGGTCCAGTGGGTAAGGACACCACCTTGGAGTGCAGGGGGTGCCAGTTCGATCCCTGGACTTGGAGGATCCCATGTGCCGTGGAGTGGCTGGACTAATGTGTCCAATTACCGCGCCAGAGCTCTGGAGTGCATGCGCCCAGAGCCAGTGCTCTGCAGTAAGAGAGGCCACTGCGATGGGAGACCCACACAGGCCAAAGAGCAAAGATGGATGGAAATAAATAAATAAATGAAAGATCAATAGGAGCGACCAAAAAAAAAAAGAAAGAAAGGGAACCATGGACAAATGGTAAGAAGAGCAGAGTGAACCTGGGTATTCTGTGGTGAGTGTATAGACTTTCATTTGCTCCTGTAGACTCTGGATGTTCACGTTGATTCCCTATGCATTAGATTTGATTCCTTTTTTTTTAATAATTATTTTTATTTATTTTGCTTTTCACTTTTACAGAGTTTTGTTGTTTGCACATATGTATAATCCCAGATTAGTTATATGTATATCCCTGACCCCGCTTTCCTCTGTCCCCCTCCAAGTCCCCCCATCCCACCCCCTAGGCCATCGAATAGCCCACATGTAGGATCCCTTATTCCCACAATGCAATGACAATAGCTATCATTTTCACATATGATAGTATAGGTTTCCATGTTACTCTTCCTATACCTCTCACCCACTGTTCACTCCCCACAATCCATAAGTCTGTTCTCTATGTCTGTTTTTCCATTGCTTCTCTGTGTGCGTTATCATTCCCATCTTACTAGATTGCATATATGTATTAGTATACTGTACTTGTCTTTCTCATTTTGACTTACTTCACTTTGTATAATAGACTCTAGATTTATCCACCTCATTAGGACTGATTCTTCTGTATTTCTTTTTATGAATGAGAAGTATTCCATTGTATATATGTACCAGAGTTTTCTTATCCATTCATTCATTGATAAATATCTAGGTTGCCTCCCTGTTCTAGCTATTGTATAGAGTGCTACAATGAACATTGGGGTACAGGTGTCTCTTTCAATTTTGACTTCATCTGAGTATAAGCCTAATAGTGGATTGCTGGGTCATATGGTGCTTCTATTTTTAGTTTTTTAAGGAATCTCCATATCTGTCTTCCATAGTGGCCAGATTTGATTCTTATACAAACTTAACTGACCAGTATATTTCTTACTTTATCTTGGTGTTACTTTTGTTTATCTAGTGGCACTTTGGACTTATGCATTTATTTTTATTGAAACTCCCAGCACAATAACAGTATTCCATGGAGTAGCAGAAAATGCTATTTGTGAGGCTCGGAATTTGATGTGCTCCACATTACCAGGGGCAAAAGATTTGAGAGGCTTAAATAGGATGAAATTTTATTTTCCTCTCAGGGAAAAGGAGTCTGGAACATGCAGTCAAAACTCTGGAGATTCCAGAGTCCCCAGGACTCAAAATCCTTATATGTTTCTCTTTCACCTCCTAGCCTTTGACTTCTGTCCTCAGGATCAATTTACAGTTCAAGTTGGCTGCCAAATTTTTGCCATTCTATCCTCAGTCCAGGGAGTGGGTTGAGTTGACTTCTTTTTAGCAGTGTTCCCAGAAAACTCTCACCTCACACTTGCTAAAACTGATAGCCAGAAATACTAGAATTTGAAATGTTGTGAAGGAGATATCCTCAAGTAAAACCGAGATTCTGCAACTAAGGAAGAGAGCAAACATTGTATAGGCATTTAGCAGACAGTATTTTCCATACAGCTCTAGGGAAAGAAGAGAACTAAGGAACAGGAGGAGGAGGAAAAAGTATAGGAAGAGGATGAGGAAAAAGTAACGGTAGTAGTAATAGTAGTAGTATTAGTACTAGTACTATAATAGAAGAAGAATAGAAAAAATGCAGTAGTGGTTATCTTGAGTGCATTGTATTTTATTTTGGAGTATATTTGATTTATAATCATGTGTCAGTTTCGGGTGTACAGAAAAGTTCTTCAGTTATACATATGCATATATCTATTCTTTTTTTTTTGTTTTTTTTTTTTTGGATTCTCTTCTCATATAAGTTGTTAACAGAGTACTGAGTTGAATTCTTTTTGCTATATGGTAGGTCCTTGTTGAATATATTTTAGAATATACTTTATTAGTCCAACAGGTACCTGGAGGTAAAGAACCCCATTATTTACTGTCAAGATGGTAAATAGGTTTACTCTATCTTAAGCGGGATATGGTGCTTCTATTTTTAGTTTTTTAAGGAATCTCCATATCTGTCTTCCATAGTGGCCAGATTTGATTCTTATACAAACTTAACTGACCAGTATATTTCTTACTTTATCTTGGTGTTACTTTTGTTTATCTAGTGGCACTTTGGACTTATGCATTTATTTTTATTGAAACTCCCAGCACAATAACAGTATTCCATGGAGTAGCAGAAAATGCTATTTGTGAGGCTCGGAATTTGATGTGTTCCACATTACCAGGGGCAAAAGATTTGAGAGGCTTAAATAGGATGAAATTTTATTTTCCTCTCAGGGAAAAGGAGTCTGGAACATGCAGTCAAAACTCTGGAGATTCCAGAGTCCCCAGGACTCAAAATCCTTATATGTTTCTCTTTCACCTCCTAGCCTTTGACTTCTGTCCTCAGGATCAATTTACAGTTCAAGTTGGCTGCCAAATTTTTGCCATTCTATCCTCAGTCCAGGGAGTGGGTTGAGTTGACTTCTTTTTAGCAGTGTTCCCAGAAAACTCTCACCTCACACTTGCTAAAACTGATAGCCAGAAATACTAGAATTTGAAATGTTGTGAAGGAGATATCCTCAAGTAAAACCGAGATTCTGCAACTAAGGAAGAGAGCAAACATTGTATAGGCATTTAGCAGACAGTATTTTCCATACAGCTCTAGGGAAAGAAGAGAACTAAGGAACAGGAGGAGGAGGAAAAAGTATAGGAAGAGGATGAGGAAAAAGTAACGGTAGTAGTAATAGTAGTAGTATTAGTACTAGTACTATAATAGAAGAAGAATAGAAAAAATGCAGTAGTGGTTATCTTGAGTGCATTGTATTTTATTTTGGAGTATATTTGATTTATAATCATGTGTCAGTTTCGGGTGTACAGAAAAGTTCTTCAGTTATACATATGCATATATCTATTCTTTTTTTTTTGTTTTTTTTTTTTGGATTCTCTTCTCATATAAGTTGTTAACAGAGTACTGAGTTGAATTCTTTTTGCTATATGGTAGGTCCTTGTTGAATATATTTTAGAATATACTTTATTAGTCCAACAGGTACCTGGAGGTAAAGAACCCCATTATTTACTGTCAAGATGGTAAATAGGTTACCTTTCCAGGCAAGGTGCAGATATCTGGGTAAGCAGAACTCAAATTTTGACTGATGTCTTCCAAACGCTTAGCTGCAGGCATATCATACTGTCTTCCTAACAAGCCCTAACCTTACTTTCTACACTGTGCATACATTTATCAATTGCATCCATTATCATAATGAATAAAACAAGTGGGTGACAGTTCAATTATGGGGTGTAATAGGGCCAAAGAGGGATAATTTGTAGTCGCATTGGAAAGTTCAGTTTTTTGACAATTTGTAAAATCCTGAACCCAAGTGCTTGCTGATTGCCAACCACTTTTCTAATTTAACCCAGATTTCTCTCAATAAATAGCAGACAAGATGAAAATATCAGGGGAGAATTAAACTTGGGTTATTGCAAAGGTTTTCTGTCAGTTCTCATAAGCGTCTAAAAAAGGAAGCAAAATTTAACCACTCTCCGTCTTATTGAAGAGGATACATGTGTTGTTCAAAAATGCTTTAACTGTCTCTTTGGATTAAGTGTTCAAATATATGTGTGTATGTATATAATATTAGTATATCTTTTATGTGATAAGATCAGAGCAGTTGACCTAATTCAGGGTAGAAACAAAGCCATCATAACCAGAGTATATTTAGAAGAAGGTGATTGACTGATGTCAGCACAAGTGTGGTTCCACAGTTCATAATCAGGCATTGGGCTTGTCTGTTAGTTGTGTTAAAATTACTCATACATTTTTTTTTCAAGCTCAGTTTTAGTGATTTGAAGGTAAGGGAGGGAAGGAACAAGGAAACAAGGGAATGAAACATTTCCCCATTTTACCACTATGTGTCAGTTACCAAATTAAGAGTCCACAGGTATTTTCATATTTATCTGTCATGATTAATTTATGAGTATGGTTATTACTCCTATTTTATAGAGGAGGAAAATAAAGTCTAGACAGAACAAGAACTTTCTCAGTGGGCTTTATTAGTGAAGCAGGCTGTGTTGCCCAGATCAGTCTGAACTCAAAGACTTGTCCCTTCATATTCTGTCATACCTGGCGTGTTTGTTTAGGCTGCTACTTCCTTAGGAGGGAGACACCTATTTATTCTGAGCAAAAGCTCTTTAAAATCAGACAGGGTAGGGACTTCTGAAAGAAAGGGAGAATGCTGTCCTCAGCATGGGTTTAGTAATCAAATTTATTTCCTTTTGGGAAGTGAAGTGAAAACTCAGGACCTGATAAATTTGAAACAACATGGTGAAAAATGACACCACTGTGCTCCTGGGCAGGGTTCCGTGGTCTTACTGGAGTGTATTTTTAAAACATAACATAGTTTTCATCCTGAAGAATAAGTAACAGACTGGAACAGAACCAGAGAGAAACTCTTGGTAGATATGGCTTTGGGTTGTTGGTGGTGACATTTTGTTATTCTTGTTCAGTCGGTAAGTTGTGTTTAACTCTTGGCAACTGCTTGGACTGCACCATTCCAGGCTCCTCTGTCCACCACTGTTTCCCAGAACTGGCTCAAATTCATTGAGTCGGTGGTGCTATCTAACCATCTCATCCTCTGTCATTCCCAGAGGATACAGTGTTTTTTTCAGTGTGTAAAATGCTTTAACTGTCTCTTTGGATTAAGTGTTCAAATATATGTGTGTATGTATATAATATTAGTATATCTTTTATGTGATAAGATCAGAGCAGTTGACCTAATTCAGGGTAGAAACAAAGCCATCATAACCAGAGTATATTTAGAAGAAGGTGATTGACTGATGTCAGCACAAGTGTGGTTCCACAGTTCATAATCAGGCATTGGGCTTGTCTGTTAGTTGTGTTAAAATTACTCATACATTTTTTTCAAGCTCAGTTTTAGTGATTTGAAGGTAAGGGAGGGAAGGAACAAGGAAACAAGGGAATGAAACATTTCCCCATTTTACCACTATGTGTCAGTTACCAAATTAAGAGTCCACAGGTATTTTCATATTTATCTGTCATGATTAATTTATGAGTATGGTTATTACTCCTATTTTATAGAGGAGGAAAATAAAGTCTAGACAGAACAAGAACTTTCTCAGTGGGCTTTATTAGTGAAGCAGGCTGTGTTGCCCAGATCAGTCTGAACTCAAAGACTTGTCCCTTCATATTCTGTCATACCTGGCGTGTTTGTTTAGGCTGCTACTTCCTTAGGAGGGAGACACCTATTTATTCTGAGCAAAAGCTCTTTAAAATCAGACAGGGTAGGGACTTCTGAAAGAAAGGGAGAATGCTGTCCTCAGCATGGGTTTAGTAATCAAATTTATTTCCTTTTGGGAAGTGAAGTGAAAACTCAGGACCTGATAAATTTGAAACAACATGGTGAAAAATGACACCACTGTGCTCCTGGGCAGGGTTCTGTGGTCTTACTGGAGTGTATTTTTAAAACATAACATAGTTTTCATCCTGAAGAATAAGTAACAGACTGGAACAGAACCAGAGAGAAACTCTTGGTAGATATGGCTTTGGGTTGTTGGTGGTGACATTTTGTTATTCTTGTTCAGTCGGTAAGTTGTGTTTAACTCTTGGCAACTGCTTGGACTGCACCATTCCAGGCTCCTCTGTCCACCACTGTTTCCCAGAACTGGCTCAAATTCATTGAGTCGGTGGTGCTATCTAACCATCTCATCCTCTGTCACCTTCTTCTCCCTTTGCCTTCAGTCTTTCCCAGCATCAGGGCCTTTTCCAGTGAGTCAGGTCTTTGCATCAGGTGGCCAAAGTATTGGAGCTTCAGTTTCAGCATCAGTCATACCAATGGATATTCAGAATTGATTTCTTTTAGAATTGACTGGTTTGATCTCCTTGCTGTCCAAGGGTGTCTCAAAGTCTTCTCCAGCACCAAAATTTGAAAGCATCAGATCTTCAGACCTCAGCCTTCTTTATGGTCCAACTCTCATACCAGTACATGACTACTGGAAAAACCATAGCTTTGACTAGATGGACCTTTGTCAGCAAAGTGATGTCTGTGCTTTTTAGTATGCTGTCTAGGTTTGTCATAGCTTTTCTTCCAAAGAGCAAATGTCTTTTAATTTCATTCCATCAGTCACCATCAGCAGTGATTTTGGAGCCCATGAAAAGAAAATCTGTTACTGTTTCCACTTTTCTTTTCTATGTACCATGAAGTGATAGAACCAGATGCCACGATTTTAAGTTTTTGAATAGCTAAGTTTTAAGCCAGTTTTTTCACTCTCCTCTTTCACTCTCATCAAGAGGTTCCTTAGTTGAAATTTGGACATGGGCAGAAAACAGAAAGAACAGTACTAGTATCAGCATGAACAGTAAAAAACAACTGAGTCTGTGGTGAAAAGCAATGAATTAGCATTTTTGTCACAGGGTAACTTGCTAGGGTGCCACCAAGAGCTGGGCATAAGAATGGAGCAGTGCTTCTGTGGGCCTCACTGAAAATCTTTGATCATTGGATGAAATGTATATGTTTCAGTGGTAATTTGAGCAATCTGTCAATATTAGCAAACCTTGGAGGTACATGGAGTGTGGAACAAAACAATTTGTGAATCACTCCAAAATCTCCCAACCAGCTGGAACAGAACCAGAGAGAAACTCTTGGTAGATATGGCTTTGGGTTGTTGGTGGTGACATTTTGTTATTCTTGTTCAGTCGGTAAGTTGTGTTTAACTCTTGGCAACTGCTTGGACTGCACCATTCCAGGCTCCTCTGTCCACCACTGTTTCCCAGAACTGGCTCAAATTCATTGAGTCGGTGGTGCTATCTAACCATCTCATCCTCTGTCACCTTCTTCTCCCTTTGCCTTCAGTCTTTCCCAGCATCAGGGCCTTTTCCAGTGAGTCAGGTCTTTGCATCAGGTGGCCAAAGTATTGGAGCTTCAGTTTCAGCATCAGTCATACCAATGGATATTCAGAATTGATTTCTTTTAGAATTGACTGGTTTGATCTCCTTGCTGTCCAAGGGTGTCTCAAAGTCTTCTCCAGCACCAAAATTTGAAAGCATCAGATCTTCAGACCTCAGCCTTCTTTATGGTCCAACTCTCATACCAGTACATGACTACTGGAAAAACCATAGCTTTGACTAGATGGACCTTTGTCAGCAAAGTGATGTCTGTGCTTTTTAGTATGCTGTCTAGGTTTGTCATAGCTTTTCTTCCAAAGAGCAAATGTCTTTTAATTTCATTCCATCAGTCACCATCAGCAGTGATTTTGGAGCCCATGAAAAGAAAATCTGTTACTGTTTCCACTTTTCTCTTTTCTATGTACCATGAAGTGATAGAACCAGATGCCACGATTTTAAGTTTTTGAATAGCTAAGTTTTAAGCCAGTTTTTTCACTCTCCTCTTTCACTCTCATCAAGAGGTTCCTTAGTTGAAATTTGGACATGGGCAGAAAACAGAAAGAACAGTACTAGTATCAGCATGAACAGTAAAAAACAACTGAGTCTGTGGTGAAAAGCAATGAATTAGCATTTTTGTCACAGGGTAACTTGCTAGGGTGCCACCAAGAGCTGGGCATAAGAATGGAGCAGTGCTTCTGTGGGCCTCACTGAAAATCTTTGATCATTGGATGAAATGTATATGTTTCAGTGGTAATTTGAGCAATCTGTCAATATTAGCAAACCTTGGAGGTACATGGAGTGTGGAACAAAACAATTTGTGAATCACTCCAAGAATCTCCCCAACCAGCTGAAATATTTAAATGGATTTTGAATTCTGGCAAACCTGAAGTAAAGGGACCAAATGTAACAATTATGGCCTCATTTGTGGACACACACACACACACACACACACACCCAGAGAGACACCACTCTCTGTCATCTAAAAGGGTTTTGCTTTCTAACTCTCTGTTTCCTGTGGTGGATGTGGAAGGGTAGGAAATGAATGAAGTGCCCCAACATCTGTTGGAGAAAAAAATTGTCACTCAGCTCCATTTCGTCCTTGCTGCCTAATCAGGCTGGGTGTGAGGAGGCAGGAATAAAGAGAATATTGGCCCCCATTGGTCATTTTCTTTGGAATACCCTGCTTATTATTATGCCTTCTCAATCTAATTCTCCAAGGAGCCACTGTATACTGAATACACCCAAGTGGTTATTTTGATATTTCCTTTTATGTGCAGTTTGAAGTATATTCTTGATTGTATCTTAGAGGATTTCCTATAGTTCGCTTGTCTATCTAGTTTTCATTCTTTATAGGAAACCCACAAATAACTGAAATTGTTATGGAAATATTTAAGAGTCATTGTTTCTATGACTCTGTGTATTCAGATCATCTCTGTCTCCAGTAGAAGATTAGGGAGCAGCACTGCTTTCTCTACTTGGCTTAGCAATTTCACAAAAGTGAATAACTCTAAATAAAAGGAAGTAGAAAAGAATATGATCAATAGGCACATTTACTGAATGCCTTTTCCTTCAGTGTATTGGACTCAGTGAATACTGTGTGTGGAAGGGTAATACATAATACAACCAGGAACAAGTGAGCCTTACAACGGAATATTTTCAATCTGTAGGAACAAATACTCTTTTATTCTAAGAGTAAGAAAACTATATTTAATATTTAAGCAGTTTCCTTCAAGGCAGAAGAATTTCTTTTTATTATTTTCAGGAGGAAAATTGACTCCAAGGAAACCATAAAGCTTCAAACATGATCTGAGGAAATGAATGGCACAGCCATGCTTTATAATGCTGTGACCTCCTTCTTGGCATGATCATTCTTCAGCCTTAACCACTTGCCGCTCCATTGTTCAAAGCCAAAGGCAGCACAAATCGTGTTTCCATTTCCTTGGGACAGAGGAAAGTTGGGTGTCTGACTTGGAAAATAGAAATCTTATTGGTGGATCTCCAGCTTCGACTTGGGGAGTGACTAGAGAGTAGTATATGTTCTATCAATCAGATGAGCTTCTTTGGAAGTGTTGTGAAATGGGCACATGGTTCATTACTGCAGATGTAGTGACATTTAACCATAAATACATCCTGGTAAACCAACGACTAGCTTATAGAGCACAAGAACAGGCAGGGGATTCTGTATTGATCAAAGTGTGGAGTCATACACATGGTGCTTAAACTAAAATCTGTGGGTTGAGGAAAGAGATTTACTAACTATCTCATAGTTTGTCCTTTGTTGAAGCCTTTTAGGTCCAGATCCCACTCTTTGAACTTTAGATTTAACTCTTGGGGATACCCTGAGGGAGATGCTGTATCCTCATACACAATAACTGATGGTTTCCAGCATTTTCTTCCTAGGGGAGGACTTAGCCTTCCAAATCTTGATCCTTATAAGTGGAGAATAACCATCTTAAAAACTTATTTGTCATACTTTTAACAATTCAAAAAGTATTATTTGGTCACTAACAAGTAATTAGCTCAATATGTGGGTCTGCGACAACTTTTAGCCTTCATCTTGCAGATTTTCTATCCTTTCATCATTGTAAAACTTTGAGCAGATAATCCACTGAATGTAGTATAAAGCAACTGGTACAACAGAGCATAAATAGATTCTTAGGAAAAAGAGATTCAAGAAACACATCACAGAAATGATGACATTTAAATTCTGAGTAGAGATTTGCTGGGTTGGGGTTGAAATACACGGATTAAAAAGGCAATAGAAAAAGGGAAGTCGACATTTGCAAACAAATTGGAGCATGCTTGAGAAATGACAAGCAGTTCACTTTGGCTGTGATATGGCAGTCATGGACAGGAACAGGCAGAAAATAAAGCTAGAGGTGCATGCAAGAGCCTCAGGGTGTGGAGGACATTGGCAGCCATTAGATGCAGCACAATGACCAGGTTTCCATAGGGATAAAGATCTTTTCTATTCCACTTGCCGCTCCATTGTTCAAAGCCAAAGGCAGCACAAATCGTGTTTCCATTTCCTTGGGACAGAGGAAAGTTGGGTGTCTGACTTGGAAAATAGAAATCTTATTGGTGGATCTCCAGCTTCGACTTGGGGAGTGACTAGAGAGTAGTATATGTTCTATCAATCAGATGAGCTTCTTTGGAAGTGTTGTGAAATGGGCACATGGTTCATTACTGCAGATGTAGTGACATTTAACCATAAATACATCCTGGTAAACCAACGACTAGCTTATAGAGCACAAGAACAGGCAGGGGATTCTGTATTGATCAAAGTGTGGAGTCATACACATGGTGCTTAAACTAAAATCTGTGGGTTGAGGAAAGAGATTTACTAACTATCTCATAGTTTGTCCTTTGTTGAAGCCTTTTAGGTCCAGATCCCACTCTTTGAACTTTAGATTTAACTCTTGGGGATACCCTGAGGGAGATGCTGTATCCTCATACACAATAACTGATGGTTTCCAGCATTTTCTTCCTAGGGGAGGACTTAGCCTTCCAAATCTTGATCCTTATAAGTGGAGAATAACCATCTTAAAAACTTATTTGTCATACTTTTAACAATTCAAAAAGTATTATTTGGTCACTAACAAGTAATTAGCTCAATATGTGGGTCTGCGACAACTTTTAGCCTTCATCTTGCAGATTTTCTATCCTTTCATCATTGTAAAACTTTGAGC
Source organism: Tragulus kanchil (assembly GCA_022376925.1). Lineage (NCBI taxonomy): Eukaryota > Metazoa > Chordata > Mammalia > Artiodactyla > Tragulidae > Tragulus > Tragulus kanchil. The sequence goes on along the minus strand of JAIOJX010000028.1, from coordinate 30,066,412 downwards.
AGATAATCCACTGAATGTAGTATAAAGCAACTGGTACAACAGAGCATAAATAGATTCTTAGGAAAAAGAGATTCAAGAAACACATCACAGAAATGATGACATTTAAATTCTGAGTAGAGATTTGCTGGGTTGGGGTTGAAATACACGGATTAAAAAGGCAATAGAAAAAGGGAAGTCGACATTTGCAAACAAATTGGAGCATGCTTGAGAAATGACAAGCAGTTCACTTTGGCTGTGATATGGCAGTCATGGACAGGAACAGGCAGAAAATAAAGCTAGAGGTGCATGCAAGAGCCTCAGGGTGTGGAGGACATTGGCAGCCATTAGATGCAGCACAATGACCAGGTTTCCATAGGGATAAAGATCTTTTCCCTATTACCCATACTTTGTCTCTCCCACCATTTTCTCTCTGTCCATTCAGCCACTTCATTTCCTTTGTTTAATAGAGACAGGTTTAGAATGGATAAGCAGAGATGCATGACATCTCTAGAGATAAAAATCTCATCCTTAAAGTGCTAAGGGCATAAACAAAAACTGAAGGATTCATGGAAGCTATCTGTGCTATGGATCATTGTTTATAAGCAGGCTAAATTTTATTGAAATATCAGAAACATAGTCTTAGAGATGAAGATAAATTCTTCATGCACAAAGAACAGAAAATTTTGCTTCCATGTAGTATGTTGAAACCCAAAAAGAAAGTTACTCCCATCAACTATGAAAGAAGTCACATAAAATACAAAGTCATAAGCGCTTATAAGCCCATCAGAGAGATGGAGTCACAAAGCAAACCCACTATCTGAATTTCAAAGAGAGACAAGCGTTTCCAGGCTTATGAAATGTATCCATCACTTTTGGTAGCTCACAAGGAAAAGAACTAACCTCCATAAACAACAAAAGAAAAAGCAGAACTTTAACAAATCATTGAAAGAAAAGCATATATTAGTGTGTCAGTTTGGAATAGCTGGGAGTCTTAGACATAGGAAAGTTCATACTCACCCCTGGTAACCACCTGTCTGTTATTCTCTGTTTCTATGAGTTGAGTATTGCACATATAAGTGAGATTGTGCTGTAGTCATCTTTCTCTGTCTGGCTTATTTTACTTAACATAATGCCTTTAAGACTCATCCCCATTGTTGTGACTTGGAGTTTAATATGCACGAGCTTCAAACATGAAAAGATCTAGAAGGTGCATGGAAACAAAGGGGGCTGGGTTGGGGTTGAAATACACGGATTAAAGGCAATAGAAAAAGGGAAGTCGACATTTGCAAACAAATTGGAGCATGCTTGAGAAATGACAAGCAGTTCACTTTGGCTGTGATATGGCAGTCATGGACAGGAACAGGCAGAAAATAAAGCTAGAGGTGCATGCAAGAGCCTCAGGGTGTGGAGGACATTGGCAGCCATTAGATGCAGCACAATGACCAGGTTTCCATAGGGATAAAGATCTTTTCCCTATTACCCATACTTTGTCTCTCCCACCATTTTCTCTCTGTCCATTCAGCCACTTCATTTCCTTTGTTTAATAGAGACAGGTTTAGAATGGATAAGCAGAGATGCATGACATCTCTAGAGATAAAAATCTCATCCTTAAAGTGCTAAGGGCATAAACAAAAACTGAAGGATTCATGGAAGCTATCTGTGCTATGGATCATTGTTTATAAGCAGGCTAAATTTTATTGAAATATCAGAAACATAGTCTTAGAGATGAAGATAAATTCTTCATGCACAAAGAACAGAAAATTTTGCTTCCATGTAGTATGTTGAAACCCAAAAAGAAAGTTACTCCCATCAACTATGAAAGAAGTCACATAAAATACAAAGTCATAAGCGCTTATAAGCCCATCAGAGAGATGGAGTCACAAAGCAAACCCACTATCTGAATTTCAAAGAGAGACAAGCGTTTCCAGGCTTATGAAATGTATCCATCACTTTTGGTAGCTCACAAGGAAAAGAACTAACCTCCATAAACAACAAAAGAAAAAGCAGAACTTTAACAAATCATTGAAAGAAAAGCATATATTAGTGTGTCAGTTTGGAATAGCTGGGAGTCTTAGACATAGGAAAGTTCATACTCACCCCTGGTAACCACCTGTCTGTTATTCTCTGTTTCTATGAGTTGAGTATTGCACATATAAGTGAGATTGTGCTGTAGTCATCTTTCTCTGTCTGGCTTATTTTACTTAACATAATGCCTTTAAGACTCATCCCCATTGTTGTGACTGGTAAGGGACTAGTCTCCAAAATCTACAATTATGACACTCAGTAGCTTCAAAACAAACAACCCACTCAAAAAGTGGGCAGAAGACCTGAATAGACATTTCTCTAAAGAGGACATGCAGATGGCCAACAGGCACATTAAAAGATGTTCAAAGTTGCTATTTATTAGAGAAATGCAAGTTAAAACTATAATGAGATACCACCTCACACCAGTCACGATGGCTATCATCAAAAATTCCACCACCAACAAATGCTGGAGAGGGTGTGGAGAGAAGGGAACCCTCCTGCACTGTTGGAGGGAGTGTAAATTGGTACAGCCACTGTGGAGAACTGTGTGGAGGTTTCTTAAAAAACTAAACATAGAGCTAGCATATAACCCTACAATCCCACCCCTGGGCATATATCCAGAGAAAAACATGGTCCAAGGAGATACATGCTCTCCATTGTTCATTGCAGCACGGTTTACAATAGCCAAAACATGGAAACAACCTAAATGTTCATCGACAGAGAAATGTATAAAGAAGTGATATGTGTATATATATATATGTGTGTGTGTGTGTGTGTGTGTGTGTGTGTGCATAATGGAATATTACTTGGCCATTAAAATGGTCTTCAAAATGGTCATGAAATAAAGCCATTTGCAGTAGTATGGGTGGACCTGAAGAGTGCCATACTGAGTGAAGTAAGTCAGACAGAAATATCACATGACATCCCTTTTAAGTGGATTCTAAAAAAGAAACAAAATAAATGAACTTATTTACAAAACAGAAAGAGACTCACAAACTTGGAAAATGAACTTATGGCTGCTGGGAGGAGGGGATGGTTGGGGATTTTGGGAAAGTCATGTACACACTGCCATGTTTGAAATGGATAGCCATCAAAAATCTATTTTACACACCTGAAACTCTGCTTAAGGTTATGTACCAGCCTGGATGGGAGGGGTCTTTGGGGTAGAATGGATACTTGTATATGAATGACCAAGCCCCTTCACTGTTCACCTGAAACTATCCCAAAATTGTTAACTGGCTATATCCTAACGAAAATGTTTTGAGTGAAAAAATATTGATAAAACACACCTGTTATATCTGGGCAAATAAATGTCAATCTCTTTGGTTATTGGTTGCCTTAAAAAAAAAAAAAAAGATTTATCCACATTGTCACAAATGGCAGGATTTTACTCTTTTTTGGGGGGGGCGGGGGGTGCCGAATAAGAGTCTGCTGCAACGAACACAGGAGTACAACTATCTCTTCAAAGTAGTGATTTGATTTCTTTCTAATATATACCACAAAGTAGAATTACTGAATCATATGGTATTTCTATTTTAATTTTTTGAGGATTTTCCATTCTGTTTTCCATAGTGGCTTCACCAGCTTACATTCCCACCAATAATGCATGAGCCTGCTTGCTATCTGCTATGTAACAAACATTTAAAAAGAGCTAGCATATAACCCTACAATCCCACCCCTGGGCATATATCCAGAGAAAACATGGTCCAAGGAGATACATGCTCCATTGTTCATTGCAGCACGGTTTACAATAGCCAAAACATGGAAACAACCTAAATGTTCATCGACAGAGAAATGTATAAAGAAGTGATATGTGTATATATATATATGTGTGTGTGTGTGTGTGTGTGTGTGTGGGGCATAATGGAATATTACTTGGCCATTAAAATGGTCTTCAAAATGGTCATGAAATAAAGCCATTTGCAGTAGTATGGGTGGACCTGAAGAGTGCCATACTGAGTGAAGTAAGTCAGACAGAAATATCACATGACATCCCTTTTAAGTGGATTCTAAAAAAGAAACAAAATAAATGAACTTATTTACAAAACAGAAAGAGACTCACAAACTTGGAAAATGAACTTATGGCTGCTGGGAGGAGGGGATGGTTGGGGATTTTGGGAAAGTCATGTACACACTGCCATGTTTGAAATGGATAGCCATCAAAAATCTATTTTACACACCTGAAACTCTGCTTAAGGTTATGTACCAGCCTGGATGGGAGGGGTCTTTGGGGTAGAATGGATACTTGTATATGAATGACCAAGCCCCTTCACTGTTCACCTGAAACTATCCCAAAATTGTTAACTGGCTATATCCTAACGAAAATGTTTTGAGTGAAAAAATATTGATAAAACACACCTGTTATATCTGGGCAAATAAATGTCAATCTCTTTGGTTATTGGTTGCCTTAAAAAAAAAAAAAAAAGATTTATCCACATTGTCACAAATGGCAGGATTTTACTCTTTTTTGGGGGGGGGCGGGGGGTGCCGAATAAGAGTCTGCTGCAACGAACACAGGAGTACAACTATCTCTTCAAAGTAGTGATTTGATTTCTTTCTAATATATACCACAAAGTAGAATTACTGAATCATATGGTATTTCTATTTTTAATTTTTTGAGGATTTTCCATTCTGTTTTCCATAGTGGCTTCACCAGCTTACATTCCCACCAATAATGCATGAGCCTGCTTGCTATCTCTTGTCTTACTGGTAACAACCATTCTAACAGGTTTAAGGTGATATCCCTGAGCTTTTCATTTCTCTGATGATTAATGATGTTAATCACTTTTTCATGTACTTTTTTGCCCATTTCAATACTGCCTTGGGCAAAACTTCTATTCTGGTTCTTTGACTATTTTTAAATTGGATTATTTGCTTTTATCACTATTGAGTTGTATGAGTTCCAAAATCTATTTTGAATGTTAATCCCTTACTAGATACATGGTTTGCAAGTATTTTCTCCAAGTTTGTAAGTTGTTTTTTTATTTTGTTGATTGTAACTTCTGCTGTGCAGAGCTTTTTAGTTTGACAAAGTCTCATTTGTTTAGTTTTGCTTTTGTTGCCTATGTTTTGGGGGCCATGTCCATAAATTTGTTGTTAAGACCAATGTCAAGGAGTTTTTGCCCTGTATTTGCCTCAAGGAGTTTTATAACTTAAGTCTTACATTTAAGGCTTTAATTATTTCAAGTTAATTTTTGTGAGTGATGAAAGATAGGGGTTCAATTTCATTGTCTTACATGTGATTATTCAATTTTCCCAGCACCATTTATTAAAGAGATTAGCTTTTCTCCACTGAGCATGCTTAGCTTCTCTGTCAAATACTATTTGACTATATATGCATGGGTTTATTTCTTGGCACTTGATTCTGTTCAGTTGGTTTATGTGACTGCTTTTTGCCATTAGCATACTATTTTGATTACTGTAACTTAGTAATATAGTTTGAAATCAGGAAGTACAACCCATCCTGCTTTGTACTTTTTTCTTAAGATTGCTTTCAATAAGTAGGGATCTTTGGTGGTTCTATACAGACTTTAGAAGTGCTTTTTATTTTTTTCTTATTTTTGTAAAAGAGGTCATTGGAGTCTTGACAGGAATTGGATTAAATATACAGATGACTTTGGGCTATATGGATGTTTTAATAATAATTATCATTCCAATCCATAAACACAGGATATCTTCCATTTGTTTGTGTTTTCTTAAATTTTTTTTTCATTAAAGTCCCAAAATTTCCATTGTATAGATATTTCAGCATTTTGGTGAAATAAATTCAGAAGTATTTTGTCTTCAATGCTATTATTATAAATAGCATTATTTTCTTCTTTTTAGAAAATTTTTTTATTAGTATCTAGGAAGGCAACTGATTTTTGTATATTGACTTTGCATCCTGTAACTCACTAAATTTATGATTACGTCTAACAATTCTTTGATGGAATCTTTAGGATTTTCTGTGTATAAGATGATGATGTCATCTGCAAGCAAAGACAGTTTTCTTTTTTTGTTCTGAATCAAATGCCTTTTTTTGCTTTTACTTACTTGATTGCTTTGACTTTGACTTCTGGTATATGGTGAGAATGGCACCCTTGTCTTGTTTCTAATGTTAGAGGAAAAAACTTTCAACCTTCCACTGTTGAGTATGATGTTAGCTGAGGGCTTGTCATATAAGGTCTTTATTATACTGAGGTATATTCCCAGGTATCTCAGTGGTAACGAATTGGCCTGGTGATGAAGGAGATGCAGGTTTGATCTCTGGGTTGGGAAGATCCCCTGGAGAAGGAAATGGTAACCCATTTCAGTATTCTCACTGGGTAAGTCCCATGGACAGAGTAGACTGACAGTATACAGTCCATGGGGTCACAAAAGAATCAGACACAGCTTAGTGAATAAACAAATGTTCCTTCTATACCCAATTTCTTGAAAGATTTTATATGAATAGATGTTGAATTTTGTCAAATGCTTCTCTGCATCTATTGAGATGATCATATGATTTTATCTTTCATTCTATTAATGTGACATATGACGCTTATTAACTATGATAAAATTTTAAAAGGAGCATTTGAATTGATTTACAGATATACTGCAGTTCCATTGTAAACTCCAACCATATTTTAGACAAATATAAAAGAAATTCTAAAGTTATCTGGGAGAGTAAGTGTGAGATAAGTCAAGGAATTTTTGGACTTACACTATCAGATATCAACACAATTTGTAAAGGAATAATTAAAAAGTGCAAAACTAATATAAGAGTAAAGTGTTCTAGAAAAGAAAACAAAGTTTTGAACCACATTTTATTACATAAACTCTTGTAGCTTAAGGTAAAGTTAACATTTCAGAGTAGTAATGAAAAGATAAATTATTCAAAAAATATTGATATGTCATTTGTTTATTTGGGGAAAACTAAAATATGACTTTATGTGAGCTCACAATATAAAAGATAGATAAATTGGATATAGTTTATACACAATGAAACCATGACCAATTTATAAGAAAGTGTAACCTATCTGAGGATGCTTTTGTATATTGACTTTATCCTGTAACTCACTAAATTTATGATTACGTCTAACAATTCTTTGATGGAATCTTTAGGATTTTCTGTGTATAAGATGATGATGTCATCTGCAAGCAAAGACAGTTTTCTTTTTTTGTTCTGAATCAAATGCCTTTTTTTGCTTTTACTTACTTGATTGCTTTGACTTTGACTTCTGGTATATGGTGAGAATGGCACCCTTGTCTTGTTTCTAATGTTAGAGGAAAAAACTTTCAACCTTCCACTGTTGAGTATGATGTTAGCTGAGGGCTTGTCATATAAGGTCTTTATTATACTGAGGTATATTCCCAGGTATCTCAGTGGTAACGAATTGGCCTGGTGATGAAGGAGATGCAGGTTTGATCTCTGGGTTGGGAAGATCCCCTGGAGAAGGAAATGGTAACCCATTTCAGTATTCTCACTGGGTAAGTCCCATGGACAGAGTAGACTGACAGTATACAGTCCATGGGGTCACAAAAGAATCAGACACAGCTTAGTGAATAAACAAATGTTCCTTCTATACCCAATTTCTTGAAAGATTTTATATGAATAGATGTTGAATTTTGTCAAATGCTTCTCTGCATCTATTGAGATGATCATATGATTTTATCTTTCATTCTATTAATGTGACATATGACGCTTATTAACTATGATAAAATTTTAAAAGGAGCATTTGAATTGATTTACAGATATACTGCAGTTCCATTGTAAACTCCAACCATATTTTAGACAAATATAAAAGAAATTCTAAAGTTATCTGGGAGAGTAAGTGTGAGATAAGTCAAGGAATTTTTGGACTTACACTATCAGATATCAACACAATTTGTAAAGGAATAATTAAAAAGTGCAAAACTAATATAAGAGTAAAGTGTTCTAGAAAAGAAAACAAAGTTTTGAACCACATTTTATTACATAAACTCTTGTAGCTTAAGGTAAAGTTAACATTTCAGAGTAGTAATGAAAAGATAAATTATTCAAAAAATATTGATATGTCATTTGTTTATTTGCGGAAAAATAAAGTATGACTTTATGTGAGCTCACAATATAAAATGTAGATAAATTGGATTTAGTTTCCACACAATGAAACCATGACCAATTTATAAGAAAGTGAATATACCTATCTGATTTCAGGATGCAGCATATTTGTAAGATACATGTCTAATATTGGGCTTCCCTGGTGGATCGGATAGCAAAGAATCTGCCTGCAATGCAGGAAACTTGGCTTTGATCCCTGGGTTGGGAAGATCCCCTGGAGGAGGGATTGGCTACCAACTCCAGTATGCTTGCTTGGAGAATTCCATGGACAGAGGAGCCTGGCGGGCTACAGTCCATAGGGTCACAAAGACTGAGACACGACTGAGGGGCACACACTTTCACTTTGCACTTGTCTAATATTAGCAGTATGCTAGTTTAAAATATAGGTAATACAAAAGCATAAGAATAAAATGACTATTCAAATTAACTTGGAGAAGGGTTGATATAAACAAAATAATAAGAAAACAAAAATCCAATAAACTTGATATTAAGAGGATCAAATTTATTGACCTATTTACATTTATTAGATATTGTAGCCAACCCAGCATCCTGTGGCAACCTAGAGGGGTGGGATGGGGAGTGGGAGGGAAGATTCAGGAGAGAGGGGATGTATGTATACTTAAGACTGATTCACATTTTTGTAGGGCAGAAATCAACACAACATATTAAAGCAATTATCCTTCAATTTAAAAAATAAAATGAAATTAAAATAATAATGAACTAAAAGTTTCCTCATACATTATTTAAAATTATCAACTCTCCACTGGTCAAATAGGTGATAGAAAGTACCCATCTATATTTTAATGAAAAGGGCATAAGCTGGTTCTGCCTTTCAAGAAAGCAAATTAGGAAAATATATCAAAAACAGTAATGTGCACACCTCTTGACCTTGTAATTCTAGTGTGAATCTATTCTAATAGAATATAGTAAGAGATGTCTACCAGGCTTTATGTATGATGAAATTGGTTGCAGTCTTACTTACAAGAAACAGAGAAACAATCCAATACTAAAAGATTAGTTAAATAGACACTAAAACAGCAGCTGGAATGAACTATTGCTTTTAGAATAATTAAAATCTTACTTATGTAAAATAATGGACTTTAATATTTATGATATAAATATTTATGATATAAATTTTAAATTTCATTTATGATATAAATATTTATATCTTTAAGAAATATGCACTTACATAAGAAAAATATAAAATAACCATGCTTGACCTTCCCTGGTGGTCCTGTGGGTAAAGAGTCCACCTTGCAGTGCAAGGGTCACCTGTTTGATCCCTGGCACGGGAAGATCCCACATGCCACAGGGTGGCTGGACCGGTGTGTCTAATTGTGAACCAGTACTCTGGAGCACATGTAAACAGAACCAGTGCTCTGCAACATGGGAGGCTGCTGCTGTGGGAGGCCCCCACAGGCCAAAGAATAAATATGGATGAAAATAAATAAATAAATAAACCAATAAAAAGAGACTAAAATGTAAAAAATATTCTTATTTTAAGTAGAGAAGTAAAATAAAATTTTAAATGCTCTTTGTTGATTTTGTATGTAATCTAAATCTTCACGTAACTTGAACTTTCCAGTGCCACTCCAGCCCTTTTCACTATACCTCAATCAAGCTTTTACTATGAAACTCCATGAATCCATTTTTAATAAGTCCAACAGTGGTGTTTACTTTGCTAAATGTAATACTCAACATTTAGTTATTATCTTAACTTGATCTACTGCAGATTTCAACCCAGTTAATTATTCCCTCAGTCTTGATACACTTCCTTCTCTTGGCTGACAGGATGCTACATCTTCTTAGCTTTCTTCCAAACTGTCTTCTTGCTCTTATTCTCCTTGTCTGATGTGGGATCTTCATTCTAAGTACCCATCTATATTTTAATGAAAAGGGCATAAGCTGGTTCTGCCTTTCAAGAAAGCAAATTAGGAAAATATATCAAATACAGTAATGTGCACACCTCTTGACCTTGTAATTCTAGTGTGAATCTATTCTAATAGAATATAGTAAGAGATGTCTACCAGGCTTTATGTATGATGAAATTGGTTGCAGTCTTACTTACAAGAAACAGAGAAACAATCCAATACTAAAAGATTAGTTAAATAGACACTAAAACAGCAGCTGGAATGAACTATTGCTTTTAGAATAATTAAAATCTTACTTATGTAAAATAATGGACTTTAATATTTATGATATAAATATTTATGATATAAATTTTAAATTTCATTTATGATATAAATATTTATATCTTTAAGAAATATGCACTTACATAAGAAAAATATAAAATAACCATGCTTGACCTTCCCTGGTGGTCCTGTGGGTAAAGAGTCCACCTTGCAGTGCAAGGGTCACCTGTTTGATCCCTGGCACGGGAAGATCCCACATGCCACAGGGTGGCTGGACCGGTGTGTCTAATTGTGAACCAGTACTCTGGAGCACATGTAAACAGAACCAGTGCTCTGCAACATGGGAGGCTGCTGCTGTGGGAGGCCCCCACAGGCCAAAGAATAAATATGGATGAAAATAAATAAATAAATAAACCAATAAAAAGAGACTAAAATGTAAAAAATATTCTTATTTTAAGTAGAGAAGTAAAATAAAATTTTAAATGCTCTTTGTTGATTTTGTATGTAATCTAAATCTTCACGTAACTTGAACTTTCCAGTGCCACTCCAGCCCTTTTCACTATACCTCAATCAAGCTTTTACTATGAAACTCCATGAATCCATTTTTAATAAGTCCAACAGTGGTGTTTACTTTGCTAAATGTAATACTCAACATTTAGTTATTATCTTAACTTGATCTACTGCAGATTTCAACCCAGTTAATTATTCCCTCAGTCTTGATACACTTCCTTCTCTTGGCTGACAGGATGCTACATCTTCTTAGCTTTCTTCCAAACTGTCTTCTTGCTCTTATTCTCCTTGTCTGATGTGGGATCTTCTTCCTGAATGCCCCATAGCTCAGTCCTTCGTCTTTTCCCCAGTTCACTTACATCAACAGCCTTGGTGATCTGATACAGTCTAACAACTTTAAGTATCTTATACAAGCCCAAATACCCAACTGTACATTTTTAGCCTAGACTTCTGTTCCATCCTTCACAATCACATATTCTACTGTTTATGCAACTACTTCAATATTAAATAGTAGGCATCTCCAAACAACAAATCTAAAATGAGACTCTGGCATTGTCGCCACAAAATATGCTCTATCCACTTGTTATTCTTCTTTATGCCCCTTTATCTCACTCTTCATCTCTAATTTTATAAAATAAGCCTAGATGACTCTATTTTGTCAAATATTTTTCTAGTCCACATCCTACCATGATGTGGTTCTTACATAACTGTGATAGTCCACTAATTAGTCTCCCAGATTCCTCCATTGCTTTGGAAAGGTTGCTTATCAAAACCAGCATCACAGTAATCTTTGAAAATACAAAGTGGGCCATCTTATTTTTGTGACCTACAAACTGTTACCCATTTCATTTAGCGAAAGGAAATGTCTCACAATGTTATGAGCCCCTTGCATGGTATACCTAGTATAGCCTAACCCTCACTATTTCCCTGAGCTCATCTTTTATTCTTCCCCTGTCATTCCCTAGGTTCCATTGTACATTGCCTTGCCCGACACTTTCCATCTAGAAGGCACCAGTCTGACCTTTCTCTAGTTGATTCCTTCTCCTAGGATGAGGAGGAGCTTTTCTTTTAAAAAAAAATGCTCTTTGTTGATTTTGTATGTAATCTAAATCTTCACGTAACTTGAACTTTCCAGTGCCACTCCAGCCCTTTTCACTATACCTCAATCAAGCTTTTACTATGAAACTCCATGAATCCATTTTTAATAAGTCCAACAGTGGTGTTTACTTTGCTAAATGTAATACTCAACATTTAGTTATTATCTTAACTTGATCTACTGCAGATTTCAACCCAGTTAATTATTCCCTCAGTCTTGATACACTTCCTTCTCTTGGCTGACAGGATGCTACATCTTCTTAGCTTTCTTCCAAACTGTCTTCTTGCTCTTATTCTCCTTGTCTGATGTGGGATCTTCTTCCTGAATGCCCCATAGCTCAGTCCTTCGTCTTTTCCCCAGTTCACTTACATCAACAGCCTTGGTGATCTGATACAGTCTAACAACTTTAAGTATCTTATACAAGCCCAAATACCCAACTGTACATTTTTAGCCTAGACTTCTGTTCCATCCTTCACAATCACATATTCTACTGTTTATGCAACTACTTCAATATTAAATAGTAGGCATCTCCAAACAACAAATCTAAAATGAGACTCTGGCATTGTCGCCACAAAATATGCTCTATCCACTTGTTATTCTTCTTTATGCCCCTTTATCTCACTCTTCATCTCTAATTTTATAAAATAAGCCTAGATGACTCTATTTTGTCAAATATTTTTCTAGTCCACATCCTACCATGATGTGGTTCTTACATAACTGTGATAGTCCACTAATTAGTCTCCCAGATTCCTCCATTGCTTTGGAAAGGTTGCTTATCAAAACCAGCATCACAGTAATCTTTGAAAATACAAAGTGGGCCATCTTATTTTTGTGACCTACAAACTGTTACCCATTTCATTTAGCGAAAGGAAATGTCTCACAATGTTATGAGCCCCTTGCATGGTATACCTAGTATAGCCTAACCCTCACTATTTCCCTGAGCTCATCTTTTATTCTTCCCCTGTCATTCCCTAGGTTCCATTGTACATTGCCTTGCCCGACACTTTCCATCTAGAAGGCACCAGTCTGACCTTTCTCTAGTTGATTCCTTCTCCTAGGATGAGGAGGAGTCCATCAGCCTAAAAGACATGACCACACGGAAGCACAAGCCTTCCACTTCTAGACTAAGATCCAAGTGGCAGGAATCCAGAAATTTCTCACCAAGTATCCTTTAAGATCCTATTCCCTGTGTGTGTCCCCAGAATATTCTCTGACTCTGGTGTGTGCATCCCTGGGGGAGAAATGGTCAAGAGGAAGCTGCTAAGGGAGGGATTTGAATGGAGTGTGGACGAGATAGATCATAGTGTTCACGTGGATGTGCCTAAAATCTTCTCAGTGTGAAATGAAACAAAGCAGGAAGAAAAGAGGGTTGGCCTGCCTCTCACTTGCTTCTACTGTCTTGAAACTCTGATATGGTTGAGAATCATAAGTTGGCTTTTAGAAAATAAACATGTAATGCCACAAATATGCAATGCATTTGTTCCCTTTAGAACGTAGTTAGAAAACCGTTGGTGAAAAAAACTAAGCTTGCTTATTTTATGATCCACAACTCTGATTTGCTTTTCTTTTTTTTTTAAGCATTTATTTTTATTTATTTCTTTTCATCCATCTTTTTATTCTTTGGCCTGTATGGGCCTCCCATTGCAGTGGTCTCTCTGGTTGCAGAGCACTGGCTCTGGGCACATGTGCTCCAGAGCGCTGGTTCACAATTGGACACACTGATCCAGACGCTCCACGGCACAAGGGATCTTCCGGGGCCAAGGATTAAACCGGTGCCCTTTGCACTGTAAGGCAGACTCTTTACCCACTGGACCGCCAGAGAAGCCCTGATTTGCTTTTATTTATAGAGTTTTCTTTCTTCCTTTCTGCTAAACCGATAGCCATAGTCAAATATACATGGATTTATTCTAACTTGGAAGACACTGTCATATGTTGCTTTTGAGCATTATTTGGCAAATAATTTTCAATTAAGTATCAAAAGTCTTTCAAAAAAGTCTTTCAAAAGAATGTATTTGGGACTTCTCTGGTGGTCCAGTGATTAAGTGTCTGTGGTCCCAATGCAGGGGGCCTGTGTTTGATCACTGGTCAGGGAACTAGATCCCACATGCCTCAACTGAGACCCAGTGGAGCCAAATAAATAAATAATTTTAAAAAATAAAGAAAAAAACCTTGTCAGTTTAAGACATATTAAAAAAAAGAATGTAGTTTTTTATTCTAAAATACCATGTTTAGAAATGTACCAAAAGAACCATTGATGGCATTAATATTTACGAACAGAGACTCATGCTAGTGGTATATCATAGAAATATTATAAGCAATATATTGATAAAGTAAACTCTTAGTTTATGATATAGCTCTATAGTATAAACCCTATATTTCTTAAATGTAATAGTTCATGATGCAGAAGTTTATTGATGCCATACTTAGTGGAAAATAATAGATTAGAAATGAATATAGTCTTGTTTCAAAATATTGTAGCAATATTTGTGCATGTGTAGAAACAGTTCTGTTAAGTATATGTGTACATGTAACAGTTGTTGCCTCCAAGTAGAAATAACACAAATGGACATTTTAGTTTATTAAAGTATGTTTTGATAATAAGGAGAATGAAAATACTAATACTTTACAAGGAAGCATCTCAGCTTTCATCTTATACTTTTAAATTTTATTTGATAAGTATTACTGTATCAGTTTAAGGAGTCTAGCATGACAGTTTGAGTTACATATTTTTGGGGGTTTTTGGCCACTTCTATTGGTCTTTCATTTATCTGTTTTCATCCATCTTTGTTCTTTGGCCTCCCATCGCAGTGGCCTCTCTTGTCACAGAGCACCGGCTCTGGGTGCATGCGCTCCAGAGCTCCGGCTCGGTAGTTGGACACATCGGTCCAGCCGCTGCACAGCAGGTGGGATCTTCCCAGGCCAAGGATCGAACCAGCACCCCTTGCACTGCAAGGCAGTGTCCCTACCCACTGGACAACCAGGGAAGCCCCTGAGTTACATACATTTTGATGTGATTGCCACAGTAGGCTCACTTTGCATTCATCTGTTTTTCATATGATGAATTATATTTTCAGTATTTCATAAGGTTATAGAAGATTCAAGTCTCCATAGTTGAGCTGTGCTCATCATAATGTCTTTAGACAGTGGTTTTGCAGTCCTGTTTTTTAGCTTTTTTTTTCACTAGATCCCACATGCCTCAACTGAGACCAAGTGGAGCCAAATAAATAAATAATTTTAAAAAATAAAGAAAAAAACCTTGTCAGTTTAAGACATATTAAAAAAAAGAATGTAGTTTTTTATTCTAAAATACCATGTTTAGAAATGTACCAAAAGAACCATTGATGGCATTAATATTTACGAACAGAGACTCATGCTAGTGGTATATCATAGAAATATTATAAGCAATATATTGATAAAGTAAACTCTTAGTTTATGATATAGCTCTATAGTATAAACCCTATATTTCTTAAATGTAATAGTTCATGATGCAGAAGTTTATTGATGCCATACTTAGTGGAAAATAATAGATTAGAAATGAATATAGTCTTGTTTCAAAATATTGTAGCAATATTTGTGCATGTGTAGAAACAGTTCTGTTAAGTATATGTGTACATGTAACAGTTGTTGCCTCCAAGTAGAAATAACACAAATGGACATTTTAGTTTATTAAAGTATGTTTTGATAATAAGGAGAATGAAAATACTAATACTTTACAAGGAAGCATCTCAGCTTTCATCTTATACTTTTAAATTTTATTTGATAAGTATTACTGTATCAGTTTAAGGAGTCTAGCATGACAGTTTGAGTTACATATTTTTGGGGGTTTTTGGCCACTTCTATTGGTCTTTCATTTATCTGTTTTCATCCATCTTTGTTCTTTGGCCTCCCATCGCAGTGGCCTCTCTTGTCACAGAGCACCGGCTCTGGGTGCATGCGCTCCAGAGCTCCGGCTCGGTAGTTGGACACATCGGTCCAGCCGCTGCACAGCAGGTGGGATCTTCCCAGGCCAAGGATCGAACCAGCACCCCTTGCACTGCAAGGCAGTGTCCCTACCCACTGGACAACCAGGGAAGCCCCTGAGTTACATACATTTTGATGTGATTGCCACAGTAGGCTCACTTTGCATTCATCTGTTTTTCATATGATGAATTATATTTTCAGTATTTCATAAGGTTATAGAAGATTCAAGTCTCCATAGTTGAGCTGTGCTCATCATAATGTCTTTAGACAGTGGTTTTGCAGTCCTGTTACTTTTCTTTGACCTTGACTTTACATTATATGTATTGTTAGCTTTTACGATAAAAATCCACATTTCCTCATCTATAAAATGATAGTCCCTATTCACGTGGTTGTTGTGAGGATTAAATGAAATATATGAACATAGCCAAGTGATGAAGATTATTATTTTTAGTCTAATTCTTAATTTTTTCAATTAGAAAATAATATATTTGAATGCTTTCCAATAGAACACATACACTTGTTCAAAGGTAAGAAAAATTTATGATTCTGACTTTATAGGCACTTTGATGGTTCCAAAAGTGAATGAAGTATATTAGAGATAACTCTAAATGTTTAATGTCTGGTATTTAAAATTCATACTATTTGAACTATTTTGCCATAAACACTGCTTTTTAAAAACTTTGTTTCTTATCATCAATCATGAAACAGCCATAACATTGCTAGACATTTTTGGATTCATTTCATCAAAAAATGGAGTAGGTAATATTTAACTTCCAAGAAAAGAGCTATTTCCTTTGAAATATTTTGCAACCCATCATAATATTTTACCAACGTAGAAACAAGATCGTAATCCAAACGTTGCATTTATATATTCAGTTTCCAAGATGATTTTTTTCAGAATCGATATAAATGATTTATGTTCAATGAAAATCTGCTTTGCAGGAATTATAAAATAGGCAAAAAAAATGGCTATAAAAATAGGCATTTACAGAATGCCTATTTAAAAAATGCTTTATCATTTCACTGGTGGATTTGAACATTTTGATTGTGTCTCTTATTTAATATGTAAGGCTTTTTCTTCTCTGAATGATAAACTACTGTCATTGTAGTAAATACCTACTGAATGATGTGAACAGTCCTCTACTCAGGACCAGTACCCTTTGAACACAAAGCACTCTAAATGGAGAAGGAATTGTCAGCCAGTCAATATCACTACTCAACAAAACTCCCATGAAGAGGTCTTTAATATAAAATTCAGTCAAATAGATCGTCATCAGCTATAAGTTTTCAATAAGGTCTGTTGCACTCAACTCCACTCATTATTCTTTTTAATTTTTTATTTTTGGCCGCTTTTATTGGTCTTTCATTTATTTATTTTCATCCATCTTTGTTCTTTGGCCTGTGTGGGCCTCCTATTGCTGTGGCCTCTCCTGCAGCAGAGCATCAGCCCTGGGTGCATGCTCTCCAGAGTGCTGGCTCGCAATTGGACACACTAGTCCAACTGTTCTGCAGCCAGGAACTGTTCTTCCCATGCCAGGAAATGCTCTCCTTGCAGTGCAAGGTGGACTCTTCAACCACTGGACCACCAGGGAAGCCTTCCACTCATTATTTCTGAAAGCAACCTTTTATTATAAGATAGTGCATCCTATTAAAACTTGGAAAAGTGAAATAAAAGGGTCATTTATTTTCCTCAGGTCAGAAATTCTTTGAGGCTTTAATTGTCCTAATAACTCCCACATCCAGGCAAATATTTAGTGTAGGTAGATCACAGTGAATCATCCACATTTGAATAGTATTCAACATTAGATTGTCTAGTATTTGATCTACATAAAAGAACCCCTTTACTACTGCTTTGTGGGAACAGAAGAAAGTTTACTGTTTCTGAGTTATTATTCGTAAATATTGTGTGATGTTTCCCTTGACCATATAGATCTTATTTGGCATCCAGGCTCTTACAAACCTAACATTATTTTAAAGGAATGGCGCTCTATCCAGGTTCCTAAGTTCAGGCTTCACTGCTAAATTTTGCCCCAAATGCAAAGCATTCTAACTTGATTGGTAAAAGGACCTAAGATCTAGCCCTGGTTTTGGATCTTTATCCATGAGTTTCATAAAATAGGCAAAAAAAATGGCTATAAAAATAGGCATTTACAGAATGCCTATTTAAAAAATGCTTTATCATTTCACTGGTGGATTTGAACATTTTGATTGTGTCTCTTATTTAATATGTAAGGCTTTTTCTTCTCTGAATGATAAACTACTGTCATTGTAGTAAATACCTACTGAATGATGTGAACAGTCC
Source organism: Tragulus kanchil (assembly GCA_022376925.1). NCBI lineage: Eukaryota > Metazoa > Chordata > Mammalia > Artiodactyla > Tragulidae > Tragulus > Tragulus kanchil. Next base: position 30,048,350 of record JAIOJX010000028.1, on the reverse strand, counting down.
TCTACTCAGGACCAGTACCCTTTGAACACAAAGCACTCTAAATGGAGAAGGAATTGTCAGCCAGTCAATATCACTACTCAACAAAACTCCCATGAAGAGGTCTTTAATATAAAATTCAGTCAAATAGATCGTCATCAGCTATAAGTTTTCAATAAGGTCTGTTGCACTCAACTCCACTCATTATTCTTTTTAATTTTTTATTTTTGGCCGCTTTTATTGGTCTTTCATTTATTTATTTTCATCCATCTTTGTTCTTTGGCCTGTGTGGGCCTCCTATTGCTGTGGCCTCTCCTGCAGCAGAGCATCAGCCCTGGGTGCATGCTCTCCAGAGTGCTGGCTCGCAATTGGACACACTAGTCCAACTGTTCTGCAGCCAGGAACTGTTCTTCCCATGCCAGGAAATGCTCTCCTTGCAGTGCAAGGTGAACTCTTCAACCACTGGACCACCAGGGAAGCCTTCCACTCATTATTTCTGAAAGCAACCTTTTATTATAAGATAGTGCATCCTATTAAAACTTGGAAAAGTGAAATAAAAGGGTCATTTATTTTCCTCAGGTCAGAAATTCTTTGAGGCTTTAATTGTCCTAATAACTCCCACATCCAGGCAAATATTTAGTGTAGGTAGATCACAGTGAATCATCCACATTTGAATAGTATTCAACATTAGATTGTCTAGTATTTGATCTACATAAAAGAACCCCTTTACTACTGCTTTGTGGGAACAGAAGAAAGTTTACTGTTTCTGAGTTATTATTCGTAAATATTGTGTGATGTTTCCCTTGACCATATAGATCTTATTTGGCATCCAGGCTCTTACAAACCTAACATTATTTTAAAGGAATGGCGCTCTATCCAGGTTCCTAAGTTCAGGCTTCACTGCTAAATTTTGCCCCAAATGCAAAGCATTCTAACTTGATTGGTAAAAGGACCTAAGATCTAGCCCTGGTTTTGGATCTCTGATTTCGGACAGGTCACTTTAGTATTCAGAACCTTGAGTACCTCTGCCATATGAGGGGAGTAAACTAGATATTCTTTAGGGTTTCTTTCCACCTCAAGTTGTTCTGAATTTATTCTAGTCTACAGTATATAGCTGAGCACTCTAGGAAAAAATTAGTCACACTATTGACTTATTGAGTATGAAGTCTTGGGCTACAGTTGCCAGAGATGTTAGAGCACATTGAAGAGTATTAATATGTATCTACAAATGGAAGATGCCCTTTTTTTAATCTGGAAGTTTCATTCACCAAAAGAATCAGAAAAATTTCACTGAAATCAGATAACAGCAGCTCCTTACTTAAACTCTTAGATAGCTTCTAAGCACCAAGCCCTATTCACAGTGTATAAATCCCCAAATCACCTGGCTCTGCCCAACTTTCCAACCTCATCTCTTTTCTCTGTAATAATCTACATACCAGTGTATCACAACAGTGATTCAGATACACTGAACTTCTTTGATTTCCTCTAATGGGTCAAGCTATTTTTACAACAGGTCGTTTACAATTGATAGTCTCTTTCTGGTACATTATTTGACCAGATCACGTGTATTAGTCTGGTGAAAATACATTTACTCAGATATGTATGACAACATACTCATTTTAGTCTTGGAAGTCAGTGGAAACGCTTTGGTTCTGACAACCACCACCCTTTTGATTTGCTCCAGAGAAATAATGTATTTGTATATTTTGTTCTATTTTAATCTAAAACTAGCACAAGATGGCAACTGACTTCATAATTCAATGAGGTTCTGATTTTAATTTTTTAAAAACTATGCCAACACCACCAGCAGCAGCATGTTCTTTGTGGGAACAGAAGAAAGTTTACTGTTTCTGAGTTATTATTCGTAAATATTGTGTGATGTTTCCCTTGACCATATAGATCTTATTTGGCATCCAGGCTCTTACAAACCTAACATTATTTTAAAGGAATGGCGCTCTATCCAGGTTCCTAAGTTCAGGCTTCACTGCTAAATTTTGCCCCAAATGCAAAGCATTCTAACTTGATTGGTAAAAGGACCTAAGATCTAGCCCTGGTTTTGGATCTCTGATTTCGGACAGGTCACTTTAGTATTCAGAACCTTGAGTACCTCTGCCATATGAGGGGAGTAAACTAGATATTCTTTAGGGTTTCTTTCCACCTCAAGTTGTTCTGAATTTATTCTAGTCTACAGTATATAGCTGAGCACTCTAGGAAAAAATTAGTCACACTATTGACTTATTGAGTATGAAGTCTTGGGCTACAGTTGCCAGAGATGTTAGAGCACATTGAAGAGTATTAATATGTATCTACAAATGGAAGATGCCCTTTTTTTAATCTGGAAGTTTCATTCACCAAAAGAATCAGAAAAATTTCACTGAAATCAGATAACAGCAGCTCCTTACTTAAACTCTTAGATAGCTTCTAAGCACCAAGCCCTATTCACAGTGTATAAATCCCCAAATCACCTGGCTCTGCCCAACTTTCCAACCTCATCTCTTTTCTCTGTAATAATCTACATACCAGTGTATCACAACAGTGATTCAGATACACTGAACTTCTTTGATTTCCTCTAATGGGTCAAGCTATTTTTACAACAGGTCGTTTACAATTGATAGTCTCTTTCTGGTACATTATTTGACCAGATCACGTGTATTAGTCTGGTGAAAATACATTTACTCAGATATGTATGACAACATACTCATTTTAGTCTTGGAAGTCAGTGGAAACGCTTTGGTTCTGACAACCACCACCCTTTTGATTTGCTCCAGAGAAATAATGTATTTGTATATTTTGTTCTATTTTAATCTAAAACTAGCACAAGATGGCAACTGACTTCATAATTCAATGAGGCGATTACAATCTCAGCCATCATGTCTCAAGTCTTCCTGGTCCTCCTACCAAAAGTGATAACTCACTGCCAACACCACCAGCAGCAGCATGTTCTGATACATGGCCTTGCAAGGTCTTCATAGATTTGGGGTTTTCAAAATGACCTCATTTATTTGCTTTTTGCTTATTGCCTGAAAATATTATCTCTATCTCCTATAATGAGAACAGACTGCTTCTTTGCCCCTGTGTGTGTGCATTCCTCTCATCAAGATGTAGTAATATTTTAACTCTAAATATGGGTTCTAAATATTAAAAAGGTGAACATGCTCTGAAAGTGCATTTCTTTTTTCTTTAAATCCATAAACACTTTTTATTTTTAAAGTTTTAAAAGTTTTATTTTAAAGTTTTTAAAGTTTATTTCTTTATTTATTTTTGGCTATTCTGGGTTTTCTCTGCTGCTTTAGGCTCTTCTCTAGTCGCATGGAGTGAGGCTACTCTCTAGCTGAGGTGAGCAGGCTTCTTATTGTGGTGATTTCTTTTCTTGTGGAACTCATGCTCTAGGGCTTACGGCTTCAATAGTTGCAGCACATAGACTCAACAGTTGCGGCTCCAGGGCTCTAGAGCACAGGCTCAACAGTTGTGACTCACAGGCTTAGTTGCTCCATGGCATGTGGGTTCTTCCTGGATCAGGGATCCAAACTGTGTCTCCTACATTGGCAGGTGCCTCTTCACCAGTGAGCTACTAGGGAAGCCCCTGAAAGTGATTTTCTGATGAACATATTAATTTGCAAGTGAAAGGTCCCCAACTCTATAAAGATCCTCCAATAAAGTACCAAACATAAAGTGTTTTCAGTACAGAAAGATTGAATCAGCACCAAATTGATTTATTGTTGGAAATGCTGAAATGGCAGGCAGCTTTGAATTCTACCAGAAAAAGTTAAAAATTCCAAGAAAAACACATGTGATTAAATACCTGACTGAGGACTCAGAAAAAAAAACCAAAGAAAATTTTCCTCAAAAAGAAAAACAAATTGACATATTATATCTATTTGACTTCATTTTGATTTGCTCCAGAGAAATAATGTATTTGTATATTTTGTTCTATTTTAATCTAAAACTAGCACAAGATGGCAACTGACTTCATAATTCAATGAGGCGATTACAATCTCAGCCATCATGTCTCAAGTCTTCCTGGTCCTCCTACCAAAAGTGATAACTCACTGCCAACACCACCAGCAGCAGCATGTTCTGATACATGGCCTTGCAAGGTCTTCATAGATTTGGGGTTTTCAAAATGACCTCATTTATTTGCTTTTTGCTTATTGCCTGAAAATATTATCTCTATCTCCTATAATGAGAACAGACTGCTTCTTTGCCCCTGTGTGTGTGCATTCCTCTCATCAAGATGTAGTAATATTTTAACTCTAAATATGGGTTCTAAATATTAAAAAGGTGAACATGCTCTGAAAGTGCATTTCTTTTTTCTTTAAATCCATAAACACTTTTTATTTTTAAAGTTTTAAAAGTTTTATTTTAAAGTTTTTAAAGTTTATTTCTTTATTTATTTTTGGCTATTCTGGGTTTTCTCTGCTGCTTTAGGCTCTTCTCTAGTCGCATGGAGTGAGGCTACTCTCTAGCTGAGGTGAGCAGGCTTCTTATTGTGGTGATTTCTTTTCTTGTGGAACTCATGCTCTAGGGCTTACGGCTTCAATAGTTGCAGCACATAGACTCAACAGTTGCGGCTCCAGGGCTCTAGAGCACAGGCTCAACAGTTGTGACTCACAGGCTTAGTTGCTCCATGGCATGTGGGTTCTTCCTGGATCAGGGATCCAAACTGTGTCTCCTACATTGGCAGGTGCCTCTTCACCAGTGAGCTACTAGGGAAGCCCCTGAAAGTGATTTTCTGATGAACATATTAATTTGCAAGTGAAAGGTCCCCAACTCTATAAAGATCCTCCAATAAAGTACCAAACATAAAGTGTTTTCAGTACAGAAAGATTGAATCAGCACCAAATTGATTTATTGTTGGAAATGCTGAAATGGCAGGCAGCTTTGAATTCTACCAGAAAAAGTTAAAAATTCCAAGAAAAACACATGTGATTAAATACCTGACTGAGGACTCAGAAATCCATGAAAATTTTCTCAAATGAAAAAACAAATTGACATTATGTATATTCCAGCATTTAATACCAAAGCATACCTGAAAAATGAAATGATACAATATTTAAAATAAAAAATTTAAATGCTATTTAGAAGACAGCAGGAAGGTGAAAAAATTATATCTTTGACAAATTTTCAGCTGGGGTTTTGTAAGGGAAAACTATAATAATCTTCATTATTTATTTATTCTTTAGATATTTCCCCTACAACAATAAATTCTACAGAGTGATTAAATAAACTGCTCCAATTTAAATAACTATGCTTTCTATTCCCTTGAAGACATTCCTCTTTGTGATTCATGCTTAAAGAGCAGTGAAACAATTTCTGCACTAATATGCAGGTTGCTAGGAAGCAGCAAGCAGGAAAGAATGATGCAAATTTTTAAATTAGTCCAAAATTCAGTCCTCTTTGAAACTTTAAGGCAATCAACAAGAGGTTGTTACGAAACAAAATGAAGAAAATCTCATACTGTACTTTTTTAACGATCTATTAATACCCTGTAGTTTTAGTACAACCTTACAACACAGCACATCACATTGCTGGGTGAAAGGAAACAATTCCCCCTCCACAAAGCCATGAAAGAATATTAGTGAACCTTTATTACAAGATTATTGGCTTCCCAGGTGGCACTAGTGGATAAGAATTCCCTTGCCAATGCAGGAGATGTAAGAGACATGGGTTTGATCCCTAGGTCACGAAGAGGAGAAAATGGCAACCCCACTCCGGTATTCTTCCCTGGAGAATCCCATGGACAGAGGAGCCTGGTGGGCTATAGTCCATAGGGTTGCAAAGAGTCACACACGACAGAGCCTCTGAGTACACATTACATGATTATTAGTTCATAAATCATCAACACTTTATTCTTTAAAAAAAAGTTTTGTTGGATTATGGTTGATTTATATTGCTGTATTAGTTTCAGGTGTATAGCAAAGTGATTCATTCTTTTTAAGGTTCTTTTCTCATATAAGTTATCACAGAATATTGGGTAGATTTCCCTATGCTATACGGTAGGTTGTTGGTGGTTATCTATCTTATATACAATGTTTTGCATGTGTTTATCCTAAGCTTTTGATTTATCACTCCTCCCAGAGTTTCTCCCTTTTTAACCACAAGTTGGTTTACAATATCTATAATCTGCTTCTGTTTTGTAAATAAGTTTATTTGCATTTTTTAAAATTTATATGCCACACATGAGTGATATCATATATTTGTCTTTCCTTGTCTGACGTACTTCATTTAGTACAATAATCTGTAGCTGCATTCATGTTGCTGTAAGTAGTATTATTTCATTCTTTTTGTAGTAATATTTTCTTGTATACATGTACTGCATTTTATTTATCCATTCCTCTGCTAATGGATATTTAGGTTGCTTCTAAAGTACTGCAGTGAACACTGGGGTATATATATCGTTTTGGATTATGGGTTTCTCTGAATACATGCCCAATACAGGAATTACTGGATCATATGGTAGTTCTATTTTAAGTTTTTAAAGGAACCTCCATATTGTTATCCATAATGGTTGTATCAGTTTGTATTCTTATCAACAGTGTAGCAAGTTTCTCTTTTCTCCACCACCCTCTCCAGTCTAAAATATTTTGTTACTTTTTAAACGAAAATCTCATCTAAATAAACCCTGTAGTTTTAGTACAACCTTACAACACAGCACATCACATTGCTGGGTGAAAGGAAACAATTCCCCCTCCACAAAGCCATGAAAGAATATTAGTGAACCTTTATTACAAGATTATTGGCTTCCCAGGTGGCACTAGTGGATAAGAATTCCCTTGCCAATGCAGGAGATGTAAGAGACATGGGTTTGATCCCTAGGTCACGAAGAGGAGAAAATGGCAACCCCACTCCGGTATTCTTCCCTGGAGAATCCCATGGACAGAGGAGCCTGGTGGGCTATAGTCCATAGGGTTGCAAAGAGTCACACACGACAGAGCCTCTGAGTACACATTACATGATTATTAGTTCATAAATCATCAACACTTTATTCTTTAAAAAAAAGTTTTGTTGGATTATGGTTGATTTATATTGCTGTATTAGTTTCAGGTGTATAGCAAAGTGATTCATTCTTTTTAAGGTTCTTTTCTCATATAAGTTATCACAGAATATTGGGTAGATTTCCCTATGCTATACGGTAGGTTGTTGGTGGTTATCTATCTTATATACAATGTTTTGCATGTGTTTATCCTAAGCTTTTGATTTATCACTCCTCCCAGAGTTTCTCCCTTTTTAACCACAAGTTGGTTTACAATATCTATAATCTGCTTCTGTTTTGTAAATAAGTTTATTTGCATTTTTTAAAATTTATATGCCACACATGAGTGATATCATATATTTGTCTTTCCTTGTCTGACGTACTTCATTTAGTACAATAATCTGTAGCTGCATTCATGTTGCTGTAAGTAGTATTATTTCATTCTTTTTGTAGTAATATTTTCTTGTATACATGTACTGCATTTTATTTATCCATTCCTCTGCTAATGGATATTTAGGTTGCTTCTAAAGTACTGCAGTGAACACTGGGGTATATATATCGTTTTGGATTATGGGTTTCTCTGAATACATGCCCAATACAGGAATTACTGGATCATATGGTAGTTCTATTTTAAGTTTTTAAAGGAACCTCCATATTGTTATCCATAATGGTTGTATCAGTTTGTATTCTTATCAACAGTGTAGCAAGTTTCTCTTTTCTCCACCACCCTCTCCAGGATTTATTATTTGTAGACTTTTTGATGATGGCCATTTTGATTGGTATAAGGTGACATTTCGTTTTAGTTTGCATTTGCATTTTTTTGATAATCAGTGATCTTGAATATCTTTTCATGTGCCTTTTGGTCATTTGCAGGTTTTCTTTGCAGAGCTGTCTGCTTATATTTTCTACACATTTTTGATTGGTTTGTTTGTTTTTGATTTTTAAAAAAAAATTTTTTTGTAGAACCTTGAGAATTGTTTGTGTATTTTGGAGATTACTCCCTTGTGGGTTGAATCATTTGCAAATATACTCTCCCATTATGTGGGCTGCCTTTTCACCAACACCTTATTCTTGAATAATTGACATGACAATGTTACTGGTCTGAAACAAAATGATTTGTTGCTGCCCATTGGCTTTAATAAGATCACAAACTGATGTGTTGACAGGCAACAAAATGCTGAGAAACATTGTCATCCATAAGAGGGACATTTTTGTTTGTAAAAACAGTAACTTTTTTTTTTGGCTACTTCTAATTGGTCTTTCATTTATTTATTTTCATCTATTTTTGTTTTTTGGCCTTTGCAGGCTTCCCATGGCAGCAGCCCCTCTCGTCACAGAGCATGGGCTCTGGGCGCGGGCACACAGAACTCCAGTTTGGTAGTTGGACAGATCGGTCCAGCTCTGCGACACGTGGGGTCTTCCCAGGCCAGTGATCAAACCGGCACCCCTTGCGCTGCAAGGTGGTGTCCTTACCCACTGGACCACCAGGGAAGCCCAAGCAGTAACATTTTTATTCAAAGCCTGACTAAAGAAACCTAGCATACATTCTTTGCCTGTAGCATTTTTGTGAATTTATTTGATCCATTTTTACAATAAAGACATGGTAAATTGAGCATATGACCTTAGTATCTGTGGATATACTGGTGAATTGGGTAATTAACCTTTTCAGATGTTTCTCTTCTACTCCTACTCTTCCTTCCTTCTTTTTAATTAAACATATTTTAGCCATCATGAAATTTCATGGTCTGACAGTTCTAAAGACAGTAGCTCGCCCAGAACCCACAGGCACCCATTGGCAGTTGGCAGTATGGACTCTACCAAAGGGATGGTTTCAGTCTGTGCTTGAAGAACTGGCATTGCCAGTGGAATTGTTGATAAGGATGGTACTTAGCGTTTGGCAGAGAGAGGCAATACCACAAAGTCTAAGAAAATACCTTTATGTTTGACATGTATAAATATAAACATGTAAACACTGAGAAACAAGTGGGAGAGAATTCTTTGTGTGGGTCATAAGTCTTTAAAAAAAATATCATCACTGGTTAATTTTTGAACCTTGAGAATTGTTTGTGTATTTTGGAGATTACTCCCTTGTGGGTTGAATCATTTGCAAATATACTCTCCCATTATGTGGGCTGCCTTTTCACCAACACCTTATTCTTGAATAATTGACATGACAATGTTACTGGTCTGAAACAAAATGATTTGTTGCTGCCCATTGGCTTTAATAAGATCACAAACTGATGTGTTGACAGGCAACAAAATGCTGAGAAACATTGTCATCCATAAGAGGGACATTTTTGTTTGTAAAAACAGTAACTTTTTTTTTTGGCTACTTCTAATTGGTCTTTCATTTATTTATTTTCATCTATTTTTGTTTTTTGGCCTTTGCAGGCTTCCCATGGCAGCAGCCCCTCTCGTCACAGAGCATGGGCTCTGGGCGCGGGCACACAGAACTCCAGTTTGGTAGTTGGACAGATCGGTCCAGCTCTGCGACACGTGGGGTCTTCCCAGGCCAGTGATCAAACCGGCACCCCTTGCGCTGCAAGGTGGTGCCCTTTACCCACTGGACCACCAGGGAAGCCCAAGCAGTAACATTTTTATTCAAAGCCTGACTAAAGAAACCTAGCATACATTCTTTGCCTGTAGCATTTTTGTGAATTTATTTGATCCATTTTTACAATAAAGACATGGTAAATTGAGCATATGACCTTAGTATCTGTGGATATACTGGTGAATTGGGTAATTAACCTTTTCAGATGTTTCTCTTCTACTCCTACTCTTCCTTCCTTCTTTTTAATTAAACATATTTTAGCCATCATGAAATTTCATGGTCTGACAGTTCTAAAGACAGTAGCTCGCCCAGAACCCACAGGCACCCATTGGCAGTTGGCAGTATGGACTCTACCAAAGGGATGGTTTCAGTCTGTGCTTGAAGAACTGGCATTGCCAGTGGAATTGTTGATAAGGATGGTACTTAGCGTTTGGCAGAGAGAGGGCAATACCACAAAGTCTAAGAAAATACCTTTATGTTTGACATGTATAAATATAAACATGTAAACACTGAGAAACAAGTGGGAGAGAATTCTTTTGTGTGGGTCATATTGTATCACACTGTCTTAAGTTCAAGGGAAAAATAGAATGAATATTTCATTCTACTGGTTAAATCAACGATTGGATTTCTGTTTATCTTTTCTCCAGGTTCCCAGATACCATAGACTTTTTTTTAGATTAAATATTAGGCAAAAAAGTAATAAGCACCAAGCAATCAGACCTTATGGACACCATAATCAGTCTGAAATTATGTTGATTGTAAAGAACTAGCATGGTATTCCACCACATCCTCACAACAGCTTATGATTATTTTGTTCATAGATTCTCATTTCGTTCAAAATTTTTCTCAGCTCTCTTCTAACCATATCTACCTGGTAACTTCTAGAAATGTCAACTTAATGAAATTTTTGAGTCCAATAGTGAAGGATTAGGAAACTATTGTCAGTGCAGTATATTAGAAAGACCACACAAACTGAAATCAGCAGTAAGATGTGTTTGCTAGACCTGATTTACTCATCCTGAGAAAATTATCTTTGACAAAGTATCCCACCTCCATGAGCATCTCTTTTCATAGACTGGAAATGAAAATAAAATAATATACAGTAGTTGAAAAACTGAATAGCTATAGAAAGTGTCAGCATCCAGTAGAGGGGTTTCTAAATGTTAAGAATATAATATGCAATCTAATCCAAGTCTTATGTAGGTAGCATATACTAATACTAATGAGTTCAATCTCTGTATCTAATGTAATAGTGATTTTAAATTTGATTACATCAAAGGAAAGAGAATGGGAGTATTATGACAGGACTAAGGATTAGGGGACAATTGTGTCTTTTTAGCTCATCAAAATACCACTTGTTAGCCCTGTTCAAAGGTGGTTGCAGTGGTTATGACATCTGTGGATTCTGTTTAGGAAACTTTGGGTTACCATTGGATAAGGTGTCATATGAGTCAGTAAGCTAACTCTAGGGCAATGATATATGTACATATATAAATACACACTTACATATGTGCATACATGTATATATACACTATATACACATATATACACACACACATGTGTATGTGTGTGTATGTATTTTCTACTATATATAGTAGAGAATGTTGGTTTCAGTAACTCCAGCTTTACTCCGATAATCCTGTCATCAAATGATATGTAATCTCTTTCTAGCTTCCCCTCACTACCTTAGCAATACTTTTGCTCTGTTCAAAAGACGAGTTCTGTTTTGTTTTTCCCTCAGTAGACCTTGGTGAACAGTCAGTGAATAGAATTCCATGGTGGTTGCTAGTAACACTCATTGGCTTAGAATGAGACCGCAAAGGGGTAGTACAGGAACAATGCTATAAACAGTTTTTGAAAAATGCTGCATTAGTAAAAATATAGTACTTGTCTCCAATACTAATATGCAATGCTTATGATTTTATTGGAATTTTAGAAATTCAATGATATAGAGAAAGAGAGAAGTCCTTTACAGTGACTCTAAAATGATACGAAATTTTAGGCCCATTCAATTTTATAGAATTATCCTGATCAGTTATGCCCACTTAATAAAATGAATCTCTATTATACTGAAATTAACAACACTTTCTTTTATTTCTTTGAACAATATTGCAAGCAACTCAGCCACATGATCATGGGCCTTAAAAATACTCTTTATCATTAACACAATAATTAGACTTCTAAACAGCTTTACAAAATATAGGGGAAAAAAAACTTTATACCAATAAAAACTTTATCCCAGAGCATTTACATAAAAGGCCAGCAATAGCTAAATAGTAATATAAAACCAGGCTTATTTGTAATATGGGAAATTATACAGCCAATACAATGTTTATAAAACATTTTAAACAAATCATTAAATAAAACATTATAACAGTATATGCTGGTGTTACTGATACAATGTTAGGCAAAAAGTCACGATATAAATTTTCATATACTCTATTTTTTAATGTGAAAAATAGAGACAATAGATTGAAAAAATACATCAAAATGCTAACATTGATTATTTATGTTAAAATAAGTTTCTTCTACCTGTTCTTACAACTCTTATGTACTTATTGTTATAATATATATTCCCTTCATAATCAGAAAATAGCTCTTAGAAATAATATAGGTCTAATTTAATCTCAGAAGAAGTGACAGTTTAGGGATAATTTTGAAATGGTTATCACCTAATGTTTAGATCTCAGGAAAAAGTAAACTTTCTAATATTAAAACTAAAGTCTTAGTCAAAAAATAATCTTTTTGATTCATTGCTGAGTTATTCCTCTCATATACCAGTTGATCTGATAACGCTTGGAAAGTCTTTGAAACTTCTATATCAAAAGCATCTTTGCAGTTCCTAAATCAACCTGAAATTTGAAGAAAACATGTTGGCGATTTTTAAAAATGTTCCAAAGTATATACCACCTTTAGAATGCTTGCTATGGGTATCTGACATTCAAGTAATATATCACTGTGGTGTGTCATCTAGGAAAACATCCTTGAGCAATGTGGAGTAGCTTCTCTAATAGTATGATACTTGAATATATCTTTCATATAATTGATAGCTAGAGAAGAGCTTTTTAAAAAAGAACCTCCAAGAATCTCATGAGAAAAAAGCACACAGTTTAATTTTAAATTACAAATCATAAGAGGGAAGAATGAGACATTGACATAAATGTGTGTATCGCATATAGAGGATACTTGATAATATAAAGAATGTCCACAGAAGTATGGCTGACTCTGAAAAGGGAATCTAAGGTATGACTCTCAAAAGAGTAAAAAGTATTCCAAATAAAGGAGAAACAATTGTGAACAGAAAAGAATTCCATTGTATTGCTGTCTGGCTTGTTTTAGTCTGAATACTCTTTATCATTAACACAATAATTAGACTTCTAAACAGCTTTACAAAATATAGGGAAAAAAACTTTATACCAATAAAACTTTATCCCAGAGCATTTACATAAAAGGCCAGCAATAGCTAAATAGTAATATAAAACCAGGCTTATTTGTAATATGGGAAATTATACAGCCAATACAATGTTTATAAAACATTTTAAACAAATCATTAAATAAAACATTATAACAGTATATGCTGGTGTTACTGATACAATGTTAGGCAAAAAGTCACGATATAAATTTTCATATACTCTATTTTTTAATGTGAAAAATAGAGACAATAGATTGAAAAAATACATCAAAATGCTAACATTGATTATTTATGTTAAAATAAGTTTCTTCTACCTGTTCTTACAACTCTTATGTACTTATTGTTATAATATATATTCCCTTCATAATCAGAAAATAGCTCTTAGAAATAATATAGGTCTAATTTAATCTCAGAAGAAGTGACAGTTTAGGGATAATTTTGAAATGGTTATCACCTAATGTTTAGATCTCAGGAAAAAGTAAACTTTCTAATATTAAAACTAAAGTCTTAGTCAAAAAATAATCTTTTTGATTCATTGCTGAGTTATTCCTCTCATATACCAGTTGATCTGATAACGCTTGGAAAGTCTTTGAAACTTCTATATCAAAAGCATCTTTGCAGTTCCTAAATCAACCTGAAATTTGAAGAAAACATGTTGGCGATTTTTAAAAATGTTCCAAAGTATATACCACCTTTAGAATGCTTGCTATGGGTATCTGACATTCAAGTAATATATCACTGTGGTGTGTCATCTAGGGAAAACATCCTTGAGCAATGTGGAGTAGCTTCTCTAATAGTATGATACTTGAATATATCTTTCATATAATTGATAGCTAGAGAAGAGCTTTTTAAAAAAGAACCTCCAAGAATCTCATGAGAAAAAAGCACACAGTTTAATTTTAAATTACAAATCATAAGAGGGAAGAATGAGACATTGACATAAATGTGTGTATCGCATATAGAGGATACTTGATAATATAAAGAATGTCCACAGAAGTATGGCTGACTCTGAAAAGGGAATCTAAGGTATGACTCTCAAAAGAGTAAAAAGTATTCCAAATAAAGGAGAAACAATTGTGAACAGAAAAGAATTCCATTGTATTGCTGTCTGGCTTGTTTTAGTCTGAATATACCCTTTTGACAGGAAGTTAATCCTCAAAAAGAAGGCAGTGGGCTTTGCATCTTGATCTACACTGCCTATCATGAGGGACAATAAAACTGTTCCAGTAACTGAGAAATTTTCTTCTAAGTGGATTAAATATGGGGGAAATAGCTTTCAAAGTTAATATATAAGATCATATATCATAAGGGAGAAACCAATTTGATTATGTAAGTTATTCTTAGAAACAATCAATTAGTGTTGATAGCTTTCCATGAGCCCCGATACACACACACACACACACACACACACACACACACACACACACACATATATAACATTTATATGTAGTATGGAAAATATGTATAAGCATATATAAAATATATACATGTATAGAGATTTATCTATATAAATGCTTCCTAGGTGGCTCAGTGGTAAAGAATCTGCCCGCCAATGCAGAGGATGCAGATTCGATCTCTGGGTGGGGAAGATCCCTGAAGTAGGAAATGGCAACCCACTCCAGTAGTCTTCCTTGAAAAATTCTGTGGACAAAGAAACCTGGCAGGTTGGAGCCATGGGTCCACAAAGAGTCGACATGATTGAGCGACTGAGCACACACACCTGTATAAATACACGGACTTCCCAAGTGACTCAGTGGTAAAGAATATACAGATCTCTTCAGAGCAAGAGACACAAGAGATGTGGATTTGATCCCTGAGTTGTGAATATCCCCTGGAGAAGAAAATGGCAATCCATTCCAGTATTCTGTCCTGGGAAATCCCATGGACAGAGGAACCCAGCAGTCTACAGTTCATGGGTCGCAAGAGAGTAGGACATGACTTAGTGACTAACAACAACAATAAATATAAATAGATTAACATATAGAAAGTATATTTAAGCATAAAATTATCTAAAATATTTATAGATATACACATGAGTAAAATACATACAGATTATAATTGTGTTATCCCTCCAATCTCATGTCCTAAGAAGTGACAGATCAGCAGAAGTCAACAGTTCTTGTGCCTATTAATAGTTGAGAGTTCTTTATATATTCAGGGAATTAGTCTTCTGCTAGGTATGTGATTTGTAAGTATTTTCTCATAGTCTGTAACTGGTATTTTCATTCTCTTAGCAGAGTCTTTTAGAGTAAAAGCTCTTAATTTTGATTAAGTCCAATTTATCATTTACTTCAAAAGTCATGCTTTCAGCATCAAATCTAAAAACTCTTTGAGTAGACCCAAAGACTTTTTGCTGTATTTTGTCCTAAATATCTATAGCTTTACACTTGTCATTTAAGTTCATAGTCTATCCTGAGTTAAGTTTTGTATCTTGTGTGAGGTTTAGGTGGGTTTTTGTTTTTGCCTACAGATATCTGGTTGCTCTAGTAGCATTTGTTATGCAGGTTATTCTTCCTCCATCAAATTGCTGTTGCGCTTTTGTCCAAAGTCAGTTGAGTACATGTGTGGAGATCTAGCTCAAGATTCTCAGCTCTGTTTCATTTGACACATGAGACACGGGTTCATTCGATCCCTGGGTCAGGAACATCCCCTAGAGAAGAGCATGGCAACACTGCTCAACTATTTTTGCCTGGAAAATCCCAGGAACAGAGAAGCCTGCTGGGCTACAGTCTTTAGGGTCGCAAAGAGTAGGACATGACTTAGTGACTAACAACAACAATAAATATAAATAGATTAACATATAGAAAGTATATTTAAGCATAAAATTATCTAAAATATTTATAGATATACACATGAGTAAAATACATACAGATTATAATTGTGTTATCCCTCCAATCTCATGTCCTAAGAAGTGACAGATCAGCAGAAGTCAACAGTTCTTGTGCCTATTAATAGTTGAGAGTTCTTTATATATTCAGGGAATTAGTCTTCTGCTAGGTATGTGATTTGTAAGTATTTTCTCATAGTCTGTAACTGGTATTTTCATTCTCTTAGCAGAGTCTTTTAGAGTAAAAGCTCTTAATTTTGATTAAGTCCAATTTATCATTTACTTCAAAAGTCATGCTTTCAGCATCAAATCTAAAAACTCTTTGAGTAGACCCAAAGACTTTTTGCTGTATTTTGTCCTAAATATCTATAGCTTTACACTTGTCATTTAAGTTCATAGTCTATCCTGAGTTAAGTTTTGTATCTTGTGTGAGGTTTAGGTGGGTTTTTGTTTTTGCCTACAGATATCTGGTTGCTCTAGTAGCATTTGTTATGCAGGTTATTCTTCCTCCATCAAATTGCTGTTGCGCTTTTGTCCAAAGTCAGTTGAGTACATGTGTGGAGATCTAGCTCAAGATTCTCAGCTCTGTTTCATTTGACACATGAGACACGGGTTCATTCGATCCCTGGGTCAGGAACATCCCCTAGAGAAGAGCATGGCAACACTGCTCAACTATTTTTGCCTGGAAAATCCCAGGAACAGAGAAGCCTGCTGGGCTACAGTCTTTAGGGTCGCAAAGAATTGGACATGTCTGAGCATCTAAGCACAATTTTAGCCTAGGTTAACAAGTATCTCAACCTTCCTGAGGATCACTTTTCCTATCTGTGAAAATGAGGATAAAAACAACACTTACGTCACAGGATTACAGTGATAATTAAGTGGTTAACACATGTGAGAATAACTGCAATGGCTTAAAGAATACTCAACATAAGCTGTTTCCTAATAATAGTACTATTAGTTATATGCCATATATCATTGTCAGTGCATTCTAAAAATTAGCAACTTATTCCTATCACCAAAATCTTAAGGAACCAGTTCTTTTCATGATAATCAGTACTTGTAATATTTAAATTAAAGAGTATGAAACCATTATTCATTCTCCAGATATGGTTAATAGGCCAACATAGTGGTAAGCACTTTCAGGGGAGCTTACAGTTACATAATAGAGATCCTACTCTCCTGAGGATGTCATGAAGAGGAGCCTTAAAAGTGAAGTGGGGCTTCCTTGGTGGTTCAGTGGGTAGAGAGTCTGCCTTGCAGTGCAAGGGCACTGGTTTGACACCTGGCCCGGGAAGATCCCACATGCTGTGGAGCAACTGGGCCAGTGTGACCAGTTGCGAGCCAAGACCCTGGCCCAGAGCTCATACTCTGCAATGAGAGAGGTCACTGCAATGGGAGGCCCTCACAGGCCAAATAATAAAGATGGATGAAAACAAATGATAACTTAGAGACAAAAGAAAAAAAAAAAAAGAGCAGTGAAGTGCAGACCGAAATATATTACTCAGTAGAAATCCAAATAATATTCTGTGAAATAATACTCCGTGATATTCTATAATATTCTTACCTGCTTACAAATGACTATATACTTAAGTAAGCATAGAAATATGATGGAGTTTTACTATCTATAAAGCAGAAATTGTGAAGATACTAGTAGAAAACTAAAAATACACTGCTTTACTAATAAACAAACTTCAAATGGTTGGACTTCTCTTTGCAACATCAAGCATTACCCCAGTCTCTGTGCTATAGAGATAAATCATAAACCTTTCTGACACAACAGTATTGTATACAATTTTTATATTATAATAATAATAATAATAATAATAATAATAATAATAATGAAGTGGACATGAAGCAGAATGCCTTACTTGTCAAGTTATCTAAATTGCATCTATTTGGAAAAGACATTTATGTCCTGGCTATTGTAAATAGTGCTTCAGTGAACACTGGGATACATGTGTCTTTTGGAATTATGGTTTTCTCAGGGTATAAGCCCAGTAGTGGGATTGCTGTGTCATATGGTAGGTCTCTCTTTAGTTTTTTAAAGAAACCTTCATACTATTATCCATAATGACTCTATCAATTTACATTCCCACCAAAAGGATAATAGGTAAAATATATAGCTATTGGGAAGCTGCCATGTAGCATGGAGAGCTCAACTCATGACCTGGAACGGTAAAATTAGCAACTTATTCCTATCACCAAAATCTTAAGGAACCAGTTCTTTTCATGATAATCAGTACTTGTAATATTTAAATTAAAGAGTATGAAACCATTATTCATTCTCCAGATATGGTTAATAGGCCAACATAGTGGTAAGCACTTTCAGGGGAGCTTACAGTTACATAATAGAGATCCTACTCTCCTGAGGATGTCATGAAGAGGAGCCTTAAAAGTGAAGTGGGGCTTCCTTGGTGGTTCAGTGGGTAGAGAGTCTGCCTTGCAGTGCAAGGGGCACTGGTTTGACACCTGGCCCGGGAAGATCCCACATGCTGTGGAGCAACTGGGCCAGTGTGACCAGTTGCGAGCCAAGACCCTGGCCCAGAGCTCATACTCTGCAATGAGAGAGGTCACTGCAATGGGAGGCCCTCACAGGCCAAATAATAAAGATGGATGAAAACAAATGATAACTTAGAGACAAAAGAAAAAAAAAAAAAGAGCAGTGAAGTGCAGACCGAAATATATTACTCAGTAGAAATCCAAATAATATTCTGTGAAATAATACTCCGTGATATTCTATAATATTCTTACCTGCTTACAAATGACTATATACTTAAGTAAGCATAGAAATATGATGGAGTTTTACTATCTATAAAGCAGAAATTGTGAAGATACTAGTAGAAAACTAAAAATACACTGCTTTACTAATAAACAAACTTCAAATGGTTGGACTTCTCTTTGCAACATCAAGCATTACCCCAGTCTCTGTGCTATAGAGATAAATCATAAACCTTTCTGACACAACAGTATTGTATACAATTTTTATATTATAATAATAATAATAATAATAATAATAATAATAATAATAATGAAGTGGACATGAAGCAGAATGCCTTACTTGTCAAGTTATCTAAATTGCATCTATTTGGAAAAGACATTTATGTCCTGGCTATTGTAAATAGTGCTTCAGTGAACACTGGGATACATGTGTCTTTTGGAATTATGGTTTTCTCAGGGTATAAGCCCAGTAGTGGGATTGCTGTGTCATATGGTAGGTCTCTCTTTAGTTTTTTAAAGAAACCTTCATACTATTATCCATAATGACTCTATCAATTTACATTCCCACCAAAAGGATAATAGGTAAAATATATAGCTATTGGGAAGCTGCCATGTAGCATGGAGAGCTCAACTCAGTGCTCTCTGATGACCTGGAACGGTGGGATGGGGATGGGTTGGGAGGGAGGCTCAAGGAGCACGAACAGATGATTCACTTTGTGGTACAGTAGAAACTATCCATTATAAGCCAATTATACTCTTATTTAAAAAAATACCTTTATGACTGTTAGAGACAAGTTACATTGAACTGAGAAATCAGAATAGGAAAGAAAACTCAATTTTTTCAGTGCAAGTGGATTCTCAAGGATTACTCCTCATAGGCTAAAATGTAGTTGAACATAGGAAAAAGCTTTTCTTCCTGTATTCATACCTTTAGTAGAATTGGTTGCCTCTCGAACTCAGATTTGATAACTATTTTAAGCCTAAGATCATTATTTTAAAAAGGTAAGGTCCTAGGGCTCCCCTGGTAGCTCAGTGGTAAAGAATCCACGTGTCAGTGCAGGAGACACAGGTCTGAATCCTGATCGGGGAAGATCCTGCAACTAAGCTTATCTACCACAACTGCTGAGCCTGTGCTCTAGAGACTGGGAGCCACAAATACTGAGCCCACATGCTGCAGCTACTGAAGCCCATGTACCCTAGAGCCTGTGCTCCAAAGCAAGAGAAGTCACTGCTCTGAGAAGCCTGCTCACTACTAGAGATTAGCCCCCACTAGCCCCAGCTACAGACAAACTCGCACAGCAGTGAAGATCCAGCACAGTGAAAAACAAATAGATACATAATAAAAATAAAAAGGTGAAATGATGTGTCAATTTCATGTAAACGAAAAGGAAGCATTTCCTCCCAATTTTCCTTCTTAAAAACCAGCATTATATTTGTTACTTTGTCATATGTTACATTGAATGTCTTTATCCTAAAGAATTAAAATCTTCAGGCCTCTGAAAAACTTTTAATTACTAAAATGTAGGAAATATAAACATACTCTAATAAAAAATTCAAAGGAATTTCCTTTAAATTTCCTACAAGAGGTTAACCTGTTTGTAAACCAATGAATGAAAGGACAGATCACATTGGATTCTATAATATTTCTTCCAAGTAAGGTAATGGATTAGAAATACCTGGAGACTTAAACTTCCTGAAGCATTATTCCTTATTAATCATATATTCTGTGTCCCTAACATATTTAACTTATAGTATGATTTGTGCAGTCAGAAGATATGAGGGTGCTGTTACTAGCATATGTTCAGAGATAAATCGGATGGAGAGGATGTTTAAATCTTTGCCTATTTTAAGTAGTAATACTCCACTTGTGATATACCTTGCTATATGATTCATAGATATGATACTTCATTAGGGTATAACAGGAATCCTAACTTCTATAACAGAAAATATTACCTAAGCTATTAGGTTGGTGCAAACCTAATTGTTGGTGCAAACCTAATTGCACTTTTGGACCATGAATTTTAAAATCATTATGGGGCTCAAACACATCTTTATTAATCCAAGTAGGACTATTACAGTCAAACATTTTTGCCCATGAGGAATAAGTCTGTTTATTCCTGTGATGTAAAAAATCCATGCTTCGGGATTCAGCGAACTCTTGGAAAGAGTTTTCTGCATCCTGCTGGTCGAGAAAGTATTTTCCCGGCAAACAGTTGTACAGATTCTTGAAGTAGTGGTAGTTGGTTGGTGAGAGGTCAGATGATTGTGGTGGATGAGGCAAAATTTGTAGCCCAATTTGTTGAACTCTTGAAGTGTCGGTTGTGCCGTGTGTAGTCTGGCGTTGTGGTGGTGAAGACTTGGACTCTTTCTGTTGAACAAAGCCAGCTGTACATGTTGCAGTCTTCAGTGCAGCTCATTGATTTGCCCAGCATACTTCTCAGATGCAATGATTTCACTGGAATTCAGAAAGATCAGACTGGCAACAGAACCACCAGATGGTGACCATGAACATTTTTTAGGTGCAAGTTTGACTAAGGGAAGTACTTTGGAGCTTCTTCTTGGTCCAGCTATGGAGCTGATCATCACCAGTGGTTGTATGAAACCCACTTTTTGTTGCATATCCCAATCCCATCAAGAAATGATTCACTGATTTTGCATAGAAAAAAAAGACAACACTTCAAAAGGACCCATTTTTTTGACTTGTGGTCAGCTCATGAGGCACCCACTTAGCTTTTTCACCTTTCCAATTTGCATCAAGTGCCAAACAACCATAGAATGGTCAATGTTGAGTTCTTGGGTAACTTCTTGTGCAGTTGTGCACTAGATCAACTTCAGTGATGTCTCTTAATTAGTCGTTGTCCACTTCTGATGGCTGGTCGGTATGCTCCTCCTGTTCAAGGCTCTTGTCTCCTTTGCAAAACTTCTTGAACAACTGCTGCACTGTACATTCATTAGCTGTTCCTGGACCAAATGTGTTGTTGATGTTGTGAGTTGTCTCTACTACTTTATGACCCATTTTGAACTTGAATAAGAAAGTTGCTTGAATTTGCTGTTTGTCTAACATCACTTCCCTAGTTTGAAATAAAAATAAACAGCAAGTAATGTCATTACCAAAAAACCCCAAAAACCATCAAGTGAGAAATATGCATTAAAATGATGTATAGCAAAACCACATTTATTTAAGAATATATTCCAAAATCAAATGGCAAATTTCTTTTTTTGTGTGTTTTGGCCACTTCTATTAGTCTTTCATTTATCTATTTTCATCCATCTTTGTTCTTTGGCCAGTGTGGGCCTCCCATCGCAGTGGCCTCTGTTACCGCAGAGCACCGGCTCTGGGCACATGTGCTCCAGAGCTTCAGCTCAATAGTTGGACACATCGGTCCAGCCGCTCTGCGGCACTTGGGATCTTCCCAGGCCAGGGATTGAACTGACACCCCTTGCACTGCAAAGCGGTGTTCTTACCCACTGGACCACCAGGAAAGTCCTCAAATGGCAAATTTCAACAAGGCAAAACCACAATTATTTTTTGCACCAACTTAATACTAACTTGCTAAACAAAAATCACTCAGCTGGGCTTTGCTTAAGTACAATATATTTAATCCTGTACCGGAGACATATCATGTTCACCTTCAAGGCCTCAAGGAGAATAATCCATTGAGGAATATGAATAAAATATTTTATGATTAAAATATGCATCACATGTCACTTTTCTTTCAAAATAGCCTTTCAGGTTTCTGAACTTGTAAAATGATTTTCTGACCCATGTCTCAAATAATTTTTAAAAGTAAATTAACATCTCCATTAGACTCAGAATTACTGTTGAGCTGAATTCTCATGGTTGGTTAGCCATTTAATGATCAAAGTTCGTTTGACCTGAAATGAACTAATGATGGGCATACATTTAGTTTTAAAAAATTCTGAAGGTATCTCTTTATTGGTAGAAACATCCTCTTAAACCCTTAATCTCTAAAAGATACTTTTCTGACATCTAACTGGAGGTGAAATAACTATGCAGTAATTTGTTTGTTGAAACATCTGTATACATTCAGGACCATAAACGCAGAGAAGCATAACAGAAAGTAATTACAGGCCTGTATTTACATCTGCTTGTGTTAAGACAAAGCATATTGTGCAAGCCAGGGGTAACTACACAGTTTACATTTAACAGGTTATCTTTAAAGCAGCTGTCATTCTAGTTAAGATAAGGAGGCTACACATCAAATGTAAATTACTTTCCACCTCATCGATCAGAGTCGAAAAGAAATGCATAAGAGTAAACAAAACCATCATGATGCTCTCTGCTCCACATGATTTAAGTCAACAGTTGGCACGAATGCTGAAAGGGAGGAAAGAATTAAAAATACATGCCGCTCCTGCTGCATCCCTAGACAAACGTGGGCCTCCCATCGCAGTGGCCTCTGTTACCGCAGAGCACCGGCTCTGGGCACATGTGCTCCAGAGCTTCAGCTCAATAGTTGGACACATCGGTCCAGCCGCTCTGCGGCACTTGGGATCTTCCCAGGCCAGGGATTGAACTGACACCCCTTGCACTGCAAAGCGGTGTTCTTACCCACTGGACCACCAGGAAAGTCCTCAAATGGCAAATTTCAACAAGGCAAAACCACAATTATTTTTTGCACCAACTTAATACTAACTTGCTAAACAAAAATCACTCAGCTGGGCTTTGCTTAAGTACAATATATTTAATCCTGTACCGGAGACATATCATGTTCACCTTCAAGGCCTCAAGGAGAATAATCCATTGAGGAATATGAATAAAATATTTTATGATTAAAATATGCATCACATGTCACTTTTCTTTCAAAATAGCCTTTCAGGTTTCTGAACTTGTAAAATGATTTTCTGACCCATGTCTCAAATAATTTTTAAAAGTAAATTAACATCTCCATTAGACTCAGAATTACTGTTGAGCTGAATTCTCATGGTTGGTTAGCCATTTAATGATCAAAGTTCGTTTGACCTGAAATGAACTAATGATGGGCATACATTTAGTTTTAAAAAATTCTGAAGGTATCTCTTTATTGGTAGAAACATCCTCTTAAACCCTTAATCTCTAAAAGATACTTTTCTGACATCTAACTGGAGGTGAAATAACTATGCAGTAATTTGTTTGTTGAAACATCTGTATACATTCAGGACCATAAACGCAGAGAAGCATAACAGAAAGTAATTACAGGCCTGTATTTACATCTGCTTGTGTTAAGACAAAGCATATTGTGCAAGCCAGGGGTAACTACACAGTTTACATTTAACAGGTTATCTTTAAAGCAGCTGTCATTCTAGTTAAGATAAGGAGGCTACACATCAAATGTAAATTACTTTCCACCTCATCGATCAGAGTCGAAAAGAAATGCATAAGAGTAAACAAAACCATCATGATGCTCTCTGCTCCACATGATTTAAGTCAACAGTTGGCACGAATGCTGAAAGGGAGGAAAGAATTAAAAATACATGCAGCTCCTGCTTCATCCCTAGACAAATAACGTTTAGAATTTAATTTAATTCAATCAACCAAATATTTATTAAGTCCTTACCATGGGGAAGGCAGAGCGGACCTCCCTGTATTTACAAGGCTATAATCTACTCAGGGGGGGAAGGAAATAGGCTACAGGATATTGTTGTTGTTCAGTTGCTTAGTTGTGTCTGACTCTTTGTGACCTAGCAAAGAAGACTGCAGCATGCCAGACTTCCCTGTCCTTCAGTATCTCCCAGAGTTTGCTCAAACTCGTGTCCATTGAGTTGATGATGCCATTCAACCATCTTGTCCTCTGTCATCCCCTTCTCATTTTGCTCTCAATTTTTCCCAGCATCAGGGTCTTTTCCAATGAGTTCGTTGTTTGCATCAGGCGGCCAAAGTACTGTAGCTTCATCTTCAGCATCAGTCTTTCCAATGAATATTCAGGGTTGATTCCCTTTAAGATTGACTAATTTGATTTCCTTGCAGTCCAAGTGACTCTCAAGAGTCATCTCTAGCACCACAGTCCTAAAGCATCAATATTTGAGTACTCAGCCTTCTTTATGGTCTACCTCTCATATCCAAACATGATTGCTGGTAAAATCATAACTTTGATTGCACACATCTTGTTGGCAAAGTGATGTCTCTGCTTTTGAATATGCTGTCAAGGTTTATTATAGCTTTTCTTCCAAGGAGCGAGTAACTTTTAATTTCATGGCTATATTTGCCATTTCCTATGATTTTGGAGCCCAATAAAATAAAGACTGTAGGATAGAGAAAAAGAAAGAAGACAGGGAGCTACTTCAAGAAATCAAATAACGATATGATCAGATAACATACGGATAAGCAAAGAAGAACTCTTGTCTAGTACATAAGAAGTAAAGACCAAAGATATACAGCTAAGTCAGACCCTCAGTTGGAATTTTAAGAAAATAAAGGTAGAAGACTTGGCCTTTCATAAGGTTTGATCCCAACGCTACACATCAAATGTAAATTACTTTCCACCTCATCGCGTCAAAAGAAATGCATGCCTTCCCCATTTCCAAGTTGGCACGAATGCTGAAAGGGAGGAAAGAATTAAAAATACATGCAGCTCCTGCTTCATCCCTAGACAAATAACGTTTAGAATTTAATTTAATTCAATCAACCAAATATTTATTAAGTCCTTACCATGGGGAAGGCAGAGCGGACCTCCCTGTATTTACAAGGCTATAATCTACTCAGGGGGGGAAGGAAATAGGCTACAGGATATTGTTGTTGTTCAGTTGCTTAGTTGTGTCTGACTCTTTGTGACCTAGCAAAGAAGACTGCAGCATGCCAGACTTCCCTGTCCTTCAGTATCTCCCAGAGTTTGCTCAAACTCGTGTCCATTGAGTTGATGATGCCATTCAACCATCTTGTCCTCTGTCATCCCCTTCTCATTTTGCTCTCAATTTTTCCCAGCATCAGGGTCTTTTCCAATGAGTTCGTTGTTTGCATCAGGCGGCCAAAGTACTGTAGCTTCATCTTCAGCATCAGTCTTTCCAATGAATATTCAGGGTTGATTCCCTTTAAGATTGACTAATTTGATTTCCTTGCAGTCCAAGTGACTCTCAAGAGTCATCTCTAGCACCACAGTCCTAAAGCATCAATATTTGAGTACTCAGCCTTCTTTATGGTCTACCTCTCATATCCAAACATGATTGCTGGTAAAATCATAACTTTGATTGCACACATCTTGTTGGCAAAGTGATGTCTCTGCTTTTGAATATGCTGTCAAGGTTTATTATAGCTTTTCTTCCAAGGAGCGAGTAACTTTTAATTTCATGGCTATATTTGCCATTTCCTATGATTTTGGAGCCCAATAAAATAAAGACTGTAGGATAGAGAAAAAGAAAGAAGACAGGGAGCTACTTCAAGAAATCAAATAACGATATGATCAGATAACATACGGATAAGCAAAGAAGAACTCTTGTCTAGTACATAAGAAGTAAAGACCAAAGATATACAGCTAAGTCAGACCCTCAGTTGGAATTTTAAGAAAATAAAGGTAGAAGACTTGGCCTTTCATAAGGTTTGATCCCAACGTAATTAAATCTTCAATTTTGAACAATACCAATTAGACTCTGTGGTACATCTGCTGACTACTGAGTTCATTATTTTGGGTTATAAAAACAGATCTCTCTGGCTGGGGATAGTAAAACTTACTCCCAAAGGAGAAACTCTTGGCTATGGACTTATTACCATTGCTTCAAGTTTTATGGTGTTATGAAATTAAAATTGACTAAAAAATAGAAAAAAATAATCAGCCAGTCATATATTTATGCATTTGATCATCTCCATTTACAGGATATAACTAGAGTGAGTTTTCATGAGTATAGAATTAAATACCACAGTCAGATCTCTGTTTAATGATTATTAATTGCAGAATTCTAATACAATCTGCCCTTTACTGAAATTGGGTCCGAGTTTTAAATTATCTTTATTGTTTGAGTTGAAGGGGTTCATTTTTTTGTTAACTTTCAATTTTATATTGGAGTGTATATGGAATGGTTTTATGTTAAATATTAGCTCTGTCAGTTGACATGACTTAAGTCTATAATTATAGAACTTTGACTTATACATATTGCATTCACTACATTATTCAACCATTATTTAGAGAATTCTCTTATTTAAAAATAGTTGTTCTTGATAAATATTTTGAATTTCTGTGATCAAAGATTTTGGTTTTGGTGAGGTACTATATTTTATTGGCCTTAAGTGTGATGAGTATACTTGGTAAACTTGCTAAACAACAAAATTTGGAAGCTAATAACATACCAGTCATGCCAACTATTTAAGTTCATGCAAATCCCTCATGGGAATGCTTCTGTTTATTATTCACTTACCATGTATTATTCCTTATTAATGGCTATAATGTATTCTGTTTGTATGGAGAAGATGTTTGTAGCCAAAATAAACCCAGGAAGTGATGGGGATTGCTTAAATATTTCAGAGTAAATGGTCACTTTCCAGGTCGCTAGACTCCAGACATCTCTTCTGTGAGGTATATGGAGACTTGAATGTGTCTTCTGAAAACAATAACTAATCTTTTCCATCTTTTCTAAATGACTACCCAACAAATGATCTAATATGTCACAAGAGATCAATATTTAATTTTACTAATGATTTTTCTTGTAATTTTTTCATGTGGTAGTAATAGTATGTACTTTAGTCACTCAGACATGTCCAACTCTCTGTGACCCCATGGATTATTGTCAACCAGGCTCCTCTGTCCATTGAATTCTCCAGGCAAGAAGACTTGAGTGGGTTGCCGTGCCCTCCTCCACCAAGGGATCTTCCAGACCCAAGGGTGGAACTGGATCTCCTGTATTGCAGGTAGATTCTTTACTATCTGAGCCACCAGGAAAGCCAAGTGATAGTATACAGAGAGCAAAATATTTTTTTGCATTTGATCATCTCCATTTACGGGAAAAAGATGAGTTTTCATGAGTATAGAATTAAATACCACAGTCAGATCTCTGTTTAATGATTATTAATTGCAGAATTCTAATACAATCTGCCCTTTACTGAAATTGGGTCCGAGTTTTAAATTATCTTTATTGTTTGAGTTGAAGGGGTTCATTTTTTTGTTAACTTTCAATTTTATATTGGAGTGTATATGGAATGGTTTTATGTTAAATATTAGCTCTGTCAGTTGACATGACTTAAGTCTATAATTATAGAACTTTGACTTATACATATTGCATTCACTACATTATTCAACCATTATTTAGAGAATTCTCTTATTTAAAAATAGTTGTTCTTGATAAATATTTTGAATTTCTGTGATCAAAGATTTTGGTTTTGGTGAGGTACTATATTTTATTGGCCTTAAGTGTGATGAGTATACTTGGTAAACTTGCTAAACAACAAAATTTGGAAGCTAATAACATACCAGTCATGCCAACTATTTAAGTTCATGCAAATCCCTCATGGGAATGCTTCTGTTTATTATTCACTTACCATGTATTATTCCTTATTAATGGCTATAATGTATTCTGTTTGTATGGAGAAGATGTTTGTAGCCAAAATAAACCCAGGAAGTGATGGGGATTGCTTAAATATTTCAGAGTAAATGGTCACTTTCCAGGTCGCTAGACTCCAGACATCTCTTCTGTGAGGTATATGGAGACTTGAATGTGTCTTCTGAAAACAATAACTAATCTTTTCCATCTTTTCTAAATGACTACCCAACAAATGATCTAATATGTCACAAGAGATCAATATTTAATTTTACTAATGATTTTTCTTGTAATTTTTTCATGTGGTAGTAATAGTATGTACTTTAGTCACTCAGACATGTCCAACTCTCTGTGACCCCATGGATTATTGTCAACCAGGCTCCTCTGTCCATTGAATTCTCCAGGCAAGAATACTGGAGTGGGTTGCCATTCCCTTCTCCAGGGGATCTTCCAGACCCAAGGGTGGAACTGGATCTCCTGTATTGCAGGTAGATTCTTTACTATCTGAGCCACCAGGAAAGCCAAGTGATAGTATACAGAGAGCAAAATTTATTTACATTAGAAATATGATAAAAGAAAAACAAACAAAAGTGACACAGCTCTAGATTCAGCTTTCTGTTTGTAAAAGAAGACTGGCAAAGTTTTATGATTCTAAGGAATTCACACAGAGGAGGCTTGTCCCCTATGTAAGAATTCAGACACCTTGAAGACAATCTATAATGTTCCTAACTAGCTACAAAATCTGATCACAAATCCTTAAATTGAGAGAGGCAGGGTTGTTAGAGGAATAGAAACTTGGAGCAAAGTGAATCTATCTAAAATGGAAAAAACTGTGCTCACATACAATACTATATACTTTGATCATAGGCTCAAATAGGAGTAACTTACCTCTATCAAAGAAATGATTAAATGAATGTCTATAATATCACAAATTTAAGAAGAAAGCATTCTCAGTAAGTCATTCATCTGATGTGTATTCCTGTTGCAGCTATGTAAGAGCATTTTTACAGTCTATTCTCTGTAAGAGCATTTTTACATCCTATTGCTAATACAGAGAAATTCCTCCAACACTGTCACCAACATCATTATAGTTACTCGGGTAAACAGAATGCCCTCTACCAATTCACAGGGGATCTCCTGTCCAATTAGTCAGTTAGCCACCTCACCTCACACCAAGAAGAATATCATATGACACTGTGAATGCGTCTCATCGCTTGCCAATTTTCATGCACTTCATTTCACAGTCCCTCGAATTTTCAACCACGCATTTTCTTAGCAGACTGATGCTTAAAAGACCCATAAATGAAAGGTAAGATTATTTTGAGACTACCCAACAAATGATCTAATATGTCACAAGAGATCAATATTTAATTTTACTAATGATTTTTCTTGTAATTTTTTCATGTGGTAGTAATAGTATGTACTTTAGTCACTCAGACATGTCCAACTCTCTGTGACCCCATGGATTATTGTCAACCAGGCTCCTCTGTCCATTGAATTCTCCAGGCAAGAATACTGGAGTGGGTTGCCATGCCCTTCTCCAAGGGATCTTCCTGACCCAAGGGTGGAACTGGATCTCCTGTATTGCAGGTAGATTCTTTACTATCTGAGCCACCAGGAAAGCCAAGTGATAGTATACAGAGAGCAAAATTTATTTACATTAGAAATATGATAAAAGAAAAACAAACAAAAGTGACACAGCTCTAGATTCAGCTTTCTGTTTGTAAAAGAAGACTGGCAAAGTTTTATGATTCTAAGGAATTCACACAGAGGAGGCTTGCCCCCTATGTAAGAATTCAGACACCTTGAAGACAATCTATAATGTTCCTAACTAGCTACAAAATCTGATCACAAATCCTTAAATTGAGAGAGGCAGGGTTGTTAGAGGAATAGAAACTTGGAGCAAAGTGAATCTATCTAAAATGGAAAAAACTGTGCTCACATACAATACTATATACTTTGATCATAGGCTCAAATAGGAGTAACTTACCTCTATCAAAGAAATGATTAAATGAATGTCTATAATATCACAAATTTAAGAAGAAAGCATTCTCAGTAAGTCATTCATCTGATGTGTATTCCTGTTGCAGCTATGTAAGAGCATTTTTACAGTCTATTCTCTGTAAGAGCATTTTTACATCCTATTGCTAATACAGAGAAATTCCTCCAACACTGTCACCAACATCATTATAGTTACTCGGGTAAACAGAATGCCCTCTACCAATTCACAGGGGATCTCCTGTCCAATTAGTCAGTTAGCCACCTCACCTCACACCAAGAAGAATATCATATGACACTGTGAATGCGTCTCATCGCTTGCCAATTTTCATGCACTTCATTTCACAGTCCCTCGAATTTTCAACCACGCATTTTCTTAGCAGACTGACTGCTTAAAAGACCCATAAATGAAAGGTAAGATTATTTTGGACTGACAGTTGTGCCAAAGGAAGAAAATCTGTAACTATCAGGGAATTAGGTTCAAAAATGATACAGCAGGTAAATTAAAGAGACAGGCTGCTATAAGCAGATATGTGATTATTGGGATTATAGTTAATGGGCAGGGAGGAAATGCAGGGAACATCATGATATCAGAAAAGTATGAGAACTGGCTTGTTAGTACTTAATGAGGAAAATGGTTATATTCCCCCGAAGTCCTATTATGCCCCTTTCAGTGACTCTAATTGATGGACTGGGTTAGTTAATGAGGTGCTGTGCACTAGTAATTTGGAGCAAAGACCTCTATTCTTACTTTATGGTAGCTCAGATTCATTGCAGAGTTTTCACTGGAGACTGGCAGATGTTTCTGGATGTTTCATAGGTTTCATTTATATCTGTGGTGCTGAGATATTGTCCTATGCTTGGAAAATTGACATTGAATACTACTTTTAATAGCAAATGCAGAGATGTCTTGAAAATTCTGACTTTATGATAGCAATACAGTTCCACAGTTAGTCTAAAGAGGAAAAACGCCTTAGTAAACATACACTGAATAGAAGTCAGAAGCATGTACAGAAACTGAGAAAATATGGCACATAGTATCTAAAAAAAAAAAAAAAATAGACTAAACTGTTTTTCCACTCAAAAATTATAAAACTATAGGTGAAATATTTCTCAGGCAAAGGACAAATAAAACAGAAATTGATTCTAAGCCATGTCAAGAATTCATAGCTTTTTCAAAAGTGGAAGTTTATTGCTTATTTGTTGACTAGAGTACTTCCAACAAAAATGTCCTAATAGCAAATAACCTACTCAATCTTTGTCAAATGTGGTCATAATTGTAATTCATTTGGAGTTCTGATAAAATTCATACTTCTTAACTCAGGCTGCCATACAAAATCCTATAGACTGGGTAGCTGAACCAATAGTAATGTATTACTTGCAGTTCTACAGTCGGGGAAGTTTAAGACCTAGGTGCAGACCCATTTGCGTCCTGGTAAGGCCTCTCTTCCTGGCTTGTAGACAGTGCCTTCTGGTTCTGTCCTCACAGGGCTTTGCCAGCACATGATGGAGGGTGAAGAAGAAAGGAGACCAGCTCTCTGGTGTGTCTTCTCTTAATAGCACTAATCCTTTCATGAGGGCCCCACCCTTATGACCTCATGTAGCTGTATGCATGTTTGTTTTTTGGCCACACAATGTGGGATCTTAGTTCCCTAACCAGGCATAGTAGCCATGCCTGCTGCCTTGGAAACACAGTCTTAACCAGTGGTGTGTGCTGTGCTCAGTAGTATCTGGCTTTTTGCAACTGCACGGATTGCAGCCCGACCACGCTCCTCTGACCATGAAATTTCCCAGGCAAGAATATTGGAGTGGGCTGCCATTTCCTTCTCCAGAGGATCTTCCCAACCAGGGATTCAATCTGTTTCCTGCATCTCTTTTGTTGACAGCCAAATTCTTTGTCACTGCACCACCTGAGAAGTCCCAATACTGGAGTGGGTAACCATTTGCACTCTCATAGACTGGAGCCCACCGGGCTCCTCTGTCCATGGAACTCTCCAGGTAAGAATACTGGAGTAGGTAGCTATTCCCTTCTCCAGGGGTATCTTCTTGACCCAGGTACTGAACCTGAGTCTTCCACATTGCAGGCAGAGTCTTCACCATCTGAATCACCTGGTAATTCAGTCATCTTAGTATGATTACCTCCCAAGGGCTCTCATTTTCACCTTTAGGGCTTTACATTAGAATTTGGGAGAATACAACCTTTCAGCTTTTTTTTTTCCAAAATTTGATTCTAAGCCATGTCAAGAATTCATAGCTTTTTCAAAAGTGGAAGTTTATTGCTTATTTGTTGACTAGAGTACTTCCAACAAAAATGTCCTAATAGCAAATAACCTACTCAATCTTTGTCAAATGTGGTCATAATTGTAATTCATTTGGAGTTCTGATAAAATTCATACTTCTTAACTCAGGCTGCCATACAAAATCCTATAGACTGGGTAGCTGAACCAATAGTAATGTATTACTTGCAGTTCTACAGTCGGGGAAGTTTAAGACCTAGGTGCAGACCCATTTGCGTCCTGGTAAGGCCTCTCTTCCTGGCTTGTAGACAGTGCCTTCTGGTTCTGTCCTCACAGGGCTTTGCCAGCACATGATGGAGGGTGAAGAAGAAAGGAGACCAGCTCTCTGGTGTGTCTTCTCTTAATAGCACTAATCCTTTCATGAGGGCCCCACCCTTATGACCTCATGTAGCTGTATGCATGTTTGTTTTTTGGCCACACAATGTGGGATCTTAGTTCCCTAACCAGGCATAGTAGCCATGCCTGCTGCCTTGGAAACACAGTCTTAACCAGTGGTGTGTGCTGTGCTCAGTAGTATCTGGCTTTTTGCAACTGCACGGATTGCAGCCCGACCACGCTCCTCTGACCATGAAATTTCCCAGGCAAGAATATTGGAGTGGGCTGCCATTTCCTTCTCCAGAGGATCTTCCCAACCAGGGATTCAATCTGTTTCCTGCATCTCTTTTGTTGACAGCCAAATTCTTTGTCACTGCACCACCTGAGAAGTCCCAATACTGGAGTGGGTAACCATTTGCACTCTCATAGACTGGAGCCCACCGGGCTCCTCTGTCCATGGAACTCTCCAGGTAAGAATACTGGAGTAGGTAGCTATTCCCTTCTCCAGGGGTATCTTCTTGACCCAGGTACTGAACCTGAGTCTTCCACATTGCAGGCAGAGTCTTCACCATCTGAATCACCTGGTAATTCAGTCATCTTAGTATGATTACCTCCCAAGGGCTCCATTTTTCATCATCACAGTGGAAGTCAGGGCTTTACATTAGAATTTGGGGAGAATACAACCTTTCAGTCCATAATATATATTTGCATAAATGTGGTTTTGTAGTAACTAAAGGATTAGAAGGGGTTTCCCAGGTGGCTCAGTAAAGTTAAGAATCTGCCTGCTAATGTAGGAGACAAAAGAGACGTAGGTTTGCTCCTTTAGTCGGGAAGATTGCCTAGAGAAAGAAATGGCAACCTACTCCAGTATTATTGCCTGGGAAATCCTATGGACAGATGGGCCTGGTGGGGCTACAGACCATGGGGTCACAAAGAGTCAGCCACAACTGAATGACTAAACAACAACAAAGGAATAGGACCTCTGGCTTTAAATTCTAAAACCATAGTTTGTGCTTGGTTTGCTATTATCAATCAGTTTTTAATATGAACTGTGCATTCTACAAAAAGGAAAAGTATAACACTGTGCAGGGCACAGAGGTGATAAAGATCATCCCTGATGTACTGCTTGGGTATAGACTTCATTCAGCCTCAGTGAAAACAAAAAAAGTTGCTTCAGTAGAGGCAAGGAACATAAAGTATATTAGTTTTTATATTCACACAGTTTGAAAACCATCCAAATTAACTGGCTAACTGTTTTAACAGATATGCCTAAGTGTAATCTATGTATTCATGTATATTGCTGAGCACTGCAAATAGATGTAATGATAATTTCCTTTTTATAACTGCTTATATATGTGATTATTCCACTTTTTTCATTTTTGATGTCACTTGCTGTATTGATTCTTACCTTTAAAAATCTGATTATAATGCAATGTGATGTTATTAGCATTTAAATGTAAATATTATCAATCATTGCAGCATTTCAAAAGTACATGGGGTGCTATCTTTTTTTCCTAACAGTTTCAAAACAAATCTTAAAATGTCACTGATATGTAACAAGTGTAGAAATAACAAGACCAGCTCAGAACCCAGAACTCAGGTCCCAGTGTTAGCATCACCTGGCAAAATTTTCTGAGCCTTAAATGGAATCGTGGTTGCTTTGAGGGGGTGGGGCAGGACGGTATATGTAGGGCTTTACTTTCCTCAGTATTTTTGGGTGTGGATGCTACTCAGCAGTCTGTCACCAATGGATCCCAAAGAAACTTATACCCTCCCTTTTCCTAAAGCACTGTTCCAGGTAAAGTTTTCTGCTAAATATTAAATTCTATTTCTTCCTCATCAAGCCAATTAGACGTTGTCTTCTACATTGGATTGCCTTAGAAATTGATTCTGAAGAATTTCCATGCAGGGCATTTTTTGGTGAATGCTCTTAGAAACCCCTCGAGTGTTGAGGGCAGCAGGATTCAATAGAAAGAAAAGTAGACTATTAAGCAGTTGTAATAAAAGCCACAGCTAATCTCTTATGGGACTTGTAGCAGTGTTATAAACTAAAGCCAGGGGATATCCCTGACCAGAACGGGAAACACAGAAAGTGAAGCAGGGTTAGAGCTGACAGGTATGTATAACATTGTAGTAGAGGTCAAAGTGGGAGATTCAGTAGAAAGTTATAACTGAAATATTAATCTGAGAAAAGGTGAAACGATTATTCAGGGAAAGTTTGAAGAAAAAGATCGGCAAAGGGCGGCCTGGAGGGCTTATAGCCAAATGAGGAGAATGACTAGAACTCATCAGAAATAGACAAGAAAACTCAGGAGGCAGTGAAGCTGTAGACATCTAGGAAGATCATATGATACTAATGGTAAGTGAGATAAAATGTTGTAATCTGGCAAACAGAATTAGGATGGAAACATGTTTATCTGAACTGGAAATTAAAAAGAAATTGTGGCCTTGTTGAAGACATACTGATAGCATCATAGTGAGTGGAATAGAGCGAATGAAGCCATTTGGGTAGCAGATATTTAATTTCAAGAAATTTAATGTCAGACAGGAAAACATCTGCATACAGCATTGATTCTTACCTTTAAAAATCTGATTATAATGCAATGTGATGTTATTAGCATTTAAATGTAAATATTATCAATCATTGCAGCATTTCAAAAGTACATGGGGTGCTATCTTTTTTTCCTAACAGTTTCAAAACAAATCTTAAAATGTCACTGATATGTAACAAGTGTAGAAATAACAAGACCAGCTCAGAACCCAGAACTCAGGTCCCAGTGTTAGCATCACCTGGCAAAATTTTCTGAGCCTTAAATGGAATCGTGGTTGCTTTGAGGGGGTGGGGCAGGACGGTATATGTAGGGCTTTACTTTCCTCAGTATTTTTGGGTGTGGATGCTACTCAGCAGTCTGTCACCAATGGATCCCAAAGAAACTTATACCCTCCCTTTTCCTAAAGCACTGTTCCAGGTAAAGTTTTCTGCTAAATATTAAATTCTATTTCTTCCTCATCAAGCCAATTAGACGTTGTCTTCTACATTGGATTGCCTTAGAAATTGATTCTGAAGAATTTCCATGCAGGGCATTTTTTGGTGAATGCTCTTAGAAACCCCTCGAGTGTTGAGGGCAGCAGGATTCAATAGAAAGAAAAGTAGACTATTAAGCAGTTGTAATAAAAGCCACAGCTAATCTCTTATGGGACTTGTAGCAGTGTTATAAACTAAAGCCAGGGGATATCCCTGACCAGAACGGGAAACACAGAAAGTGAAGCAGGGTTAGAGCTGACAGGTATGTATAACATTGTAGTAGAGGTCAAAGTGGGAGATTCAGTAGAAAGTTATAACTGAAATATTAATCTGAGAAAAGGTGAAACGATTATTCAGGGAAAGTTTGAAGAAAAAGATCGGCAAAGGGCGGCCTGGAGGGCTTATAGCCAAATGAGGAGAATGACTAGAACTCATCAGAAATAGACAAGAAAACTCAGGAGGCAGTGAAGCTGTAGACATCTAGGAAGATCATATGATACTAATGGTAAGTGAGATAAAATGTTGTAATCTGGCAAACAGAATTAGGATGGAAACATGTTTATCTGAACTGGAAATTAAAAAGAAATTGTGGCCTTGTTGAAGACATACTGATAGCATCATAGTGAGTGGAATAGAGCGAATGAAGCCATTTGGGTAGCAGATATTTAATTTCAAGAAATTTAATGTCAGACAGGAAAACATCTGCATACAGCAGACAAACAATGAATATTTGTTGAAGAAAATAAAATAGGGACTAGGCATAAAAATATATAAAATTTAAAAAGGAAGAAGCTCTCTGAAGTCGGAAAAAAGTAATAAATTCTCTTTAAGAGTGGGAAATGCCAGCCCACTCCGGTATTCTTGCCTGAAAATCCCATGGACAGAAGAGCCTACTGGGCTAGAGTCCATGGGGCTGCGAAGAGTCAGACATGACTGACCGACTGATAATACATGTATTCTCTTTAGTTATGTGTAGTCTATTCATATATATGTCTATAGTTTTTTCTTCTCTATCTCAGCAGACATGGGGTTATATTGCATTTAACTGTATTTCATTTCTGGCTACCTGGGTTATTCACTTGCTTCTCAAGGGGCAAAGACAGAGTAGTGCTATTAAAATTTTTTTGTTCTTGGAACAAACAAGTATCATTTTTTCAATGTTGTGATAGGCTAAAAGGGATATGCCATTCTGTGTTATTACAGATCAGAATGCTTCCCCTGAATCTCATGATGAGGAAACACTAGACAAAACCATACTTCTATGTGAAACAGACATCCTCTCCTCACAAACGTCAAAGTTGAGGAATATAAAGGTTGAGGAAACTATTACAGATTAAAGAAAATTAAAGCAAGATGATAAGTATACACAGTGCATGATACTAGTTTGAATTCTTCACTTGGAAAAAATAGCTATAAAAGGCACGTATATGGAAATTTATAATTATTTGAGTAGGGACTGCAAATTCAATAATGTTGTGTACTAATGCTCAAACTTCTGATTTTGAGAATTGTAATGTGGTTACATAAAAGTTTTTGTTCTTAAGAAACATATTAATTATTTCAGGATAAATAGGCACAGCCTCTTCAATTAACTCTCCATTGGCTCAGAAAAAAAATTTTAAAATAGATGAATAGAGTGAGAGAATGACAAAGTAAATTGTGCAAAATGGAAATGGTTGTTGAATCTGAATAAAGAATATATGAGATTTCCTTATACTATTCTTTCAACTTTTATGTATGTTTGAAATTGTATCAAAATAGAAAGTTATAAAAATAATCCTGGGGAATAAAACACAACATTTTATTCCTAAAGATTAATCTCCATATTGGGAATTTTTCATTAAATTCAAAAGGTCCCAGTGTATCAATGCTACGGAGCAAATGTAGAACCAATTCTGAGGAGAATGGAAAAGGGCTATTTAAAGTTGTAATGGGCAAAGGGAATGTAAAAATGAGTACATTTCAGAAGAACAGTGCCTGTGCAGTCTACTGAAACCGTCAAAAAGTAACTCCATGAGACATGGTGTCAGAAAATTCATTCACATAAAAACTGCTCAAACTAACCAGAAGATGAAATGAGACCAGCTCACTGAGTTTATGAGCCCCAAAATTTATACTGATGTTCTTTTCAAGGAAGATACAGTCAGGTATGTTTTTGTTTTCTTTAACTTTGTGAGCTTTGCAAACTGATGCTGTTCAACAGTATATTAAGGTACCTTAATGGTTTGAAAAGAACTCACATAAGAAAGAACATGGAGAGAAACAAGGAAATGATGCTGAATAGGATGGGAATCTCTGTTCAAAATGAGAAATTTACAACTTTTGTGAAGATCAGACTGGAAGGTCACATTGAAAGTACAAGGCATTTAATAGACATTGCTAATACTCACTGGTGTTTATGGAAGTATCTTCTTATATGTTCTTGATATTTATTCTCAAAGACAATAGAAAGGCTGAAGTCAGTTCACTTGTGAAATATTAGTAGTAGCCACAAGTAATTAGTTTGTTATTTGTCAACAGTCAGCTTCTTCTTAGCATCCAGGGTCTATGTGGCTATTTGATAAAACATGAGTCTTTTATGAATACATCTGTGAGGGCATGCTGTCTCTTCAGTCGTGTCCAACTCTGTGCAACTCTGTGGACTGTAGCCTGCCAGGCTCCTCTGTCTAAGAGATTCTCTAGGCAAGAATTCTGGAGTGGGTTGCCATGCCCTTCTCCAAGGGATCTTCCTGACTCAGGGTTTCATCCCCCCGGATAAATAGGCACAGCCTCTTCAATTAACTCTCCATTGGCTCAGAAAAAAAATTTTAAAATAGATGAATAGAGTGAGAGAATGACAAAGTAAATTGTGCAAAATGGAAATGGTTGTTGAATCTGAATAAAGAATATATGAGATTTCCTTATACTATTCTTTCAACTTTTATGTATGTTTGAAATTGTATCAAAATAGAAAGTTATAAAAATAATCCTGGGGAATAAAACACAACATTTTATTCCTAAAGATTAATCTCCATATTGGGAATTTTTCATTAAATTCAAAAGGTCCCAGTGTATCAATGCTACGGAGCAAATGTAGAACCAATTCTGAGGAGAATGGAAAAGGGCTATTTAAAGTTGTAATGGGCAAAGGGAATGTAAAAATGAGTACATTTCAGAAGAACAGTGCCTGTGCAGTCTACTGAAACCGTCAAAAAGTAACTCCATGAGACATGGTGTCAGAAAATTCATTCACATAAAAACTGCTCAAACTAACCAGAAGATGAAATGAGACCAGCTCACTGAGTTTATGAGCCCCAAAATTTATACTGATGTTCTTTTCAAGGAAGATACAGTCAGGTATGTTTTTGTTTTCTTTAACTTTGTGAGCTTTGCAAACTGATGCTGTTCAACAGTATATTAAGGTACCTTAATGGTTTGAAAAGAACTCACATAAGAAAGAACATGGAGAGAAACAAGGAAATGATGCTGAATAGGATGGGAATCTCTGTTCAAAATGAGAAATTTACAACTTTTGTGAAGATCAGACTGGAAGGTCACATTGAAAGTACAAGGCATTTAATAGACATTGCTAATACTCACTGGTGTTTATGGAAGTATCTTCTTATATGTTCTTGATATTTATTCTCAAAGACAATAGAAAGGCTGAAGTCAGTTCACTTGTGAAATATTAGTAGTAGCCACAAGTAATTAGTTTGTTATTTGTCAACAGTCAGCTTCTTCTTAGCATCCAGGGTCTATGTGGCTATTTGATAAAACATGAGTCTTTTATGAATACATCTGTGAGGGCATGCTGTCTCTTCAGTCGTGTCCAACTCTGTGCAACTCTGTGGACTGTAGCCTGCCAGGCTCCTCTGTCTAAGAGATTCTCTAGGCAAGAATTCTGGAGTGGGTTGCCATGCCCTTCTCCAAGGGATCTTCCTGACTCAGGGATCAAACCCACATCTCTGTCTCCTGCATTGGCAAGTGGGTTTTTTTTACCTCCAGTACCACTTGGAAAGCCAATGGATATGACAAACTTTAACTCAGCAAATTTGGACCCTGGCACATGGTTGCCAGTATTACCACCTTGCTTTTGCAAAAAATAGACACATAAACACACACACATGCCCCTTTATAGTCATCTTCGAGTATCCGCTAGACATTGCTCCCATGGAATCAAGTACTATTTCAGTTGCTCCTATCAATATAATAAAATGAAATGCCCCTCTCCTGGTATAAAATATTCAAAAAAATCAAGGATCAACAGGTATTTTATTATACAGACTGCATGAAAAGCTGCAGCCATAGGTGCCCTCATAGTTTTCTTGTGAGCCTTTCCATTTAATACCAAAAGAAATATTTTTCAGAGTAGCTTGGCAGAGGCAATAACATCTTATGTATATCACAATGTTGACTGGATCCATATTAAGCTGAAACAACAGATGTGTGTGACTTCATTTCCCCTGGGAACTGGTGTGAAAGTTGGGAGAGCAGATTCTGTGACAAGCACATTTTAAGAAATCATCTTTGATTTCACTTTTTGAGTAGTTATGATTAGTACTTAAGACAAGACCCCAATGGACAATAGTACTTGGTATTTCAAAAGATTTGTTTTTATTTATGGGGGTATATCTGCTTTACAATGTTGTGATAGTTTCTGGTGTGCAATGAAATGAATCAGCTATATGTATACATATATCCCTTCCCTATTGGATCTGTCTCCCACCTTCTTATCCCATCCCCCCAAAACCCCATACCCAGGTCACCACAGAGCACTGAGCTGAACTCCCTGTGCTGTACAGCAGGTCCCACTAGCCAGCTATCTTACTTATGGTTATATACATATATAAATATATATATATATAATATCCATATTATTTATATATTTCCATATTATATATAATTTCCATATTATATATATATATAATATCCATATTATTTAATTATATATATATATATATATATATATATATATATATATATATATATATATATATAATGGATATCCTCTTTATCCGTCACCCCATTGTCTATATTTTTATTCCTGCCCTGCAAATAGGTTCATCTTTACCATTTTTGTAGATTCCATATATATGCATTAATATATGATCTGTTTTTCTCTTTTTAACTTACTTGACTCTGTATGACAATCTTTGGGTCCATCCACATCTCCATAAATGACCCACCTTTGTTCCTTTTTATGGGTGAGTAATACTCCATTGTACATGTGTACCACATCTTCTTTATCCATTTATCTGTTGGTGTATATTTAGATTGCTTCCATGCCCTGGCTATTGTAAATAGTGCTGCAATGAACACTGCAGTGCACATGTTTTTTTGATTTACGGTTTTCTCTGGATATATGCCCCTATGGTAGTATTTTTGTAGTTTTTAAAAGAATCTCCATACTGTTCTCCATAAATGAAGAAAGTGTGGCAGACATTGGTCTTATTTGCTCACTTACATCCTTTAATAAAGTATAAAGCCAAGGTTCTAACTATTTGGCAGTTTGCTATTTGGATTTTAGATTTCTTTTCTAAGTTATTTATATTTATTTATATAAAAAATGTCAAGGGCTATATTTAAACCCCTAAATCTTTTCTTTCTTCAAACATTCTGAGTATCAACTTCATTTAGTATCCTCATTGTCTCTATAAACTTAAGTTCATTATTTTTAGAATTTCCAACCATGAGAAATATTGCTTTACATGTCATGAAATTATGTTGCATTTTTTTATGTTTATTCTCTCTCTCAGTGTTCCAGTTGTGCTCCAACTAGAGATGCTATAAGTAAACAGCAACAATAATTATCACTCTGGTTGATAATATTTTTAAATGGTCTTCTTTCTCTTCTATGAAACAGAGTTTAGGAAGAGCACAAATTTTACATTTTATTTACTTGAAATCATTGCAGGAGTTTTTACCTAAAAATGTGGACTTCTAGGTAATTCAGGATGAACCGTTATTTGAGGTGCATTTAGGCTTGTCCTTACCAGCTTTTCTGTTACTTTCTCTTGGGAGGCCTGGAAGAATAAAATAGATGTTTTTTCCTGCTGAATTTATCCAGTAGGATCACCTGTATTGTTTCAAGGGCCCTTTCTACCTTTAGTTTTGGAGAAAAAGTAGCTGTGAATTACCTCCTTATGAAAATTATTTTCACACTTTATAGCATTTAAAAACATGCTTACTCAATTGTGATTCACAGTTCAGCTTTCACATTTTGGATTTCTTGCTTATTTATCTTGCATGCAAATTTCAATCTAATGAAAAGATATTAGTGAGGAGCATAATTGGGGGGCCATGTTTAAAAAGTTTTTTATTATCTTTAATAGCTACTTCAGTTGACCTGATAGAAAATCAGCGAGGCTAAGAAAGATGTTACTTCATGATCCTATCACAACATGAGCTATAATTTTCAGATGTAAAATTTAATTCTGAAAATTCAGAGAAAGCAATGTATTCCTAAATTATACTAAATTGTCAGAATGTTGCTGGATTGCTAATGTCAGAAATGAATTCCCTTTTCTTGTAGATCATGTAGGCAGTAAAGTATACTCAATTATGGACCACAACATTCATCGTTTTGGAAGCTATCTAGAAAGAATCAGAATATAAATCCCTACTTTGAACTGAGAGATGCTCAACTTGGTTTTGTTTACTTGGTTGCTTATTTGTGAAACTGCCACCAACTTCATTGCCATGAATTGGGGTTCTAGATCTTGACTGATGTTCTCCGGTACATTTTCAGAGGTCAGTGAAAAGAGTTATTGATATCACCCTTAGTGTCTTATGTTTTCTGATTTCATGCCAGTTTGCTTGCACTGGTATTTCATTTGTGACCTGAATTGATGTGCTGTATCATTGCCTTTTATGGGGAAAAGATCATATTTTATGAATGTATTGGATGAGGGTTGAAAAATTCAGAAATAATGATGAGTGCTCAGGGCAAAATTCTGAAGTAGCTGAAGTTCATTTTTAGAAGCCACCCTCTCCACTTGTTAATACCTCTTTCATACTTCTTGGTGCCTTCTGCCCCAGATTTAATCACTTCATACTTTCCTCCTATAGCTCAGTAAGACTCTATCTAATACACACACCTCCATAGTACCGTGTTTTTCATTTCTTCACTAACATCAGTCAAGTCTTTTTTGTATGTCATTAATTTTTAGCTGGCTGTCTTTTGGAGAATAACCTGAAGAAAGCATCACTCAAAATCATCTAAAAATACTAATGACTAATAATGTTTCCAAGGTATTTGCCTTCCAAGGATATTTACTTTTTACAAATTTCTCTTGGAAAATGAAGTCTGAATCCAAATAATTCATCCTGAAAAGATATTAGTGAGGAGCATAATTGGGGGCCATGTTTAAAAAGTTTTTTATTATCTTTAATAGCTACTTCAGTTGACCTGATAGAAAATCAGCGAGGCTAAGAAAGATGTTACTTCATGATCCTATCACAACATGAGCTATAATTTTCAGATGTAAAATTTAAT
Organism: Tragulus kanchil; assembly: GCA_022376925.1. NCBI lineage: Eukaryota > Metazoa > Chordata > Mammalia > Artiodactyla > Tragulidae > Tragulus > Tragulus kanchil. Next base: position 30,005,322 of record JAIOJX010000028.1, on the reverse strand, counting down.
TCTGAAAATTCAGAGAAAGCAATGTATTCCTAAATTATACTAAATTGTCAGAATGTTGCTGGATTGCTAATGTCAGAAATGAATTCCCTTTTCTTGTAGATCATGTAGGCAGTAAAGTATACTCAATTATGGACCACAACATTCATCGTTTTGGAAGCTATCTAGAAAGAATCAGAATATAAATCCCCTACTTTGAACTGAGAGATGCTCAACTTGGTTTTGTTTACTTGGTTGCTTATTTGTGAAACTGCCACCAACTTCATTGCCATGAATTGGGGTTCTAGATCTTGACTGATGTTCTCCGGTACATTTTTCAGAGGTCAGTGAAAAGAGTTATTGATATCACCCTTAGTGTCTTATGTTTTCTGATTTCATGCCAGTTTGCTTGCACTGGTATTTCATTTGTGACCTGAATTGATGTGCTGTATCATTGCCTTTTATGGGGAAAAGATCATATTTTATGAATGTATTGGATGAGGGTTGAAAAATTCAGAAATAATGATGAGTGCTCAGGGCAAAATTCTGAAGTAGCTGAAGTTCATTTTTAGAAGCCACCCTCTCCACTTGTTAATACCTCTTTCATACTTCTTGGTGCCTTCTGCCCCAGATTTAATCACTTCATACTTTCCTCCTATAGCTCAGTAAGACTCTATCTAATACACACACCTCCATAGTACCGTGTTTTTCATTTCTTCACTAACATCAGTCAAGTCTTTTTTGTATGTCATTAATTTTTAGCTGGCTGTCTTTTGGAGAATAACCTGAAGAAAGCATCACTCAAAATCATCTAAAAATACTAATGACTAATAATGTTTCCAAGGTATTTGCCTTCCAAGGATATTTACTTTTTACAAATTTCTCTTGGAAAAATGAAGTCTGAATCCAAATAAATTCATCCCTGATGATGCAATCTTAACCAGAACTAAGAGCTGAAAACTTCTTTTTATAATTTGCTGTCTTACATTATGCCTGAGCAAGAATAACTATTTTTGTATCAGTTAGACCTACAGTTGGTTATTGCATTGCTTGGCTTTGAGAATGCTGAAATATTAAATACACATGCAGAAAGATAGCCCTGTACTATATTAAATTAATTCACACCTATTTTATTGAGGACCACTCTTTGCCAGAAAAAATATTGGCACTTTTAAAGTAAGGATATAAAACAGAAAAGCAGCAAGCTAAAAGAAGGCTCCTGTCCTCATGGAATTCATACTCTAGAGAGGTGGCAGAAGTGAATATACGCAGGTGCAGCGTATTGTGTTAAAGCACATACAGGAAAGATAAAGACATTGATAGCACTTAGAACTGGTGTTTGAAGCAGAGAGTGAGAAATCTAGGCAGAATAACACTTTCATTATTTAGATTATGTAGATGTGCTACAAGAAAAAGTCTATATGAGCAATTTGAAGAGGTCAATGTCTTCATCTGCGTGGGCTACATTAACAAATATTTTGTTACCAGCATGCATTTGTCTCTCACGGTTCTGGAGGCTGAAGTCCATGATCAGGGTGCCAGCATGGTCAGGGTTTGATAAAAGGCCTTCTTTGTAGTTTGAAGATTGCTGTCTTCTTGTTTGTTACATCGGCACATGATGGAGAGAGCAGAAAGCAGGCAAGCTCTCCTCACCTCCTATAAGGGCACTCACTTGTAAGGGCTTCACCCTCATGGCCAGATGACCTCCCAAAGGCCTCACTTCCTAATGACATCCAACTGAGAGTGAGAGTTAAGCTGAAGAGTTTGCAGGGGATGGAAACATTCGGTCCATAACTGTCAGTACTTGCTTTTAGTAGATGTTGTAATGTGCTGCCCAGATGACCCTTAAGGAAAAATGAAGTTAGTGCTGGGAGAATAACTAACAGGTAGTCTTCAGGTAAACATTGCCTGCTATTACACATATGAAATTGGCATTTGGCATATTAGTGGCTTGAATCCTCTTATGTATGGCTTAACTCTGTAAGAAGACCTAAAAAAGAGAGGTCAAAAAAAAAAAAAAAAGCCTTATGGAAAAACTAACGCAAATTCTTTCTAGGGAACAATAAAGGTATTGATTATACAAAAAGATAGAAATTATTTAAAAAAAAACCCACAACAGAATAAAAAAAACTGCGCCCCCCCCATTCCAACATTGAAGCCTCAACTCCCTGTACCTCAGAATGTGACTTTATTTGGAAATAAGGCCTTTAAAAAGATAATTAAGGTTAAACGAAGTCATATGGTGTATGAATAATTGTGTCCAACTCTTTGCGACCCTCTGGATTGTTAACCCAGCAAGCCCCTCTGTGTATGAGGTTTTACTGGAGTGGGTTGCCATTTCCTCCTTCAGGGGATCTTCCATACTCAGGGATCAAACCCGCAACTCCTACATCTCCTTCACTGACAGGCAGGTTCTTTAGCACTAGTGATATGGGTGGGCCCAAGTCCGGTATGACTGGTGTCCTTATAAGAAGAGGAAATCTGGACACACATGTGACATCAGGAAGGCCCATGTACCAAGAAAAGGCCATGTGAGTACAATGTCTGTAAGTCAAGGAGAGAGGGTGGCCTCAGAAGAAACCAGACTGGCCAGCATCTTGATCTTGAACTTCTAACCTCCAGCACTGTGATGAAACTAATTTGTGCTGTTTAATCCACTCTGTTGTGTTTTGTATGGCCATTTTAGCAAATTAGTGCATTCTTCAGGAGTCCAACCCCTTCTCAATGCAGTCTCCATCTAATGACTGGTCAATGTAGGGACCATGTTCAGAGCTCCTCCAGGGCTTTGAGGAGGTCTTTGTAAAGGCTGCTTCGAGGCCAGCATCTCCTGCTTCCTGACTCAGTTTTCTCTCTTTCCCTTCCATGAGTATTAAAGGAGACCATGCTCCCTAATAAACTTCTGAGAAATGGATCTTTAAGCCCTAATTGACTCCCTAACAACCCCATTTTTGAGAGCTGGTGGCAGCATTGATCTTGAGACAAAATTTGAGAATTAGATCATCTTTCCCAGATGGTGATGCTGGAGAGAACCCCACCTTTGGTAGTGGATAGATAAGATAGTCCTGCTATAATGCTGGGACGCACCCCATATGCTGCAAGCCCTGTACTTGCCAAGACCAGAGAAAGAGCCCTGAGTCAACAGTGGAGGCATCAGTGGTTTAATGGATAGGAAGACCTTGCACATCTGAAGCAAGGTCCTGGTGTGACACTCCATTGTGTGTGGCTGAATGCAGGCAGGGTGAGGTTACCAGTTGTAGGAGGAGTTGACATCAAGTTGACTCACTGGTTACCAGGGAAATCAACAAAGGGTCGTGCCCCTCACTGCCCCTTGATAAACTATCATGGTGGAGATGTTCTGATCTAAAGTTACAACCGTCATTAGCTGAGGCCTGGGGCAAGAGTGTAGGAAGTTCAGTCACATGAGTAGAATATACGTGTAGCAGGCTCTGATGTACACCAAGAGAATGGCCATTTGGAATGGCCTGACCATACACACAGGTATCTTGAAAATTATTAAAATTTGCACAGAAGATGAGCTGACATGGAATCACAGTGAAAGAAAATGCACTGTAAGATAGAGTAAGCATTTGAGATTAATGATGGGATTGAGGAGGGGAGCATAGTAATCTGTCATGCATTATATTTACAGGGTGTTGGTTTCAGGACTCAACGCAGATACAAAAGTTTGCAGATACATTTCATACTCCATTCTGTGAATCTGTGGATGTAAGTTTCTTGGATACAGATGGCCACTTTTTAGGTTTCTTGAAAAAAATGCTGTGCATGAGGAATTTTTTTTTTAAGTAGAGGAACATTGGATTAGTATGTAAGAATTGATCAAAGCTTCCCAAGGCAGCTTCTGATACAATTCTTGCCTGCTAACCTCTTTCAGAGTCTGTTTCTCAGAGATCAGGCTGTGTGACTCTGCCTTTCATCACTAATACACGGCTCTCCCAGAGTCATACCTTCTGTGTGACTCTGCTTCGATGCCAGCATCTCCTGCTTCCTGACTCAGTTTTCTCTCTTTCCCTTCCATGAGTATTAAAGGAGACCATGCTCCCTAATAAACTTCTGAGAAATGGATCTTTAAGCCCTAATTGACTCCCTAACAACCCCATTTTTGAGAGCTGGTGGCAGCATTGATCTTGAGACAAAATTTGAGAATTAGATCATCTTTCCCAGATGGTGATGCTGGAGAGAACCCCACCTTTGGTAGTGGATAGATAAGATAGTCCTGCTATAATGCTGGGACGCACCCCATATGCTGCAAGCCCTGTACTTGCCAAGACCAGAGAAAGAGCCCTGAGTCAACAGTGGAGGCATCAGTGGTTTAATGGATAGGAAGACCTTGCACATCTGAAGCAAGGTCCTGGTGTGACACTCCATTGTGTGTGGCTGAATGCAGGCAGGGTGAGGTTACCAGTTGTAGGAGGAGTTGACATCAAGTTGACTCACTGGTTACCAGGGAAATCAACAAAGGGTCGTGCCCCTCACTGCCCCTTGATAAACTATCATGGTGGAGATGTTCTGATCTAAAGTTACAACCGTCATTAGCTGAGGCCTGGGGCAAGAGTGTAGGAAGTTCAGTCACATGAGTAGAATATACGTGTAGCAGGCTCTGATGTACACCAAGAGAATGGCCATTTGGAATGGCCTGACCATACACACAGGTATCTTGAAAATTATTAAAATTTGCACAGAAGATGAGCTGACATGGAATCACAGTGAAAGAAAATGCACTGTAAGATAGAGTAAGCATTTGAGATTAATGATGGGATTGAGGAGGGGAGCATAGTAATCTGTCATGCATTATATTTACAGGGTGTTGGTTTCAGGACTCAACGCAGATACAAAAGTTTGCAGATACATTTCATACTCCATTCTGTGAATCTGTGGATGTAAGTTTCTTGGATACAGATGGCCACTTTTTAGGTTTCTTGAAAAAAATGCTGTGCATGAGGAATTTTTTTTTTAAGTAGAGGAACATTGGATTAGTATGTAAGAATTGATCAAAGCTTCCCAAGGCAGCTTCTGATACAATTCTTGCCTGCTAACCTCTTTCAGAGTCTGTTTCTCAGAGATCAGGCTGTGTGACTCTGCCTTTCATCACTAATACACGGCTCTCCCAGAGTCATACCTTCTCTGTGAGTCTTCTCCAGAAAGGCTAATCATGAATATACGGACAGAACCCCAGAAGAACAGGTTGTCAAAAAGTCTGAACGCAGATCACATTCCCACTTACTCACTTCACTGTTACTCCCCTCGCCCCCTCAAATCCTGGCACTCTCTTGGGCTTATTTGCTAAATAATCTGTCTTGTTTTTATCTTTGTGACATAAGCTGAACTTTGATTACCCTTAGTATTAGGGGACAAAAGAGAGATACAGAACCACCTTCAGTCCTTTAAAGCATATTTCATAAGGGGGCTCAGATAGTTCCCTGATTCTTTAAGGGTGGCCTTTGACAGCCCTTGAGGACAAAAATTCTCAACGAAATATATGACTTTATCATATCTTTTCCATCTATCTCTGATCCTCTTCAGTAAAGCATTGTGTCTGTGGGTGAATATTGATCACGTCTATAAATTGGCCTAATCCTGCTTATGTAGAGTTCTGCAGATAGTTACCAATGTTATCAAGTGTGTTGGATCCTAGGGCACTCTTCTTGTTTGTTTCCATTCCTTTTGTTCTTATGTACTAGTAAACCTAAATTACCCACTGAAATAATGAAAATTAAAGACTTTTTAAGTACCATATTGAGTGCAAAAATAGATATTTGGCAACAACAGAAGAAAAACAAAGAAAAAGGAAGGCACAATGAAAAAGGTGGCAAAAAATCACTGAGCAAGAATTTCACTCTTTGAAGGAGTCTTTTTAGGTGACATTATTTTAAGGAAATAGACCTATCATAAATGTGGAGTGCCTCAGGTATGGATAAAAGGGGGAAATAAAAGAGAGTATTTAAGTATAGCACACAGAACATTTACTTATGGAAATAATGTTAAATTCTGGAAATATAGTCATGCATATATTTGGGTGTTGGTTTCAAACCGCAGATACAAAAGTTTGCAGATACATTTCATACTCCATTCTGTGAATCTGTGGATGTAAGTTTCTTGGATACAGATGGCCACTTTTAGGTTTCTTGAAAAAATGCTGTGCATGAGGAATTTTTTAAGTAGAGGAACATTGATTAGTATGTAAGAATTGATCAAAGCTTCCCAAGGCAGCTTCTGATACAATTCTTGCCTGCTAACCTCTTTCAGAGTCTGTTTCTCAGAGATCAGGCTGTGTGACTCTGCCTTTCATCACTAATACACGGCTCTCCCAGAGTCATACCTTCTCTGTGAGTCTTCTCCAGAAAGGCTAATCATGAATATACGGACAGAACCCCAGAAGAACAGGTTGTCAAAAAGTCTGAACGCAGATCACATTCCCACTTACTCACTTCACTGTTACTCCCCTCGCCCCCTCAAATCCTGGCACTCTCTTGGGCTTATTTGCTAAATAATCTGTCTTGTTTTTATCTTTGTGACATAAGCTGAACTTTGATTACCCTTAGTATTAGGGGACAAAAGAGAGATACAGAACCACCTTCAGTCCTTTAAAGCATATTTCATAAGGGGGCTCAGATAGTTCCCTGATTCTTTAAGGGTGGCCTTTGACAGCCCTTGAGGACAAAAATTCTCAACGAAATATATGACTTTATCATATCTTTTCCATCTATCTCTGATCCTCTTCAGTAAAGCATTGTGTCTGTGGGTGAATATTGATCACGTCTATAAATTGGCCTAATCCTGCTTATGTAGAGTTCTGCAGATAGTTACCAATGTTATCAAGTGTGTTGGATCCTAGGGCACTCTTCTTGTTTGTTTCCATTCCTTTTGTTCTTATGTACTAGTAAACCTAAATTACCCACTGAAATAATGAAAATTAAAGACTTTTTAAGTACCATATTGAGTGCAAAAATAGATATTTGGCAACAACATAAGAAAAACAAAAGAGAAAAAGGAAGGCACAATGAAAAAGGTGGCAAAAAATCACTGAGCAAGAATTTCACTCTTTGAAGGAGTCTTTTTAGGTGACATTATTTTAAGGAAATAGACCTATCATAAATGTGGAGTGCCTCAGGTATGGATAAAAGGGGGAAATAAAAGAGAGTATTTAAGTATAGCACACAGAACATTTACTTATGGAAATAATGTTAAATTCTGGAAATAGAAACAGCAGAGAGCTAACTTTTATAGATGTTTTTTATAAAGCCATTTTTTTAAATGTCTTTTTAAAACCATTTCTTCCAGTGCTGACAAGGACCAAAGAAAGTGTGTCCTTAACAGCAAAGGAATTGTAAAGTATCTGACCTATCTCCTTACATGTGTTATGTTAAAATAACACAGTAGGGGGCGTCCCTGGTGGTCCAGCGGGTAAAGAGTCTGCCTTGCAGTGCAGGGGGTACCTTTTCAATCCCTGGCCCAGGAGCACCTGGACCGGTGTGTCCAATTAGGAGCCAGTGCTCTGCAGCAAGAGAGGCCACTGCTATGGGAGACCCGTACAGGCCAAAGAATAAAGATGGATAAAAATAAATGAATAAAAAACCAATAAAAGAGGCCAAAAGTGTTTTTTAAAAAACATTAAAAAATAATAACGCAGTAGGTGTGTAGGACTCTGACTGCAATCTTGAGCAATGGTATCTGGGACCACCTTACAAATTTGCTGAAGTGCAGCCTGAAATCTTGGAGTAGAGATGTCACAAACAAGGAGAGACCCACACATCTTAAGGCTTTTATTTTAAATTAGCCTTTAATCATTCTTAAAAGGAAAATGAAAATCTTGGCAGTAAAAAAGATGTCACAAACAAGGAGAGACCCACATTCATCTATAAATTGGCCTAATCCTGCTTATGTAGAGTTCTGCAGATAGTTACCAATGTTATCAAGTGTGTTGGATCCTAGGGCACTCTTCTTGTTTGTTTCCATTCCTTTTGTTCTTATGTACTAGTAAACCTAAATTACCCACTGAAATAATGAAAATTAAAGACTTTTTAAGTACCATATTGAGTGCAAAAATAGATATTTGGCAACAACATAAGAAAAACAAAAGAGAAAAAGGAAGGCACAATGAAAAAGGTGGCAAAAAATCACTGAGCAAGAATTTCACTCTTTGAAGGAGTCTTTTTAGGTGACATTATTTTAAGGAAATAGACCTATCATAAATGTGGAGTGCCTCAGGTATGGATAAAAGGGGGAAATAAAAGAGAGTATTTAAGTATAGCACACAGAACATTTACTTATGGAAATAATGTTAAATTCTGGAAATAGAAACAGCAGAGAGCTAACTTTTATAGATGTTTTTTATAAAGCCATTTTTATAAATGTCTTTTTAAAACCATTTCTTCCAGTGCTGACAAGGACCAAAGAAAGTGTGTCCTTAACAGCAAAGGAATTGTAAAGTATCTGACCTATCTCCTTACATGTGTTATGTTAAAATAACACAGTAGGGGGCGTCCCTGGTGGTCCAGCGGGTAAAGAGTCTGCCTTGCAGTGCAGGGGGTACCTTTTCAATCCCTGGCCCAGGAGCACCTGGACCGGTGTGTCCAATTAGGAGCCAGTGCTCTGCAGCAAGAGAGGCCACTGCTATGGGAGACCCGTACAGGCCAAAGAATAAAGATGGATAAAAATAAATGAATAAAAAACCAATAAAAGAGGCCAAAAGTGTTTTTTAAAAAACATTAAAAAATAATAACGCAGTAGGTGTGTAGGACTCTGACTGCAATCTTGAGCAATGGTATCTGGGACCACCTTACAAATTTGCTGAAGTGCAGCCTGAAATCTTGGAGTAGAGATGTCACAAACAAGGAGAGACCCACACATCTTAAGGCTTTTATTTTTAAATTAGCCTTTTAATCATTCTTAAAAGGAAAATGACTTCTAATCCTACGGATGCTAATTTCCAACCAAGGAAAATCCTAGGTCATTAAGGAAAGGATGCATTAATGTGTGGTATTACTTGTGATCACACCATAGCACGGGACTCTTTCTGTGATTGCAAGAATTATCACAAACTAGAAGCACTGACCTCTCCTGGCTTTCCTATTACTTCTGTGAGAACTGATTTCTAACTTCTTCACAGCTCTTCACTCTTTAAATATTTGAGGTCAGCTCTCGATGTCTCTGTCCTCCCTGGGTAATCTCATCCCATTCTCGTAGGTTCACCTTCTACATTCTCAAAGCTGTATCTCTTACTGACCTCTTTTCTGAGCACAAGACTCAGATATTCAACTGTCAACTGAATATATCTAGTGGAAAGTCCCATGGGCAATTCTTCTGCCTTGGCCAGCAGATTCTTTGCCACGGTGCCACCTGGGAAGCCTAAGTCAATTTCATCTTGTCTAAAGTAAAAGACAGGACTTCCGATCTCTTTCCCAATTGATCTCCAAACTTCTATTCTTCACATAGGGCATATTTCCCCTTTAGCAACATGAAACTTCTGAATGGTGTGCTCACCGTCTTTCTCTGGTCTTTCTCTTCTTACCACTCCAGCTGTATCTCCTCTGTCAATCCCTCCCTAGCTCGCAAGTAGAGAGTATCAGATGCTTCTAACAGGATACCCTCTCTGAACATCTCTTCCTTCTCCAATCCATACCTAACATTTGCATATACATATCCCCTGCAAAAACACTCTCAATGTTTTTTGTATCACTACAGAATAAAATCCAAGGCATAAACTATAACTGGCAAGGCTGTTTATAACTGTGTCCGTCCATGTATCTGGTCATCCTCTGCCATCCTTTGTCAGGCCCCTGCACATACATATGAGTTTCTGTGTTTCTACTTCAGGTGTTCTCTTTGCCTGTAGTGTTTTTGTCCTTATTCTACACTTGACGAACTCCTAAAATTGCAGTTTAAACCTTAAATTACCACCTCTTGAAAGCTCTGGTTCTCTGTGGCCTTAGTTATCCACACACTGCATCTCATAATACAAAGCCATTTTGTACTGCTGTGTCATACGGCACTGGTCGTGTTGCAGTGTAACCATGCTTACAATCTCTTTCTCACTCACTCACTAGAAAAAGATCCTGTCTCATCCACATTTGCATCTACCTAGCTGCACTAACCCTGGAGGAGGAAACTGGTTGGGAATTAACATTCCAGTATTCTTTCCTGGGAAATTCCATGGACTGAGAAGCCTGGTGAGCTACAATCCATGCAGGCACAAAAATGCAGACATAACTGTGCAGTAGTAACAGCAGCTATATCAAAAGACTATTTTTCCCCCCAGTTTTTATAAAGTTGAAATTCTGTTTTGAATACCTTTCTTTGTCAGACACTTGCTCTGAAAAAGTCTGGGGACCTGGAATTTTCCAGTGATGTATCATCAGCCCATGGTGTTTATCTTCTCTTGTCAGACTGTCACCTGGAACGTCCATACCCCTCAACTGCTTCTGTGCAACATACTCACCTCCCATCCTCTCTTAACACATCATCTCCAAATTCATTCCAAATACAGTTTACTTTTTGTGGTACTTAACTGCAGCCTGGCTTGCTACAGTCCATGTGGTCGTGAAAAAACGGACATGACTTAGCAACTAAATACCATCACCATCAGATTAAAAAAAAATTAATTTCTCTATGATCAAATTCATTACATAAACATATTCTTTCACAAATATGTATTTTGTGGCAAATAAGTTTGTTAAAACTTTAACAACCTGAAAAAAATCATAGGAATATTTATTGATGTATATGTAATAGAAAATGATAATAGAAATCAGCATTTGTATATCTAATCTTTATCGAATGAAAGTTATTTTGACACAGAGGGCCCCTCTCATGTATAGGCTTATTCTAAAAATGTGTGTGAATGTCAGTCACATCATTTTCAGGGTTAATATCCACACTTTTTGTTTATACAAAGAAAGTTTTCTGTCTTCTCTTCATCAGGCTTTTCCTGTAGTGAAATTCAATTTTTTATAGTTCCCTTTAAAGTTTACCATGAACTACTTTCATGTGACTTATGTCACAATTAAGGAAATTAAATTTCATATCTCTACCAAAAATATGTACATTCAAAATAGTAATTCAAATTAGAAGTCAGTATTACTTTAACCTCTTAAATTATAAACATCTTAAAGCCCTTCAGTGTCAATTTTCTGTTTAATAATATGCCTGAAAGTACATTATCATTTATTATTTTGTGTATACCTCTTAAGTATGAACATTTCTAAATATATTTGCCTAGAAACAATACCAAAATTTAATATACTTTATTATAGTTTATGAGGTATTATTTCAAATAATGCATAAAATTCCAAATGATTACAAAGATATTAAGATAGTACATACACAAATTGAGAATCATAGCCATTCTCATATAAAAAAGATTATGATATATTAATAACATTAAGATTACAAACCAAAAATATCTCATCTTACAGTACAATGATTCAAATGTAAATAAATATAAAGCATTAATCTTATAAAATATGTAAGCATTCCTAACTAGGACCAATGAATATCTCAAAGTAATTGCTTCATTTTAAATCATAATATAATCATGTATGAATACATGCATAATTTGTTTCATAATTATCTTTTAATGGAAATAGTATCTTCATATTTAATTTCATTTTCAATCTGCATATGCCTAAGGATAGCAGAATACATCCGAAGGAATTCCACCTAGGGGAGTAGAGCTTCATCTGAATAACAGCACAAGAAAAGGTTAATGTGATACTCTGTGGTTAATTAAAGCAGATTCCCGGATAGACTACTTCTTAATTAAAGAAATTGTCTAAATAGAACATTCATTTTACCTTCTTTTAGTTGTACCCATTGGTCATGGTTTGCCAGCCTCAGGGTTAGAATAGATTATCATCATCCTTCACTCCATGTGTCTTCATGATCAAAGAGAACTTACTGTTTATCCACAAACAATGCCCTTTCTCTCCAATCAAATGCTCATTTATTCCCATTAAGCCACATGGACCTAGAGTACATTTGGGAGTCAGGATGGAGATTCATAAACACATCTATGGAGAATTAGTTTGAAGCTTCTTGAATTCACAGTTGTGTTCTTACTCATCGGTTTAGCACCTCAGCCTCCATCCTCTGCTGACAGAAGGTGTTATGAAATATTTATGTTGGTTGTGCAATCTTGTCCAACTCTTTGCCATACCATGGACTGTAACCCCCCAGGCTCCTCTGTCCATGAAATTCTCCAGGCAAGAATAATGAAATGGTTAGGCATTTATTTCTCCAAAGGATCTTCCCATCCATGAGATCGAACCTGGGTCTCCCACATTGCAGGCAGATACTTTACTGAGTAACCCAGCTGATTAGATGATATCCTAATAACACAGCTCAACTTTCAGACAGTCAGTTCATTCACTCAATCATGTCTGAGTCTTTTGTAAAGATACCAAAATTTAATATACTTTATTATAGTTTATGAGGTATTATTTCAAATAATGCATAAAATTCCAAATGATTACAAAGATATTAAGATAGTACATACACAAATTGAGAATCATAGCCATTCTCATATAAAAAAGATTATGATATATTAATAACATTAAGATTACAAACCAAAAATATCTCATCTTACAGTACAATGATTCAAATGTAAATAAATATAAAGCATTAATCTTATAAAATATGTAAGCATTCCTAACTAGGACCAATGAATATCTCAAAGTAATTGCTTCATTTTAAATCATAATATAATCATGTATGAATACATGCATAATTTGTTTCATAATTATCTTTTAATGGAAATAGTATCTTCATATTTAATTTCATTTTCAATCTGCATATGCCTAAGGATAGCAGAATACATCCGAAGGAATTCCACCTAGGGGAGTAGAGCTTCATCTGAATAACAGCACAAGAAAAGGTTAATGTGATACTCTGTGGTTAATTAAAGCAGATTCCCGGATAGACTACTTCTTAATTAAAGAAATTGTCTAAATAGAACATTCATTTTACCTTCTTTTAGTTGTACCCATTGGTCATGGTTTGCCAGCCTCAGGGTTAGAATAGATTATCATCATCCTTCACTCCATGTGTCTTCATGATCAAAGAGAACTTACTGTTTATCCACAAACAATGCCCTTTCTCTCCAATCAAATGCTCATTTATTCCCATTAAGCCACATGGACCTAGAGTACATTTGGGAGTCAGGATGGAGATTCATAAACACATCTATGGAGAATTAGTTTGAAGCTTCTTGAATTCACAGTTGTGTTCTTACTCATCGGTTTAGCACCTCAGCCTCCATCCTCTGCTGACAGAAGGTGTTATGAAATATTTATGTTGGTTGTGCAATCTTGTCCAACTCTTTGCCATACCATGGACTGTAACCCCCCAGGCTCCTCTGTCCATGAAATTCTCCAGGCAAGAATAATGAAATGGTTAGGCATTTATTTCTCCAAAGGATCTTCCCATCCATGAGATCGAACCTGGGTCTCCCACATTGCAGGCAGATACTTTACTGAGTAACCCAGCTGATTAGATGATATCCTAATAACACAGCTCAACTTTCAGACAGTCAGTTCATTCACTCAATCATGTCTGAGTCTTTTTGACCCCACGGACTGCAACAAGCCAGGTTTCCTGTCCTTCAGACTTGTGTCCATTGATTGAGTCAATAATGCCATCCAACCATCTTGTCTTCTGTTGTCCCCTTCTCCTTCTGCTTTCTATTTTTCCCAACTTTAGGGTCTTTTCCAATGAGTCATCTTCATATCAGGTGGCCAAAGTATTGAAGCTTTAGCCCCAGCATCAATCCTTCCAATGAATATTCAGGGTCGATTTCCTTTAGGATTGACTGTTTTTATCTCCTTGCAGTCTAAGGGAATCTCAAGTCTTCTCCAACACCACAGTTTAAATGCATCAATTCTTTGGCACTCAGCCTTCTTTCATGGTTCAGCTCTCACATCCATATAAGACTACTGGGAAAACCATAGCTTTGACTATACAGACTTTTGTCGGCAAAGTGATGTCTCTGTTCTTTTTTTTTTTCCCAATGGTTAAAATGATAAATTTAATGGTTTTTAAAAAATTTTTATTTTGACTTTTACTTTTACAGAGTTTTGTTGTTTACAGATATGTATGATCCCAGATTAATCATATGTATATCCCCCCCCATCTCACCTCTCCAGGCCGTCTCACAGCGCCCCTGCAGGATCCCCTTTTCTCACAGCACAATGACAATAGCTATTATTTTCACGTATGATAGTATAGGTTTCCCTCTACTTTTGAATATGCTGTCTAGGTTTGTCATCGTTTTTCTTCCAAGGAGCAAGTGTCTTTTAATTTCATGACAGCAGTTACTATCTTAGTGATTTTGGAACCCCAAAACATGAAATCTGTCATTATTTCCATTGTTTGCCCACCTATTTCCTTTTCCTCTGGCCTGACTGCTGACAGAAGGTGTTATGAAATATTTATGTTGGTTGTGCAATCTTGTCCAACTCTTTGCCATACCATGGACTGTAACCCCCCAGGCTCCTCTGTCCATGAAATTCTCCAGGCAAGAATAATGAAATGGTTAGGCATTTATTTCTCCAAAGGATCTTCCCATCCATGAGATCGAACCTGGGTCTCCCACATTGCAGGCAGATACTTTACTGAGTAACCCAGCTGATTAGATGATATCCTAATAACACAGCTCAACTTTCAGACAGTCAGTTCATTCACTCAATCATGTCTGAGTCTTTTTGACCCCACGGACTGCAACAAGCCAGGTTTCCTGTCCTTCAGACTTGTGTCCATTGATTGAGTCAATAATGCCATCCAACCATCTTGTCTTCTGTTGTCCCCTTCTCCTTCTGCTTTCTATTTTTCCCAACTTTAGGGTCTTTTCCAATGAGTCATCTTCATATCAGGTGGCCAAAGTATTGAAGCTTTAGCCCCAGCATCAATCCTTCCAATGAATATTCAGGGTCGATTTCCTTTAGGATTGACTGTTTTTATCTCCTTGCAGTCTAAGGGAATCTCAAGTCTTCTCCAACACCACAGTTTAAATGCATCAATTCTTTGGCACTCAGCCTTCTTTCATGGTTCAGCTCTCACATCCATATAAGACTACTGGGAAAACCATAGCTTTGACTATACAGACTTTTGTCGGCAAAGTGATGTCTCTGTTCTTTTTTTTTTTCCCAATGGTTAAAATGATAAATTTAATGGTTTTTAAAAAATTTTTATTTTGACTTTTACTTTTACAGAGTTTTGTTGTTTACAGATATGTATGATCCCAGATTAATCATATGTATATCCCCCCCCATCTCACCTCTCCAGGCCGTCTCACAGCGCCCCTGCAGGATCCCCTTTTCTCACAGCACAATGACAATAGCTATTATTTTCACGTATGATAGTATAGGTTTCCCTCTACTTTTGAATATGCTGTCTAGGTTTGTCATCGTTTTTCTTCCAAGGAGCAAGTGTCTTTTAATTTCATGACAGCAGTTACTATCTTAGTGATTTTGGAACCCCAAAACATGAAATCTGTCATTATTTCCATTGTTTGCCCACCTATTTGCCAAAAAGTGACAGAACCAGATGCCATGTTCTTCGTTTTTTGAATGTTGAGTTTTAGGCCAGCTTTTTCACTCTGCTCTTTCACCTTTGTCAAGAGACTCTTTAGTTCTTATTTGCTTTCTGCCATAAGGGTGGTATCATCTGCATATCTGAGGTTATTGATATTTCTCCTGGCAATCTTGATTCCAGCAGTGCTTCATCCAGACTGGCATTTCAAATGACGTACTCTGCATATAAATTAAATAAGTAGGATGACAATATACAGCCTTGACATACTCCTTTCCCAATTAGGAACCAGTTTGTTGTTCCATGTCCAGTTCTAACAGTTGCTCATGTCCTGCAGGCAGGTTTCACAGGAGGCAGGTAAGGTGGTGTGGTATTTCCATCTCTTTCAGAATTTTCCACAGTTTGTTGTGATCCACACAGTCAAAGACTTTAGCATAGTCAATGAAGCAGAAGTAGATGTTTTTCTGGAATTTCCTTGCTCTTTTTTTTTTTTTTTTAAATTTTGGGCTCCTTCATTGGTCTTTCACTTATTTATTTCCATCCATCTTTGTTCTTTGGCTGGTGTGTACCTCCCATTGTAGTGACCTCTCCTGTAGCAGAGCGCTGGCTCATAACTGTACACACTGGTTCAGCCACTCCTTGGCACAAGGGATCCTCCCATGTCAGGGATCAAACTGGCACCCCTTGCACTACAAGGTGGACTCTCCCTAAACCCATGTTTTTAGGGATTCAAACCTGGTTGCCACTGAACCCATCTTGTACATCTGGAAGTTCTCGCTTTTATTTTTACAGAGTTTTGTTGTTTACAGATATGTATGATCCCAGATTAATCATATGTATATCCCCCCCCATCTCACCTCTCCAGGCCGTCTCACAGCGCCCCTGCAGGATCCCCTTTTCTCACAGCACAATGACAATAGCTATTATTTTCACGTATGATAGTATAGGTTTCCCTCTACTTTTGAATATGCTGTCTAGGTTTGTCATCGTTTTTCTTCCAAGGAGCAAGTGTCTTTTAATTTCATGACAGCAGTTACTATCTTAGTGATTTTGGAACCCCAAAACATGAAATCTGTCATTATTTCCATTGTTTGCCCACCTATTTGCCAAAAAGTGACAGAACCAGATGCCATGTTCTTCGTTTTTTGAATGTTGAGTTTTAGGCCAGCTTTTTCACTCTGCTCTTTCACCTTTGTCAAGAGACTCTTTAGTTCTTATTTGCTTTCTGCCATAAGGGTGGTATCATCTGCATATCTGAGGTTATTGATATTTCTCCTGGCAATCTTGATTCCAGCAGTGCTTCATCCAGACTGGCATTTCAAATGACGTACTCTGCATATAAATTAAATAAGTAGGATGACAATATACAGCCTTGACATACTCCTTTCCCAATTAGGAACCAGTTTGTTGTTCCATGTCCAGTTCTAACAGTTGCTCATGTCCTGCAGGCAGGTTTCACAGGAGGCAGGTAAGGTGGTGTGGTATTTCCATCTCTTTCAGAATTTTCCACAGTTTGTTGTGATCCACACAGTCAAAGACTTTAGCATAGTCAATGAAGCAGAAGTAGATGTTTTTCTGGAATTTCCTTGCTCTTTTTTTTTTTTTTTTAAATTTTGGGCTCCTTCATTGGTCTTTCACTTATTTATTTCCATCCATCTTTGTTCTTTGGCTGGTGTGTACCTCCCATTGTAGTGACCTCTCCTGTAGCAGAGCGCTGGCTCATAACTGTACACACTGGTTCAGCCACTCCTTGGCACAAGGGATCCTCCCATGTCAGGGATCAAACTGGCACCCCTTGCACTACAAGGTGGACTCTCTACCCACTGGACAACCAGGGAAGCCCTCCATTGCTCTTTCTATGAGTCAATGGATGTTGGCAATTTGATCTCTGGTTCTTCTGCCATTTCTGAACCCATCTTGTACATCTGGAAGTTCTCGGTTCACATACTGTTAAAGACTAGCTTAGAGGATTTTGACCATTACTTTGCTAGCATGTGAAATGAGTGCAATAGTGCAGTAGTTTGAACATTCTTTGGCATTTTCCTTCTTTGGGATTGGAATGGAAACTGACCTTTTCTGGTCTTGAAGTCACTGCTGATCTTTCCAAATTTGTTGACACATTGAGCACTTTAACAGCAAGATCTTTTAATATCTGAAATAGTTCAGCTGAAATTCCATCACCTCTACTAGCTTTGTTCATAGTAATGTTTCCTAGGGTCCACTTGACTTCACATTCTAAGTAAGATGTCTGGCTCTAGGTGAGTGATTTCACCATCATGCTCATCTGGCTTATCAAGATCTTTTTTGTATAGTTCTTCTGTGTGTTCTTTCCACCTCTTCTTAATATCTTCTGCTTCTGTTAGGTCCATACCATTTCTGTCCTTTATTGTGCCTATCTTTGCATTCAATGTTCCCTTGGTATGTCTCATTTTCTTGCTGACATCTCTACTCTTTCCCATGCTATTGGTTTCCTCTATTTCTTTTGCATTGTTCACCTGGTAAAGCTTTCTTATCTCTCCTTTCTATTCTCTGGAACTCTGTATTCAGACAGCTATATCTTTCCTTTTCTACTTTGCCTTTCACATTTCTTCTTTTTCAGCTATCAGTTTAACTTTAGCACAAAACTACTTCCCCCCCTTAGCGTCTAAACACAAACACACACTTTATTTGAGACCCTTTCTCTAGGCACCATGAATTGGTTGGCCATGTGTCCTGGTGTATCCCTATTATTGTGGTGTAATTATTAATAGTGCTTTCTTTCATTCTCAAAGGTGGCCTTTCTGAACATTGTGATAGGCAGAATAATGTCCCCCAAAGATCTCCATGCTCCAGTTCCTGTAACTTGTGAATACAGTTATTTATATGACAAAGGGATTTTGCAAATGTGACTAAATGTGATCCCATCATGAAAACCCCATCCTCCTGGTCTCACCGCAATCTAATTGCCTCCCAAACTGCCCACCTCCAAATACTATCACATTGGGGGTTACGGCTTCAACATATGAATTTGGGGGGCACAAACATTCATACCCTGACAGGCAGCAGTAGAAAACTAGTGCAGACATGAATTCCATGGTCACCCTACCCAGGACTCAATGTCAGAGCAATGGATACAAAACCTGCGTACTAGGAGCCCTGAATAATAAACCCACTTTAAGAGTTAGACTGAGTGCAGAGTATAGAGAAAGCCTCTTCTTCCATCCTCTGTAGTATCTGCTATCATATCCCCAGTTTCAAGAGAATGCAGGTATGTATTTCATATACAGTTAGCTATCAGGTGGTACTGGTTTTATACTATTAGAGGTTGAAATTAAATTTCATCTCCTCAGGAGAATTTATGTACAGATACATATAGAATGACAATGTTGGCAATTTTGAGAGTATCATAACAGTTGAATGAATGAGCTATATGAAATAAAAAAGCACTTAAGTGTTTGAATAAAACTCTTTCACCTGCTGTGGATTTCCACCATCAAGTGCTGTTTTCTTAGGGTGCTGTTTCAGGCTTTTCTTTCAGTATTCTAAATCAGTTACTTTATTGATAATCAACTCACTTATTGTTAAACAGTTTTCCTCTATGACTCAGAGGTAAAAAATCTGCCTACAGTGCAGGAGACACAGATTTGACCCCTGGGTCAGAACTATCCTCTGCAGAAGGGCATGGCAACCCACTGCAAAATTCTTACCTGGAAAATGCTTAGAGGAACCATGGTTGCCTTCACTTTCTTCTTTTCAGCGTTTTTAAAAACCCCCAAACAAAACCCCTTTATTTGAGACCCTTTCTCTAGGCACCATGAATTGGTTGGCCATGTGTCCTGGTGTATCCCTATTATTGTGGTGTAATTATTAATAGTGCTTTCTTTCATTCTCAAAGGTGGCCTTTCTGAACATTGTGATAGGCAGAATAATGTCCCCCAAAGATCTCCATGCTCCAGTTCCTGTAACTTGTGAATACAGTTATTTATATGACAAAGGGATTTTGCAAATGTGACTAAATGTGATCCCATCATGAAAACCCCATCCTCCTGGTCTCACCGCAATCTAATTGCCTCCCAAACTGCCCACCTCCAAATACTATCACATTGGGGGTTACGGCTTCAACATATGAATTTGGGGGGCACAAACATTCATACCCTGACAGGCAGCAGTAGAAAACTAGTGCAGACATGAATTCCATGGTCACCCTACCCAGGACTCAATGTCAGAGCAATGGATACAAAACCTGCGTACTAGGAGCCCTGAATAATAAACCCACTTTAAGAGTTAGACTGAGTGCAGAGTATAGAGAAAGCCTCTTCTTCCATCCTCTGTAGTATCTGCTATCATATCCCCAGTTTCAAGAGAATGCAGGTATGTATTTCATATACAGTTAGCTATCAGGTGGTACTGGTTTTATACTATTAGAGGTTGAAATTAAATTTCATCTCCTCAGGAGAATTTATGTACAGATACATATAGAATGACAATGTTGGCAATTTTGAGAGTATCATAACAGTTGAATGAATGAGCTATATGAAATAAAAAAGCACTTAAGTGTTTGAATAAAACTCTTTCACCTGCTGTGGATTTCCACCATCAAGTGCTGTTTTCTTAGGGTGCTGTTTCAGGCTTTTCTTTCAGTATTCTAAATCAGTTACTTTATTGATAATCAACTCACTTATTGTTAAACAGTTTTCCTCTATGACTCAGAGGTAAAAAATCTGCCTACAGTGCAGGAGACACAGATTTGACCCCTGGGTCAGAACTATCCTCTGCAGAAGGGCATGGCAACCCACTGCAAAATTCTTACCTGGAAAATGCAATGGATAGAGGAACCTGGAGGGCTATCATTTATATGGTCACAAAGAGGACTGGGCAGGCACTCCTACCAGTTTTTAAACAATAAAATCCATTTCTTCAGGAAATAACTTTTTTCCTTAGGGAAAGTGCATATGTGATATCAACATGCAAAGCTGGAAACTGAGTGTCAAATTCTATGTTGAAAAAAATAACAAATTTTAAAAAATTGCTCTATTTTGGTGAAACCTACAAGGTACTAAAGAAGGATTCTTAATTGCCCTGAGATGTGGCTTATATGGGAATAGAAGTGGAGATATATGGGGAATAGGGCTTGCATGGAGATAAGGAAAACTGAAGATGGAGGTAAAGAAATATCAGAAAGTGAGCAAGACTGGGTCCTGCCCGTGTCCCACCTCTGTGGTTGTTACAGTGTGGTCCTAGACCAGCAGCATAGATATCATCTGGGATCTGGCAAAAAAAATGTCCATATTTGTCCTCTACTTTAGACCTCTGGAATCAGAAACTCTGGAAGTAGAGTCAAACAACCTATATGTCAACAATTTGGCAGTGAGCTAATGTTTGAGAAATTATCCTAACAAAACACAGCAAACCCTGACTATAGACTTTCTCAATCATTTTCGTAGCTTTTGCCAAAGTTGCCTTGTGAGGTACCTTCAAGAATATAAACAGAGGGTCCACTGAGGGTGTGACTGCAGCTGGAAGATCTTTCTTTTCAGTAACTATGTACTCGTGGGGAGGCTTCCCAGGTGGTGCTAGTGGTAAAGAATCCACTTGCCATTGCAGGAGACGCAGGAGATGAGGGTTTGATCCCTGGATCAGTAAGGTCCCTTGGAGTAGGAAATGGCAACATACTCCAGTATTCTTTTTTTTTTTTTTAAACATTTATTTTATTTATTTATCCTTTTTTTTGGGGGGGGGGGGTGGGGAGGGAGGTGGATGGGTGGGCCACTTCCATTGGTCTTTCATTTCTACATTTTCATCTGTCTTTGTTCTTTGGCTCCTGTAGGCCTCCCATCGCGGTGGCCTCTGTCGCTGCAGTGCACCGGCTCTGGGCGCATGTGCTCCAGAGCTCCGGCTCGGTAATTGGACACATCAGCCCAGTCGCTCCACAGCACGTGGGATCTTCTCAGGCCAGGGATCGAACCAGCGCCCCTTGCACTGCAAGGCGGTGTCCTTACCCGCTGGACCACCAGGGGAAGCCCTACTCCAGTATTCTTGTCTGGAGAATCCAACGGATAGAGGAGTCTGGTGGGCAATAGTCCATGGGGTCATGTAGAGTCAGACATGACTAAGCCACTGAGCACACACATGTATCTAGATTTGCTACTAATAGAAGTCAAAGGAGATTCTTAACACAGCAGGTGCTTAATAAATGAAAAATAATAATTAAAATTGATGATATTTTAACATTTATAATGGATAGCAATCCAAAAGAAGAGACAGATTAATTATATCTATTTGGTCTCTAACTTTGTTCTATCTCCTTCTTTCTATGTTATCATTTCAGACTCCAATTCACTTACATGCAAAATAACAGTATGGTAGTGAAAAGAATTTGTCCATATTTGTCCTCTACTTTAGACCTCTGGAATCAGAAACTCTGGAAGTAGAGTCAAACAACCTATATGTCAACAATTTGGCAGTGAGCTAATGTTTGAGAAATTATCCTAACAAAACACAGCAAACCCTGACTATAGACTTTCTCAATCATTTTCGTAGCTTTTGCCAAAGTTGCCTTGTGAGGTACCTTCAAGAATATAAACAGAGGGTCCACTGAGGGTGTGACTGCAGCTGGAAGATCTTTCTTTTCAGTAACTATGTACTCGTGGGGAGGCTTCCCAGGTGGTGCTAGTGGTAAAGAATCCACTTGCCATTGCAGGAGACGCAGGAGATGAGGGTTTGATCCCTGGATCAGTAAGGTCCCTTGGAGTAGGAAATGGCAACATACTCCAGTATTCTTTTTTTTTTTTTTAAACATTTATTTTATTTATTTATCCTTTTTTTTGGGGGGGTGGGGTGGGGAGGGAGGTGGATGGGTGGGCCACTTCCATTGGTCTTTCATTTCTACATTTTCATCTGTCTTTGTTCTTTGGCTCCTGTAGGCCTCCCATCGCGGTGGCCTCTGTCGCTGCAGTGCACCGGCTCTGGGCGCATGTGCTCCAGAGCTCCGGCTCGGTAATTGGACACATCAGCCCAGTCGCTCCACAGCACGTGGGATCTTCTCAGGCCAGGGATCGAACCAGCGCCCCTTGCACTGCAAGGCGGTGTCCTTACCCGCTGGACCACCAGGGGAAGCCCTACTCCAGTATTCTTGTCTGGAGAATCCAACGGATAGAGGAGTCTGGTGGGCAATAGTCCATGGGGTCATGTAGAGTCAGACATGACTAAGCCACTGAGCACACACATGTATCTAGATTTGCTACTAATAGAAGTCAAAGGAGATTCTTAACACAGCAGGTGCTTAATAAATGAAAAATAATAATTAAAATTGATGATATTTTAACATTTATAATGGATAGCAATCCAAAAGAAGAGACAGATTAATTATATCTATTTGGTCTCTAACTTTGTTCTATCTCCTTCTTTCTATGTTATCATTTCAGACTCCAATTCACTTACATGCAAAATAACAGTATGGTAGTGAAAAGAATTTGTCAATATACAGACAGAGATGCATGTCTGTCTTCTTTTCTGCAGGTTAATATATTTAAACACATGTAGATTGATTGAATCAATCAATTGTCGGCTATTTATTTTCCCAATTAAAAATTTCAGCTTTATCATTTTTACCTAGAACTACAATGGTCTACTGATATGCCAGAGAGTATCTTGAAAATAAATACCCAAATCATGGAGGCTAGTGGCATTAGACTTAAGAAATTTAGTACTTGTAAATAACAAATAATGTTAGAGCGTTCTAACTTTAGGGTACAAAATATATCAGGAAAATGTTAAGAAAGAAAATAACTCAGACAGCATGGAGGGTTTTTTTCTTTGTTTTCAGTTTTAAAAGTTATAACTTCTACATTTTTAAAAAAAACTGTATTAATTTATTCTTATTTTACTCTTAGAGTTTTGTTGTTTACTGCTCTACATAAACCCAAATCAGCCATAAGTATACACATGACCCTTCCCACTCGAACTTCCTCCTATCTCCTTCCCCATCCCACCCCTCTAGATTGTTACATTTCCACTGTGTAAGTTCCCTTAGTCTTACAGCAGATTCACATTGGTTGTCTCTTTTACATATGGTAATGTAAGTTTCCAGGTTACTCTTTCCATACCTCTTGCGTGCTCCTCCTCCCAACAATGTCCATAAGTCTGTTCTCTAAAGCATGGAGTCCACACCCACGTGCGGATCTTCTCAGGCCAGATCCCCTTACTCCAGCTGGACCACCAGGGAAGCCCTACTCCAGTATTCTTGTCTGGAGAATCCAACGGATAGAGGAGTCTGGTGGGCAATAGTCCATGGGGTCATGTAGAGTCAGACATGACTAAGCCACTGAGCACACACATGTATCTAGATTTGCTACTAATAGAAGTCAAAGGAGATTCTTAACACAGCAGGTGCTTAATAAATGAAAAATAATAATTAAAATTGATGATATTTTAACATTTATAATGGATAGCAATCCAAAAGAAGAGACAGATTAATTATATCTATTTGGTCTCTAACTTTGTTCTATCTCCTTCTTTCTATGTTATCATTTCAGACTCCAATTCACTTACATGCAAAATAACAGTATGGTAGTGAAAAGAATTTGTCAATATACAGACAGAGATGCATGTCTGTCTTCTTTTCTGCAGGTTAATATATTTAAACACATGTAGATTGATTGAATCAATCAATTGTCGGCTATTTATTTTCCCAATTAAAAATTTCAGCTTTATCATTTTTACCTAGAACTACAATGGTCTACTGATATGCCAGAGAGTATCTTGAAAATAAATACCCAAATCATGGAGGCTAGTGGCATTAGACTTAAGAAATTTAGTACTTGTAAATAACAAATAATGTTAGAGCGTTCTAACTTTAGGGTACAAAATATATCAGGAAAATGTTAAGAAAGAAAATAACTCAGACAGCATGGAGGGTTTTTTTCTTTGTTTTCAGTTTTAAAAGTTATAACTTCTACATTTTTAAAAAAAACTGTATTAATTTATTCTTATTTTACTCTTAGAGTTTTGTTGTTTACTGCTCTACATAAACCCAAATCAGCCATAAGTATACACATGACCCTTCCCACTCGAACTTCCCTCCTATCTCCTTCCCCATCCCACCCCTCTAGATTGTTACATTTCCACTGTGTAAGTTCCCTTAGTCTTACAGCAGATTCACATTGGTTGTCTCTTTTACATATGGTAATGTAAGTTTCCAGGTTACTCTTTCCATACCTCTTGCGTGCTCCTCCCTCCCAACAATGTCCATAAGTCTGTTCTCTAAAGCATGGAGTCCTTAAGGATGGTAAATAATTAGAAGATTTTTAGAAAAAATGGCACCAAATAGAACATATCTAATGAAGGATTTTAAACACAGCCTAAGTTTCATGCAATGTTTTTTGGTTTGAATATACTTTAGGCTGAGACATTCTTAATGTAATATAATGCCCTTGTAAAATGTTAAGCGTTGTTTCACTGTGTACTGTTAATGATGACTGCCAGTTTTCTTTGTTGTGTACAGTTTGATTGGACTATTTTAATTTTAGGAACCAGTGTTCCTAGTAAATCTTACACATATTAAACATAACCAAAAACAGTGCCAATGGTTAAGTACAAAATTATAGGAAAGATTTGAGTTTTAAAATCCACAGCCAAGTTCATGGATTTTAAAAGTCGGAAAAGATACAGAAGTGATTCTTAGGGTATTAAATAGGAAATTGCTTAATTTGGAGTTCCCATATATGCCATAGCATCATAATACACAGTATAGGACAATATTCACCATCTTCAAAATCATTAAAGGCTCAAATGTCAATTCTCAGGAAACCCTTCCTGAAATCAAAGGCACTTTGCATGACACTCCATTCCCTCTCCTAAATCTCTCTACTCTAGTACTAAAGGAGTAGATGGTAATACTCGTGTGCTATTGTATATACTAAGGAACTTCTCTGCTTTGACTACTGCATTCATAGCCCAGTGTTTCAGTAGGTTGCATAATCCAAATAAAATAAATGTGGAATGGGTGAATGAATCAATGCTTATATCTAGCACATGCCTATGTGGTTAATATATAAAAGCAAATATGGATAATAAGACAATGGTGGTCTCAACCACAAACTAGTTACTTCTGACATTTGTATTGAAGCTTTGTAAAAGTTTTATGGTTTGGAGCAATTTTTAAAAATCTAATAATTTTGCAAAATAATTCACAAGATAATGGGTTTATTTCTAATTGTGTTGAATTTCACTCTGTCTGGTGAAACAAGAATTATACATGGATACATTCAATGAGTACAAGTAAATCATATCTCTGCCTGTTACCCATCTTTATTTCCTCTTCTCAATTTTTTCTCAATATTATTTTATTGGAAGATGATTCTGTACTCTTTGAATAATTAACTTACTCTGTTTTTAATATTAATATAATTTGTAGTAACAAATTCTAAAGTAAAAACTGAAGTGC
Organism: Tragulus kanchil; assembly: GCA_022376925.1. Lineage (NCBI taxonomy): Eukaryota > Metazoa > Chordata > Mammalia > Artiodactyla > Tragulidae > Tragulus > Tragulus kanchil. The sequence continues at coordinate 29,979,383 of JAIOJX010000028.1, read as the reverse complement.
TATTGCTGAAAGTCTATTAATTACTGAGTCTATTAATTACTGAAAGTCTTTTACTGAAAGTCTTCTTAAGACAGTAAGGAAAAGGAAAAGCTTATTGTTGACTTTTGTTTCATTCGTGTCTGACATTTTCCCATGTTATTTTAATTTTGGCCTCTTTTATTGGTCTTTCATTTATTTATTTTCATCCATCTTAATTCTTTGGCCTGTGTGGGCCTCACACTGCAGTGGCCTCTCTTGTTGCAGAGCACTGGCTCTGGGCACATGTGCTCCAGAGCACTGCCACTTAATTAGACACACTGGTTCAGTCGCTCCTTGGCATATGGGATCTTCCTGGACCAGGGATTGAAATGGTGCCTCTTGCACTACAAGACAGATTCTATACCCACTGGACCACCAGGGAAACCCTATTTTAATTTTTAAAAAACATTTTTGAGGGAAAGCAATAGATGGACTTATATCATACTTCATACTACTCCAATTATGAGTTACTCTATTACCTGTTATCTCTATGCAGTCTTCTTAAAATTTTTGACCTAAACTTAAAATTAGCAAAGGAGGACTATTTTTCTCCTCAACTCCACCTTCATGGATTTTCTTATTGAAGTATAATTGACATATAGCATTGTATTAGTTAAAGTGTACTCCAAAGTCATTTGACCTCTGTATACACTTGATCATTGTCTAGTGACCATCTGTTACCTGACAAAATAAGTGCGTGCATGTCTCATTCACTTAGTCGTGTGCAACTCTTTGTGGCCTCATCCACTGCAGCCTGCCAGGATCCTCCATCTATGGGATTTCCCAAGCAAGAACACTGGAGTGAGTGGCCACTTTCTTCTCCAGGGGATCTTCCCGACTCAGGGATTGACCCATATCTCTTGCATTGGCAAGTGGATTCTTTACCACTGAGTCACCCGGGATTTCCTTACAGATTAAGTATGATTGACTGTATTTGCCAAGTTGTACATTACATTCCCATGACTTATTTTACAGTTTCTGTTATTTTATGATAGCACTGTATTAAAGTATTTTCTTTTAGTCATTTCATTTTTCAGAGTTTTATCTAAGAGGAAATATGAATATGAAAATTACTTTTACTCATTGCTGAAAATTACTCATCTGTAAAAACTTTGTGCTGCTTCTTGACTAGTGAAGGGATGTGAGCTTTGTCCTTTGATTGGACAGTCATTGACTGAGGAAAAGTTGTGAGGTAATACTGTGCCATTACCTCATTGCATGGCCCAAGATCAAATACATTTAATGCCCTAGGGCTTCTGTTCCTTATCTGAAAAATAGGTTTGCACTTGGCTAGAAGGGCCCTTTGCAAGACTATGTGTCTGACCAGAGTGAAGTTCTTGCTTAGGGTTCCCTGACAGCGGGCTCTCAAAGCCCTCCTGGTGATGCAGTCCCTCCCTGGGTGGGCATTGGCATCACCCGTTTGTCCCTCAGTTTCTTAAGGGGCCCTTGAATGACCTAAAGTCATAAATGTGCCTCTTGCACTACAAGACAGATTCTATACCCACTGGACCACCAGGGAAACCCTATTTTAATTTTTAAAAAACATTTTTGAGGGAAAGCAATAGATGGACTTATATCATACTTCATACTACTCCAATTATGAGTTACTCTATTACCTGTTATCTCTATGCAGTCTTCTTAAAATTTTTGACCTAAACTTAAAATTAGCAAAGGAGGACTATTTTTCTCCTCAACTCCACCTTCATGGATTTTCTTATTGAAGTATAATTGACATATAGCATTGTATTAGTTAAAGTGTACTCCAAAGTCATTTGACCTCTGTATACACTTGATCATTGTCTAGTGACCATCTGTTACCTGACAAAATAAGTGCGTGCATGTCTCATTCACTTAGTCGTGTGCAACTCTTTGTGGCCTCATCCACTGCAGCCTGCCAGGATCCTCCATCTATGGGATTTCCCAAGCAAGAACACTGGAGTGAGTGGCCACTTTCTTCTCCAGGGGATCTTCCCGACTCAGGGATTGACCCATATCTCTTGCATTGGCAAGTGGATTCTTTACCACTGAGTCACCCGGGATTTCCTTACAGATTAAGTATGATTGACTGTATTTGCCAAGTTGTACATTACATTCCCATGACTTATTTTACAGTTTCTGTTATTTTATGATAGCACTGTATTAAAGTATTTTCTTTTAGTCATTTCATTTTTCAGAGTTTTATCTAAGAGGAAATATGAATATGAAAATTACTTTTACTCATTGCTGAAAATTACTCATCTGTAAAAACTTTGTGCTGCTTCTTGACTAGTGAAGGGATGTGAGCTTTGTCCTTTGATTGGACAGTCATTGACTGAGGAAAAGTTGTGAGGTAATACTGTGCCATTACCTCATTGCATGGCCCAAGATCAAATACATTTAATGCCCTAGGGCTTCTGTTCCTTATCTGAAAAATAGGTTTGCACTTGGCTAGAAGGGCCCTTTGCAAGACTATGTGTCTGACCAGAGTGAAGTTCTTGCTTAGGGTTCCCTGACAGCGGGCTCTCAAAGCCCTCCTGGTGATGCAGTCCCTCCCTGGGTGGGCATTGGCATCACCCGTTTGTCCCTCAGTTTCTTAAGGGGCCCTTGAATGACCTAAAGTCATAAATCACTACACTGCTGACTCCCAGCTGTAACATCAAAACGACTTCTTTATTTTCATCTTCAAAAGCTTTCTCTGAGAATATTTTCAGAAAAGTTCCAGCACTGGCTACTTGGAAGTTGGATTGCAGAGGTATGTATGAAATATGAGGAAATTGTCAAAATATAAAAATGGCACGAACCACTTTGAACAGGAGCTGAATGGGAGAAAAATTTTTGTGGGAATAGTTGTGATGTATCTTGGCCTTAGGCTTGTATGCATTTTATATGAGGTTTTATATTTCGTGCTTATGGAATCAAATAAGTTCTCCAAAACTGAAAAAAAATTCAGATATATTTCCCTCTTAAAATAAATATTTTGATAAAACTGGGAAGTACTTGCTTACCTCTTTATGTGTCTTCTTAGTTATAAGCAAAGGAACTTGAGGCAAATCCATGCCACACCCTCTTTAAGGACAAAAAGTTTCCTAGTGTCTTTTTAACTGTTTTAGCAAACTCTGGGAGATGCTGAAAGACAGGGAACCTGGCGAGCTGCAGTGCATGGGGTCACAAAGAGTCTGACATGACTGAGCTACTGAACAACAAGAACAACAACAGCAAGCAGCTCTTTAAACCCCTTTATGGATCATGAGATCTGATTTTGCCAAAGGTTTTAGAAAGGCAAAATTTCTGTTCTGTTCTCTGTTTCTGCTTCTCACCAGAAAATGCCTAACAATGATTCTTTTCTGAAGCAAACCAACCCAGAAATATCCTTAAGGTTCCATCAAAATGTTTATTTTGGATGTTACACAGAAATAGAAAGAAAATAAGGTCAGAAATATATGTCTTGCAGCCAACATTTTCCATAAAATCTATAATTTTTTTTGATATGTGGAAAAACAGAACACAAACCAAATCACAGTTTTGTCGTCAGAGGTGGATTCAAGTTTTAACCCTACCACCGACAAACTAAGTAATCTTTGACAAAATATTTAACCTCCGTAACCTTTATGTTCTCAGTTCTATTGCAATACTCTTCTTTTCTGCTGATGTGGAACTTGACTGGAACTATCTCTGGGGAGATGTCTGCATTGTGCTGTGCTCAGTTGTATTTAACTCTTTGTGACCCCATGGATTGCAGTCTGCCAGTCTCCTCTGTCCATAGGATTTCCCAGGCAAGAATACTGGAGTAGGTTGCCGTTTCCTCCTCCAGAGGATTTTCTTGGGTTAAGGGTCAAGCCCTCATCTCCTGCATTGGCAGGCAGATTCTTTATTACTGAGGCACCAAAGAAGACCAGGTGGTAATAATACTCTGAAGTATAAAATAAGACTGGAGGTGGGCAACTCTTTTTTATTCTATTTACATAAGCATTTGCATTCTCTCAGTCTCTGTCCTTCATTAAACAATCTCTCCTTAAATTGCTACTGATGTTCTCTCAGCAGATGTAGTAAAGGTTAACCCTTCTTTTCCAAATAAATATAGCGTTTATCTATTTATCTTGTATTGATATTTGTCCAAAATAGCCTGGCAACAAAACTTCTTAAAAGCAGAAGTCAAAATGACTTTTACTTAAATCTTTGTCTCTTTGGCTTTATAAATCCTGATCCTTGTGGTGTATTTTTCAACTTATAAACTGTTTTATTTTGTTTACTCTATGTCTCAATGCTAAGACCTCACTTTGACAAAATAAGCATTTCTGTCTACTCTTTGTTCAGCTCAAAGCAGGTTTCCAGGCTGCATTTCCTTTGTTCATCGTAAGGTCAGGAGGAAAAGCCTTGGGTTGTTCCTAATGCCATTAGGAGATTCTGCTTAACCCTATTTATCAAGCATTAACAGTTTCAACTATAGAATATATTGGCAGAAAATCTGTATCAATATGAAATGCAAAACTTTGAAGGTAAATTTAACAGAACACAGATAAGACCTCTACCCATATAGTGGTAAAAAAATCACTGAGATAATTAAAGGTAAATAAGTGGATATATACCAGTTTCATGGACTGGTTGAATAGATAACAGTTTCATTCAAGGTTGAATGCTCTTCAGTTTTCTCCAAATATATCTATAAATTCAGTGCAATTCTAGCTAAAATCTCAGTAAACTGTAATATATAAATTAATAAAAGGATTATAAAAATTTACTTGAAAATACAAGTGACATAAAATTATTTTAAGGCTAAATATAAATATAATCTGTATAATAATAAAATATAGACCGGTAAAATAGAGTCTAGAAACAACCTACACTACACTATTGATTTTTAAGAAATATCAATGATAATTCAATGAGGAAATGATTAAGTTTGCAATAAATGATGCTGAAACAATTAGATATGCATACGGAGAAGCTATGATCCTTGACCATAAATTATATATCTACAAATTAACTCAAGGTATAGATAGGATATATTATAAAAACTAGAATTATAAAAATTCTAAAAGAAAACAGAAGAATTTTTCTTTTAGAAAAATTCTAAAAGAAAACAAAAGCTTTACAACTTAGGAGTTCAGTAATTTCCTAGGATAGAAAATATAACAAAAGAAGTTATAAATTTGACCTCATCAATATTAAAAACTTTTGCTCTCTTGAAAGACACCATTAAGAAAATAAAAAGGTAAGGCATGAATGGAAAGAAATATTTAAATCCATGTATCTGATATGTATTGCAGAATTATATTCAGAATATATGAAGAACACGTACTACTCATTAAGCAGAAATCCATACACAAAGTGGCAAAAGATTTGAGATTTGAATAGACATTTCACAAAGAAAAACATATAAATTGTTAATAAGCATATACAAGAGTTATCATTATCACTTTTCATCAAGAAAATTAATACTAAAATGGTAAACTGTAGTAGACCCATTAGCATGGTAAAATGGAAAGACTTAGCAATACCAAGTATTGCCAAGGATGTGGAGGAACTAGAATTCTCAGACATTGCTGATGGAAATGTGAAATGAAACAGTTACTTCAAAAAACAATTTGGCTTTTTCCTATAAAGTTAATCATAGTCAACATTCAACTCTAAATCTTTAGACGTGCATATTTAACCAAAAGCCATCAGACCTTATATCCAAATAATAATTGTGTGTGGGAGCTTCAGTAGCCATACTCCTGAATTCAACACAACACAAATGCCCATTGTCAGGTAAACAGAGAAGCAAACTGTGGTTTGTTCAAACAACAGAATACTACTAGCCATACAAAGGAACAAAATTCTGTTACTCTAGACAAAATATGGAAATTTCAAAATCATTATGAGAGAAATCATAACGAGAGAAATCATTATGAGAGGGAGAGACGTCAAAGTCTAAAAATCTTTATTCATACTCCATTGGTATGAAATTCTAGAACAGATGAAATCTATCATAACAAAAAGTAGATCTGTGGTTGCCTGTGTGAGAGAAGCTGTCGACTGCAGAGGGCATGAGGGATGGTGATGGAATTCTGTGTCTTGAGTGTGGATGATGATTATATGGGTATGAACAGTTGTCAGAACTCCTAAACTGATTACTTACTCTGCATTTTATTGTACTCAAATTAACATGGTAATAAAGTTAATTAAACAGAGAAGATATGGAGGAGGAAAAGAGGAAGGAACAAGGAAAGAAGAAGCTCATGCTAGGCCCAGCTCTGCCACAGAGGGGAGCTGTTTTTCTCTTGTACTTAGAAGAGTAGGTGCCGCTAGTGGTAAAGCACCTGCCTGCCAATGCTGTAATTCTGAAATTCCATCCATATGGATGGAAGCCTTTAGCCGAGTGCATAGATGATTCTGTAACAGCATTGTGAACGAGCAGATAAATCCTTTGCTGAGCAGAGGACAGAAAGAAACCCCCTAACCCATCCACACTCATCTTTGGACACTGAATTGGCTTTCTATACCTGTTAGAGCCCAGTCTACAGTGTAAAAGTTCTAGAAATTTCTCCTGTTTATTCTACCCATGACCTAACCTCCTCTATCATTCAGTGGGGTCCTTTCGATTATGCCATTACATGGTGAGCATTTGTCTGATGAAGTAAAGGAGGCTTTTCTCATTAATTTTAATTTATTAAATTTAATTGCTTAATTTATAATCAGTTTACACATAAAATGCATCTTTGTATATTTCAGTTAGTTTTACAAATTTTATACTTGGGGCTTTTCTATATAAGTTTAACCAAAAGCCATCAGACCTTATATCCAAATAATAATTGTGTGTGGAGCTTCAGTAGCCATACTCCTGAATTCAACACAACACAAATGCCCATTGTCAGGTAAACAGAGAAGCAAACTGTGGTTTGTTCAAACAACAGAATACTACTAGCCATACAAAGGAACAAAATTCTGTTACTCTAGACAAAATATGGAAATTTCAAAATCATTATGAGAGAAATCATAACGAGAGAAATCATTATGAGAGGGAGAGACGTCAAAGTCTAAAAATCTTTATTCATACTCCATTGGTATGAAATTCTAGAACAGATGAAATCTATCATAACAAAAAGTAGATCTGTGGTTGCCTGTGTGAGAGAAGCTGTCGACTGCAGAGGGCATGAGGGATGGTGATGGAATTCTGTGTCTTGAGTGTGGATGATGATTATATGGGTATGAACAGTTGTCAGAACTCCTAAACTGATTACTTACTCTGCATTTTATTGTACTCAAATTAACATGGTAATAAAGTTAATTAAACAGAGAAGATATGGAGGAGGAAAAGAGGAAGGAACAAGGAAAGAAGAAGCTCATGCTAGGCCCAGCTCTGCCACAGAGGGGAGCTGTTTTTCTCTTGTACTTAGAAGAGTAGGTGCCGCTAGTGGTAAAGCACCTGCCTGCCAATGCTGTAATTCTGAAATTCCATCCATATGGATGGAAGCCTTTAGCCGAGTGCATAGATGATTCTGTAACAGCATTGTGAACGAGCAGATAAATCCTTTGCTGAGCAGAGGACAGAAAGAAACCCCCTAACCCATCCACACTCATCTTTGGACACTGAATTGGCTTTCTATACCTGTTAGAGCCCAGTCTACAGTGTAAAAGTTCTAGAAATTTCTCCTGTTTATTCTACCCATGACCTAACCTCCTCTATCATTCAGTGGGGTCCTTTCGATTATGCCATTACATGGTGAGCATTTGTCTGATGAAGTAAAGGAGGCTTTTCTCATTAATTTTAATTTATTAAATTTAATTGCTTAATTTATAATCAGTTTACACATAAAATGCATCTTTGTATATTTCAGTTAGTTTTACAAATTTTATACTTGGGGCTTTTCTATATAAGTTTACCATACAATGCACACACATCTTTTTTTCAGATGGTTCAACCCTTGGATCAGGAAGATCCCTTAGAGGAGGAAATGGCAAATCACTCCAGTATTCTTGCCTGGAGAAGCCCATGGACAAAGGAGCCTGATGGGCTACAGTTCATAGGATCACAAAGAGTCAACAGAACTGGAGCGACTTAGCAGGCACGCAGAAAGGCAAGTGGAGCCCCGTTTCCTTGGGAGAGTCCTCTGGAGGCAAGATTCCCCTGGTAAAGGTTTGTGGGGTGTAGTCAGATGAAACTGAGGAGGTCACGGAAGTTCAGGTGGCCCAGCAGAGCTTGGCGGCAGCAGAATTGTCCCTTGCCTGGAGAGTGACAAAGGATTAGAAGCCTTTAGCTGAGTGCATAGATGATTCTGTAACAGCATTGTGAACGAGCAGATAAATCCTTTGCTGAGCAGAGGACAGAAAGAAACCCCCTAACAGGAAAAGGAGGTAACCCAGGGACAGCCTGTGTGTACTGACAAGTAAGCGCCAGGTGTGATGCCCTCACAGCCAATGTACAGAGGGCAAGGATGACCAAGTCCTTCCGTGTCAAAGACTAAGGATGGTGAAAACCTTTCAAACCTCAGACAAAACTCTCAGAATGGGAGTGGGGACCCCAAATTGTCGCCTCACATAAGGGACTGAGGCACATAATAGAAATCAGGGTGAGAGAAAAACAAATTCCATCCTTCTGAGCTGAGGTTTAAACTTCTGTGTATAAATCTGTGATCTTAAAAGGAATGTTTATTTGTAGACAGGATTTTTCCCAATGCTTTTAATGAAAAGCATAATAGAAGTCATTTGTATTTAAAAAGTCTTCCCCTTAGCTTAGTGCTCTCATTTTAAAAAAAATCTATACAATCAATAAATAGGACTGGGACTTTCTAAATGTATTTTTCTAAGAGTAAGAAATCCTGTGGTTCCTCTTTATTTTCAACCCCATTGTGGGTGCCTACCTGTCACAAAAAGATTATGTAGCATGGTGGCCTTGTGCCACCAAATTAGGAGTCCTCTGTAAGCCCCGGGAGCCTTAGTGCCAGTTGGGCACAGCTGGGACAGAACACCCCATGGCCAGCCCTTTGACCGACCAAAGGGGTGACTTGTTGAGAAGAGATGGAAGAAACATGAAGAGAGAAAAGTGTAGAAATGCAGTAGCTTTTACAAGACTTTTGAGAAGGATCAATCATTTCATGGCTTGACTGTCAGCCTTTAAATTTGTTTTTGTATGTTTATTTTTGGCTGCTCTGGGTCTTTGTTGCTGTGCTTGGGCATTCTTTAGTTGCGGCCCGTGGGGGCTATTCTGTAGCTGTGATACACGGGCTTCTCATTGCAGTGGTTTCTCTTGTTGCAGAGCACAGACTATCGGCTTGCAAGTTTCCACAGTTGTGGCTCACAGGCTCTAGAATACAAGGAAAGCCCCAAACCTGTATTAACACCTGTGTTTCCTACTTCATGAAGCGAGTCAGATCCTCCATGGAAAATGCAGAGAGGAAGTGACATAGCTCTGTTGATATTTCAAATGGAAAGGTACCAGAACTGCGTGTAAGCAGCAGCCCAAGGTGAGAGGACCATCAGATAGGAGGCAGGATTAAACCTGGGTAGTTGCAAGGGATGAATGGTTCATCCAGGGATCATTGTATCTACTCTACCTCGTTTCCAAGCTATTTCCATGTATAAAATTGCAGTGGCCCCATAGAGGCTACATATGAAACCTGCTTCTATGCTCATACTAGTTTCTGGTTTCTTATCCCTTAGTCTGTAACTTATTGTATAATTAATAATGGATAAATACATGTTTTATTCCTTTTTGCTACAGAGTTATTTCATACCTAACTGTAGCTATGGTGCTTTGTAGAGAAGTATTCCTGGAATTGACTGCAAATATTTTATATAACTGTATCGTTCTAATAATCATACAAGGCTAAACATATTTCTTTTTGTACAAAACAAGAAGATTGTCATACATGAAATCGGAGTCTGAGTCAATAGAGACCAATAGGCCATGATTCTTATGATTTTAAGATTTCCTTTGAAATTTGAGATACTAAGAAATGTTACCAAGTGACAGATTTCCCAAGATAGATGGTGAATTAGACCAGAAGAGCAATAACCCAACTGGTTGAATTCTCCCATTTAAGATTCTGAGATCCGTTCTTTAGAGCAATGGTTTGCAACAAGGGGATGGGCTGACAGGGGACCAGGAACTGGGCATCGCCAGAAAGATAACACATTATTATCATTTAGGGAGGTTTTAGATTTCTTGTGTTCTCTCTATCTCACTGCATTCCAATTTGCCTGCAGGGAGAGGGTCTATATACTGAAAACTCCCCTAGGTGGATTTACTGTGTATCTACTACTCTCCTCCTTAATCTCCACATTATCAGAATGCTTCCTAGTAGGTAATTATTCTCACCTATTAGAGGGCCCTCACTGAGCAGTGGGCAGCAAGAAGGGGATAGGTACCAGCCTTTACAGAGCCCTGTGTACATGCCAGTTGCTGGACTGATGGCCACTTTTAAAACAGTGGAGCTCTGGAGGGTCTGTGACAATGGTATCTTTGGAATCTCTTTAAATTTTATTCCCTCAAGTAGGATTTAGGAAATTAGATGCCATGATATTTCAAATGGAAAGGTACCAGAACTGCGTGTAAGCAGCAGCCCAAGGTGAGAGGACCATCAGATAGGAGGCAGGATTAAACCTGGGTAGTTGCAAGGGATGAATGGTTCATCCAGGGATCATTGTATCTACTCTACCTCGTTTCCAAGCTATTTCCATGTATAAAATTGCAGTGGCCCCATAGAGGCTACATATGAAACCTGCTTCTATGCTCATACTAGTTTCTGGTTTCTTATCCCTTAGTCTGTAACTTATTGTATAATTAATAATGGATAAATACATGTTTTATTCCTTTTTGCTACAGAGTTATTTCATACCTAACTGTAGCTATGGTGCTTTGTAGAGAAGTATTCCTGGAATTGACTGCAAATATTTTATATAACTGTATCGTTCTAATAATCATACAAGGCTAAACATATTTCTTTTTGTACAAAACAAGAAGATTGTCATACATGAAATCGGAGTCTGAGTCAATAGAGACCAATAGGCCATGATTCTTATGATTTTAAGATTTCCTTTGAAATTTGAGATACTAAGAAATGTTACCAAGTGACAGATTTCCCAAGATAGATGGTGAATTAGACCAGAAGAGCAATAACCCAACTGGTTGAATTCTCCCATTTAAGATTCTGAGATCCGTTCTTTAGAGCAATGGTTTGCAACAAGGGGATGGGCTGACAGGGGACCAGGAACTGGGCATCGCCAGAAAGATAACACATTATTATCATTTAGGGAGGTTTTAGATTTCTTGTGTTCTCTCTATCTCACTGCATTCCAATTTGCCTGCAGGGAGAGGGTCTATATACTGAAAACTCCCCTAGGTGGATTTACTGTGTATCTACTACTCTCCTCCTTAATCTCCACATTATCAGAATGCTTCCTAGTAGGTAATTATTCTCACCTATTAGAGGGCCCTCACTGAGCAGTGGGCAGCAAGAAGGGGATAGGTACCAGCCTTTACAGAGCCCTGTGTACATGCCAGTTGCTGGACTGATGGCCACTTTTCAAACAGTGGAGCTCTGGAGGGTCTGTGACAATGGTATCTTTGGAATCTCTTTAAATTTTATTCCCTCAAGTAGGATTTAGGAAATTAGTCAGAGTTCAGTGATTCTAGCACATTAATGATAAGTTGTCCCCGAAGATACTAGAGGAGAGTATGATCATTCCCCAAATGGTCTTCTTTTACAATGTGCTATATAAAGGCGGTAAGTGATGGGCAAAGTTAGGGAGGAGAGTTTGCTCAGAAACATTTCACAGGGACTTTGCTGGCAGTCAGGGATCAGGACTCCATGCATCCACACTGCAGGAGACATGGGTTCCATCCCTGGTTGGGAGGCTAAGATCCCACATGTCATGTAGCATGGCCAATAAAGTAAAATAATAAATGTATGCATCTTAAATTATAATGTATTTAAAAAGTTTTAAAATAAATACATTTTACAGCTGAAGTGCCTCACAAGCTGTTGACAAGCTTATATCTATTATTACCCAGACACAGTATAAGATGTAACATCTGGGAAAACATTTAACCAGATGAGCAATTAAAGACTCATTTATAGAGTTTAATATTAAAGCAGGAAGTGAAAAGGTGGTGATACTGTATTTCTCTGTAAGATTTGATTTTTATATCTCATATTCCCCAAGGGAACATGGTGGCCTTTGCATCTTTACATCTTTTCCATATAATTAAAATATGCTAGTGTTAATGATAATGAGAAATAAATTTGTTACATATATTCTCAGAGATCAGAAGTTGCACACTGGCAACATATATCCCCAAGGAACATGTTTTGCTATCATTTCTCAGATGCTAACACATTATTATCATTTAGAGGTTTTAGATTTCTTGTGTTCTCTCTATCTCACTGCATTCCAATTTGCCTGCAGGGAGAGGGTCTATATACTGAAAACTCCCCTAGGTGGATTTACTGTGTATCTACTACTCTCCTCCTTAATCTCCACATTATCAGAATGCTTCCTAGTAGGTAATTATTCTCACCTATTAGAGGGCCCTCACTGAGCAGTGGGCAGCAAGAAGGGGATAGGTACCAGCCTTTACAGAGCCCTGTGTACATGCCAGTTGCTGGACTGATGGCCACTTTTCAAACAGTGGAGCTCTGGAGGGTCTGTGACAATGGTATCTTTGGAATCTCTTTAAATTTTATTCCCTCAAGTAGGATTTAGGAAATTAGTCAGAGTTCAGTGATTCTAGCACATTAATGATAAGTTGTCCCCGAAGATACTAGAGGAGAGTATGATCATTCCCCAAATGGTCTTCTTTTACAATGTGCTATATAAAGGCGGTAAGTGATGGGCAAAGTTAGGGAGGAGAGTTTGCTCAGAAACATTTCACAGGGACTTTGCTGGCAGTCAGGGATCAGGACTCCATGCATCCACACTGCAGGAGACATGGGTTCCATCCCTGGTTGGGAGGCTAAGATCCCACATGTCATGTAGCATGGCCAATAAAGTAAAATAATAAATGTATGCATCTTAAATTATAATGTATTTAAAAAGTTTTAAAATAAATACATTTTACAGCTGAAGTGCCTCACAAGCTGTTGACAAGCTTATATCTATTATTACCCAGACACAGTATAAGATGTAACATCTGGGAAAACATTTAACCAGATGAGCAATTAAAGACTCATTTATAGAGTTTAATATTAAAGCAGGAAGTGAAAAGGTGGTGATACTGTATTTCTCTGTAAGATTTGATTTTTATATCTCATATTCCCCAAGGGAACATGGTGGCCTTTGCATCTTTACATCTTTTCCATATAATTAAAATATGCTAGTGTTAATGATAATGAGAAATAAATTTGTTACATATATTCTCAGAGATCAGAAGTTGCACACTGGCAACATATATAAACCACACCCAGGGAGCGGACACCTGGTATGTCTGTCCAGTATTTTGTTTTCTTAAATGTGAATGTATTTCTGAAATTCCACCTATGAATATTTTTATAGATATTTCTAAAGATTGGGGTCATTTTCTAACATTATCATATATTTAAAAATCAACAATAATTCCTTGATACCAAATATCCAGCCAGCATCTCATAAACTTTATAATTTTTAAAGTTTTATTTATTTTTTATTGAGACATAATTGAAATATGATGTTATGTTAGTCTCAGTCATACAACATAAGATTGAATATTTGTATAATTTACAAAATGATCACCATAATAAATCTAGCTAAATTCCATCCTTGCACATAGTTACTAAGTTTTTTCTTATTTATAATGTTTTTTATAAATCAGGGTCTCTAGAGATTTACACGTTGCAACTGGGTAATATACCTTTTAAACTTCTTTTGGTCTATAAACTCTCCCTCCATATCTTTTTTTTTTCTTTCTTTCACAATTATTTCTTGAAGAAACTGTGTTGTGGCCCCTGTGGTTCCCTCCAGGACTAGATTGTGCTGATTGCATCCCGATGGTGTAGTTTAACGAGTTCCTGAGTTCACTGTATTTTTGTAAATTGGGAGCAGAATCTAGAAGTTACACTGCGTTTGTTGTAGTTTATTTATGTTTTTATAGTACCACTTCTTTAGTTTTCCATCATCTTTCTTTTTGTGATGTTACCAGTCACTGACGTTTCATGTCTAGACACTATAGCAGCATTTGTTTTTGGCCCCCACAGTCAGGCATGTGTGACCTTAGTTCCCCCACTAGGGACTGAACCTGTGCCTCTTGCAGTGGAAGTGCAGTCTTCAATGCTGGACCACCAGGAAAGTCCCTAGCTACACTTTTTTTTTTTTTTAATGAAAATCTCAAAAATATCTGGATGCATGAACCTCATTGGTAAAAAACAAATCAAATAACCCTTTAAAAATTAGCCAGAACTGGGCTTCCCTGGTGGTCCAGTGGGTAAGGACACCGCCTTGCAGTGCAAGGGGCGCCAGTTCGATCTCTGGCCTGGGAAGATCCCACGTGCTGCGGAGCGGCTGGACCCATCTGTCCAATAACTGAGCTGGAACTCTGGAGCGCATGCGCCCAGAACCGGTGCTCTGCGACAACAGGGGCCACTGCGATGGGAGGCCCACCTGGGCCAAAGAGCAAAGATGGATGAAAATAGAGAAATGAAAGACCAATAGAAGTGGCCTGCCCGCCCCTCTCCCTCCCCGACCCACAAAAAAAAAAAAAAAAAAACTAGCCAGAACTAAGTAGCAACTACCCATCTACCTACTTTAGATGATGGAGTTGATCTTTTGACCTAACGGTCCTCACAAATCCACTCTCTCCACTGGTCTAAAGCTGGTCCACTGTCTCGTTTATATCACCTGCAAGTCTCCTGTAGGGATTTATAAAGTTTGTGTTAATAACTTCTAATATAGAACTATCTGCTGTAATGATAATAAAATAGAGACTTGAAAGGGTTTCTGTTGGTTTTTGCTTTTTTAATGAAAGCAAGTACCCAAAGAAGAACAATTAGGGAAGATCAGGGAAGAGATAAGTTGTGGGGGAAAATATTTGTTTGAGAGGAATGGAGATAGTTTTTAATGGTAGAAAACAAAAAGTAATCAACGTGAACAACTAGTAAAAAAATCTATCAAGCATAGTTAAGGGTTTATAATTTGGCTATTTACCATGTCAAAATGACATCTCAAGGAGAATTTAGATCTCTCCGATCTTTCTCTAGCAAAGACTGAAATATTTTATCTCCAGGCTAAAATCATGACAGGGTTTAATTTACTCCAGTCTAGTAGTATCAAGGTATCATTTTCCAAATATAGCATTGCTCTGCCAAGATTTAAATTATTTTAGTCTAACTCAATTGTTCCTCCGTCTGTCTTTCCTGCACTCTTTAGTTGTGAATCCTTTACAGTAAGATGCCTTAGATTTTCACAGTAAGTTCTCTGATCATCTGTCTGACTCACTTGTGTATAAATACAAAGAGTGGTTTAAATCATAAACAATGTTTCAGGAAAGAAAGTAAAATTAGAGTAAATCCTTATTAGAAAGCTCACTGAAATCCATAAAAAGAAGGAAAAGAAAATCTCCAGTCTGGTTAACCTCAATGGTGAAAAAGTGAAATCATTTTGAAATGGTAAAATGCCTTTGCTCCTTATCTTCTCTACCATTGTCTTGGTTTTTCATTCTCCAAGTCTGCTCTGAATAATGACGATCATTCTTGTAGCCCAACAGCTGGTAAAATAGTATTTCTTCATGTATAGAAAACTTCATATTGACACTATCAACATTTTGAGGAAAGAATAGAATTCAACTTAACTGTTGTTAACAACACCATTCTGTGTAGTATTCTAGAAACAGAAAGCTCGTTAAGAACATCCTCAACAACCCCTCCAGTGATCCCTGGGGTGATTTCTAGAGGAATTATTTGCCCTACAAAGTAACTGTAAGGGTTCTGTGTTCATTTGTCAGTAAGAGCCATTAAATAAAAGTTACTCTCAAGAAAGCCATAGGGGAAAATATCAGTAATACTTTATATATCTGGACACTGAAGCCAAGCTCATTGGGCATAGATCAGTTCATTAAATTAGTACTTATTTGTGTTAAAATATAAAATATATGACACTTATTCTTGAAGAGCAATATGTTGAGAATGACAGAATAAAAGAATGAGTTAGACTTAAATGGGATGAATGTTAATAAAACATAGCAAACTGTTGTTAGAACATAGATGAAATAATGAATTGGTATGCCTAAGGAGCCAGGGAACACAAAAGAAGTTAAATTTTGAACTGGAATGTAAAGAATGAATGACAAGGAGTATGTTAGGCTGAGAAGAGCGGAGGGAACCAGTGAAAAGGTGCAAAGACATTGACTGACATGCCTGTCATAGTATCAAGGTATCATTTTCCAAATATAGCATTGCTCTGCCAAGATTTAAATTATTTTAGTCTAACTCAATTGTTCCTCCGTCTGTCTTTCCTGCACTCTTTAGTTGTGAATCCTTTACAGTAAGATGCCTTAGATTTTCACAGTAAGTTCTCTGATCATCTGTCTGACTCACTTGTGTATAAATACAAAGAGTGGTTTAAATCATAAACAATGTTTCAGGAAAGAAAGTAAAATTAGAGTAAATCCTTATTAGAAAGCTCACTGAAATCCATAAAAAGAAGGAAAAGAAAATCTCCAGTCTGGTTAACCTCAATGGTGAAAAAGTGAAATCATTTTGAAATGGTAAAATGCCTTTGCTCCTTATCTTCTCTACCATTGTCTTGGTTTTTCATTCTCCAAGTCTGCTCTGAATAATGACGATCATTCTTGTAGCCCAACAGCTGGTAAAATAGTATTTCTTCATGTATAGAAAACTTCATATTGACACTATCAACATTTTGAGGAAAGAATAGAATTCAACTTAACTGTTGTTAACAACACCATTCTGTGTAGTATTCTAGAAACAGAAAGCTCGTTAAGAACATCCTCAACAACCCCTCCAGTGATCCCTGGGGTGATTTCTAGAGGAATTATTTGCCCTACAAAGTAACTGTAAGGGTTCTGTGTTCATTTGTCAGTAAGAGCCATTAAATAAAAGTTACTCTCAAGAAAGCCATAGGGGAAAATATCAGTAATACTTTATATATCTGGACACTGAAGCCAAGCTCATTGGGCATAGATCAGTTCATTAAATTAGTACTTATTTGTGTTAAAATATAAAATATATGACACTTATTCTTGAAGAGCAATATGTTGAGAATGACAGAATAAAAGAATGAGTTAGACTTAAATGGGATGAATGTTAATAAAACATAGCAAACTGTTGTTAGAACATAGATGAAATAATGAATTGGTATGCCTAAGGGAGCCAGGGAACACAAAAGAAGTTAAATTTTGAACTGGAATGTAAAGAATGAATGACAAGGAGTATGTTAGGCTGAGAAGAGCGGAGGGAACCAGTGAAAAGGTGCAAAGACATTGACTGACATGCCTGTCATATTATCACAGTGAGTGAAATATGAGACTTTTTAATATAAAATCAGATGAGTGGTTGCTGGCTTTGAGTTCACATCATCAGAGGCAGCATCTCTGAATTTCTATTGGCCCCTGGTGGCTTGTAATTTCAAAGTCACAAAATGGCTGCTATAGAAACAGAAGTCACATAAACATCCAAGGTAGGAAGAATAAATCAAAGATTTTGTCAGCAATGTTGGTCTTGTTTAACAATGAAAATAAAATCTTTAATGGAAATGACTGGTAGGATCAGCTCATGAACTCACAAAGTCACTTTCAGGTAACTTTACTATGTACCGTGCTCTCCTTCCTCCATTACCCAGCAAGGATATAAAAAATCAAATTAAGAAAGACCTTTCATGATAGTCTAAAAAAATCCAGTTCAATCGAAAAAAAAAAAAAAAGAGAGACTTTGAATGCACTTTGTTGGAAGAGAGGACAAGATAGCATCATTGTGTGATAGCTTTGTAAACAAATTATTATTTGTGCATTTGGTAAACATTTATTGAGCCCCATACCATACCTTTGTAAAGCTGTGATCTTCCACAGTGCAAGAGAAAATGGCCCAAATTTTTGAAGAGGACCCCAAATTTCCAGCAGACCAATTAGAATCAAGAGTGAGGATTTTCCAAGCTATAGATTTCCCTCCTTCTGATAAACTTTAGTAAAAAGGGCTCCACTCTGTTTAAAATCCCTACACTGCTGAATGCTTTTATTGCCAGGACTCCTCAGTATTCCTCCACAGTGGTAAGGCAGAAAAAGAGTCCAGAACCACACTTTTAAAAGACTATTCCTGAATGTGAACTAAACAGTAATTATTCCTTTGAAAAGAACTGAAAAAGCAAGTGATCAAAATTTATATTTTGGTATAGTGGAGGGATAAGATAACATTAAACACTTGATTGTATCACTTTTCCACATTGAATACAATTCTCTCCCATGTTTCTGTTTAGACTTAGGTACAGAGCAGAACTTAATCTTTCAGTCTATCTAACTTCATGAAAACAAGCAGGTTGAGAATGCCCTGTCTATATGGGAAGCCAATCTAGTGGTACAAATATGGTTAAGGTCACATTCCAAACATCAGTCTTTTCCCCCTGGAGTCAAATCAAGAATAAAAACAAAGGGATAATTCCTTAAGTAATTTCAGAATCTTCTTTAAACCATGCAAGCTTTTTGTTTGCTGCACTTTACAAAGCCATAGCACTATTTACCCTCAAATTAAAAAAAAAAAAAAAAAACTGCACTAAATTGTTGATTGTTAGTCTGTACAGCTTGATAATTTTTCCTTTGTGAACCATTCAAAGTTTTATAGATTTAAGAAAAGCTCCATATTCAGCCAGATTAGTCTAATGTGTAAATTACATCCTGGGAGTGAATTACTTATATTGAGCAGAACATTAACTCTTTCTGGTCACCAGGGTGTCATTGAGGAAATTCCTGATTTGGGATAGTGTATCAGGCCCAAAAAGAGAGTATTTTACCACTTCTGAAACTAGCTCCCTACTGGTGATTTATATGGACAGTGCTGCTAACTTGATTTTTAATATTATATTAGAATGTGCTTGCTCTGCTTTTTAAACCAATGAAAGATTAAGTTTTAGATGCCAAACTTGCTTAAACTGAATGCAGAGAAATGTGATTTCTCTTGGTATAGATATTACTTCAAAAAAGAAAAGTGGAAGACAACTCTTGATCAAATAATATAGCAAACACATTACAAAAATTTAAGCTTAACAGATCCATACTGCTTATTAGAATACCATGAATTTGTGATCTTTCACAAGTTTCAGAGATGGATCTGAAATGATAGATCATAGATGAAATGTATTATGTAGCAGTTCTCAGATATAGATGGATGACCAAGTTGTTTTAATCTTAAAAAATATTCATGAGCATCTTGCAAAATATTAGGTCTTAGAAAACAGTTGGTAGGACATAGCTAGCCTTTTCTACTCTATTCACAGATGAAGGAACTAGCCTAACAAGTTTCAACACTTGACAAAATCCACACAGCAAGTGTAGGAAATAGATGATAGACTCCTGAATCCTGACATTAAGATATATGGAAAGTGTGAACGTGTCAGTCGCTCAGTTGTGTCTGACTCCTTTGTGCCTTGATGGACACAAATCCCACCAGGCTCCTTGGAATTCTTCAGGCAAGAATACTAGAGAGGGTTGCCATTCTTTTCTCAAGGGCATCTTCCTGACTGAGGGTTCAAACCTGTATCTCCCGCATTGTAGGCAGATTCTGTACCATCTGAGCCACCAGGGAAGCCCCATAAGGGACATTGTTAAGATGTATTTTAAATGCTCACTTTATATAATTTTCATTATTATTTTATAATTACATAGGATGGAATCTTAAACAGGTCATTTGTATAGCTTAGGATTCTATTTTATTTGCTATTTAAGAAACTCTAAAATGACCACGATCATGTCTTTGAAGACCAAAAGGCTAAAAAGCTGTAAAATTGAAAGATAAAATCTTGGACATGGTGGATCTTCTTAATACAGAAATGATAACAGAATCTGAAAATACACAGATGGGCTTTTTGTTTCTTTAATATGTAATTATAAAATATAAAATTATAATAAACCATCTAAAGCCAGCATTTAAATCATAGATAGAGGGAAGTTGAGAAAAACACATGTATTTGAGGGACTGCAAGTAATTACTGGAAAACTTCAAATAAAGTAGAGCTGTTAAAAAAAATTAGAAAAATCAGTTGTTACCTTTTATCTGCAAATGTCCATTTAAATATAGCAAACACATTACAAAAATTTAAGCTTAACAGATCCATACTGCTTATTAGAATACCATGAATTTGTGATCTTTCACAAGTTTCAGAGATGGATCTGAAATGATAGATCATAGATGAAATGTATTATGTAGCAGTTCTCAGATATAGATGGATGACCAAGTTGTTTTAATCTTAAAAAATATTCATGAGCATCTTGCAAAATATTAGGTCTTAGAAAACAGTTGGTAGGACATAGCTAGCCTTTTCTACTCTATTCACAGATGAAGGAACTAGCCTAACAAGTTTCAACACTTGACAAAATCCACACAGCAAGTGTAGGAAATAGATGATAGACTCCTGAATCCTGACATTAAGATATATGGAAAGTGTGAACGTGTCAGTCGCTCAGTTGTGTCTGACTCCTTTGTGCCTTGATGGACACAAATCCCACCAGGCTCCTTGGAATTCTTCAGGCAAGAATACTAGAGAGGGTTGCCATTCTTTTCTCAAGGGCATCTTCCTGACTGAGGGTTCAAACCTGTATCTCCCGCATTGTAGGCAGATTCTGTACCATCTGAGCCACCAGGGAAGCCCCATAAGGGACATTGTTAAGATGTATTTTAAATGCTCACTTTATATAATTTTCATTATTATTTTATAATTACATAGGATGGAATCTTAAACAGGTCATTTGTATAGCTTAGGATTCTATTTTATTTGCTATTTAAGAAACTCTAAAATGACCACGATCATGTCTTTGAAGACCAAAAGGCTAAAAAGCTGTAAAATTGAAAGATAAAATCTTGGACATGGTGGATCTTCTTAATACAGAAATGATAACAGAATCTGAAAATACACAGATGGGCTTTTTGTTTCTTTAATATGTAATTATAAAATATAAAATTATAATAAACCATCTAAAGCCAGCATTTAAATCATAGATAGAGGGAAGTTGAGAAAAACACATGTATTTGAGGGACTGCAAGTAATTACTGGAAAACTTCAAATAAAGTAGAGCTGTTAAAAAAAATTAGAAAAATCAGTTGTTACCTTTTATCTGCAAATGTCCATTTAAATATAACTATTAACTAAATAATTGTTTATGTAATGCTTTCCTTCTCTAGTATATCAGGGACTGAAAAATCATAAAGATAGACTGGATTCAGGCTTTTCTGTGTTCTTGAACCTTTGGGGTTTATAGTAGAGATGTTTATGCAATATACATGATGAGATATAAATCATGAGAAAGTGTGAGAACTAAGGTGCCACAGAATCATGAGAAAAACACGTGCTGTGTGATTCTGGAAATGGTGGAGGCTCAGTTTAGTCATTTGAAGAAAGGGAAGTTGAAGTTAGGCAAGACATGGCCACTGGTTAGACATGGAAAATGAAGAAGGACAGGTGATGGCTTGGTTCTCAACGTATTTATCAAAAACCTCGAAGACATATCTAAGTCATATGAAACTAAGCAATCATGTGAGTTTGGGTTGAAAATCTGTGAATTAAAGTGATTCACAGAATGACTTTGTAGTTGAAAGAAATGTGAGATTACTTCCAGGTGGAGTGGCCAGAAACATTTTGACTAATCAATGTAGCACTTGAATTAAGCTTCAGATTTCATTGGCTTGAGGTAAAAGATGAGCCGAGGGAAAACCCTTATAGATATGTAGAACAGCATGTATTTATTCATTCATTGCTTATTTTCAAGTAACTACTATATCCCTACAGTGTTTAGTCACTGAAATATTGAAATGGATATAATACATTCCCTGCCCTCAAAGAATTCATAGAATATTAGTAGCGACAGGACCACAAATAGAAGAAAACTGAGAAGTGCATATGTATTTAAGGGAATATAAATAATTGAATTGGAAAGAATTTAAATCAAAACTTACAGCTGCCTAAGACTAGAATTGTAAAGTTGTTTCAGACTTCATATTTTGTAACAGTTGGAAAGATAAAATCTTGGACATGGTGGATCTTCTTAATACAGAAATGATAACAGAATCTGAAAATACACAGATGGGCTTTTTGTTTCTTTAATATGTAATTATAAAATATAAAATTATAATAAACCATCTAAAGCCAGCATTTAAATCATAGATAGAGGGAAGTTGAGAAAAACACATGTATTTGAGGGACTGCAAGTAATTACTGGAAAACTTCAAATAAAGTAGAGCTGTTAAAAAAAATTAGAAAAATCAGTTGTTACCTTTTATCTGCAAATGTCCATTTAAATATAACTATTAACTAAATAATTGTTTATGTAATGCTTTCCTTCTCTAGTATATCAGGGACTGAAAAATCATAAAGATAGACTGGATTCAGGCTTTTCTGTGTTCTTGAACCTTTGGGGTTTATAGTAGAGATGTTTATGCAATATACATGATGAGATATAAATCATGAGAAAGTGTGAGAACTAAGGTGCCACAGAATCATGAGAAAAACACGTGCTGTGTGATTCTGGAAATGGTGGAGGCTCAGTTTAGTCATTTGAAGAAAGGGAAGTTGAAGTTAGGCAAGACATGGCCACTGGTTAGACATGGAAAATGAAGAAGGACAGGTGATGGCTTGGTTCTCAACGTATTTATCAAAAACCTCGAAGACATATCTAAGTCATATGAAACTAAGCAATCATGTGAGTTTGGGTTGAAAATCTGTGAATTAAAGTGATTCACAGAATGACTTTGTAGTTGAAAGAAATGTGAGATTACTTCCAGGTGGAGTGGCCAGAAACATTTTGACTAATCAATGTAGCACTTGAATTAAGCTTCAGATTTCATTGGCTTGAGGTAAAAGATGAGCCGAGGGAAAACCCTTATAGATATGTAGAACAGCATGTATTTATTCATTCATTGCTTATTTTCAAGTAACTACTATATCCCTACAGTGTTTAGTCACTGAAATATTGAAATGGATATAATACATTCCCTGCCCTCAAAGAATTCATAGAATATTAGTAGCGACAGGACCACAAATAGAAGAAAACTGAGAAGTGCATATGTATTTAAGGGAATATAAATAATTGAATTGGAAAGAATTTAAATCAAAACTTACAGCTGCCTAAGACTAGAATTGTAAAGTTGTTTCAGACTTCATATTCCTTGTTAGAAAGCTTAGAATACAGACTCTGAGAAGCCATTAAAATTTTCTAAATAAAATACTGCTAAGCCTAACAGAAACCTCCCTTTTCCCTCTTAATACATTAGGTTCAATAGATATAGCTCCACCAATTACTCTGTTCTAAACACTTTAGAGATAAGTAAAACATACCCTCTGTTATCAAGTTGCTTATCCTGAAGTATAGAATTCACTACATGCACAGCAAAAGCATCAAAAAACTTGCAGGGAAGTTAAATATTGGTGAGATTGTACTGGATCTGAGATCAGGAAAGATTACAAGAAGAAAATAGAGCTTGAGAAACCATCAGATTTCAAGTGAATGATGTGAAAAAGTGTCCCAAGCAGGATTTCCCCCTGAAGTAAGAGCATAAAGAAAGGCAAACTCAGAACAGGATCATGGAATTGGGATAGTAGAAGATAACACCACCAAGGAAACAATCATTTTAGAGGGTTTTGAGGGCTTCCCTCTTCCGTGGTGACTCAGTGGTAAAGGATGTGCCTACAGTACAGGAGACCAGGGTTGAAAAGATCCCCTGGAGGAGGGCATGGCAACCTGCTCCAGTAGTCTTGCCTGGAGAATTCCGTGGACGGAGGAGCCTGGCGGGCTACAGTCCATAGGGTCACAAAGTCAGAAATGACTGAAGCGACCAGGCAGCTGCAGCAGCAGCAGTAGAGAGGGCTTTGAATCTCAGAGTAACTTTGTATTTCATTATGAAGCAACGGAGAGGCCGCCATGTCAGTCACTGAAGTTCTGTGGTTACAAAAAAATATATTGTCAGTGGGTTTAAGAAGATTAGTAACTCCTTAAAAGAGTGCTGTGAGGATAAAAGTCTTAATACATATAAAGGCTTAGAGTCTGTGTCAGATGTGCTGTATAGTATTTTTAACTTTTTACTATTGGAAATAGAGTTCCAAAAGTTTTGTTTTTTTTTTCTAATATTTTCTCCAAACTTTAATTTGTATGTGGAAAAACTCTGTTTGCTTTATGGAAATATGTAATCTATCTCTACACAAACTTTTCATAATTTTTTCGAATAATTGTTTACCTTTAGAGTTTCTGGATTTCCAACTTGGTTACAAAGTGTTCTCTTTCCCAAGACTGTGTAAGTAGTCTCAATTTTTTTTCTAAAGATTTTTGTTGTTTTATATTTTGCCTTTCAATCTTTAAGTGTAAGAAAGAACTAGATTTATTTTCTTCCACATAGAGATAGAGTTGCATGAGTACCATTATTGCATAGCCTGTTTTATTCTCTCTGAATCCAGGTAACACAGATTTCCTATGTTGCCCTCACAGGGGAATAGGCTGAACTGTATATTCTATTCTGTTGATCTAGTATCTATTCCTAGACTAGCAATACATTGATTTACTCGTGGTACGCTGAAGGAAAAAAAATCAAATCAGATTTCAAGTGACTGATGTGAAAAAGTGTCCCAAGCAGGATTTCCCCCTGAAGTAAGAGCATAAAGAAAGGCAAACTCAGAACAGGATCATGGAATTGGGATAGTAGAAGATAACACCACCAAGGAAACAATCATTTTAGAGGGTTTTGAGGGCTTCCCTCTTCCGTGGTGACTCAGTGGTAAAGGATGTGCCTACAGTACAGGAGACCAGGGTTGAAAAGATCCCCTGGAGGAGGGCATGGCAACCTGCTCCAGTAGTCTTGCCTGGAGAATTCCGTGGACGGAGGAGCCTGGCGGGCTACAGTCCATAGGGTCACAAAGTCAGAAATGACTGAAGCGACCAGGCAGCTGCAGCAGCAGCAGTAGAGAGGGCTTTGAATCTCAGAGTAACTTTGTATTTCATTATGAAGCAACGGAGAGGCCGCCATGTCAGTCACTGAAGTTCTGTGGTTACAAAAAAATATATTGTCAGTGGGTTTAAGAAGATTAGTAACTCCTTAAAAGAGTGCTGTGAGGATAAAAGTCTTAATACATATAAAGGCTTAGAGTCTGTGTCAGATGTGCTGTATAGTATTTTTAACTTTTTACTATTGGAAATAGAGTTCCAAAAGTTTTGTTTTTTTTTTCTAATATTTTCTCCAAACTTTAATTTGTATGTGGAAAAACTCTGTTTGCTTTATGGAAATATGTAATCTATCTCTACACAAACTTTTCATAATTTTTTCGAATAATTGTTTACCTTTAGAGTTTCTGGATTTCCAACTTGGTTACAAAGTGTTCTCTTTCCCAAGACTGTGTAAGTAGTCTCAATTTTTTTTCTAAAGATTTTTGTTGTTTTATATTTTGCCTTTCAATCTTTAAGTGTAAGAAAGAACTAGATTTATTTTCTTCCACATAGAGATAGAGTTGCATGAGTACCATTATTGCATAGCCTGTTTTATTCTCTCTGAATCCAGGTAACACAGATTTCCTATGTTGCCCTCACAGGGGAATAGGCTGAACTGTATATTCTATTCTGTTGATCTAGTATCTATTCCTAGACTAGCAATACATTGATTTACTCGTGGTAGATTCATAATTCTTTCAAATACCTAGTAATGAAAGTCCTTGTAACTGTTCTTTCCCTTCATAATTCTCTTCATTCTGATTGAACATTTATCCTCTCATATAAAGTTTAAAGTAGCTTCATTTAATTCCAATCAAAAAGAATTGTTTTGGAGAATTCTAATTGAAATTGCATTAAACCTAGAGATTAATTTTGGGAGAAATAACATACCTAAGATTTAGTCTTCTGCTCTGAGAACAAATATCTTTCCAGTTCTTAAAGAATTTGCTTA
Organism: Tragulus kanchil; assembly: GCA_022376925.1. Classification (NCBI taxonomy): domain Eukaryota; kingdom Metazoa; phylum Chordata; class Mammalia; order Artiodactyla; family Tragulidae; genus Tragulus; species Tragulus kanchil. Next base: position 29,953,353 of record JAIOJX010000028.1, on the reverse strand, counting down.
TTTACTTCAGTATTATCTACATATATTGAATAGTTTTCTTGATGTGAGTTCTGTTAACTATTGTGAACAAAACGGTGGTTTATTTTATTGTACTTCGAATTTCGGATACTTACAGTTAGTATGGATAAACTATATTGGTGTTCATATAATGTATGTTATAATGTTGCATAGTAACTAGACTGAGCTTGGTTACATGGGGCTCCTGCTGAGCTCAGCTGTGCTCCCATGATGACTGCCGCCTATGGGCAGCTCTGCCTCAGCGTGCTGGCTAATCAAAATCGCTAGTAATTATAGACGATTTGGGGCGAGGGTTGGTCTTTTATCTGTTTCTGACTAAAGATGTTCTGGATATGCAAGCATATCATCAGCAAAACAAAAGGCCTCTCTTCTTTTTAAAATACTTACTCTAATTTTCTTTTTTTTCCTGGCTTGCTGAATTCACTGATAGAGTTGACCGCTTTCTGTGTCCTGATTTTGATGGCATACTTTCAGTGTTGCATTATTTGTTATCTCTGTGGGCCCCATTTGTTAACTCTACGACAGTGCTGTCTATTTGCTAGACATATATCCCTGTGTAGGAAACGCACCCAAACATAGAGTCTTAAAAAGGTACCATGTCTTTCTTTTAGGATTGTGGATGATTGATTTAGGATGGGCTTGGTGATTGTTTCTTTGCCTGGGATTGACTGGGCTCACAGATGTAACTGTAGATACCAAGGGTGCTCATCTTCTGGATTTGTCTAGTGTGTGTGTGATAGGAGTGACTCAGTCACACACCCCTCATCGTTCAGCAGGCTGACGTGGGCTCATCCTCTGGTGGTGTTGGGCACCAATGAAAGCCCCAACCCATGAGGCTTTTCCACCCTCCCTTGAGTCACATTTGCTAATGCTCCTTTTCCAAAGCAAACCCTTAACGATAGTTCAGAGGATAAGAATAAGCGTTTCCAAGGGGCACCCATAGAAGGAAGGGAAACCTTCGTGGCCAGCTTTGCAGTCCACTGTACAGTTAGCCCTTTAAAGACAGAGGGTGAATTGCAGGACCTGTAAGATATTATCTGTGCCAGGAAGACTTAGAGAAAATATCCTGGGTCTTTTAGGGTTTGGATGGAGAATCTACTCTCTTGTGAAAGGTGTGGGGAGGAATGACTGCCTCCTGCTATAGCAGGAACAGGGCAACAGGTGAAGAATCAGCTTCCTTCCCACTAGTGGTGAAGAACCCACCTGCCAATGGGAGACATAGGAGGTGAGGGTCAGGAAGATCCCCCGTAGGAGAGCATGGCAATCCACTCCAGAATTTTTGCCTGGAGAATCCCATGGACAGAGGAACCTGGCAGACGACAGTCTATGAGGTCACAGAGTCGGACACGACTGAAGCAATTTAGTACGTACACACGCTCAGCAGTTACTAATCATGGAGTTCTTGAACCTCTAAGAAAATTAGAAGTATAGAAACTACCTTCCCTTTTTAATTAGCTTTAGCTCTTGTCTGAATTGTTTAAAAGGGCAGGAAGATTGCAAGAGTGGAAAGCATCCTCCTTTAATGAGCTCACCTTTAGTCTGCTTTTGTTCAAAGGGCAAGAGCTTTATTTGTAGTATCAGCTTATTGCAAACTTGTGGTGATGCTGAAAACTTTACATGCAGGCAAGTCCAGGAGAAAGGCCAGTACAAGGGCAGTGGTTTATGGAATGGCATATGAATAGAGAATAGGATCTTTTAAGAATACCAAAAATGTCTTGGAAGTATGACTGGACGTCAGATTCATATATTAGGATTTTTCTCAAGTCTTTCTCTAAATAGGTATCTCACATCTTTTTATAAAAGAACAGTCTTAAGAACCAACTCACTGTGTGTAGCCTGAAAATTAGCCATTATGGTTTGGTAGAAAACCAGAAATCATAAAGATTTTCAAGTGATTTCATTTTTTTTAGGAAACACTTCTTTAAATTAATACCTTCTGGCAATAAAAGCACAAATTATTTAAATGTTAGAGAATTTTAATATATGTGTATGAATATTTTGACATGTATTGAACTTTAACTTCTTTTAGTAACTCCCCAGCTCTGAATGCATGCTTCTGGTGGAGGTGGCCCATGGAAGTAGTTTACCCTCATGCCACAGGGATAAGATCCAAATGGTAACCATTAGTTTGGTTCAGAAAGAAATACAGGGGGGTTTCCTTGGTGGTCCAGCTGGTAAGAACAGTTCAAGGGGTACTGGTTCTATCTCTGGCCTAGGAAGATCCCAGGTGCCATGCAGCAGCTGGACCGATGTGTCCAACTACCGAGCCTGAGCTCTGGAGTGCATGCTCCCAGAGCTGGTGCTCTGTGGCAACAGAGGTCACTGTGATGGGAGGCCCACACAGGCCAAAGAGCAAAGATGGATGAAAATAAATAAATGAAAGACCAATAAAAGTGCCCCACCACCACCACCAAGAGAAAAGAGATACAGGGACTTCCCCTGGTGATCCACTGGCTGAGACTACACCTTCCAGTGCAGGAGGTACAGGCTCCATTCCTGATTGGGGAACTAAAATCTCACATGACTCATGGAAAAAAAATAAGCAACCACCAAAACATAAAACAGAAGGAATATTGTAACAAATTTAATAAAGACTTTAAAAATTCACATTAAAGAAAAATCTTTTTGTTTACATTTATTTACTTATTTCTAAATGAAACAAATATGAATATTTTTAATGACAATGACAAAAGCTACAATTCACAAATAAGTTAGACAAAATAAATGAATAGATACCTAACAATAAAGAAACAAAGATTCATAAAGCAAAAATCAGAAGAAATATAAGGGAAGAGGAAAAATATATAATCACAGTGAGACATACTAACATTTCTCTGAGAATATTTTATCAAGTGCAGAAAAAATAAGAATCAAAGAAAAATCTTTAATAAAAGTACATTCCAGGAAGAATCCCCATCCATGTTGCCTTAAGTTAGAACAGTGATAGATTTCAGGACCTGCAGATGTCAAGACCATGTCCTTGTGGAGTCTTATAGAGAGGGCAATCTGTGACAATAAAGACAGGAGTAGTCGATGTGTGCTGAGAAAGTCTTTCCATCATTGGGGTCCTCGGGTCAGGGGTTCTGATATCCAGGTAGGTCCCCTGTCTTTTTCTGTGATCTGGTTTCTTGTGAGACAAGACGCTAAATTCCCCATTTTACTTAACTCATTCAAGGTGCATTTCTTTCCTAGGCAACAAAATTACTCTGAATTTAGCACAATAGACTTGCCAGTATGCTTTAAATGTGTAAAAACTAAATTCTACATTTTTTACTTAAAGGAGTACTTGTCCTTAATTTTTTTTCTATTTAAGTGGTTTTTTTCCTTTCTCAAGGGGAAGAGCTCCTGTGCACTTCAAGGTCTTCAAGGTCTTCCCCGTGTTAACATGGGCACTTGTGGAACCTGCTCCTTTTTTCCTTTCTCAAGGGGAAGAGCTCCTGTGCACTTCAAGGTCTTCAAGGTCTTCCCTGTGTTAACATGGGCACTTGTGGAACCTGCTCAAATTCTACAGCGATGAGAGCTTTCTCTGGTGTATCTGTTTTCAGAGATGCTCATTTACTGTTAATTTATCTGCCTCACATAAGGCTGAGAAAAATGCAATACTATTTCTATGGGAATTTATCCCTTTATGGAAATTGGGTTTATTCTGTAGGACTGGATTGGTCTCTGGGAGACTTTTACCCCAGATGAGACAGTAAAGTCTGCCAGAAGCCCTGATTACAACTACTAAAGTCTCAAAGAAGCAGGTGGGGCAATTCCTTAAATACTCTAAACTAGCATTTTCCATTTGGCTTATTGTTTCTTAAACAAATTTAAACAGGTTTTGATTCATTTAGCTTTCAAATAAATGGCATATTCCTAACAGGGAATTTAATTCTTCACAATTTTGAAATTCTCTTACATGACATGATTCATTGAATTGTGTGTGCCTTGCTGTTTTGTGGTCTTCAATCTAAGTGGCTACATGTTTTATTTTATTGGTGGCTGTGTAAAATACATCAGTTGATTTCCTACAGAATAGATGGATATTTTATTCTATTAAAATTTAGTGCATTTTCGCTAAAGTCAAAACACCTGCAACTTTTTGTGTTTTTTCATTAGTAGTTTTGTTTGAGCAACTCTGGGGCTGTACCAAAAGTAGCTGGAAAGTAATTTTAATGACATTGATCACATAATGTGACACTGAACTATTGACCCTGTGGGTCCTCGGGCCCAGGGGTTCTGATATCCAGGTAGGTCCCCTGTCTTTTTCTGTGATCTGGTTTCTTGTGAGACAAGACGCTAAATTCCCCATTTTACTTAACTCATTCAAGGTGCATTTCTTTCCTAGGCAACAAAATTACTCTGAATTTAGCACAATAGACTTGCCAGTATGCTTTAAATGTGAAAAAACTAAATTCTACATTTTTTACTTAAAGGAGTACTTGTCCTTAATTTTTTTTCTATTTAAGTGGTTTTTTTCCTTTCTCAAGGGGAAGAGCTCCTGTGCACTTCAAGGTCTTCAAGGTCTTCCCCGTGTTAACATGGGCACTTGTGGAACCTGCTCCTTTTTTCCTTTCTCAAGGGGAAGAGCTCCTGTGCACTTCAAGGTCTTCAAGGTCTTCCCTGTGTTAACATGGGCACTTGTGGAACCTGCTCAAATTCTACAGCGATGAGAGCTTTCTCTGGTGTATCTGTTTTCAGAGATGCTCATTTACTGTTAATTTATCTGCCTCACATAAGGCTGAGAAAAATGCAATACTATTTCTATGGGAATTTATCCCTTTATGGAAATTGGGTTTATTCTGTAGGACTGGATTGGTCTCTGGGAGACTTTTACCCCAGATGAGACAGTAAAGTCTGCCAGAAGCCCTGATTACAACTACTAAAGTCTCAAAGAAGCAGGTGGGGCAATTCCTTAAATACTCTAAACTAGCATTTTCCATTTGGCTTATTGTTTCTTAAACAAATTTAAACAGGTTTTGATTCATTTAGCTTTCAAATAAATGGCATATTCCTAACAGGGAATTTAATTCTTCACAATTTTGAAATTCTCTTACATGACATGATTCATTGAATTGTGTGTGCCTTGCTGTTTTGTGGTCTTCAATCTAAGTGGCTACATGTTTTATTTTATTGGTGGCTGTGTAAAATACATCAGTTGATTTCCTACAGAATAGATGGATATTTTATTCTATTAAAAATTTAGTGCATTTTCGCTAAAGTCAAAACACCTGCAACTTTTTGTGTTTTTTCATTAGTAGTTTTGTTTGAGCAACTCTGGGGCTGTACCAAAAGTAGCTGGAAAGTAATTTTAATGACATTGATCACATAATGTGACACTGTAATTAGGTGCTATAATCAGGAATACCCACCAACAATCCACCTGTCTGGACAATTAATTGATTTTGTGAAGATTTCATACATCTCTTGTTATTGTCTCCCAGAAGTTTCTGGAGTTGAGCTGTCCATTTGTAAATTTGGCAGCTTTAAAAAAAATTCTATTTGTTTATTCTTGACTGTGCTGGGTCTTCCTTGCAGTGAACAGGCAATTCTTTAGTTGCAATACTTGGGCTTCTTGTTGTTGTGACTTCTCTTGTTGCCGAGCGTTGACTCAGTGGTTGTGGTTCATGGGCTTAGTTGCTCAATGGCATATGGGATCTTCTTAGACCAGGGATTTAACCAGTATGCTGTGTCTTGCAAGGAAGATTCTTCACCACTGGACCACGAGGAAAACCCCAGTTTAACAGGTCTTCAATACTAATTTTATTCTGTTTCATTACATTCCTTTTTCTTAATTAATTAGTTAATTTATTTTTGTCTATTCTGGGTTTTCACTGATGCTACAGGCTCTTCTCTAGTTGCAGGGAGTGGGGGCTACTCTCTAGGTGAGGTGAGCAGGCTTCTTGTGGTGACTTCTGTTGTGGAATTCAGGCACTAGGGCTCATGGGCTTCAGTAATTGTGGCACATGGGCTCCACAGTTGCGGCTCACGGGCTTAGTTGCTCCACGGCATGTGGGATCTTCTCAGATCAGGGATCGAACCCTTGTCTCCTGCATTGGCAGGCGAACTCTTCACCATTGAACTACCAGGGAAACTCTGTTTCATTACATTCTTGACTGGCATGGGGGAAATGGAGAAAATATTAAATTGGGGTAATAGTATCTTTGTATACCCAAAGGCCTCTGAGAAATTGAAGTTAGGTAAAAGTAGGAATCAGGAAATACTCCAATACTAACACAATCCATTTGTAACTGGTTTGATCTATTATTTTCAAAACTAAGCCCTTTTACCTTAATCATTCTTTTATATCCCCAGGGAATAAGCATTTTATTTTGGACTTCTTTTTCTCACAATGGGGAAATAAGATCTTTAATCTATTTCTTACAAAGATTCCCAGGAGAGATTGGCACAGATTTGTAGTTGGTATAAAAGGATGTTGCCTGTATCACGTGGTGTGCAGTTTGCCAACGGGGTAGTTGGTTAGGGTTAAAAGAGATTGCTCTTTGTTATTAAATGGAGGAGAAAGAATTAGCATTAGCACTGCCTGTGGCAACACACTTAGCAATGACACAATGAGAAAAGGAAATAGATTTAAAAAGTAAGACTCAGACAGGCACCTACGGACCTATAAAGGCATACAGAGAAAAAAGAGGCTTGAGAAAACTTTGTAGATAAAACCTCTAAGGCCAGAATTTATCTGGATATAGATGAATAAATTTACTCGTGATGCTAGGAGATTTGTGCCTTTGAATTCTTAGGTGTTTCAATAAAGGAATGCCTGAATTTTTTTTTTTTTTTTTCAGCAAGCCTGTGCAGGTTCAAATGATATGGACTTATACTTATTGGAGTCAATTTTATTACTGTTTTATTTTTTCCACCCCCACACTCCCCACCAAGGGCTTGTTCACTCAGCAATTTAAGGATATCAGGGCCAATATCTCCGCTGTTTACTTGGTGTTGCCTCTTGGTCATAGAGTGACTGCCACAGCTTCAGTCATCTCTTCTGCATACAAAGCTGCAAGAAGGAGAATAGGCTTTCCAAGCTGTCCGTTTAGAAAACCAAGAGAGTTTGGGCACTTTCAAAGGACACAAAACCTTTCTCAGAACTTGCACTCTCCAACAGAGTTTCACTTAATTTTTATTGGCAAAAATTAGATCATAGTGCCAGTCCTGAGGTGAAAGCTTGACAAGTCGGGAAGTGTATGTAAGAGACACTTGGGTATTGGCCTTGCTCTTCAGATATGTTGTAATCATTGGACCATGTTCTGTTCTTGGGATGTAGGAATGAGAAAAGAATACTCCTAGGAATTAACTTAACAGAGTAAAATCAAGATAATGGAAGGTGTGAAATTAGAGTCATTTGCAAATATACCTGATTTCTTTTTCTTAAATTATGTCACCTAAAGTGAGACTGCCTTCTCACAGACAAATTATTTTGCAGCTATAGATTCATTTAGGATAATAACTAATGAAATGCATGGCATGTTAAAACCTCAGTGTATTCTAATCATGCATGTTTCTGTGTTATTTAAAGAACTTAACATAGAAACTCCATATATTTTACAAATGGTATTTCTTCTTTTACCCATGCTGAGCTGTTTTCATGAGAATTCCCAGTTTAAAAGCTAAGTTTACCATAATTGACTCATTATATTTTTGTACTGCAGAGACAGAATGCAACGTTATTATTTACACATAGCTCTTTTTCAGCTGTGCCTGAAGATAATGTCATAATCACTATCTGTAGAACCATTTTGCAATAATCAACAATACTCAGTAAGTATTCAATCTCAAATTGTTTATGTGGCAATAATATCAGTGAGGTGATTTTAAGAAACAAGGAGTTGCTATGACTACTGTTTCCAAAGCTAGGTATTAACTACAAATTGGTATCTTTTTTTCATCCTTTTAATCTTGGCCATATGAAAAGTGAAAATGCACTGATTAAACAAATATTAGAGCATAGATAGATGTACATGAAGATAGATTTAGACAAATGTCTCCTGCCTTCCAGGATTGACTCATATTACAGGTCCAAATAAATTTACTGGGGATAGACCAGGGCCTGTAAGTATTTACTGGAGGATGTTTCACAGAAGACAGCTAAGGCAGAATATATCCAAGGGTATAAAACCTCTGGTTTGTCACAGAAAGGTGACCCAGAGAAAGAAGATGGAACCAGTGGTGTAAGTTTCTATGTTAGACTATGTTATGTTTTAAGACTATGTAAATGTTAATTTTTGTATTAAAGGGCAAAAATTGGGAATTTGGAATTGACATATACACAAGTACTATGTATAAAAGGGCTTCCCAGGTGGCTCAGTGGTAAAGAATCTGACTGCAACCATGAGATGTGGGTTCAATCCCTGGGTTGGGAAGATCCCCTGAAGAAGGAAATGGCAACCCAATCCAGTATTCTTGCCTGGGAAATCCCATGGACAGAGTAGCCTGGCAGGGCTACAGTCCATATGTTCACAGAAAATTGGACACAGCAGAGTGACTAAACAACAAATGTATAAAAGAGATAACTAATACTAACCTACTGTACAACACAGGGAACTAAACTTAGTGTTCTGTGGTGACCTAAAGGGGAAGGAAATTCAAACAAGAGGAGATATATGTCTAGGTATGGCTGATTCATTTTGCTATGTAGCGGAAAATAATACAACATTGTAAAGCATCTATATTCTAATAAAAACAAAAAATGAAAAACAAAGAGACGAAAGGAAAGGATCTGGTTCATGTTTAATGTGCCACCCCCAAATGTCTCTTTGGCATGTGGATTATTTCCAGTTGAAAATCATTAAGGCTCTAAAGACTCAGGAAGAAACTTTGACCTTTCCCCTAACTGCCTAAAGAATGTACCTAGAGGGCCTCTTCCAGGAAGGAAGCCATAGCCATCGAAAACTATAGTAGAAACTAGCTGTGTAGACAAGGAAGAACCCAGCAGTTTGTTTGTTACAATTCCTGCCTCCCACTGTCTCTGCCGGCCCAGCAAACATTTGTTGATCAAACGTTTGCTTTTCCATCTCCATGTAAATTGCCTTCCTTCCCTTTGAAGTCCCAAATCACAGCCCCGCCATTCTCTTTTGTCTTTAGCTGAAGGTGGTGCTTAAGGTGACAGTCTCAGGCACTTTGGCCAGTTACTCAGTTTTCCTGTGTATACAGGTTGTAAGCTTCTTTGATTTTCTCCTATTTATCTGTCTCCTACTGGTAGAAAGAAGATGGAACCAAGGGTATAAAACCTCTGGTTTGTCACAGAAAGGTGACCCAGAGAAAGAAGATGGAACCAGTGGTGTAAGTTTCTATGTTAGACTATGTTATGTTTTAAGACTATGTAAATGTTAATTTTTGTATTAAAGGGCAAAAATTGGGAATTTGGAATTGACATATACACAAGTACTATGTATAAAAGGGCTTCCCAGGTGGCTCAGTGGTAAAGAATCTGACTGCAACCATGAGATGTGGGTTCAATCCCTGGGTTGGGAAGATCCCCTGAAGAAGGAAATGGCAACCCAATCCAGTATTCTTGCCTGGGAAATCCCATGGACAGAGTAGCCTGGCAGGGCTACAGTCCATATGTTCACAGAAAATTGGACACAGCAGAGTGACTAAACAACAAATGTATAAAAGAGATAACTAATACTAACCTACTGTACAACACAGGGAACTAAACTTAGTGTTCTGTGGTGACCTAAAGGGGAAGGAAATTCAAACAAGAGGAGATATATGTCTAGGTATGGCTGATTCATTTTGCTATGTAGCGGAAAATAATACAACATTGTAAAGCATCTATATTCTAATAAAAACAAAAAATGAAAAACAAAGAGACGAAAGGAAAGGATCTGGTTCATGTTTAATGTGCCACCCCCAAATGTCTCTTTGGCATGTGGATTATTTCCAGTTGAAAATCATTAAGGCTCTAAAGACTCAGGAAGAAACTTTGACCTTTCCCCTAACTGCCTAAAGAATGTACCTAGAGGGCCTCTTCCAGGAAGGAAGCCATAGCCATCGAAAACTATAGTAGAAACTAGCTGTGTAGACAAGGAAGAACCCAGCAGTTTGTTTGTTACAATTCCTGCCTCCCACTGTCTCTGCCGGCCCAGCAAACATTTGTTGATCAAACGTTTGCTTTTCCATCTCCATGTAAATTGCCTTCCTTCCCTTTGAAGTCCCAAATCACAGCCCCGCCATCCTCTTTTGTCTTTAGCTGAAGGTGGTGCTTAAGGTGACAGTCTCAGGCACTTTGGCCAGTTACTCAGTTTTCCTGTGTATACAGGTTGTAAGCTTCTGTGTGATTTTCTCCTATTTATCTGTCTCTCCTCACTTTAATTCATAGACCAGCCAGAAGAACCTACAACTGTAGAGGAAAGTCTCTTCCTCCCCCACAATGTCATGAGAAATCAACTCCAGTTATTTTTAAACAAGTTTTAGGTAGGCTTTCTGGAAAGTATTTACTTCTAATATTAGTGAAAGTTTAAGACAGGGCAGTGTTTATTTAAAGTGCTTTAAAAAATAATGCTTTAAAAATAATATACAGACAGGCCTCATTTATTGTGTTCTGTATTACTGCCTTTCACATAGTCCATTTTTTTAGGGAATAGAGGTCTGTGCAACCCTGCATTGAGCATGTCTCTCAGCACCTTTTTTCTCAACAGTACCTGCTCACTTCATGTCTCTCTATCACATTTGGATAATTTTCAAAACATTTCAGTGCTTTACTCTTATATTTGTTATAGTGATCTGTGATGAGTAATTTTTTTATTGAAGTATAGTTGATTTAAAATATTGTCTGAGTTTCAAGTGTACAGCAGAGTGATTTAGCTTTTTTTCTGATTATATTCCATTATAGATTATTATAAAACATTGCATATAATGCCCTGTGCTATACAGTAAATCTTCTTTACTTATCTATTTTATGTGTAATAGGGTAGGAGTTTTTTGAACCCTGAGGCTTTGTTTTTCTACTCAGTATTCAGAATGTCAAACATAATGATGGCACATAACAGATAGTCTATAAATGCTTGTTGAATTAAAGCAGACTTGTTCCAACCAGCAAATCTGCTTAACTAGTCATACTGTGTAGAACATGGGGCAGGAACAAAGATAATAATATTTTTTTGAGTCTTTGTTCCACTTTCTATGGAGAAATCCAAGGCTAATAGAATACCCAACTAAATGCAGAGTCCCAGAGAATAGCTAGGAAAGATAACAAAGTGAGCTGCTTAAGTGAGCAATGAAATGAAATAGAGGAAAATAATAGAATGGAAAAGCTGAAATGAACCACTGTCTCTGCCGGCCCAGCAAACATTTGTTGATCAAACGTTTGCTTTTCCATCTCCATGTAAATTGCCTTCCTTCCCTTTGAAGTCCCAAATCACAGCCCCGCCATTCTCTTTTGTCTTTAGCTGAAGGTGGTGCTTAAGGTGACAGTCTCAGGCACTTTGGCCAGTTACTCAGTTTTCCTGTGTATACAGGTTGTAAGCTTCTGTGTGATTTTCTCCTATTTATCTGTCTCTCCTCACTTTAATTCATAGACCAGCCAGAAGAACCTACAACTGTAGAGGAAAGTCTCTTCCTCCCCCACAATGTCATGAGAAATCAACTCCAGTTATTTTTAAACAAGTTTTAGGTAGGCTTTCTGGAAAGTATTTACTTCTAATAGTAGTGAAAGTTTAAGACAGGGCAGTGTTTATTTAAAGTGCTTTAAAAAATAATGCTTTAAAAATAATATACAGACAGGCCTCATTTATTGTGTTCTGTATTACTGCCTTTCACATAGTCCATTTTTTTAGGGAATAGAGGTCTGTGCAACCCTGCATTGAGCATGTCTCTCAGCACCTTTTTTCTCAACAGTACCTGCTCACTTCATGTCTCTCTATCACATTTGGATAATTTTCAAAACATTTCAGTGCTTTACTCTTATATTTGTTATAGTGATCTGTGATGAGTAATTTTTTTATTGAAGTATAGTTGATTTAAAATATTGTCTGAGTTTCAAGTGTACAGCAGAGTGATTTAGCTTTTTTTCTGATTATATTCCATTATAGATTATTATAAAACATTGCATATAATGCCCTGTGCTATACAGTAAATCTTCTTTACTTATCTATTTTATGTGTAATAGGGTAGGAGTTTTTTGAACCCTGAGGCTTTGTTTTTCTACTCAGTATTCAGAATGTCAAACATAATGATAGCACATAACAGATAGTCTATAAATGCTTGTTGAATGAAAGCAGACTTGTTCCAACCAGCAAATCTGCTTAACTAGTCATACTGTGTAGAACATGGGGCAGGAACAAAGATAATAATATTTTTTTGAGTCTTTGTTCCACTTTCTATGGAGAAATCCAAGGCTAATATAATACCCAACTAAATGCAGAGTCCCAGAGAATAGCTAGGAAAGATAACAAAGTGAGCTGCTTAAGTGAGCAATGAAATGAAATAGAGGAAAATAATAGAATGGAAAAGACTAGAGGTTTCTTCAAGAAAATTGGAGATACCAAAGGAACACTTCATGCAAAGATGGGCACAATAAAGGACAGAAACAGCAGGAACCTAACAAAAGCAGGTAAGATTAAGAAGAGGTAGCAAGAAGACACAGAAAATCTGTACACAAAAGATCGTAATGAATCTGATAAGCACAATGGGATGGTCACTCACCTAAAGCCAGACTTCCTGGAGCGTGAAGTCAAGTGACCTTAGAAAGTATTACTATGAACAAAGCTAGTAGAGGTGATGGAATTCCAGCTGAGCTGTTTCAAATCTTAAAAGATGATGTTGTTAAAGTGCAGCACTCAATATGCCAGCAAATTTGGAAAACTTAGCAATGGCCACAAGACTAGAAAATGTCAGTTTTCATTTTGGTCCCCAAAAGGGCAATGTTAAAGAATGTTCAAACTACCTCATGGTTGCACTCCTGTCACATGGTAGCGAGGTCATGGTCAGAATTCTCCAAGCAAGGCTTAAGCAGTATGTGAACCAAGAACCTCCAGTTGTACAAGCTGGATATGGAAAAGGCAGAGGAACCAGAGATCAAATTGCCAACATCTGTTAGATTATGGAGAAAAAAACAACACCAAGAGAATTCTAGAAAAATACCTGCTTTGTTAACTATGTTAAAGCCTTTGACTGTGTGGATTACAACAAACTGGAAAATTCTGAAAGAGATGGGAATGTCAGACCACTTTACCTACCTTCTGAAGAACCTGTATGCAGGTCAAGAAGCAACAGTTAGAACTGGACATGGAGCAATGAATGAACTGGTTCAAAATTGGGAAAGAAGTATATCAAGGCTGTACATTGTCACCCTTCTTGTTTAACTTCTCTGCAGATTACATCCTGTGAGATGCCAGACTGGCTAAATCACAAGTTGGAATCAAGATTGCTGGGAGAAATATCAACCTCAAATACGCAGATGATACCACGCTGATGGCAGAAAACAATGAGGAACTAAATAGCCTCTTGATGAAGGTAAAAGAGAAGAGTGAAAAAGCTGGCTTAAAACTCAACATTCAAAAAACAAAAATCATGGCATCCGGTCCCATCACTTCATAGCAAATGGATGGAAAAAATGGGGTCAGTGACAGACTTTATTTTCTTGGGATCCAGAATCACTGCAGATTGTGACTACAGCTATGAAATTAAAAGACACTTGCTCTTTGGAAGAAATTCTGTGACATACCTAGACAGTATATTAAAAAGCAGGGACATCACTTCACCAACAAAGATCTGTAAAGTCAAAGTTATGTTTTTTCCAGTAGTCAATACAGATGTGAGGGTTGGGCCATCAAGAAGGCTGAGTGCCAGAGAATTGATGCTTTCGAACTGTGATGCTGTAGAAGACTCTTGAGAGTCCTTTGGACAGCAAGGAGCACAAACCAGTTAATCCTCAAGAAAATCAACCTGAAATATTCATCGAAGGGACTGATGCTGAAACTGAAGCTCCAATACTTTGACTACTTCATGGGAAGAGCTGACTCATTGGAAAAGACCCTGGTGCTGGAAAAGATTGAGAGCAGGAGGATGAAACAGTTAGGCGGCATCACCAGCTCAATGGAGGTGAGTTTGAGAGAGTGAAGGACTGGAAAGCCTGGTGTGCTACAGTCTATGGGGTTGCCAAGGGTCAGACACAACTTAGCGACTGAACTACAATATAAGAGAAGTGCCAATAGTATCTTTGTGATCATTTGTATTTCCAGTTATCTTGCATAAGTCATTTAGAGTTTGAAGTGTAAACCCACCTATCATCTAAGAGGGTGTTGGGAGAAGCCTAGAAGAAAGTGTGTGCATACAGGATATAAAATTCTCCCAAACCAAATTTTTTCTCATTCTTTATGGGTGTATTGATTCATTCATCATTCATTCCTGAACACCTATTCTATGACTTTACTCATGTCTGACTCTGTGTGACCCCATGGATTACAGCCCGTCAGGCTCCTCTGTGCATAGAATTTTCCAGGCAAGAACATGGGAGTGGGTTGCCATGCCATTCTCCAGGGGAAAACTTTCCAACCCAGGGATGGAACCTGGGGCTCGTGCATTGCACACAGATGCCTCACCATGAGCCATCAGGAAAGCCCTACATATATGCAGACCACATGGACAATACTTTGCCAGGTAAAACAATCAAATCTCAAAAAAAAAAACAAAAATAAAAAAATGGCATCCGGTCCCATCACTTCATAGCAAATGGATGGAAAAAATGGGGTCAGTGACAGACTTTATTTTCTTGGGATCCAGAATCACTGCAGATTGTGACTACAGCTATGAAATTAAAAGACACTTGCTCTTTGGAAGAAATTCTGTGACATACCTAGACAGTATATTAAAAAGCAGGGACATCACTTCACCAACAAAGATCTGTAAAGTCAAAGTTATGTTTTTTCCAGTAGTCAATACAGATGTGAGGGTTGGGCCATCAAGAAGGCTGAGTGCCAGAGAATTGATGCTTTCGAACTGTGATGCTGTAGAAGACTCTTGAGAGTCCTTTGGACAGCAAGGAGCACAAACCAGTTAATCCTCAAGAAAATCAACCTGAAATATTCATCGAAGGGACTGATGCTGAAACTGAAGCTCCAATACTTTGACTACTTCATGGGAAGAGCTGACTCATTGGAAAAGACCCTGGTGCTGGAAAAGATTGAGAGCAGGAGGATGAAACAGTTAGGCGGCATCACCAGCTCAATGGAGGTGAGTTTGAGAGAGTGAAGGACTGGAAAGCCTGGTGTGCTACAGTCTATGGGGTTGCCAAGGGTCAGACACAACTTAGCGACTGAACTACAATATAAGAGAAGTGCCAATAGTATCTTTGTGATCATTTGTATTTCCAGTTATCTTGCATAAGTCATTTAGAGTTTGAAGTGTAAACCCACCTATCATCTAAGAGGGTGTTGGGAGAAGCCTAGAAGAAAGTGTGTGCATACAGGATATAAAATTCTCCCAAACCAAATTTTTTCTCATTCTTTATGGGTGTATTGATTCATTCATCATTCATTCCTGAACACCTATTCTATGACTTTACTCATGTCTGACTCTGTGTGACCCCATGGATTACAGCCCGTCAGGCTCCTCTGTGCATAGAATTTTCCAGGCAAGAACATGGGAGTGGGTTGCCATGCCATTCTCCAGGGAAATCTTTCCAACCCAGGGATGGAACCTGGGGCTCGTGCATTGCACACAGATGCCTCACCATGAGCCATCAGGAAAGCCCTACATATATGCAGACCACATGGACAATACTTTGCCAGGTTTCTCTATCCATGGGATTTTCCAAGCAAGAATACTGCAGGGGGTTGCCATTTCCTTTTCTACTACATGCCAGACATTGTGGTAAATGCCATGCTCACTAGGATGTGCAAGACTGCTATGAGAAAATTTTTGATGTTTAAAATTTAAAAACAATATAGATGAATTATATATAAGTTAATAGCCATAACATCCTCATTCTTCATATTCTTGTGAAATTACAGTAAAAAGGGCACTCAGTGCAATACCAAGGCTGAGTGGCAATTAATTGTTTAGGAAGTTGCTATGAGGGAAATAATATTTGATCATCAGAATGGGGCTGTCTGAAACATCACCAACCTTCCCCTAAACCACATCCCTCCATTTGCTGTGCTTACTATTGCAAGCAACCCTATCCATACCTTTATATCTACATCTCCAATTCATTTTTAAAAATTATTTATTTTTTAATTACAGGATAATTGTTTTATAATATTGTGTTGCTTTCTGCCATACATCAACATAAATATATCTGTGTCCCCTCCCTTTTGAGTCTCCCTCTCAACTCACTGTTATACTTATATTTATATACTTGCAACTTTGTTAATTTTGTATTCCTGTAATTAGATTTTACAAAACCTTAAATACAGGATTATATCTGCATAATCCTTACACTAAGTTTTTCCCTGTGGGTGCTTAACAAATACTTCCTAGGGCACTGAAAGAATCGGATTCTACATTTGAAAATTTTCACTTTTTTATTAATTTGTAAAATAGTAAATTACATTGTTTCAAATGTTCTGTAACTGATGTTCTGTTTTTTGATATGTAGTTATTTATTATAGATTGCTTATCTATTTCTTCATAATTTCAATTATTTAAGGCTACAGTAGATAAATAGTATCACCAGATAGGTTTTTAACTTGTTGTATATCTCAAAGGATACATTGCATTAAGATTTCTTAACTTCCAACAGGATGTCGGCAAATCTTTATATCCGCAGTGGATGAGCCCATCACAGATGCCTCACCATGAGCCATCAGGAAAGCCCTACATATATGCAGACCACATGGACAATACTTTGCCAGGTTTCTCTATCCATGGGATTTTCCAAGCAAGAATACTGCAGGGGGTTGTCATTTCCTTTTCTACTACATGCCAGACATTGTGGTAAATGCCATGCTCACTAGGATGTGTAAGACTGCTATGAGAAAATTTTTGATGTTTAAAATTTAAAAACAATATAGATGAATTATATATAAGTTAATAGCCATAACATCCTCATTCTTCATATTCTTGTGAAATTACAGTAAAAAGGGCACTCAGTGCAATACCAAGGCTGAGTGGCAATTAATTGTTTAGGAAGTTGCTATGAGGGAAATAATATTTGATCATCAGAATGGGGCTGTCTGAAACATCACCAACCTTCCCCTAAACCACATCCCTCCATTTGCTGTGCTTACTATTGCAAGCAACCCTATCCATACCTTTATATCTACATCTCCAATTCATTTTTAAAAATTATTTATTTTTTAATTACAGGATAATTGTTTTATAATATTGTGTTGCTTTCTGCCATACATCAACATAAATATATCTGTGTCCCCTCCCTTTTGAGTCTCCCTCTCAACTCACTGTTATACTTATATTTATATACTTGCAACTTTGTTAATTTTGTATTCCTGTAATTAGATTTTACAAAACCTTAAATACAGGATTATATCTGCATAATCCTTACACTAAGTTTTTCCCTGTGGGTGCTTAACAAATACTTCCTAGGGCACTGAAAGAATCGGATTCTACATTTGAAAAATTTCACTTTTTTATTAATTTGTAAAATAGTAAATTACATTGTTTCAAATGTTCTGTAACTGATGTTCTGTTTTTTGATATGTAGTTATTTATTATAGATTGCTTATCTATTTCTTCATAATTTCAATTATTTAAGGCTACAGTAGATAAATAGTATCACCAGATAGGTTTTTAACTTGTTGTATATCTCAAAGGATACATTGCATTAAGATTTCTTAACTTCCAACAGGATGTCGGCATAGAATAGACTGTTACCCTGTAAAGCCTTTGTGTCCTTCACAGTTTAGTAGGAATCATAAATAAGCTATAAGAAGACATAATCATATCTAGAAACTGGGTACCTAGATCAACAAAAGCCAATCCAGAGCCTACCATTTGATTTTACATATGCTTGAGAAAACTATGAATTTGCTGAGTCTCAGTTTTCTCATTTGTAAAGTAGGGTGTATATGAAGATCAATGAACAAATGAACA
Source organism: Tragulus kanchil (assembly GCA_022376925.1). Lineage (NCBI taxonomy): Eukaryota > Metazoa > Chordata > Mammalia > Artiodactyla > Tragulidae > Tragulus > Tragulus kanchil. The sequence continues at coordinate 29,935,341 of JAIOJX010000028.1, read as the reverse complement.
TAAATCACTGGGCACAGCACCTGGGGCATACATGTATAAATGATTAGTTACTACTGTAATTGTTGTTATTTGTAAGCTAAGATTTCAGTATGGTATAGTGAGTGTTGTGAGAGAAACTATAGGATTAAAGACACTTTATATCTTAATGTATATGGCTTGTTTCATCATAAAATGTTACCTCTTCAAGCATATCAACATTATTTTCCTTCTGCAAAAGAAAAAGTAAACCTAGTCACAAAACTGATTACACACCTTTACAGAGTAAACCACTTTCACCTGAGGCATTTCAGAAACTGTTCTGAAATGTTATGTTCTCTTTACCAATTTTTCTACTAATGGGAGTGGAATCTCTCTCTATATAAAACAGATTAAATTCAGTAGAACTTCAGTGAACAGGGATTATAGTTGGCCACCTCATACTTTTGAAAGAATATCTCCATTTACAAAATAACAATTAAAAATATATGGTAGATCAGAAAGAAAACAGTTACAAAAAGCTTCACAAATATACTTTTTCAATATGAGGTTAGTCAGCAGCCTGTGATTGAGTCTTCCACTTTTCATAGCACATTTGGTACAAGTTAAACTGTAAAAAGTACACACCATCTCAACCGATAAATGCAATAATTTTAATATGTTTATAGGAATAATACCTTTACAGATTGGATCATTTTATTAGCAATGGGGAAATATGGAAAATCAATTTTAATTTAAAAAAAAATTACTTTGTATAGTGGAATAAATCCCAATTCCATGGCTCTCTGTTTAGAGAGCTCATTAGAAATAAGATAGAGATTTGCACCAGATAGGTTTTTAACTTGTTGTATATCTCAAAGGATACATTGCATTAAGATTTCTTAACTTCCAACAGGATGTCGGCATAGAATAGACTGTTACCCTGTAAAGCCTTTGTGTCCTTCACAGTTTAGTAGGAATCATAAATAAGCTATAAGAAGACATAATCATATCTAGAAACTGGGTACCTAGATCAACAAAAGCCAATCCAGAGCCTACCATTTGATTTTACATATGCTTGAGAAAACTATGAATTTGCTGAGTCTCAGTTTTCTCATTTGTAAAGTAGGGTGTATATGAAGATCAATGAACAAATGAACATAAATCACTGGGCACAGCACCTGGGGCATACATGTATAAATGATTAGTTACTACTGTAATTGTTGTTATTTGTAAGCTAAGATTTCAGTATGGTATAGTGCGTGTTGTGAGAGAAACTATAGGATTAAAGACACTTTATATCTTAATGTATATGGCTTGTTTCATCATAAAATGTTACCTCTTCAAGCATATCAACATTATTTTCCTTCTGCAAAAGAAAAAGTAAACCTAGTCACAAAACTGATTACACACCTTTACAGAGTAAACCACTTTCACCTGAGGCATTTCAGAAACTGTTCTGAAATGTTATGTTCTCTTTACCAATTTTTCTACTAATGGGAGTGGAATCTCTCTCTATATAAAACAGATTAAATTCAGTAGAACTTCAGTGAACAGGGATTATAGTTGGCCACCTCATACTTTTGAAAGAATATCTCCATTTACAAAATAACAATTAAAAATATATGGTAGATCAGAAAGAAAACAGTTACAAAAAGCTTCACAAATATACTTTTTCAATATGAGGTTAGTCAGCAGCCTGTGATTGAGTCTTCCACTTTTCATAGCACATTTGGTACAAGTTAAACTGTAAAAAGTACACACCATCTCAACCGATAAATGCAATAATTTTAATATGTTTATAGGAATAATACCTTTACAGATTGGATCATTTTATTAGCAATGGGGAAATATGGAAAATCAATTTTAATTTAAAAAAAAATTACTTTGTATAGTGGAATAAATCCCAATTCCATGGCTCTCTGTTTAGAGAGCTCATTAGAAATAAGATAGAGATTTGCAATCTTGGACAAAGAAATTAATCTTTCTAAGGTTAAAATAAGAATATCTGGACTTTCACGTGTATATTTTCTCCAAAGGAATTTCCTTTTAAGTTCTTAAAGATTATAGTTTCTTTTCTTACTTTTAAGCTTTAAAAAAATATTTTTATAACTTTACTCAAAGGTTTGGCCTACTAATTCACAAGATATTTAGAGACTTTCATATCTAAATTATTTCATACATAAACCAAAATATACCTTTTTCCTAGAATCATTCAAACTTTCATAAAATGAAGTTTTATTTATCTGTTAGATCTAATAGTTCTTAGAAGCTGGCATATCTTTCATATGCTTCAAGAGAAAAAATATAACTATATAATTATGTCAGTATTTTCTTTTTTTATGTAAGCTATTTAAACAGCATATTACCTAATCTATAAATCAGTTAATGTGAGAAAAAAGGCAAGCATTTAACTTCAATGAAGTTAATTCTTTTTTTTTTTTTTGGGTGGGGGTGGGAAGGGAGGGGAGCAGGTGGGCCACTTCTATTGGTCTTTCATTTGTCCATTTTTATCCATCTTTTTTCTTTGGCCCATGTGGGCCTCCCATCGCGGCGGCCTCCGTTGTTGCAGAGCACCGGCTCTAGGTGCATGCACTCCAGAGCTCCGGCTCGGTAATTGGACACATCAGTCCAGCCGCTCCGCGGCACGTGGGATCTTCCCAGGCCAGGGCTCGAACCGGCGCCCCTTGCACTGCAAGGCGGTGTCCTTACCCACTGGACCACCAGGGAAGCCCTGAAGTTAATTCTTAATTCAAATACATCTTTACTTTGCAAAGAAGAGTAATTTAACTGCAAATGAATATTTGAATTATTATTGTTAAGGGAATAATAACATTCTCCATTCTTAAGTCTTCACTAAGGAATTACCAAATACTTCATTCCCAAATCCCCAAATTATATTTATTAACGGCATAATGACAATAATACCTTTACAGATTGAAAAGCAATGGGGAAATATGGAAAATCAATTTTAATTTAAAAAAATTACTTTGTATAGTGGAATAAATCCAATTCCATGGCTCTCTGTTTAGAGAGCTCATTAGAAATAAGATAGAGATTTGCAATCTTGGACAAAGAAATTAATCTTTCTAAGGTTAAAATAAGAATATCTGGACTTTCACGTGTATATTTTCTCCAAAGGAATTTCCTTTTAAGTTCTTAAAGATTATAGTTTCTTTTCTTACTTTTAAGCTTTAAAAAAATATTTTTATAACTTTACTCAAAGGTTTGGCCTACTAATTCACAAGATATTTAGAGACTTTCATATCTAAATTATTTCATACATAAACCAAAATATACCTTTTTCCTAGAATCATTCAAACTTTCATAAAATGAAGTTTTATTTATCTGTTAGATCTAATAGTTCTTAGAAGCTGGCATATCTTTCATATGCTTCAAGAGAAAAAATATAACTATATAATTATGTCAGTATTTTCTTTTTTTATGTAAGCTATTTAAACAGCATATTACCTAATCTATAAATCAGTTAATGTGAGAAAAAAGGCAAGCATTTAACTTCAATGAAGTTAATTCTTTTTTTTTTTTTGGGTGGGGGTGGGGAGGGAGGGGGGCAGGTGGGCCACTTCTACTGGTCTTTCATTTGTCCATTTTTATCCATCTTTTTTCTTTGGCCCATGTGGGCCTCCCATCGCGGCGGCCTCCGTTGTTGCAGAGCACCGGCTCTAGGTGCATGCACTCCAGAGCTCCGGCTCGGTAATTGGACACATCAGTCCAGCCGCTCCGCGGCACGTGGGATCTTCCCAGGCCAGGGCTCGAACCGGCGCCCCTTGCACTGCAAGGCGGTGTCCTTACCCACTGGACCACCAGGGAAGCCCTGAAGTTAATTCTTAATTCAAATACATCTTTACTTTGCAAAGAAGAGTAATTTAACTGCAAATGAATATTTGAATTATTATTGTTAAGGGAATAATAACATTCTCCATTCTTAAGTCTTCACTAAGGAATTACCAAATACTTCATTCCCAAATCCCCAAATTATATTTATTAACGGCAGTTAGTTATGATCAGAGTGATAGCCTTCATTTAGTGAATATAAAGGCACAGTTCTTCTCTAGAATGTTTCCCCTCAAGCCATTGTTTATTCAGTATATCTTTAGCATTTCTGTAAAAGAGAAACTGAGATCTCATGGTGGAGGGACAGAGAGGAGGAGAAGGAAGGGAAGGAGGAAGAGGAGAAACAGGATGACGTCAGCTAGAGATAGCCACACTTGTCTTCTCTGGAATCCCAGCCACACTGATTTGGTTCCCAGACTTGAATACCACAGCTTAGCAAAACAAGAAGTAACCATTTCCACTTCTTACAAAGTTTAGCAAACATCTGCTTTTATTGAGTTGACCATTGCTCCAGACTCTCCATCTGCTGCCCTACTCACATAGCTAGTTAAGGGATGTCTTCCCACTCTCTCTCAATATTGCACTCTAACTGAAGTCTTGCAGACACTTTTTCCTGTCTCCAGAGTCCAATGATGTTGCATTCCATCAGCCCTGCTTTAGAGACACTTACAGATGGTACCATGAAAAATGACACAGCTAGCCTGTCTCTTCATCCACTCCACTCCACTACTGACTGGCCTCCTGGAAGCTTTCTCTACTTTGGCCACGGTGATACCATAATTTCCTTGTCTGACAATGCATTTTAGACACCTTCCCTATGTTCTATCCCCATTTTCTGAATGTATTTTTATATTCACCAGCATTTTGCCTCTAAACAAAATCCATCCAAGTACAGTTCCCAAAGACCTGGGTTCCCCTCTTTGCTTTCTCTCTCCTTTCGTAAAGCTCATCCACTTTTATTTTCTTGGCTGTTATCAACTCTTCCATTCAGTTCTTAAGCTACAGACGGATCTCCCAGCCAGGGCTCGAACCGGTTGCACTGCAAGGCGGTGTCCTTACCCACTGGACCACCAGGGAAGCCCTGAAGTTAATTCTTAATTCAAATACATCTTTACTTTGCAAAGAAGAGTAATTTAACTGCAAATGAATATTTGAATTATTATTGTTAAGGGAATAATAACATCCTCCATTCTTAAGTCTTCACTAAGGAATTACCAAATACTTCATTCCCAAATCCCCAAATTATATTTATTAACGGCAGTTAGTTATGATCAGAGTGATAGCCTTCATTTAGTGAATATAAAGGCACAGTTCTTCTCTAGAATGTTTCCCCTCAAGCCATTGTTTATTCAGTATATCTTTAGCATTTCTGTAAAAGAGAAACTGAGATCTCATGGTGGAGGGACAGAGAGGAGGAGAAGGAAGGGAAGGAGGAAGAGGAGAAACAGGATGACGTCAGCTAGAGATAGCCACACTTGTCTTCTCTGGAATCCCAGCCACACTGATTTGGTTCCCAGACTTGAATACCACAGCTTAGCAAAATAAGGAGTAACCATTTCCACTTCTTACAAAGTTTAGCAAACATCCGCTTTTATTGAGTTGACCATTGCTCCAGACTCTCCATCTGCTGCCCTACTCACATAGCTAGTTAAGGGATGTCTTCCCACTCTCTCTCAATATTGCACTCTAACTGAAGTCTTGCAGACACTTTTTCCTGTCTCCAGAGTCCAATGATGTTGCATTCCATCAGCCCTGCTTTAGAGACACTTACAGATGGTACCATGAAAAATGACACAGCTAGCCTGTCTCTTCATCCACTCCACTCCACTACTGACTGGCCTCCTGGAAGCTTTCTCTACTTTGGCCACGGTGATACCATAATTTCCTTGTCTGACAATGCATTTTAGACACCTTCCCTATGTTCTATCCCCATTTTCTGAATGTATTTTTATATTCACCAGCATTTTGCCTCTAAACAAAATCCATCCAAGTACAGTTCCCAAAGACCTGGGTTCCCCTCTTTGCTTTCTCTCTCCTTTCGTAAAGCTCATCCACTTTTATTTTCTTGGCTGTTATCAACTCTTCCATTCAGTTCTTAAGCTACAGACTTAGTATCCATTTCTCTTCTGGATTTTTACACTTTCATTCTCAGAAATGCCTCATGCTAAACATGGCAAAATAAATAAATTTGTATACTTCCTTCTAAAACCTGTTTCTCGTCTTATTCTGATTCTGTAACTTGCTTCAGCATCCGCAACAGTCTCAGATCAGCGTTGTCTCAAACTCCTCCCACTATGTGAGTGCCTACCTTGTATCCACACCGAATGTATTTTCTCCTTTTCATTTCCTCTGCCTACCACTCCTCTAGCTCTGACTTCGTTATTTCTTACTAACAATCATTGTTGTCAGAGTGACTTAGTCCTTGTAATCTCTTTCTTCTTTTAATTCTTTCTAAACTGCTGCCTAAACAGTCTCTCTAAAGTGCAGCCCCTTTGGTGATTCTCCATTATCTGTATATTAAAGTCTGAATCCCATGTTATTTCTATCTGACACTTCCTTAGTATGGATTTACTTGTTTTTACACCACTGTTCATCATATAACCTAGGCTTGCTTAGGCTTGAGCTTCAAGAGACATTCCTGGGACATATTCGTACTTTTTGTCCCACAAATTTTCTCTTGTTCGTGCTAAACCCTGTGGCAGGAATGCTTCACCCCACTTTGATGCCACATTGAGGCATTTTTTGTTTATCCTTCCTAATCGGTCCCAACACTGCTACTCAGTTACTCTGTAGAACCTCAGTACATTTGTTTGTCTATAGTTGTTTTCTTTCTTTTTTTTTTGCATTATAAAATTCTGAGAGCTAATTTGTTTATTCTTCCAGAGCCAAAGGAACTAAAGATTTTGGTTTGTTTGCTTGAGCTTTTTTTTTTTTTAATTACCATTATATTTCTAGTATGAAGCAAGCTTGAAAAAGATGAAAATGTATATTGCAATTCTACTATGTGCTAGGCATTGTATTTAGTGCTGCGAGATAGTCTGGCTCCACTGTCTGAACTTTCAAACCATTTTATAAATTGTATATATCTATTTATTTTTGACTGTGCTGGGTCTTCATTGCTGTGTGGGCTTTTCTCTAGTTGTGGTGAGTAGGGCTTTTCTATAGTTGTGTGTGCACTTCTGACTGCAGTGGCTTCTCTTGTTGCAGAGGACAGGTTCTCAGGTATGTGGGCTCAGTAGTTGCAGGTTCCAGGTTCTAGAGCACAGGCTCAGTTGTTGTGGCACACGGGCTTAATTATTCCATGGCATGTGGGATCTTCCCAGACCTGAGATCAAACCCGTGTCTCTTGCATTGGCACCACTGAGCTACCCGGGAGGTCCTCAAACCATTTTTAATATATTTTACTGATAATTATAATAATGTTGATAAATTTTCTTCCAAAAGTCATTTTCTGGAAAAAAGCTCCATTTAGCTAATTTGCTTTGTATTAATTGATGCAATACTTTCTCAGATTATTTTTCATGTCTGTTATCTTGCTAAAGTTATTTGCTGCATCAGTTTCAATTTTTTTGCCATTTAAAGTTTCTAACTGACATTTGACTCTTATTCAATTTTCTGTCCTTATCGAATTTTAAAGTATTACAATTGCATTTGTTGGCCATTTTCTCCTACAAAGTGTAACTCATCTAGGTCATATGTAGTGATTTGTTGTCTGGATTATTTGCTTGCTCTATTTTTTATCAACAGTAAAAAGTAAAACTTGTAGTTTTAGCCATGTTTAGTTTAATTTTTTGTTGATAATTGCTGTCGATGTTTATTATGAGTTGGAAATAAGTGATGATTTTACTGATTCATTAGGTAGGAAATAACAAAATATTGATCAATTTGGTAAGAAAGGAAGGAGGATTAAGGTGAGAAGAATCTAGGGACGTTGACAAATCACAGGAGAGATGCATCTATACAGAGAGAAGGAGATAGGATGAGACATTTCTAGTCACCTTGAACTCCCATCTCTGTCTCCTTATGTCAGCAGGATTATATTTCTAGTATGAAGCAAGCTTGAAAAAGATGAAAATGTATTTAATTCTACATGTGCTAGGCATTGATTTAGTCTCGAGAACTCCACTTTTTCAAACCATTTTATAAATTGTATATATCTATTTATTTTTGACTGTGCTGGGTCTTCATTGCTGTGTGGGCTTTTCTCTAGTTGTGGTGAGTAGGGCTTTTCTATAGTTGTGTGTGCACTTCTGACTGCAGTGGCTTCTCTTGTTGCAGAGGACAGGTTCTCAGGTATGTGGGCTCAGTAGTTGCAGGTTCCAGGTTCTAGAGCACAGGCTCAGTTGTTGTGGCACACGGGCTTAATTATTCCATGGCATGTGGGATCTTCCCAGACCTGAGATCAAACCCGTGTCTCTTGCATTGGCACCACTGAGCTACCCGGGAGGTCCTCAAACCATTTTTAATATATTTTACTGATAATTATAATAATGTTGATAAATTTTCTTCCAAAAGTCATTTTCTGGAAAAAAGCTCCATTTAGCTAATTTGCTTTGTATTAATTGATGCAATACTTTCTCAGATTATTTTTCATGTCTGTTATCTTGCTAAAGTTATTTGCTGCATCAGTTTCAATTTTTTTGCCATTTAAAGTTTCTAACTGACATTTGACTCTTATTCAATTTTCTGTCCTTATCGAATTTTAAAGTATTACAATTGCATTTGTTGGCCATTTTCTCCTACAAAGTGTAACTCATCTAGGTCATATGTAGTGATTTGTTGTCTGGATTATTTGCTTGCTCTATTTTTTATCAACAGTAAAAAGTAAAACTTGTAGTTTTAGCCATGTTTAGTTTAATTTTTTGTTGATAATTGCTGTCGATGTTTATTATGAGTTGGAAATAAGTGATGATTTTACTGATTCATTAGGTAGGAAATAACAAAATATTGATCAATTTGGTAAGAAAGGAAGGAGGATTAAGGTGAGAAGAATCTAGGGACGTTGACAAATCACAGGGAGAGATGCATCTATACAGAGAGAAGGAGATAGGATGAGACATTTCTAGTCACCTTGAACTCCCATCTCTGTCTCCTTATGTCAGCAGGATTAGGAGATTTGAGCCTCACAGAGCAGACATGGTAATTATAACCTTTTGATCCATTAGAGATGAGTGTGTCTACATGTGTTAGTATGCATGTGTGTGTATAAAAGAGGGATAAAGAGAAAGTCAAACGAAATATAAGACTTAGAAATACTTTGACAACTAGTACATATAATATCAGATGAATGATTACTATTAAAGAATGAAGATTTATACTCATTGAGGACTTCTTATGTTCTAGGCACTTCTCTAGGGTTGACATTCATTATCCCAGATAATCCCGCAGAAACCACATGCAGTCAGCATGATTCTCATCCTCATTGTGTGTGTGAGCATAGCAAGGCACACGGAGGGTGATGTGCCCAAGTAAACCCAGTGGAATGGGGTTTCAGGCTTCAGACTGAGCCAGTCTACCTCCAGTGTCATGAGTTCTACCCTCCATAGCTTACTTTGCACAGATGCAGACTTAGAAAACATTCTGGATGATTTTTCCTTTTCACTTTCATTAAATGAGTAGGTGAGGTCAGAATAGTGACTCACTCATGGTGGTTCCCACAGCGTAAATGTTGTTCCTTCCTCACAATTTACAAAGCTTCCTCTTCTGAAATCATTTCTCAGTAATCACTCAACCTCTTTTGGCCCCAGGAGGTCATTCTACTGAGTTTAGGGCTACCCTGGTAGCTCAGATGGTAAAGAATCTGCCTGCAGTACAGGGGACTGGGTTCAGTCCCTGGGTGGGGAAGATCCCCTGGAGAAGGAAATGGCAACCCACTCCAGTATCCTTGCCTGGGAAATCCTATGGACAGAGGAGCCTGGCGGGCTATAGTCCATGGGTTCTCAAAGAGCTGGACATGCCTGAGTGACTTTCACATACATACATACATACCTAGAGTTGGTGCACATATGTTTCATCTGAAAAAGTTTATAATAAGGAGAATAAATGTTTTTTGTTGCCACGTCTAAAAAACTGTGCAAAACAATTGCTGCATTGCAATTCATTACAAAAAAGCTCAAAAATACTTTGTTAAACATTTTTCTATATCTTTTTGGAATTGTTTTGATAAATGTTCCAACACATTTGTCCACCTGCTAGACTTGCTGATTGTCATGGGACGAGGATTTGTTGTCACGGGACGAGGATTTTTCGAACAGAAAAGGAAGTTTCTGCCATCCTCCTGCCAATTCTCACTCTCCTTCCAGCCTTCAGAATAAGCAAAATGTAGATGTGTCCTCAATTTTATTCAAAATACAAAATTTTACTCATTTCTTGTGAACAAAGCTAAGCATATATTTCTCTCTGCCTACGCCTGAGGAAATGACTCATCTGGGTTTGGAACATATGTAGCCTGAAATCTCTTTGATTCCCTTGGCCATAGCTCTTCCCAGGGAAAGAAAATGAGAGTATAAACGAGTGATGTCTTCTTGAGGTGGGGTGTCTTCTTGAGGGCTTGGGGGAGCAGGGTTTGATCGTGATAGATGACAGTAGATAGCTTATGTGAACAGTGAACCATATCAGGTTCTTAACCTTCTAAGGAGAAAATTTCACTGGGGGATCAAAAGACATGACTTCAGTCTCTGAGAGAGCTTCTTGTAGCAAAAGTTTCATTAAAGCAAAAAGGGATAGAGAAAGTGTCCAGTAAAAGGCACTGGAAAGGGCTAGGAGAGTACCCCGAGGAGCTAGTTAAGATGGGATTTTTTTTTTGTAAAAGGATTGTCAAGGCTTCCTCTTCTGAAATCATTTCTCAGTAATCACTCAACCTCTTTGGCCCCAGGAGGTCATTCTACTGAGTTTAGGGCTACCCTGGTAGCTCAGATGGTAAAGAATCTGCCTGCAGTACAGGGGACTGGGTTCAGTCCCTGGGTGGGGAAGATCCCCTGGAGAAGGAAATGGCAACCCACTCCAGTATCCTTGCCTGGGAAATCCTATGGACAGAGGAGCCTGGCGGGCTATAGTCCATGGGTTCTCAAAGAGCTGGACATGCCTGAGTGACTTTCACATACATACATACATACATACTTAGAGTTGGTGCACATATGTTTCATCTGAAAAAGTTTATAATAAGGAGAATAAATGTTTTTTGTTGCCACGTCTAAAAAACTGTGCAAAACAATTGCTGCATTGCAATTCATTACAAAAAAGCTCAAAAATACTTTGTTAAACATTTTTCTATATCTTTTTGGAATTGTTTTGATAAATGTTCCAACACATTTGTCCACCTGCTAGACTTGCTGATTGTCATGGGACGAGGATTTGTTGTCACGGGACGAGGATTTTTCGAACAGAAAAGGAAGTTTCTGCCATCCTCCTGCCAATTCTCACTCTCCTTCCAGCCTTCAGAATAAGCAAAATGTAGATGTGTCCTCAATTTTATTCAAAATACAAAATTTTACTCATTTCTTGTGAACAAAGCTAAGCATATATTTCTCTCTGCCTACGCCTGAGGAAATGACTCATCTGGGTTTGGAACATATGTAGCCTGAAATCTCTTTGATTCCCTTGGCCATAGCTCTTCCCAGGGAAAGAAAATGAGAGTATAAACGAGTGATGTCTTCTTGAGGTGGGGTGTCTTCTTGAGGGCTTGGGGGAGCAGGGTTTGATCGTGATAGATGACAGTAGATAGCTTATGTGAACAGTGAACCATATCAGGTTCTTAACCTTCTAAGGAGAAAATTTCACTGGGGGATCAAAAGACATGACTTCAGTCTCTGAGAGAGCTTCTTGTAGCAAAAGTTTCATTAAAGCAAAAAGGGATAGAGAAAGTGTCCAGTAAAAGGCACTGGAAAGGGCTAGGAGAGTACCCCGAGGAGCTAGTTAAGATGGGATATTTTGTACTTTTTCTGTTGGATGTTAACAGGATTGTCAAGGCTGCGCAGGGATGATCACCTGTTGTCAGTTTGCCCCTAGGATCTAACACCAGCCACTCCCTGAAATCAAGCCATTATTTTTATGCTTAAAAATTGAAAAACAAAACCTGAGGGAGAATAAAGCATTATATTTTAAAACTTATTATTAATATTTTAAATGTTTATATTTATTTATTTTTGGCTGTGCTTTGTTTTCGTTGCTACACAGGCTTTTGTCTAATTGTGGAGAGCAGGGGCTACTCTCTAGTTGTGGTGTTCAGGCTTTTCATTGTGGTGACTTCTCTTGCTTCAGAACATAGGATCTAGGGCATGCAGGCTTCAGTAGTTGTGGCAGCTGGACTCTGGTTGTGGAGCACAGGTTTAGTTGCTTCGTGGCGTGTGGGATCTTCCTGGATCAGGGGTCAAACTCATGTCTTTTGCATTGGCAGGTGGATATTTTACCACTAAGCTACTGGGGAAGCCCAGAATAAAACATTATCTTGCAGAAAGCCCACGATGGTCTACTGTACAGTGATTTTGTTCCTACTTATATTTGGGTGGGATTTGGAACTCTGATGGTAGAATTTGAATTAAACTCTCTAAGCCAAGAATCTGGTCCCTACCTCAAGTGTAGTTGCCAGGTGTGCCCAGCATAGTGAATCTTAACCCTCAGAGGCTCCATCAGCTGTCCCTGGTGACAGACTGTTACAAAATCATAAGCAGCATTTTCTTTAAATCCTTGATTTTAAAAGGACATCATGAATCCTAGCAGTTTGCTCACCGCTTACAAGAAGTCTGGAGAAAACAGAAGAGTTTTGAATTTGAACCAAATCCCTACCTAGGAGGTTCTTAGTGTTGCACAGGTATGTATGAGGCCTTTGAAGCACTGGAGTCTCTCACTTGTCACAAGCACAGAATTAGTCTCTGCCTTTCCAACAGTGAATATAAGTTATATAAAGTAACATCTTGACCTGAAATGGCACTGCTGGCCATGGTGAGGCCCCTATGATGGATCCAGTTACATACAAAATAGTAAGGAGGAGGTTCTTATTGTTTTTCTCTAGGCTAAATGGTTTTGTTTTTCTTTTTATGAAAGCAATCAGCTGCATTTCTCCTTTCAATTGTCTATTATTTTAATTAGAAAACTGAGGAAATTTCTCTCCTGTTATATCTTCCCATCCCTGTTGAACTCTAATAACTAATTTTAAGTTGTCAGGACAGAAGTGATATTTGCAGCTGCCTCTGTCATGTGGGTGGTTCTTTTTCTCCACGTCAAAGCCAACTGTTTTCATTCTTGCTCTCAAGTGAGCAAATTAAAAAGAAGGTAAAATGAATAAATCTTCATTATATTCCAGAAAAGAAAACTGCAAACTGCTTACTTAAGCTCTACCAGACAAATTAAATTCTCTTGCTTCAGAACATAGGATCTAGGGCATGCAGGCTTCAGTAGTTGTGGCAGCTGGACTCTGGTTGTGGAGCACAGGTTTAGTTGCTTCGTGGCGTGTGGGATCTTCCTGGATCAGGGGTCAAACTCATGTCTTTTGCATTGGCAGGTGGATATTTTACCACTAAGCTACTGGGGAAGCCCAGAATAAAACATTATCTTGCAGAAAGCCCACGATGGTCTACTGTACAGTGATTTTGTTCCTACTTATATTTGGGTGGGATTTGGAACTCTGATGGTAGAATTTGAATTAAACTCTCTAAGCCAAGAATCTGGTCCCTACCTCAAGTGTAGTTGCCAGGTGTGCCCAGCATAGTGAATCTTAACCCTCAGAGGCTCCATCAGCTGTCCCTGGTGACAGACTGTTACAAAATCATAAGCAGCATTTTCTTTAAATCCTTGATTTTAAAAGGACATCATGAATCCTAGCAGTTTGCTCACCGCTTACAAGAAGTCTGGAGAAAACAGAAGAGTTTTGAATTTGAACCAAATCCCTACCTAGGAGGTCCTTAGTGTTGCACAGGTATGTATGAGGCCTTTGAAGCACTGGAGTCTCTCACTTGTCACAAGCACAGAATTAGTCTCTGCCTTTCCAACAGTGAATATAAGTTATATAAAGTAACATCTTGACCTGAAATGGCACTGCTGGCCATGGTGAGGCCCCTATGATGGATCCAGTTACATACAAAATAGTAAGGAGGAGGTTCTTATTGTTTTTCTCTAGGCTAAATGGTTTTGTTTTTCTTTTTATGAAAGCAATCAGCTGCATTTCTCCTTTCAATTGTCTATTATTTTAATTAGAAAACTGAGGAAATTTCTCTCCTGTTATATCTTCCCATCCCTGTTGAACTCTAATAACTAATTTTAAGTTGTCAGGACAGAAGTGATATTTGCAGCTGCCTCTGTCACGTGGGTGGTTCTTTTTCTCCACGTCAAAGCCAACTGTTTTCATTCTTGCTCTCAAGTGAGCAAATTAAAAAGAAGGTAAAATGAATAAATCTTCATTACATTCCAGAAAAGAAAACTGCAAACTGCTTACTTAAGCTCTACCAGACAAATTAAATGGAAAGGAAGTCCTTATTGCGCCAGAAGGTTGGATGGCTTTTTTTTTTTAAACAGTTGGGAGGAGTTCCCTTGAAAGTGTAAATACTGTTACTTCACACCTGGCCCAAATATGTCAGGAGTGATCTACCTTTTGCATGTGAAGCATCACTCTGTCTTACTGTGGAATGGAGTAGGTTGTGTTTGAAGGCAAGCTTTTAAATAAAACTTTTTTAGGTTTTTTCAAATTTCGCTTTCTCATGGTACCTATAAGCCTACTCTCTTTTCTCTAAGTTTTTTTTTTCACCCACTCTTGTCTCTATAGTATGTATTAAGCAGATAGGTTCATTTTCTGAAGGATACTTTTATTCCAAGTTTTAAGTTCATTTAAATATTGAGTTTGACAATTTTTGCCACACTTAGTGGTCTGAAAGCAATTATATGACAGGAAACACTGTTAGGAAGGTGTCAATGGGAATATTACATTGTCTTTCTCCAAATAAGTTCAACACAGCTTCAATCATTCCTAGTTATTGAATATTATTGAATATTATATTCAATATGAATATTAATATTATGTTACAGGGTGCCAGTACACAAGTTGTTTTTCAAGCTCTCCCAAGATTGTTGCAAGATTTTATTTGGCGAAATTCAGGATGCCATCCCTTTTTCACAAAACAGGCATCGTATAAAATCAATGTATGCCAATGACATTCACCCATATTCTTAATAATGCCAACTAAGCACTCTCAGTTAGGAGGAAGGTTCTGTTGAATTCAAAGGAAAGATGGTATATTTTATTCTATAGAATTGTTTACATGAATGTATGTAAATATAAAAGAAATACATTGAATTAATTATATTATTCTTTAAAGCAAAATTTACCTGAGTTTTGTATGGATTTCTATTTTAATGTTTTCTGGTGAGCATCATTATATCTTCCCATCCCTGTTGAACTCTAATAACTAATTTTAAGTTGTCAGGACAGAAGTGATATTTGCAGCTGCCTCTGTCACGTGGGTGGTTCTTTTTCTCCACGTCAAAGCCAACTGTTTTCATTCTTGCTCTCAAGTGAGCAAATTAAAAAGAAGGTAAAATGAATAAATCTTCATTACATTCCAGAAAAGAAAACTGCAAACTGCTTACTTAAGCTCTACCAGACAAATTAAATGGAAAGGAAGTCCTTATTGCGCCAGAAGGTTGGATGGCTTTTTTTTTTTAAACAGTTGGGAGGAGTTCCCTTGAAAGTGTAAATACTGTTACTTCACACCTGGCCCAAATATGTCAGGAGTGATCTACCTTTTACATGTGAAGCATCACTCTGTCTTACTGTGGAATGGAGTAGGTTGTGTTTGAAGGCAAGCTTTTAAATAAAACTTTTTTAGGTTTTTTCAAATTTCGCTTTCTCATGGTACCTATAAGCCTACTCTCTTTTCTCTAAGTTTTTTTTTTTCACCCACTCTTGTCTCTATAGTATGTATTAAGCAGATAGGTTCATTTTCTGAAGGATACTTTTATTCCAAGTTTTAAGTTCATTTAAATATTGAGTTTGACAATTTTTGCCACACTTAGTGGTCTGAAAGCAATTATATGACAGGAAACACTGTTAGGAAGGTGTCAATGGGAATATTACATTGTCTTTCTCCAAATAAGTTCAACACAGCTTCAATCATTCCTAGTTATTGAATATTATTGAATATTATATTCAATATGAATATTAATATTATGTTACAGGGTGCCAGTACACAAGTTGTTTTTCAAGCTCTCCCAAGATTGTTGCAAGATTTTATTTGGCGAAATTCAGGATGCCATCCCTTTTTCACAAAACAGGCATCGTATAAAATCAATGTATGCCAATGACATTCACCCATATTCTTAATAATGCCAACTAAGCACTCTCAGTTAGGAGGAAGGTTCTGTTGAATTCAAAGGAAAGATGGTATATTTTATTCTATAGAATTGTTTACATGAATTTATGTAAATATAAAAGAAATACATTGAATTAATTATATTATTCTTTAAAGCAAAAATTTACCTGAGTTTTGTATGGATTTCTATTTTAATGTTTTCCCTGGTGAGCATCATTATAGGCCGTTGTAACTCACATGTCATATTTGTGACAATACAGGCTTAGAGGGTAATGCTAGCTGAACTTTCAGCATGATGTTAAATTTTAGAAGGCTTAAGGGATTAAGGATAACCACTATCATCAAAAGAAATACTTAGTAATGAGGATATTACTTGGTCTATGAATTGCTCGAGATGGAATCTGGCTCTCTACCTTTTTAACTGTTCACATAGTATGATGGCAGAAATAAAGCCATTTCATGCCATTTCATTTAAAATTATTTTTTCTCAAGATCCACAAATATTGATATATCCCAATACTATTCACCCTAAGATGCATGGAATGTATTCTTTCTCAAAAAGTAATTCAACTAGTCTATGATAGTTGGGAGGGTCTGATATGGCAGTATCTAGGATAATCTTCAAACTGAAAATTCTTTTTATTCAGTTCCCATAGAGCCAATATAAAGCTACCTTAAATTTCATGGCTCCAGTGATCAGGATGCCTCCTACTCCTGTTTGGTTTTGTTTTTCTTTCTTTTGTCGAAGCTTTAGGATTACTGTGAGGGGACAAGGGATCCTGGGCAGAGCACAGTGAGCAGGTGCCCCTCAGCTATGGACAAGAATGTTCAAGCCCCACTCCCTTCTCCATATCCTCTCTGAACTCTCACTTCAGTAGAGCAATTGAGAAGGTGACATGTACTATTGGGGGGGGGTGGCGGGGAGGAAAGAGCCAATTAAGAGGATCCAGACTTTAGGGTCAGGAGGTAACAATTTTTAATAGGCTGGTGAGGGAAGGCTTCAGTAAAAAACATTTGAGCAAAGTCTTCTTTTTAATCATAATTCATCAAAGGAAGCAAATTCTGAGGTATGGTAAATACCTGCGAGAACACAAAACTCCTTAGAAAATTAGCTAGATACAGCTAAATTACTGAAGCATCGTATAAAATCAATGATGCCAATGACATTCACCCATATTCTTAATAATGCCAACTAAGCACTCTCAGTTAGGAGGAAGGTTCTGTTGAATTCAAAGGAAAGATGGTATATTTTATTCTATAGAATTGTTTACATGAATGTATGTAAATATAAAAGAAATACATTGAATTAATTATATTATTCTTTAAAGCAAAAATTTACCTGAGTTTTGTATGGATTTCTATTTTAATTTTTTCTCCTGGTGAGCATCATTATAGGCCGTTGTAACTCACATGTCATATTTGTGACAATACAGGCTTAGAGGGTAATGCTAGCTGAACTTTCAGCATGATGTTAAATTTTAGAAAGCTTAAGGGATTAAGGATAACCACTATCATCAAAAGAAATACTTAGTAATGAGGATATTACTTGGTCTATGAATTGCTCGAGATGGAATCTGGCTCTCTACCTTTTTAACTGTTCACATAGTATGATGGCAGAAATAAAGCCATTTCATGCCATTTCATTTAAAATTATTTTTTCTCAAGATCCACAAATATTGATATATCCCAATACTATTCACCCTAAGATGCATGGAATGTATTCTTTCTCAAAAAGTAATTCAACTAGTCTATGATAGTTGGGAGGGTCTGATATGGCAGTATCTAGGATAATCTTCAAACTGAAAATTCTTTTTATTCAGTTCCCATAGAGCCAATATAAAGCTACCTTAAATTTCATGGCTCCAGTGATCAGGATGCCTCCTACTCCTGTTTGGTTTTGTTTTTCTTTCTTTTGTCGAAGCTTTAGGATTACTGTGAGGGGACAAGGGATCCTGGGCAGAGCACAGTGAGCAGGTGCCCCTCAGCTATGGACAAGAATGTTCAAGTCCCACTCCCTTCTCCATATCCTCTCTGAACTCTCACTTCAGTAGAGCAATTGAGAAGGTGACATGTACTATTGGGGGGGGGTGGCGGGGAGGAAAGAGCCAATTAAGAGGGATCCAGACTTTAGGGTCAGGAGGTAACAATTTTTAATAGGCTGGTGAGGGAAGGCTTCAGTAAAAAACATTTGAGCAAAGTCTTCTTTTTAATCATAATTCATCAAAGGAAGCAAATTCTGAGGTATGGTAAATACCTGCGAGAACACAAAACTCCTTAGAAAATTAGCTAGATACAGCTAAATTACTGAATGTTTAGTATTCTGTGAGTGAGTACTTGGTTCAGGATACCATGAAACCATGCCCTGCATGTGCTTATTAGTAACTTCAAACAGACAGCACCAGGGGGGACCAGAGCTAGTCAACAGCACTTATTTTCAAGGAAGATTGCTTACCAAGAAAGAATTTAACATGTTGGTCCTAACTTGTAAATTTGACATTTAACTCCTTCCAATTTACCAAAACACACACTTATTTTGAAGGGAACCAAACAGATTTTTCTTTATTTTTTTGGTCTGTTTATCATGAGGAACCGCTTTTCTGAGTATTTAAAGATATAAAATGAGCACCTTCATCTCAAACCCAGCAGATTCAATAATGGGAACTACCACCTCACAGTTTTCTTTCAAAATCCTGTGGTTCTTCAAGTTTTCTCCCCATTAAAAATTCATGTATCTGTTTATAATTTTTTTAGCAACTGTATTCCATTGACAGGAAAATGTAATCAGCAGTACAGTTCCCAGAAGTGGACTGACGGGTCAAGTGAACCTATTAGCAAATACATTTCTAGAAATGCATGCTGTTTTGAATGAGTTATTGATTTCAGTTGTGAATAGTCTATGGGTAACTTGCTTGTTTTATTTTTTAATGCTAACAGATTCATTTGTTAGAACCAGCATGCCACTTTTTAGAAATACATTTTGAAGTGACTTTGGAGCACTTATCCATCAGGTCCGTAAGTGGAACATTAACTACAGAACACACGAACAACTATTAATGGATTTTCTCTCTCATAAAAGGAAGAGTCTCTGGTATGGTTCTATGACAAAACAATACAGTTATTGTTCTACTGACATCACTGAAAACAAAGGGGAGAGATGGAAATGAAGCTTTCTACTCTTCAAATCAGCTTTAAATTGTGCTACTTTTTCAATTGTCCTTGACTATTCTTTTTACTTACTGTTGTGCCCTGGCACAAAATCTTTTAATTGTTTCCTTGACTAATTCCCTTTAAAAACATTTGAGCAAAGTCACATAATTCATCAAAGGAAGCAAATTCTGAGGTATGGTAAATACCTGCAAGAACACAAAACTCCTTAGAAAATTAGCTAGATACAGCTAAATTACTGAATGTTTAGTATTCTGTGAGTGAGTACTTGGTTCAGGATACCATGAAACCATGCCCTGCATGTGCTTATTAGTAACTTCAAACAGACAGCACCAGGGGGGACCAGAGCTAGTCAACAGCACTTATTTTCAAGGAAGATTGCTTACCAAGAAAGAATTTAACATGTTGGTCCTAACTTGTAAATTTGACATTTAACTCCTTCCAATTTACCAAAACACACACTTATTTTGAAGGGAACCAAACAGATTTTTCTTTATTTTTTTGGTCTGTTTATCATGAGGAACCGCTTTTCTGAGTATTTAAAGATATAAAATGAGCACCTTCATCTCAAACCCAGCAGATTCAATAATGGGAACTACCACCTCACAGTTTTCTTTCAAAATCCTGTGGTTCTTCAAGTTTTCTCCCCATTAAAAATTCATGTATCTGTTTATAATTTTTTTAGCAACTGTATTCCATTGACAGGAAAATGTAATCAGCAGTACAGTTCCCAGAAGTGGACTGACGGGTCAAGTGAACCTATTAGCAAATACATTTCTAGAAATGCATGCTGTTTTGAATGAGTTATTGATTTCAGTTGTGAATAGTCTATGGGTAACTTGCTTGTTTTATTTTTTAATGCTAACAGATTCATTTGTTAGAACCAGCATGCCACTTTTTAGAAATACATTTTGAAGTGACTTTGGAGCACTTATCCATCAGGTCCGTAAGTGGAACATTAACTACAGAACACACGAACAACTATTAATGGATTTTCTCTCTCATAAAAGGAAGAGTCTCTGGTATGGTTCTATGACAAAACAATACAGTTATTGTTCTACTGACATCACTGAAAACAAAGGGGAGAGATGGAAATGAAGCTTTCTACTCTTCAAATCAGCTTTAAATTGTGCTACTTTTTTTTCAATTGTCCTTGACTATTCTTTTTACTTACTGTTGTGCCCTGGCACAAAATCTAATAAAAATGAATTTAATTTGCATGTAGTTATTACCCTGATTTAGAAAAATGCTGCAAATCAGTAAGAAGATCAAGCCTAGATATATATATTTTTTTTTTTTCACGTTTAAAATTTTGTCTTTCTGGATTTTGTAGATGGGATTGGTTAATTCTAAAAATTGTCTATTTGTTTCCTCCTTTAAAACTACAGATATTCCCCACAACCAGGGTTTGCTTTCTGTGCAATGTCTAAAGAAATTCTCAGAAGATTTCTGGTAACATCCAAGATGTATGACTTGATGCCATTTTTTGCAAGCTAGTAAATTTAAGTCAAGTTTAGAGTGTGTGTTAAAGTGAAAGAAGTACACCACCATTAAGCATACTTGATGCCTAGAACATAAAAGCCAGGAAAAGTATCTCAAGTCAGGTAGTAATACTGTTGTTTTACAAATTGTTTTGCTTCTTTTGTGCTTTTACTTTTAGGGATGGAGCCTGCAATTGGCTCAAGACAAGTTATGTAAATCCACAAGCTCAGTGAGCAGCCTTGTTCCAAAATTGAAAGGAATAGTCTCCGAGGAGGCAAACTAAATATTGTGTGAAGAACTTGTCTCTAGGGCAAATATTTCCCATTTTCCGTTTCTTACAACTCAGCCCTCTCCAAGGAAGTCTTCTAATACTTTCATTTATAATCTAAATGACATTTTTGACAGCATATCTGCCTCCTTCGACCTACCACTTGTTTCCCACCTTTTTTACAACTAGCCCTCTCCATGAAGTTTTAATACTATGGGTAACTTGCTTGTTTTATTTTTTAATGCTAACAGATTCATTTGTTAGAACCAGCATGCCACTTTTTAGAAATACATTTTGAAGTGACTTTGGAGCACTTATCCATCAGGTCCGTAAGTGGAACATTAAGTACAGAACACACGAACAACTATTAATGGATTTTCTCTCTCATAAAAGGAAGAGTCTCTGGTATGGTTCTATGACAAAACAATACAGTTATTGTTCTACTGACATCACTGAAAACAAAGGGGAGAGATGGAAATGAAGCTTTCTACTCTTCAAATCAGCCTTAAATTGTGCTACTTTTTTTTCAATTGTCCTTGACTATTCTTTTTACTTACTGTTGTGCCCTGGCACAAAATCTAATAAAAATGAATTTAATTTGCATGTAGTTATTACCCTGATTTAGAAAAATGCTGCAAATCAGTAAGAAGATCAAGCCTAGATATATATTTTTTTTTCACGTTTAAAATTTTGTCTTTCTGGATTTTGTAGATGGGATTGGTTAATTCTAAAAATTGTCTATTTGTTTCCTCCTTTAAAACTACAGATATTCCCCACAACCAGGGTTTGTTTTCTGTGCAATGTCTAAAGAAATTCTCAGAAGATTTCTGGTAACATCCAAGATGTATGACTTGATGCCATTTTGCAAGCTAGTAAATTTAAGTCAAGTTTAGAGTGTGTGTTAAAGTGAAAGAAGTACACCACCATTAAGCATACTTGATGCCTAGAATATAAAAGCCAGGAAAAGTATCTCAAGTCAGGTAGTAATACTGTTTTTTTACAAATCGTTTTGCTTCTTTTGTGCTTTTAGTTTTAGGGATGGAGCCTGCAATTGGCTCAAGACAAGTTATGTAAATCCACAAGCTCAGTGAGCAGCCTTGTTCCAAAATTGAAAGGAATAGTCTTCGAGGAGGCAAACTAAATATTGTGTGAAGAACTTGTCTCTAGGGCAAATATTTCCCATTTTCCGTTTCTTACAACTCAGCCCTTTCCGAGGAAGTCTTCTAATACTTTCATTTATAATCTAAATGACATTTTTGACAGCATATCTGCCTCCTTCGACCTACCACTTGTTCCTGCCTCCACACACATGGGGTTATAGATGGAGATGTGAGCAAACAAAAAGCTTTCCCTGAATTTTGGACATAGTATTATTAACTTAATTGCAATGCTGAGTACGTAGAAAACCTGATTTCCCACTTAGGTATTTAGTGTTCTCATATCTCATTAATTTTTGAGCCTTCCTATGGGTGTTCAGAATTGCTGCATCATGAATTTTAATGCTCCAACTTTTGTGTGTGTGATTGTATTCCTACGATAAGGTATATTTCAAAAGGTTCCTTTTTTTCTGTTTTTGGCCTCTTATTTTTTAATTTTTAAAATTTTCATCCATCTTTACTCTTTGGCCTGTGTGGACCTCCCATTGCAATGGCCTCTCTCGTTGCAGAGCACTGGCTCTGGGCGCTTGTGCTCCAGAGCGCTGGCTCCTAATTGGACACACAGGTCCAGTCACTCCATGGCACATGGGATCTTTCCTGGCCAGGGATTGAACAGGTAGCCCCTTTACCACAAGGAGGACTCTTTACCCACTAGACCACCAAGGAAGCCCCCAAGAGGTTCCTCTTAATACACAAATATAGTTGAATGAAAGTTACCAAAGAACTGTCATAAGTGTTCTTGACATCCTCTTAACCATGGAAATCAGGAAAGGAAGCTACCTGTGCCCCATTCTACAATTGATGGTACAAATTATAAGAGAAGCCTCCATCTTAATGTGGATATAGAACTCAAAGCTAATCTTCTCATGCCAAGTCTGGAGTTTTCCACCACTTTGTACTCTCTGTTCTATTCATATATATGCTTGATTAAAATACAAAAGCATTCAGGTATAGACTGAAATGCAATTAGTTTTTGTGGCCAAAATGTATCAATTTGTAAAGTCAGTTCTTACTGAGATTACTTTCCTGAGATTCTTACTCTAGGAAAGCCTAGGAATATCCCCTGGAGGAGGAAATGGCAACCCACTCCAGGATTCTTGCCTAGAGGTTCACATGAACACACAGCCTGTTATGTTTACCCTACACTGTAGTCTATTAAGTGTTCAATAGCATTATGCTTAATAAAAACAATGTATACACCTTAATTTGAAAATATATTATTATCAAACATTGCTACCCATCAATCCGTGATCCTTTGCATTTTAAATGCGAAAAAGCTTTCCCTGAATTTTGGACATATTATTATTAACTTAATTGCAATGCTGAGTACATAGAAAACCTGATTTCCCACTTAGGTATTTAGTGTTCTCATATCTCATTAATTTTTGAGCCTTCCTATGGGTGTTCAGAATTGCTGCATCATGAATTTTAATGCTCCAACTTTTGTGGGTGTGATTGTATTCCTATGATAAGGTATATTTCAAAAGGTTCTTTTTTTTTCTTTTTTTGGCCTCTTATTTTTTAATTTTTAAAATTTTCATCCATCTTTACTCTTTGGCCTGTGTGGACCTCCCATTGCAATGGCCTCTCTCGTTGCAGAGCACTGGCTCTGGGCGCATGTGCTCCAGAGCGCTGGCTCCTAATTGGACACACAGGTCCAGTCACTCCATGGCACATGGGATCTTTCCTGGCCAGGGATTGAACAGGTAGCCCCTTTACCACAAGGAGGACTCTTTACCCACTAGACCACCAAGGAAGCCCCCAAGAGGTTCCTCTTAATACACAAATATAGTTGAATGAAAGTTACCAAAGAACTGTCATAAGTGTTCTTGACATCCTCTTAACCATGGAAATCAGGAAAGGAAGCTACCTGTGCCCCATTCTACAATTGATGGTACAAATTATAGGAGAAGCCTCCATCTTAATGTGGATATAGAACTCAAAGCTAATCTTCTCATGCCAAGTCTGGAGTTTTCCACCACTTTGTACTCTCTGTTCTATTCATATATATGCTTGATAAAAATACAAAAGCATTCAGGTATAGACTGAAATGCAATTAGTTTTTGTGGCCAAAATGTATCAATTCGTAAAGTCAATTCTTACTGAGATTACTTTCCTGAGATTCTTACTCTAGGAAAGCCTAGGAATATCCCCTGGAGGAGGAAATGGCAACCCACTCCAGGATTCTTGCCTAGAGGTTCACATGAACACACAGCCTGTTATGTTTACCCTACACTGTAGTCTATTAAGTGTTCAATAGCATTATGCTTAAGAAAAACAATGTATACACCTTAATTTGAAAATATATTATTATCAAACATTGCTACCCATCATCTGAGCCCTCACCAAGTCATGATCCTTTTGCTGGTAGAAGATTTAAAATATGGTGAGACTTACCAAAATATGACACAGAGACATGAAATGAGCAAATCCTGTTGGAAAACTGATGCCAATACACTTGCTCAATGCAGGATTGCCACAGAGCTTCCATTTGTCAAAAACTGCAGTATCCACAAAGCACAGTAAAGAGAAGTGTAATACAATGAGGTCTGGGTGTACCTTTGTGCCTATACATTGGGTTGGCCAAAAAGTTCATGTGGGTTTTTCTGTAACATCCTATTGAAAACCCAAACTTTTTGGCCAATGCAATATTAAAACTCTGTATTCATATACCTAAAAATATTACATCTGTATTCAGAAGTTAGAATACTTATTCATTCATTTAATTTCACTAATGTACTCAAGGAACTTTATCCAGTACCCTCCATATTCCCATATGGAAGTTTCTGGAATATTATGAAATATAAATAAACTCTCAGGGTAAAACACTTGCTCCTTCCTAATATCACAGCAGGGACACAGCATTTCCTCTGGCTATAAGTAACATCAGACTCTGGAATGGCCAGGACAGAAATAAATTTATATTCGGTGGTGGTTACTTTCAAAGATTATATATAGTTATATAGGTTTAGCTTCAATTTTAAAATTTGCCTGAACTTTTATTTTGAAGCACATTCTTTTTCTGGATATAGGCAGTATCATTTGCCTTTCCTGTGAGCTGATGAAACCAACTTGCAGTTAAACTTACTTCCAAGACTCCCAAAGAGCCAGTCTGGCATGGTGTGTGCTGCTTGATTTCATAAGTGAAAGAAGAAATGTGTGAGAGTTCCTTCTAGTTTAGGTTGCCAAGACTAAAGCAAAACAGAGAATATATAGTATTATTGGTCAACTAGACAAAAAAATAAATGCACTTTCCCTCATACTCTGCCTCAAGCATCAAAGAAAGCAATAGTTATTGTTCAACCCAGAAGAAATACGTTGACTAAAAATTCTTGGGCAAGAAGCAAAATATGAGACAAAACCCCTTGCCTATTCGGAAGGAAAACTAGGAGATACTAATCACAAAAGAATTGCATTCTCATAATAATTATGGACATGAGTTTGAGAAAACTCCAGAAGATAGTGAAGGACAGGGAAGCCTGGCATGACACACCTGAGCAGCTAAATAATAACCATGATTATCGAATTCTGAGAGATTTTTAAAAAACAGTAATATGCATTTGTTTTTTTTTTGTCCCACTTTACAATACTAAAATACAAAACAATAAGATGATAAAAATAAAGACCAATGTAAACTTAAAGTAGCAATTAAAGGAAAACAGCTATTTGAAGGTTTTATGAAATAACAATCAAAGAAGTTCTAAGCTTAAGAAATTCAAAGGACACCAGTCTATCAAATAGCAGTATTTATCAAAGCTCTTTTAATCTTCATCAGGGTGGATAGTAATAAAGAATTTTTAATGTGCCCTGACAATCCTGAACAGAAGGAACCTTGGCTGGAATCTATCATTTGGGATATCACTGTGAAGGAAGTCTGTGGAGCCCTCAGCATGTGGATGCAGCTGAGGAAATCCCATGAGCCCCACTTCCTGCTGTTTGTAACTTGTGTCATCCCTTCCCCTTGAGTGTGGGCAGAATCCAAGACTTGTTTGGAACCAATAGAAGATGGTAAAGGAGATGTGTTGCTATTCCTGGGGTTATGTTGCACCCTCTTGCTGGCAAGCTCACCCTTGTCTCTGCTCTTACTGACTTTGAAGATGAAAGCCACCGTGAATAACCATATAGCTGCTAGGAACTGGATGCTGCCAACCATGCAAGAAAGGAAACAGATGCCTGCCTGGATGAGCCTGAGAAGAGAACCCAGTCCTATATGATAATCTTGATTACAGCCTTGAAAGTTCCAAAGCAGAAGACTCAACTAAACTGTGCCTGGACTCCTGATGAGCATAAACTGGGAGACAGTGTATTCATTACACAGCAATAGGTAACTAATACAATGTTATCTGGGGCTTCCCAGGTGCTGCAGTGGTAAAGAATCTGCCTGCCAATGCAGGAGACATGGGCTCTATCCTTGGGTTGGGAAGATCCCCTGAAGGAGAAAATGACAACACACTCCAGGATTCTTGCTTTTAGAATCTCATTGACAGAGGAGCCTGGCGGGCTACAGTCCATGGGGTCGTGAAGACCTGGACACAGCTTAGCAACTGAGCACAAACACAATGTTATCTAGTTGTCATAGGCATTAAACCATTTGTAGGAAAGAATCTACTTAACATCTGTTATTCTAGATAATATACAAATGCCTCCAGGTCCTACAGTCTTTGAGTGAGAGAGGGAAAGAGAGAGAGAGAGAAGTGATGTAAGTACTAGTTGAATGGGTTTTGTTTCATTTAGAATTTAGTGAGGTTTGAGCTGTAAGAAATTCTATCTCATTTTCAGGAGACAGAGGAGGACACAGACTTGAGTTGCGAAGTAGCCCCATCTTGTCTTTCTTGTTGCCTTTCCTCCATTCCCCTCTATCTTGGCCTATGTCTTCCAGGTGGTAAGGTGTGAATCCCTTTTTTTCTAGCTCCCTGGGCTCCCATCTACAAACTTCATTGTGCATCTGCAGACTCTTTGGGCAGAGCAATTAGTGTATGGTGAGGTATTATTACAGCAGAGCAACAAAATATCCCAACAGTACTGCCAACTTCCTGACCTCCAGAAGACATCAGGCTTTCGGGTTGTTTTTTTTTTTTTTTTAATCTTTAAACCTCCACATCCTGAATCACATTTATGGAACCATAGCAGAAGCTGAAATATCTGTAGGATTGAATGAAAGATGTCACAAGGATTGATGGTAACATCACTTCCTTTTCATTGCTTCATTGATTTTAAATCGAGTTGAGTACTGACCAGATTCTGATATATGTGTTTGACTTTACAGGAAGCAGGATGAGTGGACCAAGAACACATAGGGAGAGCTTGAGTAGAATGAGACTCCCAGGTGAAATGATAGACAAAATAGGGTTGATCAATACCAGTGAGTTCATCTCAGCTTTTCCCACAAGCACTCATTCCACCGTCCATACCTGCTCCTGCCTGTGTGACTCACTCAGAACCCCTGTGATTGTCCCTGGGGCTCATAACCTGAAGTTTGAAAACCTGGTTAATAATAAAGGCAGCATACCCTGAGTGATTACCAAATGTCAATAATTATGCCTCATTCTATTTTCTTTTTATTTTTTAAAATGTATTTTTATTTTACTTTTACAGAGTTTTATTGTTTACTGCCACACACATCAGCCATAGATATACACATGACCCCTCCTACTTGAACTCCCCTCCCATCTCCTTCCCCATCCCACCCCTCTAGGTTCTTACATAACCCCTTTTGCTTTCTGACTTCACTTTGTATAATAGGTTCTAAGTTCATCCACCTCATTAGGACTGACTCAAATGCATTTCTTTTTATGGCTGAGAAATATTTCATTGTGTATATGTACCACAGCTTCTTTATCCATTCATCAATCAATGGACATCTATGTTCCTTCCATGCTCTAGCTATTGTAAATAGTGCTGCAGTGAGCAATGGGGCACATGTGTCTTTTTCAATTTTGATTTCCACAGGGTATATGCCTAATAGTGGGATTGCTAGGTCATACATACACCACACGCTTTAAATATATGGGCAAATTTAATCCTCTCCATAGATTTTAGCCTAATTTGACATAAGGGAATTGAGACAGGAAGAAGATTAAGAACAGTCTGAGCACTATAGCTCCTAAAATAAGAATCAGAGGAAGACATGCAGTATTTGGACTCCAGGGGTGAAGCTCTTGACCATGGTCTGTGAAAATCCTTGGATTTCCCTAAAATCAGGGTCCCATTATCCTCAAAGTATACATACTTTCGTTGGCTAATCTGTTTTACAAGACTTTCCTAAAATTATTAGGTTGATAATTTTTTGTCATGTATTAGCCTTGAAAATATTTCTTCCAGTGAAATTATTTCATGTGTGTTGCAGTCAAAACAATGTATATTTCCATTTACTTTCATCATAAGACATAGCTTAGGATAAACTAAATGCAAGTGTCTTCATACTAAAGTGAAATTACATCAAAATAATATAATTACAGAAGTTGTTGTCATTTCATTTTCAGGGAGCAAAATTTCTCATTATTCTAAATGATATAGTCCTGAGATTGGGCACAAAAAATAAAGGAATTCTAAGGCATGTTGTAAAGAGCTGATTCATTAGAAAATATCCTGATGCTAGGAAAGAGTGAAGACAAAGAAAAAGGCAGAGGATAAGATGGTTAGATATCATAAGCGACTTAATGGACATGAATTTGAGCAAACTCTGGGAGGCAGTGGTGGACAGAAAAACCTGGTATGCTACAGTCCTTGGGGCTGCAAAGAATTGGACACAACTTAGTGACTGAAGAACAGCAAGAGCATGGTACCTTTTACAAAACAGAGCTTCGGGTAGGTCGCTTTTACTTATGTTTGCAGTACCATTATTTACCAAAGACTTGATGGTCAAGTAAAAGATTCTAAACACTGATGACATGTTTTTCTCATTTGCTTATGAATTATCTATCCATGCCAACAAAAAAACTGAACTCATGCTGGAAAGACAGGAGGTTGGTAAGATGAACAGGTGGCGCTGTTGGAGAAGATGTTGGAAGGAGCTGAGTCTATTTTAACAGCTTCTGTCTCTAAACCATGGCTTCTCTCCTCACTGCTGGACACAGATTTGCCAAAAAACCTACAGTCAGAATGGGTCCAACTAATGAGTTTTAGTAACTTCATTTGGATTAGAAGAAAATGGTTTCAGGTAACTGGGTTTCCCGATACAAATTTAATCCTCTCCATAGACATTAAAAGGGAATTGAGACAGGAAGAAGATTAAGAACAGTCTGAGCACTATAGCTCCTAAAATAAGAATCAGAGGAAGACATGCAGTATTTGGACTCCAGGGGTGAAGCTCTTGACCATGGTCTGTGAAAATCCTTGGATTTCCCTAAAATCAGGGTCCCATTATCCTCAAAGTATACATACTTCCGTTGGCTAATCTGTTTTACAAGACTTTCCTAAAATTATTAGGTTGATAATTTTTTGTCATGTATTAGCCTTGAAAATATTTCTTCCAGTGAAATTATTTCATGTGTGTTGCAGTCAAAACAATGTATATTTCCATTTACTTTCATCATAAGACATAGCTTAGGATAAACTAAATGCAAGTGTCTTCATACTAAAGTGAAATTACATCAAAATAATATAATTACAGAAGTTGTTGTCATTTCATTTTCAGGGAGCAAAATTTCTCATTATTCTAAATGATATAGTCCTGAGATTGGGCACAAAAAATAAAGGAATTCTAAGGCATGTTGTAAAGAGCTGATTCATTAGAAAATATCCTGATGCTAGGAAAGAGTGAAGACAAAGAAAAAGGCAGAGGATAAGATGGTTAGATATCATAAGCGACTTAATGGACATGAATTTGAGCAAACTCTGGGAGGCAGTGGTGGACAGAAAAACCTGGTATGCTACAGTCCTTGGGGCTGCAAAGAATTGGACACAACTTAGTGACTGAAGAACAGCAAGAGCATGGTACCTTTTACAAAACAGAGCTTCGGGTAGGTCGCTTTTACTTATGTTTGCAGTACCATTATTTACCAAAGACTTGATGGTCAAGTAAAAGATTCTAAACACTGATGACATGTTTTTCTCATTTGCTTATGAATTATCTATCCATGCCAACAAAAAAACTGAACTCATGCTGGAAAGACAGGAGGTTGGTAAGATGAACAGGTGGCGCTGTTGGAGAAGATGTTGGAAGGAGCTGAGTCTATTTTAACAGCTTCTGTCTCTAAACCATGGCTTCTCTCCTCACTGCTGGACACAGATTTGCCAAAAAACCTACAGTCAGAATGGGTCCAACTAATGAGTTTTAGTAACTTCATTTGGATTAGAAGAAAAATGGTTTCAGGGACATAAATCTGGGAAAGCATCCTGGATTTCCAGATATAATGAAGCTATACCATGGATTCAATGCAGCTAAAATTTTCATCTCAAATTGTCCATCCAGCGATGGGTACATAATCCAATGGACTCACTGTCCCAAAATTCTGGTATTGTGAGACATTTCTTTAATAATCAGTGTTACCATTAATCATTCAAAAACTTCTATGAAATTCCTAGCATTTTTAAAGTACATTTGTTGTTGTTGTTTGTTGCTCAGTCATGTCTGACTCTGCAACACCATGGATTGCAGCACACAAAGCTTCCCTGTCCTTCCCTGAAGTTTTCTCAAACTCATGTCCATTGGTTGGTAATGCCATCCAACCATCTTATCCTCTGTCTCCCCCTTCTCCTCCTTCCCTCAGTCTTCTCTAGCGTCAGGGTCTTTTCCAAAGTGTCAGCTCTTCACATCAGGTGGCTAAAGTATTACAATATACAAGCGTTTTCAATAATGCTGTGGACTATCTCATGAGATAGTGATTTTTATATATAATTCTATCAAAGCTTAAAAATATAAATATGCAAAGTCATTTTCATGCTGAGCAATTATAATAAAATCAGAGAGCTCTTGGGGGTGGAGCTAAGATGGCGGCGTAGAAGGACGTGCACCCATCTCTCCTGCAAAATCGCCTGAATTGCGACGAGTTCCTGGGAAACCATCGACGAAAGGAGGTTGGATCTGATCACAGAGAGGACACCCCACATCGAAGAACAAAGGAGAAGCCGCATCAAGACGGTAGGAGGGGTGCAATCGCACTTTTAAAAGTCAAACCTCATACCCGCCGGAGAGGCTGGGCGGGCCAAAGCCGCAAAGCCTGTTGCAGATCAAAACCCGGTGAGGAGCACTAACACCCACAAGGGACTGAGCCAGACCTGCTTTGGAGGGTCCAGGTGCCCCTTGAGCTAGAAGTGCCCTTGAGCAGGCCTCGGAAGGGCGGCACTCAGTTCCCTTTGGAGGAGGTTACCATTAACCCGATCACAGAGTCGCCGAAGAGGACTGGAAAGTCTCTGCGCACTGTGATCCGGGAGAGAGGAATAGCGATCCCGCATGAGACTGAGCCAGACTCACCTCTGAGTAACCTGACGTCTCCCGCGGTGGCGGGGGTCGACGGTGGCCTGCAGCAGGGTCGGGGGCACTGTGGAAGTGCTTCCCATAGAGCGTGTGGGAATAAATCCTCTTTGAGACAGACGCCATTTTCCCTACTGTAGTTTGGCTGCTGGTCAAACTGCAGGGCTGCTGGTCAAGCTACAGGGAGGGAACTTAGCTCCACCCAGCAAGAAAAGGGATTTGGATTAAGAAACTCTCAGGGCCAGCCTGGGCGGGCCTTTTAATTCTGGAATAGGCCAAAACAAGCAGTCAAAGAGGTCTTCAGATCCAACCACTGCCAGAGGCAAGAAAAAGACTGATAATTCCTGAACAGTCAGCAAGAGACAGAAGAACATAAACACTATTTTCACGTTTTGTCTGAAGCTGGAGTTACTGCTGGACTTTAAAATTTCATTTTTTGTATTGTATTACTTTGTTTCAATTTTTTTTTTTTCTCCTTTTCCAAA
Organism: Tragulus kanchil; assembly: GCA_022376925.1. Classification (NCBI taxonomy): domain Eukaryota; kingdom Metazoa; phylum Chordata; class Mammalia; order Artiodactyla; family Tragulidae; genus Tragulus; species Tragulus kanchil. The sequence continues at coordinate 29,903,260 of JAIOJX010000028.1, read as the reverse complement.
CCCACTCAGTGCACCCACCGCTTTTTTTTTTTTTCTTTTCTTTTCTTGGGGTGTGTGTGAGAGAGAGAGTGGGTGTGTTCATTTCCTTCACTGAACTCTATTGAAGCTACTAATCTTATCAGTAAGACTGAATATATTCAACTTTACATAATTTTTTTTTCTTTTTCCTTTTAAACCACACATTTTATTTTGGTATAAACTTCTGGTTCCCCATTGGCCTTTTAAGGTTCTGTGGGTTTTTTTTTTTTCTATTATTTTTGCTTTGTTTTTCTATATTTTTCTATAAAATTTAGATCTTTTAATTTTTAATAATTTTTTCATTTGTACTACTACCTCCTCTATAATTCTTTGCTTTCTCTGAAGCTCCTTTCCTATACCACTAAATTCTAATACATACAAATCTTTATCTCCCTATATTTAACTTTGCAATATTATTCTATATTTCTCTTCTATCCTCCCTTTCTCTTTTTCCCTTTCCCCACTATATTTCTTAGTCTGTTCTGTCCTCATTGCCTTATCCCCAACGGGGATCCTGCTCAAAGCATTATTCTCCAATTGGTACTCTACTTAGTTTGCTTATTAACTTGTGGATATCATTCTTGGATTTCTCTATTCGCCGTGCTAACGTATTGTACTGTATTTTTGATTGGAATGCTTGGGTTATGTTATAGCTGTATATGTTCATGTGTATAATTCAATACGCTAGATAGTACTTGCATAATTTTTAAATTGCCATTTGTCAAAGGTATACCTTCTGTTTCTCATTTGCATATATATGTTTTAATATCATTTAATGCCATAACAAACCAGCCGTGAAATCTTCATTCCCTGGTCAGGCAACAAGCCACGGGGTTTTGAGGGTGCACTGACTCCAAAACTACAATACTAAAGAATGCATAACACTAAAGAGCAGTATACAAGTGAGAACGCCAGCAAAGGTAATCACTTGTATACAAGTCCTGACATCACCCAATCACCAGCATCACCCAGAATAAGAAGCCCCATCCAAACAACAAACACCAACAGACGTAACTCAAAGTCTGGGAAAAGGAAATCCCAAACAGAATCAGTTTTAAAAAATTAATAATAACAATGAAACGGCAGAGAAATACCACACAAGCGAAGGAACAATCCACAAACACACAAGATCAAATTAATGAAGAGAATTTGGACAAACTTTCTGAAAGTGATTTCAGAAGAATGATAGTAAAGATGATCAAAGACACTGAAAACAGAATTTCAGAGAAATTGCAAGATACAACTAACACACTGAATAAAGAAATACAAGAACTTACCAAAAAAGTAACAGAGACAAACAACTCAATTGCTGAACTGAAAAACACTGTAGAAGGAATCAAGAGCAGAGTATCTGAGACAGAAGACCGGATAAGTGAGCTGGAAGATAAAATGGTGGAAGTAACTGCTGAAAAACAGACTCTAGCTCAAAGAATGAAAAGAGCAGAGGACAGCCTCAGAGACCTCTGGGATAATATCAAACGCACCAATATTCGAATTATAGGGGTTCCAGAAGAAGAAGAAAAAAAGAAAGGCTATGAGAAAATTTTTGAAGAAATTATAGTTGAAAATTTCCCCAACATGGGAAAAGAAATAGTCAATCAAGTCCAAGAAGCACAAAGAGTACCTAACAGAATCAATCTGAGAAGAAACACACCAAGACACATATTAATGAAGTTAACACAAATTAAACACAAAGATAGAATTCTCAAAGCAGCAAGGGAAAAGCAACTAGTGACATACAAAGGAAAGCCCATCCGTTTAACAGCTGATCTTTCAACAGAAACTCTGCAGGCCAGGAGGGAATGGCAGGACACATTTAAACGGCTGACTTCTGTTTCTCATTTGCATATATATGTTTTAATATCATTTAATGCCATAACAAACCAGCCGTGAAATCTTCATTCCCTGGTCAGGCAACAAGCCACGGGGTTTTGAGGGTGCACTGACTCCAAAACTACAATACTAAAGAATGCATAACACTAAAGAGCAGTATACAAGTGAGAACGCCAGCAAAGGTAATCACTTGTATACAAGTCCTGACATCACCCAATCACCAGCATCACCCAGAATAAGAAGCCCCATCCAAACAACAAACACCAACAGACGTAACTCAAAGTCTGGGAAAAGGAAATCCCAAACAGAATCAGTTTTAAAAAATTAATAATAACAATGAAACGGCAGAGAAATACCACACAAGCGAAGGAACAATCCACAAACACACAAGATCAAATTAATGAAGAGAATTTGGACAAACTTTCTGAAAGTGATTTCAGAAGAATGATAGTAAAGATGATCAAAGACACTGAAAACAGAATTTCAGAGAAATTGCAAGATACAACTAACACACTGAATAAAGAAATACAAGAACTTACCAAAAAAGTAACAGAGACAAACAACTCAATTGCTGAACTGAAAAACACTGTAGAAGGAATCAAGAGCAGAGTATCTGAGACAGAAGACCGGATAAGTGAGCTGGAAGATAAAATGGTGGAAGTAACTGCTGAAAAACAGACTCTAGCTCAAAGAATGAAAAGAGCAGAGGACAGCCTCAGAGACCTCTGGGATAATATCAAACGCACCAATATTCGAATTATAGGGGTTCCAGAAGAAGAAGAAAAAAAGAAAGGCTATGAGAAAATTTTTGAAGAAATTATAGTTGAAAATTTCCCCAACATGGGAAAAGAAATAGTCAATCAAGTCCAAGAAGCACAAAGAGTACCATACAGAATCAATCTGAGAAGAAACACACCAAGACACATATTAATGAAGTTAACACAAATTAAACACAAAGATAGAATTCTCAAAGCAGCAAGGGAAAAGCAACTAGTGACATACAAGGGAAAGCCCATCCGTTTAACAGCTGATCTTTCAACAGAAACTCTGCAGGCCAGAAGGGAATGGCAGGACACATTTAAACGGCTGAAAGAGAAATATCTGCAACCAAGAATCCTCTACCCTGCCAAGATCTCCTTCAAAATTGATGGAGAAATCAAAAGCTTTACAGAAAAGCAAAAATTAAAAGAATTTAGTCACACCAAACCAGCCTTACAACAAATGTTAAAGGGACTTATATAGACAACAAGTATAAAAGGAGAAGATCCACGAAACAAACCCATCATAACATCTAAGAAGATGACAATAGGATCATTTGTATCAATAATTACTTTGAATGTCAATGGACTAAACGCCCCAACCAAAAGACACAGAGTGGCTGAATGGATCCAAAAACACGACCCATACATATGCTGCCTCCAGGAAACTCATTTCAGACCTAGAGACACTCATAGACTGAAAGTGAGAGGCTGGAAAAAGATATTCCATGCAAATGGAAATCAAAAGAAAGCTGGAGTAGCAATCCTCATATCAGATAAAATAGATTTTAAAGTAAAGAAGATTCTAAGAGACAAGGCAGGTCACTACATCATGATTAAGGGATCCATCCAAGAAGAAGACATAACAATCATAAATATCTATGCTCCCAACACAGGAGCACCCCAATACATAAGACAAACACTTTCAGACATAAAAGAAGACATTGACAGCAACACAATCATAGTAGGAGACTTTAACACTCCTCTCACACCAATGGACAGATCATCCAAACAGAAAATTAATAAAGAAACACAAGCCTTAAATGCCACACTAGAAGAAATGGACCTCATTGATATCTTTAGGACTTTCCATCCAAAAGCAGAAGAATACACTTTCTTCTCAAGTGCTCACGGAACATTCTCCAGGATAGACCACATCTTGGGCCACAAATCAATCCTCAGTCAATTCAAGAAAACTGAAATTCTATCAACCATCTTCTCGGACCACAATGCAGTGAGACTAGAGATCAACTACAGGAAAAAAACCGCTAAAACACAAACACATGGAGATTAAACAACACATACCTAAAAAACCAACTGATCATTGAGGAAATCAAAGGAGAAATAAAAAAATTCCTAGAAGAAAATGACAATGAACACACGACAGTGCAAAACCTATGGGATACTGCAAAAGCAGTTCTAAGAGGGAAGTTTATAGCATTACAATCCCACCTCAAGAAACTAGGAAAATCTCAAACAGACGACCTTACCTTACGCTTAAAACAACTGGAGAAAGAAGAACAAAAACACCCCAAAGCCAGCAGAAGAAGGGAAATCATAAAGATCAGAGCAGAAATAAATGAAAAAGAAACAAAAGAAACAATAGTAAAGATAAATAAAACAAAAAGCTGGTTCTTCGAAAAAGTCAATAAAATCGACACACCACTGGCCAGACTCATTAAGAAAAAGAGAGAGAAGAACCAGATCACCAAAATCAAAAATGAAAAAGGAGAGATTACAACGGACAATGCAGAAATCCAAAGGATTCTAAGAGACTATTATGAACAACTCTATGGCAACAAACTGGACAACCTGGAAGAAATGGACAGTTTCTTAGAGAAGATTAATCTCCCAAGACTCAACCAGGAAGAAATAGAAACTATGAACAAGCCAATCACAAGCTCAGAAATCGACCTTGTGATCAAAAATCTACCCAAAAATAAAAGCCCAGGGCCAGATGGTTTCACAAGTGAATTCTACCAAACATTTAAAGAAGAGCTAATGCCTGTCCTTCTAAAACTCTTCCAAAAAATTGCCCAGGAAGGAACACTTCCAAACACATTCTACGAGGCCACCATCACCCTGATACCAAAGCCAGGCCAAGACATCACAAAAAAAGAAAATTATAGGCCAATTTCACTGATGAATCTAGATGCCAAAATCCTCAACAAAATCCTAGCAAACAGAATTCAGCAACACATCAAAAAGCTCATTCATCACGATCAAGTTGGGTTCATCCCAGGCAAAGGATTCTTCAACATTCGCAAATCAATCAATGTGATACACCATATCAACAAATTGAAAGACAAAAATCACATGATCATCTCAATAGATGCAGAAAAAGCCTTTGACAAAGTACAGCATGCATTTATCATAAAAACTCNTCAAAAGATGGGCATAGAAGGAACTTATCTTAACATAGTGAAAGCCATATATGAGAAGCCCACAGCGAACATTATCCTCAATGGTGAAAAACTCAAAGCATTCCCTCTAAGATCAGGAACAAGACAAGGGTGTCCACTTTCACCACTACTATTCAACATAGTCCTGGAAGTTCTAGCAATAGCAATAAGAGAAGAGAAAGAAATCAAAGGAATCCAGATTGGAAAAGAAGAAGTCAAACTCTCTATTTGCAGATGACATGATATTATACATAGAAAATCCCAAAGACACTATTACAAAACTACTAGAGTTAATCAGCGAATTCAGCAAAGTTGCAGGATACAAAATCAATATACAGAAATCACTGGCATTCCTATACACAAACAATGAAAAATCAGAAAATGAAATCAAAGAGGCAATCCCCTTCACCATCGCAACCAAAAGAATCAAATATCTAGGAATAAACCTACCCAAAGAAACAAAAGAACTGTACACAGAAAATTACAAGACACTCATGAGAGACATTAAAGAAGACTTAAACAGATGGAGAAATATTCCGTGTTCCTGGGTCGGGAGAATCAATATTGTGAAAATGACCATACTACCAAATGTCATCTATAGATTCAATGCGATCCCTATCAAGCTTCCAATAACATTCTTCACAGAACTAGACCAACGAATAACACAGTTCATATGGAAACACAAAAGACCTCGAATAGCCAAAGCAATCCTCAGGAAGAAGAATGGAGCTGGGGGGATCAGCCTCCCCAACTTCAGACTCTACTACAAAGCAACAGTCATCAAGACAGTATGGTACTGGCACAAAACAGAATTATAGGCCAATTTCACTGATGAATCTAGATGCCAAAATCCTCAACAAAATCCTAGCAAACAGAATTCAGCAACACATCAAAAAGCTCATTCATCACGATCAAGTTGGGTTCATCCCAGGCAAAGGATTCTTCAACATTCGCAAATCAATCAATGTGATACACCATATCAACAAATTGAAAGACAAAAATCACATGATCATCTCAATAGATGCAGAAAAAGCCTTTGACAAAGTACAGCATCCATTTATGATAAAAACTCTTCAAAAAATGGGCATAGAGGGAACTTATCTTAACATAGTGAAAGCCATATATGAGAAGCCCACAGCGAACATTATCCTCAATGGTGAAAAACTCAAAGCATTCCCTCTAAGATCAGGAACAAGACAAGGGTGTCCACTTTCACCACTACTATTCAACATAGTCCTGGAAGTTCTAGCAATAGCAATAAGAGAAGAGAAAGAAATCAAAGGAATCCAGATTGGAAAAGAAGAAGTCAAACTCTTTTTGCAGATGACATGATATTATACATAGAAAATCCCAAAGACACTATTACAAAACTACTAGAGTTAATCAGCGAATTCAGCAAAGTTGCAGGATACAAAATCAATATACAGAAATCACTGGCATTCCTATACACAAACAATGAAAAATCAGAAAATGAAATCAAAGAGGCAATCCCCTTCACCATCGCAACCAAAAGAATCAAATATCTAGGAATAAACCTACCCAAAGAAACAAAAGAACTGTACACAGAAAATTACAAGACACTCATGAGAGACATTAAAGAAGACTTAAACAGATGGAGAAATATTCCGTGTTCCTGGGTCGGGAGAATCAATATTGTGAAAATGACCATACTACCAAATGTCATCTATAGATTCAATGCGATCCCTATCAAGCTTCCAATAACATTCTTCACAGAACTAGACCAACGAATAACACAGTTCATATGGAAACACAAAAGACCTCGAATAGCCAAAGCAATCCTCAGGAAGAAGAATGGAGCTGGGGGGATCAGCCTCCCCAACTTCAGACTCTACTACAAAGCAACAGTCATCAAGACAGTATGGTACTGGCACAAAAACAGAAATATCGACCAATGGAACAAGATCGAGAACCCAGAGATAAAGCCACGCACCTATGGGTACCTTATTTTTGACAAAGGAGGCGAACATATAAAATGGGACAAAGACAGCCTCTTCAACAAATGGTGCTGGGAAAATTGGACAGCTACATGCAAGAAAATGAAATTGGAACATACCCTGACACCATACACAAAGATCAACTCAAAATGGATTAAAGACTTAAATGTAAGGCCAGAAACCATCAAACTCTTAGAGGAGAATATAGGCAAAACCCTCAAGGACATCAATCAAAGCAAGATCTTCTCTGACCCACCTACTAGAATAGTGGAACTAAAAAGACAAATGAACATGTGGGACCTCATGAAACTTAAAAGCTTTTGTACAGCAAAAGAAATTACAAAAAAGTTCAACAGACACCCCACAGAGTGGGAGAAAATCATAGCAAATGAAACAACAGACAAAGAATTAATCTCCAAAATCTACAAGCAACTCAGACAACTCAGCACTGGAAAAACGAACAACCCAATCAAAAAATGGGAAAAGGACCTAAACAGACACCTCTCCAACGATGACATACAGATGGCCCAAAAACACATGAAACGATGCTCAACTTCACTAATAATTAGAGAAATGCAAATCAAAACTACAATGAGATGTCACCTCACACCCGTCAGAATGGCCATCATCCACAAATCGACAGACAATAAATGCTGGAGAGGGTGCGGAGAAAAGGGAACACTCCTGCATTGCTGGTGGGAGTGTAAATTGATACAGCCTCTATGGAAGACAGTCTGGAGATTTCTTAAAAAACTAAAAATAGAAGCACCATATGACCCAGCAATCCCACTCTTAGGCTTATACCAAAAAGACCGCTAAAAAGTGGAGAAATATTCCGTGTTCCTGGGTCGGGAGAATCAATATTGTGAAAATGACCATACTACCAAATGTCATCTATAGATTCAATGCGATCCCTATCAAGCTTCCAATAACATTCTTCACAGAACTAGACCAACGAATAACACAGTTCATATGGAAACACAAAAGACCTCGAATAGCCAAAGCAATCCTCAGGAAGAAGAATGGAGCTGGGGGGATCAGCCTCCCCAACTTCAGACTCTACTACAAAGCAACAGTCATCAAGACAGTATGGTACTGGCACAAAAACAGAAATATCGACCAATGGAACAAGATCGAGAACCCAGAGATAAAGCCACGCACCTATGGGTACCTTATTTTTGACAAAGGAGGCGAACATATAAAATGGGACAAAGACAGCCTCTTCAACAAATGGTGCTGGGAAAATTGGACAGCTACATGCAAGAAAATGAAATTGGAACATACCCTGACACCATACACAAAGATCAACTCAAAATGGATTAAAGACTTAAATGTAAGGCCAGAAACCATCAAACTCTTAGAGGAGAATATAGGCAAAACCCTCAAGGACATCAATCAAAGCAAGATCTTCTCTGACCCACCTACTAGAATAGTGGAACTAAAAAGACAAATGAACATGTGGGACCTCATGAAACTTAAAAGCTTTTGTACAGCAAAAGAAATTACAAAAAAGTTCAACAGACACCCCACAGAGTGGGAGAAAATCATAGCAAATGAAACAACAGACAAAGAATTAATCTCCAAAATCTACAAGCAACTCAGACAACTCAGCACTGGAAAAACGAACAACCCAATCAAAAAATGGGAAAAGGACCTAAACAGACACCTCTCCAACGATGACATACAGATGGCCCAAAAACACATGAAACGATGCTCAACTTCACTAATAATTAGAGAAATGCAAATCAAAACTACAATGAGATGTCACCTCACACCCGTCAGAATGGCCATCATCCACAAATCGACAGACAATAAATGCTGGAGAGGGTGCGGAGAAAAGGGAACACTCCTGCATTGCTGGTGGGAGTGTAAATTGATACAGCCTCTATGGAAGACAGTCTGGAGATTTCTTAAAAAACTAAAAATAGAAGCACCATATGACCCAGCAATCCCACTCTTAGGCTTATACCCTGATGAAATCAAAACTGAAAGAAGCACCTGTACCCCAATGTTCATTGCAGCTCTCTATACAATAGCTAGAACATGGAAGGAACCTAGATGCCCATCGACGAACGAATGGATCCAAAAGCTCTGGTACATATATACAATGGAATACTACACAGCTGTAAAGAGAAATGCAGAAGAATCAGCCCTCATGAGGTGGCTGGATCTAGAACATATCATCAAAAGTGAAGTCAGTCAGAAAGAGAAGGACAAATACAGTATATTAACACATATATATGGAATCTAGTAGGATGGTGATGATGGCACATGCAGTGAAGCGACAGAAAGACAGACATGGACAGTGGACATATGGACATTGTGGGGAAGGAACAGTGGTTGAGAGGCGTAAGGGAAGTAGCATGAAGGCCTGTACTATCATAAGTGAAGAAAATAGCTCTAGTCATTGCTCTGTGAGAAAAGGGGATCCTTCAGGGGTGCTGTGTGATGGTCGGGAGGGGAGGGAAGGGGGGGATATACATGTGACTAATATGAGAACATGCATGTCTGTGAACAACAAAACTCTGTAAAAGTTAAAAGTAAAATAAAGGTTTAAAAAAAAAAAAAATCAGAGAGCTCTTTAAGAAAAAATTCTAGTTGTACAAGTTCCCTTCAAATCTAATTTGCATTATTTTATGGAAATTAAAATTTTAACAGTGTTTTCTTTTATATCATAGTGCACAGTGTACATTTCCCCCTAAAAATCTATATTCTATTTTCCTCCTTTCAAAGACAAATATATTTTAATACAAAACTAGACTTTAAATAATAATAGTTTTATGCCAGAGTATGAGCATATAAATATACTAGAAAGAATATTGATCAAAAACTAATGAATACAATTCCCGTGGCAGTAAAATGTCAAGAAATGGGTACTGTTGACAAATGCTTATGAGAAGGGAGCTCTCATTTTTTTCCTGCAGCCAATAAAAAGATGAGGTTTCTTTAGCGAGAAATACAGCTTTCCCCAAGAACTCAAAGATTGTCTATTATTTTGTTGCTTATTTGTCAAACAAGAACTGCAGATTTCAGAGTAGGCATAAAATGAGAGAAAGATTAAAACTGAGAAAAACCATACCAAAAGGGCTGTGACAATAGGGCTTCATCAAGTATTTAGGGACCTAGTAGTACTCTAGGCCTAATTGTGGTCAATAGGGAGAAACTGGGTTTTGGGGATTTTTTTTTTGTTTGGTTTTTTTTGTTTGTTTTTCTGTATTTTTTTTTCCCATCAGCATTGAGTGGTTTGTGGAAATTTAGTTCCCCGATCAAGGATCAAACCCACACTCCCTTCAGTGGAATTGCAGAGTCTTAACCACTGGACCTGCAGGGAAGTCCCAAGGAGCTGGTTTTTGAGGAGTTCCCATAGGAGCCTTCAGGAGAAGTCATGATATTTTGTCTCAGTTTGTGAGAACAAAGAAGGGTCCTCTATGAGACCTATAATTTGTTGATCTCAAAAATTTGAAAAGGGCCGTAAGTCCTTGGCAAACAAAAAAAGAAACCATGAGTCCAATGATGTGCTTGCATTAAAGTCTGAAGACTTGGGTTTTTAATGAATGTGGGGAATTATAAAGGAAAAATGAATAATAGCAAATGACTAGAAAAATGTAAAACATATTAGTGCTTTTCTCTATATGGTGGGGTAATTTATGTGTATGTGTGTTTTCGTTCTTTGGTCTTTTCTGTCTAAAAAACGTTTTCTGCATGGATTTACACAGCCTTTAAACTTGGAAATTAACAATAAATGCTATTTTAAAATAGAAGTATAAGATCATCCCACAGAGAATGACACAAACGTGTAAGAACTACACAAGGAAGGCTGAAGCTCCAATATGAACTTCTTTAGGGAAGGAAGGGAGGGAGGGAGGGAGGAAGCAAAGGAGAAAGAGAAGTGGAGGAAGCTGTTAATCATAGATATAACCAGAAATAAAATTAATAAGGAAGAAAATTAAAGCCAAGTATCCACAGGATTAATAGATGGATATTTGTTGGTAAGGAAAGAAATAGAACTCTTCGATACTAATCGTGCATTTCTTTTTCAGTAAAGGAGATTTGACCTTTGTACTAGAGCAGAAAAAACAAATGTTGAAATTAAGGTCTGGTCTGAGAGAAGACACTCTTTCAGATGAGGTCATCTTCCAAGACAGGGTTAATATTGATCAGAAGACTATTGTATTTGAGCAGGAAAATGAATATGATTGAGTTAATAGAAATAGAATATAAGCATGTAAATTTAGGGGCACTATTGAAGGAAACAGACAAAATAGTAGATCAGTCTGCATTTATAAGAATGAGATTCAATTGACTGAGCTAATCTGATTGCATTTCTGTTTCTAAGAGGATCTCACAGTTGCCTTGGCAATGAGGTTCTTACTCATGCAGAGAGGAGAAAAGTGATGAACAATAATGTGGGCTTCAGCAATGCATGTGCTAGTTAATTCTATTATCTCAGAACATCAGAAAAAATATTTGGGAGAGGTTTGTGTTGGAGACAAATGATGAATTCAGGAATAAATTATAATGGATCCTAAATAAAAGAGAGTTTAGTGACCCTACGCTTTCTGAAACATTTCAAGAGCTCAGCACTGGTAAACTAAGTCTTTGGATGTCTCTCTTGTTTCTGCTGGCCCTCCTTGGTGTGCCATGTTGTATAGGAAAGATCCTCAAGTCTGGATGGGAAGAGATCTTTTTATTTTTTTAATATAGGTTCTTTTATTTTTATTTATTTGTTTGTTTATTTCGGGTTGCCCTGAGTCTTCATTGCTGCGTGAGTTGTAGACAGTGGAGGCTACTCTTGAGTTGCGGTGCACAGACTTCTCATTGTAGTGGCTTCTTGTGTTGGTAAGCTCAGGCTCTAGGCACATGGGCTTCAGTAGTTGCAGCCCAGGGGCTCCTTAGTTGTGGCTTTCATGCCATAAAGCACGCAGGCTTCAGTAGTTGTGGCACACAGTCTTAGTTGCTGCATGGCATATGGAATCTTCCCAGACTAGGCGTCAAACCTGTGTCCCCTGCACTGGCAAACAGATTCTTTATCCACCATGTTACCAGGGAAGTTCAAGATCTTTTTCTAAACTAAGTTTTAATAGAATATAGGTGACTTACAATGTTGTGTTAGTTTCTGCTGTACAGCAAAGTGATTCATATATATGTATACATATATCTACTCTTTCTAAGATTTTTCTCCCTTATAGGCCATTACATAATACAGTATTGACATACTGTGCTATACAGTAGATCCTTATTAGTTATCTATTTTATAGATAGTTGTGTATATATGTCAATCTCAGTCTCCCAATTTATCCCTCCTCCTGTTTTTCCCTCTTGGTAACCATAAGTTTGTTTTATATATCTGTGACTCTATTTCTGCTTTGTAAATAGGTCCATTTGCCATTTGTACCATCTTTTTAGATTTAAAAAATGGGGTACAGCTCATTTTACTGACAGCTTTTGATAACAAACTTGAGTTACCGAGCAGTGGGGCAACTTGTTACCTTCATTTCTTTTCCTGTGCTCACTGCCACAAAGGAAATTCAAAACTACCTAGAAAGATTTGGAAAAGGAGTTGTCATGGAGTGCTTAAAAGTGATATCATGGCAACACGTCAGTTATTTTGAGAAATCTTGGCAAATAAGAGAAGTCCTTGGAGGCTGTATGTGAGCATGTTTCAGTCCAATTTTACACACTGGGGTAAAGAAAGGATTAGACAACCTGAGACTTCACTAATGACAACAGTTCAAAATCTGGAATGGAATATAAAAAGCAAGGTAGATTGGAATAATGTGGAAAAGAAAGTATAGTGATGAAAAGAACACTTTGCATCATATTCAACTCCTTTTTTTAATCTGGCAGATGAAGAAAGCATGGTAAATGGATATCTGTACTTCAGCAAAGTTTTGATATGAGGCCTCATTATTTTCTTGTATACAAGGCAGATTAATATAGCTTTGCTGGGGACCATTTAGAAACATCAAATAACTATATTCATCGAATTTTGATCTTTGGAGTGATGTCAAATAGAATAGAGATTTTTAGATGAGAATTCCAGCTCACTGTTCTCAGCTGTGTATCCTTACATTTGGATACAGAGTAGGTCTGAGACTCCTGGTGGCTCAGTGGTAAAGAATCCACTTGCAGTGCAGGAGACACGGGTTTGATCCTTTATCAGGGAAGATTGCTTGGAGAAGAAAACGGCAACCCACTTCAATATTCTTGCTGGAGAATCCCATGATCAGAGGAGCCTGGTGGGTTACAGTCCACAGGGTCATAAGGGTCAGACACAACTTAGTAACTAAACCACCACCACCATAAAATAGGTGCATCATTTTAAGAGTGGCATAAAATTGAGTAACAAACTGGTTAGATCCTTATTAGTTATCTATTTTATAGATAGTTGTGTATATATGTCAATCTCAGTCTCCCAATTTATCCCTCCTCCTGTTTTTCCCTCTTGGTAACCATAAGTTTGTTTTATATATCTGTGACTCTATTTCTGCTTTGTAAATAGGTCCATTTGCCATTTGTACCATCTTTTTAGATTTAAAAAATGGGGTACAGCTCATTTTACTGACAGCTTTTGATAACAAACTTGAGTTACCGAGCAGTGGGGCAACTTGTTACCTTCATTTCTTTTCCTGTGCTCACTGCCACAAAGGAAATTCAAAACTACCTAGAAAGATTTGGAAAAGGAGTTGTCATGGAGTGCTTAAAAGTGATATCATGGCAACACGTCAGTTATTTTTGAGAAATCTTGGCAAATAAGAGAAGTCCTTGGAGGCTGTATGTGAGCATGTTTCAGTCCAATTTTACACACTGGGGTAAAGAAAGGATTAGACAACCTGAGACTTCACTAATGACAACAGTTCAAAATCTGGAATGGAATATAAAAAGCAAGGTAGATTGGAATAATGTGGAAAAGAAAGTATAGTGATGAAAAGAACACTTTGCATCATATTCAACTCCTTTTTTTAATCTGGCAGATGAAGAAAGCATGGTAAATGGATATCTGTACTTCAGCAAAGTTTTGATATGAGGCCTCATTATTTTCTTGTATACAAGGCAGATTAATATAGCTTTGCTGGGGACCATTTAGAAACATCAAATAACTATATTCATCGAATTTTGATCTTTGGAGTGATGTCAAATAGAATAGAGATTTTTAGATGAGAATTCCAGCTCACTGTTCTCAGCTGTGTATCCTTACATTTGGATACAGAGTAGGTCTGAGACTCCCTGGTGGCTCAGTGGTAAAGAATCCACTTGCAGTGCAGGAGACACGGGTTTGATCCTTTATCAGGGAAGATTGCTTGGAGAAGAAAACGGCAACCCACTTCAATATTCTTGCTGGAGAATCCCATGATCAGAGGAGCCTGGTGGGTTACAGTCCACAGGGTCATAAGGGTCAGACACAACTTAGTAACTAAACCACCACCACCATAAAGTAGGTGCATCATTTTAAGAGTGGCATAAAATTAGGAAGGACAGTAAATACATTAAAAGATCAAGGTCTGAAAATACCATTAAAATTTGCCCTGTTAGGTTAAATCCAATAAGTTGAACTTTGTGCAAGAGAATGAAAAGCACTCGAATCAAAAAACGAATCACCTTATTAAACAGATGAACAAGACACCATTTAGCATTAGCACAAGTGAGTAATAACAGAATAATTTTAGTTAAGAGGAAGAAACAGGACTTCCCTGGTGGTTCAGTGGTTAAGAACCTGCCTGCCAATGCAGGTGCCATGGGTTCGATCCCTGGTCTGGGAAGCTTCTGCAGGCTTCAGGGTAAGTAAGCCCATGTGCCACAACTACTGAGTCTCTGCTTTAGAGACTGTGTTCTGCAACACGAGAGGCCATCACAATGAGAAGCCTAAGCACTGCCGTGAAGAGTAGCCCCTGCTCGCTGCAACTAGAGAAAGTCCATCCACAGCAATGAAGATCCAGCAGAGCCGAAGAAATAAAGAAAATTTAAAAAAAAGAAACAGAAACATACACATTGACAAGGCTATTTTGAATGAGATGTAACTTTAGAGACTTAAGAGAAATACTGCATTTAAGATACACCTCTCCATTTACCTAGAGAAGTATCCTTTTTATTTTATTCTTGAAATACAATATTGTTGTACAATATTCTAAGTAGTATGCAATATACTGGTTCATGATTTTTAAAGGTTATACTCCACCGTAGTTTATGTTATACCTAACGGTTTGCACTTCTTAATACCCCTCCATCCTCCCCTCTCTCCACTGGTAACCACTAGTTTGTTTAGAGAAACATTCCTGAAAACAGGCAGATAGATGGGAAGGTGTCCAAAGGAAAACCATGAAGTAGAAAAAAGGTTAAAGAACCATGAGAAATAAAACGTTTCTTGAATTTAGGTTGTTTATTTTGGAAGAGACTAAGGAAGACATCCAAATCAGTCATCTCCAAATATTCAAATGATCATACAAAACAAGAATTAGACTTCTTTTTGTTTGTAAATAATGTCTGAGATCTATAGGTAGAAGCAACATTGGAGTAAACTTCATCCACTATAAAGAAAACCATTGCAGCAGAGAGGTCAAAAACTGATCGTTGGGCTTCTCTGGTGGTCCACTGGGTAAGGACACCGCCTTGCAGTGCAAGGGGCGCCAGTTCGATCCCTGGCCTGGGAAGGTCCCACGTGCCATGGAGCAGCTGGACCAATGTGTCCAACTACTGAGCCAGAGCTCTGGAGCGCATGCGTCCAGAGCCGGTGCTCTGCGACAACAGAGGCCACTGGGATGGGAGGCCCACGCAGGCCAAAGAACAAAGATGGAAATAAATGAAAGACCAATAGAAGTGGCCAAAAAAAAAAAAAAAAAAAAAAGGTTTAAAAAAACCCAAACTGATTATTGCTTAGAGAGAGAAAATTCTGCTCAAGCACAGAAAATAATTTGGCAAAGATGTTACAGAGAGGATATAATTTCTCAATGGATAACTGTCAAATCTGGCTCATTTATGGAATCATTATGGCATATACTGTAAATGACAAAATCTTGATTTCTATCCTCACTTGCAGTATCAGAATTTCCAGGGGTGTATTTTTAAAAACTATCCTAGGTGACTCAAATTATCATCCCAGTTTGACAAGCACTAAGTCTCTCTAAGGTCTCCTCCCAGTCAGATTTTACAATCTAGGCGTTCAAGCTAGTTGGCTCCATCAAAGCCTCTGGTTAAAACAAATAAACAAACAAAAACAATGTACTCACTAATAAGAATGAAAATGAAGAGTGTAACTATGATCTTACAGCCTAATTTTTCTTATATAAGGTTTTACAGTACACAGTAACATTTAAGAAACATTTTTCAAACCTGTTTAGTGACAGAATTTGTCATGTTCATGTTTCTTCGTAGATGTACATATATGACTAAGTATGTATACAAATTTGTGACAATGGTGTGGGTATTTTTGCCCAATAAAAACTTGAATAAAACATCCAAGTCTGCTATTGACACTTTAAACCTTTTTTATTAACTAGTTTTAAAATGGGGGCTATGGTTCATATATATTAATGCATTTAAACAAATGTTCATGAAATTTAATTCTCTTCCAATGGAGTAAAATTAATTGGAAGCTGAAAATCTCAATAGGAATTCTATAAAAATTGACACTTCTATTTATATAAGGAATTGCACAGAATCATATCCTTAAAGAAAGGAATAAAGTATGTACAAAATAAAAGTTTAGTTAAGGAGATTCCTTAAAGAAAGGAATAAAGTATGTACAAAATAAAAGTTTAGTTAAGGAGATACCTTAAACTTGCTTTAGGATGTTCAATTCTCTAAGATATTTTAAAGCACGTGATAATTTGCATTGTTTCATTTCCTTTAAAAATGTTGTACAATTCTAACAGCAGCCTCCATGCTTCCTCTTAACTTGGATCTCCATAAACAAGGCAAATGGGACAAGAGATGGAAGATGTTAACAATTCAAGCAAACGAAAATTTTCAAGACTTTAGTAGCAGAAAGGATACATTTTGGGTCATGCAACACCGTGAATGAGGGCACACTGTGGTTTATTTAGGGAGAAGACACTTCTGGTTGACTGTCCAAATGAAACATTAATGTTACAGAGAGGATATAATTTCTCAATGGATAACTGTCAAATCTGGCTCATTTATGGAATCATTATGGCATATACTGTAAATGACAAAATCTTGATTTCTATCCTCACTTGCAGTATCAGAATTTCCAGGGGTGTATTTTTAAAAACTATCCTAGGTGACTCAAATTATCATCCCAGTTTGACAAGCACTAAGTCTCTCTAAGGTCTCCTCCCAGTCAGATTTTACAATCTAGGCGTTCAAGCTAGTTGGCTCCATCAAAGCCTCTGGTTAAAACAAATAAACAAACAAAAACAATGTACTCACTAATAAGAATGAAAATGAAGAGTGTAACTATGATCTTACAGCCTAATTTTTCTTATATAAGGTTTTACAGTACACAGTAACATTTAAGAAACATTTTTCAAACCTGTTTAGTGACAGAATTTGTCATGTTCATGTTTCTTCGTAGATGTACATATATGACTAAGTATGTATACAAATTTGTGACAATGGTGTGGGTATTTTTGCCCAATAAAAACTTGAATAAAACATCCAAGTCTGCTATTGACACTTTAAACCTTTTTTATTAACTAGTTTTAAAATGGGGGCTATGGTTCATATATATTAATGCATTTAAACAAATGTTCATGAAATTTAATTCTCTTCCAATGGAGTAAAATTAATTGGAAGCTGAAAATCTCAATAGGAATTCTATAAAAATTGACACTTCTATTTATATAAGGAATTGCACAGAATCATATCCTTAAAGAAAGGAATAAAGTATGTACAAAATAAAAGTTTAGTTAAGGAGATTCCTTAAAGAAAGGAATAAAGTATGTACAAAATAAAAGTTTAGTTAAGGAGATACCTTAAACTTGCTTTAGGATGTTCAATTCTCTAAGATATTTTAAAGCACGTGATAATTTGCATTGTTTCATTTCCTTTAAAAATGTTGTACAATTCTAACAGCAGCCTCCATGCTTCCTCTTAACTTGGATCTCCATAAACAAGGCAAATGGGACAAGAGATGGAAGATGTTAACAATTCAAGCAAACGAAAATTTTCAAGACTTTAGTAGCAGAAAGGATACATTTTGGGTCATGCAACACCGTGAATGAGGGCACACTGTGGTTTATTTAGGGAGAAGACACTTCTGGTTGACTGTCCAAGCAATAGAATCAAATTTCCCTTGTGAAAATTAGATGCGCTTAGAATATACTGAGGGCACAATAAGGATTTCAGGGTGCATAGTTAAAAGACGTGAATTTTTAGTTTTCAAGGTTTTGGGTGGACTGCTATGTTAGGGTGAAAATTTTATGACATAACAAATTTTACAGTACTAAATCACTGACAAAGAGAAGGGGAAAGGAAAAGAGCTGGTAATATTTGTTACCTACTGTATGATGGGAACTTTGTAATATTACTTTGAATATTCACAACAATTCTTTATAATAAGAAATATTAACCTCATTTTACAAATGGGAAAACTGAGACCCTGGCGGATCCCAGGATTTAGCTTTCAATTCAATCATAGTATTATGGGCTGCCGATCAATTCCATTCTCTCTAGCTCTGTAAGATTCCACACAGCTGGTGGTATGGTCTAGGCTGTTCTAAACACCTGATGAATTCACATCATACAGAATTGTGCTATTCATTTTAATGTTATAAATTGTGGACTTGGATGGCTGTTAAACTCTTGTGGGTGAGCTTCCTTATCCTAAAATTGGGATAATGATAAACATACTCATTTATATAAGCTTAATTGATTAAGCCCCAATTGATTGTTGCAACCTTGCAACGTGTGTGTACTTATTACCATTCTTATTTAGGATCAGGAAACTCATATGAAAGAAGGAACAGCCTCCCAACTTCAAATGTTTAATATGTGAAGCAAGATTGTGATTTTGAAAATTCGACTTGAGAACGTGCCTTAGGAGCCACTGTAATGTGCTGCCTCATTAAGGAGAACGTCTGCACAGGTGATATAAATAAAACAAATTGAATCAGAGCAGTTTTGTTGAAAAGCATCTCTCAAGAGATGATTAAGTATAATTCACTATTTTATATCCTATGATGTCACATACGTACATATTGCATACGTATATGTATGAGATTTAAGTGATACATCAATAACACATTTGGCATAAAAAATGCTACTTTCTTCATGTTTATGTTACCTTATTCTCTCAGGCTCTAACCTGGTGTACATCGCTTTTATTCTTGTTTTCCTGCTCTGTGACATTTTCATTCTAAGTAAGCAGAAATGACAACCAAAAGGCCTTGATGGATAGGAGGCTTCAGAAGCACTTTTGAAAGGTTACTGGCCCATAGAACTGGAGGATTTGCCCATAAGCTCTATCAGTGCTGATGATCTGAAGGTGCTGCAAAGCCTGGATGAACTGGATGGCCAAGGAGTGTAAACTTATTCAAGATCTAAGACCATTGGGTCAAATAAATTATTCTGAGGTTTTATCAGTAACAGAATTCATTGTAAATAGATAGCTTTAATCATCCTTCTTTCCCGCATCTAAAAGAAACCAGTCAGCTAGAAAAGGGTTGCCCATCTATGCCAGATACTACTATATATATAGTTTCAATTCAATCATTTAAAGTATTACTGGGCTGCCGATCCCAGGATTTAGCCATTCTTTTTCTAAAAGCTCTGTAAGATTCCACACAGCTGGTGGTATGGTCTAGGCTGTTCTAAACACCTGATGAATTCACATCATACAGAATTGTGCTATTCATTTTAATGTTATAAATTGTGGACTTGGATGGCTGTTAAACTCTTGTGGGTGAGCTTCCTTATCCTAAAATTGGGATAATGATAAACATACTCATTTATATAAGCTTAATTGATTAAGCCCCAATTGATTGTTGCAACCTTGCAACGTGTGTGTACTTATTACCATTCTTATTTAGGATCAGGAAACTCATATGAAAGAAGGAACAGCCTCCCAACTTCAAATGTTTAATATGTGAAGCAAGATTGTGATTTTGAAAATTCGACTTGAGAACGTGCCTTAGGAGCCACTGTAATGTGCTGCCTCATTAAGGAGAACGTCTGCACAGGTGATATAAATAAAACAAATTGAATCAGAGCAGTTTTGTTGAAAAGCATCTCTCAAGAGATGATTAAGTATAATTCACTATTTTATATCCTATGATGTCACATACGTACATATTGCATACGTATATGTATGAGATTTAAGTGATACATCAATAACACATTTGGCATAAAAAATGCTACTTTCTTCATGTTTATGTTACCTTATTCTCTCAGGCTCTAACCTGGTGTACATCGCTTTTATTCTTGTTTTCCTGCTCTGTGACATTTTCATTCTAAGTAAGCAGAAATGACAACCAAAAGGCCTTGATGGATAGGAGGCTTCAGAAGCACTTTTGAAAGGTTACTGGCCCATAGAACTGGAGGATTTGCCCATAAGCTCTATCAGTGCTGATGATCTGAAGGTGCTGCAAAGCCTGGATGAACTGGATGGCCAAGGAGTGTAAACTTATTCAAGATCTAAGACCATTGGGTCAAATAAATTATTCTGAGGTTTTATCAGTAACAGAATTCATTGTAAATAGATAGCTTTTTAATCATCCTTCTTTCTCCTCTGCCAGTCTTACCAGGCCAGAAGTTGGCAGCCTCATCTAAATGCCAGTCAGCTAGAAAAGGGTTGCCCATCTATGCCAGATACTACTATATATATAGTTTCTAAGCTCAAAGGCACAAACAAGTTCAACAAAACATCCTTACGTGCCAACATTTAGAATCACAGACTTACCTGAAGTATGTTTTGGTTTGTATTTTTCAACTCAATGCCATGGTGATCCTAATGAACAAATTAAAAATTTTCTCAGCTGAAAACACTTTACTGGTTGTTTCCTTTGAGGCTAAAGAAAAAGAAAGCGTTTTACAGGTACAACTCTGTCATCTTAAACCGTCCTCTGCCTGTTTGTGTCTGAAAGGCAATGAGCAGGACCTCGTTGCTGCAACTGCCCATCATTTACATATGTCTGTTCTCTGCATTTACCATATTTATTATTGAATAACTATGTATTTATACTTCCTCTCTGATCATTTCAACATCTAGGTGGCCCATCTAAGTCCATAGACCCTCTCTTGATAAAGGGTCTTTATTGTTTCTCCGTGGTGTCTCATAATGTTTGATTGTATGCCAGACATTATGTATCTTCCAAAAGCAAAACTGAAGTAAAGGCATTCACCATCTTCGGTCGGATTGCCTGCATGCATGGGGAGGGGTTTGGTAGCAGCTGCATTGATCTCAGCTGCGGTGGAGGTGGGTCAGGGTGTGGCTGTTGCCCTGGTTAGATTCAGTTTCTCATTGGCTTCAGACGGTTGATGGTAGGGTCAGATTTGTCCCTTACTCAGGGCTCTAACCTGGTACATGTTATTCTTGTTTTCCTGCTCTGTGACATTTTCATTCTAAGTAAGCAGAAATGACAACCAAAAGGCCTTGATGGATAGGAGGCTTCAGAAGCACTTTTGAAAGGTTACTGGCCCATAGAACTGGAGGATTTGCCCATAAGCTCTATCAGTGCTGATGATCTGAAGGTGCTGCAAAGCCTGGATGAACTGGATGGCCAAGGAGTGTAAACTTATTCAAGATCTAAGACCATTGGGTCAAATAAATTATTCTGAGGTTTTATCAGTAACAGAATTCATTGTAAATAGATAGCTTTTTAATCATCCTTCTTTCTCCTCTGCCAGTCTTACCAGGCCAGAAGTTGGCAGCCTCATCTAAATGCCAGTCAGCTAGAAAAGGGTTGCCCATCTATGCCAGATACTACTATATATATAGTTTCTAAGCTCAAAGGCACAAACAAGTTCAACAAAACATCCTTACGTGCCAACATTTAGAATCACAGACTTACCTGAAGTATGTTTTGGTTTGTATTTTTCAACTCAATGCCATGGTGATCCTAATGAACAAATTAAAAATTTTCTCAGCTGAAAACACTTTACTGGTTGTTTCCTTTGAGGCTAAAGAAAAAGAAAGCGTTTTACAGGTACAACTCTGTCATCTTAAACCGTCCTCTGCCTGTTTGTGTCTGAAAGGCAATGAGCAGGACCTCTTTGCTGCAACTGCCCATCATTTACATATGTCTGTTCTCTGCATTTACCATATTTATTATTGAATAACTATGTATTTATACTTCCTCTCTGATCATTTCAACATCTAGGTGGCCCATCTAAGTCCATAGACCCTCTCTTGATAAAGGGTCTTTATTGTTTCTCCGTGGTGTCTCATAATGTTTGATTGTATGCCAGACATTATGTATCTTCCAAAAGCAAAAACTGAAGTAAAGGCATTCACCATCTTCGGTCGGATTGCCTGCATGCATGGGGAGGGGTTTGGTAGCAGCTGCATTGATCTCAGCTGCGGTGGAGGTGGGTCAGGGTGTGGCTGTTGCCCTGGTTAGATTCAGTTTCTCATTGGCTTCAGACGGTTGATGGTAGGGTCAGATTTGTCCCTTACTCAGGGCTTGAAATCTGTTTGGTCAGGGAGTTTTTATGGGTTCCTTTGCCCTGCCCTCAGCCTTTAGTAGAGCCAGGAGGTAAACAGCTGGTCTCTCTCAGCTCTCCCTTCTCTTTCCCAGTTACTTGGTAGGGTTATAGACATCTGAAGGTATGCTCCTTGCTCCAGCTTGGCCCTCAGTGTTCCACAGGCCCAGGGTGCTTTACAGGGGACCCACTCAGCACCCCTGCTTCCCCCTACCCTCACAACCCCACCCCCTACCCCGACCCACCACGTGCCTTAAAGGCAACCTCCTGTTTCTGCTTTGGAAGCTTCTCACACTTCTCCTCCATGGGCACCTGAGGAAAGATGGTGGGGAAGAGCTGACAGGTAAGCCTCTTCCACCCCCCACCCCAATTTAATTTTCATTTTGTATTGGAGTGTAGTTGATTTACAGTGTTGTGTTAGTTGCAGGTGTACAGCTCCGTGATTCAATTGTACATGTATAATCCATATATTCATTCTTTTTTCGATTGTTTTCCTATTTAGATTACTATAGAATATGGAGTGGAGTGCTATATAAGTACATCCTTGTTGATAATCTATTTTATAAATAGTAGCGTGTGTGTATCCTAAGCTCCTAAGTTAGCTCTCCTTCTCCCTACCCCACGTTTTCTCTTTGGTAAGGATAAATTTGTTTTCCAGGTCTGTAAGTCTGTTTCCATTTGGTAAATAAGTTCATTTTGCATCTTGTTCGGTTTTTTGATTGCACACATAAGCAATAGCATATGGTATTTGTCTTTTTCTGACTCATTTCACTTTGTTTGATAATCTCAAGTTGCATCCATGTTGCTGTAAATGGCATTATTTCTTTCGTTTTATGGCTGAGAAGCATCCCATTGTATATATGTACCACATCATCTTCATCCATTCCTGTGAGTGGACATTTAGGTTGCTTCTGTGTTTTGGCTAGTGTAAATAATGCTCTAAACACTGGGTTGCATGCATCTTTTCAAAATATGGTTTTCTCTGAATATGTGCCTAGCAGTGGCACTGCTGTATCATATGGTAGTTGTATATTTTTAGTTTTTTTTTTTTTTAAAGGAACATCTCCACTGTTATGCAAAGTGGCTGCACCAGTTTAGATTCTCATCAACAGGTAGAGAGGTTCCTTTTTCTCCACACCCTCTTCAGCATTTATTATTTGTAAAGTTTTTTTGATGGCCACTCTGACCAGTGTGAGGTGATACCTCATTGTAATTTTCATTTGAATTTCTTTATTAATTGATAGTCTGGACTGCTAGGGGTTGTATACCATTAAGCAAGATTACATTCAGCCTTTAATAATTTAGTTGAGTCATCTGCTGATGTCTTTTCATTTTATCTAGGCTGTTGTTTTTTCCTCGTACTGCTCTGCCAAAAATCAAAGTAACTTTGGATCTCTAGACTTCTAAAGGGACCATTTTAGATTTTAATGTCACTTAGCTATTTTGTAGATTTTATTCTATGGCTCTGCAAACTTAGATATAATTTTATAATAATTTTTAGAGTATGTACTTTTCATTTTAGAATAAGAGCCATAATGTCTAATAAATTGCTATGTCTCCAGTAAAAGCTGACGTTCCCTGGTTAAATTTTTAAAAAGACTATATAATTTATATAGAATATATAATTTATATAGAACACAATACATATACTGTATATAAATATGTATAAAATATATTTTATATATTATATAACAAATACATATATTTTATATAATATAATTATATAATACATATATGATTTATATATTATATATAATTTATATATAAATTATATATGTATTTTGAAATATAAAAAATATATTTAAAGAATACATATATGTGTATATATATATATATATATGTACATATATACATATATATTTGGCTGTTTCAGGTCTTATCTGTAGCATGCAAGATTTTGATTTTTGTTGGGGCATGCCAGATCTTTAGTTGTAGAGGCTAGTTCCCTAAGCAGGGATCAAACCTAGGTCCCCAAATTGGGAATGCCAAGTCTTAGCCACTAAAACCATCAGGAAAGTCCTGGATCTTTATTCTTTAGAGATAAAGGGTGAAATAAATGTGGATGAAGCGTCATCAGGTCTAGGAATTGCTTTAAAACAGACCAGTGAGGTAGGAGGTGAGTGGGAGGCAGGTGAAACAGGTCAGCATTGGTCTTGTTGTGGATGATGTTGGCATTAGGTAAATGGATTTCATGAAACGATTCTCTCTACTTTTGTCTGTTTGAATATACTATTCATAGTAAAAAGCTTTTTAAAATGGGTGCTATTAAATCTGAATGCCTTGTTGGTGATGGATCACAAAATTGTCTCTAAGTTTCCAGTGGCAAACACATAAAAGAAAATCTAGTTGGTTACAGAATTCAAAATGTCTTGATGATACTTTATTTCCATTAAGCAAGATTACATTCAGCCTTTAATAATTTAGTTGAGTCATCTGCTGATGTCTTTTCATTTTATCTAGGCTGTTGTTTTTTCCTCGTACTGCTCTGCCAAAAATCAAAGTAACTTTGGATCTCTAGACTTCTAAAGGGACCATTTTAGATTTTAATGTCACTTAGCTATTTTGTAGATTTTATTCTATGGCTCTGCAAACTTAGATATAATTTTATAATAATTTTTAGAGTATGTACTTTTCATTTTAGAATAAGAGCCATAATGTCTAATAAATTGCTATGTCTCCAGTAAAAGCTGACGTTCCCTGGTTAAATTTTTAAAAAGACTATATAATTTATATAGAATATATAATTTATATAGAACACAATACATATACTGTATATAAATATGTATAAAATATATTTTATATATTATATAACAAATACATATATTTTATATAATATAATTATATAATACATATATGATTTATATATTATATATAATTTATATATAAATTATATATGTATTTTGAAATATAAAAAATATATTTAAAGAATACATATATGTGTATATATATATATATATGTACATATATACATATATATTTGGCTGTTTCAGGTCTTATCTGTAGCATGCAAGATTTTGATTTTTGTTGGGGCATGCCAGATCTTTAGTTGTAGAGGCTAGTTCCCTAAGCAGGGATCAAACCTAGGTCCCCAAATTGGGAATGCCAAGTCTTAGCCACTAAAACCATCAGGAAAGTCCTGGATCTTTATTCTTTAGAGATAAAGGGTGAAATAAATGTGGATGAAGCGTCATCAGGTCTAGGAATTGCTTTAAAACAGACCAGTGAGGTAGGAGGTGAGTGGGAGGCAGGTGAAACAGGTCAGCATTGGTCTTGTTGTGGATGATGTTGGCATTAGGTAAATGGATTTCATGAAACGATTCTCTCTACTTTTGTCTGTTTGAATATACTATTCATAGTAAAAAGCTTTTTAAAATGGGTGCTATTAAATCTGAATGCCTTGTTGGTGATGGATCACAAAATTGTCTCTAAGTTTCCAGTGGCAAACACATAAAAGAAAATCTAGTTGGTTACAGAATTCAAAATGTCAGTAAAGAAATGGGAGAGGGGAGAAAATTTTCAGAAGTTCTTTGTTTTAAGACCACACACAGATCTTTCCCGAGGGTTCCCATAAAGAGAACACTGGAAAATGTAATAACAACAACATAAAAGGTTCATAACAAAAATGTCCTCTCAACACAAACAATAGTGAATTTCTTAGAACTTTTATTGTAGCATCTTTCAAGAAGGGTAGATGACATCACACAGAAGTATAAGGCAGCAAAGATAATTGAACAGATGCCTTGTAAGCTTGTCCAGATTATCTGGGAAAAAACATGAAGTTTCTTTGCTTCACATGGTCCTCCTTAAATACTGTTTTTTGTTTTCTAGGCTGAGTTTCCAACTAAAGATAATAAATACCTTTCAATCCTTTCTTCTCTCATGCCTCAGAACAGCCTCTGAGTTCATAGAGAAAGTTTAGGTAAAATCATTATAAAGGCAACAGGACTTGTGGATCTCCTGTTGTTCTCTGGCTGCCAGTGGTAATGTCCCATTCCTCTGTCTTCCACCCCAATGTAGTCCTTTATCTGTCCTCAGGTAGTTAGGATGTTTGCTTTCAAGCAACGTTGCCCCTTTACTTTTGCTGGTTCTGTGACCTTATTCCTCGGAAGCATCCTATAGACTTAGGCATTCAGTGATGTATGCCTTTGACCATGCTTGAGGTCCTCTAGCTCCAGGCTGCCATCATCACCACCTAGGAAAAAACATTGACTCAATTCTCGACCACTGTCTCACCCCATTCAAAAAGATCTCTTACCGCATCTTTCCACTCTGAACTTTGGGAGCAGCATTCAAGAACAAGAGATGTATGCCATGACTTCTCTTTGCGGGAGCTCTCCTGACTCCTCTTGCTTGCTTGAAGGCTTGCCATGGATTTAGAGTGCCATGGAAATGATCACAGAAGCAAGGCAAAATTCTTTTTATCCTCTTACCTGCAAACAGTCCTCTCTCACCTTTGTGTTCTAGTTCATCTCAAGTGGGAGGCAGGATCTTTCCAGTTGGTTTAGTGATCCACAATCTGCCTGCCGAGCAGGAGGCATGGTTCAATCCCTGGGTCCCCTGGAGGAGGAAAGGGCTACCCACTCCAGTATTCTTGCCTGGGGAATTCCATGAATGAGGAGCCTGGTGGGCTATAGTCCATGGGATCGGACATGACTCAGCAACTGAACAACAACAAAACTCTAGTTCTCTGAACAAAATGTCCTCTCAACACAAACAATAGTGAATTTCTTAGAACTTTTATTGTAGCATCTTTCAAGAAGGGTAGATGACATCACACAGAAGTATAAGGCAGCAAAGATAATTGAACAGATGCCTTGTAAGCTTGTCCAGATTATCTGGGAAAAAACATGAAGTTTCTTTGCTTCACATGGTCCTCCTTAAATACTGTTTTTTGTTTTCTAGGCTGAGTTTCCAACTAAAGATAATAAATACCTTTCAATCCTTTCTTCTCTCATGCCTCAGAACAGCCTCTGAGTTCATAGAGAAAGTTTAGGTAAAATCATTATAAAGGCAACAGGACTTGTGGATCTCCTGTTGTTCTCTGGCTGCCAGTGGTAATGTCCCATTCCTCTGTCTTCCACCCCAATGTAGTCCTTTATCTGTCCTCAGGTAGTTAGGATGTTTGCTTTCAAGCAACGTTGCCCCTTTACTTTTGCTGGTTCTGTGACCTTATTCCTCGGAAGCATCCTATAGACTTAGGCATTCAGTGATGTATGCCTTTGACCATGCTTGAGGTCCTCTAGCTCCAGGCTGCCATCATCACCACCTAGGAAAAAACATTGACTCAATTCTCGACCACTGTCTCACCCCATTCAAAAGATCTCTTACCGCATCTTTCCACTCTGAACTTTGGGAGCAGCATTCAAGAACAAGAGATGTATGCCATGACTTCTCTTTGCGGGAGCTCTCCTGACTCCTCTTGCTTGCTTGAAGGCTTGCCATGGATTTAGAGTGCCATGGAAATGATCACAGAAGCAAGGCAAAATTCTTTTTATCCTCTTACCTGCAAACAGTCCTCTCTCACCTTTGTGTTCTAGTTCATCTCAAGTGGGAGGCAGGATCTTTCCAGTTGGTTTAGTGATCCACAATCTGCCTGCCGAGCAGGAGGCATGGTTCAATCCCTGGGTCCCCTGGAGGAGGAAAGGGCTACCCACTCCAGTATTCTTGCCTGGGGAATTCCATGAATGAGGAGCCTGGTGGGCTATAGTCCATGGGATCGGACATGACTCAGCAACTGAACAACAACAAAACTCTAGTTCTCTGAACCAAAGTCCAGTCATTCAGTACCAAGTTGAAATTTTCTGAATCTGATAAAGTTGACAAACACTATATTAAATGATGAAATTCTAAAAAATGCTCCATTTTAGATTGAGTGTGAAATAAGAATGCTCATTATAATCAGTTATTTTCAACATCATATTGGCAGTCCTAAGCAGGAACACAAGGAAAGAAAAGATAATAGAAGCACAAAGATTAAAAAGAAACGAATGAAACTGTATTTGAAGATGATATGACTGTGTATGTAGAGAATCTATTTTTTTAGAGAAACTGTAAAACTTTCTTACAGAGTTTAATATGGTTGGGTGCAGTTGATGTAGAAATTAATTGCACTTTTAAGTATTTGAAACTAATAGAAAATAAAAAGTTGTGAAAAAAACATTTAAAATGGTGTCAGATTTATGAGATAACTATTAATAAATCTGAAGAAATATGTAACAGGCCTCTTTGCAAAACACTGAAACAAATTAAAGGAGAAAAAAATAAGTGGACATATGGTCCATGCTTAGGCACTAGAAGTCATATTTAAAGATATCATTCTCCTCCAAATATATTTATTGCAATCCCAAATTCCTGACAGGATTTTTGTGGGTTTTTTTTAGAAAAACAATTGACAAAGTAATTCTAGAAATTACCTGAAAAATCATGTGGCAAAAAAAAAACCGCTGAGAAGCTGTTTTTATTCTTGTTGTTGTTATTTTGTTTGTTTTTTTGTGTGTGAGAAGAATGCATGCTGTATGATTTACATAAAGTTCAAAACCAGGCAAAACTAACCT
This sequence comes from Tragulus kanchil, assembly GCA_022376925.1. Lineage (NCBI taxonomy): Eukaryota > Metazoa > Chordata > Mammalia > Artiodactyla > Tragulidae > Tragulus > Tragulus kanchil. The sequence continues at coordinate 29,874,143 of JAIOJX010000028.1, read as the reverse complement.
GTGATGAGATGAAGTTGGAATTGTTAAGGGCTTATTAACTGGGAGGGAGGATTAAGGAGCCATCTTTGTCACAGGGGAATGTTTCTTTCTTTCTTTTTTTTTTTTTTTTAATTTTGGCCTCTTTTATTTAAGAATGTATTTATTTTTCACCCATCTTTATTCTTTGGCTTGCGTGGGGCTCCCATTGCAGTGGCCTCTCTTACTGCAGAGCGCCGGCTCTGGGTGCATGCGCTCCAGAGCTCTGGCTCGTGATTGGACACAGCGGCCAAGCCGCTCCGTGGCATGTGGGATCTTGTCCCGCCAGGGATTGAATCCACGCCCCTTGCACTTCAAGGCGGACTCTTTACCCACTGGACCACCAGGGAAGCCCTACCTTACAAAAGCCCTACCTTTTTAATCTTATTGTTGGAGGATGGTTGCTTTACAGTGTTGTGTTAGTTTTTGCTGAACAACAAGGTGAATCAGCTCTGTGTATATATGTATTCCCTTGCTCCTGATTCTCCCTCTCATCCCACATCCCACCCCTCTTGGTGACAGAGCATCAAGCTGAGCTCCCTGTGTTATACAGCTGTTTCCCACAAGCTAGTTCTTTCACGTGTGCTAGTGTATATGTGACAGTTGGGAGAACAGCACTGACACATAGACCCTGTTTAAAAAGAATAGCACTGTGTGAAGAGATGTACTACTGGATATTAAAATACAGTAAAATTATAGGAATGAAAATAGAATTGCATTGATGAAAGGATATACAATAGACCAATTTACTAGTGAACAGAAGCAAATTCAAAAGCATATCAATTATTTATTTTTGATAAAAGTGGCACTAAAGAGTAGTAGACTAGGGAAGACTTTTGAATAAATGATCCTGGAATAATTGGACATTCATAAGTGGGAAATTTTGACAATCAGTGACTATCAAACACCAAGCAGAAAAATCAATTCCAGGTGGGTTTCTTTTAACCATGAAAGAAAGACACATCATAAAAAAAAATATCTTCATAAAATCAGTATTCTCTTAAAGGAAAAAAAATCAATAAACAGAATGGAAAGGATTATTAGCTTTGCTATATTAAAATTAAGACTAAAGAAAAAGACAAAGTGAAAGAGTTAAAGGACACATCATGTAAAACTGAGAAATCACCTCTGTCCAGAAGAAGATAGACCATCAGAATAGAATGGACAAGAAACTCAGTCACTTAACAGTGGTTATCCAAACAGTCAATAAACGTATGAATAGCTGCTCAGTTTCCTTAGTAACTACGGAAAGGCATGTTCAAAGTTCCAGGAGATACCACTGCACACCCAGAATTAATAAAAGTGAAAAGGATGACATCAGCATCTATTGATGAAGATCTGGAAACAGAATTTCCTACACTGTTGGTACGATTATATAAATTGATACACATAAATTGCAGAATTGTTTGGCAGTATTTGCAAAAGCTGAGCATATGTGTCGTTTACAGTCCAGCAATTCTATTCCTAGGTATGCATCCAGCAAATTGCTTGTGCCTGAAGGAGAATGATACAAATTTTTATAATGGTTTTCTTTGTAAGCTAAAAACAGAAAACATCCAAGATGTCCCTGAACAGTAGAATGGATTAATATGCTGTTACTTTTATCAATAGAATATTATAGGAGAAAATTATATATGAACTACAATTATATTCAGCAAAGTGATTGGCTCTCATGGTAATAATGTTGAGAGCAAAATAAGCCTGCCACAAAAGAGCCAAGTCCCTTATTACACGATTTCATTTAACTATAATATTTAGGGATACATATTTAAGGGATAAAACTGTAAAGAAATATGGTTACTTTTGTTGGATAAGAAGTTGGGTAGTGATGGCAAAGGAGCATGAAGGGAGCTTGATGGAGGTAATATTCTCTTTTTTAAAAAAAAAAAGTATTTATTTTTGGCTATTCTGGATTTTCACTGCTGCTGCAGGCTCTTCCCTAGTTGCAGGGAGTGGGGGCTACTCTCTAGTTGAGGTGAGCAGGCTTCTTGTTGTCGTGACTTCTCTTGTTGTGGAACTTGGGCTCTAGGGCTCACAGGCTTCAGTAGCTGCAGCACATGGGCTTAGTAGTTGCAGCTCCGAGGCTCTAGAGCCCAGGCTCCATAGTTGTGGCTCACGGGTTTAGTTGCTCTGCAGCATGCGGGATCTTCCTGGATCAGGGATCAAACCCAGTCTTATGAGTTTTTAAAGAAAAATCAAAAAGAAGGAAATTAGCTTTGCTATATTAAAATTAAGACTAAAGAAAAAGACAAAGTGAAAGAGTTAAAGGACACATCATGTAAAACTGAGAAATCACCTCTGTCCAGAAGAAGATAGACCATCAGAATAGAATGGACAAGAAACTCAGTCACTTAACAGTGGTTATCCAAACAGTCAATAAACGTATGAATAGCTGCTCAGTTTCCTTAGTAACTACGGAAAGGCATGTTCAAAGTTCCAGGAGATACCACTGCACACCCAGAATTAATAAAAGTGAAAAGGATGACATCAGCATCTATTGATGAAGATCTGGAAACAGAATTTCCTACACTGTTGGTACGATTATATAAATTGATACACATAAATTGCAGAATTGTTTGGCAGTATTTGCAAAAGCTGAGCATATGTGTCGTTTACAGTCCAGCAATTCTATTCCTAGGTATGCATCCAGCAAATTGCTTGTGCCTGAAGGAGAATGATACAAATTTTTATAATGGTTTTCTTTGTAAGCTAAAAACAGAAAACATCCAAGATGTCCCTGAACAGTAGAATGGATTAATATGCTGTTACTTTTATCAATAGAATATTATAGGAGAAAATTATATATGAACTACAATTATATTCAGCAAAGTGATTGGCTCTCATGGTAATAATGTTGAGAGCAAAATAAGCCTGCCACAAAAGAGCCAAGTCCCTTATTACACGATTTCATTTAACTATAATATTTAGGGATACATATTTAAGGGATAAAACTGTAAAGAAATATGGTTACTTTTGTTGGATAAGAAGTTGGGTAGTGATGGCAAAGGAGCATGAAGGGAGCTTGATGGAGGTAATATTCTCTTTTTTAAAAAAAAAAAGTATTTATTTTTGGCTATTCTGGATTTTCACTGCTGCTGCAGGCTCTTCCCTAGTTGCAGGGAGTGGGGGCTACTCTCTAGTTGAGGTGAGCAGGCTTCTTGTTGTCGTGACTTCTCTTGTTGTGGAACTTGGGCTCTAGGGCTCACAGGCTTCAGTAGCTGCAGCACATGGGCTTAGTAGTTGCAGCTCCGAGGCTCTAGAGCCCAGGCTCCATAGTTGTGGCTCACGGGTTTAGTTGCTCTGCAGCATGCGGGATCTTCCTGGATCAGGGATCAAACCCATGTCTCCTGCATTGGCAGGTGAACTCTTTACCACTAAGCTACCAGGGAAGCCCAGTATTCTATCTTTTGACCTATACTTATTACACGGTGTTTGTTTTCTGGAAACCTATTGAGTTAAGTGGGAATTTTTTTGTTTTTTAAGAGTACAAGTTGTTTTTTCTTTTTTTTTTCTTTTGGCCTCTTTTGGGGGGTTTATTTATTTACTTATTTTCATCCATCTTTATTCCTTGGCCTGTGTGGGCCTCCCATCATAGTGGCCTCTCTCACTGCAGAGCACCGGCTGTGGGAGCATGCACCCCAGAGCAACTGGCTCACAATTGGACATACCGGTCCAGCTGCTCTGTGGCATGTGGGATCTTCCCGGGCCAGGGATTGAACCAGTGCCCCTTGCACTGCAAGGTGAACTCTTTACCCACTGGACCACCAAGGAAGCCCGAGTTAAGCGTTTTCGTTTGTAAACTATTCTGTACATGAACTCTATTAAACACACATGCACACACATGGTTAATTAACCAAAAAAACTACATAGTTGAATGAACCTTCATATTTTGATGAAGAAGTTAGCAGTGGGACATTCAGTAGGAATAATGAAGTGAAAATAATAACAACCACTTTTAGTAAACTATATAATCCATTAGATGAGAGTTTGATGAAAACAGATTTTTTCCTACTTGTATTACACGATATTTAACTATAATATTTAGGGATACATATTTAAGGGATAAAACTGTAAAGAAATATGGTTACTTTTGTTGGATAAGAAGTTGGGTAGTGATGGCAAAGGAGCATGAAGGGAGCTTGATGGAGGTAATATTCTCTTTTTTAAAAAAAAAAAGTATTTATTTTTGGCTATTCTGGATTTTCACTGCTGCTGCAGGCTCTTCCCTAGTTGCAGGGAGTGGGGGCTACTCTCTAGTTGAGGTGAGCAGGCTTCTTGTTGTCGTGACTTCTCTTGTTGTGGAACTTGGGCTCTAGGGCTCACAGGCTTCAGTAGCTGCAGCACATGGGCTTAGTAGTTGCAGCTCCGAGGCTCTAGAGCCCAGGCTCCATAGTTGTGGCTCACGGGTTTAGTTGCTCTGCAGCATGCGGGATCTTCCTGGATCAGGGATCAAACCCATGTCTCCTGCATTGGCAGGTGAACTCTTTACCACTAAGCTACCAGGGAAGCCCAGTATTCTATCTTTTGACCTATACTTATTACACGGTGTTTGTTTTCTGGAAACCTATTGAGTTAAGTGGGAATTTTTTTGTTTTTTAAGAGTACAAGTTGTTTTTTCTTTTTTTTTTCTTTTGGCCTCTTTTGGGGGGTTTATTTATTTACTTATTTTCATCCATCTTTATTCCTTGGCCTGTGTGGGCCTCCCATCATAGTGGCCTCTCTCACTGCAGAGCACCGGCTGTGGGAGCATGCACCCCAGAGCAACTGGCTCACAATTGGACATACCGGTCCAGCTGCTCTGTGGCATGTGGGATCTTCCCGGGCCAGGGATTGAACCAGTGCCCCTTGCACTGCAAGGTGAACTCTTTACCCACTGGACCACCAAGGAAGCCCGAGTTAAGCGTTTTCGTTTTGTAAACTATTCTGTACATGAACTCTATTAAACACACATGCACACACATGGTTAATTAACCAAAAAAACTACATAGTTGAATGAACCTTCATATTTTGATGAAGAAGTTAGCAGTGGGACATTCAGTAGGAATAATGAAGTGAAAATAATAACAACCACTTTTAGTAAACTATATAATCCATTAGATGAGAGTTTGATGAAAACAGATCTTCTTTACCATAGTCAACTTGTTCAAGTATCAGTAAAGCAAATGTGATAGCTTACCCTAGTATTTTATAAATATATAAATACATATTATAGGACTTCCCCTGGTGGTCCAGTGGGTAAGGACACCGCCTTGCACTGCAAGGGGCACCGGTTCGATCCCTGGCCTGGGAAGATTCCACGTGCCGCAGAGCGGCTGGACTGATGTGTTCAATCACCGAGCCAGAGCTCTGAGCGCATGCGCCCAGAGACGGTGCACTGCAACGACAGACACCACCGTGATGGGAGGCCCACAGGAGCCAAAGAACAAAGACAGATGAAAATGGAGAAATGGAAGACCAATAGAAGTGGCCCGCCCACTCCCCTCCCTCCCCAACCCGACCCCTTCCCAAAATAAATAAATAAATCTTTAAAAATAAATAAATACATATTATATATTCAATAGATTAATGTTATAATGAAAGCAGGTATTTTTTTAGAAAGGAACAGTTAGCATTTTAACTTGGATAATAAATGCAGGCTTTCTGCGATGAAGACATATCCTTTAAGTAAATGTCAATTAGTTAAAAAAAAAAAAATTCCTGAATACAAATTAAAACCATATAAATGTGAAGTGTCAGCTTGTTTCATTTGAAGAAAATGAAGGAGAATATCATAGTCACTGAACATTCAGAAGAAATATAAATGTTAAAAGTGATGGAACCTGAAGACACTTTCAGTCACATCCAGGTTGAGAGCATAACCTGTGGGCACAATGAAAGAAGATTGGAGAACAAAGCAGGAAGTTTAAGTTGGAGAGACATTTATAAGGCAAATTGAGAAAAGGTTGTCAAGAATAGCATGTGTCAAGAGATAAAATATTAAGTACCTACTGTCTACAAAACACTGTGCTAAATGCTAATGGATATGGAAAGTCTATATGTGTATGTATGAGAGAGTGTGTATACATGTATAAACACCACAGAAGCCCAGATGTAATTGCTCTGTTGCGAATATAAAGGAAATGTGCTTTACTAGGTAAGCAGAGAGAATCAGTGGAGAAAGTGAGATTTTTACTGGACCTTTAAGAGATACAGTAGAAGAGGGGCAAAAACAAGAAAGAACAAAATTAGGAACATTTGTAGAGGGAATTTGTCAGCCAAGCAATGTATCTTCATTCTATGGGAAGCCATTGTTTTTGAACGAACCAATGTTATAAATTCTTTGTTTTTATCTAATTATTTTTATATCACTAAATCTATGAAAAGACAAGTTATTTAGCAACATTTCTTTGATTTATTTATTTTGATGGTAAACACAATTTTTGCCGTTGTTTAGTCACTAAGTTGTGTCTGAGTCTTTTTCGACCCCTTGGACTTTAGCCCACCAGGCTCCTCTGTCTGTGGGATTTCCCAGGCAACAGCACTGGAGTGGGTTGCCATTTCCCCTTCTCCAGGGATCTTCCCAACCCTGGGATCAAATCTGTGTTTCCTGCATTGGCAGGTGGGTTAGTTCCTGCTGAGCCACCTGGGAACCCTTTAAAAACAATTTTAGTACACAAATATTTGTGGTTGTTTTTATTGTGGATAGCACATTTTACCAATATCAGCATATTTCTTTTACAATGTTTGGCTTCAGATCCTACACACGTCAGGTCTACAGTCCTCTGCTTTACCAGCTGAGCTACTGAAGTGTGCACTGGCTTCAAGTTCTATTTTGTCTCTTAATATTATTGCCAGCCCAGCTCAGTTTACTTTATATTTTTCTACTATATATTTGCAGATGCCTTTATTTCAGAAATATTTCTTTAAACTATATAGTTTCACTTGTTCAAGTACATTGGAATCTTTGTGGTTTAAGATGTAATAAACATGTCTAGTCATGTGAATAGTTCAATCCAATTTTTTAATTGTATTTCAACATTTTTCTGGTCTTTTAAAAAAATAGCATGTGTCAAGAGATAAAATATTAAGTACCTACTGTCTACAAAACACTGTGCTAAATGCTAATGGATATGGAAAGTCTATATGTGTATGTATGAGAGTGTGTATACATGTATAAACACCACAGAAGCCCAGATGTAATTGCTCTGTTGCGAATATAAAGGAAATGTGCTTTACTAGGTAAGCAGAGAGAATCAGTGGAGAAAGTGAGATTTTTACTGGACCTTTAAGAGATACAGTAGAAGAGGGGCAAAAACAAGAAAGAACAAAATTAGGAACATTTGTAGAGGGAATTTGTCAGCCAAGCAATGTATCTTCATTCTATGGGAAGCCATTGTTTTTGAACGAACCAATGTTATAAATTCTTTGTTTTTATCTAATTATTTTTATATCACTAAATCTATGAAAAGACAAGTTATTTAGCAACATTTCTTTGATTTATTTATTTTGATGGTAAACACAATTTTTGCCGTTGTTTAGTCACTAAGTTGTGTCTGAGTCTTTTTCGACCCCTTGGACTTTAGCCCACCAGGCTCCTCTGTCTGTGGGATTTCCCAGGCAACAGCACTGGAGTGGGTTGCCATTTCCCCTTCTCCAGGGATCTTCCCAACCCTGGGATCAAATCTGTGTTTCCTGCATTGGCAGGTGGGTTAGTTCCTGCTGAGCCACCTGGGAACCCTTTAAAAACAATTTTAGTACACAAATATTTGTGGTTGTTTTTATTGTGGATAGCACATTTTACCAATATCAGCATATTTCTTTTACAATGTTTGGCTTCAGATCCTACACACGTCAGGTCTACAGTCCTCTGCTTTACCAGCTGAGCTACTGAAGTGTGCACTGGCTTCAAGTTCTATTTTGTCTCTTAATATTATTGCCAGCCCAGCTCAGTTTACTTTATATTTTTCTACTATATATTTGCAGATGCCTTTATTTCAGAAATATTTCTTTAAACTATATAGTTTCACTTGTTCAAGTACATTGGAATCTTTGTGGTTTAAGATGTAATAAACATGTCTAGTCATGTGAATAGTTCAATCCAATTTTTTAATTGTATTTCAACATTTCTGGCTTTTAAAATAATAAAGACTGCCAATTCCCACCTGTCCCACCCTGTTTTTCATTATACTGATCAAGTTGGTTTTCTTTTGCCTACAGGGGTTTAAACTTGTACATCAACTAAACAGAGAAATGGGTGGAAATACTTAATATAAATGTTTATATTCTTCAAGTTAATTTAAAAATTAAATACAGGGCTTCCCCTGATGGTCCAGTGGGTAAGGACACCGCCTTGCAGTGCAAGGGGCGCCGGTTTGATCCCTGGCCTGGGAAGATCCCACGTGCCGCGGAGCAGCTGGACTAATGTGTCCAATCACCGAGCCAGAGCTCTGAGCGCATGCGCCCAGAGACGGTGCTCTGCAACGACAGACGCCACCGCGATGGGAGGCCCACAGGAGCCAAAGAACAAAGATGGATGAAACTAGATAAATGAAAGACCAATAGAAGTGGCCCGCCCACTTCCCTCCCTCCCCAACCTGACTCCCGCTCAAAATAAATAAATAAATAAATAAATCTTTAAAAAAAAAAATTAAATACAATCTTAGTAAATAAAAATCTTCATGAGATAATTCATGATGGGATGGATCTTGATATTTTTAGAAAGAAATTTCCCCTGCAGAAAAATAAATGTACTAGCATAGAAAAGAAACTGTTGAAACAGAAGAAAGGTGCTTTACTATTTATAATGTTACATGTATCATACCTAAGCAGTTGGAACAAAAAATTATCTATCTCTTAATATAACTCCTATGCAGTCAGTAATCTGCTTTCTGTCTCTATGGATATATCTGTTCTTGACATTTCATATAAATGGAATCATACATTGTGTGACCTTGTGGGTCTGGCTTCTCAACAAAATGTTTTCAAGATTTGTTCTCATTGTAGCAAATATCAGCACTTCATAGCTTTCCATTGCTGAATAATACTTCATTGTACTGACTACTATGTTCATTAACCCACTTATCAATTAATGAACACTTGAATCATTTCCAATTTTGACCATTATGAATAATGCTACTATAAACATTCATATTGTTTTCTGTAGACATGTGTGTTCAATTTCCAAGGAAATTGGAATATGCCTAGAACTTGAACTGCTGTATTTAACATTTTGAGAAACTTCCAAGCTGTTCTCCAAAATATTAATAGATACATTATTTTGGAATCCCAAAACAATTAAGAGAGGTACAATTTCTCAAGATTCTCAGCAACACTTCTCATTGTCTTTTTTATTCATATTGTCAGAGTAGATATGAGGTGGTATCTCATTGTGGTTTTGGCATAGATTGCCTCAAACTAATGATGTTGACCTTCTTTCCATGTGCTTATTGTCTATTTGAATATCTTTTTAGAGGTGTGTCTGTTCAAATCTGTTGTCCAGTTTTAGATTAGGTTGTCTGTGTTACTGCTGAATTATAGGAGATCTTTATATATTCTGGATATGGATTCCTTACCAAATACATGATTCATAATTACTTTCTCTCATTCCATGGGTTATTTTTTCACTTATTTGATAATATCATTGAAGCACAATTTTTTGTTAACTTTTGATTAAGTTCATTTATTTTTATTGTCCTTGTTACGTACATCTTTAACATTGTATTTTTTTTTAAAGTGCCTATTTCAGTGTCACTGTCCTTTTTATTAGCCTTAAGTACTTTTATATCATAGGGCAGTTACATGGGTGACAGATTATTTAAATCTTTGTTTACTTGGGAATCTCCAATTTTTCCATTGTCAAAGAATAATTTTGCTGAATTAGAATACTTAATTGACAGTCTCTTTTCTTTCAACATTTTGATAATTTCATTTCTTCTGGCCTTCACAGTCTCTGATGGTATGAATTATTAAGGATGCCTTTAACCTGCTGAGCCTTTTTAAAACTGGATTTTTTGATTATCTACTGACACTTTGATTTTGTGTCTAGTTGTTATCTTTGGGTTAATCCTGCTTAGAATTTATTGATCTTCTTAATTGTGTAGACTAAAGTTTTTCTAAATCAGATTTGGAAAGTTCTTGGCCATTGTTTCTCCAGATATTCTCTGTCCCTTTCTATTCTCCTTTCTTGGATTCCATGATGTACAGGTTTTGATATACTTGATGGTAACCGCAAGTCTCTTAGTCTCTGTTTATATTTCTTGGATAATTTCAATTGATAGAAATTAGACACCTCACCCCATCTGCCTTGATGTTCACACAGGTTTGTGTGTTTGTCTCCAAGTTTCCACTTTCTATAAGGAAATCAATCATATTGGATTAAAACTCAGCCTAACTCTTGTTATTTTAACTTGAATACCTCTGTAAAGAAATTAATCTGTGGGCTTCCCTGGTGGTGTAGTGGGTAAGGGCACCGCACTGCAGTGCAAGGGCGCCGGTTCGAGCCCTGCCCTGGGAAGATCCCATGTGCCGCCGAGCGGTTGATGCGATATGAGATTTTTTTTGGGCATAGATTGCCTCAAACTAATGATGTTGACCTTCTTTCCATGTGCTTATTGTCTATTTGAATATCTTTTTAGAGGTGTGTCTGTTCAAATCTGTTGTCCAGTTTTAGATTAGGTTGTCTGTGTTACTGCTGAATTATAGGAGATCTTTATATATTCTGGATATGGATTCCTTACCAAATACATGATTCATAATTACTTTCTCTCATTCCATGGGTTATTTTTTCACTTATTTGATAATATCATTGAAGCACAATTTTTTGTTAACTTTTGATTAAGTTCATTTATTTTTATTGTCCTTGTTACGTACATCTTTAACATTGTATTTTTTTTTAAAGTGCCTATTTCAGTGTCACTGTCCTTTTTATTAGCCTTAAGTACTTTTATATCATAGGGCAGTTACATGGGTGACAGATTATTTAAATCTTTGTTTACTTGGGAATCTCCAATTTTTCCATTGTCAAAGAATAATTTTGCTGAATTAGAATACTTAATTGACAGTCTCTTTTCTTTCAACATTTTGATAATTTCATTTCTTCTGGCCTTCACAGTCTCTGATGGTATGAATTATTAAGGATGCCTTTAACCTGCTGAGCCTTTTTAAAAACTGATTCTATGATTATCTACTGACACTTTGATTTTGTGTCTAGTTGTTATCTTTGGGTTAATCCTGCTTAGAATTTATTGATCTTCTTAATTGTGTAGACTAAAGTTTTTCTAAATCAGATTTGGAAAGTTCTTGGCCATTGTTTCTCCAGATATTCTCTGTCCCTTTCTATTCTCCTTTCTTGGATTCCATGATGTACAGGTTTTGATATACTTGATGGTAACCGCAAGTCTCTTAGTCTCTGTTTATATTTCTTGGATAATTTCAATTGATAGAAATTAGACACCTCACCCCATCTGCCTTGATGTTCACACAGGTTTGTGTGTTTGTCTCCAAGTTTCCACTTTCTATAAGGAAATCAATCATATTGGATTAAAACTCAGCCTAACTCTTGTTATTTTAACTTGAATACCTCTGTAAAGAAATTAATCTGTGGGCTTCCCCTGGTGGTCCAGTGGGTAAGGGCACCGCACTGCAGTGCAAGGGGCACCGGTTCGAGCCCTGCCCTGGGAAGATCCCACGTGCCGCAGAGCGGCTGGACTGATGTGTCCAATTACCGAGCCAGAGCTCTGGAGCTCATGTGCCCAGAGCCGGTGCTCTGCAACGACAGATGCCACCGCGATGGGAGGCTCACACGGGCCAAAGAACAAAGATGGATGAACATAGAGAAACGAAAGACCAATAGAAGTGGCCCGCCTGCTCCCCTCCCTCCCCAACCCGACCCCAGCCCAAAATAAATAAATAAATAAATCTTCAAAAAATAAAAGAAATTAATCTGTAAAAAAGATTTCAGTTTCAGGTACTAAGAACTGCAACATATGAAGGGGAGTTGGAGCATGAGAGGATATAATTTAACCAATAACAGGATCTTCTAATGACTTTTTCATTATTTTCATTCAACTACAAAGTTTCTCTTTTTTAGTAATTTTATAGAAATTCTTCTTAGTGAGGCATTATTCTTTTATTTTTAAGTCTTTAGAAGTGATTTCATTTAGTTCTTTGAACTTATTTATAATAACTGATTTAAAAGTTTTGTCTAGTAAATAATTGCTCAGTTTCTATTGCCTGCTTTTGTTTGATTCTCCCTGTGAATGGGCCATAATTTCCTCTTTGCTCGTGTGCTTCATAGTTTTTTTGCTGCTGTTACTCAGGGCGACATTTAAGATAATACAGCGTGTAAACACTATCTGATTCTTCAGCTGCCTTTAGCTGTTTTTGTTGTCTCTGAAAATGTTTGTTTGTTTAGTGACTTTCCTGTATTAATTCTGCAAAACCTGCATTCTTTGTCATGTGTATAGCCACTGAAGTTTTGCTCAATTAGTTTAGTGGTTATTTGCTGAATGGGCAGAGATTTATGTAATTTCCTTGAATCAGTAAGCCTCCGCTGGCTAAGGGCTCTGTATGACCTCACCCCATCTGCCTTGATGTTCACACAGGTTTGTGTGTTTGTCTCCAAGTTTCCACTTTCTATAAGGAAATCAATCATATTGGATTAAAACTCAGCCTAACTCTTGTTATTTTAACTTGAATACCTCTGTAAAGAAATTAATCTGTGGGCTTCCCCTGGTGGTCCAGTGGGTAAGGGCACCGCACTGCAGTGCAAGGGGCACCGGTTCGAGCCCTGGCCTGGGAAGATCCCACGTGCCGCAGAGCGGCTGGACTGATGTGTCCAATTACCGAGCCGGAGCTCTGGAGCGCATGTGCCCAGAGCCGGTGCTCTGCAACGACAGATGCCACCGCGATGGGAGGCTCACACGGGCCAAAGAACAAAGATGGATGAACATAGAGAAACGAAAGACCAATAGAAGTGGCCCGCCTGCTCCCCTCCCTCCCCAACCCGACCCCAGCCCAAAATAAATAAATAAATAAATCTTCAAAAAATAAAAGAAATTAATCTGTAAAAAAGATTTCAGTTTCAGGTACTAAGAACTGCAACATATGAAGGGGAGTTGGAGCATGAGAGGATATAATTTAACCAATAACAGGATCTTCTAATGACTTTTTCATTATTTTCATTCAACTACAAAGTTTCTCTTTTTTAGTAATTTTATAGAAATTCTTCTTAGTGAGGCATTATTCTTTTATTTTTAAGTCTTTAGAAGTGATTTCATTTAGTTCTTTGAACTTATTTATAATAACTGATTTAAAAGTTTTGTCTAGTAAATAATTGCTCAGTTTCTATTGCCTGCTTTTGTTTGATTCTCCCTGTGAATGGGCCATAATTTCCTCTTTGCTCGTGTGCTTCATAGTTTTTTTGCTGCTGTTACTCAGGGCGACATTTAAGATAATACAGCGTGTAAACACTATCTGATTCTTCAGCTGCCTTTAGCTGTTTTTGTTGTCTCTGAAAATGTTTGTTTGTTTAGTGACTTTCCTGTATTAATTCTGCAAAACCTGCATTCTTTGTCATGTGTATAGCCACTGAAGTTTTGCTCAATTAGTTTAGTGGTTATTTGCTGAATGGGCAGAGATTTATGTAATTT